>OX352765.1:26649306-29233820 GCA_947095585.1 Nephrocerus scutellatus | reverse complement strand
TTCTTAATTTCCGAACGCTCACGCTGTGCTAAGCATTATAAGGGTACAAACCACTTGAGCATGTGTACATTATAAAAAAACCGAAGTCTAAGCCCAGGACCACAACAGTCCCGGGTTAAGCTTACTAGGGTATTGTATGCTACACAATAATTTCTAGGCATCAGAGCACTGGGAAAATGCATCTATAGTCTATTGATAAAAGGGATGATATCTCTTTTATGTACATCGAATATAACAAAATCATTATCAATAATGGCCTTCTGATTAGCCCTTAGATAGGCGTTGAAAAATGTTTAGAGTATATTTTAGAAACAATTAAGGAAATGTGCACGCACAATTTTAAAGCGGCAATCAACTTAATTTGTTTCATACAAAATATTACAATAACTTTGATAACCCGCTAGTTGATGTGATACAAGAAGTGAGTATTTGTCGCAGAGCGAATGGAAAAATGGAAGTACTCGTAACTAAAAAGACAACAAACCAGTCTTGTCATATAATGCAAAAAGTGTAAAAGTAATTTAATTCACTTTCTTATAGAGGTTATAGAGGCATTCAGTATCCCGAATTAACTGAATCGATATACGAAGTTGATTATTACCAACGTCATAAGGTAAGTTAGGTTTTCCATATCAATATCAAGTTCAATCAATATACACAATGGACTCCGGCTGCGGTGTCCGTTCATTTATGAGTTGTAGACAGTGATTTCTTTTAATTTCCTTCGTATTTTCAATCACGATGATTCAGATACTATTAATGTGCACATATTTCACATTTCTTTTTGTTTTAAAACTAATGAGCATGCGTACACAGCCGCTGCACACTCTTACCCTGAACAACTCTATCCAATTTAGCATTGCATTGGACTCAAAAATACTTCCAGCTGCACGAAACTGCACTTTGGAATGTAAGAACAGCAGTCGGTTTATCATTGAAACACAACCCTTTAATTGAACTTGGCAACGTATTATGGAATACTGCAATTATTGATTCACTTATTTGGCATTGCAAAATTTAGATTGGAATCGAGTCTTCTTTCTATATGGGTGCTGGGGAGATCTTTTGCGTTACAAATTTAAGGAACATAATCTGAGTTCTGATTCAGCAAGATCAAGTATGACAGAAGTATACTTCTAACTCTGGGGAATAGAACGACATAAATGAACAACAATAACTAATCTCCTTATATGCTAATGTATTCATCTCAATATATAGTGAAGTGAATTTTTTCTGTTTCAGTGACATAATCTTAACGGCTGGAGTTGGTACATAATCGCCGACTTCCCTTTGACGCAGTTTCATCGAAAAAAAAGATTGCAACAAGTTATAAATTCTTCCATAATTCTGCTTTTGTAAGGTGTACACTTAAAGCTTTCACGTTTATCTTTCACTAGAAAATAGGTTCATCAACACATAATGAATCCGTAAGCCAAGTCAGTAAACAATATAATAAGTGCTTCTGGTATTCCAACGACCGCAAAATACCAAGCAATAATTAATAATAGAATTTCACATCCATACGCTGGACGCTTCCACAAATTCGTAAACCTACTTTAGAGGAACATTACGTTAACTGCCATAGCTTATTATTATGAGCGTATGCACTGAAAAATATTCTATCGCAGGCGCATTATTTATGACTGCGGACATTCACTTCTAGACCCGTTCTGACCACAACACTGGATTGGGAATTCCTTTCAGGAAGCAGAGAGTTTATTTGATGTTTTAAGCAGCATTTTTATTGCATTATTTGGTAGATGGTAAAAAATTACTGTGGCTTTGTATTTACGATAATTAACAACTTTCTTAAAAAAATCGTAAAATACCATGCATCTCTTTGAATTTCTTAATTTGCATCAGAGGAATGGCAAATGTGCTGATGGTGTCATTCCTAAATTCTCAATTGACAATACAGTTTGATTGAATTCTTTAATCAGAATCGTTATGGTTATTCTGCTTCTCAAGAATCTGCCGTCTATTCGCAGACTTTATCTCTGTTGTTATGCTGTGTACAAAGACTTTGCAGTCAACATACTGGTAGTGGGAAAAGTAACTTTTATCACCTCCAGGTTAGCACTTTCTGCTCTTCTCGTTTGACATTTGACGCCGATCAATAGAAATCTCTCTCTTCCAACGTGATCTCTGGGGAAACACATTAACGTTGACCACATGTCTTTACAGCAACCAATTCCTTATATACCGTAAATACAATATAAATTTTGTAAAGTCACGGTGTGTGCTGCCTATTAACTAACTAACTAACTAACTAGCAACTACCTAACAACAGGCTAACAACGTATTAACGCATCTTCCAAGCAAAGAATATTTCGACTGCAGTTAAGTTTTATGTTCGCCTTTTTTACGGCTTTCGTAACTTATACTGTTTGATGGCCTATTACGTCATTCTTTACACTCAGTCGTAAGCTGTTTTAGTTGACATTTAATTACTGTACTTAAAGCTGCAGAAATTTTTCTTCTTTGATTTATTCTGCCTACACTTTTAAAGTTTTCTTGCGTGCAGAAGTTACAGTATATCGATAAAAATGTGAGCCGTTATGAAGCAGAATGCTGTGCTGTTTCTGGTTCGAAAATGAGCGTAAATGTTCCAGAAAAATAGAGTTCGTTCCAAGATTGGTTTCAAACGATGAGGTCATGTGCATGTGACTACCATAACCACATGTGATATTGCCCCTTCATTCGGTTGGAATGGCTTCTAATTGTTCAATGACCTTAACAAACTGCAGTTATTTTACTTAAGTAAATCTCCCTGACAATCTTTATTTTTAGTAAGACTTTTACTTTTATGGTATCTTCCTCGAGTTAAAGCGACATATAACTATCTATGAGCGAAAACCGGGTCAAGAAGATATACACCATTTGATGAAAAGACTGGCCTTGATTCATGTTGATGGTCATTGCAAACAGCCAACATCAAGGAAAATTGGCGACACTTCATTCTTTGAATGGCAAAGTACTTTCGCTTGCCTCCAAATCAATTCTAGGAATGTAAATTTCTTCCCCCTTATTACTACCCGTTAATTTATGCTTACAAATTACACAATTTTCGTAATATCTCGAACCCAGCGCCACCCAGCGGGTCGAAAAAAAACATAAACTTATCGGACCACCAAACGAACATGTGGTGTGAATATGGCTTCGATACGTCCAGTGGCTTAGGCGGGATGAGGCGACATATAAGCGTTATATCCATACAGACAAACCGACAACGGTAATTATGTTATTAGGAGATTGTTGGTGGTAGGCTGAGGAACCATGTGCACTGCGACCATGAGATTCATTGTGAATCCCAGATGTTTTACCACATTAAGTGATTGCTCTATGAACGCCACTAATCGACCAATTCGATTGTTCTGGCATTCCGACAGACTACTGTATGAGCCTGAGGTGTTTAACTCTTTTTCGAATGAGGACATGACTTATAAAAAGTATGTATTCTGGCGTTTCTTTTACCCTCGTTGCAGAATTGGCAACGGTCTTTTTGGGATTTCCCCATTTTTATAGTTGGCAATAAAATGAACCATGTCCTGTAATGTGCCAGTCAAGGGATCACCGTGCGTGGCGGTCCAGCTTAAGTGCTCTCTTTATATGTTTTGCGTTCTATTTAAGAAGCTTTATTGATTTGGATTTTCTCATCGCAATCGCCGATGACTCCCATTCTCTTGGTGGCTTTTGCAATAGGCAGTGCTGGGTTTGTTGTTTTATATGATGAGATGAACAAGAAAATCAGCAGTAGTTTAGCGGTCAAGAACAAGTAACTACGCAACGCAGATTGGAAAATCCTATCACGCAATGACAGGGAAAATGACCATCTGCAGTTAACCGTCTCGGCCTCACCAAAGTTGGAGGAGAACCTCATGGGCTCCAACTTTAAAGTCAACTGGATCTTCGGGTCTGTCTACTTCAGGCTCAAAAAAAACAACCCATAAAAATAAAATTTTTCATGTAAATTCTCTAATAGGATATGGGTATGTGTTAAAATTTGAAGAAAATCGAGCTAATTTTTAAAAAATTTATATGGGCACCCCTCGGACCTCAGGGCCTCACTCCAAGAACTTTACAAAAAATGTTGTCCATCGAAGATACACACGTATATAAAATTTTAAAAAAATCGGGTTAATTTTTTTAAAAAAAATTTTGGGGCCCAATGACCCTGGGGCCCGGGGTCTCCAAATTTTTTACAAAAAGTGTTTTTCATCGGAGATACATACGTATATAAAATTTAAAAAAAATCGGTTTAAGTTTTTTAAAAAATTTATTGGGGCCCCATGACCCTCCAAACCCTGTCTCCAACATTTTTGCAAAAAGTGTTGTCATCGGAGATACGAATGTGTGCAAAATTTCAATAAAATAGTTGGAAAGTGGGTCAAAAATTGAAGATTCCATGACACAAATCCACAAATCCACAAACCCACAAACACATGGGCAAGTGAAGTTAATATTGAGAATTTAAAAAGAAAACGATTGAAGTAGAACAGAGGTAACGAAAGCTAGACTAAACAATGGGACTAAGCCAGGGCAACCCACCCGTATAAAAAAAACCAGTACGTCACCCAACCACCTCCTGTACTAAAAACAAAGTCAAAGACCTAACACCGAAACCAAGTCACTTGGGTCGCAATGTCGACAGAAAAAGGTCCAAAAAACACAAGTTCATCAAAGCCTCCCGCAAACAGTAAAAAGAGCATTAAGGTGTGCGCAAGTAAACGTTAATAGGTCAAAGGCCGCCACTGCCAATCTCTGCTGTCTCTTCAAACGGTGAATTTACATCCACTTGACAAGGAACTCTCATATGTCTGGTAAAACTCATTTCCGTGACAGAATAATACTAGACAACTTAGACGTAAATGAAGATAAAATATGCACCCATACCCACACCCATCTCAAGCGAGTCTTACAGACGGAGGTAAACTCATTAGGTCCATAGAAGTCTCCAGGTAGAAATGGAGTGTACCCAATCTTCCTTCAAAGAGGAATAAAATAAATAGAACCACTACTTGTAAATCTCTACAGAGCAGCTACAGCCTTGAATAGGTTCCAAGGTGCTGGGGAGAAGTCCGAGTATTTTTCTTTCCTAAAGAAGGTAAAAAATCCCCCGAGGATACCAGGCGACCTATCAGCCTTACATCATTTGATCTAAATTCCATGGAGAAAATAATAGGCCATTATATAAGGTCAAACACGATCCAACGAAATCCCCTAAATCCCAGTCAACACGCATATCAGACTGGCAAATCAACTGAAACAGCCCTACACGACTGACAAACGAAATCGAAGATACACTTCGTAGGAAAGAAATGTTACTATGCGCCTTCATTGGCATACAAGGCGCTTTTGACAAAACCAGCAACGAATTAATTTAAACACAGGCTAGATCAAGAGGAATGGACTCCTCGATGGAAGTATGGGTCATAACCATGCTAAAAAGCAAGCAATTCAGTCCTCGTTCGGTTATGACGAAACCATCATAATAGCGGCAACCAGAGGCTGCCCACACACTATTATTCTTATCTACTTGCAATTATTTTCCAGCCCGGTTAACAAATACTGTTTTAATTTAAAATCTACAGTTTCCAGAGTGTTCTACTCTTTTCCATTCTATTCTGTTCCATTTGAACCATCTAGCAAAAACTAGAACTTACAGTCTTACACAAACAACTTTATGTACAAGCTTAATTCGCATAACTGAGCATGAATATAGGCTATGGCTTTTGGTAATTTCTTAATTCCAATATCATATTATACGAGTATGTTCAGTCTGATAAAAGATCTCAAGTAACATTTTCGTAAGAATAGCATAGCATTAGCGTATGTATACGTATACGTATACGTGTACTACGTATATAAAAAAAGTAAGAAGCATACCGAGAGGTTTGGACGGAATCCCAAACACATAAAAAGTGGGTTTTCGGTAATTAAGTTACCATGTCAAAGGTAAAGGTAGAACCGTCCGGTGAAATGTAAAAATCTCCATTGAAATAAAGTCTTGGGGTTATGACTTACCTGGTCAAAAAGTCAGACCATGTAACTTTAACTGTTTTCACTGTTCTTCTAAATTAACCTTCTAAAATCTATAGGATTCTTAATTCCTCAACTATTCACAAGATATAAGAAATAAACAATGGAAAACATTGCGTTCCTATTAAGTTATGATACATAAGAATTTTAAGAGTTTATCTGAGGTCAGTACCACAAAGCCACAACCATTGTTAAATAAGCGGATTTTAACAAAAATTTTACTTCTGTAGCTACCACCAAACGAAAATTGTACCAACTCGGTATCAATGGTTTCCACACTTGCTACAAATGCCTATTAGCATAGAAAACTATATTATAGCTATTTTTTTTATCTGTGCTATTAGTGTGTTAAGTTATTGCTTTGTGGTCGGTTGTGTTATTTCTAATTTGCACGAAGACATAAATGTTAGGAGCAACAGCTGGCAGTTAAAGCTCCCGCAAAGTCTACCTCCGGACCATGTCTTGTATTCTTCTTATTGTGAGATCTGGTAGCTTCTCTGCACCTTTCCGCTACTCCTGATTTCACTATATGTACTCGTCGCCCAGCTGATTACCTTGGAGCAACAGTGTGCAACTTGTTTCTTAAATTGATTTTACAGTTTTACGCACTCGTTCCTACACTTTAAGTTAACCGGACTCCACTGAAGAGTTAATGCGAAATTAATGCAAATCATAGTGTGTGATAAATGTTTAAATTATAAACCTTGAGAGAAGCACACACAAATATCAGCGATTACTGGACTCCATTCATTAATTACATCCAATTAACCGAGTGGCTGACTGGCAGACTGTTAGGCCGGCTAATAAGACATAATAATCGTGAGAGCCGTGTGTGCATAAATAAATCACTTTTTCTGCTGAATCGCACTGATACGATACGAACGTCCGCCTAACAAACAACCTGCCGAACGTAAGGATGGATGAACCGATTTCTGTGAAATCCTCCCGCAATAATTGAGTTGTGCGCGGATGCGAATGAGATTTATCTATTGAAACGCCAGTCGGTCGGCGAAAAACTGCTCCACGTGTCGGCTGACATATGGACTGACTTTTCATCTGATTGCAATGTGGTGTAACGGTCTTCCGTTCGGTTTGTTTTATTTATTCCGAAGCGTTGTCCCTTTCATCATCAATAGCGCGTTGTCCGTGTGCGGCGGCGGCGGCGTACATCGGAACAGGCCGCCTTTGGCGCATTACCCACTGTACCAAAAGTTGGCGAGATAGGCAAGTAAGAAGATGTCGTCCAAGTGGAATTATTGACACAGAATACAGGAATTGAAGAAATGCGATATTTCCTAAGTTTAAGTCTACCGCCGATCTCTTCGACTGATGATCGTATAGCATGCGATGCTGTGTGGAATTTATTACCTACGAATATGGCGATAACGATGTGTGTTTTGTGTGCGCCATTTGAAAAATGCATGATGCACTAACTGTTCGTGTACAAAAAAAATGTATTATGTGATAGGCAGACAGAAAGACAGGTAAGGTTGAGGTTGTGGTATAAGCCAGCAACCAAACTGATATTGACTGACAATATATAGACATGGTTGCATCCGATCAGGGCGTGAGCGTTATTATTTGTTGTTGTTTTAGTTGATGTGTTCGTGGAATGAATTGTCTGTGAGAATTGCTTGCTAACTTTAAATTTGTGTACTTTTTTTTAAAACCTAATTAGCAAAACAACAGAGTTAATGGTTTGCCAAAAAGATAATATGTTTATAAATAATGAATGGGTAAATTCGCTAATTTCTCTGACTATACAACTAAGTTTCGTGCTTAGCGTCCGAATAGGTGTCCCATCCAGTAGGATTATGGAGCACTAACTGCTATGGATTTGTTACAAGTAAGCATCTTGGTACAGCCCATAGCTCTTGCGAAAGTGTACATTCGAACTTAAGCCTGACACACAATTCGGCATTAGCAGTCAAACGCGGTTAAGAGTGCAAATTGTAAATATTTTATGGTTTTTAAAAAATAAATAAATAACTGTTTCCTATCCTACTTTCAGTCATCACTACCGAACAACCCTCGTTGTCCGTTCAGCATCCTACTTGTGTCACATGCCATCGGATTGGGGCATTGAAATACAAAATACTGTGCCAAAAACTGTTCACGCAAGAGGCACATTGCACATAAATGTTAAGCCCTCATAGATTACTCTTCGCCGTCCGTTTAGTTGTCCTACGTCTAGCATAGATTTACTGTTACAACATTGCGAGTGAGTAAATGCAGCAATTCTCAATACAAAGGCCACGAGGCTTTTGTTAGTGGAGGGATGACCGCACAGCACAAAGTGTCGTCCAGTTCAGAGCACAAAGAATTATGTATTTTTATGCAAATGGAAAGAAACGCAGTAGTCGAATCTAACATCAGCAACTACAACCAAACACGAGCGCATCGGTTAATTCAACATAACATGTTGCATAACATTTGAATACAACACATGTCAAATGTCATGGAAAACCCCTACCAGCGATTCGTTGCTTGTGTTTGTCCTCGAACGAAGCAGGAGTAGTCTATCATGGAGTTCTCTTTCGTGTCTAAATACTCGTCATTGTGTCGGTTAGCATTAATGTGGGTGTCAAGCCATTTTACCATTGGGTCACCTTTTTGTTTCGTTCATTCAAAATCGTCTTGTCGTACAACAACGGTACCATATCGGGACATTTATTCGTACGAGGTATACTCGTTCTTATTCCATATATAGAAGCGATGTATTTTTTGTAAACTGCTGAAATAGATTTTGCGACATGGTCTCTCACAGGAAAGAAAACCGTGATGGGTAATTTTGGGCGCCAAAGGATACGAATACCAAGAAATACTCATAAGATTCCAGTTGGTTTGTTCAATGTAACAATCAGACTGACATAAATATGTCTTCTGCTTGAATAGAAGGTTATATCAATATTTACGTCAAACAAAGCTTTCAGATGCATTCGAATTTAATCTTTTAGCTGTCGGATTTAAAGGAATTCATTAAAAAATCGGCTGGTAGCACAATTGATTTGTGTTCACTGTTTTTTAAAAATTAGTTAATTATGTAGTTTTATAAATTTTTCGATGGTTTTTTAGTTTCTGTAGTCAGAATTGTTTTATTTCTCCTAATTTTGTTATAAATTTATGATCATCATTGTTCTAAGTGCCATTTTTCTATAAAAATGCATGCTCAATTGTTCAAAAATTGTGCACTAGAAAATGCTATATTTTGTTAAATTTAAGTTAAAAAAGACTTAAATAGTCAATGTTCATTTTGCAGTAAGGGCGACTGCCCCTCTTCTGTCTTTTTTTCGAGATGCTGGACCTCTTCCAGCAGCTCGTCTTCTTCCGAGAGCCGGATTTCATCCAACTGATTCAGTGTGATGTTCGGTTGGGGAAGTGCAGCTAGATCTTCTACCGTGGGGACCTCTTTTGATAGTCTCAACCCTGGGAAATTTTTCCAGTGAGTCAGACGAAGTTTGTTTTCCCACTGGTTAATCAATGCTGTGACAGCAGCTTAGTTAACACCACATTAGCGTTGACGACAAGGGACCTATTGGAGTTTCACCCTGTTATCTCTGGCAAGGGATTGCTGTGCATTGTAGAAGCATTTAAATTACAAAGAGTCCATTAAGTTGGACGTCAGCCCATTAAGTGCTGCCTGACTATCGGAAAAGATATGAATTCTCGTGCCGTTAATGGCTTTGCTAAGATTAATCCTGGCGCAGATCTCAAGGGCGTGGAGTTCCAGTCCAGTGTTGCTATCTTAAATAACTCAACGAAACGGTACTCCCTGACCATAATGTCTGGAATAGTGAAGATTATATAATTTTCCGGAATTGAGTCAAGAATTTTCAGATGTCCCACATTGTCACTGGTTTCTCAAGGTTCAAGAACTTTCGGCCATAAAACGGTGGCCGCGTATTTGATAATGGGTCTCACTATCATTGTATACATCCAATGTATCATTTTAAGATTTAGACCCCAAACTCTACCATAGAAGTTTCTACTGCCACTCGTGGCCCTAGTCGCCCGTTCGATGGTGGACTTGATAGGTCCCAAATCGACCAGTCTTCTTTTCGTGAAAGGCACTAGAGCAGTTTTGCAGGGATTGATGGAAAGTATTTCTCTGCTTCACCACGTGTAGTAAAGCACATTGCATGACACTAGTGAAAGTCGTGCAGTGCTACCACTAATTAAAATCGCCAAATCTTCCGCATAACCAATGGCAATGTAGCCTGAACTGTGTAGATCGACTAGTAGATTGTTAATAACTATAATGACCATAGAAGTGGAAAAAGCACTCCTCCTAGAGGATATCCCTTAATTCTAGTTACAGACACAGACACATTACTTGAGGAGAAAATAATATCTCGAATTTCAAGCATGACCCTTATCCAATGATTGGTCGAGACTTCGATACGTCTGCTACTTATTTCCCTCGCAATTGAGTCGTAGTCAATGTTATCGAATGTGCCTTTAATGTCGATTAAGGCACACAGAGACAATTCCTTGGAACGAAAAGTTCCTTCTTCTTTACAATGTAGTTAAGGGCAGCGCCTGTGATTATGGCATTCCTGTATGCAAACTGACTTGAGTGCAGAGGGGTAGACAATCTTAGCCAGCCTCTAATGTGAACATCAATAAGTCTCTTCATGATTTTGAGGACAAATGATGTTAGACTTATAGCTCACTAGGACTATTGCCTGGTTCAACGTGCAATGTGGAAAGTTTCAGAGTCAATTGCGAAGCGCCTCAAAATCTTCGTCAACAAGGGATTAAGGAAGATACTGAGAATAAGATGGCCGGACATTATCATCAATCAAGACTTGTAGAGAATAGCGCAGCAGGAGCTGGATTGGCCACACTTTGAGATAGCCAGCGAACGATATTACGAAATTAGCGCTCGACTGGAATCCATAAGGAAGCCGCCGAGTTGGCCGTCCTAGCAACATATGGCAAAGGACAATTGAAGAGGAAGCAATATCCCAGGGGACCGAGTGGCGTCTCTTAAGACTTCAGGCGATAAATCGAGTTCGTTGGCGGGCGTTTGTAGAAATTCCCCCGCGGAGTAAAGGAAAGAAAGAAGATGAGCATATAAAAGACCACGAGTATTGCGGGGGAATTGAATTCTTGGAGAGTTGGCATGCAACTGTCTATTTATCTCCAGCACCGCTTATGGAAAATACAATCAAAAAGTGACAAGCAGGACATTCTTGCGATGTGCTCTCCAATCAATCGCTTCCGCTGTTGGTGTAGTTCGAAATTACCTTAATAGCAAAGAGGATTTTGCTAGGAGGTCGGTAACATAGGTATTCAAGAGAAATATCGATATAACGACTATACTATTCACAATGAGTACACAATTAATAATGGAGCGTTAGATATTGTCTATTATTTTAGAACAAACGTTGGTTAAAAATGGAGCACCTTGGCTGCATCCTAATAATCAAGTGGAAAGCTCTGGTAGCTGGAACTCATACTACTTTATAAATTGTAATAATTTTATTATTATTATTTCATGTTTTTTTTATTATTTTACTATTAATTTTATTATTAAGTCTAGTCTTCATAAATTAAATAAATAAATAGGGAAATTTATATTTAAAATTAACTGAAACAGTAAAAACATCAAAAATCATATCAAAACTCTTATGTTTTCCTAATTTCTCGTAATTCCTAATAAGCAAAGGTTTAAATAAATCCTTCGTGCAAATTCGCAGAAGTATTGATTCAAATAAGATGACAATTTAAATCGCGCATTTGCATATGCAAATTCTCATACATAACGAACCGCTAAGCGTAACCTCATTACACCCGTATGTCTACCGAAGTAACCTGATTTCTCAATTTTACATCAAGTCGATTGCGCAATCAACTTGATTGCGGAGTTTATTTTGTTCTAGAAACCTGTATTCGCCATACAGAAAGCCCTTCTTGGGCAACAACTTAAATACCTTGATGCTGCAATAACCATGCGCCAGCTGCCAAGGAGAAATAGACACCGAACTCGTGCCAGAAGATTCATTGAATTATCGCGAACAACTCACCGACACGACACGGAGCGGCAAACAGACCTGCTTACTGACCTAAAGAAGTTTTCCATCACACAAAGGAAGAACACTTTGAATGGGCAAGTGGGAATCAGATGAGACGGACACGTGATGTTGAAAGCAAATTGTTGCAAATCGGTGGAAGATGTAAAGGAAGTTTACGTGGGACTAGGATACCATTTGTTTTATTTTTTTTTGTGTGTTCATCTATTTCTTAAACCAGAAAATTGGCGCTTTTTTTTAATTCAATGGAATATTTCATCAATAAATGAAAACTGAAATTCCTGATCAAAGGGGTTTCAATTTACATTGTAAAATAGAAGCAACTAGGTGTTTATGTACTTGTATATTTATATCAAGTTAAGTTAATAACTAAATCGATTGCAGCAAAAGACCCGAGATAGTTAATTGCACAACTTCAAATTAGCGCTCCGTACACTTTTGGAACAGTTGGTCGTTGATAAAATTCTAGGTTTAAGTCAAGAATATTTGCAGTAAAGTCTTGTTGCTTTTTTATAGTATAAACTGGCGTTTTACATGGATCTATGCTTGGCCCTATACTCTTCTCTTTATCTGCAAATGATCCAAATATTTCTCAAATATCTAAGTGTTTCGTAAGCTGATATTAATAACTAACTTGGTTGAATTTTCGAATGACTGATTTAAAGAAAATGACAAACCTAATCAAGTTGACGTAGTTTATACTGATTGTGTTAAAGCTTTTAGTCGTGTCAACATATCCCTGTTGGTTCCTAGGTTAGAAGACTTAGGTTTTGGTGGATGCTTTTTGTTATGGCTTAAATCTTATTGGTCTTCACAAAGGTAGTTATCGGTTATTTGTATTCCAGGCAAATAATTGTTTCTTCTACCTAGAGTACCTGAAGGTTTTCATTTGGGTCCTGTCCAATTTTTGCTCTTTCTAAATGAATTACCGAAATTTTTAAAATCTTCCTCATTTCTGATGTATGCCGATGCTTGTAAATTTTTCGCTACTATAAGAAATTTGTATGATTCTGAATGCTTTCAGATCGATTTAAATAATTTCACAAAAATTATCTCACCTTAAATAATACTAATACCTTAAATGTACTACTGATAGGATAACATTTCCTAATTTGGCATTTTATACTTTAAATAACTTTATTATTTTAAGAGCTGAGCTATTTAAAGATCTTGAAGTAATTTTTGACAAGAGTCTTTCTTTTAATCAGCTTTTTAAGATTAAGATATTTTATTAAGCATTTAAGTATTTTGACTTAAAATCAATTTATAACTAATATTAATAAGTGTCGGCTCAACAAAAGGGGCCCGACTTATTTACATTGTCTTTTTTTCGTATTGCTTATTACTAAATAATATTTTTGACTACTTAATCATTTATTTATTTTTACGGGAATTAAATTTTTAACAATAATTTTAAATTAAAAAAAAATAAAAATATAAAGCGGTGTATAAGCAGGGCGAACTTCAGCCTATGTAGTGTTGGTTTAAGTTTTCCATTACACAAAGGCCTTCTCGCAGAAGGAGTCTTTTTGATTGTTAAAGATATCATTAAATCGAGCATCTGTAAATCCTCTGATGTGTCTATTGGTACATGACTTGGCTCGATTTCCACGTTTCTCAGTCCTTGCATCTCAGGACTTGGAAATAGGGAGATATGCTTCATCGTTGTTGGTGAGACGGTGAACCATATGGGATAGCCATAGGTTATCACTAGCCTGATAAGCTGCTTGTAGATGAGCAGCCTGGTGTTGTTGGATAGTTCGTTTCGCCTTCTTAGAAGTGGGCGTACCAAATGAAGAGCGTAGTTGGCTTTCTTCATTGTTTGATCGATGTGAGAATCAAACTTGAGCCTCTCGGTAAAGATGATTCCCAAGTAGTTAGTTTCTGACTTGGTGTTCGTGTTATCCGGAAGGGTGATTTTTAAGCCTCTGCACCGGCTTCCGAAAATTCGTATCCATGTTATGGTTGCTGGTACTCGGAAGCAGATGAGTTACGTTTTGTTGGCGTTGATCTTTAGTCCCCACTTCAGGTAGTAGTCCCAAAGATTTCGGAGGTGTTCCTCCACTTTTCGGGCAGCTATATCAGGAGAGCGGGAAACGGCATATGAACGGATGAAGTCATCCGCGAAAAGCATGGTCCTTGTTTCGGCTATATTGGTTGGTTGATCGCTGTAAAAATGCTAAACAGAACTGGTCCAAGTCTGGAACCTTGAGGAACTCCGGCTTTAATCCTTTTCCTTGTCGATGGGCTTCCGTACACCTGTACAAAAAAAAACCCTGTTAAAAAGAAAATTTTTAATTATTTTCACAAAATAGTTAGGAAAACCAAAACTAATATGTTTGTACAGTAGCCCGTTTGTCCAAACGCTATCGAGAGCTTTTTCGATGTCTAGTAAATAGGCTACTGTACTACTTTTGACGTTCAGACATTTAGTGAGGTCTGAAGCTTCAGCAGAGGTTGCAGCGTAGAGTGCTTCTCTCGGAAGTCGGAACCCGAACTGAAAGAATGGAATAAGGTTTATTTCCGAACAAAACGTATTGATCTTTTTACGGATCAATGATTCCAATACTTTGGTACATGACTTGGCTCGATTTCCACGTTTCTCAGTCCTTGCATCTCAGGACTTGGAAATAGGGAGATATGCTTCATCGTTGTTGGTGAGACGGTGAACCATATGGGATAGCCATAGGTTATCACTAGCCTGATAAGCTGCTTGTAGATGAGCAGCCTGGTGTTGTTGGATAGTTCGTTTCGCCTTCTTAGAAGTGGGCGTACCAAATGAAGAGCGTAGTTGGCTTTCTTCATTGTTTGATCGATGTGAGAATCAAACTTGAGCCTCTCGGTAAAGATGATTCCCAAGTAGTTAGTTTCTGACTTGGTGTTCGTGTTATCCGGAAGGGTGATTTTTAAGCCTCTGCACCGGCTTCCGAAAATTCGTATCCATGTTATGGTTGCTGGTACTCGGCAGCAGATGAGTTACGTTTTGTTGGCGTTGATATTTAGTCCCCACTTCAGGTAGTAGTCCCAAAGATTTCGGAGGTGTTCCTCCACTTTTCGGGCAGCTATATCAGGAGAGCGGGAAACGGCATATGAACGGATGAAGTCATCCGCGAAAAGCATGGTCCTTGTTTCGGCTATATTGGTTGGTTGATCGCTGTAAAAATGCTAAACAGAACTGGTCCAAGTCTGGAACCTTGAGGAACTCCGGCTTTAATCCTTTTCCTTGTCGATGGGCTTCCGTACACCTGTACAAAAAAAAACCCTGTTAAAAAGAAATTTTTTAATTATTTTCACAAAATAGTTAGGAAAACCAAAACTAATATGTTTGTACAGTAGCCCGTTTGTCCAAACGCTATCGAGAGCTTTTTCGATGTCTAGTAAATAGGCTACTGTACTACTTTTGACGTTCAGACATTTAGTGAGGTCTGAAGCTTCAGCAGAGGTTGCAGCGTAGAGTGCTTCTCTCGGAAGTCGGAACCCGAACTGAAAGAATGGAATAAGGTTTATTTCCGAACAAAACGTATTGATCTTTTTACGGATCAATGATTCCAATACTTTACTGATACAACACAGTAAAGCTACTGGACGGTAATCAGTTACGCTGGTGCGGTCAGTTTTCTTGGGTACTGGTACTAATTTGGCCACATTTAAGTTGTCTGGAAAGAAAACATTGTTTAGGCAATTGTTGAAAATGATAGTTAACATCAAAATTGCTATACCCGGTAACTTTTTAAGCAAAAAGTTAAAAAATCCCGTCTGACCCTGATGAGTTTTTTGAGTTTCCACTCATAATCAAATCACTGACAACAGCTGTTCTAGTAAACATATCGACGTCTACGGGTGCGCTAGCAGAGTTTTATTCACTAAACCGCACTACAGGATTACTTGGAGAAGTGGGTCTTCTACCAGACTTCCCACCTCTTCCAAAAAATATGGAATATGCGTTGGTGGTAGGTAAAGCTCCTTTCAAAATGGCAGGCAGAGGTTTCGGCTTTTTCTGCAGCGCTGGATTCTGTTCGATCTTCAATGGTGATATTCTCTGGAATTGAAATACGCTTTCCGACCAGAAAGTTTAGCTTATTAAAAGCATCAGGGCCTGATTTGATGTCCTAGAGCCGTTTGGTCAGATCATCCTACTGGTACCTCCGCACAGCTTGATGAAACATATTAACTGTGCAAGGCAGTTGGGAAAGTACTGACTGGTTAATGATGTATGCTCCTGAACGTAGTTTAGGAGTTAGGAACATTTTATGTTTAGGACTTTAGGAATATATCTACATAAAAGAAAACTTCAATTTTGCAGATTAAAACCTTGAACAATTGAATGCAAATTCCCTATCCTTGTTGAATCCTTGCAAACATGTACCGAGTACTAAATATTCAATATAATTCCAAAAGATTATTTCAACTCTATCAACTGCCGTCAGATTATCCGTAAAATAAAACTTTATTATCAATATTATTATGTATAGTGATGTTATAGCTATGTAGTTTTCGTATCTGAAATAGAAGTTTGAAACATCTGCGATAAGATAAATTACAAGCTCTCTCTTCTCTAAATGGTAATCAATTTAGTTCTAAAAGGATCGATCGGCTGCAATAATATTATAAATGCGAGCATACTCAGCTAGTGGGGAGCCCAATCTGCAATCTTAATAAATACTTGTATTGAAGTAATCAATCAACACACCAAGATGAAATGTAGACGATGGGGTAACGCTCCATCCATCCATCCACAATAAATTGCGCATGACTCAGTCAGTTCAAGTTTCCCCAGAGTAATGGCTCTGCTCTGCACACAAATGAATTACGTCAATGTCTTGCTGGTCTTCTTTTAGCATAGACTTAGCCAAACAAGTTTTAGCTTTCATCTTTCAAAGCAATAATTCTCCTTAAGTTATAAGTAATCATATTAGGTCATATGTGACGCGAGAAATGCCCAGAAAATTATTGTAATCAGGATGTAATCAGGAATGGGAAGATTAGATACAAAGCAAATGAATTGATGAACAGCAGCTTCCGTGGAGAACAAGCTGTTATAAACTGCCAGTACAAGGTAAGGTACGAGTAATATCAGTTTATGGAAACTCCAATGTACCTGTCTAAATGGTCAAAGTTAGTCGATAAGAGCTAGAACATTTGTTTTTGCAGCAGCGGTGAATGAAAGGAAGAAAAATAAAAATGGACCAAAATAGCAAAGGGTTAGAAATTTGCGAAAACGAAAAAGAGATGGGTCGTTTGACATATAAATGGATACCGATCGGCAGAGACGAGGAAAACTTTGTTCCCCATGGATACTGACAAATTACTAATTTTTCTCTGCCTGGCTTTGTTTTTGTCTGAAGAACCTCCTCTCCAAATGTGGATGTTGTATTTCAGCTTGGGGAATTTAATATTCTTACGAGTTAATTGAAGAGAAAAAGCACGCTAGTTCGTGGCACTAAAATAAACCCTCTACCAAGAAGTGAAATAACAAAACAAACAAAAAACAGACGCTCTAGTGTCATAAAAGAATTCTCGTTAGAAATATATAGAATGCGTGCATTGAACTGGTGACCAAAATTGTCCACAAGTAATTGGGCGTGAACTGTGTCAATATAACCTACTATTTGAACTTATATCGAGTTGTCCCAAAAAACAAACCGCAATACTAACTTTGCACTGAAACACCTTTACCTAATGCTGGATCTAATAGAGAAATGCCGTGAACGCTCGACTTACAAAACCAACAGACAAGATAATAAAGGAGTTATGAGTCATTAAAAAATTACCATGTCGGCAAAAACCGGACCATCTTTGAAAGTGCGCCATGGCTCCCCACTGTCTGCATTGGCATCAACAGAACGGGAATCACATACGCGCAACCACTTGATCATTTAAATTTTTTTTATTTTAGCATTAACTGTGACATCGATCAATTACGTGAAAATTGTCTCTGGCGGTTTGGCGGAGTTACAATTTCCTTTGAAAAAAAAACATTAAACAGAATTTAGTAGAATGTTTGCAGACAAAAACCAAAAAACCAAAATCTTATTACTGTTACAAAAAGAACTTCCGAGAAATTATGAGCAATAAATTTCATTTGTATACGCGTCTTGTTTACTGAAAATGGCTAAAAATCTAATCGGACTTTTTCCGAATGCAATCGGAATAACAACTAGGAACCATCAGTCAGCAGTCTCACTCTCCTCATCATAATTCATTGGAGTGAAGTCAAAGTGAATGATGACGATGATGGTGCATACGTGGTGATGTTTGTATCTAGTCTGTGCGATCGTTGGACTAGTTAGGGTACATGCCACGCAGATCAGACATAGACAGATCGGAACTGCGTGTAAAGTGCAAGAATTTGCGCACCATTCACGTTTTCAGCCAACCTGATCGCGCAAATAACACACGACATCACAGAGAAAACTCCAGAGAATTTCAGTCATTTACACAACGTGTTTTGCTGTGAGAATTCCTTTTAGATGGCTTGGAACAGGTGACATCGCATGTCACCTGCATAATGCTGGTGACAAAGATGGTACGTCCGCGTTGCGTTTGAATTGTGCAAGATGTGGTGGTATCTGGCGATAAGAGAAAAATTCAAGAGCAGGATGGCCGAATGCGTATGTGACAGGCATATGACATTAATCATTGTCCAGTACATCTAACTAGCGAGAGACTCTTTGTGATTCTAATCAAGGACACGTTTTTTAAAACAAACATATTTGACTTGATAGGGAATTCGTTTGCAATGTGTTAATAGAAGTTCAGTATTCCTGTTCTACTTTAACGTTTTAGCAAGAGTGGGATTGTGTGGAAGTTAAGTGAAAATGGGGCCACCGTATTTCAAAGAATTATTGGATATGAACATCTTTACGGAAAAAATTTATAATTACATTTAACAAACCAAAAACTAGTGGCTTTGTTAAAACAGAAATTATCTCTTGGATTTTCTCAATATATGATGTTTTATACAATTCAAAATTTTTATATCGATATGTTGCTATTTTTATTTGGGATACATTGTAAAGTGTCAAATCCTCTCCGTCAATAGTCGTACAAGTGTCAATAAAGTGGTTGATTGATTGATTGGTTTTGGAGAATTTTTTTGCACTGCGACCCATGAGTATCTATTGCGTTTTCTCCGGACATGTATCGCCGTGATAGTGTATACCAAACCCTAAAGCACCTCATCCTCTTACCATTGTCTCTTAAAAAGCCAATAATATGAAATGGATTCAAATAATGCCACTAGGACTTCAATATTGCGAGCATATGTTGAGAAAATGCCACAAGGACCGCTCCGCCACTCGACACAGCCTGCAGCTGCATTCCTCTTGAAGCCATAATAAGGCAATGCCTTATTAGGAAACCTGTGAGGTGATAGGATTAAGTGAGACCTCTGTGGGTGTAGTTTTCCACAATGTCCTTTGCCAGTCGTAGGCCAGGGAGATTTTTCCATCAGACAGCGGTGCGTAAGTAAATAATTTGTTGTTGTCGCAATGTCTGTTAAGTTTTGCCCCGCAATTCTCCACTAGTTTGGTCATGATGTGCCATTTACCCAGTGCCCTTCTTGCTTCTTGCTAACTTATTGCTTTTCCAGATTGAAATGAGCATGTATTTCGACGGCATGAACTTCTGCGTAAAATATGCATAAGTAGTGTTACGAAATTTAGGCCTTCTAGAGTTCGTTAAGGATTTTGCAAAAAAAATACGACACAATTACGTCAATTCACAAATTACATCTTTAATTAACAAAGAGCAAACGTACAGAAATTGACACTGGTGATTGCTAGTAATAATAATATTCGGCGCGACAGACCATGCTCCTATCCACTGAACTATGGCGCCAACAATAGTCATACCCTTGCTCACATATGGCTCCGAGACTTGGGTGCTTAGCATAAAGCATTCTGACCTCTTAGCCGCATGTGAGAGGAAAGTCTTATGAAGAATTATTGGCCCCGTATATGACGAAGGATGATTTCGTTGGATAAAATATAGAAGATCATTGGTATAAGGATGAGATCTACGAGCGTTATCGGAATGTCGACATCGTGAAGAGAATTAATCTTGGTAAGCTTCGGTGGGTAGGACACCTAGGTTGCATGAGTGAAGAGGATCCTGCTCGGAATGTACTTTGCGGTAGGATTTATGGTACGCGAAAGCGAGGCCGGTAAGTCCTTCGCTGGAAGGATGGCGTAGCACAGTGCGCCCATAGAGCTTAGGGATGCCAAACTAGATGACATCGGATCAAAACTGGGACAGGTGGAGGGGCTCTGGCTGTAGAGCCAGATATGATGACGACTTTCCGATTGTTTCAAACCTAACTTAAGACATGACCTGTCGAAACTAAGCTAATACAAATCGGATTGGATACCGAAATCGTTTACTTGATTTGGCTGAGTTTCCAGTGATGCGACGTGGACGCATAAGATAGGAGTTGTGATGCTAGAGGCTTAGGACAAGACTGTCTATAATCGCGTCATTATCACCATTTGTCACTTTTTCGACTTAGACACTCACAAAATTAATTTCAGCTCTCCAGATCATATGAAAGGTGGTTAAAAAGGACCTCAAAGTAGTCGAAAATAGTCAAGTTAAATAAAAGTTTTTAAAAATAAAATAATTGCAACATTTTGCCTGAGATATCGTCAAGTTGAAAAAGTTTCTTTTATATACGAGTAAGCTATATGTGTGGTGTTCGTGACTACTAAGCGAACGATGCGTTTAACAGCTTTATATTTATTCTGCACACACAAGAAACTGACGACTGTGCTGTTGTAATTTGCGCAAAATTCTTGGCAATAGGTGAGAAAGCTAAAAAGCATGATAACAAGTTAGCTATCTTTCCTTTCTCTAAAGAGACGATCCGCTTAAAATTGCGTTCTGCTTCAAGTCATTTATGAGTCTTAATAAATAACTTTGTTTTCCTCTGATCCAAATAGCCATAAATCAATATTTTCAAATAATTATCTGTTTGTTGTCAAACAACTAGCCAATAGATATGTTTCTAGTTTTCTAGTGAACCCAATTAAGTTGTAATTTAACCAGCGATATGGGCAAAAAAAGTTTTTATATCAGGCGCTTAATAATAATTATTATTTTCATATCCTACACCTCAGTTGTATTAAAGCATTTTCAAAGCATTTTCGACAATTTTATAAAGCATAGAAATTCAGCAATTAAGATTGCTCTATAACTATCGCCAAAGTTATGTTAGAAAACAGAAAGCAGAAATCAGTAAAAAAAATTTGAACAAAATGTTAACAGTTATATATTTTAATAATTTATATGCAATTAACGCATTTCTGCTTTAGTGCCAATATAAAACGCATTTCTGCTTTAGTGCCAATATAAAACTTAACAAGTCTTTAAGTGCGCAGTTAATTGGTCAATGAAACAAAAAACTTAAGACATAAACTCATTTTTATGTCGTATGAATTTTTTAATAAAAACTATACTGGAACTAATTTAATGCACTATTATTATATCAATAGATAAAAATAAAATGCTGTTAGTTTTATTGAAAATTTATCGAATTCTAACAACATAATCAGAGCCAATTAATGCAATAACGGCAAAGTGTGTTGATATTAATTGAAATGTTTTATTTTTTGTTGATTTAATTGAAAGTACATTTTGCAATTATGAGTATAAAAAATAGTTATAAAAACGGCAATATCATAGAATTAAAAAAAGTATATATTAT
The DNA here is from genome assembly GCA_947095585.1 of Nephrocerus scutellatus. NCBI lineage: Eukaryota > Metazoa > Arthropoda > Insecta > Diptera > Pipunculidae > Nephrocerus > Nephrocerus scutellatus. The sequence continues at coordinate 29,212,046 of OX352765.1, read as the reverse complement.
CAAATAGTCATGATGGCTTACAATATCATTCCTGAGTTAGTTGTGAGTTATTTTATATGAAGGCTCTTAGAATCCCGAATGACTAAAAATTCAGCTCATCTTTCTCAGGAAAAAGATTGACAAACATTATACCAAAATTGCTTCCTGACATAATGAAACATTTACTCCACCTGACATACTGGTAAAGCATTATTTTATTTCGAATACAAGAACATGCCAATAATCGATTACTGCCAGTAGACTTATCATTTTACATATACCTAGATCAGAGAATTATATCCATAAGTTTGTTTGTTTTTTTTTTGCGAATATTCTCAAAAGCCATATGCATCTAAAACTAGTACAGTTTTTAAATGTTCTCATGTTCCATATGTCTATTTTCAATAATCCAGATAAGTCTTAGCCCTGTAGACAAAAATTTGCTTCGTACAAGTGTTCCAGTAATATAGGATTATTACTTGAATTTGAACGTTTTAAAAAAAAATAATCTGATTTTTGAAAGTTATTTAAAGATAGGAAGTTTTAGAGAAAATGTACCGCTAAGAGAATCGCAGAAGTTTTGAATGTTGTTGGTTGGTAAGCGCAGCATTTGATCGTCTTCCAAATGGTAATTATTTGATGGATCTTTTTGCTAATATCACTTAGTTCCATTTTAAAAATATTACCATGCTAATATTTTACACATGAAAGTAAGATGCTGCACAAATTTATGCGTTGACTGATCGGTCTTTATTGAATTGGTAGTAAAACCCTGCTTACGCACATTAGTGGTGGCAAATATTGCAAAGACAAACACATAAGAATTTGATCATCGGAGTTAAGAATTTACTGAAACTACGATCATTGTCTGTGAGATTATTTCGCTCTCATCTCACTTCTTAGCCCAAAAATTTGCTTACAAGGCACGAGAGTAGGAACTGTAAAACCAATCTGTCATATTGCTGACTTTTATTATAGAACTCTGCCAAATTCCCATAAATCTACTCATCAGTCCATAACTTTTTTCGTTTCAAAGCTCTGTACTAGTTGAAAGGTGAGCTGTTGTTTTATGAAAAAACTACGTTTGAGATAAGGTCACATTATTGGCATAACGGATTTCTTGATATATAAGATTTTCGGTTCTTCTTCTTTTACTTGCTTGTGGCTTCAAAATGGATGCCAAAGATAACTTAAAACCATTGCCGGACCATGATAATTTAATATTTCAAGAAAAAATGCATAATAATAATCCTGATTAACCCAAAGCATCGACTTATTTAAGTCAGAATTTGCCAATATTTTGATTTTTATAAATTTGCCTGTCAAGATCATGTGATTTGACCTCTATTGCTTACTTCCTTTAGGGGACGATAAACCTAAAGTATTAAAGTTTTTTTTAATAATTGCACAGCGTGGGCGTTAGGAAATTAGGTAGAGGTCAAGGTGAGATGTCTACGCACGCGTGTCTTAAATGACTGCAGATCATACAAATGCGGAAACACAGAATAAAGCAATTCATTCCACATCACTATTGTGCGTCTAAAGAAGGAATCTATGAATTGATTAGAACGTCCGAAGATAGGGTTAATGGCGGACCCGTGGGCTCAAGTTGAGGTACGGGTATTACGGATGGGTTCGACAATGGGCGGGATGCATCTGGATATTTCTTTTGAACACCTCTTGTGAAAAAAGCGATAAAAGAATGACAAGCAGGAAAGATTTCTACGATGTTCAAGCGATTCGATTTTTTTCGCGACATTAACGTCACCAATGAGTTATAACGCGTGGTTCTGGGTTCTGTCTAGTAGATGCAATGTGGTCTTGTGGGCATCTGCCCAGACAATACAATTGTATTCAAGTTTAGGTCGAATGTACGCCTTGTAAATAGTAGCCAGATCTGAAGGAGTGAAGTACATCTTGCACAGTTTTAGGAAACCTAAACATCTCGCAGCATTCTTGGCGATGGCAAATATGTGGTCGTTCTAACGAAGCTTGTTGTTAACGCACATACCTAGTATTGAGAGTTGTTCAGTTTCTATAATGCCAGATCCATTCATGGATAAAGGTTGGGGGTTTAAATTACGCTTGGACGACAAAGGCAGAATTGGGTTTTAGAAGCGTTAAATTCAACTCTATTGTGTATTCCCCACCTTGTTATGCTGCCAAGAATCAGAATGTGTTCAACATACGTTGTTGTTCAAGTTCCACTTGCGACGAATTTGGGCGTGCAGAAAGCGTTAAATCATAAGAAAATCTAAGAGTGCCCTCATCAGCGAGAGAATGGATTGGATTAGAAGTGGCGGATATGAGATCATTAATGAAAATCAGAAATAGTGTCGGAGACAAAACAGAACCTTGAGAAACACCGACGTTTATGCGGTGAACACTGTATTTGAAACAATCCAACACGACCTGGATTGTTTTAGACAAAAGAGCTTGTTGACAGACTCTGTCAAATGCTTTGGAAATATTGAGTGCAACAAATTTGCTTTCAGGCTGGATAAAGGCTATATTCCAATTCATTGGAACGACTCTAGGGGAATAAGAGAAATGGAAAAACCTGCGCAGTGGCAGTGCCAATGTTGAAGAACACCTCTTCAAAACTATAGCGGGAATACCATCAGGACCAGCAGTTTTATTAATGTTGGGATCATTTAATACTCTAGCCACATGACAGGTCCGGTCCGATAGCAAGATTCGTCCTTGTCTATAGATCTGACAGTTGGAATGTCATTGTGAATGAGCGTTGGAATTGAAAACGAGACAGTATTTTTAATTCGTTTCACGAATGACGAAAAATGTTTACTTCCCTTGGGACATTTAAGTATTTTTTATCTCATTTTCTGGTCAAGGAAGAATTTGACTCGTTTAAGGTAGGCATTGCAATCATTTATGCCTCGTCTAAATTTGGTTCGGTTTTCCAATGTGGGGTTTTCTTTATATAACCGAAAACTTCCCGAGTAGTAGTAGCATCTTTGCAGCTTAAATTATACCAAGCATTTTCTTTCGGTTTGATACACTAAGTCTTGGAAGGGTTAAATTGTCTCATACCCTCCTAGATTATGTTTAGTATCGTATCAGATATGGCATCCACACCACTATTGGCATTAAGTGGCCAGTTAAATTTCCTAAAGAAATTGTTGAGGCCATCCCAGTCGGCTTTCTAGTGTAACCATACTTTTCTTTTAGGGGGTTTTGCATTAAATGCTAGGTTGGTCTTATTAAATGTATCTTATTGGAGGGAGAGATCAACTATCATTCTACTAATGACTACCATTCACTGCAATCGAATTGAAAATATCACATCTTTTAAAAGATATAAGAACACAAATGTTCATGGATCTATAACGCCAATGTTTTGCACCCATTTTTGAATTGCATTTCAAAACAACTGAAAAAATTTATTCATACCGAAGACTGATATTAATTTTCTTTCGACAAATTATTTATGACATATTGAACATAAGAATCATTGAGAAAAACATAAATGTCACAATGGTTTTATGAATAATTTTACAAGAAAACATGCCAGCACTGTACACAGCAATTTTTTAATTCTTTAATATTGATTATTAATTTATTTAATCCTATTGATTGTGCGTATTAAGCAAAAGCAACAACAGCAAAGCTTATAACTTGTTGTTAAACAAATTTGTCACATTCAATCAAAGAACTTATACTCGCCAACATAGGTGATCTTGAAAAACAAGTTTTTCTCTATTGGATCTGATTCTAATGGCAGCTTCCTGTTGTTGACCGTTTTTGCTGGAACATGTTAATGAATTATTTATATTATTAGTTTAACATAGAAAATAATTATAAAAGTCGCAACCTGCCAATCACTGTAAAATGTTCCACCACCTACGCAAGTCAGGTGTGATATATGGAACCTTTGTAGAATAATGCTATTTTTAATTAACATAATTATACTCTAAAGTTGTCTTCTTGTTAGCTATTTTTTAATTTTATTTTATTTGTTATTCTGCTGAGTGAAATGTAATGGTAATGTACTAATTTAAATCCTCGTTATCCCTTTAACAAATTCCAATGCATTAATTAAGACTCATTAGTGGCGTAGATTAGAAATGGCTGTTTTTGTCGCGCGGGTAATTTGAATAAATTAAGTTCGCCAATGGTTAAAATAAATTTGTTTGGAGCAATCGAATACTTGAATCACGATCTACCTCCAAACATAGCAAAGTCTTACAGATCAAGAAACAAAAGAATACCAAACAGTACGAGTGTTTCTGTGGCACGAGCCTAGCTGGCTGTGCGCTGGTTCCTTAAAGGGAAAAACCTCCGCTATATTTTGTCAAGTGGTGTTAACGCGTTAACAAGCAGCAATTACCTGTTTTAATTACTGACGTGCGTTCGTGCTGGTCTCTAAACAGTTTCTACGCTAATTTGTGCACGAGTTGATGGCCAATCAGAGTTCAGGTGTGTGCGACTGTGCGATAGTAGTTGACGATGCATGTTCTTATTATGTCTATATGTGAAATACCTTATTCTGCTTATAGTAAATAATTGAAATGGAAATAAGCGCTGTGCAGATCGAACGAACGACATAGGAATATTTACGTTTACAGAAAATTTTGTGTATTTATTACAAAACTTCTTCCGACAAAAAAGTAAAACGAAACTTTTAAGATAAACGATAAAGTATAAATTAACCCCAACATCTCCTTTATAGATTTAAAATATATAGAAATATTTTTGATCTCCTATCTTTGGTGCGTAACATTAGGAAAAAAACCATATATTCAAAATTGCTAAGAAAAGTGCTAACGGTATAATTATGTAAGATAGGTAGTTTGGTAAGTAGAGTAGCGGTGGCCGCTGCTATTACGAGGGCCTTGTTTGCGACTTTTTGTCACCACAGAGCTCGAAATACCTATCAATGGATATTTGGATAAACCTGTACTCTTTGAAATGTCGGCAAAAAATGGTGGGTCAAAAGTGCGGAGTCTGCACCCTACTAGGGCAGGATATCTGCAAGTTTCATTCCCATTTACCTATTTGCAGTTCCTGCATCTTTTTAGGTCGCAGTATCAGCCAATTGGGCTAGGGTTTGTCTATAAAAAAAATACCTAGCTTGGCAGCATGTCTTCTCACTAACCAGTGACCCGTACTGATTGCTCTCTTACAATTCTGACAAAAGCCTTCCGAGAATTTGATATCAACACGGTGGTTCTCCTTTTACTGTAGTAGAGCCATAACAATTGATGTGTTGCGGTTCATCGGACTGCTCCACTTGCTAACCTGATTTAGAAAGGGTTCCACTCCTGTCTGGGTAAGTGCTTCGTAAATGTCCTTAATAGGAACATTAATGAAAGTCTCTTTAACATGGAGAAAGCGTCAGAACTACAAAGAGAACAAACTAGTAGAATTAGATAGATACCCAATAAAAATAGTCACTACAGAACGAAAAGCACTGCTGATATACCTAATGATACTACAGACTTGGAGATTTGGATATTGTTGTTCTTTTTACCAATGTATATTATTACCAATTATGCACACTGGAGTGATTATATATTGAATCTGATAGATCACGCAATGCACACAGGTTGATTGATCGACACTGAAATCAGCAGCGAGTTAATCGCCTGTCAGTCTCTGAGCTGATGTAATCGAAAGACTGCAGGCAAAAACTTGATTTCATTATCAGTAAAATAGACTTTGCGTATTCAAATCTTAATCAATGTTGCTTTGAGTTTAATTTTTTGAAAATAAAATCGTTAACGTGTTCGGTAGTATACCATAAGCCTCCGTATAGTCAAGCCATCAGAAACGTGTTTCATTGAATTGTTGATACGGTCAATAATTTAAAGCTGCAAGTTTTTACCTGCAATTTTATCATAAGTTATGTATTTATACTCATAATAAATAGTTAGTCAAAGTGCTGAGTGCAGTTTAATATGATAGACTTGTAAGTTAATCACGTTAATTGTAGAGAAAATCTTTCGTCACGCATGTACGTAGCGTTTAGCTAAGGCACACTCAACAGCAGCGTGAGCAGCAGTTTAGCATTCTTTAATGAACCATGCATTTATGATATTAATATCGCATTAACTCGTCGGTTCCTCCTTGGGTATACTCGTATTTTCATAACTGAAAACTTAAGCAAAATTGCCCACGTTGAAATAGCTTTATGTTATTTGGAGCTCAGTTTAGATAAAGTGTTGCTGAAATTATTGTCTTATTCAAGTTTCTTCTGCTGCTTTTACCAACACTATTATTGTAATATAGGCAGCAGAAATCATTTGTAGTCACAGAACTAACAAAATAAAAAAGCCAAACCGTTTTTGTGATTTTATTGATCTGATCGCTTTTGCTCGCAGATTCCTGATCATTAATTCCGCCACAAGATGAAGCTTGCGCAAAATAAACTTAAATTTAACACCAACTTAAGCGAAATCCTTATCTTCGGCGTTTATCGCGGCAATTAATAATACAAAATCTCACGACCGAAGAGCTCCAAACGCGGCGTTGTCAATAATCCACTGTGCAATTAATAATGTCCACAAACCAGCCAACATTCAGTAAGAAGGTCGTTCAGCGTAAATGCTTGCATTGGATTCACCAAAAAAAAAAAAGACTCATCCTCCCTCCAGGTGTGAATGAATGGAGATTGGACGGTCTCCATGTATGTATTTAATCGAAATAAATTAATGTCCGACTATAATTCTGTGAGTGTGTCTGTTTTAATATGTCCAAGTGGTGTTTCGCGTTAGTATCAGGAACAAATACGCGATTGTGTATCTTTGTAAACTATAACTAAGAACTCAGGGATTAAGCACAAAAAACACTTAAACGCCATGCAAGCATAAACATTTTGAATTATGGATCTTCCCTGATGAGGGTCCCTCGATGGAATGTTGTGGCATGTGGTCAGCTATGGTTAGAGCTTAGTTAGATAAGATTAAAATTTATGAATTTTCTGAGATTTCTGAACTAAATGAAAGAAACGTGCACATTTGAATACCGATCGGAGATGACACGCTACAAATATTCATCTCGGTAAAAGTGTAGTTGTTAAACTACAGTTACATAGATGTCTTTGCAGTGTAAAAGATAGCTTCTTTAAAATTTATTTAGTATTCAATTAAATTTAAATGCACCACTATCAGTTACAAATACCGTACTATGATTTTGCCTCTTTGGAGCTGTGGAGCACTGAGCACTGAGACTAGTGTTACTTTCATTCAAACAACATTCCATTGATTTAATCATCATGGTCTTTAATTATTTTTTTTTATTTTTTAATTTTTTAACTTTTGATTAAAAAAAATGTGACATTTTCTCAGATGAACCAAAAACAACTGAGTACACTTATAGCTCAAAGTAAGTTCATGTCGATTTTACAAAAAATAATCACAATTCCCTTTATTGATTTTTGAAGTTCAGCAAAATATCTTGGGATGAATCCATTTGCCAAGGAATGATAGAATTGCCTATATTATTACATAGTTAACGTTTAATTTATAAACAGATACAAAAATCTCAATCAAATATTGATAAATTCCAACGGTTTCAAATAAATCTATAGGGGACTTTTGACGCGAACTTAACTTCGAATTGGTAAATGAGACAATCTCCATTGATGCGAGAATGCACTTAAAAAGGCTACGATAACATACCAACCAAGAAGCCGCAGGGCTGAGTGAACTACTGTATACGTAGCCGAACACTTATGCGTGTTAATACGCAATAGTTATGCTATGAATGCTTATTAAAAATTCTTTAAACTTGGATCAATTAATTAAGAAATCGCACCGTTCGACTCACGCTAAGTATCTACGCATCGCCTGTGAAGAAATGTTCGAATTACGCGTCGTTGAAGTAACACACCACTCGACATACGCATTTTAGAGGTCACCACCCGATCTACATATCTCTCAAGTAAAGCACTGTTCGAATTAAGCATCATCTAGATCCACGAATTGCCTGTTTAAGCAATCGCGCATCGCTGAAGTAACTCACTGACATACGTATCGTCCAGATCCTTGCAACACCAGATCTACGTGAAGGTCAACTTATGCATCAAAAATATAAGACCTCAATTGTATTCGAGTCATAAAAGTATAAAGAAATTGATTTGAACTTAAAGAGTCACCTATAGTAATTTATTGTAACGACCTTAAATGTATTGAACACTGGTCACACTGAGGTTTACCCCAGCTGTAAAACTCCGATACAAAATTCTTGTATAATATTTATAAACAAAATATTCTACTTCTCTTATTAAATTAAAACTGTTCATTTGTTTTAAATATTTGTAAGATACTGAAATGTGAACAACAACAAAAGAAAAATAAATACAAGAAAAATTATGGGGGCTTGTTTTTGGTTAAAAATCAAAAACCATTCGGTTTTAGAAGCAAAATTAATTGGTTTGAATTAGTCGAGGAGTTATCGCTGTTGACTCTGGTATCCTCGCATTTGGACTGTAAATTTGCGATATAATACCATTCATTAAAAGCTTTTCTAACGTTCGGTCAGATATCTTCTTAGCAGTTTTTACTAAAGAGCTTCATGAAAAACAAGCAATAATTTGGTCGTTGCGAGTATAAGGTTTGCGCGTAAAAATATCCACAAAGCCACCTGGCTATCTCCTGATGGAGCCACTCACAACCAGATAGAGCACGTGTTGATAGACCACCGCCACAACCTAAACTAACGAACCAAGGTGCCAACGTCGACTCGGATCACTATATTGTCATTATGGTGCTCAGAGCGTTGATTATATTATCACGAAAGACTGCATCCGCGAAACAGATACGAGTTAACACGGCTGCCCTTCGCAACGAAGAGACCAGAAACAACTACGGTCAAGTTCTATTACTTGACTCGCCCTTAATGCAGGGAGAGTAAGTCCTCGGGCTGAGTAGTCGGGCGTTGAAGAGAAATGGGCATGCCTTAAGAATACTGTCATTATCACTACTGACCCCATCTTAGGCAGTAGTCGAAGAGATTGGAATGACTGGTTTGATGAAGAATGTAAGCTAGCGCCTGAACGTAAGAATATTGCATACCGAGCAATGCAACTATCTTATAGAACGCGGGCACGCGAAGATGACTATAAAGAGCTGAGAATATATGAAAAAACCGTTCATTGACGAAAGAAAGCAGCCTGGGAGAAGAATATCGTCCGTAAACTCGAACAGTACAGAGAGCAAGGACCGCACCAGGCCCGGAAGTTCTACCAAAGAGTTCGCGGTATGAAGCAATATCAACCGAGTTGCACATACTGCAAAGACAAAAAAGGGTAAACTAATCACCGAATTCAAAGCCATCTTATAGCGATTGGAAGAGTACTTTCAGGATTTGTTAAACGGCCAGCGAATTGGAGGCTTCACCAATGACCGAAGACCATACTTTGTTGAAGCCACCAAGCATAGACGAATTTATCAGAGCGATGAATCGGCTCAAAAATAATAAGGCCCCGGTATCAGATGAGATCCCAGCGGAACTGATTAAAACAGGAGGTCACACAATAAACCAAGCAATTTATAAATAAATAGTGCAAATATGGGAGTAATAATGGGAGCGATGCCAGAAGACTGGCGAAGAGGCATTCTGTGCCCAATACATATGAAGAGAGATATCACAATATGCAGCAGTTGTCGTGGTATAACGTTGTTAGGTACCACGTATAAGATTTTCTCCTCTATACTTTAATGTAGGATACGCTAAAGTCATCATTGGTCCATACCAGTGTGACTTCATCCAAGTCAAATCATTTACTTATCAGATTTACACCCTTAGGCAGTCGATGGAAAAATGTCTAGAGTTTTAAAACTCACTATACCATCTTTTTAAAGAATTTAAAGCCGCCTATGATAGCACAGCCAGAGTAGAATTTTATAAAGTCATGAGTCATGACCATGAGCAATTTTATAAGCCAAGTAAAAATATCCGGTTTACTATCAAAACTATTCAACATCTATATCGGGCTCCGATAAGGGGATGAAAGTGATCCGAGACACTGACGTAACAGCGAGAGGAATAATCCTCTATAGGTCCTTTTAGATACCGGCTTACGCAGACAATATTGACATCATTGGTAGAAACCCAAGAGCTGTACAGGAAGCTTTCATCCAGATTGAGCAGGGGAACGAAATCTGGGGCTGCTCATAATTGAGTTCGAAACAAAGGACTTGGTGGCCTCGTCTGCGAATAGAAGATCAAACATTGGTCCCGCAATTAAAACAGTGGAGCGCGAATTTGAAGTAGAGCAATCCTTTAACTATCTCGGGTCAACTGTAGCAGCCGAAAACAGCATGGAACCAGAAATGCGCGCACGGTTGTTTAAAAAAAGCGTTCGTGATAAAAGTCTTATGGAGATTTGTTGGCTTCGTATATGAGGAATGACGATTCCGGAGACTCTATAATGATAATATTTACGAGCGTTACCGCAATGTCTACATCGTGAATGGAATTAAGTTCGGTAGGCTCCGGTGGGCAGGACTTCTAACTCGCATGAGCGAAGACGATCCTCCTCGAAAAGTCTTTTGCGGTGGGATTTATGGAACACGACAGCGAGGTTGGCCAAGCCTACGCTGGAAGGATGGCGTAGGCCCGGACGCCCAGAGTTTAGGGATGCAAAACTGGATGAATGACATCGGCTCCCGGTTGTAGAGCCAAATATGAAGATGATGCCAAACTCAATCCAGGTGTAAGACTAAGTCTTCAAAATACCCAAATAAATAGACCTTATATAAAACAACTTAACAACTTTGATCCTGTGGTCGCATGTAGAATACAAAAATACTTTCACAAGTAATAAGACAATACAATTACATGTTAATTGCTCGAAGACTATTCAACCAATAGCAACAATGCCAGCAGCAAATTAGTAGCAATAATTTGCAATTAGTTATCTGAGTCACATATGATTGTAGACATATGCTACATTGGTCAATATAATAATGTCTTAGACACTGTTTGAATAATTTATCTTCGATGAAAATTTTTTTTTCTGGGAGGAATATTAAAATTTACATTGAGAGACCCGAAGCATTGTTAAAGATGTACGTATGGAACGCCAACTTCGTTCTGTTGTGCGTTGACTGCTTCTTGTTGTACAAAAGTCAGTCAGTCAGTGGAGTTACGCGACTTGTATATGCTTAGCATTCACAAGTGACACCTATAGCTTCTAAGAATTTTATACAATAGACGACGTATATTTCTATTTTGTTCTTTGTATGACAATTTCTGTGGAAAAAAAGGAAACGTTGTGTTTGTAAGAACGCTAAGTCGAATTTTTACCGTTGGTAAACTATTGAACTTGTTGCTCTGTATGCAATTATTCACTTTCTTTCCTACGTTTTACGTGAAAGAACTTATGTTAAATAAACTTCACGGACGTACTGCTAAGATTAATTTTTTTTATATTCGTTGTTTCCATTTTTATGAAGTTTTCTTTGTGAGAAGGGTCTTCTTCTCCAAAGCCTGTACAACTGTTCAGTGTACTGAATAATTTTAATCTTTCATTTGTCCAAATATTTAGATTTTCAGTAAAATTATTAGAACATACAAAGTATTTTATTTATGTTATAACTAATCATAACCAAATGTTAACACCATTTTGTATATGAATAGTGCTAACATTTGGGGATTCCTTATAACATAAATAAATTACTTTGAATGTTGGATTTATCCACTAATAATGCGTTTTTTTTTTCAAAATTATCTTAAAAATAAAAACTTAATTAGTTGCAAATATACATAAAAACCCGTGAGAAAATATAATGCTCATTTACTCCAAGATCAATAAAGTTCTGTCAAGCATCAATCAGAGGCCGGCATTTGCCCATTTAAGAAACCATTAAACGGTTGCACCAAAACTGCGGAGGCGCTCTCTATTGAAATTTTTATTTGGTTCTCATAAGAAGTGAAGCGTTAACCAAATAAAAATAAAAACAAAGTGCTTAGAGTAAGATAAATACAGAAATCATTAACTACATCCACCCGCGCGAAAATTGCTCGCTGCACACAAAATAAATCTCGCAAAATTGCAGAATAATATTTGAGCTGAATTGCCGTCGCCGTAGGGGAGTGCCAGGGTGCCAGCTAAAGAGGAGCGAAAATTGTTACTTACCGACGATAATTCTCACTTCCGATAGCCAAACATGGCTAATAGAAATGTTATCGTGTGGGTTGTCTCCTCTGTATGGATGTAATGGAGTTCAGCGTCGGCACCTCATCTCTACTGCCTGGCAGCTTGCAATCTCAACAAATCAATTTGAATTCAATTTGATTTTAGTTTTTTTTCATATCAGACGCCTGACGCTGACTGACTTTGTTCGGATCGATTCCACTGCAATGTTTTTCGACTTTACACCTTCGTGTATTACTTTTGGCGCTGTTGTGTATCGCTTTAATCAGCAATTGAAATTGCATATTATCCTCTAAATAATAATGATTATTAGTATTACACAAGGAGGGAAATTCATAGTATCGCATAGGCATTATATTTTAATGAAATCATAGTGGGAGATGAAGAATAAAATCTGGATCTGTTGAAGTTTTATTGCCCAATCGAAAAAATAAATGAATTGCGAAATAATATAGGTTCGTTCGCAATCAAAAAAACCCGTTGCGGCTTTTTTTGTAGTGATAACACACACCAAGGAAAATAAAAATAAAAAATGTTCACTTTTAGGAATATCCTTTCAGAAATATGTCTTTCCTTTCTGGATGGAAACAATTTCTCAATGCCTGCAGATGAAAAAACAATTTTTTGGAAAGAACTGATACTAACAAAGATATTTTAGTTTAATAATTGAATAAAAAAAAATTTTATCAACTTTAAAATATAATATTTCTTTAAAAACTGGAACAAATAAATAAATAAGTTAATAAGTAAAAAAAAATAGAAACTCTTAAGTTTTAAGAATGTTTGCAAAAAAATGTGTTTTATAGATAAATTAAATTAAAGGTTAAAGTTATCTTTAAAGTTTAAAAATCAAAACAAAAACTAAATAAAAAATAAAGATAAAGAATTAGTAAAAATCAATAAAAAAAGGGCAAGTGGTCAGAGGATCAAACGCCACCGGCATCGGCTGTCAAGAAAGCCAGGGCAGAAATTTTACCTGATGTCCCCACTTTTAGCCAAGTGCCAGTGCCATCAGGTTGGGTTGGGTGTTTTCCCGACTGAATTCACAACTAACCCTCTCACTACTATGCCAATGGCTCTTTTTCAAGAGGCGGTTATAGACATCTGTACTGAAATGGCCGATAGTGGCGGGTGGTCACATTTCTCTGGATTGCATCTCAAATCGGAATGGCTAGTCTTGATCTGCTCCGATAGTGCTACTGCTGTGTAGATGCGTTTGAACTTCAAGAGGATCAGAGCCAAGAGTGGAATGAGCGTGACGCTGGTAGAAGAGGGATCCTTTCCTACACCACACATTGTCCGTGTTTTCTTTCCACAGAGTCTAGAGCTCCCAGAGAAGATTCTGGCTAATATCTTTGCGCAAAACGCCGATTTGCAAGCCAAGTCATGGAAGATAGTACACAAGAAGAAGTAAGGTGTGCTCCTTCAACTCGTACTTGGGCTAGACGGCGACTCCATGATAAGGCTCAATACCTGCAAAGGTATTGTAAACTACCGCTCTGGCCAGGTTAAGCTGGTACTTAAGAGCAACGATAAGGTTTCAACGTCTGGCTGCGGTTACTCTGACAAAGAGAAAGTCGCCAGCTCGACTAGCAGTGCCTCTAGGCATGTTAGTTCTGGCGGTTCCGACAAAACCCCCGCTAAATGGGTTGTGAAAACAACCTCTTCTATCACCAGTGCAGTGGCATCAATAAATGTGGTGAGTGTCTTTTAGAATATTTTATTAGTACTAATTTAAAAATTGTAGAAGCTATAAACCTACCTTTATTAACGCGAAGCACTCGCCAGTTTATTTATCTCCAACATAGTTGAAAACTGGCATTTGTCTGACGAGGCCTCGCTGTTAGACTACCAGCACATCAGGTTTGACATTCCCGGCAAACTGACACATGCTTCTTTTAGATTATGATCCTAAGTCTACAGACTGGAATCTGTATCGGAGATTTGTCCTCTCTAAATTGCTTGTCACGCTTGTCGACATTATGGTCAGGGCGCATTGTTTCGGAAGAAAATTTGAGGTAGAAATATTCGACCGGGTAATCTGGTGTAATGGTGTTCCGGCACTGGATGCTAGAGGTCTGGTCCTGTTTACAGATGGATCAGATGTCTGCCCCAATTGGAAACCGTCCCGGGGCTTAGGCATTTCAAACAATTAATCAGGCCCTTTTCTTATAAGGAAACCCTTAACCTAAATAAGGATAGCATTAGGAAGCTGGTGCCTTAACAAAAGTTGTGTGGGCTCAGAGACAGAATGTAGGTTCTTTTCGGAAGATGAGGAGTAATCCGAGCAAATTTTTTGTGAATGCCCGGCATTACTTTGTTTAAGGAGACACATCTTTCAGAAGGAAATATGCTCGACAACGGAATTGAGAAATTTTGCCACTATGGATTTACTATCGTTCATTGTGGAGGTGGAAGGTGTCTTAGAATAAATACACCCCAATATACAAAATATCTTTTGCCACATTCTCTGCCATATGGACTAGGGTATTAACAAAAAAAAGGACTTGCAGCATTGGATCAAGGTCGATCCGGAGTCATACTTGAATAATTGGATCAAAACCAGATCAATAACTAATAAGCTTAATTAAAAATGCTTCGCCTTATCGGAGACTGTTCAAGATGTTGTTAAAGCTTGAAAGTAATCCTTAGATTTTTTACTTGATGAGATGAGATGAAGAAAAAAAACTGCTTATGTCATCACAATCAAAACTACATGCATTGTACAAGCGCTGAATACGTTAATACTTATTTCGCTAATACCTCTGAATAACCCGTCCAGCACGTTTCAGGTTTGTCAGAAGCACAAAACTGCAAGCTACGAAATGGACATTAAGCATTCACTATAGTGTCAAATACGTCTGTTGAACTGTCACCCATTTCAATGTCAGAACCAGCACTTGTCACCAGTCATAAGCGAACTCGGCCGTAATCAGTGATTGTGTGCCAATGTTAAAAGCTAAGACTGCAACAAATGAGGCACATTTTACTTTTCCAATCTGTCCATCTCAGAAAACAGACCCATACGTGTATCCTTATAACAGTAGCGCAAAGTAATTAGTTCAGTTTGATGGCTGCCGGCCAGCCGTTCAGCGAGTGATTCATGTGGCGACTGATACGGTGGACTTATGCACGCGGTATAATAAATTGTTCGGCTTATATGAGTGCACACGTACATTGGGGCACCTAAAGACACTTGCGGTGGTTGGATTTTGTGCATTACCGCTATTCGTTTAGATGCAGGTATTTCTGCGATGTTATCGCATTAACAAGACCACGTTAGTTGTCCCATAAGGCTGCCACCAATCGATTGGTAACATTTTTCTAAACGTATTTAGTTTTGTGTATTGAATGTTGTATCATAATAACATGCTGCTATATGAGTAGGAAACTCTTAATAAATTTCATTTTGTTTTATTTAATTGCTAAGAAATAACACCAAAACATTTACAAGTTACTATGCCAGTTAATGAAATGGGTTACACATAAGTCCAGTAGAAGGCTAACCAGTACAAATTGTTATTATTACCTTTAATTTATGCAAATGCTTCAGCTTCATTACTTTAATTATAATCGTTTTCAGCATAAATACCCAGCCCTAATCTAGGACATTTTTTAAATTTCTATTTCAAACGATTTCAATAATTAAGCTCTCGTTTGCTCTCTTCGGCCATGTGAGCATTTCTTACATAATTTTTTGCACGAAATCAAAAACTGAGCTAAGGTTCGGAGTGCATATTTAATGGCATACCTTATTCTGACTTAATTTAGTTAAAATCAGTCAAGTCCTGTAGCAAGTTTGTTATCTCATTAAAGATAGATAAATATTTATGCAAATCTTTCCAAGAATGTGCATCTTGTGTGGCGTAGTACACAGTTTTTTCTGTCGTTTTTCAAAAAGCTAAGCTCTAATCCATCTACTCATTTAACAATGGACATCATTTTCTGCAGCCGTACTCGTTTATCAAAAAGTGTCACTTGCTCGCTTTGTGTCATTTTTATGAAGAATCTATATACGCAAGAAATTAGACTACAATAGGATCGTTGGGGCTATTTTCAATATGGAGAACTACATCAGTCATTAATCATTTATGAAATATTTAAATAGAACTAGGTATGTAAGGATGTTTCCTTAAGACTCTGATATGGTGATATACATTTTAAATATGCTGCATATATGTTTGCCGTGCATACATGAAGAAATATTATACAATACTCATACACTCGAATTACTTTTCCATCATTTTTTCACTTTTTTTTATAAGTCTCTGAAGCAACATAGATCACTCGCGTAGGTAAAACACAATCTGATCTACGAGTAATTAAAAATAACATAAGAATTCCAACAAAGAACAGATAACGAACATTATCTATGGACATAATCAATATCACATATAATGTCAGTGCATTTTTTTTTGTGCTTGTGATACACGCTGGCGAGAAATACTCGCATATTTTACTGGAAACGTGATGGGGCGTATTTTACAACAAATCAAAATTTGTTTACAAATTACAAGCAACAAATTCCACTACACATGGCAATGCTGCAAACTCTTGAAGTCTTAACAAACAAACCTCAGTGTTATAACTTTGCGCTTGGTTTTAATTATTTGTATGTATCTACAAGTACTCTACTGTATGTGTGTGTGTCAGTTTTTCGTTTTCTTTCTATTTTGTTATCTTATTTAATTCATTCAAACTGTGATACTTTTAATGCTAGCTGATGGGCTGGAGGCTGGTGGAAATAAATACAGTCAGAGTAATTCCTGGGGCTGAAATGGGCGTGGAAGAGAAATGGCCACGCATTAAGAATACTGTCATTAGTACTTCAACTTTGGCAGTAGTCGAGATCAGAACGACTGGTTTGATGGCTACTGAATGTAAGAAGGTTGCGCACCGATCAAAGTAACAAGATATAAAAGATATAAAAAAACAGTTCAGGGGGGAAAGTTACCAGCCTGGGAGACGAATCTCGCCCTTAAACAAGAACAGTACAGAAAGCGAGGACCACACCAGGCATTTAAGTCCTACCAAAGAGTCTGCGGTATAACGCAATATATATACTGCGTGGCAGATATTGCAAAGTCAAACAGAGTCTGTTCGCCGATCTTAAATCTTAGAGCCACTTCATGAGTTGCTAAATGGCCAGCTAACTGAGGAATTGAATGCTCTACCAATGACCAACGACCACACTATTCTGACGCCACCAAGCATAGACGAGGTTAATAATAATCATAGCAATAATAATATACTGGCGCGACAGACATATGCCCAGCTTCTCGCGACTATAACGCCGTTGCGGAATTTCTTTGATTCGAACCTCGAATATCCTGCTTAGAACTCTATGCCCACATAGATGAAGTAAGCAAAGCGATAAATCGTTTTAAAAATAATAAGGCATTGGGATTAGATGATATTCTAGTGGAGCTTATTAGAATTTTCACACTAAGGCAGGTGATGAAAAAATATCTAGACTTGTAGAATTTTAAGCCACCTATGATAGCATAGCCAGAGTAGAACTTTAAAGAGGCATGAGAGAATTCGGCATCCCAAATAAATTGACACGACTATGTAGGTTAACCATAACCAATGTTGACATCCAAGTAAAAATAAAAAATAAAAATATCCGGATCACTATCAAACCCATTTAAAATTTCTAACGGGCTACGACAATAGGATGGACTTGTCTATGCCCTCCAAGACTCCGATGTAACGGCGAGGAAAACAATCCTCTATAAGTCCATTCAGATACTGGCTTACGCAGGTGATATTTACATCGATGGTAGAAACCAAAGAGCTGTACAGAAAGCTTTCATTAATATCGTGCGGGGGGGGGGGGGACGAAATCTGGGGCTGCACATAAATGAGAGCGAAACAAAGTACATGGTGACCATGTCTGCGAGTACAAGATCCAATATTGATCCCTTAGTTAAGGTAGTGGCAGAAAAGTCTTGCGGAGTATTGTATGTTAGGAAGGGTGGTTCCGGAGACTCTGTAATGATGAGATCTACGAGCGTTATCACTATGTCGACATCGTGAGAATAAAGCTCGGTAGGTTCCGATGGGCATGACATCTTGCTCGTATGATTGAGTAGAATCCTGCACAGAAAGTCCTTTGCGGTAGGATATATTGAACCGGGCAGCGAGGGTGGCCAAGCCTATTCTGGAAGATGCCAAAAAAAGCATGACAAGCTACTATGGTATAACGTGACGACGGCGACGGCGACTGCTTTTCCAATACGTTGCCCGACGTTGGTGATGGTATAGCAAAATTTTGGCAACTGTGTTAAACAATAATTAAGAAGTTTTTGTGAACACGCTATTAGTTGGAAAAAATTCGACCACACAAATTTTGTTCCTCATAACGTTATTCAAAAAAATTCTGCATCGATTCACAATCATGCACGAAACATGGATCCATCACTACTACCAGAGATGAAGGGAAAGTCGTTCAATATAAATCATTTCATCAGCTGACTAAAGTTTTCCGGAATGCAAGAGACATTATCCTTATCGATTACCCTACATATCGGAAAATACTAGTTGGAACATATTATTCCAGTTCATAGGAACATACCAAAATGGATTTTATGAAAAAACAATTACATTTGGTAAAGAAATAGTTCTCTTCCTTCAAGACAATGAATGCACCAACTTACAAGTCCATAAAAGTGAAGGTAAAATTTAACGAATTGGTGTACGAATAACTTATCATCTACTATCAGCAAAGATTACGTTATATTTCCGAGTTTGAAATGACTCGGTGGAAAGAAATTTGGCTTTAATATGGGGAGGTCATCATTGATATAATCGAGCCTTTTTTAAGGGTTAGAGAAATACTTCAGAAGGAATCAACAAATCATATAAACGTTGGACTTTTTAGTGTATCGAGCTAAAAGGAATCAATGTTGAAAAATAATATATCAATTTTTTTCTTACCAAGGTTTTGTTCTTAGCGCCCTCCCTCGTAATTCTCCTTTATTATATTTTCATCTTCTCAGGTCAAAATATAACGTGCTAAACATAGGTATGCTAGATTTTTAGGACTTCATCATAATAGCAGAAATATGCACCAGGGAAAGCTAAGTGTAATCTCATCAACAAAATGAGATCATTATTAACGGGAAATTAAAATATATCTATAATAACTTTACGTATACTTATTCTTTAGCTATAGAGATATTGAAACTGTGCATCGTTAAAAAAAGAAAGCTTTTATACTGCCTAGTAAAGCAAGTTATAAAGTTGGTTGTTGACTCGACAATTGTATGACGATCGTTAATTGAAGTTAAAATCCGTTATATTCCTATATTTTCTATTTTTATATATTATTTTAATGTGTGTGCTATATCCATTTTCGTTCTTTGTATTATTTTATATTACTTGACGTGTTTAGGAGCAAAAATGCCTTTTAGCTGATTTCTTAAAACGAATACTATTAAAATATTCAATAGTAAATAAATTAA
This sequence comes from Nephrocerus scutellatus, assembly GCA_947095585.1. Classification (NCBI taxonomy): domain Eukaryota; kingdom Metazoa; phylum Arthropoda; class Insecta; order Diptera; family Pipunculidae; genus Nephrocerus; species Nephrocerus scutellatus. The sequence continues at coordinate 29,192,480 of OX352765.1, read as the reverse complement.
GTTTTAGCTTAAGGCGCTTTTGTAATACTCTAAATTTTTTATAACCAATAAATAAATAATGTTTCTTTGGTCATTATTAACCCGTAAAAAACCCTCTCTCCACTACAACAATCTATTTAATCGCAACCGAGCCGCCTTCCCACTCCCACTTTAATTTTAGAGCACTTTACACTCTCTTTTCAGCATTCGTGTCGTGATCCTGCTGCCAACTTTAGATTATTGACACACACAGCCAGAGGGATCAACGTTGTCGAAGCAAGTCGAGCACACAAAGATTGACAATTCGATTGTAATTAAGGTTAAGTTAATGCTGATATTAGTGGAGTGCTTTTTGACCATTCGCTACTGGACTGCACTGCTGCCTTAATGCAAGTCTTGTCAGTTGTGTTGACAACAACCCACTAAACAATTTCTTTTCAACTCGTTGGCATTTTATTGAGTCTAAAGTTTAAATTACATTTTTCTTCGACGTTAACATAATTCTTATTTTAAACTTCTTATATGGGAAAGAGTGTCCTGTTCAAAGTGTATGCTTGTAGCAAAGTTGTAGTAAAACTTTCACATTATTGGGGATGAATTCGTTGTTCCATTTTTTTTCGTAAGGTGTACAGTTGTTTGTTACACATAAAGATTTTTCATTTAAAGTGCGCTATTTATCCAGCCAGCAGACCTGATGGTCTACCTACCTCGATCAGAATAATACCCAATCTTGGCCAGCTAAATATTGTTTGGGGGTATTTGGGGTATCTTTGGGTGGATTTTTGAGGGTCTTTGGGGTCTTGGGCAGTTTGATATAGCTTTAATTTTAATGTTGCTGATGATGGATAAGGGGTGGTGATGATGGAGGAGGTATGTTTCTAATGGTGTGGTGGAATCTTTTAGGTAGGAGTATTAGGGGTCTTTGAGGGTCTTTGCTTGTTTTCGTTAGGAGCGGTCTTGGAGGGTCTTGGAAAGCGTCTGGGATGGGATCTTGGAAGTGGTCTTGGAGGACGTTTGCATGGGTTCAAACGTGACGAGATTGTTAGGGAGTGAGTCGATGGGGAGTGAGTCGGTGAGCAGGAAATGGATGGTTGGGTTACGTATCAGGGGCTATGAGTATTGACGAGGTAATGGGAGGGAATAATTGTGATACGTGAGAAGGCGTGAAGACGTGATGTTGGGTCGTGGTAATATATCGAAAAATAAAACACAGATGGGTTAGTTTATATAAAGTGTTTAATGATCTGACCGCTAGGCAACTTGCCTAATCGGATGTTTGAAATTGACTGGCTCATCCATCGTTCCATTTCTTCCTCCATGCCTTTGACTTGATTTTTTAGTGCAGGTCAAACTGAACCGTTCTGTTGACCTGCATGTTTACGCATCACCATTCTCGCAGTCGTTGTACGAACAAGCGAATGCGAGAATGCAATTGACAATAGAAAATGTAGACGCCGCGGTGGGTCGTCGGTATCCGATTTAGGATTTGGGAAAAAAAGGATAGATTGAAGACGCCGCGGTGGGTCGTCGGATTTAGCATAATAGGAATTGTAGACGCCGCGGTGGGTCGTCGGATTTAGGATAATGGATTTGGGTTATTGGAAAAATGGGTAATGTTACATTATGGATAATGTAACATTAGAAAAAATAGGAAATGTGCATAGCACATGTTTGGGAAAGGAAGGATATTATGAAATGTGCGTAGCACATGTCTAAGGAGTTGTGTGTGGTCACAACACTCCTCCCCCCTTAGAATACGAAAGACGCGCGACGTTAGGAGAGAAGACTTTCGGCATATGGCATGTAGGAGTCAATGAACGATGAATGTAGTTTAGTGATTCTGCTATACGATATGAAATAGATATTTATTAAACAATTTTTGTTTGCCTAGCACGCTTATACACGTGTACAATATTTTATTATTTTTTTTTTTTTTTTTTTTTTTTTTTTTTTGAACATTATTTATTTGTTTTATAATTTTATATTTATAATTTGTTTGAAATGATAATAATAATATTGTATTTCTTTTTTTTTTTATTGATAAGAAATGATTGTATATATATGTATTTTCTTTTAATATATATATAAATGATTACAAATTGGAAATTTTTTTTTGAGATGTTATTTTGAATTTTTTTTTTTTTATGGATTTTCTGCTACATTTTCTCCTGCTTCTTTGTTCACCGAGACTTTTATTTTAAAGTATTTCTTTATTACATGTATTAATATGCAAATTAGACATATGGCAATGAGGGTAGAGGTCGAAATATATAAAGTTTCATGTTTTATTGTTATAAATGATGTATCTTTTCTTACTAAATCTTTTACGTTAATACTGAATTTATCCAAATTTAACTTTTCAACATGTATTATGTGGGATGAGATTTGGGATAGGTTACTGGGGATATCGATTTTTTCAATTACGGGTATGGCCTGGAAATGGTAGAGAATAGGGACCTTGTTGTAAATGTCATTTGACGCCTGCAAGTAAATTTCGTTCGTTACTGCCTTGCAGTATGGCTTTATTTTAAGGATTCCGCTGTCTGATAATTTTATTGTGTGTGGAGTATCGCCACATATGATTCGTACGTTTTTTGGTTCTGGCATAACATATAGCCATGAGTTTTTGTTCTTCAACGTGAACCATAACTCGTGTTTGAGTTGGAATACTCGATATTCACAAATCTGTGGATTTGGGTTTCCTGATATTAGCTGTATTATGCAATTATTCATGTCATAATTATGTATAACGAAATTTTGTTGGCACACGAAATGTTCTGGTTCGCTTGTGATACATTTTTCCAAATCATTAATGCTCAAAAATATGTATCTCCTGTAGTTCTCGTTAACGGCAACGAGTTCGCTACCAGTTGAGACGTATCGATATGTGTGCTCTAGATATTTTGTGGGGAGAGGGGTAATTCTAAATAGATTAAATTCTTCGTTAACCATCGGTATGCTGACCTGAATCATAAAATTTCCATTTACATAAATGGGTGTCGTTGTTGCTAGTGAATTGATTATAGGTAGATTTAACCTGGAAATTTTCTGTGGAAACCTTACGTTGTGCGGGAGTTCGGCCTGTATCTGGTTTAACGTAGCAATAAAAATGTCTGAATTTAAAAATCTGCTGTCTAATCTTCCTAATTTTGCCTCTTGCAAAATGTCAAGTAATTCTGCTTGTTTTGTCAAAATTTGGGAAGCGCATATGGATATAAGGTATGACATTTCGTCAAAACTGTGAAGTATTTTTTCAAAGTTCGTGAGATTTACCAGCTTAGCTGAATTTTCTTTAATTTCTTTGGTTATTAAATTAAAGTTATTATTTACGTTACGTGTCGTGTCATTAAGTGCATCAAAAACGTTTGATATTATAGTCAATTGTTCTTTTGTCATGTGGTAGAGGCTATTTTGGTTTTCCGAGAGGGTTTGTAATGCGTTTTCTATCTTTACAGCGTCTTGAGAGTCCATTGTTCCGAAAAGGAATTTCTGGATATAACCTATACCGTTAAATAAACCTCCGTTTGTAATTGTCGTACTTCTTTTAGTAAGTCTTGTCCCCAATAGGATACCATCCAGCATCCTATTATTTTGCTGTACCTCGTTAAGAGAGTGTTTCAGCATTTGTAGGGTCATTTTACAGCGGCCTATAGGATACTCTTTTGTCGTATTCTCGCATAGATCCGAGAGCGTGTTAATGTTTTTCTTTAAGGTTTTGGCATTGGTATTTGTTATTGAATTATTAAAATAGAATAGGAATGTCCATTTTGTGAAGGATTTTTCGAGTACGCCTATGGGTTCCAAATAAACACCTGTAGTGTTTAGTGGTAGTTGTTGATGTAGCTGCGCTGCAGCCGCACTTAGTGCGCAAACAAGGATTAAGTAACTGAAATTGAAAACACAGAAAATTCGTGTTTTAATATTTTGGTATTTTGTGTGTGTCATGTTAAGTGTTTATGTATTTGTGTGCGCTTGTGTGTATGGTTTAATTAAATTATTGTGTATGACTTTTTCCTTCCTACCAATTTTAATTCTAGAATTCTCTGGGGATAGAATTTCTACGATTTCGTAGGGTCCTTCGAAGATGGGGGTAAGTTTTTTGTTAACCCTATTTTTTATTTCTAGTAGAACTTTGTCTCCTACGTTAAAGTTAGTTTCTTTGCAGTTTTGATCGTAATAGGTTTTTGACTTTTCTTTCGCTTTTATTTGGTTATTACGAATTATTTCATAGCCGGTTTGCATTTTTTCTTTTATCTCAGCGACATAATCATCGTAGTTGTATGTAGGCTGTACGCTTCTGTTAAGAGTTGAGGGAATTGGAGCTTCGAATCCGTATAGGGCTTCAAATGGGCTGTAATTTGTGCTTGAATGTGAGGTGGTATTATAGCAAAATATCGCATAATCCATATACTGATCCCAATTTGCTTGATCTTTACTTGCATAATTTTTTAGATAGTCGCCTAAAGTTCTATGCGATCTTTCGAGTGAGCCATTTGACTGAGGATGGTATGGGCTTGTTTGTATTTTATGAATCTTTAGTGTTTTGCAAATATTTTTGAATAATTCACTTGTGAAATTCGTTCCTTGATCCGTAAGTATTGTTTGTGGTATTCCAAAGGTGCAAACTATTTTCTTTATCAGTGCTTCAGCCACCGTTCTGGCTTCTTGGTTGGGTATAGCTATTGCTTGGACGAATTTCGTTAAATCATCCTGAAATGTAAGTATATATTTGTTATTGTTTTCAGTAATTGGCAGTGGTCCCACTATATCAAGAGCTATTCTTTCGAATGGAACTTTCGCTGTTGTAGTGATGACCATAGGGATTTTGTTGCGTGTATATACTTTATTCTTCTGGCATAGTTCACAAGACATGATGTATTTCTTTATGTCTACATACATATTTTTCCATTTGTACGCCTTTCTGATACGCTTTAGTGTGCGTTTAACTCCTTGATGACCTCCTAAGGGTGTGTCGTGAAATTCAAACAGTATTTGCTTTATTTTCACTGGGTCTGTGATTTCTGTAACATGATTGTCCTGCTCAGGTTCGCCTGGCGTCATCTTGCTACAACTACGGGTTACCACATTAATTTCTGGTACATTTAAACGCGACAAAGCATCCGCATTCGTATTTAGATGTCCCGCTTTATGCGAGACCGTGAAGTCATACTCCTCTAGTTTTATGCGCCAGCGCATTATTCTCGAAGAAGGATCCTTCAGGTTGAACATCCATACCAGTGGCTTATGGTCGGTAATGACTTCAAAGTGGCGTCCGAAAACGTATGGTCTAAAGTGTGTGACTGCCCAGACTACTGCAAGAGCTTCCTTCTCGATAGTAGAATAGTTTTTTTCGGCCTTGTTTAGTATTCTACTGGCAAACGCTATTGGTAGATCATTATCGTTTGAATCTCGCTGGGATAATACCGCGCCTATAGCTTCGTTGCTAGCGTCGGAAGTGATATAAAAAGTTTTTGCAAAATTTGGGTAAATGAGTATAGGTGGTTGAACTATAGACTTCTTTAGTTTTCTAAAGGATTCGTCACAAAAAGCGTCCCACTTAAAAGGTACGTCTTTACGAAGAAGTTTATTCAGCGGATTTGCAATTTGTGAATAATTTTTAATAAATTTTCGGTAATACCCGGACAGACCTAGAAATGATTTTATTTGTTTTTGGGTTTTAGGAATTTCGATATTATTAATCGCTGCAATCTTATCGGGATCTGGTTTAACACCGTCTGCTGTAATGACGTGTCCTAAATACATAACTTCTGTTTGAAGGAATTTGCATTTAGATAATTTGATTTTTAGATTGAATTTGTCTAGAGCTTTAAAAACTTCAATAAGCTTCTTGTTGTGATCTTGCAAATTTTTCCCGTAAATCACAATGTCGTCAAGATATACTAAACACATAAAACCTTGCAATCCAGAGAGAACAACGTTCATAAGTCTCTGGAATGTTGGCGGAGCATTTCGTAAACCAAACGGCATTCTGTTGAACTCGAAATGACCGTTGGTAGTACTAAACGCTGTTTTTTCTTTATCCTCTTCAGTAATTTCGATTTGGTGGAAACCATCCACCAGATCTAGCGTAGTAAAGTACTTGGAGTCTCCAAGTTGCCCAAGAATGTCTTCGATATTGGGGATTGGGTATGCGTCTGGAATTGTAGCCTCATTTAATTTTCGGTAGTCTATTACGACTCTCCATTTTTGATCTCCTTTTTTGGGGACTACCAGAAGTGGCGCATTCCACGGACTAGTACTGGGTCTAATTACGTCATCTTGAAGCATTTTATTAACTTGTTTTCTTATCTCCTGTTTGTGGATTTCTGCTAGGCGATATGGGCGTATGTTTGCAGGAACAGTGTTTTCTGTCTTAATGGAATGCTTTATTCCTGATGTGGTACTTAATTTGTCGCCTTCAATAAAGAATAAGTGATTAAAATTTCTGCAGATTTCCTCTATGGATTGCTTTTCTTCTAGATTTAAGTGAATAAGATTTAATTCTGTTTTAAGTTTTTCTAATCTTTCTTCGACTACTTGGTCGGTTGATATCGAGTTTAGGTTATACACTGTGTAATGGTCCATGTTTTCAGATTTAAGGCTTAAGTTTTTTATACTAACATCTTCGTTGTTGGTATTTAAAATGGATATGAATACGTAACCGTCTTTGGGTGCTGTTATCGTTGATGCCGAATACACGCGTGGAGCTATTTCCTGAGAAAAATATATTTGTTCCATTTTCTCTTTTACTGGTCCATATTTTACCCACTTTTCAGTTCTAGCTGGAATTGTTAAGGTCTTCCATTCGTTGCTGAAGTCTACTGTAAATTGTCTGTTTTTGTAGTGGTATACAAATATATTGTCATTGTAATCCACTATCGCATTAAATTTTCTAAAAAAAATCTTCACCTATGATTCCATCTTGCGTAATAGGGAAGTTTTGTGGTACTATGTGAAAAGGATGTTTGAGATGTTGACCTGGTGTAATTTCGATGTTTAGTAGTATTGTACCTAGCGTTGACGTAGACGTTTTGCCTATACCTGTCAGTTCAATAACATTTTTTAAGTTTACCTCGGCATTTAGTTTTAATGTTCCGAGTTTTATTAAACTAAGGCTTGCCCCCGTATCGAGCAGCATAATATTAGATTTAGCCTTTGATTCCTGAGACTTTATTTTTATCTCGCTTTTAAAAGTAGATGCTCTGTTTATAGATGAGATATTGGCTATTTGTTTAGCTGAACTTGATTCAGTATCTAGACTTCTGGTTAGAAATTGATGTAGCCTTCGGATTTGGCTTTGGCTTCGATTTTGATGGTGGTGTTCATTTAGCAGAATATTTTGTTTTATTGTTTGCTTTCGGACTTTTTCCGGATTTGAGTCTCTGTTAGGCATTCTATGGCCAGGAACTTTCTCAGACTTTGCATGTGGAATAGTTCGATTTAAACTATCGGATTTATATTTTTGAGACAGCTCGATTTGAATTTGATTTTGAGAATTCGTTTTTCGATTTTGATTTTGATTTTGATTTTGATTTTGATTTTGATTTTGATTTTGATTTTGATTTTGATTTTGATTTTGATTTTGATTTTGATTTTGATTTTGATTTTGATTTTGATTTTGATTTTGATTTTGATTTTGATTTTGATTTTGATTTTGATTTTGATTTTGATTTTGATTTTGATTTTGATTTTGATTTTGATTTTGATTTTGATTTTGATTTTGATTTTGATTTTGATTTTGATTTTGATTTTGATTTTGATTTTGATTTTGATTTTGATTTTGATTTTGATTTTGATTTACGCACAAGGTTTGATGTCTTTTACCTGACTCCGAGTGCTTGTCGGGCCAGGTCGCTGAGAGTTTCCCTGATTCGAATAATTATTTTCGTTACCGGAGTTCCTATTGTTATTAAAAACTCTTTTTCGGCATTGTTCTATAGAGTGACCTTGGTTTCTACAGTACTTACAAATTATGTCACTGCGGATTGTATCTACACCAGACCTATTTGTTAATGGTTGAGTGTAGTTTAGAGTAGGCCTATTTACAAAAGGTTGCGTGGTTTGTATATTTGGTCTGTGGTTTGTGTTATTTAAAAACCTAACGTCACCGGGGCTGAAATTATAATTTCTGATTGTGCGGCATTCACTGGTATTGTGAGTTTTCGTTTTGCAGTGTTTACAGTACATGTTATTTTGGTTTTGGTACCGATTACTTGTGGATGCAAGAAGTTTTTCTTCTTCCATCGCTATTTCGACTGCTTCGTCGAACTCTTTACATCGTGCACTTTTAACAAGAAGTTTTATTTGTGGATTTAAACCATTGCAAAAACTATTCAGCATCATTGCGCTGTTTAGCGAACGGATTGCTTTATTGGATGAATCATCCTCAGTGTTTGCGTTTGCGTTGTTTAATTCATCGCACAACGCATTGGCTCTTTCCGCGTATGAAGCAACTGTTTCCCTGTAGCCTTGCTTAAATTGAAACATTTCTGTCTGAATCACCTGAACCGATCGACATTTTCTAAAATTTTTTACTAGTGCGTCTTTAAGTTCTGGCCATCCGTTATAATCGTTGTATTTTATTACAACATTGTAGGCTCTGCCAGTTAACTTTGACTTCACTATGTCAACTAATTCTAATTTGTCTGCATCGTCAATCGCTTTTTTTGACTGCAGGTCAACTAGTTGAATGAATCGATCTAAGTTTTTGGCTAATCCATCAAACTCAGGAATTAGCTTGATGGCGTGTGAGGGGTTAAAACGACTTGTAGTCATTTTTAATTTCTTATCTAAAGATACTTGGGGAGCTTTAACTACTATCGGATTGTCAATTAACTTTGAGTCTTCTCTCGGAACTTCGGAAATCAATTACTACCATAAAATAAAAAAAAAAATTCGGAGAAAAGGGGTTGGATTTGATGGGTTTAGAATAAGGGAAAGTCTCTTTTGTTATGTTTGCCTCATTCGTGAATACTTATGTTTTACTAAAAAATTTCTATATGTATATTTATTTGAATTTTTGTAAAGATTTTGTTATCGTTTCGGTTAATTGTGTTCAAACTTTTTTTTTACATGAAATATATGTTTTGGACATGGATAGAAAAATATTTATAAGTGAACTTTTTTATTTAGCACATAAGATATGTGTTAGGAAATGGTTAACTACTATAGAAATAAACTCTTAATTTTTTTTCTTTGACTTCCTTCAGTTCGTCTTTTATAAGATTTTATTTGTCTTTTTATATATTTTAAATTAGATAAAGATTGAAATATTTTTTAAATAAAAATTCATAAAGTTTAAGAAAAAAAAGAAAATAGAATTCTTACAAATTCATGTTTTTGTTGTTGTTGGATGTTGCCCTCTGTGATGTGCTGGATGCTGGTAATGATGTTGATGACAATTGATGATATTGATTGATGAATTTCCGGGCCATTGTTGTTGCTATTACTGTAGCTACTGCATCGGTGTTCAGTCTCGCTTGCTTTAGCTTGTCGGATGTGGTTATGGTTGGTAGATCGCAAATCATGGTTGAATTTAGCGTAGTATTGTCTTCGTAATTCTGATTTCCGTAGTTATGGAAAAACATGGTATTTGCCATGTGCTTTCTTTGTATTCAAAAAAAATTCGGCACAAATTATTCATCGTGAAAAGTTATAAATAATCTCGAACGTTGAGAAATTATGGAAAGCTCATTGCATATTTAAAAACAGCTTTAATTACGCATATATAAAAACCACGGATTATAAAATTTTACTACGACACAATCACACATTTAATTTTGTTGTCTCACTAATCACAATTCGCGTTTAAAAACATTAAAAAAAAGAAAAAAAAAATCGGGATACTAGGCAGATGCTTTACCTAGTAATCCCACCGCTGCCACCAAATGTTGGGTCGTGGTAATATATCGAAAAATAAAACACAGATGGGTTAGTTTATATAAAGTGTTTAATGATCTGACCGCTAGGCAACTTGCCTAATCGGATGTTTGAAATTGACTGGCTCATCCATCGTTCCATTTCTTCCTCCATGCCTTTGACTTGATTTTTTAGTGCAGGTCAAACTGAACCGTTCTGTTGACCTGCATGTTTACGCATCACCATTCTCGCAGTCGTTGTACGAACAAGCGAATGCGAGAATGCAATTGACAATAGAAAATGTAGACGCCGCGGTGGGTCGTCGGTATCCGATTTAGGATTTGGGAAAAAAAGGATAGATTGAAGACGCCGCGGTGGGTCGTCGGATTTAGCATAATAGGAATTGTAGACGCCGCGGTGGGTCGTCGGATTTAGGATAATGGATTTGGGTTATTGGAAAAATGGGTAATGTTACATTATGGATAATGTAACATTAGAAAAAATAGGAAATGTGCATAGCACATGTTTGGGAAAGGAAGGATATTATGAAATGTGCGTAGCACATGTCTAAGGAGTTGTGTGTGGTCACAACAGTGATAAGGACCAATGATGCCGATGGGGTAGGTCACGAAGCAAGGGGCAACGCCAGGCTAGGTACATTTCGCTCGAACTCTAAGTCTTAGCAAGATAAAAAAAAAATTAATAATATAAGAATTGAAAAAATTCAGTGTTCTTTTTATCAGTGTTTCTCTTGCGTTTCTTGCGTTCTCTTGCGTTCAACCGATATCAATCTCGCTGTAATTGGCATCGCGGCGAGTAGAGAAGCGGCAAGTGACGATAAAGACGCTGCGTCTTCTTTCCCTGATACACTCAAGGCTATAATATAAGATGTGGAATACAGCCGTGAAACCGTATTTAACGTGGACGAGACTGGGCAGTTCTGGAAGAAGATGCCTAAAAGAACTTTTATAGCAGGAGAAAAAATAAACTTTTCAGGCTTTAAGTTTTCTAAAGACCGATTGACGGTGATGGTGATGGCGGCAGTGCAGCTAGTTACTGCAAGTTAAAACCTCTTTTAATTCATCGATCCGAAGAAAATTAAAAAACATATAAAAAATTAGCTTACCAATAATTTGGAAGTAAAATCATAAAGCAAACATAAGATGCCTAAAATAGATTTTATTGCAGGAGAAGAAATAAACTTTTCAGGTTTTAAGTTTTCTAAAGACCGATTGACGGTGATGCTGATGGCGGCAGTACAGCTAGTTACTACAAGTTAAAACCTCTTTTAATTCATCGATCCGAGAACCCAAGAGCCTTAAAAAACATATAAAAATTTAGCTTACCAGTAATTTGGAAGTAAAATCATAAAGCTTGGATGACAGCTTTCGTTTTTGAGGACTGGTTTGTTCACCACTACATACCGAAAGTAGAACGTTAGTGCTTTTTGAAAAATATCCCATTAAAAGTGGTGCTTCTTATTGATAATGCACTCAGTCAACCCGCTGCCACTACGCTACAACAAGCTTGATTCAACCGATAGATCAGGGAGTAATCAAAACATTCAAAGCTTACTACATTTGGCGTTCGTTTGCACATTTGAATGAAGCCATGAGGCAAAAGAATAAGTTATCTGTTGAAGGCTTTAAAATACAATTTAATGTTTTACATGCCGTAAGAATTATTGGAAAATCTTGGGATAAAATTTCCAAAAAAAGCATTGAATGGTGTTTGGAGGAAACTTTGTTTTTTTTTTTTTTCAAAGACGAGACGGAGATAACATGTGATAGAAGAAGTGGTTAATCTTGACAGGAAATACGATTTAGAAGTCAATGGTAATGATGTCAACGAGCTGTTACAAGCTTGACAGAAGGTCTCAGCTTACAAACTTTAGAAGACATAGACTCCAACGACGACCGCGTTTCAGCTACGAAGAAAGGAATAAAAAAAATTATTTGCTTGCTACGAAGAAACCCTACGTTAAAAAAGAAGGCATTGTGTCGTAAGACGATTTTATTAGATTTTATGAAGCCATCGACATCTAACTCACTTTTTTATGTAACACATTTATTTTATTGTTATTGTGTACATATTAATATTTATAAAGAAATGCAATATACATAATTAAATATTTTTCTATTAAAATAGTGTTTTTGTTAGTCCTTGGTTGAAATTATTAAAAATTATATATATTTATGTATTTATATCAATATACATATATATTTTATCAATATTATATTTGTATGCAAAATGTATGTATACCCCGACTTCGGGCGAGGCGAATTCGACTTACGCGATTTTCGTCGGACCCACCAAACGCGTAACTTCAGGGTATTAAAAACAATTTCTCAAAATAATAATTTTTTTTCCCGACTCATATAATAGCCATAACGACACCTTGTAATTTCACTCGAAATTTATCTAACTGCAATGAACTTAACCATTCAAGGAGAAACCAAAAGTTCGGCCATTATATAAAATTAAAAACATTTTCTAATTTTTTCCAACATAAATGTCGTGCATGAAAAAAACCCCTGCAACTGTTTGTTGTAATTTATTTATCTCGTATGTACGATTGAGCAGCCGTCTGAATTTCCTAAAATGTCACAAACAAAAGTTCAACGCAAAAATGTTTTTCTTGCTGTGCTGCAAAGGAAGAGAAGAACTCATCTGGAGGCCCATCTGACACCTCTAACGGATTATTAATATCTATCGTCATTGTAAAGCTGCTGTGAAGACAGAACAAGAGTCTTACAATCGAAAACTGATTCGCACTTAGCTTTATGGTCTGTCGACATAAGGTTTTGACTTGTTTATGTATAAGTATTAGACTTTTTTTGTACTTAGAAGTTCTTCGTCAATAGAAATATTTTATAATTTGATACACACACAGAACGAGCGTATAATATTTCCTGCTGAATAAAATAAATTCTCCTGGTAGCGCCGTCCTTGATAAAGTTCGTGATGATCATGGAAATTTATTTGTCGCCGTACGGCTATGGTTTTTTGTATGCAAAATCGATTACACAATATTGCCAAACAAAAAGAAACTTCAGATACAGTGGAACAAAGTGTTATTTATGCTCGTAGATAATTTAAATTTCCACACACCTTTTTGTTGATTCTGACACACTACCACTCTGCTACTGCATTAGCAGCGATAGTTTCATAGATTCAATTGCAAAATGGTAAGCGCAAGAGGTCAATCAGCGTTCTAAAGAAACATTGACACACACACAAAAGTTGCAGCTGTTGCACTTCTGTAGAAATCGAAATTGCATTATTTTGAGGGCACATAAGTCATTTTGGTGCTCTGGTGGTTAAGTTATGCGCATTGCGCATAGTAAATTTCATACAAAGACAGACGATTGCTGACTACTATGTTTTTTTGTCCTTTTTAGCTTTTCGGAAGAACTTCTAAGGTTAAGATATTGACATTCGTAAGGTGTGAAGATAGAGCCATAGTTAAGGTACTGATACTACGCACTCTCCATAAATACCGGATCTTTCTCTAGATACGAGGATCCTCAAACGGAAATGAGGAGAAGATTATGATGATTTATGCTCAGATCAATAATTGTATGGTTCCAAGCAAGCAGCATTTGACTTGTTTTGAGAAAGTTTCATCGTAAGTCAAAACTGAGTTATGCAATAAAATCGCGGTAATTTATCAAGGGATGACCCACTGAACGCAGCACTGGCGAACCATCGCAATCATTTAATTTTTAAATAAATTCCCATTTAGTTGCGTTCCTTATTATTAACTAATTATTGATACATGAACGTGCATGTTATGATATGAAATATTTCCAAAGCACAGTAGAGACTACGACTGACAATACCACTACAAAAATTCAGATCATATCGAATCATGTTACGTAAGATAGCTGAATTCAAAGCTACAATCTAAGCCTAGCATGGCTTCTATCCATCTCGATTTTTATTTTCATCAATAATAAAACAACCCATTAAAAATTAAAATTCTAATCGGAGACACACATATGTGCAAAAATTGAATAAAATCTTACAAAAAAGTTTACAAAAAGTTTTGTCTAGACACAAGTGTTTAAAAAAAGTTTAAAAAAGTTTTTAAAAAATTTATATGGCCACCCCTCGGGCCTCAACGCCAGATCACTCGATAAATTTTACAAAAAGTTTTGTACATCGGAAACACACATGAGTATAAAATTTGAAGAATTTGTGCAAATTTTCTAAATTATTTGTATAGAGGGAATTTTAATAGAAAGTGTTGTCATGGAAAGTACACATGTGTGCCAAGTTTGAATAAAATCAGGCATAAGGAAGTGGGTTAAAAATTGATCACATAATTTGGAGTGCCAGTCCGCAAGCCAGTCCAGCCACCGCCACGCGAAGTTAATATAGAGAATTTAATTAGTTCATCTCTTGCAACGATCATTCAAGTTCATTCAAGGTAACTTTTCACTGCGTTTTGTAAAATGTCTTCTGTCTGAAGCCGCATTAAGTAATGTAGTAGTAGTTTTTATTAACAAAATTTTCTGCAAATAGCTGGAGGTCGCATGTTAATGTATTTTTTTTTTACCCAGAAGCTGAATTGGCAAATATGCGACATCAAACTTTTGACAGTAAATAAACTGATTAGTTGCTATTCTTTTTTTTCTAATCTATTTTACACATGTGTATTTCCGGAGACAACACTTTTTATTAAAATAAGAGGCCTCAGGACCGAGGGGTGCCCATATAAAATTTTTAAAAATTAAAATTTTCTTTAAATTTTATACACATCTCCGATGGACAACGCTTTTTGTAAGAATTTTGGAGACCGCGCGACCGGGGTCGTGGGGCCGCAAAAATAAAAAAATTAGCCCAATTTTCTTAAAATTGTATACACATTTTTCCGAATGACAAAACTATATAATTTTTAATAATATTTTTTACATTAAATTTTAAACATATGTGTGTATCCGTGTGGGCGCAGCGGCTCAGTGGATAAGAGTATGGACTTCTGAGCAGGGGATTCGTGGTTCGAATCCCAATAACACCAAAAGTATTTTTCATGGTGTACCACCCCTGTTCTCTGATTGCGAGAAGCAAGGCCTTGGACAGCAATGGTCTGTCGCGCTGAAATTTTTGTTGTGTATCCGATGCACAAAACTATTTGAAAAATTTTTTAACGAATGGACCATGAGGCCCGAGGGGTGCCCATATATATTTTTTAAAAATTAGTCCGATTTTCTTCAAATTTTAAACATATGTGTATCTCCTATGGGCAAAACTTTTTATACATTTTTTTGGAGTGCTCGGTCCCTACAGCTCTAGCGATGCCTATATAAGTTTTTAAAAATTAAACCGATTTTTTACCAATTTTAAACACATGTGTATCCTCGATGACAACACTTACTATTGAAAGCTTGAAGTGATCGGGCGCCAAGGTTGGGGGCTCTTTTACAAATTTTTTTGTACATGTGTATCTCCGGTGACAACAGTTTTTGAAAATTTTTTGAAGTGGGGCTCTAATATTAATTTTTTCCATATTAACACGATTCAAACTTTGCACACATATGTATCTCCTATTAGATAGTTTACATGAAAAACTTTTAATTTTTATGGGTTGTTTTTTTTCAGCGCTACAATTTTCCATATATTTACATATATTTACATATAGATATGCCTTTATGCAATAGAAAATTATTTGTTATTCTACAATCTAAATTTTACGTGCTAAGCAAAATAAAAATCTAATCAATACTTAATTAGTAACAAACCAACTCCTTCCATATTAATGACACATAACTTTTTGTGGATAACTTTTAGTTTGCCTTCTTTCTATCTTTATTTTATGCTTGGTATAATATTTTATATTTCCACATATGAAACCAAAGACCTGAATGCAGATACGAAAGCGGCATAAATGTCCAAATGTCATTAATTTTCCATAAAAATCAGTAGTAGCTCCAGGTGCCACCAGACGCTGGGAGCTTGTTCGTCACTGCGTCGCCCGCTGAGTCTGGAATCGCATGCAAAAACTTAATATTGTGTTTATTCAAAATTAATATATTGCAACTTGAAATTTTATCTGCATTTCAATCCATCTATCTAATTTAACAAAGTCCTGGCCTAATAAATTATTGACTCCCTATACTTTATATCAGTATATTGTTCCCTAATCACACGAATCTGCCTGACACTACGATTACCATAGGTTTTTTCATCAGTGTTGTTAAGGAATCCTGTGTTCACAATTCAATTTAAGTTCTCTGACCAGTTAAGTGAATCATTATCGTTTTATTAATTATTAATTTCTGTGTTCATCTACTGCCCTTATCAAACACTCATAAAGTGTTTACATTTTTTTCTCTGTGGTAGTAATTGAATTTCACTTTGCCAACTGTGATGATAACATATGATTAGTACTAAAATACTATACAAGTACATTTTAAGTAAAGCAAGTCACCTCAAATCATCTCTTCCATGGAAATGTCTTCGTGGCGGTTAATGCAGTGCCCGCAATGGGGAGTCCTCTCAAGTCTACTGTGGTCTGTGGTCACTATTATGGTCATTAGTTATGCGGATGCTCACGATTCAGGTTTTTGGCAATAATAGCCAATATATCCAAAGCTTTATGTAACGGCTTATTCGATCAACTCAAGTAAGACAGTTCTTATAACTCCGTTAAGGGTACTATTAAGACGTATTTCAGTGATGTCAAGTATCTAAGTGCAAGTGATGTGTAAGAAAAGGATCTAAACTAGATGGGCAAGCTTGTACCGATAGTGTGATGGAAAAAGGTCTGAAAAAACTGCTGTTATAAAGCAAACTTTAAAGATTTGCCTGTCTTGATTTACGGAAGCTAGACGCACTTGTCAAACATTTGCCATAGAAGCAGTCATCAGGCTAAAACCCTTGCAAATCTTTTTCAATAAAATTTACTGGCAGATGTGCAACAAATCTATAGTTAACAAATAAATATAAGCCAGGTGATTATGTCGGTGACCTAAATTTACTTAACTTAAACCCTAAAGCAGGCATGACCTGTATCGGTTGGTTATATGAGGTTAAAATATTGGATCACGAAAGGTAGTTCTTCTCAGTGCATTAGTTATTTGGTTTGGTAAATTTATGGGCACAAGATAGATTCTGGGGGTTTGGACTAAATACCAAAGTCTCGATAATTATTACCGAGTACTAACAAATTGTCTTCACTGGCGAAATCCACGCTATGGGGGTCTACGTAAGAATTAACTTAAAAAAGGTATCAACGGCGCTTCAATCACTTTGTACAATAGTTTAAAGGATGGAAATGACATGTGCTTCACTTTCTTTTTTTTACAATTGGCATACTTTTAACCAAGGAATAGCAACCATTGTAAATAAATACAAAGCGTGTAAAAGAAGCACGTCATGTGATGCGGCTCTGAGTGCGCTTTTTTGTTTATTGTGTTGATTTATAAAAGCCATTACAAATGCAAATTTCTTTCTTCTTTCCAATTAGATAATTATATTTTTCAATTAAATTTTCATTTGCATGACTTGTACTACTTAGACCATATTACCGCATAGAAATGAAGTAGCTTACTGCTATGCATGTTTTTGACATGCGAGAGCAATGTTCTAGATGGGGGTACCACATTTTTAAACGGAAATTGAATGAAGAACAAAGTTGCTGTTGTTTTTAGTTATTAGTGCAGTTTATTCATTAATTTTTTAGTTTCTTGTATGATCTAAAGTGCAGTTAAAAGCTCTTATAAAGCACACAGAAGACAAATATTGCAGCGCGAATCGAAATTTTGGATTATACGACTGCAATGTCTGAAATAGTCCAAATAGTTTTGTTTGGTCCTTAATATTACCGACATTAAATATATTAGTCTTGGTTAGTCTGCATTAGCAACTTGTCTTTTGAATTTCTTGCTGTAAAATTTTGTACGTGATTTTGATACTCAAATTGCATGTGTACCGTCAACTTTGCGCTTCATCTCTGTGACAAATGTGAAGTTTCAGCGTTCGCGATTAACATTTTAATAGTTCGCCAACCCGAATCATTTATTGATTCTCTGGTAAAAGTCAAAGCAGCGTATACGTATTATGCGGATCATTGGGTCAATTTTGTCACGTTTTCGTTTTCGCTAAGGTTTACATCGTTGATGTTGGTTTTGGTGATTTATTTCTGCCTTCTAGACGGCCTGTGTGTGTTAATCTTTTTGTGCAAATAGTCAAAATAAATATTGCAAATAAATGTGAAGCTAACAAAACGTTTCTCTCTCTCCGCAGCACAACAGTAGTGCAAATGGTGCGAGCACTTTGAACTCGATTATTTGTGAAAAAATGCACTAACAAATAGCAATTGTAGTAGATTAAGTAGAGAAACGTTTGCTTGCAATTGCAATAAATGACAATTTGCTTTTGTATTTGGAGTGGCGACCTGAGACGATAGTCATGCGTGACCTGACACTGTACACTATATACATTATGGCTATAAATATTTGCAAAAAAGTAATAGAACTGACTAAATTCTGATGCAACAGAACTTAATGGAATAGTTTTTATTACGGAACCTGGTTAATTGGCCAGAGCCAGACGTTCAGCTATAGAGCCAAAATCATAATGAAGAAAGGCTCTGTATGCAATCTTACTTCCGTAGCGTGTAACAGCTTATGCAACATCTTGGAGAAATTACAAACTAAGTTGAAATCGGTACAATACTGAATCATTATAAATCATTTCTGTAACATTCACCATATTTTATCCTACCTACCGAGCTATTAATTCTATTACATGTTAAACTAAAATAATGACCGGCGACCAGCAACCCAACTCGAAATTGTACTGAAATAATGAATTTCTCATTTAGTTTTCAACTCAATAACTCTGTACGTTATGTTTTATCTTAACATATAATAGTACTATATACATATATGAGTGCATATAGGCCATATGAAATCGAAAAAGTTAGCTGCAGGAAGCTATTCAACGAGCCAAGGCTACTAGATTAGAAGATGACTGGGATGCTTACAAAGCATCTCTCAAACTTTATAAAAGAGAATTAAGGACAGCCAAGCGGTCTTCTTGGAGATTCTTCTGTGATAAAAAAAAGAAACTTCTGAGGCGTCTAGGCTAAGAAAAATCCTCAAAACCAATCTAATAATGCCGAGCTGCCTGAAAAAGGCAGATGGCTTGAGGAAGAATCGCTCAATCTGCTTTCAGATAACCACTTCACGGGAAGCTCCCATGCGATATGTAATGTCGGCCTTGATAGGGCAGATACTCGTACAAACTGATTTGGGCACTACAAAGCTTCAAACTATACAAAACTGCAGGACCTAATGGCATAATTCCAGTCGAGCTACAAAGGATTTCGGATATCATCCTTCCTTTGCTAGAAACACTTCTAAAGATTTGTCTCGATCTGGTCCATATTCCAGTTTTATGGAGAGAAGTAAACGTGTTGTTCATACCCACAGCAGGCAAATGCTCGCATGTTAGTCCAAAGGATCTCAGTCCAATCAATCTTTCATCATTCCTGTTAAAGACACTGGAAAGACTAATCGATATCTACATACGCACATGCATTGACTAAAGAATCTTGTCTACAGATCAGCACGCGTACTTTAAAGGCAAGTCTGTAAAAACAGCTCTGCACACACTGGTACCTTCTATTGAAGTTAACTCCCTTCACCACAAGGAGTACACAAAGGTGGTATTCCTAGACATTGAAATCGCTTTTAACAACGTTAACACAGCTGCGATTATGGATGCGCTATCGACTTTGAGGGTGGAAGACTCACTTGGCGAATTGATTAATCAAAGGATTATGAATTCAAAGTTGGGCGTGTCGTCTGCCAGAAGATCTGACTGCAGTGGAGTCCTATACCCCCTTCTATGGAACTTAGCCGTGAATGAACTGCTAGTATGCCTAAGAGGTGAGCACTGCAGAGTAATCGTTTACGCGGGTGACGTTGCTATTGCCCTCTCAGGAAAACATCCGAATACCTTAAAGGAACTCCTGCAAAATGCTATCAACAAGCTAACTTGCTGGAAAAATCGCTGTGGTTTAGGGGTAAATCCTCACTAATCTGAGTTTTTCCTATTCACCCAGGGAATATAAAGCTCCACTTATTAACCCTCCTTCTATAAAAGCTATAAGCTTACCATTATCTGATAGAGCCAAGTATTTGGGTCTTATTTTGGACCCTTGGTAAGCTGGAAACCTAACTTACAAGAAAGAGTTCGTAAAGCCACAGTGGCACTCTTCTCATGCAAAAAAGCCATTGGTAGCAGATTGTTTCCGTGTGGTATCACAATGGACCATTACTGGTCTAAGTGTGTCGGTTTCACTGACAGCCACCTGAACCTAAACTAACTTAACCTAGTTTCAAATAAGCAATCATACTTGTTAGGCTTTAACAATTAAATTGTAAAAATAGTAGATACTTTGACAAGACTCTATTTAATATCATCAGCTTATACATTTTAATTAAAGTAATAATTCTTTTCCCTACCTGAACACTATATAATAAAAGCTCCACCAATTATCTGATGTATTACAGATTATAGTATCTTGTCGTTAATAGTCTAGTCCTACAAGACTCTTTAATTGCTAATATCTATTTCTGAAAAATGCTAGTTAAATTGGGAAGTCTATTATATGTGTTTGATTTGCCTTTATCTCCTTAGTACAGAAGAAAATCCAAAGACATAAAAGACATACTTTTTTGGTTTCTTAGATAAATATTTAATATATATGCACATCTAATTAAAACAAATAACAATTTTGTGATAAATAATAAAATAACACGAAAGAGACAATAAATTTAGTCACGGACAGTAGAGCAAGCAGCCTGATCGCATATTAAAATTGGCCAACAACTTTTGGTCAGTTTTTAATTAAACGATAAAAAATTAATTTATTTATATACAGTTTACGACAGAAACAACTTGGCTGGATACATATGGCTCAATGGTTCCAACCTAACAGCTGAGTGTACTGTGCGCAGAGTGAAATATTCATTCGCCCATCGAATGCGAACTTAGCAGAACAACAAAAATGCAAGGTAATATTAATACACCCGATGTTTTTTTTATTTTTAGTTCAAATTACTCTAGTGGTTGCTTTGCGCTCGCATAAACTTAATCATTGCGATAATACGCAATCGATTGACTAGCACCAGAGGTGTCTTTCACTGCAACACTATGACCTTTTGGCTATTGGGAATGTACCCATATCGCGCATAAATATTAGTAAAGCTGACATTTAACACGAGCAAGTGTCAAATAAATAAGATTTTAAGTCAAGTGTTAAGCCAATAATAGCGCAACTAAATGCAAACCGTTGGCTGATTTAAGTGCCGTCAGTTAATTGTTTTTAAAACTAAATATCTAGGTACTATTTTTTTGTTATTTGCGCACGCGTTAAGTGGATTGTACCCTTAAAATGCTAGGCTTAGCACAGCGTGGGCGCTAAGGTTTAGGAAGAGGAAAGCTCGAAATGTCTGCGGGCTTGTGTTTTATATGACTGCGGATTGTAGTGATGAGAAAAAACAAAGCATGGCAAAGCATTCCATATACGTGTTGAACGGCTGAAAAACGATGATGCCAAATTCTGTCAAATGTCTTAAAATGCAACGACTTTGCTTTCACGAAATTGATGAATGGTCTAGTTCCACTGATCGGTGAGATAACCAATCAAATCACCAGTAAAACCTTGCCGAAATGTCGTTCTTATTGATGATTTCGTTAGATTTAAGATATGTCATGAGCACTTCCATGAAATTTGTTTTGAAACTATAATTTTAATCTAAACGTATATGTAATTGTGAGTTCATTGCATCCTTATTTTGATAGTAGATTTTGCGTATTCTCTCTGCACAGGTCGACCTCGCCATGAGGACACATCGCCGGTGTTTGAGTATCGATTTAACGGAGAGGGGTGGAAATTTACGAACGCATGACTGACAAGTTCTTGGAACTTCGTGATTAGGTGATTTTGCCATTGACAAGACATACGGACTAAGTGGAACTTAAGCGTCGAAGACGAATTCTAGTGGTCGGATTCTAGCTACACATCGTCCTACTTTAAATCATATAATATAATAATAATATTTGGCGCGACAAACCATTGCGGTCCAAGGCCTAACTTCTCGCGACCATTCGTGCTGCACATGTTAATTTTTGGACACAAATGGAAGGGACCTACAATTTAAGGCCGGATCCGAACGGCGAATTGAGAAGCTTTCCGTGACAAGGTATTATAATTACTTTCGGAACGTTTGTCACCCATTCGCGAGAGGTGGGACACCGTGAAAAATACTTTTAGTGTTGCTGGGATTCGAACCTGAACCTCCTGCGCAGCAGCCATGTGCACTACCACTGAGCCACGGCGCCCTACATTTAAATCATATAGTATCCTATAAACTGATACAGTTAGCTTTAAGTTTAATTCGAACTTGGTTAGACTGGAATCAATGATCTATCGCAAAGTGTCTGATCTTCCACAAAAATGACGTGATTGACTGACCCTTAGACAGAAGGATATACAATCACGGCCACTTCCTGAATGACTTCCGTGGCTCTCGTTTAGGTACAAGCACGTCATTTTCGAATATAATTTTAATTTTAATTTTAAGCATAAATTTCTTGAATCGGAAGAAATTTTCATTTAGTTTTAGTTTTAGTTATAGTCTAAGGTATAAGAGCCTAAATAAAAAGAATGACCTGATTGTGTCTGGATTGAGGGATGTAACCGTTTTCCTTAGTCTTAGAAGTTTTGCTTCCCTTCCATTTTTACTAAATTTTTTTTAATGCCGCCATATTTTTTTTTGTTCATGAGTATGTGTCACTAGTAAGTTACAAAAACTACCCGTCAGACGAGCTATGCCGTGCAACCGCGAGCGTGTCGCGACGTCGTCCATACCACTCCATACTAAATGGCTTTTTAGTTCTTTTTATTTAGCCAAAAAAAACTCGAATTTTGCTGTTCTTGCGATCCGTAAGGTTGTTCATTATATACTTATTTACCCAAGTGTTTGTTCCTTCCGTATTTTAATACGATAGAAGAGTAGAGAAAACCAACTAATATCATAATTTTTCTTATATCTTTACAGCTTCTACTAAAGTCATTAGATTCTAGACACAGTCCTCTTGCACGCCAGTTACCTACGACCGTTTTATCCTTCATCTTGCAGGGAATGTCAAGGTATAAGTGATAGAAAAAATTTTCGCCTATGAAAGGATAGCCCATCGAAAGTAAACTATATTTATGACATATCTACTACTATCACATATTCCACTGAAGATTAAAGTATTGTACCAGGTAAGAAATGAAAGTAATTTTAGAATATTTAACCACTTTCATTAAATATATATATATATATATATATATATATTACAAAGGCCTTGTGAACCTGTGGCATGGAAGGATTTTACTCCTTAATTGGTAAGTTGTACGAATACCTACAATGTTGTTTAGAAGGTGCCCAGCATAGAATTTAGTTCGTCAATGTACTTAGATATACTAAAGAAAATTGAATAGCTTACTTGTTTTGTCATCAAATTTAAATTACACATAAAATACGATTCTAAATTATACTGCTACGCTATTATAATTTGCATTATCATCGTAAAGTATGCCAGAACTTACTTAACAAATTGTTAATTGTATATTTATGCAAAGATAGTTTGATAAATCTACAATTAGTAATATCTTCTACCCATTCGTTTTGACAGCTGGTCATGGACATTTTCTACTTTATTGAACAATCGCAACCACCTCTGTTTTGTATCTGCAAAGCAAATATTATTTCGGTTATGCAATGCCTTTTTGTTGTGCGAATCAGAATCAAATGATTAATATTTGGCCGAACAGCGCAGATGTACTACAAGTCAAGTGGGCTACTACGCGCTCAAGAAAACGCCCACACAAGTAAGTGCAAGCAGCAGCAGCTGTTGTCTGAAAACCCCATTAACAAAAATGCCCATTGCATCATCTCAACATGAGCGTCTCTGGTTGTTGCTGCGGTGTCGTTAACCGAACTCTTGTAATTGTGAGGGAAACAGTTAATTTCGGTTATGCTCTCAGTTGTTGGTCGGCGGAATCTAATGACTCACTTTGGCTTAACATCAAATTCATTCAGTCAAGTGGGCTACTACAAATAGAGGAAGTCGCCTACAAACACAAGACACCAGCTGGTTGCAATTCACAGCATGCTCATTGCATCATCATTTTGGCTAAGCGGGAAAAAACAGAACCATGGTTCTTAGTCAAAAGCCTACCGCAGTGTTGTTCCTGTATAATGTTTATTGTTTCTCACTAAAAATTTAAGTGTCCCACAGAACTAAGCTGGAGCAGGTTTCCTGCAATAAACTTAAGTACCGCATAGGTTTAAGAACGTAATCCGTGAAATGAAGTCTTTCTTTTTTTCGAGTATACGAGTATTCGAAAGACTTGTTTCTTCTATGCAGCAATAAGCTATTATAACTTTATTTAAATAAATATTACTCTTCTTAACGAATAAATTGATATATGTTTACAAATAAGCTGTGAAATTCTCGATTAACCATAAGATGGTTAGATGTGTGGCTTGAATCAATGGTCCCTCGCAAAGTGTCCGATGTCCCACAAAAATGACGTGAAATGACTAACACGTAGACAGGACGATAGATAAGGAAAGCCACTTCCTCAATGACTCCCGTTTAGGTGCAAGCACGTCATTCTGGAATTTAGTTTTAATTTTAGTTTTAAGCATACATTTTTTGAATCGAAAGAAATTTTCATTTGGTTTTAGTTTTAGTTATATGTAGTCTAAGGTATAAACCTAAATAAAATTGTGTCTGGATTGAGGGATGTCACCGTTTTTCTTAGTCTTAGAAGTTTGGCTTCCCTTCCATTTTTACTAAATTTTTTTTTTTTGTTCATGTGTATGTGTCGATAGTAAGTGACAAGAACTACCCGTCAGATGGGCAGAAAGAGATGTGCAGAACTGCTTATAGCACAAAGTGAAAAATTACCTAATGAACATTCCGGTGGGTTTAAAAAACCTAATCTAAATAAAGATGATGTTCTCCTCCCAATTAAATTTTAAACTAATTTTTGTACTTTTTAATTGCAAATCAACTTACAGAGGATGCATTGGGTCTAGTGGACTGTTGAGAGGTAGAGATATGAATTTAGAATATCAGTAGAAACATAAAATCCTCTAGAGTTATATATATTGCTTTGGTATTAGGTTGTGATGTCACACTGCCTAACGAGAAAAGGTAAGATAAAGAAACAATGAAACACCGCATCAGTCCAATATTTTTTCACTAAATATTTGTTCGAGTCGATTGCCAACTTTAGCAACCGGAATGCAAAATAAGAAAATATAAATATTGTAACGAAATTTAGACTTTATATAAAAATTCGTTAATTTATAGATTAAAACTTTAAATAAGAAACAGCAAGATTTGAAATATTTACACCGTTGATTACTTATTATTCACACATAACACTTATATTCACATAAATGTGCAGTGTTATATGAATCTACTTACAAGTACTCTGGTACAAATCCAAATCATAACTAACACACTGCGATAAAAGCTATAGGGTATTTATACTAAACTAGCTACCCGCTACATGAACATAACATGAACCTCGCCTTGCTCTTACCTCCGTGGTAGCTGATATTAACATTTTACATTTTCTATAGCCTATAATCAAGAATGGCGACAAGCCATCAGCAGAATAAGGCGAATAACACAGAATGCTTTAGAATTACAGGTGGCCGTAGTTATATCTCTGAGTGGTCCTGCAAGTCCACGTGGTGGCCGCCAGTAGTTTTCATCCAAAACAGGAAGATCTAAATGATCGGGTAAGTCCCTTCAAAGAAAAGTTGGCGCGAGGCCAATAATCTTGCCCGTAAAAAAACTTTATTGAGGAACCCAAAATCAGCCTCGGAAACACTGATGAACGACAAAGATCACTGCAACGAATACCGCTAAGCGATTTACGAGTTTTTTTTTCATTACGTTCACTGTATATAGCTCAAGCTGCACAGCAGCGAACCGATACCCTGTCCAAATATAATGCTGACATAACAGCAATTCAGGTGATGCGGTGGACGGGGAATGGTGTCTTACAAAAATAAGAATATGACATATATTACAGCTGTCATGCAAGACATCATGTGCTCGGGGAGGGGTTTCTAGTCAACCAGCAAAATAATGAAACCCACCGTTATCGGCTTTAAAGCAATAAATGAACGGCTATGCACCATTCGCGTGCGGGGCAGATTAAAAAACATAAGCCTCATAAACGTTCTCGCACTTACAGAAGATCTCTCAGATGATGAAAAAGATGAAAAGGAATATGTTGATAGACCGCCGCCACAACACAAACCTGATGACGGTACGAACGTACCGATGTGCCAACGTCGACTCCGACCACCATACCAAGGTGCTATGAGCGCGGATTACATCATCACAAAAGACTGCATCCGCGGTTCAGATTCGAGTCAACACGGCTGCCCTTCGAAACGAAGAGACCAGAAACAACCACGGTCGAGTGATAGGACTCGCCCTTAATGCAGGGAGAGTAAGTTCTGGGGCTGAGATGTCGGGCGTAAAAGAGAAATGGACACGCTTTGAGAATACTGTAATTAGTACTGCTGATTCTATCTTAGGCAGTATTTGTAGAGATAGAAACGACAGGTTCGATGACGAATGTATCCTAGCGACTGAACGTAAGAATATTGCGTACAGAGCAATGCAACAATCTCATAGAACGCGGGCACGCCAAGATGAATAAAAAGAGCTCAGAAGATATGAAAAAACAGTTCACCGGCAAAAGAAAGTAGACTGGGAGAAGAATTTCGTCCGTGAACTAGAACACCAGGCACGGAAGTTCTACTAAAGAGTCCGCGGTATGCCGCAATATACACCGCGTTTCATATACTGCAAGGACAAAGAGGGTAATCTGATCGCCGATCTCAAAGGCATTTTAGAGCAATAGGAAGATCACTTTAATGAGTTGCTAAATGGCTAGCTAACTGAGGAATTGGAAGCTCTTCCAATGACCGAAGACCACACTATGCTGTCGCTATCAAGCATAGACGAATTTAGCTGATCGATAAATCCGCTCAAAAATAATAAGTCCTCGGGATCAGATGGTATCCCAGCAGAGCGGATTAAATCAGAAGGCCTCGAAATACCCCAAACAATTTATGAACTAATAGTGCAAGTATGGAAGAAAGAAACGATGCCAGAAGACGAAGCGAAGAGGCATCCTGTGTCCCATATATAATAAAGGAGATATCAAAACATGCAGCAATTATCGTGGTATAACGTTGCTGAGTACCGTGTATAGGATTTTCTCCTCTACAAGACAAGATAGCCCCATACGCAAAAGTCATCATTGGTCTATACCAGTGCGGCTTTATCCCAGGCAAATCAACAACTGAAATCAATTCAACATTTCTATTACTGGCTCCGACAAGAGGATGGACGGGCTTATTCCTCTTCAACCTGGCGTTGGAGAAAGTGATCAGAGACTCTGACGTAATGGCGAGAGAAACAATCCTCTATAAGTCTATTAAGATACTGACTTACACAAACGACATTGACATCGTTGGTACAACCCAAAGAGCTGTACAGGAAGCTTTCATCCAGATCGAGCGGGCGGCACGAAATTTTGGCCTGCACATTAATGGGAGCAAGACAAAGTACATGGTGGCCAAGTCTGCGCGTAGAAAATTCAACATTGGTCCCGCAATTAAAACAGTGGTGCGCGAACTTGAAGTATTGCAATCCTTTAACTATCTCGGGTCAACTGTAGCAGCCGATAACAGCAGGTAAACCAAAATACGCGCACGGTTGCTTAAAGCCAACAACGCCTGCTATAGTCTATCTGTCTTCAAATCCCGGAATTTATATATAACATCCAAGCTGCTGGTGTATAAGAATATGGACATACCAGTGCTTACATATTGATCCTAAGCAAAAAGCATTCTTACATTTAGCCAGGACTGGACGCCGGCGCTTGTAGAGCCAAATATGATGATGATTGCTTATATTGTATCTAGCGAATCATATCTTAAAGTAAAATTTTACAGGAAAGTCAACAACTGTTTCTCTAGTTTTGATTAGAGGACTTTCTAGAGAAAAGTACTCAAAAATGTGCGCGAGTTACGTCGCCTTCACCTTAACGCCAGTCTCACCTTAGCAGAGCACATTCAACTTTACTCTGGAATGTTTCCGGCACTTTTCAAGTTCATTGAATTCACTTTGGCAAGTAGGTATTATTATCGATCACTTCTTATGCAAAAATCAGTCAGAATGGTCTGAATAGAAATGTTTTTTTGCTATTCACCTTTATAAATACTTAACTCGCGCTCCAATCTGAGCTATTTTTATACTACCCTGTAAAATATTTAAGGCGATAAAATTCTCTGCAGAAGATCGGCGTCATGCTGACCTACATATTGAATATAAACAAATCAAAACTCTACATACTCTTTATATACGCATACCTATAGGCAACTTTTAAAGTACCTTCATATATACTGAACTGCACAGGCACAGGCATCTGATGGAAAAGCGAAAAACATAAAAGAGAAATGAAAAGTAAATTGGTAACAATCTTTGGTTATCTTTATCTGCATATATGAAACGAAATACACTAAGAGAATATGGGAGTGGCCTATTCCCATGCCATTCGACTCTGGTGAGCCAATGAGAGATTGAATTTACTCGCGTATGTAAGCAAGAGAATGAGTTAATGGCGAATATAAAACTAAAATTGTAATTAACACATAAAAGTTATATGTTGGTATCTGATGTGGTCGCTGAAATCGAAATGTTATAGATGCTATGAGGTCGCCGAAGTTGTGTGTATTTGCGTAATACCTCGTCTGGAGATAAAAACAAATGCTATGGAGAGGTTTTTACAGATTTGAAAATTTTATCCTAAATGAAACTGATACGTTTATAGTAATAGTAGTCTTTAAAACTTTTGGTTATTTATGCTGCTCTGAAAACTTTTTATTGATTTACGCTTATGGAATTAGTAAAAATCATGTTGTGGACGAAGAAGTGACACAGTTCCAACTTCCAACAGGGCATTTTCGCTGTTGATTCGGCTCCCACATTTCGTCTGACCAAGAGTCTTGTGAAAATGAGTTAGTGTACACACTAACGGCAGCTGGTGCTGTTAGCTAGCGCTGGTATAACATAAAAACACTCCGCTCTAAATTTTTCTGAATTCACCTCAGTCACTCTCTATTCAATCAGCTTAAATATAAGAGAGAGAGAGTATCATTGAATCTCTATTTCTACTCAACCAAAGTGGAATATCAACTATCAAGTGAACAGTCAACAGAGAACAGATCTGGTAAATTCGCCTTACGCTCAAAAACTTACCTGTAGCATAGGCTCTTGGGCTGTATAGCTATATTTACAATACAACAATTCAAGAAGTCCACAGGTAAGTTCGTCAGATCTCAGATGCAAACATACTGAATCAGTTTTTGCTGAGCAGTGGAGAGGGATTGTTTGTTTGGTGTGTAGGAGCTGCTTTATTTTTACATATTTAGCGATACTAATATATATAGGATACTAATTTAAATAAACTAATATAAATAAATATTAAAATTTAAAATCATGGAATTTTATATGAACCTCTAAAATAAACTCCTATGACAATTTATATAATTTTTATTTCATCACTCTACTACCTATACCTACTTAAACTAATAATGAGGTTTAAAATTGCTTCAATTATTTGAAGAAAGAAAAACATCATAAATCGGATTAAATATGAAATCCGCAATATTAAGGCCATAATAGAACATGTATTCAGGTACTTTGGTAGTCGCTTACTCTTTTGCAATCGTCATAGTAATTTTAATTTATCGGCGCTATAGAAATGCAAAGGAATTAGAAACATTAAACAAATTAAAGTTGCACCATCATCATCATCATATTTGGATCTACAACCGTCGGGGCCCAGACCTGTCCTCCCGCAAAAAATCCCTCCACCGGTCCCGATTTTGAGCCGATGTCATCAAGTTTTGCATCCTTTAACTCTGGGCATTCTGGTCTACGTAGATCTTATCATCGTAGATTCTCCTGAATTGTCCTTCCTCACATACGGGGCCAACAATTCTCCGTGAGACTTTTCTCTCGAACGTGGCTTAGAGGTCAGAATACTTTTGCTAAGCACCAAGTCTGGTACTGGTATGACCATTGTCTTATACACCAGCATCTAGGATGTTACGGTTAAATTCCTGGATTTGAAGAAGCTTTGGTAGACTATAGTCGGCGTTGTTGGCTTTAAGCAAACATGCGCATATTTCTGGTTAACTGCTGTTATCGGCTGCTACAGTTGACCCAAGATAGTTAAAGAATTGTACTACTTCAAATGCGTAAGCCAGTATCTGAATGGACTTATATAGGATTGTTCCTCTCGCCGTTACGTCAGAGTCTCTGATCACTTTCCCCAACGCCAGGTTGAAGAGGAATAAGCCCGTCCATCCTCATGTCGGAGCCAGTAATAGAAATGTTGAATGGGCTTGATAGTAATCCGGATATTGTTACTTGGCTTATAACATTGGTCATGGTCAGCCTACATAGTCGTGTCAGTTTATTTTGGATGCCGAATTATCTCATGGCTTTATAAAGCTCTACTCTGGCTATGCTATCATAGGCGGCTTTAAAAACTATAAAAATGGACCATTGATGACTTTGGCGAATGGAGTTATCCTGTCTTGAAGGATAGAGGAGAAAATCTTATACGCGATACACAACAACGTTATACCCAGATAATTGCTGCATGTTTTGATATCTCCTTTATTATATATGGGACACAGGATGCCTCTTCGCTTCGTCTTCTGGCATCGCTTCTTTCTTCCATACTTGCACTATTAGTTCATAAATTGTTTGGTGTATTTCGGGGCCTCCTGATTCAATCCGCTCTGCTGGGATACCATCTGATCCCGAGGCCTTATTATTTTTGAGCGGATTTATCGATCAGCTAAATTCGTCTATGCTTGATGGCGACAGCATAGTGTGGTCTTCGGTCATTGGTAGAGCTTCCAATTCCTCAGTTAGCTAGCCATTAGGAACTCATTAAAGTGAACTTCCCATTGCTCTAAAATGTCTTTGAGATCGGCGATCAGATTACCCTCTTTGTCCTTGCAGTATATGCAACGCGGTGTATATTGCGGCATATCGCGGACTCTTTGGTAGAACTTCCGCTCCTGGTGTTCTAGTTCACGAACGAAATTCTTCTCCCAGGCTACTTTTTTTTGCCGGTGAACTGCCTAAGATAGAGTCAGCAGTACTTATGACAGTATTCTTAAGGCGCATCCATTTCTCTTCTACGCTCTACATCTCAGCCCCAGCCCCCATCTCCATAAATTTAGGGCGAGTCCAATCGCTTGACCGTAATTGTTTCTGGTCTCTTCGTTGCAGAGGACAGCCGTGTTTACTCGAACCTGGGGGGGGGGGGTCGAATAACCAAATATGTGACTTATTAATTTTGATTTGGCATGATCGCTTTCGTGAACGAGTGTTGAGTAGCGATAACTTCAATGTAAATACTCGATCACTCGTTAACGTATGGATTTCGTTCACATCCGCAGATGCAGTCTTTCGTGATGATGGAATCTGCACTCGGAGTTTCATACCCACAAGATAGTGGTCGGAGTCGACGTTGGCACCTCGGTACGTTCATACCGTCATCAGGTTCGGGTTGTGGCGGCTGTCTATCAACACGTGGTCTATCTGGTTGCCAGTTGCTCCATCAGGAGATACCCAGCTGGCTTTGTGGATATTTTTACATGTATACTTTGCACTCGCAACGCAACGATTGCTTGCTCCCATTTCTATGACTAGTTGCCCATTGACATTACTGTTTTCGTGTAAGCTATGGGTGCCAATGTTCTACTTGAATACTGGTTTGCTACTTATTTTTGCATCCATATCTCCAAAAATAATTTTAAAATCATACTGAGGGCAGACATGGAGCCCCCCTTCGACTGATTCAAAGAATTCTTCTTTTTCATCATCTGGGGAATCCTCTGTATCTGCGAAAAAGTTTATGAAGCTTTTGTTTTGTATTCTGCCCCGTACGCGAAGGGTGCATAGCTGATAATTTACTGCTTTAAAGCCGGTAACTGTGGGTTTCATTCTTTTGGTGACTAGAAACCCCACCCCAAGTACATGAAGTCTTAAATTTGACTGGAATAAAAAGTTCGGTTTGAGCGAGAAATTAAAGCACTTCAATGAGATATCTTTAAATTTATCTTCTTAAGACTTGATGCAAGTTCCGTGAGTTACCCGCAACTCTCAGACCACAAAAACACCGCGTCATCCAAGTGAATACTGTTGCTTATGTAAATATGCGTATGTTTTTTATTACCTTAAATATAGAGCCACGCACGGGACTTAAAAGCGAGTTCATTGTGGACTACTAAAGTATGTTTTTCCCATTCGCGTATGCCAATACAATGCCCCCAAGGAGGTGTCCTCTCTCCCCTTCTGTGGTCAATGGTCATAGACGATCTCTTGGCCAATCTACACAGATTAGGCTACACTGCCATAGGCTACGCTGACGGCCTGGCAATTATAATAAGAGGCAAACACTGCAAGACTATCTCTGCTGTCATGCAATGTGCGCTTTTAACAGTTTTAGACTGGTGCAGCAGGGAAGGGTTATCCATCAATCCTTGCAAGACGGTTCTAGTGCCTTTTACTAAAAGAATATTGATTGACTTAAATCCAATCATCATTAAAGGCACCAATCTTACGTATTCCAGCGAGGTCAAATACCTCGGCGTTATCCTTGACAAAAGACTTAACTGGAATGCTCATATTAAGTCTGCTACTAAACGCGCTACAAGGGCCCTATGGGCCTGCAGGAGACTTTACGGCAGTACTTGGGGCCTCAATCCTAAGATGATACATTGGATTTACACGTTGATGGTGAGACCCATAATCTCGTATGCGGCCATAATATGGTGGCCCAAGGCACTCTAGCGTAAAACGGCAAACGAGCTTCAGAAGCTCCAAAGGATTGCCTGTTTAGGTATTACAGGTGCTATGCGTACCTGCCCAACGACAGCATTAGAAGCTATCGTAGGTCTTTCGCCCCTTCAGGTATTCATTAGGAAGACGGCCGCTAGATGCGCTATTAAGCTGCAACTAGAATTTAAGTATAAACCAGGCGACCTTGTGGGACACCTGAGTATTCTCAACTCAATTCCCGAAAGAGACATGTTCTGCACAATACCGGACGTTATGGTCAGGGAGCACTGTTTCGGAAGGTTATTTGAAGTTGAGATCTCAGACCGCGCAAGCTGGTCAAACGGTGCTCCGACACTAGACACTAATGGTCTGGTTTGGTTCACTGACGGATCTAAGATGGAATCGGGAGTCGGAGCCGGTGTCTATGGACCTAATACAAGGGTCTCGATACCAATGGGAGACAGTCCAACGGTCTTCCAAGCCGAACTCCATGCCATAGAGATCTGTGCCAGGTTAAACCTTAGCAAAGGCGTTAAAGGCGTTAGAATATATATTTTTAGTCAGACAGTCAGGCAGCAATTAAAGCTCTATCGTCCAACTCGATGGACTCTTTAACAGTAAAAAGCTGCTACGAAGCGTTACAATCTCTGGCCAGACACAACAGGGTTAAGCTCGGTTGGGTACCAGGTCAT
This sequence comes from Nephrocerus scutellatus, assembly GCA_947095585.1. NCBI lineage: Eukaryota > Metazoa > Arthropoda > Insecta > Diptera > Pipunculidae > Nephrocerus > Nephrocerus scutellatus. The sequence continues at coordinate 29,158,974 of OX352765.1, read as the reverse complement.
CGAGGTATCGCAGGCAACGAAGCCGCAGATGAATTAGCTAGAGCAGGTTCGGAGGCTGCATTCATAGGACCTGAACCTTTTTGTGGCGTCAACTGGTGTGCCGCCACGAAGGTGATAAATAGTTGGGAGAGCGAACTTCGTCTGGCTCATTGGGTTAACACCCCAGGGCTTAGGCAATCCAAACAACTGATCAGACCCTATACATATAAAGAAATCCTTAACTTAGATAAAGGTAGCATTAGGAAACTAGCCGGTTTTCTTACAGGCCACTGTGGCCTTAGATATCATCTTAACAAAATAGGTGTGGGCTCTCAAACAGAATGCAGATTCTGTGCAGAGGATGAGGAGTCATCCGAACATGTTCTCTGCGATTGCCCAGCACTTATTTGGTTAAGGAAACGCATCTTCCATAAGGAAATATGCTCAACAGTGGAGTTGAAGAACTCTGCTACTAAGGATATATTATCTTTTATTAGGAAGGTAGTATGTCTATTAGACAACTAATGCCCTATTGATACAATAGATCTTTCAGGTCGCGGTGTCAGTCACTTGGACTAGGGTCTACAAAAATAAAAAAAAATAAAAAATATGCCAATACATTGTATATACGAATGGCATCCAATCGATTATGCAACAACTATCGGCGACAATTTTTGCATTTGGACTTTAATATTATGACACTACGTCTGCAGTTACCAACTTAGATGGTGCAGATAAAAAATCTATAATAAAAGTAGACTTTAAATAGGTTGCAAAAACTAATAGAAGCTTAATACTCTATTTATGGTATGTATATCGAACGCTGTTAAATTTTATTATCTGTATATCCATTTTCTTATATGACACATTTTCTCTCTCTCAATATTAGATAAGGTCAATCAGCACCGTTCGAACTCGAAATACTTTCAGTATAGTAAATCACTTTTTTAAATATAGGTAGGTATAGGTGTAGATACAATCTTCAACTTAGAAATTGAAAGTTGACTGTGATATTTAACGTCAGGTCTTCTTACAGGTCTTCAAAGCAATTATTTCAAAGTTTATCAGAGGATATGCTCTTCAAAACTTGTTAAAATTTACGTGGTTATGCGACATACCTAATGGAAAAAAACGTCAAACATAATTCATATATTGAAGCCAGCAACCTCTTCAATAATGAAGGTCATTCATATTGGGGCGAACTAGGCAATAAATGGTACTATTGTCGAACTGATTACTGTTCTAGTTATTCGATAGAGGAACCAAATTTTAAAAGATTGGGTACATGAAATTATTTAACACATAATATAAAATATAATTCAGTATAATCCGTTTTTAAATTCTTTCTCAATCTCCCTTTTTAGCTTTTTTTAATTTTTTCTCACTTCGTTTTGATTTTTTTATTTTAATAAATAAATAATGGTCTTTTAATTAATGATATGAAATATGCAAACATGTTAAGTTTTCGAAATAATCTTAATAGCTTCATAGATGTTTCTCCTAACATTTTGATCGATTACGTCGGCAGATTTTATAAATAATTAAACAAACAATTAAGTACAATTATTATTATTAAAGAAATTTTACACTTTATAATGAGTTTAGTCAGTAACCCATTTTGATCACTAAGCAGCAGACATCAACATTCAATTTCAGCATCGAATACCATCACCAGCGTCTGGAGTGTAATGTGAACGTGAATGAAATAAATTGATATGCCTGTCAGGAATGTCAATATACAAGAAACCATCGCACGTAACATGAGAAATGGAATAACACAATTTTTTATAACGTTCTCCAAATGGTACTTTTCTGCTGCAAAAGAAAATTTTCAAGAACCACTAGCTAACGATAACGAATGCTTTAAATGCTCCAGCAAACAAATGTCTCCTCACAAATATATTTTCGACAAGACACATCACACTGTTACGCTCTTTTACGCATAATCAATTTGTGTTTAAAGTTGTTCGCTTGATATTAAATATTAATTGAACGTATTATGAATTATTATAATATTGGTGACTTTTAAAAAAAATTGTTGAATCACAATGGAAAGATTTACAAACTATAACAAAACATTGAATAAAATTATGACTGCAAAGATATAGTAGCCCACCACATCATTTACCTAAATAACTAAGCATCAATAGAATACGTGATCTTCCAAAGTTATAACAAGAGAGTTGATTCATAACATAGCGTAACTAAATATATGAGGTTAAAAAAACAGATCATTCTTCTTCATTCTTAGGTCGTGAAATGAAACCGAGTTAATAACCGGACCGGATAACCGAAGGCTGTGGCTATGGTTAGTTCGGATATTTGACTGCATTTGAAACTCATGAAAATGTTTCAGAAATAAAAATTGTTACTTAATCTAGACGTTATAGCTTCTACAGGCTTATATTTTAATATCCATATCGAAAAGTTACTAAAGAAACAAAGTGAATTCTACTAATATAGCTTAACAGACCAACGTTATACATTACAGTTACATTATCATCACCAAATTATCTGGCTCTGGAAAATAGGTATATTCTTCTGATACCTTATCGAGACATATAATTCTAGTTTCGATAAATTATGGCATAATCTATACGCTTAAAACTCAATTCCTTATCGTATAACAACAATGTTATATATTAAATATCAATTATATTTTGTTAACAACTACGGAAAGCACAGACTACATGAGACCACTTCTGTAAACGGACGTAGTCTGATTGACTTTGCTTCGGCAATGAAATGTCATATGTCAAATGTCAGGCACACGGTTTCCCCATCTCAATTCCCACAAGGAAGCTGTCTCCACTGTCTCCCAATCAACATACGTTGAACCAAATGAATGACGTTGCGATCGACACGAAACATGCCACCAGCATTCTGCACGCAATTTTAAAGAGGTTAAAAGTTAGTATAGTCTCTTCTTAGTTGCAACCCAAGTGCAAATGTGGATATCCCAAAAGCAACAGAAACGGAGAATAATTGGCCGAAACTATACATCAAAATGCAGCAATCGCAAGAGACTGCCAGAATCTTCGTCGAACGCCTTTCCCACAATCTCTCGAGAAATTTTATGCCACCAACATCAAGAGCCGAGGACGCTACCAACAAGCCATCATAGACGCCAATACGAGTACAGAAGTTGACAAGAACACCAGATTTTCTAAGGGAAATTACAAAGGTAAAAAAAGGCCAGGAATAAAGCTCGGAAGTTTTACAAAGTGTTAAAAAGGACATGTCAGAGCCACAAAACCTAAACAGAACCCTGCCGAGACACTGAAGGAAACTTCAGAATAATAGTGAGTGCTGAGAATGGATGGAAAGATCACTTCTGCACGACAAACGCTATTATTTCGGTATATATGTCCAATATAAAGTGAGTATCAAAATATTTAAAGGAATGAATAGCAAAGCTGCTGGCCTTTAAGACCAGGACGTCGAGCTTTTTAAAATTACAGGAGATGACTCAGAAGAGTGCATACATGAGGTGATCCTTAAAATTTGGTCAGATGAAAGGTTGCCTGGTGAATGGAACCGCAGCATTATTGTTTTCCCAGAATGTCATATCTTCCGTAATGTGTGCATGCATGAAAACATCATCAACAACCTGATTAGCCAGGAAAATAAATATTCACAGTACGTTTTTATCAATTTTATAGCATAGCATAGGAAAGCATTTATAGAGTCTAGCTATGTTTTGCCATCCCTGCCAAACTTGTTTGACTGTGCAGGATGGTGATGTAGAATACTGGCTGCTCCGTCAAGGTCGACAACAATCTTTTATAGTCTTTCGTGACAAGACAGCTGTCACTTTTGGTTAGGGAATTTTTCCTGCAACATCCAGCCATACCAGAAATCGCACGAAGTATCAATCTTACACTGGCTGGGGTTGAGGCAATCCAAACGATTTCCCTACAAGGAAATCCTTAATATATATAGGGTGTTTCAATAGGTGCGCTTCAACTCTTCTCCGATAGGGACGGCGAACGACGCCATATTTTTTATTGTTCTTTTATTATTTGGAAACTTCATTAGTATACATTTCATCATGGAACGCTACACATGTCAACAGCGATTGCAAATCGTGCACATTTTTTATCAAATTAATTGTTCTGTTGCCGCTACTTTAAGAGCATTACGGCCATTTTACGGTCCATTTAACAAGCCAGCCCGTTCGACAATCGATTTTACGTAAAGATCTTGGCCTACATCCGTATAAGATCAAGCTGACACAACAACTAAAGCCGTTTGACCATTTGAAGCGACGCCGATTCGTGAATTGGGCTCAAGAGCGAATCGAAAATGATGCAGATTTTCACCGAAAAATCATCTTCAGCGATGAGGCTCACTTCGTAAAACGTGCACGCGGTGGTCATGCAAAAGAAATCGAGATTCATACTTAAATGTATCATATGTATATGTTCAAATTCGTTAATAAAAAAAAAAGTTAGTTCAAAAATCGAACAGTTTGTGTTTTATTCAAAAAAAAAGTTGAAGTGCTCTTATTGAAAAACCCTATGCAATGGAAGCATTGGAAAGTTAGTGAGTTTTCTCATAGGTCAATGTGGCTTGCTGTATCACCTCATCAATATTATTGTGGGGTCAGACACGGAATGTAGATTCTGTTCGGAAAATGATCAATCATCCGAGTACAATCTCTTTGATTTCCCAAGCATTACTGTGGTTAAGGAGTCGTATGTTCCATAAACAAATATGTTTGCCGGCGTAGCTGAGAAACTCTGCCACTAAGGACATACTATCCTTCATTAGGGAGGTAGTACGTCTCTTAGACTAATCACATCCTATGATACAATATATCTGATTAGGTCGCACTGTCAGCAACATGGGCTAGAATCGTTTAAAAAAATCACTCTTGCACATCACTGTTTTTTGGGCTATGAAGGTAATTGGGTAATAAAACTCTCTCTCGATCAACTAAGAAGATTTTGGATATGACATTTATCATCCTAGTACTACTCTATTGTCAACCAGCCATATCTGGGTTAAAGCTGGTGTTCTCCAAAGAAATATAATATGTATAAAGTTTGTTTTTAAATCGTTTAAATTAGTTTTAGCAACAATTTTCTTACCATTTAATTTATTTGGTGTCTCTGCTAAAATAATTTAGCTTTTCTTCATTAAAAAATGCCAAAATTTGCAGTTGGTACCTCTACATTAAACGACATTAAAATATCAGGTCGATTATTTTCTTTGACCAGCAATCAACAGTTGACTTTTTTTTCATTGGGTTAGCTATTGAGAATTTAAACCATCGATTATATCTCTTATCAAAGCGACGCCTGATCCACTGAAGACTATTAAGTTTTTCTATCATTAAAATTATATCTGTTGCAGCAAATATTTAAACTTGCCACTCCGTATTCAAACACATCTCTATAATGCTAATCAATGAGAAAACACAGACACTTTGTAATCGGTCGCATATCATAGGGTCGTCTGTATAGTTGATGCTTTTGCAATGGCCTCTAATGCCAGTCAAAATAAACCTAAACACTAAAGGATAGACGGAGTAGCTACTTAGGCGCCGCAAACACTTACCACTTAGAAGTGCTCAATGTGCAAATATATGCAGTCCAAGCAACGGTGCTACAATGCGTAGAAATCTTGTTTGATGTAAATTTTATTACCGTAAACTGGTAGTACGATGCATTTCCACTGAAATTATCGGTTAAGTAAAGAGAAGATGCATAAGTTCATTTGTACTGATAGATACTTAATTCGCATTTTAACCCTGTAATCATAATCGATAATTTTGAGACCATATGCAAGAATTGAAATGGAATTTTCATATCATTTTCATCCATTCTAAAAACGGGTCAATCAGGTAGATAGCCAAAAAGCGAGCATCAAGCTTTTACATTATTTCGCCTTGGGTAACATACAACTGCACGTATAACACCCAAAATGTTTTTTTTTTGTAGAAACAACCGACCGTACTCACTCAAGATGATCTTAATGGATCCTCTGCGTTTTATTGTCAACAGCATTAGGTTCTCCTCTTCTTCAACTAAAGATCTTGATGATTAAGACAGCTTAATGGAGTCGTAAAAATGTTTTTTCTAACGAAAAATGACAATATGTTGCTTATGCGTGCGGATTGAATTCGTTGTTAATCTGATCAACGCACGTTTCAACTTTGTCGCCGCTTCTTACTGTGGCTGTTGTATGACTTGAGTTATCAAAGTCTTCGTCAACGTACGTGTTAATGGCAGTTTTAGGCAAAAGGAATTTAAGAATAAATCTGTCTCTGCAATCGGTATCTTCTACAGTAACAGAAGAAGGCGAAACCATCGACAGCTAATATTTTCTGGTGCTGCTTAAGTTTCACTGTTTGAAAAGATACCTATGGGTTTGAAAAATGGGATATCCATAACCATACCAATATTATAAATTTGAAAGTAACTTTGTCTGTCTCTTAACTTTTCATGTCTAAACTGCTGAAGGGATTTGGATCATTTTTTTTTTATAAAAATCTTCATAATAGTCCAGAGATGATTACATTATATAAATATACCTGGAAAATTCGGGAAAAACTAAAAACATTCGTTTTCCATTGGATTTATGTATGAACTCGCGACCATAACTCGCGATTCAAACACGTTATAAGCTATAATTTTGGGTCAGGGGCGGGTAGGTGGGCTGGAGCTTAACGGTGTGCGGTGGTTTCTGTGGAGGGGCGGTCAGTTTGGTAGGGTCAGTAGTGTGCGAGGGGCAGCCATACAACGCCTGTTATTTTAGTTGTTGGTGGGTCCATACGGTGTCTTGGGGGTGGTGGTCGGTGGGTTCCGGCTAACGCCGGGGTTAACAACTAGTAGTATATAAGTAAACATAAAACTCATAGCTTTCAATAGCCCCTTTAACATCAGCAATTACAAAATAAACTATATATTTTGATTATAGTATAACTTTGGATGGTTTCAAAGGCATAAATTAATTAAGTTCCTAGTAAGTAGCTATAAATCTCTGAATATAGATGAAATTCAGCTTATTGATAAAAGGTAATAAAAAAATCATTAATTCTAAATCGAAAATTTCAGCATACTTCAGTTTACTTAATAGATGATTCATAAAATATAAACCCACTTACCGCATAGAACTAAGAACGATAAATAAGAACACTCTCCAATCCTTTCACTCTATTCATATCCATATTTCTACCTATAGCAAGCGGCACTAATGGCCAGCTATTTAGTTGTACAAATTTATGCGAATTTAATTCCACCGTTTACAGAGTCCCCTAGTTCAACAACCGTAGGCGTTAATTTCAAGTTATTCATGTTTCTCTTTGAGCACTTCAATCATTTTTAAAACCATTCCGTTATCATTAGCTGACATATGCAACAAAAACAACAACAACAACCACAACATCTGATCACAGTGGGGGTAACCAAGCAATGTATCGCGGACAAGACAAAAACATAATCGACAATTTTATGAACCATGTCAGCGATGTGCGAAACCTTGATACGATGAATGATGATCGGTTGGTTTAATATAATATAATGAACATTAAACAGGATCGATAAATGAAAATTGTTCAGCCAAACATGCCACAAATGTTCGCCAAAGATAAGTCTTCAATCAAACGTAACAAGGAAACCGGGAAAACCAAACGACTATAACAAGTTTCCAGCTTCAGTTCATCTTCGTTGCCAGACATAACATGAATTAACTTAAAGTGCCTTTAATTAAGTTATTATTTTTATTATAGCAGAGTGTAATGTTGATAAATATGTATCGCATACTCTCACTAAGTAATAAACCAAATGCACCCAGGTGGGTTTTATGTTTTTAACTTATCACAACACAAATCTAAAGTTTGTACGTTAAGTCTTTTTAACCATTTACTTCTTAAGCAGCAGTTGGAAAAATGTTTTCATTTTAAGTAGTACCAACTTGTTAAGTTATATAATTTTATGGCTGAGGTGTATTTTGCGCAAAGTGAGTTAAAGTATGGTAATTTGTGTAACAAATTGTTGAACTTTTTTTTAATTTTTTTGTGGTTTTTATTAAATTTTAATGTGTACCATACCGGTATTACATAGAACCAATTTGATTAAAAAAAACATAGTTACATAGAGTACACACTCTTGGACTTTGGCGCCTGTACTTTACCAATCGACGATTAAGACGTCATGCCGTGTGATAACATGGTGTAAAAGCTTAAATTCAAGAAGAACTGGAAGTTAAAATGAGCACCAAGATGGAAATTAGATCTGAATACTAGATACATCCGGGAACGATAAGGTGGTATACGGATGGGTCAAAGAAAGCAGAAGGCACGGGTGGAGGAGTTCATGGACTAAGAACCAAGTACTCTAAAGCAATGGGGCAGTACCCGAACATATTCCAGGTAGAAATACATGCAATTGAAAGATGTGCTCTAGTGATAGGCGAAATATATCTAACCAAATATTTTATCCTGATCACTCAAAAGATCGAAATGACCGAACTGGTTCGCAAAAAAAGATCAGATTAAAAAGGAACGACTTGCTCATTCGTTCATCGAACTGGTTCGCAAAAACAGGTTAAAAAGAAACGACTTGCTCATACGTTCTAATTATTAGAAAGGTCGAATACGAAATCAGCTATTCAGCATTTGAATAGTAAATTGACAGCTCGTAAAAAAGTTTCCAGCTCTAAACCAAAATAGATAGGTTAAGGAAAATCATAGGCGTCTGTTAGTTTTTGAATTTTAATTTAAATTTTAAACTTAACTTTTTAACAATTTACAATAATAATTGCTTTGTCGCGTAGTTAATTTTGGCTACATTTTACTGAAAATGACTGTAATAAAGCCAGATGTGACTTGTGTAAAAGTGAGCTATCCTAAATAGACACCTCAACAGGAGGCATCCTACAGTTACGGCGGCATTATCCAGCGCTTCCAAAAAGCCTGCAAATAGAAGCATAGTAGCAGCAAGACAATTACAAGACGAGTCAAGCGAGAGAACAGCAACCGTAACTCATTTGACTTTGAGCCAATAAATTATTTGAATGCAAATGCTGCAAATCTTCTGGGCTCCAGCAACGAACTGAGGAAAATCCGGGTCCATCTCAAGAAAATGTCATGCAAATCACATCAGATCCAGAAGCATTTGAGTGGTCAAAGGCTAGAGCAAACTACCTTTACTAGTTTTTATTTTAAAACCAGCATCTATTTGTAAAGAGTTATATTGCAACAGTTTTTCGTTGTTCGTTATATTTGTGTATTAGCTCTTGTCCCTTGTTCTTCGATTTTTCATCATAAGCTAAAATAAACGTGTCTTCTCATGACACATCATCAGTTTCAATAAAACTAATCGACAGTCAAACTGGTTAATAACCTCGTTAAAAGATCTGGTTAAATGAACCTGGTTAATCTGAAGAAAAGCAAATTAACCAATTTAGCCCATCACTAATATGTTCACTTTAATCTGGAAAGGAACTAAGTGGGCAGGAAATAGCCTACGAGTACATTACAGACAGCCAATCTGCGCTAAAAGCCCTAAATGCATTTCACATCACATAAAGACTGGTTAAAGAATGCTGATTAACATTCTCATAAGAATAAAACACATATGAAACATGAAGGTAGTGACTTTTCAAAGTCGAACATCAAAGAATTAAAATTTCATAAACGAGAGAAACAAGCATATACCACAGCTGACAAGATGGAAAATAAATTCTATCCCAGTATAAATAATGGTAAAGCCTTTTAATAACAAAACAGAATATCAGCCTCTGTTATAGAAGTAGCCACTAAGAGCGAGTGATTTTGTTAAATATATCTTTTAAGTAAATATTGATGTTGATCTGGAAGAAAAGGATAGCATAATATGAAAATTTATTTTGAACGATTCTTAGTTTTTATATTTTCTAAATGCTATATTTCAACTTTTTAACATTTAATTCATCATTATCAAATGGTTGTGAGTTTAAAATAGTTTCTTTCTTTACTGGAAGTTTATGAAATCATATAACCTATATCAGAGATTGTATTTATTACTTCAAGATTTAAATTTTACCGTAAAAACATCACTAAATGCACATTTATGGTTTTACAATTAATTACTACTCATGTAAGTCAAGCGCCACAGTCCACATTTACGAGTATGCATGCGGATCATGATCAGCGTTGCTGGACAACGTTGTGCAGCAGTGAACATTTCTCGAACGCCTACACAAATTGTTTGTCAACAAAGAGTGGGATGAATATTGTGCCGTAGCGAACCACATATTGATCCAACTTGAGGCCAATCAGCGAATTTACCACAAGACCACGTGAAATCGTGAATTACGAGTATAAATAGAGAAGTTTTGTTCCATACTGTCGGGTTGTCTGTTTTTAATTTCGACATATTGTCATTTGACATTTGACACTCAACACAAAAAACAACTTTAATTGCTCGTTCTTGAAGAGAATCGCTCAATACAACATTAGCATTAATTATCATGGTGTTCATTTTGGTGATCCCATCTGGCTAAGTGGCTGCTAAGCTGTTGTCTGTCTATTGCTGTGGCCTTCAACAAGCACTGTGACGTCGCTTAAGATTGTTAAAAATTATAATCAAGCTAAATTACGTGAAATCAGTCGGTCGGACTAAAAAGTTAATGAGTTTTTGCCAGAAATATCCTTGAAATAAAATGTATGATTTTCTGTCTGGCCATTTTGCATATGGTCTTGACAATGAAAGTCAACATTCTTATTAACCATATACTTTTTAAAAGCCGAAAAATTTTTCAGAAGTTTCTAGCTAGCACCATTAATGAGCTTGCGTGAAGATCACATTTCGATAACATTTTTATTTTGATACTTATACCGAGTTATTTCATTATGTACAAGTGTTGCAATTTTAATAAGTTTCTTGGTTGATTTTGAGTATTTTTGTGGTGCACAAAAGTTAGCCATTTGTATTTCAAAATCTACGAAGCAAACAAAAAACGGCGGCGTTAACGATTCCATCGCAAAGATTAATTGCCCAGAGCAAGATAATGTTTTGATACGCAGACATTTGTATAAAAAAAAACGCTATATTTTAAGATTTATTAAAAAATAACTTTGTTTTTTTGTTTTTCATACATTTATGGAAATTTTGGTTTCTCTTTTTATATACGATTGTCATGCTTGATCTTATCTTTAATAATATTATAAGAATAATAGTAATAGTAATAGTGGCCGCCGTGGCGCAGTGGAAAAGCACATGGCTACTGCGCAGGGGTTCGTGGTTCGAATACCAGTAACACCAGAATTATTTTTTACGGTGTACCACCTCTCGCTAATGTCTGACAAAAATTCCGAGAGTAATAACTTGTCACGGGAAACTTCTCAATTCAACGTTCGGATCCGGCATTAAATTGTAGGTCCCGTCCCGACGTCCATTTGAGTCGAAAAATATTCATGCACAACACAAATGGTCGCGGGAAGCTAGGCCTTGGACCGCAACAGTCTGGAAGTGGTGGAAGTGAAAGTAAAAAGCAAAAAACAACCCATTTTTTCATGTAACTTCTCTAATAGGAGAAACATAATGTGTGCAAAGTTTGAACCGGGTTAATTTGGAAAAAATTAATATTAGAGCCCCCTCTAATTTTTTTTTTTTCAAAAACTGTTGTCACCGGAGATACAGATGTGTAAAAAAAATTGATGGTAAAAAAATTCAAATCAAAAACTCAAAATTTTTTACAAAAAGTCCGGTCTATCGGAGATACACATATGTTTAAAATTTAAAGTAAATCGGGCTAATTTTTTAAAAAAAATGTATGGCCCCGCCCCGGGCCAAAAAGTTTTGTCCATGTGTATTAAATTTTACCAAAATCAGGTTAATTTGTTTTTTAAAATTGTGTGAGGCCCCACGATCCCAGGGCCCGGCGTATGTAACATTTTTACAATAAGTGTTGTCTATCATAGATACATACGTGAATAAAATTAAAAAAATTCGGGTTAATTTTTTAAAAAATTTGTGTGATGCAACACGAGCCCGGGGACCGGGGTCTCCAAAATTTTTACAAAAATTGTTGTCCATTGCAGGTACATGTAAAATTTAAAGAAAGTCGGGTTAAGTTTTTTAAAAAATGTGTATAGGGCCCCACGACCCCGGGGCCCGTGGTCACCAAAATTTTTACAAAAAGTGTAGTCGATCGGAGATACACACGTATATAAAATTTGAAGAAAATCGAGTTGTGTTTTAAAAAATTGTTGGGGCCCCATGACCCTGGGGCCCGGGGCTTAAATTTTTTTTTATAAAAAGTGTTGCCCATGGGAGATACATATAAGGATACAATTTAAAGAAAATCGGTTTAATTTTTAAAAATGTTATTGGGCACCCCTTTTTCTTGTAAATTCTCTGATCGGCGATTTAATTTTGTGGTGAAATTACCCATTTGGTGATGAAAACATAGTAGCCACAGCGCACGGTTGGTGCGACGTACACACAACGACATACGAAGTACCACTAAAATTTTTTCTTTTGAGTTAAGTATAGCCGTAAAGCAGTGTGAGTGCGTAACCAGTATTTCATATACTCGTAATATTGTACAAAACCCAAATTAAGAATGCACTCACGCAACTGAGTGTACAACCCATTTCAATTGCGGGACCATTCAATTTTGTATAAAAATATTTGTTCTACTTCCGGTTGATATCTATATACTCTCTGCTGCTACACAACAACAAAACAACCACAATCGTAAAGCAAGCAGCGTTGTTTACAGCGCATCAGCTCATCAGCGCACACAGAACACAGTAATTATATTATGATATGATCTGATGCCGCTAAATGGTAAAATTTGTATGTGAGCCCCCCGATCCCGCAGCCCGATCTCTATGAAAGTATTGTCACCGGAAATATACATTTGTGCAAAATTTCAATAAAATTGGGCTTTGAGAAGTGGGTTAGAAAATCTGACCAGCCAGCCAGCCAGCCACGGGCACGCAAAGGTAATATAGAGAATTAAAAAAACTAATTGATCCCTTAACCATGGGCAGACTTGTGAAATTCATTCAATGATTTAAAAAACCTGTTAAATGTAATCAAGAAGATATAAATATTTTTGGCTTGACCACCTACCACTTTATTCCGTAGTTCCTTGGGCATTCCATAACCTTGTTTTTAAATCCCGTGGAATTTGAATTAAATTATCTTCGTTGGTGCAAAAACAGTTATTCGTAAAAAGAAGTTCCCACGATACCATACTTGAATTATGTAAAACAAATCAATAATAAAAAGAGAGACACACAGTAATCGTGAGACGCGTGTCATGTTTATCTATATATGGTTACAAGACAAATAGACAACACCAAGCGACGGGAGCGCAAAATTTGCTCAAAGCTTAGAATTTACTTGGGCGGTATCGTCAGAGTTGTGTGGCATGCAAAAGCCTCAGAGCCCGCACATCGTAAATAGAAATAACGACTAAGATTTGTACCGTAATTTAGCAAGACAGCAACTGCACCGCAACATGGTGACTTTTAATATCAACTTCTTTGCCATAATAGCTGGATCTATGTTGTTTGCTATTTCTGTTTATGTTTTTCATTTTGTTCTAAGACAAAGAGAGAATATGCCGTTCTGGCTTCTGATTTAATTTACAAGCTGACTATTAAAAGCAACAATTAACATCTGAAAGATAATAATTATGCTAGTGTGTCTACATTTGAGTTAATTAAGAAATAACTAGTGACGTGATGGCACCTAATTATTGAATTTATAATACTAATATACTTATATACAAACCAGCGATTCCACTCTGTGAAGTGTACAAGAGACAAGATCAACATCTGATGTAAAATATAACACGTGACATAAATTCGCTTCCCTAACACGCCAAATGTGCTCAGACAGCCAAACAAGCTAATATTATGTAATTCCTTATAATAATAAATTCCTAAATAAGTCATTGTCGCTTCTTTCAAGGCATTGCTGCTAAATTTTATTTGCTTTCCATGTACGGAATCGAATTAACTTAAAGCGAATTTGTGCTAATTGAGGAAATTAAACTCACAAGCGCGCTGGAAGTTGTCCACCAAAAAGACAACAAAATTTATGACTTTGCTGATCGATGCAGAGTCATATAGATGTTATCTCGTGTTTTCTTCCTACACAGTGCTGGCCGTCTCTGAGAGCTTTTCGCCTAGTCTACAATAGGACCCATTATAATAATTCGTTGTACGGTTGTAAAAAATTATTGATTCGCTAATCTGCATTTCAAATATTACCGAATTAAGCACAATTACGGGCACTAGTGCCATCCCGTCAAAAGAGGACTAACAGAAAACTTTCAAATCTATCTTTTTACAAGGGTCGTTAAATATTATAAAACGTTAAAACACATTAAAACCAAAGGATTTATTAACGGTTTAAATGTTTTATGCTTTTAATTATCAGCAATTATTAGGATGAAAGAAAATTTAATTTTTTAGCAGGCAAGAAGAGGGAACGGAATTGAAATTTGTTATTTTCTTTCTGGAAATTTAATGCTACAATGCTTTTGAATATTTGCGTTAATAGGATTAAAACTTGACGAGGAAAATATTTCGACTAATTCAAATCTAATAAATCTTTGTAGATATTTTAGTTTTTATATATTTGAAAAGAAATCGATAATTTCTAATTATAATTTGTAAACCTTGTGTTTAAATATGCATTATGATTTGAATTATGAATTTAAGGTCGCTAATCTTCCTAAGTACCGACGTGGATGCCTCCTCTGTTGCGATTACAAACATCATTCACCTTAGTATGAAAGCCGTTATTCCTTAAAGAATTAAGTCTGTCAAACCAAAGCTGCAAGGAGGCTTCTAGGAAAAGGTATGTAAGCTTTCGGTTGTACAAAGCAAACCCCACAGAGGAAAACCGACAAAAATACAAGCGTGCCAGTAATGATTGCAATGTAAAAACTCGGCGAGCCAAATTCGCCACAATGTCCTAAAAGTAGTAAAAAATCGTGAAAAGAATCAAAAATACTGCCTCATCGTCAGTTCCAACGATCATTCACTTAGAGCTGTAAGCTCTAAGAAAAAGGCCAATCTATTTGCTGCAAATTTTGCAGCTAGCTTCATACTTTCAGACTGTGCTATGCTTTCACCTGTACTTCCAACTTGTGGTCGTTTGTACTCGTGAAGTTGCTAGAGTTTTAACTTTTAAGCTCAGCATACACAAATCCGCTGGACAAGATGGTATTCCCCCATTACTTCTGAAGAGGTGTTCTTTATCGCTGGCATTACCATAGCGTAAGGTTTTTTACTTATCCTATTCTTCTGGACTTTTTCCGAGTAGTTGGAAAACAGCATTTGTCCAGCCTACACAAAAAAAAGGCGAACCGTCATGTCTCTCTTCTACCAACCAATAGCAATAACGTCCCTTCTTTCTAAGGTCACGGAAACGCCGATAACCCGTCAGCTTATGAAATATCTTGAATCACGACAACTACTCAATGACCGCTAATATGGTTTTAGTGGACAACGTTCTACTAGTCATCTGATGGCATATCTCACCGAAAAGTCGAACCAGTCTTTTCACAAGTTTGGTGAACGCAAAGTTGTAGCACTTGATATTTCAAAGGCATTACACAGAGTTTTGCATCAAGCCTTTCTGTCTAAAATGCGTGCATTTGCAGTCGATATAACCCTGCTTCAGTGGATTAGAAGCTATCTTTCAAACCGTTCAATCCAAGTTGTGTTGGATGTCTGTACCGCATAAATGCGGATATTACTCAGGGTTGTATTTTGTCTTCTACACTCTTTCTCATTTTCATTAAAGATATTCTGTCTGTAACTTCTAATCCAAGAGATTCCTTTGCTGACGACAGCTTTCTTAGCTTCTCTTATATATTCGCAGGTTCACGTCCTTTCTCTGCGGATGTTGAACTAGGAGAACACAATAGAGTCGAATTTAACGCTTCTAAAATACAATGCAGTCTTTTTCGTTAAAGCAAAAGCGAAGTAGTAACCTTCAGCCATTATATCCATTAATGTCACTTGCATCGAGAAAACAGAAAAACTAGCAAATCTTGGTATGTGTGCCAACGACAAGCTTCGTTGGAATGACCACATATTCAACGTCGTCATTCGCCCCAGTAGTATAACTTTCATGCACCAAAGACCACCTTGTATCTGCTTGACAGAATACAGAAGCGTTCGATAAAACTTATAAGTGACGTAAACATAGCGAAATCAATAGATTTGCTTAAACACCGCAGGAACGTTTCCTGCTTGTCACTTTTCTATCGTTTCTTCCACAAACGGTGCTCAAGAGAAACAGCCAGTTGCATCCCACCTCTCTTTAAATTCAAACGCAATACCCGTTGCGCTTAACATGCGCAAATTTTACCGTCAAGCCGGTAAACTGTTTAGTTTGGAGACTCTTTATTTCGTCGTGCAGCACGAATGTGGAATTCCTTACCAAGCTCTGTATTCCCGAATTAATATGATTCACATGCATTCAAAATGCATGCACATGCAAAGCTCTGTTTTGTCTCCGACGCTATTTCTAATTTTTGTAATTGATTTCATTCATGTCCGCTACATTTTCTAACTCAATATTTCGCTGACGACGGCGCTCTTAGCTTTTCATATGAGTTCACACTTTTTGCACGTCACAAGTGGAGCATTAACAACAACATCTATTAGGCATGGTAAATTCTGAACTTGACAGCTTAACATTGTAGGGATTACATACACAATACAGCAGAATTGTATGCATATTAAATCCAATGCTTTCTCCTCTCAACAAAATGAGACACACGCCTATAACCTTAATCCATGAGTGACACTTGCATCGAAGAAACCTAAGCCTTTGGACATATGCGTCAACAACAAGCTTCGTTAGAATGACCACATATTTGTAATCACAAAAATTCTAATATTTAGGTTTCCTGATATGGTGGAAAAAGTAATTCACTCCTTCTGAGCTTGCTAATATATAAAGGCACATTTCAAACCATCCGCAATACTACTGCCTCAACCTGAGCGCACGGCTCTACCAATAACCATTCACGGAAGTACTGCCCAAATATTGCTAATTTTTGTATTTCCGCATCTGTATAATCTGGGAGACTCATATGTATTAGACATATTCTCTTGTCCTCTTCCTAATTTCCCAACGACAACACACTGTGTGCAAATTTTTTTGAACATGTGTGCATTTCTATTCATATGGTGTGTGTTATTTTTTTTACACACAATTGGAAGGGACCTACAATTTAATGCCGTATTGAATTGAGATGCTTTCCGTGACGAGTTATTACTTTTGGAAGTTTGTCAGACATTTTTGAGAACTGGGACCGTGAAAAAGATTTTTGGTCTTTCTGGGATTCGCACCAGGAATCGCCTGCTTAGAAGTCCAACGCACAAACCAACTAGAGCCACGGCGCTCACTTATTTTTAAACTTGATCCTTTAAAAAAAGTACTTTATTATAAAATAAATAGGAGTTACCTAAAAAATGCCTTAGTGACAAGACTGGACAAACTTTCAACGTTTAACTCAACTTCATTTTTATATTTTTTATTTTTTTAAATGCAAATGAATTTACAATTTTATAATCCTTGCCTTCAGCATTGGCATTATGGATTAAGAGAGAGAGATTAATAAAAAGGTAGAAGTCTATAAGATTGTACCTCGAATGGTACTGTACCTCAACGGAACAGCGCACAGTCCAGCATATTATTTGACATTTTCCCATGGTACTCCAGATAAACGTTCAGAAATTCATTGCATTCTTGTTTTACCCAAAGTACAGAGCTATGTGGCATACTTTACTTTGACTTTATTTTGGTTTGTAGAAATTAACGTCAAACCAAATATTGACGAAGAAAACCAAAATCGCATATAATCTCCCAAGATTTTATTTAGTTATAGAAAAATTTGGTCAACCTTGATAGGTATTGACTTATTTTCTGATATTGTTAGATATGTGCCAATGTAATTTATAAGAAAATATTCATCATCTCCTTTAAGCAAAATCCATTTTGAGATTTTTTATAACATTTCCATTTTATTTGGTAATCCCTTATACAATATTAATCATCATCAGCGGCAAATATCTTGTGGAACTTTGCTGTGACAGAACATTTATGATTAATTCGATTCACTTCTGGAATATACAGTACATGTAATCGAAAAATCTGATCTGATTCAATCGCGGTGAGGTGTACTCAGCTCACTGTGTGTCCGATGATTCGGTAGCGTAAGAAATTAAACAGAAGTGACACTTTGTCGATTTAATGTGACAAAATTCCCGATAAATTTATAAATAATTGACTGTGCATACTGTGTTACTGCAGGTATGATCTGGTAGGTCTCTTTTATCGTCAGAACTCATCGCATGACTCGTGACATTTCGTTTAACCAAAGATTCAACAAAAAATTGGACGATCATTCTTGATGTGATTACCCGATTTGAATTCCCTCAGTTGGTTTGTTGTTTCTCTGAAATTCAGAAGAAATGTCAGGCAAATGTTACAATACAGTCGCTGATAAATGAGAAGACCAACAAGTGCATTTCCTGTTCGAGGATTTTGTTAACTAAAGAGGTTTTATGACTTTTATCAATAGAACTTTCTGATGCTTTTTATTATCAAATACTGTAATAACCATAAAAAGATCAATAGTAGGAGCTCTTGTTATAAAAGGACTAACTGATGATGCATATCTTTATAAATTTTGGGTATAGTCTAACACTCAAGTTGAGCATTTTACAAAATTCTTGCATAACTTGAATAATTCCGGGAAACGAGACTTATCTAAATTTATGCCATTTTTTTAGTCACGGCACCCAGTTGAAGAAAACGCAACAAAACCCTAAGTAAAAAACCGCGAAGGAATTTACCGCGCACAGCGAATTTAATCAGCAATCTCTGTATGACCACTCGTTCGTTGGCACCTTTTCTTATTTTTCTTAATTTTAGACAGAGTGGAAAACTGAATTGGGAAAACTTTAGCTTAATGTAATTTCTGCTTTGATAAAGTAATATCTAAATTTGGTGGAGGCGGAAAATTTAAGCTGAAAGGTATGCACCCGATTTAATTAAATACTCCCCATGATTGCGTATGTAAAATATCATAAATACTCTACATAGATACCATTGTTCGTAACGAATGTTTTAAAAGTAATGTTTTAAAAATGCTAATTAAGATTCTTATTCAGTGTCAATTTTTGTAAAAGATTTCATGTAAATTTCGCGAAACACTTACACTTGACTTGAATAATGCATTTTTATTTTTAAGGTTTTTAAAAATAATATTTTTCTGCCCGAAGCAACAAATATTCAGGCTTACATAATCATCATCAACATATTTGGCTCTACAACCGGTGTCCGGTCCTGGCCTCCTGCAAAAAATCTCTCCACCGGTCCCATTTCGAGCCGATGTCATCTAGTTTGGCATCCCTTAACTCTGGGCGTCCTGGCCAACGCCATTCTTCCAGCGAAGGCTTGGCCGGCCTTGATAACGTGTTCCAAATAACTTCTACCGCAAAGCAATTTCCGAGCAGGATCCTCTACGCTCATGTGAGCTAGGTGTCCTGCCCACCGGAGCCTACCGAGCATAATTCTCTTCACGATGTTGACATCGCGGTAACGCTCGTAGATCTCATAATTATAGATTCTCCGGAATCGTCCTTCCTCACATACGGGGCCAACAAGAGACTTTTCTCTCGAGCGCGGCTAAGAGGTCAGAAAGCTATTTGCTAAGCACCCAAGTCTCGGATCCATATGTACATAAGTACTGGTATGACCATTGTCTTATATACCAGCAGCTTGGATGTTAATTTACTGGATTTGAAGAATCTTGACAGACTCAAGTAGGCCTTGTCGGCTTTAAGGAACTGTGCGCGTATTTCTAATTCCACGCTATTATCGGCTGTTACAGTTGACCCGAGATAGTTTAAAGATTGCACTACTTCAAACTCGCGCTCCACTATTTTAATTGCGGGACCCATGTTAGATCTTCTACTCGCAGACGTTGCCACCATGTACTTATAAGCTTACATAATGCAGTGTGTTAAACATTCCGGAAATCATTAACAACTTGATTAAAAGCTCTTTTGATAACACTTTCCATTTAAACAAATATGTAGAACCTATGTAAAAAAGTAGACTAATGATGCCGCTTGACTACAGAGCAATGCCACCTTCATACGTTGTAGTTTTGTTTACTTATGTTTATGCAGTGGTTGAACGCTGCGCATGCACGCTCTTGCTTTTATCAATCGAAATGTAAATAAAAATGTTGTTTTTTCAATTGTCTTCGGGCAACGAAACTTGTATAATAATTTCCCACGGTAGGAAGAAATTTTGATATAATTTTTGTTTAGGAAATTCACAGAATTTGTAGCTTGATACCAAACTGAGTTTATTGTTCTTATGATATTGGAGTAAAATCATTTTCGGTTGGAAAGTTTTATGTAAAATATTTTAATTTTTTTTGTAAAATCTTTTTATGCGTTTGTTCTATTGATGTACGCCAAATAATTGGATATTTGGTGACAAGGTAAAATTTAAAACAGATGTTTCGCAAATCCTAGCTTACATTTTGTTCGAAATTGGTCTTTAAAGAAAGCGTTTTTGGTTTGAATAATTTATTATTAATCAGAAATAGAATCAGCAAAATGGTGATCATCATATAATTATTGTCTGTTGCATATATTACTGTTGCCGTGGGGATATTTTAAAACTTTCTCTCTCTGCGGAAAATAAAAAAGATGTTCGTTATACGATTGCAGTTTGATAAGTCAGTGACTTTTTGAATTTCCCGCGAAGTAAATTTAAATACAGCAGTGCTTTCATTAGCTGCCATCTATTAATAGACTACTTTCAAATTTTAGCATGCTGCATCATTTATTTTGTGTTTGACAGACATTGAAAACAGACAACCTCGTGAACTTCACCGAAATGGAAAAAAGTGAATTTCGTGTGCTGAATTTCAATGGAGTATTTGGCGATGATCAGCCATAATCCGAACGAGTTTCTGAACCGTTTCGTAACCGTGGCTGAAACAGGAATCCACTACAATAAACCAGAGACCAAGGAACAATCCGGACAGTCGGTTCTCTGGATGAACGTGCACCGAAGAAAGCACAAGGCAGGTCTGTCGGCCAACAAGTTCATGGCCACATTTTTTTGGAACGCATGCGGTTTTATTTACACCAATTACCGTGAAAAGGTTAAAACGATCACCGGCGAATATTATTAAGAGCTTTCGGACAGATTCGATATTGATATAAAGCAAGAAGAAGGCGAAGAAAAAAGTGCTGTTCCATCAAGAAAATTCACGGGTGCACACGTGTGTAGCCACCATGGGCTACGAACCGTTACCCCATCCAGTATAAATCTCTAGATTTAGCCCCCATGCGGCTATTTCCTGTTTCCGAACCTAAAGAAATGGCTGGGCAGTAAGAGATATGGCTCTAACAAAGACGGCATCACTGAAAAAACGCCTATTTTGGGACCTTGAGAAAACCTCTAAATTGATAGGAAAATAATATTAAGATATAAAACGCCTTTTTGCCGAAAAAATATCCTTTATTCAAAATGTCACTGACTTATCAAACCACACTCGTAATAATAACTTGCTAACTAAGCAGTCACCAGCACACGTTTTATTTTCTTCCCGATTACAATTTGAGAATTTTTTCTACCAGATCTAGAAGGAATGATTTTTTATCTTCATTCGTCTGATACTATAAGCTTAAGCTCTTACGGCATGTAAGCCTGATTGGCCAGATCTATAAGGAACTTTCTCCGTTGATCTATTCCCCAAAATGAAATGCAGATAATACGACTATAATTCAATAACTGTTGTTAAAATAAGCCAGAGTCCAATGCATGATCTTCGGGTACCCCATTAAAATTATAACCATATTACCGACTCCGGCTATGGTTAAAAATTGTTCTTCTAATCTTTGGCTGTTTGTTCCTCTTAGAGTTCTCCACCAGTCGTATGCATGGATGATAGAAGAAGGATTTGTTAGTTTTTCTTTAGCAGTAGACTGTTGCATCATTGTTGCATGTAAATTGTATTTGTTGGGCTGCATATTTCCTGACAGACATTTTCTGTACTTCTCATTGTAACCCAGGTGATATATACATATATATGTTTTCGTAATTTTCCTTGAGTTCAATAACATAGCTGATTTAATTTAGAAAATTGTGAAGGAATTATCGGAGGTGGGACATTTTCAAGATCTTTTCTTCTTTTTTTTCTCACTAGTGGTCAAGTACTGTCACCAAAAAAACACTTGTCAATGGTTAAACATGCATACAGATCCCTTGTATTATTGGTTCAGGGTAACCCGATTATACGAGTACACCTATTCGTATATTTTCGTTGCAAGATCTTATAAATCAGAATAGCAATTTTAATCAGTTTTGTTTTTATGACGGTAGGTATGCTTTGAAATGTATATGCTGTTAACTTTTCGTATAAGCTAACGTTTTCCTACAAAACATGAAGGTACAATAATTGTACTTATACGGTTTGTTAGGAGTATTATTAGACGATACAGCCTGGAGACGATTAAGAATTATTGATATCGAATATTCTATAACCAAGCAAAACCTGCGTCTTGTGATCGCAGCTTCCTCTCAATCTATACTAATCTATACTTATCCATATTATCTTAGTATATGGATATGAATAGTCCGGGGAGGTTTATTAGAAACCTGAAAATTAAAAAAATTGGACCTTGGAACGGCCATAGCTATATACCTCTGTATTTTTTTAATAACAATACTTAAATATTTTAAAAAATGTTACTTTCATCCTTGTCGCTATGACGTTGAACTTGGTCAAATTTGTACACTTTTCATACCTGCGCGACTCTATAGATATCACCGGTCGGATTAATGAGTCCCTATTACATATACTGCAGGTATAACAGAGTAGGTATAGGGTTTGTCGAAATACCGTAAGTTTGCCGACCACTGGCTCTTAGACTAAAATTACAATCAATTAAATCAAAAACAACGTAGGAAATCAAACAACCCACAACCCATGATAACCACTCTATCATTATAATTCTACGCTATCTCAATTAATAAAGTGCTTAAAACATTACGCAACAATTTGTAATGTCAGCGTCAATAGTTAACAGCTTATTAAACAAAGTAAAACAACACTTGATTAGCATACATCTAGAAGATGTTGTTCGGTCGGATTTACTGCACTGGCTTGAATTAAATTTAGCATCCGATTTGGAGTCTTCAAACAGCTTATCATTTTCGTATTTCGCATTGAAAAATCAGGACTACTCTAAATTGCATTGCCATTGCCAGGCATCATCAGTTCTTCATTGCCCACCAACGATAATTCAAATAGCTCACTTCCGCAAGAGCTGAACGTTAGACGGCCTTCCAGTTCGGCTAACTTCAGCTTGAATTCCTCGTTGTATATATATTGCTACTTTATTCGCTACACAGATGATGTCTGTCAATTTTTACGTCCACCTGTTGGTGGTTCCATCAGTTTAGCGATGCGTTCGGTCTGTTCTTTTCTTTCCACGTCCGTTGTATCTATAGTTTTACTGTGCGTTACCTAATCAACTAGTCTGCAGTTAAGAACTGTTTTCAAGAAAATTCGGCAAATATTTACCATTTTCAGACGGCGAGTTTCATGCAAAATTTAACGTATACTTTAACTGACAGAGAAAATTGTTTCGATTAGGTTATTTAGTTTGAGGTAAAATTATTTAAATACTTCAGTGCACAGAAAGAAATAGACTTTCAATTTTCATTGAAATTTGTTTTGTGTACTCTGTTTCTGAGAAAGGGGCTTCGACCATAAAAAGTTGACTCCAAGAATATATGAACGTGTAAAGCACTAATAAGCCACCATACTGGATCATTTGCATACAACAAATACCACAATATAGGCAACTGTAAATGAAAACACGGGTTGAATACACACATATATACATATATATATATATTATATATATATAATATTATTATATGCAGGCCAATATGGCAATTTATACTCTGGCGACACTTAAATTCGTTCCAATTCGCAATAATATGAACGATCATTAAAATACTAGTACCTACATACAAGCAGAAGGTAATTGTTGTTGTTGAAATTATTCATTGAATTTTTCATGCTGAAGATCATTAGCTCGAGCCAAGCATACATGTATACGAGTATACGTGATCCTATCTCTTTTTAAAGTGTACTAGACTAGGAGCCAAAATAAGACGACAATTCAAATAAAGGAAACATACTAAAGTCGAATGCCAAAACCATAAAATTGCAAAAATCAAATACAAAAAAGGAGCAGGAGCGTGAGTGAGTGAGTGAGTGGGGAGGCATCTCCCGTTAAGCGATTATCGGCGTGGCTACTCGATCGCCTTGTTTATTGTATGTATGCCCGCTAATACACAGCGAGTTGAGTTGTTTTTCGATTTTTAGCAAACGTTGAGATTTACGATCGTTTTGCATCAATAAAACTATGGCCAACCATTTTCATTGCAAATTGTTATGTTTTTATTTAAGAGTTATTTTCCTGCGCGTGTAGCGATTTTTACAAGCAGCGAATCCAATCAACTATACGAGTATAAATGCAGTGTGTTGTAAGGCTTAGTCTGGTCTTCAGGGAGACTTAAGGTGAAGAGATAAAAATCTTTTATAGTGACCAGAGAAAACTGGTTCTTGGGGGAGAGGGGAATTAAATAATCAAAACTAGCAATAATTTCTGGAAACCTATATATTTAGAATATTTTCTATGAAGGATGTAATTAAGGGTTATATAACTCTTTTAAATCTACATTGATATAATTACCTTGTGATTTGGGAATGCTCATGTTATACTCTAAATATTTTAGAGAAATCTCATTTAAAAGAACCATAAAAATAACTCGTTTCTTAACTTTTTGCTAAAAAAAAAATAATAAAAATACTTGCTGAAATGCCCGGCGTTGCTCGTGGCTTCATTACCCAACCATCGCCTCCATCGGTCCCAATATCCACGCCTTCTCCCCAATGACCGACCATCCCATCACTCCATCATCATCACCATCATCATCATCATTATATTTGGCTCTACAACCGGGGTCCGGTCCTGGCCTCCCGCAAAAAGTCTTTCCACCGGTCCCGATTTCAAGCTGATGTCATCCAGTTTGGCACTCACTCACTCACTCCATCACCCTCATAAATATCAATAGCCTCTTATAACCCCACCAACCATTTTCTATACACTGACCCACCCTACAGCGACCGCCACCCTAACGATTCCGTTTCCTTCGACCAACCACCACACCAATACCCGTAGCTTCCAAGACTTAACCCCATTACCCATTTACTCCCCACCGACCCTATCCATAACGATCATCAACATTCCCCATCATTTGACTGGTGGGGTGGTACCAGGTAACACTGTGGTTAACAGCATATAAAATATTTTATATATATATCGCAACAAACATAACACGTGGAAAAAAACATACGGACCGATCGCATGGACAAACTGATGGAACAACCAACAGATAGTTGTTTTCGTGTTTTTTAACAATCATTGCATGGCCATAAATTATTTTAGAGTAAATGAAAAATCAGTTCTTGAAGAAAATCATGGAATCATCGTTATATGGTAAAATTTTGGGGTATAGCTCTTTTAATAGATTTTATAAATGATGTACTATTCGTTTCGAAAATTACATTTCTGGAGTTTTCCTGATCATTTCTGATAATCATATTTGCAAAGAAATAATATTAATGGAAAAGCTAAAAAACATTACATAGGTAGATATAGGTTCATATCAAGTCCGCAATCGAACTCGCCATAAGGATCTTGTAAGCCAGTAGACGCCTCTACGACAGAACTTAGAGTTTAAATCGTAAAATGATACATTGGATGTATACAATAATGGTCAGACCTATTATCATGTACGCGACCATCGTTTGGTGGCTGAAAGTACTTAAACGAACAACAGCAACTAACTTCTCAACTTCAGCTTCAACTTCTAACCAAGAACTTCAGAATCTACAAAGAATTTCCTGTGTTGGTATAACGGGTGCCGTGCGCACCTGCCCTACATTAGAAGCTGTTGTAGGGCTTTCACCGTTACAAATCTTTATCAGAAAGACGGCTGCTAGATGCACTATTAAGCTGCAACTAGAATACGGGTACACCTAAAAATTCTTGAATCAATTTATGAAAGAGATATGTTTTGCACAGTCTCCGACATTTCGGGAGTACTGTTTCGGCAGGTTATTTGAGGTAGAAATATTGGACTGGGCAAACTGGTGCAATGGTGGTCCTGCACTGGGTGCTAGAGGTCTGGTCTGGTCAAAGATGGATCGTAGATGGAAACTGAAGTTTAAGCTGGTGTCTTTGGAGCCAACCTCTCGATGCCAATGGAAAAAGTCCATTAAGATCTGAGACAGAATTAACCTTAGTATGGGAATTGAGGCCACTCTTCAGAGAGCCAGGCAGCACTTAAAGCGCTGTCGTCCAACGTAGTGGACTCGTTGTCAGTCAAAAACTAATACGATGCACTGCAATCTCTTGCCAGATACAACAGAGTGAAAATCGTTTGGGTCCATGGTCATCAGGGAGTTTTAGGCAACGAATCTTCAGATGAACTAGCTAATGCTAGTCTTAATCTTAATAGGGATAGCATTAGGAAGCTGGTGAGTTCTCTAACAGGATATTGTAACTTGCGGTGTCACCTTAACAAAATTGGTGTGGCTCATAGACAGTGTGTAGTTTCTGCACGGAAGGAGATGAGTTATCCGAGCATATTCTCTGTGAATGCTCAGCAATACTTTGGGTAAGGAGATGCATATTTCATAATGTAATATGCTCGACGGCGGATTTAAGATTACCCGACTAGTCAAAATATCGTATCTTGATCAATGTTGCCTTATCAACGTACCAGCAAATAAGCGGCCAACTGACAATTTCAATATCAATATCGAAGACATAAGAAAACATTCATGACCATTCCATTTATATGGAGTCGATTGTATTTTGCCAAATTCATATATAGAGAGTATCTTGCATCTTGGTATTTTTCTACATCCTTATTGATAGCAATATAAGCAGAATGTAAACGTCTAGTGACAAATGTGGCTAAAAGTTAACAATAAAACTACACCATAAGTACATTTAAATTCATTTTGACTAACATTGCATTTATTTCATAAAAGGATATTAGGAATTGTTAGGTATAATTAAAGAAAAACCAAATAAACCTCTGCCAATATAATTAAACATTCTCGCATTAACACTGCTGTAGGGCTGAGTTAATTTTTTCTAATAGTCGTGGATAATTGGACTAAAACATAAGTGACTAAGCGTGCCAAACATTTTAACCTATAGTAAGCATTAAGGTTAGTTTTTATTGTTTATTTTTAAGCAAATTATTATTCAATTTTGTATATCAATAACAGCATAGAGTAAAACTCTCTTTCGTGTCTTTAAATACAAACTACACTTAAACTGAAGAACTTTCAGCTTTTAACAAATTCATAGCACGTACACAAACAACATCAACACAACAATCAATTAACTGGTCAAAACCCCTAAGAAAAATTCACAAATATATTCATTTATGAGTACTAAGTTGTAATTTAGTATGCAAGTGGCGCACTTTCTTTGTATAATTATAAATCTCAATGTGATAATTCCGAAGTGGGAATATATTGCACGAGTCAAATTGAAATTCTATATCATGAGGCACATTTTAATAAAAAAAATTTATGAAAATTTCTAACTGAGCGTGCATTTTTTCAATGCAGCGTTGATGATTAAATAAACACTTAAATCTTTAATAATAAAAACTCTACTAATTTGGTAAAGAGTAAGAATTTATAAAAAAAAAATAAAGAATCTACCTTCAATAGAAAAACCTGAGTGCAAAAAACGGAAAAAACTTAAAGGAAGTTCATAAAGCATCACACAGTGGACTGTAGAGTAGATGATTATTTTATGTAGATATACATTCTTCTGTCTGTGACTGTTGTTATCACTTCTTCTTTTTATTATTATTAGCTTTGTAAACAGTGACCAAACCCTTTCTCCTGGACTATTGTGATCTGCCTAGCAGGTTTAATAGGAATAACCAAATATTTTACTAAGGTTATTATTAGCATGATGCAAGCAAGCATTGCTCTAATGCTTGTTGATCCTTTCAAAGTTAGGGATTCAAAGCCAAAAGATCTCCGTTATTTCTTTACTCTGGTTCCGTTTAAGCTTAAAATGCCTTTTTCCGATAAGTCTATAATTCATATGTGCATATGTGTATGTATATGAATTCATATACATCACTGGCTACGACAATGCGGTTAATAGCATTTTAGTTTTTGACTACACATAAACAACCAATTTAATCTCTTATAGAACTACGAGGATATTAAATACATTTGCCTGTCTTAGGACCTATCAACGAAAAAAATGCTTAGCTACATGACTTCTAAATGACATGACATGACAACTAATTCACTTGCGGAAGGAAAGTCTAATGATCTGGATCATGGAGCAACACCATCTCATAGCTTTACGGCAGATAATTTTAATTCCACAAAATTTGCGTATACGACATACTCAGTCAGAGCCACCATGTCAATTGTTTAAACTTTAAACGGTATGGAATAAAAATTTCTAAAACAGATTTTAGTTGATGTTTTGTCATACATAACACCACACACCATAACGACCAACCAGTGATGGTATAACCAATTATGTCAGTACGTACATGTATATCCTAAAAAAAGTTATTTTTACGTCTCTTATGTTTTACACTTAGAAATAAAACTAAAACAATACTTTGTTCATCTAACTTAATTAATATTCAAGTTTTTTGGTTGAAAGGTGCAGAAAATTATGAAAAAATTATAATTGATTAAATAAGCCATTTAAACCATTGCAATACAGTGGGTTGCATGATCCCACATAAGCAAACATATTTATTTTCTGTAAAAAAGTAATGAAAAATTGATACTCACAACAACTAACAAGCAGTGAGCCAGCCGCGCTACACATACTATTTCTGCTATAGTCGTATTATCGGGTATTAAAATCGATCAGATTACGAACGAAAGGAGCTCATTGCTCGACGGTTGTTGTTGAATTACTGTTTGCTCGCTGTTTACTAAATATTTTGCAATTATTGGATTATTAGCCCAGCGCAGTAACTGTATGCTATATGAAAGCTGTAATCTATATAACCAAAGGCGAATTGTAGAGTATGTATACTTCAATATAGTCTAAATATAAACGAAATTTAGGCAGTATGCTGTTTGCTGAATTTTGAGAGTTTGGGTTAATAATAGGATCAAACTGTCTTTAATGGTGCGATGGTTTTCGGGTTGGTTTACTGTATTTTAATGTATTTTATGAAATCGATAAATTTCAATGAGGTAAGAGTATAGAAAAGGAATTTCTTGTATTTTTGTTTTATTATCATTGTTTGGCAGATATTTATATCAGTTGCAATTAATAGTCACTTTTCTTCGCAACTGACCAATGCAGGAGCCGGCGATCAAAGTGCTACTAAATTAAAAGGCAGTACTTTCGTCATTTATAAATGTTTATATTAAATTTTACTAGAGAACTTTAAAAACTTTTCAAATTTTATGAAAAACATGTTACTGCTCGATATAGTCACCTTTTACGCGAATGATAGCGTCGAGTCTCTTAACGAAAACATTGCATGTAACACCAACGTGACCTGTTGGTATTTTGGTCGATTCTTTATGAAGAGATATTTTCAATACGTCCACACTTTCATAACTATTTGCCGACATTTTGGTCTCCAAAATAGACGATATGGGAAGGTCCATTGGATTCAAGTCTGGTGAGTATGGAGGCAATTGTTGAGAAGAAATTAAATTTGGAACGTGACTTTGTAAAACTTGTTGTGTTAAATGAGATTTATGTGCAAACATTACATAAATCTCGTTTGAGTCCTGTTGGAATAAACAGAGGCTGTTACCGATTTTTTTGTGTGCTTTTTTTCAGAACACCTCTTGATTCGTCTTGACGCCCTGATTGATGAAGACTCGCGGAGAACGATCATTTGCAGTTACATCTGCCCAAACCATCACATAAACTGGTGGTTATTTGCACAGAGCAGCGCTCGCTTGTCCAAATTATCGGTGGACTTGCCCTCCATTGCCACAAGATAGTTATGTTTATGTACTTACTTATTTACGGTTCAACAGGTAAATATTTTTTCATCAGAAAATACCAATTTGGCGAAATCCTTACGTTTTATGCAGACGATTTAGCACCTTAGCCTCTTTCAAGTCAAACTGCCCTTTGAGCCGTTGTTAAATCCTACACTTCTTGAATCTTTTAGGGCTTCAATAAAAGTTCATTTTCCGTACTTGTCGGAAGCTTCTATCGGTCAGGTGTACATTTTTTGCCAGTTTGTGCGCAATTTCTCCTGGATTTCGCTTAATTTATGCCTTCACTTTGCGAACCATTTTGGTGATACGGGTGCCGTAAAAGTTTTTAGTAAAAGTAATAAAAAATTTAAAATTTTTTATCAAAAATTGCTTATCAAAATATTCACCTTTAAGATCTATACACTTTTGCATACGCTCAAACCATTTATCGAAAAACTTTTTTCAGTCCGAAGATGATAGCACCAAAACATGGTTTTTGAACGCTTCAACCGCTTCTTCAGGCGATAAAACTCGTTGTCCACGCATCTTATCTTTGATTGTTGGGAACAGGAAGAAGTCATTAGGTGCCAAGTCGGCGTTATAAGGCGGATGACCCATCAATTCGATCGTTTGAGTGCTCAAATACTCGCTTGTTTGATGTGATGTGTGTGAGCTCGCATTATCGTGATGCAAAATGATTCGCCGTTTTGGGTTGTTTTCTCTCAATTTGTTGAAAACCTCAGGCAAACAAATAATCGTATACCAAGCTGAATTGACTGTCTTTTGATTTTCAAGAGCCATAGTAGCTACATGACCGGTTTTCGTGAAGCAACACGCTACCATTTGCTTCCCAACGCTCCGAGCTCGCACAGCTTTTGTTGGTTTTTCTTCGAGTTGGAAGACCCAAACGGTCTAGCCTCGATTTCCTGATAAGTCACATGACGATCCTTTTCAATCAGTTTTCTCACAGCATCGATGTTTTCTGGAACAACAGCATGCTTTTTGACAACCTTCACGAGGCTCGTCTTTGAGTAAACGTCATTCGCGTTTAAATTCATTGTTAAATTCCGATGCGAACTGACAGATTACTTTTGAGGAACATAACCTCCAAAAATGTTAAACTTTTTGACTGACATAGAGATTTGCGTCGGAAAATAATAGTATTACAATTTTCTAAAAATATTTACGGCACCTTATGTATTGCTGTTTTTGGAATGCCCCCTCCATGGTCCACAACGAATACACCAACATTTGATTTTCAATCAAATGCTGGAACTGTTTGTGGCTTTCAGACAAAAACAGTGCAATCACACTGTTAAAAATTAGGAACGTAGTTTGGTGACTATAGTGTCTATTGCAATGGTAATTTTAAATATTTCCTATGAACTAATTCATGAGAATAAATAAAAATATAGATAAGATTCTAAATTTTCATTGCTCCTTCTAAAAAATGCATTAAATAAATAATGCAGTGTTGTTGTGTTGCCTAACAATCTTACTTAATCGGTTTAATTTGTTGTGTTACTTTTTCCAAACAAATATCTCTCTAATTGAAAACCCTGTTGCACATAAATATCTCTCTAATTGAAATCTTTTACAAGCACCTGCCACATAAATCAGTGAATAAACAAATAACAAATAGTTTGTGTCGTCGTCACCGTGAGGTAATGTAGCTATGGTTATGGTGTCTTGTTTCTTTAGTAAAGATAGAGATACCCTAGTAGAGATAATTAAATGTAATCTTCTGTAAGAGTACTTAATTTTTGCCATATTTTTATTACAATTATGGTAAATACTGAATTAGTCGTTAATTTTGCTGGTTTGGAAAAAATATACCTACTAAAAGCCGCTGCCGACAAAGCTATGTAAATTACGAACTTAATTTGAAATTCCAACAAAAACTCATTTCGCATTCCACAGATATGGCAATGAAGGTTTGTAATGTTAATTGAGGAGCAAAGTGTCGCATCACTCAATCGCTTCATTCCATCCGTCGCATGCAATGCAATTACAATAATTTTTCAATTAGTTAACTACTTCGTGCAATCTGATGACACATCACGGCAACACAACGCCAGATCATTGGCACAGGGATCCCGTTCCAATTTACGAAGTATTCGTTCTCTTTTGCAAAATTGTCGGAGGCTGCTACATTAAAATTCTGGACAGTTTCTGAAAAGAAGATTTAAAAAATTCAATAAATAAGAAAAAACAGCTAAGAGAAATTTCAGAACACTACTATTCAAAAATGCTGGAAAATTTATAAAAACATGAGATTTGTAAAAAAATTTGTATGGTATGGCCTCGACCCAGTCTGGCTACTTTCAAAATATGTCTATTAACTGCTTTTTATGGTATAATACCTATACGCAAAGTTTGAACGCGATCGGTTGAAGGGTTTGGCAGTCCATAGGGAACATACACACACACATAAAGTTTCATATATATATATATATATATATATATGAAATTACTACGAATATGCTGCGCGACAAAATCACAGAACATACAGAATAAAGTTTTACAAACATGCAGCAAAAACTCATGTTTGTAAATAAATGTTTGGCTATATTGTCGTCTATTTTTTCACTGTATGACCAATTTATTTTCGATGTGTAATGTCTATATCCAATTTTGTCTTTCAAGTCATACACGACAGGTCATTGTTTATATGACTTGTTGCCAACGAATCTTGAGAATATAACGTAGGCACTGGTGCACAAAAGCCGGTATAATTTTCGTGATGTAAGCAGAATATTTCCACGTTTCACAGGCGTATAACAGCACGGATTTCACTATGGATTCAAGGAGTTTCAAATAGGTGTGTATCGATTTTTTGCTGGATACAGGAGAAAGGATTTTAAATGCAAGCGCTTCTCAGAATGTACTAAAATAAGGTAGAGCGATGATTGAAAATTTCCCATTTATTCACGGATGATTCTCCAGGAGCTGCTAAGCGAATCGATCATGATCGCTCGCTTCGAAAGCCCGTTTGATGACTTTTGAACAAAGACTCGATTCTGGTCCTTATTCGCTAAGGAATAACAGTCTCTATTTACTTTGGAAATACGGATCGAACCACACCAGTTGTTGCAGTTTTAAAGGTTATTTGGTATTTTAATACAATAACCACATACATTAAGTGCCTGGAATATGTTTCATTCCCCCAAGCTTGCCAAAACAGACCATTGTTTCAGGTTCTGCTTTTAGGAACTGCTGTACACTCGTTCCGTAAAACCAATTTCCGATAGCCACCATATTCACCATTGGCTTAAATTATCATTGATCTGCACTGTGCGATTTAAATTGAGATATCCAGAGAACTCTATTTCTTGACTTCCTCTTTATTGTTTCGATTCCAGCTTTTATAAAAGCGCCTGGCCCAAAATGGCTTCAACAAAATGATCAAAATTTGCATCTTAGATTGACGATTTGTCGTTTGTGATTATGATTGCAAAATAACGACATATATTTGAATTATTTAGAGCGTTCGTGTTGAATTTGGTTATCCTTGTTATAAACTCTAAGCTCTACGAGTATATAAAATTATTAGAAAATTTATATAAAACTAGCGGAAATACCCGCCGTTTCC
The DNA here is from genome assembly GCA_947095585.1 of Nephrocerus scutellatus. NCBI lineage: Eukaryota > Metazoa > Arthropoda > Insecta > Diptera > Pipunculidae > Nephrocerus > Nephrocerus scutellatus. The sequence continues at coordinate 29,125,301 of OX352765.1, read as the reverse complement.
CAGCTGCCCCATCCCACTGACCATCACTTAAGTTAACACCCGCCCACTGCCGCCACGCCCATTGACATTCCACCCACTGTTTATATGAAAATTATATACAGGGAAAACAACATTTTCCACACAAGCGCCACCTGTCGAGTCCAAATTATGCCAAATACCTTCTTTTTATTTGAATATTATGGTTTGAATTTGAGCCAAATCGGTCCATAAATAAGAATTTTTGAAAAAAACCTACCCCAGGGCCACCTAGGGGATCTTAAACAAACAAAAATAATCTGGAGAACCACACGAACATATTGTATGAATATAAGATGGATAGCTTCAGTGGTTCAGCCGTGATTGTCGGACATACATACGCACTAACGTTTTGACGTGACAATGTCTCACTAGAAGGGAGTGCGTGTTCAAAAAGTAAAATGTTAAGTGATACACTGTTAATGCACGCACTGTTAAGTGAGACACTGTTAAATATCACACTTTTAAGTAACATTTAACAGTCACTATTTTGAGAACTAATCCATTTTTCAAGCGATTCGTATGAAATTCGGTATATAGAACTAAGATGCGACTATAAGACTTGTTCCTATGGAAATTCTGGGTTCTGGCCAATAAGGTCTGGAAATATATGGACCAAGCAATTTCTCAAGGGAATCGTATGAAATTGCTATGTAGGACTAAGATGCGACTATAAGACTTGTTCCTATGGAAATTATGGGATCTGGCCAATAGGGTCTTGAATTTTGTGGACCAATCAATTTCTGAAATGGTGTAGAATTTCGGGAAAAAAGCAATTTCTTAAGCGATTCATATGAAATTCGGTATCAGGACTAAGATGCGACTATAACACTTGTTCGTATGGCAATTCTGGAATATGGGCATTATGGTATTGAATTTTGGTAACAAGTAGATCTTTATTTTCTTTTCTTTCGTCCCGGCCAGAAGTTGCCACGCTCAAAACCTACGACTGTGTCTCCGACACAGCCTACCCTGCCATTTTTAAATTCTCTATATTAACTTCACTTGCCCGTGGGTCGTCGGTCGGTCGTCGGTCGGTCGTCTGTCGTGGATTCTTGCGATCAATTTTTAACCCACTTCCCATGGCCCGATTTTATTGAAATTTTGCACACATGTGTATTTCCGGAGACAACACTTTCTATTAAATTTTGTGGCCCCTCGGGCTGCGGGGTCCGCGGGGTTTTAAAAAATTTTCCCGATTTTCTTCAAATTTAACACACATGTGTATACCCAATAAACAATACTTTTTCGAAAATTTGGTAGTGATCGGGTCCCGGGTTCGGCCGCAAGGCCCTTATACATTTTTTAAATATTTATACTGGCATCAGATATACGTCGCCCTTTATGGACTGTGAGCGGTGTGTGCTGCGCAGTCGGCTGCGCTGCATGGTTTTGGAGGTGGTGGAGAGAGAGAGAGAAATCTTAGCTCACGCACAAATGAACCCAGCAAATGAAACGAGACATAAATGTTTTATGCTTAATTCAACGTAGTTACTTATTTACTGAATTGTATTTTTATTGATGTCGTTTTTTTTGTTGTCGATATCAACTTACAGATAGAACCACAAGTTTTCACAATATTCTGTCATTTGGCGTTTTCATAAATTAGTTCAGAGCAGTCAAAGAGTTCTTAAGATAAATGTTCGTGTTTCTTATTTGCTCAGAGTATGAGCGTGCTCTAAGTGCTCAGAATAAAATGATCTGAGCTTTTTCAATTTTAACATCTGATGTCAAATGTTTGTTTCGATGATTTTCTGCTACAATAAAAAAAATGGCCCAGGATCGAGGGGCTCCCATATCAATTTCTGCGATTAGAGAATTTAGATGAAAAATTTTAATTTTTATGGGTTGTTTTTTTTTATCTTTACTATTATTCTGGTATTTTCTGGGAGGTTCGCAATAATAAAATGCTAGCGCCTATGTGAATATTCGTGAATTAGGCAATCACCATTGTGAATTTGTGAGCTCTTGCAAAATATTAATTATAGTTATTTGTGACTAAACGAAATTCCTTACTAAGCCTCTAGGAAGCCCACATTTAGTAACAATATCATTATTATTGTTATAATTTACCAAAAAAAATGCCTTTCATAAAATATTTTCAATGTTATCTCGTATCCTATTACGCATTAGCATTATAAAATAACAAGATTACATTTATTGTCCTCAAAACAGTCGCTCGTTTTTCTATCACCTTTATACATAAGATTCACACTATTCTTGGCTGTATGGTTGCGTTTGATTTATTATTTGTCGGAGCAATTAGAAAAATTTAAAGTTACACTGTATTGCTTTAGAAATTGAAACTTGATTTTGCCCAAAAATTTCGAAATAAAACACGCGTTGATAAAATACTGTAAATCTACAGTTGCCGATCGCCAGAGAATAACCCACGCGCCAGCAAATCATTTAGTCAAACATAATATCCGCTCCTTTTATTAAGAAGTTCATGCAACGGTATAGTGTTAGCGTCGCGCAACATCAGCGGGAGCTGCTCATTTGTTCGTCTAATGCTTTCCGCAGCGTATTAGACAAAATTATTTTCTGTTTTCGTCGTAGTGCTGAATTGTGATGAGGTGATTTTTATTGTTTATGGTGTTTATTCATCCGGAGGCTTGTTGTGCTGCGGGTTTAGTGACATTTTTCCCACAGTAAGTGAGGGAGACTCCTACGCACTTCTTCGCAACTGCAACTGCTTAATTTTTTAAGAATTAGGTTAATCTATGTATGGGATCGATGCACGGTTTTTATTAGAGTTTTGTGAGACTAAATTGCCCATTTCATGGATTAGAGTCAAGAATAATGATTTGATGACTAATGATTGCAATTTGTACGGATTTATTACTATGGCAGTTTATGTCTGCCTTTGTATACCACAAGCTGGGCAGCAGAATGGAAGTTTTGTATGGGATATGTATGAGGTTTAATTCGCATGGTCGCACGGATGAATATGCTCTTTTTGTAGGGAATACCAGGTTTCGTATCTTCAACCTGATCAAATAACAATCAGAGCGCTACCGCTATGCTGACATATTATTAAAAGTTAGTGTCGGTACACCACATGGGCAAACAGTAAAGTCCTTTAGACTTACCACAACAGCCAAAGTTTCTAGGAAAAAAGAATTATAAAATCTCGTAAGAACCACAAAAAAATGGCAAAATTATAAATTTTATTACACCAGGATGTAAGTAGATATCACTATTTTATATATGGCGCTTATTATCGTGTGTACTTTTATGATCCTGATCAATAACTCGGTACTTATGTGAAATTCATATTGAGAAATAATCAATAAAATATGACTTTACGGCTTTTCAGCAACTTACGAGTAACTCTGTAAAAGTACATTAGATGAGTAATGCAACATTTTACTACTGGGGTTCAATTAAACCGTAGGTGGTAATGTAATGGTCAGACAGACCGAAGAACATCATACAAAATCACATTAATTTTGACATTAAAATAAAACTTTAATTTACCATTGGACATCAACCATTGGCGGCATCTGGTTAAAGGTAATAAAATACTGATAATCAAATTACTTGTGAAGAGATTTGATGAGAACGTATGGCAAACTGTTAAAAACTTGCTTCTAATGTCTTTTTATTACAATGTATTGAGCGTAACCATATCTAAGTGGTTAAATTGGTCATTTCAATCCTTGAAAATGAAACTCACTGCATGTTGTGTGGTTTTATATAACATTACCAATAATTGGAAAATAATGGACATTAAATTTTGTAAAGTAATTACTCATTGATTGAATTTGGCTAAATATTGACAGACAGACGCACAATTGGACGTATTGAAAAACGAATTACAAGGGGAATAAATTAAAGCTGTTGAATTAATTATAAAGGAGTTGATCTTGTTTTCTCGTACACATTTTTATTTGCCAGATCAACCAAAATTGTCTCAATAATTAAGATGTATTAAAACATAAATTTAATTGTTGAATGAATCAATGAAACTCAGAAGAATGTATATATCACATGAATATCATAAGTGACGCACCTAAAAATTTTTCAGAGACCTACGAAAAATTACTGCAAATTAAGCAATCTTTATAAGAGAAAACCTATACTAATATTATAAATGTGAAAGTAACTCTGATTAGATTAGATTTAGATTTTTATTACCATTCGTTTGAAATATTACAAAATCAAAAAAAGCATGGCAACTCTGTGTGTTTCCCTTTACGTAGAAATGATGCTCCATTTTGGCCTGCGCTCTTCACCAGACTTACCGTGATATGAAATAATTATAACGGCTTGTAATGACTAAACTCTGCCTCATGTACTTCTTTTCCAGCTACAAATATGCTCGGTCATGTACCATTGATGTATCATTGCTTCGAATGACTCGGTTCTAAGCCTATATACCATATTCTCTTCTTGCGAAGATTTGATTGGTCATTTCTGCCCATGCTACTGCTCCGTAGGTGATCATTGATATAATTCTCATCGTGGACATCTAATGCATTATTCTAGTGGTTACTCTTCAATATTTATGCACATTATGAATCTTATTTTTGCTTTTAGTAGTTAGGATTTTGAATATTTGTATTGTAGTACTCTTTGCGGTAGGATTTATGGAACACGACAGCGAGGCCGGCCAAGCCTACGCTGGAAGAATGGCGTAGACCAGGACGCCCAGAGTTTATGGATGCCAAACTGGATGACATCGGCTCGAAATCGGGACCGGTGGAGAGACTTTTTGCGGGAGGCCAGGACCGGACCCCGGTTGTAGAGCCAAATAAGATGATGATGATTGTAGCACTCTACGTTCAAATACAAGTAAAAATATAAAGCAAATTCTTCTCCAGTAAGGGTAATTGGATGCATGTGCAAGTGCATCTTGCTTTTATTGATGAAGGAAACCAGTGTTCTCTTACTCGGATTAAATCTGAATCCCTCTTCTTGACACAATCAGCTTGTTGTGTTTAAACCGTTTTGGATTATATCACAAAACGCTTCATTGAAGAAGTAACCTACAACTATGGTACACCTATTTGATCCCAAACTATTGTCTTCGGTTATAGATAATAATGCAAAATACGTTCACTAATATTTCATAGCTAAATCCTAAATTATTAAGATTGATTTTTAAATCGCAGCCACTTTTATGAAATTATTATCTCACACCTATTTGTAAACATAACACAAAACTTTTATTTTTGAGTTTTCACCATAAAAGTGTTCGAAATCGTTCACTTATCAGCTATCAAATACTTCAAAAACGCTCCATCCTGAGGTTACTTTAGTCATTCTTAACGTTTTAAAAAGGATCAAACCACATTAAAAAAAAATGACACATTTTCAGTATTTATCTAAGCCGCATTGCGAATGTGTACATTTCAAGTTACAAGTACAAGTACATTTAGAGTTATGCCCTTTTTAAAACTTTTTTAAATTCTCTATATTAACTTCACGTGCCCGTGGCTGGCTGGCTGATGGGCAGAATCTTGTGATTACGTTTTAGCACACTTCCTAAAGTCCGATTTTATTTAAACTTTGCTCACATGTGTATTTTCCATGATAATATTTTCTTTTAAAACTTGAGGGTGATCGGGCTGCGGGATCGGGGGGCTCCCATACAAATATTTTTCCATATAGCGGCATCAGATCATATCATCATACTTTAATGACTGTGTTCTGTGTGCGCTGATGAGTCGATGCACTGTAAGCAGCGCTGCTTGCTTTACGTTTGGTTGTTAAAACAACATAGTGAGAATACGATCAAGGTGGCGCTTTGTTTAGGTTTAGGCAATAGTACATAGTACACTTGGTAGTGATGGGAAGGCGGGAATTCATTTCATGTGTGCGGGTGGCGAAACTCCCGGGAACAGCTAGTTTATAATATAAAAAAAATAAAAAAAATTTCCAAATCGGTCCAACAGTTTCCAACAGAGAAGGGTCCATGATGGAACTCACTCGATCTCACAGTCTGAGCGTTAGGGGCAAACCCCGCCCTCTCAATCAATGAATTATTCAACTAATAAATGATATATTTTGATAGTATTAGTTTTAAATGGTAGTAGTTAAATGGAAACTCATCTTTTATTTCGTTTATGGATAAAAGAGGTGCTTTGTCACCTTAAACCATAGAGGTCCTCATAGCCCAAAAGTAATTTAATTATTTTGAAATGCAAAAAACCATTGATCGCCTTATCGGTTTTTGACATTAGTTTAGGAATAGAAATAATAATTACAAAACCATTGAATAACTTCATTTACACGAACGAATGTGCTTGTTAAGAAGTTAAACTGTGCATCTAGATATTAAGCATAGAGTGGCATATAGGATTCATCTGTAAAGTTAGTTACCCACAATAAGAACAGAAAGTTCAGAATTAGTCATATCATAGTAGTAGGAGAGTAGTATTGGTGGATAATAATGCAATGCAACTCCTATCATACCTGCACAAGAAATATTAAGCAAAATAAATGGTAATAAATATTCCTCTGCAAGAAATTTTTAAATTTCAGTTTACTAGAATATTCAAAATGATGGAAATCAAATCAAATCAAAATAATTTATAATTTTTTTAAATTTTTAAATTTTTTTTTTCACAAGGGAATTTGTGATTTCATTAATCAATAAATTTTTTTACAAATTTAATTATGCATGAAAATCAAAATGTGCAAAAATTTCTGCTTGGTAGGTCTGATGAAATTTATTGCCAGTACGCGTGTAACTCGTCCAACGCCATCAAGCGTCACCCGCATGTTAACAATACACGCGACTTAGCGCACGCTTTTTACAAATTGCATTTGCTTACAAATTAACAAGCAATAAATTTGTAGCCTAGTCCTATTCCACTATTTTACTTTTAATGCATTTCAGGGTGCCAACAAAATGTAAGAAACAAGTAACACGCACAAAATACCTGTGCATTCTAAGGAAAACAAAATCAAAAGACTCAAGACAACAAACTATAGGTGTGAAAATATTCGAGCGTTAGCGACATTATAAGTGGCACCGTTTATTAAGTATTTTAATTAGTAACCATGTAACATGTGTACATTGTGTGTATTTATGTTGCACACAGACACGTTGACACCTTTTGCACGACACTCTTCTTGTTCGTTACACATTTGGTGACAAAATGCGTCAATCGAATTGACTGTTAAGTACTTTACCATGTTAGCAGACTAGTACAAAATTAATTCACCGAACGGTATTTTGTTTCACTTTTGTTGTTGTTGCTTAAGTTATTTGTATTGGTCATTCAAGCAGATGTTAAAAATAAAAATTAATGTCAGGGCTAATATATTTCCCTTAATCTTCTCCATGTTATAGCTTAGTTTCTTGGCATTGCTTTTTAAATTTGTTTTTAAAGCAACTTATTCTCACATCTAAACAACTGAATAGCCGAATAGAAACCCTAAGAAATTTGTGGTATCATGAAAATTTAATTTTGTTTGAAACTTTCCATATAACGACTGATTTTTTTAAACATTTTTCTGTAGAAGCAACATAGTTGCGGTACCGGCATGATATAAGAATTTTCTCACTTCAGCATAGCATTCAAACCCACCGCCCTAAAATTAAAAAAAAATCATCATCGCATCAGTAGCAAATTATTTTCTCATTTCTCGTAGCTATCGAATCACTACCACTGCACCAGCATAAAGTTTTGGTAGATTCAAGCTTGTAGCAATTTGTGTTGATTGAAGATATAAAATTGGGCTCACTTGCGGTTTGCAATCTCACCCATAACACTAACAACTCTGTAGTAGTCGAAGTGAAAAATTTATATTGCACAGATCACGACCAACCGCTTAGTGCAGAAAAGTGCAACTTTTAAAATATCACGAAACTTACCAAGGTTATTTTACAGTCAAAATTGTAAAAATTGATTACTTTGCAGTTCAAATAGACAATGTACATATGTTTTAGGTGAACAGTTTTTGTTCTAATTGAGTAGAAGCCGATAGTTGCTAATAGGTTGTTTTAAGATTCAAATATTTCATGAAAATCTTTTAATAGAAAAATATGCCGAACAGAACCAGAACACAGACACAGGAATGATAAGCAGCCAAGAAAAAAACTTAATATTCTTAATTCAATAATGTGGACCGAGTGTCGTAGTGACTTAGTCTTCCTGCAGCTAACACTTGGTTTCACAACATTTTTTTCTCATTCTTAATATTTATTTATTAGTTTTTTTTTTCAATTTATATTACAGTATATAAAAAAATAAAAAAATTCAATAAATATATATTGCTCCTAAGAGGATCATAGAGCGGAAACGACCTCCTTTCAGTACGCGATTCTCGCTGGATTGATCTGCGCCACATGTTCACTGGATCTCCCGGGTTTCGTCTTCCTTGGGGGTTCCATTCAAAGGCCATTTTTGTAATGTCATTGTTCCTTTTTTCATTTGGTGTACCCTACCCATTGCCATTTCCTTCGCTTAATATGTGCTCCTGAGGATATTATGCGCTCGCCACACTTTGTACAGTGAGTGGTAAGCAGATCGCACCTTATTTGTGCAGGCTGTCACGTCTAATTCGGACCCGCCGTTCTTAGTAATTAGGCTCCCTAAATAGCTAAATTGCTCCCCGTCTTCAATGACATTCGTTGCATCGTTGGTGGTTATAGATAATTCGCGGCTATCGGTACTTCCGATTCGCAATAACTTCGTCTTTGAGTAGTTAAGCATTAAGGCAACCTGTACAGCGTTTTAAATCAACCTCTCAAGCTTACGCGTCATATCGTCCAATCTGTGAGTCATCATGCTGATATCGTCAGCGTGGTCGAGATCGTGAAGCCTTTCGTTCAAGTGCCATTGAATACCGTTTGGTGCATAGATGTGGGTTTGCGCCGTAACTTGACCCAAGGTCACCATAAAAAGTATAGGTGAGAGAACACATCCTTGCCTAACTCCTTTGGCCTTATATCGAACGCTGCAAGTGGCATCTCTATATAATTCACGAATAAGGTTAGCAATGCTGTCCAAATAGCTTTTCTGGATATTTTATCGAAAGCGCGTTCGAAATCGACAAAGAGGATGCACAAAGGTGAATTCCATTCAACTGACTTCTCGATGATAATTAGCAGTGTATTAATGTGGTCTACTCATGATCCGTTCTTCCTAAAACACGCTTGCTCTCGTCTTAAAAGTGTGTGAACAACGTTCGCGTTGTCCTCTCGATTCAAGAATTAAGCAACTGTTATCATTGCAAATAAGAAAATTGAGACTCTCTTTGGTAATGTCCGCCCTATATAATTTAAATAGTTCAAAATAAAGAAACTAACACTTCCTTTAAAGACTCTAATTTTACTCCCAAACAATTTGGCTGTTTTTGCTTTTAAGAATCCCTATAGTTCAATGGAAGAAAGTTTTCCACTGTGGATTTTATTACCGATGTTATTTTATTAATATGATCTGAACAGCATATATGTACGTATGTTTGATTGGGGTCTAACCAGAAACAAGGCAGCAAGGTACTAAACCAGATCATTGATACGGTGCTGTGCAGAGATTATCTTTTAATGCTTTCTATAGTAAAACATCTATTAAACAGCACTTATTCGGGTTCAAGATTTACATTTTATTACTCCCCTAACTGCTTCACTCACACTTTGGAACTTTACAAGACGTAAGGATGGCCATTAACGAACATCTCTCTTTATTTGATTACTGAAAATTAAAACTGAGAGCATCATGAAATGCAAATGGGAAATGCACCAGTCTAGTTGATGGACATAGATGGAATGCTGATGTGTTTTGGGAAATAAAAAGTTTGATTCCATTTCTGTATATAGACATAGCTTTGCTTTGCGGGAGGAAATTGATACACACAACCACAACTAATCATCACTTAGTTGAGTTTATTGCAGGACTGATGCACACATTGTTGCTTGATTATCTTGCGGTGAATCGGTGAATATTATGTTACAGTGGACATCAAGGCGGCTGGTATGCCATACAAACTACAACTATTCACCATTTTGCGATGTTGAAGATACAAATTTCAAAGCAATGTTAATTCAATTGATTTCAAGTGGTAAACAACAACAGGATAATAAACGATTTACTTAGGAGATGTTGGTTGTATCGATTAAAAATTTATTGTAAAATAATCGACATATTGATTTGAACCCTTTTTTCAACTATGTTTATTATTATTTGCTTATGAGGAAAGAGTTTTAGATACTTTCTTGAAGACTAATGTTATTACATGCCCGAAAAACTCCACCTCGTGGTCCTCTTCAGACCTTAAATCGACAAACAACATTACTATTGCATATGTGTCAGTAATCACTCTATGTAAGGATCAAGACCTATCTTACATCTTTGCCGATATTTGGGTCACGATAACTTGTAGTAGAAAATGCAACTCAATGCCGAGAATACACCCTTCCCACACTGGGATGTTAAACTATTGCTAGTACAAAATATACCCAAATTAAAAACGTCCGCATTATAGGTGGAACAGAGGAAAGCAACCATCTCTTAGAAGTTACCTCCTCTATAGACTAAGCCAACAATCGTACTCTCAGTGCAGTACTGACGAAGCTGACACCCATATCCGTTCTTTCGATCAAATATTAGTGCTTATGGAGAGCCGGAGCTATTCCCAGCAGCACATATAGCCAACACTTCTGTTCACGTCTCGAATCACTAGGATAGCTATTAGGCTTTCCTATGCCATCGATGGCTTTCGATTTGGTTTTTGTATGATCGGTCTTCTCAAAACGAAATTAATTGACGGCTAACTGTTCTAAGTTCCAGCAGCCCAGAACTTTTAAGAACCATTGCAGAGAGGTGAGGTTATAAGAAATTCCGGCTTAATTTTAGTATAGACCACTCAACCAAGGCGGCGTAGTAACCAATGTAGATTATTGGTTATTAGAAATGGTTTGAAATAGACGGTGGGGTGTTTAATGCAAGTACCTTTCAATTATCTTCCATATAATAATTGGCTATGTCTCTCACGAAGATAGTGGTTCTAAAACTAAAACTAAAACAAACCAAAAAGAGACATAATGATTGCTTTTAACAGAGACACAAACCATAACAGGAGCAACACTTTTATATAAAATTGAGAAATATTTATTTGACATTAAATTGAATAATACAAATAATAATATAATAATCGGCGCGACAGACCGTTGCGGTCCAAGGCCTAGCTTCTCGCGACCATTTGTGTTATGCATGTTCATTTTTTCACACTACAATTTAATGCCGAATCCGAACTCTCTGATGTTGGTCAGACGATCGCGAGAGGTGGGACACCGTGAAAAATACTTTTGGTGCTAATGGGATTCGAACCAAGAAAATCCAGCCCTGCAGTCATGCAGTTGTCCACTCAGCTACGGCACCAGTGGCCCATTTATTCGTATAACGGACTGCAGCCACACTCTTGTATACATAATTGCACATACTATAAAATAAATAAATTCTCTATGCACTTGTTAATTAAAACAATAAAATTGAATTGATTCGTCATGTTACCAAAGGACACTTTGTGGACTTTGAAGAATTTTTAGCCGTAACAAATCAATTTCAAATAAGTCTTGATCTATTTCGGTTGATTCGAAAGGTTTATCGGATTAGGACTGTTACCGATTCATCACACACATATACAGGATGCGCGTATTTACATACCGAGAGGGATTCTTTAGAACTCATTAATCAACCAAACCTGATTGATCCCTAAAAAATTCCGCTTTATTCGCTTTTGCCGAAATCAAATTTCTTAGGAAAGTCAATTAATTCTATCATTGTGTATGTGTGTACGCTATTCATCGCCATGTGACATCTCGTGATTTTGATTTATTTCTCGAACGAACTGGCGGTGCTTATATATCAGATCAAACGATGAACAACAACGAGCAATAGAAGTAATGACCACGAGGGAATTGCTAAAGAAACGGCAGATAACGAAGAAGGTATCACCAATTAATCATCGACATTGCTTGAAATGCTGGAAGCTACCGAAATCGAAATAATTTCTTAACGCCGCCGCCACCACAACGGCCATCGATAGTGTAAGTGGCGGTAGCCCTAAGTCACGTCTTTTTAGTCAAAAATTATGAAAAAATGTATAAAAAAATCAACCCAAAGAACAGTCGATCAAAGTGTCAAAATTTCATCAGGATTCATTTCATCATTCGATGGATATCAGATGCACGTCCTTATCGGCTGGCTGGGTTATTTATTTGGGCTTCGCATTGGGTTAAAGTTTTTATGAAAAACGAGTACCTACAATAAATTGACATACAAAATGTTTCAAAGATTGATCAGGTTCTTGTGTTGGAAATGGGGCGATTGCGATACTAGAACCAAATTGACTACTTTTAATAAAAATGTATTTGAACTGAGCACAAAGTTAGCTCTAATATGTGTTTAAAAAAAAGAAACGTTGATTTTTTGCAACATGAGGTTACCATTTCAGAAAAAACATAATCCAATAATTCAATAATGCACTATAGTTATTTATATAAAGTTATTATTCATGAAGTATTTCACATTAAAAATTTCTGATAACCATCACATAGAGAAGAAATATAGAGTGAAACAGCTCCAACTCGGAATTTTTAAAATATATGGGGAAACTGCGGAACATGTGAATTTCTTTGTGGAAATTTTAGAATTTCTACCAAATACAAAATACTATACTGTTAGTTTCGTTTATCCATTAAGGTTATTTTTAACTTCAAGGTGTAAATAATTTCCCTTGAAATTCATCTAAGAGCCACTGCAAATTGAAGCTGCATAGTGTATACCAAAAACGCAAGTTCTTTCTTTCTAAGTAGTGCCTTGTCTTAAGCTGCTGTCCATCAGACACTATCTAAATAAATCATCTATCGTTACTGTTCTGTTAGAGTGCAACCGTTTGGTTGCTGGACGCAATGATGTCATGAATTTTCCCATCGCCGATATTCATCAAGCAGTCAAAGCAGTCAAGCTAGCAAAAATGGCTTAGCTAATTACCCTGTGGGGAATTGCGAATGCGTTACATTTGTTTTTCTTTCTGTTGCAGTTTAGCTTGCCAACTGGAACACGTACTGTCAATATTTGTCAAAGTGTCTACGGCAACGGCATTTAAGATTTCGATTTCGAGGAGATAGGTTACTCAAGTTACGCACACATACACACAGTCGCATGCAGTTCTATTCAAAGGAGATACTCGAATAGTGTCTTGTCAAACAGATAACAAAATCAATTCGTGCAATTGAATTTGCAGCTGTCAATACAGAAATGTGTGGCAGGTTTCCAAGTGATAGTGCATGAAGACATTTGATAACAAAATTTATTTCAGAAAATTGTTTCCAACATTTTCACAAATTTAATTAAAAACGGGCCGCTAAGGCTTGATAGATAAAGTGAGCCTGGGAGCAGACATGTGGCATACGTCACCACATCTTCGTGAAATTAACGTATTTAAGAGAAAAGGCATATCGTTAAAATTTTAAATATAAAATAAATGAAATTGATTTTTAATTTTAAAAAATTAGAATTAAATTAAAATGAAATTTAAAAAAAAAATAATTATATTATAGGAATTGATTTCCCTCATTATTAACATCGTCTTGACGTAGCCTCACTGTCAGACCGTCAGCACATCAGGTTTGAGATTACCGGCAAACAGACACATGCTTCTTCTAGGTTCTTCTTCTAGGATCTTAAGTCTACCGACAAGAATCTGTATGAGGGACTTGTCTTCTCTAAAGCATAGATGCATAGAGTCCACAGGCGACCTAGATGAGGCAGCGTATCAATTAAAAGATGTGCTAATCACTTCCTATCATGACATTTGAGTCCCTAAAACCAGTCTGTATAAACGTAAGTTTGCCTGGTGGAACGATCAACTGGCTTAGCTTAGGACGAAAGTAAGAAAACTCTTTAACGCTGCTTAACGCACAAAGAGTTGGGACGAATACAAGTACAAGAAAGACAAAAGCACAGAAGGTACCCTTCAATATATTGTAAAGAAGATAGAAAGAAGATTTTCGTTCCAAAGAAATGGCTCTGTGTGCCTTCCACGACATTGAGGCGTCTTTCGATAACAGTGGCTACGGCTCTTGTAAGGGCGATCAGTAGCAGAGGTAGCGAAGACTCGACCAATCATTGGATAAGGGTCTTGCTTTGAAGGCGAGATATTATATCCTCATCGGAACAAGTGTCTGTGTCTGAATCTGCAGTTAAGATATGTCCCCTAGGAGGATTGTATTCTCCCCTTCTATGGTCACGAGTTATTGACAATCTTCTAGTCGATCTTCACAAATCAGGCTACTTCACCTTTGGTTATGCGGACGATTTGGCGATTTTATTAGTGTTAAGTACTGCACGTCTATCACTTGTGTCATGCAAGGTGCTTTACTAAAAGTTTTAGAATGATGCAGCAGGAAATGACTTTCCATCATCCCTTGCAAAACCGTTCTAGTGCCTTTCACGAAGAGAAGACGGGTCGTTTTGGGACCTATCGACACCAAATTCACCACGATAGATTATTCCAGTGCGGTCAAATATCTCGGCGTTATCCTTAATAAACGGCTAAACTGGAATTCTCATATCAAGTCCACCATTGAACGCGCCACTAGGGCCTTGTGGGCCAGCAGACGCCTCTACGGTAGAACTTTGGTTATAAAACCTAAAATGGTACATTGTATGTACACAATGATAGTGAGAGCTATTATCATCGTTTGTTGGATGGAAGTTCTTGAACGGACAACGGCAACTAAGCTTCCGAAGCTACAAATAATTGCCTATCTAGGTACAAATGGTGCCTTGCGCACCTGCCCTACGGCAGCACTAGAAGCTGTTGTAGGACTTTCTCCCTGCAAATTTTCATTAGGAAGACGGTTGCTAAATACTCTATTAAGCTGCAAATAGAATACGAGTTCTGCCACTAAGGACTTACTATCATTCATTAGGGATATCTTAAAATAAACAAACCTTAAGATAAAATATATAATTTAGTTCTCAGTATCTTCCAAATTGGCTAGGGAACTAACAAAAAAAACATCATCTTGAACATTATTATATATATATATATATTACGCCAAACGCCACGCATCACAAATAACGCTATCGCAAGACGAGCTTTAGTTTTCCAACAAGTCTCATCCAATTCTGACTGGTAGAAGTCCATATATACCAGGTCCTTTTTTCCATACATTACACGCGCCACACACGGAGCGCTGAACGCGTCACATGAGGCATATCATAAATGCTGTGTGAAATATAGCTGCTTACAAAATTTCAGATTTCTATGTCGTGTGAAAGGTGGTTCAAATGGTCCTCAACAGTCGAAAAAAACTAACAACTTCACTTCTTGTTAACACTCGATTTCACTCCCCATCTAATTTGTGTACTGCGGGCTTTATATGAAAATCGATTCTTAAGGAGAAAACCCCAATTAACTCCAAAAAACTTTTAGTTTTAAGTTAAGTGAAGCAGAAATTTGAGTCATTCTCGGCTTTTGTGAAATACCGAAGCAACAAGTCAACACTTACATCTGTCTTCCTGAACAATTTCACGGCAGAGAATTATGTAGAATATAGTGTCTTTGTGTTTTCAAGTCGGTATGATCCGCTGACATTCAAGACATATGTGAATAGTCGTCTCCTCATTTCATCTCCTTTATTTCCTAACTTTAAGCCTGTGCTTTGCATAATAAAGGCTGTAAATCCCTGGAGCCTGTGTACATTATAGAAATGGAAAAAACACAGAACATCAACATAAGAATCAAAAGTTACAAGTTATAAAGTAATCACGTCACCATTGTCATTTGTCCAGGTACATAATATTGAATTTGCGGCACACAACCTAACATTTCGTAATTTGCCAATTGATCGGTTTCGGTTCACTGCTCTGTTGCGTCGCGTGTCACACAGACTTAAGCTGTGCGATAATCTGCACATCAAATCTTCGTTATTGGTCTCTTAGGAATGCTGCGCCATCACGAGTACATACATAGAGAGATAGGCGATAGCAACCAACTCGTAACATGGAACCAAAATGTAACTGGCAAATTCCACATAACACCGACTCTGCCAATATCCATCCAAGAATTCGGGAAATAAATCCGCAAATTTATACTCGCATAAAACCTCCATCCTAAAGCCGTAAAACCGCTCCACTGCCGAGCTTCGAGATTCATGTTGAATCCGTGTAAATAAACAAAATTAGTCACGACTTTGCTATTTTTCCGTCGCGTCGCGTCGCGTCGTCGTGCGTATCATCGCTGAACATCGAACATATACATTTTTCAGATTTGTTGACTCTCCAGCAACCCGGCGGTTGGTTGTCGTCGCTGGAAAAGCCAGAGCACATAAGTCATTTAATGTACTCCATTGGTGTTGCCAATTGCTCTTCAAGTGGGTCACAGACTCAATCGACCGATAAAAACTATATCGCCCCATGTTACAAGAAAAAAATCGAATCGAAATGCACTTTTCCTTTCATTTCGACTTAACATCGGCGATTCTTCTGGACAATGCATCTCATGCTGCTGATGATCACCGACTTTAGTAGGAAATGCAACTGGTTTTATGATTTAGCTATAGCTTTGTACGATAATTCAACAAGAATATGTATGGTGCATGGGCGTACTATTTACTTTGACCGAATTTAGAAAAAATACGCAAAAGTAAAAGTTTTAGTGAAATTTCGAACATTTCTTATATTTTAGTTCGCACCAAACATTGCCCAATGCGAAAGTTCATTTTCTTTTATTTGTTATGTATTTAAATGTACATGACCACTCAAAATTTCAGTTGGCTTTTAACATTTTCGATCTGATATGTATACACAGTCCGAAATTTGACTAGATTTGGTGGTTTGATGTACTCCGTAAATTTTTGCATACATTTTGATGATATTAAACTTACCATACGTTGTAGAGTTTTAATTTCAAAATTTGGGGTAGGTACTTGGTTTTATAATATTGGTAGTGAACCAATTATCATAAATCTCTAGAAACCTTCGTTCTTCTTTCTTTCCTTTACTCCACGGGGAGCATAGGGCTTCTACCAACGCCCGCCAACGAACTCGATTTAATGCCTGAGGTTTCAAGAGACCTAGACCTAGAATCTAGGGACCTAGTATGGATATTTAAGTGGTTTAAATCCAGCATATAGCGTTCGGATACGAGATCAACTTGATGATACTGTAATCTAAGAGCTCATTCAGGTCAGGAAAAAATGGTTTACTTAAAATGCGTTGTCTTGGCACTGCTAGGCAGGACAACTGCAGAGAAAGTGTATGGGAGTATGAAGATCTTCATCTCTGCAACTTCTTCAGAAGGTTTTTGTGCGGTATACCCAACTTAGCAGCATGGCTGCCCACTGGCCAGTGGCCTGTGCTTATAGCCACAACTCTGGCAATATCCTTCCGGGTTCCAGATAACAACTCGGTGGTTTTCCTTTTGCTGTAGGATGGCCACATCGTACTAGATATTGCGCAGTTCGACAAAGCTATGACTAAGTATTAAGAAAGGAGAGAATTTGTTCCTTGACAGAGATCATTGAACAGCTAACCCTCTCCATAGAGCCGGTTTTCATAGCGACGCCCATATTAGCCAATTTGTCCGCCTTCTCATTTCCCTCTATATTACTGTGC
This sequence comes from Nephrocerus scutellatus, assembly GCA_947095585.1. Taxonomy (NCBI): domain Eukaryota; kingdom Metazoa; phylum Arthropoda; class Insecta; order Diptera; family Pipunculidae; genus Nephrocerus; species Nephrocerus scutellatus. The sequence continues at coordinate 29,107,704 of OX352765.1, read as the reverse complement.
CACGGCACAATTCTGCTTGGCGCTGTTGTACAAGTTTCGAGTTTACGGTGGTCGCAAAAATCGCTCTTGTGAAAGATTGGCTATCAACACATATGTCAACCCTTCTGATTTGTGCGTTACTGAGCCTTAGTGCCCTGCAGGACTCCCTAATTGCTAGGATCTCTTCCTGAAAGATACTAGCGGAATAAAGTAGCTTGTAGGACTTTGACAGATTTAGATCATATGAAAAAATACCTGCACCGACTCCATCCTTCATCTTGAATCCGTTAGCGAATATTGTTGCGTCAATTTGCCTCAATACTGCCCTAGCTTTCCAGTTTCCCCTGGTAGAAACTCGACGCTGAATTATGAGTTGAAGTTTAGGGATACAGAAGTCATTAGATGATGGCATCATGACTTCAGGTACTGTTACTTTAATGGTATTTCCATAACGTGGAAGTATCTTTCGAATAAATGTTATACAACTTAAATGGAAGATGGCATACATATACTTGCGTTCATCGAAATTTAACTACTGAGTTTACCTTTGAATGTTTCAACAATAGTTTTAGATTTTGATCAACCATGAACATCAAGTAGCCATATGTTCTTAAGGTTTAGTTTATTTGATAAAAATCCACTGAGATGCATGACGGTGTCTCAAAGTCGCACTTAGTTCTCTTAAAAAACGAGTATACCAACAAATATATTTATGTGTATAGCAAAATTTCTTTTAGATACTCATAAATAATATTAATAAATAAATATTAATAATAAATTATATTAATTAATTTGTGATGAAATATCATCAGCATACCAATTCAGTGGTTCGCAAATTTTTAACAGAGTCACAAACCATAAAAGGAGCTACATTTTTAAACAAAATTGAGAAATATTTTAATTGTAAGACAATCGATATTAAAATGAATAATACAAACCAGGGGCCCGTTTATTCGTATAACAGGCTGCAACATATTATAACTAATATAGAAGAAGAATTTTTCCCTCCTGCAGTTTTGTTAATTTAAACTGTAAAATGGTCCATCAATATGCCCAATTAATTTAAATGTATGTCGTTATTCTTATTTGTTGTTGCAATTTAGCTTAAACGCATTCTACGAGTAATTAATATTCCAAAATTGCCTTCACTATTGCTGCCAGTACCGGACCAGGACCACAGTTGGTAGAGGCCTAACAATTCCAGAGAGCAGAGAAAAATTAAGGTAAATTGGAAAAGTATGAAAAGCCCCATACAGTATTTATATCACATCACATTTTGGCAAGCAATATGTTTTGGCTTTCGAGTTTCATAAGAGTGGTAACCGATAGACTAACATTGGTGCCCCAATGGCCCTGGATATTACTGACGATATAGCCCTAATTGCGCTCACTTTTTAGAACATTTAATCGAAATTAGTATGAAATCAGTTACACAAAACCGAAAAAAACATAACAAGAGTTGAAAAAAAAACGATGGTATATTAGAAACCGAGAATTGTACTCCTTCTACCTTCTTCCACAGAGCGCTTTAACCGGTGAGACACGCCGGAATAACACACATAGCAATCGGTTGCCTTTTAAAAACTTTAAGTTGGCATCTTTCTGATCCTCATTCTGATTTTGCTCCTCGTAATTGTATTTTGCATATTGTCACTGATATACAAAGCAGGAAAATTCGAATAAAATTCAACAAAGGCAATGCTTGGTCATCCAAATCGCTGAAAGGCATGGGGCTAGAAATTCAGCGAGTGTTGTAAGTTAAGTGGAAATTAATATTGTTACATTGACAAATCACAAACATCGTATATAGAACAAAAACGTCCTATCTTAACCTTTAAAATTTCAGATGTAATAGTATGCCTTTGGCACCATATTTACACTCAGTCATGCTGACGCTGTATTTGCATAACGAAGTGGCGTCTTTCCGCTGTAAATGTAATTGAGTTTCCCAACAACACACACAACGGTCAAGATTTCGGTTCGGGTTCGATGTTTGCAGCATTTGGAAAACAAAAAATTGCATCGCATTGACCTTTTTATCGCTATCACAAGAGGTGCCACAGACAATGTTGAATGTGTCGCCGTTGTGGAACATCAGAAAAAACCGAAAAAAAAACCGTTTGTGACAAATACATTATCGGCAAATTAAGAGAGTAAAAATGAAAAGTGGACGTTTGGCTCAATCACCTTGCACAATCGCACTCAATCGATGAACTGTAATTTTAAAACTGGCATTTTAAAGTTCATGATCCCACTACGTTGTGAGGCGCCAAATCCGAAGACTCTATTTCATAGAGATAGGTATTAACACGTTTTGCTGCAATCACTATCATACTTGTGCTGTAATCCTCACGCTATTACGGTATAAATTTTTCAAATAAAAACAAAAAAAAACTCAAATGGCTTGAAGCTCACAATCACAGCAACAGAATGGGCAACAGATATCGTCTCCCATGACTTCAACTACAGGAAAACAGAATAAGTGATGACAAATGCAACAACTATTAGTAAACTACATTTCTGTAATTCTGTATTCTGTAAATCTACTGCAGCCAAATGCCCATGTTTCCATATAAAGGGTGTATCCATAAAGGTGGCAAATACTTAAAGGGTTGATTCGTTGGTTAATTTCGTGAAAAAATGAGAGGGAGGGTCTATTTTCAACCACTGCGGTATACGTAGCTTTTTAATGCGAAGAGACGTACTTTTGACCTTACATCACTTCACACCCAGAACCTCTTGCAGGCTTTTATCTACAAGGTCATTGTTGAACTTTTTCGAAAGAGCAGTAACCTTATAGGTGGAAGCATTCAAGAGTTATATGGTGTCAAGTCATTTAAGGTCAAAAGTATGTTGTCGTTCATTTTACAAACTTTCAGTTTTAACCCTGCTCCTGTTGATCGAATGCAGAAATATTGTGAGGTAGTTTTGTAGTAAATTGAATAGGCTTTTTTTGTCAAAAAAATTTATACAAGAGCCTTTTTCGTAATAATCGCAATTGAAAATAAAATTAAAAAAAATATAATTTTAATAATTTTTTTTATAAAGAAAACTTAAAGGGTACAGTCGACTGAATAGCAAAAGCTATGAGTTAGTGCAATCGGGATTTCCAATTTAGAGTAATTACTTCGTCTTATGTGTTATGTGCAAGGAGATTTAGTACATGTAGATAGTCACAAATGAAATTATTTTTGAAGGTTTTTATTCAAAAGATTATTATGAACTTCGTGGCTTAAATGCGTTGGAGTACTGAGAGATAGGTTCGAAGTTCGAATCGCAAAAAAACTAAAAAAAAACCTCCATCGTGAATTTCTGACAAAAGTCTGAGAGTAATAACTGAGATGGAAAGCTTCATAAATTACCATGGCAAGCAAAACAACGGTCTGTTGCTTTTATTTTTATTATTCAGAAGTTAATTATTGCTAACACGATAGTTTTTTCAACCGTATTTTTACAACTCATTCCAAGCATATAAAAGCGAATAGAACTAAAATAATACTACAATAAAGTCCCACTTCCACAACTGTCATTTCATTTGATCTCATCACTAATCTTTCGAACTCATAATTTGTTTGCAAAATACCCATAAATAAGAAGCATAAAGAATTTACATTTTAAACATTTTTATTAGTGTGATCGCACGTAAATCTTTACAAAAAAGCGTTCTGCAATCGACGTCAGTCAACTACAATTTATTTTACGATTACTTATTTATTTTTACTATTATTTTAGTGCAGCAAGGTACACATACTTGTATTTATTTAAATTGAAGCGTTTGACCATCCATCATACCACTTTGGGACTCAAAGCCTTGCATGGGATTCAAAAACGACTTGTGCTAAACGGCAAAAGCAACAGACACAACTACGGTTGGTCACTTCAAAAATATGCGGACCGTTGGCAAAACATATCGAAAATAGCCAAATTTAAATGTCACAAGACTACGCAGGACCCGCGAACGTTACTGAGGCGCAATTTGCATACAATGGATGCACTCAGCCGAGCAGTACCACGGGCACGCGAAGTTAATGTAGAGAATTTAAATAAAACAACCCATCATCAATCTTAACAAGTTGGTCTCAAATTTTATATAAATCAATTGTAGATTTTCTTCAGCTACCTTTAACGGTTGTAGTTCTAATCATGCTAGGGATAGGTAATAAAATAGCTACAATAAAAGTGCCATCGTTTCTGGTTTTAAAGAACACAAGCTAAATATAATGAGTTTAAATTTACAGCGGCGGTAATTGCCGCTACAAAGTTGAAGTTCCTATTACAAAATAGTCTTCTAATAAGACACATAAACCAACACAGTCACAAAAACATAATTGGAAGAAAGGTTATGAAGGAGTATTTAAAAAAAATCAGAAAAGGCTAAAACCGATTTTCGCCTTCAAGTTTTGAGAAGAAAAGCCATTTCGCCGTCCAAAAGCTAGAGCTTCGAGGACTGTTTAATGTAACCATTATAGAAAAAAAGCAAAGTGCAGAAAACCACTAAGCTATGCTTTTAACGTAGCAGAAACACTTTAAGAAAATCTTTAACAGAACATATATAGGAGTATTGGCAAAAAATCTAATGGCGAGATCCCAGAACACAAAATCCAAAACTCAGGCTGTGACCCCTAAATTGCTGAGAAAATTATAGAAACTCTCATGCCGGATATGAAATATATAAAAATATTTTTATTTTTAACAAAAAATCATTCGGCTTGCTTAACCTATCATCATCATATTTGGCTCTCCCACAGGGGTCCGGTCCTGGCCTCCCGCAAATAGGCTCTACACCGGTCCCGATTTAAGTCGATGTCATCCAGTTTTGCATATTTTCTAGGTTGTTCAAATAGAAAAGATTAGATCCTTCTCGAAAATGTTGACTAGGTATAACACAGCAATTTTATCGCAGTAAGTTAGTTAATTTATGAAGTGAACCCGACTACTTTAAAAGTTGTAAAGTGGATAGAGCTACCACTTCTATGAATAATAGTGTAATAAGTGAACAAAAAGTAATCACCAGTGTAAATTTGTGAACTTGTGCTATTTGTTAATTAAAGTTGTAATTTGTGAATTCACGAACTTGGTGTTGTGTTTTTATTTCCAAAATCCATTACAAACTTTATAAAGCCTTAATTGCGTAGCAATATTTTTTGTTGAGATGTTCCTTGATTTCTTTTATTTATAAAATCATGAGGTGGTCCTTATTAATCATGGACCATTACCCATTAAACTAAAGTATAAAGCAATAATTTGATAATAGAAAAAAACTTAGTGAACATTTAATTAATTATTACACTTAATATTTATTATTTTTAATTAAAACGCTATGTTTAAATTCCCATTTGAATGAAACATTACAAGAACGATTATTTTTAAATTACTTATCATAATTGAAAAATTGACTTGTACGGGAGTTAAATGTCTACTCAGAATTCTTTTATTTAACTTAATTAATAATTGTTAATCAAACTGAAGCTGTTAAAATATCGAATTTTTAATTCTGAACGTTTGCAACAGAAATTTACCTTTACCCAGGACTACGCAATATTAAAACATAACATAATGTAATACGTCTGATGAACTAATTATGTTAATTCCTGTTGCTTGTTTTTTATAGCTTTAATTCGAAATTGTATTCGTTAGTAATAATCCCCTGACAGAAAGTTTCACTTTAACCATAACAACTTCTAAGTAATTCTAATGAATCTACTCCAATTATATACATTCGATATCACAAGAAAACAAATATAATTAATACGTTAATTGATAGAGGGAATAAAACGCAAGAGTGCACATAGGCCAATAGCACCCACTCGGACATGAGCAACATATGCAGTTCACCCAGTCTAGTACAGCTGTAATCTGATTCACCTGTCTGCCGCATGTAGCGTGACTTTGCTGCTCAGAAAATGCATTATGCGTTGAGCATATTTCACACTGCAACCAACACATCTTATCTGCCTATTCACAGGTAATAAATTTAACACACCGCAAAGATCAGACGCAATCGCAGAAACACAGAAATATCCACGTCTCACGGGCAATGCTCGACAACTTATCCCGCGCTTATCTCGGTGACGTTTATAGTGTGTACAAGAGTGCAGATGGATACACCAAACAGTCGGGCTAACAGGTTTCTGCCAAAGGTCTATGCCGCTATCCTTCAGCCATTGACCAATGACAGCCAGAAAAAAGGAGACTTTTATTAGGAATACACATATAAACATACTCTGGAGGCACGCACTCAGCCAACGCCGCCGACTTTATAAGCCTTGGCATAAATCGCAATATAATTGTCTAATAATTATCAGATATTATGTCCATTGCATACCTCTGTGAATGGCTTCAAGCCAGTCGCTCAATCTTTTGAACAGGTGAATGTGTAATTTACCGTATTTAACTTTGGGATAAGTTGATGTATTTTAGTTGTTCGTGTCGGAGTAGTTCTTAGGAGATAATTCTTCAAAGTAGATGGAGTACTACTTATCGAATCCTTATAATCGTTTGGAGTGAATTCCGCCTTGCTATGATGGTAGCATACCGATGCCAAGCCCGGAAAAAGGAGGAGGGTCTGAGGTAACAGATTAGTCCTATCCTCAATCAATGTTTATCCTAACGCACTGTGGAAAAGCTTACGCCAATTGATGCATGGCTAAGAGGGAGTTAAGTCGCTAGTAAGCGAACTCCGAATACCTGGAGACCTGCGGCTTAAATCCCACTCTTCCCATGGCAAACCGGGCTCTGTCGTGGGTGACCTTTTTTCTCGGATACTCGTGAGTATCAAAATAGATCCAAATTTAAATATTTATGAGACAGTTGCATCTCAAACTGAATCAAACTCGGAACCTATTGTAGAACAGCCCGTTGTAACATTAGTAGCTGATGTGCTGCCAATAACACGGCCTGTTATTGGACAGCCGAAGTCTCCACTCAGTTCGGATAGTGTTGCCATAGAGGCCCCATACAGACGATGTAGAATCTACAACCTCTGAATATGACGCATCCACACTTGTCGAAGTCTGTAGCGTTATCTCGGAGAAATCCGGCTGCTCTTCTATTGGAAAGGCATTAGATTATCTACAGTTACAGAAACAAAGGGGTGGATTCATCAAAATGAGTTCGCGTGAGAAAAGGCGGCTTAGACATGCTTCATTCAGCTAATAATAGACCCTTGCGTCAAACACCGACTTCTTGCCGTAAAGTAAAAGGCCCTAAAAAGCCCAATTACTCCGGCAAGCCAACTCCTCAAAATGGGATTTATGCCCACCATTAGTGTGCTACAAGCTAATCTGCATCACGCTAAGCGCGCGTCCGCTACTCTCTGCAAACGATTCGCTGATGATAACATAACACTTGGTCTCATTCAAGAACCATGGGTTATCAGCAGACAAATCAAAGGTCTACGGAATAAGGCAAGAAAGCTAATGTTTAAAAACGCGGAATCAGCACTTCTAGTGGAAATTCCGACCAATAGTTCATCGTCTGTACCTCGGCGTACCTCCCCGGCGATGACCTTAACATTCTGCCCTATGTCCAGAAGCTCGCATTTTACTATAAGGACAACAACCTACAATTAATCATTGGTTGTAAAGCAAATGCGTATCACGTTGTCTGGGGCTGTAGTGACATGAACAGAAGGCGTAAGTGACTTTTAGAATATCTCATTAGTTGTAATGTAGAAATTGTTAATAAAGGCTCGAAACCCACTTTCATAAATGCGATTCGCGAAGAGGTACATGACCTCACGCTTGCCATTTATATCTAGTTTAATCGAAAACTGGCATGTGTACGATAAAGCCTCTTTGTCTGAAGATCAACACATCAGGTTCGACCTTCCAGGCAGAATGGCACACGTTTTTTTTCAGATACGATCCTAAATCTACGGACTGGAATCTTTATATGGGACTTGTCCTCACCAAGTTAGATTTGCTACCTACTCCAATAAATTCCATAGGAGACATAGATGAGGCATTTTATCAATTAAATAATGTGATGCTTACCTCCTACTATGGCAGCTGTGTCCCCAAAACCAGTTTGAGTAAACGTAAGGTTCCCTGGTGGAATGACCGGCTGGCCAAACTTAGAAAGAAAGTTAGAAAGCTATTCAACACTGCTAAACGCACGAAGAGCTGGAACGAGTATAGGATCTCCTTTACAGAGTATAACTCTGAGTTGAGAAGATCAAAATGAGCCATATGTTGGAAATGCTGTAAAAACATTGCTGATATGCCAGTAGCAGCACGGATCCACAAGGCACTCGTCAATGATCAGACAAACTGTGTAAGCTTACTGAAGAAGACAGATGGTAACTACTCGTCGGACCGTGAGGGCACAATTAGGAGGCTACTTCCAGTCCATTTCCCCGGTTCGTCTACTTATGTTTCACATACACTCCCTAATGCTCCAAATCATAGGGTACGCATTGACAGCAGGGTAAATAGTTTATGGGGAAAAATATTTAGTCCAGATAGGGTTAAGTGGGCCGTAGGCTCCTTCAACCATTAAAGGCACTCGGCGAAGATGGTGGTTTTCTGGCGCTCTTACAGAGGGCAACTGAGCTCATCCTTCAGGGTTGATTGCTTTGTTAGAGCCAGCTACAACTGGGGTTATATTCCGTATACCTGTAGAGAGTTTAACGTTTTCTTCATCCTCAAACCAGGATATAGGCCTAGTGAGCTGCCTAAATCTTACAGACCAATACTTCTAACATCATTTGTCCTCAAAATGAAGGTACGTTTGATAACACTGCCTACGACTCAATAACAAGAGCCATCAGTAACAGAGTGATCGAGGGTGATAAGGGCCATGCTGGAAAGTCGAGTCATTACTTCCTCCTCAAGGGGAGTGTCTGTGCCAGTGACTGCAGCTAAGGGCTGCCCTCAAGGAGGCGTACTCGAGCCTCTTCTATGGTAACTTGTCATAGATAACCTTTTAGCTGATCTGCATAGATCGGGCTACATCGACATTGATTATGCTGACGATTTGGCGATCATAATTATTGCTAAGTAGAGCACCACCATTATCAATGTCATGCAAGATGCGTTACTTGACTTCATAGAACTGTGCAGTAGAGAAGGGCTTTCTATCGATCCTTGCAAAACTGTTCTAGTACCTTTCGCGAAACGTAGATTGTCCGATGTGGGACCTATTATCTTAAAGGTCACTAAATTAGAGTATTCCAGTAAGGGTTAATATCTCGGAGTCATCCTTGATAAACGACTAAACAAATTAAATCTGGGCTCAAACACGAAGTGTTGGTTCTGCTTGGAGGAGGACGAAACATCCGGGGACATTCTCTGTGACTGTCCACGTTTGATCTGGAGACATATTTTCCACAAGGCATTGCATCTGCCACTAAGGACATACTATCCTTCATTAGGAAGGTTGTTAGCCTCTTAGATTAGATACACCCTACGATACAAGAGATCATTTAAGGATTATGTCTTGAACTTCGTCGTTTAACAGTTCAGCACACATTAAAAGTTACTTAATTATTTGGGTAATATCTTGATAAAAATAATTTTCTCTTGTTTTTTTTATCTCTAATTAACATTTAATATTTGTTGTGGAAATATGTAGGTTCCAATAAAATATCTCATTATGCATTATGCAAATCTATTTCCAACAGCAAGTTAAGAATAAAAGGTCTGGATTTTTGATAAAACTCAGGGCGAAATAACCTAGATGATGTTCGATGAAGAAGATCGGTGTGCAATTAGATATTAAATCATGTTTCTGAACTTTCTGGTGAAAAAGTGGGCAGGCAATTGCCAGGTAAACTGAATTTTTCAGCGTACCAAACTAACGAATAAACAAAGCAAAAGCCCACCCATACTTCATAATAATATGAGCCGTTGAAAAATAAGTGATCGAAAAATATTCTACTCTAGACCGTTGGTGTATTGTGGAAGTATAAATATCAATTTAGATGTCACTCGATAGAACTTTTCGTTGTCTAAGCCTTTGTCAGTCTTAAATAAATTCATTAAACATGAAAACACATAGGTATTAAAAATTCACAAAAGCTATGTAATATTGTAACCTTTTAATTATGTACGTAATTAGTAAGCAAATCAATCTTAACTCTATTTTCTGGGCATGAAACCAACTATCCAAAAGCTATGATTGCAATGAAAATGTTATTGTGCAAAAAGAAGAATTTTTTTTACATTCTAAATGAACTGACTTTTAATATATGTTTTCTCAATATACATATTACTGTCTAATGTACCTACAAAGTCTTGTATAACATCAAACTTAAAACATTGTTTTTAACTGCGATTCTTTTCAGCTTCGTTCATTTCATTTTTTCGCATATACATATAACACTCGCTGTGTGTGTTTTTGATAAGAGTAGAATATTACTCCTGAAGCAGCTGCAAACATTCCACTTGGATGTGGGTAGAGCATATCAATAAAAAGGTGTTATGTTTCCTCTTTTTAATGTCTAGCTATCGAACGCCATGCCGTTTGCTTCAATCAGCTTGTATTTTGTGTTTTCTTGTTTTGGGTTTTCTAATTGATTTCAGAAGTAAGAATAGTAAGATGCGATTCAGTTTAACCTTTTTGTTCTTAAGCATTTAGGTGGTTTATGGATATTGCTTCATGTTTTTACAGTAAAAATAAAATGATGATTGGAATGATGTACAGAAATGCATTATGTATAAAAATATATCATGCAAACGATCTATCCGGCCTTGTCTCTTAGTTTTTATTTTAGCCATAAAGTCAAGAGAAATAATTCTGTTACCAAAAGAGTCGGGACTAAAAAAAAATTATCGGTAAGTTTGTAAGTTAGGCGACCGAAAATCACAATGCAATAGAATAAAACGCATTATCCACAAGTACTGACTCACAAATAAAAGATCTGCAAAATATGACATTAAAAATTTGGGAAAGCGTTCTACACGATGATAGTGTGTACGGCGTAAAACAGTTTTTTCATTCTCCCCAACCAACGGTAAACTCTAAACTCAACAATTTGTCACAGCAAAGCACTTTGGCTGCGGACACTCACACACATATTATAGTACACTGTGCATGCATTCCTCAATTCATAGCTTATCAAATAATGTCGCTGATTTTATACAAAGAAACAACAAGGCATGCAGACAGTTGTCCACAGTTTAGCCCACTATGCTGTCATGCTGCCGTCAATGTTTACCGCGTATCGTTCACTTTGTTGCTATGATTTTATGTTGTGGTTTTTTTTAATGGTTTTATCGCCAGCACACATTGCATATTGTCCAAAACGTAACTACCCAAAAATAGCACGTTTTTCCCTCCACCACCATCCTGTGACAAAACACATGTTTAAGGATAACATAGATATATACTGATTGCTAACATGAAGTTATAATTTTCATTCTTAGTTAAACATTTGCTGACTTTCAAGTTTTGATTCGCTTCAGTTGAGAGTTAATTTTGTTACAAACCAAGACGATGCAAAATCTTAAAAAAGTATAAGCAAAACAAAAAGCAAAACTGTTGCAATTGGTAACATGAGTGTTAATTCAAAATACACATAAATTGTCAATATCAACGGCAGAATTGGTTGAGCATGGTCAAATGAAAGACTTAAGCGTGAAACTTGATCCTGGCTCGCGGTGCATTGCGTTTGGTGTTCAAATTACCTCCCACTTGGGAAGTTTTGTAATGCAAACACAAAACAAATTGACACATTTGGCTGCTGCAGTGAATTGTATTCATTGACTGTAAACGCTGGAGTCGTAGAGTTTAATTGTGTTAAGCTATCAACTGAACCTTATTATTTACAGCTTGTCTCTGTTCAAGTTTGTTTTTGTTTTTTGTTTTATTCATTTAAAGGGCAAGGTATTGTTTTGTAAATAAGTATATTGGAGTTAGTGGAACCAATTAGGTATCGATTAAGGTTTTTAAACCATTTACTGGGTTTCCTTGAACATGATGTGCATAATTTTTTGGAATAAACCCTTTTTATTGACTTCGTTGGTTTGGTATCCACCTCCTTAAAATCCACTAAAATAATAACGAATGTACGTTTCTTTTATTCGTAGCCACTGAGTTATAATTTTCTATACACAAAGATCCACGATCCTGTACTTCGAGCAATAAGAATTAATTTTATAAAAGACCGATTGAAAAATATCGATCTAATATTTAACTGACGTATATACGTGCCAGTATTTATATTTAATCTTAGCTACTTAATGATTTTTATCGATAAGTTCTTTGTTAGCTACATCGAAGCATGAGTTTATCGTTAATTTTGTTAGGTGCTGAATGTGTTCTATCTAATGGGGCACAAATTTGTTTATCCAGTCTACATGGCAGGAGGCATTTACTTCAATCCAAACAAACAGTGTCATTGAACTCTTTTTGAAAGCCAATAATGGAATTTATAAAACCTAAAACGAACAACGACAAATCAACAGATCGGAATCATGCATAAGTATATTAATGGGAAATATTTTATAGGCTTATTGCGCCAAACAACGAAGAAATGTCATCAATCATTAAAGGATTAGCTTCTAGACGACAAGACCACAGTAAATTAGGTTTGTGGCAAACACACTCTGTGGTACTTTTTATTGAATTGATATTAAAATCGAAACATTTTGTTTGGAATTTAAATTTCGGTCATAAGTATAGTACTTGAAAAGCAGTCTATTCTTAGACTTATACAAAAAACACTTGACTCGGTTTTACGTTTAGGAAATTTTGAAAAATTGAAAACTATTAAATCTTTTAAAACCTTACAGTGCATATAATTCGGTACAGTGGAGAAAGTACTTAAATAAGGTTCCTAACAAAAAATTTAATGAAAGCGATGGTAAACAGATTTGGTTTAAAATATTTAACAACAACTGTTAACATAATAGAATCTTATTATTCGAAATCATTGGATAACAATAAAAAAAATTGTCTTCATCGGCATTCCACCAACACCGTCTAACTGCTGAGATGCACTAGTTTTAGTTTTGTTTTCTCAACACTTGCTTCAGAATTAGTGACATAGTGATATACTCTGTGACATATACTCTCGTGTTAAACTTTAATTTAACAAATATTTATGAGCGGCGATATGGTCGCGTCCATGGATCCCACGGACCAAACATTGGATAGGTATTGAATTAACTGCGTCATACTTTAAAAAGCGTCAAGCATGCAAAATAGTTATCTATCTGGCATTGTTAGTTGTGCACTATGTCTGTCTCTCAGACACAAACACACAGCCATAGGTACAAAAAATTGTATACAACTTATAATAATACTAAGTCGGCTCTATTATACTCGTGCATATATATCTTCAATTCAATGTGAAAGATATTATTTATTGGACAACATTTGGCTGCAGTATGTGGTTGGCCGTTGGCCATTATGTCATTTGCGTTTGCGACGAAATGAACTCCCCTATACTGTCATAAAGGCAAATAAATAAATTTAGCTTTTATCTCTTTTTATACTAAGTTACAATTGACTAATAATTTATCTCTGTTTGCGCAAACGTTTTTTTGTGGCCACAACTATTTAGGACTTTTGTGCAATTATTCTACTGTATGATCTAAGCATATTTCGGCAAATTTTATTATTTATTCCGAAAATGGCTTTAGGTTAAACTAATACTTGCAGCTGTTTCGCGAACTATAAATGTAATTAATGAAAATGAATATTTCTTTTTATTTATGAATTTGCCTTGAGTGGTCAACGGTCAGTACAGTGGAATGTTTAACTCATGCGTCGTTCGGCACGACTTGGATTTTCACTCGGGCGAATTTTTATTTCAAAATAAACCTTATTTAGATTGATTATGTAGACAATTAAATTTAAGAGAGATTTGAATTCTGCAGTAATCTAACAGTTTTACAATAAAAATAGTAATTTTACAAAAAAAATTTAATTTTTTGATCAAAAGTACTAAGGAATTATCTTCAACTCGGAAGTTAGAATGCAATTGTTGAGCCTATATATATTGTCTTAATGTGACGCTAGTTCTTGTAATATTAGTAATAGAATAAAAAGGAAAATGAGTACGCACAGTATTCGAGAGTAAGCTAAATAAATTTCTGTAGAAATTTCTGTGCTTATTGGTAACGAATGATAGTGTTTCTAGCTTTATAAACGATATTCATTCATGTATTGTACGAAAAATCCATAACTTAAAATCTAAATCAGTTTTCTTTCTTTGCAATTTTATAAAATGCAGCTAGGCACATCACGTGGATTGGCACTGAAAAATGGCGAAGACTATCTATAAGTGTTATAAGTATTATAGTGGGGAATCTTCAAAACATTTTTAGACAAAAATAATAAATTTATTCAAATGCATTAAAAAGCCAGTCAAGTTCTTTCAATGCTGTCAAATGTACATGGAATTTTTCAATTTCCTGTAAGGCTATAAGACTCAATAGGAAACCAAAGTCAAGACATTCAGTTCAGCAATCTAATGTGAATAAACAGTATCATGAATAAACTACGTTGGACAACTTGACAATAATTTATCTTACTAAAGAATTTCAACTCACGAATACTGTCATTAGTACTGCCGACTCCATTTTAGGCAGTAGTCATAGAGATCGGAACAATTGGTTTGATGACGAATGTAACTAGCGTACCGAGCAATGCAACAAACTCATAGAACGTGGTAACGCGAAGATGAATATAAAGAGCTCAGACAACATGAAAAAAAAAGTTCAGCGGCGAAAGAAAGCAGCCTAAGAGAAGAATATTGTCCGTGAACAGTACAGAGAGCGAGGACCATACCAGGCGCGGAAATTCTACCAAAGAATCCGCGGTATGACGCAATTTACACCGCATTGCACATACTGCACAGACAAAGAGGGTAATCTGATCACCTTTCTCAAAGGAATCTTAGAGCGATGGGAAGAGCACTATCATGAGTTGCTAAATGGCTAAGTGTGTAATTTCTGCCGCCACCAAGCAAAGACGAATTTAACAGAGCGATAAATCGGCTCTTAAATAATAAGGCCCCGGTATCAGATGGTACCAGCGGAGCTTAATAAAACAGGAGGTCCCGCAATACACCAGGTAATTCATGAACTAATAGTGCAAGTATTGGAGAAGGAAGCGATGACAGAAGACTGGCGAAAAGGCATACTGTGCCCCATACATAATACAGAAGATATCACAAAATGCAGCAATTATCGTGGTATAACGTTTTTTAGTACCTCGTATAACACTTTCTTCTCTAACCTTCAAGACAAGATAGCCCCATACGCTAAAGTCATCATTAGTCTATACCAGTGTGGCTTTATCCCAGGTAAATCAATACCTCATCAGATTTACATCCTTAGACAGATGATGGAAAAATGTCTAGAACTTTAAAACTCACTACACCATCTTATTATAGATTTTAAAGCCGCCTATGACAGCATAGCAAGAGTAGATCTTTATAAAGCCACGAGAGAATTCGGCATTCCAAATAAACTGACACGACTATATAGGTTGACAACGCCCAATATTTTAAGCCCAGTAAAAATATCTGGATTATTATCAATTCCATTCAACATAAATAACGGGCTCCTATATGGCGATGGACTGGTCTGTGTCCTCTTCAACCTGTCGCTGGAGAAAGTGATTCGAGACTCTGACGTAACGGCCAAAGGAATACCCCTCTATAATTCTATTCAGATACTGGCTTACGCAGATAACATCTACATCGTTGGTAGAAACCAAAGGGCTGTGCAGGACGCTTTTATCCAGATCAAGCGGGCGTCACGAAATTTGGGGCTGCACATAAATGATAGCAAAACAAAGTACATGGTGGCCACGTCTGTGAGTAGAAGATCCAACATTGGTCCCAAATAGTGGAGCACGAAGGAGTGCAATCCTTTAACTATCTCAGGTCAATTATAACAGCCGATAATAGCATGAAACCATAAATACGTGCACGGTTGTTCAAAGTCAACAAAGTCTACTTTAGTCTGTCAAGACTCCTCAAATCCAGGAATTTAACCATAACATCCAAGCTGCTGGTGTTAAAGACAATGGTCATACCAGTACTTACATATGGATCTGAGACTTAGATGCTTAACAAAAAGTATTCTGACTTCTTTGCCGCGTTCGATAGAAATGTCTTACGGGGAATTGTTGGCATCGTATGTGAGGTAGGACGATTCCGGAGACTCTATAATGATGAAATCTACGAGCGCTATCGCAATGTCAACATCGTGAAGAGAATAAAGCTCGGTAGGCTCCGGTGGGCAGGACACCTAGCTTGCATGAGCGAAGAGGATCCTGCTCGGAAAGCCCTTTGTGGTAGAATTTATGGAACACGAGAGCGAGGCTGGCCAAGCCTACCTTGGAAGGATCAGGGCGCCCAGAGGTTAGGGATGCCAAACTGGATGACATCGGCTCGAAATCAGAACCGGTGGAGAGATTTTTTGCGGTAGGCCAGGACCGGACACCGGATGTAAAGCCAATTCGCCGTTCGGATCCGGCATTAAATTGTAGATCCCTTCCATTTGTGTCCATAAAAATATACATGCGCTACACAAATTGTCGCGAGAAGCTAGGCCTTGGACCGCAATAGTCTGTCGCGCCGAATATTATTATTATTATATTATTATATTATATTATTATATTAATATTATTATTATATAGAAGCTTTGTGCGGCGATTTAGTGCTCTACAGAGTTCAAGTACGAGTAATATATTATTTTTCTGTTCAACTAAGTAAGACACTAAGTACCCGACACAAAATAGAACAATTCCAACAACTTCAAATTTTTTTTGCTTAATTAAGTTTTTACGCGAGAATTTAGTGCTGCAAGAATCATTTAAAATAAGTTATGTTTTAATGTAAAAATGTAATATAGTAGTAAGTCGATCAACAGGCATTTGTCTTGTAAGAGTAGAGCCAAGTTTACTGTTTACAGTTGATTGTATGTCCAGGTAACTTATAATCTTAATTTGTCGGTGTAAAATAAATAGGCAGCTTTTGTAGTTCTTAAAAGCATAATAACAATTGCCTTGATTATGAAATCGATATCTTTGGCAATCGAAATTATAATACATGACATACACTTGCCCCACTGAAAAAGCCTACCTGGATAGATGGTGTAGACTGTGATTCCTCGTAAATTTTTGATACAATCTAGTCAAAAGAACATAAGTTTTATTTTCAAATAAAGGAACCATTAGCCTAACACTTCTGTGGTTACCTTAAGGACTTACGCCGCGACGACAACGACTAGTGTCGTCTCAAATTTTATGACATTTGTATGTGACGAAAAATTTGCATACCTTAACGCAGTTGAATCAATAATTGGAAGAACCGTAAAGAAATTGGAAATTACATTAAGGTTCATCTGATGACTATTATTTTGTAGGCAATCTTTTATGACCGCCGCATGCTGCATAGTAATCGTTTAATTTACACTCAAAACAACATTGTTAGCATTTTTGATGACTAAACCTTCTAGATCGTATACATCAACATTTGAACTTTACGAGGAAAGTCCTGGCGAGTGATACTTTAAGTATTAGGCAAAAGAATTTTTTGTAAGTAATTTAAGCCTATAATTTATTGACGGTTTGTATTTTTCACTGTAATTCTGTTACTAAGGGCGTTATGTTTAATTTCTTTAAGAATGCAGACTATAGTTTGGTAAAATATTATCATTTTATTGACAAAATCTATTACAAAATAACATTTTCTCTTAGCTATTGCTATACAATTAATTATTATTAAAGATCGTAAATGTTTAAATTGGATCTATAGCAATAAAATTTTTAATTCCATCAACTTAACTATTCTACCGAGTGAAAGCCTACTGTACTAACTACTGATCATTTGATAAAGTCTTCTGTTTTTATTTATTTTAATTTCTCTTTCTTGGAACTGTTCTTGAAACTTTATTGGTTATTTATATATGCATTCCCATCCAAAATTGTAGGATCATCAAACAATCGAAATATTATAATTAAAACACAAATGCAAGATATTTATATCCAAAATTAATAATAATAATCGGCGCGACAGACCATTGCGGTCCAAGTCCTAGCTTCTCGCGACCATTTGTGTTGCGCATGACACATTGATGTTACTGGGATTCGAACAACGAACCTCCTGCTCAGTAGCCACGCGCATTTCCACTGAGGCACGGCGCCCAAATTTCCAAAATTAAATCAATCAAAAATTAAGCTAACCAGTTGATATTTTCAGAATTGCGGCTGGTAAACATATACACGAGGGTGGTATGATAAGACAGTGACTTTTCTTTCCTTCCTTCCCGGGCAGTAACTTTAAATGCAATACAGCTCCTATCAACTGTTATCTTTTAATAGACTGCTGTCAAATTTTGAGTAAGCTGCGTCATTTAGTTTGCGTTTGACAGCCATGGAAAACAGACAACATCATGAGTTTTGACGATAATGGAAAAAAGTGAATTCCAAAGGTTTGGTGATGTTCAGCCGCAATCCGAACGATTCTTTTGCGCCGCTTCGTAACCGTAGACAAAACATGAATTTATAACAAGACACTATAGAGACCCAGGAATAATCAAGACAGTGGATTTTTCCGGGTGAACGTGCACCAAAGAAGGCCAAGGTGGATCTGTCGGCCAACAAGGTCGTGGCCATGGAATGCATGCGGTGTTATTCACATCGATTAACGAGAGTAAAATCGATCACCAGGGAATATTATTCAGAGCTTTTGGACAGATTCGATATTGATTTGGAGCAAAAACGACTGCCTTTAGCGAAGAAAAATGTGCAGCTCTATCAAGACAATGCACGGGTGCACACGTGTGTAGTCACCATGTCAAAAATCCATAAATTATGCTAAGAAGTATTACACCATCCAGCATATTCTCCAGATTTAGTCCACTCCGCGACCATTTCCTGTTTCCAAACCTGAAGAAATGACTGCGCGGTAAGAGATTTTGGTCAAACGGAGAAGTCCTTATTGAAACAAGCGCCTTTTTTTAGGGCCTTGAGAAAACCTATTATTTAGAAGGAATAAAAAATTGGAAAAACCCTGGACTAAATGTATCGAGCTTAAAGGAGACTATGTTAAGAAATAGAACGCGTTTTTGCCGAAAAAATATCTTTTATTCAAAAAGTTAATGACTTATCAAATCACCCTCGTAATATAAAATACTCGTTATATGTTGCATTGAAAATTAATATTCCCAACTTGTAAGGATGCAAATGCGGACATCCCATGCCATTAACAGATTATTCCGTAATGTGGTCTCCAAGTCGTTTGTGTTTGGAATATTTTCTTCAGTTGGCCCTGTTAACCATTAACCATAACCATTGCCCATTATAGTTTGTTTGTATTTGATAATTTTTATCCTTTTTAAGAACAACAATAACTTATGCAGAGATGATCTTTTAAATTAAAACTTTGCTCTAATTCGTTTAACAAATTTACCTTTACCCTCTTGCTGGTTCTCACCAACCATTTATACCTAAAATAAATTTTGACCACATTTATTTGTATATGTGCGACAACTTTGGTTGCCAAACGACATAGCAAACCATAAAAATTAAATTTGAAATTATCCGCTGGATTGAAAAAGGCAACGCAACATACGTTCGAAATTCCTCAAATCAAAAGGACTCTGTCTGAATTCGATTGCGACTGCCGCGTGTGAGGCGAATAATTTGCTCAAATGTCAATATGCCATTAAACCGATAAGCGAAGAAAGAGCTTGAATTCGATGACCTGTATAGTCAACAGGTTGACGATTGCTTATTTGAATCTCCTTGCATTCAGTTTTCCACAAAGCAATAAATAACTTCATTTACGACACAACACTTTATTTCTACATATTTGCAAAAAACTAATTTAATTTACTGCACAGTAATGCATGTACGAAAAGAGTCTGCAAATTATGTCGGTAATACGAACAAACTACTACTACTCTATAAAATATATATTATTATATTAATTTGCGATATCGTTTTAGGCTCAATTCAATTTTAGTTGAAATGTTTTCAACCCAAAAATAAAAAAAATAAAAATTTTAAGTAAACAACAACAAACAATTTAAAAAGCAGTATTATAGTATAGGCAACGAAGCATTCGGGTATTTAACGCGACCCATCCTGTTACTGTAACCAGAGTCCTCTGCAATTAACTACAATCATTTCGAGTTATTAATCCACTGTGAGCTTCATCATTTTGAAGTCATTAAACATCTAGCCGAGAAAAACTATCAAGCTGCTTACTTACACTAAGAACATTTTTGGATTAAAACCAAACTCATGCTTCAAAGTTTTAAGTTAATTTATACAATTGATCATAAGATATGTGGGCTCTTACCGCATCAATTGTAGTTAATTGTAGTCTTACAGTGTCTACTTCTTACCCTGGAGTTAATCATTTTATTTGCACAAATGTTCCGTCTGTAAAGACATTAATTTTGTTTCATAAGCTGTGTAAAACTGTGCGCATGCGTTCGCTAGAGTGTAGAACATTTTATACCATGAAGCAAAAAACGAAGTTAAGTATTATCTTCTATATACTAAGAGGGTCTGTCACCCATTCGTTAACGGATGTACGCACGCAACATTATGATTCTAAAACTGTGTTGAAATATATCATCAGTATAAAAATTCATTGATCCACAAACATTTGACAGAGACATAAACTATAATGGCAGCAACTCTTGTTCTAACTTTCCTTTCAGTAGCTCTCAAATTTATATTTTAGCGATTCTCAAACTTTTCTTTCATTTCGAAATTTTTCTAGTGATTCTCAAACTTTTATAATAAATATTGGGAAATATTTTCGTTGTAAGACAACTGATGTTGAATAACAACTAGGGACTACTTTATTCTTAAAACGGGAGCGGCCACACTCATTTATAATTACTACCGCCTAGTTTTGCGTATAAAAAGCAAAAATTAAGATTTTTTGTTTTCCCAAAAAATGTCAAATAAAAACCCAGAAAAACTGTCAGATGTGTTATTTAAATCAGAAAGGGTGGGTAATCTACTGCTTTGTTTTTAAATCGAAGGCTATGGCAACTTGTTTTTTAACGATTGGCTTCAAATTTTGACAGTCATGACAGTCTGACAGTCGTCAGACTGATATTCCGCGGCACGAAACAATAATGTTTTCGCATGAGCAGCGTATTGAAATATTGCAAACTTATTTTCAATGTCTGTGCCGAAACCGCTCGAATTTTGAAAAAAGAAATATGGGTTCGTGCGAGAGCTCCAAGCGGAGCTGCTGCGGTAAAATACGTGTAGAAAGTTCGTGAAAAAGCTTACTATTGGATAACAAAAGTGGTCCTTGAGCTCGGACAGGTTGTACGCCCGAGAATGGCCCACAGTGTGGGATAAAATCCATCGACCTTAACTCGACGACAATCGCAGGAACTGGCCATTAGTCACACCAGCCTGAGCTGCAATACTGCACCAAGTCCTCGGATTATTCGCTTAGATGACTCAGGAGTTGGTAGCAATTCACCATCCGCTTAGTTATCAGTCACTGCGCGGACCACAGACCTGCTTGATAATGACGTCGATTTTGGTGGAAAAATCATCTTTTCAGAGGAAGTGCATTTCCATATCGGGGGCTATGTAAACAAACAGAACTCACAGATTTGGGGCTCACCCACCAAGAGCGACAGTTTGTTTTGATTTTGGAGTGGTAACCAGTTTTCTTTGAAAACGTTGCTGGAAACGTCGTTACCGTCAATGGCGATCGTTACAGAGCCAGCCGACCAGCTTTTTATGGCCTCAAATCAACGCATGAATGTGGACGAGCTTTGGTTTCAACTAGAAGCCTAATGACAATCTATCTCTTCTGCGTCAAATTTGGCAACGTAATAAGCAGCCGTCTGCACGTAGCTAGACTTTTTTATATGGGGTGCCATTAAGCATATATGTTTTGGGGAGAATCCAGCGACAGCTTAAGAAACATAATATTGCGACTGTTATTTGCGATATAGGCGATAAATTATCGAAAAATTTCTTGAAAACTGGACTCACACTATGGCCAGAAGGAATGGGTTGTTCGTTGGGTGTAGGGATGGGGATATTAGTGTCGATTTTATAGCTTTTGGGGTCGCTGAGATGAATATTGATATTAAGATACCTCTAGGCTCTAGGGTGATGAAATCTATTAATGCGTGATGGAGGATGGCTGATATTAGTATCGATTCCATAGTTTTCGGGGTCGCTGAGATAAATAGTGATGGTAAGTGATGGTATGGGGAGTGGTCAGTTTGGTGGGGTATGTGAGAGCGATATTAGTGCCAGATTTTATAATCGTTCAACGCCGGTCAAACAGCTAGTATATACTATAAATAATGACTTTAAAGCTCCATTGATTTCTTCCGCAGTTGGCTCGTATAAACTTATACCGTATAAGGGCAAAGAGCCTTTTATTAGCTTGAATGAGTTTACTTGGTGAAACTTATTTACAATTTAGCCGTTTTTTCAACATGACCTTAATAATTATTCGAAAGAATAAGTCTCTCACTAATGCAAAAGTCAACAAAGGCATTTTAAAGTCGTTTTCTGTGGATCAATTTTCACAGCAAATAGAAATAATCTCTACTTTTGCTAAACATAGGGCTATCTTTTCATTTAGTTAGTCCTTACGGCTGATAAAATCATAGAATAATTTGAATCTACATAGGATTTTATTTATTAAATGTATGAATTGTGTAAACAGACTGAAATTTTGGAGACGAGATCTTAGGTAAAATGTCGCCTTCGGCAGATCAAAGTTCGGTTTCGTTTGAAACCATCAATTGGCAAGGATTAAGGATCTTCTAGTGTGTAATTGTCATATAAGTTTCTACAAAGTACATACGTTTAGTTTTACGAGCAAAGCTTTCATAATCAAATTCTAATTTTTTTTTACAATTTGGCCTTAATGTCTCAGTAACCCAAAATTCTGATCCACACAGATTATAGACAGATTTTATTACTCATCCTACTGTTCGACAGAAAATAATCAGCAAATGACATTGTGGACATCGCCAAGTCGGGTAGGACCGACGCCACTCCACCTACCTATGACATTCGAAGCCGTCTTGCGCAGTCAGTTGCAATCAAGAATCACATTTAAAACTTAAGACAGATATCAGACGGTCCACACAAATGCCAGTTAAGAGTTGAAAAATATTTTCAAATAAAAATCCCATGAACTCGTATGACTCGTATGGCGATAATTTTGGTTGCGTTGGTCCGCGTAACAAATCAGCAGCATAAAGCAACAAAATCTGATTATTAAGCTAATGTTAGCTTTGATCAGCCCCTATAAAAAAAACATAACATAACAGATTAAGAAAATCTGTGGGAATTGCTGTTGACTGACTACGATATTACTCACAAAGTGCTATGGAATAGCTGAACTAGGCTAATAGAATTGTTAGAGCGCAGCTGACGACCCACACATTATCTGGCGTTGAGGATGCTTATCTCATATTATTATCTGATTTGGCTTCATCTCTTATTATGCCCAATAAGCCATTTTTACCGTTATATCTTAAATTAGAATTTCGAATTCATGATTACATTAACACCTTCAGCTGATGGTTTTGTAATTGTATAATTATTTTTATTACTACAAAACCAGCGATGGGACTTACACCTACTTGTGCTGCGGCAAAACGAATTTGCCATAAATCTCCAATTGCCTTGAATGGCTCTTCTATGCTTGTCTTTTACTGAAAACCCATTATAGAAAATTCCTACATACTCATACGTACGAGCATAATTGTATAACTGTGCTCAATTTGAAGAGTTCATTTTCCATAGACATATATGGCAACAGTAGGCGCATAAATTAGATATTGTGGGCGATTGCTCATAAACATTTCTGATTTTTTGTTGATTGACTATTCAATTGATATAACTTATTGTCGAATTTGTTGTAGGTATTAGAATTTACAAAAGAAAATTCTTAGGCATTTAATGGCATAAGGCAAATTATTTTTAATTGATTTTAATTTATTTAATTTCTGAATCTATCAGCTCGAAAAAAAAACAATCTTCTCACCAACTCATCGATCAGCCAATTGGATAACCCGATACTTATGGACAATCACCTCACCTAATAAATTTATTTCTTACTATTTTGCCAGATAAATGCTTCGTTAGGACTTTGCGAGCTCGCTCTGATAAAAGCAAAATTTTCAATTACCAATTCATACAATGCTTCTCTGGCACTTTAAAAATGCTAACTGAGAGCGCCTGCTTTTCCAACAATAATGCTAATAAGGCTTCACAACTTATCACTAGGAATGAAAAATGTTATTGCTTCCTCCTTTAAGAAGAGCCGAATTTGTAAGAATAATTGGCTTAATACAAACCTTGTTAAATTTCGAATAACCACAAACAGGACAAAAAGTGCTATAAAAATAAATGCCTCAAGATTCAGGGTAGCATGCGAAAAATGTCGGTATTTTGAATTTGAAAAATTTTGAAGCTTTTGATCGTTTGTTTCCCTTGTCAAAAAGGACCTTTCAGACAAGACTTAATCTCTTGCTTTCTTGTTCTATCTATCTTCTACATAAATAAAAATTAAATGCTGTTCGTTGGTAACCGCAACACTTAAGAACAGCTGGACCGATTTGGCTCATTTTTATTTTAAAATGTTCACCATACTTAGAGTAAGGGTTTTACTGAAAGAAAAATGTTGCCGGAAAATACGTAAATTCAGGAAAAACTGAAAGTGGCTTTTTCCATGGGATTTTTATATGAACTAACGACTATAACTCACGATTCAAACACGTATATATTTTTTGCCGATATAAGTATCAGTTCTATAGTTTTCTGTGTGGCTCAGGTAGTCAGTGGTTGTAGGGTTGTCAGTGGGCGGGTGTCAGTGGGCACGGTGTCAGTGGGCGGAGGTCTGTTGGCGGGTGTTCAGTTGGATGGGGCAGCCGAGAAACGACGGATATTTCCGCTAGTTCTTTATAAAACTGGTATTTAAGAATCTAAACTCTTAGCTTCGCATTTTGCTTGTGCGTCTACCCATCCATTAATATCTAAACAAAGCCTACCAATTCTTCCGAATGTAGGGCCAGTTATGTTAAGTGTTGTTTCAAAGATCCAAAAAAATTGATCCTAATAAAGGGAACCGGACCCGACGATATAATAATATTTCGGCGCGACAGACTATTTCGGCCCAAGGCCTAGCTTCTCGTGACCATTTGTGTTATGCATATATATTTTTGAACAAAAATGGAAGGGACCTACAATTTAATGCCATATCCGAACGGCGAATTGAGAAGCTTTCAATGATAATTTATCACACTCGGATGTTTTTCAGACATTCGAGAGAGGTGGGACCGTGAAAAATACTTTTTGGTGTTTTATGGTGGATTCGAATCTCGAACCTTCTGCTCAGAATTCCATGCACTTCCCACTGAGCCTCACACCTCTCTCATTGCATGGTATTACAACGGCATTTATTCAGCTTCGTATGGGATCAATGCCGCGGTGCCACAAGGACTATACCTGTCGCTTGCGCTCTTCTTAATATATATCAACTACCTGTTGTCTTATAGAACCTGTGAGATTTAATGAATAGAGCTATTATGTCGAACATTCAAGTTAGTCTTGATGGAGGCAAAGCTTTCTGTGACGAGAGGTGGATTCGAACCACGAACCTCCTACTCAGTAGCCACGCGCATTTCTACTGAGCCACGGCGCCTTTCTTAGATGGAACATATTTATGAGGTTTCAAAAAAGCAAGCCAATGCTTGGGCTTAAGTAGATATTGTAAATTATACTTCACTCCCTCTGGAGTATTAAGATTATATAATACTTATTTTAAACTAATTTTCGAATTTAGTTCATATGTTTGTAGTGGGGCCCTAAAATATCATCTGTATTATGTTGATTGAATTAAGAATACAGTTGTCAATAGGATAGACGATGATAAAATTACTTCATCTCTTGATTCTTTGGAGCATAGACGAAATATGGGAGCTTTGACAGTTTTCTATAAATTTTACTCTGACAGATTAAAACCCCGTTTTCTAATCCCAGGTTCTTTTATCAGCAACAGTCGTTTCAGTTCGAAATAACATAAATTTGCCTTGTATAGACCCTAACATTTCAAATCATCCATTTATCCGAGAGTGGCATCGATATGGAATCAATTGGTTTCCAGTGTTTCCCAAAACTCTTAATCTACAGGCCTTCAAATTAGTTGTCAAAAAGTTCCCTAAGGAACAAAATGTTGAATAGGTGATCAAAAAAACTGAATTATTGTTTGTATTATTTGTTATTTGTAATATTCTTGGTCAGGGCTTTTTTCCCTGACCATCCATTTAGACTCGCATCGTTTTAGTTTCGTTATGATTTTCAATGAAATAGAGAGAATTCTAAAAATAAATTGAAACTGTTTACAAACGTGATGAATATGAGATATTGTAAATTACATCCCTTCGATTTTTATAATTTTAATAAAGGGCATAGTCTACCTTATTGCAGTAGCATAAGTCATTCAGGGAGTTCTCCAATGACAATACGTTTATATAAGAAAAAAAGATGACAGTTTATAAAATGAAAAAAACTTAAAAAAATATCATAAAAATATCATTCCTGTTTGTCAAATTGTTAAGGGATGAATGTTAGTTGCCTATACCTATATATCCATCCAAGCTCGACAATTTCATACAACATAAAGCATTTGCAGCTAATTGATGCCTTGAATAATTTGTGGGTGTTATTTCAAGAAGTCATTATTGTCGCTTATGTGTATTGACAGCGTTTTTAATTTTCTCACGTTGATCCCTTATAGGTTATAGTACAACATGCAATGTAAGCATAGCATATTTTCCGTAGATGACTGAAAGGGAAACCCATACATTATAATAGATCAAAGGGTGATCAATTATCATTTCCGGTTCACTTACATGGGTTATGCATTGAACCTTGAAATCGAATGAATCACACTGGCAGAGGGGAGCAATTGTAAAGCAATGCGTAAAATTTCACGCTTTTTGCACTCAGACAAATAATTAATTTTTTCGAATAATTTATCGAATACGTTGACGTCAAAGGTCATAATTTGACACATGATTACTATAAATTTACCTGTAGGAATTTGTTGTTATAGATTTGTTGTTAAGTCAGTGAAAGAATCATATATAGAAGCAGGATACATGGTTTTCAGGAAATTGTCCAATGCGATGCAAGAAATCTGAACAATTAAAAACTATTAATTTATATAGTAGTCGTAGAGGTCATACATTTACACGCTAAATCAATGAAAAGAAATAAAAATATTTATCAAATTTATCACTAAGGTATTATCTCAATCGCAAACGGAATAGTTCATTAAAAGAAATTTCGAGCTCGATTATTACTTTTCTACTAAGTAATATAATTTAATGTATTGTAATTATAATAGAATCACTTATTGAAATCAAAAATAAATATATTTCTCATGCTTAGTTATTTTTATTATTTGTTTATTTTTTGTATATGCTAAGGTAATATTATTTTTCTTTCTGTCTCTTTACTTTCCACACAAACTATCAAAGTTAAGAAGAATTTTCATTTTTAATAATCATCATCATCATCATCATATTGGGCTCTACTGCCTGGGTTCGGTTCCGACCTATCGGTTCATTTTTAATACCAAAAGAGGGTATTTTTATGCCCTATGCGGGGGAGAATGTTTGAAAATATTTTAAGTCGATTAGCGAAGCTTTACGAATACTAAGGTTCAGTAATGCGATTATTTGCAATTATTTCTTCTTGCTGCGTTATTCGTTAAGCAGAACACTCATCGTGTAAGCTTACTATAATGCTTTCAATGGTCGAACGCGCGTCGTTGTTGCTCTAATCTCTAAAGTGATAATTATGTCAAATTCTTATTATTTTTTCGAAGGGTTTTTCAATTATTCAACCATTCCCTCTTCTTCCCAATGGTATTTTATGTTTGACGCCTTAAGCTGATGCTGGTCATCTATCATAATTTTAGTTTGTCAAATTGGCCTTTACCTTTCCTTATAGGTCATTTCATATCGATGAGTTTCAGATATTTTTCCCTCAAACTCTTTTTATTAGAAACGGAAAGTCTCACCTTATTGAATACCACCTTGTTTTACGAATAAAAGCAATTACCTTGATGTGTGTATGAGTACGTAATAGTCAATTTTCTCCAGTGAAGGGTCCTCTAACGTTTCACTTAGTACCAAAAAGATCGGTGACTGTTAATGGAGGCCAATTACCAGATTATCTCCACCTGGCGCTTAGTTACCGATAAGTCATATTAGATTATTTGCTTATTTGTTACCTCAAGCCTTAAATCATCTTTCAAATGATTAATAAAAACTTTTGTATTTTGGACAGACTAGTTTATCGTTTATTAATATCTACATAACCCTTCCCCGCCAAAATTAATGTTAAATGAAGTAAATCTACAAAACGGTGCACTCTAAAATAAAACTGTTTGTTTTTTCATCTGGAATCTTCTCTTTGATGAATTTACGACAATTAATTTCATTACGAGGTAATCTTACCATCACATAACTATAAGATAGCTATAAAAAATATCAATACCTCTGATGATAAGTACACTTTTAGCAGTAACTTGTCCTCGAATTTCTTTTCGCATATCACATCACATATGAGCATAAATAGATATTTGTCATAAATATCGAAATGAAACAAATTATAGCAGACACGAGAGGACTACTCGCGTGTATGTGTAAAAATTACTGATACTCGAACTTAGCAGAAAAACGAGTTCTACAAAATAATATATGCTTAATATTTAATTCAATAAATTCGCCGATTGCACCTGCAATCGACGATATCTCCAGGGCAGAGCGATAACTTAGCGATGGTATTTTAGATAAGTTCGTAATGGAATTAATGTCCGCTATATTTCACATAGCAATTTTGGCACAAAAGAATCAAAGGGGATAAATATTATTAATATTTCTATATAACTAATACTTCGTTAAGTAATTTTTAGATTTTGCAAGTGGGCAAATGTTGACTGAATCGTTTAACGATCTTGAGGATTTTATGACTAAATGGCTCGATGTCATAGATTGACAAATTCAGGTGCACTTTTAAAATGTGCTAATTACAGAAATAGGCATTGATAATAACATAAAGGTAAAAGTTTGTGAGAATAGTGATTAGCTATAGTAAGTAGATAACTTGATATACAGTAGTCACTAGTCCTTGAAAGCAGGATAAAGAATAATAAATAAGCACGTTCCTGTTATAATCAAACATTTTTTATCCCGGCAAATATTTTGTAGACCACATTAAGAAGAACATTAAACCGCTCACTCGTGTATTCCTTTCCGAAGGTGGAAAGGTTTATAATTATAGGCATTGTTGGCACTATAAATAGAAATACATTTGTTGATATATCAAACACAAACTGTTTTATTTAAAAAAACAAAATGGAGCGCTCTTAATAAAACTTATTTTCTAAAAATTTCCTAATTTTTTAATTCTCTATATTAACTGCCAAACTGGACGACATCGGCTCGAAATCGGGACCGGTGGAGAGACTTTTTGCGGGAGGCCAGGACCGGACCCCGATTGTAGAGCCAAATATGATGATGATGATATTAACTTCGCGTGCCCGTGGCTGGCTGGCTGGCTGGCTGGTGGGCAGAATCCTTTGCTCAACTTTTAACACACATCCTAAAGCCCGATTTTACTCAAAATTTGCAGACTTGTATATTTATAGTGACAATACTTTCTATTAAAATTTGAGTGTGATCGATCCGCGGGGTCGGGGGGCTCCCATAAAAATTATTTTTCCCTGACATCAGATCATTTCGTACTATAATGACTGTATTCTGTGTGTTCTGTGTGTGTGGTGTTCAGCATTTATCGTGGAATTCTGTTTAATTTTGGTTATTAGAGAATTAACATGAAAAATTTTATTTGTTGTGGGTTGTTTTTTTACTTTTTGTAAGCTGATGTCAATATATTTCAGTCTCTTGCATAAAAATCACAAACAATATGTTCTTGTGGCCTTTACTAAATGGATACCTCTACAATACCTGCATAATTCTGGATGTGTGATGTTTTTCCGTCTTTTGTCCAAATATGCAGTGCCCTGATAGAATGCCTACCCGCCCAGCATTAGTAGCAGCGTTTTTAGTGGTGCTATTCTATTCGATAAAATTCGTTCCGCAAATCTTACTTCACATTAATCGAAATAAATTTTAATTTATCTTGCAACGTGATCATTTGGCAATGCTTTTCCCGCGATATTTTATCTAATTTTCCATTTATTCATTTCACAACGCGAAATCAGAACTTGCTAAACAATGATTGTGAATAAATTAATTGTGAACTTGTTTAATTGCATGACAACAAATTGCGAAATGATCATGACGGAATAATAAATTCCCAAAAAAAATCGGCGAGTGGCCCTCTACCACTTTTTGTGCTAACATAGGCCAACAGGCGGTTCAAATCATCTTCTAGCTTAACGCATTCTTTATTTTTTTGTGAATTGCCTTTTGTTTTGAAGCTGCCTTAGTTTAACCTTATGATAGATGGATAGATTACTATAGGCAAATGCTCTGCCCAGCAGCGACTGTGAATTAATACTATTATATTGTGGATTAATATAATTGAAATAAAACTAATGCCTTTATTTTCTGTTAACTACGTTTATTATCAGTCGTAATAATTTGAGAGTTGCACATCGACTCACTCTACTAGTCGAACAATGACAAAAGATCAAGTCTAGTACATATGTATGTATTCGCTGTATAATTGTAGCAGCGAGACACAATCAACGATGAGAACAGTTTTTGCGCAGTGGCTCAGTACATAACATTCCTCCACCCTAAGATGGAACATTACCAGTTGTTCGTGATTTTAATCTCTCTGATCGGCGAACAACATCTGTAACATTCGGCATTGGACTGACAGGAACATCTGACGCAGCTGAAACATGAGACGGCAATTCTGCTACATCCTTAGAGGTTGAGGAATTCTCGATGGTCAGTGAATCGTCATGGCGAGATCTCAATTGATCAATGTGACGGCGCATGATCGTACCATTGTCTGTTTCGACGCGGTAAGAAACAGGTCCAGTGGTTTCGGTAACTAGTGTTGGTATCCATTTGGGCCCAGAAGCATAATTTCGGGCCCATACCCTTGAGTTGTTGCTTAATTCGCGAGGTTGTAGATCGTTCGTAGTGACTTTCTTCTTGTTCATTGGTATTGAATCTGGATGCAGTCTGTCAAAATATGTATCAATTCGGCGGTTGAACAGAAGCTCAGCCGGACTCTTCCCAGTACTCGCTGACGGTGTTGCGTGATGGTGCAATAAGAATATCGACAAACGCTTATGGATGTCCCCCGTTGGCTCCTTCTTTAGGTAGTCCTTTGTCTCGCATACCATGCGCTCTGCTTGTCCGTTAGACGACGGGTGGAATGGAGCAACTAGTGTATGTTGAATTGCGTTATTTTCGCAGAACATCTTGAAGTCTGCTGAAGTGAATGCTGTGCCATTATCACTCACAATCATTTCTGGAATGCCGTGAGTAGCGAAGATCGAGCGAAGTACGCTGAGTGCGCAATTCGTTGATGTGCTTGACACTATTTGCACCTCTAACCATTTGGAAAAGGAATCGACCAAAATAAAGAATACCTTACCTTGGAATGGCCCTGCAAAGTCAATATGGACTCTACACCATGGTCTCTTCGCTTCTTCCCAAAATTGAATGGGAGCTTGGTGATTCTCGGGACGGTTTTCCTGACACGGTTTGCATGATCGAACAATCTTTTTCTTTAATATCCCATCCTCGTCGCCAATATTATATTGTGGATTAATATAATTGAAATAAAACTAATGCCTTTATTTTCTGTTTATTACGTTTATTATCAGTCGTAATTATTTGAGAGTTGCACATCGACTCACTCTACTAGTCGAACAATGACAAAAGATCAAGTCTAGTCTAGCTGTATAACTGTAGCAGCGACACAATCAACGATGAGAACAGTTTTTGCGCAGTGGCTCAGTACATAACAAATACAATATTAGAAAGGTATTTTTGTGCAAAAATTAACATGCACAACACAAATGGTAGCTAGAAGCTCGGGCTTGGACCCCAACGGTCTGTTGCGACGAATATTATTATTAGAAAAGCATGAGGTTGCTAAAATATTGTGGTGGTTTACTAAGTTATATTATCATATAATACATATGTAACTGTTTCATGAAATGTGGTCGGTCTTGATAAGTGGAGCAATCAAAAAGCGATAAAAATCAACTTTATCGTTTGCTATTCACAAATTCTACAAAAAAATCAATTAGAAAATATCCCGTAGGGTGCTTAACGATCACTTTGTGTAATAATATAGGGTACATTTGACGACAAATCAACTAATACTTATGATAACTTTAAGTTACTTTGTATTCAAGAATTTTCAGAAAATTAATTAACCTGAACAATAACTGACATTAAAATCAAATTAAACTGCAGGAGGTTACCTCCTAAAGAAGAAAAACTCTAAGCAAATAAATCAGAAGTTTCTATTCAAATCTCATCGGGGTTTCTAAATAGTTTGTCATGAGAAAATGCAACTCCTTTTTGTAACACTTCTTCGAAGATTTTTTGTTGAATTAATTTTAAAATAAAGATTAATGCAAATGAATGTTAATTTATTGAAAGAATTGGTCTATAATGATTTGAGCCCCAAATATAAAAGAATCTTTACTTATCATCTTGCCCAAATATGTGAAACTCCTGCTTATAAACAAAGCCGTAGAGCCGGAAATATTTTTCGACACTGGGAATGATTAGCGAAGGTCATATTTTCGCTAGCAAACACAAACTTTGGATAATTTGCAAACGTTGTTAAAGTGTGTACTTTTTCTCATCATTAAATAGCAAGCTTTGACGAGTTTGGATGACTTCTGGTCCGGTGTTTTTGAGGAGGCCAGGAACGGACTTCGGTTGTACAGCTAATTATGATAATGGTCATAGAAGAGTTAACAAGTCAAACAAATCGCAGCTATCTTAATATATAGCCAAGAAACCCTATTGGAAAAAGGAAATTGAAAAGTCCTTCATAATTACTGATTACCTATTTACTGTTTTGTTCTGTGAGTGGTTCAATAATTCTGCACTTTCTCATGTAGACTTACTAGTTCGAAATAAAAAAGTTTCTCCAATGCTAACCATAAAGCTTTTCTAAAATACTTTCTAATATTATTGAATGTTTTAATATTTTTTGAGCAGAAAGTGTTTTTCAATACAAAAATGTTTTTCCTTTTTCGATAAAATGAATAACCTCAAACTTGCCCACTGGTTCTCCTAAATTCTTTTTCTCTAGTGAATAGCAGAAAGTTGAATGTGGAATAAAAACCTGTCTCTCTGGTCAGAAAGATAGGACCGGAATGCAGAAGTAGTCAACGACACCGACAGGACAAGTATTATCGAACGACAGAAGGATCGACCCCATGCTATCTTTCGGATTTATAATATTTATTTGAAATTAATATTCACTTTGATTTCCTTTTTGTTCAATTTGTTGCTCAAAGAAATTCCTATGCTAGGTATATGTACGAGTATACCATCACGATCCATCCATTGTGTGTTGGGATAGCCAGCGTAGACCACCACTCTGTCCAGTTAGTACCACCATGTGTGGTGTGTGTCAACAAGCACACACAACATCACCTTCGGAGGTTCTGTAAATCGCAGTAAATTAGAGGATTTCGGAATTAAGAATAGAACTTCATTCAAGATTCGGTTTCACTTTTGTCGTTTTTAATCTGAAGCAGAACATTGAAGTTGTATGTATCATAATTTAATGGACATTGAAATGGTTATTTGATAATAGTTGCCTGTGAGTTGTGTATCCTACACAACTTCTTTACTTTAGGTGTTGATAATGATATTAATTTTTGTAGATAATTCATGGAAAATGTCAATGTTATGTTAATTAATAGATATTATTTGTCACAAAGGATTTCACTCACACTTCAGTCTGATTGCATTTATATTGACTTATTACTTCAGTTTAAAAAACGAAGTATAAAAATACACATAAAAGTAACAGGCTTACCCCAAAGTCATGTCCGAAGCATTAAAATTATTTC
Source organism: Nephrocerus scutellatus (assembly GCA_947095585.1). NCBI lineage: Eukaryota > Metazoa > Arthropoda > Insecta > Diptera > Pipunculidae > Nephrocerus > Nephrocerus scutellatus. The sequence continues at coordinate 29,073,704 of OX352765.1, read as the reverse complement.
GTAGGTAACCCAAAAACATATTTTAAGCAATTTGGAGCATAAAAAACAAAAAAAAAATTACCATCAGTATGAATGTGCAATGTTCTCGGGATAACTTTTTTGAGGCCTGTATACCTGTGTAGTATGATGTCTGATGATACCTCCCATATAAATTAAATAACAAATTTAACTTTTTAAACTTTTTCATTTTTTTCATTCGATATTAAACTGAAGCTTTGAAAATTTTAATTTCCCAGTCTTTTTTATGAAGCATTCAAGTACGACATCGCTTCATTGATCATTTGTGCTTCGAAAGCTATTTCAAGCTGTTAAATAGTTTGCTTGGAGTCAGAAGTCTCCAAAAATTGTTCCTTCAGTTGAAGATGTTCAAACATTAAGTTACCCGTCGTACTGTACTAATCTTCGGAGAGCTTACGCTATTGAGTATGATCTTCAAAACTTCGACCGAACACGATCGCAAAGCTCCTGTGGAACAAGAATAGAAAATTGCCTTACAACATGTTTCTTTATTAGTAGGTTCATTGTAGTAAAAATTATACATTCGTCTTTGTTAAGCTAAATCATAATGCGAAACAAGCAAAGCTGATAAACTATACTTGTTATCTATATTTTATCATTAATTTCATTCTCGATTATAACCAGAAATACATACCTACATAACATAAAATCTTTTAAAGTTCCAAATACCGATTCTTGAGTTATAATGATAATGAGAACACGAACCAATGTGCTCCCACTCATGTCAGCACAATTAAAAATTGAATAAAATTCTAAAGAAATAAAAAATAAAATACATTCGGTTGTCGATTACTGAAATGAAATTTCTTAAGTAAATTATTTAAAATTATTAGGATGACAGTTTAGGGATGCCAAACTGGATGACATAGGCTCGAAATCGGGACCGGTGGAGAGATTTTTTGCGGGAGTCCTGGCTTCAGTTGTAGAGCCAAATATGTATGATGATTATTAGGATGACAGCTGTGCTACTATGCGATTAACGTTTTGAGGAATCTTTGCCCTTTTTAAAATCCGTATATTAACTTCGCGTGAACGTATGTTTATGTTTTGTCGCCAGATAATGAGATAAATTTTTAATCCACTTTCTATTGCCCGATTTTATTTAAACTTTCAACATATATGTATCTGCAATGACAACACTTTCTGTAAAAATTTGAAAGTGATCGGATCCCAGGCCGAGGAGCTCCCATATAAAAATTTTTTAAATTAACTTTCGCTTTACCAGAGATTTTTGACTACTCTGTTTACCAATAACCACCTCGGTGACCACCGTATCCGTGTTGCTCGTATGTGTCGTCTGTTTCGAATAAAAATACAGTTCGGAACATATTGGTAGACCGAAAAACAAATAATTCAAGTTCTTTTGTATTTTTTGATAAGAGACGTTGTTTATACAGATTACAAATTCAAACATGTTCAATTACAAAAAACCGAACAAGGTTTATACATTTGGTTCCATAATTAGTTCGGCTACAAGAGACCTAATATGCCGATATTCTAACATAAAGGCAGAAGCCAGGTATGCTCAATGGAATGTTCAAAATCAATATAAAAAGACGCGTATTTGTAATTCGATTACGGATAACGACTTTTCTCAGCTTAAGCATTTTGCTTGCAAAAATCGAGTCAAGACCAAGTTTCCGAACTCTGGAAAAAGATAACCTATCTTCTGTATCGAGCAACCATAGCACGTAATAGGTTCATAGACATTTTGCAATTCATACGCTTTGGTTGGCATGCAACTAGATCTGTACGCAAGGCAGAAATTTAAGCTTTCTTTTCGGTCTTCTTGGGCAAAAGTACTGCCTGCATATTTGGTAAAACACCACCTTGAGCAATGGTAACTCCAGAGAAAAGCTTGTTTAATTCTTCATCATTGCGGATGGCCAATTGCAATTTAGTAAGCCCTATGACTGCGTTGCAGTGGATGAGCAGCTGTTCGGGTATAGGGTACATACCAGCTTTACGCAATATATGTCAGTCAAACCCGCCAAAAATATTATAAAAATATATAACAGATCCGTGGTTCTGTTGTCTACAGGGATGGAGCCAAAAATAAAAATAGATTATAATAAAGCAAAGGGCGGTGTGGACACGATAGATAAAGTATTGTCCCAGTACTCAACCAAAAGGATAACTTCACGATGGCGTTTCGGGATGTTTTATAATATTCTGGAGACGGCCGCCCTGCCCTTACTGCTTATTGTATATAAGGGAAACAGCCCAATTGTTTTCGCCAGTAACTCCGAAAGAAGGCAGTTCATCGAAAACATAGAAGTGGAGCTCTTCCCTTCTCTCACATTGAAAAGATCCAAAATGTTAACATTACTGGAAGATTTCATATCAGGACAAAAATAGAATGCTTGTTAGGAAACAAAACACATTGTCTACAATTTTTACACAATTAAAGCAATAGGCGAATGTATTTGGCAGCAATTCCTAACAAGAATAAAAAAGGTGATCTTAAAAATACATAGTGGTCACTCAACTTACCATTGGTAAGCTAAAGGGAAAAAATACAAAATTTAAAAAAAAAGGGGCACGCAAATTTTAATTTTAAATTTGTTTTAAATTTTATGAAGTAAAGCTACAAGTTGTTCAGAGAGATTAAAGCATTTTTAGATTGGATGAAAACTAGGCAAGTTTGGGGTAACAAAATTAATTATTGAAGAATTTATGTTTGGTTGTGCCTTTTTTTTTGTACTTTCTTGAACATATGTTGCATTCGTTGATATAGAAGCAGACTCAGTAACGTTCGCTCTTTCCTCCAAATCGGCATTACTGTCACTATCCGTCAACTGAAAATGCTCTTGACAGACTGCCTCTTCTATCTCCCTTCCTGAATTTTCTTCATTCTCAGAATCAGCTGTTTACTGTTGTAAATACGTGCTTAATTGTTCGTCGTTTATCTAATGAACAATTTAAAATTGAATTAAGAAGTAAAAATAAAGAAAAAAAATGTTAAAGCAAAAAGTCAAGGCATTACTAACCTTCGTCGATTCGACTACGGAAAGTGGCTATATCTAAATAACGGGTGTGTAAATTCTCGATTATGCCACAATTGAGAGATCTACACTAAATGAGCATATACGGTGAATGGGCGAGATTGGAACACTGAGCGAAAAGAAAATAAGGAAAATTTAAACATCCGTAGTCGATTCGACGAAGGTTGGTAATATAGGGTTAATGACAATACTTTCTGTACAAATTTGGAAGTGATCGGGCCACAGAGCCGAAGGATCTCCCATATTATTTTTTGTCTTCAAGATTTACCCGATTTTATTCAAACACACACTATCACCAATGAAAACACTTCCTGTAAAAATTTGAAAGTGTTCCGGCGCCAGGGCTGAGGGGCTCCCATAGAATTTTTTCGTGAGTGCTTATCCGATTAGCGAATTGACATAAAGCATTTTAATTTACATTTCAGTTTTTTTTTAAGTTACTCGTATAATAATATAATATTTGGCGCGACAGACCGTTGCGGTCTAAGTCCTACCTTTTCACGACCATTTGTGTTGTGCATGTATTTTCTGCCATTCGCGAGCGAGCTCAGAGCCATGCACTTATCCACTGAGCCACGGCGCCCACTTAGTCTTAGTTGTAAATTTGTAAGGGAAGTATGATCAATTAGCAGACTCAATTGTAAATCCAAAACTTCATTATAATATTTTCTTTTCTTTATTATGGATTTGTGGTCATTGCCGATTGCCCAAAATAAAAAATTTAACCCAATTTCTGTCAAAAATTTAACAAAATAAGCTGTCTTGACTTATTAGAAATATAGAGCCCTGATGGAAGCCTTACGTAAAGGATATTATAATGATATTATATGATATGATAACTCAAAACAATTAAAAAGTCGGTACTTATTTTTGCCGGAGACATAAAAGCAATTGAGATAGTTTTTAACGTAATTTAAAGAAAAAACAACTTTAATCCTACTTTCTTGTGGAATGGATATTTTTATTTATCGAAACTATAGTTGTTGTTAAATTGCAGAGAAGAAAACAATTTGTTTGTATAGCTAACATCACATTTTAAGATTTGATAATTACTTCCTAAACCCTTTCGATACACGACTGTCGACCACTCACAGAAATTTTTTCAATTGTAAACAATTTGCAAAAAATAAGCACTTTCTTCAAGCGACATGTTCCACATTTTGTTATCATCTACTGCGTACTATCCCATATAAATACATTTCAGGAGTTAAGCTCTTACGCCACTAAAACTGTTCAAATCTCACAGGTGCTGTCAATATACTTTTGAGAAAAATGTTTATTATACGCTCATACGACACAGCGTGAAGTTTAAAAAAAAAATATCAGTAACTAATTAGCCCCTGGAGATGGAATATGGTGTGCGGTCAGCATCCAGTAAGCGAACAAGTCAGCTGCAGTGTTAACGCGCTTACCGACCTGTCACTGTTGGTGCTGTCAATATTTGTCAAAGTGTCCTTTGCAGTGACACAGTCGTTTGATCAAATACTACGATTGCAGCGTACGTCACTTTGAGCAAACTTTAATGCACGCGCCAGTTGGACGCATTCGAACTTAACTGAGCTTGAATTGAACAGTTGGCAGAAGACAAGATCAAAGCAACAAAACTGTAAATACAACGGCATGGCAGAAGGTGCCATGTAACGGACGATTGTACTGATATCGTTTTTGGACTATTTTTTTTAGCTGGGAGGAAAGAAAAAAATGTCATGCTTTTGGGAGTTTTAATTGGAAACCAATGAAAGGAAAATGTTCTAAAACGCAACCGCGAAAAATATAAGTACTATAAGTAAAAGAAATGCGATATGTAAATGTAATTATAAATAAAATTCACATCAAGAAAAGAAAATTCTAATCATTTCTTTCTATCTATTATGGTTTTTCTTTTTCTTGAAATAAATGTGGCTTTTGAAGTGCATCGCAACGAGTCAAGCAAATTTCTGAAATGATATTTTTCAATTTTGATTAGAAGACATCGTTACACATCGCTTTTTCTTCGGCTAATCATTGCGCGACTGCTACAATGAGACTTTTTTTGGGCTACTTGGCTTATTCGTAGCTTGAGACCTTGTGAGGACCGACATAATGGGGTTTGTCCAACGAGACATCAAAAAACCTGTTTTTCCGCGGAAAACCGCCTTTTCACGATACCACAATACGGATGTGGGGGGATTCACTAATGACAACCATGCAAAACGAAATAAGGGCAACAATTTATGAGCCTGCACATGGAATGTTTGCACTCTCAACCGAATCACATTAACGGGGCTATTTGAGAAAAAATTGACAATAGTGCTATCCAGGAAGCCTATTTGTGTCAAAAGCAGACATAACAAGAAGTCTTATGCTTTGTACATATGAACGGCATAGTAGCAATCTGAAAAAAATTGGCTTAGCAAAAGAGGAAAAGCGCAAAAAAAAAGAAAGAGCAAGAAAAGTGCACTGTGAAAGCCATTGAGAGATGCTACTCTAGCAACAATGTTCGGATGTTTTACAAGCCAAAGCCACAAGCCCGGAACAGAAACCTTTAGAGAAAAGGACACCTCATGGTGGAATCATATTCAGCTATGAGAACATGCAAACCACCTTTTTATCGATTTCAAACAGCATTTAATGAGACAAGCTATACGACGTCATGTCCAGTTTTGGGATGAAAACTTGTTCGCCTGTTTATGATAACGATGGAGAATTCTCTCTTCTTCTTCGAGGTCGGAAACAAACTTTGAGATGTAAAGAATGCTAGAACTGGTGCATTTACTTACATTGAGAAATGAAAATGGGATTGGCGGCTGTTGAGGGCAAAACAAAATATTTTCTAGTAGCAGGAAAGCTTATCCTACATCAACGTACTGGAAAGAATGTCAAAAGAGAAAGCTCTGACTTAGATGTAGGTAAAAACTTTGCCTACCTAGCATCCGCTATAACAACTGATATCGACATAAGCTCAAAAACCAAAAAAAAAAATGAAAACTCATCCACTTTTCGGTCACTTTTCATTGTAAGAAGTATACTCGTACATGATGAATGAATAGTAATGTCACGGATATGTCATTTGAATAGTAAAACAATTGCTTTAAATTTGAGTACTGTATAGTTTCTTTCTTCAAAATGTTAATAATTGAAATTAACAAAAAAGTTAAAATGCACGTACGTTGCATTAGAATGAACAAAAAATCTCATTTTACATCAGTCATTGTTGTGAACCACAAAATATGTAAAACCCGAGACCAGTGCTAATTATGTGCCAGATAGTAAAACTACGAGCACCTACCTATACCTAATACTGCACGTAGTATTGGCCAATTCAAAATGAGTTTTCATTCAGCACAATTACCATCACAACGTGCAGCAATTTACATAATCACCCGTGTAATGTATCGGATTCCAAAATATGCAACAACACCATAAAGACCACTGCTAGCCACCACCATCAATAATCATAGCGTCGTCGATTATGGTGCAGTGGGGGATCAGAAACTCGGTCACTAATTCCACCGCCGCTGTTCATAAAACAAGTTTTATTTTTATTTTCCATTCAATTCATGACACCGACAAAAAAAATCACTCATTTTCAACATGTTGCCATATATCCAAAGAGGTGGTAAGGTTAATGTACTGCAACAAATGTTTCAACGAAAGGAAAAGTGTTGATAACAACAGCAGGTATTGCAACAAGTTGCATGGATCGTTTCAGATAAAATCGAACGTGAATCACTTGTTGTGAACGGACTAGTGGTATTCTCAATCGCTATCGCCTCCAAGAGGACACTGAAATACTTGTCCGACGACACTGCCGTACTCAGCCGGTACCTGCAACAACCTGGAAGTCCGACTGCGATGTTGGTTCTAACAATGACGGCGATGAATAATAGAAATCGTGACCAATTTGGTTTATACACGCGGATCAAAAAAGTGTCTTGCGGTGTTGCTATGCTCTGCGGTGTAGTTAGGGCATAGTAGTGGCGTACTAAGATGGAATTTTTATGCACTAGTACTTTATGTAAGTATTAACTTTAAAGTTATATGCGCGCACTAAAAGTCAATAAAATCGAGATGCGATTAAAAGATTATCACGCCAGTGCCTGCAAATGTATATGGGTATGCTGAAGTCTTAAAAACGCGATATGGAGATCGCAACAGGTTCTGTCTGTGCTGTTTTGGCCAATAGTTTGAAGGTAATTTCTGTGCAAGCATAGAATATAGGATATTAAAAGCGAATTTGTTGAAATATCGCTAATTAATGTCATCTGAATGGAGGTCAAAGATTCAGTAGGTCGAGTATTATATAATGTTTGTCTTTATATTGCTTCACATTATAGGTACTCAGACGAGTGCAAATAAGCGTTTGTTTGCTTTCCTGCAGGAATATAGCTCGGTTAACGTTTATTTCTCTATTTTCGTAAGTCATGAAGAATTATTTAATGCGCTCAACGGTGCTCAAAATTTTTAATTATAATAAATTTGTCTGCTTTTGTGGAAAGTTTTAGAAATTGGGCATGTACATTTTTGTACAGCAATAACACAGCAATTTGAACTATCCACAAAATTATATTTTTAAAAATGTTCCTAGTATATTTGCATGTAAAACTTGACACGATAAGACAACTGTGTAGTAACACATATCTGAATAACGTCATCATATTTTTTGGCTCTACAACCAGGGCCTACAGGAAAAATCATTCAATCTGTACCTACTTTGTGCCAATGTTATATAGTTTGACAAACCTAAACTCTGGACGTCATTTTCTATACCATTTTCCAGCGTATAGGACTGGCCTGCATCGAGCGGGCTATCCGAGACGTTGCCCCCGGTTATCTTTAGCGTTGAATTTCAGCTACACCATTTCCATTGACCTTTCGTTGACCTTCTAGCAACAGGTTAGATTAGGGGCACGTTGCACTTGTCCACCAAATAGCCCAGTGCATCGAGATACAAGAATATCTCAGGAGGTATCAATAATCCATTCTCCAGTGATCTTTCGAAGTACTGACGATTGGGTTGAAAGGCTCCGGAAATAAAGTCGTGTTCAACAGAGGCTGACCGAGAGAAATTGTTCAGTTTTTTTATTCTGGACACTCCGGGAGCTTCCTAGAGTTTCTTATTCGGCACGTATCGTTTATAATCGAAATGTTCGCTTCTATACATACTCATATATTCTCTTGGCATTTCCTCTAAAAGACGCGGATTTTTCAATATATGAAGGACTGTTGTTTCACCATATTGGACACGCATATGTTAAAATGCCAATGCCGGTCTTACGAATGCCTGCTAAAAAAGGACCTTCAACTCTCATTTCAAATAGCGTGAAGAAAATAAAAATTTTAGAGCCAAAAAAGGAGCTCTTCACTTTCTCACAGCGGTATTTACGTTTTCATTGTAATATAAAAATGGTTCGAAATAAACACCTAAATATTGCATTACCTTCTTTGTTGGAATATGGACTCGACTCAACTCTCGAGTCGTGTACGTATATAATAATTTCGTCATCGTAAGCGAGGGATGCACCCATATCATTCACCTGCACGTTAGCACCATGAAGAAGTCCTAAATCTTCATTTTTATTTTCTGTTCTGAAGTGCAATATTGCATCAGCAATCATACCCATATCGTTGCTGTAATCACCAATATTTCATATTACTTCAGGAAATACTAGATATGATATTTTTACATCATTATCAGCAGGAAGAGTATAGTAATCTGTAGATCTATTTGACATAAAGTTATAACGTTTATAATCTGCTCTGCTTGGTCCTTAGCTTTGAGCATCAACAAATCCACCAAAAGTCATTCTTGAATTACTTTGCCCTTGATTGGTGTCGATAACATCAACTCCACCAATTGAAATAACAGGAATTGCCATAGTTTTTGAAACCTTACCTCTTTCTTTATTAGAATTCTTTGCGTTTAGAGCTTTCGCTTTTGAATCCTCTACAAGCTTTGCTTTTTTCTCATTTGCTAGCCTGATCTCCTCCTATTTCTTCTGCTCGGCTGCTTATCTCATCTCCTTCTTTTTCTTAAGCTCATTACCTTTTTTTCTTGGATCAAAATTACATATTCTGTCCATCTTTTTCGGTTTTTTATGCTTTTATAACTTCTGTTTTCCAGAAGTTTTTGTGCTCTCTTGCTTTTTCTTCATATAATTATAAGAAAAGTCAGCTAAATTTTTCGAATACGGTCATTAGAACTGCTGACTCCATCTTAGGCAGTAGCGGTAGTGATCGAAACGACTGGTTCGATCACGAATGTAAGCTAGCGACTGAACGTAAGAATGTTGCGTACCGAGCAATGTAATCTTATAGAACGTGGGAACGCGAAGAAGAATATAAAAAACTCACAAGATATAAAAAAACAGTTCACTGGCGAAAGAAAGCGGCCTGGGAGAAGAATCTCGTCCGTGAACTAGAACAGTACAGAGAGCGAGGACCGCACCAGGCCGGAAGTTCTACCAAAGAGTCTGCGGTATGACGCAATATACACCGCGTTGGACATACTGCAAAGACGAAGAGGGTAGTCTGATCGCCAATCTCAAAGGCATCTTAAAGCGATGGGAAGAGCACTTTCATAAGTTGCCTAATGGCCAGCTAACTGAGAAATTGGAGGCTCCACGATTGACCGAAGACCACACAGACGAAGTTAGCAGAACGATAAATCGGCTCAAAAATAATAAGGCCCCGGGATCTGATGGTATCCCAGCGGAGCTGATTAAAACAGGAGGCACCGCAATACACCTGGCAATTCATGAACTAATAGTGCTAGTATGGAAGAAAAAGCTATGCCAGAAGACTTACGAAGAGGCATCCTCTGCCCATACATAAAGAGGGAGATATCAAAACCTGCATCAATTATAGTGATATAACGTTGTTGAGTACCGCGTATTAGATTTTCTCCTCTCTCCTTCAAGGCAGGATAGCCCCATACGCTAAAGTCATCATTAGTCCATACCTGTGTGGCTTCATCCCTTGCAAATCAACAACTGACTCATATTTATGGAAAAATGTATAGAGTTTCAAAACTCATTACACCTTTTTATAGACTTTAAAGCCGCCTATGATAGCATAGCTAGAGTAGAACTTTATAAAGCCATGAGAGAATTGCGCATCCCAAATAAACTAACAAGATGTAGGTTGACCATGACCAGTGTTAAAAGCCAAGTAAAAATATCTGGATCACTATCAAGCCCATTCAACATTTATAACTAGCTCCGACAAGGGGATGGACTGGCCTGCGTCCTGTTCAACTTGGCGTTGGAGAAAGTGATCCGAGACTCGAGACGTAACGGCGAGAGGAACAATCCTCTATAAATCCATTCAGATACTGGCTTACGCAGACGATATTGACATCGTTGTTAGAAACCGAAGATCTGTACAGGAAGCTTTCATCCAGATCGATCAGGCGGCACAAAATCTGGGGCTTCACATCATCGGTAGGCTCCGATGGGCAGGAAGCCGACCAAGCATACGCTGGAATGATGGCGTAGACCAGTACGCCCAGAGTTTAGGGATGACAAACTGGATGACATCGGCTCGAAATCGGGACCGGTGGAGAGATTTTTTGCGGGAGACCAGGACCGGGCACCGGTTGTAGAGTTCAATATGGTCCGTTACCTTGGCGGTTGGCGATCAGATTACTCTCTTGTCTTTGTCACGCGGTATAAAAAATTACGGGATAACAACAACTCCTTTGTAGAAAGTTTCTTGCTTCGTTCGGTCGTACCTCTCCGTACAGTTCCTAATCTCAGACGAGTTTCCTATTCCTCGCTGCTAATTTCTTTCGATCGTGAACTATTTTTAAATTCACTACTTTAACTTCGCGTGTCCGTGTGCTTGTGGCTGGCCAAAGTTTGTGGTAAATTTTTAATCCACTTCCTAAACCCGATTTTATCCAAGTGCACACATGTGCATTTCTGATGACAACAATTGTTGTAAAAAAGGGACTTCCATATATATAAAAATATTAAATCTTCGGTGATTTCCTTCAGATTTTGTACAGATGTTTATTCTCTAAGAATTTGGAAATGATCGCGACCCACGGCCTAGATGCCCGATAACCCGATTTTGTTCAAATTTGCACAGTGTGCATTTCCGATAAGAGAATTTACATGAATTGATTTTTTTCATATATACAAATACAAATACCCTGACTCTTATTATAAGCAGAGATAATGAGCACCTGCCATACTTACAACAATAAATATATTATGGGCGTGAGACTAATTTTAAAATTAGAATTATTTAAAGTAAGTAAAAACTACAAATGAAGTTTTTGCTATAACTGGCAACTCGAATCATGAGACTTCTTTATTACTTTTATTGACTTAAACTTTTATCATTACAATTATATTCTTTCTGTCAAAAGATTGATCGTATTAGCGTATATAATGCAAAGCAAATTCTTGCGTTTCCCCGAATGTCTTCCAACCAATTTCAAGCTTCTTCTTCATCTTCTTCCACTTGTTCTCAAAAGCAGCACTATAGGTAAATGCAATTGCAGATCATCAGGTCAAATCCATCACGTTTTTGTCGTCATTGCCAGCAGCATCGGCCAGCCGTGGTTTCTCTTATTTTTTCGCTTTTAGTTGTCAATAAATCTTTGTTCACAAATAACGCGAATCCACAACAAAACCAATCGAATCATGCCACAGAAAATTGCAGATTACACGCGCAACTCTGCACCTTCGTTTGTCAGAAGTCATTGGCAGTGTTATTTGTAGTGGCCCTAGAGCGGTCGGTGATAGAAAACCAATTGTGTGTTCTGTCTCTATGACGTTCAACCTTTTCTATGCGCCGAAGTTTTATGGGAATTCATTTTTTTATTTATGCCAATGGCTAACGGCAGCGTGTTGTGCATCGCACTTTCAATAAAACAAAAAGTTACGTAACTGAGTATTTTGCACCTGTACCTTCGGCAGACAGGAACATTTTATTATCATTGTTAGTCGTTGTTTTCAGTAAAGAAAAGTATGTAGGTACCAATTCATAAGAAAGCATAAGATATACGTTATGTGATTTGTCTATAATATAGCATGAGCTTTTTGACTTCTATTCAAGCCGAATCTACAGACATCTTGACTCTGTACGTCTAAGAGTGAAAATATGACCAGTGGTTCATTTTTCGCACTGGTTTTTTTGCACCCTTATAATGCTTAGCACAGCGTGGGCGTTAAGATTAGGGAGAGGAAAAGATGAGATGTCTATGCACGCGTGTCTTAAACGACTTCAGATCATAAAAATGCGGAAACACAGAATCAGGCAAATCATTCCACATAACTATCGTGCGGCTAAAGAACGAATCTTTGAATTGGTTAGTACGTCCGAAGATAGGCTTAATGGTGGACCCTGGAGCTCGAGTTGAGGCTCGGGTATTACGGATGGGTTGGATAATAGGCGGGATGCATCTGGATATTTCTTTTGAACACCGCTTGTGGAAAAAGCGATAAAACATTCCTACGATGTTTAAGCGATTCGATTGTTTTCGCGATATGTACATCACTAATAAGTTTTAACGAGCGGTTCTGAACTCTGTCTAGTAGATGCAATGTGGTCTTGGGGGCAACTGCCCCGACAATACAGTTGCATTCAAGTTTAGGGCGAATATACGCCTTGTAAATAGTAGCCAGATATGAAGAAGTAAAGTACATCTTGCACCGTTTTAGGAAACCTAAACATATCGCAGCATTTTTTGGCGATGGCAAATATGTGATCGTTCCAACGAAGCTTGTTGTTGACGCACATACCGAGAATTGAGAGCTTTTCAGTTTCTTTGATGCAAGATCCATTCATGGATAAAGGTTGGGGGCTTAAATTACGCTTAGACGACAGAAGACAAAATTGGGTTTTAGAAGCGTTAAATTCAACTCTATCATTTAGACCCCACCTTGTCAGAATTTAGTGTGCTTAACATACGTTGTTGTTCAAGTTTGTAACGAAGAGGGGCGTGTAGAAAGCGTGATGTCATATGAAAAGCTAAGAGTACTGTCATCAGCGAAGGATGGGTCAGAAAGATCAGCGGTGAACATTGAATTTGAATCCGTCCAATACGACCTGAATTGAACGGTCAGAAAGGTAGTTACTAGTCCAATCGAGCAGGGTGTTATTATTTCCATAAGCATTCATTTTCGACAAAAGAGCTTGATGCTAGACTCTGTCAAATGCCTTGGAAATATCAAGTGCAACAACTTTATTTCACCAAATTTGTCAACAGACTGGCTCCACTTTTCAGTGAGATAAGCCATCAGGTCACCTGTAGAACGCTTCCTACGAAAACCATACTGCTGGCCACTAAGGATTTCACGTTATTCAAGGTATTGCATAAGCTTACGATTGATCAGGGTTTCCATGACCTTGGAGAGTATAGATGATAGTGCAATGGGTCGGTGCGAGGAAAGAGATGACGTTTCGCCTTTTTTAGAAACAGGCTGGATAAAGGCTATTTTCCAATTCCTTGGGACGACTCCAGAAGAATAAAAATTATAAGGATAAGAAATGAAAAAAAAGTGGTAATGCCAACGTTAAAGAACACCTCTTCAAAACTATAGCGGGAATGCCATCAGGCCCAGCAGATGGCCTGTAATCATATTAATATTAGTTCAGGATCTTGACCTGACTTTCGAGTCCACACACTTTGTCCTCTTATACTTGCAGTTCATAATAAATTTTACCTTTACATCAGTGCGTTACACTTTAAGCTTAAATATAAAATGAATATTCATCAGTCTTTCGTTGGATAGACACTCAATTGCATAGCTCATTAATGATCTTTTTTTTAATGAAGATGAAAAATTTACCATATGCAGAAAACAACTTACAGGTGGTATTGTTCTCAAAAATCATCAAAAAGAACACCATCACACATACACACACATATTTAAAAACAAAATTGATTCGAATGTACTCCCTCTTAATCCTGCAGGTCTTTTATATTTTTTATCGGAGATGTCTTTTAAAAACTGAAGAAATCCATCAAAAAAATTCTTCAGTGCACATGAAGCTACTTCTTTCGTTTTATAGAAATCAGTGTCATTTCTGTTGCAGCAGATCACAAAGTTAAAAAATTGCCCCACAATACAATAGAAAGATAAAATGGAAAGGAAAAAATGTCATCTGACGAATCAATTAATCATCATCATCAGGAGCTGATAAAAATAAGACGATCAAGGACTACTGAAACTTGATCCAGATCATATGAATGGAAGGTAGGTATATGAGAACAATAAAGTCTGAACATACAAGTCGATGCGTTATGAAGTTTTTAACTCAAAAGAGTAACTAACCAAAAGTAGTTGATTCTTTAATTGAATTGGAAAAAACACTCGAGCACACATGAACTTGAAAATCCATAAATCTAACCATCCAACATCAAACCGGTTTTATTGTGCCATTCAGCCGTGGAGCTGGCCAAAAAGACTCACAAGTCGTTACAAACAAACCCAGTAGCAATGCAGACGGAAACACTTCGCTAAATGAATTGTGGATAAACTACTACTCCAATATCCACTTTGATACCTGCAAGACTGCACAAACCCAACTATAAACCAGATATACATATCTATACATTATATCCTTTTTTTGTCCAAGTCAAATGGTGCGCACGCGTACGACATGTACGGGTGCACGCTGTACGAACGAAACGTGCGTAAAAGTGCACGAACACATTCGTTGGAGGAATAAAATGGTACATCAATCATTTACGCATACAAAAGCGAAAATGTACTTTGGTCGTCGATGTGTGCCCGGTGGCACGGCACACGCGCAGGGTCTACTTAAGGCTCTCAAATCGATACAAGCAAGTTACGGCAACAGTTACTAGATGATGAGCGATGACCGCAGGCGATTGTCCAACAACTTAAGTGAATTTTTTCACGCCTTGTATGTCGTTGGCTTTTGTTTTGTGGTTTTTATTTGTCAGTTCTTGTTCTTATTCTTGTGGGAAATGGTGGGGAGTAGGCAACAACCAAAAGGCCTGGATTGAAAATCGGAGGAGCAGGCAATTGAATATTTTTCAAGTTTTTATTATAACTTTCTATTGATTTAACGAAATCTTAAATTAATTTTTATTCTTTTCAGAAAGTTTATCCATATGGGATACAGTATTAAAAATAATTCAATAATAATAATATTCGGCGCGACAGACCGTTGCTGTCCAGGGCCTAGCTTTTCGCGACCATTTGTGTTGTGCATGTAAATTGTTGAACACAAATGGAAGGGGGACCTACAATTTAATGCCGAATCCGAATCCGAACGATGAATTGAGAAGCTTTTCGTGATAAGTGATTGCCCTCGGACGTTTGTCAGACATTTAGAGGTGAAAAATACTTTTGGTGTTTCCTGGGATTCGAACTACGAGCCCTCTGCTCAGAAATCCATGCATTTAAGCACTGGTCTACTGCACCCACTGGGACTTAAAGTTTTCTCTTACTTTAGGTCATAATTTTTGCAATTTTTTTTCAAATAACTTTGATTTCCCAAGAGAACGATTTTTGTCTTCTAAATTCTCTCGTTTATAGTTTTATTTTAAATTTTGGCGGTTTTTTGTTTTGTTTTTTGAAGTGACGTTTTTTTATGCAAATAACCACAGTCCAGGTATTTTATAATTCCGATACATCGGAATTAAATCGCTTCGTGTCATTATTTTCCCTTGACTTGGACTCGCAATTTATGTCCGTTGCGATTTGCGTTTCAGCTTTTGCCTCAATTCAGCCAATGTTCCAATCCGAAGTTATAATTCACATGGCCGAGAGTGCACGTACAAGGGCTTAACATTCACTATTGGTTTTTATATAGAAGCCCCAAGTTAGACAGTGTTTCAAATTAGATCGAGTTTGGTGCACATGTGTGCAAAGATTGAATAAAATTGGGTTTTAGGAAGTGAATTAAAAATTGATCACAAGATTTTGCCAGCCAGACACAAACAAACACACGTGTACGCAAATTTGATATCATCACATTTGGCTCTTTAACCGGGGTCCGGTCTTGGCCTCCCGCAAAAACATGTCTCCACCGGTCCCGATTTTGAGTTGATGTCATCCAGTTTTGCATTCCTAAACTCTAGGCTTCCTGGTCTATGGTCTACTTCCAGGGTGGGTTTGGCTGGCCTCACTGTAGTCAATCAATTTTCGAGCAGGATCCTCTTCGCTCGTGCGAGCTACTTGTCATGCCCACTGGAGCCTACCGTGCTTAATTCTCTTCAGGATGTCGTCATCACGGTAACGGTCGTAGATCTCATCACTTTAGAGTTTACGGAATCGTCATTCCTCACATACGGGCCGACCATTCTTCGTAAGACTTTTCTTTCGAACGCGGCTAAGAGGTCAGAATGCTTTTTGCTAAGCACTTCTTGGATCCATATGTAAATACTGGTATGGCCATTGTCTTATATATCAGCAGCTTGGATGTTATGGTTAAATTCTTGAAGAGTCCTGACAGACTAAAGTAGACTTCGTAGGCTTTAAGCAACAGTGCGTGTATTTCTGTTTCCATGTTCCATGCTGTTATCGGCTGCTACAGTTGCGAGATAGTTAAAGGATCTACCTTAAATTCGCACTCTACTACTTTAATTAAGGGACCAATATTGGATCTTCTGCTTGCAGACGTGGCCACCATATACTTTCTATTGCTCTCATTTATGTGCAGCCCCAGATTTCGTACCGCCCGCTTGCTCTGGATGAAAGCTCTTCGTGTACAGCTCTTGGGTTTATATCAACTATGTCAATGTCGTCTGCCTAAGCCAGTATCTGAGTGGACTTATGGATGATTTTTTCTCTGGCCGTAACGTCAAGGTCTCGGATCATTTTCTCCAACGCCAGGCTTAAGAGGACGCAGGATAGTTCATCACCGTTTTATTAAATGTTATTGATGTTGATCTTGCATGGGGTTGATAGTGATCCGGATATTTTTACTTGGATTACAACATTGGTCATGGTTAACCTACATAGTGATCCGGATATTTTTACTTACTTCAGTTAATTTGGTATCCCGAATTCTTTCATGGCTTTATAAAGTTCTACTCTGGCTATGCTATCATAGGTGGCTTTAAAGTCTATAAAAATATGGTGCAGTGAGTTTTGAAACTCTAGACATTTTCCATTACCTGCCTAAGAGTGTAAATCGGATCATTTGTTTATTTGCTTGGGATAGAGCCACACTCTTATGGACCAATGATGACTTGAGCGGATGGGGCTATATTGTCTTGAAGGATGGAGGAGAAAATCTTATACGCGGTACTCAACAACGTTATACCACTATAATTGCTGCATGTTATGATGTCATGTTCTATTGTTTGGTGCACCTCTTCTGGCATCGCTTCTTCCTCCCATACTTGCACTATTAGCTCATGGATTGCTTGGTGTATTGCAAAGTAAATATAGAGAATTTAAAAAGAGAATATATATAAAAAAATTTAAGTACGGCTCACTGGTCAATGACTTTTGTCCAGGATCAGACTACATCGGAGTGTTAGAAATCTTCAAAGATTATTACCGTAACATTGTTTATCGTTCCAGATGTTAAATTCTATTTTGTTTAAGGCGTGTAGCAAAAAAAAACTCCGTAAATATTTATTGTCACAGACATAAAGATTCCTTCTCTAAGCTGCTGCCCTTCTATGGATTGCTGATTACGACATATAAGATTTCAGAGAGTTTTAGTACCTTTACTACTATGGAAAAGAGTACACTTCGATAACCCACCATACAACTCAAATATTACTCACAATTCCACTCATTTCAGTGAAGCGCTCAGTTTCTCACCTGGATTTACCTGGTTGTTGTAGCATTTGCGTACAGTATAAGAGTTTTGAGAATTTTTTTCAACTCCAAACTACTATTTGTGTGCTGAGGCGAAAACCATTATTTCACCACTAAATGCAACTCGTGCTGCTCAAGTGCTAATGCTAACCCTAACGAATCGTATGTAGGTCCGATTAATGTGAGCCTTTGGGTGACCGAGCAGTCTGGCTTAGCTGATCGCAGATAAAGTGTCATTTGTTGTGTATTTGTTTTCGTTTCGATTTTCTCATTCATCGAAGTTTACATAATCGTGTGCGTGACTCACGACAGAAAAAGTGAAGTTCATGAATAAATAAGATTTTGAAGAAAACTTAATTGATTGATAGATTTCGAATGGATTCCGAACATAATAGTATTTAAATTAGGAGGATTGTATCTACATATAATTAAGGTGCAAATTTAAAAACTTTAATAAACAAATAACTAAAATACACTTCCTGTCTTCCAGTAATTAAGACGTTTTTTCAAAATAATATATTAATGGCTGAATTATAGAAATTTTTCTTTTTTTAATAAAAAATTATATTTAATCGGATATTTCAACGATAAAAAAATTATTTAAAAAAATAAAAAATAAAATAATAATAAATAATTTTTTGATTGTTAAAAATGGTGAAAAACACGGAAATATCCGATTAAACATATATTTAAAAAATGAAAAAAAAAACAATAATTCATCCATTAATGTATCATTTAAATATACAAATATTTCAGAAGTTTTTCACACTGTAGATAATTGTGCCGATTTCGAAAAATAAAACAACTGCCAATGGTATTTGCTGCTTAAAACTTTCGATTTAAATTTGTCTCGATGTTTTATTTTAAATATTGGTAACTCCTTTTAAAAATAAACTTGTCAGCTGCTTGCACGAACATCACAGCGAAAATAATTCGTTGACAGTGAAAATGAATGAAATTTATGACATTATGCAGATACAAATTTGTGGGAAATTTGTTGCAAATTGTTATTAATAAATTTGTGTGTCAATTTATCACTGGCAAGTTGTATCTATCAGTGTACACATCGGATTTTTAACATCTCATTGATCATCTAAATTCTAAATATGAAGAAGGTGAATAGATTACAAAATATCAATATAAAAATATTGGAATTTTAACAGAAGAAGTGTTAACCAACGACATTATTGTTTGTTAAAAAGAAAAAAAAACTTCCCAAATAATAGAAAATAAGTCACAGGGAACTATGGTCTCATATACCCATTATTTTTTGCTTCATTTTTAGCTTATAGCAAAAAAAATTCTCCACGAATCATAATGTTTAGATAATTCACTTTGGACTCGTCGTATGCTCTTATAGCTCTAATAATGTACAAAATAGTTAACATAATTAAATAACACAGCTCCACGGCTAACAAATCTTAATAAAAAGAGGAAACACTTCCAACAACAACTAGAAACGTTGTTGCTAATGCCGATGATACCTCTTTTTCTGTGATAATGTGCGCTGATAATGATGACAGCAAATAGCGTAAATGTCGGTGTTGACAAAAGTCTGAACGAACGTGTCGTACACGTATAGTTGTCAGCTTCTATCCGGCGAACACAAGATTAGTTATTGCAACAGTACCTTCTTGAGAAATGTATAGTAAATATTTGTTAATTAAAAAAGTTAACAAGTGTACCACTAGATATATACTAACATCAGAACGTCGATGTTTTACCGTCGGCATGAACGTAAATTATTAGCTCTTTTGTCATGATGACTACGGCTGCTTTTGTAAATAGACAGTAATTGTTAGGCTTTTAATGAGTTTGGTAATACCACATAATATACCCACATATACAGTTGCATATAAACATATTCCACGATAGATTAAAAGCATTTCTGTGATTTTTATAAGAAAGTTTATTTATGTGTTCTATAAACACGTGCAACTGTTTTGCATTCTATAGGGCTTTTGATGTTGCTAGACTTTCGTGCAAAGACCAGGTGACTGTAACCTCCAGTATCCATGCTCGAAAATGAAAAGCTAATGAACTATTTTTCTGTTAAAAAAATCAAATGTTGAATCTGCAAGTAACGAAGAACGATTAGGTTCTTTAAATCTCGAAGAGGAATATCTTCCGCCAGTAGAAGGTTTAGCTTCTGCGAGCTAAGACTCAGAATGTATATTCATCCACCTTCGAAAGTGTCATCGCCATAGAGCAGGATTTGAATGATAATTGTACTTTAAAGGGTTTTCTTAGTGTGCCGCGAGAGTGCTTAACTACTCAACTTCTTATACCAAGGAAACTGAGATTGGCAATATTGATTTCTCTTTTGATTGCTTAGCTTGTGGCGTTATTAAATGTTATAGCGGAGCTTAGTTAGACAAGATTCATAACTACTTCAAAGATATAGCTGTCTAGTCTGAAGTCGTCATCAATACGCCGATTTTGGGTATTTCTTCTAATTATTTGTGTAATTAGATAACTCAATCCAAATCTATGGATCCGTATGGATAATTCCACTACGGATTCGAATTTTGTGTTTTTGGAATGTTCTATTTTCCATTTTGTAAACACTACGAGCATTATTATTGTTGTCGCATCTTCGATAGCGTATATTTCTTGCATTTTCTTTTTCGCTAAGTAATTCTGTAAAAAAGTATACTTACTCTAATTGACTAGCATATAACACAATAATTTTTATAATAATGTAAAATAATAAGCCATAATTATGTTTAACGCAGTTTAACAATTTATAAAGTACTTATCCTATTAAAGAAATTTTTTATTTTAAATTGTTTCACTCACTCTTTAAATGTGATCAATATTTACATGAAATCTATACTGAACTAGTTCACTCCTTTTAGTCTAATTATCAGGTCATTATTGTCCAGTAGCTGGACATCCTCAACGTTGATGTGTTGGCGTAGTAGTTGTTTATGGTTTTGAGCATGCTTTTTGATGACGTTGTCGGCAATTTCTAACTCTAAATCCTTATGTAAGTTGTCATTACATTTACATTACATTGCGTTTTCTTGACATGCGGCTTCCAGCTGAGCTTGGCTTCTAATTTCAAACAAACATATTTTCCTGTGTTCGCGTACGGAACAACTTAATATTGATGTACGCTGGCTTATGATGGATATGATTGTTGGTAAAGTCAATATCCATAGATTTGGTTTGGTTTAATTTGACACACCACTTCATAGTCCAGTGTTATGCTTCGGCAATAGCTATTTATAATTTTTCCGTTAAATCGATATTTTTGTCGCCAATAGCCATAATTGTAGTAACATCACCGAATTAGCAACAATATTTTGATTGAACGTAGGTAAGTCACTAGTGTACAGGAGATAAGCTGTTGGTCCTAGTACACTTAACCGTGAGGTTCAAATTGCAGCATAATATCTAACCGTTATGTTGCAGGACCTAAACACGGAATAAAAAATAATGGATTCCAAAAAGATACGAAATACGAGTATGCTTAATGGCGAAAGCTAGGAAAGCGCGGGGCTTAATCCCTAATCTCCACAGACCACGGTCCTAGTACACTTCCTTATGGAACACCTGCTTGAATTTTCTCAAGGTCAGATTATTTAGCTGCTTAGAGATTACAATGCATTGAGATTTTTTGCATTTAGCATTAGACCGTTTGTATTAGACCACAGCACTATGTTTGAAATGATAATCATTTATACAACTATCAGCATGCTCGATTAAGCCCGGGCAACTCAGGACGAGCTAAGGATCATCATCGTACATATGAAGTGAGCTCTGCATAACGATGGATGGAACTTCATTTACAAACAGAGAAAATAATAATGGTCCTTCTGGTTATAGGAAGAAAGTCTGGCAGAGCCTTTTTAATTGCCACTGCCTGTAGTCTGCCTGTCCCTCGTCTGCTTATGCCTGTTAAGGCTGTCATGCAACTATGTTTCGGCCGAAATCCAGATTGTTTAGGCATTTAGATGTTATGGGTGGAGAGGTGTTGATTTATTTGATTTGTATAATATTTTCAAATATTTTAAATTTTGGATAAAAAAGGAGGAATATAGATCGGTCTAAACTCATCTCCTTAAGGTGTCTTAGGGAAGGGCAGTACTTTTGCAACTTTCCATTTTGCAGGAAATATACCCGTTGTCACCACTATGTTGACGATGTACGTAATATAGGGCAAAATGATAGGTAAGATGATTTTTAACAAGGATGGGTGTATCTCATCAACGCCGAAAGAATTAGACATCGGTGGCGTTCAGTGCCGTAAAAGAAAAACTAGGGCCGTTTATAGTGGATGATGCTGCACCGCTTAGATGAGAGGAGTTCTGTTGGATATATGAAGCCAAATTCTGTGGGGAATAATATCTTTCGGCTTTGATATGGTGTTTCGGTGGATTGTATAAACCAACTACAGTAATGTTGCATTGTTTGTGCTTTTTTTACAGCCGTTGCTTGAATATCTTCAGCTTTGATATAAGTTTGTTCAGTATGATAGATGTTCTCTTTTACTAACACTAAACTTCCACCGTTTGCTGCATTTTCTGGATATCTTTTGTGATAGGTACTATATAACCTTTGAATAAAATAAATTATTGTTTTGTTAAATGTGTTTCTGAAATTAAACACACGTCAATTTTATGTGTGTCCAGGATTGCCTGAAGTCTTTGTTGGTGTATTCGCAGTCCGTTTGCGTTCCAGGACTTAATCATGAGTGTATTATACATTTTATTTCTTTTTGTATTTTGGAGCTATCAACTTTCTAAGTCACTCATTCATGTTGGTTTGATAATTATTAACTATACTCGTAAAATTATAGAAGCTCTAATAATGTTTTAAACTTTTAGCATATAATGTTAACCAAAACTATAACTTTAAAATGGACGTCTTTATGGTATATTATTACAACATAAGTAATAAGGGATGAAAATATTGCATCATAGTGCGCACATAAAAAACAACCTCCACAAATGCTCCCATATGCTCCTTTTGAATTCTCCACTAGTTAATTAATAGTAAGTCGCATTAATTTCTTCCACACTATATTTTTAGTCATTTCCATTCAAAACTGCACGAAGGCAAGTTGTGCAAATGACTTAGTATTTGGAATGATTTTTGTACATAACATACACACAAAAGAATACGAAACGACTTCCACACAGTCAAAGATTCTTGGAAATTCTATTGTGAACATTCGTGAGAATTTGTCGTCATCTCTTGACTAAACGAAACCAATCGGAAAATAAACATTAGAGTTCCGTTTTGGTTAGACGGGTGTGTGTTTTGTCACATTAGTAACAAAAGAACTCAAGAAAAAGGTAATGTTTAGGCTCACATTGTAGTAAAGAGCGATACGATATTTGCTTTTATTATATTGCAACTATACACTAAACAAGTGAGCCGTCTGTTAAAGTTCGTTTAGGTTCTACATTGGTTCATAATTCGTGGAACTGACAATCAGTAAAACTTTCGTTGAGGCTTTTGATTTTTTTTTCTGGAATTTCTTTGACACAGTTAGACACACTACTTCCTGTATACATACTTTTATTTATGTTATAATTCTGGGAAACATATACGACATTTAAACACAAGGCACTACGAACGATCCATTTTGCTATGTACGCCATTATTTGAAATAATTAACCAACAAATAAACCTTTTTATTTGTGGAGTAGATACTACAAAGTGGAGTACAAAAGTGCAATTCAAATGTTGAGAAAATCCTCACATATAATTGCATATAAAATGCACCATCACGAGTACCGCAACGACATAAAAACTATGCGACGGTATAAATTGACCAATAGCTACGAGTACCTGTCCGCGGCGCGCTATAAGAATGCAGTTAGTTTCAATTTAATTGTCTCCCGCTGTTTTATCAATTATACACCGAAACACTATTTATAAGCCCAGCAGTTGGTCGTCGGCGCAATTGATTAAGTGTCGTTTGCTCTGTCTTTGCGAATTGATTCAGCACACATTTGAGTTACGCACAGCGTAACGGTTTAGCCTGATGTTGCGACATTTCTCATTGGTTGTAGATATATGTACTTATAAATACGATTGCTAATTAATTAGTATACAAAACGCCACAATGTGGGTGTGTTGAGTATGCTGTTAAGCAAATTATTCTCATTATGGGAACTGTTGAACGAATGCTTAAGCAAATAGCGTTGGCTCTGAAATTTGCGACATTATCAATTTTAAGATGGTTTCTGCAAAGCAAATAGGAATGTCTATCACTATTAAATAAAATTAAGCTCAGTTTTGAAAAAAAGAACATTTGTTGTATAAAGATGGAAATACAGAAAACATCATTAGGGGAAGAAACAAATAAATCAAGCCTCATGTAAACACTTCCTACTTAATTGTACCTTTAAAATAAAGAATGGTCTTGGCTTGCGTAGATTTGATTAATACACAATTGTTCTCTCGCATTATAACAGAACATATCTTATCTTGAAGGGATATAACTCCAATTAAACTTTATTTGGTTCACGTCCCACTGATATTTATTGATTACTGGATAAATTGTTTATTGATCTCTTCACTATACTATCCATAACTACCCGCTGATAATTGATTTACTGATGCATGAAAGGGGTTTTCTAATGGACTGATTACCCCCCACCGCTCTATTGAATTATATTTTTAATTAAAATCGTTTGTTCATGTAAAACCGGTCGTTGCAGCTGGACTGGTGTCACAGGTCAAATTCCATCATTCGATCAATGTCTCCCACAACTACTCACGAGTGCAGTGCATGCTTTCAGTTTGATCGAAATCAATGAAAATCCCCCCGAGGTGTTATGGCCACACACATTTCAGTGCTGCGCATTTGAGGAGATTTCACCATTGGTCTGCTCGGCGTTGTTGGTCAAGCAGTAGAGATACGAACAGATACTCGTACCAGTTCATTAGTTGAATTGCTTCTTGCACGTCATACATGTGTACGCCACTTGTACGTTTACAAATAATTTTTCATATTTTTTAATGAAATTATTGCTGCTATTTCTGAGAAAACTATAAAAACGTGAACAGCTTGTGCTAGTGCTAAGTTAAGGCTGCAACTCTGAGAGCAGCGACAGTTAAATAGGAGTTAACCCTGTGGATCCCTTTGTTCATTACAATGCGGATATCAACTTTGCAACGCAATATTTTATGAAAAAATTTCAGATAAATTTTGATTTTCCAATCTGTTTATGTACTCTTGTACATATCCTAATTTTTGTTCCATTTTATATTATTTGGCAGATAAAATGGCTTTGTTAAAGAAAGTTCTAGTGCAGTAAGGGGGTAATAAAAAGAACTTTAATAATTTAAATTTAAATTAAAATTAAAATTAATTAAATTTTAGTAAAGGTTGACATTTTTTTCCGACTTATTTGAGGTATTTTTTAACCAACTTCCGCACGACCTAGAGAGCTGAAATTTTGTGAGAGTCTAAGTATAAAACAGCATTCATTCCGCGCATGGAAAGTATCAAGTGGCACGTGTGATAGGTTGAACATTTTTTTTCGAATTCTTTGAGGTCCTTCTGAACCAACTTTCACACGACCTAGTGAGCTGAAATTTTCTCGGTTTCTAAGTCCAAAATATAATTTTATACATTCCGGGTATTACGCAATTCGCGTGGCACGTCTGGCGACTTTCGACTTATTTGAGGTCCTTTTTAACCCACCTTCCACAGCACCTAGAGAGTTGAAAGTTTTTGCGCTTCTTAGTCCAAAACAGAATTTTATATATTCCGAGTATGACGCAATTCGCGTGTCACGTGTGGTGCGTGTGATGGGTTGAAAAAAAATTTTGAGACTTCTTTTAGGTCCTTTTTAACTACATTCCACTCGACCTAGACAGCTGAAATTTGGCGAATGTATCCAAGATCCAAAAGAGCATTTTTATATTCCATATAAATTACAATATGATTAGAGGACTGCAATTTTGTGAGCGGCTAAATGGGCTAATTTTGATATCCCACGTTTGACGCGTGTCGCGTATGGCGCGTGTGAAGCGTGGAAAAGAGAAAATACTTTGAAATAGCCCCGAGCTCAAAAACAGATATTTTGGCGATTATTACCAAATAATAAACGACTATCTGGCGTGTTTCGTTGTATAGATAATAGTTTGTACCCGAAAAATTAAGTTTTTTTTTTAAATTTAATTGTTTTAATGTTTAATTTCTTTTATACAATATAAAACATATGGGTATGTGATCACACAAATAACTTAAGAACACAATTAATTAATTTTGTATACATTTATTTGTAAAAAAAAATATTTATTTTTTTGTTCCAGTTTTTAAAGAAATATTTCAGTTGATTAACTATTTCTGTTTATCCAATACTTAGTTCTTATTGTTAGTCTTAGTTTCTTAAAAAAAAAGTGTTTTATCTGCGACATTCTTGACCATTAAGACATTTCCATAGCAGTGAACATTCAAAAAAGGATGTACCCAAAATCAAAATTACTTTTTTTAAATTTTTGTGTTCCGTGATGTGTTCAGCCAGAAAATTTGTTTTAGTTCATGGAAAATTAATCAGTATTTAAAGGGTTAATACTGATCTATCAGAGATATTTCAATCTGAACGAGTTAGGTTGGTGTCATTAAAACGTTTGTAATTTTCTTGGGTTTCCCAATAATTTGGGGAGTTTCAGCATACATATTTTATCGCTTATATTATGTACAGCAACATGACTCATATCACCACACTAACAAACATGTGAATTAGCATTGCCAATATGTACAGTTCAATAGTTCGTACACGGAGTTACACTAAAAAAAATGAACATAACACTCGTCTGTAATAAGATCTACTAATGCACAAGTATAGCCAACATGGATGACATTGGCTCGAAATCGGGAACGATGAAGGGTATTTTGTGGTGCCCCAGTTGCGGACTCCGGTTGTACGACCAAAATATGATCATGATGATTTCACAAGTATAGAGTAGTTACTTGTGAACGAGAAGTAATAAATCTGCGTTGAGTTAGCAATAACCCATTCATATTTAATATAAATAAAGAATATAGGCGGTCACCCATCAGTAGTAGGAATAACACAAAATGCATCAGAATTGCAAGTGGCCGTAACAAACTCTGACTGGTGGAAGTGCCTCCACGTGGTGGCCGCCGGTAATTATCCTCCAATACAGGAAAAGCTGAATGATCGGGCTAGTCCCTTCAAAGTAAGGTTGGTGCGTGGTCAAGAACCTCGCCCTTAAAAAAAATGTTAAACAATGGAATGTAGACAATGGACAACAAGTAATAGAGATGGCAGCAAGCAATAATTTGGTCGTTGCGCGTAAAAATATCCACAAAGCCATATGGGTATCTCCTGGTGGAGCCACTCGCAACCAGATAGACCACGTGTTAATAAACCGACGCCACAACCCGAACCTGATGACGGTACGAACGTACCGTCTGCGAGTAGAAGATCCAACATTGGTCCCGCAATTAGAATAGTTGAACGCGAACTTGAAGATAACAGCATGGAATCAGAATTACGCGCACGGTTACTTTAAGCCAACAAAGCCTACTATAGCGTTATCGCGATGTCGACATCGTGAAGAGAATTAAGCTCGGTAGGCTCCGGTGGGCATGACACCTAGCTCGGATTTATGGAATACGACAGCGAGGCCGGCCAAGCCCACGCTGGAAGGATGGCGTAGTACAGAACGCACAGAGTTTAGGGATGCAAAGCTGGATGACATCGGCTCAAAATCGAGACCGGTAGAGAGACTTTTTGCGGGAGTCCAGGACCGGACCCTGATGTAGAGCCAAATATGATGATGATGATATTGGACAAAACTCAATTTAGTAGGTATAAGAGCTTAAGTTAGATAAGCGGCTTACAGAATTTATTTTTTTAATTGTTTTTATTATCGCACTTTTATAATGCGGCGCATTATAAAAAAACATAGGCTTGGAAATATTTTGGATAAAAGAAGGATATAAAGTCTTGTGGTGGGTGTAGTTAAGTTAACACCTGAGAACTCACAAACTAAATTATTGTACCCATAAACCCACATTGATGGCCCTAGATCTTGATTATAAAAAAATAGAACAAAAAAAAAACAACCCATAAAAATAAAAATAAAACTTTTTTAATTGGAGATTCTTTTGCCCATCAATTCTAAATTTTTACAGAAAGTGTTGGTTGAATAAAAATGGACCTTAGGAAGTGGGTGACTGATCACAAGATTTGGCCTGCCACAAAATAACAAACGCACGGACACTCGAAGTTAACTTAACTTAACTTATTGCCGTGACGAAAGTCATTCAGGGAGTCATCCCTTGGCAATAAGTCTCTATATAAAAAAAAAATAAAAAAAAAATAAAGAGAATTTATAAAATTACGAACTAATTAGATTGAATAGTTAAGCAAAAAAGAACAAAAAAGAAACGTTTATTCGTTCTTCTACGTATGTAGTTCGGTAATTGTGGTCACGCACTGCGAACTAAAATGGCTTCCGTATGCAATCGGAAACGGCGCATGACGGTTATGTTATTTCCCCCCAAAACGAAGACTAAATAGAACAAGAAAAATCAAACTATACGTACGTTTTTTACTCTTAACAGATAGGTCGCCGAATTGTATGAAGTGGGGTCGTTTGTCATGCGCTCGCAACAATAAAAAGCTTTCCCATTCACCCTTATTCAGTTGAATAAGGAATATTTGATTTGTTATTCTCGAGGTTTGTATAGTCATTACTAGTGCTATAGTCAATTGCAAAACGTAAAAAAATGTTTTGCGCAAACTCTATCAAGTGAAGCGGCACAACAAAAAATATATACAATTGGGCCATTTTATAAAATTTCTACAGTATTTTTCCAGGTACATTCGATTATTAGTAAAAAATTTGATAGCAGGAGCTATTGTGTAAAATCGAATAAGAAGCTACAATGCAGATAAAATGAATCAGTTTTATGTCAGATAGCCAATGAATATAGTAAATTAATTTTGAGTAATATATCATATGTACATAGTTGCAGTATATAAAGCCTAAAGTATTTACTGTATTTTGTCCACAAATCCCACACACACCAATCTTGATATTGTACAATCGGATAGACTGCTTCACCTTTTCACTATCCTTGGTATTTTTCTGATTATGTAAACTAGGAATTTATTCATTAATGCGATACATTGCAGTGCTAACTCTTTCTACAGGGACTTCTTTAATAGCCTTCCTTAAAATTGGAACAGGGAAGTATATAATAATTTTGAAAAGTTATACGCAATTTAGCACTCTTCTGAGAGTCGAACATTTTAGAAGTCCTAAGACCAGTATTTGTAGACATCTAAAGCTGATCCATTACTTTGACCTCAAATAACATTAACCACGTTTCTAGATCATTTAGAACAAACAAAAAAGTAATAGTCTTAAGAAAAAGGGGTTTAATAAAAAAATGCAAGTCAGCAGTTGGTAGTAAAAAAGCAGCCCATTTGGACTATGTTAGTTGCTCTTTCGAAGTAAACCTTGTAAAGAGTCGAAAAGCCAGAAACAAAGAAAACGCTATAGTAAACAGGACCAAAATAATAAATGACCTCAAGATTCGACATAGCATGCGAAAAAATTTGGATTCAGATTCAGTCAGTAGTAGAAAAAAAATTTTCACACAATACTTCATCTATTCCTTCTTTCTTTCATAATGGTATTCTTTATTAAACTGGTATTCAGAAAGCCAATCTCTTATCTAGGCATTTTGCTGGTACGTCTACTCTTCCATTATCTAACCAAAGTCCACCAATTCTTCCGAATGTAGGCCCAGGAATCAAAGATTCTTAGAGAACTTGACGCTTATAAAGCACTGGGCTCGACGGTATTCCGTCATTATTATTGAAAAGTTGTCATCATACTTTGCCGAAACCGCTCAATGAAGACTGGTGTTTTTCCCTTAATTTGAAAAAAGGCTAATATTTAACCCATTCCGAAAAAAGGTGACAAATCTGCACTATCGCCCTATTGCTTTGTTTTCGGTTCCATCAAAGCTAATGAAATCTATCATTAAGCTTAAACTAATAAGCTATCCAATGTGCAGTAAGAATTTCTAAAAAATCACTTATCAGGTGAACTCACGAGGTGCGTGACTCATTGTTGGGAGATAAGCATTGAAATAGATTGTCGTATGTCAATTGTCAATTGTAAATTTTATGTAAATCAACTGTCGTATCCCTGGATATTTCAAAGGCATTTGATCGAGTATGGCATGTTTGTCTTATAAAAAAGATTCGTTCGCTCAACTTAGACACCTCTCTCATTGCATGGAATGAGGATTATTTATGGAACCGCAAAATAAAAGTTGTATTGAATGGAATTTCTTCATCTTTGTTTGGGATCAATGCTGGCGTACCACAATGGTCAAACTTGTCGTCTATGCTTTTCTTAAAATATATTAATAAATTATTATTTTCTACCACCATTCATTTGCTGACGATACAAATGCTATCGGCTTCGATTGAGTTTGTCAGTAAAAAAATTCCTTTCTTGCTTGATTAGTTCGCGAGATTTATTGAGTACGGCTATTCGGTCGAACATTCAAGTCATTCTTGATTGGGTCAGATCTAAAAGGGTGGATTTTTACTGAAATAAATTCCAGGCTTGTTTTTTTTCTCAGGAATTTCAGCATTACGTAGCAACAGTAATTAATTGTGTCCCTATTGCGAGATCTGATTCACTTAAAATGTTAGGTTTGAAAGTTTCTTGGATGGAATTTATGAATTTTCAAAAATAGCGAGACAATGCTAAGTTTTTTTAAAACGATGTAACCACTACTTTATCTCTTGATTCTTTGGATCATAGACGAAATGTAGGAGCTTTAAGTGTTTTTTTACTACGTTAGATGCCCTTAAAAAACACGTTCTCTATTTCCTTTTGTTGGCAACGTAAACACTCGTTTCAGTTCTAATCAACATAGATTTGCATTTAAACCTTTTTTATGTAGAAACCAACATTTCAAATCTTTCTTTTATCCAAGAGTGACATCGTGTTTCCCGAATCATCGTTTAATCTACAGGCCTTCAAAATCAACGTCAACCAGTTCCTGAAGGACCGAATTGTTCAATAGAGGTTCCATTAATTTTTGAAGGCTGACTCAGGGTTTTTTGTAGTTTTTCCTTACTACGATCCATTGATTAAAGCATTTGGACTCGCGTTATTTAAGTTTCGTGATTGTTTTCCGAATTTTTTTTTCAATGAATCAGTGAGAATTCTGAGAAAATAAAATGAAACCGCCTACAAACGTGAGGAATGTTAGATATTATAAATTACATTTCTTCGATGTTTATTTTAATTTTAATAAAGAGTATAATAGCCCACCTTATTGCCGTGGCGTGGAGTTCTCCCTTGGCAATAAGTTTATACATAAAAAAACTACCCGATTTTATAGCCATATGTTTTCTTATCAAACACCCACAACCGTGAGTAAGATCCTTCAACCCTCTTTTGTTTTTAGTTTTTTACGAAGTAATTTGATAATTATAGGGTGACCAACAGCCGACGACGCGTGCTCTAACACAATAAATTACGAGTAAGTGCAGACGGTGATGTTTGACTTTTTGATGCGTACGCGTGGTTTAATTTCCATATTTAACGAATGAAGATGATAATCATCCGTCAAACTATGACATGTGTGGGGGTATTTTTGTGTTCCCTTGAGGAGATATTAGTCAAAGGTTAATCACACTTTTTTTTAACCAAAACTTTTAAACACATCATTGTTAGCATAATGATTATACTTTCAATCATTACGACGTAAAAAAATGGAAAATTTAGTTGACAGTCTTAACTAAAGTAAAGAAGAATAATAAAACAATAGAACAAGAAAAATGTTATAAAACACTTCTGTGCACTACACTTTTAATATTACAAACCTATTCTCATTAAAGTATTAAAATAAGCTTGTAAGGTTGATTTTTGTTAAAATAATAACACAGTAATTTCGGTTTCTTCTCTGCGTTACCAATATTGCCGCTAAATGTAAACTTATTTCAGTGGGATATTAAAAATTTCACAGGGCATATAGAAGGTATAAGAATTTTCAAAAAGATCTATTATTTAAAAAGCAAAAAGGATCCATTTCCTGCGTTTGATTCCAGATTGTACGTCATTTGGGTACCAAGTTTAGTTTGGGTGTTCACAAATATACATATACATATATGTATACAATATTGACATTTTATTTAAAACTATTGAAAACACTAGAGATTGTGTGGCGATTTAGTCTATGGACCCTACTGCCGTAGGAGTTCGAACATTTAATGCACATTTAACGCACCATGTACGATGTCAATTAATTGGTCTTACCAATTTTGGTCATCGTATTGGCTGACGATGCATACACATTTGTAGGAGTATCGCAAATTAATCATCATAGGTTAAAACTCCAATGTGCAATGCAATGTACCGAACAGGTGAGCAACTTCACGCAACACCTTATGTGCGGTTGTCTTCAATTCAAGAGGATATTTCGTAACTTCTTTCTCGCTGTGTGTAAGAGTGTGTCTGAAATTTCCATTGATTCGTGTTCATTTTCATTCGTAGTTAATTTACTGATGGGTTGTTATAGCACGACTTTTTATGGGAACGTATTACTTCTTCCTTGGAAGCTATAGATTATTATATGTGGTAATGCGTAGTCGGTAAGCTGTCAGTAACGTCGTCTATTTAATTAATTTACATTAGCTGGCATTAATCAGTAATTAAATGCATATTTTTCTCAATGAAGAATGACATCGTCACCAAATATCTTTAACTACATCAGTAGATTTTAAAATGGCAAATTGGCATCGCCATATTACCTTAAGTGTCGCTGTTGCATAGTAACTGACGATCAGGGAATGGATTATGCTGACTTCTTTGAAAGTTAAAAAAAGGCGAAATTAAGCGGAAAAGGCAAAGGCGTTAAAAAAGCGTATTTAAGTTATAGCATCACAGTTCTAAGCATTTAAGTCTTTATTGAAAAGAATGATCTCTCCACATGGGTACAGACGAGTGGACCCAAGTAAAAAGATGGGCTAGAAATCACAGACTTACGAGAAAATGCTTTCTTTTGTCGGAAAAAGGATAAAATTACTGTCAAATTTTTTGGTAAAATCAATTTCCTATTGGCACAAAAATTTTATTGGAATTTTTGAATCCATAAAAATTGCAGATTGAGAATTTCAAGGTGGCTGCTACTTAACGAATTTAAACAAGGAAACAATGAGATAGCTAGTTGTAGTTGATACTTGGCAGAACAATTTTAATGTAGTTTTGACACGTATTCTCAAAATGTATTAGAAAGCCCTATAAATTTTTAAATAAACTGTAACGAATACTAAAGATTTCACACCGAAACAAGAATAGTGTAGGTATAAATTTGTTTTGTTTTTATTTAAATTGTATATGCACCAAAAAATGCTATCCGCTATCCCTACTAATGATGTTTGGGGTACAACGCCGCAGAGAAAGGATCAAAAGCAATTTCGCATAATCACAATTTGCTCAAATTTATGCTCGATTACTGATCGCTCACTTATCAGTTCAAATGGTATCCTATTAAAAAAGTGACTTTAAAATGTTTACTATCGAAATGTCGTGTTTAAAAAGGCGACAATCGAAAAGGCGACCACCAAAAACCAGTGCAACTAGTATTAGTGATTCATCAGGTTTGTTACAAAATGTTTATCATTTTTGCAGAATTTTGAATTTCAAATGCATTCTCAATACTAACATGATGGAAATCATTTTCATGTAGTTAAGTACAGTTAAGTAAAAAATTTAATAATTAAGTGCGAGGTAACCTTCAATTCTTCCAAACTATGGTTGTAGGCTTCAGCTAAATGTGTGCCACTGATCGCGATAAAAAATTAACATTCAGGCTGTCGGTAACAAATGTGCTTATTAATGTGATTATGGGTCACTCAGCGTTTCTATAAGGGAACGATTATGGGTCTATGGCGTGAAATACAGGAACCAATGAAAAATTTCAGCAGACTATTCGACGAGTAAATATACCAAGTGGTGCTCCATATCTGTAATCGGAACAAAGATAGGTGGTGTAATCATTACTACACATGTGGCTTGCATTCTGTTTATATAAAATCAGTAGGAATTCCATATCCTTTTTAGAACTATAAGTCAAACCAAACCAGATGTTCATTAAGGTATAAAAATGACCCAAAAAAACTGTAATTAAAAAAGGTGTAATTCCGAAAAGGTTGGTTACCGTTACTCGTTTAAAGGCGAAGTTTCGATGACTTTTATAGCTTGCTTGTGGTGAGAGTTATGGAAGGGCATTTAAGTGGCAGATGCTTCTTAACGAGGTTATTCTCTATCTCTTTCGAATACCAAATTGAGTTAAGTCTTTGCTTTTTTCTCAATCAGCACCAGGTGATGGGGTTCAATCGAATTTGAAAAGGACAGCTGCCGTGATGGACATCTAAGCGTCGAGCAATTTTAGATAATCAGAAAGAAATAATAATAAACTCAATGCTCAGTTTATGTGTGAGCATAGCGATTATTAAAATCAAATGGTAACCTATTTTTAACCCTTGAATGCAGTAATTAAAATGTTTCTGTGCCAATTCAAATCATATGGAGTACAAAAATAATCTCTTTGTTTGACCGAAAATAGCCCGAAAGTGAATATCTCTATATCAAAGGATGTGTTTATGCTGAAATAAGTCGCCGTCTTTTAAAAATTTCAATGAAAATTAAATTTATCGCAGTGTTTGTTGCTTCGACTTTGAAAAGTTAACACAACGTTACTTATAGCATATATACACCTATAGCATATACAATTTAATAAAAATGGAAAATTAAGAGCGAGAAATTATGATGATGATTCGTTTTAAATGGCAAGTTCTCTATGTTCACAAACGCTGGCACACTGAGCCAGCACGATGTCGTAGTCTAAGATGTTCCTTAATTCTAGAGAATACAATAAAAGTAATCAGCCGGATAACTTACTATGGATAAATTCATAAAAGAACGATCATGCGATGACAAAAATTACACAATAATGTTGGGTGTTACTTGCAAACCTTGTCATAAGCACGCTGTATTTATTATGTGCCTTGAATGTGGTGTATATCTGAATATTGCTTATTTTGAAGAACATACTGCAAATAAAATGCTTATTTTAGGTTCCTGATTTGTGACTTTTACCACAGAAAAGAACAGGGAACAAGTTACCATAGTCAATATTTTTGGCATATAATTGAAAATAATATGTACATTATAATATACAATGTAAATAATATAATGAAAAACACAAAATGCTTTTAAATTCTATGAACCATCACATTATCAGCAGATAACTGGGTATCGTTTTGCGTATCGCGTATTTTTGGCATATAATTGAAAATAATATGTACATTATAATATACAATGTAAATAATATAATGAAAAACACAAAATGCTTTTAAATTCTATGAACCATCACATTATCAGCAGATAACTGGGTATCGTTTCGAATTCCTCTATCAAATAACTTCGATGTTTCCTAAAGTGACTGAAATTTAGAGTTCTTCCGGAGAATATATGGTTTTTATAATGGCAAGTTACACTTTTTTCAACCACACGTACAGTATACAGATGCCTTTTTCATATGCTGTGAACATTTGTGTATTTTTTGGCATAATCCCATCTTTTCTTATATATTAAGATTTTTGCGAAATAGTAAAAATCTATGCGTATGCTAAAATTTAATCGATCGTTAAAGAGGTAACTCAGATACAGTGCAGTTATAAATTGTTCTTCATAAAGTCATTATGTAAGCTCTATGCAGTGATATTTGCCTTTCTTATCGTTGTATGCTGCGACAACATTATATCTTCATCTTCCCTTTGTGCGAATTTGAATTCGGAATATTAATTTGATCAGCTTTAATACACTTCCTCAAACCCAATTTTATTCGAGATTTGTACAAATGTTTGTCGCCAATGACACCACTTTCTATTAAAATTTGGTATTGATCGGGTCCCATGACCCATTTATACATTTTGTTCAAAGCTTGATTTATTCAACTTTGTCCGCATATGTACTTCCGATGACAAGAATCTTTAAAAATTTGGTAGTGATCTGGTCACAGGGCTGAAGTGTTCTCATAAAAAAAAAATTCAAACATATAATTTTTAAAAATAAAGGTAAATCATAAAACTTCTCTAATTTTTGAAGCTTATTATGATGCCATCGATAGAGAGATTCTACCATAATAATTTTCCATTATAAAGAAGTGATGTAAGGAAGTTCTCCGTTATAACAAGATGTTTTTATGCAGCATCCAAGCCAATTGATTCGTAACTTGAAATTATTTCGTTAGAATAAAATTGACCGTTCGTTGGGTAAACCAAAAAGCCGAGTCATAAGCCAATATATTTAGATGGAATACGCTGGGTAAACTAAAGATAAAAAATTGGTATTATCAATTTCCACTGTGTTAGTTCTTTTGCCACAAAAATTAAAACGACATTGGAAAAACGACTTAGAGACGATAAAGCTCAATAAACGGAAAAGTACCCGTGTTCCAAACGTGATCAACCGATTCATAATTGAATGGCTAATTTGAAAAAAGTTTTAAAAAGTTGCTTTTGAGATGTGTGCGTTTATTGTTTTCAGTTTAATTACATAAGACATTTGTCATATTACGTGTGTTAGACAAATAGTAAGTTTCAGAGATTAACTTGACACATATCATCTTTACCCATAGTGTAGTATTCCACTTAAAAAAAATTACATACCCCATTCATCAACATAGCCATCAATTGTGATTGAGAATAATAATTGCAAGACCTATATATATACGTAAAAGCCAATAGCTTTAGTTTCACAGATATTCCTCGGAATTACTAAATTTTCTTTTTAAAATTTACTCCTACGGACTTTTCTATTTGTATACGAATTGAAAAGTAAAAACTCTATGAATACCAACAAATTTTGCTGACCTCTTCAGTGAATTAGTAAGGATCCAGTTCTTAACTGGAAGTAGAATATAGAATTTAGGGCTAAGAAAGAATTTATTGTCCTATATCCTAGCAGCAAAACCATTAGAAGGAAATGGGGTTTGCAGCTGAGGATGTCTCTTTGGCTGTACACAGCAGCGGTGCGCCCTATTCTTACCTATGGAGTAAGCTAAGCAGAATACAAAGTTCAGTAGCAGTTGGTACAACTGGGGCACTTCGGTGCTTTCCGACCGACGCTCTGAGCACAGCCCTACACTTACCTCCTCCCGACATATTTATTACATACGTTGGGCGTGCATCACGGTCCGGCTCAGATAATCTGATATCACCTTCAGCCAACTAATGC
Source organism: Nephrocerus scutellatus (assembly GCA_947095585.1). NCBI lineage: Eukaryota > Metazoa > Arthropoda > Insecta > Diptera > Pipunculidae > Nephrocerus > Nephrocerus scutellatus. The sequence goes on along the minus strand of OX352765.1, from coordinate 29,036,665 downwards.
CCTTCTAAATTTCACTTTAATCTTAGATTTGCCGTAGAGCTTCCAACTTGAGAATAGTTGTAAGGACGGGAGATATTTAGGCTTTTTGATATAACTCTATTCACCGATGGATCGAAGATGAGAAATGGACACGGTGCTGGAGTTTACTCTGAAAACCTTACCTTTTCAAAGTCCCACAAGGTACCAGACTCTGCTAGTATCTTGCAGGCGGAGAACTTGGCGATAAGACAGGCATGCAGGGCCCTATCTTACAATACCGCAATAGCGGGCATGGTCGGCATACGCGTAGACAGCCAATCCGCTATCAAAGAAACAAGAAACATTTCTAAGCTCTTCAGGCAGTGCCAATCCGAACTGGTTTCGATAAGCCAATAAATGAACTTGACCCTAGTTTGGGCGCCGGGGCACACCAACTTTGACGCCAATGAAAAAGTAGACGTACTGGCGAAGAAAGGCATCATACTGGACATGGACTCCGCTATGATAGTCTGCTGTCTTTTGAGATCCGTCAGGGAACGTATTCTTTTCTTCCTTACCACCAAAGCACAGCTAAGGTGGAATAATTTGACCAGTTTCACCACGTCCAGAGCGATGTGGCTTTCCTATATTAAAATCAAATCCACCGAATTGATCTGCAAATTGCGGAAAGATATTTCCAGATTGGTTTCCATAATTTTTGGCCACTTGCCGGTGGGCAGCCTCGCAACCAAACTGGGAATCCCTCACAATACCTTTTGCAGGAGTTGCTTAGATGTAGATGAGAAAGAAACTCTTATTCCTTTTATTTGAAAGTGTCCGGCACTTGCGGCTCTCCGTTTCCGCAAATTAAGTAATCCTTTCTTTTCCGACCTGTAGGACCTTTCAGAGTACGGTATCACTGATTTGATATCGTACTTCAATGCTAGACGTTGGATATAACTATACACAACCATCTTTCTTTCTATTATATCTCCTGAGGACTGTGGTAGCAAAACAATGCACTAAAACGCTATTTGAGGACCTCGCTAAGTCGGCAAGGACCGCCACTCTATCTAAGGGTCGAGCATGGTATAAACAAATGTGACTGCTATTATATGGCGGCGAAAAGTGATTTTTATGGAGAAATGATGTAAATAAAGACAACCATTAACGAATTTTTTTCTTTGTTTGTAATTTAAAATGACAATAACTTATTACGAGTACAGAACAATGTCAATCAAAAAGGAAATTAAATGATAATTCCATAAAAATTTGAAAATATTTGCAATCATATGTTGCTTTTCACTTAGGTGATATTTGCTAATTTATTAATACAATTCGTTCTAAACGACATCGCTGAATCAAAACCAATATCTTCGCTATTCATTATAAAATGTGCACGTGCGTGGAATACCTCCACATGGTTAATTGTTACATAATAAAAATTGTAACAGAGCATACATGGAAAAGTATTTCTAACCGATCGTTAAAGAGTATCCACCATACACAAACGCCTCGATCGTGTTGTGTAAAACTTAGATTTCTACTTAAACCATTAAACCGCATTGGCGGGAGGCCAACGATACAAAATATAAATTTCTGTTCATATTTTTGCGTTGTACAGCACTTGTGAACTTCTTGAACGATTTGCAATATTTATGAATTTATGGGTTTTTCAATAGAATTTCTTTTCAACAAACTAACTAAGCTCAAAGAATAATGTGATGTACACGCAGTATTTCTTGTAAGCGAGAGTTCCTTTTGTAGTTTGTTTTTCTTGTCAGAACAAAAGACCGTAGCAAGAAACTTGAAAAATTAATTTGCATGTTAAGCTGTTGGGTGTTCATGTAGTAGCATTTAAAGTACTTTTTGTTGTTCGCTTTTAAAGAGGTAATAATGTCCGCTGCTTACTTCAACATTTGTGTCCACATATATTGTGTAAAAATAACCACAGCTACAGGTGTTTTGCCTGAAATGGTTTGAGACACGAGCAACTAAACAATCTGTTTGTATGCCTAAGAAAATCTCAAGAAGTCAACATTACATGAGATGCCTTGGCCTATCATTTGCATACAGAACTAAATTTTGAAATTGAACCTAAGCTGAAATTTAGCAGTCTATATAGTCTTTACTTGAATTGCACTTTTAAAACGGTCATAATATTTACTCGTAGTATAGAAGTCACAATTTTGTGGTTTAACAGTTGTTACGTTTAGATATTATTCATTCGTTTATGATAATCTTTGGTATGAAGATAATTTAGCTTCAAGCGATATTATTGTAGCTTATCCTTAAACAAATTTACTACGCTCACGTTGTTATGAATTCTCTCCAGCTAAAAATTCATCATAATTTTTTTTGTCAAATTAATTATATTTAAGTAAAATTCACAGAAGCGTGTAAGTCTGTCTGATAAAAGATTTATATGATTTTGCCATTATTTTTTAATAATATTCAAAAAGGATCCAGGCAGTTTACCACTAAAATTATGAAAATCAAGTCATGCGTGTAATTACGCCATTATTTAAATTTTTTTAATGCAATTGGATGATGTAAGACCATAAACTAAATGGAAATTACCAGAACCCAAGTTGTACCAAGTTATTTCTTCAAAAAAATAACAACCTTTGAACAATTTCTAAAAAACAGAATATGTCTAGTAAATAATCGCACAATCTTGTTACAAAACTTTCTCCAATCAATCAAAATATTTTCTGTCTCAAGCGATGTAAGTGTGTACTTTGTACTTTCGCTTTCGTGTTTTTTGATTAAGTGCTTTATTTCCTTAAACAAAAAATAGCTGATACCTAAAGCACCAAGTAACTTAAGCTCTCTTGTAAGCAACAACAACAAGTTGTTTCAATTGTACAGTAAATTAGGCCACCACATGAGCTGCTAAATGAGACCATAAAACCCAATAGCTATTGGTTGAATTTAATCGGATTTTAATGTTTTTTTCTGTGCACGAAAAAGGCAAGAAACAAACATAAAAGTAGAAAGGAACTAGATATCGACTTTTATCGAAAATTTAAATAAAAAGTCAAACTTTACAAACTAATAATCTTCGGCACTAATTGATTATATTCCTTAGATTCGTTAAACCATAGAATAAAACCACGAGTAATTTAAGGTCCGCTATAATTGCAAAACGGCGGTCAGCCATCAGCAGAGTATGGCGAATAGCACAGAATGCTTCAGAAATGAATGTGGCCGCAACTATCTCTGACTGGTGGAAGTGCGATCAAGCCTTAACGTAATTTTGCTCCAGTATAGGAGAAGCGAAATGATCGGGCTAGTCCCTTCAAAGTAAGGTTGGCGCGGGGCCAATAACCTCGCCCGTAAATTAACCATATTACGGTACCTCAAATCAGCCAAGGATACATTGATGAACGACGATGACCACGGCAACGAAAACGGCTAACCGATCTAAAAAATTTTTTCATGGAACGTACGCTCACTGTATAGAGCTCGAGTTGCTCTATGGTGTCTTACAAAAATCAGAATATGACAGATATTACAGCTGTCATGCAAGACATCATGTGCTCGGGTTAGGGTTTCTAGTCCGCAAAAGAATGAAACCTTTATCGGCTTTAAGGTAGTAAATGAATAGATATGCACCCTTCGCGTGTGGGGCAGATATAAAAAAATAAGCCTCATAAACGTTCACGCATCTACAGAGGATTCCCAGATGATGAAAAAGAAGAATTATTTCAATAAGTCGAACACGAACTCATTGCCTGTCCTCGGTATAACGTAAAAACCGTTCTGGGGATATGAATGCCAAAATAGGTAGGGAGCCAGTATTCGGGCAGTACATTTGCACCCATAGCTTACACGAGAACATTAACGACAATGGACAACGAGTCATAGAGATAGCAGCAAGCAGTTATGCCGTTACGAGTACAAGGTTTTCGCGTAAAAATATCCACAAAGTCATCTGGGTATCTCCTGATGGAGCCACTCGCAACCAGATAGACCACGTGTTGATAGACCGCCACCACAACCCAAGTCCTGGGGCTGAGATGTCGGGCGTAGAACAGAAATGGACACGCCTTAAGAATACTGTCATTAGTACTGCTGACTCCATCTTAGGCAGTAGTCGTAGAGATCGGAACGACTGGTTCGATGACGAATGTAAGCTAGCAACTGAACGTAAGAATGGTATGTACAGAGCAATGCAACAATCTCATAGAACGCGGGCACGCGCTTATTAATATAAAGAGCTCAGAAGATATGAAAAATAGGTTTACCGGCGAAAGAAAGCAGTCTGGGAGAAGAATCTCGTACGTGAACTGGAACAGTAGAGAGGGAGAGGACCGCACCAGGCGCGGAAGTTCTACCGAAGATTTTGCGGTATGACGCAATATATACCGCGTTGTACATACTGCAAAGACAAAGAGGGTAATCGGATCGCCGATCTCAGAGGCATCTTAGAGCGATGGGAAGAGCACTTTCATGAGTTGCTTAGTGGCCAGCTAACTTAGAAATTGGAGGCTTCACCGATGAACAAATACCACACTATGCTGCCGTCACCAAGCATAGACGAAGTTAGCAGAGCGATAAATCGGCTTAGAAATAATAAGTCCCCGGCATTTAATGGAATCCCAGCGGAGCTGAATTAAACAGGAGGCCCCTTAATACACCAAGCAATTCATGAACTAATAGTGCAAGTATGGGAGGAAGAAGCGATGCCAGTAGACTGGCGAAGAGGCATCCTGTGCCCCATACATAAGAAAGGAGATATCACAACCTGCAGAAATTATCGTGGTATAACGTTGTTAAGTACCGTGTATAAGATTTTCTCCTCTATGCTTCAAAACAGTGAAGAGCGACTTTGAAATAGTGCAATACCTTAACTATCTCGGGCCAACTGTTGCAGCCGATAACAGCATGGAACGCACATGGAACTCCACAAACCCTACTATAGTATGTCAAAACTCTTCAAATCCAGGAACTTAACCATAACATCCAAGCTTCTGGTATATAAGACAATGGTCATACCAGTACTTACATATGGATCCGAGACTTGGGTGCTTAGCAAAAAGCATTCTGACCTCTTAGCCGCGTTCAGGAGAAAAGTCATACGGACATTTTTTGGCCCTGTATGTGAAGAAGGACGATTCCGAAGACTCTATAATGATGAGATCTACGAGCGTTACCAAGATTTCGACATCGTGAAGAGAATTAAGCTCGGTAGACTCCGGTGGGCAGGACACTCCCATGATCCTACTCGGAAAGTCCTTTGCGGTAGGATTTATGGAACACGGCAGCGAGGCCGTTCAAGCTTACGTTAGAAGGATGGCGTAGACCAGGACGCCCAGAGTTTAGGGGTGCCAAACTGGATGACATCGGCTCGAAATGGGGACCGGTGGAGAGAAATTTGCGGGAGACTAGGACACCGATTGTAGAACCAAATATGATGATGATAATGATAATTGCAAACCCAGTCTTAAATTTTACAAATATGTACAAAGAAATTAATTTCCAAAATAAACTGTCACTACTATGACAGTGAACAATGACCAATGTTATTAATTGGGGCACTGCATTTTTAATATGCTCGCTTATGCATGAAGTTAGCCGCGGTTTTTTGACGTTTAATCTCTTTTATACTTGCCGTTCTCTAATGGTTAGTGCGTTAAGCTACCGAACGTGTGGTTTAATGTTCGAATCCCAGAAAAACACCCAACCACAAAAAGTTACTGTTTGGTGGGGTCTCTTGCCCATACTTCTACTTCAATGATATGCTGGTAACGCAATCACAGTATGCTCGGATTCGTTCCGATGCAAGTTGACTGACTATTTTAAGACAAATTTGCCAGAGGACTTGGCAAACTACGAAAAACCGCAGGAAATCGTTATAAAACACTTTTAAAAAAGATTTTCTCTTTTCTGGCAAACTTAATTTCATTCATCTCTTCCGCTCATCCTCGGTCCTATTTTTGGCACCAAGAAACTCATTGATTTTATAGAATTTACAAGATTTTTGAATCTTTTCAGTTTAGAAAAGCTGAATGTTGATACTCGACTCGAGAGTTGTACGTGCCTGTTTCGTATTTTAGGCATGGAACTAAAAACGAATCCGGTACGAAATACTGTCAAGTTGTTGGGCTTAAAGAAAGACGTCAACTATTTCCTAAAGGACCAAATTTTACAATAGAAGTTCCAAGAATTTTGAAGGCTCAGTTATATAATTTTTGTGTTTGAAATATTTTCTTGCCTTTGCGTTGAGCACATTTGAATGATGCACAAAAATATTTCGTTTCTAGCTTAGAATATATTTTTTTGTTGAATATATGGAACGCTGTCGGGAGGTATATATTCTCTGGATGTATGGCGTACATTGGATGAACAGTGCTAAGGAATGCCCTATTGGATGACATCGGCGCAAAATCGCGCCCCACTGGTTGTTAAATTTTGAGTTGGTGAATTGTTTCGATCTTGAAAGTAAAAGTAAAAAATTCCATGACAGCAAGTTATGAAATCCTGTGAATAATCATTAAGATGAAAAAAACTTTCTCAATGGTAAACAAGAAAATAATGTGACTTATCGCATTTCAAGAAACTGTACATGCAAGCAATAATGTCATTCACTAAAACATGACGAATTTTTATTAAAACACACTATGCGAAGATCTCAGGCCACGGAAAATTTCCCGATCAATACAGACTTTAAAAATAAGGTAATTTTGAACCTTTTTTTAACAATAACTATCATCATCCGTTGTTTGCTTCTACTCAAAACATCACCGATGCGATGGTCCACAATAATGAAGTCGCCTTTTCCTTTTGTAAATATGGGAACAGATTTATATAAATTTTTATTCACCTTTGACAATACAGCATATAAGACCATTCATTATAAGCAAATGAAATTCTCTGAAGTGTATAGACAACTATGAATACTAAAGTAATATCGTGGGTATTGTACGAAACACGGCACAACCGCCAACATGCACGATGTTAAGTTAAGTTGTCATAATCGCGAGTGACAGGCATTATTTGTATTGTAATTGAAATCTGAAAGCAAAGCAGTGCTGGTGAAAGATGTTGTGTCACTGATTCCACTTGATAAAGTCAATTGGAAAATGATCGTTTCTAATTTTATGTCAAGTGAAGATCAGCGATTTTAAGAGTTTTTTGAGACCACACATATGCTAAGGGGGTAACAGAGTAATCATAATTAGTATGGTAATACCATAGTTGTAATGGTAAATGGAATTTATGAATTTTATGTTATTACTTTTTGGCACAGAGCGTGTAAAATGTGATATTGTAATTATGATTTTAAAATTAAAATTAATATCGTTTGCTTTCCGTCGGACGAGGGCGTGTTTTACCAACGCTGTAAACAAAACAACGGGAAATCAACAAGTGCATCGCAACGCGCAGAATAATACTGCCACATATGCCCACGTTGCAGATAATAAACCTGCTATTCTGGCACTTAGTGAAACCGAGGTAAATAAAGACTCTGATATTTCAGAACTAAGTTTCCTGGTTATAAATTGGTGCCGGTATTTTTCTCACATCGCTGTTTAGCCATATATCTACGTAATGATGTAGCTTATATACTTCTAACTAGTTACAACCAAGCTTACAATCCGGAATTCAATTTTATTTGGTTAAAAGTTAAAATGCTAAGCAAGACATATATTACTGTTTCATATATAGAAGCCCCAACCTAGACAGAGCTTCAACTCTAAACGAATTTGATGCACTGTCTGACTCAATTTTAAGTATTTCAACTGAAGACCCCTATGCTGAAATCGTTATTGCGGGCGATTTCAATACACACAATTCTGGTTGGCTTCGCCGAAGGAAGGTATTCTGAGCTATTCGCTGAGTCAAATAGTCTTACTCAGCTCGTGAATGATCCTACACGAATTCCTGACATTGCGAATCATTCCGCCAACACTCTGGACTTGTTTCTTACTTCTGATCCTGATAGATATACCGTTAACGTATCATCACCTCTAGGCTCATGCGACCTTTGTGTTGTATCAGCTAATTTTTCGTTTCTAGACCAGTCAGTTAAGGAAAAAACTCCAAAAAGAATTGAAGGGAATTACGAGAAAGCCAATTGGGACGGCCTTAATACATTCTTTAGGAAATTTAACTGGTTGCTATTCTTCCTCAATAGTAACGTGGTTGCCGCCGCTGATGTGAATACAAACATCATTCACATGGGTATGAAAGACTTTATTCCTTTCAGAATTAAGTCTGTCAAACCAAAGGATGATGGATGGTATGATTTTAGCTGCAAAGAGGCTTCCAAGAACAAGGAGGTAAGTGAGGTGAGGTTGTAGAATGCAAATCCCATAGAGGACAAACCGACAAAAATACAAGCGTGACAGAAATGATAGCAATGTGAAAATTCGGCGAGCCAAATTCGCCTATGATCAAAGATTGAGGCAAAAAATACTACAATGTCCCAACACCAGTAAAAATTTTTGGTCATTCATGAAAAGAAAAAAAAGCTGTCAGCTCTAAGGACAAGGCCAATCTAGTTGCTGCAAATTTTGCAGCGAGCTCCACGCTTTCACCTGTACATCCGAGCGGCGAACACCTTATGGGACAGATCTACTTCGTTCTCGTGAAGTAGCTAAAGTTCTAAGTGAGCTTAAGATACCCAAATCCGCTGAACCAGATGGTATTCCCCAATTACTTCTGAAGAGGTGTTCCTCATTGCTGGCATTAACATTGCGTAAGCTTTTCTACTTATCCAATTCTTCTGGACTCTTCCCAAGGCGAACAGTCATCTCTCATCGTATCGACCAATAGCACTAACGTCCCTTCTTTCTAAGGTCATTGAAACGCTGATTAACCGTAAGATTATGAAATATCTTGAATCACGAGAACAACTCAATGACCGCCAATATGGCTTCCGTGGACAACGGTTTAATGGTGATCTTATGGCATATCTCACCGAAAAGTGGAACCAGTCTTTTCACAAGTTTGGTGAAAGCAAAGTTGTAGTACTTGATATTTCAAAGGCATTTGACATTTGGCACCAAGCTCTTCTGTCTTAAATGCGTGCATTTGGAATCGATGTCACCCTTCTTCAAAGGATTAGAAGCTATCTTTTAAACTGTTCAATCCAAGTTGTGTTGGATGGTTTTAAGTCTAATATCCACAGCATAAATGCGGGTGTCCCTCAGGGGTGTGTCCGACACTCTTTCTTGTTTATCAACGATCTTCTGTCTGTAACTTCTAATCCAATTCATTCCTTCGCTGACGACAGTACTCTTAGCTTCTCTGATATGTTCGCAGGTTCACGTCTTTCTCTTCGGATGTGGAACTAGAACAAGAGCGTATGTTAAGCTCGTTAAATTCTGACCTTGACAGCGCATTGCCCACTGGGGAGAACAAAATAGATTCGAAATTAACGCATCCAAAACCTAATGCTGTCTTCTGTCGTTGAAACGAAATAGTAACCTACAGCCATTATCCATGAATGGCAATTGCATCGAGGAAACTGAAAAACTAGCAATACTTGTTATGGGCGTCAATGAAAAACTTCATTGGAATGACCACATATTCAACGTCGCAAAAAATGCTGCTAAGTGCCTTGGCTTCCTAACACGGTGCAAGAAATATTTCACTCTTCTGATCTGGCTACCATCTACAAGACATTTATACGCCCTAAACTTGAGTATAACTGTCATCTGCATCTTGCACCTTGCATCTGCTGGACAGAATATAGAACCGTGCGATAAATCTTATCGGTGACGCAAACATAGCGACTTCAATAGATTCGCTTGAACACCGCAGGAACGTTTCCTGCTCGTCACTCTTTTATCGATTCTTCCACCAGCAGTGCTCAAGAGAAATATCCAGTTGCACCTCACCTTCAATTCAACCGCAATAATAGTGACGCTCTAAATGCTCATCAGTTTACCCTCAAGTCCATCTTCGGTCGTACTGTTAAGTTTAGATAATCTTTCTTTAGTCGTACAACACGAATATAGAATGCTTTACCTAGCTCTGTATTCCCTCATCAATATGACTCACAGGCATTCAAAATGCATGCAGATCGACATCTTCTCTCTCTTTCCTAAAAATACTTTAGTGCCCAGCATTATAAGTGTTTTAACCCCTTGAGCGTGTGCCGATAAAAAAAACAAAGATGTAATAATTCTTTAAGTAGATATGGAAGACAAATTCTTTATAATAATATAAATCAAATGTATAAAATGCCTTTCGCATATAATTATTCACTCATGTTCTGAAACTCAGCAATTCGATCTAGGAAATTCTCACACGCTTTCCACTGGTATCATTAAGAATTGTTGTAGTTTTTTTTCGATTTCGCATTGAATTGACTAAAAGATAGGAAATAAATACACCACTCATCTGATATGCTTCGAGCTGTTAAGCAAAACAAAAATTTGCGACATATTTTATTTATTGGAAATGATTCACTATCGATCTGCATGTGTGGTTTACGCTTTGGTGTGGCATTGAACAGCTGCTATAAATTCTCGTGTTTAGCCAGCAGTCGCAAGCTTAATTGAATCCAAGTAGAAAGCTATGCTAACATCACCGCGTGACGTCGCAATTTATAATTCAAAACTATTTTTTCCAATCCTTAATTTATATGTTATCGTTTGTGTTTTATTGGATATTCATAAACATTTCGAACAAAGTTGAAAACATTTCAGACAATGTTAGATATAGCTATATATGAGATAAATTCCTGATATTAGGTTACATAAATATTTCTTTTAAAAGATGACGAAACTGGACTTGTGCATAAGTTTATTAGACGTTCGATGGGTTCATTGCTATTTCACAGTAACGATTTCTTGCTTGTTGATAGTAGCTATTAAGTTTATTTTAGTTCACAAATTAAAGATTTTCCGCACGTACATACATGTCTCAGCCCGCGGTAGTGAGCTGTGCTGCATTGTGCTATCGAATATATCAGAATCAAGAAAAATATCGTATTTTTTTGGAATGAAATCAAAACTATACTTGCATCATAACACTAAGCATAAATAGTGAACGAAGACAGATTCCATTTCAAAATATTGTTACAATCTCTTGTTCTTTGTATTCGCGTAACACTTAATGTCATCGTGATCATAATTGTCACATTGTTACAGGCTGATAATTGGATTCTTGTTGTCATATTCTATCATGAAACACTGCATTTTAGGAAAGCGCAACAAAAGCATTAAGAAATGAAGGAAGGAAGACGGCCCTGTATGCAACCGAGTTGAATAGTGTCGATTATGTCTTCGACCCACACAGAAAACACACATTGCGTGCCCAAATCTAACCCACACAAAATCGTTGTCAATACACAAGAAGTTGCGTTAGTTATACCTTTGAGTCGTAACTACCCACCGTCCAGCTTAAAGTGCAGTAATGCTGTGAAAAAATTACCTACTTTATCTATAATTGCTTGAAAAGTAATAAGTGCACATTGGAAATTGTGGCCATATAACTCGTAAATGTTTGGTTGTTTTTGCTTTACTTCTTGACAAATCTTATCAACTGTTAATATGATGTTAAGCGGTCACCCAACTGTCGGTTACATCATCACTAGATAATTAAGATAGAAGTTAACAATAGGTACTAACTTCCGGTGCCGGAATCCTCCAGTTCGACTTATATTTAGGCCAAGTCAATAGTTTTCTATTTTCTGTTCAGATAGCCTAACTTTTTTTTACGTTTAGCCTAAAAGTAGAATGGTTATTGGAAAAAAAATAGTTTCACTTTTTTTAAAGAGCAAAATTTAATTACGAAATTCATCGTTAGGTCAACTCCGAAGTTAAATAAAATCTTGCTCGATTCCTTGACTTTGCAAAATGAACTAAATTTGCATTTTATAATGTTTTGGAATTTTTCTTTTTATAATTAATAATTTGCATACCTCCGAAAAGAAATACAGATCTTACTAATTGAAATTTTATAACTCTGAAAATATCAAGTAAAATGTAAATGTATCGACACGTGTCGTAAAATATTTTTGGCAAACATTTTTACTATCGAAGGATAAGCAAAGGTTATAACTCATATCAAAAAATTATATGCAATAAAATTTAGATGAATACGGAATTTTTTAAATTCTCTCTATTAACTTCGCGTGCACGTGGCTGGCTGGTTGGCTGGCTGGTTGGCTGGCTGGCTAGCTAGCTGGTCAGATTTTCTGATCAATTTTTAGCCCACTTGCAATGGCCCGATTTTATTAAAATTTTGCACACATATATATTTCCGGTGACAATACTTTCTATTAAAATTTGAGGCCCCTCGGACCTCGGGTTCGGGGGGCCCCCCTACAAATATTTTACAAAATTTACCCGATTTTCTTTAAATTTACACATGTGTGTCTTCGATGGAAAACACTTTTTGTAAAAATTTGGAGCGATCGGCCCCTTGGGGACCCCAATATACAATTTTTAAATATCGCTATATCGCATCAGATCACGGCAAAGTCTGAGCTCTGTGCTTTGTGAGCAGCGCTGTTCGCTGCCGCTGCGTCATTTGGTGTGTGTGTGTGTATCTCCGATTAGAGAATTTACAAGAAAAATTTTAATTTTTATTGGTTGTTTTTTTAATATCCATACTACCCAAAAATTCAATATGCTTCTATGTTACATTATGTATGGATTTGTTCCTCCTGATGGACCACTGTCTGGATTAAGGTTAAGATATTTTATTAGTCATTAATTAATCATGAAATATACAATTTTACCTAGAAACTAAACTTATAACTATAATTATCGGCTCAACAATAGGGGCTCGTCGTATTTACATTATCTTTTCTTTCGTATTGCTTCTTACTAAACAATAATTTTGACTACTTAATCTACTACATGTTTATTTTTAAGGGAAATAAATATAAAACAATAAATTTAAAATAAAATAAAAATGATAATATAAAGCGGCGTATAAACAGGGTGAACTTCAGCCTCGGTAGTGTTGGTTGCTGGCTTTCTCGTAGAAAAATACACGTCTTGATTGTTAAAGATGTTATCGAATCTAGCAACTGTGGATCCTCTGAGGTGTATTATCGGTAACTATATCAGCCCTTGGATGTGTTTCCAATCCGTCGACGAAATTCCTCGCCATTTGGAAAAAGTGGTCGGCTATTGGCAGCAGACCTGCCTGCTTCGTAAAGCCTCGTACTTGTATCAAACGAATAGCTGTTTGGCACCCTCCAGAGTCCTGTACAGATCCTAAGTACCTTCCTTTCAAATAGGGAGATCTTCTTCATCGTTGTTGGTGAGACGGGGAACCATATGGGATGGGATACCCATAGGTTATCACTGGCCTGATGAACTGCTTGTAGATGAGCAGCCTGGAGTTGTTGGACAGATCGTTTCGTCTTCTTAGTAGCGGGTGCACCAAATGAAGAGCGTAATTAGCTTTTTGCAATGTTCAATCGATGTTAGGGTTAAACTTGAGCCTACTTGTTAAGTTGATTCCCATGTACTTTGTGTCTGACTTGATGTTTATTTTCGTGTTGTCCGGAAGTTTTAAGCCTCTGCACCAGGTGCGAAATTTCTTATCCATGTTTTGGTTGCTGGTAGTCGGAAGCAGAGAATTTCCGTTTTGTTAGCGTTGATCTCCAGTCCCCTTAGGTAGTAATTCCAAAGATTTTGGAAGTGTTCCTCCACTCTGTGGTCAGCTCTCTCAGAAGAGCGGGAAACGGCATAGTGATGAAGTCATCCGCGAAGAGCATAATCCTTGTTCCAGCTATATAAGTGGGTTGATCCGCGGTGAAAATGTTAAACAGGGTTGTTCCAAGTCTGGAACCTTGAGGAACTCTGGTTTTAATCCTTTTCCTTGTCGATGGGCTGCCATACACCTGTCAAAAAGAAAATTTTTAATTATTTTCACAACACAATTGGGGAAACCAAAACTAATAAGTTTGTACAATAGCACGTTAGTCCAAATACTATCAAAAGGTCTTTCGATATCTATTAACCAGGCTACTGTACTACTTTTAACGTTCAGTCCTTTAATGACGTCACTGTAAAGCTTAAGCAGAGGGTGCAGCGTAGAGTGCTTCTCATGGAACTCGAACTGAAAGGAAGGAATAAGGTTTACAAAATAAAACGTATTGATCTTTTACGGATCAAAGTTTGCAATACTTTACTAATATAACATGGTAAAGCTATTGGATGGTAACTAGTTACGCTGGAGTGGTCAGTTTCCAGCGGTCTGGAAAGTAACCATTGTTTAGGCAATTGTTGAAAATAATGGTTAACATCAACATTGCCATACCCGGTAACTTTTAACTAAAAAGTTAGAAATCCCGTCTCTGCGTGATGATTTAATAGAGTTTCCACTCATAATCAAATCACTGACAACAGCTATTCTGGTAAACATATCTACGTCTACGGGTGCGTTAGCGGAACTATCTTCACTGAACCGCACTATAGAATTTCCTGGGGAAGTGGCGTCTTCCACAAGACTTTCAAACTCTTTCAACAAATCTGGAACATACGTTGGTGGTCGGTCCGTAAAGCTTATTTTAAAATAACAGGCAAAGAATCGCTTTTTCTGCAGCGCTGGATACTGTTCTGTTTTCAATGGTGATAATCTCAGAAATGGACATACGCATTCCGACCAGAGAGGTGAGCTTCTTTAATGCATCAGGGCCTGGTTGGATGTCCTGGAGCCGGTAGAACAGTTTATCTTCCTGGTAACTCCGCGTAGCATGACGAATCATGTTAACTGTAAAACTGTCATCAATTCGTTCGTTCATTTATAATAATATTCCAGTTGTCAGCTCGAAGTTAAAAGGCAGAATGCTGCAAATTGCGTGCAGCAAACCGATTGGCCTTCGAGTATTGAACACTCAGTGGAACAAATTCACTTTCATATTCTAGTGAGATCACTCAACATACATAAATCCACTAAGCCAGATGGTTTTTCCCTGATAGTTGCGCGTAAGAAAGTTTTTCTCGACTATTCCCGATAAGGTGGACGACATCCTTCGTCCAGGCTGTGCCTAAAAAGACTTCATCTCTTTTTTTTATTGACCAGAGATCCTACATGCATTCTTTACACGGTCAAGGCTGGCTGGCTGGCTGGCTGGCTGGCTGGTCAGATGTTCTGATAAATTTTTAGCCCACTTCCCATGGCCCGATTTTATTGAAATTTTGCGCACATGTGTACTTCCGGTGACAATACTTTCTATTACAATTTGAGGCCCCTCGGACCTCGGGTTCGGGAGGCTCCCATACAAATATTTTACAAAATTTACCCGATTGTACACATGTGTGTCTTCGATGGAAAACACTTTTTGTAAAAATTTGGAGCGATCGGCCCCTTGGGGACCCCAATATACAATTTTTAAAAATCGCTATATCGCATCAGATCACGGCAAAGTCTGAGCTCTGTGCTTTGTGAGCAGCGCTGTTCGCTGCCGCTGCGTAATTTGGTGGGTGATTTTGCCACAAGACGAGCACGCAGTGTGTGTGTGTGTGTATCTCCGATAAGAGAATTTACAAGAAAAATTTTAATTTTTATGGGTTGTTTTTTTAATTGTCAGCTCCTGGAATATATTCAAACATAGACACAGATTTAGTGAGCACAGATTTCGTATAGGCAACGTTCAACTGGCGATTTGATGGTTTATTCCACCGAAAATTAGAATCCGTTTATTTGTTAATTTGGGAAAAGCAAGAGTGATGCACTTGATATTGATATGATCTTGATATTATCAAGCGGTTTGGTCCAAAGTGCTTGCTTGTCCGATTGACTACAACTTTTTTTTTGTTTTAATAGTTTCAAGTTGGAAACAACCGCATAATAATGGCGTTTTCCAGGGCTCCGTTTCGTCCCCTACACTTTTTCTTATCTTTATTAATGATACTTTGACTGCTACTTGTAATCCAATTTACGCTGATGACAGCACTCTAAGCCTCTCAAAAAATTTTAAGGAACGTCCCATCTCTTTGCAAGTGAAACTACATCAACAACGTATCGTTAAAGTCTGACCTGGACAATAATATGGGATGAACGTAATAGAGTAGAATTTAACGTCTCCAAAACTCATGTGGCTACAATTTACAAGGCGTTCTTACTGTTTCCTGCTTATCACTCTTTTATATCGGTAGTACCACAACCGGTGCTCAAGAGAAATAGCCCGTTGCATGCCGCCTCTTGCAGCTACAATGCTTTTTTACTCTTAAACCCAAGTTGTGGCGTAAGGAATCTCTATTTAGTATATGGAATGCTTTCCGCATAGGTTACAGAGACGTCTACACTGGTCGCTTCCTTTATTTTAATGCCCACGCTGTTACAAGCATAAAGCTTATCTGCCAGCAGTATAAGCATTCCCCTCTACGCGTGTCCAAATTTAGCTTCAATCGTGCCTATATTCGTTTCTTGACACACTTAAAGGAAGGAACTTAACAGTAATTAGGTCATCACGTGTGGTCTGCACGTGCTTCTTAACAAAATGCATTTTCCCAGAAATTTTGGTGAAGAAAACTCGTCTACAGTTTTTAATCCTTTTTACGTATTCATTATTTGCAAGGATTTATCAAAGCGATTGCAATCGAAAAATTTGAATTAATTAATATTAATTTGAAGGAAATCAGCAAAATGCTTATCATACCTAAATCACTGGACGTAGACTTGTCCGAATAATTGGACACAAAAATTATTACACTGCTATATGGTCCGCTCTGGCAACGGCGGAGCGAGAATACGAAGTGATACATCTTTTATATCGTGATATAATTTGAGTAAAACCCGCTCGTAACTAAATTTTAACAATAATTGGCATTTTGGTGAATTAATTTTCTTTTTGTCTTGCATTGCCCACAGATGCTCTCATACAGAGTGTACCCCGTATTTAGCGCTTTTTGTCGGCATCGCCAATGGTGATGATGCAAGACCACAGCATCCGTACATCCCGCTGGACTGCAAAATTGAACTCACGATCTGTGGTCGAGTTGAATTGAAAATTAATTGAATTCAAGTGGAAATGGAAGTTTTACCTTTCGTCTTTTTTGTGGAATTGAATTGAATTCAAACCAAGTACCGCTCCTCGGCTGGGATTCAGTGTTTGTGGCTGTAGCAGGCATGGACTGCGTAGTTATATGAAGTGCATTTTGCTTTGTTTTATTATTGGCTTATTATGGAGTGCCAAGGAAGCCACAGTAAATTGGGTTAAATGAGGAGTAAAACAAAGTGAAAATGAAAAATTAGCCAAATTCGCAGTTATGTTGCGCTATTACGAATATGTGTTTCTGCTGACTGCGGGCGTAGTTGGTACACCAAAGGGCCCAGCCCCAAAATATTACTGACTGCCAAACGGACAAATTTATTTCAAGTTGGCCTAAGCTACTTTATCTGCTACTAAGAAAAACTTTTTCAATTAAGCGCTGTACCGACTGACTGTGCTACTACTTTGTTAACCTTACTTCTAAATGAACCTTGGCTTGAATAGCCACCCACGAACACATACAAAACTCTCCTTTCCCCTAAATTTAAAAAAATTACTCAGATTCCATAAATAGTTCGGCCACACAAACATTAGCTCTTCTGATAAAATTTGCGTAAAAAATTCTCTGCAATTTTTGAGACATTCAATCCAAAATTAAGAAATATTTACTTTGTCTTAGTAATTGTAAAGAATTATGAGATTCATCAAAATATTTAAAAAGTTAAACAATGCGCCTTGATATCCTCAAATGCACAGAACGCCACCGTCCCACTTCCTTAATTCGATGATAAGCCTTAGTTTGAAACTTCAATTAATTGAAATTTTGCACACCTGAGAAAGGCGGATAACTGCATTTGAGTAAAATCAGCTTAACGATCTGTTCCTTCGTTGTATGGTGGCAACAATTCAGTAGTTAATCACTCCGACTTTTATTTGGCTTCGTGATACCACTCGAGATATGTTAGTTGGTTTATATTTTCGGGGCAATAAATTTTGATTTTTTTCTCAGTATATGATTGTTTGATTACAGCATGGTATGCGTATGCAATTTAGGACGAACAATTAATTCTGTGCCTGCCGAAAATATTACATGTCCCGTAAGAGTTAACATAAACGAAAAATATGGAATTAAAAAAGAAATGCGTGCAGACCAATCGCATTATTCCATTAGATTGCCCTGTAATAATTCGCTTTTTGGTCGATTTGCCTCAAACTTCGCTCTATCTTCCGTATGGAAATGCGTTTTTCAAAAAACTCTGTCTGTTTTACTTTGTCTGTTTTTACTAAAAAGGATGTTTATAAGAATAAGCACTGTAGTCAAGATATTTACGAAAATGTTTATTTATGTTTGTCTGTAATGAGTTCGAATCTCAGCATTTGGTGTGCCCTGAAGAGCTCTTTGTGAGTTTTTTGGGAGGTGGTAGTTGGCAGGACCATGGTAACGCGTGTGTAATCATAGATTTTGCTGATCTTGATCTTGATAATTTGTAAAATTTTACTAGGTATATTCTGTCCGGATCAAAAGTTTTCTTTGTTTTCGTAGAACGGATAGCTTTAATAATTATTTTTTTTTAAGCCGGAGGAATTCGTAGACTTGCCTGAAATCCGCTTCTAATCGCTAACGACAGGAGTTCTGAATATGTTTTCTTTCGCATATATCGGATTTGACTTTTTCCGCATACCCAAAGGTCTCTGAAAATGTCTTCTACCAGCTTTTCCTAGAAGCTATTTTCGCTATGACTAATGGCTCACCAAGGTAGTCTATTCGTATATTTTTAGTCTGAAGACTTGAGGCTTGCTTCGGTCCGGTTTTTATTACATATGCCTTTTGCCGAAACAAAATGAAGTTCATTCGCAAAGCGGAATTTTCCTGCAAAGGTTTTTTGGGGTCTATGCGTGGCAAAGCCGGTCAAGATCCATTTTTTTATAATTGGCTCAACTTTATGATGGCAGACATAGTAAGGACCTGGACATAACGAAATAGAAGAAGGAAATCAATTGTTGTGATGGTTTGAGTTGAAGGTTCGCCAACTTTCATTGTTGGCTCTACCTAATGATTTCTTTAAACATTAGTTCAGCCGTGTATGGAAATAGAGCCGTTTACCGGAATTGTCTGACGTACAGAATCGAATTATGTATTTTTGGAATCTAGAAGATCAGCAAAGTTGAGAAAAATTAGGAGTAACTGTGATAGCCACTGCACCACCGACTTTGTTAAATGCAAGATTGGTGTGTACCTTTTGTTATATTTATATCAATGATAAACTTAACCTCTCTGACTCCATGCGACTCGTAAATTTATAAACGTCTGTGCCACATTTATTCTTTTCCTTAATTAGTACTCGCATATAATATAAGATAACTTTTTTTAAATGTAGGTACAAACGCTCAAGTGTTTTAAAAACCGTTAGAGTGAAATAATTAAGGAAATGAAAAGAGGATATGTGACTAAACCATTTTTTCCACGACCTGAAAGAGCTCTCATATTACAGGGTCATCGGGTTGATCTCGTATTGGGACAATACAGGCTGGATTTAAGCTACTTTAATATCCATGCTAGTTCACTCGATGTGATATCACTATGGCACAAAAATACCGCGGGGTCCACCGCTCTACCTACCTACCTAATCACATACATCTTATATGCATACGGATCATTTAGATGGGGAAATACAGAATCCGGCAATTCATGTCATATTCCACACAGAATCACTCAAAAAAGTCCTCGTTTCTCCTTGACATTAAAGTAACAATATTCACATGTTTTGTGAATACCTTGTTTATAAAAAAAAGAATCCAGAAGACACCAAAATAAGTTCGAGTAAAAAACAACGTACCTATATACACGAATAAGCCCAACAGACATTCCACCTTGAAATATTGACGACGGTGACTTGGTCAACATTAAAACAACATAAACGGTAACAACAGCGGACAACAAACTTCTACTTCAAATTTATTTTTAACTTCAAATAAAACTTCAACTATGAATGATAAATAACAAATCTAGGAATTTACGGCAGTTCGCTAGATTGCGTTCGTAACGGCCGCTGTGACTAATTCGCATTTGACAAATTGCTGCTATTCGACAAGATGCTTGTTGGTCAAGTTTCAAGTTGATTTGATTTTTTTTTTAATTTTATGTTTTCGGTTGTACATTTTTAGGTTAAATATGCTAAAGATCCGATACAAGACATATCGATAAACGGCTAAGGTTTTGCCGACAAACGAATTTATTGCAGCACTAGATGTGCAATTGTAATATTTTGTGATTGACTGCGTTAGGTACATAGGCAACTGCAAAATATTACCTAAAACAAAACATTAAATACTTTGCACACTTTTCTGTGTAATATAAGTTACGATTTGTCCCAAGATACACTGCATTTGCTCATTCATTCGTTAGAACGCAGTACATAAATTAATAAAAGCCAGGTTAATACATTTTTTATTTTAAACACTGCAAGGTTTCTCTAGTTAATGTATGAAATGATAACTTTCCGCTCCTGTTACAGTTTTTAAGTCAAAACTATTTGCGTATGTCCTTTGTATTATTAACTCCAATAAATATCTAAAATATATATTCTCTTTTGGCATCTATATATCTATCTATATCAATGTTGTACTAATTTGTTACTCTTCACCGCAGTTGCGTCCCTTTAATTCTACAACCGGAATTGAGTCCTGGCCTCCCGCGAGAAAACTCAGCACCAGTCCCGAGATCGAGCCGATTTCAGTTTGACAACCAAATTCAGTTTGACATCCTATTCACTACTACGCTGTAGTTATCTTGCTCACCGGAACATTTTCTAACATAATTCTCCTCACTTTGTCGACATCGCGGTACAGCTCGATTTATTTTCAAAGAGACTCTGGGCATCGTCCTATATAAAAAAATTTGTGTAATTTTTTCCTCTCGAGAGCAGAGTCTCTAGGCTTTATTAGCTTTAAACATCCGTCCCCATATTTGTGTATCGTGCTGTTTTCGGCTGTTACAACTGACAGGAGTTAGTTAAAGCATGACTTCGAATTCGTTCCTACTTGAGAAACCAATGTTGGATCATCTGTTCGCAGACGTGACCACCACTTTATCTTTCCCAGATTTCGTCCCGCCTGCTTTATCTGAATGAAAGATTCTTGTACAGCTCTTGGGTTTCTATGCTTGGCATCTTCTCGAACGACTTATACAAAAGCTGCTTGGACGAGGAGGAGGAGGTGACCATTATCCATA
This sequence comes from Nephrocerus scutellatus, assembly GCA_947095585.1. Classification (NCBI taxonomy): domain Eukaryota; kingdom Metazoa; phylum Arthropoda; class Insecta; order Diptera; family Pipunculidae; genus Nephrocerus; species Nephrocerus scutellatus. The sequence continues at coordinate 29,015,561 of OX352765.1, read as the reverse complement.
TTTTCTGTACGTGCCCAGCCTTCTCCCAAAAACGTAAGCTTCATCTGGGAGTTTTCTTTCACAACGACCTTAATGATCCTAAATATACGGATATTAATAGTGTCTTACGCCTCTTACGAAGCTCCAACTAGTTCAACGAGTAGGTGAGAAAAGTTTTCTAGATCGACGTGGTATCACAAAAGCAGGCCATTACTGGTCTAAGTGTGTCGGCCTTTCGAGCGACAGCCACTTTAACATAACCTAACCTAACCTTATGTTTCCAATAATGATGTCAATATCGTCTGCTGCAGACAGTATTTTAATGGACTCAAGCGGATTGTTTCTCTAGCTGTTACTTCAGAATTACTTTACCAATGGCATTACCAATGCCAGGTTTAAAAAAGAGAGGATGCAGGCGTTCCAGCTTTATATGTTAAATGGGCTTGATGAATTTACTCTTCTTATAACATTTTCCTTGACTTCATAGTCGCGTCAGTTTATTTGCGTTTCCGAATTATTTCATGGTTTATGGCCTGTATTCCTGTACGATCGATCATCGATCGAAATTGTCAGTCATCGCATATGACGCCAACAATTCTTGGTGTGTGTTTCAAGTTTAAATTTTTGGCATGGTTTTTTGTATGGTAAGGTAAGAAATTTTGCAAGTGTTTCTGGTTACATGATTTCTATTTTATTCATGGGACTGTTGTTATAATAATCATATTTAAACTACTATTACAGAAAGTTTTGATTCCATAAACGTAAATTTTCGTCCTTTTAATTTGATATTTGCCTTTTCCCATTTCTATTTACAGCTACAGATGATCACTGTTCATCATACAAGCCAACGTTTAAACTAAAGGCGGACGAACTGCATTTTATGTACTGGCATCAATCTCACAGGGATTTGAGGAAAAAAAAATCAAAAATTTAATAAACTTAAAAAAGAAATTAATGAAATTGTTATTTTTAGGTTTATTATGTAGTGTATAACATCGAAGTGCAATCTCAGTTAATATCCTTAAAGTTTATCTTTAAAATGTATATTAATAAAAGAAAAATATATTCATGACTTTAGTACTCGTATATACAATTTATCAATTTATCTCAACAAGACAACAAACATTGCTGCTATAAAACCATGTTTGGCCAGCGGCTTCTATTGAGGTCGCAATCTTTATAAATAGTCATTCAATGAATCCAAGCACCGATATACAAATCTGGAATCCATACGGCACGGCTGACTTATCAACAGTTCGCAAGCTATTCCATATTTTTTCAACCTCTTACAGACATTTAAATCAGCAATCCTCATACCAAAATAAAGTACCAGTTTTATGTGTATACGCCGACCAAGAACAATAACAATTGTGGAGGCGGATCAAGTTTGTAATACAACTTGCCAGCATTATAATGCCACAACTTACTTTTGCTACTCCAGTAATTGATTTTAAATTAAGTAATTAAGTAGTTAAGAAAATATTTCGTTTTTTTGCTTGAAACAGACAAAGACATAAATATTTCTTGCAAATAGCATGTGGTTCGTTTGTGATGTAATTATTAATAAAAATAACAGAAACAAGACCAGCAATAAAATTAAATTAGAATGTATACCAGGAATGTTTATAAGAGAACTTGATTTAAAATGTTAAGTTAATTACTTGTAGATTATTGGTAACAAGTTTGTTTGGTTTAACTAGTACTGAGCGTCACAGAAAAACATAATAATAAAAAAAACACTACATGTATTGCTGTTGCTTTTGCCAACATATGAATGTGAATAGCAGCGGGTCGATAATAACGACAAATTGGATTATTGCTTCTTAATTTCAAACTAGGTGCAAAATTTCAGGATGCTACTCTTTAAATATTCGTGCCTTTTTGTATAGTGACTCATTGCTTTCTATTTAAAACATTGTTTTCCATAAATAATTATAGGATAATTAACCACACTTGTTAATAAGCCCCAAATGAAACAGTATTTAAAAAAAACAAGAACCTCAATTTCTTGAAAGGGGCCTGCAACTTGCGTAGCGCTACCGAACATCTATTGTATAGATTGATTGATTGATAGATTTGGGGGATGTTGTAGCACTGCGACTCATGCGGATCTATTACGTTCCCTAAAGTAGGTGCTCTTTGAATAATGGTTCCATTTTTTTTGTTTAATACCCTAGCCCATATGACAAATCCTGCGACATCAAAGATCTATTGTACCTTAGGGCTGGTCTATTCTACGAGACGTACCACCTCCTTAATGAACGAAAGTAAACTTTTACTGGCAGAATTGCTCAACTCCGTTGACGAGCATATTTCTTTGTGAAAGATGCGTCTCCTCAACCAGAATAAAGCTGGCCATTCATAGAGAATATGCTCGGATGACTCTTCATCTACCAAGCAGAACTTACATTCTACCTCTGAGTCCACACCATTTTTGTTACGGTGATATCGCAAGATACAATGACCAGGGACCCAACCGAGATTGACCTTGTTGTGTCTGGCAAGTTATTGCAGTGTATCTTAGCAGTTTTTGATTTATATCGAGTCCACTAAATTGGACGACAGCGCTTCAATGGCTATCTGAAAAGATATACATTCTAGAGTCTTTAATTCCTCTATTAAGGTTAATCCTGGCTAAGATCTCAAATATACATTCTAGCGCCTTTATTTCCTCTATTAAGGTTAATCCCGGCGCCGATCTTAATGGCATGGAGTTCCGCCTGGAAAACCGAGGGACTTTTCCCATTGGTATTGAGTCTTTGGTGTTGGGTCCAAAGACAACAGCTTCAACTCCAGTTTACATTTTTGATCCATTTGTGAACCTAGCGTCCAGTGCCGGGTTGCACCAGTTCACCCGGTCCAATATTTATACCCTAAATTTTCTTCCGAAACAGTGCTTCGTGGCCATAATGTCGGGGATTGTGCATAACATGCTTCTTTCAGGAATTGAGTCAAGAATTTTTAGGTGACCCACATAATCCCCGGTTTATACCCGTATACTTGTTGCAGCTTAATAGGGCATCTAGCAGCTTTTTCTAATGAAGATTTGTAGTGGTGAAAGCCCTACAACAGCAGGTGTGTATGGAACCAGTTGTACCCAGACGGGCAATTATTTGTAGCTTTGAAGCTTAGTTGCCGTTGTTATTTCAAGAACTATCGGCCACCAAACGATGGGCGCGTACGTGATAATATGTCTCATCATCATTGCATACATCCAGTGTATCATTTAGGATTTATATCCTAAGTTCTGCCGTAGAGGCGTCCACTGTCCCACAAGGCCCAAGTGCCGCAATCGATGGCGGGCTTGATATGGGAATTCCAGTCTAGCCGTTAACAAGGATGACGCCCAGATATTTAACCTCATTGGAATAATCCAACGTGGTACCTTTGATGATGACCAGTCTTCTTTTCGCGAAAGGGACTAGAAGATTTTGCAAGGATTGATGGATAATCCTTCTCTCCTGCACCATTCTAAAACGTATAGTGCACCTTGCATGACACTAGTGATAGTCGTGCAGTGTTTACCACTAACAAAAATCACCAAATAGCCCAAAAACCAATGGCGATGTATCATGTTATGTGAATATCGACTAGAAGATTGTTAATGACTAGTGATCATAGAAGGGAAGAAAGCACTTCTCCTTGAGGACATCGCTCAACTGCAGTCACAGACACAGACACTCCTCCCGAGGATTATTTAATATCTCGGGCATGGCATTTATCCAACGATTGGTCGCGTCTTCGATACCTCTGCTAATGATTTTCTTCTATAATAGAGGTACCAAAAGCGCTCTCAGTGAAGGGCACCTTCTCTTCTTTTACCTTTCCTGTAGGCAAACTGAACTTGACTACAGAGGCGTAAACAATTCTAACTGGTCTCTTATATGAATTTCAATAAGTCTCACCATGGTTTTAAGGAAAAATTATGTTAGATATGTTAGGCATATGGTTAACTTCACTTCATATCGTTTTCCCGGATTCATTGACTAAGTGTTAGTCGGACTTCAAAGCCCTGTTTGTAATCCCGTAATAATTCTTACATTACTTTTAATCAGTCCCAGTATTGTACGACATTTGTCTTTGTCTGTCGTATGCCAGTTAGGTTTTTCCATTCTATTGCTTCCATTCTGTGTAAATCTTTCTGTATTAATTGAATTAGAATTTGTTTTTACCTCTAAAGGTTTCCCCTTGTTTTCAAGCTTATCCGCAACCTCGTTGCCTTCTATACCGATGTGTCCAAGCATCGAATATATATTATATACTTTTTTGTTCTCGTAGGAGGCTGATTGGTCTATATGAGTTTACTTTAATAGAAACTTTTCCCGGTTAATCGATTACGTTGATATCGGATTGCTTCGAGAAGTTCGGTAAATATTTTAGGCGAAGTGATGCATTTAATATTTGTAGTAACTGAGTTACGGCTTTTTTTGGTAGTTCCTTCATAATTTTTGGAGTAATACCATCGCTTATACAGGAGCTTTTTTCAACTTTACTTTTTGATGGCTCCTGTCAATTTTTTAATCTTTTTTTAAATGGATTTCTAAGATATTTGAGTACTGATTTGTAGGCCAGTAATCAATTAACCAGAAGAGAGTGGTATCGAATCTGAGTTAGATACTAAGTTCCAGAGCCTATATCGCCCTTTGGGTTGATTAAAGCTTTGATCCCAGGTAAGTATGCTTTGCGTTGTAATCGCCTGCTGCCAGAAATCATTTTGAAGAATTGAATGTACTGCTCTTCTGTTATATTGTATGTCGAGGGACAGTATATAGCCGAAATAGTAATTTTTCTGGAAATTCTTCCAGGCAGATAGATGGTGCCTTAGCTTCTGCATTGTTATAATACAGCGTACTCTGTCTGTTCGGTGTTTTGTGTCATAGAAGATTTAGTTCTTAATTCTAAAGCAATTTTTTTGAGTTAGATGAGTTTCAGAAAACAACATTATACTGGTATCAATATAGTTTCTTTTTAGAAAGTACTAAAGTAAAGTAAGTAAGCTCGAGTTTGCGTTGGCTCGGACCGTTCGCATTCCAGTGACAAAGAGCTATAAAATTCATTGCTTTGTGAGGATTTGCCATGTGCCATACCATCTGCTTCTTATCTTTAAAATTTTTGGATATTACCGCATAGGACTTCGTTTGTCTTCCCTCTAAGAAGACTATATGTATATATAGTTACAGAAAATGCTATCTTTTACTTATCATCGGCGTAAAGATGAATTCTTCCTATCGTACTTGAAACATCAATATAAGGAGAATAATGGAGACCCATGAATAAAACCTTGCGGTATACAACATTCAGTGCCATCATCAGCCATTATTCTGGTTTCGTTTTTATTCAAAAAACAGCATTGCGAGCTAAAATGCTGCACAATTATCATTTTCTTATGCATCTTGATTTTGATTACATTAGTTAATAAAAATCTAAGCTTTAAATGTCGACTGATGCAGCTCTTATTGATCGTAGCTGAACCGCCGCTTTACTATCTACTGACTCAGTTCCACAGACAAGATCCAACCTCCTGTTATGTATGTTAATTATAATTCCATTAATTAGATACAACTATATTATAGCGAAATTCACACATTCCTGAGCGGATCAAGTATTAGCTCATCCAGTGTGTACTGCGCAGCTGTGTGGCAAATCTCGCAGCTGTGTATCATAAAATTCGTCCGCCGTGTAATTAATACCCAAAAAGATTTGCCAGCGAGGATTTGAGTTATTAATTTTAAGTAAATTAGGTGGAGCGTGCTACAAGCGGTCACAGCGGGAGACACAGTGACATTGGACGATGCACGTCCATGGGTCTCCTGGAGCCACTACCGTTTTCATTGAACATTTATGACAGATGTGTGTTGCTTTATTTATGAGCAACTTTTCGAATTCTTTTAAAAGTAAAGTATTTGAAAAAAAATTTGCACACGCGATAACCTTGAAATTTTCAACAAAACGTTGACAAACTGGAAGTGGCCCCGCCACCAAATGGTTTTGCACAAAACTCATAAATTAAGGATTAATACACTCGATCCGATCGTCTTCATTTATTTCACTGATTATTTGTTTTTCTATTAATCATGACGTTGTTTTTAAATTTTTTACTTTTAATGGATTTGGAGGATATGTACATCCGTATACATCTCGGTTGTAGAGTCAAATTTGATGACGAGATATATATATATATAACTTTTGAACTAATGGATTGTTTATATAGAAACATATAGTAATGCAAAGCTGCAGGAGTTGTTATTAGTTAGAAGTTTTTATTTGGAATGAATCTTATTTTTTACAATATAAACGAAGCTAATAATAACGTCTTACTTTTTTGATTGTTGTATTATTTGATTTCGAATATGCGTTTCAATTCAAGATTCTATTTATTATGTATCTATTGACGATTCGTAAATTGCGACTTTGATTGAAGACAAAAGTTGGTAATCAATAAATACTAAGATCGATTGTTTACTAAAGTGCATTTTTTATTCCATTTTGAAAGCCTGTGGTTCATATTGATGCGGGAATACAGAGCTCCACATTCGTGTTGTACGACTAAAGAAATAGTCTCTAAACTTAACAGTACGAGCGAAGAAGGGTTTGAGGGTAAAGTGATGAGCTTTTAGAGCGCCATGACAGAATTCAAACAGAGCTGGCATGCAATTGATTATTTATCTTGAGCACTGCTGTGGAAGAAGCTATGAAACAGTGACAAGCTGGAAACGTTCCTGCGATGTTCAAGGGAATCTATTTATTTCGCTATGTTTACGTCACCTATAAGTTTTATCGTAAGGTTCTTTATTCTGTCAAGTACATGCAAGAAGGTCTTAGGTGCATCTGACCAAGCTTGAAAGATATACTACTGTAGGACGATTTTTTCTAAGAATATACATAAGAATAGTTTCCCAAATCATCCTTGATGAATTAGGCTCTATGTTTGCGGACGCAACCTGAGTCAAAGAGATGAGGAACAAGCTGTAATTATATATTTCAAGTATTTAGGAGAGATGCAGAAGGCAAACTTTTAAATGTTTGTAAAGAAGAAAACTGGGTCAGACAAAGCCTTTGTATTAAAAATACAAAATCAGTCGTTTGCATGTAAGAGCGTGGATAATTTGTAGCGGACCACGAGTAAACAAGAAGACATTAACATCCTCTGTACTGCCATTGAACTCCAATTATAGTAAATATAATATTTTTACTTATGACGTTATAATTTGCCACACTGCAACGCAGTGATCTGTGCGGTTAAACATAAAAATTGCAGACAAGAATGCACTCGCATAATGATGAAAAGATAAAACTGAAACTTGGTGGTCTATAATCTGCTATCTACGAGTCTAAACACAATGCTAATTAAATTTTGACAAGGCAGGCCTAGATACATACACGCAGCGCGTAATACTCTGGCAGGCGGAGAAGTAAGAAGAGGCATTTTCAAACATGAAAGTTGTAACAGTGGGTCGATTAAAATTAATAGGAAGCGTCGATGGGTTTATAATTTCCTAATTGTTGGCTTTAAAGCCTCTTAATAACTAGGTGATCAGGCCAGGAAGTAGTGCCATGCAGCGACATTCCACTTGATAGCGATCTTAATTCGAAATAGTAAAACCAGTAGATAGATGGTGCCTTAGCTTCTGCATTGTTATAATACAGCGTACTCTGTCTGTTCGGTGTTTTGTTTGCATCAAAGAAAACATCAGTTAAGAACTGCTCACAGTACGAAATGCCTCATTTGCATAATTATTCTTGGTAATCGAGCTGAATTTGCCTTCTGGCTTAGTTTTTAAACGATTTACAGGGACGTTCAACAGCTTTTCACAATTATTTTGATTTGTAGATTAAGTAATCAATTGCAGTAGGGAGCTTTATTATCGCTATAACTTATTTTGATCGATCAAGTTTGAGTGATATTAAAAACCGTCTTGTTATAAACCTACATAACTGAAGTGTCTGTTTAATTATTATACACAGACTTAACAAATTACTGAACATTCTTATAAGACATAACGATATTCTCATGGATATTATGGCTGTCATAAAAATTATTCATGTTTCTATTAAGATTCACACTACATCATGTACTGATAAGTCTGCATGGACGTCCATCTGTATAAAATGTTCCTCAAATGCATGGTAGATAAGTAAATTTTGCTGGTTCCTATTCATGTATAGAATTCCACCATACAAAAAAGTTAGAAGATAATAAAATCCGTAAATCTACAAGGGACTCTTTGCGTTCTAGGCTCCCCGCTTGAGTTGGAAACCAAATCCATTTTCTACGATTGCCTGGTAAAGGTTTTTTTTTCAAAAGGTTTTATTATTATCAATTATAAGTTTATCGCACTGGCTCTGTATTCTTTCGAACAGCCGCAAAGTGTACTTGGATGCACCTAATATTTTTGGCGAAGACAAATGCAGACAGAAGATCGTTATCGAAAATAAAAAATAAAAACACCTCCATATTTGCGGTTAATATAAGACTTGAATCATTCCTAACTAACTTGGATTGAATAGTTTGAAGATAGCATTGAAGCAAAGTTACATTGACCCCATTACAAAAGAACTTGTTGCCAAACAATGTCAAATGCTTTAGAAATATCAAGAGCTACAACTTGGCTTTCACCAAAAATGTTGAATTGTTGACTGGTTCACCCACACACACTCTTTGGTGTGTTAAGCTGTATTCGGTAAGTTGGAATAAATCAAAACTAGTCCGGTTTTTCTGAATGTAAAACACTCTTCTCCTTAATCCTCAAAAAATTCTGTTTGCTCTAAAAAGATGAACTACAAAAAAATACAATTGAAACCACCACAAGAACATTGCCCAGAGAATCCATACTGGTAATAATTGTTAAATGTTAATCTTAGTCTCCAAGATGACCTGCCTTTTTAGGCATTGGTTCCAGCTTCTCGGAAAGAGTCCAGAAGAATAGGAAAGATGGAAAGCTTACGCACGCAATGGAAAGGCCAGCAATTAATTACACCTCTTTAGAACAATTTGGGAAATACTATCGTACCGAGCGGATTGATGCTTGAAGTCATTTACAAGTATAGCAATTGTACGAGTACGAGTAACCTAGTAGTGTTCGATACCCGCAAGTACAGGCGAAGGCAAGATGCAATCTAGAATCGTGAAGCTAATTGCAAAACGTCCAGCAAGCAGACTGGCATCGTTTTTAGAGCTGACTGCCGGAATTTTTTAGTGATGAGCGTAGGAACTGACGACTAGACTGTATTTTTAATACTTTTCTTCTCCATAAGTCACCCGGCACCCAACACAGGTGCATATTAAACTGCTCCTCCATCTCCCTAAGAGATGATCGGCAGTAAAGGGCTAGAATTGAGTTTATAGAGACTGATTTCAGGGATTTCATTGCAGCTATCCGGCTATCCGAGAATATATGGATATCCTTAGCGGATATGACGTTACTCTTCAGCCAAGATAAGACTTCACTGATTGCCATTTCAGCCGGGAAAACACTACAGTGATTAGGAAGCCGAAAAGAAAGGCTAAGATTTAGCTTTTTGAGAAAACACCTCCACCGAATCCGTCATCAGTTTTAGACCCGTCTGTGTAAAAATTAATGTGTTCATCTTCCAGGTAGGCGTCTTCCTCCCAGAATGATCAAAAGGGGAAGGTGACCTGGAAGTTTTTATTGAAATAGAGCTCTGGAGTGATGTAGTTTATTTTGTCTGGGATCGTGACTAGATTCCAAATCCCAATAACAGCAAAAAGTATTTCTGTCACGGAAAGTTTCTCAATTCGCCGTTCGGATGCGGCATTAAATTGTAGGTCCCTTCCATTTTGTGTGCAAAAATATACATGCACAACACAAATGGTCGCGAGAAACTAGGCCTTGGACCGCAACAGTCTGTCGGGCGGAATATTATTATTAATACTGATATTATAAAAGTATAAAAGTAGTAATAATAATAAAAGTATTCGGCGTGACAGACAGTATTGCTTATATTATTACAATATTATTATTATTATTATTGCTATAATTTGCCCGCATAAATGCAAATAAGCAATACTACAGCATAAAAACAAAAACATTTTGGAATAAAATCTAAAAGAAGTTTAATTTTACTTGGGTTGTACATACGAAAACTTAACTCCCTGTTCGTAGAGAACTTTTTGCAGCTTAACTCGTACAATCCTTCATCGTTCGTCTTGACAGACACAGTATTGAAAGAAGTAAAGTCTCGTATCCCAGTGTGAATGACGCTATCTCAATTGCCTTGATCGTAGTGCTATTCCACCGAAGGGTTAAAGGGACGCTAAACGATTCAGAACAGACGAACTCGTGCGAAACAGCATTTTTGCATCAAATTTCGCCGCATTTCTCACCTAAATATGAAAACCATTTTCTATGAAAGCTTTTTGCAACATAGCTGATGATCACCGCCGAAATAGAGGTTTAGAGTCATCCAATATGCAGAAAAAAGGATTTCTGCTCTGGAATGTGCTCCGGTTAAAAGAGTGATTTGCACAAGAAACGTTTATCAATAGCAAATTATTTTCCAAATTTATTTCTTTGATCGAAATTGTGAAAAAAATAATTCATTCAATACTTCACTAATCCAATGAACCAATTAATGTTATATTTTGTATGTTATTTGCTAAGAAAGAGCCGAAATGGGTCTGGCATGATTTGTTTATTTTAACTTTGAGTTGAAAGCGTATTTGTTTAGCAAATTGATAAGATTTTTGCAACGCATATTTTAAGTAAGCAAGATAAGCGAACATTGATGTCCAGACAACAATCATACCGTCGTCTAGCTGGACAACGAAATTCCCACGACCGGCGAAGTTTTACCTTTTTTAAAATGGTTTTGGCAACAATTTCAATGTACTTCCATGAGTAATATTCTTTCGGAACATCATTTATAGATATAAATAAATAATCAAATGTTTGACATTTAAAAAATTAAAACAATTTCAAAAGAAATATGAACAAATGTACATATTCATCATCATAATTGTTGGCTCTACAACAGGGCTTCCCCAATAAAGCGACCGGTGCCGATTTCGAGCCGATGTCCTCCAGTTTGTCATATAAGGGACACAATTTTGTAATTTGCTCAATTGCTGGAATATAAAGGTTATATTAACATATTTTAGAAACAACCAATGTTTGTGATTCGTAATCGAGTATTGAATCGATTGATAAGCTGGGGTTAAGATGGACATTGAACACTAAAACCTTCTTACGGACAACCAAGTTAGCGTTTGTTTTTAAAGTTTATAAAAAAAATTACAAAATTGATCAAAGTTTTGCAGAATTTCGTAGCAAAAAATATTGAGGTGTAATAATAATACGTAATTGGAATACTATTAGCGTTTAACCTTTTTCGCTCAAACAATTCAACAACGACAATTCAACAAAAGAACTGCCTACTCTCGATAGATGAAGTGATCTGTCAAATCCAAATTGATCCAACTCTTCTGAACAGTTACTTAAGCGGTTTGTATCTTTACTAGCTTGTCAAGATAATCACTATAATTATCTGAACTTATCATCAGAAAATTATTGCATCTTTTTAATTTTCACTGCGATAGCAAGTGCATCATTGATTTCGTCTTCACATAATATCCCAATAATGAACGTGAAAACCTACAAACTGCACACTCTACTCATCATACTAACAAAATTCTACTCTTTATCTGATCTGATTTTGGTATACCGTCAATGTAGCGCAGTGAGATACTCAAAGGTAAGATTGACGGAAAAGTTATTGTGCTTGCAATGCTTATCAGCGAAAGTATTGCATTTCCATAGCCGATTTACTGCACTGCCGCTTGGAACTGTAAACAATAATCGTAAATTCGTTTGCAGATTACGATTTTATTTTGCACGACGCGTCAGTAATTATTTTTACTGTCGCAGAATGTAAAGAAAATTATTGCGATTGAGTATATGGAGAAATGAATAACCCTGACGGCTCTAAAATGCAAAACAACATTAATTGAGATAATAAAAAAATTTTATGTGTAAATATAAAATAATCTCTTAAGTACATATTGATGGAACGCTTAATATGTTTTTACGTTGGTCATAGGAATATGTTTTACATTTAAATATTCTAGAACAGCTGCAGGGTAATTATCGCCGGGCACTCGTCTACTTTCGAGTGTAACAGTAAACAAAGTTTAGTTTTTCTCTCAGTTGTGACCGAGTAACATTACGAGTATCGAGATGTATTGTGATAACTGTACTAAAAGCTGCCATAATAATATTTGTCATTAATTTTACTGGCTATATAATGATGTTGTTTTGAATTTGCACCATCAGCGTCAGTCCTCTCTATGACCGGGTAAATAATATGCATGTCGGCATCGTTTCATGAGACCGATATTATCTACGCTATAATGCACATATTCATGGAATAAATACTCTATTAAGATTAAAAGTGACAGGTTCAGTGGGAAATAATTCCGCAACAATGTTGTGTTGCGCAAAGTCTTAGCCAATTATAGACATACTTCACCGTTTATGTAATAAAAGATATACGGGCGAATTAGTATGATATATCAACAGTCGTAGATGGTTATTTAGTTTGTTCTCAGAATAACAAGTTGATACCTCGATGTAGATTTAAATATTTAATCTCAAATTAGACGGTATTTATATTGTGCTTAATGCTTAGATGCATTCCTGAACGATAGTACAGTGAGGAATTTATTAAAACTATTTCAATGTTTCTCAAAATGGATGTTTATAAGTTGGAGGCAAGTTTAATGCTTCCATAGTTTGTTGAAATTTATAAAACACAAACAGCAAAGAGAGCATCGAGTTTTCCCTTCGTTTTCAGTTTCTATTTCTATGGGATTTAAATAATCATAAAAGCCTTGTTTTTAATAAAATATTGATACTAGTTGTATAATTCAGGTCACTTCTACTCTTTCTTACAATTATGAAAAAATTCAACTTGAAAAACTAACTAACTATTTAATTTCTGCAGTGTAAGATGGTATACCGTTGGCGCAGTGGCTCAGTGGAAATGCGCATGGCTACTAGGCAAGAGGTTCGTAGTTCGAATCCCAGTAACACCAAAAGTATTTTTCACGGTGTCCCACCTCTCGCGAATAGGCGACAAACGCTCCGAGAGGTAATAACTTGTCATGGAAAGCTTCTCAATTCGCCGTTCGGATCCGGCCTTAAAGTGTTAAAGCTTTGATAAAATCGTTACACCATAATCGTCGTAACGCTCGAAGAACTCTTTCCTTTAGTTATCGGAATAGTTTTTCTATATATTCAGACAAACAGCTTTCAATACGAATAATTAGCTCCCAGACTTGGCTATAGTGTTTTTTTAACCACAGCTCGGATCCATATATAATTACTGGCACGATTACAGTCATGTATACATGAAACCTAGATATTATAGTTGTGTTTCTGGATATGGGAAGTCCTGGCAGTCTTAATTAAGTTAGGTTGCTATTCCGCTACTTGACTGTTTATATAACAAAGCACTGAACTGAACTTCCATTTCCACACAAATTGATATTTTAACAATCCGAAGATTCTTTTTCTAAAGATCAACCAAATGATTTAAATTAAATAAAAACTCTTCCCATTATAATGTTCAAAGGGGCAACTCACGCTTTTATACGAGTACCTTATAAATTATCCCTCTGACAATATCCAACACAATAACAATATGTTTTAGGTCTTCAGTGGTCAGCGTGCTGTTAATTCAATAATGACCGACAGTTGGTCACACGACGCGTGCTCTTATCAAATAAATTTCGAAATGGGTTTATACACATAGATACCATATACCACAGTGTCGAACGGTGCTCGCATGTGCTACCAATATTAAGTCATAGTTTATTTTCCGTTTTTCATGGGGTTGACTCTGCATTTAACACCACGAAAACATGACACCCATCAGGATCGAATTTTACCTACCGTTATGTTAATGGTTGCCTGTCATTGTGCTATGAGTCGGATAAAAATTACTTTTAAGGAAACATTCAGGGGAGGGGGGGGGACGCGAAAAGGATGACTTCTCTTTGACAAATCGTATTTCAAAAAGTAAATGAAAATGAATTATTATCGCATTCCTTACTATCAGCTAAATGTAATGATTTGCATATTTTGATCATTTGGAAATCCTTAAGTATCGTTTCGTTCTGTTTGTAATTACTTGGAATAATTAGATTAATTTGATTAATTTATTTTAGTAATAACCGCAAAAAACATAATTTTCTCTTCGTTTCTCCCTTAGCACCTCTTTAGCACATTTTACTTTATGGCTATAAAACACGCTTATCTACATATAATGGTGTACCCGCTTAAGAAAAAATAAATGTTCCTAACAATAATTTCCATTGATCATTGAACTCGTTGACCTTATTTTGAAAATCATTCCCCAATTAGTTGGTAACTAAAATTCCACCAGCGAATTCAACAAGTTGTTCATCTTTGTGCTCTTCAGTGTATTACATGCAATAAATTAAAAAAATGCGCTACTGAAGCATAACATTTCACGAATTCAATTACCCGCAAATCCTGTGCACACACTACGCACGGAATCATTCGAAAGATTCGTCAAATAAAGCGTGAAATGGTTTCCCATTTGAACAGGAAATTGCGTTCAGGTTCGCTATCAAAAGTATTGAATGCTATTCGAATGCAACAACAACAATTGATGTTTTCACCCTTTGGTCATAGTGTTGATGGTGGTGGACGGAAATGCATTAAAAAACAGCGGACAAAATCTGCATACGGATTCAATTTCATATTGGAGCACGCAATCATACGGCCATCAACTCATCTTTGGAAGTCATGAGAAAGTTAAACAAAACTATGTTTGTTGTGTTTGTGGCAATAGGAGAAGACAAAGGTCTGACTAATGGTAGTGCTATGGTGGGATGAACGCAGGATTCATGTGATGTCCGGATATTGAACTCCAAATGTATTTATGGTAATTTTATGTAGTTATGAATCATGAAGTTTTACTTTCTTGACATAAATGTTCAATGAGGACTTCATCTGCTTTTTTAAAGCAAACATTATGTTAATATAAATATACCAGCAACCTAAATTCCTGTATTTGATTAATATTTTATACTTTACTGGTTATGCGAGTATATTAGTCATTGACGTTGCACAAAACCAAAAGTAAAATGCTCCGTGGGAAATAACAATAGAGCAACTTATCGTCTAAATCCGAAAATGCAGCTTCTCCTAGATCACAGACAGAGATTAGCCCAATTCTAATGTTAACAAAACAGTCCCTAATAGAAGTGCGAAGGCGTCTTGTGAAATGTTTGTCTGCCGTTGCCAACTTGCATCAACCAACTGCGAAAAATTAAATAAAAAAACATTAAGCCTCTGATAAATGATACACACAATAAAAAAAAAAACCAGCGGCTCATCAAATCCCTGATGCGCAACAGCAATTTAAAACGAAGATCATTTTTTGCCAACCAAGAAACTCAAGCGGAGATTGTGCAAAGCGCCAACATAATAAAAGGAGTGATGAATATACGTCTAACTGACTGTCGACTGACTAACTGACTGCATGTTCCTCACTTAAGATAGGCAAATATGGCTAATAGAATTATTACAGCGTAGGATGCCTTCCGTCTGATGGAATTGAGAAGCTTCGCACTGGTGTCGCTTGTTTTCTCTCAATTCACGGTCCGAACAAATCAATTTGTGCGTCTGTGTGCAAGACGTCGTTTGCTTTAAAAATTCAATTGCAATATTTTCCAGTTAACACCTTTGGCTGATGCTCTTGTCACAGTTTTTCAATCAGACACTGAAATTTGCAATTATTATCTGCTATGTAATTACAGGTTTATTGCTACGAAACTGCGAATATTGACAAGGCGGGAAAAATTTAAATTACGTTGATGGTGGGAAACGAATTAGCCGTATACTCGCGCAGTCTAGCCTTATCCAGGCCTTCTTGCTTCATCTAGTGCATGATATTGCGCTCGCTCATTGGTGCTTGATACAGTGAGCAAACGCAGTTTTGGTCGACCGATTAATTTATGCAAATGGCAAGAAGACAAGTTATCAGGCTATGGCATTACTTGTGTAGGCGGTTGCACAAGAACTCAGCTTTTAACTCGGTTTGAGCCAAGGAAATAAATGCATACATTTCTATTAGTTATTACATCCACCTAACCGAAATTTCACTTTTACTATCTGTCTGTTGAAAAATTAAAAAGAATGAACGTATCGTACAATTTGTGGCTTCCAACTCATGCGTGTTGAAGGGAACGAAATATCGAATTATTATAAATTTATTATATAATTATATAGAGAATTAAAGATGCTACATTAAATAGCAAGCCTTGCGCATATGAGCCGGGCATAGAAAATAAATACATACGACTTAAAAACACTGTCATTAGTACTGCAGCTTGAAAGAAAAATATCTTCCGTGAACTCGAACTCGAAGTTTTAACAAAAAGTCCGCGAAAAGACAATTTATATACACCGCGTAGGAAACGGACTACTCCTATCCTCTGTCAAAGGTATTCCTAATCCAAGGTGGAACAGCGTACGCTGATGGATGCATGGCATCCACTTCACTTAGCAATAGTTTCGCTGATGACAACATTACCCTTTGCCTTATCCAAGAATTTTGGGTTATTAGCAGATAAATCAAAACTCTACGGAATAAGGAAAGTAAGTTAATCTTTAAATGCAGGGAGCCAGCGCCAAGGGCGGTCTGCTTAATAAGCATGGACATTAACTTTCTTCCAATTCCAGAGTTCATTACGAAGAACCTGGTGGCACTTTAAGTATAGATTCCGACCAAGAGGGACTCAGATAACATCGTGTGTGCCTTGGCATTCTTCCATTCTTCCCCGCCGAAGACGTAAACATTCCGCCCATCAAGGTCCAGAAGCTCATACAATACAGGAATACAACCGACATTATAGGTTGTGATGTAAATGCGCAGCACGTTTCCTGTGGCAGTAGTGACATCAACAGAAGGGGTGAGTGTCTTTTAGAATATGTCATTAGTAGTAATGTAGAAATTTTAAATATAGGCCCGAAACACACATTCATAAATGTTATTCTCGAAGAGGTACTTGACTCCACACTTGCCAGTAAATTTATGTCTAGTATCGTCGAAAACTGGCATGTGTCCGATGAAGCCTCTTTGTCTGACCATCAAAACGTCAGGTTTGACCTTCCAGGAAGATTGGCACATGTTTTTTCCATATACTATCCCAAGTCTAAGTACTGGAATCATTATAGGGACTTGTCCTATCCACGATAGGTATGCTTCCTGAACCTATCGAGT
The DNA here is from genome assembly GCA_947095585.1 of Nephrocerus scutellatus. Taxonomy (NCBI): domain Eukaryota; kingdom Metazoa; phylum Arthropoda; class Insecta; order Diptera; family Pipunculidae; genus Nephrocerus; species Nephrocerus scutellatus. The sequence continues at coordinate 28,998,311 of OX352765.1, read as the reverse complement.
CCATAGGGGACCTTAATGAGGCAGCATATCAGTTAAATGATGTGTTGCTCATCTCCTACTACGGCAGATGTGTCCCCAAAACCAGTCTGAGAAAACTTTAGGTTACCCGGTAAAATGACCGGCTGGCCAAACTTGGGCAGACAGAAAGAACGAAGCTTAAGAGCTTTTCAACGCTGCTAAACGCAGGAAGAGCTGGGACGAATATAGTTTCGCCCTTACGGAATATAATAGAATATGAGACGTAGCAAACGGGCTACATGGAGGAAATGCTGCGAAAACATTGCTGATACGCCAATAGCGGCACGAAATCAAGGATCAGAAAAATTGATTGTGAAGGTTTGTGTGACACAACTAGAACGTTACTTTAAGTTCAGTTCTCCGGTTTGTCTGCATATGTTTTACACACATACCCTGGTCGTAGCCATAGGGCCCGCTTTAACAGCAAGGTAAATAATAAGGCTATAGACTCCTTCAATCCATTAAAAGCCTCCAGTGGTGATGGCATTTTTCCACCGCTCCTACAGAGGGCAATCGAATTCATCCTGCTTGGTTTGATTGCTTCATATAGAGCCAGCTAAAACTGGGGTTATATTCCGAATACGTATAGAAAGGTAAATGTAATTTTTATAAAACCAGGCAATAGGCCTAATGAGCTGCCTAAACTATACAGACCTATAAGTCTAACATCATTTGTTCTTAAAATTAGGGAAAGAATTATTGATATTCATATCAGAGCCTGGCTAGACACGTATAGCCCTCTATACTCAAGTAAGCATGCTTACAAAAAAGTAAAAAGAGAAATAGCTCTGTTATGCTTGAAAGTCCTGTTATCACTTCCTGCTCAGGGAGAGTGTTTGTGTCGGTGATTGCAACCAAGGGCTGTCCGCAAGGGTGTGTCCTTTCTCCCATTATCTGGTCACTCGTCATAAACAACCTTCTAGCTATTGGCTATGCTGATGACTTGACGATTTTAATTAGCAGTAAGCACACTATGACCATTACAAATGTCATGCAGGTGCGTTGCTTTTCATCTTAGAATGTTGCAGTAGAGAAGGGCTTTCAATTAATCCTTGCAAAACCGTTCTAGTGCTTTTCACGAAACGTAGACTGTCCGAGTTGGGACCTATTATCATCAACGGCACCACGTTTGATTATTCCAGTGAGTTTAAATATCTCGGCATCATCCTTGATAAACGGCAAAACTGGAATTCTCATATCAAGTCCGCCATCGAACGTGCAAATTACTAGGGCCTTGTGGGCCAGTAGACGTCTCTACGGCAGAACTTGGGGTCTTAATCCTTAAATTATACATTGGACGTATACAATGAACTGGAGTCTGGAGTTCCAAAACTCTCTACCCCATCTGTTAAATGAATATAAAGCCACCGCTATGCTATTAGAGTGCAACCTTATAAGGCGATCATAGGAGAATTCGGCAACCCGAAAAAACTGACACGATAATATAACTTAACATGACCATGACTTATGTAAATAGCCAAATGATAAAAGACATAACAGAATCATATAAGGAGAAAATCCAACATTAGTCCGTCAATTAAGTGGAGCGTGAATGCGATATATTGGAACTTTTTATAGCGATATTTTAGTAAATTAGTGACAAGTGTACCATCTATTAATTCCATTGTTCCATATGCCGACAAAAACTTCAAGTCTATTAGAAGCAAAAAACGTATAGTAACTTAAGGAATCATCCGTTACATAACCCATGCTTCAGATGACATCGATGGCTTTTAGTACCTCTTGGAGCAAATTACGCTTACGTGGTAGCTGAATATGTTATCGGTGACTAAGAACAGAGATAAAATAAATTTTTGGTTGTGTTAAACGTGCAAAACACAATTAATTAATACTCGTGGAACAATAACCAATTGCTTGGAGAGATCCACCCAACACGCTGTAAAAGAAACAACCAACAAGTCATTGTCGTCTCTTTGTCTGGCTTTGGTGTATGTAATACACCTTAGTAATTTATAGCTGACTTTAAAAACATATGGTTGTGACAGAACATTAATGAATGTGCCATTTGTCACATTTGAGTGTTTCGCAAATTATTATTTGCACGAATTAGCCAGAAGCGTTTCCCAAAGCTTCTAAAAACAACTGCACTCAAGTAGAATGCAAAGACACTATCGCACCATAATTTGAGCCTATTGGGTAAAGCCAAGAGTTGAAGTTGTTTTTGCCTTACACATAATAGCAGCAAAGTTTCCACTCGATTGCACATGTGAACAGGTTGATTTGAATGCAATGCACAAAATTATTGTTGCCAACAGAGTTAATAAGACTCGGGTGCTATCGTACATTTCGAATTATTCATTTTAGGATAAATATTGGAGATTTAAGCAGAGTGGGCAACAACACATACTTCGGGGGAAGCGCCCACACCACTTATGAGAACAGCTGCAGAAAATCATTCACATTGAGGGGAAATACTATGAACAAGGCGTCATCTTAGGTTGTAGTTTAGAGATAGAGCTCATTCTCATATCAACTCACATGTAATGGAAGGATAATTGATTTCCGCTATTACTGTTAACTGTTTTTAAATGATTTTCAGTGCAAAAATGTCCCCATGAGCATTATTCTCTATGAATTTAATTAATCGCATTTCAATGCAATAATTTTGTTCCCTCGACCTGAAACTCTCTTTGAAATCACTGAGCTATAGACAAGCTTCTTAATGCACAATCGCATAATCAAATCAACAAGCGTTTTGGCAAGTTGGTCAAACACATCAACTACTGATCACTTAAGAGCTCCAATTTGGCTCCTAATATTTCATATCACCAACACCTGATGCAAGAACTCAAGCGATTATGACATCGTACTTGATTGGATTTGGATTTTCTGATTTGAAAAGCGAAAATATGTCGATTTTACACGCAATTGTGATTTTAAATTAATTACCATGCATTGGTTATATAAAGTACACTAGACTAGTAATCTGGACCGCATTATACTCGAATGGTAACCTGTGGAGGACTGTGTGTTGACACGAAGGAATATCATATATGCTAAACTGTGCAACGACTTAAATGATCTTGTCTGTGCGATAAATCGAGATATTTATGCGTTTGGCTACCTGCTTATGACAGTGAGAGAAACACTTGTTGCTTGGACAATCTTGCGTGCAGATTGGCAATGTTTCGCTTAGTAATAAATTAAATGTTCATGCATAAAATCGATCAATATCAATTGTTTTGGCTTTGTTGAATAATGTTTAAGGTGTTACCTGTCACAATTACAGTAATTTATTGATAATAAGTATGTACTTTGGTAATTTTTTACAATCCATAAAAAAGTGGTTAGGGGGAAGTACATAACATACATATGATTGGATAATTCTACAGCTTCAAGCACAATGTATAGTCAGAAATGTATTCTAACGAATGATGTTGTTCTAAAAGTTGTTGCGAGACAAAAACAAAATTCACACCACTATTTCTAACTATCTACGGCTAAAAGACGTTCAAGCTGTATGAAGTGCCTTAGTACTAAAAGCGTAAATTGGAAATAGTCCAACTTTACCGGAGCAAATAAAAATTCTGATTTCGAATTAGGATCTAACACATTTTTCAAAAACATTTTTAGTTTGATGCTTAAAAAATAACCTTCTTCAAGACTTAAACTGTAATAAAGATAAATAAATAACTCAATGAAGGAAGGACCACCCGATCTCTAGACTATAAAGCTTGAGTTTAATCAAATTACTTGATATGTTTGCCTTAATAAAAATTTCCGCTAATTCAAAAGAAATGTTTTGGAAACTGCACAAATCACTATACAAGAAATATATTTTCGCTATAATCCCACAAACATACTGTTGTCCCTGAAATTAAATACAAAGTATTCCATGCTAATTTATTCGCCATCCAGTTAACTGGTTCTAGTTCATTTTGTTATTGTTCAGTAAGTCTTTAATGACTTAAATGGACATTCCAGGAATACTCAAAAGCAATAAATAATGGGAAATGACAAAGACATTGTTTGTTCGACGATGGGAGTAAAAGATATGACGAATAACAATTTAAAAACAGTTTTTGTGCTGAGAAGGTTTTTTTTATTCATTAAAGATTACGAACAAAAAACATTTGAAACAAAAAGCAGTATGAGATATTAAGAGACCAAATAGGAGCATTTATAAAGTGAAATTTGGTCAACGTACACACCTCCAAAAGAGATAAAAATCTTCAGTTATAAGAAGCGCACTAGAGAACTGAAAATTAAATTTACATCAAACGTTCTGTTGAGGAGTTAAAGCTAGAAAGATAACTTTTTGTTTGCCAAACCAAATATAACCAAACTTCTTCTAAAAATAATTTATGTGAAAGTATTTTTGAAATCGAATCGGACTCTCCGTTTTTAAGTTATGCCGTCATCCCCTTCCGCTTACCGACCAATTGCTCTAACATCCATACTTTCTAAAGTCATGGAAACGAAGATTAGTCGTAATCTTATGCAATACCTTGAATCTCGTCAAGTCCTTAGCGACCAGCAGTACGGTTTTTAAAGCCAACATTTTACAGGTTATATGATGGCATATCTTACTGGAAAGTGGAAGCAGTCTATTCACAAATTTGGTTAAAGCAAAGTTTTGCACTCAATATTCCCAAGTCTGTCATCAAGCTCTTTTGTCGAAAATGAATGCCTATGGAATTGATAAGTTTCTGCTTGATTGGACTAGTAACTACATTTCTGACCGTTCAATCCAGGTCGATACTCTTTCTTATTTTCAGGAACTCCTATCCGCTAATTCATTCATCCGCTTTTGGATACGGCATTAAATTGTAGGTCCCTTTCTTGTGTGTGCAAAAATATAACACGCATAACACGTGTGGTCCCGAGAAGCTAGGCCTTGGATCGCAATGATCTGTCGCGCCAAATATTATTATTATTTGTGGTATACGAATGCCAGAAACAAGTATTTTCCATTAGAGATCCATGTTCATTATGACTCTTAATGTATAGGTATGGTCCACCGTTTGTCGACCTAGCCAGAATGCTTAAAGATCCTTCCCGAAGTCCTCTTCCATTATTCGCATGAGTCTCTGTTCTAATAAATGTGCACTCTGCACTTCCGCGCGGGACTTTACCATTCCTTCTCACTTCTTTTGATATTGGAAGTTTAACTCTGCTCATCGAACACAAAACCAACAAAAACGCTGTCATTGAATGGATGTACATATATATATTTCAGTGGCACTTGCATTATATTACATACATAGATATATAATTGAACTGTTCAACCGTTTCATGTTGGTAAATGCTGTAGTTAGAAAGAGTTGATTTAGTTGAGTTTGCCAAACTTAAAGCCACGAAGAAGGCTGATTGACTTCATGATCTAGCTTAGCTGGTGGATGCAGCTTAACTAACATATCATTCGGTTGCAGTGGAAATCTTATACATAATATACATTTATACGTATGTGCTACTTACTATATTTTGCAATATATTTTCAATCGTTTATATCTCAATTTCAGCGATCACGAAAATGTATTCTAATTTCGTACATCACGAAATCGGTCAAGGTGACATTACTATTCTATTTCTATTCCTTTGAACTGTCGGCAACCGCTAAGTTACTATGATTGTTCCTAATATGTTTGTGCAATAAATTATAGGACTCCGGCCACCGAGAACTGACTTTGATCACTTAATTGGATTTTGTGTAAATTATATTTTAAGTTCTTTTACTAGAGCTGAACGTTTCTTAAATTTAATACTCACACTGACATATCGGTACCACATGGAGTACTGATATTAGACCAACAATATATAGTACAAATAAACTTTACAATTTGTATATAAAATACAATTTAAATTGTCAGTGTGATGTAAAGAAATGTTGTCTTTATTAGCCGAGCAGATAGCAGCGATTATAAAATGACATGAACACCAGATCGGATCATTAATCGGAAACTTAAGTACTAGTATTTATGAGTAGACATAAAGGTGGTATACCATGAGAGCTCATGACGATGAAGGAGTTACTTTTAAATAAATAATAAAAAATAAAAAGGAGCTATCAAGGTATATTAAATTTAAGAAATAATAAGCCACTCCCATACTAAAAACAAAGTTATGCAAAGTGTATGCTTTGCCATATTTTGTTTTGACAAATTCGGTACTAAAAGGTTTTTTGAAGTAAATCCAACATAACAACGTTTTACCAAATTTTATCGTTCATGACCATATGTAAAACGACTTGTTTTCCTTTTAGACAACAAGCTTGGCAGATACGGCACAAGGATAGAGGTCACCTTTTTCGACTCTCAAACGAGCAGAGATAGTTATAAATATAATTTTTCCGTTGAACTTATGAACTCTTTGAAATACATCCACAAACATTTTTGTTTTTCAAATGATACAAATTTGAAATAAATAAAAAAAAAGGATCACTTGAGTATCATTATACGTCTATGCCTCTATCTAGATAATCGGTAAATCATTGTTTTGATTACAATTTGCTTCGTGTACTGAAAATTTGAGTCATAAATGGATTTAAAAAATCATTAACATAACACGATGACACAGTTTTTGACAATGAGCCGCTATTTGTGTCTAAACTTTTTTTTAAACCCATAATCCATCTCCATAGGACTCTAACCTTTTCTAACCAAAGTGACGTCAGACAATAGCTCGATGATATGTTAGACATTTTAAAAAGATGAATTGTTATTGTTTGTTCAAATAAGGATTTGAAGTGATGATGAGTTGTGAGTTTCAAATCGTATGGTATCCAGCAGCTTCTTCATAGCTGATTGATTATTTTGATTGTGTGTGACAGAGAGAGAGAAATTTCTTTCAACATTTAAAAGAGAAAGTTTCTTCCTACACATCACGTACTCTAGATGAGCAGTTAAAAGCAATTTAACTTATGCAAGTACTTGGGGTACAAATTTATTAAAAATGTTATACTGTAGAGCAAATGAAATTTACCTAATTAATTACAGTTAAGCTATTATTCATATACGAGATTACAATAGGATTTAACTGAACTACCCGATCGTGATAATTAGATGAAATTTATAAAGATTTCATTGTTGACTCTTCGAGTGGGTGGAATGAAATTTGATTTCGAATTTGATTGATTCATTTGGTAAAATAAATTACATTTTTCACTATTAACCATTTCAACAAATTGCGATTAGAGTGGGTGTCGATATGTGTATCTTCTACAAATTCGATGGCCCACTCTGTTATTGATTATTAGCCATGAGAAAGTTATATATGTATCCTCTGTTTTTTTTTTGTTTTTCAGTTTAAAATTAATTTTTTTATTTCCCTTGATCATCTTATATAGAAGAAATTAAAAAAGTTCTTCAAACAATTTATATAGCAAGTCACAGCTTGTACTTTAAGGTCTTCAGGAAAATTTATGTCTTTGAGAATGAATCTGAAATACTTTTGATTGTATTGTATGGTGTTACAGAGTTTGTCAAAGAATCCTTTATTCTGACTTTTATGACTTTAAAACGAATCTCAGAAGTTTGACTTAATGTTAAAATGGTAAGCTCTTAAATCGTCATGAGTATTTCAATTGTCACATTTTCTTTTTTTTCAAGTTTTTGTTAAAATAAAAAAAATCTGACGGTAAGCAAAGTTACTTTTGAATCTGGACTCAACAGTTCCCATACAAATATCTAGATCATTTTGGCATACCGGGCTCTGACAAGGGTGACCTCTTTTCCCGGTTTCTCGTGGGTCATAATTGATTGAAGATTTAATAATTATTAGACCGGTGCATCTCAAAGTAAAGTAGCCTCAGGTCCCGCTGTTAAGCAACCAGCTTTGTCTAGAGAAGCTGTTAATCCAACCCCATGGTGGCCTCAACTACCCGGTCTGCTGCTAGAGGTCCAGCAGCTGATAGAACACTGCCAGAACAGAAAACTCCAGTACCTCATAGGATGCGATGCAAATGTACATAATAAGGTCTGGGGCAGAAGCGGCATCAATAGAAGGGGCTCGTACCTTTTAGAGTATCTTATTAGTATTACTGTAGATATATTAAATAAAGGATCCAAGCCTACATTCATAAATGCGATTCGCGAAGAGGTACTTGACCTCATTCTCGCCAGGTCATTTATCTTCAACTTTGTTTAAAACTGGCATGGTGTCCGACGAAGTCTCGCAGTCAGGCAATCAACACATCAGGTTTGACCATCCTGGCAAACTGGCACATGCTTCTTTTAGATATGATCCAAAGTCCACGGACTGGAATCTATATTGGGGACTTGTCCTCTCTAAGCTTGTTACATTGTCACAGTGGTCTTAGATGAGGCAGCATATAAACTTAATAATGTGTTGCTCTCTTCCTACACATCTTCAACTCTGCTAAACGTACGAAGAGTTGGGACGAATATAGGTTTGCCATTAGAAAGTGCAACTATGAATTAAGACGATCCAAACGTTCCACATGGAGGAAATGCTGCAAAAACATTGTCGAAACACCAGTAGCTGCATGAATCCATAAAGAATAAGCTATGGGTCAGACAAACTGTATAGGTTTATTAAAAAATTCCGGTGGCACCTTCACGTCGGACCGTGAGCTAGAATACGGGTACAAGTCGGGTGATATGGGTGAAATCCAAACAACTATGTAGGTCAACTGAAAATTTTTGACTCAATTCCTGAAAGAGACATTATGGTCATAGAACACTGTTTTGGAAGGAAACAGAAGGAATTTGAGGTAGAAATATTGGACTGGGTAATCTGGTGCAATGATGTTTCGGTGCTGGACGCTAAAGGAGTTGAATCTGGTGGCTTTGGAACCAACACCAAAGTCTCGATACCAATGGAAAAAAGTAGCTCGGTTTTCCAAGCAGAACTCCATGCCCATGAGATCTGCGCCGGTATAAACATTAATAAAGAAGTTAAATGCGCTATAATATAATCAATCAAAAACTGTTACAATGCAGTGCAATCTCTTGCCAGAAACAACAAAGTCAAACTCGGTTGGGTACCTGGCCATCAGGGAAGAAATCTGCATATGAACTAGCTAGGGCTGGCATAGAATCTGCGTTCATATGATCTGAACCCTACTTTGGTGTCAACTGGGCTGCCACCACAGCACTTATAAATTGTTTGGAAGATAAATTTCGTCTGGCCCACTGGGAAAGCGTCCCTGGGCTTAGGCAATACAATATAATTAGGCCCTTTTCCTACAAGGAAATCCTTAACATTAGCAAGCTGGTGAGCACAGGTCAATGTGGGTTGCGATATGAGTTTAACCAAATTGGTCTGGGCTCAAAAACAGAATGTACGTTCTGCTCGGAAGATGAAGAGTCATCCGAGCACATTCTCTGTGAAAGCCCAGCATTACTTTGGTTAAGGAGACGCATCTTTCACAGGGAAATAAGCTCGACAGCGGAGTTGTGAAATTCTGCCACTAAGGATTTACTATCGTTCATTAGGGAGGTGATACGTCTCTTAGGAAAAAAAAGCCCAAAGATACAATAGATCTTTCAGATCGCAATGTCTGCCATATGGGCTAGAGTATTAAACAAAATAAAACTCATATTTTTCCATGTACCAGGGACGAGATCATGAAGAAATACATTATATAAAAGAGTACAATTACTTTAAAGTCACCCTTGCGGACAATTCAGTAGTTACAACCAGTCGGAAATAAAATGAATCGAAAAGCTAAAGTTCAACAAACATATCAATACAAAATACAACAATGAAAAAAGTGAACTACACTTTTCATTATTTACACCCGCAAATTAAAAGGCGAAACAGACTGCCAAATAATACTATATGCTGATCATCTACAAGCAGCTTATCAGACCAGTGATAACCAGCAATGGTTATCCCATACCGTCTCACCAATAGCTATAAGGAAGATCTCTCTATTTCTACATTATCGCAGTATCGATTTCTTATCATAGAGTTAGAGTCTCAGAAGTGATATCTCTTTCCTAAGTAACCCCCTTTTATTTTAATTGTCGTTAAAAGTTCAGAGTAGCTTTTTATGAAGACTTTCGAAATTACACCGAAGATACTCTGATTAGCTATAAAGTTAATTATTCTATCAACAAGACGACAAAATAAAAAGTTGTTATACTATTGACCACTTATAACCGCGATTCTTTGTGATGTGACATGTGATATAATCGAGCCAACAATTTTCTATACTGCACATGAATATTAATAGGGAAAACAATGACTTAACTCATAAACTTTTGAGTGATAACGTGGTTTCCATTGAAATATTTCTTAAGCGCTCGTGAACACACGTTTCGCTTTTATCACATATGACAAGGGTTAATGAAACCAACAACCCAACGATATACACATCGCAGAGATTTCAATGGAAAACAAACATTTCCACATTTTAGAACGTATTTACCGCAATTATTATATGCTCGCGCTTATACGCTTATTCACTTGGGAATAGCCGTGGGAATTTTAGTTGGCTTCATTTGTTGATGTTATGTATGAATGGATGTCTGGTCTCTGGTTTATGTTTACATTTATTGATAGTACTTTTTATCAGTTCTTTTCTGAAATATTCTAAGAACTTATGCAATTTCATGTTGAAATTTTTACACATCAAATTATTGTACAAAAGAGAACACAACTGTTTTGAAATTTTATTTCTCTAAAAAAATATTATGAGTCACTTTAACTACAAGAGCGTAATGAATGTGGATTGCAATTCATCATTGTATTTATCATATAAAGAGAACATCCAGATAACAATCCAGATACCAATGGTCTTCAGGGATAAGAAACGAAATAGCACAAGTTTCAAGTATACAATATTCCCATAAATTACAACGTTAGACGTAGCAAGCTATTTCCACCTTAGAATGGGGATCTATAAAATTCCTGCTCAATATGTTACATAGTACTCCCGCGGTCCGGTATTACAAAAAATATACACAAAAATTGAAATGGACGATCTAAAAAACCGACGTAGTTCAAATTGGAAAAATTTCATTAGCTAATTGCAAAATAAGGAGCAATTTATATTCTGAAAGTTATACATACGAACTCGCTACCCTATAATTTCAGCCGTCAGTACTCAGAGCGTGCAGAACTACGTTTCGCGTTATTAATGTTCGACCGGCAATACAATACGAAGATGGAAATCCAGTTATATAGCATAGGAGGATTATTCCAACTCACCTTGGACATCGTCTATTGCTTTGGTCATTATTTTTATGTTGTGTTTTATGAATGGTCAATCTAAGTCGAATGAACAGAGTGCCATATTGTATGCGTCTTTCAATTAATTATTTATAAGAAAACAGAGGCGAATATGAAAAAAAAGACAATTGAATTAATAAAAGGATTTTTCTTTAAATTAGTTAATTCATTTTAAAAAACCAAAAGAAATATCTAATGAATTGATAACTCAACAAACTGAAAATTGTAAAAACGATTAATCAAAATGAGGCAGATTTGGTTAAAATAACATTTTGTAAAACATTAAAAATAATGCTATGAAATACGAGTACGATTAATTTTTTCCAAACGGACAGTATATAATTCGGAAAAATTCTGCAAAAGTAAAAGTAAAAAATATTTCATAAAGCAATAAAATTTTGCAGGGCTAATTAAACTGAAGGTTTCCCACCACAAATCAGGGTTGCCTTTAATAGTTTTAAGACGCTAAGAAAATGGGTATATCTCTGGAAAGGGAGATAGAATATATTTGGTTAATATCTTGCATAACGCAGAATTAAATTGTCTTCATGTCCTAGGAATAACATTTGGTCAGTTGGGACCTTTGTCTACTCCAAAATAACAGTTCAAAAAAAGAAATTTTAAAGGGATGGAGCGCTATCAGAACAAATGTTTTTACTAGAAAATGTAGACAATGTATTCATTTTACAAGATATAAACCAAATTTGTAATACCTCCACTTCTAGAGAAATTCCCATTTTTTTAGGAACCTGAAAAAATCGTTATAGAAGGTGTCCGCTGGGAAGATATACTACTTTTTTTGGCGCCATTTTTGTAAATATTAGTATTGACAGTTCATGTTTGGCAATCGTGGCGGATTTATTATGGAAAAATATTCGATAATGAAAGTTGTTACGTGAAATTTTTTGGAGAAATAACGTACCAGCAAAACGCACTATTTGTCGTGCATAGTGAATGATTTCAAAGAGAGAGGAGCACAAAGTACTGCAGGATCGACTGAGAACACAGCTTCTGTTCAAGAAAATGTTCAAAACAATCCATCAAACTCAATTCGACACTTCTCGGCTTCTTCCAAAAGACCATTTACGCCGCCGTACAAATAGCAATAGGACGTTAAAGCTCGTCCATGACAACTCTGATTTTCATGAAAAACTCATAAGAGTGACAAGAGGCCCATCTTCAATTAAAGGGATATGTGAATAATCAGAATAGTTGGTTCTGGGGAATCAAAATTTATGCACTTTACATCCATTAAAAGTGACAGTCTGGTGTGCAATTTGGTCAGGAGGAATCATTGGAATTTAAGTTAGGTTTGGTTACGGTGGCTCTCAGTGAAACCGAAACACTTAGACCAGTGATGGTCCATACCACACGGATCGGGAAAAATTTCCTTCACCTACTCGTTAAACCAATGAGACCTTTGTATGGAGCGTAGGAGATAAGATGTTGATAAGATTATTAGTGTCGTTGTAGCAGGAAGAAATCTCCCAAATGGAGTTTACGTTTTTGGGAGAGGGCTGGATAAGTACAGAGAAGATGGACATGGCATCCTCCTCCTCATCCTCGGCGTATCGCGGAGTGGTGTAGTCTATGTTGTCTGGGATCTTGACTAAATTCTGGATAGAGAAGTGACCGATTTTATTTGTAGTCCACTGGGAGATAGCGTTAAGGCGAATAACCGAGCTAGCAACTAATCGCATGCTGAAAATATCGAGTGTAAGGTCGAACGGAATTATATCATTATCTTTAAAATTAAAAACAACTTGACGGTAACTGTCACTGGCGAACGATACCGTGACATGATTGAAAACTCTTTTAGGTCAGAACAGAATTCTTTGGCCTTGATTAAGATTTGGTTTCAACAAGTCGGCGCCACATCGCATACAGCCAGAATTACAACGGATTTACTGCGATACTTCTTTCCACAACAAGTTATCTTAAGAAATGGGGATGAGATACCTGAAGAGAAAGGTTTATACAAACAAACCAAACTCAAACAAAATATTCGTGATAAAATGTCAAAATGTAATGAAAAATAGTAGACCTTCCCGGTGGACATCCTGTATAGAGTTTAGCAGTATCAAAACCGACATTTATTTAATTTTTACCTAATGATGTCAAGTTATTCGATTGCTGAATCTATTAGTTTTTTCGTATTCAGAATGAAATAAAACACAATGTTTCCCTTCCAAATGTAGAATATTAAAACCGCGATTGGATCAAAACTAAATCTTTTCCAGTGAATCATTGCATCAAAACAAACCGTTTTCAATACTTGCACTAGTTTGAATCTAATCGTTAGTTTTCCTATGGTAAAGTGCATGCACAAGTACTTATTGCAACAAAGTGGAACATTTCCAATTAATTTTTTTTGTGGAAAAAAAAGAAATGATATAATTTTGCGAAAGTTATGGGTCAAAACAACACAGCTTTGGATTCCACACAATTGTATTCCTGTGACCATAAGGTACAAGATGCTTTTATTTTTGGCCATACTTCAATAACCATACCATGGTTTTTCCGAAATATATCATTCGAACTTATTTCAATATTAGTTTTAAAATACCAAGGATCAAATTAAAATGAGTCGAGATGCAGACGAAAAAATCAATTTAATGACAGCCAAACGATTCCATAGTTTAAGAGCGAGGCGTTTCATACTTTGGCCATATCCAGCTTGTCGCTAAAAAAAGGCGAATCCCTCATCTTTGTCCCCGGTACGACCCATAACGAAATCTTGTGCAATACCTAGAATCTTAGGAAATCCTTAGCAACCAGCAGTATGGTTTTCGAAGGCAACGTTTTACAGGTGATCTGATGGCACATCTTACTGAAAATACGAACCACAAATTTGGTGAAAGCAAAGTTGCTGCACTTGATTTATCCAAGTCATTTGACAGAGTCTAGTCTAGTCTCGAAAATTAGTGCAAATGGACTTGATAGTAATCTTCGCTGGCTTCTTCGCTACTGATCCATGGTTTCATAAGATATACTACCGTGGATGTCTGGCCCGGTTCCTCATGCTGGCCAACTTTGCGTACCGATCAATCCTTTTGGCCTTATTGACTACATATGTATGTAAAGTTTGAATAAAATCGCGCTTTAGGAAGTGGATTAAAAATGGTTCATAATAATTGGCGACAACCCACAAAGTGTTGTCATTGGGGATACACATGTGTGCAAAATTTAAAAAAATCGGGATTTAGTAAATGGGTTAAAATTGATCACAAACAAATAAACAAACAGACGATTTCGATTTTTTTTTAATTTTTTGATTTCAAAGCAATTTAAAATAAATTGTTTGTATATTTCTTATACTAGGTATATTATAATTTATTTGGTTATATGTAGTATGTAAGTTAAAAAAAATATATATGTTTTATTAAGATAGAGCTCTTTTAAGAAAATGATTTATTTTAAAAATTTCACAAAAAGTAAATACACCGTTAGCTTTTCTCCCAACTCCTACATGTCCGGGAACTTTTTTAAAAAAATGCTTCTAACTATTACATACAACATATATAAGTATCTTCTATCTGAATTATAGTTAGAACTTTATATGGAGCCACGCTTACTTTTTTCTTTATTAGTAGATCCAGCTTAGGCGAAATAGAATTAGTATTGTATGCAAAAATGCAAAATTGCTTACACCTATAATTTGAAAGTATTTTTCACTAATAGGTATTAACGGTAGTTTATTCAGTATCAAAGTAAGTTCAGTTGCCTACTCCAATGAGTACATTTAATCTTTGTATAGAAAAAAATAACAACAACTGCAGATTTCTGTGAACAGATTCAAGATTACGCTAACACCTCGGGATATTTGTTCT
The DNA here is from genome assembly GCA_947095585.1 of Nephrocerus scutellatus. Lineage (NCBI taxonomy): Eukaryota > Metazoa > Arthropoda > Insecta > Diptera > Pipunculidae > Nephrocerus > Nephrocerus scutellatus. The sequence continues at coordinate 28,983,306 of OX352765.1, read as the reverse complement.
GTTGCAGTTGTTCAGTTTTAGTTCGGCGTATCCGCTTTACATATGCTTCAGATCTAGCAGATTTCTAGAAAACATTTTACCTGGACAACCCGTGGTCGCACCGACGAAAATTCCGCTGTTGTTAATGTTGTGGGAGTTTTTGTTTCGATCAAAGTGCATTGATAATGCGACAAACAGTTTTCTTCGCATTATTTATGGGGACACATGCGCCTTAAACAACTTTACATAATCTTTATGTATTTGCCTTGAAGCACAAATTAAGTAAAGAATAAATTTATTTTGCCGTTAAGCCGGGACGTACCCTGGCTGTAGAGCCAAATTTAATGACGATGAAATTTTTTAACATTACACGGAATTTTATTAATTCGGGAGGCTAGAACCTCAGACCCTGGTTGTTGAGCCAAACATTATGACAGTAAAACTTGGGCACAGAATTTAAACAGATCTTGATATTTTCAACCTTAAAAATTGTGTGTGCTTCAAAAGCCATAAAAAATTCGAATGCAAATATAAAATCTTTAGATTGATCTACGCAGCACTTAAAAAATTGCTAACAAAGATAACGGTACTGTTGCTAAGCCGGGATCTTAAATTTAATCATGCAACTTCCTGTCAACAGGTATAACATTTGCAGTTCTCAACTGAAGCGTTACGATAGTAATAATTACAATACCAGTTTTCACTTGGAACTCATCAAACGATCCACTCGACCGGTCGATCGATCGATCGATCGATAGATGCCTGGTGCAAAATAAAGTTTATGTGAGCACTAGTCGCTTCGACATGCGCAACGTCGGTCGATCGACGACAGCGAATTTGCTATTTTAGTGTGTTGTGGCGCAAAAGTCAAAACAGCACTATAGCCCATGCGCACATGCAATTTCGGATCATTGGGTCAAATTTGTCACGATTTTGTCTGCAGTTGAACCGAGTTGGTGCTCTGTGAACCAAGCGACAAGCTGACGCTTGCTGCTGCTTGCCGCTGGCTGCTGCTATTTTGTACTGAGGAACAACGTTTGCTTGTATGGCTCTCAGCCGCCGCCGCCTGCCTATCGATCTTTTTGCACAAATAATGGCAAATAAATACTGAAAATCAACACAACAACCGAAATCGAACGAAGGCATCTTATTATCATCCAGTGTGCAACTCTGAACTTCGAAGATTTGTTTGCCATCTAAAACCGTCGTCAAGTTGTCCATAAAGGCAGACAATTGAATCATGGTTATAGAAGACGGACAAACTCCGTATTGGCGTCTGTTCTTGTTGTCCTCTCTATACGTTCGGGTCATTACAGCCAAAGCATACGAAATGCTATGAGCTTTCGCTTTTTTCTTTCTTTATAGCCAATGGCAAAGAGGTGGCGTCCGAAGCGATCACCAACACAACAGGTGTACATGTAGATGTTGCAAATTCGTATAATTTTCCTTATAGAAAGTTATGCAATTGCACAAATTGGACCGGTTCCAATCTTCTGCTCGACTTCTTCTGTCGTGTACAGGAGACGGTTCACTACAACAGAATGAGAACAGAAAGGGGAACAGTTACCTTGAATTGCCATGAGCCCAATAAGGCAAATAGGTGTTGGAATTTTTTAGAGGTGTTCGAAGATAGAACATAATTTTATTCTAGCATTTAGAGAAGTCTTCCCAGTTTTTAACGCGAATCTGAACTTAAAATTGTATTACAATTATAATTGTGCCGTGTGGCCCTAATGTGTTTAGTACATTGGAGAATTGTGCAGTGTTGTATTATCAATGAAACACATCTCATGTTGTAATTTAAAGTATTCTTTATTTGTGCCTCTTCTTGTTGGCTGCCGCAATCAGCACCTTCGCTACGGTATTGCCAGCATCTATACATCACGGGAGGTTCGATGTTTGAATCCCATAGAGGTGAGACATTGAAAAAGCTTTTTGGTGCTTTTTTGGTCTTTAAACATTAGAACGTCCAACGCATTAACGATAAGAGCAACGGTACCAACTCAGCCCGTCTTCGCTTCCCATTTAATCATAAAAGAGTACACGCTCTAACAACATTTGCAGCTTATATATCGTTTTATTAAAGTTCGCTTTCGCTTGCGACGGGCTTACGTGCGAAGAAGCCCATTTCTGCCTCAACGGCTTTCATAATAAGCCAATTGTTGATTCCATTCACGAAAATGCATTATACCCGCAAAAAATTACAGTTCGTTGCGGGTTTCATAGTGAATGGCTCATACTCCTTTTTCTTCAATGATGCAGCCACAGTTAATATAGATCGCTACTTGACCATGTTTACTGACTAGTTTTGGAATAGATTGGAAGTGGTTGACTTGGTTTCCTTACAGATGGAGAAACAATCGACAACATAAAGGTCGCAATATGGTAAACGACTAAAAAAGGCCTCGTAGGAGCCTGATAGGTGATGGTTCGCTAAATAACGAGAAAGAGCCTCTGCAGCCGAATAACTTGTTGCTCTGTTAGTAAGTCCTACTTCCACCTCCACGTGGTAACATGAAATAACCTTATGTCCTGGAAACCACACAGTGACCGGATACTGACGGGGCTAGATTCCAGAGTAGAGTAAGACAAATTACTATCATACGGTGTTTTGCTCCGATCAAAACCACGACTGAGGACGAAAAGGATAATTTTTATAGTCATTTTGGCTTCGTGTATAACCAAACGCCCAATGGCGACTTCAACGCCAAGGTAGGAAGCGACAATACTATGCTTAAGCAAGTGACGGGAGTTCACGGTCTTCACCGAATCGAACGATAACGGAGATCGTTATGTGGACTTCTGTAATACCAATCGCCTAGTCATTGCTCTTTCAGAATAACACTTGCCACAAAATCAGTTGGGTCTCAACTAACAGACAGCGAACATCCAACCAGATTGATTATATTGAGATCAGGCGCCGCTTCAGAAATTACCTTTTAGACGTCTGTGACAGAAGTGGAGCCGATATCGGACAAGAGCGAGATCATCATCTTATGTTAGCTTTTTGTACGCCTTCGCACTGCCTCCGTCAATAGGAACCGCTCAAACATGCTCATCATTACCAGGTTCAATACTGATAAGGGAACCCGAAGTGCATCAACAATACAGGGAACATCTTGCCTTAGAAGCAGAAATAATCAACAGCATACCGCAGGAGAACGTGAAAAAGGTTTTTGTAACAAACACCGCAAATTGTTATCGGCAGACTCCTAGAGACGGATCTATGAGCGTAAAGCAATCAAAGCTCGAATTGCAGAGCCCTCAGCAGTAGAGAGTACCGAGCTAGAAGCCCAATATCGCGTCAAAAAGAAGAAAGTGTAACGTAGTTCCAAAAAAGGGAAATTTGATGGACTGTGGAAACAGAAAAACTTATAGCTATTTTCAAAGCTACATTCGAAGGAAGTAAATGTCACGTCCTACCCAACGGTAAGGTATCCGAGTAATTTGAAGTCCAAAGTGGAGTAAGTCAGGGGTGCATACTATCACCGCTGTATGGTGGTCATTAGCGATGTATACTCCATTCACCACTGAGAGTGGGGAACAATGGAATTCGAGGCAGCTCAAATGCGTTGCAGTAAAGAGAACAAGATTCATAAATAGACCAGTCAATTGGCCTGTAATTTGACGCATCTGGACTGTTTTCTTTAGGGATATGTCAAGTTTACGATCAATATATGATAACTAACATCAAATGCAATATTTCCGGCTTTCCGTCCAATTTACTCGTGCGCTGAACCCAATTTGTACTATGCCATTTCGTTTGATGATAATTTTTTTTCAACTTTTTCCGAAAGCATTCGGTTTGCCAGGCACACACATGCACATTATAGATCATAGCAGCAATAGTTTTGTCTATCCACTTTGTCAGAATGTTTTGTGAATTTCTTCAGCTAATCTCTAATATCTCTGTTTGATATATTGTGGTTTATAGCAAATATGTATATTTATGCTATAGTGCCTTTGTTTTTGATTTTTTCCAATAATTCGTGCTGATGATACGGCAATCGTGGTCTTTTCAGTAAAAATTTATCGAAATCGAGAGAAAAATAATTTAATTATTGCATTGTTATTAACATTCCAATCCAAATATTTCATGGTTTTTGCTTGAATCTTAAAATCCAATCAAACAGATATGAATAGCATTTACTTAATCAACAAAACAAAATGCTTCTAAAAACCTTTCAATTTTAATCTTAAATCATAAAACTCTTAATACTAAGAAGAAATCAACCTGTGAGGTTTCCAGAACAAATTAATTTAATACGCCAACAATTCCCAAAAGAGTCAATATTTTTTAATGTTGGCCACACATTGTCGATATTTGTTAAGTTGAGGTGACACATCATTCTCAGAATAACAACCGAATAGTAAATCACAAATACTAAAAAATCTCGAACTGTACCATTTCAATCAAAATTGTGCAACCAAATCAAAACATACACATCTCCTTTCCAAAGGATACTCATCAGAAAACCACACAAAAAATCAATCAAGAAATCCCATGTGGACTTCTTCCACAGGTGAAGAAACGACATATTATTCTGCAGAAATCAGAATACGATCTTGTTCGTTCTGAAAGAACGGAAGACCATAATAGCAAACAACAACAAAAGGTACACAAAATCGGCGATACATATCAAAATAAAAAAAGTCATCCGACAGATCGATTAATCATCATCATCAGTAGCATCAGCATCTTCATCAGGTGCTGGAATAAAATAAATGTGCATCAGGAGTTTAGGCTTCTTACAACCATTGTTGATTTTACGGATGAAACAAAGTACTTAATAAATTGAGTGCTGGCGCAGATAATTCAATTCAATTAAAACCAATCTTAGAATATAATTAAATTGAAAAAATAATTGTGAGAACATATAGATTAGTATTATGGTTACATATGGTGCAAATTTGTATGTTCTTAATTTTTGGAAAATTTCAGTAACATTATTTCTGTTTACTTCCATAATGGGTAACGTCCTACTGCTGATTTGATGGTATATCCACCAGTAGAGCCGGTCTTTTCATCAATTTTGTGAAAGCAAAGCTGTTGCACTCGATATTTCTAAGGCATTTAACAGAGTATGGTATCAAGCTCTTTTGTCCAAAGTGCGTTCTTATGGAGTCGCTGATAAACTGCTTCATTGCATTGGAAACTATCTTTTGGACCGCTCAATTCAAGTTCCATTGAACGGTTTCAAATTTAAAGCATATCACTTAAATGCTGGCGTTCCCCAGGGCTCTGTTTTATCTCCGACAATCTTTCTCGTTTTTATTAATGATAGGGGAGACCGGGAAATTTGCTTATCTGTTTTTTTTTTTAAAAAACTAAGAAAGATATCAAAACGAACCAAATGCCTTTTTATAAAACATATTTTTCGCTTTATAAAAAAATATGTCTTCTAAAATTAGCTAATTTTAAGACCCTATTTTCTTTATTTTACACAACGACCTCAAATGAGTCAAATAACCCCAGAACCTGGGTAAGTTGGCTAAAGGTATGGGGTCAGTTGACTCTATTTTTATTGTCACCTTTTTGATAATAAAACTATAAAAAATAGAATAACAAATCAATTTTATTTGAAACAAAAACTAAAAATAAAGAGTTTCAAGAGAGCTCAGCAATAGGGGTGGAAGGATGTTCCAACTTTTTCTGCTTAAATTTTTTAACATATCTTTGCATGGTTTTGTATATACTATACTTTTTTCTTTTCCAAGTATAAGCTGGCATGTACGCTCCAAAACAGTTTGTTCGGTTGCGCCTCTTGAGATTTTCTTAACATATGTTCTCATTTTCCTAGAGTCAACTTACCCCGAAAAAAAAGTCAATTTACCCCGATAGGCCTGTCGGCACTCAATGATTTTTTTTTCGGTAGTAGGAAATAAAAACAACAAAAAGCTACCAGCTGCGATGATCACGAATATGCACTCGCTCTCTATCCTAAAAAAAATTTGACTTAAACACAAAAACCGCTGCGAAAAAAGAAAACGAAAAGAAAACAAAAAAATTACTCACGAAGGCAAAAATCTGTTTTTTCGCAATAAATCTCGAACGACGTCTGACTCTGACGAAAGACAATGGGAGAGTGAGCAGGTAGCTGTGCTCGATGTAACAACAAGAACTAACATGAAAGAAATTGTTTTGTTTTGAAGTTATTGGCGGTGAGTCTACTTGCCCCTGGGGCCAACTATCCCCGGTCTCCCCTATCTTATTTGTTACTTCTAATCCAATTCACATGTTTTCTGACGACAGCACTCTAAGCTTCTCATATTAGGTTAGAGGAACGTCCCTCCACTTCTCATGTGGAACTCAAACAACTTCATATGTTAAGCACGTTGAATTCTGACCTAGACAGCATAATTAAATGGGGAGAAGATAATCGAGTTGTATTAAACGCTTCCAAAACCCAATGCTGTCTTCTGTTGTCTTAGCGAATCTTAAATCCAATTCCATTATCCATGACACTTGCATCGATCGAAACTGAAAAACTCACAAATCTTGGTATGTGCTTTAATGACAAAAGCTTCGTTGGAATTCACTGTCGCCAAAAATGTTGCGATATGTTTAGGTTTTTCGGTGCAAGAAACATTTCACTGTCTCTGATCAGCCTACTATCTGCAGGATTTTATTCGCCCTAAATGAGTATTATTTTCATATCTGGTCTAGTGCGCCTAAAACCACCTTGCATCAACTAGATACAATACAAAATCATGCGATAAGACTAATCGGTAAAGTAAACATAGCGATTCGCTTTAACAACGCAGGAACGTTTCCTGCTTGTCACTCTTTCACTTCTTCCACCAGCGGTGGTCATTTGCATGCCACCTCTCCCTAAATTCAACCGCAATACTCGTGGCGTTCTAAATGCTCATCAGTTCACCCTCAAGCCCATATTCGGATGTACAGTTAAGTTCAAAGAATCGTTCTTCAGCCGTAGTACAACACGTGTGTGGAATGCTTTTGCAAGCTCTATCTTTCCACATCGCTATGATCCACACGCATTCAAAGCACAAGCTCATAGGCATCTCTCCTTTTCTCCCCCGTTCAATGCAACGCTGTGTCAAGCATATAGCTGAGCATTATAAGGGTGCGAACCCCTTTACGCGTGCGCAAATTGTAGAAAAACAATCTACACTCGAGTACACTTATTCTTCTTCATGTCTATTTTACTTCAACTTCGAAACTATGAGTCCCGCCATATAACATCGACACTCAAGTACACTTGTTCTTCTTTATGGAACACAGCAAATATCTTTCAAAAGTATCAATTACAAATAATTCGAAAATATATTTGATGTTGAATTCAAACCTTCGAAGATGGTCAAGCGGCCAAATGTGGCCGCTCAATGAAATTGGTTTTGCCTCAATTCAATGCACAAGCTTGCGTCATCTGTATATCATATTAGCTCTGGCTTTAGGAAGTGAGGTAAAAAATTGAGATTAATTGAGACAAGTCACAAGCCATAAACCACAAACGAACAAATACATTAGGGCGCGAATAAGTAAATTTATAGAATTTAAAAAAGTACTTAGATCAATTAATTGTAGGTAATAAAATAAAAATAAAAAAAAAACATTGCATCAACTAAAGTTGTTTCTGAACTAAATTTTATCTATGTGGCATTGCATTTCTTTTTCTTTTCTTTTTTTTCAAATTAACGTTTCCTAATAACAGTTGTTAAGAAAATCTGATTAATAAAAGCACATTTGTCAGTGGGGTTGGCGATCACACCATCCTCGGGTCGAGGCAATGTGGTAGTGGGAGCTATACCGTACTTTAACCAATTTTCCACAGAACATTCACACTGAAACTAAAAGCCATCAACCAGCTTAACTCTTGACATGCATCAAAACTACCTAAAAGGTATATAAATATTAAAAATGTCCAATGCTACAGCATAGCCCATAAAACAAAAATATTATAAATTCATAAACATGACTACAAAATTATCTTCTATACAATACATATTCATATCTATATACATATTGAACACATTTACGAACACGCGATAAAGCCATTACAAAAATTTGATCGAAACGCCTGATTTAGACAGCGAGCGTTTAAGTCATTTCCATTCAGAATTTAATATAAATTAGCTCCATACTGTAGGTTAAGGTAGGTGTTTGTAAAATAAACAGAAAAGTAAATACCCAGAAATGCTAAAAAATACTGAAACACAACGCTTCACACTTGCCTACCCATGTAGCTATATGCACAACCAAGTGAAAGTAGGAGTGGCCTATACGATATAAGTTTGTATGGTATACCCTAGCGAGCTTCTATTGACCAATGAGAAAACGATTGCGTCTGGATGCACGTTTAGAAAGTGTCAGAGCGAGAGACCAAACGAAGGAAAGGGAAAACGAAGTAATTGCTTGACTGATATCATGGCTATATAGCTATACATAAAGATAATATAGCAACAACTAATAACACATCAACTACTAAGTTGAAAAGTTTATACCCAGTTACTTAGTATAGGACGCTTATTAACAAATTGATTTGCATGGCAGGCAGTTTTCTAGAGCAGAGCAAAATTCGTACAGACAAGTGTCGTACATTTTAAACGAGTTAGGTATTTCAACCACCATAGCTCTTTTCCTCTTTAATGCAGTCATTGCAGTGGCATACTCGCAACTCGTATGGGTATCTACGACTGTAATTTTATTCTATACATACTTGTAAATATATTATATGTAAATATGAGTGTTATAACAAATAAAATGCCAATGAAATAATACGTTATTGCCAATAAATTAAAATTTGAATGCTAAGATCAGCAAACAAAATTAACTGCACGCATAGATATTCTGCTCTTTTAACCGTGAACTTAATTGCTAGAAAAAGTGGTGGAGCATTAGATAAGTATGACACCCAGTTTTTTTTTTGTCGCAGACAATGTGATTATTAATTCCCATTAGCATTTGCATTTCAGCGTAATGGAATATTTCTTTATTTTGTATACACGAGTTGTTCTGAACCGTCCTGTTATACCTACCTATATTAGGATTAGGATCTATCCATAATAAACTAGCTTCAGAGATAAAACTACTTTTGTTCTTAAATGTTTGGAAGAAGATATAAAATTTGATTTTAAACGAGCCTGAAAAAGCTGGTTTATATTACACAACATAAAAATAGTTATTATATCAATGTCTTTCTAAAGTAAAAAGCTTTGAAAAGTGGTAAAGTTTGTATTTAGAATGTAGGAGGTAATCATCGAAATTGCTGGACCGATCAGGTTTTCACCATTGTACAGGGTTTTTTGCTCCGGAGGTTATAGTCTACAGTTCAGTGGACTGGTATGGGGAACTTAGTGGTGTGGGCAATTATGGTGAAGGGGTAAGTTGGTGCTGGTCAGGGTTGGTTATTTTGGTGGGGTCAAGAGAGAGGAGGGGGGGGCAGTCGGGCAACGTCTGTTATCATAAAGTGCAAAGTAGATGAAAGAAACTTTTTTCTTTGACATTGAGTCAAATAGTTTTGATATAAATTGTAACTTTATAATTGGCCTCAATAAAAATGTATTGGATACTCATCAACAAATAACTCACGAGTATAATATTTATATATACAAAAAATAATAATAATGTGTAAGTGTCACAGGTACAACAATTTATAATTACTAAATACGGGTTGCTGAGACCAAGTGTTACCAAATGAAAACGCTGTAATTTTTTTAATTTTGTTTATTTTTTATTGAAATTTCGTGGAATATGTTGAAAACATATTACATTTTATGAAAAACATGTTACTGCTCGATATGACCTCCTTTGGCTCTGATTATTTGATTCAGTCTTTCATAGAAAGCATTGCATGCTGACCGAACGTGATGAGATTCCAAAAATTGTCTTTTCTGATGAGAAAATTTTCACCATTCAACAGTATGTGAATAAACAAAATGATCGTGTTTGGTTAGAGCACAAGTCCAACGATAATTTGGATACAAGAGTTGCCATGCGCAAGCAATCACCAGCTTATGTTATGGTTTGGGCTGCAGTGACTGCAGATGGACGCACTCCTCTGGTTTTCATCGAACATGGAGTCAAGGTAAACCAAAAGATCCTAAACGATGCTTTGCTACCTTGGGCACGTAAACACTTTGGTACGAACCGTTGGACATTCCAACAGGACTCGGCACCGTCACACAAAGCTCGAGCGACACAGCAATTTTTACAAAATTGCGTTTCGCGGCTGATTTCGTCGAAAGAATGGCCACCATATTCACCAGACTTGAATCCCATGGATTTCTCCATATGGTCCATTTTGGAGAGTAAGGTGTCCACTAAAAAATACGAAAGTGTTGATGCATTGAAGTCAGCTCTTGTTCGAGAATGGAATAAAATTCCGCAAGCCCACGTTCGGTCAGCATGCAATGCTTTCTATGGAATACTGAATCAAATAGTCAGAGCCATATCGAGCAGTAACATGTTTTTCATAAAATGTAATATGTTTTCAACATATTCCACGAAATTTCAATAAAAAATAATCAAAATTAAAAAAATTACAGCGTTTTCATTTGGTAACACTTGGTCTCAGCCACCCTTTATAGTTTAAGTAGAACCTTAACGTATTTATAGTACATATATACTTTATAAATAGAATATACCACCGCATTGCAGCAGGGAGTTTTAAGTTTTACTTGAATGTATAATCATATAGTTGACTATCATTTTTAAATAATATTGAATGGAGCATTTTAGGAGAATCGCCATGAAGAAAATAAAATTATTGTTAATAAAAGAAGAAGAAGTATATATTTTCCATTGGAAGAAACCACAGAGCATCCAGTGGACGTTTTGTTTACAGAACATATTGCAGGATGACGGCTTATGAATTAGGAAATATAGGAAAATGTTCACTCTTTCGAAAATTCTCCAATCGCTAGTAATGATGGATTGGCAAAACTTAGCAGAGGATCATTAATACGTTGAGCATTACCAACATCGTTTAAAAAAGGTCGGAGAAGTATAATTTGCCGTACACTATTCTTATTGATATCAAGATTCAGTCCCAAAAATTCTCCAAGCTAGTAATAGGTTGAAAAAACGTAGCAGAGAGTCAGTAATTTGTTGAGCATTACCAGCATAGTTTTAAAAAGGTCGGAGGAGTACCTATTATCTGGTACCTACCCTATTATTAAATATCTTGGAGTTATTATTGACTTGAACTTAAATTGGAAAGCTCACATACAATCCTTAAAATCATATACGTTACGTGAGAAAATTTTAACTATGATTTACTAGGGCTTAGCCAATTCCAAACTTTAGTATGGCATTACAATCTGGGGCGGAGCATATCTTAACACATTTAAACCGCTGTTGTTAGCCCTGAAACACATTGTTCGCATTATATGTGGCAAAAGCCGCCTTACCCACACTTGGCCTCTTTTTTGCGAACTTGGCATTCTAACACTTCGACACTTACATATATCCATTTAAAGTCCTTAGAGAATACTTTTTGAGAAGTGGCAATATTGCTACCAGATACTCAAGCGTTTATTTTGCGTGTATGTAATATATAATATATGTAATTTTTTGTAAGTGTCACTTTCACACATAGAGCTCATTTCTTGTATTTGTACTTAGTTTCTTCAACATATTTTAACAAAATACCGTACGATATCAGAACCACTCACAGCATTACATTTTTTTAAAGAAGGTTAAAAGATGGCTGATCTCAATTGATATTGTCGCTATTGAATCATAACTATGAGTTCTTAATACTGTTGTTTGTAATGTAAAGGTCTTTACCACAATATGTTGTGTTATGTTATTTTTTAACTTTATTGTTCTATCTATCTCCTTTTTCCCTCTTTCTCCTTTTTAATTGAATTGCATTTTTATAAATCAAGCGTGTAGTTACTAAAAATCTATTAACAAATAAAAAAATAAATAAGTAAACTTTCTACTCAGCACTGATTATAAAACTAGTTTATATGTATATACTGTTTATAGTTATCCTACCTTCCTGACTATTCAGAAATTAACTTCGCGTGTCCGTGGCAGGCGGACGGCCTGGCTGGCTGGCTGGTCAGATCTTGTGATCATCTTTTAACCAACTTCCCAAAGCCCGATTTTATTAAAATTTTGCACACATGTATATTTCCGGTGACAATACACTCTATTGAAATTTGAGTGTGATCGGGCCGCGTGGTCGGGGGGTTCCCATACAATTATTTTTCCCGGCATCAGATCATTTCATACTATAATGACTGTGGTCTGTGTGCGTTGTACGTTGTGGGCAGTGCTCCTTGCTTTACGATTGGGGTTGTTTTGTTGTTGGTTTGCAGTGCTTCGTATGTGTTTTTATATTTCAGCATTTATGGTGGAATTCAGTAAACTTTAGGTTATTAGAAAATGTAGGTACATGAAAAATGTTTTGAAACAAGTAAAACATTAACCCAACGCATTAAGCAACATGAAAAAATTTTTGACAATTTTAAAAAAACTTATAAACGATCAACAGACTATAGTTATAGATCAGCACTCGCTAAATATTGACACAAACAAACAAAATAGTATTGTAAATTTTATATTAGGTCAAAAATACAAAGACACAAATAAATTATTATTTTTTTTATACTAAAATTTTCATTAATATAGAGAATTTAAAAATAGGCACATTTATTTATTTAGTTCAGGATTTCTCTAATTACATTGTTTTTTGTAAACATACTTGAGTTCTTAAGTAAATCTCCTTTACAATTTTTATTTTTAATTAAGAATTTTAAATTTGTATGATATCTTCCCCGAGTTAAAGCTATATATAACTAACTGTCCATGAGCGAAAACTGGCTCATACATAGATACATAGATATACACCGACATGATCAAAAGACCTGCCTTGATTCTTGTTGATGGTCATTGCAATGAAAATTAGCGACGCTTCATTCTTTGAATGGCAAAGTACTTTTGCTTGCCTGCAAATCAATTCTTGGAATGCAAATTTCTTCCCCCTTATTACACCCTGTGAAAATTTCTTTTTTTATACAGTTTCGATTAAGACACCTGTCTATTAATCGAGTTCCGTTCAACAAACCCTTTTTTGGGTTAAGATTTCTAAGAAGAATGATAAATGCAATTCCAGTATATTCCCGAGGGACATTGTGCGTGTAAAAATTCAACAGGAAAAGCTATCTTAAGTACGTCTAGGTGAGTAGGTACCCGTCAAAAATGACGGAATCTTTTTTCTACTAATCAACCATTTCAACATTTTTCATCGGAGCACCAAACGAACATATGGTGTGAATATGAACCAAATCCAACCATAAGCACAAATTTTCGTAAATACTTCGACTATAGCGCCATCTAACGGGTCCAAAAAATCCTAAAGTTATGGGAGCACCAAACGAACATATGTGCTATGATGTTTCCTTTGCCTCGTTACAATATCGGCAGCGATCCGATAGGGATTTACCCATCTTTAAGAGATGTCCATTGAATGGGCCGTGTGTCCTGTCAAGTACCAGTGTATGTTCTTAGTGTATGGCGGCCCAGTTTGAGGGCCCTGTCCATATACTAATGTTGTATTTGAGAAGCTTTTTGGCCTGCCTCATCCAAGTCGATGATACCCATTCCGCTTCGATGGCAGTGTTTTTCCATTCTTTAACTCTGTTTTGATATGGCTCGGGGCCGGTGAAGGCTCCTTCTGCTCCTTCTCTTGCACAGAGCCTCGTTTCCTGATTTGCCTGAGTGTCCGGGAGACCACATTAGAGTGATTTTGTTGGTCTTTCGAGTGGCATACGCAGCTCCACGTTGTTTTAGAATAAAAGACTGGACTTTTTAGTGCTAGCAGTGATGCTTGGCTGTCTGCGATTATATAGATTTAAGCTATTACATTAAATAAACTTTAGTTTTTAACCTTTCTTACAGAAATAGTACCTTAAGTATTAAAAACTAGGCTGTAGCTTCAAAGCTCATTGTGTTAGCGAAGCGATACATTACAAATAGCCATATTTCCAATGGATATTCAACCTCAAACACACACTCAGGGTGATTATTATTATTAAAGCTGTGAGGATAATATAACTTTAAAAGATATCAAAGTAATAAATAGCGGAATATAAACTGTAACAATTAAAATTTTCGTGGGGTGTGGTAGGAAAAGTTAAAAGATAAGAACAAATTATCCATTTGATTATAGTAGTATTTATATACCTGAGCACCAAATACTATTGCTGTCTTTCATTATGTATTTTTTAGTAAGTATGTAGGTACTTGTTGTAAGAAGATACATTTTGATTTAAAAAAAAACAACTACAGGTAAGAAGATATATGTTTGATTGAGTGTACTTTTCCAGCATAATGGAAGACAGCAGTATTCGCAGTTTCTAAGTCCTGTCTGTCGCTTTTTTTTACTTGAATACACTTTTCCAGAATATTAAAAATCGGCTTGTCTTTCTACATTGTATACATAATTGTCACTTAAATAACGCCACTAAATTAAAAAAACACGACGCGTTAGCCGATTTTGTTGAACATAATCAAATTTAAATCCAGTGAGAAATTTCTAACAAAACAATTAAATTAAATGCATTCGAAAATAACACTGCCAATTTTTAAGATATTCTCATATCGACTCACAAATTTTAAATCTCCACGATCGTTTATTTATTTCTGCAACAAATTAACTCCTTCGCTACAAAACGTCTTGCCTTCACAGTACAAAAACATCAATTTATTAAACTCAAAATATCAATCAACTCACCTCAAACTCTCATTAATTTTGCTCTTAGTATAAGAGTTTTGTTTTGTTTGTGTTTCTCTACACGGCAAACTCAGTGTTGTGCTCACCATCAGTTCAACATTAAAATAACACTCAGTCCGGTAGAAATAGCCAGCTCAGAATGAGCCACTCTGCCTGACTGTGTGGTGGCATTATGGGGTATTTTTCACCTGTGTGCTCTGTCATACACCTTTAACAAGTCCGACTTTGGTGGCCTTCCAACATCCAATTGTAGGTTCATCCAAAGCAAACCATCCGCTATCCAATCAGTCTCGTCTGGGTAATCGGAGAAGAAGCAGTTTATCGTTGTGTGTCGTCGTCGTCGCCGTCGTCGTCGTAGTTTCATCGTCGCATGTCATTTGACGTCGTTCGCTTTCGGTCGTTTATTTCGATAAAGATGCGCTTCCGCAACCACCGCCGTCGTCGCTTCCGTGTCTCGTCATCATAATCGTTCACATGACGGAAATGGAAATTTAAAATAAATATAAATCTATATTTCGAAAGGAATAATTTTAGTTTTGTGCGTTATACATTGAAAAGGTGGAGCAAATCGAATGAAAATCGGTAATAATATCCAAGAATAACAGGATAACACGATACACATTATTGTGTCCTTGTGTCAAATGGAAAATCGAAAAATTATTAAATTTTGCCGAAACTGCAGTGAAGTAAATTACCTATACGAACGAAAACCGTATGGAACCATGGAAATGTTAGATAATATAAAAGGAAATCATATGAGATAATTTTTGTAATGGAATTCAGTGCCTTTGAATATGTCCGTGCCTTGTTCGTTGCAATATATTTAACAGATTTAAAATGATTATGTGTTAAAATACATAGTGCTAATAATTCCAGCTGTACGTATATCTTTATATCAAAACAAAGTGCCTTTAACAGAAAATCAGATCTGCTCTAGGGACTGTTTGATGTTGTGTTTATTGAAAATGTGATCGATCGATCGATCCAATAAGAAGTTGTCATATCATCCATCTCATCAGAAAACTTTCTACACAAACGCGAAAAAACATAAATATTTATTAGCTAAGGATTTAAAAAATATTCCACTCAAGTGCCATATATTCTAGTGCCTCGCTGGTCGTCAAGTACCTAGCCGCCTTTTACAAACCATCACCTCGCCCGCCTACGATCACAGTCGCTGCAATTAAATGCATACGGATATCATCATCGGTGACCAAATTGTGCCATCCACAAATTTTTGGGTAATGCAGGTAGGACACACACAAGATTATCTAACTATAGGTATTTGTTTAGGTTTACAGGGGAAATGCTGGATAGGTACTCGTAAATATTAACTCACTCACAAGCTATCCATAGATTAACGCGTTTGTTCAATGCGATTATCATCAGCTGTTCGACTTGTCGGCGTTTTACCGGCGGCCGGCGGTGCTGTTTAATGTCGCCTCAACGCAACGCACCTGATCGATCTGTAAACTTTGTTATCACCATACATCACTCGCACTACTTGTGCACGACAATGACACATAAGTAAAGCTGTTCAACCATACAACAACAATGTTTGCTTAAATCCTTTTATTTATTCGCGATTCGTGGAAACATTACTTGACAATAATTCTTATCAGAAGTTGTCGTTTACACAATACTGGATATCGATCCTACATTGGAGCAGGTTAATTTGTTTGTCTTCTTCTTTCAATATCTCAAATGGTTAATTAGTCATAGGATAGGAAATTACCATGTTGTCAAACAATGGGAAAAACGTGTACACACATTTTCTTCTTTCTTCTTATTTACCTTTAGTTGTTATGTGGAAAAAAAACTTAAATTTTTCTCTTATTAATTATTTTTGTTTATTTTTCCTAAAAGACCTCGTAAGAGCTTCGTTATAGAAAAGAATTGGATATTTTTTATATGTGAGATAGAAATTTTTTGAACATTTTAGAGAATAATCTACAAGGTATCCACTAATTCGTTAACGATAATTTGAAAAATGATTCTTGAATACATTCTAAGAAAAAAATCTTTCTACAGTAAGGGTCTGTTTCCAATATTAACAACATTTATCGGGCATTCAAGAAAAAGTTTACTTTGTTGTACCCTGACCCATGTTAAAGGAAATTAATCTGTTAATACTAATGGTAGAAACTCGTTTGTTTTTAGAAGAAATACTAGCCTTTATAACTGCGTTTAAATAAAGTTAATATCTTGCTTAAGTCTTCTGATATCCAATTTCAATGCCTGTTCCATTTTTCTTTACCATGCTAATTTTTGAATTTGAGGTAAATTTTCTCCAGAAAATGCGTAATACATAACGTTTTAATATTTTTTTTAGGAACGTAACAAAAGTAAAACTAAAAATCACCAACAAATTTGCGGAAAAACCTACAGATTTTATGATACTTGAAGAAACTTTAAAAAAAGGGGTTTTTTGTTTTAAGCTCCAAATGATTTTGTGTGGTTATAGATAATTTTTATTTTATGTGTGTTCTAGAACAGTTATAAGAGTGGATCAAAGTGTCCTCCTTAGTTGTGTATGCATGCTAGAGCCCGTTTTTGGATTACACTACGAATATTTATTGATGCTAACGGCGGCCTCACTTTTGATGACGCTTACGACTATACGCTCTTCTAGTTCACTTAAGATTTCTATTTCGTTTGAATAAACAAGTTCTTCATTTTACCCCATACTGTAAGGTCAGGAGATCTTGCAGGCGACTGAACTGATCCATTTTTTTCTATCCAACGACTACCGTACTCTTCATCTAGTAAATTTTTAAAATCTCGACCAAAGTGGGCTAGAGCACCATCCTGTTGGAAATATGATGAAGCTTTTTTTTTGTCAAATTCATTTATTTGTTTAATTCCTAATATCTATTTAAATTTTTGTTGTTATATAAATGAAGAAAAATAACCTTAAAATCTATAAAACAATATGATGAAGCTAATTGAATCAGTGGCATGTCCTCCAATAGTTCAAGTAATTCATTTCGTAAAAACTATAGGTAGTCTGTAGAATTCAGCCTGGGTGGTAGTTTGAAGGTGCTGATTAATTTGTTTCCAATTACACCTACCCACGTATTGACGCTGAATTTGTGTTGAAATGATGACTGTCTCCTTCTATGTGGATTCTCATCAGCCTATGTGTGAAGATTGTGAAAATTTGTGATCCCATCTCATTGTAAATTAAAATTCGTCCGTCCAAAGAATTCCGCTATTTTTTTTTTATAAACCCTTAACACTTGTAACGCTCGGCTATATTTTTGGGACAGTGTGTGCGTTAAGGGAAAAGGAGGAGAAAAGGGGAGATGTCTATCTTAGGTTGTGTCTTGAATGCCTGTGGATCATAGTGATGTGGAAAGACAGAGCTTGGCAAAGCATTCCACATACGCGCCACGAGTATTGCGGTTGAATTCAAGGAGATGTGGCATACAACTGGCTATTTCTCTTGAGCACCACAGGTAGAAGAAGCGATAAAACAGCGACAAGCAGGCAACGTGCCTACGGTGTTCAAGCGAATCTATTGATTTCGCTATATTTGCGTCACCGATAAGATTTATAGCAGGTTTTTAAATTCTGATGGATGGAAGATAGTTTTCGGCGCACCAGACCAGCAGCGAAAGAGTGAATTGGATTAGATGTAATAGACAAGAGATCATTAATAAAAATGAGAAAGAGCATCGGAGACAGAACAGAGCACTGGGGAATGCCAGCATTTATCTGATGTATTTTAGACTTGAAACCGTCCAAAACAACTTGAATTGAGCAGTTCGAAAGATAGCTTCTAATCCAATAAAGCAGTTTTTCATTGACTCCATAAGCACGCATTTTAGACAAAAGAGCTTGATGCCAAACTCTGTCAAATGCTTTGAAAATATCGAGTGCAACTGCTTTGCTTTCACCAAATTGATGCAATGACCGGTTCCACTGTTCGGTGAGATATACCATCAAATCACCAGTAGAACGTTACCATGAAATCCGTACTGCCGTTCACTAAGGATTTCGTTGGTTTCAAGATATTTCATGACCTGAAAATTGATCAGCGTTTCCATGACCTTAGAAAGAATGGATGTAAATGATATGGGTCGGTACGAAGAAGCAGACGATAACTCGCCTTTTTTGGGTATTGGTTGAACAGAGGCTGTTTTCCAACTTCTCGGGAAGAGTCCAGAAGAATAGGATAGATGGAAAAGCTTACACAATGGTAATGCCAACTTGGAAGAACACCTCTCCAGAACTAATGGGGAAATACCATTAATGAACTCGTTGTCATCCAACCTCCGCTCCATCAACCAGTTAGAAAACTAAAGTCTCTTTTCCATATCATCTGGAAGCAGTTCTTGCACAGGCGTATGTTAGTATGGATACATACAGTACAATAGAAATGGTATATCTGAAAAAAATAATAAAACGGTCTATTTATTACGTATTTTCTGGAGAAAATATACCTCAAATTCAAAAATTAGCATGGAAAAGAAAAATGGAACAGGTATAGAAAATGAATATCTTAAGATTCAAATAATATATCAACTTTATTTGAACACAGTTGCAAAGGCTAGTAATTCTACTAAACGAAGATTCTGCCATTGGTATTAACAGAGCAATTTCCGTAAATATGGGTATACCAAAGTAAGCTCTTTCTTAAATTCCCGATTTTTAACGTTATCACTATAACAATTTTCTATTTTTCGACGTGGTTAACTGATCACTAATGATAGCGGTAGCGTTTTTGAATCTCATTAGAAGTAGGTTGGGGTAGTACTCAGCTGTGCTTACTGCTGTGTCGTCAGAAAATAAGACAAAATAAAAATTAGTTAGCATGGGATAGTCAGCCATACTCGTAAATTTGTACCTTAAACCGAGCCTTGCGGTATCCCTGCCAGAACTTCGAAAGTTAATAATCTTTCATCGGCTAGTAAAACAAAAAACTCTATTGATGACATTTCATCAGCAAGAGAAACACAAAACTGGCTCTAGCATAAAAATCTTTAAACTATTTTTTTAGGTACTCGGGAAAATTGTGAGTGTCCATTCTATGTAATAGTTTTTTAAAGTACCTATTCCGATTGCTTGCTAATTTCCTAATTTTATCAAAGCGTAAACCTGCTTACCTTTTCTGTTCCTAAATCCATTTACAATCGCACCGAATCAATTGACTTCGGCTTCTCTGTCAAATTTCCGAAGAAAAAAGCTTAATGTCATAAATCCCCACTTAAGCAGCTTACTGTTATGAAGAAAGATTTGCTCATGCTTTTAAAAGAAGAAAGCAATTCAATAAACAGCAATTTGTATAAAAAACAATAATTAAATTGTTATTTGTTCATTCACTATACTTACGGACATACAAGAAAAATTGTGTTAAATATTGCCAAAAAAATACATAAATTAATTTATTTATAAAACTATTTTTCAATGCAATTATTTGTTATTGTAACAAAACATATAGTAAATTTATTCAAGATCTATATATGATATCTGTTATAACTTTCTGTAAGCTTATACTTATTGTGGATCTAGAGTTAATAAAGGATTATCAGCAGTAGATAAGGATTAATTAGTGTTAATAATATTAACATTATAACCATAATAATAAATCCTACAATATTCAATCTTGTTAGCTTCAGCTAGATATTGCGCCATTCAGAATCAATCGTTTTATCAGACGATCAGATCAGAAAGTAACTCCGAATTAACGGCTCCTATTCAGGACACTTTTGATATGATTTGTAGAGCGGGGGAAGCTCTGTTAAATACTCTATATTCTGTATTGAGTAAGACATCAATATGGAGGGAAATAGTTTTATTGGAATCGAGATTTTTTAATTTAATCGTCCGCCTTAGAGCCGCCATCCGTTGTAGTTTTTTCTTGAAAATTCACATCGTCCATTGACTCGATCCGCATAAGTTTGGTCTTGTTGACTTTGATGTTAAGTCCAACTTGTTGTGCGTTCATAGTAAGTTTATAGTAAGTGTAAGAAATGATCTTCTTTTACAAAACCTACATTCCTAATTAATTTGCGTTTATTGTTTGTGTCCTTAACCACCACCAAATGAATGGGACATTAGACAAATGTCTTCAGCGGAGTCCAAATCGTTGTGATTTTGCAATATGACTGTGGCTGTCTAGACTAGTAAGGAAGAGTTCTGGTGTTCAACGCAAACTTGTGTGGCCCCGCAAACAATGGTGAATGTGGCGCTTTCTTTTCATTTTAAGCGGCATCTGTATAGGGACATAGTTTAGGGATAAATTTAAGATTGGTTTCCAGAATACTATGATCCTCTCGAGCACTCCAAACATTATGAAAGGCTCTTTTGGAATCGATGAAGAGCAGGTTAATAAAGAAACAAACTCTATTACCCAAACTGTTTTACTATGTTGGATAGAGCATTGATATGAACGATTCTGCTTGAATCCAGCTTGTTCACGCGTAGCACTTTTTCGATCGTTCAACGATCAAGTATAACGGATTCGAGTAGTTCTTGAATCGTGCTTAGGATAGGAGTGATACTCCTACAGTTTTTAGCTAAGGTAGATTTTTTTATGTGTCGTATATTCGTAATAATGACGCTATCTCTCAATCACTTATATTTTTACAGTTTAGCCACGTTTCTTGGCATTAGTGTTGAAGCTAGAAATGGGACAGTGCATTTTTTTTATAATTCGCGCACGCATAAAGGGGTTCGCCCCCTTATAGGAGAAAAATGGAGATATCTATGAGCTTGTGTTTTGAATGCCTGTGTATCATAGTGATGTGAAAAGACAGAGCTTGGCTGAGCATTCCACATACGTGCTGTATGGCTGAAGAACGAATCCCTGAACTTAACTGTACGTCCGAAGATAGGCTTAAGGGTAAACTGATGAACATTTAGAGCGCCACGAGTATTGTGGTTGAATTCAAGGAGAGGTGGCATCAAGCTGGCTATTTCTTTTGAGCAATGCTGGTGGAAGATCCGTTGCTAAGTTGCCAAAACCAGGAGTTTTATGGAAGTTTAATTTTTTAAAATAATATTTAGCGTAACAGATCGTTGCGGTCCAAGGCCTAGCTTCTCGAAACCATTTGTGTTATATTTGTGCACCTAAATGGAAAGACAAGTTGAGAAGATTTTCGTGGCAAGTTATTAGGTACACACGAAAGTTTGTCAGACATTCGTACCGTGAAAAATACTCTGCGTGTTTCTTGGATTGGAACCTTATACCTCCTGCTAAATAGTCCAACGCACTTACCACGAAGCCCACTTTAATTTTTTAATTTTAATTTTCTTAATATTTTAATTGCTCTTAAAATATCCTCGTCAGTGCTTGGTGGTGCAGTGCGATACCTCGCTTTGGGTTTCCACTTTTTCTAAATACAAACTTCCAACTAATAGGCATAGGCATATCAGATAGGATACCTATCCTATTGGTATTTGTCTATTTTGTCAATTATTAATCGCACATTAATCCGTCTGGCAACTAGCACACTGCCTTTTTCTAAAAAAAAAAAACAAATCGTCTTAACATTATGGTTTTTATTGTACTAATTGCGATAACTAGTAATATACCTTTATTATTTAATTATTTCTTAAACCAAAACACATCCAAAGAGAGAAAATTTTACCTTTATGTGGTGCGACTTCAATGCAAACCGACATTTGATTCCTATATTATCTAATATTTGGTGCAATTTCTTATCAGCAAACTTGTAATTAAGCTTTAAAGCGTATCGAAAAGTATTTCAGTTTTTTCGCAATTATTTGTTATTATTTGTTAGCTTATCTTTGATTTGTTTGATTATTTCTTGGTATCTTTTATGTATGAAAAGGTCCATACCTTCACTTTCATTTTCATAGAAAAAACGCGTGGTTTATGTAATTTTTCTGTTTTTTTTTATGAAACAAAATCAATCGGGGCGCTTAGATAAATTCATTACTGGTTCAGCGTGAGCTATGTAGTATTATTCATATTGTGTACTAATTTGTACATTCCGATGTTGGCAAAAAATAATTAAGTTCCTTTTTGGTTATGCAATTTATGTGTCTTAATTGCGCTTATTGACTCAAATGTTACTTTTCTTTCATTCGATCAAAAACTTCTCATACTCCCAGCGGGACAGAAGAGTTGGTGAATGATGAAAATTTTACAATACTTGATTTGGCAAAATTGTTTTTAGGTCTTTTTCCCACTTATTTCATATGGTACACCGTACACAGATCTACACGGCAGAAATGTTTGTTGTTAAGAAGTGCGATAAGAGTCATATGTGTTGGTTATAATTTGATATCCAATCGTTTACACCTTAACTCAAACAAAGTAATCCATCATCAGACGCCTACACTCCTTTTACGAGCAAATCTAAAAAATAGCTCAATGTCTAGAAAATTGAAACAGTCCGACGGTCAGTTGGTTTTGGTCTACTCTTTGCGATCGAGAAAGACCATGAAGCAATTGTAGGCATTCGAGGGTTAAATTTTTGCCAGAACAGTGTGAGACACGAAATCGAAGATCAACTATTTGACGGACGAAAATGATGTGTCCAGAACCTAAAGGTACGGGTTAAGTTAAGTTGATATTCAAGTTGTAAGATCATTGAACTTGAACGTGCGATTGTTATATTAGGCTTTTGGTGGGGATCAATAAATCAAAAAACTTTGCAGCAACCCATAGAAAATTCAAGTCTTTTGTCTTTGATTTGCGCAAGCAACTTTTTTTGCTATCTACGATATACTGACAGAAATGTCAGGCTCATTTGAGTTAGGATTCATTGATCGAGTCAGATAAATTCCAACCGCTGTTGTCTATTTGAATGGAAACTTATTTATTACCCAAAACTCCAGGAATTTTGATTGCACTTCAAGGTAAAAAACTGAAATGAGCTTAGCAATAACCGATCGAGCAATTAATTGACCGTCAAGTGATGATTATTCGCGTGGCAACACCTAGCATTATGTCCTTACTGAGTCAGCATACATTAGGAATACTGAAACTTTTTTGATGTTCATTGCTTATTGCTGATGGAAAAAGTATTTTGAGATATTTTCATCTAAAAATAGATCTAAACTGAAAAACTTTCAATCAAATATGAATGACCCAATTTTTTTTATTTATTATCGTTTGAAAATAAAATGAAATAACAAAATCATTAAACATAAACTAAAATGTATGCAATTTGTGTCTTCCAATAACAACAATAACGAAGAAAAACGAACCAAACACTCAAAATTTCTCCTCAAAGTGTCAATCTTTGCTAATCCGCTAAATGGCAACCAAGCCAAGCAAATTTATTTTAGCACTACAACTCTACAAGATAATGTATCCAGTAGTAGTACGTGCATATGAGATTGGCTTTTTCACAATTTGTATTGCTTACATAATCCATTATCGTCCTGGCGTCGGTTAAATAGCCATCAGCTGCTGGCTAACTATACATTGATATTGTGAGAGTTTTCTGTCTTTTTTATCTTTGCTTTCAACATAATGATTGCTAACACCTATATGTACTTCGTTTTTTTACTGGGTGCTAATTGATTTCATTTACAATTTTGTGTTTGTTTTTTATGTTTCCCAAGTAGACTTTTTTTAAAATATAATCAAATAGAAAGCATAACTATAGTTACTTTGATATTTGTGCATAAGTATTAACTAATAGACCAAAATTATCCAATGAGTTTCCATCCATAAATATCATACTCGAATAGAGTTACAATACCAGGTATAAGTGGCGAATAGTGAAATTATGATAAAGGTAACTCCAAAATCATTAAATCCTATGACGCAAATTTTTTTTGATTATAACTCAATATAATTGGAGTTAAACAAATATGCAGTTGTTGTGTCAGCTTGAAAGCCATTGAGAAATAATGGGGTCTGAAACCTGACAAGGTAGACTGTCTTTATACTGTCGTAGTTAGAGCTATACTTATGTATGGAGTAAGTGGCCAGCCCTTCAAAAATCACATGCAGGAAGAAGTTAGAAAAGATAACAAGAGCAGCCTGTGGGGAGACGACACCACACGGGCTCTAAAGATTATACTTCATCTTCTACCAATACGGTGACGCAACATTCTGCAGTAAATCAGTCTCCTGACAGCATACTCGCCGATAAGCAAATCGGTAAAGAATGAACAGGATACCCGTCTTATACTTCGATAAAGGTTTTTGCATTACGTGCCACTTCAGAAAATTCTGGAGAATTCATTCTATATTGGAAACCAAAGCTGCGCAATTTTTCACTGACGGCTCGAAGCTTGATGGTAGGGTAGTGGCGTGGCTAGAGTCTTTTTTGACAAACCGAATGTAGACACTTCCCTTCGTCTCCCAAACAACCGCAGTGTGCATCAAACTGATGTGATAGCCATTGACTGGGTACTGACATAGTTAAAGCTTAATGTGATGTCTTCAATTGACATTATAATTTATATGGACAGTTGGATGGCAATCAAGTAATTGGAATAAGTTTTGTTAAGCTGCCAATTTTGTCGTAACGGGATAAGTGAGCATTTCAACATCCATATATCTGAAGTTTTTAAGTCCGATTGAACTTGAAATCGCAAAGAATAGTACAAAAATAAACAAAAGATCAATAAGAGTATATGGCACTAACAATTGAATATGATTTCGAGCTTATGGCAACCGCGGCTGTTCTTGATGAAGCGCATTATGGACGTGCACTTTTCGGCATCTTTTTCGAGCACTGTTTCCCGTATGTCACAAGTTACATGAACAATGTTGGTCTCCAAAAGTCGTCAATTATTGCTGGTTTATCTGCATAGCCCAGTGACTTAACGTAACCTCAAAAAATAATCGAGAGATGTCAAATCGCTTGATCTTGAAGGTCCATTTCTCGAAATCAACTTATCGCAAAATTTTAATTTAAATAATTCGATGGTTACCGTCGTCATATGGCACGTAGCGCCATCCTGTTGAAACTATATCTCGTCTAGCTCAATATGTCATCCATGTTTTCAAACAGGGTTAAGTTGGTCATTAAGGCATAAAAGCAGATGAACTAGCCAGGGCTGGGTCAGAATCTGCGTTCTTAGGAACGAAACCTTACTGTGGTGTCAGCTGGGCTGCCACCACAGCGATGATTAATAAGGGGGAAGGTAAGCTTCGTCTGGACCATTTGGATAATATCCGAGGTCTTGGACAATCCAAAGGATAAATTAGGCCCTTTTCCTATAAAGAAATCCGTGATCTAGCATCTAAGATAACATTAAAAAGCTGGTAAGCTTTCTCACAGGTCAGTGTGGCTTGCGATATCACCTTAGCAAAAATATTCTACGCTCAGACACGGAATGTAGGCTCTGCTCGGAAGATGATGAATCATCCGTTCACATTCTTTGTGATGGTCCTGCATTGATCTGGTTAAGGAGATGTATTTTCCATAAAGCAATATGTTCGTCGGCAGATCTGCGAAACTCTGCCACTAAGGACATACTATCCTTCTTTCGGGAGGTAGTAAGTCTCTTAGATTAGTTACACCCTGTGATACAATAGAACTTTTTAGGTCTAGGGTTGTCTACAAAAAAGTTCTATCTAAGCAAAAATAAACACAAATGGATGGATCCTTGATATCTAAGACATGGTGTGGAACTGCAATGTAGACAAACTTGCGTGGCAAGGTTCGAAGCCCCAGCTGATATCGGAAAGGGAAAGTTTGGGAAAGCCTTTTACGAGGCTTGCAAGATTTGTAGAAAAAAGACAATTAGACAAGTGAAGTAATAAAGGCGTTTTAAAACCTTCGTTAAACTGCCTAAGCCTTAATTGCTTAAGATAGCATCACCAATCTCATCAATACTGCAGGGAAAAATTATAAAATAAAATGAAAGAGTACATGTGTAACAATCGAATTTAACGACCTGATCATATCATAAATAACTGTAATTAAACAAAAACAACATACTAATCGCACGCTAGTAAATCTGACTAATCAGTAATAAGAGTTGAGTAAACCACCTCCAAAATTATGTCATTTCGTGTTGATTACGATAAGTAATCGTTTAGCAGTTTGATTAGCTGTACGACGAATGAGCACATTGCTCAGAGTCGTATGGACCACTTTTACACCCACGATCGTCATTCCAACTGAGATTTTATTATACTATCGAACCGTAACATGATAGGGGCTTTTAAAATTGGCGTGTGTTCTGAGTTATGCAATGCATATGGTATATACATATTGTATTTTGTATTTATACCTGATTTATACCTAACATTTCGTATTTTATTTCTCCTGATTTCAAGTTTAAATTTGCATCTGAAGTTTTATTTGATTATTTCATATTAAAGATGTCATCTTTCTTCTTTTTTTCTTTCTTATTCTTTCGCGATTTTTTTTTAAGATGTTTGTTTTATTATCCACCATTACCTATACTGTGATGTATTCGATGGAAGCCTAGTTCGCTGTGACTTTTCTTTAATTATGGTTCTTTTAGTTGTTAACAATAATCTATACATTTTTTTATTAATATTGAAGTCGTTATACCAATGAATATTTTTTTTAATAAGTTTTCTGAACCCAAACTGTGTCAAGTTATCCAATTTCAGAAAAACCTAACAACACCTGACATCGTTGTAGGATAATGTCGATAAATGCGCAATGTTTTATGATTCGTCTGCGCAATATCGGAACTTCGATTAATTGCTTTTACAATTTCGATAAAACTTATTGGTGACGTAAATATCGCGAAAACAATTGAATCGCTTGAACATCGTAGGAATGTTTCTTGCGTGTCACTGTTTTATCGCTTTTTCCACAAGCGGTGTACAAAAGAAATATCCAGATGCATCCCGCCCATTCTTGAATCCATCCGAAATACCCATGCATCAACTCGAGCACACGGGTCTACCACTATGCATATCTTCGGACGTACTACCCAAATCAGAGATTCCTTCTTTAGCCGCACATAACTATGTAGAATAAATTGCCCGATTCTGTGTTTCCGCATTTGTATGATCTGCAGTCATTTAAGACACACGTGCATAGACATCTCATATTCTCTATCCCTAATGTCATAACGCCCACGCTCTGCTTGTCATTATAAGGATGCAAATCCCTTTAGCGTATGTACATTATAAAAAAATGGCCTGGTTAGAAAAATTCGGCTAAATTATCAAGTATCTTTTTATTTCCTTTTAAGCTTTTTATGACTGACAATTTCCTATAGACCTGTCCTAAAAGACTTGTCAGCTGCCCACAAGTGGTGGGGTAAATACAGAGATTTATTCATACTACATCATACCTGATTAATGTGCATGAGAAAAATACATATACGATGCACCGATCGATTATCTCGTGCTATTGTGCACCAAAGGTGTAATTTCATGGTATTCTTGTGTTCATGCTTTATAATTTAAATATTCTACTGTTAGTCACTTTTAATTGTTTTCCGGTACAAATCATAAAGTGGATATAATTACAGCGTTGATGTAACATCAAATCAAATCAAATCAAAAGCTCGTCCCGTAGTGCACCGAAGCTTCTTTGCTGATGTGATTCGATAAAACTATTATGAAATATGACGTTCGCAGATTTACTTTTAAATTCTTGGTCATGGTATGAAAACATCGCAGAGCGTTGAAGTAAGCAGCTCATATTTTAAATGAGATCCAATATATGTAATTTAAGTTAATGATTTTAACAGAATCATAAGATATGTAGCAATTTTTAATTGTTATTAGCAATGCGGGTTCGTGGAAAGATTGCTAGTCATAGTACTTGTATTGTCCCGGTTTCCCAGACAATTTTTTCAATGTCTTCTGAATTGTGAGTTTTTTGCAAATGTAGTATTATTACAAATTGCCTCATAATATTATTGTGTTCGTAATTCATTGATAAGTGTCATTGCAAAAAGTTCAGCATTATGAAACGCTTATAATGAATACAAAAATTTAAACTTTTTTCATACAAGAGGAAAGTTTTAAAATGTTTACTCTGAATGAGAAGGAACAAATCAAAATTCTTTCCAAAAATAATTTTGTATTTATTGCTTTTCTGTACTTAGCTGAACCTATTTCAAATACACAGAGCCCATCGTATCAAAACAATATCGCTGCTTGCTTTCTGTGATCTTTAACATTATTTTGGCATTTCCGAATGGAAAGACCCTTATATCCTCTTAACAGAATCATTATCCATATTTCTGGCGGTATGGTAGCCCCGTGCAAAATGGTTTTCAAATGCGGTTTAACCCAGGATCCAGTTATGCATATGCATGCGCGTATTATCCGTCCTGTACTATAATTTGGAAAACGATATCGATGTTTGCTGGAGTCACGGTAGTAGTGGTATAAAAAGGTGTTTTGCGTATCATTTAACAAAACACCTTCACGATTTTGAATCCATTATACTAGCCGCTGTGAAGAAGCGATACCAGAACACTGGCGAAAAGGCATCCTGTGCCCCATACATAAAACAGGACATATTACAACCTGCAGCTATTATCGTGGTATAACGTTATTAAGTACCGCGTATAAAATTTTCTCCTCTATCCTTCAAGACAGGATAGCCCCATACCCTAAAGTCATAATTGGTTCATACCAGTATGGCTTCATTCAACAACTGATCAGATTTACACCCTTAGGTCCCTCAATCCAAATAGTGGAGCGCGAATTGGAAGTAGTGCAATCCTTTAACTATCTCGGGTCAAGTTTAGCAGCCGATAATAGCATGGAACCAGAAATACGCGCATGTTTGCTTAAAACCAACAAAGCCTACTATAGTCTGTCATGACTCTTCAATGGTCATACCAGTACTTACATATGGATCCAAGACTTGGGTGCTTAGCAAAAATCATTCTGACCTCTTAGCCGCGCTCGAGAGAAAAATCTTACGGAGAATTGTTGGCCCCGTACTTGAGGAAGGACGATTCCGGAGACTCTATAATGATGAGATCTACGAGCGTTACCGCTATGTCGACATCGTGAAGAGAATAAAGCTCGATAGGCTCCGGTTCGCATGAGCGAAGATGATCCTGCTCGGGAGTCATTTGCGATAGGATTTATGGAACACGACAGCGAGGCCGGCCAAGCCTACGCTGGAGGTTTGGCGTAGACCAGGACGCCCAGAGTTTAGGGATGCCAAACTGGATGACATCGGCCCGAAATCAGGACCGGTGGAGAGGTTTTTTTCGGGAGGCCAGGACCGGACACCGGTTGTAGAGTCAAATATGATGGTGATGATACTAGCCGCTGTAAGCTTAATCATCAAGCCAGTCATCATTGCGTCAACGCTATTCAACATTTGAAAAACTTGAAAAAAATTTTGAGGAGGGGAAAAGAGCAGATGACTATACACATGCGCCGTCAATGCCTGCGGATCACATATGGATTACGAAACAAAGCGCTCGGCAATTTATTACAAATTTTGATGTGAGGCTTTTTTTTATAATGTACATACGCTAAATGGGTTTGCACCCTTATAATGCATAGCACAGCGTACGCGTTAGGAAATTAGGGAGAGGAAAAGATGAGATCTCTAAGTAATAAATCCGGGAGTAGGCTATTTGGATGCTTGTGTTGTGCCATACGAGTAATATCAATGGGTTGGAGAATGAACGGAATGCACGAGCCTATTTCTTTTAAAACTGCCAGTATTAATAGCGATACAGCCGAGAATACTCCTGGTAGAGTCCCATTTTTATTAATAAAAAGTGTCGGGAACCAAACAGAGCCTCGGAAACCCCAGCGTTTATGAGGTGAACTTCTGATTCTAAACTTGCAAACATGGTGGTTTCTAAAAGTCTAGTTACCAATCCTCAATCGTCAATTCCCAAACATTTAAGAATCGAATCATTTGGTTTTCTGGATTACCCGGATATAAAATATTGATTTACAATCTTCCATTTGTTTAACTTGTTCATCCTTCTTAACTTACTCGCGTGTTTACAAAATTTAAGAAGCATTTCGAAAACCCCAAATATAAGACCATTACATTAATTCACTCTCTTCAGCCATATATTACCGAACAACGATGATGGCCAAAACGGTCACAGCGCGTCGAACATATATCGCATTAATTGCTAACGAATACAAACCCATACCGCATCACTTAAGTTTTTAATCAAATAATAATTATTCAAAATGTTATCTCATCGAACGGAGCAAACGAAGAACGACTGCACAGGAAGAGAGAACAAATAAACAAACAAAAACCCAAATACCACCTCAACCAAGGTGTAAAATACAAAACACCATAAAAATTAAGCAGGCCATTATGTATGGCATGCTTGATATGTGTGATTCTGTGTAAACACGAAGAACCCCAACAACAACAAAATTCTGTAACCGCAGACAATCAAAACTACAGGTGTCCAGTCAAGTCCAGTCCAGTCCAGTCCATCGAGCTTCATATTTCGTCTTGGAAGACCAACCGGAATACTCGTAAGGTAACGCTGTGATGTTATTCATCTCATGAAGATGTTCGACTGTACGTTTCGTTTGCTTCATTCATTACTATAAGAACGTGCGCATGTGTGTCCGTCTTTGTGTTATATATTTATTCAATAAGTTGTACTTTACCCAGTCTTCGGGCAGTCTTCATCCTCACGTTCTTATCCGGGGAGTTGACTCGCCGTGGACACACTCGGCGGAAATTGTAACTTGTGTGGTGGTGGTTCACAGCACACACAGCATGGCACTTTTGTTCGACAAATATTTATGTAGGCAAATTTGTTCTACACTCATATTACAGATCAAGTTTTTTTTTTTGGGTCGATATTGATAAAAATATACATAATACAGATAAGCGTTCCCATTACTCCAATGATCCATTTTATTAGCGTTAATTTAGCGATCCCTTCATTGATGCACATATTTTTGTGTTTGTGTTTCTCCAACATACTGGTAATACCAATGTCGATTAGGGAATTTATGTATTTATGGGAAAACCTTTTCCTTATCTGGAACCGGTCGCAGTGTGCACTGCCGGTGTGCAGTAGAAGTGTCACAGGTCGAATTCCTTTATTCGTTCATTGTCACCCACTATTCACCAGTGGATTGTGTGTGTATTATATTTATAGAAGGTGCTTTTATAGTCATATTAATGGAAAAGTTTAAATTAATTACTTGAAATACGTTTCTGAATGGAAAAGAGCATGAAAATCCCCCTATGCTGATAAGTATCATACATAAGTGAACTCTTCTGCTTTGTAGTACGTAGTGCACAGCCTTTCATGGGAAGAATTATGAAGGAAAGGTTTATAACTTGTTCTTAACTATGTGCTGTCAAAACACTGTCTTGCAGATTGTGATATAATTGGCTATAAGTGATTCTGTAAAATGACGCCGCTGCATCTCTTTGAAAGCTTTCTTTTAGTTGCAGGTCCACTTTCTTTATGACGTTATAGAGCGTTGGTTTCCAATTTTGATGCTCTTCTATATTAGAAGCTCCATCCAACAGCTTTGCGCTAGCTCCAGCCATTCGGCGTACCAGCTTGACCGGTTGGAAATTGTCCTAAGTGGAATTTTCTTTGGCAGTCGATCATTTGGCATTTTAAGAACCAACAGGATAAAGTCCACTTGCATCTTTGGTGTTTTACGAATACTGGGGGCAGTCCTGTCTCAATCATTAGCATGTAGTTAGGTGTAATCAGTGAAAGTAGAAATGTTATTTTTATGTATACCCATACTTGGGCTGCATACAGCATAATGGCTTCGGAGCATACTTCACAGTCCTTGTATTTGCTACTATGCATTCCAGGTAGCATTTATTGCTATTTTTGCCTTTGCAATTTTTTTATCAAAATGTTTTTTTCATATTCAAGTTTTCTGAACAGCCATTTTTCATAAGCGCAGTTCCTCTCACCTCCTCTATTAAATATCATTACCTGAGATAGATTTCTCCAAGTTAACCACTAAGCTCCATAGTTGGCAATATTTATATAACCGATTAATCATCCGCTAGAGAGTCTCGAGAGTGCACGCAAATATAACTATGAAATCTGCGAACATCATGGCCTTGATCAATGTACCTGCGAACTATATACCTCCAGGTAGAAAATCGACTAGGTCTTCAATGAAAAGTGCAAATAATTCCGGGCTTAAAGAAAATCCTTGTCTTAATCCAACCTCTGTTTGAAACCACTTTGACGATCCTTCCCCATCCCACACTGCCGATTTTGTGTGTTCATACAGGTTGCCAAATTTTAGTGACATCCCCATACCATAAAGTTAGTAAAACAATGCATTTCGGTCGACTGTGTCGAAAGCGGCTTTGAAGTCTATAAATAATACATATAGCTTTTTCTATCTCGCAAGAAAGAACTCCGCAATTCCTTTTAAGACCAATATATGATCCACTGTTGAATATCCTCATTTAAGTCCTGCTTGAAGTTCTTTCAACAAATCATTTTCCCTAATCCATGTCGTGCGCTGTTTTTGGAGAATCGCTGTATAGATTTTGTAAGAAGCATTAAGAAACGAGACACCTCTACAGTTATCTCTTTGAAGCTAGAAAACTATGCAGAATAGAATATATAGTGACTAATAGTTAAACTGGCATTGGCTGATGTTAAAATTGCAATTCATAGATGTCGCTTTTATGGCGTAGTCACCGGAATTGTCTTTCATCTTATAAAGAAGCAACAATTCTTAGTCAGACCTCCGAGAATTAAAGAAATAGTATGACTAACATATACACTAGCAGCTGAAATGTTATGCTTAGGTCTTTAGATTAAAAGCCTCACTAAAGTAGACTATGATGGTTTAAAGAGTCTTTTACAGCATTCAGCGTTTATCAAAAAGTCCTGAATTAATGTTCTTTGATATAGACACCGTTATTATCATTGTACTAACAAGACTGGTTCCTCTTTTATTGTCGTAGAAGCTTATACAAGGCATTACGTTTTTATCTGATCTGTGATAGGAGAATATTTAGCATTGATTTCCAGTTGCAGTGAGTGCCTTCTTTAAATCTAATGTATAACTTCTAGATAGTCCCACGCCATGTTGAAACAGATTCTTGGATTACTCTAAAAACAGCTTTAAGGCCTGAAGAAAAACAGGAGGAGACCCGAATCGTAACCTTTTATGTAAAACCCGCATATCTGAACTAATGCATATTTATAACATATTCTCAATCAGTACCACAACTCCGACACACTTTTCAGCCCAAAATTCGACGCTGCTGGACCTATTTTTTGTTAACGAAAGCACGACCGTACTTACCTTTCTTTTGATTTAAATTTTGTGACCGTATACAAAACTGAACTGAGCGCTTGGAAATTGATATTATTATATATGACAAGCATATTTCAGGAAGTGGAAATTAATAAGGTCCTGTCAGATTTTATCCCAACAACCAGTGGGGTTCCTCAAGGATCTAACTTAGGACCATTAATATTTTCACTGTTCGTAAATAAAGTACCATCCATTGGTAAGCATAGTTCCCTTCATATGTACGCTGACGAAGCTTAGCTCATCCTAAGTTATCCATTGGACTTAATCGATCATTCTGTGAGTTGTATAAATGAGGATCTATAAAATATAGCGCTCTGGTCGAATCGTAATGATCTAATGCTAAACGCAAAAAAATCTAAATTCATAGTCATTTTTAAAAAGCTGATGGACCTATCATATTTTGCTTCAAGCACATTGAATAACTATATATGTTGAAAAGGTTAAAAATCTTGGTTTAATTTTTAATCGTTACTTAACATAGGATACTCAAATTAAGTAAGCCGTAGGAGAGTTCATTTTACATTGTGGGACTACATTCTCTTTCACTTTTCTCTTTCACTTTTCTATTTACGTTCACTACTTTTAAAACTAGAATTTTATTAGGAAAGATATTAGCCGTCTTGACATATGGTTCCGAAATTTACTGCAATTGCCGCTACGCATCTAAAAGGAAACTTTGCTTTTAATGTCATGGTAAGATATATCTTTCTCTCTCCGAAGATTTGATCGAGTATCCAATTATTTCACGCGACTTAACGGCATGACGCTTGATAATCTTCTAAACTATTTTACGCTGAGTCTTTTTATGGATGTCCTGCTTGCTCATCAACCTTTATATCTCTACGAAAAAATTAGATTGACTTCTTCAAAGATATAAGATATGATATCGTACTGTAAATAAGAATTATGAAATTAATTTGAAATATAGGTTTCATGCATCCTCTATTCCCTAATCCTAATTTTGTCATAGATGTTGATCGCATGTGATAGAGAAATCTCGACTTGGCTTATTGTTAATTATATTACTGTTTATATTTTACGTTCAACACACATCGTCGTACCAGTTTTTTTGGGATGGCATAATCTCTAATGGAGTTCTAACTAGGTTCTATCTTGGCAGCAGCCGACAATTGTTTTAATGTGTCTTAAACATCTACAACTTTATTTCTTGATAATAATTATTTTACGTTATAATATCTTTTTAATGCATGTTCCTATGTAATTGGCCTTCCAGTCTCCCAAATTCTTCAGCAATAATTCGTTCACATGCAACATGTTGTTCCCCCAATTTTATTCTGATGACTGACCGCCGTTTTACGAATAATTAATTGCGCGCAAATCCTGTATTCCACTGAAAACTTCATACAAAAAAGGGGAAATCTTTTTTATTTTTCATTAAGTCACAGTTTCCGAGTCATTTCAAGGTTCACTGATTATCGATCGATTTTCGTGGCGCGATTACTTTTACGCGCTTGACCGAGAATCGCGATTCGGTTTCATTCGATTTTTTAAAAAAAAATGCAAATAAAAAATAATGAAGAAGCAATTCCTCCCTCATCATAGTATCTCATATCAAAATTATATACTGCATTATACGAATATGCTCGCTGCATATCGTCATTAATTCAATGAACGTAAGTTGCACTACTCGGGTACACTGAAATGTGTGAAGTACAAACAAAAGGATGGAAAATTACAAAAATGTCTGTGTATCGCATATCTATATAGAACGTAGTGGAGAGAAAAGTCATCTAGCATGGGAACTTTGTTTACAGAAAAAACTCAAAAATTCTGGTAAAAAAGGGATGAATGAATAGAATATTGCAAGAGGACACTTTGTTTGACTTTCACATGAAAAAACAGCCGCTCTGTGGTTGCTTTTGAATAATTTTTGTTATATATACTTTTCAATAAACAATTGCTAAGGGGAGCTAACGCTATTTTCACAGTAAAGTTTTTATTGATATTACTGTGTGATGATCAGCTTTTGTCTTGGAGGCAGAAGAAATATTAAGTAAATCTTTCTATTGGAACCAACTCCCTGCCATAGTAATATATTAACTTTCTACCAAAGAAAATTTAAAATATATGAAGGTAAAGGTATGTTGTCGATATTATTATTATTCTGTAGAGTAATATCCAATTTTATCTTTAATATCCAATCCAATATTATCCAATGTCTACAACAATTTGCGTTTTTCACTGTGAAATATCTCGTTGGATAGCTAATTTTAGGTTTTCGCAAAACTTCTCGTTCGCTTGTCCAATTGTACTCTAATTTCATTAACATTAACCTACCTTGTTTATATATTAAAAACAAATAAACAATACGCAAATGCCAAACAGTCAGAAACACAAAGAATTAGTGTATTTGGGGTTTTCATAACTCTTCAGCTCAAGATCTTTTTCGGACAACAGAAACAAGCTATACATATAACCAATATAGCGAAAAAAATATTCTGTTATTATAAATCATTAAATTGAACAACATTTTTATTAAAGCTCTGCTGGATCTATGAATTCCCATCTACATATAAATTTGCATTGCGACTCGACTGAATAAACACCAATTTAGGTCTATCCTGACGCAATAGCTCAAAATGAGTACTGCAGTCAGTGAAACTAGACAATTGATTTGAAAAAAAAAATTCTGCAGTTGTTAGCTATTTTTGTTTCTGTTTTTGTTTTTACAGAAAAAATAATGAATAGCAAAATGGCTTCCGTGTGCGCGCGCAAGCGGCACATCTTCATTCTGATCGTATAGGTACCTGTCATGTGTTTAATGGTTTATGGAAACAACTGAAAATATCTAGATAATCAGAGCATGCGCTTATGTATAGATTAACATTTCATACATATTATGTCTACATAAGGGGAAGATTCTAAACTGCCCCAAATGCGGTCATTCGTCATGCGCACAGAAGCATAACAAAAACATGAGTACGAGCAGCGTAATTGTCTTCTTCCACATAATATGGTCGTACAGTCTGGGCACAAAAGAAAATTTGTTTTGTTGTATTTGTCTTTTTTATACTCGGCACTATAGTAAATGAGAAATTAAAAAAAAACTATGTCATGCGCAGTTCGTATACTTCCCCCAGTCGCTAGTGGAGCGAACGAAAAACGTATCGCACACCAACTCACATCTGCGCCATTTTGTATAGATACGCACTAAGCGGTTTTTATATTTTATATTATGTATATGTGGTTGATCAACTATTATGTTCATTGCCTTTTTGTTATTCGCTATGAGACCGCATCGCAAAACAAGGGGAACTAATTTGCGGCTTCATTTTTTTGTTCTTTTTTTTCAATTTTTTTATTTACCAAACGACAATCTTAGGTTTTATAGTTTTAGTAATAAATAAATAACTTGACTGACTATATTAGTTTTAACTAATAATTTTACCTACGTGGGCTTGAAATACTTTCACTAGTATTTTTTTTTTTTACTTTGAGCAAAAAGTTTTTGCCTTTTGCGGGTTAAAAATTTCAATGAATTTCAGTGGGCTTCCTATACCGAGTCGAGGTATGAGTTATATGTAATCATATATTGGTTATATATAGGCAATCATCTGCTTCCATTATCAGAAAACATTAAGGGAGGTTCTATGATGTAACGTTTTATCAAGTTTTATCAATAAAGGAACAACGAATGGTCTACCATCAACGCTATTTAAGCGAAAGAGTGCAGTATCACCACCTTACAAACAGATGAAATTGCTCCCCTTTTGCATCCTTCTAGTTATTGTACGAACACTGCCGAATGTGTAATAAACTCCGATAAGAAGACAGAGATACAAATAAATTTTAATAAGGGTTGTGCTCAATGATACTAATGGGGAGGAGCTATTATGCCATTTCACATCATTTGTTTCTATAACTTAGATAACAAAAGACGTAGATAAGAAATAATACGAGGTGTGATTAAAAAAACGAATTTCGCGAAAATTTCGAGTTCATTTTCAGTCTAATTGTCAAATATTAATTTATTTTTGGGTTGGTACACTTGTTCCTGTTATTTTGATTTTGATAGCCATATCACTTGCATAGTTATTGTTACTTATCGATTACATTAACCCTAGAACGATAACCTATGAAAATTTGACGGTTTTATTTTAAATTTGCTGTCTTGCTTTTACCGTTCAGGTTAGCGTTCTGTGCACCTTGAAATTTTTTGGCGTCGCTAAGAGCTTTCACGAGAAGGTCATATTATTTACCTAAATACCGCCAAAATATATATTATGATGGCGTATATTTATATTTTCAATAATTAGTTTGTAAATATTTACAATCTATCTAGTTTGAGTTTTATTTTTTATTTATTTATATACTTATAAATTATTTTTATAATTTTGTTTTAAACATTTAAACCTTTAAACCGAAAAAATTTAAATACTTCTTACTCTTACTTCTGGTTCGATGGGTAAAAGGCTAGAATCGCTTACTTTGAAGAGGTATTTAAGCGATAACATCGCTGGATTACTACCAAAACCACCAGCTGCATCGGCAGAATTTAATCCATTTTAGCCCCCTTTATTGCCGTGGCGTAAGTCATTCAGTGAGTTGTCCCTTTGCAATGAGTTTATGTATAAAAAGAAAAAAAATACACGATCTTCGAGTCAAGCCTTCCACCACGTCAACTAACTACACACTACTACACTAACCCCCAACAATCACCACCACATCACAAAGTTTCAGCTATCGAATGAACGGTCTTCGAGTTATGCGTGAATATACATACAGCCATACAGACATACAGAAATACAGACAAAGTTTCATTTTTATATATGAAGATTATAAAAATAAATTTAGCTTTGAGAATGGCATAAAGTCCAGGACTTGAGTAGACATTTTGAATTTTGCTTTTGATTTGTATCTCATTTGCTTCCATGCAACTCCTATAAATAATGTTATGTGGAATTTCAATTTAAGCTGCGTGGTCATTAACTGACTCATACTAATTACCAAAATTCTGTCAACATCGGTTCGGTTCTGGTGATCAATTCGATTGACACATTTAAATTGGAAGTTGTCCACTTCATTTTTGATAGGTTAACTTAAGTTAACAGCAGTTGCTTACTTATGTAGAACAGGAGCGGTCATTTGTGTAACTACAGGATCATACACATTTTCCTTTCTTAGTGGATCCATCCCAAGCTCTTAATGAATCGCCTTTTGTCCTTTTCGAGATCTGAGAGGTTTTTCAACAAAGTTTGTGCCTTTTGTAAACTAATGGCGGACAAGAGTAAAAAAGATGTTATAATGTCTCCTCTTCCTTATCGTCCATGCAGAAGTCATTATATTCAATACACAACCTTCTCGCCTATTTTCCCAAAAGGCGGTGTCCTGTCAGTATCCCCACAATCGTTTTTAGTTCACGTCTTTGCAGAAAGGTTAGCGCAGTTAAGCGCTTCAAGTCCAGTTTTGGCCAAACCTCTGCCTTCTACATCTGAGTGGCCCGAGAACCGAATGATTCTTATGCTCAACTGCTCACCCATATTGTTAAGAGAGGAGTGACACCTCAACGCCACCTTTGATGTTAGTGAGACTGCTTCCAACGATTTTATGACCGCATGACTGTCCATATAAATGATCTTCTTTTAAGATAATAGATTCCAATACATAATCTATTATCTTAACTCCCCCTCAATAGCTATAACATCAGCCTGTGGATTTGTATACAGGACTCTGAATTTTCCTGTATTTAAGGCATTAGTCTGTTCATTGACGGCTATTATTGGACAACTCACTCTATCCATGAATTCGATAAGTTGAGCTTTTCTTCACACTATTACCTTCAATGCTACTGGGCCCTGAAGTCTATATATGACAAGGTTACGAGTACATCTGCCTTGTAAATATGAATAACTATGCCATATGCTTAAGCGAGAAGTTTTTTTTTTTTTTTTCGTGAGTGTGTGTTTTGTTTGTTAATAGTGTGAACCATCGACTGAAAAGTAGAAAAGCTGTTTTAGATTGCTTAAGAAATTTGGGTTGCTCAGCTTTAAGCTCTTCTCAGATTTAGGCGCATAAAAACTGCTACGAAAAGTACGAAAGATTTTGCTATTTTTAGTTGGTTATTATTTGGTTATTATTAGTTGGTTAATAGAGATTGTCTGAGATTGCCTATCTTTTACTGGGTAATTAACTGATCTAATCTAAAGTACCATGCTAACAGTTTCATAAATATAGAACTTGTGCTACTGCTTGTAATAAAACCTTCAGGATTTTGAAACAACAGCAACAGCTTGATGATGAATTCCAGAGAAAATTGATATTTAGTTGTGAGGCATATTTCAATCTCAACGAAAGTTCACATGACATACACAAGAAGTTGCGATGTATCCTCAAAAAGGTAGTCATTGAACTTATAGACGCATATGACTTATTTATGATTTAAGCAGGATTGCAAAATAGCTCACAAACGAAATTTCGTGGTAGTTGAATTCTTTGTTTGGCCGCCTAGAAGTCTCACGAACATGTGTTGCTCCTCATAGCAGAATCAAAGCAATTATCGGCACTTTTTTCCCCTAAACACTTTCCAGCTAAAATCTACGTTAGTCAGAGATCGTTACGCTTTTGACATACCTACGTCTGGACTACATATTTATTTTTGCTCAATCTAAAACAGAACCAGTTTTGTAGAACAGATCGGCCTAATCAATAATAACTTTAATTGGTTGTTGTAACAAATTGATTTTATAGACGACAGTTGGACCCACATTTGCTATTTACTTATGATTTGAGGCAACGCTGATTCGAATTCAACTGCGCTGTTCGATAAAGTTGGCGCTTAGCCCCTTGACGAACGCACCAATTCAGTTAACCGCGTTATGTTAAACAGGTTACTTAGAGCGTCAATAAAATAAGCATATTGGATAATTTCTATTTATATGTATGTGAGAGAAGTTGAGACGACTTGTTTGAAGTCTTATGGCTGTGTAGAACAGGATTCAAATATTTATTGGGTATTTGTTTCTGGTGCTTGCAATCATAATTAGCACACGGATATATGTGTCACATTAGTCAGGCGTTTCTCATTTGTAATTTGAATAAAATATTCAACAAATTCAGAAATATGAAAATTCAATTGAAATATATGAATCGTTATACAACTGCGCACGCTTTCTAGAATGCGCAGATTTGAATCTCATTCGTGCAACTTGCAGAAATGGAAATTATGCTGCACAAAAGTACTCTATAGCTGACAACTGTTCATTATTATGCAGCACTATTACTCTTGATCTATATTTGTGATCGTTAGATTGTCAAGCAAAAGGGTTGGTGTGTTTCATAATTTGATATTCTTATTACACTTAAGCTGCCAACGTCAATATATATCCTTGAATTAAATTACAACCCATTGTGTGCAAATGATTCTTCGAACGGATATGGGTATCATACGATCGTAAGAGATATTTTAATAATTATTTATT
This sequence comes from Nephrocerus scutellatus, assembly GCA_947095585.1. Classification (NCBI taxonomy): domain Eukaryota; kingdom Metazoa; phylum Arthropoda; class Insecta; order Diptera; family Pipunculidae; genus Nephrocerus; species Nephrocerus scutellatus. The sequence continues at coordinate 28,942,027 of OX352765.1, read as the reverse complement.
ATTTGTATATTAATTCATTCCTTTATCTTACTAGAAAATACTCTTAAGTGTTATATTGAGGGAAAATAACAACTATAAATAAACTAATCTATAGAAATTCAAATTTTTATGTAAATTCTCGGGCTATTCTCTATAAATAAAAATCAGTTGCCGCATGAATGAAAGATCATCACTTGAGAATGGCTCGACTGATTTGGCTGATTTTTTTTTTGTTGTGTTCGTAATTGTAAGACCAAGGATTATACGGAAAGAAAAATTAACAAAGTTGCCCTTAAACTGGAAAACTGTGGTGGTGGTCAGTTAGCGGGAGGTCAATGAGCGGGAAGTCAGTGGGCGGTTTGTAAGTTGGGTAGGGCTCAGTGGTATGGGACAGCCGCGAAACGCCAGGTATTTCCGCTAGTTTTGAATAAAATTGGGTTTATTTATAAAAATATATATGGAAGCTTCTCCGCCCTTCGGCCCCATCACTTCCAAATTTTTACAAAAAGTTTTGTCACCGGAGATAGACATATATGCAAAGTTAAGTTAGGTTAAAGTGGCATTCGGTGGGAAAACCGAGTGATCAGGAAGACGGAAAGAGAGACTAAGATTTAGCCTTTTTAAGAAAACAACTCCGCCAACCGGATCATTAGTTTTTGACCCGTCTGTTTAAATAGGTATGTATTCATCTTCCCGTTCTTCTCATAATGATCTATAGGGGATGGTGGCCTGGAAGTTTCAGTTGAATTGAAGTTTTGGAATGGTGTAGTCTGTGTTGCCCATTGTAATCCTGAACGAATTCAGAACAGAGGAGAGTCCGATTTAATTTCTGGTCCACTGGGAGGTTGCACTGAGGGGAATAGCCACGCTAGCAGCTACTTGCCTACTTAATATGTCGAGTAATTTAAGGTGGAACAGAATCTCTAGTGCGGCGTGGTAGTTGTGCGAAGTGCTCCGCTCATATATGAACAAGCTGATCTTTGCATTATGCTTAGATTGTCACGATTTAGAGCTTTATCAAAGGCAGTCCACCATACAGCATCCCGGTGAAAAGTGTAGGTCTTACTACCGCTGTATATAGCCACTGAATGATATGGGGTTGAAGACCCCACTTGTTTCCAATGCCTTTTTTGCATGAGAAAAGTGACACAGTGGCTTACGATGAGATACGAAACGATACGATACGATGAGAATTGGGGGGTGTGTACAAGCCACTTGCACTGCGACTTACATGGGGCTGTTGTGCCCCCCAATTCTTTGAGCCTAGAAATCTTTTAGACTTTTGATAAACTGTATTATTCTTTGGCTGTGATTTGTTGATAATGTTCTTATATAGTTATTTTTATTATTATTATTACTTATAGTTATTTTTCCCATAGTGTTTATCCCTCATTTTATTAGGGCTTGGCAATCTGCTAGGAGGTGCTCCATTGTATCATATACCTCATTGCAATAACTGCAGGTCTCATCATTGCTGATTCCTATTTTGTGTAAATGACACTTACAAGTATAGTGTCCTGTTAGGGCTCCACATAAGATTCTTAGTTCTTGTTTTTTTTAAATTGATGACCTCTTTTGCCTTTTTGTTGTTAACGTTTACAAATTTCCTTGAATAATGAAGACCCAGTATGTTTTTGTGCATTCTATTGTTCAGTTTTTTATTTCACTATTTATATCTGCATTATAGAATCCATACAGAGGGCTCGGTCCTATGAATGAAGTTTCCGCTAATTTCTTTGCCATTAGTACGGTCATCTCATTACGAGTATGCCCTTCGTGTCCTGGTACTCAAATAAGTTTGACATTGTTATCTTTTGCCAGATTATTTAGAGCATTGTGGCATTCGATGACTATCTTTGATCGAAATTCATACTTGTTTAGTGTTATTAGCACGGCTTGACTGTAAGAGATTATATTTATTTTTGAGTTTGTTAGCCCTCTTGCTAGCAAGTTCTTGGTTGCAGCATTTATTGCGTAAAGTTCCACTTGAAATATTGTGGAGTCCTTGCATAGTGGGATGAATTTGTGGAAATTTGAATGATATTGTTTTCTATAATCAATGGCATTGATGGTATTATAATTGTTTTTATATACTGAATTCGAGCTGATGTTTTATTAGAAAACAAAATAGGGCACTCTTAATGAAAGTGGATCGCGTCCTACCTCCAAACCAGAACGTAGTATTTTCGAAATTCATTCTTCATTTAGTAATAGATTACTTGACAAAATACAAATGTTTTTCAAGGATCTTCGAGATTCCTCTTTATGGGAAAGTAGTACGCCAATGCTAATGATATGGATCTATCAGATTCGTGTATTGATACTCTTCGGCAACTCATTAATTGTGATTCATTGCTTTGAACAGATGGCTTACGCTCCATTACATGATATTTTTAACTAAACAAATCAAGCAAAGTCTGATAAATGGAGTGATGTTTCATAGTCTGATACCCTTTGCAAATTGCTCACCATTTTTAGATCTAATGTCCGCTTAGTACTCTCATAAGCTTGCAAAACTTGAAAGCTAACGGAATCTATTGCAACCGATGCTGTTATATACCTACAGAATGTTAGTTCAAGCTGATAAAGATTTTGTGCCCTTAAATTAAAACAGACAAAAGACAAGAATTTACCAGCATCAATTTAGTATTTGTAGACAGAATTATTTGACCAGCTCACGAAGTTTACAGTCTATGATGAGAACAGAAATATTACGAACTCTTTCATGAAGGTACAGCAACGCTTTGAATAGTATATATTCAGGGATAGTTTGATCGATCTAAGATGTATTCTTTCATCAACCTCACTCACAAGAAAATTGTAAAGCTATGAAATTTCTGACAACTCGTTCGCATATCAAGAAAAGAGTGCAGTACCAAGGATTGTCGCTTGTGGTATATTGTTTCGTACTACAGGAAGACAAGAGATCTTTTATTACGAATCCTTTTTATATATTAGTAGCTATTCTGTTGACTTGTTGTTGAAGCAAAACAGCTCCATTCCACACACATACATTAATTTTTCCTTTTGCAGTTACCATGGGTATCACTATGGAAGTCATGGAAGGCGTTAGTTGACAGATTGTACCAATTGCTTCTTTATTTCGTTTTAGTGGCGTTGCCTTACAATCTACAATGTTGACTAACGATGACCCCAAATGTGTGGGCGTTCTCCGTTTTGCTAACTTGATGCGGCAAAAAATGTGCAGAAAAACCGTGGAGTCTCCGCAATGTTGCTGTTTTTGTTGGTGCATGCAGCAGCTACTAAATTATAGAGGATGTTTCGTAATTTCCACTCTTAGTTTTTCTGAGAAAAGTAAATTCAACTTTCAAAGAGTCGCATTCATTTTCATTCACGTTAAATAATTCATTGATGAATCGCTGCGTGCGCAAGCGTACATTTCATATATGTGTATGTACATTTATCGCCTACTTACGTCAACACATTGGGCCTGTGGTTTTGTTCGATTACTCGCACGAACGCCTATTGGTCGGATATAACGAGACTTGATTCATGTTGACAATGCGCAGATGTTAAGCTGACAGTAATACGCGGTCTGTGCATTAAATTCATTAAGATTTGACCACGTGTGGGATGTTTTGCCATCAAGGGTTTTATGCATACGATGCAGACCTTCTTACTCAGTGATTAGTGCAGTTAATGTTTCTGTTAAGTTTCAGAGTAAGGAAGGCAGAGAGTTTGCATCATTACCGTGCCTAATTAATCAACAGAAGCACTGTACATAAAGTTCACTTATTGACTAAGTGGACACAGGAAGTTTCCATCGCTCTACGAGTGTCAGTAATACAGGATAGTGCATGCACGAATCCGACTAATTATTCTTTTTTTAAATAAGGAGTTGACAAATCTCTGTGTACCTTTATCGAATTACACTTAAAAATTTACTTTAGCGAACTTTTCATTGAATTTTAATTTTTAATTCGGTCAATGATAGCAACATTAATTCATTCATTAATTTCTGAATAGTAAGAAAAGTAATCGGACCTTAATAATGGTCCGCAAGTCCGAAATATAAGCTAAATTTACATTATAATTAAGTCCATAATTTTTGCTTACAAAGATGGATAGAATCTGAATCATTGAAATTGTAGAGAATGCAGTAACAATTATTGAAAGTATTAAAGTAAATGTGAGTAATTAGGTCCTAAGTAAATTCTCAACAGATGCATACCTTCCATGAAATTACTTTTTTTTTGATATGTACACACGCTCAAGGGATGCGCAACCTTTTAATGCTAAACACAGCATGGGCGTTAGTTTATTTAGCGATGGCCAAAAATATGCATTTAACATTAACAGATATAACACAGACAAAAAACCATAATTTGATTATTATAATAATGTTGCACAATGAAGATTCTATAACTGAATGTCAAGATTTTGTAGCCAATCGGTAACAGCTGGAGATACTTTTATAAAATTGTTCGGGTCGCCCTGGTACATTCTAAGTGCGCACTCGGTAGCCACGTGTATGATGTTTTGCACATAGTTTCCACAGTCACAAAATGGTGTTTCAGCTGCTTCCCACTTATAGAGCGTTGCGGCACATCTAGCTTTGTCTGTTCACACTCGATTTAGGCTAACTCAAATGTTCCTAGGGAGGTCGTGGCCAGTAGGTATGGTTGTCGAGTCTTCGATATAAAACAAGTCGTTACTAGAACTGGAATCCAACTCGTATTTCCAGAAATATATTGCCTCGAAGTTCGTACTCTTTAGTTCTTGGGCTAGTTCAGAGGTGGGCGTCGGGTTTTAATACGGGAAAGGGCGCTACGCTCGTTATCTTCATGAATGGGAAGAAGGTTGTTGTCATTGATTTTCTCATATTCTCGTAGAAGAGCAAAGCTAAGACTTTGCAGGCTGTATATAGCTTAGTACGGGGAGAAATCGGGTTGGTGTTGCGCTGATTGTTCCTGAGATTATGCGAATTGAAGAATTTAGTTGACAGTCTATTTTATCTGTGTGAGCACTATTGACCCAGACTGGGGAACAGTATTCAGCAGCGGAGAGAACCAAGTCCAGACTGGCCAAGCGGAGTGTCTTTGCAGGTGCTTCCCATATGGTTGACGTTTACTTCTGGATGATGTGTTTTCGAGTTTTCAGTAAAGAGTAAAGAGTAAGAGTAAAAAATAATAATAACCTTCGGCGCGACAAACCGTTGCGGTCCAAGGCCCAGCTTCTCGCGACCATTTGTGTTGTGCATGTATGTTTTTGGACAAAATTAGAAGAGACCTACAATTTAAGGCCGGATCGGGAGATCTCAAGAAGGTGACGAGTTATTACTCTCGGAAGTTTGTCACCCATTCACGAGAGGTGGGACACCGTGAAAAATACTTTTGGTGTTACTGGGATTCGAACTACGAACCCCTGCTTAGTAGCCATGCGCTTTTCCACTGAGCCACGGCACCCACGGCAGAATTTCTAAGGTGCTCCTTAAATGACAACGTTTGGTCAGGATGACTCCCAGGTATTTTGGTGCAGGGTTGTGAGTAAGATACACGTTGTTAAATCTTACTTTAAGTTTTGTTTTCGTGAGTTTGTCGTTAAGGTGGAAACAAGTAACCTACGTTTTGCTCATACTGAGACATAACCTCCATTTTTTGTAGTATAAGCTCAGTTCAGAAAGGTCTGCGGTAAGTATTTTTTCCATTTGTGCTATGTTTTGGTGTTGGGTAGCCGTGGGTCGTCATCATATGAAAACTTCTTTTCTTTCTTCTCTGGAAGATCATAGGTGTAGATGTTGAAATGTAGTGGTGCTAACACTGATCCCTGCGGTAGGCCATTGTTGAGTTTTCTTGGCCGGATATTTGCATTATCGGTAAAGACTTAAAACGATCTATCACTGAGCATGTTATTAAGAATTGTTCTTATTTTGATGCAGTATACGATCTGGAGAGGTTTGTAGATGAGACTGTACCTCCAGACTCTGTCGTACGCAGCTGTGAGATTAATAAACGCAATAGATGTTTTAAGCTTGGCTTGATGTCGTGCTTCTATGTGTGTGGTTTGGGCCAACGCTTGGTCGCATCAGCTGCACCCAGATTTAAAGCCTACCTGTTCCATTGGTACTACTGCGTTTATGGTGTGTTCTATTCTGTTGTAAATAAGTCTTTCGGAAACCCTGTGTACAACACTGAGCAGTGTAATGGGCTGATAACTTTCTGGTTCATCTTTGGGTTTCCTAGGCTTATGCAAGGCGATTATTTTTGACTTCTTCAGTTCGTTAGGGAAGATTTCTGTTTATAGAATTTCTGAATAGAAGCGTACGAGCCAACTTTTGAAATGCATTCCACTATGAAGGAGAAACTCGGAAAAATTCCATCTAGGCCAGCAGAATTTCCAGGCATGTGCGTAAGGAGTGCAGCTTCAACTTCCTCAATGGTAAAATTTTTTGAAAACTCGGTAATTGAGACTTTCTTTTCTTTAGTTTGGGACTCTTCTTTCTACTTTGACTGAGGAGATCTTGAAGAGCTTCACAATTCTATCAGCAATTTGGTGTGGCTATTGTTGTGCTGCTTCCCAGTTTGCTTTTCGACTTGCACGCAGTTGATATTTTCAACTGTGCTTAGCCACTTTGCACCGCGTGCCTTGTAGAGGGACTTAAGCAGTTTATCTGCTGTTTCGGGTTCTAGTTGTTTACACTTATTCTTGCGTATGTACCAGATCCGTACGCGTGGTGACATATAACTCCGATTTCTGTATTCCCATGTATAATTCCTCATTTTCTTAAGTTATCTTCGGATGCCGTGTGTGTTCCTTGTATGACTGCTACGTTAATGACGTTGTCCGAAAGAAACTTTGTTATGCATTCGCTTTTAGATTTACTAATTCCTTCTATGTTGAGCTGCAGAATACGAACTGACGGGCCTATAAGCTCTTAAATGTGTCGTTTTGTGTGATATTTTGTGTGGACTACATTCTGTTATTTATAGATATTTTTGTTTGCCAGGACCATGAGGAGGCGATCTATCGTTGCAACCCATTAGCGTTAGTAAATCAATGAACTTATTTACTTATTTTTAGCAGAGGAGTAGAGAAGATGTCAAAGCACATGTGTCTTGAATATCAGCGAATCATATGAATCATATTACTGAATGTTCGTTAAACAGCTGAATAAGTGTGGTAATGGGACAGCAGTTATTTTTTGGCGTTTTAAAATTTATAAGGTGCATCCCTAACCATACTCCTTTAATCTGCAGCTATATGATCACGGGTGAAGTTATGCAACGATCCCAATGCATAAACTTTTCATTTCCACCCAGCACGACATTAGAGGCTTACCCCAATGACACCCACCAATGTGAACTGCCGGCCAACTTCAATCGAATCAGGCATCAGACAACAGGCAATAAATTGTACACTCATGGAATGCATTCAATCAATTCATCAAAAAACCATCTACCGATTTACCGACAATCGACGACATAACCCTTACAGTAGGAACACACCGAAGACCCATGGGGCTACACCATCACCACTGACCTCCAGACATGAGTGTGCTTGTGCTGTGCAAGATAAATTTACACACTGCAACCGTGGCTGCTGGCCACAATCGCAATTATTAATCATATTTTTGCCCACTTCATCTGTAGCCAATTTCTGTGTAACGCCTGCCAAATACTGATTCGGTGCGTCGCGTCAGTCGTTTGGCTTAAATGATTGCGCACGCTGTGAGCGGTGAACAAACATTTTGCCAAATCTCATGTGGGTTAGCATACAGTAAACACCATACCGAATGCACCAACTGACGCAACTCCAATCGGATTTTCAGTGATATGCCCTGGGAATACAACAACAGCAGTAGCACCGTTTGAGAATTGCATCCGACGACCAATGATAACAACACACTGACCACAAAAGGAAACTTTTGAAAAGATCGATTCGGGCTTTCGTTTTTTTAGATTGAAAAAAAGTATACGTTTTTTTTTATTAGATACAGACACACACTCATAGAGAGAAGCATTAAATATGTGCCGATAATTGAATTGCATCTAAATTGCAATTGCAAACTAACGGTGTAACATAAATTTGAATAATAGATTGATCGAGTTGGTGTTTAGAAAAGTTCGATGAAAGAAAAGTATTGTAACGAGGTAATTTTGCTGGGGTACGCTTGCCGGCGTCCAGGGTCGTTTTCCTATGAACTTATAGACGGTTGGTTTTGTTATAAAAAAAATTATGGGACTCGTTAAATATTCAATTATTATTACAAATATTTCAATTATATTACAATTTATTCTTCTGCTTGAGGAGATCTGCTGGTCATAGCGACGTGATACGGGCAAGAACGTTGGTCTACACTCAAGGGAGTCTATTGGGGTATCGGTCCCTACAGGATTCAGGATTTCAATGGTCACTCTCTACTAAATGGAGAACTAGACCCTAAAAGTGATCGAGCTTAAGGATGGAGTCCTGCAAGGCCAGCCAGAGTTCTCAAGCCGAGTGGTCTCTACACCTAACAAGAGAAATCTCACCCTATCGAGGTTTTCCGGATTTCGAGATGGAGACCTGTAAGGCTCGCTAAAGTCTCGAAACCAAGAAAAGGGGATTCTAAGCAAACGCACTGAGAGGACTGCGCTTACCGGATTATAGCGCTGAACAACGTTGGTTGTCCCGTATCCCATCGCCAAAATTCCTCCGTCGTTGACTTCATTATCGAGTTTTGGTGTTGGATTTTTTACGGTAAGCCTCCCGTCTGAGATCTTCACTTCCCCCTTGTTTTTTTTTTACTACAGTTAGAATTCTACTTGCAGTATTTCCTTAGTGTTCCTCTTGTGATGTTCACTTGTGTTACTCTTCTTGCCGATGCCTTCAATGTGAATCATGTCAATGATCTCGCAGAAAAGAGAACGTCTCTCCTTTATAGGTTTTGCTCTTGGGGACTTTGCAGCTTCTCTCAGCTCTCTCGTGTTGTTGTTGTTTCTCCTTCGGTTGTGCATCGTTGATCTTATGGAAATTTTCCATTTCACATTTTGTTACCTCCGTAGTTCGATTGTGCACACGCTGCATTGGCTGTGTTGCTATGCTGGATTTCGCTTTTATGCATGCATGGATGTGTTGCTATGCTGGATTTTGCTCTACGTATGCATGGCGGGTTAAAAGACGAAAATTTACGCTCAAATTTTCATCATTACAGTATTAACGTGATGCGGAAGTTGTGAATCGCTTCAAAAAATTTTATAGATATAAAAAGATACAACTTGCCACATATTCCGCTGAATCTGGCTGAAAAGCACTATCTATTTCTTTTTCTTGCAAATAAAGTTAAAAACTTATTAATAACGACATACAATTTCCGAATTTAGATCATTGCCAATTATTTGCCTAAAGGCAGACAATTTTTTCGGTTTTTTTCATATTTCTTACCTCTATACATATTTGTAAGCAGCCAATCCTTTATTCGCATTGCATGTATATACTCGTAATATACCACACAACTACTAAGAAAATGTTTGATAGGCTATCAGTTTGGTAGCTGATTGTGCTACAGACATAGGACGCCTTTTTCATTAACTAATTGCTTGTAACTTATCTTCGTTTTTTGCAACCCCTCGATTTAAGTAAATATTTATGTTATCCCTTCGTTATATACTTGTAAGTCCAAAGTGTTAGTAGATTGGAGAGTTATTTTAAAGGAAAAGAAATAAAAGCTATTAGCGGCCATTTTCCTTTTAAATACCAGCATGTGTATTAGTAGTTAGTAGCAAAGCGGGTTGATTTATTTGCGAGCACATTACACCAATAAAATTGGAATATGGTGTTCGATATTTCGAGTTCTTAATCATTTTTTTGTTAGAATTTATTGGAAAGCTCTTTCTTACTGCCAAACGCTTCAATTCGAACATGGGTCTCAAATAATATGCCTCTTCAATTATCACTGTCTTTTGATAACGCCCTCTTTTGTGCGCGCCATATAAAACAAGACCTTCATCATCTGCGCTGTTCATTTGGGTTAAACTCGAAGACTCTGTGGATCGGAGCGTTGATGGACATCATGGACATCCACTCTATTATGTTCTTGTCATTTCAAAACGTCTTGTAAGTTTTCCTTTATCCTAGAAGGGCCAATAAGTTCTGGCCATACCGTTTCGTATTCGTAATATGGTGCTAATCATATCTGTTGAATATTGATTTAAAGAAATGTGTTCTCTATCCAAGATTATGAAATATTCTTCCAAAATACATTCTATTTGTGCTAATTGTGTTTCAAAATATGTGCCTAAAAGTATATAATAATAATATTCGGCGGGACAGACCATTGCCGTCCAAGGCCTAGGTTCTCGCGTCCATTTATGTTGTGCATGTTTTTGCACACAAATGTTAGGGACCCACAACTCAATGCCGTATCCGAACGGCGAATTGAGAAGCTTTCCGTGATAAGTTATTACTTTCGGATCTTTGTCATTCGCGAGAGGTGGGACCGTGCAAAATACTTTTGGTATTTCCTGGGATTGGAACTACGAGCCCCTGCTCAGAAATCCAATGAGCCACGGCGCCCAGTATACCCACGGATAACTTAAAAAAAATTTATATGGAAGCCCCTCGAACTTAGGGTAGGAAAACTTCCAACTTTTTATAGAAATTGTTGTCATCAGAGATACGTATGTGTTCAAAGAATATAATGTGAATATAATTGGGTATTAGGAAGTGGATTAAAAATTGATCACAAGCTTTGGCAAGCCAGCCAGGCACCCATAAACTAACAAACACAAATTGAATAGGAAGTGAAATTTATATGCATACCAAAGAATGTTGTAAAAATATCTTGAAATTTTATGATCTGATAACTTTTTTGATTGAAGGACAAACTCGTCAAATTTTCTGACTAAATTTACAACTATTTACAGAATTAACACTGTATTCTGAAATAAATAATTTATTCTTTTTTCTTTTTTTTCTTGCAGGTAATTATCCACATTGACTACAGCGCAAAACTGCGAAGCGTCCTTTCCAAATGATGTCTGGTGAAATGTGTTTTGATTTTTTTCTGATGTGACTTTTGAGTAAGCATAGTACGTAAGATCAATGACAAAAGCCTGTCAGACTGCATATTTTTCGTTAAATCGATTGAATAGCTCTGGGGCAAAGCTTCTAATTGTCTATAACTCTATGTTGTTGAAAATTCCTTTCTTCATATTTCTTATACATAACTATGTATCGCTGTTATGAATGCGTAAACAATCACAATGGCGTATAAACTGCCAGTATTTTCGCAATTCAAATTTATCCCCAACCTTGCAATCAATATCAATAAAACTCAAATCGTAGATTATCTGCAAACGATCAATCGAGCATAACCGTATAGACAGATATATAAGTTAATATCAATCCGTTCGATTGTCTTGTGCCAAAGTTGTCCGAAGCTCACTGCATGCCACATAAATCTTTTCGGAATTCATTTAAATACAGAGTACATTTGCATCCCAAGTATTTGTGTGCTTGAAGAGACGGTCGCTATATATATGTACAACAGTGTGCAAGAATATCAAATGCTGCACAATTGTCAGAAATTGTTGCTGCACAGCTTATTGCGTTTTGTGATTTTATGGATGGAACGAAATAATATTACCATACATGTCGGTTAGCTCTAATGCATTCCGATCCGTCATTTAGAGTCTCTTTTTTTGCTCAAAAACCTAACTCTACTATATTAATATTTTTAAAAGTAAAAAACATAGAATATTTCAGATCAGAACAGCTCTTAGTAAAATAATTTGATTTTATTGCTCGATAATTTTAGGTTGGCCTTTGGTTTTGAGTGGGACTACTGTGCTGAACTTTACTATACTCCGATCTCATAAAAGATCCATATAAAAACTGTCCGCTTGTGAAAAGTTTAGCGCTGGGCCATTAGACAAGTTTCTTAATAAAAATAAAAAGAATCTAAAATGATACATTGGCTTTATGCACAAATATGGCGGTTAAGATATCTAACTGAAGTGTATTTCCATTAAAAAAAAACAACCCATAAAAATTAAAATTTTTCTTGTAAATTCTCTAATCGGATATACACACACACACACACACACACACTGTGTGCCATCCACCAAATTACGCAGCGGCAGCGAACAGCGCTGCTCACAAAGCACAGAGCTCAGACTTTGCCGTGATCTGATGCGATATAGCGATATTTAAAAATTGTATATTGGGGTCCCCAAGGGGCCGATCGCTCCAAATTTTTAAAAAAGAACCCGAGGTCCGAGGGGCCTCAAATTTTAATAGAAAGTATTGTCACCGGAAATATATATACGTGTGCAAAATTTCAATAAAATCGGGCCATGGGAAGTGGGCTAAAAATTGATCAGAAAATCTGACCAGCCAGCCAGCCAGCCAGCCAGCCAACCAGCCAGCCACGTGCACGCGAAATTAATATAGAGAATTTAAAAAATAGAGACAACTTTATTTTTGACAGTCGACCCTCAATTAGAAAGCTTACTTCCATTGAAAATAAATCATCAGCTGTAAAGCAGTATAAATATTTTGCAGCCAGAATATTGAAGGCCCAGGGTGTGGTACCTACACATTGTGGCCTGGATGGTAATGAATTGTCTTATAAACTTCGAGTGACTAGAAAGAGTACTCAATTGGATCACATAACTCATACCCATTAGGTCAAAGCGTTAATTACCTGCCTTTTTTTATTCCTACAAAAAATTTGTTTTTTTTTCCCCACTTTTATAGAAACAGTAATCGTTGAGTAGTATCGCAACTCAACAATCGCGTACTTTGCAGATCATAGTGTGAATAAATATATTGTCATGTATTGTATCATGTAAAGAATTCCTAGTTTATTTAGAATAGTTTAAGAGTAGACATTTAAAAGCAAACCTTTTCAATCCTATTGTAAAGTTTGTTTACTTTTAATTTTAGTTTTTACTTTTTGTCATTTCTATTACCTTGTTGTTGCAATAATCTATTCTAGTTTATTCTAGTTATGGTACATTAAGCATGTTTCTTTTACCTACTATCGAAAACGAAATTATTTCAATTGTCAAAAAAACTAAAAATCAGAAGGTCTTGTGGAGTCTAAGGTATATCTAATATAACAATTAAAAATTATATAGCTTAATATAGCTCACATCCTAAATTTCAATTTTAACCTCTGCTTAACTATAGGAGTATTTCCGGATAGACTTAAAACAGGTACGGTTATACCTTTCTTCAAGAATGGATCTAAGGAAGATATTACTAACTATTACCCAATTACCCTCCTGAGCTCCTTTTCAAAAATCCTCGAAAAACTTATTAAAGACTAGTAGACTACATAGAAAATATGAAGTTTCTTGATAGCAGGGATTTTGGATTTATAAAAAATTCATCGATAGAAAAGGCACTTATTTCCTTTTTGTCTTCTTTGCATTCATTTGCATTTTTAAATGATATTCTTGGGGCGGCATCACTTTTTTATTATATAGATTGGCTCGCATTGGAATTAGAGGAGTAGCTTCATTTCTTCGAGCTCAAATATATATGGCGTAAAATCATTCATTCAAGTACTTAGGTTTGAATTTGGATTCGCAATTTAACTTTTAAAATCATGTATCTTGCATAAAAAAAATGCATTACGGACATTCTACTATTTGCGTACAATTTGAAGTTCAAAACTTTTAAAAGTTATATATTATGCTATGGTTGAATCTCACCTACACTATGGTTTATCATATTGGCGTGGAATTTACATTTCAACTTATCTTCAATTAAGTCAATTCAAAAAACAATAGTAAGAGTTATGAACTTTAAGCTAAGTATCACACGGACATTTCCTTTATTTGTAAAATACAATATCATACCGTTACGATACCTAGATGTTTTGAAATTTCTAAAAATGTTCTATTTATTGAGTGGAAATCGGATTATCGACCATCGCAATGCTGAATCATATTTATTTCGCAATTCTAATAGAATCAAATTATTAAAAACTAAAATACTAAAATAATATATTAAAATTAAAATATTATATTAAAAAATATATGTTTCTATTCAATTGACGCGGAGTGTATAGGTTAAATATAAGAATGTTACTAATGTGCAGCAGGTTTTTAGAGAACTTTTGCTTTTACCATTCAGTTGCTTGAGAGCGTCAGTTTTTTCTTTACTTATTTGTAGTTTTTTATCCTCTTTTACAAATAAACAGTGTACTTTACTATCAATATGGAAATTACTTTTATTAACATTAACAACATGTTAGATTTCAAAGCCGCTATATATATCCTTCTCTATAAGACATGTAGCATGTAGCATGTAGCATGTGATAATATCTCATCTCGTCTTGTAGTCTTGTACTTTCTCGTCCACATTTTTCAAATAAATATTTCAGGAATTAACATCGCATTCTTTGTGTTTGGTGTTAAACCCTCATTTCACTTGTCATAACTTACAAGTACTAAAACTCAAAAAATTTCAAGCTTGACTTGGTAGTTAGTAGCGTCTTGTTTGCTTTCTGTGCTTTTCAATTTACTTTCAGTCACTGTCCTTTTGTTGTCCGTTTGCATGGCAGTAATAAGAAGATCTTCCTCCTACTGGACACCGGATGAAATAATCTCCATTTCGCCGCTTAAAAGGGCGCTGATTGGCACGACAATGGTTCTTTTAATGATGTATTGTTGGCACCTTATGTGCTGGGTGGAAAGAGAGAAGATCTTTCTTTTAAGCTGGTGTTTTCCGTACAGCAAATAAATCATCGCATGATCATCATGATATCATAACAATGTGTTTCGTTACTCAACCGGCTGTGATGGTAATTTGTATTACCCGGCGTACTCTCAGTCATCAGTCAGCGGAAAAAAATTTTTGCCCAAACGTTTGAATTATTGCACAATAGCATAATGAAACTGCAAAAAATTTCGCAATCTGCAATATGCAAGAATACGCAAGAAACATACAACATCTGCAGAAACTTGCGTGGACGTTTTGCACGCCGGCAATTGGGAAACAACGATATTGTCTGGTACCATCTGTGCGCAAGTTGCATTTGGCAAAAAGTGGAGAAGAATCATAGGACATAGGAAATTAGATCGAACGTAGGTTTTGCGCAAGAATCACAAATTCGCAATTACCTCTTAGCCGCCGTACAATGACTGTTCGTTACCTTTGCCTTGCTTGCTGCCATTTCCCGTTTAAATGGTCATTGTCTTGTCTTGTTTGTCGATGCTAGAGTAATGGAATGAATGTGAACTGTCGCACAAATTCAATTTATTAAACCGAATCCCCTCGGGATACGGGATAGACGATGCAAAGTTTGCCCGCCTTGTGTACGAATGACTCATTTTGCGCATTGTGGGCTTAATCGATGCGTTTTTCGCCCAAACTCCGTCAAGAAATGTGCGATTATTGATAGAAAAGTGTTGTGGGATTTACGCAATAACGCATTGACGGTTGCACAGATTCGATTTGATTGCTTGTAATCGCATAATTTTAAAGAGGAAGTTGCAGTTTATAAGAGCGCTTCACCTACTAAAAATATGCTAAATTGAACCAATTATTTCGCCCATATCGACGGGTAATTGACAGTTTAAAGCATTAAGGTGTAATGTTATTGAAATCTATATTTCTTTAAAAAAAAAAAAACGAAATGGAAAATCGTTACTAAATCCTTCTAATTCAATTACTCGCCCTTTCCATATGGCCAACATGCGATTCACCCCTAAACAATACCTATAACAACATTGCGCAAAGGTACGAGGAAGAATTTAATTAAAAATTTCATAAGCAATGTTATTCCTCGTTTTGTATTCAACCATCTGCACTATTTAGTTGATGTGTAGTGGTCGCGTGTCCGAAATGTGCATTTTTTATGGTAAAAACTATAATGTTGTTTACCACCAAATTATCTTGAATACAGCAGGACGAACAGATGATGATGAGTTAAAAAGAAGATAAACACCCTACGGCGAACACACGAAAGGGAATTCTAATTTATGACTTGTAGCCGGTCTTCTTTTTTTTTCGTATCGTTTTGAAGGTATATCCTTTTCATTGCATAAAATATAGAAACTCAACAAGATGCACGCGTGCGCTTCTATAGAATGAACCACATCCATTAGCGAAAGGTGTGAACTGGAACGGAGGTGAGTAATGTGACCCTCATCAGTCAGTCTTACCTGAACGAGGAAGACTCAATTTACGACATTATTATATGGTCAGACGAGTTCGTTTATTTAAGGAAAAGAATGACTCATGCACTCTTGTGGATCAATATGTCACGCACGTGTCTATGATTTTTTTTGGAAGGATAATTGATTTTTGGATGTTTAAATTTTGCTTAGTTAGTCTGTGGTTTTAGTCAGAAGTATTTAATAATGGTAACACTTACCAACGATAAATGGTAACTGAGGTAAGTTGTTTAAAAAGTGGTACCTACTAGAGGTACTTACTTATTATTTAGAGATTTATCAAAAAAATTGGTTTATTAAGGCTTGAAAATTATGTATGGACGAGTGTAGCTCCAGCCAGTTATACGAATAAATAAAATATTATTCAATTTAATGTCAATTGTTTTGTATTTAAAATATTTCTCAATTTTGTTTAAAAGTGTTGCTCTGATTATGGTTTGTATCTCAGTTAAAAGCTCTAATTATGGTTTGTGTCTCTATTAAAACTAAGAGTTTTAGAACCACTTTGTTCGTCAGGGACATAGCCAATTATTGTTTATACAACGATGGCCAGATATTCGCGTCTTTTGACTTTACTAATTAATGAAATTTTAAAAGCAATATAACATTTATTTTATCAAAAATATTTTAGTTAGGTCCCTGTAGAGTTTGTGCTTTAAAAGAATTCGTCTTGCTCTTCTTTAGATTACTCCATAAAAAGAAGAAAAATATTAATTATTGTGATCGTGAGGGAGAACCAAAATCAAAACAGTAATTGAATTTCGCTTCATTACTCAGGAAGCTTGTTTTTTATAATAATCACGAGTTATAATTAACTAAGCTATAAAACTGTGCTAGTATATATTGGGCGACGTAAATGGTCTTCTTGAGTAAGCTTTTCAATATTTGAGAGACTTGCATGGTAATACATTTAAACCCTTTATGAACCCTTTGGACTAACTGCATCTTTACGGGAAGTAGAACGAAAGAGAAACACTAAAAAGTTAGCCAGAAAATCATTAATACTAACATAACTCTTTAGGGTCGACACAATATTTGTGATCTAATTTCCTTAAGTTTGCTTGGTTGCTGTAATTAAAGACTGATTTTGATAAAAATATCTAACCACTTGACTTATTAAATTAGTACATTAAATTTTCCAAGGCAACGTGTTTTCTTTTTGCTGTTGTGACTTTATGACAGTAGTTTCTTTATTCCATTGCTTTCCATGTTGCTATTTAGTCAAAAATAACATCACATGAAAGAGATGCAATTACATTATGACATACATTGTTAAATTAGTAAAGTTTGTGGATATTTTAAAAATATCTTATAAATAAATAACACATTTCATGAAAATTTAATTATACTTCGTATATAATAAACTTAAGTCGTACAAAGTACACATATTTGTTTAGATGTGCCAGAGAATTTGCTCGGTTAACCCATTCGGCCGTATGGTATGAAATTTCCCCCTCTGTTAAGGTATTTTTAAAAAATCGCTAGGTCGTTATAAGCCAGAATTATGATATTTTTGAAGAATTTAGAATTAGATCGCTAAAATTGCTTAAGATCGTGAAAATCGGATGTCAGCTATTTGAAGCGGTCTCTACTTTAATCATGTTTTACCAGACTCCAGCTTACGTATATGTTGGGCAAGAAAACATATTCTATAAGGAATTGAAATGAACCTCTTTAATCTTAATACAAATTTGTACTAAAATTTAAGTTATTATAATAGATGCTTTGGTCATATAAGTAATGAATTTTTTTACCCTGCTTTGCAAACAATCGAACAATTGGCCAGGTGTGAAGGTGCTTTGTTTTCTCATATATGCTTCTTGCTTTATCCATGGAGACATCAAGTAGATGCTCATCAAATCTGGTACCTGACAAGAGCATCTTGTAAGCATCTATTTTTTTTTAATGTTACGACAATTCAACAACACATGTAAATTTGAGCAATTTACCATTGGCGAGAAATATATGCGGGTGATAATAGCTTAAGCATGATATTTTTACGTTTGTTTTTAAATTGTTTTTCCATTCGCTTCTGTTAAAAATGTACTCTCCGATATCAAATAGCATTTCAAGTGAACAGCCATGCATGTTAATATCTAGCATATGATAGAGACAGAATAATACAACATCTAAGAACTAATAACGGAAGCTTTGTGTTATCTGAAATTTAAAGTTGAACAAATTCAAATTCAGTTCAGCAGGCAAACGTTGCTATTCAGAATCAGAAAAATGTATAGACACGGAGGGATCACGATTGTAAAGCGAAACATGATGATAAATGTATGGACATCTAGGTATTTATCTTTATCTATGATTATAGTAAATTGATATCTTAAATAGAGAAATGAATATTTTTAAACGGAAACCGTATTAAGTTACAAAATCAATAAGCAATTTGTAGATTTTAGACATAAGCACCTATCATTCACAAAATGATAGTCTTGCTTTCAAAAGCTAACGACGGCGCTTTGAATACATCCAAAGAAATGTAGTAAACTTGTTTTCATTCAAACTATGTATTTGATTTTTTATAGCCTTATAGCCTTAGTCCAGACCGTTATCATTTTTTGTAATATATTGTGAACAAAATCGGTTGACACCTTGAAATGTAGATAAACATTAATAACACATTTATTGAATGAGCTTACTTTTGCCTTTGTATGCAGGTTTTCTGTTGATGAACCTTTTGTCTCCGTGTTTGAGAAATTTTTTTGGCTTTAAAACTTCTTGGAATGGATTGTGTTTCCCAATAGCGAGGGTATTTATTTTTATTTAATATTGAGTTGCTGATACCTGCCCATTGATAATTTTGTAAACCAAAACCAAAAAAGAAGTTTATCATGCGAAGCAACCAACTTCCCAACCCAAAGCATTGGCATTGGCACGATCACATCCATCCGCGACCTAACTCGAAGTCAACGTTTTTCATTTACAGCTTTAAAATATTAGATTGCTAATTCTGTGGATTGCACTTTAATTGCACTTCATGTTCGTTTCGGTTTTAATTCGCATACAATTGCTAACCGTTTCAACAAGTGTGTTTTTAGTATACAACACTGACTTAGCTGGTTATCCTTTTCGCTTTCGATGAGACATTGAGATCACCTTCTGTTCACACGGTGGAGTCGTGTGGTTTAATTAATACTGACAAATGCTGATTTTATGAAATGCAGCGCTTGTTTTCCCCAGTAGTTAGCCTGTCTGCCATTGGGCTAGAAAAATATATTGCAAGAGACAGCAATGAATTCTTAATTTTTACAATTAGTGCATAACAGGCTGACTCTAATTGTGATTTACATACCTTCGTGAGTATATGTAAATAAAATCGTATTAGTTACTTTGACCTATTTCTGCGAAATATATGCTTTAGAGAAAAAAATCCACCATAAAAATTCGAATTCCAATCATATACTGGTTTTGGGATAATAGTAAACTGTTAAAAATTAATTTTAGTGAACTTGAAATAAAAATGTAAATAAAACTAAGGAATTTCATGTGAATGTATTATATGAGCAAATTTAGCCCAGTAGTCATTAAAACAGAGTCAACTTCTGGCTGGAATTACCTCTTTTTTATTACCATTTATACAGTAGCTGCAGTAAGTACTTCCCTTTTCTAAAGTAATCACCTCAATTTTAATAGCTTTTTACATGTTATTTGTATTTAATTAGCAAACAATAACATTAAGAGCAAGTCTTATGCAGTGTTTAGTTCTTTCATGTAAGCAACAAGACCCATGTCGAACTCTTTTGCCTGATAATGTTTAGCATACGAGTACACCGTTTGGGCAACAATATGACAAAGCGCACAGATTGTAATTTTTTACTAAGGATTTTGAAAAGGTACATTAAGAGTTATTTCGTTTGTTTATAGATCAACACATTAGAGTACATACACCCAAACGAATGCGCATATGAATGATAGAGTAGGTGTACATATATTTCTACTCAGAATCTAAAGTTAAGCTGAATAAGCCATGGCTGTCCGTCCGTGGAGGTAATTGATCTTAAAGACAGTTAGTAAAAACAAATGTATGAAATCCCGTGAAAAGATTACCCACAATCACGGTAAGTTCGTTAATAGAGAGTTCGACCACTGCCACGCTCCATATAAAACTAATTGCAATTAACTCTTCACAACAATTCGAGAATGGAAAGAGCTTTCAGCTTAAATTTTGACGCACGTATTTTAAACTCAGGTGTGAACTACAGCATTATTTTTTGAAAGATTTTTTGAAAATATACTTGAATTTTTACTTTTATCGCCACTTTTTATTGCTTATGTTACCTAACAATAATAAAACCTGAGCAAAGAACTTACCTATAAACACACAAATGGATAGATAGGCAGACATTTCGTTTTATAATAATACTGTTATGAAATTTAAGCTTTCTTGAGTTCGTAATGGATGTTGAATATCTTTTTGGACCATGAATGAAATCGGTATTTCCCTATTCTGAGTTTATTCAGGTCTTCATTAGGAAATAGAAATATAGACTACCCCATTCAGCAATTTCGGCAATAACTTCCAAGTCACTGTTCCCTCCAGATCGTTATGCGAGGAAGGTGCTCTCTTGGAAAGATGAATCGATGCACTTCTACAATGACGGTTCAAAAAATTATGACGTGGTAGGTGGGGATGTCTTCCCAAAAAAGCCCAATATTAGTCTCTCTTTTCGTCTTCTCAATCACTGCAGTGTATTCCAAGCAGAAATCATGACGATACAAGAAGTCATGAAGAGAAATGTTATATCCGCTAAGGATAGCCGGATATTCTCGGATAGCCAAGCTTCTCTGAAATCCGTAGAATCACTCTCTACGAACTCTATTATAGCCCTTGACTGGCGATAAATTATCAAAGATATGGCGGAGCAGTTCAACGTTCACCTGTGCTGGGTACCGGGGCATAGTGAAATTCTGGGGAACTTTAGTGCTGATGAACTCGCCAAAAATGGAAGTACACTTCCCCAATTTTCTGAAAATGGTTCCTTTGGCATACCGATCGCTACATGCAAACCCATGCTAAAGCTGGATGGTATTGATGAAACTAATCTTAGGTGGTCAAACGGAACAACTTGCATGGTGATCAAACAGATCTGACCCAGGCTGGATCCGAAACGCTCCAAGTGTTTGATCTCTCTAAACACATTGCACGTTGGTGTTACAATAGGTATTATTACTGGTCACTGCCTCATAGGCAAACGTGCGGATATGCTTGGTGTATTATCTAATGACTTCTGAAGAATATGCAGGAAGAGAAGAGGCAATTTTTCACCTTCTCTGCATAAGCGCAGCGCTTTCTCTAAATTTAAGCTCCATTTGGGAGCCTTCTTTTACAATGACCTAAATGATTTGTCAAATACTGACATAAGAAGTCTCCTTCGTTTCATTCGAAGCTCCAACTAGTTCAACGAGTAGGGCGAAAAATCTTCTCTATACATGTGGTATCACAATGGACCATCAGAGTGTTTGTTTCATAGAAATGTTTACTCCTTTTCAGTGTACACTAGTTCGTATTATTACGATGAATAAAGTATCCTGAAGTATTGTACCCTATGGCAAGTAGTAAATGAATGTATTTATACAGACCTCTAGTATTTAAACTAAATCAAAATTTTCGAGAAGGATCTATTTCTTTGACAATTACATAAAGAAACACTTAGAAAATACTAGAACATTTAGGTATAAGTTATATAAAATTTCCCACAGATAATATCAACACACATAATTTTATTAGCAATATGTATAGAACAGCGTGTAACACTTTTGCTAATGGCGCACTTATTTTTACCATACGAAATCTAAGAGATTCCAAATATTTAGTGCCACACCCTCTGCTTTGTTTGTTCTGCACTAACTTTGTACCGGAGAGAGATAGGTTGATTATTCAAACGTCAGAAGATTCGTTAATAAATTCTAGATACATTATTTGAACGAAAACAAGTTACCCAGCTTCTCGAAATTGGTAAAAAAAACTGTAACACTATTCCAAACTCATCCAATTTGAAATTGGTATGAAATGGTTGATTTTTCTTTTTTTACTCGGTGTTGGTGCTTAAAATATTTTATTTTAGTATAGCTATTAAATGCAATTAAAGTATTCATCAACAGTTATTAATTACTTATCAATATTACAAGTAAGATCACAAAACTAAGACTACAGGTACCAATGCAAGATCAAGACCAAGACAAAGTGTTGCATTTGCTCATTACTATTAACAAAGCTGTTAGAAATACATCACATTTGCGTTAAAAAGAAACAGCAGAAGCAAAGATAAAGGACGTATAAAGTAAAAATTAATTTATAGATTCTCTTTTTATTTATTATAGATACGCATAAATTTTATGAAAGTGCTGGATTTCTAAACGTTAGAGATGCAGTAGAAAATGAAATAGAATACTACGCATGTATCAGACATTACAGAAGCAGTTTCAAGGCTCAACGATTTAAATGTGCAGAATAGGTTCAAATGAGACCAGAAAGGAGACTCTTCTCTCATACATGAAGGGACTTACAAACGCCAACTAGGTTGAATTTGAATCTTCCAAACTTATAAATACCGTTCAATGTCTTCTATCATTATTAATACGTTAGAAACCCGCTGTAGAGTATGCAAACTTATGCAGTGATGCGCATAATATCAAAATATATCTCAGCTAAGGAAATCGCTTGTGACATTAAAATAAACGAAAACAGTAGTAGACGGTTTTATCTGCTGCACATTTAATCGGTCACAAAAAGCGAAAGATCGTCAGCGCTAGCCGGTTGTACAATTCCGCTCAAGCGCAGTCAGAGTGGGATGACAATCCGATGAACGAACTCTTAACAAAATCCGATTACGGTCGCAACATTCACATCAAGAGTAACAAACAGAACAACACACAGTAACATATTAACGTGCACAAGTATGTGCATAGACGACGATCGCACCGATGGCGGAAAACCCGCGGACCGCCTAATGCTTGTTGCTTTTGCAGTTGTCCAGATTTACGATCTCTCCGACCAATAAAATGATTGCAACCGATTTCAAATGCAAATTGTTATGTTTTTATTTATGAGTCATTTTGCATGCATGCGAAAGCATGAGCTATCGGGCTATCTTGGAGGGTTAGAAAAAATAAATAAAAGTTTGTAGAGGGAAAGAGTTTAAGAGCACAACTGCCAATATCCACGAAGCGTATCGGCAGGTTTTAGCTTTTTTTTTTATCTAAGTTTAAATTCAGCAATCAAAAGTTAATTATTACTGAAGTCATTCCTCGCATACCCCCCACTCTGAAGAGATGAATTCCACAATAAGTAGGCATTTTTGGAAACTTAATATTTATTTATTCATAAAAACGCCGTTTGCTAAATGTTTTCCACCTTTGTTAGAAAATCTTTTCAAATTCTATATTCAACGTGAAGATCTACCTATCTATCAATAAATTTCAGCCGCACGATCAGGTCAAATCGTGCAACAGTTCACCTACATTTTTGATTGATTTTTCGATAGCAATTCTATTGACTTTCACTTATACCTGTAGATGTAGATACCAAAATGAAAATCATTAAAAAGTGATTATTAAAACACAGCTTCTACAGCTACGAGCACAAAATATATCTACAATTCTTCATTTTCTATCATTGCCCGCCGCAACAGCTCTAATGTGCGGTTTTGATGTGCTGTAATAGTACGAAGCTGGGAGCCTAACCCAAAATTCAATTGAATTGTAATAATGAATTGATAGAAAAATCCGCAACGAAAAAACACACAATTGTAGCTCGTGCCACAATTTTCAAAGAAGTTTTTTTTTGTTGTTACTTTAACCCGCTGTGACCAACCGCACTACAAGCGCCTGTTATTAATGTGTTTCATTTTGAATATCATTCAATTTTTTCGGAAAGACGTTTAAAAATTAAGATAACAAAAAAATCGCCGGAGTATTTGGCAGAAAAAAATTGCTTTGTATCGGAATGTGTTGATTCGTTTAACCTAAATCCATCCGAGTGATTCCGCTGAAAATCTAGATACATTACTCTTCAGGGGGAAGCGCAGTAAATCTATATGGGTCGCAGTGCTATTTGTATATACCCCATCACAATGGCCAATCAGGGGTCTATGTGGGTTGGTATCCTGTCGACAGCAATCCGAACATAACCTAGAAATATAAAATGAATAGTTCACCTGATGTTTGATCATCAAATGGGTAGTTCCTAAATAAATATTTGGTGCAGTGTACTCACGAAGAATGGCTTCAGTACACGGAATACACCAAGTACACTATGAGTATATTTGAGTACATTGAGTACTCACTCACTCACTCACTGTATATACCCCATTTTTCATCATTATCATCATCATCAAGGAAATGTATAGTTATTTCTTCCTCCCCAGCAGGAATTTCATATTTGATCCAATATAAGTCCCGACTTAAACATATGACTTCAATTCGAGTAATGTAAGTAAATCGACCACACCCTAGAGTTCCTTCTATATATTCTTGGAATTTACGGGGTGTGTTTGTTCGGCCTATACACAAATCGCTTAGTAGTTCTACATGTATTTATGGATTTCCTCCAGTGCTCCTGTTTGGCTTCCCTATATCTTCGAATACCAATAGTTAAGCTTGACTAACTTTCGCCTAAGATTGGTTCCGGACCAGTAGGAATTTAGGAAGAACCACTTCTTGGGAGTGCATCAGCAGATTCATTTCCTTTTATTCCTGTATCGTCCGGAACCCAAATAAGAAAATCGGAATTCCATCTTGAAATAGATGGAATCTAATCTTATCTTACATTCCAGAACAATATTCAAGTTGACACAATGTGAATTCATAGTAGACCAGCTTGGCTATTACTACATTTTGTAAGTTTTGTTCTTGTAAATTTTTGTGGACAGCCCATCTGGAAACTTGAAAAACAGTTGGCATATTTTCCAAGTGGGGAAAAAAATTATAAAAATCCTACTGCAGTTCCTTCATCAGTGAGGGAACCGTCACTAAAGGATAATGGTTCGAATTCCCAAAGGATCTCAATTAAATTTTTCCAACTTTCCCTACTTCGGGACTTTATAACATCTATTCAACATAAGAAAGGACACAGTACTATCCACAGACATCAGGAGCTTATGGATTTCTTCTAAAACTTTATGGAATTAGTTTATATGCACACTCTTGACCTTATACTCTCGAAGTGGACATATAGCTTTCACCGCTTCCATCTGAGTGACTAGATCCAATGTTAGCATATCTATGAGTGTATTGAGAGCATCTGTCGAAGAAGAGAGCATTGCGCCCGTTATTCCCACGCAGACCTTCATTTGCAATTTGTATAGTGTCCTCTCAGCCTTACCAGACAAGTTATTGGCCACCAAACAACTGTCACATAGGTGATAATGGAGGTAAATTGAGCTTTTCATATTCTCGATTCCAGGTGCATCTTCCACTTCATCTTGTAATCTACAATTACCCCTACATATTTGACTTCTTTGGAGATTGGCACAGGTAAGGGAGGAAAGCATCGAATTGCCGCTAACGAGTAAATAAAACTGCAGTAGTTTTGTTTAGCGATGGTCCATTTCTGCCACATCTACAGTCTGTAGATTTACACATGCGGCCTTGGCGGAATACGCTTGTATATGTATGTCTAATAGACCAAATTATTCTAGCAAAGCACCACAGTAGCGACGAAAGAACTCCACCTTGTGGTCATCCTCAAGCCACTTCAACTGTAACACCTGTCCGAAGAAGCCGGCTAGTAAGCATGTAGTGAATCCATCTGGTTAATGTTTTCGCTCCATGCCTTTCAGCAGAGTTGCACATCGAGTCAAAGGACATCATTGTCAAAAGCTTCCTCAATATTAATAAATACCCATATCCATCATGCTCTCTTCAGTACTGAAAACAGTATAGACGTGCTGATTTATATTTAAGGGATTTTTTTTTATATTATTGATGAATTCGCTTATATATGGATTGTACGCTCGAGTAATGGTTACATAAACATAATTTTTCTTCTTCACCGTCAGCGTTTTCCAGCTGACAAGCGTGAAGTATTACGAATCTTCTATTCGTTTTGGGTTTGCATATGGTAATGAATTTGGATTAAGTTAAATATAAAAATTGTGAGTATATAGTGTTCATCGAAAACTATTAAAGAGCAATTTTAATATTCTTCATTTAATTTATTCGTTACTGATATTGCTAGACACTCTTGTTTTTTGAGAAAAATAAAAATTAAAAACTAAAATTCCTGCAAATTAATAATTGCTTTGATTATAATCATTAGTTTAAATCTCTGTATAAAAACTAGGAGATACTACTTAGACTCGTAAACTAAGCCAAACACTCGACAATTCTGCATGTTGTGTAATTTGAAACGAATTTCTTGTTAGGTGTTAGATACTTGAATGCTCTCTAATCTCAAAGATAAACGATGAATTTTGTATGACACAAATAAGAACGCGTGAAAATGAGTGGAATTATATGTCAAAGCATCGCAAGTGCCACACACACACACACACACGCTACCAACTAAAACAGCACGACGATTTGGACTTGTAAGATAAGGTTTTCGCTTCAGCCTTGTCTAGAGCAGGCTGATCATAAATATTGATAACTGTTTAAAGGTCCCAATCCGGCGCAAATTTACGAGTAATCGGCACTGCGCAGTCGATTGACAAATTTATAAACTTTGATATTAATAACTTATCCCGAAGCTCATGCTCCTAAGTAGCGAATTCCTCAAATCCTTCGTTTAGCTTTTGGTTATCTTGCAATTCACATCAATGGGTGTTAAGCTTCATTTTGACCGATTCAGCTCAATGGCCACTCGAACACAGTGGAGTGCCCATAACACTATGCACTGCAACGCACGTATATTGCTCAACTCCAAAGGTGTCGCGGGTAAATAAATTTGAATTTGCTTGTCCGCTTTAATGCGGCAACAACAACACAACTACTTGCATGATGTCCATCAAGAACAAAAAATCGTTTTATTTGCAAAATGAATTATGAGGAATTTATCTAATTTTCTGTTTATATTATGTTTATAAGTTGTTAATGTGTTGTTGTTTTTGTTTTTTTTTCTCCATCTGAAAATCCGGTCATGTTCGTACGTTGTCTTTAGCGAGTAGGTATATGTACTCGTAGGTAGATATAATATTTTATTGCTATCGTTTCTTTGTGTGAAAAGTTACGTAGAATTTTTTTGCATGTTCGAGAGTTTGTTCTGATGCAGAGTGCGGATTCTAACAACGGGCAGAAACGGAAAATCGCGCGACAATGGTTTAATGGTTCCTTGTCGGTCTCTCTGTCAATTGTTTATGTTACTTTGGCAAAATACATATACATAATGTGTAGAATCAGTATACGAGCAAATGACAGCCATAAAAACTTCTACGAGAGTATATATGCCAAAGTTCGAAGTACTCTGACTCATATCTGTTGCTATTTGGTGGAATTATCCTCCGTGTGTGTCATTCAGAATACTCTGCTGATTGGTTCCATTATTTATGCAAAATTGCAGTTTGTCAATTAGTTGTTGTCGGTGCGCGCCAAGGTAGATCAAAATTAAAATTTATGGGAATAGTCACACGACTTGGGCTATCGCGGACATATTTGGCAAAGTAATGGGTGAAGCTTTTGAAAATTTCAATTCAATGTTGCTGCCGGTTTTTAAGTCAGTGCAATGGAATGTGGAGAAGGCTTTTCGGTATTCGCTGTTGGAGTTTTTTTCATTGGAAGCTTGTTCTTAATTGTTCCTCAGTAAATTTACAGAATGTGCTTAGTCAGAGAGCTTACTCAGTATATTCTTCAAATTGAATATGAAACACTTCTTTATAACTGGATAACTAGTCGCTCGCTAATTCAAGCTTAAGTTGAGCGTTATCTGAATATGTAATACACAGAACTAATGAGAAGCAGAATTAGAGTAAGATGCAGAATCAGAATTAGGGCGATGCTTACCTCAAGTTTGCAAAAAGCAGCCGATTGTTGTGTGTGTTCTCTGACTCATCGGTTAGAGCGCATAGTGGATATAGGAAGAAAATGTAGAAGTTTCCGGTTCGAGTCTGCTCTAAGTCTTTTCAGTAATTTTATTTAATTTTTTTAATTCGCTATTTTAACTTCACTTGCCCGTGGCACGGATGTCGGTCGTCGGTTGTCGGTCATCTGTCGTGGAATCTTGCAAAAAAATTTTAACCCACTTACCAAAGCCCGATTTTATTGAAATTTTGCACACATGTGTATTTTCGATGACAACACTTTCAATTGAAATTTGGGGCCCTGAGGCCCGAGGGCTGCCCTTATAAAATTTTTAAAAATTAACCCGATTTTCTTGTCCGATGGACAACACTTTTTGTAAAAATTTTGGAGACCCCGGGTCCCGGGACGTGGCCGCCCATTTTTTTTTTTTTAAATTTACCCGATTTTCTTCAAATTTTATATACATGTGTATCTCCGATAAAAGGAAGTAAAGTATTCATGAAATTATCCAAATTATAGAATTTTTGCAGATTTACCCATTTCCGTATCTCCTAATCCAGAATAAGCGAGAGAAAATATCTATGTCTGTGAGCCTGTTTGTGTCCACTCTACAGCCCAGACGGCTGAATTCATGGGGATGAAAATTTACTTATTTTGAAGCTTTGGAGATCCCATTTAATTTGGGCGAACATTGGCCAACCGGAAGTGGCAGTTTACTTGGACAGTTTTTCAAGTTTTTGCAAATATCTCAAAAACAGATTTCTCACTTATGAGCATTTTTTTTCGTCCGGAGTGCCATGGAAAGATCGAGTTCTAGGGTTATGAATTTAATAATAAACGATACCCAAAATGATCTTGAACCTTGTCTGCGCTACGATATTTATATCATTCGAGAGATTGGTTCTTAAAAAAGAGGACTCCTAACTCGTAACGGCATTCCAGAGAAAAGTCTGGATATGAGAGTTGAATTAGAAAAAGACTGTTCAGAAGACTCTATATTTTCAAGATTTACGAGTGTTACAGTGATGATAACAGTGTGAAAAAAAAAGTTGATTGTTCCCAGTAAGCAGGACATATAACTCGTATGAAGGAACCTGCTAGAAAATTTATTTCTGTTACGAATTACGGCAAACATATAGCTGGGCCGATAAAGCCTCACTTGAATAAAGACGTAAATACCAAAATGCGCAAAAGTAAAGGTTATTACATGAAAGACATCGGCTTTAAATAAGACCCAGTGGTAGCATATGACCAGATCCTGGTAGAGGTTCCGGAAAAAAGGTAGAAGGAAATGATAACTTTGTAGTATACCTCATAAATTGTGTTCATATATTAGGTAAGGAGGGATATTGCTCATGTTGTTATGACGTTTAGTCTACATTTCAATTTATTTTTCTCTTCAATTTTGCAATGCACAAAAGTTCGGAAAACTTCAAAAAAGATGAATTAATAAAAAGATTGTTATGCTATTTATTGTTGTAAATTTCATGGATTACTTCACTCGTCTCTGAAGTATTTGAAAAAGTCAATCGCACTCAATTAAATATTTGCCTAATATATAAATATATTAGGAATATTATTAGAACAAACAGGCGAGTGTCTTCGGGAAATTGCAAATCTCGAAGCACAATACAATTCATGTGCAACAATGAATAATCTCCACCTTTTGTTAACTACCTACTCGCTTCCCTCCGTATTGTTATTCTAACAGTCATGGCATCGCATATTGAAAACAAATCCAATTTATCATATGAAGCCACACTGCAACATAGTGCCCTGTCTGTAATTTATTCAAACTGAATTGTAATGTGGCAATTGTACGTCCAAAGTCCGATATTGCGCCGCCTCTGCAAGCTACTGCTACTAGTAGTACCGTCACCACCACCACGACGGTGTTATGCAATTGTGCAACGAAATTGCAAATGTTGCAATTTAAATGCAAGGCGCTATTGTGTCGCCGCCGCGTACAGGCTACTGTCGTGTGTCGTCCAGCAAAAGGTCCGACAACTATAGCAAGAAAAAAGAAGTGCATACTTATGCAAATCGTAGCAAGGATCGAACCTCTCAACTGTCATATATGTCTATGAACACAAAACGGCACGCCGGGCATGGATGTCCACCTCCGACAACATCTCTCTCTCTCTCTCTCTCTCTGGACATGGAGTTGCGCAACTTTGGAATACAACAACATATGTCAGATGTCAGATGAACTTATAATCTCTTCAGTTTTTTGTTTGTTTCCTTCTATTTATAGGAGTAATGAATGGGGAGGGGTATTCTTCAATGGACTTCTTTTTCTGTTTAACGTCGAAGATGTTTCATCCTGAGGATGACCTAAATATGAGAATTAACTTGGCGGTAGTGTGTTGCTATGTTTCAGCTTTGTGGTGTTTGTCGGTACATTTTCTGTTCTCCTTGCCTTGGCAGAGCAGTAGTCATTTTCGGAGATTTTGGTTATTGTCAGGTGGCTTCTTAGTAGATCAGAGAGTTAGCGAGAGGTGGACGTTTTGTTGAATGAAATGTTTAAATAAGAATAACAACCTAGGATATTTATTCTTCGTCGGAATGGTTACGAATTGATTGGTTATTTTTTTGTAACCGTTATCGAAAGAAGAGAGATAGGCTAACATAAGCGCTGATCTTATTACGAAGAGAACGTTCATAATTAACTGAGGTATTGGAGGTTCTAGCAATGACCGATGCTTCAGCCACCGCCAAGGGTATAGAAGAAGTTAGCAGACCGCTAAATCGGGTCAAAAATAATAAGGTCACAGAAGTATATATTCCAACATAGCAGATCAACATTGAAAGGCCCGTAATACATCAAACATTTCATGAACAAACAGTGCCACTATGGAGGTAAGAATCAATACCAGAAGGCTGAAGAAAAGATATCGCATGAGCCCATACATAAAAAATGAGGTAAAACAACGTACAGCAATTATAGTGGTATAACGGTGCTGAGTACCACTACTTCAAGATAGGATAGTCCCATACGCTAAAGTCATCATTGGCCCAAACTAGCTTTATTCCAGACACATTAAAAACTGATTAAAACCAAAAGGCAAAAGATCGAAAAATTTCAAGAAATCCAAAATTGCCTAAACGATCTGTTTATAGACTTTAAAGCCACCGATAACAACGTAGCCGGAGAAGAATTTTAAAAATACATGCGGAAACTAACAAAAAAAAGTAGAGATATCCGAGGTAACTATTAAGCCAATTAAATATCTATAACGGCCTCCGACAAGGGGATGAAATGGGTCCCCTTCAACCTAGCGTTGGAGAAAGTGACCTGAAAATCTGCAAATTTTTCTGGTAAATTTTATACACATGTGTATATAATTTGACGAAATTCGGGTAATTATCTTTATAAAATTTGTATGGGTGCCCCCTGACTCGAGGCCCGATCACTATCAAATTTTTAAAAAAAGTGTTGTCCATCGGAGATACAGGTACGTATAAAAATTAAAGAAAATTGGGTTCGTTTTTTATAAAACTTTTATGTGTTCCCACCGACCCGAGGCCCTGTCACTTCCAAATTTTTACAAAAAGTGTTGTCTATTGGAGATACACATGCGTATAAGATTTGAAGAAAATCGGAAACTTTTTTTTAATAAAATTTGTATAGGGGTCCCCAAACCCCGGGGTCACATTACTACCAAACTTTTACAAAAAGTATTGTCCGTCGGAGATACACATGTGTGTAAAATTTTAAGAAAAATCTGGAAAATTTTATAAAATATATGTATGGGAGCCGTCCGACAACGAGGCCCGAGTGGCCCCAAATTTTAATATAAAGTGTTGTCATGGAAAACACATATGTGTACAAAGTTTGAATCAAATCCGGCTTTACGAAGTGGGTTAAAAATGGATCACAAAATTATAATACCCAGCCACGGGCACGCGAGTTTAATAATAATATTTCGGCGCGAAAGACCATTGCGATCGAACGCCTAGCTTCTCGCGACCATTTTTATTTTGTATGTATATAGACAATTTAAATCCGTATCAGAACGGCGAATTGAGAAGCTTACAGTGACAAGTTATTACTCTCAGATGTTTGTCAGACACTTGCGATGAAAAATGCTAATTAACAATACTTGGACTGCCTCCTCGCGTATTATTAATTTGATGAACTGTATAATATATCTCGTAGTTTTTAAGTACATTGACGTACATTGCTCACAAATAAGAGCAGAACCAGTTGCAGGTACATAGTGGCCTCATAGTGGCGAACAGGAGATGGTTAAAATAGTAGAGCTCGAAATCAATGTTGTGCAATCATTTTACAATATCTGATCAATTGTAACACAAGATTGCATGGCACCAGAAATACGCGCACGATTGCTTAAAGCCAACAAAGCCTACTTTATTTTGTCAAGACTCTTAACAACCTAGGAATTTAATCATAGCGTCAAATATGCTGGTTAGAAGACGTTATAACGATATTTACTCTTACAGTCTGATGCTTTAGAACATGTACTCTTACCTCTTAGCGGCATTCGAGAGGATATTGATCCTGCATGTAAGAAAGGATGATTCTGAGGACACTGTAATGACGAGAACTTCGAGCAAATCAAATCCGCAGGCTCCTGGTGGCAAGAAACCTAGCCCACATAAGCTAATATTTTCAGTATTTATCATCTTATTCAAGGATTTAATAATATAATTGATTGATGGTTTTTCGGCCGAGTTACCACCTTTTCACATTTTGAAATGAATCCTTTCCATTAATATAATTACAAAGTAATTCCCTTAATCGTTATAGTTCCTCTGTTATCTGGTTATTAAAATTAATCACTTGGACAAAACCCCACAAATAAAATTCAAATAAATACCAGGCTAAGCTTTAATATGCATGGCCAATCAGTCCTTATCAATCATAAATTGCCCACAGTATTTCGTTCGCCGTTTACCAATTCAAACTACGAAAAGCAAATTAAAATTAATTTTCGTATTCTTAGTATTTGAGATACAGGTGGAACAACACAAGCAAATACAAAAAAAAAACCCATGGATCCAACACCGCACCATCGTAACTGGTGGAGTAAATGGCACCAATAAATGTTAATAAAAAGAATTACCTAGAACTATGAAAACAAACAAGAAACCAGAAAACAAATAAACGAAATACACAAAATAAGCAACAAGACAGTAAAGTGTTTGGCATACTAAACGGAAACGCAGAGCACTTGTTAGTGTCACTGTCGGTGACAAACTGTTGACGTGACGCGGTGCTAAAGCCACAAAACGCGTGCGCGTATCCAAAGCGAATATAATACCAAAATTAATTTATTAACATACCAATAACGTCGGCCAGCCAGTCAGCCAGCCAGCCAGCTCGATCGATCGCTCGCTGCTCGTTGTCGTCTTCATCATCAGGAGATGGTATCGATCGCTGATGATGGGATAGCGCAAGCATGTGGCGGGCACGCTACTAAAGTCAAAATCCTAAAGTTAACTCGAAATTCCTCTACATTCATTCATTAAGAACTGAAATTCATAAGAAATGATGACCACCATCACCGATGTGAGAGGCGACTCGAAGCGACGCGTCGCAACGCGACTCGTCTCGCCGCCGTCAACGTCGTCGACATGCTAATGCAAATGCTTTCAGCAATAACAGAAAATGTAAATAAATAAATAAGCGTGCAGAAATACCGTTTCTATAGAACAAAACACATCGCATAACGCATCGCATCGCGTTTATAGCAGAATGTTAAAAAACCGATCGACCGAATAATGACCGTACGTACGAGTTCCTTGCGCGCCGACGATAATTATTGATATTCGAAAAAAGTAAATTTCACGTGTTTGGCATACTTATTGCCGCAGGTATGATGAGCGATCAATAAGCGTACAAAACGAAGAGCCCTACAACTGAATGATGGTGGTGGGCATAAAAAAGTTTACTGCACTGTTGCAACGCGGCCATTAAGATTAAATCGTAAAAATGTGTGCACACAAAAAAATTAAACAAATGGTTTTGCGCAAATAAGTAAAACACACACAATCAGCACTGGAATATTCAGATGTATTGGAGCTTTAGCTGGCGGAATTCAGATGATTCTTGTTGATTTGCTATGAAATTTTTCTTAAAGAAAGCTTCAAGTGCTGATATGCGCCAGATGTCTATTAGCAGAGAATAACATTGGCAACAGAAACAGGGATACCTTTATAAAGAGGGTTATGGAATGCTTTTTACTATTTTGTTATAAAGTTCTTAAAATAAAATTTCTAGTACTGTTATGGGCTTGCAGTGTATATGTATCATTCCGAAGAGACTAACGTTGCCAACGGAAACAGGAATTCTTTATGTAGAAAACAAGCACTGAGAAGTAGTTCGTGTCTCTGAACGCAATCTTTGCACCCCTTCAAAAGTATCCTTATTCATCAAGCTGAGTTACCCGAAGCAAAAATTTCCCGAATTCGCTCCTCCACTGCCAGTTAAGATGAGACCAACGCGCTAAAGGGCAACAAGGCAGTAGGACTAGATCTTATATCCGCAGAGCTTCTGCGAGCCGCTCTAACAATATCAGCGTAGCTTTTATATCATCTTATAGAGAGAGGGAGGCAAAACAATTCTCCAACAAGTGGAAGAACGGAATGATTGTCAACCTCCCTAAAAATGGTAGTCAAAAGGAGTACGAAAACTGGAGAGGCTGCTAAGATAATAGCCAATGTAATTATTGAACAAATAATGGCACATTTGGAAGATATACTCGATGATGAAACAGTGGCTTTCGACCACATCAACACCCTGCGGTGAACAGAACGTTAAATACTGGTCACCACACCTACGGCTTTGTTTATTTAAAATGGAGCAATTCGTTTAACTTTTACACATCAACAAAGAAAAGTGTCCTGGTGTTTTACGATTTAAAGCAGGATTTCAGAGGCGCCCAAACCACATTTTCTCAGATAGACAAGCAGAATCACTTACTCAAATTTTTATATGATGGGCAGAATTTGTTTTGACTGAGTTTTTGAGACTCAAGCGCCAATAGGAGTCAATAGACAATTAACACGATTAGACGTTTTCCTTGGAAGAATCAACTCCGTCTATCACACTGGGAGTGAATATCGAGGCTCACACAATCAGAGGTCATATTCCAACAAGACATTGCTCTCACTAAACAATAAATAAGTAAATAAGATAGTGGGCTTCCTCACAGAGAAATCATTTTCACAAGCTGTACTTGACGTGCAGTTCCTGCTTAGAAGAGGCGTGAATATCAAAGTATATTTTTGAACAAATTATCTTAAGAGTATAGAAAGTTGTTAGCTTTCTAGTCCTGCTGTCATGCAATGTTTAATTGAACGTTAGAATTGGAACGCTTGAAAGATTCAGTTTTGACCACATTTATCCTCAGACCCACCTGGTGAACAATGCAATGCAATGCAGGCCTAATATTCTATGCGAAAAATATCGATGAAATATTATTTTCTAGCTGAGGTAGCGCTCAGCGGCTTTCAGGTTTTTGTAGTTTTCTTAAGTTTTGGTGTGGTCTCCTAACTTAATGTGCCAGATATTGATTGGAAAACTTATTTATTTACTACATAATATACCATTGACCAATAAGTAACTAACATAACTAACGGTTATGCGGGGATGGGAAGAGAAGTCGGCTTAAGCTACTTACTAGCGTGCGCGTTGCCTGGCGGCGGGCCAATATCCACACGTATCAGCTAGTGAATACCATCTGAAATTGGTGATCATGAATGGTGAAATAATTACGTCATTGAAAATTGAACAACGGAGATCTATAGTATCAGAAATGCTCGACATAGAGTGTGACGGTGTTTGCCGCTGTTGAAACATACGGCAAAAAACAAGGTTAAAATCTTGGCGAAATGCTCCATCTAAGCTGGCCCTTATCCGAAATTAGCAAGGTGAGCAAGTTCGTGTTAACATCTGATAAGATGTAATTTTCAACACTGAAGAACTATCAGCTTTTTGATTCTATAAAATGTTCTATTCTGGTATTGCATCTATTTGTTGCTTCCTCTGCTCATAAGGCGTTCTTGATATTGTTATAATTAGTTCTTACACTCCGCTTAACTGTTTTTCTCCTCATGTCGTATTTGATTCCTATCTCATCTTTCTCCACCGGTGAGACTGCTAAGAATTGAATGTTGAGTTTGATATGCTCTCCTGTCTGTGTCTGCAGGTTTCCACAAAACGCAATGTGCTACATTTTTCCGCCTTTTACTGAGAAATAAATAGCAGTTTTAAATTTGTCACAAGTTACCAGGTTTCTTGCTTAAGTTTTTCGTTGTGTATTAAAAAATTTAAATTTTTCTGTACTTCCTTTGAGAGCAAATTAAATGCACATTTTTTCCATTAAGTGGTTCTCATATATTAATATCAAATCCATTTCCGATTATCTTTTATTCCAGTCTCCCGAATTGGACTATCGGCATGAGCTGATGGGTCGTCTGCATAAAATCGAACCAGACGTCGAACTTGAAGTATTGCCATCGCCCCACCACCACCACCACCACCTACACCACCACCAACTTCTGCATCATCATCATCATCACCAGCAAAACAGCCAAGATCACAGCGATCATCAATTGCATCAGTCGCTTTCGCATCACTTAAATTCCTCGGATTACCATCATCATAACCATCACCACCAGCCGCCACCACCGCAGTCACATCATCAGCCGAGCCACAACCCGCATATTCACAATAGCAATCATGAACATGAACATTCGTCTGTGCCTTCGACGTTTCATCATCACCAGCAACAGCAGCAGCAACATCTTGACAATCCATCCAGTTCACCAAATTCCAATTCGAATTCCGGTTATGGCTGTGCATATGATGGCTCTGCGTCGACGGCGGCGGCACACTGCTATGATATTAGCTACTCGCCGACTGGGACGCTGTCTTCGTCGGCGGAAAAGGAGTATTTATTCGGTAAGTTTTGAATGTTTAATTGCTATTAAGAGGGAAAAGGAGAAAAATAGAACATGTGGAAAGCAAACAATTTATGATAATTATTTTGCCTTTGCCAATTTGTAGAAGTAGTAAATTAGTTATAGATAAGGGGTTCCTATTTAAGACATAAATTTATACATTGAAAGTCCCACAGTATAAGTCATCGCATTACAATGCCAGTTTCTCTGTCTCCTCCGTTAGAAACCAAAAACAAAGAGGCTCTCTGTACCCCATCGTCCGAAATGGATTTCCTGCGACCTCCCCTCTGGGAGGATATCGCCAGCTCAATACAAAATATCGATCTAGAAAATGCCGTCATGCTTGGCGCCAACAGTGGCGTTGTCGGCGAAAGCGGCACATCTCCGATACTCCTGCCACAAGTCAAAATGGAAACAATCGATGATCCATTGCTCGAAACACTCTCAACACCGTTGCTCAGTCCGTTAGAGATAAAAACTGAGAAGCCATCATCAGTTGCTCACCATCAACATCATCATCAGCATCAGAATCAGCAGCACCATCATCAGCAACATCAGTCGCATCAGAATCAGCAAAATCACCAGCATCAGCAACAACATTTTCATCAGCAACAACATCAGCATTTACTACAGCAACAGCAGCAACAACAACAACATCTCTATCAACATCATCCCAGTTTGACGAACACTACAGATTCTGCAACACTGACTGCAATTCCTTTTCAACAACTCCAACAACATGCGGGTCAGCATCATCAAAGTGGTACTGTGGTGGTCAACAGCAATAGCAATAGTCCCAATCAGCTGAATCGATGTGGTAGTGCGACGAGTAGTAATGGCAATGCAAATAATTCAAGCAACAGCACGAACAACAACAAAGATACCAGCGGCAGCAGCGTTAGTGGGAGTGCAAATAACACGCCGATTAGTAGTAGCAATAGCAATAGCGATAACAACAACAGCAATTCCTATATGTCAAATAGTTATTCATCGCAGCATCTTAATAGTTATCTAAGTGGCGGTCCTCCTACGACAACAACAACACTGGCAAGTAGCAACAGCACTAATGGCAGTCTAGGTCATCTGCATCAAATGCCAGCACAAGCTGGCGCAAGAAGCAACAGCAGCAACAACAACTCCACCAACCCCATCACCGGCAACAGTAATGGCAATAGCTCTAATAGTAATTCCAACAACAGCAATAATAATAATAACAATTGTAGCAGTAACAACAACAACAATTCTAGCTACGCCTATAACTGGCAAATACATTCGCAGGTGAGTGCATTGTAATGCGGCTTGCAACGCAAATCGAAATAACCACATAACTCGTTCCACTTTCAGTCATATCAACCGAACAAATATCAGATGCAGCAGCAACATCAACAACATCAGCAACAACCGCAGAACACGAATAGTTCCGTAGCAGCAGTTGGTGGTAATCTCTGCCCACCAGCAGCCCCAACTATGTCAAGACTTATGTATGTCCCGCCATTAACACCGCCTAGCTCAGACCCAGGAAGTCCGGGAAGTTCAATGGTTGCCACGCAAGCAAGACGAACGACACCACCCCCGCCGTATCAACAGCAAATATTGCAGCAACAGCAACAACAATTGCAACTACAGCAACAGCAACAGCAGGCAGCACCACATCCACTTTCGCCGATCTGTCCGAATATCATCTCTATTCATCATGTTCCTGTGGGGGGTGCTGGTATAGGCGTCGGACTCCACACAAATCACCATATGAGCCCGCCATCTTTAGGAAATTCCTCTTGTCGAACGTTGACCACTCTAACGACGACAAGTCACAGCGCGAATTCATCATCATCGTCATCATCATCATCGTCATCGAATGGCAATGTCAATGGATCGACGATAGCATCATCGTCAACGGCAACACCCGCTCAATTGGCCAATATCCTTGTACCAGCAGTTCGGACAATTAGCACGCGCTACAATCGTCGGAATAATCCTGAACTTGAGAAGCGACGGATACACCACTGCGATTTTCTGGGTAAGTGTTTCCATTCTATTTAGTATCATTACGAGAAGTTAAGGGCGCATGAGTGGAAAAAGTATTAACGTAGAGTAGTTAATGAAAACAACGTGTATTTAGTTGGCACCTTGGCCTCGAAGTTCGAATTGCTGAAAAAACAGCACCTTTTTCTCACAGTCTTACCTCCTTTGAATGTCTGACAAATGACCGAGAATAATAACTGTCATTAGAAAATTCTCAATTCGCCCTTCGGATATGGCTTTCAATACTTGATCCCTTCCATTTATGTACAAAAATATAACACGGACAATTCAAATTGTCACAAAAAGCTTGGCCTTGAACCATATTGGTATTTTTCGCCAAATGTTATTAAAATTTGGTGGAAGGCGACCAAACTTATAGAAGGTGGTCGCCGGTAGTTTTTCGCAAAAAGGAATAGATGAATGATTAGGCCAGTCCCTTCGATGTAAGGTTGGGCTGAGGCTTATAATCTAGCCCGTCAAAAAACTCATTTTATTATTGCTATTATTGGTGTGCATAGAAGGCTTGTCACTACGACCTTAAGTTCTATTGTGCATCCCAAATATTAACCACATTATGTGGTAGGTTAGTTCTTTTATGAATGCCATTATATCTGCCATGTCGATCGGTCTGACATTCTGCCATGAAACTGTGTGAGCATTATCGTATTGAACTCTTTTTCGGGTGAGGGCGTAACATATAAAAACATCTGTTCTGGCGGTACTTTTGCCCAATTGTAGAACCGGCAGCAGTCCGTTTTGAATAACCAGAATTTTATAAGGTGGACCATCTCTTGTCACGTTACTGACAAGAGATCTGGCAGTTTAACTTAATTGCTTTGTCAATGTGTTTTATGAAGAAGATTTTTGGTTTGTCTCATCCCAGTCTATTCCGCTTCTATGGCACATTTACCCACTCATTTATTTTATTTTTGAAGTGGCTTCTGGAATATGCAATTCTTGGTTCAGGGCAGTTGAAAATTTCTTCTGATCTTTCTCTTGCACAGAGGCCTGCAGTCTCATTCCCTTTGATGCCTGAATGACCAGGAGACCACATTAGGGTGATCTTGTTAGTTTTGGCCAGTCAATTTAGGTTGCAGTAGCAGCTCCACGTTATTCTGAAATAGAAAACTGGGCCTTTTAATGCTAGCAGTGCAGTCTGGCTGTCGGTGTAGTCATGTAGATCTTGGTTCTTCTTCTTATTTTCATCTTTTTATAGATTCTAGGGTGCAGACTTCTATTGCTATTGTTTTGTCTGGAAACATGTTGTTTTTAGGTTCTTCGCCCTAATACTCCTGCTCCTGTCTCTGTATTTGTTATGTACCCATCTGTATACTAGACAGATGCCTGATGAGGAAGGTTATTTCCAACTTTGTGCTGGTGTTGTTATTAAGAAGTTGTTTTTATCATTGAGTCTGATTGAATGACAATTCCTCTCTTCATCTTGATTTTGGTGATGATGCTTGCATGTCCTGGCTCAATTTGTTTAGTTGTAGAGTCATAGAGATGGCAGCTAGTAAGGATTTGATCGTTGGTAGTACAACAAGGTTTGCGCATAAGAAAATCCACAAAACCACCTGGGTATTTCCTTGTGTATAAACCGCTGCTAAAACCCCAATATATTGATGCTAAGAAAGTGTATTAGTACTTCATTCTCCATCTTAGACGTAGTCGCGAATATCCGAGTGACTATTTCGATAATGAACGCAAGTTTTTTCGCGACCCCAGCAATGTCTTCTGCATTAAATTTCATCGAAATTCCTTCTAAATATTGTGCCAAGATTTAAATATAAATTCTGCCATTCATCAATTGAATAAAATCACATGTCATTTAATTTAATTGTAGCCATAAATTACAAATAAACAACCAATAATATAAATGTCATTTAAATTACCTCAAATCAACTCCAGTTACTGATCATATATGGTGATCCTATGGAGCCGATTCTTAAGTCAAGATTGCTAGATATATTTTGCCCATTTGTCTTCTTCGCCGATATAAAAAATTCACAATATAATCAAGGTCGTTAACTTTACGTCAAATTGGCCACCGCCGCATCACTTAATATTGTTAAGTGCTGATGAGTTGAGTGAAGTGAACCCAATGTGTAATTCTTATACGGTGCTATTCTCCCCCTCCATATTGAGTGAGATGACTAAACACATCTGAATGTTTTAATGTGTTCATCAATATCAATTATAGACAGCTCGTCTGACCAGCTTCCAATTATTTCACGTTCATTGTTTAACAATGCGCGCACATCATGATTAATTCGTATCAGTTTCCTTTTATGGATTTGGATTTTCCATTGATATTTCCGCCAGTTCGAATCGGCGGTCTTCTTGTCCTCCTCGATATGGAAGAATATCTGCAAAATATTTCATGTAACGTGAACAATTAAAATCGCGTACATATAACTGCGCGTTTGTGTTTATGGCGTTCACTTTTCATATTTTTTGTTTTCTGTATAATCTGCACAAAAAACTATTTCAGAAATAATTTACGCTACGCTACTATTTTCTTGTGTAAGCTCTAATGAGACGCTACCATGCTGCTGAGTAGACAAAAAGCTGTCATTCGTTAGAGGTGTGCGCCTTTTCGTACAAATCGTTGCACATTTCTAATGCAACTAATAAGCGCAACATCGAACTATAACGAGCAACAGCTCTTGATTCAATTCATATTTTATAATATAGCAAAAAAAAGTCAATTAGTTGGGGGATTTCGATGTCTTATCCCTATAGCTACATAATAAGTATCAATTTTTGAGATGAGAATTGATTCTTCAAAAATTCAAAATACTTCAAAATTGTATCTTTTCACAATAAAACATTTTTATAATAATACCTTAAAAGTGCAATTGTCAAAGAAATGAATTATAATAAAAAAATGGTGTTGGTGTAGCACATGACTATGACGTCTATTCCCAAACCTAATCAGAAATGCACAACGTGAGCTGGACATAAATCTGTATTACAGTTGACATGCGGTGCGAAGTCTGACTACGAAAATAAAATCGCCGGGTTTTTTGCTCAGAGAGTGGCGTCCGTTGGCTGCCAGATATGAGACGCGTTCATTAGTGTTTTGTAGCGCAGCGGCAGCAAAGCAAAGTTATTGCGTTTAACTGAATAAATTTCATTATAATAATTACTGAGTACTGAGGTGTTTGAAAATACCTCTTAATTATGTGACTTTATAATAAAATATATCAATCAATAATGTAAATAGGAATTAATGATAATTGTTTTCAAAAACGTAGTTTGTTACTTAAGATTCGCTGTGATGAGAAAGAAAATTCATTCTGTGGCATTTTTATTAAAGGTGCCCGTGTGCAACTAGAAATTCAGATTTGAGTCTAGCGCCCCTAGAGTTCTAAATTATTCAGACCAATAGAACTGATTTTAAAGATATAACCTGGAGCAAAGTCACAAAGGTTTAAAATAAATATTGTACGAAATTTTGGATTTCTAGAGAGTTCGTAAAGGATTTTGATAATAGAATACAACACAAGTTCGTTATTTAACTAATTTACACTGGTGATTACTTATTATCCACTTATAACGCTATTATTCACATAGGCGTTAGCTCTATCCACTTTCCAACTTTTCAAGTAGTCTGGTTTTCCAATTATTAACTAACTCACTGCGATAAAATTGCTACATTTATACCTAATCAACATTTTCGAGAAGATTCTAATATCTTCTACTATATTATATTCAAACCATCTAAAAATTACCAGCAGATACTGGTATAATTTTTCTATATTAAATTTATATACAAGTTCCACACGTACTCGTATAACTGTTATATTCATTTTACATACAAGTTTACTGAGCCTTATTTTATGCAATTATATGCCATTTAATACAGTTCTTATTCTTATGTACAAGTATGTACAGTGCGAAAAAATATTTCCATTTACACTTTCGTAACAATACGATCATATAAGAAGAATACGAATGCTCTTGTACGCCGTTAGTTTTCCTAAATAACAGTTTATTCAGGCAGTTCAATTGTAATTTCATTCCAAGCTGAGTGTTTTATCTTCAGCATGAGTCTATATTTTTTTTTGTAGTGTTACACACGCGTTAAGAAATTAAGAAGAGCAAAGGGGGAGATGTCTATACTAAATCGAGCCAGTTAGGAGACTTTTCTTTCCTTTGAATAATTGAACAGGTTTTAATTTAAAAGCAGAAAAATGTCTTGTAAAGAGTTTTTCAATAGAGACAAAACAGTTTTGTAATTTAGTATAAACGCATTCTTTTATTTTTTTATAATGTTTAAGAACAAGCAACATTTGAGAATTATTAAAAATTACTACCGAATGATGGCCGCAAATTTAAGAGTGCTTGCTCCAATATTCGGTCGTAGCAATCGTTACATCAGAAAGGCTGTGCGTGCTATGGTAGATAAATTCGAATCAACATATTCACTATTGAGTGCTTCTGTGTCACACAGTGTAGAGTTGGAGCGTGAGCCCCGCGCTTGCCTAGCTTTCGCCATTAAGCATACTCATGAACTATGTACCATTCAGCAGTCCTCTCTACGAGAGTAAACCGCAGCCCCCGCGTTGCATCCCCAGAACGAGCTGGGTCCTCAACCACAATTGTGCTCAGAATGGTCGAACCTTGCGGCCTTGTTGTCTGTGAGCACGGACCTTTCCCGCGGTACCAACGCGACCTTGGTTAGGTCTGGCATCAAGGGACTCAGCTCTTTCAGAATGAGTGCCTGGGCGATTGCAAAAGCAGACCTTGGCAGCACATTCATCCGGAACCGCGAACCCCATCATTTGCCACTAGGATGCACCAAATCCTAGGCCTTTGGAATACGAAATTCCCGTCTGTCCCCTATCACAGGCCTGTAGTATTGTATGAAATGAACCACTAAATACAAAGACTTGCTCATAAAGAGATTCTAACTACCAGTGCTTCACTCCGGGTCGCAAGTACGAAGACATTACAATCATGCAACATTCCAAATAAGAAATCATGCTGCAGATGGACCCCACGGGGGTTCTCCTGTGTCAGTATAATAACGCACCGGTGGAAGTACCGCAAATATCGCAACCGTAAATGCTTCAGTTTAAAATGATCCAAATCAGTTGATTCCACGCCATTCACAGGAATTGGGAATCTCTTTGTCAGCATTGTGGCGAATTTTGCATAAATATCTGCGCCTATACCCTTATAGATCAAATCAACTCAAGAACAGAAGCCATTTGGTCATTTCAAGTGTCAAAACTTCTCCGATTGAGCATTTT
Source organism: Nephrocerus scutellatus (assembly GCA_947095585.1). Lineage (NCBI taxonomy): Eukaryota > Metazoa > Arthropoda > Insecta > Diptera > Pipunculidae > Nephrocerus > Nephrocerus scutellatus. The sequence continues at coordinate 28,897,746 of OX352765.1, read as the reverse complement.
AAAAGTTGTAGTTACATCCTTATTTAAAAACTCTTTACTTCATAAGGGTTTGAATTAAGTCCGGTAACTTTTTTTTAACAGCAATTGTGCTGATCAATTTGTGACCTATCCCTCCAACTATTTATCGTCAATACTTGTGCCTCTGCTCAAGGCCATGAGTCTAACTGTAAAATATAACCACATGATATAATAATTTATTATACCGGTTTCCACTTTTTATTGTAGAAGAAGATGGTTGAATGATTGTTGACACTTCTTTGACCAAGTCCAGATAGCATTATTGAAAAGTAATTTATCGAGTAGCTCTCGTAAGGCATGCATATTTCTGATAAATTTCCCATAATAATTGTTGGCTTCAAGGTAGGAACGCAGTGATAAGGAATAGTTCGGTTCTGGTATGTTCACAACCAGACAAAAGCTTCCGATGGGTGCGGACGTAAGCCATCCTTGTCGGTGTTTTGTTTTTTTTAAGAGACTTCGCGAGAGTAGCGCATTTTGCCACAAAACCAACATGGTGGTTTTCGAATTCCTTGACTTATTGACGAATTAATTGTTTCTGGGGAAGTATAGATTTTTGGAAATTAATTTTGATTAATGGATTTTGTAACAACGTGAAGTGGTGCTTATATATATTTGCTGTTATTTTTAATCTGGCTATCTTGGCTAACTTTTGACATCCATCTGTCAATTGTTGTAAAATAGTTGTAGCACTGCCCGTCAATTTTCGACAGTAGCCGTGTGCGTACTTTTGCGTCTTCGTGTTACAGTAGTCCACAAATAATAGATCGGATGTCATTTCGTTAAGTTTGAAGTCTTCAAATCTTTTATCCACGTTAGCTGGGTGTAACACATAATCCTTCGTTTCTGACTTGAAAAGCTTTTCACAATTGTATCTTGTAATAAAAATGGAGATATTTTTACCAAACATACCCAGAATAGTTTTTTGGTGCCCTTGGATGATACATTTTTGGCTGTTTTGACCAAATTATTTCAGCCACCTATTGCTTAACTTTGCTTTTGCTTTTGGCGTCTTTTGTGCCATGAATCTGTCTTGTTCATACGCCATTTATAACTTCGATTACTCCATTTCTCAAAGAATCCATGCAGAATTTTTCGCTTGCACTCATTTTGGGTTTTCTGATTTATTACAATTTTTCGATCAGGTTTATTACGCAATCTGCTTGCTGTTTTTAGATTGTTCCTGTTGAAGCTTCATAAAATTGAATAAAGTTTTATTGATTTTTTCATCCATATTAAGTAAAAATGAAAAACAACATGGAAAATTGCAAGGGGTTTTTGTAAACCGCGTGGTTAGACAAAATTAATCGGTACATATTTTATGACGAAAGATCTAAGATTATGAAAAAAAAAAACGTCATCGCCACTGTTGTGCATTTATTATTCCAACTCTTCATATCACTTATTTAACATAAGGTACTACTAATCGTGAATCGCGAAATTGACGACTTGTAACTGCGGCGGCTTACAATCTTTGCACTCTTCGTTGATGAGTTAGTTCAACATTCGCAGACAACAGTGTTGCCAACATATATATAACATTATTGCTTTCTATTGTTGCGCATAGTTCTAACACCGCGTAATTTGTTAAACTTTTTGGCAGCTACCCAACTGTCGATGTCTCGATTGATTTTCACCGATTTATTCCCCATTTGAATTCTTAATGTCATTCTTGTGGTGTTGGTTGCCTCATTTGTATTTTTGTCTGTTTTTGTTTGCCACTTGAGAATTTTTGCCATTTTACAGTCACTGTTGTGCAATAGTAAGCGTTAGTATTGTTTCGAAGATATTTTCCTTGAATTTGATGCCCTCCATTAGAAGGAAATATTTCCGCGCAAAAGTTATATTCACAACAAACACTGAATTGAAAACTGCAGCAGTCAGCGTTGTCTGTTGAATATGCAAACGCACTTAAATTTCATTGAGACTGTTTGTGTAAGACTGCCGGCTTGTTTGTATTACATGAAAATTTCACATAGTTTTTCAAATATAAATTCTCAAACGTACATAATTGGTATGTGATAGCTTCAAAAGCTATAACCTTGTCATAAATCGATGCAGTTTCAATTACAGATAAATAATTGTAAGCAAAATATATGCGGAAGATAAATATTATTCCTACAAAGAGAATTACTTTAAAATATAATATCGGTTTTCTAATTTTATTGAGGCACTCTCTGTATAAACTCCTAGATGACAACAAATAAGCAATCCGCCGAGGTAACGTGATTAAAATAAATAACACGTGATTGGAATATCGAAACATTACACATGCGAATGCGTCCAACGAGCAATAAAAATTTATGAATTAGATACGAGTAACGAGTACTTGTAGCTTGTAGCACGTACTTCGATTGATATTTTAAAAAAATCACACTAACCTTACGTCCAACTGGCCAACATCATCAGTAGTACAATGCAGAGACCATAATAATGCGGTACTACAATATTACCGTAAATGGCCCTGCTGAGTGTGTTACCAAATAGTTGTGTTCCCGTTTCTATTGATGGCTCATTTACAAGTTTACTGCTTCTATTGAACTTTATTTTGGCTTTCCCTTGTGGCAAGTGGGGAAACGCACAAAAGGTCGCATTCCGTATTCATATTTGTCGAAATTCATATTTGTCCAGTCGTTATTTTTCTATATTACGCTGATTAAAGAAGTTGTTATAAGTGTTGGGGATTTTACTTGAAAAGTTTTCTCTTCAAAAATAAAGCCAACTTAATAGCGAAAAACCCGTACAGCGCAGCTCGTATTTCATTTAAGAACAAAAGGCTTAAGACAGAAACTTGAAAATTCGGTCGTTTGTGTTATGAATTCGTGCGGTAACACATGAAGTGTTTTTTTTAAATGTTTTTAATGCAAGGAAATATATACTCCATAAATACAATTCGACTGGTTTTTAATAGGAAATAATATACCAATAACTTGAAAATGTCCAACATGCTGATATATAGGGGCATTGTTCAACACGGGCAACAAAGTAAGGAGCCACTAAAAACTACAATAGCATTTGTGGGTGACAAACTAAAAGTGTGACTTCTTGCATAAATAACTTAAAGAAAAATAACAAACAATGTTAGATATTTTTTAATCAACAGATGACAATAAATATTTAGTTCTTTTTAAACTATTTCCACAATTATAAATATTTTTTATTTAACTGATAACAATCACTTAGTTCGTTGGTTGAACGAAAGAACACTTTATTTCTTTTTTAACATTGACGTTTTAATTATAATTTAATGCAAATTATTATCATTTTTTCCAACAGATTTTTAAAAATAGGATTAAGTTTATTAAAAAAATTGCGTGTGCTTACATTGAAATTTCCTTTAGAAACCATGCAATTGCAAGATTTTTATAAAGCGATATTATTGAATGTTTTACAAATTATTGGATGTTGCAAAATTTTTTAACTATTTGTATTATCTATAAAAATTTATTAGAACATTTACTAAAAAGTTGTTACCCATTATGGACGATATCTCTTGTTACTGCAACTGGGATTTACAATTATATCAAGAACTATTACTTATTATTATTTACAGATATGGATACATACACATATTATACGATCCTCTTTATTCTTAAAGGTGTCAAGAGACAGGTTTCTTCCTCCTATTTGATATAAATGTAAACACAAAGTTTAAACACAGCGTGTAAAGTATAGCATGACGTTTACACACACGTGTAATAGAATAATAAATTTTTAACCTCACTCGAGAATAAAGCAAATTAAGGGAAAGACGAATTTTCATTCTCAACGGCGTTTCTCTTTCTATTCATTACTTTGCCGAGTTCCAGCCTTCTTCAGCATCGTTTATAAGTGTTTCAGGTTGTCCACTCTAAGTTGTTATGGATCTTCCTCTCCTAATTATTCCTTGAGGCCTTGCATTGCGTAGTTTGATATGGAACTTTCGCCTTTTCGGAGTGTATGACTAATCCACTGCCACTTCCGTCGTTGGATGGATATGCCTATTGGTTTCTGACCTGTTATCTGGTAAAGATTTTCGTTAGAGATACGGCTAGGCCAGAAAACACTTGATATGTTCCGTAGGCACCTATTTATGAACGTTTGTAATCTTTTTGTAATAGTAGCGGTCACCTTCCAAGTGCTGCACCCATACAACAGCACAGATTCAACATTTGAACGGAACAGTCGCAGCTTGGTGCTTAAACTGATCGCATTGCTTCGCCATATCATGGACATCATTCCAAACACTGATTTTGCTTTGCCGATTCTGTTGACAAAGTCTTGTTCGGTTCCACCTTCGGGCGAGATAATACTCCTAAGATATTGGAAACTCTCTACTCTCTCTACCGGTTGTCTAGCAATGTTAACTTGAGTTACTGAGTTAGTGCCGAGGTTGATGATTTCGGTTTTGGCGGTATTAATCTTCAAACCCGCAACATTTGCCTCTCTTTTCACATTTATTAAATGAAATTTAATGCCCGGCAGGTTATTTGTTTAGAAACTTACTTTTAACATATGATATAATTGTAAAGCGGATTGGATCCCACCTTCTAATGAACCTTCGAATGTATCTTTGTTGTTGAAAACACTTTCTAGATTTGTTTTGCATATGCAAAGGTTTGTATAGAAATCACTCTCAATTGCCCGAGTCAAACTATAAATTCTATCATTATTTTTTGACTGTTTAGCGTATAGTGCCTCTTGTACAGCTGAATAGAAGAGCACTAAGCATTGCGTCTATTGCTGGTTCTGAACACCTAGCCTTACCGTATCGTATACTTACCCTATCGAATGCCTTCTTCTTGTCTATGAATTATGCGTATACTTCTTTATTTTTGACCAGCTTGTTTTCCAGTATCTCTTCTCATCGCGAAAGTGTGGTCCTGTATGCTATGTCTGAACCCGCTTTTAACATCTGGTAAATGTTCTTCCACCCCATTCCTGAGCCTACTTTTTATATCATCTCGTTAAATTTTAGAGCCATTTTTAATAAATATGAATTTAAATATTATTTATAAATTGAAAAAATTTTTACGAACATCAACATAAGAAAAAACCTTTCTAATTCTTTTTACACATAGCCAATCATATCAGTTTCCATCAAACTGAAAATTTAAAAAAAATCAAAAATAACCACAATTCACCGCATCCTGGTTGATTTTGTCGAAATTGGAGACCACAGACAAGTGGTTAGTTACAATTTATTTATTGACCTTACAAGCATCGCAACTTCGAAATTACAATTGAATTTGTTGCACACCAACATCTTGATATGAAATCATTTTCTACAGTAAAATCAAATGGTAAATTGGCTTAAAACATGGAGTAATCAGCAAAAACAACAAAAAATTATCGTCACGGCGGATTCTTTCGTGTAAATTGTTGTTATGCACTTGTTGGGCACTTGCGCGGCGGTAGCTCGATGGCTCTAGCTGTACAATTGATTGCCGGCTGACTGTTCAGTATACCTTTCCGATTCAGGACAACAGAACTTACAGAGATCAAGAGGAATCAGGTGAAGCAAATGAGTTTTCTTGTAAAATGACCTTTGGTAACAACGAGCGCATACCACCACAACCACCATCACCACTCAGCACTCGCGGCTTGTCTAAAATGATATAATTTAAGACCTTTCACTCTGTTTGGTCGGCACGAATTTTATTCGGCATTTTAGCGGAGTTTACCATTTTGGCGCGTTTTCGTATTTAATGATGTTGTACGAGTACTATTTTATTGTGCTCTTGGTACGATATTAGTTAATCGGTATCGCCACGTAGTGTTGCCACTTGAACTGCGCAAATTATTCCTACACTTAGACTTAGTTCATCAGTAAATAAACTATTGCAAATTGAAAATGTTTTTCATTTTTTTCACTCTTTTCAATTTCAGGTTGTACAAAAGTCTATACCAAAAGTTCACACCTGAAAGCCCATCAACGAATACACACAGGTAAGATTGTGAACATTTAAACATTTACTCCGTCTATTCCGTTTAATACCAATGGCCTTAATTTAATCTAGATCTGATTTATTTTACATTACATTGTGAAGCTAAACTGCGAGTAGTTTAATAAACTCAGTATTTCTTTTATTGACTAAACTGTAATTTGTACCAGAAAACATAATGTAAACTAAGTTTTATTTTAATCTGCAATTTGCAAAATACATAAGAAAATGCAGGTTCTAATGAATAATAATATAAAGGAAATTACTTTTTATTCTGCGGTCAAGTCGTAGTGTGGTGAATATTTTAACGTTTTATATAAACCTTATAGATTAAACAAACCTATTTACATATAAAATTTGTATGGATCATTAAATTTTATGGTGCATATTGGTAGAACTTTTAGGCAAAATGTTTCCTATATGAGTTCTAATTTCAATATCATCATCAAATTTTGCTCCACTTCCGGACTTCGCTCTTGGTCTCAAGCAGATATATTTATTTTTCTTTATATTCGTCAAGGAAACATAAAACTTTTGGATCCGATTGTCAGTTTCTATTAGTGCACTCGTTCAGTATGTTTTGTTCTAGTACAAGGACAACCTGCTGATAAATTTTTACTTTCTTTCTAAGCTGTTTTATTGTATTTCATTGAAAACCAGAGGTAGGATTTTTCTGCAATATTAAGTATTCTCATTTACTAAGTGTATAAAATCAGCGCATCCCACATTAGTATCTTGATACTTATGCCTGTTAGTTTTGCGATTTTATTGAAAGACATAGACAATCACATGACTTGAGAAGAACTTTGTGTTCTATATGCCTGTAAATAAAAGCATAAAGTAGACATAAAAATAAAAGATATAAGGACGCTGCTAAGCCGAACCATAAAATAAAGTTTTAACTTTATTGATTCTCAAAAATAAACTGTATTTATAATGATGCTTTATTACCAAAAACTAAATAAAATATCAAAAAGACTTTCTTAGTAGGTTTCTATATTATTTTTGGGGCTACTGCAGCTTACCATAATAAATTATTCAGAATTTGAGCGTCGATTAGCGCTTACATATATTGATGTTGTAGTTGTCTTCGGAATTATACTTTATAGTTTTCATTTACGAAGCCATTATTTCTACATAAATCCTTTTCGTATAAAAGTTCAAAATTTTTATTGTTGACCACTTAAGTCCAACCATTGTACAAACACTGTTATGGGTCGAGTCCTGGGTTTTAGTGACTTTACAGACAAACTTTTCTAACCATATTGACGATACCATACAGTAGAGAGAGCGGGGATCGCACCAGGTGCGGAAGTTCTACCAAAGAGCCCGCGGTATGACGCATTATACACCGCGATGCGCATACTTCAAAGACAAAATAGGTAATCTGATCGCCGATCCCAAAAGCATCTTAGAGCTATGGGAAGGTCACTTTAAGGACTTACTAAATGGCCAGTTAACTGAGGACTTGGAGGCTCAACCAATAACCGAAGACCATACTATCCTGCCGCTCCCAAGCTTAGACGAAGTTAGCAGAGCGATAAATCGGCTCAAAAAAAGCGGAATTGATTAAAATAGGAGGACACACATTACACTAAGCAATTCATGAAATAATAGTGCAAGTATGGGAGGAAGAAGTTATACCAGAAGAATAGCGATGAGGCATCCTGTGCCCCATACATAAGAAGGAAGAAATTCAGCAATTATCGTGGTATAAGGGTTTTGAGTACCGCGTACAAGATATTCTTCTCTATTCAAGGCAGGAAACCCCATACGCTAAAGTCATCACTGGTACATAACAGTGTGGCTTCATTCCAGGCAAATCAACAACTGATCAGTTTAACAACCTTAGACAGATGATGGGAAAATGTGTAGAGTTTCAAAACCTACTACATCATCTTTTAAAAGACTTTACAGCCGCCTATGATAGCACAGCCAGAGTAGAACTTTATAAAGCCATGAGAGAATTCGGCATCACAAATAAACTGACACGACTATGTAGGTTGACCATAAACAATGTTATAAGCCAAGTAAAAATATCCGGATCACTATCAAGCCCATTCAATATCTATAACGGGCTCCGACAAGGGGATGGACTGGCCTGCGTCCTCTTCAACCTGGCGTTAGAGAAAGTGATCCGAGACTCTGAAGTAACGGCGAGAGGAACAATCTTCTATGAGTCCGTTGCTCAAAGCCAACAAAGCCCACTATATTCTGTCAAGAATCTTCAAATCCAGGAACTAAACCATAACATCCAAGCTGGTATATAAGACAATGGTCATACCAGTAATAACATATGGATCGTCTATTATCCTCTATGACTTTGGTGCTTAGTAAAAAACATTCTGACCTCTTAGACTGCTCAGAAAGAGTTTTATGGAACACGAAAGCGAGGTCAGCCAAACCTTCGCTGGAAGGATGGCTTAGACCAGGATGCCCAGAATCGGTACCGGTGGAGAGAATTTTTGCGGGAGTCCAGGACCAGACCCCGGTTGTAGAGCCAAATATGATGATGATAATTCCATAGAGTTTGGACATCATTAAAATGCTTGCTCAAATACAAATTGATTGCAAGAGAACTTACACGTTCAAATGATAACTTGATTGCTGTATAAATAACACTACGTTCAACTTTGGTACTCGATACAACAAATATTTATAACTGGTTGTCCATTTTCTTTAGTGTTCGAATGAAATATTAAAAGCATTTTTAATTTTACGCAAAATACATTTCTGCTCGATATACGCACCTTTGGTGCAGATGATAGCGTAGAATCTCTTTACGAAGGCATTGCATGTTGGTAATTTGGTCCATTCTCTACGAAAAGCTGTCTTCAATGGGTCCAGACTTTCATGTCTGTAATGCTTGTCGACAATATCGAAAAGTCCATTGGATTAAAGTCTGATGAGCCATTACTGTGAAGAAATAAAAATTTGGAACGTGACTTTTTAAAAACTGTTATCTCAAACGAGCTTTATGTTAAGGTGCTAAGTCCTGTTGGAATGTCCAGTGGTTGTGGTGGACCATTGGACCATTTGAAGTTACAGCGCCCCAAACAATCACAAAAGCTGGCAATTGTTTGCGAAGAGTACCTCGCTTATCCAAATTGTCGTTGGACTTGATTTCTAACCAAACAAGATCATTTTGTTTGTCTAGTACTTTTGAACCCTAAACATTTTCTTATCAGGAAGTTAGCGAGATCGTTACGTTCGTGCAGACGTTTAAGCACTTTGCACCTTTCAAGTCGAACTGCCTTTTGAGTCGTTGTTAAATGTTGCACTTGTTGAATATTGTAGGGCTTCAATTGTCCATTTATAGTTAATTAACTTAATTTCACGTCGGATGATTCTATAGGACACATGCAGATTTGTTTCCAATTTTAGCGCACTTTGTCGTCGATTTTACTTAATTCATGCCTTAACTTTGATAAACAATTCTGGCGATGTTGTTGTTTTTCGAAGGCCACCTTCATGTGGTTTTACGGTGCTACCGGTATCTTTGTAATGTTATGATCGCTTAATATACAAGCATTTTATTCACATTTAAATACTGGAGCTGTTTGACCGCCGGTCGCCGGTTTTGACTTTACAGTGTAATCAAACTGTTAGGTTTGAGCTCTATTTAGAATGCTCCTTTCAAATGCGACGATATGCTTATAAACAGCATAACTTTTGTCAAAATATGAGCAATATGTTATCAGCCATTTAGCAAATACAGAAACGTGAATTTGGTAACACTTCGATTATCAAGCATGTCCCTTACCTTCAATTTATAATGAATAACCTCTGATGATTTTTTGTATGTGGAGGTGAACGTGAATCAAGAGACTTGTTTTTTATATCATTTGCAATGGCTTCATAGTACGCATTTTTGTGTTCGAAGATATCCTGATTATATTCCATTTATATTACCATTTTAACATATATTGGATTTCAGAGTTCTGTATCACAAATCACATCGTTAAGTATATTAGGAGGTTAGTTTTTCGTCAAATTTTTTAAATGTCTTCTAAAATTTTATGAAATTACTAATTTCTAACATATTGTTCTGATTTACGAATTTAAATATGACTTCCTGCTTACAAAAAACTATTATTCCCTTCAAAATTAAATACCTCAAAAAGTAAAATTCAATCGATCGATCGATCAGAAAACCACATTAAACCCAATGTAATTTGTCTAATTCATACAAAACAAGCTTCGGAGAGTTGTTGGTTCTTAAGGAAACGAATTCATTAGTTCTTAACTACGAATTTTTATTAATAAAAAAAAACTTATTTTGTAACTCTACTAAGTTTTATTTCACGATCAGTTTATTGTGGCCTTTACATTATAAGTTACTATAATACCATCCGTCTTCTCTGACTGTGCACATTAATTTTTTTGTTGCTTCCGTCGTTGTTGCATTCATCTCTGTATAGTTCGAACTTTATAGCAATTATAGAAAAACGCAGTCACTTGTGTCACTTGGCTGCAAATGCAATTACTGTCCAAGTAACGAATAGCAACTTAAGTGAAAGAGCTTTCTGTTTATGCTCACCACAAACTATTGTGCGTAGGATGCGATAAAAACACCCAGTACTCCTAAATTGGTAGTATTTTCGTGTAGGTTGTGAACATAATCGACACCATCCTGCTTCGTTTTCACATATGGACAGACATCTTCCTTTAACGCAACGATTTTTCTTATAATGCACATAACTTTAGAATGATGACAAAAAATGGAAAATAAAAATTGTGGACATTATTACTGTGTAACTAACTGCTAGATTTTCATAAGTGTATTCCAAGTAGCAGAAAAACACACATAAAACTGCACTTCTGATATTATTTTGAATTTTTTCAAAACAGCAAAATTCATTAGACTTCATATTGTAGATTGATTATCGCTGTTCATTGATGATGTAAAGCGAAAATTATAGTTTTATGTGTATCCAAGTGTGTTACATATACACGCTAGCGACTTGTGAACAAGTTCGTTGCTTGAGTCTTTCGTTTCATATATGTTTCTTAATAATTCTTTCTTTTTTTTCTTGTAATAGTAATGAAAGAGTGGTTTTTCGTGCAATTCCTTAGGAAGCTTTATTTACTCACAGAGGCTTTTGTGCTATACATATGTGGGAGTAATCTGTTATCTTAAATTTCTAATTAATTGGGCACCATATGTAATTTTAGATCAAATTCAAATCTAAACAAGGTACCGAGCAATTTGATATTCATTATAAGCAATAAGAGCACTTCAACTTTTTTTTTGAATAAAACACAAACTGTTCGACTTTTGAACTAACTTTTTTTTTTATTAACGAATTTAATAACATATACATATGATACATTTAAGTATGAAACTCGATTTCTTTTGCATGACCACCGCGTGCACGTTTTACGAAGTCCAATCTTTGAACCCAATTTTCGACCACTCTTTCGCATAAATCGGCCGAAATTCCAGCAATTTCACGTTCAATATTGGCTCTTAGCTCTTGCAACGTCGCCGGCTTAATGGCATAGACCAATGACTTCACATAACCCCAAAGAAAATAATCTAGAGGTGTCAAATCACACGAGCGCGGCGGCCACTGGACGGGCCCATTTCGCGAAATAACACGCTCATCGAACTTAGTCTTCAATAACGCGATTGTATCGTGTGCTGTGTGGCATGTGGCCCCGTCCTGCTGAAACCACATGTCGTCCAAGCCCATTCCATTTAATTGCGGCCAAAAAAAATCGTTTATCATATCGCGGTACCGATTTCCATTAACAGTAACGTGGCGATCGTTATCGTCGATGAAAAAATATGGCCCAATGACGCCGCCGGCATGTAATCCGCACCAAACAGTGACTTTTTCGGGATGCAACGGTGCCTCATTAATCACGTGTGGGTTGCTTTCTGCCCAGTAACGCATATTTTGCTTGTTGACAAATCCTTCTAGCCAAAAGTGAGCCTCATCGCTGAAGATGATTTTTCGGTGAAAATCTGCTCTTAAAGTAGCGGCAGCAGAACGATTATTTTGATAAAAAATTTGCACAATTTGCAATCGCTGTTCACATGTGTAGCATTCCATGATGAAATGCATATTAATGAAGTTTCTAAATGACAAAAGAACAATAAAAAATATGGCGTCGTTCGCCGTCCCTATCGGAGAAAAGTTGAAGCGCACCTGTTGAAATACCCGATACTTAAGATTTTCTGTACACAGTGATTTGGACACTTAATCGATTATCGATTTAAATTTATGGTTTAAATAAGATTATGACTGCTAGAGACAAGTTTTAATTAAAATTGGTTGTAATGTGGTAAGAAGCTCTACTCTGTCATCGTATGTGCCGTTCAATTATCGATTTAGCCTGTCAACCTGATATCCTTTATTAGTACTTAAGATTTTCCGTACTTTGTCAATTAAATTAAGGCAACCATTTTAATGTTAGTAATTAGTAATTAATTAGTAATTTGTGAATTAAAATCGACTTGAAACCATGAAAACCACAAGGATTATGATAGCTAGGAACAACTTTTAATTAAAAATAACTTTAATGTGCTTTGGAACTCTCCTTTCCCTCATGGTATATACCATTTATTTATCGGTTTTGCCAGCCAGCCTATCTGCCGATGTGAAATCAAAACTTATGAGATGATATATCCATTTTTTGTACACCACCAGTAGAACACACATCGCCAAACCATTACCGTTTCGATTTTGAACTCAACCCAATCAACGACGTGATATTTCCACAAGCAAACAAATCGGTGCTCGCGCGCCGGCTGCTTAGTGGTTAGTAGCTCATTGCTAATGTTTGTTGGGGTATTTGTCATATTCCATATAAAGAAATATACACGAAACACGCGTATCTTAGTCGCCCTCTTGTTGTATCGTTTCGTATCGTGTGGCATATTAGTATGTGATGTGATGCTTTTTCAAGATAAGAGGTGCATTTCATGTTGGACTAACTGAAAGCCCGAGTCTAAATATTTTCCACAGTGAGTGAGATCGTGGGAAATGTTTCTTTTTTTCTAAGCCTATACGTATATATACATATATTTATGTTAAATGGATTTAAATACAAAATACTCGTACCGTTATTCACACGACTGAATTTTTAAATAGAGATTTAAAATACACGTAAATTTAGGCAACTTTCAAATGGTATTATTTGTCAAGTCTTTGAATTTATAAGGTAGTTTTGTGAAGATAAAGAGGAGGAAAATAAGTACTTAATTTACTTTTTTATGAATATTTTTCTCCAAATTTTCTTCTGTATATTAAACTTTTGAGCATCACTGGCACAGTGTTTTTCAATGAGTTTTCAAATTATGTATTTTATTTTAAAGGTTTCAACAATGGGTTTATTAATTAGAAGAAATTATGTTTTTTTTATTTTTTATATATTTATGATGGTTATGATTATGAAGTAGAAACTTTGTAGACTTTGAAAATTACCTACTTTCAAAATACGTTCGATTAAGACAAATAAATTAAGCCTCTTTTATAGTCTGCTATGCCATCAAATTTAAATTTTAATTCCTGTCTCCACTCTCTTGCAGCGACATCATACCTTGTCATAAGCTATTAAGCACATTTGCGGCATATTTTTTTATATGTCCGTTTCTTACTTCATTTGTTTGTGCAGGTGACTAAAAATACTACAGAATGTATGAGTACTCGTATATATTGAAGAAAACTACAAAGTCATTGTTATCGAGTACCACCAATAGAGTGCTTATTCTCTTATTTATGTATGTCTACAGTCTGTTGGTATTTCAAAAAAGAAAATGAAAATCCTCAGCATAAAAATGAATACACTTTTGCCTGATTTGCATGGTCAAGATCATTGCAGATCAACTAAATAGGTCAGCTTTCTAGTGCCGCTCGATATACGAGTATTACAAATAAATTGAAGTCCGGTGCCTCAATCAATTTGTTCGATCGACCCTGTGGGTCTCTGCTCTGATTCACATGCACTTCAAGGCCAAAATAACTTGGAATCATGCACTATTCCTGCAATCTGCTACAAGAACGAAATCGATCGACTCCGGCTTCTAACGAGTACCGACAAGACGCGCCGTAATTAATGCCAATTTAGCATTGAGCAATCGTTTTTAATAACAGTGTTGTTAAGGGTGCTTGTCAAATGTCTAACGTCGAGTGACAAAATGTTAAAAATTTAATGCAGTCAAATAGCGACAGATTGAAGGAAAATTTGATCTCTTTTTGTCGATTTGTGAATTAACATATTTAGCTGAGGTTGTGCATTTACCTCGCTGCTGCTGCATTCTGTCTTGTCGGGCAGTTCTGCATTGGCCTATGAAACAGATGTTGTCATCTGAACGCGATTATGGAATGTTCAAATTTGTTATTGAGCGATTAAGAGGAGTTCAGGTGCTGTTAACTAAAAGTGACAAAGTAAATCATGTAAAGCATAAAAGACTGTAAAGTATTTAACTAAATAGGAACATTTTAGTTTTTTTTCCATAATTCAGGTTTCCTTAGATTGTTAAAAATTCATGCAAAATAAATGTCATTATAGTTCTCAAAATATTTCCAGTATTCCATTGTGTCATTGACATACCGAAATACTTGCGCTTAAGCAAAATTGGTAATTTATGCATTTATTCAACCGTAATGGAACTTTTCACACTATCGTTATTGTTTTGATGAAATGAAAACTAACTGCAGCATTCAATATGCAATACTTGCTTCCCGAGCACAATTTGTTTTTGACTTTGTTATTGCTGATTAGATGTTTTGGATGCTTTGATTTATTTAGGCTTAGTACAAAATGTGATATACAATAGAATTATGAGAGCAATATCTTATTTTTTACACAAACCAACTTGTACTTTAAGATATTGAAAATATATTTCGGGTTAAAGTACTTATAATGCCATTAATAATGGAATGCAATATCATTTTAAAAAATGTCCTCCAGGAAAATGCCTACAAGAATAAATGCGCTAAGCCTAATTTTTCATGATATTTTCGCAAAAATCAGGTGATATGCCGGCCGGCAATTGAAAATATAGTAAATATAATCTTTCAACATGGTCCGGAAGCGATATTCATTTACTGTGACTGCATTGCCAACATCATTGAAGACGAAGTATAGGGTTAATAACCACTACAGCATGAAATCCGCATTAAATGGCTTCGGGTTTCTGACCTGCTAAAATTTGAAATTGTTTTCATATTAAGGATGTGATTAAAGCTAATGGGCTTCTTCGCTGGGAATTATTGATTGGAGTTACCGCACGTGAAGTTTTTGGAACCGAGCGTAGTTGAAGGGTATAAGTATTCATTGTTAAATGGCATTAATTAACGTGTTGAAAAGTCAACTAAAGCTCTGCTAACTACACACATATCTGACAAACCTTATTGAAAAAATGGTGCATCTCAACTATATGTATAATTATGTGTTACTTTGTATGTATAAATGCACAACTTAAGTGCCTATTATCATTCCATCAAAAGGTCTAATATATGAAACGATTAATGAGGTAACCAACTGAAAAAAGTTGTGCCAAATAAAGCTTAACAACACGAAGTCAATCCATGTGGACATCACAAACAAAATGAATTCAATTCCACCCAGTAAGCATGTTTTCAAAGATTCCAAAACAAAGTTTTAAGAAACATCGTAAGCGCGCCATGACACGTTAGAAATTTCGATCTTCATCGGGATCTGGGAACACCAACCGTCCACGATTCCATATGCAAGATCAGAGATTGAAGCGAAAAACCCTTGTGACTTAGTAGTACCCTAAAACATTAAAGTGCCTATCTAACATTGCATTTTTTTAAAATTAATTAAAATTGAAATTAATTTTTTTAAATCAATAAATATTTATTTACCTTGAAAGAAAACTGCTCGTTAGTTTGCTCATAAGCTAGTTGTAGTACTATGAAATGTAAACAAAACCATTACTGATTTTCAAGGCTTAATGTCAGTTTTTTCAAGCTAAAATTTGACAACATCAATACCCAGTGAACTTGTGAATCAGAATCATTAAGCCACCAGTTGCTTTGAAGCGGATCGAAGTTTTTGGTTAAGAAATATACCAACCATGATGTTATCATTGCAATTGCAGTTATAATTTTAAGGTATATGACGGCTGCCTCAATCCTTTCGGAATTTGTACATCATACCCAATATATAATATAATTCGCATAGTTTTATTAAAATTCGTATTCTTTCTATATTTCTCATAAAAAGTATATAAAAATTTTATCACATCGAGTTCATCCAAAAATGTTTATATGTGTAATAAAGCCAACAGTCAGCTTTATAATGCTTTGTTTGAGGTGTACCCAAAATGTGTCACTAACACAATTTTGTTTGGAAATTTCATTTTATAGCTTAGCCTCAACACAAAGCACCAAAATGTTATTGCTTGCGGTCGGTCGGTTGGTATAGGTAGGTAGTTCATCAATGTCAGTACTCTCGAAAAACAATGACAGTGAGATAAAAAGCTAAGATACAAAGTCGTGAGTTTCTCTTCTTCATTTAGCGTATCCGTACCCGGAATGTACAGAAGCTACAGCTCATATTCACTTAAAATAACAATCAATCTGCTAATAAAAAGAATGATACAAGAATGTACTCGTATATATCTTATGATTGTGAACAAAGAAACAATAAGAAAACGATTAAATTACAATGACTGTGCATCATCATCAATGGGGCCAATCGGTATGGCACAGCACAATTACAACACACTACGATCAGAGGTTCGGGTAGGTACCGGTAACGGTTCATACTGCGTCCCCAATCTTTTTTGAATATGAAACAATAGCTCATTGAAACTATAAGCGAATAAGTACTTCGTGCACTTATTTCATTTATTTTATTATTTGTATTTTTATTTTAAAGAAACACTTAAGGTAGTAGGGTTTTATTTTTGTCAAACGGACATTGTTAAGCGTGCGCGTTCTCAATTGCATTACTCGATGATAAAATTCACAATCGTAATTACAAGTGGAAATGTGGAAAAAAAATTGCATTTCTATAGATACTACGGGAGAAAGTTCTATTTGTTCAACGGTTGATATTCGTTGCATAAGGAAGATTTTTTGTCTTCAAGGGATTTAAAATTAAAACAAAACAAAAATTCACATTGGTGAAAGTTTCTTGAATATTATTGCGACAAAATGCAGAACCAGATCTTATAGTTATCTTGTATTAATTTTTGAAAAAGTCGGAGATGATCATGAATATTAAAGTTTTCAAAAGTAGCGTAGACTGAAGCTAAAAGTCCAAAAGGCAAACAATGGACTTTTTTCTGTATCAAGTTCAGCCGGCATAGCATTCTAAAAATTGAGATTAACAAATGTTGGTCACATCGTTAAACAGTTTTTGATCAAACATTTCTTCAACTGCCAAAAACTGTAAAAAATGTTCCTTCGCTCTTCGATGCTTAACTTTTGAGTTTTCTTACATTTAGCGTGTTAATACATGGCTGACAAATTGCCTTTCTTGGAAAAAGTTTGTACTGGACTACTGATAAAACGGGAACAATTAGTTCCGATATATCTCTCTTTTTACTTTTGTATTGAGTTTTGTAAAATTTGTGTCTTAATAGATCACTTATTGGAAAAAAACACAATTTCTATATCAGTATTTTGTAACGACTCGGAAACATTTGATTTATGTAACCCAGAATAACCATTGCATCATCCACTTATTAACAGAGAAAACCCGCCCATAACAGATTTAATAAATAATTAACATTGACAGACCGACAGTAATTAGGTTTAATTTAATGCAATACATGCAACCACTTTCCGACTCCTGTTAACAACTCTGTACCTATATTGCAGGCACCCATGTTTCTGTCTTAAGTCTTTTGTGTTCTATAAAGTTGGCTTCATCTCTATTCCTTGCACACTGCCAGTGTATAGCAACAAACTTCCCACAATTATTAGTGAATTGATTCTGTGAAATAATTCTCATTACCGTTTAAATATTTGACGGATGCGTACGATGCAGTTTATGCGTTTGTCGTCACCGTAAATCATCAGCCATAGCTAATCTTAGACTATCCTTTTCTTGATTGTCCTATCGAAGACAGCTATCGACATTATTTGGGCACACAAAGGCAACCCAATAACTACTTCCAAGACGGTCGTAGTTCGTTATTAAATCTTAAAAAGTCCACTATTAACTTTTTAACCAACAGATGGAGGAAAAAATACGAGATGTAACAAACAAGCCGCTTTTCGGTTTAATTGAAGTGAATGCCACCTACTACACGTCGTTTGTGGTTAGATGGATGGAGTTCTGATGGCAGCAGCAACAACTGCTATCGTTCATTGCATCGGGTAAATAGTTTGTGTGTGTTGTAGACCGCATGTTTTCACGGAAAAGAACACAAGGCATGACTACTCATGGCTGTGCGCTAATAATAAACGCATAATTGCAAAATGTTTCATAGCAATCAACCACATAGTAGACACACAACAATTCTCAGCGAGTGAAGCAAGCGCGCTGGTAATCTGATCGACCGCAAGCATCAGTTTGAGGAACATAATAAGGCAAAAAGGATTTCTCTGCAGATATGCCCAACCTGACTCTGCCTAGCTCTACTTTCAGTCGTCACAAGTTTGACGTATTTTTAATTGTATTTTTTGTAAATTTTTTCTTACAAAATAAAGTTTTTCTCTTTTTAGATTTTTAATTCTAAGCGGACATTTCCGCCCCCTCTCTATTACTACCAATTACGTGCCTAACAAAAGTTTCTCGTTTATTTTCAATCATCATTGTTTCGATCTTTGTAGCTTTTTCATGAACTTCCTTGAAATACCAACACGATTTTTACTTCAATTCGTAACAATAATTTGAAATTGCAATTAATAACGAAGGGAATTGCCGGTTTTTTGCTTTGTTTTTGATTTAAGAAACGAAAAATTAAATGCCAAATCAAAATTGAGCTTGCCATTCAGTAGATTTTTTCTAATTCGCTGAATAAGTAATTTAATTGAGATGTACAATAATAACCAACGTGAGTTGGTAACACACAGAATGTTGGCTTACTCTGTTTTATCATTAGATTTTGCCTGCGGCCTATTGATGACGCTATATCTCTATTAAATTAATAATATATCACGCCTGGCAAAAACCATCGTATAAATTACAACTTAAATCACTCGATCGATGTATAACGACGATCATCGCGTAAGGATTTTAATCGCATGCGCTTTACACTATTTCATTAGTTGCTGTGGCTGTACATGCTCGGAAATTGCTAGTCAACTATTTAAACGATATATAAAAAAACATTTGAGAACCTATGATTATCCTATTATTCACCGGATAATACCCAGCTTGAGAAAATTGCTCGGAAATTTGCCATCACGTTTGGTAATTGAAATTTTAGTTTAAGATACTTGTTGCGATATTATTTATACGACAGTTACTGTTGGTGCAATTTATATTAGGAATACATTTTACCTCTTCCAATAGTGAGATGATGTCCATTTTTTTAAAATGCGTGAATTAAATGTTAAAAATAATGTCCATTCGATGTTGGATTTATATATGGTACTGTTGGTATTACGAACACAAATGAACAAACCATTTATAGATTAGCTAAGTCGGTCCTTCCAAATGATAAATGACGGAATCACTTATTAACTGTCAGCTTTTGAAATATCTTGAATTACGAAAACTTCTCAACGATCGCCAATATGGTTTCCGTGGACAACGTTCCACTGTTGATCTGATGGCTTATCTAACCGAAAAGTGGAATCAGTCCTTTCACAAATTTGGTTAAAGAGAAATTGTAGCACTTGATATTTCAAAGGCATTTGACAGAGTTTGTCACCAAGCTCTTCTGTCAAAAATTCGTGCATTTGGAATCGATGTAACCCTGCTTCAATGGATTAAGAGCTTTTTTTCAAACCTTTCTCTTCGGATGTGGAACTAAAACAACAGCGTATGTTAAATTCATTAAATTCTGATCTTGACGGCATAAAAAAGTGGGGAGAACACAATAAAGTCAAATTTAACGCTTCCAAATCAAATGCTGTCTTATGTCGTTGAAGCGAAATAGCAAATTCCAGCCATTATCCATGGCACTTGCAACGAGAAAGCTGAAA
Organism: Nephrocerus scutellatus; assembly: GCA_947095585.1. NCBI lineage: Eukaryota > Metazoa > Arthropoda > Insecta > Diptera > Pipunculidae > Nephrocerus > Nephrocerus scutellatus. Next base: position 28,877,720 of record OX352765.1, on the reverse strand, counting down.
AACTAGCAACACTTGGTATATGTGTCAACGACAAGCTTCATTATAATGACCACATATTCAACGATGCAAAAAATGATGCGAAATTCCTCGGCTTCCTAACACGGTGCAAGAAATATTTCACTCCCTCTGATCTGGCTACTATTTATAAGACATTCATTCGCCCCAAACTTGAGTATATCTCTCATGTCTGATCAAGTGCACCTAAGACCACCCACCTTCCATCTTCTTCATAGAATACAGATCTGTGCGTAAGAATACTATACTATGTATACCATTATGTATTCTCTTGTTATACCTACCAATAGGTAACATTGGAAAGTTTGTATAATAAGCTATTAAAAAACGTTTGGTATTTTAGACAGTCTGACAAAATATAACCGTATTTTTATGTTCTTGAAAGTGTTGAAAAGGGAACACAAATGGGATAAATCAAGGATTAAGCTATGAAGATAAAATTTTCCAGAGCTCCGCACTTTTATAATGTATTAAAAATAGTTTTGTAATTAGCGTAGTTTTAGGGCATCCTTATGCACCCTTATAATGTATCTTTATATTTAGAGCCAATTAAAAAAATTGTATCCAGATTAAATTATCATCCAGATTATTAGTCGTCTAAGCTATTTATGTACGGACTGTCAACGAAAAATTAAACAATGACACTTTTTCTAATTGACTGTCTCCAGGTAGAATCCCTTATTATACATACTGGCAAAAATACCAGCTGTTAAAAAACTTAAATTTTGATTTTTTTTTAATGTTTTTAATGTTTCGTCTTTTCTAAGGCATTTTAAATCAGCACATTTCATGTGGCATCATCGCATTTACGTTTATTCAGAATGCCCCTAATCACCCATATAGCCATTTATCTTTACAATGTCAGCAGTACGTCCATTCATGCTTTTGTGTAATTTTTGTTGCCAGAATGCAGCCCGAATAAGCGACATCAGAAACAGGTAACAGATCACAAGGATTCGACTTGGATGGCAGACCATTGCTTCTGTATAAATGACCAACGACCGACCACATATGGTTCATTCATGAATTCCTTCAGACAAAAATATCCGCCTTCACGTACGTATGACGATGATGGTCATAACTTAAAAGTCAGCAGCAATCTGCAGAGAAAGGCAGGAAGAAGCTACACGTGCTCCAAGCAGACTAACCATCAACGAGTATGACGTACGAGTGTGTACGACTAAAACATGTTTTACAAACTTGGATTTCTGGCGGACACGGGCTGTTTGGACATTTGATACCATAGCCACTTTGCGCATTTGAGGAAACTTTTCTCAGTTATAAGTTGCTAGCTTCGCGATTTATGGAACAAGTAATGAAGAGGAGACTTTGATGGTTGGTTGATAAAATAAAAAAAATAAAAAAAACACAACAATCCATCAAGATCATTGTCGTAGTGGCAGCGAGATTATTCTGCCCCATGTCTATTGGTGTTAAGCAATAGAACGTATGTGCGTCGTGTCTGCTATCAACTCACCCAGATTATGTCGGAAGAAATGTTGTCTCAGCGCGTAATAACAGTTCGTGCTTTTGCTATCGAAATTTCCAACAAGAAATAAGTGCTTGTTGTCTTATACCACAAAATCGTTAACTTGATTCATAAATTTTCAAGAGAAGTATGTGCGGATGAAGCACGTTTCACCGAAACATTGAGATGGTTTTTATTCAGATTTTAATTTTTTTAATGAGAGATACAAGTGAGTTGAAATTTGTAATTACATTCCGCACAAATTGCTGGCAAGATGGGATTTTTTTGATAATTTTAAACTTTATTTTGAATTTTATTTTTTAAACACAAAAACATAAATTTCTTGGATTGAGATTTAATACGAAATTTTTTTTATTTTTTTTTTTATTTTGATTAACTTTCTGTTATCCATTAACGGACACATCTTCGTTGCAAAAATCAAACCTAAATCTAAAAAAGTACAAATACAATACCATTCGTTGCAGTTTGATGCCGTGCAGTGTTTTCTCCCAGTGCAAACAAACACGTGCCATATTTTTGTAGTTTTTTTTTTTTTTTAATATCAAGATCGACTGCAATAGAAATACAAACCAACAACAGACGTTTGCTGTCTACTGCAAGAGTGTTGTTTGGATTTAATATTTGCACACGACAACGCTCAAGAAAGGCATTTGACGGTCAGCGCGTCTGTCTAGCGTCTAGCTGCCTATACAGTAGCATTTATGGTATTTTCAAAGCAAATAACTAGAGATACCGGATCGAATGCGTCTAAATTTGCTCGTTCGTACACTTCGTAGATGGTGTTACGGCTATGTATAGTGCCATTAGATTGCGTGGTTAAATCGAGAGATCATCATCTTGTCGCCAACGATTTTTTCAATTAGTCTAAACAACAACGCAAAACGATAGACACACTTAAGTTAATTAAAACATTAACATTAAGAAAAATGTGTTAAAGTGACGTAGACAAACACAAAATATGCAAATATTTGCCACGATAGAAATCGTTTTGATACGCGATCATCATCAGGAGTGTTGTATTTAATGTTATTTGTAATCCATAGTTGATCAATATCACCCATTTATGAATTATTTTGATTGCATTGTGAACATGGTTTCTGCAGCAGCTTAGTGTTGTTTGCCAAATAAATAGTTCTTCATTCTTCTATATTCTAATTGGAAAACAGTTCGACACACTTTTTTAGTTAAATTTTGTGTTATTCCAAGGAAAAACTCGAATCCAAGAGACAGTCATTTAAGTCAAGTCAACAATCCTTTGATTTTGATTTAATAATTTTTACTAGTGGAAGGTTTTGAAACAGAGCTTTAATCAAATTTGTGTACCCTAAAACCGGAGCCAAAATAGGATACTCGTATTGCAGATTAGTTTCTTGCTTCGAATAGAAACCCAATTGAGCATTCATTCTTCACTATTACCAGTCTGTTGCGTCAGCATAACCTGAACAATGCGGGGGGGAATAGTACAAGAAAATGAAAATGTAGCTCTATGGCCGACGTAATAAGTGACACATCCAATTCCATTTGCAGGGTTCTATTATTGTTACCATTCTCTGCCAATCTGCCAATATCAGTAGATCTCCAATTCGTATTGCATTAGTTCCGTATACATATATTTTTTCCGAAAAAGATTTAGTATATTATACAGCGCTATCTTCATACTCAGCTGTTTAAAAATAAGCATTGTATCAGAACTAAGAAATTACCAAAAGCCATCGCGTATATTTAGGTTATATGTGGTAGTTGTACCATAGATGTACATGTATATAAAAGTTATATTTGGTACTTTTACCTTATATCTAGTTGTTCTTATATATAAAATATATGTGGTGACTTTTTTTAGCCGCCGTGGCTCAGTGGATAAGTGCATGGACTTCTAAACAGGAGGTTCGTGGTTCGAATCCCAGTAACAACAAAAATATTTTTCACAGTCTCACCTCTCGCGAATTTCCGACAAACGTCCGTAACTTGTCAAGGAAACCTTCTCAATTCGCCGTTCGGATACGGCTTTAAACTGTAGGTCCATTCCATTTGTGTGCAAAAATAAACGTGCCCAACACAAATGGTCGCGAGATGCTAGGACTTGCACAGCAACGTTCTGTCTCTCCGAATATTATTATTATAATGAGTTTTATATGAAAATTCACCAATAAGTTCTGGTATTTGGTAAATGATTCAAATGAAGCACATTCTTGAAGCTGTTTATTAGGTATTCCCCTATACTTTATCACAATGAGTTAGTTATGATTTGGATTCACACCAGAGTACTTGCAAGCCGATAGAGCAGTATTATATGAGAATATAAGTGTTATTGAGAATATAAGTATTGTATGTGTGAATAATAAGTAAACACCAGTGCAATGTTTTGAACTCTTGCTATGTGAAGTAAAGTTGTAATTTGTGCATAAACGAACTTTTCTTGTTTTTATTTTTAAAATCCAATACACAAAATTTTGTTACAATATTCCTTCAAAATTTCGCAGCATCTATTTATTATATGGGTGATTACTTTTCAGGTTTCGCAACTGTATAAAAGTTCTGTCAGGCAATTTGTTCTGAAGATCTTGATTTTTCCATACATTTTTTAAAGTTCTAAAATCTTGTCCAGCCTTATGTATTCTGTTCGAAACTTCTGCAATTATTCCACCTTCATTTGCCATATAACTTTCAGCTGTCTGCTGTTCGTCAATCCTGAAGTTGCACATGCCGCTTACATTTACTCGATTCAGTTTGGTTTTGGTTACGTTTATGGTTAGGCTTATTTGTCTGGCGTATTCTAATTTTCAAAGTTTTACTTCCATGTCTGATTTGATGTACGTATGTTAGTAAAAAAGTATCATTGGCAAAATGAAGATATTCAAGGCGCTCAGTTAAATTCCATTCAACACCATACGACTAACCATTTGCTTTATTCGTTAACCAATTAAGGATTCTTAAAATCTATGAAGATAATGTACAATGGAGACTGCCATACGCATTGAAACAGCCAATGATATGAAGTGTGTTTATATATGGTCTATCGATAAGGTCAAAAAGGCTTGCTATTTTGTTAAAGAGTTTTCAAAAACTTTTAATAGCCGCTATTGTACAAGTATTGATAATATTTTAATAATAGTAAGAAGCATACCAATTCGAACAATGATTATAGGACCTTCTGTCCAATTAGCTATTTTTTATGTCGCCTTTTCTTTGTTTAATGATATCCCTGAAGTATAAAATGTTTATCTAAAGAGAAAGTTATCGATATTAAATACAAAAATTTAAAACAAAATTTTATAATATATTTCATATTACCGAAAATGATTTTTTTTATATAATAGCATTACTTGAATATCTTCCCACACCAAGAAAACCAATAAATTTAACAAGGTGTTAAATTTATGTGAGCAAGGAATGGTGTACAAATGAACAGTTTATATATTCTCATTGAATTGATAACAGAATCCGAAAAAGCGTTGACTTTTCAATTTTTAAATTTCGCTTCGCTTTTCGTAGAGAAACAAATTTTTCCGCTGACCTGTCAAACATATTCGTACGTACTTGTACAACACAATTCCACAATATATTCTCGTCTGATTCTTGGTAAATGCGATCTGATCAGTTTTTTGCTTTTGCATTCAGCTACCAGCACTCGTATGTCACAGCTTGAAAACAACAGCCAACAAGCACAATAATGACACAAGTCAAATGACACACCACGCTGTATTGGCCAATCATATACCAGCATAATATAAACATTAAAGGTTAAATTCCTTTTCAGTTTGGGTTCACATATCTCAATCAACGGACGGACAGTGACAGAGCATAAACTGTGGCCAATCGACCAAACTGCACGCTGTTACTGCCTATTGAACAGTCACTAGTTAGCCAGTCTGGCTGCCAGTCAGCCGCAGTCAGCCAGTCAGGTCGAATCTAATGCTGTCGGGAAATTCAATACGCCTTAGAAGTGATTTCTTTATGATGCATTGGAACGGTTGCTCTATGGTTTACTAGCGGTCTATTCTTTTGAAAGATCGTGCAGCAGGTGTCACGCTGAGAAATGTTGAACTATGAAATACAGTGATTTGTTTTTAAATCAACATAGAGTCACAAAGAAAATATGAGTCTGATGCAAGTCCTGGCTAGCACTTAATATACATCCCTATGATATAGTCTGTACTGTATTTTGGATTACAAATTTTATTTCTTTATTAAGGTTTAATAAACATGTGAATGGAAGTTTTCGCTACACATTTGTCATTCAGAATTATTTAAATATTAAGCTACCATATAATTAATAATTGATGGGTCTATTCAGGATATATAGAATACAGCCGTAAACGGCTACTCTATGTCACATATATATTTACAATCTAGATAAAAATTTGTGCGTTTTTTGATGTGCCAGGAATAGAACCCGTGATAACCACTGCACAACCCACACTTATTATATTATTTAATCACAGTATCAGAAATGGTGGGCTGAAAAGAATATCTTGCATTGGTGTTACAATGAATTACAACGAATTCTTGAAATTCCTTGGGTCAATAGTAGTCGAAATTTTAAGCTTGGTAGACTCTAATAGGCAGACCACATAGCTCGGAGAAATGAAGAGGAGGATGCCTATCGTCGACTTCAATTCAGTACCGTTGGAGATTTTATGTTTTGGACCAGCATTGCACTCTGATTTTAGGCGAAAAAATAGATCAGATAAAGGAAAAGGTGCTGCACTCTTAGTGCACAATAATATCATGACGTGTAAAAATAATTTTTCGGATGGCCCGACAAAATAAATAAATTCTTTGATCCGGTTCACAAAAACACATAGCTTCAATAACTATGTACTTTCTTTTATTTAACGATATGCATACTATCAATCATCTCTCGCTACTAAATTTTCTGTCTAACATGCATAAATTTTGGTATTAACCCTAATATTGGTAAACTTGTGTTGGAATTTCTTGTCAAGTGAACGGCAAATCATTCATCAAAATCTTATATAACTGGAACAGTAATTACCTTTCCAACACGTGGATGGAAAAGTTGAATGGATTGAAATTAAAACTTCATGGTTCTAGTTTGTCACTTGAAGACACAAATAAATGAGTTTGACTATTTATCGGAAAAAATAGCCAAGATTTACCAGTAATCACCAACATCGGAATTGGTAGTCTTGGGCGATTTCAATGTCCACAATGATACTTGGTTGATAATTAGGAATAGTAGAGATCGAACAGTTTTACCGAAGAACTATTTTCAAATATTAATCTTCTTACCCAACATATAGGTATCGATAAGCCAAATATAGGTATCCCGATACTAATGGCCAATCACCTCACATTTTAGACTTATTTCTAACAACTATGCCATAGAAATATTCAATTGATGTATCTGCTCCATTAGGTCTTTTCGACCACGATCTGGTTATAGCCAAATTTTTAATAACCCCAGCCTTGTAGAGCCCACTCGTAAACGGCCACTCTGGCAGTTCAAAAATACTAACTGGGAGCTGCTGAATAAATTTTTTTATTTGATTGGTCAACCTGATTTTTCAACAATAATGCTGATAAAACATCTCAACTTATAATATTCGTAAGAATAAGTGGTTTAATGATAAATGTAAGTCAACAGTTGCTAGTAAAAAAGCAGCCCATTTGTACTACGTTAATTTCACTTTCGAAGAAAACCTTGTTAAGTTTTCAATAGCCGGAAACCAAGAAGCAAATGCTATAATAAAGAGAACCAAAATATTATATGACCTCAACATTCGAGAAAGAATGCGAAACATTTTGGATTCAGACATAAACAGTCCAATTTTTATGTCGTTTGCTGCCTGGGTAAAAGGAAACTTTGCAGACAGATATTCTATATAAAACTGGTATTTATAAAGATAATCTCTTTTTCTGGTGCGTCTACCCTTCCAGGCCCAGGAATGTCTAAAATATATTTCCGACAACGGGTTGTTTCTAAAATTATTAAAGAACTTGACCACAACAAAGCAACTCGACCCGATGGTATTTCGCCATTATTATTGAAAAGATGTCATCATACTTTGACAAAACCACTTAGCATATTGTTTCATCTCTCAATGAAGATAGTTGTTTTTCCGTCAACTTGGAAAATAGCTTATATTCAACCCGTCTCGAAAAAAGGTAATAAATACCTAATAACTACCGCTCTATTGCGCTGTTGTCGGTTCTATCGAAGGTAATGGAATCAGTCGTTAATTTCAAACTAATGAGCTATTTGAATACAAATGCTCTTTTATCCGATGTGCAGTATGGATTTCGAAAAAATTGCTCTTCAGGTGAACTTATGATGTGCATGACTCATTGTTGTCAGCAAAGCATTGAAAGTCTAAGTGAATCTATCGTTGTGTCCTTGGATATGCTCAGGCTTTTGCTTGACTATGGCATTATTGTCTTATAAATAAGATAATATAAGATGGCATGAATTGAGGATTATTTATGAAACCGAAAAATAAAAGTTGTCATCATCATCGCATGGGATCAATGCTGGCGTGCCACAAGGGTCATCCTTATCGCCTACGCTTTTCTTAATATATATCAATGACCTGTCGTCTTCTAAAACTTGTGATATCCATTTGCAATTCTCGCTTGATTGGCTCGCGTTAATTAATTAATTCGACTATTCTGTTGAATATTCAAGTCATTCTCGATTGGGGCAGTTCTAATAGGGTGGAATTTAACCCAAATAAATTCCAGGCTTGACTTTTTTCACAGAAGGCAGTTCAGCATTACGTGCCACCAGTAATTAATGGTGCCACTATTGCGAGATCAGATTCACTTAAAATGTTAGGTTTGAAAGTTTCAAGTAAACTTTCTTGAAAGGAACATATTTATGGAATTTCAAAAAAGCAAGCCAATGTTTGGGTTTTATACGGCGTTGTAACTTCTACTTTTACTACCCTCTGAAGTATTATTATTATATAAAATTTATGTTCGACCAATTTTGTAATTAATTAGCTGACCCGACAGACGTTCTGATGTCCAGCTTTCAATAAATTTGTCTGTGATCGTTTTGTGAATTTGTGAAGAGCTATTTGAAATGGTGGTATTTTGAAGGTCTTTTGAGGGTCTTTTGGAAAGTCTTTTGAAGATCTTTTGAAGGTTTTTTGTGTGTCCTTTGATGATCATTTAGGATTGTTAATGATTCTTGAATGATTCATTTGTTGGTGCTTTGGTGGTCTTTTAGGGGTCTCTCTGGGGTTTTTGGGGTCTTCTGGATATCTTCTGGTAGTCTTTTGAGTGTCTTTTTTGGGGTATTTTGCGATTCTTTTTAGGGTATTTCGGAAGTCTTTATAATCCTTTTGGGGTCTTTTGCTGGTCTTTTGAAGGTCTTTTGAGGGTCTTTTGGAGTATTTTGGGGGTCTTTTGAGGGTATTTTGGAAAGTCTTTTGAAGATCTTTTGAGGGTCTTTTGGAATATTTTGGGGGTCTTTTGAGGGTATTTTGGAAGATCTTTTGAAGGTTTTTTGTGTGTCCTTCGATGATCATTTAGGATTTTTAAAGATTCTTGTATGATTCATTTGTTGTCCTTTGGTGGTCTTTTAGGAGTCTCTCGGGGGTTTTTGGGGTCTTCTGGATGTCTTCTGGGAGTCTTTTGAGTGTCTTTTTGGATGTATTTTCTTTTTAGGATATTTCGGAAGTCTTTATAATCCTTTTGGGGGTTTAGGGGTCTTTTGGGTGTCTTTTTGGAGTCTTTTAGGGGTCTTTTGGGGAGTTTTTTGAGGGTCTTTTGGGAGTCTTTTGAGGATCATTTAAAGAATATAAGAGTTCTAAGACTATTGTTAGTAATAAATAAATAACTTACGTCTATACATGCTTAAATTAGTTAATTAACATAAGTTTCCACTACTTTCTCTATCTTTATTTTTCTTAAATATATACTAAGTTCCTACTCAGAGAATAAAAATTTAAAGTTGTACAAATAGACCATAATTGATCTTTCATGGAATCCGACATACTTTAATAGTTTTTTAGTAAAACATCCAGATATTTAAAGCAGCTACACCATGCGACCAGTGTAATGTTATTTAGTTACTAGAGAGATTTAATGCAAATATCTGACGAATAATGATACTTGAAAACAAGGTAAAATTTAAAGATCGTAAATCATCTGAATTTAATGCGCGCCGCGCTTTTTCGTCAATTTTTGCTGGTCCCGATCCGAGGAGATACGAATATCTCTTATAAATCTAATACGCGTTTGACCATAGCAGCGTCGTTCAAAGAGGCGATCGATTTTATGCTCGATGCTATATATATCTATATATATATGCTTTGCACAGTGATGTACGAGTATTTAGCACTTTTTGTTAGCATCGTGGCAATGATGATGCAAGAACGCGCAGTGAATTGCACCGTCGCGCACTGGACATGAACGCAAAATATAACTCACGATCTTTATTTGTGTTGGATGGATTGAATAAGTAAATTGAATTCAAGTGGAATGGACGTTATACTTGACTGTTTTTTCTGCTGGGATTGATTTCGAACGGTGCTCATTTGGTGCTGGCGCTTGGCCGCAGTACGCTCGCGCAATTATGAAATCCTTTTCGCCTTTACCTTTTGTTGTTTCGTTACGTGTTAGCAAGGCCGGGCGGTGACTTAGCAGTAAAAACCACAGTAAATTGGACTAAATGGCGTGGAAAATGAAAATGAAAAATTGCCGAAAATCTGCGTCTCTCTGTTTAGGTGTATATGTGTGTGTATTTGGCGAGTTAATTTGCTATCTCCAATTGCAATGATGATTTTTTGCCATTTGGCCAAATTAATGTGAACGAAGAAGTAAAAAAAGCTGCGTTTTGGGTGGATTAATTTTAACGATATGTTTGCTTATTGCAATAAATCACGTAGTTTTTGTTTGACATTTTGCAAATATATGTGAAAAGTGGTTTGTATTGGTTGTGCCATTAAATTTCCCAATTTAAAAAAAAATAGGGGGTTTTTTGATGTCTAAAACCAACTTTCGAATATCAGTTCCAGATCAAACCATTTGTATATTTTAAATTTTTATATGTTTTAAATTTATACAACCTACTAATAATATGCGTGCTAACTATTTTCCATCGAATTAAAATAAACAATAAAAACCGGAGCTCAATTAAAAAAGTCATTAAAAAGTTTAATTGTAACTTGAAGTCCCGGAGGAAGAGTTAAGCGTAAGAACTTTAAGTGTTAAGAGACTGACATTATTTGTTATTGATGGTTGCGCGTGATAATTTATATTCAGCGATACCAATTAAATTGGGCCATAAATTTTTAACAATTCCAGTTTCGATTGAAAATCTTGCTAATAAAGTGCGTACATCTTCGCATAAATATTTGAAATCAATAAAAATCTCTTAATTAAGACAGACTGAATTAGATCTCTTGGTCAAATGTGTCTTTGCAAGCATCTTAATTAGCCAAATCGTTCCCAAGCATCTTAATTAGCCAAATTTATAGCGGATGTCATCAAAGAATCTAAATGTTTTCTAACAAAGAATTTCAATTTTTGATCAAACAAGAAAAAAACTCGCACATTTTTGTTATTAGAAAAATTTCTACTATCCCCCCAAACAAGAATTTATAAGAAAAAATTTATACTTTTTCATCATACAACTGGAATTCGGCTCACATAGATTATAATCAGCACTGAGAATCCCACGTGAGGTGGATTTACATGGACTGTTGTGTTATGAATGGAGAGCATCACATCTAATCATGTCTGTTGTACACACACACACGCAACAAACTCACTATCTGTCATATAAACGTTTGACCAGCAAGTTCCTGAAATTGCACTGCATTTCTTGATTCAGCACGAACGTATTCGCGCCTTTCATATCTTCGGATAGCCTACGAGAATAAACGTAGCGCACGTATCGTCCGAGCAATGGTAACAATTTATCAGTGTGTCTACATTGGATGAATACGATCTTGCAGGTTACCTATCATTCACGATGATAGAAAGCGTAAATAGTAGAAATTCTTCACCGTTTCAAAGCAGTCATACTCTCACTACGATACAACTACGTGCCCCGTCGCTTATAATCATCCCCAGCTGAATTATAATTCACCCGAAGTCTTGCTGCACTGTTGATTGATGAGCCATTTAGATTCTCTACAAGTTTTAATTTTGAAATTTTAGTTTTGAAATCCTTGTTTGTAGACATGATGGATTGTGGCTGAGTTTGATGTAATTTTGAAAGCAAATTGGTAGCAATATTCGTGGGAATATATGGTTACCGCTTATGGCCTACTAAATTTATGTTAAGTGGGTAACTCCTGTGCTTTTTGCAGTCAAGCTAGTAGATATTTGGTGTAAATCGCGAGACTACTGTCAAAATACAGATATATAGGGATATTCTTCTGCATTAAGCCTTTAACTGAACCAACTGAACCAACTGACAGTTTTGTTAGCAAATAACTGAACCAACTGACAGTTTTGTTGACTCATCAGTGAAAAATTTTCCGTTTATAGAGATTTGCAATACAAGGAAAGAAATTGGTTATCTTAAGACTCCCAGTTAGAAAAACAAAATTTTTCTATCTGTGATCAGGAGAGCATCTGATCGTTGTTGTTGTGAGATATTTATGATTATGATTTCAAAATGACAATGGATCATCGAAAAATTTGCTGCCTTTCGATTTATGTCTAAGTAAAATTCTTAAAGTTTTTTCAGTGATTCTCAAACTCTTATTTTTATTGATTTTCAAACTTTCAGATAAAAATTGAGAAATATCTATATGCTAATTGCCATTGTCACTCATGTGATTATAAAACTGTGATAAAATATCATCATTATACTATAATTCAGTGATTTACAAACATTAAACAGATATATAAACCATAATGGCAGCAATTCTCCTTTAGTATTTATCATACTTTTCTCTCAGTGTTTCTTAAAGTTTTAAATAAATATTGAGATTTATTTTTGTTGTAAGACAATCGACTTTAAATTAAATTACGCAAAGTTATTCAAAGGCTTATTCATCACACACATTCGGCCACACTCATCACACAATAATTTTAGCTGTTTTTATCGAAGTTTTTGGTTCTTCTTTTTCGGTAGTTGTAATTAGATAATAATAATAATAATAATACTCGGCGTGACAGACCCTGGTGGTGCAAGGCCTGGCTTCACAACTAGCTTTTTTACGTTCTCACCTCTCCCGAATGACCGACAAACATCCGAGAGTAACTTATTAATAACATATTTTAACTGATTTCGACTAAACTTACAATTACAGAAACCAATTTTTTGACAGTACTAATATTTTTTGTAATTTTTGTTTAGATTCAAGTGCACTTAAGCGAACTTTGAAAACGCAATCGATAAATGACGTATACATCAAAATATTCCTGTTTATGAAATATAAAAACACGAAAATTGGATAGTGCCCAGAAGAAATGTATTTTGAAAACAAGGAATGTACAGTACCAAACATACATTTATATGATACCAAGTTGCTCGCTTAAGTCTTTTGTTTCATTTTTCGCAATTAGTCTTGTGCAACATATAAAGTTTATTATGTTTGCCGGTATTTGTAAGAAAACAATAAAAAATCAAACTGCGAGCTATGAATATGAATTTGCCAACAATTTTGTATTGTATTGTGTGTCAAAGTATTTGACACTGCCAACTGCTATATGAGACTTATACATGTGCTTTCTAGTATTGTGTATCAATGATTTGACATGCCCAAGAGCATAAAAATCTTGTCCACCGTTAGGATAAAATCAATTTAAAAGAACAAATATCCAACTACAAAGTATCTCAGGCATCTCAGCACAGCAAAGCAATCGTACAAGGCCTGAACTTTGACGATGGCATAACCGCGGAACGGACAACGTTGAATAATTGTGCCTGTCTGTTGGTCCAGCATTTCGCATCAACGTCCATTTTTAACGACGAATAATAAATTATGAATCTGGGAATTTGTAGCGTAGCACATAAATACCAAATTGTCAAAGCCAACAACAACTGTATGCTGTATGTAGGGAGTAATGGAACTTTGCCATGGCCCCTATGACTAATTTTTGTTTGACAAATTGTTGAGATTCGATTCGATTGTCGGTTGGTAAAAGTTGATTTGGATCTATCTCATGGATTGAATTATTGGCTGCACGCGTCACATGTCACACTCGTACTTGGTCAAGACGACGATCTTCAAGAGACACTTCTGCGAAATTGCACCCCAGGGATCGACACAAGCAATATAGTTATGCGGGACAGATAAAAGGACACATTGATTGCTATTATTTTCGGCCATTTGACGGGCATTTCACTCTGTATGATTGATTAGATCGGTAGTGGATTGGCGTACATATCGTGGAGCTGCTAGTCAAAATGAAAAAAATAATAATATCAATTTTATATTAGTAAAAGGCAGTATACTAATCATGAAAATTTTCAAACTCGCTATTTTTGCAGATTTTCCCATTTTCGTATCGCCTGAGTCAATATATAATATATATAAATAATAATAATAATATTCGGCGCGACAGACCATTGCGGTCCAAGGACTAGCTTCTCGCGACCATTTGTGTTCCGCTCGTATATTTTTGGACACAAATGGAAGGGACCTAAAATTTAAGGCCGGATCCGAACGGCGAATTGAGAAGCTTTCCGTGACAAGTTATTACTCTCGAAACATTTGTCATCCATTCGCGATAGGTGGGACACCATTAAAAATACTTTTGGTGTTACTGGGATTCGAACCACGAACCTTCTGCTCAGAAGCCACACGTATTTCCACTCAGCCACGGTGCCCACACGATAGCTTATTAGTCGTGCAAATAAAAAAATTATTGGAGGAATCGGAAAGCAATTTTTTCACGCTCCTTTTTAAGTCAGATGTACTAAGTTTAGTAAGTAGGACAAATGAAAAAAATTACTGTGGTCGTTCAAATTGCAGACTACGATGTTAGATCACCATTTTACAGCCAAGCTTTCTAAAAAAATATTTCCTAGCCGGAATATGCGAATCTGATGTTGGTGGTCTGTCAGTGTCGTGATGGAATGCAACATTGTTTTAACATTATATTCACTTTTTTCTAATCACATGCTGCAATCTTCTGATATGTTGGCAGTACAGTTTAATGAGATAGAAAATAGTGTAACTACTTTCGTGTAACAATTTTGTTTTTAATCGGATTTGTCAAGCTTCAAGTATCTTCGTCTACAACAATTCATTTGTTATAAATTTTCATCGCATATAGTAATTTTTTTAGAAATGGTTCAGCATCATTCATTTCATTTTAATTCATTCAAGATTCAGCTCAATACCTCAATATTTGGCTGTGGTCCTTTACTCCAATAGGCGTATGAGGAACTGATGATGATGAATATAAAATATTTTTATAAAATGGATAAGTACGCTTTTATGTTTGATATTTAGTTTGCATTGATAATAAGGATGAAACCATTCAAAAAATTATAGCAAAAAAGTAAATACTTGGCTTTATCGGAGAATGTTAAGCGTGTACCTTTAATAGAAGGAGGGTTAACATGTGGGATTTTGTATTTCCTAGTAAAGTGGACAAGTTCAGTTTTGTGTTTACTGTGTTGTGTTTACTCCTAAACCGCAGCGATCTGTTTTTTAAGATGTTAGGGTACTTTCCTGAGACGGCAATAGCAACATCATCCGCATAAGCGACCACTCGGCAGAACTCCCTCTCATGCATATAAACAGCTCATTAACAACTAAGTTCCATAGAATAGGGGACAGGAATCCACCTTTTGGGGTTCCTTCCGATCTTCTGGCAGACGACACCCCCACTTTAGAGTTAACATCGTATTATTATAACAAGCCAACTTTAATCATCAATGTAAATTGCAATATGTGAAGTAATGATAAAAGATTAGTCTTGAAGGGATTTTCGAAGCAAGAGTAATTGCCAAGAAAGAAATTAAAAAATTGCTCTTTTGCATTATAAATTCCGTTCTCAAAATGCCATAAGAATTAACCGCCAGAATTTATTGAGGTCACCCTCCTAAGCAATCAACATATGTATCATAAAATTCCAAATTATGGGAATAGATTTAAAATAAACCCGATAGTTTGAGTTGTCCCGCCCGAGAATTCAGCGCTCTACGCTCAATGACTCATTCTACCCGGCTGCATGCAATTTTCAATAGCACGAGTAATTTATAATTATTGATACATCGTCGTGTCATCAACACCAGGTGCTTGTGATAAATCGCCGTCAGGCAACCGATCAGAAATAATTGAGGTGCCCTGGAACGCATACAATCATCATAATGGGACGTACGACGACTTTTGGCACATAACATGACAGCCCACGGTATGAGCGAAGCGAGCGTGAGCAGATTTTTGTAATATATCTAATTTTGTGCAAATTAAAATTACGTCACAATTACGAGACGACTGCGCTTTGGCCACCGGCAGAACACGACGAATTTTGCATTTTGGCAACGCAAATTTTTTCTACTTTGCCTTGGCCGGGCGCAACATTGTTTCAGTGTGGCGTGGCGCGTCGGCGGCTGGCGTGCAACATACAAAAGTGTTCAGATTTCAGCAAAAGTTTTCTAATTTTACTTATGCCAATTGAAAATGAATAAATAATCATAAATCAATCATCATTGCTGGACGTCGGTTGATTTGCTGGCTGGCTGGTTGAACTCGTGTTCAACACTTTCCATAACTAGCGAGCTTCTGGAGCGCGTGGCAAATGGTACATGGCACCCGGCGTATGCCACACGTCGCTCACTCCCTTGTCGCAATGTCCGCAAAGTATGAGTAATATGATTTATTGAGTAAACGATATAAATATATCTGCCACCGACAGTTAGTCCGATGTCAATGGAACAAGATCAGAACAATGAAACAAAAAAATCCTTGACATATTTATTATTGTTATTACCGTGAAGGGATATAATAATAATAAATCGCCATTTCGAGTGAGTGCTGTCGATTAGATTGTGGATACAGTTATTGGTCACTCGTCGAACCAAAAAACACATTTGTTTGCTCTTTTCAACATCGGCATCCAATGCAATGGGCAAATGTTAACATTGAACCTAACTTAGTATCGCTGCGGTTGCTTATCTAAGCCACTCTATCTCTGGCTGCAAGCAGAAGTTGACAGGCAGACTCAGTCAGTGGAGTAGTTTGCCTGTAATAAAAAAAAAACATTTTTGTGGATTTAAGATAATTTTATGAATACGATGTCGGGCCACTACTGAATCACGGTGGTCTGCGATTGCCTTTTGATGTGACTGACTGGTTGACTGAGTGGCTGGCTCACTCCCCTCACCATCCAACAGACTAATGAAAGATTAGTTCAGTTTGCCCGGTTGAGTTGGAAACTGATATGGCCAAATTTTATTACCGCAACTAAATTTCAACATTCATTCATTTAGAATCGCAGTCAAAATCATGTGGCTTTTATTGCCACTGTATTTGCCAAGGAAATTTTATAATCTGCGGTAATTTCACGATTTCAATTATATGTTGTGATATCTGATTTTATGCATCGCATACAGTCGAAGATTGTTGAGTTTCGTGAACGCCGAGTTCTCATCGTGCAGTAGCAAATGGCGAGAGGATATTTTTGTTACTTCTCTGAATAAATTATCAATCGAGCTTGACAAATTGATAAGCAAAATAAGACAAATCGATTAATGTGGGACATAATATTTTTAAGTGCAATTAGCAATTTTTTTCTAATATTACTCAGGGTTATAAAAGTTAAATGTCTTTTCAATTATCTTCAATTTAACTGCAGTGATAAGTATCTGACTGTGTACCAGTTCATTTCCATAAAATTGACTTTGTAGCAAAAGTTCCAATGAGTGAGTGACAGAAGTGAATATGAGACTTAACTTTTACAATAATATTTGGCACAGCAGACAGTTGATGTCTAGGGCCTAGCCTAAGTGTTTTGCCATCTGACGCCATATCTAAAAGGCGAACCGAGAAGCTTTCTCATGGCAGTTATTTAACCGGATGATTGCCAGACATTCGCTAGTGGGATTATGAAAATATATTTTAGGGGCATTCTGAATTTCTAACTACTCGCTCAGTAGTCCAACGCTCTAACCACTAAGTCTGGGCATCGCATTTTCAGTTTTTTCCTATTTCTCTTTTTTTAACAAATTTACAGATCTGCAGAATTTCGATATTTGTTTTATGTTTGAAAAACTAACGCTTACCCTTAGTCAATCAAGAATTCGCCTGTTCCCCATTTGATCCGAGGGCGATGTTGATAGATGGTGAACTGTTCGATTGTGATATATATCTCGTTTTTCCAATGTTTGGCATGCTAGATAAGATTTCCATTTGAATTGCGAATAAGTCATAGGATATTCGGTATTGGTCGTAGAGGACTGATCACAAAATCTGAAGACGACGTGAGATTCCCAAGACTACCCATATAACAGATTTCGCTGCCAAACTTATATACTAGTATAACATTTTTTGTATATAAATAGACAAAGCTTCAGGCCATTCAAGATGTCACTTGATCTCCCAACTTTTCTTGAAGAAATAACATGCAATGCATGGTTTATTGATGCGACAAATTAAGTCCCGCCATCCTTCGCAATTATGCTGTTCATCTTTATATATATTAATTGTTTGTTCAACTACTGAGAGTAGCTCAGTTACACTTACTACATTTTCTGGTTGCCCTCAAAAATAACATTCGTAGTTCAGATTCCACAATTATTGACCTAATTTATACTGGGGAATTGTGATAAGTACCTTGCCTTGGCGAGAGATAACGTTACTCACTAAATTTATTGCCAAGTTTGTTATGTCTTCCTTCAAAAGACTGCAACTACTGTCGTATTTTCAGTAAGCTACGAACGAGTTTGACAATCGTTAAAAGTGAAATACTCGGTTTTTTTTACGAAAATAAATATCAGAAGTTTTGGCTCTTCGTTAGAAAAGGTATGGATATCATATTGTGTTTCTATTGTGGTGACCTAATTTGAATGACCTAGACGTTGTTCATCAAAAAACAAAATTTTATTTTCATTTAAGTCAACGTAAATTTTATGAATTACTTCCACATGCACTATATTCGATATATTTTGCCCACAGCTATTATTTCCGATTTTAAAAAATAGTTCGGCGGAAAGAGATATTTGGCTTTAATGAAGAGGTCATCACTGAAATAAACGCATCTTTTGGCAGATTGAAGAAATCGTACAATTCGAAAGAATCAAAACAATAGAAAAACGATGGAATAAGTGTAGTCCAAGGTTTTCTAATTCTACTGTGGTGTGGAAGATAGTCTCCTTTAAGCTCGATACACTTAGTCCAACGGTTTTTTTAAGTTTTTGTTTAGTAAAATTAATTTAAACCGCAGTTGTTACTGAAATTATTTTTGCCATTCGATAAATGCCATTCTTTGATATGTTTACCCATATGAAAGTAGTATGATAGGAAAATTATCAAATAAAAGTCTAGGAATTTCGGAAAACCTGGAAAATGAGGGATATTTAAACGGCCGGTAATAATGTGGGGATACTTTATTTACGATTCCATATAAATGGAACCCACTGTATCTAAAGCAAAAGTATTTTATTTATCAAAAAAAAAGAAAAAGATATAAATTATGTGGGAACTTGGTTTGCAATAGAGCAACTTTTTGGATGTAATTGGTTTTTTCACTTTGAGAAAAAAATTAGTCTTCTTTTTGCAAAATGCACATATGTTTATATCGTTCTTTCTGAATGTTTTGATTAATCCTCTCGCCATCACCCTACGAAAGCAGAGATGATTTTATTCTCCACCATTATGCCAAACTTTGTACGTTGCCATGTCCAAACAATGGCATAGTAACGAAAAAATACTGCTTCCTACCTTTATAGCTATTCGGTATTGAGCAATATTATGTTTTGCTCTATCGACACCGCTCATATTTTCGTTATAAAATTATATAGCTGCGGGCTGATCTATTTGCACATATTTCTTTAATTTCTGAGAAAGTCGTTCTATTTTATTAAATTGATTAAACTTCTCCGCATTTAAAGTCACTGTAACAACAGTATTATCGTTCCATTTGTATACCAAAATAGTCTCAGCTTTTGACGACTCATATTGGCAAGTACCTCTTTCGGTTTTTTTTTAAATTCCTTATTGGTAGGCAGAGGACACCTAGATGTTCGATTTTCACGGACAGTACCAGTGGCTTCCATTCCCCTAGAGGACAGTTGATGGAAAAGAGGAATTCACGAAAAGAAATTGTCAAAAAACAGGTGGAATGGTACTCCCGGATACTCAAATTGTAAAGCGTCTGCGTATTGCAAAATTACTCTACTTCCTAGAGCAAGCTGCTTGTAATTGGGTGGAATATTTGCCTAATCTAGTAGCACCAACCCAAAACTGCTTGCAGCTATGGCCTCCATAATACGGCACAATTGCTTCATCTATACTTTGCCTTTCTTCAAATGGAGCCATTTCCAAGAAGTTCTGATTTAATAAATCAAATAGTGGCCTCATTTTAGAAAACTTATCACCTGTCAGCTGTATCAAGTTATTATCGCAACAATGAATGTAAATCGATCCCTGAAAGTAGCATTGTAGACAATACAATTGCTTCATCTATACTTTGCCTTTCTTCAAATGGAGCCATTTCCAAGAAGTTCTGATTTAATAAATGAAATAGTGGCCTCATTTTAGAAAACTTATCACCTGTCAGCTGTATCAAGTTATTATCGCAACAATGAATGTAAATCGATCCCTGAAAGTAGCATTGTAGACAATAGGAAAATCACAATCCGATGATTTCTCCCAATAAATATATCTTCGTGGTACAGTTGTATATCCACTGTAAAGCAATATTCCACTGAAACATTTCATTTCGCTCGATGTCACGTTACCCAACTTGTTCTTTTGCGTAGCGTACGATTGTACCAACAAATCGATCACCTTTTCATCAAACACAGCATTAAAGTGGTATAAAGGCGATTGCAGGTTCCTGTACGTGTTACAACTCTGGAAATTCACTCGGAATATGACGGTTTACCCAAATGTATTTTTCTTTTTTTTTATCATTTGGTACGACAGTTGTATTAGAAGAAGTTTCAGCTTCTGAGCCGGATTTAGGTACCGGTTGCTCTACCTCTTGTTTATCACTTTCCTCCATAGATCGCATTCTTATGCCCAGTTAAGACAACAACAAGTTGTCTTCATTCTCACTGTCTGAGTGGCAAAATGAATTGTTGTCAGACACAACCTCAGACGGTGCACGTAATTGTGAGTCTGGTAGATGATGTAAGGTTAAAAAGTCATCCTCACCAGAGTCTTAATCGGTGACATCAGCATTTGCATTTTCAGGTTGCATAATAGTTATTATACTAGGCAATGGCTAGTTATCATCTTTTCCAATTCGTCCACTATGTCGTTGAGACGCAATTGTTTACTAAATAGTGGCCTAAAAAATTAATACAAATTAGACGTATATATTTATTACTACCGAACGTTATAACGGACACAAAATTTGACAACAAAAAAACATTACGAAAAATACAATCAAACATGAATATTATTAATTTTTACTATTATTTTAATATTCTTTACTATAAACAAAGAAAAAGTTATTGTCACAATTGGTATGTTTTTTTAAAATCTGACCTTTTTGGAAACATGATGAGACACAAATAAAATAGCAAACTTCAAAGTCAAAAATATTCGCAAAATAAAAATTTAACGGAGATCAGATATTCACACAACCGTCGTCTGAAAGCTAAAATGTATACTGGTTACAAGCAATAAATGTTATTGCGCCGAAAAGTAACATTAAAGATCTTACACTTTTTTTTGCGTTATAAATTACGGTAGTAAGAATAGTAATTTTCCCGAAAGCTTTTATTTTTTTGCAAAGGCTAAGATCAATAACTCTGCCTCCTTACTGTTGGATACTTCCAGATTTGTCTGCTAAAAATGAGAGAGTTCTTACTTGCCATAATCCATTATTTATGATTATTTGGAGCAGTCTGTTGAACTGCGCCATATCAAGATCGATGTGGCCATCCTACAGCAAAAAGATAACTACCGAGCTGCTATCCAGAAGACGGAAGAATATTGCCAGAGTTGTGGCTATCAGCACTTGCCTTTGGCCTGTGGGCAGTTGGGTATACCGCACAACAACTTCTGCAGAAATTGCAAAGATGAAAATGAGAAAGAAACTCTCATACACTTCCTCTGCAGCTGTCCGGTTCTAGCAGGGTCAAGACACCGCATTTTAGGTAAACCATTTTTCTACGACCTGAAAGAGCTCTCAGTTTACAGGATCATCGACTTGATCTCATACCTGAATGATACAGGCTGGATTTAAACCCTGTCCTTATCCATGCTAGATCCCTCGAGTTTTGTGGCATCAAAATGGCGCACACTAGCGCTAATTGAGGACCTCGCAAGTACAGAGTGGACCACCGCTCTACCTACCTACCATGATTATTTTAGAAATTTCTTAATCCCAGTAAACCAGCAGTCATATCTGTAGAGATTCCGAAATATTTTCAAGATTATGTAAAGTTGAGAAGTTGGAAATGTACCCGTCAGAATGCTAAGCAATTAGGATCGACAGACGAAATATTTCATCTTTAGCACCTGATCCAATCTTAACCTAAAAGTAACTGTGTTGTGTATATTTTATCAAATCCTTAATATTTTCGATCGTAACTTGAAGAGTGATGCTGAAAATTTATTAGAAATTATCATACCAAATTTAAAGGACCACCTGACTAGAAAAAAACAGCATAGAAAACCGCGTGAACCAATTGGAAATCACAAGAAATATTTTTGTTGATTATTTTTTTATATATTAATCGTTGAAAATGGTGCACAACACCGAAATATACGAACAATTAAAATATATTTTTATATAAAAATCAAAAATATATAAGTTCTTTAATTTAGAGATTTAAATATCATATAATTAATATAAAGACTTTAAGAAAAATATATTTTCAAAAAATATTTAATACTTCTTGTGTCGGTTAATTGCTTCTTTCACTCCGATAAGCCTAAAATGGAATTTTAAAACTTGTTTTGTATACTTTCCATTTGCAAAGTGAATCGGGTCAATGACATTAAGACGTATATTACCAATTTCTTGACCTAATGGTAGGTGTCAATAACTGATACTACAGTAGAAGCAAATAACCATTTTTATCTTCACTTTGGCATTCAACTTACAACGTTGACCTGTGTATCGTATCTAATACATCTAAATAGAATAAATTAAGAAGCGATATTTATAGTTATTTGCATAAATTATCTAAGGGATAGAGAAATAAATTTATTTGCATTTAGGTCGATGCCATCCGATGGAATCAAGCATCGTTAACTTTGGGTATCATTAACTGCGTGCTGACTTGTAAACCAGTTCCGATGTTTAACGTCTCCAAATTTCAGTAATCGGTGATAAAAAATATTAAGCCTACAGATATCAATAAAGTCTCGTTGGACCCTTTGGCAATACAATTTTTATTAACCGAAATGCAAAGAATTTGGCCAAAAAAAAACAAATACAGATGATCTGATTTACATAAA
Organism: Nephrocerus scutellatus; assembly: GCA_947095585.1. Taxonomy (NCBI): domain Eukaryota; kingdom Metazoa; phylum Arthropoda; class Insecta; order Diptera; family Pipunculidae; genus Nephrocerus; species Nephrocerus scutellatus. The sequence continues at coordinate 28,854,701 of OX352765.1, read as the reverse complement.
AACTAGACAGTTGTGGGTTTGAGAGGGCATACACCTTAATATTGGCCTTGTTATTTAGATTTTGTAACCAGCTTCTTACCTAAGCGATGCGAGATGTTCTTTTAAAGAAAGCCGCTCTTGTTTAGGTTGATGAACTATTAAGATTATTCAGCAATTAAGTAATTGATTGAACTGATTGATTGGCCAGAATGACACATTTTGTAAATGCAGTTCATGTTTAAAAAATCAAAGGAAATCTCTTTGAAATAAAATTAATTAACTTTTGTATCGTATTTATTAACTTTGATTATTTCAAACACAAAATCTGACGATTCTCTCATTTTTGTTCCACAGGCGAGAAACCTTACACCTGCCAGTGGCCCGAATGTGAATGGCGATTCGCCCGGTCGGATGAACTGACACGACATTATCGCAAGCATACCGGAGCAAAACCCTTCAAGTGTATTGTCTGCGAGCGGAGTTTCGCCCGAAGTGATCACCTGGCGTTGCATATGAAAAGGCATCTGCCGAAAAACAAATGAGGGCGCAACATTTGTGTGGGGAGCACTACTACTAAACTCACTACTACACCTATTACTCCTATTACTAATACTGAAATAGCAACTACTACTACTACTACTTTTACTACTAGTGTTAATTAGAAGAACAAGAAGGAGAAGACGACGACGTATTTAATTTTCCAAATCCGAATCCAGCTAACAATTCAACATCAAAAACAAACAATTGAATTCATACAAAAACAATCCACAACAACAAATCCAAAGGACTTTAGAATTTAAGTTTAGCTTTAAGCAGAAAATACAACAACAACAAAAAAAAACAAATAATTAATAATACACTCTAAATAAATAAACCTTAGAATTCATAAGCCACCAATTTAATAATAACTGCAAGAGAAATTATTAATTAAAGTGCGATATAGAATATAATTTGTTTTTATGTTATACGTTTTTATTTTTGAGTATTTTTAAAAGTAACTATATATATTAATTTTAAGTTAATTAAATGTTGTTTTGCGATAATTTTATTTTTATTTCCTTTTTTTTCTGTAAAAAGTTTTCGCCTCTTGATCGATCGCTGAAACCAGATTTTCCCAGTGTGAATTTAAAAAATTTGATAAAAATTATCGTTTACTTTAAAGCTAAGGATTTTTCGTATACGTTTATTTTTTTTAAGTTCATTAAAAAATTACTTTGTAAAGTTAACTTATAAATGGCGATATGGAAATGATCGATTGGTTGTTATAAATACCACCAAAGTGCTGGCACAAAATGAGAGAATTTTATGTTTATTTTTTAAATAAAAATGCAATTTTTGTTTTAATTTTAATTGTTTTTGTTATCAAAATTTATTGGATAGGCAAACAACTCAGCAATTGGAGTATAAAGAATAAACATTCATTCCATTGTGAACTGCAAATGTCTAATCGGCTAAGTTAACAGTCTCACCATCACAAATACGCAGGGGTAGAAAAAAAGGATGTTGCCAAAAAGCTTTGGCAAGGCCATTGCGGGATCTTTTCCATATCTTATGACTGAAATTAGAGTGGGAAAGCAGCTTAATGCATTTCATACAAAAAGAGGACGAATTTTCTCTCTCAAAGCACATAAAAACACTCCTCAATCGCCAACTTATGAAATACCATAAAAACATTACTGCTAGTTGAAAGTTTTCGTAAGCAACGTTCTATTAGCGACATGACGGTATGTTTCATCAAAAACTGTGTTGTTTTAAGCAAAGCAAAGCAATTCATATTTTCTAGATTAGGCGATGTGCCACTATGCGTATATCGTGGCAATGCGGCAACGACGTCTAAGCGATGCGGGATCAACGTTGTAGTTATCCGAAGTTCGCAACGCAATTTTTTTTTATAATCCGCGCAGGCTTAAAGGGGTTTGCACCCTTATAATGCTCGGCAATATGCTTGACACAGCGTGGGCGTTAAGAAAAGGAGGATAAAAGAAGAGATGTCTATGAGCTGTGTATCATATTGATGTTGGAAGACAGAGCTTGGCCGAGCATTCCACATATGTGTTGTACGGCTGAAGAACGAATCCCTTGAGGGCAAACAGATGAGCATTTAGAGCACCACAAGTATTGCGGTTGAATTCAAGGAGAGGTGGCATGCAGCTGGCTATTTCTCTTGAGCACCGCTGGTAGAAGAAGCGATAAAACAGTGACAAGCAGGAAACGTTCCTGCTGTGTTCAAGCGAATCTATTGTTTTCGCTATATTTGAGTCACCGATAAGTTTTATTGCAGGGTTTTAAATTCTGATGGATGGAATAGTTTTAGGCGCACCAGACCAAATATGGCGAATAAAAGCCTTATAGATGGTAGCCACATCGGAGGGAGTGAAATATTTCTTGCACCTTTGCGATGGTAAAAATGTGGTCATTCCAACGAAGCTTGTCGTTAAAGCACATAACGAGAATTGCGAGATTTTCAGTTTCCTCGATGCAAGTGCCATTCATGGATAATGGCATGGGATTTAGGATTCGCTTAGTCGACAGGAGACAGTATTGGGTTTTGGAAGCATTTAATTCTGCTTGATTGATTTCTTCCTATTGTATTATGCTATCAAGGTCAGAATTTAACGTGCTTAACATACGTAGTCGTTTGAGTTCCACATGAGAAGTGAAGGGAGGTTCCTCAAACTTATATGATAAGCTGAGAGAGCTGTCGTCGGCAAAAGAGTGAATTAAATTAGAAGTCACTGATAAGAGATCATTATAAAAAAGGAGGAAGAGATACGGGGACAAAACAGAACTCTGAACGCCAGTATTTAAGTAATGAACTTCAGACTTGAAACCGTCCAAAAGATAACTTCTAATCCAATGAAGCAGTTTTTCATCGAAGTCTTTGATAAGAGATCAATAATTAAAATAAGGAAGAGAGTCGGGGACAAAACCGAGCCCTGGGGAACGCCAGCATTTAAGTAATGAACTTTAGACTTGAAACTGTCCAAAGCATTTTGAATTGAGCTGTCCAAAAGATAGCTTCTAATCCAATCAAGCAGTTTTTCATCGACTCCATAAGCACGCATTTTAGACAAAAGAGCTGGATGCCAAACTCTGTCAAATGTCAAATATCGAGTGCAACAGCTTTGCTTTCTCCAAATTGATGCAAAGACCGGTTCCACTGTTTGGTGAGATATACCATCAAATAGCTAATAGAACGTTGCCCATGAAATCCATACTGCCGCTCACTAAGGATTTCGTTGGTTTCAAGATAGTTCTAAAAAAAGCTAAAAATTGATCAGCGTTTCCATGAGCTTGGAAAGAATGGATGTAAGTGCTAAGGTTCGGTACGAAGAAGGAGACGACGGCTCGCCTTGTTGGGGTATGGGATGGACAAAGGCTGTTTTCCAACTTCCAGAAGAATATGATAGATTCAAAAGCTTACGCAATTGTAATGCCAGCTTGGAAGAACAACTCTTCAGAACTTATGGGGAAATACCATCTGGCCCAGCGGATTTGTGAGCGTTGAGATCGTTTAAAACTCTAGCAACTGCACAAGTACGAAAGAATATCTATTCCATAGAGTGTTTAATGCTCTGAGGTGCAGGCGGTAATAATGCACAATCTCGAAGCGTGGACTAGCTGAAAAATGCGCAGCCTTGTCCATAGAGCTGACAACTGGAATGTCATTGTAAATGAGCATTGGAATCGACGACGAGGCTGTATTTTTGATTCTTTTCGCGAATTTTTACTACCTTTGGGACATTGTAGTATGTTTTGCCTCAATTTTTGGTCGTAGGCGAATTTGATTCGCCGAGAATAGGCATTGCAATGATATCTGGCTCGTTTAAAATTTGTCCGTTTTTTCTCAGTAGGGTTTGTTTTGTAAAACCGAAAGCATGACTCTCTAATCTTAGAAGCCTCTTTACAGCTCGAGTCATACCATCCATCTTCCTTTGGATGATGTTTCTGATTGCATCAGCGGGGACATCGACGTTGCTATCGCGAAACAATAGCGACCAGTTAATTCTCCAAAGAAAGGTGTTAAGGCCGCCCAAATTGGCTTTCTCTGTTTTTTGGGAGTTTTTTCTCTAATTACGTAGTTTATTAATAAGAGATTAGCTGATACTACACAATGGTCTGACGAGCCTAGAGACGATAATACATTGACAGATTATTTATCAGGACGAGAGGTAAGGAACAAGTCAAAGGGTGCATATGACGAACACAATTCATCGATGGATAGTTCGTACCAATGCGTATAGCGATACGTAAGGACGTAGCAACTCATATGGCGATGCGTAAATCGTCCGCGGGTAGGACTAAGCAACTCATATGTGGATGCGTAAAGCGTCTATGTGTAGTTGGTGGCATACGTATAACGATTTGTACGTCATCCAACGATTGTGTCGCTATGCGTAATGAATCAATAGGTCGAAGACGTAACAACGATTGTATCGCATTCCGTAATTCGTCCATAGTTCGTGATGAGCAAGTCCTCGATGAGTAGAACATGGGAGATGGGATTGCATGTGGCGATGCGTAAGCTGTCAATAAGCAGTGCATACCAACGTGTGTTGTGATGAGTACGTTGACTGATAGATTGGGGAGGATGCAACCCATGCAGAGCATATTGAGCATCCCCCGCACTAGAAGTTGCTTAAGTAGAATGAAATGATTTCGATGAAAACATTGCTTCATTGGATTAGAAGCTATCTTCTGGACCGCTCAATTCAAGTTGTCTTGGTTGTCTGTTGTCTGAATTACGTAACATAAATGCTGGCGTTTTTAAAGGCTCTGTTTTACTTCCGACACTATTTTTTTTATTTTTATTAACAAACTCTGCTCCATTACTTCTAATCCAATTCACTCTTTCGCTGATGACAGCACACTCAGCTTCTCATATAACTTTATGGAACGTCCTTCCACTTACCCGAGTAACTGCGTCTGTTAAGCATGTTAAATTCTTACCTGGATAGCATAATAAACTAAGGAGACAACAATCGAGTAGAATTTGTTGTTTCCAAAACCGAATGCTGTCTCCTGTCATCTAAGCGAATTTAAAATCCAATGCCATTGTCCATGAATTGTACTTGCATCGTGAAAAGTACCATTCTCTGTATCTGTGTTGACGACAAGCTTCGTTGGAGTAGCCACATATTCACCATCGTCAAAAATTTTTACGTTTTCTAACACGGTGCAAGAAATATTTCACTCCCTCTAATCCGGCTACTATCTACAAGGCGATTATTTGCCCCAAACATGAGTAGAATATATATATATATATATATCTGGTCAGGTGCACCTAAGGTACAACCTACATCCACTGAATAGAAAACAAATCCATGAGATAGAACTCATCGGTGACGAAAATGTTGCGAAATAAATAAATTCGCTTGAACACCGCAGGAACGCTGCCTGTTTGTCTTCATTTATCGCTTCTTTCACCAGCGGTGCGGTGACATTTGGTTGCCACCTCTCCTTGAATTCAACCACAATACTGGTGGCGCTCTAAATCCTCATCAGTTTACCCTTAACCCCATCTTCGGAAGTTAAGTTCAGAGATTCGTTCTACAGCCGTACAACTCGTATCTGAAATGCTTTGCCAAGCTCTGTTTTCCACATCGCTACGATCCATAGGCATTCAAGACACAAGTTCATTGACTTATTCTCTTTTCCTTAATACCAGCGCTGTGGTACGGATAAAGCCGAGTATTATAAAGGTGCAAATCCTGTACGCATGCGCAAATTAAAAAAAAAAAACGTGTACTGATTTTCGAAATTGAATTAAACACAACTTTCGATGATGTGCAACTTTGCTTGGAATATATTTGAGTAATAACTTATTTTTCGACGATCTAGTGGCGTCAGCCGCGTGGAATCTGCAGTGTCTAAGCTGACGCTGATTGGCATCGATGAACGCCGATGCATGAAAGTATTAAGACACTTCTTCTGGCTAATTATCTAGTCGTATTCTTAAGTACGAGTAATTCATAGACTCCTTTGTGTTGAGTGACTGAGACGAGCTGATTTCGTGTATAAGTTTTGCTGTCTTCAGGTCGTTTAGGATGATGCAAATAAGAAAACCAGGTATCTAAAAAAAACTTCACATCTTAGAGTTAAAAGCAATTCTGACTTTCAGTGCTGCCAGCAAACATAATTATTGCGAGTAGCATGTTCTCCGCTGAGTTGCATGAGCAATTTTTACGACTTTTTCTAATACTCCTGAGGTGAAATTTTTATCAGTTTAATGAATCTTTAGCTACGCTAATTGTAATTTATTACAATGCATTGCGACGCTTCTAATGTGGCCACGTGTCTTGAACTGAACTCAGTGTAGCTCTGCGTGTAGTAAAACAGCAAGAGCAGCTGTAATTTGTAATTTGTGGAAGAAAAAATGCCCGTAAAAATCTCTGCATGTACAGAATTACTCACTTATGTTATAATGTTAATATTTTGTTTACACAGCATCATTATTCTCCACATGCCTCTACCAGCTATTATTATTAATATTATTAAGTGCTAAACTGCATATAATTAATTTCGCTTAAATTTACAAGTTGCAATCATTCCTAATTTATCAGGAAGGTAATTATTAACGCTCGATTACACTCTTTAGCATTATTTATTTTTTAATGTTAATAATAAATTAGAGTGTAGAGGTTAGTTGTGAGTTGTTCTTATCTGTAGAGCGGGGTGAACTTTTAAATGCGATCTTTTTGATTTAATGAACAGTGAACGGAGCCAGGTCAAGCCACGATAATGGTTGTGTAGCCAAAGATGATGATGCACATTGAATAGTAAAACAAATATTACTGGTGTCAGGAATGGACGGCTTTTCTAACATTGACCAATTTTTATTCGCAACTTGCCTTATAGGTATTCACGAATTGTAACTTTCAGCAAACGACTGTATTTTAAATTTATGATTTTATTAGGAATAATACCTACTATTAGTTCATCTAGCAATGAAACTAAGGCATTGATTACAATTACATAATCGAAATTCTGTTTGACCTACAACTTGTTCCTAATACGACAGCTCATTAGGCTAATTCGGTCCTGAAAACAACGACACTATAGAATTATGGATTAGTTATATAATTACAAAGTGGACAACGTGGCTCAGTGGTATGTGCATGGACTTCTTCTGTTCTGAGCAGGAGGTTCGATCGAATCCCAGAAAACATCAAAAGTATTTTTCACGGTCAGCGCCTCTCGCGATTGTATGACAAAATCCGAGAGTACTAACTTATCTTCCTCTTCGCTCATTTGAGCTAGGTGTCCTGCCCACCGCAGCCTACCGAGCTTAATTCTCTTCACGATGTCGACATCGCGGTGACGCTCGTAGATTTCATCATTTAGAGTCTCCGAAATCGTCCTTCTTAATATTCGGGCCAACAATTCTCCGTAAGACTTTTCACTTGAATGAGATCAGAAGGCTTTTTGCTAACTACCCAAGTCTCGAATCCATATGAAAGTCCTGGTATGACAATTGTCTTATATACTAGCAGCTCGGATGTTATGGTTAAGTTCTTGGATTTGAATAGTCTTAACAGACTATTGTAGGCTTTGTTGGGTTTAAGCAACTGTGCGCGTATTTCTGGTTCCATGCTGTTATTGGCTGCCACAGTTAACCCGAGATAGTTAAAGGATTGCACTACTTCAAATTCGCGCTACACTATTTTAATTCTGGGGCCAATGTTGGATCTTCTAACATGTACTTTGTTTTGCTCTCATTTACATGCAGCTCCAGATTTCGTGCCGCCTGCTCGATCTGGATGAAAGCTTTCTGCACAGATTTTGGGTTTCTACGAACGATGTCAATATCGTCTGCATAAGCCGGTATCTGAATGGACTTAAAGAGGATTGTTCCTCTCGCCGTTACGTCAGAGTTTCAGATCACTTTCTCCAACGTCAAGTTGAAGAGGACGCAGGCCAGTCCATCTCCTTCTCGAAGCCCGTTATAAATGTTGAACGGGCTTAATAGTGATTCGGATATTTTTACTTGGCTTATAACATTAGTCATGGTCAACCTACATAGTCGTGTCAGTTTATTTGGGATGCCGAATTCTCTCATGGCTTTCTAAATTTCTAATCTGGCTATGCTATCATATGCGCTTTCAATTCTATAATAAAAAGGTGTAGTGAGTTTTGAAACTCCTGACATTTTTTTCATCACCTGACTAAGAATGTAAATCTGATCAGTAGTTGATTTGCCTGGTATGAAGCCACACTGGTATGGGCCAATGATGACTTTAGCTTATGGGGCTATCCTGTTTTGAAAATCTAATACGCGTTATGCCGCGATAATTGCTGCATGTTGTTATATCTCCTTTCTATGAATGGGGCTTCTTCGCCAGACTTCTGGCACCGCTTCTTGCGCCCATACTTGAACTATTATTTCATGACTTCCTTGATGCATTGTTGGGTTTCCTATTTTAATCAGTTCCGCTGGGATCTTATCTGATCCTGGAGCCTAATTAGCTTTGAGCGGATTTGTCGCTATGCTAAATTCGACTATGCCTGGTGGTGCAGCATAGTATCGGCCTCGGTCATTAGTGGAGCCTCCAATTCCTCAGTTAGCTGGCCATTTAGCAACTCTAAGATGCCTTTGAGATCTGCGATCAGATTACCCTTATTGTCTTGCATGTATGTATGTGAAACGCGGTGTATATTGCCTCATACCGCGGACTCTTTTGTAGAACTTCCGCGCCTGGTGCGATCCTCGCTCTCTCCATGCATTTAGGACGAGTCCTATCTTCCTCGTAAGTATATTATCATATTATTTCGCTCTACAACCGGGGTGCTCTACTGGTCTGTTTTACGGACGTAATTCTTTTATAAAACCACTATCTTTAGCTGGTGAACTATATTTCCATATCTTTTGGGTTTTTCAAATTCTTATTCTTCTGCACTGCTTAGTACGCAACATTCCTGTTTTCAGTTCCTAGCTTACATTCATCATCGAACCAGTAATTTTAATTTTTAGGACTTCAGCTTAAGATGGAGTCAGCATTACTTATGACGGTAATTTTAATGCGTCTCTACTGATCGTCTACGTATGGCGTCATCTCAGTTCGAGGACTTACTCATCCTTTATTTAGAACGAGTTCTATTTCCTTAGTTGTTTCTTGTCTCTGAGGATTACTGGAATCTGATTGGCCGAGGCCGTCTTTCTTGGTGATGAAATTCCTTTTCAGAGCACTATACACCAACATAATAGTAGTCAAAGTAAGCAATGGCAACTCGGGGCGTTTGTGATGCTATCTGGTTATATGAGAATATACCCAGGTGGCTTTGTTGAGATTCAAGCGCGCAAACCTTATACCCGAAACGATCAAATGCATACCTGCTGTCATATCTATGACCCGTTGTCCATTATCATAAGTTTTCTCATGTAAATCAATGCCAATGTACTTTCTGAATGGGGTCTACTGACATATTTTTGTGTTCATATCATATATATAGAATTATTTTCACATCAAGTACAGTGTTTTACACTTTAGTTTTGAGCACAAGCCTTGTTGATTCTGATACCAGGGCAAGCAGCAGACAAAACGCTTCTTACAAGTGTTTCAACTGAATATATTTAGTATAAAAAAGTTATTATTTTAATTTCAATAAAATTACTTATGAAGTCAATCTCTTGATGTTTGCTCCACTTAGAAAGATATAAGAAAAAATCCCTTCTTGCACAGCATATTCAATTGAACTAAATAACGTCAATTTAACCCTTTCAATGTAATAAATCTTTGTAAAGTGCAAGACAATCAAATTATCTTTGACAAACGACAGAAACATAACAAGTGACATTTGTTTTTCTTGTCACATTACAATACGCGATCAAAGCATTTAGTGATTTGTTTTTCTCTCAGTTCGTTTGTTTAAGCCAAGTGCATTATGCAAACTTCCTCGTCCATGTAAAGTATGAAAACAACCAGCAACAGTAGCGAAGCGGTCAAATCAAAACAAAGCCACAGCTGCAACAGCAACAGATTAATTATTTCTTGTCGTCGTCTCGCTTAAGACAAATGACTATAAACATGAACGTGCAATGCAATGGCTACTCCTTGGTACTTTTGCAACCGCAACGCCGCCACTTTCAGTCAATAATTACCACCCTCTGATGCTGCTCTGCACTAGGAACTCGGCAATTGCAGCGCTGATCTCATAGTTATTCCTCTCATCTGGCTGATGTCTACCTAATTGAAATTTGTACAAATATATAATTAAATTAATTAAATACTCCGTTAGTATATTTTTCATCCCCTGACACAGCAGTTTGTTGCTTCTACGGCTTGGCGATGTTATTCATTGCAAATCAGCGGGAAAAGTACATTATGGAATAATTAACCATCAGCAAACTTCACTGTAGCTAATTGCATGTGGAACAAGTGATCGTTTATCATTTTCATTAATCCAATCAACACAAAGCGGGTACTGGCAGCAAATTGCCACTTAAAACAAACACACGAAGCATTATCGAAAAGTCTACTGATAGTGTACACTGCAGCTCTGAAAATAAATCAAGTCCTAACCCAAAGATCAAGATTACTTTTAATCAAACAACACCTCTGGCATAGCGAACATTAGAAGTTAATTTGGAAAATAGCGTTGAGCTATGTTGTTTCAAAGGAGAGCATTACATGTTGCCCATTTTTAGTAAACAGTGGAGAAAAGAAATATTAATAAATTTACAATGGCGTTGTTTTCTTACTTTGAAGCACTTTACTGTTTGAAATACCAGCACGGCAAAAACATACTAAATGAAGAAAATCCTGTAACCCCAATTGGGGCATAAGGCGCCAACCAATCTTATCAATCCTTCGCGGTCATCAGCTAGATTATTCTGCTGTTGCCTTATTTTCCTCGAGGAACCTGCTTCTGCTGAGACTATTGATATCCACTTTGTTCTTGGTCTTCCCACCCACCATGCGCCCTGAGGACTCCATTCAAAGACTTCTTCTCGATATTATGATTTGGCTTCCTCAGCCTAGCGCAAATAGCGATTAACAGAAGCCTGCAATTTCCACGATGTTTGCCGTGGATTTCCAGATTTCGCAGACATATAATAGCATGGAGTGAGATTTGGTGCTTAGCAAAAAGCACTCCAAACCCTCAGAAGTGCTCCAAAAAATAGTCTAACCATGAATTGTCTTTGAGGAAGTACAATTCTATAAGGACGATCAAAACAAAAATGTGTAAAGAACCAAGATAGTAACGATCTCCGATGGAAAGCGAAAAAGAACCTGCGTACGATCTCCGGTGGAAAGCAAACAAGAACCTAATTGGAAAGTATTTTGCAGTAGGATTTATGTCACACAACAGCAAGTCAAACGACCGTGGGTGATATATTTTCGGGAATACAGAACCTGTCCTTGATTTTAGAGCCACGAAAAGTGAACAAAAATTATCATCCTCAGTGGAAGTTCATAAATAATTGAAATCGCCGATGGAAAAGCTGCTCAAAGTGAGGAACTGAATGCAGAATGAAAACCAGAGTCAATAGCAAACAATTCCTTAACTTTTTCCCAGCAAACAATAAAAATGCATGGCCTTTAAGTTGCGCTCGCATTGTGCGTACCTGTGGACTGATGTGGCCTCTTTTAGTATGCAACGGTAACGGTAAAATGCATCTGTGCCGTTGTCGACGCAACCTCTCTAATCAATGCCAACTGACATGAATGTTCGCCAGCAATGAAAAAATTCCTAAAAATAAATCATAACAGATTCTGCAAGGGATGGAGATTTAAAAAAAAGCAGCAAAGGAGAGAAAGGGATAGATCAGGAGATAATACGAGAATGTTTGCAAGAATTGCTTTAAGCTCTGCGCTGTGTTCTGATGCTGATTTCTCGAACTCTCGTCGGAACAGAATGCTTCACTCTGCCTTTTGCATAGAGCCAGCGCGTTCCCTTGCCGAATTCCCGCACCACTTTCAATAGATTGTCATTAAAGTACCGCTTTACAAAACTTCTTGCCAAGATTCAGCCGTTGCAGGGTACCGGCTCGTCGGTCACCACCGCCAGCCAACCGCCATTTAAAATTCGCTACGGTACTCTTGTTCAATGCAATCTGACGATGACGATGATGACTGAGCGCACCGAGATTTGAAAGAGATTGATTCGAATTAGTAGCCGGGCAGTGCGACTTGCGCGAGAGTCAATCGTTCCATTGAGCTTAGACGTACGCTGTGGGGATAGCTGAGACCGCCGGTCCACTGTGGTGTGGGTGACCACTGTGCGCGAGTATAAATCTTGTAACAATTTTTATTCTTTCGAAATGAATTATTATTAGCAGCGGTAATGTGTGGCGGGCAGCGTACGAGTGTACTGAAACGCTCAACAACTGGCAATTATGAATTTATTATGAATTGTAACGTACGCGCATGCGCAGCGCAATGTGCGATCGTGTCGATTGTTGTTCTCGTCGTCATCATCGTCGTCGTTGTGTCGTCGACTACATAGTCAGATGGAGCTAAGCTGGGACTTGGGAGATTTTTTTTGAACCGGTAGTCCTTGAAATTTATCGCGGATCGCTAAGATCTAAACTACCCGTGTCAACTTTTGATCTCGGTTGGCTTCTTTGCCTCATGGGTTGTTGCGTTGAATTTTTAGTTTTTTCCGCTCAGTTCCAATTTGGCTCCTAATCACTCAGTGGGGATAAATTCCCTTTTTCTTCTTTGTATACAGTTATATGACCAGTTTGTTTAGTGTGGTAATGGGGCTGTGTCGCGGTTGTCCACAAAAATGAGTAATAGCTGCCATCTAGTTAACGGTATGCCTTGTGCACATAAAATGTTTAGGCAAGCGTAGCTTAGTCTGGATTGGGTTAGTATGAAAGAACTTTTTTTTGTGTTCTTAAAATGTGTTGGCACTATTATTTACGTCTGTGCTAGTCGACATTTTACGCTTTCTGATAACCTCTGTGTACTATGCTCAGGGTTTCAGGTATCCTACCATATATTATAATGCCACTAAGTTCTCTATGGCATCATAGTCGATGTTCTATGTCCCTCTCCAACATCTAGAAAGTGTGATCTACGTCATCAGGGGTACCGTGGCAGTTATCAGGCATTCCGGTGAAGCCACCTTATCTTTTTTCTGCAATAATGTTTAATCGGAAGTAGCTGCTCAAGTGCCCCGCCTTAATCCACAAGATTTGTAAACTCTGCTTTCCCATTACATAATGCTTTACAATGCTAATTATCTTCCAACTGGTAGACTACTTTGAGGTTCGTAGAAGGTTGATTGGTATCAATATCTCGATTTACATAGTGACTGACTCGATAAACCATAACTACCCCTACAGAGACAACCGCCTTCACTCCATGTCTCCCGGCCGTGGTAGCGTACTATAGTGGAAATCAACATGAGTCCATCGGTCTGCTTAGTTCCACAGATTTCCCTAAAGAAGCAAATTTTGAAACCAATTATAACGACCACCTATTGGTAAGATCTGCATCCAAATTTAAGTGATAACAATAATCACCCGGTTGTTTGCGCTGGACCGCTTCACTTTATTTAGCTTCTGCGTCCAATGCAGCGCCAGTCTACTGAAATTGCTGGCGTGTATCTGAAGGTTCTTGGGAACATCATCATACTACGAGTATCGTTGATCGAATTTATATTAATTAAAGCAATCGGCTGCAACGTTACAAAGTATTTTATTTGACCTCGATTTAAACAAATAATGATGCGATACAAAAAATATATTTCGGAAAACAGTCAAAATTTATCACAACTAATTGTGATTACAGCTCAAAAAAATGATATGTCTTTATCGCGTGCACAATCGGAAGAAGAATGACTGCCTGGGAGGAACAACGCTTCTCCTCTTCCTTCTTTTTTCTTTTGTGTGGGTGTTGTTTATTTATTTCCCTCACTGATTCTCTGCGGTCATTATTCCCGTCGATAACATAGACCTTCGATTCGAGTCTGTTCAAGTTACTACATCACCCCCATCCCAGCGCAGCATGGTCTTTTTATATAAAAAATTTAGGAGATGTTATATCTTTTTCAAAAATTATTTGTCATATATTAAAAAAAATTAAATTGGTCTGAAAGAATAATACCAGCAGACCCCAAGACAAAGACCACGACTATAGGCAACAATGCAAGACCAAGATCATGACGCAACCTTCAAGACCAAGACCGAGATATCATGGTCATTGGTCTTGCATTTGCTCATCACTAGTTGCGAAAAAGCTCCAGGGTCTCCTCCGCCTCTCCAAATAGCAATCCTATTCTAGCCCTATTATACTTAGGCATCCTGTCATTCTTCAATCTTCTGTCAGGAACGTTGTAATGGTTCTTACATTACTATTTGAGACCTCTTTGAGTTGTAGTTACCCAACATTTACTTTGTCAGCCGTACGTCAGGGAAGTTTTTCCATCCTACGGCTTCAGCTGTTGCTTCCATTACTAGAGAATAAAATGGAATAGCTTGCTCATCCACTGCTTTGTTACCTTTTATACCGATGTGTCCTCCACCCAGTATATATATATATACATTGTTGCTCCCTTATTGCTGGATTGCTTATTACAGCTACTATCTGTATCAAGTTATTCATTTCCAGCTTGAAGTAAGCATATCTTTTGATGACAAGCACCTCTGCCTGTACACTCTTACCAGTGTCTTTTGCTTTCTTTTATCCACTCGTAAACCAATTTATGGCTTCCGGATGTATTCGGTATTCAGTTCCAGACCTGATTTCCTTCTTGGTGCTTAGTATGACTTCAAAGTTTTTCTTGAATTCAAGCTTTTGCGTCATGTTGCAATAAATAACCATTGGCAGTACAACAAAACGTACTCTGCGACCAGCAAATAAGTCATAAATTCGCTCACCCTATAAATTGTAGGCAAATGGAAATGCAAATGTAGCCGTAATAATAAAAAGCTGTCAATAGATAAGACAAAGTAATTGAATTTTTTTTTTTCGATCACTATCTCCACAGCTTGTAGTCAAACGATCGTATAGGTAGTTAGTGTGCTTTACAGTAAATGGCTGAAAATGTATTCGAATTATGCCCCAGCCTCACTAACATGGACACCACTGTGCCAATAATAGAAATCTAACAAAAAGTGAATTGCCTCCAACACGTCGTACATTATCTGTAGAATCGATTAAAATTAATTTCGTCCAGAGACAATCAAATGCAATCAGATAATGCCAGAGTGTTGTGTTGGTAGTTAGTGTTAGCGGTTGTAGTTGTTGTTGTTGTTGCCGCTGTAATCATAACGCTTGTTCAGCTGTGGTTGAAATCAGCGGGCGGGCAGTAACTAACTGCCAACCGCGCAACTACTCGTATAACAATGAACTTTTCGATTGGATTTGACTTTGAACTCTGTTGGATGTTGGAGAAATCGAGCTGACAAATCAACGAAGTTATTCTTGGCGGCTGTCTGACCGTTGTTGAATGCCAAAGTCTCAGAGCACTGTATCCCGGCTCCGGTTTATGTTGTTTCATGTTCTTTAACATCGCAAAGCGCCAGAGTAAACCCCAATTCAACACCTACAACAATGGTCGACAACGCAGCTGCTGTCCAATTGAAGTGCGCCAAATATGCCAGACTTAGGAATGAGCAATCGATCGGATAGAGTCTGACACACTGTATCCAATCGATCGACGGACGTTAAGACACTGGCGCGGCGGTCACACAGTGTCTGTCCTCCGTCAATTGCCTCTGGGGCCTTTTCAATCATAAATGCTAATCGCAGCAGAAACTACACCACCACCAGCACAGAGTAGTTCTATTAGTAATTATTATATTCCTTATTGTTTATTATCATCGGAGCTTTTCGCACAGAATTTGTTCCATTCCATTAGGTGCACGTACAGCAATATCAAATTGCTGTTCAATTGATAGTGCAGTTGTCATTATTTATCTGCGGTATATCCTTCGACGGCGAGTCGCGCAACTCTCAATCTTTGATAAATCAGAATTTGTTTGCTGTTAAAGATCCAGCCAATGGGCGGCAGCGATGTACGAGTAGTTTTACGCGACTCGAGAGCTGATCGAGTTAATGTATCCGCGCACGAGCAACTGTAGTTTACATTTTCTAAACAGATGCAGATACAATTTATATTTCATTCGTTCGTTTAACGCGCGGCGGCGTTGAGAGAGACAACAACGCCGGCTATTCCCTGCCACACACCAATCACATGTTGCAGTGCTGTGTAATTATTATTATTTTTTATTACATGTTTTTGTTTTTATTCTCACCGTTGTTGTTGTTGTTGTGTTGAGTTTGTTAATGCCCGGAGTCTTAGCGATATTGATGCTTGCGATACTGTCCAATTTACGAGGAACATTCGCTCACTCATTGGCAATAATCCAGAGTCGAATCTGAGAATGTATGAATTATGTGTATTTGTTGTTGTTTTTTATTTTTTTATTTTCAACAAATTGATTTAAAATTGAATTTAAATTCGTGGGAAAATATATATTGCCCTCGAGCACAAAGATATATATGCAGATAAGTCGTAATATAATTTAATGCTAATTATCACACACAATGATTAGCATCATTTCAATGTTGCTCACATCGCGTAAGTCACCCGAAAGGAATTCGTATCAAGGAACTTTGAGCTTAAATTGATCGCACATATCTCTTCACAAATACAATAGTAAAAAGTTAAATCTATTTGTAAGAATAACAGTGTTATTTCCATTTATATTGCTCTTCTTTTGTTTTAAACTAAAGAAAATAGAAAAAGAAATAAATAATTTAGTATTTAAAAGTACTCGCAGGTTTTTAAAGATTTCGGAAGGTTCAGTCTTAATATTTTGACTAGACTTTTGCTATATAAAGCCATCAAAGAAAAAGAAGAAGTTTAAGCAAATTTGTTTGGCGGATTTCCCCTAAAAAAAAGAAGATCCAGGAATTAAACGTTCCTCTAATCTGGACGTTCGAATTTTAGGTATTGATGCATTTTTTCGCCAACAGAAAATTTGTAATATTCCAAAATTTATATAATATATATATATAATTGACTATGTCCCTCAAAACGTAGTTCTAAATCTGAGAACTTTAACAGAGTCATTAACCATAAAATTGACATTAAATTAAAACAAACTAGGGGTAGGAGCCCGTTTATTCGTACAACGGTCTGCATCCATACTCGCATCCTATTCTCTTGATTTTTTTTTTAGTTTTCTACCCTAGCCCATATGGCAGACACTGCGCCATGAAAGATCTATTGTATCTTAGAGTTTGTTTATTCTAAGAGAACGATAGTTCTTTCATAGTGGCGGAATTTCTCAGCTCCGCTCTTGAGCATATTTCCTGATTAAACATGCGTATCCTTAACCAAAGTGTTGTGATCAACATGCCTTATCATGTCTCTCTGCTATCGCTACATAAATACCTGTATCATATTTCACTCTGCTATCGCTTCATTGCATATTTACATAAATAACTTTATCTTAACGATACAAGATGAAACTGTTATCTTAATTGCTCGCTTTTATGTTCATTAGCATTGGCACGGAACCACGAAGCAACAACAGTTATGCTGGACATTCACAGAGAATTTGATCTCATCATCCTCTGAGCAGAACCTACATTTCCTGTCTAAGCCCACATTAATTATGTCAAGGTTATACCGCAAGCCACAGTTATCTATGAGAAAGCTCAATAGCTAAGTTAAGGATTTTCTTGTAGGAAAAGGGACATATTGTTTGGATTGCCTAAGCCTCACTTCCCAGTGGGCCAGACGAAGTTTGTGTTCCCAACGATTTATGAGGCGGCAGCCCAGTTGACACCATAGTAGGATTCAGGTCCTATGAACCTAGATTCCCAGCCAGCTCTAGCTAGTTCATCTGCAAATTCGTTGCTTGCAATTCTCTAATAACCAGGGACCCAAACAAGTTTGACTTTATTGACTTTATTGACTTTATTGACTTTATTTATTGCAAGAGATTGCAGTGCATCGTTACAGTTTTTTACTGATATCGATTCCATCAAATTGGACGACAGCTCTCTAAGTGCTGCTTGGCTATCTGATAAGATATATATTCTAGCGCCTTAAATTCCTTTGTTAAAACCGAAAAACTCAAGTTTCCATCTTCGATCCATCCATCTGTGAACCAGACCAGACCTCTACCGTCCAGTGCCGGACCACCATTGTATCAGTTTACCCGGTCCAGTATTTCTACCTCAAACCACCCACAGAGTTACCTGGTTTGTATCCGTATTCTAATTCAGCTTAATAGCGCAAAGCCTTCTTCCTTATGAAGATTGGGAGGGGTGAAAGCCCTACAACAGATTCTAGTGCTGTCGTAGGGCAGGCGCGCATGGCACCCATTACACCTATACAGGCAATTCTTTGTAGCTTCTGCAGCTTAGTTGCCGTTGTCCGTTAAATAAAT
This sequence comes from Nephrocerus scutellatus, assembly GCA_947095585.1. NCBI lineage: Eukaryota > Metazoa > Arthropoda > Insecta > Diptera > Pipunculidae > Nephrocerus > Nephrocerus scutellatus. The sequence goes on along the minus strand of OX352765.1, from coordinate 28,836,367 downwards.
TTCGGCTACCAAATGATGGCTGAGTACGTGAAAATAGGTCCATTTTAGGATTTAGACCCCAAGTTCTGCCGTAGAGACGTCTACTGGCCCACATGGCCTTAGTAGTGTGTTTGATGGCGGACTTGATATGTGAATTCTGGTTTAGCCGTTTACCATTTTAGGATTTAGACCCCAATTTCTGCCGTAGAGACGTCTACTGGCCCACATGGCCTTAGTAGTGTGTTTGATGGCGGACTTGATATGTGAATTCTGGTTTAGCCGTTTATCAAGGATACCGGCAAGATATTTAACCTCACTGGAATAATCAAACGTGGTGGCTTTGATGTTGATAGGCCCAAATCGACCAGTTTTCTCTTCGTGAACGGCACTATAACGGTTTTCAAGGATTGATGCAAAGTCCTTCTCTGCTGCTCCATTCAAATCGTGTAGTAAAATACCTTGCATGACACTTTTGATAGTCGTGCAGTGCTTACCACTAATACACATCGCCAAATCGTCTAGAAGATTTTAAATGCCTAGTGACCATAGGGGGTAGAAAGCTTCCTCCATGGGGACATCCCTTAACTGCGGTCACAGATACAGACACTCCTCCTGAGGAGGAAATAATATCTCGACTTCCAAGCATTGTCGTTATCCAATGATTGGTCGAGTCTTCGATACCTCTGCTACTGATTGCCCTTACAATAGAGTCATAGCCAGTGTTATAAAAAGCGCCCTCAATGTCGAGGAGGGCACAGAGGCCCCCTTCCTTGGAACGTATAGTTCTTCTTTCTTCTTTACAAGGTAGAGAAGTGCTTTTTCCTTTCCTGTACGAAAACTGCCTTGAGTGCTGAGGGGTAGACAATTCGAACCTGTCTCTAATATGAACATCAATGAGTCTCTCCATGGTTTTGGGGACGAATGATGTTAGACTTATAGGTCTGTATGACTTAGGCTGCTCACTAGGCCTTTTGCCTCATTTAGGGATAAATATCACATTTACCTGTCTCCAAACAGTTGGAATGTATCACCAGTTGTAGCTGGCTCTAAATAAATCATACCCGGTAAGATGAGATTGATTGCCTTCTGTAGAAGCACTGGAAATGTCCCATCAACGCCGGGAGCTTTGAAAGGTTTAAAAGAGCCTACTGCCCATTTAACCTTACCCGGACTGAAGATTTTCTGGATGAATTATTTACCCTACAAAACATTTGGTCAGATGCGTTCGGGTACGTGTATGGTGCACGAGTAGACGAAACTTGGAATTAAACCTGGAGTAGGGGAGAATGATTATTCGAAATAGTTTTTAAGCAATGGTTTTAATATATTGCTATTATTTTATATACACTAAATGGTTATGCCCCTAACGCATCTTTTGAGACCGAGGGAAATAAGATGCTGTGCTGCACCCGAGTAGCATTCTCTGACCAGTAGCATTATCATTCTCTATAAACTTAAATACGACATCAGTCTGCTACTGAGCTCTAGAGCGAGCTTAAATCTTATATCGTAAACATACCAATCGGAAGACAAAAGCTTGTCAGCAAATTTTTCGACGAATAGATGAGACTTCTACGTTAGCGGTTGTTCCTTTTGCTCAAGTGCGTTTTTAAGCATAGTCTTATCACTGAAAAAGAAATTACATCGTAATTATCATCAGTATCATCGGTACTCTTCCGATAACTTCTATTATTTTTTAAAGCAATAAATAATGTTAGGATTAAAAGAACGAAAGATTGAAACTTTTTATGAAAAAGCTCTCTGCAGGTACAACCTAACAAGAAGTCACGCTTATTAAATAATCATCAGTGATTAGCTCTAATGATCCTCCGCTTCAGACACTCAACGTCAACGTGTATCAACGATACGTCATCGCAAGCCTCCCACGTAACAAACCCAATAATAATTTTTGAAGGCGAACACACAGTTTTCAATTTACTAATTGACCATAAATCTAAACGTGTGAAACTACCAGAGAAACGACAACCGACATCCGTTCTGGCCTCAGCTAACGCTACCGCAAAAAGATGACTCAAAAAGGAAGCTAAAAAACATACAATATCTTCCAAGCATCCTACGCTTTATGGCTGTAAACAACAAAAGTGGGATACGCAATGTATTTGTATTTGTATGCATGTCCATTCCATCCACGAACTGAGACAAAACAGGAAGCTGCTCGCCCATTGTACACGATCGACCATCACTGATCGCCAAGACACAGTCAAATGTGGGTCTAATTGTGTGGCGACCGGTTGTGAGCGCTTCGCGGTTACAGAACTTAATCAGCACAGTGGCGAGAAGAAACATAATCTGACTGCAATAGCACAGAAGCACAATAACCCAGTAAGGATCTGGTCGATATAGTACAGCCAACTACATACTGGCTGACAACAATGGACGCAGCGACACGAGAGGCCTTGACACATACACTGCCATTTATTTGTGTGATTCCCTGTTACCTGTGTGTGTGGGTGTGTGAATGTAGTGATTTCGGACCATCGTCGATCGTCTAATATGTATGTGTACGTGTGTGTGTAGTGATTGCGGACCGACCGTCTAATTAGCTGGGTAAGTACAGCGCTGTAATCAATAGAAGGCTCACCATAAAATCTAATAACATAACTAATAGAACTGGTGCGGCGGTGATCGCTTCCACCTTCGAAATGCAGCCATCATACACAACAGTATCGATATTACATACTGAGCTCTCCAACTGATCTATACCATGTATACTTTAGCTGGCCTCTTGATACCAACGCTTCCCCCAAAGGTCAGGATCTCGAGCCAAACAGCCAGTAGCTTGGTATACGTACTTTGGCGTAAATTGCACGCCGTTTCTTCGTCGTTATTGCACCAGAGTACATCATGGACAAACAATGTGAGTCTGTGTATGTGTGCCTGTACTGTGCGCAGTTACGATTTAATTCCGCACCACATCACATCCACATCAGTAGCCCAGGCACCTTTCAACACCCGGGCGCACGACCAACGCGATGTGATCCTCTGTAGCTCGTTGGTAGCTTTCGTGACTGGGAATTTTCCTTACCTACACCATTCAACTTAGGTTACAACTTGGCCAACCGCTGCAATCGATAGAGATTATAATGCGGGAAATATAATCGTGCTCCTGCGCACAGTGGTGCTCGTAGTGCACTCGTACTATGGATGCTTACGGTGTGTAGCAGTAGTTGGTTAAGCTAAGCGCAAGCGGTCGTTCTCGTCGTATGAAATATCAAAGATCATTAGTGCCCTGATCATTTTCCGTAATGAGTGTTCTGCTCGTCGGCATCGTATGTAGAGCCAGCATTTAGCCACCACAGCCCAAGTGAATCGATCGCACGAGTTCATGTTCATGTGCTCCCGTCAACAGAGACGTCCGTCCAATCGGTAGTTAGGACTTAAAACCGATTCAAAAGTATCCCAGCCAGTATTACCAACCCCCAGCATATTAAGAGACGGCAGCTAGCTGCTGGTTACTGCATACACGTTTGCGTTATTAGACATAATTAAATATAGGCGTCGCGACGTAAATCGACGATAGCACGCACGCATGCATATGGCATATATGAGACAGATTGGAACGCTCCTCAGTGAGGCAACTATGTCGAATAGTTCGTTTGTTGATTTGGAGGTTAAATATTGTCCACACGTAGGTTCATCCAACACGAGTACTTCAACTGGTCGCTTTACTTTATCAAAGAGCTTTTCCATTTCCATATTTAAAATATATGCCAACATGGGAGCTGGACTGCTATTAAAAGGCAAAGTTGCAAGCGATTTGCTGCGTTAGTGGTGGTGCACAAACTCTTGTAGATCATGGAGTACATTCTCATAAGGCATAAATGGGTAACATGTAGTGACCATTTAGCGTGTACAGTTCCTTATCATGCATTTAGTTCCCATTAAATAATCACACAGGCGTCGGTCAATTTGCCTTTGCGCCCCATGTATTGTGATTAGTAGCTGATAGCGTGTCATTGTGCGCTGTGCGCAAAGACACTTATTACTCAAGAGCAGACAAAACATATCCGAATTTTTTACTGTGTATCATAAATCCGGTACAAGAAAAAAATTTGTATTATTGATCTGATCTTGTTGGGCTGGCTGCCGGGACGTGGCTGACAGTTTATTGACACGGCGCTTGGCAAACTGCGCTGAACTTAAGCGGCACTACTAATGGTTTTTCATAATCCTAATGTGTATGTAGTAAGTTGGTAAGTTGTCTAAGTCTGTGGAATGAAAAGCAGATAAAGGAAGGCGGATCTCATTCGTAAAAATTTTGAGAGACTTAAGCTCGCGTTTTACTTGAAAATATCACTTGCATATATTCGTTAATTGATAGAGAATTTTGTAATAATTTAAAAAAATCTTTGAGCCAGATTCATCTGTTAAACGACAAGTAGTAGACATTAATTTCAGCCTAATAGCAAATGCGTGTATTGATTACACGAATTAGGAAAAGTTTTATTGATTTTTTATTCATTTGTTTATTTATTGAAAAAGGGGAAAAAGACCTTAAACTAAAACTTATAACTAATACAAGAAATAAAAAAATTTTAAATTCTTAATTTAATTATATTGATCTTGAACAAGTGGTCAGCCATCAGTAGAGTAGGGTGCATAGCACAGAATGCGCCAGAAATGAATGTGGCCCCAACTATCTCTGACTGGCGGGAGTGCAATCGAACCTCCACGTGGTAGACGCTGGTAATTTTCCTTTAGTACAGGAAAAGCGAAATGATAGTCCCTTCAAAGTAAGGTTGGCGTAAGGCCAATAACCTCGCCCGTAAAAAAACCATATTACGGAGCCCAAAATCAACCGCGGATACACTGAGGAACGGCAACGAAAACGGCTAACGATTTAAGAATTTTCTTGTGGAACGTACGCTCAGTGTATAGAGTTTGAGCTGCACAGCAGCTAGACTATACCCTGTCCAAATATAATGCTGATATCCAAGATGTGCGGTGGATGGTCTCTTACAAAAATCAGAATATGCCATATATTTCAGCTGCCATGCAGGACATAATGTTTTCGAGGTGGGGTTTCTAGTCAGCAAAAGAATGAAACCCACCGTTAAAGCGGGCAAGCGCGAAGTTCAGAAGATATGAAAAAACAGTTCACTGGCAGCAAAAGAAAGCAGCCGGGGAGAACAATCTCTTCCGTACACTAGAACAGTACAGAGAGCAAGGAACGCACGGCGGTTTGACGCAATATACACCGCGTTGCACATCGCTGATTCGCTGATCGAGAATTTCACAGGCATCTTAGAGTGATAGAAAGAGCATTTTCATGAGTTGCTTAATGGCCAGCTAACTGAGGAATTGGAAGCTCAATGACCGAAGACCATACTATATACTGCCACCACCAAGCATAGACAAAGTTAGCAGAGCGATAAATCGACTCAAAAATAATATGGCCCCGAGATCAGATGGGATCCCAGCGGAACTGATTAAAATAGGAGTCCCCAAGCAATTCATGAAATAGCAGTGCAAGAAGCGATCCCAGAAGACTGGCGAAGAGGCATCATGTGCCCCATAGATAAGAAAGGAGATATCAAAACATGCAGAAATTATCGTGGTATAACGTTGTTGAGTACCGCGTATAAGATTTTCCCCTCTATCCTTCAAGAGAGGATATCCCAATACGCTAAAGTACTCATTAGTCATACCAATGAGAATTACACCCTTAAGCAGGTGATTTAAAAATGTCTAGAGATTATAAAACTCACTACGCTTTCATCCAGATCGAGCAGGCGATTAAGGAAATTTGAATTGGTACAAGTACAAGTTTGGTTTACATCTTAAATAACAAATATTTAAATTAAATACATGAAGAACAACATTTGTTTAGATAATGCCGCCCAAATTTTAAGTAAACTTCGTTTATTTTAACTGTTATATTGGAGAAGATAACAGCCCAGGTAGACAAATGTTTTGCCTAGAATATGTAATTTTGCGTTATTCAAGTTGTTGGCAAAATTTTTACTGACTCCTATTGCAGATATTCCCATTTTCATAGCGTCTTAAAATTAATAACACTTAATAGTATGGATCTTTCAGTAAATACTCAACTTAGATAGCCCTACAATTCTGCAAAATTGCATTGCTATTAATTACTTACTACTTTTGCACAATTTTCCTAAATATTCAAGTCTTATTGGCTACAAGCAAACGCTCACTTTCTATAATGTCTTATACAAATGAAATAATCGAAATCCTTCAGTATGGGATGTCGTTTACTCACCAAAGCCATTAAGTGTAACAGAAAACATGGCCAAAAACATGCTTAAAACATTAAGATAACTTTGTTAATATCTGATGCAAGAAACACAAAATATACTCTGAGACTTCCAAAAGGTATCCAACCCGATGACCTGTGCGCTTAAGACACGCACGAAAACACGCCAAAAGCTAATAAACTTGAAAAAGATCCCATCAAAATGTGAATGCACCATGAAATAAGTGCACTGCACAAGTGGGCCATTTAAGATGAAATGTGACACCGAAAAGAAAAGCTGCACTTACCTACCAACAGGTAGACCGCAGCAATATTAGCAGGCGCACGCCCAAAAGCGGGTATAAAATTACACTGGAGTCGCTGCACATAGTCAGAGCTGACGCACGGCACTCTTAATAGTTACATGGTAGCTGCTGCTATCGATGACTTACAATTAGAAGCTCGGCACAGTACAAATCTACAAATCTTACAGCACGAGTTGAGTATCCTGCGCCCAAGAATTGCACAACAACACGATGACGATCGACTTCAATGTTGACAAGAAACACTACACGTCGCCGGCGCTCCTGGTACACACACACACACATACACAAAAACAAGCAAATATAAGTTATCGATGAAATTATGTCAAACGAATTTTGATCTCCGATGAAAATCGAATCGGATCGAATGGAAATCGGCGGCTCAGGTTCTCCAGGAATTGTTCGTTTCGGTTGCTGGTTTGTTGGTGGCTGGAACGAGACTCTGTTCAATGTGCACTGTCTTAACTGCAAACTGCAGAGACAAATTGATTCCAAATCGAAGGCACCACAAATATTCCGCGGCAACTGGGGTAAGTCTAACTGACGATAGATGCCAGCTCATTTGATGGCATCACAGCGCATGTTGCCATGCCATGTGGCAAATGTCGGCCAACTGGAGCACTCAGCCGACTGTCGGTTTCCACGACACTGTCAAACGCAGTCGCAACCCGCTCTTTTCATCGCTGAGGTGCAAATGGTCTTAGGTATTAATTATTGCTACATGGGATTAAATGGTCTCTGCGGCGGCTGTACACCACCACGAGTACAACACATGCTGGCGGAAAAAGACGAAAAGACGGCTCCAACTAGCTACAAGGGATCCACGTTAGAAAGGCGCGCGCACATTTACTCGATTAAAAGTAAATTATAGTCACTTAGTTAGTTTTAAAGTTTGTTCGCCACTAATGCACCAGTAGCACCCAACATATTATTAGGCCATGGCATGTGAAGCATTGGCGCTCAGTAAGGATTCATGATGCCTGCTGGTTACTTACTATATATGATATCCTACGAGTACACGGTGCACTAATGTCTTCGATGAAATTGATTTCTGCCGATGACTAACTTCAATTCGACAATATAACGGAGCTAGCTGGCTAGTGTCCTGGCATACAAGTTCAGTGATGAATTGCTAGATTGCCAAGTGGCGAATGTCTGATAAACGATCGCAGTAATTTGTAATGGACCATGAATTGGATCGATGAACCTGTATACCTCCTGTAGAACATGGCATGAGGCATACAGCCTAATATATTCGCTTGATTTATTGTGATACGTTTACGGAATGGACTCGGACGGTACCGGTATTGTATGAGATTGTGCCTGTGCGCGCCGGGCTACATTTTCATTTCAAGTAGCAATTAATAATTAACATGCGAGCAGTTTGTTATGTCGACACAAAGCTACAAAAGTGGACAGCATGTCAGCTCGGCCCGGCTTTCGGCCGTTAAGCCGTAAACGAGGTGACAATTTGACGGAAATTTGCCGCAATTAGACATCATTTGGTAGACGGAACAGCGCTCTCATGAGACACGTTTCGTTATTAAGAATAATCCAGAGCCGCCGCCCATCCATTGCCCACAGTCCGTTCACTTGCAAATTTTATGAATTGAAAATTGAAATATTAAAGGACATCCTCTGAGAAAATTACAGTGCGCACTGCCAGTCATATTAAAGGGCTGCGGTATAAATAAATCACCACCTTTGTGAGTGCGCGGCAAAGGGCAAAGACCAAAAAATCAAAATCAACTCAAAACAAACGAAATTAATGCAATGGGCAAAACGCCATTGCGATGGCGCGAGATCCTGAAATTATTATTAAGTGCAATTTTATACGACAGCACAATTCGTGCGGATTTAGCCAGCGCATATGGACACAACGCCCCGGCGAGAAAACAACTTAACCTTCATGTGGACGGTGGATGCGGTGCATATGATTGCGTCCTCTCAAATTCATTCATGCATCGGCGGAGCACTATCGGGCACGTATCGCAAATTGAGATTGACTTCAGCTGAGCGTTTCACTTGGCAGTTGTACTTTCACGTTACTGAATTAAGTTAAGGAATTTAAAGAAGTTAAGAAGTTAAAGAAGTTAAAGAAGTTACAGAAGTTAAAGAAGTTAACGAAGTTAAAAAAGTTAAAAAAGTTAAAGAAGTTAAAGAAGTTAAAGAAGTTAAAGAAGTTAAAGAAGTTAAAGAAGTTAAAGAAGTTAAAGAAGTTAAAGAAGTTAAAGAAGTTAAAGAAGTTAAAGAAGTTAAAGAAGTTAAAGAATTTAAAGAAGTTAAAGAAGTTAAAGAAGTTAAAGAAGTTAAAGAAGTTACAGAATTTACAGAATATACAGAATTTACAGAATTTTCAGAATTTAAAGAAGTTTAAGAAGTTAAAGAAGTTAAAGAAGTTAAAGAAGTTAAAGAAGTTAAAGAAGTTAAAGAAGTTAAAGAAGTTAAAGAAGTTAAAGAAGTTAAAGAAGTTAAAGAAGTTAAAGAAGTTAAAGAAGTTAAATAAGTTAAATAAGTTAAAGAAGTTAAAGAAGTTAAAGAAGTTAAATAAGTTAAATAAGTTAAAGAAGTTAAAGAAGTTAAAGAAGTTAAAGAAGTTAAAGAAGTTAAAGAAGTTAAAGAAGTTAAAGAAGTTAAAGAAGTTAAAGAAGTTAAAGAAGTTAAAGAAGTTAAAGAAGTTAAAGAAGTTAAAGAAGTTAAAGAAGTTAAAGAAGTTAAAGAAGTTAAAGAGGTTAAAGAAGTTAAAGAAGTTAAAAAAGTTAAAGAAGTTAAAGAAGTTAAAGAAGTTAAAGAAGTTAAAGAAGTTAAAGAAGTTAAAGAAGTTAAAGAAGTTAAAGAAGTTAAAGAAGTTAAAGAAGTTAAAGAAGTTAAAGAAGTTAAAGAAGTTAAAGAAATTAAAGAAGTTAAAGAAGTTAAAGAAGTTTAAGAAGTTAAAGAAGTTAAAGAAGTTAAAGAAGTTAAAGAAGTTAAAGAAGTTAAAGAAGTTAAAGAAGTTAAAGAAGTTAAAGAAGTTAAAGAAGTTAAAGAAGTTAAAGAAGTTAAAGAAGTTAAAGAAGTTAAAGAAGTTAAAGAAGTTAAAGAAGTTAAAGAAGTTAAAGAAGTTAAAGAAGTTAAAGAAATTAAAGAAGTTAAAGAAGTTAAAGAAGTTTAAGAAGTTAAAGAAGTTAAAGAAGTTAAAGAAGTTAAAGAAGTTAAAGAAGTTAAAGAAGTTAAAGAAGTTAAAGAAGTTAAAGAAGTTAAAGAAGTTAAAGAAGTTAAAGAAGTTAAAGAAGTTAAAGAAGTTAGAGATTTATAATGAAGAATAAAGTTCTGGTTTAGGTCCTCGCATTACCTCCAGCACAAAACAACGCCACGCGCCATTGCATCATGATCATTCGATGATTTCACTGTGGAGGCTTTCATCTGTGCAATTACCTACATGTAAAACGAAACGATCGTCATCGCCGCTATACAGATCACTACACACGGAAATTCGCAACTCCATCCTCTCGTGTACAATTCTTGTGCAAAGTGCGAAAAAAAAATTCCCAACCGAAATGAATGAAGATCACAGTGTAAGCTAAGAGTACGATGTGACCCGCCCGAAACACAAGGAAAGTTTTTTTTACAAAAACATAGAGGGGACAACAACAACAATAGCAACTCTTAAATTCTTCATGGCGAAATGGGGGAGGATACCCGATTGTCTGCTCGGATAATCTGTGATTTACCAACTCCTACAGGTCATACGAACGCATCAATTACGACAGTCTGGCGCTCGTACCATGTAATGATGATATGATACTCTTCAGTTCCGATCAATGTTAGCTTCGCCATCTAAAAAGCTGAACCCATGTGGAAACCAATCCGACAACAACTGACCTCTTCGGGTGTCGGCGCCTGAACCCATCTGCACGTATGTACGTAAAAGTCTTATAGTTTGATCGTTTTATTATGATGATGGAAAATTATTATGATCGTCCGATCGATCGATCGACAGATCGATTCGAAAAGCAAACACAATTAAGATTGTGGTCAGGCGGCGTGCGCTGTGAACTTGGCGGCGTTCATATAAAATTCAAATCAAATTTTATTCCCGCGCAACGATGGGAATATTTTCCTGTAGATTCTGTCCCTCATGGAAAAACGAGTACCAGACTACCCGCGTGTATGATATTTTATCAGCGATTTCCATATTGACACAACAATATGAATTTCAGTAAGCATTCGACCGTCATGGGCCATAATGAGAAATTACGTTAATTATGTCCACATTGGGCTTCGGCATAGATCGGCGATGTCAGATTTGCTTGGACACAATTGCACTGCGATCAACTTGTTGTTTTTGTTCGCCCACAAATTCCTTTCGTTCGTTTAATTAAAGGAAATCAAATCCGTTATGGTCCATGGAACAGGTGTAGAGCTTACACTACTCGAACCACTTGCTCTCAACAAAGGCTATCCAAATCGCAATCGCTGAAGCCTTCAAGCAAGAGCTCTTCCAAAATGGGCAGACACATTATATAGCCACAGTACGAGCCTCAGGTGCTACCATATTTTTGTTCAGTGGTTTACGCTGGAGAATAAAATAACAGAAAAATCAAAGTTTTTACATCTTTTTAGTTTCTTTTTAGTACCCGGGTAACTTGCACTCGCCGCCAACAAAGTGGACATCATCTTCGAAATGTCAACAGACACAGCAGAGATGGCTAAAAAGCCTGCATGCAAATTCTGTGTGGTCGCTGAGTACACAGAGGGAGGAGGGAAACATGAGAAAGTTATTATCCTTTTTGCGACGGCCACCGGTCGCCAGAGAGTCATTCAATTTTATTAATTAATTTCCGATATTACAGTGTGCGCAGCATGCTGAACGCTTAACGGGTTTTTATGCATCATCGATCGATCGGACATGATGGCGCGCTTATTAGTAAGCGTATCGTCGTTCGCCGTTTGGTCTGCAATTATATCCCGTTATGATCTGATGATGGGAAGTAATTGTTTGGCAGATTAAAAAGTGTCCATAAATGTTCTGTAGCCAGCACATACGAGTATATATGGAAAATTAGTTATATTTAATGGGCGACCTATGGACGACATATGGGTAAGTATTAATCCAATTTACTGCCTGCCGGCCCAAGTCCGGATAAAGGAGAAGGGTGTAAGGTTACGGGGCAGTAAATCCTTTATAACTTGATGTACCCGTGCCGATGGCTGCATGGTCAGTAAGTGTCTAAAGATAAATGATCGCTAACGGTCCCGTCCGATGATTCGATTGTACTTCAAGTGTTTTATCCTAGCATGTCCGCTTTGGAAGGATGGACAGCCTTTCCGACCTACTCCTGGGAGTCACATGCAGAAGACAAGAAAAATGTTTTCTAAAGGAGGAGGAGAGGACGGATCGGCCTTTAGTAAGCTTGTCCGAAAATTATCTGTTAGTGTTTAGTCAAGAGACGGTGATGGCAGCAGACCACAATGTGATCACCGGCCAGAGTGCTCAAAAGCTAAGCATTGCGAGTACCAGCCATAGTACACCAATGCTCGGCTATAACTTGCCTAAGAGTAAAAGAAGAAAAACCGCTAGTGCTCTTTGGAAGCAGCAGTACCAGAGGGCTCTATTCATTATAAGCAAGATTGCTTAGAATAAGTTTGCCGGTACTGTTGATGAAAGAGACGCAATGGATGAACTCAAATATCGTAGAGAAATAGAGGAGTTCAACAAGCGGTAAAGTAGTATCAAGGTGGCTACTTCTACTGCTTCAACATCCAGCTAGAAGTGTAACAAATCTCAGGGTGAGGTTAGCTATGTTCCGAAGAATGCCAAACTACCTCAGATGGGTGGACTCAACGAGGCGACTACCAGTGGTTCAAGTTCAAAATTTCAAGGAGACCGCGGCTTCCTTCGTTGAGTAGGCCTGACCTTCTTACAAGGAGGTGGCCATCAGTCACTTGCATGTGACGCTGTTCGATGAGGTGTCGAACAGTGAAAACAAATCTTAGACAAATGGGGCGACATTGAGGCCCGCCGATCTGGATTGGTGATAGGTAAGGGATAACCTTTTTACTGCTGCAAAGGATCCACCAGTCTCCTTTGACTGCTCTGTTGTCCTTCAGGATCACAAAGTGCGAGGATCAGCCATCTTCGGACTTTCTTGGCAAGTGCGTCGATAAGATAAGTGATGCTACAGTTTTCGGTTTCGTGGTGATGAATAGTGTTGGTAGTACACTCCTATGGATGAGTTATGTATCGCCGCAGGGGGAAGGTGCCCGATATTAACGATGCGGTCTCTAAGCTACTAGAGGATTTGAGTATAGATCCTCCTCTGGCAGGACCATCCACATCATCCCAAAAATGACGAACGATGTCTAAGCAGATTAACCTGAAGCACTAGAAATGTGCCTCGGATAATCTGCAGTTCTTCCTGTGCAAGGAGCACTTAGACATCGTCCTTCTACAAGGGCCTTTGGTCAGAGGCACTGGCGTGGGACCCCGTAACCCGGGTACAGTTTGTAAATAGAACGCCAAACCAAAACCACGAGAGAGCAATTTTAACTCTACCGTGCAAATCGAAAGAGCTATTAGTAACCAGCAGTCGATAAGATAAGTGATGCTACAGTTTTCGGTTTCGTGGTGATGAATAGTGTTGGTAGTACACTCCTATGGATGAGTTATGTATCGCCGCAGGGGGAAGGTGCCCGATATTAACGATGCGGTCTCTAAGCTACTAGAGGATTTGAGTATAGATCCTCCTCTGGCAGGACCATCCACATCATCCCAAAAATGACGAACGATGTCTAAGCAGATTAACCTGAAGCACTAGAAATATGCCTCGGATAATCTGCAGTTCTTCCTGTGCAAGGAGCACTTAGACATCGTCCTTCTACAAGGGCCTTTGGTCAGAGGCACTGGCGTGGGACCCCGTAACCCGGGTACAGTTTGTAAATAGAACGCCAAACCAAAACCACGAGAGAGCAATTTTAACTCTACCGTGCAAATCGAAAGAGCTATTAGTAACCAGCAGTACTATTCATCAAACCACAGTTACTGCATTCCAAATTTGCAGGGCATTCCATTAAATTTGAAATCACAATGAATCTCAAGGTGTTTTATATACATTTCGATTTCGATTACAATGTCATAGCAAACCAATCGAAACAAAACATTTGTTTGTTTTAAATGTTTGATTGAAAATCACTTTTTCGTTCATTGCAATACTTTATGATACACGACATTTTTGTAAGGCGTGGTGAGGAGAAAATTTAGTACGGTATCAAAAATAATTTTGTGTTTCGATTTTTAGTCACATTATTGGTCACATTATTGTGTTAGATTTTTAAATTTTGCGAACTAAGTCTCTCAACCGATTTGTATGGAATTCGGTATGGTCTTTTGAGTGTCCTCTGGGAATCTTTTGGAGGTCTGGTAAGGGTCGGCTAGAGGTTTGCTGGGGTTTTTTGATGGTGTTTTAATGGTTTTGAGCGTATTTTGAGAGTATTTTTGGAGTCTTTCGCAGGTCTTTTGAGGGTGTTTAGGTAGTCGTTTGATGGTCCTCTGGGGGCCTTTTGAGGGTCTTTTTGGGGTCGTTTTTAGGCCTTTTGGGATGTTTTTTTAATATTTTAAAGGTTTTTTGGCGGTCAAACAAAACAAAGAAAGAAATATGAAAATCCATCGTTTATACGTACATACGACTATATAGATAATTCTCTTTTCGGTTGAGTGCTTCCTCAAAATCCACCTACCAACCACACCTCTCATGTAATTTTCAGTGTTTCCAACTTTGGTTTTTACATGGTTTTGTGAGTAGATACTTTTTTTGGATTTTTTAAGACTTAAGTGGCAGCTTGAGAACTAAGTGGGATTTACTTATTTGATATTAACGATCCATGCAAATTGTATGCTTTGACCATAATGTGATTTTGGAAAATGTTCGTTAATAAAGTGCAGATATTTGACAGGTACCGCACTTAGAGCAAACAATGACAAAATTATTTAAGCACGCATTATGGGCAACTTTAATAAAAAGATAAATAAGCCAATTTTTTTCTAAAGAAAAAAGATCTCAAAATATCTATCCTCTTCAATTATGGAATTAATTTGAATTGTGCTTAGCGTCTTGTGGTGTATAATAATGCCCCACCTATCATCATCACATAATTTACAAACTCTACAAACGGGGTCCGGTCCTGGCCTCCCGCAAAAAATATCTCTCTCGAGCCAATAGAAGCTATCTTTTGGAACGCTCGAATCTGTGTTGTTTTTAACGGTTTCAAGTCGGAAATCATCGCTTAAATGCTGGTGTTCTCCAGGGTTCTGTTTTATCCACAAGACTATTTCTCATTTTCATTAATGATCTCTTGTATACTACTCCAAAGCAAACTCATTCTTTCGCTAAAGACAGCACTTGATATAGCATAACTAAAATTGTGGGAACACAATAGAGTAGAATTAACGTTTCAAAACTTGTCTCCTGTTGTTCAAGCGAAGCGAAAATCTCCAGCTATTATGGAAAAATGGCATTTGCTTCGTGGGAACTAATAACCTCGGAATCATAAGTTTTTGGAGAGAGATGTTTGCATAATATTACAAATGGAATCAAAAAGAAGAATTGGGCTATTTTTGAAAATTTCTGATCGCAACACTGACACACATGTGCTGAACAAAAATCTCATCTCTTAGATCACCAAAATACCAAAGAGGCAAAAAAAGTTCGCATAGTTCTATTAAAAAAAAATTGAAAATTGAGTGTCACATTAGGCAAACTGCTGTGAAACATAGGATGAAAGCATTTTTCCCAAAATCATGTTAAGCCGGGTGGTATGCATTGGTATGGCCATCGCTTGTCTTAAGCGGAACATTGGTAACTAAAATACATTTTGCTTTTACGCGCCAACAGCATACATTGAGACATTCTTTGATTGATTAAAAAGTTTGAATGGTTTCGTCTGTGTGTTATCTCTCCTCCTTCCTCTCCTCTATTCCGCTCTTCACTTCTTCGTTTCTTGTTGCAATTAGCATTTTTATGACAATCTGCAAAGTTTCAGTTTTGTGAATGAAGGCGAAAATTATAAAAATTTAACAATTAAATTATTATGCGGCTAATAAGCTGAATGGATCTGATGGCGAATCACAAATTATTATTAATTATTCAATCGAAAAATACATACATAATTTTATCAGCATCGCGTTTTTAATGGAACCTTCAAGCTGATCATGTGAATTACAAGACGTCCAAGAAGAGGCCAAAAAGTATCTAACTTACGGGCATATGCGTGTATTGTGTTGTGTTGTCAGATTAACGCCAAATGAAAGTTAAGTATGCTCAATAGAACAACTTCGTCATAAGGAACCTATACATACATATTCAAAAAGCAAATGTCCAAATGTCTATCATGTATCAGGCTTTGAATTATTACGGAAATAAAAAAGGAATTAGTGATTGAAGTTCGCCCACGAACGAAAAGAAACACTAATCTTCATTAGAGCATTACTGTTCGTTTTTGAAGTTTCGTATACAATATATTCAAAAAGAATGTTTGTCTGCCAAATTATTTGTTAATTTCTATATATAATGGTTTATTGATATTTTTCATAGATTTTTTATTTTTTTATTTTTCTGAAGAATGATCATTGGTAATCCTTTAACCTACAAGTAGTGGAAAAATTTCCTGAACGTGTTCTGTTCAAACTAAATGTAGATAAATCGAAAAAGCTTGGTTCGTGGAAACCATTTTATTCAACCTGATTAAATCCACAGTGTAATTGCTGTTGTCCTCCAATTGCGCTCTTCCTGCAGTTGCAAAGGTACTTTGTAGTACTTGACCGAATTAAAGAACATCTGGAAGATACACTCGATGCCGAACAAGCAGGTTTCCGCACTAGATCCCTCCTGTGTCGACCACATCAACACCCTGCGGATCATTATTGAATAGTGCGTTGAATTTCGGTCACCACTGCACCTGCTGTTTATCGATTTTGAGAAGGCGTTTGACAGTGCCAACAGTTAATCTGGCTCGCCTTGCGCAGGAGAGGTATATCCGATAAACTAATAGCTATTATTAATGCAACCTATGATGGCTCTAAATGTCATGTGTTGCATAGAGGAAAGATGTCAGAGAAATTCGAGATCCTAAGTGGTGTACGACAAGGTTGCATTCTATCGCCGATACTACAGGAAACAAAGAAATTCGTTGGACTCTTACATCTCAGCTCAAACATCGGGACTACGCTGACGACGTTTGTTTACTTTCACATTATGGAGCTGTACCAAATGACAACATATGTGGAGAGGGAGGCAAATGTTGCGGGTTTAAAGATTAATACTGCCAAAACCAAAATCATCAACCTAAGGACTAACTCCGTAACCCAAGTTAACATTGCTGGACAACCGGTAGAGAGAGTAGATAGTTTCCAATATCTTGGGAGTTTTGTCTCGACCGAAGGTTGAACCGAACAGGACATTGTCAACCGAATAAGTGTTTGGAATGATGTCCATGATATGACACCGCAAACTGCGACTTTTCCGTTTAAATGTTGAATCTGTGCAATTGTATGGGTGCAGCACTTGGAAAGTGACCGCTACTATCACAAAAAAATTACAAACGATCGTAAATAGGTGCCTATGGAACATCTTAAGAGTTTTCTGACCTAACCGTTTCTCTAAGGAAAATCTTTTCCCGAGAATTGGTAAGGCACAACCATCCAACGAGAGAAGTGGCAGTGGATTGGCATACAATCCGAAAAGACAACAGTTCCATTGCCATCTACGCATGCAATGCAATGCAATGCAATGGAATCTGAGGTTAGAAAATAGCAACACCGAAATCCCGGGATTGAGAAAATCGTCCGGGACTGCAAACCCTAGTACAGACCCCACGTTTGCATTTCAAAAACTATCAATTCTCTTGAACATCATAGGAAAGTTTCCTGTATGCGTCATAACTATTTCCACCAACAATTGCGCTCAATTTCAACAGCAAAGGATCAGTTCAAAGAGTTTTCTGAGCTGTCAACCGATTTGACTTTGAAAATATTATTTTCTGGCTTTCAATTAAAAAGAAATATTCATAGAAGAGATAGAAGGCTGGTCTTGCGCTTTGTCCAAACAATTTCATTAGCGACTCACCCATACTATCCACACTAATATTATAAATGTGGAAGTAACTCTGTCTGTGTGTTACCTTTTCACGGCTAAACGGCTGGACCGAGTTGGCTCATTTTTTTTAAATGTTCGTAACAGTCTGGGGATGATTATAGGGACCTGGAAAACAGGGAAAAATTTTACAAATGCGGAAAAACTGAAAGAATTATGTATGAACTCGCGACCGCGAGGTTATAGGCTACAATTTTGGGTCAGTGGCGGATAGGTGGGGTGGTGCTCAGTGGTGTGCAGTGGTTTCATTGGGGAAGCGTTAGTTTGGTTGGGTCAGTAGGGTGTGAGGGGCAGTCAGACAACACTTCTTATTTTAGCTCTAAACGGTGTCTTGGGTCTGTGGATCGGCGGGTCCCGGGTAACGCCGGGGTTACCAACTAGCTTAATATAAAAAATAAAATAAAAAAATAAACTCAGACTGAACTCAAAGCATATGTGATTATTCAAAGGTATAGATATTTATTTATAGTCCTTTTTTCAGTTCAATATTTTGGGTGTATCAAGGAGTTCATTCAATCAGAAATCTTAATATTATCGTGCATGCGGTGATATTTGAGTCCAAAAGACAGATTATGAAGGAGTCAATAATAAATCGAATGCAATATAATACTCATAAGTTCTGGTAATGTTATTCTAGAATGCAATAAGCATCAAAAAGAAAAGTAATTTAATTTCCACGACGTGGACGTGAAGTGGATGTTTGTTGACTTCCTAAAAGCTGCCTGTTTCCCTTAACAAAGTTCTTCAACTCCTCGATGGGAACTCTCACTGTGAGTTATTATTTTTTTCTCAAATATAGAACAACATAAAACAACAGAAATCGCGCCAAGCGTAGGTGGATCTTCTATATCCCAAGCTGAGAGGATTTTTACTACGAACCCCTACGTATTCACGTGCAAATAATTGATAGGATCGAGCCGACAATCAGCCACTCTGGTGGTCCCAATAAATCGTGAAATGTTCACTGAATTAAATTATTTTTGTTTTTTGTTTGTTTGTCTGTCGGTCTGTTTGTTTTATTTTCTCCTTTATTGTTGGAAACCTGTCAAACGAATGTTTGATTGCTGCTATGCCCTGGGTAGTGGAGACCAGCTGGAGATTAAATACGAAGCATCAGATCCCAATTAGATGGAAAATCTAATTGAAAAATGAGTTTGATGGAATGTGGGATGATGCGCACTATTGTTGGGTACGTATGTACGTAATTGTGAATCGCACATTTTTGTTTTGCGAAGAACAATGGCCCACGATCGTGATTTGATTTTTGTCGTTATGCGTGGTGCACTCAATTGTGGGTCGATTCGATCGATCGATCACACGGCAATTGATAGTGAAACGGTGGCTTAGGAGGAGAAGGAGGACAACATCACTCTTTCCAGCAGATGATGCCAAAGAGATAATTCATCATAAGAATTTCATTGAATTTATCGTTCATCGCCCATCTTTTTTTTTGTGAGTTTTTATCGAAGTAATTAATGGCGGGCGCTCCGATCTGTGGACTGACTGTGCCATCCTACGCCTTTCGTCAATTTTTGAAATGTGGACGAGCATTTTTCCGCGTTGGATTTGCCATCGGATTCTCAACGAATCATCATCATCGCCGTCTTCACTATCGCTGAAATGCTTTCGGCTTGGATGCTGCCCGGCAGTTTGTCGGTATCGAAAAACTTTACCGCCCGGCCTGATTGCCCCATGATTGATCATAATAAATCTGTCATTTGCATATGGAATGATTCATTATGTATGGGGGATACACGCAAGACGCAACGCACACCAGATGATAATTTGTACTGTTGTTGAAGCGAACATAAAAATGTATGAGTATATGTGTGTCAAAGATAAACTAAAGAAGAAGAAAAAAATGCTAAGCTCGGAAATTGCTGTTGATTGCGCTGACTATGTAGGACGCGTGCGTCGTCGCATTGGGCTCTTGCGGCTTTGGTAAAACAATTGGCGGCAACTTGGCGGACGTCACCAACAGCACACGACCAGGTGGATAGATGATTGAATGGAATTTAAAGCCTGGAATTATGGTTTTAACTGCATGGATCATTAGCGATGCAAATGACGCACGCTTGTACGATACAACTATATAGTTAGATATTGAGGATCACCGCTGGTAGAGAGGAGCTTTTAACCAAGAATTTTCGCGCTTGAATAAAAATCTCTGACAACGAAAATAAGCTCCATTCAAATACAATATTCCAACAATTTTCTTTTAGAGTTTTATACCTTTTGTAGTACTAGAGTTAAATTTTTTTAATCAACGTAATTCCTGACTCTGCAGAGTAATTTATGCCTTCTAATTTTTTAACTTTTTCACTTGAATATTATGTAAGTCTATGATGACATTGGTTCGAAATTGGTACATCAGTTTTAGAGACAAATATTATGATAATGATGTTAAACTCTGTGGGGCTCTAATGCTAAGCAATGATACATATTTTCGCCCTTAACTTGAATACAACTGTATTGCTTGGAGTGCCCACAAGACCACATTACATCTACTAGACGGAATTCAGAACCGCGCCGATAAAACTTATTGGTGACGTAAATATCGCGAAAATAATCGAATCGCTTAAACATCGTAGGAATGTTTCTTGCTTGTCCCTGTTTCGTCGGTTTTTCCTCAAGCGGTGTTCAGAAGACATGTTCAGATATATCCCGCAATTTCTCCAACCCATCCTCAATACCCGTGCCTCATCTCGAGCCCACGTGTCTACCATTGGGCATATCTTCGGACGTACCAACTAATTCAGAGGTTCCTTCTTTAGTCGAGTCGAGTTATTTGGAATGTATTGCCCGACTCTGTGTTTCGGCATTTGTATGATCTGCAGTCGTTGAAGACACATGTGCATAGATATCTCACCTTTTCCTCTCCCAAAATCCACAACCAAACCAAAAATATTGATAAGCTTCTAGATATTTTAGTATTTTTTGCTTCAATCCTTGGTCGTTGGCGAATTTGACTCGTCGAAGGGGGGTATTGCAATCATTTCGGACACGTTGGTTTAAAGTTTGGTTCTAGAAAACTTGAACACATTCTCAATAGTTTTGCGAACTCATCTAAAGGCTGTTGACATTGGCATAATAAGTTTCAGTTCTTGACGAAGTTCGCACCCATTTGTGGTACTAAATATAAAAGCGTTTTTTTTGGGTTGGTAGTTTGGTGGGTAGAATTATGGGTAGAGTGGTGGTCCTGTGAGACTTGTAATATTCTCAACTACCCCAAAAACTCGTAAAACATAAGTGGAGATGCTGGAATAAATCAACTTGTCCACTTGTATTATGTTTTGACGAATCTCCGTTCTTGTAATACACGATATTATTACGGTGATAATGATTGAATGACTAATTTTAGGTTTTTGTGGTACGAAATTACGTTACATTTCCATTTATTGTTTGCACTGACGGACGCACATGCCATAAAATTTAGAAGTGGTCTTTAAGTTGCGTGAGTCGACGTTCGATTTAGGACAGTTGGACTGTTCTAATAATAAATGCTAAAAATGTAGAGAAAAATATATCTTGGTTTTACATTTAGGATCATTTTAACCTCTCATTATCATGCTGTTTTTTATGTCCTATATCCCTCTGTGGGCTCTACTACGCCTACGCGCCATAGCGTGCGTGCAATGAGCTTCAACTCTCTCCAACTCTTCCCCAATTGCCGTGACTCCTCCTCAACTGTTCTGCGCCATGTATTTCTCGGACGATCCGTTCTTCTACCATTCTGAGAAAACGGCTTCCATTGCATTGCGTACTTTGCTATAGAACCGTCGCCTTTTCGGAGTGTATGACCAATCCACTGCCACTTCCGTCATTGGATGGTTGTGCCTATTGGTTCCTGACCCGTTCTCTGGTAAAGATGTTCGTTAGAGATACGGTTAGGCCAGAAAACCCTTAAGATGTTCCGTAGGCACCTATTTACGAACATTTGTAATCTTTTTGTGATAGTAGCGGTCAGCTTCAACAACATTTGAACGGAACATTCGCAGGTTGGTGTTTAAGCTGATCGCATTGCTTCGCCATATCATGGACATCATTCCAAACACTGATTTTGCTTTGCCGATTCGGTTGACAATGTCCTGTTCGGTTCCACCTTCGGTCGATACAATACTCCCAAGATATTGGAAACTCTCTACTCTCTCTACCGGCTGTCCAGCAATGTTAACTCGAGTTACTGAGTTGGTGCCGAGGTTGATGATTTTGGTTTTGGCAGTATTAATCTTCAAACCCACAACATATGCCTCCCTCTCCACATTTGTCATTTGGTGCAGCTCCATAATTCTGTGTGAGAGTAAAAAACGTCGTCAGCGTAGTCCAGATGTTTGAGTTGAGTTGTAAGCGTCCAACGAATTCGTCCGTTTCCATTAGATAAAGCTGCGCGAAGTACATCGCTAATCACCAACAAAAAAAAGTATCGGTGATAGAATGCAACCTTGTCGTACCCCACTTAGGATCTCGAATTCCTCTGACAGCTTTCCTCTATGCAGCCCATGACATTTAGAGCCATCATCGGTTGCTCTAATATTAGCTATTAGTTTATCGGATATACCTCTCCTGCGCAAGGCGAGCCAGATAAACTGTCACTGTCAAACGCCTTCTCAAAATCGATGAACAGCAGATGCAGTAGTGAATGGAATTCAATGCACTGTTCAATAATGATCTGCAGGGTGTTTATGTGGTCTACACAGGAGGATCCAGTGCGGAAACCTGCTTGTTCGGCATCATACTTGGCTCGATATATTCTTCATTTTCAATTTTAATAACTTTTAATATATATTGGTTAATATTTGGCTTTTACTATTATTTTATTACCTTTTAGTGTTTTCCATTGGCTAAACACTCCTTCCACTTTAACCGAGCTGTGGTTTTTATCCAGATTTATGCACTCTATTCTACCTGAAACAAATTAAGACATGTATCTCGGCCTTTACATATTTATATCCAGTAAGGCACAACATTCCGACAGAAACCAGCAAGTGAAGTGTTGAACCTTAACTTGGGTCAAAACAATAAAAACACAAACAAAGTGTAAATCGCTGTATCAAATCACTTTATTACTTGGACATCGCATAAATTCCACATCGAACAAATACAGATACGTGAATTAGTCTAAATAATGTTACTGATATGCAGGTACACATAGTCGTACCTGCAGCGGGCTGCAACTCCACGAAACGTGCATCCTTTGTCGTCGTCGTCACACTCGACATTCGCGGAAAGCAGTGAGAGTGCAAAAAAAATTCTGATAACTTAATTTTGGCTCTGAGCTGTTAATGTTGGTGCTGTTATTTTAAGTTTCTATTTTCGACTTTAACTAACTTGGCTATGTGAGGCTGCTGCGGCGTTTAAGATTTGGGATTCGAGTCGAACAAATTCGGTGTCACATAAGGTATATGATCGCGAAACGGACATTGGGAATTTTACGAAGAACTTTTTAAAAAAATGTTATAAAAAGTTTGGCGGTTTCTTCTTATCTTGTGTCGGATTAATTCAAGGAGCATTATTTGTGTTCAAAATAATTTTTTAATTTTTATTATTTATTTTTTAGTTTAACTTTCTGGTACAGTAAATGCATAACTACAACACAATTTTAAAAGTCTCAATTAAGTTATATTGAATTCATATCTTTTCCAAAAAAAATACCACACAATAAATTCTACAAATCAAAGTGATGACCTCAAATTGAGCTCAAAGTAATGAGTTTAAGAATGTCTTTCTGTTCGAGAAATGCAAGTGATGTGACATGCATGCAAGTGAGGTGACATGCCAACAAAGTCTTCTACAAATCGAAACAGTTTTACGACTAAACCTGAAACTAACCCGAATATGTAAATGTGAATCGTCTTACAACGAAAATACTTCTCAATTTATATTTAGGTTAGGTTAGGACAGACCAGTAATGGTCCCTAGTGATACCGCGTGGATCTAGAACAAATTTCTCACCTACTCGTTTAACCAGTTGGAGCTTAGTAAGAAGTCCAAGGTACTACTAATGTTCGTTAATCTTAGCTCCCAGATGAAGTTTAAGTTTTTGGCAAAGGGCTGGGCGCGTACAGAGAAGATGGAGAATTGTCTCCTATTCCTCCTCGTCCATGCAGCTTCTGCAGAAGTCGTTCGAGAAGACGACAAGCCTTTTTGTATGTTTGCCTATGAGACAGTGTCCCGTGATGACACCTTTAACAGCAACGATGTTCAATATTTTTTGAGCGATCAAACACTTGGAGCGTTTCGGATCCACCAGATTTGCTTTGTCGCTTAGTCGGTGTTTTTTAGTGTTTTTTTAGTTTTTTCGTTCGCATCCCTCTTTAACATGAGTTTGCATGTAGCGACTGGCATGCCTAGAGAATCATTTTCAGATAGCATGGGTCGTTTAGTTCCGTGTTTCGGTTCGAGTTCATCAGCTTTACTGTCTCTATGCCCGTTTCTATGCCGCGGTACCCAGCACAGGTGAATGTTGAACTACTGCGTCATGATGAATGGCAGTTATGGGCTAGAATAGAGTTCGTAGAGAAATGTTCCAGGGATTTCAGCGCCGCTTGACTATCCGAGAAAATGCGTAAATTACATTTCTCTTCAGTCATGACAATACTTTATTAATCGCCATAATTTTAGCCTGGAAAACACTACAGTGATTAGATAGACGAAAAGAGAGACCAAGCTTTATCTTTTTTGAAAAACATCTCCGCCAACTCTGTCATCAGTTTTGGACCCGATGGCGGCTATTTGTCTACTGAGAATGTCTACTGGTGTAAGGTTGAACAGATTGTCAAGTGCGGCGGATTGAGTTGTACGAAGTGCTCATGCATAAAGAAGCTGATCTTTTGACCTTGATTAGTTTGTCACAATTTACTGCTTTGTCTAAGGCAGTCTGTATATAGCCAATGGGTGATATGAGAATGAAAGCCCCATTTATAATAATAATAATATTCGGCGCGACAGACCACTGCGGTCCGAGGCCTAGCTACTCGCAACCCTTTGTGTTTTGCACACAAATGGAGGGGTCTTAAAATTGAATGCCGGATCCGAACGGCGAACTGAGAAGCTTTCTTTCCACCGCTGTATGTAGCCAATGGGTAATATGAGGGTAAAAGCACCATTTATTATAATAATAATAATATTCTACGCAACAGACCACTGCGGTCCGAGGCCTAGCTACTCGCACCCATTTTTGATAAGCATGTATATTTTTGCAGACAAATGG
Source organism: Nephrocerus scutellatus (assembly GCA_947095585.1). NCBI lineage: Eukaryota > Metazoa > Arthropoda > Insecta > Diptera > Pipunculidae > Nephrocerus > Nephrocerus scutellatus. Next base: position 28,811,512 of record OX352765.1, on the reverse strand, counting down.
AGGGGACCTACAATTGAATGGCGGATTCGAACGGCGAATTGAGAAGGTTTTCGTGACTAGTTACTACTCTCGGACGTTTGGCAGACTTTCGCGAGAGGTGGGACACCGTGAAAAATACTTTTGGTGTTACTGTGGCTTTACGAACTCTTTCTTAAATGTTTCCAGTTTAACTTTCTGTTGAGTATTAGACCCAGATCCTTGCTTTATCAGAGAAATAGTTTAGTAGAAGTAGATTCAACCTATTGGATTTTGTATTTTCTAGTGAAGAGGAAAGTTCAGTTTTGTGTCGGTTTCGTCCTAAACCGCAGCGATCTGTCATATTTTTTAGCTTGTTAAGAGAATTTATTTTAAGGTGTTAGGGTGATTTCCTGACATGGCAATTGCACATCATCCACATAAGCGATCACTCGGCAGTCCTCTCTTCTTAGGCATAGAAGAAGCTCATTCACCAATAAGTTCCATAAAAGGAAGAACAAGACTCAACCTTGCGGGGTTCCTCTGCAAACAGATCTTCAATCAGACGACTTTGAATTAACAACCCGACTTCTTGGTAGAAAGTTAATCCGTTCGCTAAGTGAATTGACTACCTTCAAGGTCGTCAGTGAATCTGTGATGGCAGATGTGTTGTCGTTATTAAAACTGCCTTCAATATCTAGGAAATCTACCATATTGTACTCCTTGTAGTATAGGAAATATTTAATAGAACGCACTAACGTAGGCAGAGCTCTTTCTTAAGATTTACCCTTGCAATACGCATGTTCATCTGTAGACAGAAGTCTCTTGTCAATCTTAGTACGTATGTGGATGTCTATCAGTCTTTCTAGTGTCTTTAGGAGGAACGATGATAGACTGATGGCTCTGAGATCCTTTGAATTAACGTGTGGGCATTTGCCCGCTTTGGGTACTTGGGCACTTGGCACTTGGGTACCGCACCTTCACCTTTCTCCATATATCCGAAATGTGGACCAGATCATGACAACTCTCTAGCTAGGAAGGATAATATCCGAAGTCCTTTGCAGCTCGGCAGAAATATTGCCGTCTGCTCCTACGTATTTGAATGTTTTGATGCTATGCAGCGCCCAAGGCAGTTTATCCTTGTTTATCAGATCATTGAAGGTAGTTGTATAAGTTGGTCTGTTAAGGTTAACATTTCATGGGAGCTACCTGGGAAGTAGGTGTCTAGAAGCAGATTGAGCGATTCTTTGCTAGAGGAAGTCCTAGCGCCGTCAGCCTTATTAAACAGCTAGCCAATGTTGGATTGGTAGAAGGGATTTTTCTAAGACTAGATGCCTGGGAAGATTCTTCTATTTTGCCACAGGAGAGTCTCCAGGGTACTCCCTTAGCTTTCCTTCATTATTTTTGTATAATTTGAGGGATGTTTTGCTGGCATCCCAATCGGTCTCTAATCTGGTGACCTTGGCTGAAATGATCAACTTTCTGCAGCTGTTTTTAATTAGCCCCAACTCCGAAGTCCACCAGTGGGGTTTCTTATCGTACCTCTTTGACGGATCAGAGGGCAGGAAGCCGACAGCGCACTATTTAAGGCCGGGGCGAGTTCCTTGACCTTATTGTCAAGTTCATTATTGTTGCGGAGGGGAACTATAAGCTCGGAGTTTAAGTGGCGCTTAAACGTTTCTCTATATTTGAGCCAGTCAGTTTTTCTGTAATTTCTGAAGGCTGGTTGTCAGGGGGATTCATCATCCAAACTGAATTGAATGTATCGGTGATCTAAGTAGGAGTGTTCAGCCGTTACCTTCCAGCTTATAATTTTTTGGTTAATCGAGTCGCTAACAAGAGTAATATCTAAGACTTCTTGTTGACTCTTTATTGCAAAGGTCGGCTCATTACCAATATGGGAAACAATAAGGTTTGCGCTTAGAATATAATCAAAAAGTAACTCACCTCTATCGTTGATGTCGGAACAGACCCACACCGAATGATGAGCGTTTGCATCACATCCGATTATGAGGCAGATTTTTTTTCTTTTTGCCTCAGATATTAATCCCTCAAGGTAAGCGCCACGAAGATATCCCACGTGATCGCGGTCTCCACTTGCGCAGCGGTAACATCTCGATCGCTGAAGTTAGGGAGTAAAAATACATTTATATTACTTTTCACTAGTATGCAGGATTTAGGGCTACCTTTATCTGCCACATATAGTGGGTAATATCTAGTAGTCCTGCGTCCATGAAACAGGTTATTAACAATCCATGTTTCCTGGATAAGGACGCTATCCTCTCCATTTTTCATCAGACGAAGAAGAAGGAAGGCCTTTTTGGAGTGCTGGAGGTTAATCTGGACTAACTGCAGCATTTCTACTACAGCTAGGCAGATAAATCTCCAGCACGGTATTCTCCAGGTCTTCCCTTTCTGAGGGCGAACTAAAAAGTTCGTCTTCATTAGGAAAGTCCCTGGACGGTAAATATATATTTAAAAGCTTGAGAAACATTGAAAGTGTTGCTGCCGTTGTGGCTTAGGAACCTGTAAGCATTCTCTTGTTTGAGAATAACTATCATTCAATTAATATACTAGCTGATTTCAAAGTTTGAGAATCACAAACGAGCGATCGTGCGCGTGCGTGCATATGTGAGTGATCCAGTGACATAGAAAATTAGCATATTGATTTTGAAAATCATTAATGCTTTATAATGCCACTAAATTACAGTAAGTAATTAAACGTTAGTACTACTAGAAGTATACACTATCACGAAAGCTCTACTGAACTCTTTAGTAGATATAGAGGAAAACTATATGTAGGACAGGGTTAAGTCCAACAAAACTAAGAACTTCTTCTAACTCATCCACTCTATTAGCAGTTTTGGTCAACTAAGAAGTATTATATCGAATGAATCAGAAGTCAGCATCCACATATCAAAATTTAAAGTTGTATTCAGATTGTTGTCAAAAATATGGAAAATCCTTGTAATCAACGTCAGAGCGCCGTGGCTCAGTGGTTAGTGCATGGACTTCTGAGCAGTTAGTCCTAGGTTCGAATCTCCGAAAACATTAACAGTAATTTTCACGGTCCCACCTCTCGTGAATGTCTGACAAACATTTGAGAGTAATAAACTAGTCACGGAAAGTTTCTCGATTCGCCGTTCGGATACGGCATTAAATTGTAGGTCGCTCCCATTTGTGTGCAAAAATGCACTCATTAGAGTCAAATATGATGATGATGATGATAGAAGAGGTAAGAAGAATTCTATATTCACGTGGTAACTGTAAGGTTGAAGACCAAATCTCTGAACTTTACCGAACGTCCGAAGACAGAATTAAGGATCAACTGGTTAGCATTTAAAGTGCATAGAGGTTGAGTAGGTGGAGATGCTTTAGCTTCAGAGACAATGAAGCAGTGTATCATCGACTTCAAACACTCACTCTCGACAAACTCTATCAGATGCATTTAAAATATAGATGGCTTTCATCCAATTGATATGTACACTGATTCCATTTTACGGTGAGAAATGAAATCACCGCACCACAAGTAGAATGATTCCCACGAGAACCATACTGCACCAGTATTGTGCCAACTTATAAGGGAAAATAATAATATCGTTAAATTTTGTTCAAATAAACTTATGCGTATAAAATATTAATAAAATTCTTTTGTACTGGTCTTAATTTTTACATGAAAGTAAAACCGTTTTGAGAATCTTAAAAGATCTTCACGTTTAATCTCTATCCAAGCTTGGAATTATTTTCCATTTGGTACATCTTTACAACGGCACGGCAGCACATTTTTCCAATGTTAAGCCTGCTGCGTGTGAATCAAGAAATGGAAAGGAATACCAAACAAGTTGTTATGGTGCACTAACAATTTGTTAGCGACACATTAAAACACGGCGAGGTACTCGTTGTCGACCAATTCCATAAAAGGGAAATGAATTCCCCACATGTTTTCCTGGACATTATGAGCATAGAACGATACTCTTACGCATCATGAATTATATGTATATCAGGTTTACGAGTACACCACAGAATGGTGCAAGAAGTTAATTTTGTTTTTATTACTTTGTGCAAATTCTTGCGATGCAATTATACAAATTGTTTCCCGTCGACGATCGGTCCTCTTAGAATTTCCGTTCTCAAATGGAACGTTGCGCGACGCACAGACGGACGTATTGGTATGTAATTTTAGGCCGGCACGAGCACCAAAATTGCTCTTGATTGCTCATACGCTGGGACATTCGACAATCGCGAGCGGGATGGAGTAAATCTTGAGGACATTTTGCAAGTTCTTTACACCTACACGTTGAAGTATAGCAGTAAACTGGTGCACATTTCGTGGATGGGGCATTTGGATCCTTTGCACATGTTAAGCCGGCGTGGTCCTCGGCGATAGGCGTGTTCACTGTGTGCACTTTATCATTATCCCATATTCACATATTCAACGCAAAAAGTATGCATCAAGCATTTTGTGTGTGTGCGCGTGTGTACCGCAAAGTGAAATGTACACGTCCATGTGTTGCACTGAGTCGTCGGCGTACTGGGCTGGATGCCTGGAAATTTTAATGGCCGATCGCGAATTTTTTAAACAAATAATAACTTAATTTTTTAGCATAATAATAGACGCTTTTGCAACGATGACGACGACACGATCACGATGGGGATGGACGATGTGCAGTTTTGTGTGAATAGCACGTCGTCTGGCGGTCGACGTGAAATGAAAACTAATTTCACGATCGACCCACGCGTGAAGCGCGGATGGACGAGGCTCTCACTGTGCTTAATACTTTGTGTTCTGTTGTCATCACCCATCTTCACATCTTCATATTATCGTAAAATAATGCTTCGATGAGAGGCTTTTAATGGATGGGAATTGTGGCATGGTAGAGCTATGCTGTACATAAAGAGCCGTTTAATGCTCGGAAACTATTGCATATTCATGTCGGCGCTCTAGGAACTGGTCGTCCTCAAGGCACTTGTCTACGATGCATTATCTAATGAAGACATTAAGACAAGTGCCTCCTTTTCATTAGCATTAGGCGTTGCATAATGTAATGCTCGATCGTTATGAAAACTCCCCCAAAACCGTCTACGGTTGGCTACGTTTGTTGAATGTTCGCTTGCAAGTCAATTTGCAAACATTATTCATAGGCATCATCATTAGACGAAACGGTATCTTACTATGACGAATATTTTCAAAGAGTTCCTAACGGAAATTGCCATAATGTTCCGCTGAAGGCAAGATTTACTTTTTAAATTGTTAATTCACCAAGCTAATAATGGGACAAAAAAGCTGCCAAGCATTTAAATAGCAAATATTTGTATGTACACTTGGAGATGGGTTTTAACGTACCTGAAGGCTTGGCAATAGCTTGAAGACATCAAATACAGAATAAATGACATAAAAACGTTAACCGCTTAAGCCTAAAAAAGACCATTCTTTACAAGAGAGTATACGAAACTACTATAGATATTTTATTTAATTAGTTCCTTAGTAACAGAGTTTCTCAACTCTGCTGCCGAATATATTTCTTTATGGAAAAAACGCTTCCTTAACCAATGTAATGCTGGGCATTGACAGAGAATGTGCTTGGATTATTCATAATCCTCCGAGCAGAACCGACGTTCCGTATCTGAGCCTAGAATAAGATTGTTAAGGTGGAGTCGCAAGACACACTGACCTGTGATAAAGCTCACCAGATTTCTGATGCTATCCTTGTCTAGATAAAGGATTTCCTTGTAGGAAAATCGTTTGGATTGTCTTAGCCCCAGGATGTTTTCCCAGTTGGCCAGACGAAGTTTTCCCAGTTAATAATCAGCACTATGGAGGCAGCCCAGTTAAAACTATAGTAAAGTTCAGGCCCTATCAACGCACATTCTGAGCCAGGGACCCATCTGCGAATCACCCTTTTATGTCTGGCAAGAGATGGCAGTGTATCACAGTAGCATTTAACTGATAAAGAGTCTATTAAGTTGGAAGACAGCGCTTTAAGTGCTGCCTGGCTCTCTGAAAAGATATCTATTTTTGCGCCATTAATGCCTATACTAAGGTTTATCTTAACGCAGATTTCAATGGCATGGAGTTCAGAATAGAAAACCGTAAGACTTATTCCCATTGGTATCCAGACTCTGGTGTTGGGTCCAAAAATACCAACTCTAAGTCCGGATTCCATCTTCGATCCATCAGTTAACCAGACCAGAGCTCTAACATCCAGTACCGGAACACCATTAAACCAGTTTGCACGGTCCAAAATTTCTACCAAAAATAATCTTCCGAAACAGTACTCCCTGACCATAACGTCGGGGGTAGTGCAAAGCATATCATTTCCGGGAATAGAGTTAAGAATTTTCAGGTATTCCACATGGTCACCTGGTTTGTATTTGTATTCTTGTTGTAGCTTAATATCGTATCTAGCCATCTAGTCCATCTTCGTAATGAAGAGTTGTAGGAAAGAAAGCACTACGAAAGTTTCTAGTGCTGTCTTAGGGCACCAATGATACCGAGACAGGAAATTCTTTCAAGCTTCTGAAATTTAGTTGCCGTTGTCCGTTCAAGAACTTCCGGCCACCAAACGATGGTTACGTACGTGATTATGTGCCTCACCATATTGTGTATTATTTTAAGATTAAGACCCCAATGTTTGTCCCGAATGACCCTAGTGGTACGTTCGATGGCGGACTTGATATGGGAATTCAAGCAGAGCCCTTTATTAAGGCTACCTCCGAGATATTTAACCTCAGTGGAATAAACTAGTTTAGCGCCTATGATAGTGATATATCCTAGATTTACCTATCTTCTTTTTGTGAAAGTCACTAGAACGGTTTTGCAAGAGTTGATGGATAGTCGTTCTCTGCTGCACCATTCTAAAATGTGTATTAAAGCACTTTGCATGACACTAGAAATGGTCGTTCCGTGTTTACCAATAATAAGAATTGTCAAGTCATTCACATAACCAATGGCAAATAACTTGATATATGAAGATCGACTAGAAGATTGTCGATGACTAGTGACCACCGAAGGGGACCAAGAACTCCTCCTTAGGGAAAACCCCTAACTGCGTTAACAGAATCACATACTCCTCCTGAGGAGGAGGTATTATCTATACTTTAAAGCGTGGCTTTTTTCGACTTTGCACAGAGCCATGCAGAACTATCAACAAAAACTTCGTTATGATGTTGGCACAAGTCGACAACAAATACTTTATCTTTTAACTTTTAACTTTTAATGGCATTTTTGTCACTTCTGTCTCAATGTTTGCAAATGACAGCAATGACAGCTCATTGGGGTTCTGGCAGTGATTTTGATATCGTCAACATATGCCAGAAGCTTAAAAGACTTGACAATTTTTATGAAATTTTCAATGCATATTACTAGCAGGTGGGGAAGGTTATTGGCTATTTTATATATCCCTACCCCTTCCTGTAAAATGTTAGGATCAGCCACATTAACTAAACGATTTTTATGAAATGTTACATGTATATATTTAGCAAGTGTAGAAAGTTTATAAATTTTTTTGCTTCGAAATGTAAGAGTAATAACAAAATCACTTTAAAACTCTGTTTCTGTTTTTATATGCTACAAGGGTATGAATTAGTTGTCTCCTGTCAATTTTAATCGATCGGTTGCCGTAGTTATCAGCTTCGTTTGTTTTAATTAATTCTGACCAGCATAATTTTGTTATTCCTAATTTATATCAAATTTTTTAATATACTGTGAAATAAGCACCGATTAAGCTTATCTTTATTCAGACTATTATTAATTCGAAAATGAATTTTTGCATTTTTCGGTTATTTCCAAGGTTTTGATTGAAATTAATGATAGAAAATACATAATAAGCATAATTAAAATGCCAAGAAAGATTTGCCGTGCGCCAAATCGAAAATTAAGCTCCTGTCTGATGTCAGACATTGGTCACATTTAATTACTCTTATGAATATTTTATAAAAGATGCAAATTTCATTCTTTGCTGCAGAGTGTTTGCATTGACGCCTTCTCGTCAGTGAACGCTTCAAGCGACCTACCTCATTTAGCCGATAGAACCCATTAATAAAACTAGCCAAATCAGTAGACAAACGACCGCGACGCGACAGAAACCGATTCCACAACCATCTCAGTAATATGTACATAGAACAATGGTGTAAAGGCGGCCCCAAAATTGGTCAGACCGTCGCTATTCGTGTAAAACAATTAACCACTTAGTTATAATTACTGCAACTGTCAGTTCGAGAGTTGAACTGCCAACAAGAGGCCTCCTCAATGACAAGTGGTACAGTTGGTCCTTTTATGTAAGCTTTAGCTTTAGCCAAAGTATTGGCATCAGGAATGTTGTCGTGATCACTTGATAAATTGACAATCGACGACAACAGGACCGTCGCTGCAGACGCTGTTCCGAATACGGTCACGTGACCAACTGAGTTGGCGCACCGGCCGGCAAAGTCACAATAACTGAACAATATCTCGCTTAATATCTCTAATTAAAAGTAGTTATCTATCCTCGTGAATACCTACGCGGATCACTTCACTAAAAGATAAAAGCCGCCTGAGTTTTTTTTATTTGTTTGCAGATTTCTTGCGGCTGCAAACCTATCTTTCATGACGTGAGTAAAATCGCGTCGCGCTCCCTACTACTCAACGAGTTGTGCCAATTTAGGAATGTCGCATGCAACATTTTGAGGAAATTGACAACAGCATTTTATTAATAATTGCAAAATGAAGTGGGTGGATGGGCGGTGAACGGTGATGCCTTCGACTTGATGTTGATGTTGAGAAGCACAAGAAATCGTCGAGCAACTCAGTAACTGGCTCCAAAATCACCCGCACTCTTCAGGGTAATACGAGTTCATTCAAATACTCCTATTATGACTTGTATCCTATTTCGTTTGCTCTTCATAGCAACAGACCAGTTAACGACTAACAATAATCATAATAATTGATAACATTGATCACGTTCCATACATGCTCGTACATTGCTCAACGGACCAGCATCTCTCTGTACGAGTGCGTATCTGCGTATGATGTATCCTTTTATTGCTGATAACTTTGCAGAACTGAATGTTTGCTGTGGGAATAATTTATACGGTTACCATTAGACTTTATCGAGTTTTATATATATATTCTTTTTTCATATAAAGTGCCTCTATATAATATAAATTTGAAGAAAAATGAAAGAGAACAGCGTAAGCTTTGTATTGAATTCGCTTAGTTAAAACGCTTCAGGTGCTATAACTTGCGGCAGAACTTTTTCCCGACAGCCGAAAAAACAGCACACCACAACCACGTATAAATCGAACTGCAAATAAATGACTTACGGTTATACGGTAAAACTAAAAAAATAATTATTTTAATAAAACTTTCTAGATATTAATTCAAAGAAGGAATCTTAACGAGGACCTGACCTCAAAAACCGGTCTGTTTTGATTTTTTTAAGATCCTATAATATGTGTCTGCACTTTGAGTTAAATATTTAATACACAAATGAAACGAGGAGCAGAATTTGAATCAGAATAAGAACGAAGCTAACTTTAAATAATAATAATATTCAGCGCGACAGACCATTGCGATCCAAGGCCTAGCTTCTCGTGACCATTTGTGTTGCGCATGTAAACTTTTGGACACAAATGGAAGGGACCTACAATTTAAGGCCGGGTCTGAACGGCGAATTGAGAAGCTTTCCGTGACAAGTTATTACTTATTTGTCAGAACGTCACAATAGACAGCTATAACTTTGAGGTTGGTAAGGACAATGTCACCCAAGCTCCGCTATAATATCAAACTATGACACCACTACAGAAATCAAATGAAGAATCACTATTTTTAAATTCTCTTCGCATCCGCGTTAGTACCGAACGTTAGATAGGATGAGTATCAATGCTTCTGCCCGCAGAGTCTTCGAATCTAAATCGGAGGAACAGTAGAGGAAGGTTACACCTTAGATAGCGCGCACAAAAGAAGAGGATGACCTGATTACCATCAGATTTGGCTCTAAAACCGCGGTTCTGACATCCCGGATCTGGTGTGTTGTAAAATTCGAGGTATTTAGCAAAATATCAGATATCTTAACATCTGAAGGTAGATATAGCCTAAGTGGCCTCGATATCTTGAAAATTGCTGAAAGTTTTCATTTAAACTTTTTTCTCTATTGGACATAAAATGCTTTTCTTGAAGACTTTTGGTACTGCACTTCTAGTTCGTTCCAATAAGGTTTTTATAATTCCAAATATCCACAGAAAGTTCTTCATTCATAATAATTTTTGTCATATTTGTGAATACATAGCGATAATTTCTGTGGGTTGCATGGCACTAAAAGTACTGGTAAATCCTACTTTTATGTTACCGCACTCTACTGAAGGCCAATCTACTTGCTGCACAGCTAGTTTCAAGATTATAGGTTTCTTCCACCTATACTTCCGTGTATCAAACACTCTACGGAACATATCATTTTTCATACTCAGTTGCTAGAGCTAAAAGCTTACAGAAATCCGCTGGGCCTCCATTAGTTATGAAGAGCGTTAGCATTAACATTGCGTACGCTTTACCACTTATTCTGTTCTTTTGGACTCTTTTCGGTTAGTTGGAAAACAGAATTTGTACAGCCTATACCAAAAAAGGGCAACAATAATTTCTCTCTTCGTACCGACTATGTACAAGGGCTAGCTTCTCGCGACCAATTGTGTTGTACATGTATATTTTTGCACACAAATGGAAGGGAAGTACAATTTAATGCCGTATCCGAAAGGCGAATTGAGAAGCGTTTCGTGACAAGTTATTAGTCTCAGATATTTGTCAGACATTCCCGAAACGTGGGACCGTAAAAAATACTTTTGGTGTTTTCTGGGATCCGAACCTCGTACCACCTGCTCAGAAGTCCATGCAGATTGAGCCACGGCGCCCACTTTAGGTCTCATATTCACCGCATAAATACCGAAGGCCCACAGGGCTGTACTTTGTCTCCGACAATATTTCTTTTTTTCATTAACGATCTTCGGACTGCAACCTAGAATCTTATAGAATTTTAAGTGCTCTTAGCTTCTCTTATATTGTCCGAGGTCCACGTCCCTTCTCTTCAGATGTGGAACTAGAATAATAGCAAAAGTTAAGCTCATTAAATTCTGACTTGGATATGATAACAAAGTTGGGAGAACTCTATAGAGCCAAATCCTTCTGATCTGGCTACTATTTAGCCAAATTAAGAGAACCTTTCATTAGTCGTACAACACGAATGTGGAATGCTTTACCAGCTCTGTGTTCCCGCATCGCTATGATCAGCAGGCATTCAAAATACATGCACATCGATATATTTTCTTAGTAAAAACATTTTAAAAAGGCAAGGATGAGAACTCTCTGAGGGTAAGTTGCTTAAAGATCTTTTTAATTTGTTAAACGTAAAGAATGATAAGTCAGCCTGCTCTAAAAGACTGTTGTGAAGTGCGGCTAAATTAATCACAATTCTCCTGTCAACATCGCTTAAAAAAATTAACAAATTGAACAATCTTATCGGCATACGCGTGTCACAGGCAAACATTTTAACTAGAAACTAAATCCGAAAAGTGAATACCCAAATCGACGATATTATTATTCTCTCGTTGCCCTAAGCTGCTACCGTTGTGGCTGTTTTGAGCGCGATTTCGTTATGATAACCAAAATCAAATCAACTGAAGTCAAAGATAAACGCGTGACTCTAACGAGATACTCCAACCATATTTGATTGACGAGGAACTGCCTTCCATTCTCCGCCCGGGGAAGCCCCCGCGACTATAACGACGACAACAGCTATACGAGTATTATATGTATGTGTATATGGCGCGATCACTCTGCCATCAAATCGATTGAATTTTCACAAAGATTCAGTCAACTCCGCTGCGCTATAAGTTGGCGGATGGCGACAGCCAGGCTGGCGTGATTGCAGCGCCAGAAGTCACTGTCACCAGCGCGCTGCATCATCGATCGCTTTATTCGCCATCACGCTCGATTGTTGATTGGTTGGCTGGTCTTGGTTGCTTGCTGATTACCGCAATCGGATTTTCCATAATAATGTCAATCGCAATTGAAAGATCTTGACAGAGATCTCGGAGAGGTGCATTTTTGGCAGGAAATTCAAACAAATCAACAAAGTGAGCTGCCATTGCCACCAGCCGGCACGATCGGGATCAATTGCGCTGGCTCGCTGGCAGCGCGCAGCCACCATTAGTAGCAATGGTTGTCATTCAATTACTGCGCGAGTGCGATTTGGTTTTTCACCCGAAACCCCCACACATCCCGATCCCGATTCCAACCAGACATCTGCACCGTCTCCTGGTAATCATTTTTAATTTTTTCCTCAGCGGTGGCATTTTCGTAATTGGTTTTCGCATTTATCTATTCTCTTAGTAATTATCTCTCTTATTATCTCTTATTAAGAGCGAGTGAGCTATCAGCAGCGGAGCGGTGGTGCATCATGCGGCTTGGCCAATGAGTCAACTTGTCAATTGGAGCGTGTGGTGCGGCGTACAGGGAAATTTGCGTCTTCAGATGTGTGATGGAAAAAGACCGACCGTGGTGAGAGGTGTTCTTTTTTTTACTTATTTCAATGTGCACTCCTGAGACACTTACTGTGTACAAAGCAAAGATATGCGCAACTTCAGTGTGTGATATTTGACTCTGCAGCTACCGCGCCAAACTATAATTCGAAATTTGCCCATTGGGTGAAATCAATCAGCTTCGTTCAGCTCGAACGAGGTGCGACGCTCTGTCTTAATATGAAAATGGCAAAACTCAATTGATTGAACGGAGGAGATACATATCTGAATCGATGTACGATTACGCTGAGCATTTTTGGGCAGTTTTCATGCACCATTTTTGGATTTAATTACTGTGCGAAGCGAGCTGTGTGGCTGTGTGTCTATTTGGGTGGCAGAGAGACAATCTCTGAGGATCTCTGTTTCATATATGCAATCCGTTGAGCGATTGAAAAACGTATTGCCACCGCCATCGATCGAGTATATAACTGGATTATAGTAATTGAAGATTTATGAGCAGAGTCATTTATTATGGCGGTCCTCAAGCGGTACGATTATGCGAGGAGTGTGTGCGAATTTGTGTGCGATTTTTCCAATGATAAGCATTGCATGCGAGGCACCAAGTGGCGTTGAAAATGTTCACATTATCGTTTATTGGCAGATGTGTTGCAATGCATTGGCATTAGTATGGAGATTTTCAAATCGAAAAGAACCTTTCGCACGCCACTTAAATGGGATCCTTATTGGAATTCTATGCACACAAACAATTGATGAATCAAACGTTGGCATATCGGCACTTTAATGGATTTTAAAAGCATTATTCAACCACATTGTCACATACTCTATCAGTAGCGAGCAATTTAAATTCCAAAGCGGTGGTGCACTTACCCTGAATTGAGCAATCGTTTAATGGTAAATTTAATTATTTTGTCATTTCATTTAATTGGAATATTGTCGATTATATTGACAATGGTCTGTATTTCTATACGATATGATAAAATTTCAAGGAGAATAGATGATGGTATTGACTGCGTATAGGCAACTGAAATTTTTTGAGAATGTGTGCCGAATTTTTAAAATCCTATGAAAATTATAAATCTGACACCTACCAAAATAATTCTCAAAATGCCTGGTAACTACTGACATTCAATTACATTTTAACTTCAAGCTCAACAGGATAGCTGAACATTTTCTGACTAACTCTTGGCTCTCAAATTAATTGCTTCTTGTACTGTGCTATGCTTAACCTTCGTACTCGTACAGTTTCCAGAGTTTAAAATATGTTTTTATAAATCTGCTGGATTGACGATAGTATTTTCGAATTACATTCCAAATGTGGATTATGAATCACCACCATATCCTATAATGCCAAAATGCTTCGATATTTTAAGAATTAGCTGCAACCAAAATTTATTCCCTTAGTTTGTTCCAAGCCTGAATACAATTATTATTGTCACATCACGTTTAGTCTGGTATGCCCTTACCTCACATCCGCTACATTTTCTTCTTTTTTTCCTTTACTAAGCGGGGGAGCATAGGGCTTCTAAAAACGCCTGCCAACGAACTCGATTTAACGCCTGAGGTTTCCAGAGTGAGTGCTTCCTCTTCTATTGTCCTTTTCCATGTCTTGCTAGGACGGCCAACTCGACGGCTTCCCTGTGGATTCCAGTCGAGCGCTAATTTCGTTATATCGTCCGCTGGCTTTCTCAAAGTGTGGCCAATCCAGCTCCATTTTCTTCGTCTGATGGTGATCGCGATTGCTTCCTTCTGCGTTACTCTCCGCAAGTCTTGATTGGTGATAATGTCCAGCCGTCTTATTCTCAGTATCCTCCTTAAGCACTTGTTGACGAAGACTTGGAGGTGCGTCGGAATTGACTCTGCAGCCATACAAGAAGTCTGAGACAACGTTAGATCTGAAGATCGTTAGCTTCAGATTCCGGGAGATTTGCGAGGAGTCCCAGATAATATTTAGCATACTATAGGAGTGTCGCGCTTTGTTCACACAAGATCACACATTCGAGTCAGCACCACCATTTTTTGACATCCAGCTGCCCAAATAACAAAATTTATCGACTTCCTCTATCTGATGTACGTCAATCGAGAGATCACATGTTCCACTATCGTTAACGCGAAGTAGTTTTGTTTTTGAGACGTTAATTTTTAAACCCACTTTGTTAGCGTGGAGTTCTAGGCAGTTTAATTTTTGCTCCATGTCACCTAGCAATTGTGATAGGAGACAGATATGATCGACATAGTCCAGGTCTTCTAGGCGGTGAAAAACATTCCATGGCAAACCCGATGGAGTACGAGATACTATTTTCATCACCCAGTCGATAATAATTGTGAAAAGCAATGGTGAGAGGGTGAAACCTTGCTTGACTCCCGAGTAGATGTTGAAAGGTGAGCTAAGATTACCGTTATGAATGACGCGTAATGTTGAGTCGCGGTACAGCTCCTTAATGATGTTAGAGTTTTTTCCGGAACACCATAGCTAGACAAAATCTGCCACATCATGTTTCGGCCTACGCTATCAAAAGCTCGTTTCTCTACATAAGCGGTTCCCAATATTTTTTTGTCGCGCTGCAATTATTAGGAGAGAAATTCGTAGCGAAGGACTTCTTCCTCTGTATATTCCATTTATCGCAGTTAGGCAAAACAATTTTTAAATTCGCCATATTAACTTCGCGTGCCCGTATGTTTGTCTGTTTGTCGTGGAATCTTGTGATCAATTTTTAACCCACTTCCAAAAGCCCGATTTTATTGCAACTTTGCACACAAGTGTATAAAATTTGGAAGTGATCCCATACAAAAAAAATATTAATAATAACGGCATCAGATCACGCCATTCTATAATGACTGTGCAATCTGTGCGCTGGTGTGCAGTGCTGCTTCACTATTGGGCTTGATTTGTGGTTGTGTTGTTGTGCTTGGCATGTATTTTAATTTTTCAGCACTTATAGCGGAACTCTATAATGTTAAATGGTTTGCAAAACTTTATATTTCTGCCATCATAAGATTATAACAATCTAGAAGCATTTAGAAATTTCTCGTGGGAGAAAATTAGCAGCCCAACAAAACAGTGGTATTTTTAAAAACTCGACGTGTAACAAATTTGCTGAAATTCGGCCATCTCGACCGCTGCATATAAACTGGGTAATGAAAATACCATACTTCACCATTTGTAAGCAACTGTTTTCTGTCCTTTTCACATATCCAAGCAAGCAATCACTTACACAGAACTTTCAAAATGGGATACTCTTGATAAACTTGAGATCGAGTTCACTAGATGAACACTTGCTCGGCCATGCTAAGAAACTTCTTAGAAAAATTAGTAAGCAAATATAGCTCATCTTACGAGATACGACAATTTCATTCTGTTTCCGACCACACAAATTTTTCAGTTGACGATGAAACTGAAGTTTTGTGAAGTGATGATTTTTGTCTGCATACTCGTAAATTATGCCAAAATGCTAACGCAATTTGTTAACCATTTAACCCTTCGCGAAATTTCTTGTGTTATATAATACAAGTATATAGCGAACTAACTTATAATGTGAAATATAACATATTAGAAAGATAATATTTTTGTTTTAATTAATCAAACATTTTACTAATTTTTTTTTTCGTCGGAATATAAATAAAGAGTTACGAATTTACATTTATTTGCATACAGATAAAATCGAACGATATTGATTTTGTTCACTGGGTGTTCGCAATATTTTCACTCAAAATTAAAAATTTTAATATTTTATCCAAAATTAAAAAGAAGAATAAATAAACAAATGTCGGTCGAACAATTTCATTGATCAAATGCAAATTAAATGCTTATAATGATGATATTATTTTGTAACTAAAGATTTGCATAAATGTTTCTTAAGCAAACACGACTGTTGTTGTTTATTAAAAACATAAACTTTTGTAGATCCACGAATACATACATTGGTATTCTCGTTAATATACTGGGTGATGTTTTACGACCAAAAGCAACTGCCAATTTTAACAAAACACACAAAAAAGCTAATCTCTTCTCTGCTTAGAGAACAACCTTAAACAACTGTATACTATTGCATGTAAGATAGAATACAGTATTGCGAGATAAAACTTACTGCTGACCAACATATCGCGAAAACAATCGACTCGCTGGAACATCGTAGGAATGTTTTGTGCTTGTCACTGCTTGCCAAAATAATATCTAACACATTTGCGATACTAGTTCCTCATCTCGAGCACACGGATCCACCATTAAGCCCATCTTTCGATGTAGCGACTGACAGAGATTCCTTCTTTAGACTCATGTTAATAATTATTGTTTTCGCCTAAATTTATGCAATTCTTTAACGCATCCCACCCTTAACAATCAACAAATAAAGTTATTGAGCGCATCATAATTAAAATAAATAAACCATTACCTTACCCCGTGGAAGCCGTATCAAAGTGGATAAGTGCATGACTTCTGAGCAGGAGGTTCGTGGTTCGGTCCCACCTCACGCGAATGTCTGACAAACGTCCGATAGTAATAACTTGTTACAGAAATTCGCCATTAGGATACGGCATTAAATTGTAGGTCCCCTTCATTTGTGTGCAAAAATATACATGCACAACACAAATGGTCGCGAGAAGCTAGGCCTTGGAACTTGGAAGGTCTGTCGCCTTAACTAAGTTTCAACCATATTAATTCTGTATACGTTGGAGTGAGTTGGACCTCTCGCGAATGTCTGGCATATGTCCGAGAATAATAGCTTGTCACGGGAAGATTCTCAACTCGCCTTTCGTCGTATCGGCATTAAATTGTAGGTCCCTTCCATTTGTGTGCAAAAATATAACACGCATAATAAGAATGGTCGCGAGTCGCGAGAAGCTAGACCTTGGAATGCAACGGTCTGTTGCGCCAGATGTGATTATTTTTATTTGTATTAAATCTTTGTTAAAAACCACCCATTATATGTAAAACTAAAGGTGTTAAATTATTGCGAATCTCATTAACCCGCTCGAGGAAATAAAACAACAATCTATTACCCATCTGTCAGTTTGAGTCGCATAATGTTTTATGGTTTTCCTTATTAACCCCATCGATCTGCAATAATAACACCAAAGAACGTATACATGTGTATTTTTCAGAATGTGAGTATAGTATTTGTTATGCTGAACATTAATTGGCCAACGTAAAACAATAATCGCATTTCTATCGCGTCAAACATAAAATTAAATTATCGCCCCACCGTATCGTTCGCATATTTTATTCCGAAGCAAACAATAAATTTGTAAGACACAAACATTCGATTCCAGTGAATGCATAATGAGCTCTGGTGGTAGCACGAATGATATTTGCGATAAATCTGAGAATCAGTTGCTTTTTCTAAAAGAAAAAGTTAAACAGTTCGCGATAACATTTGAATGGGAATTAGCAATTCCCCCAATAATGGTAAGATTTTTATCTCATCCAATTATTTTCTTTTTAAAAATTGCGAAAATATAAATATATTGCATATTTACTGCTCTTATTTACGTTTACATTCCAAATTAAATTTATCTCAAATTATAGTAACTTTTTATTATGCATCTACTGTTAGGCTGTTTTGATTTTTTTTTTAATTTCTTTCATTACAAACTAAATTAAATTTTTTGTCTTATAGATTGGATTGTTTATTTTTCGACATAATAGAGCAATTGATATAGAAAAATTAAAATTAAATTCTGCAGTGGTAAAAGTAAAAGAAAAAGGAAAAAGGGTTACGGACTGTAACCTTTTTAAATTCTCTATATTAACTTCACTTACCCTTGGCACGGCAGTCGGTCGGTCGTCGGTCGTCTGTCGTGGAATCTTGCGATAAATTTTCAACCACTTCCCAAAGCCCGATTTTATTGAAATTGAAATTTTTATGCACACATGTGTATTTCCGCAGACAACACTTTCTATTAAAATTTAAGGCCCCTCGGGCCCCGGGGTCGGGTGGCTCCCATACAAATATTTAACAAATTTTTCTCGATTTTCTTCAAATTTTATAAACATGTGTATCTCTGATAGACAACACTTTTTGTAAAAATTTTAGAGACCCCGGGCCACGGGTTCGTGGGACCCCATAAAATTTTTTAAAATATATAACCCGATTTTCTTTAAATTTTATATACGCATGTATCTCTGATAGACAACACTTTTTGTATAAATTTTGGAGACCCCGGGCCCCGGGTTCGTGGGCCCCCATAAAATTTTTTTTAAAAAATTAACCCGATTTTCTTCAAATGTTATGTACGCATGTATCTCCGATAGGCACCAATTTTTGTAAAAAATTTGGAGACCCCGGGCCCCGGGGTCGTGGGTCCCAAATTTAAAAAAAATAAAAAATTAACCCTATTTTCTTCAAATTTTATATACGTATGTATCTCCGCAAAAATACCCTATTCGCAGTATTTAAGAGATCACTGAAACATTGTAAGATGAAAACGAATTGATGGAGTTTGAAGCCTTGAGCTTGCTCCACTTTTATTTTTATGATACACTTCTGTTAACTTTTTTCTCCATCCCGGCACATATTTTCCACAGATATTTTTTGTATTAGCTTGAACATGGTAAATAAAATGGTTAGTCAAGTTCTGAAACTAACAATAAGTGTAAAGAAATCGACGACATTTTTCCATTATCCAGCAGAGCCATTGTTCCATTCGTATATGAAAATTGGGCCTAAACGACTTCTTTTGTAGCCAAAACGGCTTTGGTTAAAGAGTTCTACAATGACGACAGAAACAAATGTTAGTCAGACACGGTGCAAGTTTTGGGCTTTATTTCCACACAATGGGTTTGGTGCTTGTGCAAAAGAGTTGCTGTATTAATCATTAATAGGATGTTTGCGTGTGGCTTGTACGTGTTGACCATACAGTTTTCACTACTGATTAGCTTTTTATGTTATTTCAGTTTTTGTTACATTTGCAGATGGAAGTTTGTTCCATTGGTTTCATCGATGTTCAGCTGTTGATTTTTACTTGCGTGTTATTGACATAACCTGAAGCAAATAGCCTGCTATCAGTTTATAAATACTTGCAATACCATAATCGACAATAGATCTTCAGACACGCCTGTTGTACGAATAAACGGTTTGTATTATTTAATTAAATGTCAATTGTCTTACTATTAAAATATGCTTAACTTTTAATTTAAAAAGTCACCTTCGAATCTAAAGATTATCCTTTCAAAAACCTTACATATTGATATATTAAAAGCAAAACTCAAATATTGCAATGACGCAATCCTTAATAGAGAAATAATAATCAATTTTAGGTACGTGCTGGGGAAATATCTGTGGGTGGCTTCTGCAGCAGCTTCGGAACAAATTTCGTTTTCCTTCCTTGCATAATGCCGATAATCAAGCTGATTACCAATAACAATAGTAATCATTACAAAAATTGGTTGTCTATTTTGTTGCAATAAAACAACACAAGTTTCCGATATATAGGTACGCCACAGCAATGACCACACAGGACGGTCGATGAAAGTCCGCTAAGCTCTCGAGCAAATCACATATCTGGCCAAATCTTTATTATTAGATGAACCTACTATGAAAACGAATCCTGCATGTGGGGCGACTATGTTATTTGTGCGGGATCATAAAACTCGCTCCCAGCATCTCAATTTCTATACATCATCGGAGTCATAATACTAACGCTGACCACATTCATCGCCGGTATTGCACAATAGAAATGCAACGGGGAATAGTCGTTGAGCTTAATATTCAAAGAGTTGGCTGTTCGCTGAAAAGTCAGTGCAGTCAGTATTTTTCCAAGTGCTTAATAGTACCTCCTTTCGATGGATCGACCAAGTCATCTCTCCACCCCCATGTGAGAGAGCGATTTACTGCTATCGCGTCCCATTTGTCTAGAAGATGTTGATGTTCCAACAACTCCTAGGAGCTTTAAAATTTGATCTCTTATGTTTTTGTGCGATGAAATCAAAATCAACGCGGAAACCCGATCCAGCAAATGCTCCGCCTCTTTTATTGGACCACAAAGCCAAGCAAAACAATAAGCATATTTTTGAAGTACTCTCCTGGTTGACGTCCATCCAATGATGCGAAGCGCAATTGATATTTGGGGAATCTCTGCGATCAAAAGTTGTGTGGTTTCGCGACCGAGCCAGGAAGAGGAAGATCTGGGATCTCCTCGATATAGTGCAGCACTTCCCACAACTATCCTTTTGTTAGTTATGGGAATATCAATGAATTCTGTCGATGCACATCATGAGCAATGTGCATATCTTCTAAGGCATCTTTATCAGATGTGATAACATCTCCTCAATGCACTGCATGCACTGTGGGACTGGCTGGCGAGTTTCGTTTCAGTTTCATTTATTTATCATCTTAAGTATAAACTAGGGAAGACATGGTCTTATAGTGCACATAAGAATTTGAGCAAATAAATATAAAATGTGAGATAAGCTGTGACAAACTAATAATGTATATAATTACTAAAGCAAAAGCTGGATTGGAAACAAAGTAGAGCAAAAGTAGTAGTAGAAAAGGAAAGAGTCTAAATAAAATCAAGTAATTGCGTAATTGAATAGAATAAGGGTGCTATTCATAGAGGATCGAGTGAAGCGCAATTTATTGTATGTATATAGGCCGGGGTACGAGATGCAATGATGTTGTGTAATAAAATTCATTTTTGACATCCAGAAGCTGTCTTAGTGAACAACAGAAAACGTTTTTGAACAGGGCTGTGATGAGATCGTATCTGGGAAGTTTATACATGTATCGAACCGCGATATTACAGACCACCAACAGGTTATGTTCTGAGTTGGAGTCAAGCTTACTATAAATTGCATATACAAAAAGAAAATTAAAGATTTTACCAGCATGCGTCTAATTCTCAATGGTGTGAAATAACAGGTTAGATACAACTAGCAAAATATACCATATGTGACAATATAGTTAATATGGTTTGAATAAAAAAGATCAGCATTTATTTGTATCCCTTTCTTACAACGCTTAGAAAAACTTAGCCGGAAGTCGGTAAATAGAGGGAAACTTGGAAACATCACAATCAATTTTCTTGTGAAATTTCAATAATCTAGGACTTCCTACGATTCAATTTCAAGCCAAAACAAGAGCACTATGGCTGCCAAATCTTCATTTAAACGACAGACAAGATCTTCAATAAGACTTATTGGCCTCGAAATGTAAATTTGAACGTCATCAGCATAAAGACGAAAGTTTCAGTGTTCAAAAATCCCTTTTAATAAAATATATACTGAATAGAACCGGTCCCAAAATGGAACCTTGTGGCATACCGGACTCAACCTGTCTGTACGAAGAGTAAGAATCTCTTGTACCTCTTTGAGAGATATTCTTTTAAGAGCTTAACAGAATTATCTCCAAAACCAAAGAGATGTCTACGTTTAATACAAAGAATATCATGATTTATAGTGTCAAAGGCCTTAGAAAAATTCAACAAGCAAAGAATATTAATATGATAATCATCAAACTAGTTTAGAATGTCATCCATTATTTTTACTTCTTGGTCGAAAGAAGCCAGGATTAGAAGCATTTGCTTTTTAAGCTATGAGAATTATTTTAGCAAGTTTCCAGTTACAATGAAGAGGTAATGCAAAAGTATAAGACATGTGAAAGAGGGCTGAAATAATCAATTTTAAAAACTTTAAGGAAATACTATCTTCTCCAACTAAGTTTGATTGTAAGGACATAACGCTACTCGCCACATCTTCCTCCGAGAAAGTTAGAAAATTAAAAAATTCGGGAGACAAGCATTGTAATATACCACTATACCAAGTCAAAGGGAGCAAGTTGTTATAGATGAGAGAACATGGTTATTCAGCTAAGTTGAGTCAAGTTGACAGGCAAATGGATCTTTGTCCCCAATACCAATATAGCGAAGATATTTCCATAGTTGTTTCACTAAGAGAGTAAAACACAAGGTGCCCTTCACTATCTTGTAAAGAAGACAGCAAGAACTTTCCATTCCAAACAACTGGCTCTGGCATTGATATTAAGGGCGCTTTCGATAACGCTGGCTACGACTCAATAAAGAGATCAATTAGTAACAGAGGTATCGAAGACTCGACCAATTATTGGATAACGGCCATGCTTAAAATTCGAGATATTATCTCCTCCTCAGGAGGTGTGTCAGTGTTTGTGACCGCAGTTAAGGGTTGTGCTTTCTCCCCTTCTGTGGTCTCTATTTATCGATAATCTTCTAGTCGATCTGCGTAGATCAGGCTACATCGCCATTGGATATGCGGATGACTTGGCGATTCTTGTTAGTAGTAAACACAACACGACCATTTCTAGTATTATGCAAGGTGCTTCAATACACTTCTTAGAATGGTGCAACAGAGAGGACTATCTATCGATCCCTGCCAAATCGTTCTAGTGCCTTTTACAAAGAGAATATTGGTCGATTTAAGACATATTATTATCAAAGGCATGGTTAAATGTCTCGGAGTTATCATTGACAAACGACTTAGCGACACTCGATGTATACAGTGATGGCGAGACCCATTACCACGTTAGCATCCATCGTTTGGTATCCGAAAGTTCTTGAACGGACAACGGCAACTAAGCTTCAGAAGCTTCAAAAGGTTGCCTGTCTCGGTATCACAGGTGCCATGCGTACCTGCCCTACAACAGCATCAGCAGCATTCATAGGGCGTTATACTGTTTCTGCAGGTTATTTGAGGTAGAAATATTGGACCGTGCAGACTAATTTAATGGTGTTCCGGATGTTACAGGTCTGGTTTGGTTCACAGAGGAATCGAAGATGGAATCTGGAGTTGTAGCTAGTGTCTTTGGACCCAACACCAAAGTCTCGATACCAATGGGAATAAGTCCCACGGTATTCCAAGCAGTAATCCATGCCATAGAGATACTGTTTCATCGTTTTTTTTCCACAAACAGTGCTCAAGAAAATAGTCAGGTGCATTATGTCCGATCCATCTTTAATACCTTGAGCTTATCTTCGGACGTTCTGTGATTTCGCATCCGAATGATACGCAACCATTCATGACGAAAGTGCACATACATCTTCTCGTTTTATTTCTTTAACTTTTTAACGCCCATGTTGTGCCTATATGGTCTTTTGCTTATGCTTATGTCTATGCTTCAGCAACTAGATCAGGACCAAGATGATTAAGTCTAGTACCAGGTCTTTTTAGTAGTACGAGAGAGAGCCTAACTACTCAATTACCTTCTTTGTCCGAAGAAACAGCTGATTTTTGGATTCCTCTATAGTTGGTCCGGGTTTCTTTCTTGTGGATCGAGCAAACAATCTTGGGATTTCATTTATTAGGCATCCATTCATGTGACCAAATAGCGATGAGCTAATGTATGTAATCTACCAAGTCATCTCTTGCAGTAGTTTTAAATAGCTATGTCAGCAGGCCGTCGAAGCCAGCTTATTTGTTAATCTTAATTTCGTATATTGAGATCCTCTATTCACATTCGTCGGGTGGACGGGAACTTTGACTCGTTCATTCTATCTGACAGCGGAATGTTGATCTTCATCAACGTTTAAGAGTATGGAAAAATAGTCTGTGCACTTTCTCCGCACTGCGTTTGATTCCACTAAAAGGTTTCCTTCCTTCTCTCGACAGGTTTCTCTTCGGTATCTTGACGCTTTGCCATGTTCGGTTAACCATTACATTTTACAATTAAATAACTCCGAGCATAAATCATAGAGTAACGACTCTAAATGTTTTCAATCGCTCACTCTTCCTGTTTTTATATTTTTTCTTTGGAAAATCCAGGGGATCGACTCCTTCCAGCGTTATGTGCTCACTAGTAGCTTTCGTCCTTTTTTGCATTGCCCCTAAAAATGACACTTGTTTTGGTGCTTTCCTGCATTTGTCATTAAACCAGGGGTTTCGTTGTGGTAATCGTAGAACAGCAGTAGCGGCACTTACGGTTACACCAAAATATAGTTCAATAAACATATTTATGACATGGTAGTCCAATAACAGTTTTCCTTTTCCATTCCACTATAATTCCAACAGTAATCAAAGGACAAAAACGGCTAAGACTAAAACTAAATTTAAGTCGTTCACACTTCTTTCGCTCCAACGTACACTTCCGCCAATTATACGCTATCACCATTGCACCAAGGCATATATACATATACGAAACAAACTATCTGATGGTGGTCCTTTCAGAGAGGAGTCAGATAGATGATGTTGAACGACGTTTAAGCGCGCGCTCATCGACAATCACCAAGATCACAATGGCCGATTATTTTACAATCGTGAAGTATGCAATTGTCGATCATCTACAACAACAACAACGACGACGTTTACAATGACGATGACTTCCTTTGCCTGAAGCGATTCAGCTCGAATGGGCAGATTGAAAATGCTCCGCACACCGGCCGGGACAACTTGTCGTCGTAGTCGTCATCATCATCGGTTGGTCGTCGGCTAGTCGGCAAAGAAGATATCGAATTGTTTGTTGTTAATTTTTTCCCCTCCGTCTGGTTAATAACATATCTTAGCGAAACAATTTGCAACTAATTTGTTTATTGTTGGAATTTTTTTCTCTCTTCTCTTCCTTAGTCGAAAACGTCTGCAGCGTAGTCACAGAGGAGAAATTGAAGATTGAAGAAGATTTGAGGTCAAAAGCCGTTGCTTGGCTTGTAAAAAGATGAAGATTATCAACAATTTTAGGGTGGTGGGAGGAGAAAGGAAGAAAATCGATGATTCGAACGGTGAATTTGTGCTGCATGATGGTAATGTTATGGTGTGGTTAAGTATTAGACGTATAGCTTAATTGGCTCTCTGAACCTTGACAGTAAGAAGCGTCTTCACAATGTCGCCGAACATATCTTAGATGATTGAAATTTTCAAATCTCATCATATTGGCAACTATTATTAGACCCTTCAGAGAGGACATCTTATTATTTATTTTTGTACCAATGGAGAGATGAAAACCTGCATCCACCGAAGGATCAACAACTTAACTTGCGCTTCTAGTGGCTTCTGTATAATAGGCTCCAGCTACTTGTGCACCTACACTCAGTCTATATTTAGTTTGATTCGCTTGCCTAAAACAACAACAAACAAACCATCAAAGTGGCAGGATACGATATGCGATCGTTCAGAAAAATAAATCGATCAAAATGCAAATTGAAATCCATCACAACACAGGACGGCGGCGGCACACACACACACATTTAAATTAATTTCCATTCCATTTTGACTAAATCCATAAGCACGATGATCGATGGATGCCAGCAGGACCACTTTTAGGGACGTACAACGACTCTTTTCATTGAATGATCCATAAATGGGAAGAAGGCAAACAAACATACGCACACGCCAAATTAAAAATCACGTATCCAGATGAGACGAGATCGAGTGATCCAAGAACTTATCCGACTGGGTGCAAGTCTCCGAAGTCGACAGCCCAGATAACAAAAGCGCAAGCACGCGCGTCGTCATTATCATCATCGTCATCATCATCATCAGCATCATCATTACTTTATCATCATCATGGGACTCTCGATAATTATTAGCGTATTCTCCTCAGGCCGAAGAAACTCGAAGAAATCCCAAGAATCGGCACCAGAATTTTTTATGCCCACGTACGACTCAGCTCTAATGTATTCCGTTGTATAGATTTAATCAAATTATTAAAATTTTAATAACAATAAGCGTGCGCAGAGCTAAAAAGCAAGAAGAACAACAACAACAAAGTTTATCAGAAGTTAATCCCAGCGATGGTCCTGAAGTAGCAAAAAAAAGATGGGTTCTCGCGTAGGCGGCGAGCGTGTTTGCTTTAGAAGAAAAAAGTTTCACCGACCAACCGGCGAGGAATCTCTAATGAATGAAGACGTGAATGAGACGACAATGCGACTGCTGGCCTGTGTGTCGACGACCTGAAACTCTCAGATTGTTGGATAAGGTCTTTTGGCGTTTTGTAAACATTGTACCAAATTAATAAAAAAAAACCCAAAAAGTCATATAAAGCTTTGAGAATCTTTATTTTTTTGAAACTTCGGCAGATTTTGTTAATTTTTCCTAATATCATTTTAATGGGATTATGAACGCTTGAATATTTACTAAATTAGCTCATTTATATTCATAAATTTGTGTTTTCCACAAGTTTACATAAAGTGTGGCTGTCAGTAGCATATAAAACATACTAATTGAGTCAAGGTTCTGAAACCTAACTCGATTATTCTTTGATCAATTCATAAGCTGTCTTATTTATTTGCATATTCATAAAATTGTATATAATTTGTATTATTATGTGCTATTGGGATGAACATTTGTCGATGTCTTGTGACATAAGTTCCATCATAGGTTCACCCCGAACTATAGCGCCACCTAAGTGCTCAGTTCGTGTTTCCGCAGTAATAAGTGTTGTACGATCAGTGGAATAATCATTGATTATTGCAATAAAGATTTATGTTTTGTTTATGATAATATACAGGGTATAAGGAATATTATATTATACAAGTGTGCAAATAGTCTGTTATTGGTTGGTCTGTTATAAACGGGCCCCTAGTTTGCATTATTTATTTTAATATCTATATATTATCCTCAAAGCCGCTTGAAGCGTAGATTAATGAACAAAAAACCACCACACCACAATATATCACTACACTTATGTCTTATCAACAAACTTGTTCTAAGCGGTCCCACACCAAAAATCCTAATACCCCTTCTAGACACGCCAAATCTAAATTGAGCATGTGCTAACTTAAAAAAGCACCACACCCCGTCGACCAACCTCTGCCATACCAACTCAATTCATCTCAGCGATTCCGAAAACTATGGATTCGACACTAATGTCAATATCACTCCACCAAAAACCCCCAAGACTTTCCAAATCCTTTAACGAGTGCGCTAATTAAAAAAAAAACTCTCATCATACAACACCACACATGTAGTATATAGCGGTTGATGTTATATAGTTACTAGAATGCGATTTGTAGCACACTAACCCAAGTTCCTAAGATTTAAAAACACCAACACCCCCTACACCCACGAAAACACAGCAACAAACCCAACAAATACCCGCCAAATACCAGCCAATGTGTCAAGTTACTCTACCGCAAGAGTTGTTTATCAGAAATGCTGAGCATTCGGGTCGGTTAGTACTTATATGGAGTACCAGCGTTGTATGAAAAATACGAGACAATTCCGATGGTGGCTTCATTCGAGGGGGTTTTTTGTTTAACCTTCAAATTTTCGGCAATTAAAATTCCTTCTTATTGACAGACAACAAAAATATCTCTGATATACTTTGTATGGCCTTTCCTTGGGAAAAGGCGACCTACTACAATGAAACTTAGAGCTATGCGATTGCGGATCTTGAATCTGCAGTCGGGCTTCCCATGGTCGAAAACAGGTCAAAGTGGCGTAATAAATCGAAATCAATTACCCTGCATGGAAGGAGTATTTTCCCAAAGAACTTCCAACAGATGAGACATGGCGAAGGAATCTTCCATATCATGTCAACTGTGGCGTCCCCATTCAGTATTAGTAAGATGAATGCCATTTCGGCCCTATTCGAACTTCAGACAATCTTACTTAGACTAACTTTGTCTACCTCGTCGTCCAGAGACTTACAAATCGATATGTACAATATTAAGAGTAACAAAGTCCCGTCCCTTTTTTAAAATTGCAGGAGATGAAAGGTGCCTGATTTGGAGTCTTAGCATTATTTGCCCAATCCAGAAAATCCTGGGGATCTGTGCCAACTATAATCTTCATAACATCTTCTATATACTAATTAGCTATCAGTTAGTTATCATCTCAAACAAGGACATAAGCCATTGTACTTTGACAGTAGTATAGGATTTTTTGCCAGTATTTTATGACTGCGAGTCGTAAATAAAAAATTTTCTGTCAGTGTTTCTTAAACACTTCATATCACTCATAAACAATTTGATGACCCTTTTATCAGTGCCGTTTTAGGCAAGAAAAGTCCACAATTGGCCAAATATTCACACTGCAACAGATTCTTGAGAAGATGTAAAAGACATAAAGGTTGGGGAATTTAGTTTTTAAAAACACAACCATGTAAATTCTCCAATAACCAAAAGTTTACTGAATTCCACTATTAATGCAAAAAATTAAAAACACATGCGAAGCACTCCACCCAACAACAAAACAACCCCAAAACAAGCAGTCCTTTTCACTGCGCACCAGCGCACACAGAACACGGTCATTATAGCATGACATGATCTGATGCCGCTATATGGAAATACACTCCCGATCACTGTCAAATCTTAAAATTGACATCTCAAAAACGGCTGATTATTCGGTAGTCAAATTTGGCCCGCAAGAGATCGATTGTCAGTCGCCTTGTATGGTATGTGGCGCCATCTTGTTGAAAATAAAGGTCGTCCACAGTCATAGTCGATTTGAGGCCATAAAAAGTTGGTCAGCTGCCTCTGTAACGGTCGCCATTAACGGTAACGGCGTTATCGAAGAAAAATTGGCCACCACTCCAAAACAGTTGATCTCGGTAGAGATAACGTGTGGCTGTTCTAAACCTCAAATCTGGCAGCTCTGCTTGTTTACATAGCCCCCGAGATGGAAATGCACTTTGTCTGAAAATATGATTTTTCGACCAAAATCGACGTCATTATCAAGCTGGTCTACGACCTACGAGTAGCACTGATATCAAAGCGGATGGTCATTTTCTTTCAACTCCTGAGTCATCTGGACCACGTAACTGAATAATCCGAGGTCTTTGTGCAGTATTTTGCTCAGGCTGGTGAGACTAATGGCTAGTTGCTGCGAGTGGTGTCGAGTTGAGGGCAATGGAATTTGTCCCACACTATGGGCCGCAATATTCTCGGGCGTGCGACCTGTCCAAGCTCAAGAACCACTTCTGTTATCCAATAGCAAGCCGTTGTCATGAAGTTTCTTCACCAATTTCATCACAGCGGTTCTACTTGGCTCTCTCACAACGACCACTATTTTTTTTCAAAATTCGCACGGTTTCGGCTACTCAACACTGATATTGAAAATAAGTTTTCAATATTTTGAAACGCTCCTCAAGCGGAAACATAATTGTTTCGTGGGGCGGAACATCAGACTGACGAGCTGTCAAAATTTCAAGCAAATCTTTAAAAAAAAAGTTGCCATAGCCTACGATTTAAAAACAAACCAGTAGATTTCCCACCCTTTACATATATTAGACGACGTATCGTTTGGGTTCGCCACCTGGAGGTATGCGCAATTGAAAGCAGTCCTAATTCTAGAGGCATATTAGTTGAGACCCAGGATAAATTCGAGCTGTAGTGCCACCGGAGTAAGTATCTAAGTATGTAAATCGACGCTGGAAGGATGGCGTAGAGTGTACATATGTAGACCATAACTATCATAGACATATATTGACTTCAGCTCGAAATCGGTTCCGTAGGTGAGATTCTGTGCTGGACGCCTGAAACAGAGCCCTTTAGCCCTTTTAGCCAAAAAAATTTTTTCAGCTAACCGAGGGTTAACTTGGGTTTATATGCTTGGAAACGCAAGCTTAAGTTAGTTTCGTTAAACCCAAGTTAACTCCTCGAAACTAGAGCGGTTGAGTTAGATTTCGCTGACATTCAACAAAAAACAACAACAATAACGCAGCTGTCATATAAGCTCTACTCAGTTCATGGAAACGCTACGAGTTAGCGCCGCCCTATTATTAACTCGACGAAAACTTAACTAGACTCAAATCGGTCCTTAAAAACGTAGTAATTGCCGTTATATATCTGGGTGAAGATCACGATTTTCTCCTTTGAATATATCCAATGTTTAGCCAACTAAAATATACGATTACTCTACATGAAGTAGCAATTTCAAACAAGTATATCTTCATCCATCTTCGATAGTTTTCATTAAGCAGGACTTGGACGGTTAAGTTCTTATACAGGATTTTCTTAGTAACCCAAGAGAGGTCATTACTACTCAATTGCCTTCTTAGTCTAAAGAAAAAGCAAAAAAGAAAAGTTATTCTTTCTTTGATATCATTCGATTTGTCTGTCTTGCCCCACAAACCTTAATGCAGAGGATTTTCAAAATCTGTTTCTCTTCGGTCGTGCAAAGTTATTGTCGCCGATACTATTGTTGAACTTCATAGTTTTCGGGTTCGCTGAGATAAATAGTAGTGGTAAGTCCTCGCTATATGGTAGGGGTTACCGGAAAGGGGGGGCGGGTTTGTAGGCGTCGATGATTGGAACGGTTGGGGGCCATATTTGTGTCAGATTTTACAACCGTGCAACGCCGGGCAGCTAGACCTAGATTTTAATAAAAGTTCAACATTTCTATTCGGCCCCTAGAATTCGTTGCTATTTTTGGTGAAGTCAAATAAATGATAATAATATCAGACTTCAGCCTTCTTGGGTACTTTTTCTTCTTTTCTTGCCATTCGTGGCGTTCGCATAATTGTCGCCACCTACATATACGCTTTTGCTGTCGCCTACTGACGTCGCTTTCTTGCCCGATGTGGCCGCTGTATCGTACTTAATCGTCTGGTTATTATAAGTCTGATACTTGGTTTAACTCAGAATATTAAATAAGGGTTTCCTGTTGAGTGATACGTAAAAGGAGTATGCTTAATGGCGAAAGCCGGTTAAGCGCGGGGCTCAATCCCTAATCTCCACATAACTTCATGACGTCGCTTTCCCGTATTTTTTTCGATTTGCTGCTTCATTAACGATAGGAAGAATAACTTAGCTTAATTCGGTGCTGTTCTCCCTCTCTTATACGATGAAATAATTACGATCTTCGAACAAGTTATGAAAACCTACTTATCACAAAAAATTACACGCACTATTTAAAAGTCAGTCTATTCAATTGAACTGCGAAGAAGAAGGCAATAGCAGCATTAATTTCAGAATATCTTAAAGGCTTATGCACTCGTTATAAAGAGCTACAGGTTCCTTCGTAATGTATTTGAAGGTATCTGAAGGAATATGCAATTTTTATCAAAAGGCTGATACTGGTGATTTAATTGAATAACTGACGTTCACTCCTGAGTTGTAAAACTCCCAAAACTAGCATTAATTTCATCTCCGTGGCGATGTGTTATATGATTCACGACCAAATATATGCGACGATGATCAGACCCGAGCGACCTAGACTTGGCTCACCTATGAAAACTTTCCGGGAGCGAAACTGAAATTAAAAAAAAAACACCAAATGCCTTTAGCCACTAAACCACCAAAAACAATTTTCACAATTTGAATGGGAAGAGAAAGATACCGTTTTCTATTTCGACGGTCCGATGTTGTCCATAAATGGGATGATCTTTCTATTACATATACTCACTATGTGTAAGACACCACAAGCTGGGCGCTTAGCAAAATACCAGCCAAATAAATAAACATAAAGTTGTGCAAATCCAATTTGACCACAAAGGCTGCCATCAATATAACCCTCTCTCTACCTGGAGAACCAACTCCTTCTTCTTATCGCTTGGTGAAATCTCGACCATTCACACGATTGACTCTATGCGATCGCGGTCTGATGGTAACATCTTTGTCTCACTGGTTTTATCCACTCCAAAGCGCACTAGCTGGCTTTTCTCAAACACAATAATATTCTCCGATCGGTGGAAATCTCAGCGATCACATCTCGTCGTCGATGGATGGTCGAAGTGTTTATGGTAAAATTCGGCTTAAGTTTCGTCCCAGCACCTGGCCAGCGATTGTACACCGTTTCAATACAAAAATGACATTCGGCGGAATCGGGCGATCAGATTTACACCTCAAGGAGCCAAACACAAATACATATAGTCGAAGCGTTTGTAACAAAAATTGATTCCACATGATAGCTTCGTTGGTAGTCTCATGCACAGCACTTTGTAGACTTTCCTTAAACCACAAACAGGCCGAAACAATCGAATGTTTTACATATGTTTAAGTCGCGATTCGGGCAGACCTCTGACAATGTATATGTGCGAATATGTATGCCTATATGCTTAGAGCGATAATGGTTGAACAATAGTAGTTGCACATCAGATTGCCGACAAGGAAGTTGAAGACCAACAGCAAAGAGATGGTCATCTGAGGGTACATACGAATATGGAAGAACAATTTCGGATTAGATTCGATTGGAGTGAATCTCTTGCAAAATTATGACACCCGTTAGGAAGAGACGCCATGGGTCACATTATAACAGCAGCAGAAAAAAACTGTTATTCTTTACCTGTCTTTAGTTATAAAATTTATTGATTTTTTTTTAATAAATTGTTAATTTAAATAATATACATTTAAGTACATTGTTAATAATAAAACCGCATTTCATTATGGCGCTAGGTGAGCCTTCACTTCACTACACTTATCCATGTAGATCACTCCTGGGTAGTGTTGTCTTTTCATCTCGCTTTTGAATGTGCGCTCTGCTACAATTTGATACAATTTTGAATTTCGAAGTAAATATTATGTATGATGTAAGTCTAAGATATATAGGGTGTTTCAACGGGTGCGCTTCAACTTTTCTCCGATAGGGACGGCGAACGACGCCATATTTTTTATTGTTCTTTTGTCATTTGGAAACTTCATTAGTATACATTTTATCGACAATCGACCGACCGACGTAAAGATCTTGGCCTACATCCGTATAAGATCAAGCTGACACAACAACTAAAGCCGTTTGACCATTTGAAGCGACGCCGATTCGTGAATTGGGCTCAAGAGCAAATCGAAAATGATGCAGATTTTCACCGAAAAATCATCTTCAACGATGAGGCTCACTTCGTAAAACGTGCACGCGGTGGTCATGCAAAAGAAATTGAGTTTCATACTTAAATGTATCATATGTATATGTTCAAATTCGTTAATAAAAAAAAAGTAAGTTCAAAAGTCGAACAGTTTGTGTTTTATTCAAAAAAAAAGTTGAAGTGCTCTTATTGAAAAACCCTGTATTACTCGTGGGTTTTTCCACTTTTTGATCAGAGATGGATCTTCGATCTCGCAACCCACATAGGGAATTCAAAATTGTTAAATAAAGGAAAACTATGTATGCCTTCTATCTTATGATATACGCAATTAAAAAAATTATATTATTTTTTATAAAATACAGTATGTAATATTGTGGATTTTTATATGTAAACCTTTTTAAAAGCTTTTATTTAACTTGTTTTGTCCTGTTGACCACAAATCTTGGAAATCGATTTTCATCAACTTTCCGTTGTCCAATTGAGTTGAAATTTAGCACAAACATGAAGTCCCCATGACAGTGCAATGTTATGGTACAAATAAACCTTTTCGATGATGGACTTGGCATTTAGAGGATTCTTAAGTTTGGTGGTATAAAATTTTGCAAGCCAATTTTTACATTCTTCTCGTTATTTAATCGAATTGAAGTTTGGAACATATGTGCAGTACTAATTATATTACAATACTTTGGTTCCATTGAGCTGGTCTGATTATGGACTCTAAAGATATAAGGAGTTGTTTGGATTCACTTGTTTCTTCGCTGCAAGTCTTGTAACTCGATTTTCATCAGCTTCTTGTTGTCCAATTGAGTTAAAATTTTGCACAAGCATGTAGTCACCGTGATAATGCAATGTTGTGGTGCAAATGATCCGATGATGGACTTTTACTATAGAATCTTCAAAGTGTTGTCTGTGTCAAATTTCGCAAGTTTATTTTGATGCACCTACCGCCATTCTTCAATTAAAATTTCGCATCGATGTAAAGTCCTGATCATAATAAAACGTTAAAATTCCACTGAGCTGGTCATTTTGAAGGACTCGGAAGGAACACGCATTATTTTTTTCCAAAAGTTTGTTATCTACAAACTTTGCAACTCGATTTTCATCAACTTCCCGTTGTCCAATTTAGTTGAATTTTTACGTAAACATGTAACCCCTGGTGACAATGCAATGTTATGCTACCAATAAGCTGTTTCGAAGATGGGCTTGGAATGTAGAGGATTCAGAAAATTTTCTATCTCAAATCTTGCCATACTTGTCGTTAATCAATCGAATTGAAATTTTGCACACATGTGTAATACATTGCTATGTATTTGTTCCCCTGGACTGGTCTGATTATAGATTTTGAAGGTAGAAGCAATTCTTTGATTTCACCTGCTTGGTTGCTGCAAATCTTTTAACTCGATTTTAATCAACTTCCCGTCGGGTCGAATTTAGTTGAATTTTTGCATAAACATGAAGTCCCGACGGATATGTATGGTCTGTTGATGTACTCTGAAGAGACAAGAATTGAGAGAAACCTCTCAGGTTGATTTTGGTCAAATATCCTGTATACAATTGTCAACCGAGAAAGTGCTGTAGATAATTTCGACTGCATTCTCAGACATTTTCATTAAGTTAGACTCACAGTATGTGTCTTTATCAAGCAACGTGCTTGGTCTTGCTCATGAATTTGATCGTAGTTATATATTCAACATCAAAACTCCCTTAGACAATTGACAGTATAAGTAATTGAACAATATAAGGCCGATTATGCACCAGCAAGGCCGCATAAATGTATGTGTTTTTGATGACTAAATGTAGCTGTCGCCAGTACCAGGAAATGAAATCTTTCACCTGCCGGACAGACTAGTGCCAGCGAAGCATCTTTGGCGTCAATTTTTTTTTGATTTAACGGAAAAAACCTAGATGGCATGAGAGCACTTTATTTATAAGAATCTTTAATGCTCTTAAGGAAGGGTGAGCTACGTTGAGACATTTTGGTTTTCTGATGATCAAAGTAAGTCAAGAATTTTCAATTGAACAACTTTTTCTTTCACGTGTACTACATATACAGGACGCTAAGACTCCAAAGATCTGAGCTAATCAGATCAAGGTGGTCACAAAACGTCTAACGTCTAAGCACATAAGTGGCATAAAGGACACCACTCTAGTTATGGCAAGTATAATAGCATGACGTACACTACTCTAGATTGTGCTACATTGAATCGTCTTCATGAGTATGATGGCTACCAGGGCATTGTTAGGATACAAGATTTAGTTAAACTCCAAGTATTTACTGCATGAAAAGTAATATAAAAGATGTATATCTAAAGTAAAAAAATAAATAGGGAAAAAAGCAATTTTTTCAAAACAAGTTTCTATTTCAATGTACTTAAATTTTAAAAAATAATAAATGTAATACGTGATTTAATTGCGGGAAATTAAATTAGTCAGCTATGTTAACTCAGAACGAAATACAATAATAAGTTAAAAGTTATCGAATAAAACAAATCAGATCTTTTTATCAGTGTACTATTTTGTAATAAATGTAATAAATGTAATAAACTATTATATTTTGTAATAAATATATTAAATAGAATTATTTAAATATATATCGCAACAAGCTTTAAGTTAGTTAGTAAATTGCATAGAAGTTTTCAAAACTTATAATAATCTTGGAGTTATGATCGACTGGCACATTTAACGAAATCATTACGATGTCAGGATACGCATCTTTGAAATGGCATCTTTGCTCTTGTGTGCCTCAAAAAGTATTGTAGAGTGGAGGTTCAAAACAGAAACTGTGATATGGTGTATAGTCTGTGGTGACCGGTATTGGTGTTGATTCTATAGTTTTCGGGATGGCTGAGATGAATACATAAACAGTGATGGTAAAAAACTACTATGGGGAGAGTTTGGGTGTCACTGTGGTATATAGTGACGGTAATACTCTCCTAGAGACTAGGTGTGTTTTGGTGGTGTTTGCGGTTTTTACCTGTTTTTTTTTGGGGGGGGGGGGTTGAGTAGATGATGAGTGTCAAATCAAAATGTTCTTACTGGCCATAGCCGGGCATCAGCTAGTATTTTATAGAATTCAAAAAAAATCATTGTCTTTAGTAAATATCAATAGAGCCA
The DNA here is from genome assembly GCA_947095585.1 of Nephrocerus scutellatus. Taxonomy (NCBI): domain Eukaryota; kingdom Metazoa; phylum Arthropoda; class Insecta; order Diptera; family Pipunculidae; genus Nephrocerus; species Nephrocerus scutellatus. Next base: position 28,775,300 of record OX352765.1, on the reverse strand, counting down.
TGCATAAAAAATACTCGTAGCTATTGTTTTATCTGTGACAACTTGAATCAGATCATAATGGTGTAATGATTTAGTCCTTGAAGTTAATCTGAACGATCTGAATGATTTTTTTAAGTGATCAGTGCCAATTTATCAAGCAAATATTGAAGATCCAAATTTTGTTTTGTAAGCTTACCAAACTTAGTCAACATTGAGGTCAACTGTTTGGACGCGAGTGTAGTCCTAGAATTTGACATCGTGGCCGCAACTAAGGTATTGTGCTGCGAACAGAGGGAGATGGAAAGAACGGGTTGTTGCCCTATGCTCCAGGAGGTATTAATGTGTGGCTACTACAGTATTTTCAGCAGTCTGCACAAAATAAACATCAGCTGCATATTTATAGTAATACCTTTATTTACATTTTCCTGTGCATTTATTTTGACATAAAAACTACATAAAATCTATGGCAATTTGTTGGCATTTTACTTTTAATTCACTTCCATTTAATCGGTTTCCTTAATCGATTTCCCATAAATAATTTCATACCTCTCCCCAACTCCCGCGCGCACTGCAATTTTCACTATCAACTCCAGTGTCCAGTGTAGTATGACGCCAACCAAATGGCAAGAGGCACCAAGTAAAAAAACCTCCCCAATATTTAATGTTAAATTGTTGTAGTGTTCACGTTCCTCTTCGTAATTCTCAAGAGTTGTTCGTCCAAAATAGAGGGCTGTGCCACATATTGTGACCGTAACCTTTACAATCCATATTGAAGTTCTCTCGAATCGATCAAATCGACCCAAATAACACCATGGACCGAGTACACCCTGAAAGTTGAACCAGTTTAGGAAAAACCTTTCTAAGGCTTTCTTGAATATTCGTCGCTTTGACAAGATTTCATCGCGGGTAGTAAGTTTGGCGTAGAAAGTTTTCTTAGTGATCCACTGTTCGACTAGGAAAATATATTTGTGGCGTTTCATTTGATCTTGCACTTCGATCGCGTGACAAAACCACGAGGGATAACGGCCTGTGCCATCGTGAAATAATGAGACTTCCTTCAATGTACCCAAATTTGAGTTGGAACGGAGCAGAAATGAATTGGATGAGCTACGCTGGAAAATAAACGATTCAGGTTCTGAGAAGATGATAGTTTCCATGCTGTGACCCAGAATGCCATGCAATTGTATTTTGATGTTAGCTGTTGTTCCAGAATAAACATGAGCAGCGGTGTGAATTGTAATGAGGTACAGACGACTATATAGCGACGAGTTAGCTCCAGGATCTGCTATGATTTCTGCACTAAGATATTTGGAACGCTTCAATGCCATTCTCAAGAAGAGAAGCGTGAACAGAGCTAAAACTGAAATGTACAACAGAACCATTGTCCAGTTTATGGGAACCTGTTCATATAAGTCGCCTCGTCTTGGAAGCAACTGAGCAGCAGTTGGATAGATTTTGCCCGCAAAACTGGATAAATGTTTACACTGGCAACGAATGTGGGACGAGTTTGTGCCAACTATAAGAGGTTTGCAGTGTGCGGATGACCAATGAGGGGACGTCGAAGGGATGACTTCATGTTGAAAGGTCTCCCAGGACACGCAAAGACGCGTTACCATCACAAAAGTAAAATTTGTTCGTTCTGAATTGGGTGCTGCCACCGTAAGGGCTATAAATCCTATTAAGTTCCTTGCGTTTGAATTACCAAGAAGATATGTCTGGTTGGCTAAACGCCCTCTGACCAGTTGAGATTCCTTTCCAATCATAAAACTTCTAGGCCTTTTTTCCATTAGCAATAGGAGATGGATGTCGTTTGTCAGCTTTTCAAAGCGAACTACTAGGACTCCATTGGCTGGAACTTTAGTTTCATAAATTGGCATATCTTGGGATGACTTTACATGTCCATTGACGCGTTGAAGTTCTTCCTCAGCGACGTTGCTTTGCAATTTCATAGAAAATTCAAACGAGTTCTTCAGTAACAGTGGTTTTTTGGACGATGCTTTCTTTGTAAAAGCGCTGAAAAACAAAACACCTGTGTTTAAAGGATGCTGATCAGGATACCACCAGTAGGGATTTTTTTCCATTGTCACAGCTTGAAAAGTGAGCTCATCGCTTTGTAGCTGGATAAAGAGTTCTTTGAGTAATCCGTCTGACATGGTAATCGAGGTTTCCAGAGGTATCAGAGAGATGTTTCCCTTCTCCAGGCTAAACTCCTCCATACTTAAATCTCTTTCCTCAAGCACAAATGGAGCTTCACCAGGAAGATGGACGTACGCCGATGATATGCCTTTGAAACTCATACAGTTACTGAACTCCGTTAGTGTGCTTAACCAGTTTGAAAGTTTCACAACAATTTCGGGGTCAAACTCCTCAAAGTCTGGAAAATTTTCAGAAAAATTGTCCTCACTGTCTTGCACAACTTCACTATTATGAACAGTTGCATATTCCTCAACCACAATAGCAAGCTTATCAAGAATTGTCACCATTTGTGCACTCATTCGGTCGTTGGTTTCTCTTTTAAGCTCCTGAATCTCACCATCTGCTATTAATGTAGAAAAACCTTCGGAGATTTTTTGGAACATCTTTGAAAAGATCTTGACCTTCTTGTTCGTCAACTTTCCGATACCAACAAAAAGCTCTTTGGTATTGCCAAAAAATTGCTCCATAACCAAGAGAGTATCGATGTTGAACTGCATTAGCGACTGCTCGACAAGAAATTCGGCAGCTTCCTCAGAAGGAAGCCTCTTTATGGCTGCGTCCATCAGAACAGCTGCGGACAAACGTTCACCTCGTGTATTTAGTGTTACCAGATTCGTTTCATTTTTCACTAGATAGCTTATAAAGTCATCCGTCGTGCTTGGAATTTGTATTTGCGACAGAGTAACTGAAAGCCTTCGCTGAGTGCAAGCTCCAAGGGAATCACATATGGCGATTTCGATTCCATCTGATGTAAACGGCATTCTCAAGTCAAGGTTGTCGTCAGAAGTACGCTCGAGTGTGATTCCGCCAGCAGAATAAACATAAGCGAGAGGTTTTTCTTCATCTACAAAACCTTGACATACAACTCGAAACCTTGTTTCAAACTCAACTCCTAGGGTGGGGCTTACAGAGCACTCGCCCTTTGTAGGTGGTTCATTTTTCTGTAGCTTTTTTAAAGCTTTACCCGTTCTCTTACGCAGCATAGCGTCGACTTGAAATGTTACTTCATTTTCTCCTCCTACAGTGAAGATGAAACGATGACCAGTTGCCATGAACTTGTCAGACACACTCCAACTGAAATCAGGGTTTGTCTTCATATCACAATTTAGACAATTGGCTTTCAAATGCACCAATTTTTCTGCAGAAAACTTTTTCCGTTCACAATTGCGAACACAATATATATGGATCAAAAGCGGATCCTCAGAGATAGCGGTGATGTCCTGGGAAACCCTACTCGAGCTATAAATATTCACCGTCGATTGAACGCGTAAAGTGAATTTGTAGATTTCACCGAGTTTGAAGGCTCCTGCTGGTATTCGTAGGCGGGAATCTAAAATGGAAAAACGATGTGTTCATTTTTTTACTCACGACAGTTATTATTTTTTGATTTCAAATGTACCTTGATTTATATAAAATAAAATTATAAAAAATTTAACCAAAATCTATTTATATTCAAGTAGGAAACCCAAATCGCTGATCTTATCTGCTAATGTTCCCACGAAGGGACTTTTATTGGATGAGCTTTATAAGTCCTTAAGCTGTGTATTAAGAAAGCTTCTATGGAAAAGGTTTGTACTCAAAACCATTGCATATCTTTGGGCTCAGTTATATGTACTTACTTGTGCATACATACTGTATATAAAAGTTATTTTTGGAAATTGTAGTTGAGCTTGTATATAAGAGATTTTTATAATATATAGATTATTGTGTGTACTTGTGTAAGGGTTATGCTTCGTACTTGTTTCATATATGTAGTTGGGCTCGTATATACTTGCTACATGGTGAGTTGTATATAGGAACTTACCCGTATAATATGGTGTTTGCCATCCAGCTTAATAAAATAAAAAAGAAAAGAGGGAAAATCTTTTCAAAAGCCTTAATGAGAAGTTGCTCCAGAAGACTTTTCGAAAAACTACAGAGAATATTCAAAGAAGTCATTCACTTAAATCAAACTCTTCCGCTCAAAGAAAAACCCTCTGCATTTTGTATAAATTCTGACGCGGTGAGTTTAGTTATTTTGTGGAAGTGAACCCGACGAACTTCAAAAGTACTTGCAAGTAGATAGAGCTGCCAACTACATGAATAGTAGTGAAATACAAGCAAATATATTATCAGCAGTGTACATTTTGAACTTTTGCTATTTTTGCTATTTGTCTGTGCGGGTGGAATTATGTAATTGATTTTAAACTAACTTCCCAGTAAGCTAGAAACTTGAAACTTTAAACATAGCTCAGATCTGGATGAACATCGACAAATCACAAAAACTAAGATAACAAATCGAAAAGTATACTACTTCGCATAATACTTGTTTTGAACGTTTTAAATTTAAAATGTATTTTTATTAGCTAACAAGTTTTAATTAAAATTGTAATTTGTGAATTAGTATGCTTGTGTTGTGTTTTTATATACAAAATCCATTACGAACTCTAGAAAGTCTAAATTTCGTAACAATATGTGGACAGTAGAAATTGTATACATATTGTGACGGTTGACATTTAACATTTAATATTTTGGCAGCGGACAGATCAAGATATTTTGTCAACTTACATTTTGTTGGCAGCTGAAATTAAATTTTTTTACAGTCAACTGACAACTGACATTTTAGATGACGACAGTTGTATTTCGAAGACTGACACTTAACAATTTATTTTGCAGAAGACATTTTATATTTTGACAATTCTTATTTTATTTTTTTAAAACATTTTATTAGATCCTTGCTGATTAAAACAGGAAGCCCCGCAATACACCCATACATCAAGCAATTCATGAACTTATAGTGCAAATTTGGGAGAAAGAAGCGATGCCAAAATACTGGCAAAGAGGTTTCCTGTGCCCCATACATAACAAAGGAGATATCACAACCTGCAGCAATTATCGTGGTATAACGTTATTGAGTACCGCGTATAAGATTTTCTCCTTTATCCTTCAAGACAGGATAGCCCCATACGCTAAAGTCATCATTGGTCCATACCAGTGTGGCTTCATCCCAGGCAAATCAACAACTGATCAGTCTTACACCTTAGGCAGGTGATGGAAAAATAACTACAGTTTCAAAACTCTCCACACCATATTTTTGTAGACTTTAAAGCCACCTATGATAGCATAGCCGATTCCATGACATTTTCTAGAAAAACATTTGCTAGAAAAACATTTTCTCGAAAAACATTTGCTCGAAAACATTTTCTCGAAAAACATTTGCTCGAACGTAATTTTTTGGTTAAATAAATAACCGAAAAATTTTAAAAAAAACTTACGTTTCGCGAACAAAAATTACTCGCGATAGTTTTTAGAAGGATGAAAACATAGACTATTTAGTTTTCGAGAAAATGTTTTTCTAGCAAATGTTCTTCGAGCAAATGTTTTTCGAGAAAATGTTTTTCTAGCAAATGTTTTTCGAGTAAGTGTCTGGGTACCAGCATAGCCAGAGTAGAACTTTATCAAGCTATGAGAGAATTCGGCATCCCAAATAAACTGACACGACTATGTAGGTTGACCATGAGCAATTGTATAAGCCAAGTAAAAATATTCGGATCACTATTAAGCCAATTCAACATATATATAACGGGATCCGACAAGGGGGGGGGGGGGTCTGGCCTGAGTGCGTTCAACCTGACGTTGGAGAAAGTGATCCGAGACTATGACGTAAAGGCGAGAGTAACAATCCTCTATAAGTCCATTCAGATACTGGCTTACGCAGACGATATTGACATGGCTGGTAGAAACCCAAGAACTCTACAGAAAGCTTTCATCCAAATCGAGCAGGCGGCACGAAATCTGGGGCTGCACATAAACGAGGGCAAAATAAAGCACATGGCTCACGTCTGAGAGTAGAAGATACAACATTGGTCCCTCAATTCAAATAGTGGGGTGCGAATTTAAAGTATTAAGTATCTCAATTCAACTGTAGCAGCCGATAACAGCATGGAAGCAGAAATACGTGTCTGTCAAGACTCTTCAAATCCAGGAACTTGACCATAACATCCAATCTGCTGGTATATAAGACAATGATCATTACATATGGATCCGAGCCTTGGGTGCTTAGCAAAATGCATTCTGACCTCTTAGCCACGTTCGAGAGAAAATTCTTACGAAGTATTGTTGGCTCCGTATGTGAGGAAAGACGATTCCGAAGACTATACCTATAATGATGAGATCTACGAGCGTTATCGCGATGTCGACAATTAAGCTCGGTAGGCTCCGGTGGGCAGGACACCAAGCTCGCCCAAGCGAAGAGGATCCTGCTCGGAAAGTCCTTTGCGGTAGGATTTATGGAACACGACAGCGAGGCCGGCCAAGCATAGGCTGGAAGGATTGCGTAGACCAGGACGCCTATATTTTAGGAATGCTAAACTGGATGACATCGGCTCGAAATCGGGACGGGTGGAGAGACTTTTTGCAGGAGGCCAGGACCGGACACCTGTTGTAGAGCCAAATATGATGATGATGATATTAGATCCTCCACAGCTTGGATTTACTACTCTCGTATCAAAAAGGAACAATTTTCGGCACGGTGTTAATATTACCACGAAAGTATTTTTTATGTTCTAGCAAGAAAAAAGTTATGTAAATTATTTGTTTCGACTTTCCCCTTTCTTAAGTCAGTTGAAAAAAATTAACCTAACGCGTCTAATCATTACCTCGCTAAACTCCAACCCCGCCTGACTTACCCCTTCCCATATTCCTTCGACAGTGTGAATTCTCTTCATCATTCGATTTACAATCCCAACGAAATTTTAAATGTTGCTCTTCCCTTGGATTCATGGAATAGTCGCGACTAATCGATCCATCGAGGATGAAACTTTTGGCCACATTTACCTGCCGGGATTCACCACCAATTATGTACGCCGCCGTCGGTTTTGTCTCCACAAATACATAACACTGTAACGAGATGTACAACTTTTAGTAATTTTTCTTATAGGAAAAGCGGAAAACAATGCTCACCCTAACGACAACTCGTCCTAACTTCCCGCGATCAGCCGCATCCAACTCTTCGATATCCGCTTGAATCATATACGATTGCAGATAATCATCACGATAATCGAACCACATTCGGTAAGGAGGAATTTTTAAAAGCTGATCCAGTGACTTATCCTTGAAGTGGTGAAGAGTTACTAGAAGAGGTGCGGAAGATGTTAAGAATGAACACAATAACACCACCAGCATCAAAGCATTCACCTGTATCCGCATAATTCCGAACTGACCAGCGATAGTTCATAAATGAATCTTCAAAACAACGCTTTCGTATAATAGGCCTGATGATATTGAAGACAGCAATGTCCAACTGAAGTGAACGCAAAGGATTGGAACACTGAGGCGTTATCACTTCGGGCACACATTCAACACCGATCGGTTTGTACACCAATACTGGGAAGTTATTAATACGAAACATTGAATCCGGAGGGATCGAGAGATGCAATGTAATTTTTTGTAATCCCACTTCCCAAAAGGTCCCTTTTATAATGCGATAGTAGCCTTCGTTGAATGGAATTTTCTCAGCATGTTGGAGTGCTAAGCGTTTAGCAAGAGCAATTAAATTTTGTGATCTTTTAAAAAGCGCCGGCATTTCACCCTTTTTCGTGTTAAATGTGAAGCCATCGATCAGGTAGTTGTCTGTGTAGATCTCCGTTACTGTTTGCTCTTGACCAAGACTTGCGGCGAGCAATAGGAATGTCTGCTGCACGCCAACAGCTGCAAGCCTATTGTAATGGAAATGGAGCTTCTTGAAGATATCAGCAGTATTCGTGCAATTCTGACCGGAATATCCATCTTTGCATTCACAACCGTAATGACCCAAAAAATTGTGACAAATTCCATCGTTCATACACGGATTGTTCTCGCAGTTGTCAATTTGTTCAGAGCACAGTTCACCATTGAAAAAAGCCTCCCCACCAACACAATCGCATGTGGGCTTATTGTCTTTTAGGATGCATTCAGCTTCGTAATTGCACAGGCGATTGTTGCATTTTTGCTGGCACAATGTTCCAGTTAATGTTCCACAAATGACGAGGATCTTGAAAATCATTTTAAAACTTTTATTTTTGATTCACCCTTCAATACTATGAGCAGTAGACAGTAATGACGGCAAAAATCAAGCAAATTTGATTTTCATGAAAGAACACCGGAGAGAGAGTGAGTAGAAAACTTCGAATATGCGTGTGTTATCGTCTTTTTAAATTAAATATTTTTATATTAATTTGCCCTGTCGGTTTATATGACATTCTGGGGGCTTTTGGGGAGTCTTGAGGTGCGACTTGAGGAGGTCTTAAGGTGGTCTTGAGATGTACTTGAGATTGTTTTAAGAGGGTGTCCAGTGGAGTCCTGAGTGAGTTTTGAGGCGGTTTTGGCGGAAGTCTTGGACAGGTGTTGATGGGGGTCTTGAGAGGGGTCTTGAGGGCGAGGTATTATGGGGTCTTGAGTGGGTCTTAAGAGAGGTGTTTAGGGGTTTTGAGGCGGTATTGGGAGCGTGTTGAGATGGATTCTTTAGGTATTGAGGTCTTAGAGTCCTAAAGTTATTTGGGGGTGTATTAAGTTGGTCTTAAGGAGGATTAAAGGCGGACTTGAGGTGGTCTTAAGGGTGCTCTTGACGGGTTTCGAGAAGGGTCTTGAGGAGGTTTTATGTGGGGTCCTGAAAGGGTTTTGAGAGGGTTTAATGTGTATGGAAGGGGTCTTGAGGGGAATTATATAAGGTCTTTAGTGTGGTCTTGAGAGTACTCTTAAGTACTCTTGGCGGTGTCGAGGAGGTTTTTAGGTGGTATTTAGGTGGTGTTCAGGGAGTCTTAAGGGGGTATTAGGGGTCTTAAGGTGTTCTCGACGGAGTCTTAAGGGGGTTTTGGGGGGTCCTTTTGGGGTCTTTTTGAGGTATTTTAACGGTCTTTAGGGTTTTTTTTTTTTGAGATCTCCCCATTCCCAACTCAGCTCCATATTATTGAATTTATATATATATTTCATTAAAAACTAAAACGTATAAAATAAAATAATATTAAGACATTTTGTTTTAAAATAAAATGAAAAATTAAATTTAGGCTTTCTAAAATTCGTGACGTGACACAGCACAAGACTATTCATTCATAAATTACAACTTTAATTAAAAAATAGCAAAAATAGCGAAAATTCACAAATTTACACTGGTGATTATTTATTTACTTGTAACACCTAATTGCACTACTATTCACTTAGGTAGTTCCTATCTGCTTGCCAGTCAAGTAATAATAACAATATATTCGGCGCGACAGACCGTTGCGGTCCAAGGCCTAGCTTCTCGCGACCATTTGTGTTGTGCATATATATTTTTGGACACAAATGGAAGGGACATACAATTTAAGGCCGGATCCGAAACGGCGAATTAAGAAGCCTTCCGTGTTATTACTCTCGGAACGTTTGTCACCCATTCGCGAGAGGTGGGACATCGTGAAAAATACTTTTGGTGTTACTGGGATTCGAACCACGAACCCCTGCTCAGTAGCCATGCCCTTTTCCACTGAGCCACGGTTGAATTCCAAAAATTAACTAACTTAACTGCGCAAAAGTTGTTGTATTTATACCTATTCAGAATTTTCGAGAAGGTTTTAGTTTTCTCTTCTGTTCCATCTAGTAAGTACAAGTAAGTGCCATTACATACTGGTGTAATCTTCTTATATACGATTTGTTTTACATGTTCCACACGTATAACTGTTATATACAAATTATAAACAATATTACTGAGCCTAATTGTATGAAATGGCTTTTGGCAATTACTCAACTCTATTACCATACAATGCATAGCTCGACATAGTCCTATTAAACTCAGCTGGAACTTGAATAAAAATTTAGGGCTAAGAAACCATGTATTGCCCTATATGCTAGCAGCAAAACCATTGGTAGGAAATGGGGACTACACCCGAGTATGGCTCTGTGGCTTTAAATAGCAGTGATGCGCTGGTCTGGTGGCCGGCGTTTAATAGAAAGTACAATGCCAGCAAGCTAAGTAGAATACAAAGATCAGAAGGTGTTGTCATAACTGGAGCACTTCGGTCCCGTCCTACCGATGCTCTTAACACAATCCTACACTTACTACCTCTGGTCCTATTCATTAAATACGTTGGGGCGTGCAACGCGGACCGGCTTAAAGAATCTGGGTGGTTTGTTACAAAATCATACGGCAACTGCAATATACTGCAGTTGTTACCAAACGAGATGATAACATCTTCAACCGACTACTGCACTCCTGAGGCTTTTTGATGTAACTCTATTCACCGATGTATCCAAGATGAGAAATGGAGTCGGTTCTGGAGTTTACTCTGAAAACCTTAACCTCTCAAGGTCATACAACATACCTGAATCTGTTAGCATCTTCCAGGCGGAGATCTTAGCGATAAGAGAGACTTGCAGGGTCTTATCTCACAATACCGCCTACCTACCTGTTATATGGTAAAGGGCAAAGAACTGAACCGGCGGGATAGATCTTTCGCAAGAGTAACTCAGACTTCAACGCTTCATTCATGTTTCGAGTTTTTATCTTAACGAGCCTAGAAAGAGTTAAGGAGTTCCACAGCGCATTACGCTATTTAAATCCATGCCTGTCTATAAGCTCGAAAAGATTTGTATAACCACAATATACAATTCGGCTTCTAAAATAAACTGGCACGACTATGATAGAATATTGCGTCAATAAGAATAAATAATAGAATAATAAGAAAATCTCTTTCAAAGTAGGAGGAGGAGAAAGATTACAAGATCTGAACATAAACTTCCATTTATTTCATTCATTGTTTCACATTATTGTAGTTCAATGGAAAAAACCCCTACAAAGAATTAAAGAAATTAGGATTATGCTACAGTAGAAAATGACTTGCTTTCCTGGTGTAATAATAGTGATTTTTGAAAGATCTTCAGTTGCAACTTATGATCAACGAGAGCGAAAACTAAAACGAAAAAAATTACTGCATTGCCAGATGGTAACGCTGTTAACAGTTCAGCTCATGGATAAAACTTGTAAACACTTTAGTGTGGTTTTGCAACAGTTCCGAACCCATCCATCACCATCCATAACCAGCCAGCGATGCATTTTCTGCTATTGCATCAACATTATATAATTAATGATGCACGCCATTTAATTCACATGGAAATTGAAATCAAAAACAAAACAAAACGATGAAAACGGTTTCTAGAAAACTCACAGAAATGAGTCAATTGACTTGAATGCTCGCCACTTCTACCCAGTACCTATGAGCCCAGTTGACGACGTGGCGGGCGAGCGTCAGCTGCCAGTTGCCTATAGGAATTTGTCACACTCCAGAGAGTAACAATTTTGATTCGATTTTCATGTTCATCAGGAAAGTGTTAAAGGGGAAGAAGGAGCAGCCATCTCAGCCAGCCAGCTACCAGCACTACTCGTACTTGCTATGAGCTTCAGCTGGGCATGATGTACATCAATTTATATGGAAAAACTTATGGTGGCTGAGGGAACATTTAGTCGCATTTGACAGTTCATTAATTTTGTCTGCTGTTACACGGATGCAAGGTGGAGACTTCAAGCGATTTTTCGCAACAAATGCAGCGCGTCTTAGTTCTGGAGGTGAGTTATGACATCCAGCATCAGAACAACAGAAAACGAGTACCAAAGGAAAATGGTACCAAGCAGGATAACGAGTCATCAATGAGGAGAGAATTTCTAAATCGAGTCATGACAGTAGCTTACGTATTTAAGTATTGGAATATACGAATTATAAATAATAAAAGGTTAATTCTTAATCTTGTCTCTTGAATCACTAAAACTCTATTTGTTAACCCTAAACAATACTTTTCTTTATTATAAAATATTGCATTAACAAACCCAATAATCCTAAAAATTTCCTAACAATCTAGAAAAGCGATCATTTGTGCATCCGATTTCCTACAGGGATTGTTGGCAACTTCTTCTGATATTTTTTTGTTAATGTTCGCTTACTGGAAGGTATGATGAAATAAATGCTAATAACATTAAACTGTTTTGGATTTTTTTCCCACTACAAGGACGAATAATTGAATATTTATGCAGCGAGTGGTGTAATGCTTCAGCAGTAAATCTAGGTCTTGCGATGACAAATTGACTTTGTCTGGGATTTTGTAGTCAAACGCATCACTGGTGATATCATGAATTTTCGTTTGTTCATATCATGTTTGAAAGATATCTTACCACCATTAATCTAGTCCTGGTTAAGGTTCAGATTTGGCTATAATAATAATAATAATAAAGGTAAAGTTTAAATTTAAAAAAATTATAATTTTAGGTAAAGCAATGGCTGTAGGGTAGTCATCAGATGGTGCCTTTTGTTTTTACAATTTGATTTGTCAAGAAAGTTAAGTAAGTTATTTGTTTGCAGGCCTTGTAATGAGAAAGTTAACAGAAATATTGGAACCCACAAAGGAAGTAAAGCCTATATTAGCAACATACATACATATATACACATATCAAGGGGTTTTTTTTTCCTAAGATAGAACTTACTGAAGGTTCAAGCGAGCTGTTATACTGAGCTCACATTTATTATCACTATACTCTGGGAAATTATCATGAATAGACTCACGCTTAAACAACGCTACCAAATTCTCAAATTTACTTTAAAAATCCTTCGTCGATATGCGCAACTTATAGACGACTTCGTGATTTCTATTGCGTATATAATTGTCCATAGATTTCATACCACATAATCTCTAAATGATACAATAACTCCAACACGCAGAAGGAATGTAAATGAAAGTGTGGCATCATCCGAACTTATTTCTTCAAAAATTAGTTCGGAGTTACAATCAATGGAGAATTGGAAATTTCGACGTCGAGAATACGCTTCGTCAAGAACAGCCGCGGTAGCCATATGCCCAATGTCATTGTCAAATGCTAATTAAGAGGAACATTGATCTTCCACACGAATAAAACAATTTTATTAAAATTACATATTTTGTGTTATTTTTTAAGTTATATTGGGATTAAAAAAACACCTGATATTAATTTAAATATCCCGCCTAATTTTTTACGATTGGTGCTTCATATGAAGGTCTACTGTTGATCAAATTTTTACATTAAAACAAAGCATGGAGAAAAGTTACGAGTACAACAAAAACCTTCATATATTATTCATTGACTCTAAGTAAGCATTCGATAGAATGCAAAAATAGGTGAGGAGCCAGTATTCAGGCAGAACATTGGCACCCACAGCTTACACGAAAACACTAATGACAATGGGTATGGACAACGCATTACAGAGATGGCAGCAAGCAATAATTTGGTCGTCGCGAGTACAAGGTTTGCGCGTAAAAATATCCACAAAGCCAACTGAGGCGTAGAAGAGAAAGGGAAACGCCTTTAAAATACTGTCATTAGTGTTGCTGACTCCATGTTAGGCAGTAGTCGTAGAGATCGGAACGACTGGTTCGATGACGAATGTAAGCTAGAGACTGAAGCGGTTGAAGTGGACGCAGGTCAGTCTATCCCCTTATCTGAGCCCGTTATAGATGTTGAATGGGCTTGATAGTAATCTGGTTATTTTCACTTGGCTTATAACATTGGTCATGGTCAACCTACATACTCCTGTCAGTTTATTTGGGATGCCGAGTTCTCTCATGGATTTATAAAGTTCTACTCTGGCTATATATGAATAGCGGCTTTAAAGTCTTTAAAAATATGGTGTAGTGAGTTTCGGAACTCTAGACATTTTTCCAGCATCTGTCTAAGGGTTTATATCTGATCAGTTGTTGATTTGCCTGGGATGAAGTCACACTGGTATGGACCAATGATGACTTTAGCGTATGGGGATATGCTGTCTTGAAGGATAAAGAAGAAAATCTTATACGCGGTATTCAACAACGTTATACCACGATAATTACTGCATTTTGTGATATCTCCTTTCTTATTTATGGTGCGAAGGATATCTCTTCGTCAATCTTCTGGCATCGCTTCTTCCTCCCATACGTGCACTATTATTTCATGAATTGTTTGGTGTATTAAGGGGCCTCCTATTTTAATCAGCTCCGCTGGGATCCCATTTGAGCCGATTTATCGCTCTGCTTACTTCGTCTATGCTTGGTGGCCGCATCCTAGTGTGATCTCCTCGGTCATTTGTGGGTGGAGCCTCCAATTAGCTGGCCATTAAGCAACTCATGAAAGTGCTCTTCTCATCGCTCTAAGATGCCTTCGAGATCGGCGATCAGATTAACCTCTTTATCTTTGCATTATTTGCAACGAGGTGTATACTGCGTAGTACCGCGGACTCTTTGGTAGAACTTCCGCACCTGGTGCGGTCCTTGCTCTCGGTACTGTTCTAGTTCACGGACAAGATTCTTCTCCTAGGCTGCTTTTATTCGCCGGTGAACTGTTTGTTCATATCTTCTGAGCTCTTTATAATCATCTTTGCGTGCTCGCGTTCTCTGAGACTGTTGCTCGGTACGCAACATTCCTACGTTCAGTTGCTGGCTTACATTCGTCATCAAAGCAGTTGTTCCTATCTCTAAGACTTCTGCCTAAAATGGAGTCAGCAGTACTAATGACAGTATTCTTAAAGCGTGTCCATTTCTGTTCTACGTCCGACATCTCAGCCCCAGGACTTGGGTTGTGACGGCGGTCTATCAACACGTGGTCTATCTGCTTGCAAGTGGCTCCATCAATATTGTGGCTTTGTGGATATTTTTACACTTACCTTGTACTCGCAACGACCAAATTATTGCTTGCTGCCAGTTATGACTCGTTGTCCAATGTCATTAGTGTTCTCGTTTATGGACTTATGTTTCATTTCTGATGCATTCTGTGTTATTCCCCCTATTTCTGCTGATGGCTGACCGCCTTTCAGCCAATTTACAATCCCAAAAAAAGGTAGTGTCATAACAGGTTAACCGACCCGACTGCTGCTCAGTGGCGTCGATCGGTAATGTGAACCGACGGTGGGGTCTTAGGAGTTAGTGCTATTCGCATTACTGGCTTCTAGTTAAATTAAATGTTGAGGTCTTGGGGATTATTTAGATTCGCACTAGGGGCTTCTAGTATACGTGTTGCAGAACGCTTTTACTAATTAATACACGCAACATGTGAGCGACAATTAAAGGCATATTATCGTGGCCCGTGTAAATGCACCATTACTTCCTTCTCTTCTGACGTTTGTAATTTTTAAGAACTTTTATTTAACTTGACTTGACTCCTGTATGGCTGTATTTTCGATTATTTTGAGGTCTTTTTTAACCACCTTTCATACGACCTAGAGACTTGAAATTTTGTGAGTGTTCCAAATAGCATATTTTATATATCGGTTCGCGTGCGATGGGTGGATATTGTTGTTTTTTCGACTTCTTTGAGGTCATTTTTAACCACTTTTTACACGACCTAGAGAGCTGAAATTGTGTGAGTGTCTAAGTCCCAATAATAGGATTTTTTTTTTAATTCTGCGTGACATGTGTCTCTTTTCGCATGTGGCGCGAGTGATGGGTGGAAATGTCGCCATTATCTCGTTTTTAGAGGTCCTTTTTAACCACCTTTCACACTACACAGAGGGCTGAAATTTTGTAAGCAACTCATTTACTTATTCTTGTCTCGCTATTTATTGCTAATGAACTTACTTTAGTTCAGCCATTTCAGAATTTTCAGCTGGCATAATACTACACAGTGGGCGCCGTGGCTCAGTGGAAGTGCACATGGCTGCTGAGCAGGAGGTTCAGGTTCGAATCCCAGCAACACCAAAAAAAGTATTTTTGACGGTGTCCCACCTCTCGCGAATGGGTGACAAACGTTCTGAGAGTAATACCTTCTCACGGAAAGCTTCTCAATTCGCCGTTCGGATCCGGCCTTAAATTGTAGGTCCCTTCCATTTGTGTCCAAAAATTAACATGCGCAGCACAAATGGTCGCGAGAAGTTAGGCCTTGGACCGCAATGGTCTGTCGCGCCGAATATTATTATTATAATACTACACAGAACAAAGCAGCATTAGAATGAGAACAAATCTCGAAACGTTGCTAGGAAGTACAAAGAGTTGCCTATAAGCGAGAACCAAATGTCAAACTGCTTGTTTTACATTTGTGGCGTGCGAGAAAAAATGAGCAGAACGGCTGTTAAATTGAAATTGAAGTTAGTAGTATATTTTTCAATGTTACCATAATGGAGAATTTAGACTATAGCCGTGCGAGAAAAAATGAGCAGGCCGACTATAGTTTAATTGAAGTTGTGGTTAGCCAGAAAAGATTGACACTACGCGAATGTTATAGTTATTTTATAGTAACATGGGAAATGTTATCTAAGCCATTCTGGTAACATTGAAAAATATAATACCTCTCTCATCTGGCTAACCACAATTGCTATTTAACAGCCGTTCTGCTCATTTTTTCTCGCACGCTACAAATGTAAATCAAGCGTAATGCTATAGATAACATTTCCCATGCTACCATAAAATAACTATAACATTCGTGTAGGGTCAATCTCTTCTAGCTAACCACGACTTCAATTTAACTATAGTCGGCCCGCTCATTTTTTCTCGCACGGCTATAGTCTAATTTCTCCATAAGTCTACTCGCTACTGATTGTAAAGCAGCTTGAGATTGAGATATGCAAGAGATCTTTTAAACGAATTGGAATTCTATTGACAGAATATTTTTATAATAAATTGTTTATTTTGTATGAAAATGTAATATTTAACTGAAGTACTATTTATGTATATTTATTGTTCTGGTAAAAAATAATAATATTTAATTTTAAAATATATTTTAATTTGGCATAAAGAGACTACAAAACTACAAAAACCTAATTTGGTTATTTATTTTTAAGAATTTACTGGCAAATTTACTGGGGAAAAACATGCAAAAGTTTAATGTAAAGAAATTTTAAAGAAAAATAAAAACATTTAATTGTAATCGATTTCCATGTCTCGAGAAATCATTGCCGGGTCGTTATCTTTTTATCCATCCGTTCCAAGGTAAATATTTCCAAATCGAATTGTCCAATTATCGTTAATCCTTAAAGCCGGGAGCCATTGCCGTCGCCAAATATCTTCTTCTAAGTATTCAACTCACGCTGCCATTTAATTCAGGGGGCAAATGTTCGGCCAAATCTCACCGTGAATCATATCGGGTGTTATACGAACAGGTTTGCCCTTAACAATCAAATTTCGCATACAACCCTTGAACGTTTGGCGTGTCTTCAGACCCATCGCCTTGCCCAAGAAATGATGGCCACCCATAAAGAGTGGCCGATTGGTTTTCGTCATTGTGGAACCCTCGGTACCGATAGCTGGACTCGAGCTGATCGAGTCTACAGTCAGCGTGATGACAAACTTTGACTTGACCGCTTGCACATTACGCCATTTGCCGTCGCAAAAGCTCTCGTTGCCACTCAACGTGTATGTGGCCTCAATTGAGTTCTTCTGATCGGACTTCACGCTGAAGACGAGCGTGTCATTTACCAACTCGAGTATCATGAAGGCATTACGACCGTGGGCGGAGAACAACAAACCATCGGTGGTGCGTGGCTTGAAGTCGAAATTAATGTTCATCTCGGTGCCGACAGAGAAATGATCGAACACTTTCACATAACCAGACGGTTTGCTGAAATATAAGCCCCGTTCGATCTCCTCAGAGCACGGTACAACACCATATGGCATTGGCTCCTTATCCAGCGGATTCTTATTGAATTGAATGTCACGCAGACATCCATTGAAATAGGAACCATTTATGAGTGCCGTGTTCACGTTGAGATCCTCCTCGAATGTGGTCGGAATACCACCAACGTATACTGGGAACTCAATTACCAACGGACGGCTATTCTTCTCCTCGAGCTTAGTCGATGATTCCTCTTCGATGCCATCGATAATAAGGCTGGCCTTATTGTTTGTCCGAACAAACTCAACCGTGTGCCATTCACCATCGTTCAGTTCAGCGCTCGTTGAAATGTTGACAACAACAGGACCAGCTCGCAGCTGATGGTAAATGTGTCCGTTGTGCAAGTATACGGCAATAAAGTCAGTGTGACGCTTGTCGGCCGCATAGAAGAGCAAACCGCCTGGGAAGTCCGTCCTGAATTGCATGCTAACATCATAGTGCTTGCGCATTTTCACTGGCAACGATGGAATCTCAAGACGTTGGGCACGTCCCGAGAAAAATCGATAGCCAGCCTCATAGAAATCCACATCAAAATCTGGTTCAACTGGAAGTTTACAACGTGGATTTGTCACATTTTGTTGGGGATTTTTTTTCGGTTTGGGTTTTTTCGTCACCAGCTCGGCTGGAGGTGTTGGAGCGGGAGTGGTTGTCGTTGTCGTCGTTGTTGTTGATGTTGTTGTTGATGTTGATGTTGTTGTTGATGTTGTTGTTGTGGTTTCTGGCGTTGTCGATGTAGTCGTGGTGGTGGAAGTGGTTGGCGTGGTCGGTGTTGTTGGTACCGGAGTTGTCGTTGTAGATGTCGTAGTAGGTGGCGGTGCTGTTGTAACTGGCGCTCGAGTCGTGATTGGCACACGCGGTGCTACTGGCTGAATGGGTATCAGTTCGTTGTCTTGGAAACGATCTACAATTTCTGGCAATCGGGCATTGCCATCACCAGGGAAATAATTGGGCACAGACGAAACATCGTAATCTAATGAAATAGAGAAGAAGAGGGGGAAAGAGAGAAAGAGAATTAAATGTCTGCTTATTTAATTCAATGTATAGAAAATGGGGTTAATTGAGCTTAACAATTGTCTAGTGGTCTAGTCAATGGAAAAGTCTTAGGTTAAGAATATGACAACTTAAGAAAAAGCCTTCAAGATGCGTGTTTACATAACTGGTTTGAACGAATAAAACAAATATTAACTTACATTTGGAAAATAATGAATAAAAAGATACTGTACAGAAAACATTTTTAGATATTGTTTGGAATTCCTCAAAAAGCCGACTAACCAGGCCAATTTAAAGGCACTTCCAATTCTGCCTGTTTTGTGCCCAACTTCGGTACAACCAAAAAGACAACAGATAAAAATAAGATCGGTTAAACTACAATACCAATGTCATGTAGTATGAGAAGTTCATCATTATAATACTATCATCCAGAAGAATAGTTCAATCGTATATAGTCAAGTGAACTAACAAGATCAGATCAGCACTTTGGCGGCAGCCCAGTTGACACCACAGTAGGGTTCAGTTCCTATGAACGCAGAATGCGAGCCAGCCCTGGCTAGTCCATCTGCAGATTCGTTGCCTGAACACCAGGAAACTATCCGAGTTTCACCCTGTTATGCCTGGCATTGTATCGTAGCAGCATTTAAGTGATAGAGAGTCCATTAAGTTGGACGACAGCCCTTTAAGTGCTGCCTGACTGAATAGATATATATATCCTCAAGCCCTTAATGCCTTTGCACAGATTGATCTGGGCGCAGATCTCAATGGCATGGAGTTCTGCCTTTAATACCGTGGGACTCATTCCTATTGGTATCGAGACTTTGGTGTTGGGTCCAAAGACACTAGATTTCTTCTTCGATTCATCTGTGAACCAAACCAGACCTCTAACATCCGGAGCTTCATTAAATTAGTCTGCACGGTTCAATATTTCTACCTCAAATAACCTGCCGAAACAGTATTCCCTGACCATAATATCGGGGATAGTGCAGCACACGTCTCTTTCAGGAACTGAGTCAAGAATTTTCAGGTGTCCCACATGGTCAACTGGTTTGCACACTTGTATTCCAGCTGCAGCTTGATAACACATCTAGCGGCCGTCTTCCTAATGAAGATTTGCAGGGGTGAACGCCCTATGAATGCTTCTGATTTTGTAGGGCAGGTACGCACGGCACCTGTAATATCGAGACAGGCAACCTTTTGAAGCTTCTGAAGCTTAGTTGTCGTTGTTCAAGAAATTTCGGCCACCAAACGATGGATGCCAGCGTGATTATGGGTCTCACCATCATTGTATACATCGAGTGTAGCATTTTATGATTTAGACGCCAAGTTCTTCCGTAGAGGTGTCTATTGGCCCACAATGCCCTAGTGGCTAGTTCGATGGCAAACTTGATGTGAGAATTCCAGCTAAGTCGTTTATCAATGATAACTCCGAGATATTTAACCATGCCTTTGATAATAATAGGTCTTAGATCGATCAATATTCTCTTTGTAAAGACACTAGAACGATTTGGCAGGGATTGATGGATAGTCCTTCTCTGTTGCACCATTCTAAGAAGTGTATTAAAGCACCTTGCATAATACTAGAAATGGTCGTGCTGTGTTTACTACTAACAACAATCGCCAAGTCATCCGCATATCCAATGGCGATGAAGCCTGATCTATGCATATCGACCAAAAATTGTCGATAAATAAAGACCACAGAAGGAGAGAAAGGACAACTCAACACTGCGGTCATAAACACTGATACACCCACTGAGAAGGAGGTAATATCTCGACTTTTAAGCATGGCCGTTATCCAATGATTGATCGAGTCTTCGATACCTTTGTTACTATTTGATTTCGCCCTTAATATCAATGTCAGAGCCACTTATTTGGAACGAAAAGTTCCTTCTCTGTGCTTTTACCTTTCCTGTATGGAAACTAACTTGAGTGTAGGGGGGTAGACAAATCAAGCCAGCCTCTAATATGAACATCAATAAGCCTCTCCATCGATAAATGATGTTAGACTTATAGGTCTATAAGATTTAGGCAGCTCGCTAGGCCTATTGCCTGGTTTGGGGGTAAATATTACATTCAACTGTCTCCAGGTAGTAGAGATGTACCCTAAGTTGTAGTTAGTCTAAATAAAGCAATCATACCCGGCAGGATGAGATCGATTGCCTTCTGTAGAAGCGCTGGAAAGATACCATCACCTCCGCGTGCTTTGAATGGTTTGAAAGAGCTTACTGCCCATTTAACCTTACCCGGACTGAAGATTTTGCCGGATACTATACTATTCACCCTACTTGCAATGTAGTCCCTTTCGTCAGAAGCATTCGGGTACGTATGTGGTGCACGAGTAGACGAACTTAATTTGGTTTTTCAGATACTACTGATAACTAAAATCTCTCTCTCTTTCGAAAATAATGCACAGAAAAGAAGAAGAAGTTGGATCCTACAAATAGATAACTCCCAATTAAACATAGCAGTTGCAACACTCAATTAAATAATATTAATGCTGGAGTTCCACATGGAAGTTTCCTTGGGCCAGTGCTTGTTACAGACAAAGACATAGAATCAGCAACAAATTGCTATCAATAATAAATGTTTTGTGATGACGACCAGACACAAAACCTAAACAGAAAACCTTGTAGAGGAATCACAGCCGATGCTGCGAAGGTGGAATGTCAGCTTCTACAGACTATTAATAGGCAATAAAAATCACAATTCCGCAGTCGGACAGAATGAACCATTTAAATTCCGAAAATAGAATTGGCAGTTGCCGAAGGCGACCCAAAGTATTTCCTGTCAACAAGAAAGGACATCTCTGAGGTAGTTACAGACTTTGTCTACTTATGCTCCTCTATAAGATCCAATAACGACACGACGACAGAAATTACGCAAAGAAAAACTCTTGCCAATTACGCTGAAAAATGTACTCTATGGAAGGAGTTAGAGAAAATCCTTGATCGTTTTTTCGTTTAGGGGAAGATTCTGTGACGAATAATTTGACTTGTACAGCAGCATCGACCTATTAAAGAAACTACACAATTGATATCAATGCTACGGCCGATAGGGTCTTTGAATCTAACTCAGAAGGACAACGTTGCCAACAAGTACAAGCCTGACCTTAGAACAAGTATAGGGTGATATGGAGAAGATTAGGTGTACGCAATTGGAGTCAATTAGCAAAAGGAGGATATGTTGAGGACCAGGTTCACCCTGAGTAAGTAAGTGCCAATACCTTACTACCTCTAATGAATTTCATTACAAAGGATGGCCAACCCTACAATCTAAAGCAAACAAAGTTATACCTGTCGTCCAGCTGTCACGATATCGTCGCAAGCATCTAACTCACCCAAAATATCCGAAGGACATCCATTAATGTTGCCATTCATTTTCTCAACGCTGTTGGCAAAATTGATGATCTCACTGTTGATGGTAACATCATTGATGCATCCCACAAAGTATGCCGAAGTGGAGAGGGCTCCACGAGCGGGTAGGTAACTGTCAGGTAAACCACCAAAGAAAATGTCACCATTGTATATGTTAAGTGGTTCCGGAGTGTAAGGAAGCCTGAGGAAAAAAAATCATAAAGAAAAATAAATTTTTCAGAACAACAACAAGAACAACAGACACAACTTACTGATAATCCTCTGTATCATCGATCGAGAGACGCAATCGAGTGTGGTCGTGTTGTACCGTCACCACATGCCATTCTCCATCGTTCAATTTTCTCGCATCAGAACTTAGCGCATTCTTCATGCTATTTAATGTGAGCATTCCATCGTTCATAGTCAATCCAATTGATGAGCTCTGGTCATAATTTGTGGCATAGAAAATCACACCATCCGACTGGCGAGTCTTGAACTTCAGATTGATTTGGAAGTTGTTGTTCGAGGTGATATCGGTTTTGCGCAGGAATCCATATTCATGCGGTGGATACGACAGACTGGTCGAGAATTTCGCCGGGCAGCCAGCTTTAACGCCAACTGCATTCAAATTTTGTCCCAAATCGACCTGTACACCAGCTACGACGACATCATCGATGCATCCATCGAAGTTGTTCTCTACGATGACGCTGTGATTGCGTTTGCCAGGATATCCACCGAAGAACATTCGCTTGAGCAGCGGCATATGCTCATCACTGCCTGGTGGTGTTTCCTCCTGGAAGATAAGCACATCATCGACCTTGAGCAGGCCACGACGTCCGTCACGTTCAGCGACCACTCTATGCCATTCATTGTCGTTGTATGTGTTGTCGCTGCCTGTCGAGACCATATGCTCGCCCAGCTGATAGCGGAAGAACACTGCTCCGTTCTCCAGTTCGACAGTCATAAATTGATTGTGACGTCCGTAGAAGAACATCAGGCCATCTTTGGCATCTTTTGCCGCCTTGAAGCTAAACTGAATGCTCGAGCGAGTTTTAAAGTTGTACTGCGTTGCCTTGAGCGACACATAACCGTTGCCATTGAAGCGATAACCAGTCGGCGGTACATCCTCACTGACAAGTTTATTGCGCGCATGAGCTCCCTGATTGTTGTCTTGTGCGTCGACGAAATTCCAAAGGCCAACATGCTCATCACCAATGCGGAGATCTTCGATCTCCCCAACAAACGAGCTCGATCGGATATCCTCGGGTGGTGTGAAATCGGACGGCGGCGGATATCCACCAACAAACAGGCGACTATTACGATCTACATTGAAGACATTGTTCGCCCCCACCAGTGGCTCTTCAGCCAGATGCTCCACAACGGTGCCGTTTTCCAGTTCTTCGCGAATAATCAGCTTCGCATTGGATCCTGTACGATCGACAATCGCCTGATACCAATTGCCATCGGCTACGTACTTCTCATTTGTTACACGTTCAGGTCCATTGCCCAGATCGATGGTCAAAATCGGATAACCATTGAGGATCTCGAGTGCCATGAAATCGTTGTTCTTACCACCACCACTACTACCAGCACCTAGTGCCGATGTAGCCGTTTTGTTGTCATTGCCCAAGAACATAAGGAATCCATCAGGTTTCACTGTTTTGAAGTAGGCGGAAACCTTAGATTTGGTAGCTAGTAATGGTAACGTTTCGGGCGCTTTCAACTCGAGAATTGTGCTCGGAACAAACTTAACGCCGACCTTAATCTCATTGGCAATTTGACGTGCTGTCTCGATTTGCCGTTTGAGGTTCTCAATTTGTTCGCCAAGTTCCTGGCCGATTACTTCAGTGGCTGCTTGCCGTTCAGCGATAGAATCCGCGAGTTTACTTAGCTCTGGCAGCTGGGTATTCACATTCTCCAATTGGCTCGAAATCTGCGAAATATCTTTGGTCGTAGCATCAATGTCCTTCGAGATGTTGCGAGCCTTATCGAGCTCCTTCGGTGTTTGCTGAACAACCGGGTAGCTCATTTCAAGAATGTTTTTCGTAATCTCCAAAGCCTCTGAAGCCTGTTGATTTGAGTCTTCCCAAATAAGACGCTGTGAGTGAGCTGGAATTTGTTCAAGAGCACTGAAAATTAGAAGAGAAGAGGTTTTGAATTGATTTCCAAATGTACATTTAATATTAAGACATTTTCGCAACATATTCTAATCAAACCTTGTCCCAAATAAGACTCCAATCAACCCTTCACTATAAAACACTTTCTTCAGCCTACTTACACATTGATCTCCTCTAGTTTCTTCTCTGTCTTCTGGTTCAAATTGGAAATACCCTCGACCATTGCAGCAGACCGATTCAGATGTGGCTGCAAATCCGTCTGGACTTTGTTTAGTGCGGAGTTTGCGCTCTGCAGCAATTCTCCGGACTCTTTAGATGCAATTCCAGCACGCTCCTCAATGCCGTCGCTCTAAGTATGGAAAATATGGTTACATGGTGGTCGGGTTGGAACAATCGTTTTTTTTTAATCCAATAGTCTTACCAATTCAGTGGCATTGCCTGCAGCGAATTTTGCCTCCTTGGCGAACTTTTGCGCCGAAGACACAGCATCGAAGATGTCAGTGTAAGCGGTGGCCGCCTTAATTGCTGGCTCTGAGCTTGCCGTCATATCAGAGTACTGCTCGGAAAGGCTATTCGCCCGCGAGCTTAACAAATCAGCACGTTCCTCAGCCTCAGCGGTCAACTTAGCAGACTCGATATGTTCCTGTTCGATTTGCGGCAGGAAATCATCGACATTCTGATTGATATCTTTCAACTGATCGAATACGCCACGTAGCTCCTCAAGTTGTTTGTCAATGGAATTCAATGTCAGGTCGCCATTTATAAGGAATTTGCCAGCTTCTTCGATGTTCATCTCAGCTTCCTTCTGCTGATCGGCAACGGTGTCGAATTTAGAATTCTCGAACGCTTGCTTATTGCGAGCATTCAGACGCTCAACCTCGGCCGACTTGTTCACCGCAGCCACACTCCAATCGTACAGATCCTCTAGCTTATCACTAAACGTTCCGATGTCATCCTTGAGGCTGTTCAGCGACTTATTTTGCATTTTGATGGGATCCACTAGATTATCGATCTCGCCCAGCAGTTGAGTCGCTTTGTCCAAGATCTTTGTCGATGGTTCCAAATCGATTTTCGTCTGATTAAGTTTTTGCAAGATGTTTTCAGCCTCAGCAAGAGCAGCATCCATTTTTGTGGAAGCAGCTGTGTCCAGACTTTTAGCCAAAGCTTCCACAGTTAGAATTGCACCGCGAGCATCAGCAGCGGCATGTTTCGATTGATTGTAAATGGCCGTCACATTGACCAATAGCATTTGCGCGGTGTCACGACTCTCGACGGCATTGTCTCCACTATGATCAACTTGCTTTCCAAAAATCTTAGCCTCAGCTTCAAGTTCTGCCAGCATACTTCGAGCAGGACTCAAATTGACCCCCTTGGGATCGAGCGCTTCTACATCTGGAGCGATCTTGTCAGCCATTTCATTATAGTAGTTCAGCTTCTGGGTGGTAAAGAAAGCCAAAGCGACCGACTGGAAATCTTTCATCACCGGATCTATCTGGTAACGCAGCCGGTCTGTGACATCCAGCAAAGCATGATGGCATGAATCGCATTCTGAGCAGCCCTCATCTTTGATCAGAACCCAGCGATTCGGGCAGGCATCACATCGATCACCGATCACGCCCGGGAGACATTCGCATTGGCCGGTTATGGCATTACAGCCAAATCCGCGTGAATAACCCTGATTGCAGAGACAGGCTGGAAAAGTCAACAAGAACTTAACTTTGTTGCAACCTCATGCATTATACAACTAATACTTACGGGAACATCCCTGCTCCGTGTAGTGCCAATGGTCAACAGCGCATCGATCGCACTGACGGCCCGTGACTCCAGGCTTGCAAGCGCATTTTCCTGTATGATCGTCGCACTGTGTCGAGTTCGATGCAACACCACAGTCGCAAGCCTTGCACCCGACTCCTGAATCGAAACCATAATGATCCGGCTCACAGCGACTGCAACGTTCTCCAATGACATTGTTGTGACACTTGCAATCGCCCACAAATGGATCACACTCGAGTGTACCCATTTCGTCGCAATCACAACTTCTACAGTCCTTCAATTTGATGGCATCGCCATAGAATCCAGGTGCACAGAGATTACACGCAGCACCCCAGGTGTTATTCAAACAGCGCAGACATTCTCCAGTTATGGTATCACAAGAGCCCGGCTCTTCAGGATTGATGTTGCCTGAACAATCGCACGGCTTGCAGTGGTCACCTCTATTCTCTGGTTCACCGAAGAAACCCGCCGCACACGACTCACAACGTGGACCCGTATAACCCGGTTTGCACTCGCAGTGAATTTCATGTCCAGACTCTGATATTTCACAACCGGTCGCAAAGCTGTCGGCAGGTGGGACAAAAGATTTATTATTGAAGTTCGCAGCTTAGAAACCTCATACTTACTTATTTGAATCATACGGCAATGGGCAAGCGCAGATCATGCAGTCATGAGGCGATCCAAAGGTGGCATTGCCATAATATCCCTCGACACAAAGTTCACAGTGGTCGCCAGTCGTCGAGTGAGCACAGTTCTACAAAAGAGAAGCATTTTTTTAATGACCATGCCGGAGGGGTTTATTTCTCCCACTTTACTCACCTTACAAACTCCAGTCACGCAATCGCACGTATCCGCGTGACTATTGCACTCGCATGGTATACAGTAGCCCCCATAGGGACCATTCGGATCACGGTAATAACCCGGGGCACAGTCCTCACATGAAAGTCCCGCATAGCCTGGTGGGCACTGACACCGCTCGACTGGCAGCAATTGATACAAATCGTAATTCTCCTCATCATCATCGGCCAACGTTAAGTACACATCGGCTAGCTGACTGATGACAGTCTGCTCCCAGTAATTGGCGCGGATGTAAATCGCCTTGAGGTCGCGCAGTGCCATCATGAAATCAGCCCGACTGACTGGTTTGCCATCCTGCGTTTGGAAGTTCGTCTCGATCATTTGGACTCGGTTGACGAATAACTGATCGCTGGATGGCTGCTCATAGCTCTGGTGGACGAGCATCTGATTTTTGCCAAAGAGTATGACATCTGGAGCGAGCAGGGCCTTGCCAAACAGACCCGTCGTATAGTACAGGGAATAGGCCAGGTCGCCGCCGTACGCCGTCAGATGACTATTTTGATTGAGCAAGTAGTCGATAACGCCAAAGTACACCAGACTCTCATCGCTGTTGTCACGTAGCGAAAAGTCCGCCTGCAAAGTGGTTTCGTTCACCATAATCTCGTCAGCTGGCACCACCCATTCCTCGAACTCAATCGACTTGGCATTGAAGTGGACATTATTCAGCGAAACATTACTCAATAGGCTAACGTTGAATTGCCTCAAATAGGCACTCTCACAGCGAGACGTTTTACCAAAGCAGAAGCAAGTGGTGCAACCTTCCGGGTTGTTCGCCTGCATATTGTAGGTTCCATCAACGCACCGCTCACAGTCGCTACCCACAACATTCTTTTTGCAATAGCAGCTTCCGTCGATCTTGTCGCACACTTCATTCACAGTTCCGGCTACCATACAGCTACACTGTCTGCAGCGTGGGAACTCAAAGTATCCATTCGAGCATTGATCACACGCACGACCCTCAATGTTTGGCCGACATTCGCATGACCCGTTCAGCATGTCGCACTGTTTGTTGCCATTTTCTACGCCCAAGTAATTACAGTTGCACTCCTCGCATCCGATGATCTGATGGAAGCCATAAGTATGTGGCATGCACTGATCACATTTTTCGCCGGTGACATGGGGCGGGCAAACGCACTCACCGGTGTGGCTCTCACACATGGCTGTTATCGGGCAATCACAAGGTTTGCAATCAGGAAACCCATAGAAGCCAGTGCGACAGGCACCACATTGGCGCTCGATCACATTCGGTTTACACTGACACTGACCTCCGAACGGATCGCATTCGAAGCTCGTCGATCCGTCATAGTCACAATTGCATGGCAACGCTCCACCATTGTAGTCGGCGGTCAGCGAGAAGACGGCCTTCTTGCAGAAGTCCGTTGCATTGTATGTTATGTAATAATGATCCTGTCCACAGTTTCTGATAAATTCTTTGGTCTGATCGAATGTCTCCTCGACAAGCAGGTCATCATTGTACTGATCAACGGGCACCACGACTAGGTAGTCCAACCAAACATCCTGAGGTCGATTATTCTGTTGTATGGCAAAGGATATAACGTCAATAGAATTCTTTCAGCTTTCAGAAGAGAACACTTACCGTAATGGTGAACTTGAACTCATCGTTAATGTCGAACCACCAGTCGTCGCCGTTCGGATGAATAACTCCACGGCAACCGGAACTCGACGGACAATGGCTGATGTCAAATTTACCGTCGTACGATTGTTTGCCAGCGGCCAAGCTGTACAATACGTTATACTTGGGATAATGTGGCTGATAGTACTTGACGAGGATCACATAGCGCCCATGTTCAGATACCTTCGATCTAATAGAAGAGAAGAGCAAATGATAAAGATTCTCTGGCTTGCTTCTTGGAAGGTGTACTCCGCTTAAGCCACTTACTCAATGACAATTGTCGAATTGTTCTGATCCAAATGAATCAATTTGACCTTTTCATCCAGTGCTGCATATGGTGGCTTATTCATAGCAATACGGTCCTCATGATCCGATTCAAATTCGATTTTTTTCGAATCGGGTACAGAACGGAATTTCGGAGTCGAACACTTGCCATCGTGTATAACACATACAGGACTGGGAATGATATAATCAATGGACCATTTTTCGACTGGAATTGCGGTGATAGAGATAATCGCAACGCGTCCAAAGTCATCGTAGTCACTCTGTGAACGAGGGTAAAAGTATTCTTTAGGCATTTCGAACTCAACTAAGACTTTAGTTACACGAACTGATGCATGAACAGTATTACATCACAACCAAAACTTACATAAATAACAACTGGTTTTAAATCCTGCGTAGACATGTAAAAGGACTTCTCTCTTGATTCATCATCGATTACCGGCTGACGGCAAGCCATCGAATAGAGACATGGATAGAGCATCGCTGAGCCGAAATCCTCCTTGTCATCGCCCAATCGAATCTTAATGAAGTATGTGTCCTGGTAGTTCTTCTCTGTGACATAGTCAATCACAAAGATATAACGTCCACTGCGTGGCAAATCGAATATGTACTTGAGATCGTTTTGTGACTGGGATATCACTGGAATGTCGCCCACATGATTGATGATGGTCAAGTGCTCAGGCTCGCTGTAGAATTCCGTTGGATTTGTGGGCACACCATTGTCGGTGACAATGAACGGAATCATCGCTGGCTTAAAACTGTAGGATGGAATAGAAAATTACAAATATGTTAACATGAGGTGGTTTCTTTCTGTCTACCAAAGTTCTCTACATCTCTTTTAAAGTTCGTTCTTGAGTTGTAATTTTTGTCATTCATAGAGGGTTTTTTAAACAAGGGGTCACACCAATAGTCAGAGACTCTGGTGCAACATTGCAAAGAACACTCTTCAGCAAGAAGCAATGGGATATTGATATCATCGATAGAACTCTGCTGGATGCGCATAGACAAGAGGATAGTACAAAGTATAAGGTTGATGCGCCTGTGACAGAAGATGACACATTGGTCCTTCTATTAGGGTTGTAGACCAAAAAGGTGAAGTAAGACAATCATTTAACTAACTCTGTTCCAATCAAAAAACATCTGCCACTGTTTCTTCTACAGGAGAAAGGACAATGGACGCAGGGTTATGCTCTCCGGGAACGATAATTGGGACAAAGTCGATGTCAACCTACTTATTTTCAAAATTGTAATTCAGTTAAAAATAATTTTACTCCATTTAGAACTACTAGTACTAAAAAAATTATCTCGAAAGGAGCTCCAAGTAACGCCAGTTTAAGGATTTCAAATATTGAATAATTCAGAAAACCTGAGATGTAACAACGTCATAAATTCCACTGCATTTCCACTGCATTTTGTGAGGAACAACATGGCTGGGAACGAAGTTTATCCATGAACTGAAGAGATTGGATATCGATCACAAAAACAAGCATTCACTGATTCAAAGAATATACAACAAAAGTAACCATGCAAACAGTCGCTTTTCCTAGATTTCTTCTGCTGACTAGTAAGTCAACTAAGCTAAGAGTCTGAACTTAGGTTAGGTTAGGTTAAAGTGGCAGTCGGCAGAAAATCCGACACACTTAGTATGGTCCATTGTGATACCACATGGATCAGTACTTAATCTTCACGCTGATATTATTTCCTAAGTTCTAGCTTAGTGATGGCAGGGTGTTGACCTTACCACTACGACTTTAGTTATATGACACTACGCATCGCTAAATGTTTTGCTATGAAACACATAGCGCTACTACTAACGCCATACGCTTTCTGTTGATAAACTAAGTAGTCACGCTGCGCGGGAAGTACAAAAAAATGTAACCGTTCGGTTTGATGGTTTTATTTGAATAGAAAGTCAAAAGCAATAAAAGAGTATATAATATATATTAAAAGTTTGAAGAACCAAAAGAATGTTAACAGAAAGTAAAGAGTGTGCGTTAACTCAGACACAAGTATTAGAAAAACTCTCCTTCTTAGAAACTTTGCTACGAAACATATCTCGCTACAACTATAACGCATTGCTATACCTGTTGCAAGGAAACACACCTCGCTACGACTATTACATCGCCATACGTGTTGCAAAGAAACACACATCTCTATACGCTTTGCTACGAAACACACATCACTATGACTTACGCATCGCTAAATGTGTTGTAAAAAAACACTAAACGCTACGACTAACGCATCGTTTTACGCTTTGCTTATTAGCAATCATCGCTACGACTAACGCAGCGCTATACGCTTTGCTACGAAACACACATCGCTATACGCTTTGCTATGGAACATACATCACTACAGCGTACGCATCGGATATATGTGTAGCAACCACTAAAGGCTACAACTAACGCATCGATATACGCTTTGCTACAAAACACGCATCGCTACGATTAACGCATCGCTACGATTAACGCATCGCTTTATGATTTGCTATGAAACATACATCGCTTTACGATTTGCTACGAAACACACATCGCTACGAGATTTATGCATCACTTTACGTGTTGCAAGAAACACTCAAGGCTACAACCAACGCATCGCTTTACGCATTGCTTATAAACTCACAGCTCTACGACTAATGCATCGCCATACGTTTTGCTGCGAAACACACATCGCTATACGCTTTGCTATGAAACACACATCGCTACGATATTTATGCATCACTTTACGTGTTGCAAGAAACACTCAAGGCTACGACCAACGCATCGCTTTACGCATCGCTTTACGCATTGCTTATAAACACACATCTCTACGACTAATGCATCGCCATAAGCTTTGCTGCGAAACACATATCGCTATAAGCTTTTTTACGAAACACACATCGCTATACGCTTTACTACAAAACACATATCGCTACCATGTCAAATATCTAAAAAATAATATTAAATTTTAAACTTTTTCTATGTAATATTACAGTTGAAGTATCTGCTCTTATATATACAACCGACTTATAAATCTCGTGATGAATGCCTATTAATTTTGAAATATATTTGTTTTTCACCGCATTGTTGTTGATTTTATTCCACTGTCGGATTACTAGGAGCTAGGATATCAAAAGTTTGTGCAAGCTGGCCTTTTTTAAAGTTATAAAGTAAAATCTTTTCTTCACTAATGGTCTTAAGTAGTTTTTTGTAATTTAATACATAGAATATTTAAGAAACAATTTAAATTCAGTCTGAAAACTTGTTAGGTTGTCTGGTTATTATAGCAGTTACCCTATAACATATTTCTCAGTATTTTTCCCTATATGTTTTAGTTCTAGAACAGTTGTCCGATGGTAAACGCAGGTTATAAAGAAACTCTACATAGAAACTCCCTGACCCTTGACCACTTAGCTAAGTAACTAGACTATTTGTACGCTGTTTGGTATAGTGACGTCTTACAATACTTACTCATTTACAGATGCATATTTGTAATGACGACAAAGTTCCATGTTGTCCAGCTCGCAAGGATTGTCGATCTTCCGCGTTAAAATGGAAGCCTCATAGTAGGCGGCAGGCAGTAGAACAAAGTAATCCTGTAAAAGACATCGAACAGGCAATGTTTTAAGTCGCCCCAACAAAATCCAAATATTATCTGCTTACCAACATCACATTCTTATTTGTCTTGGTGGTGATCGTGTATCTGCCAGGATCCAAGACAATTGGCGATGGCTTATTGCCTTTCGCCCCGGAGACTGTCACAAATTGTGGCGAGCTTGTTGGACGCAGGAGCACCTTGGCACTAGAGGTAATTAAAACATCATCAGATATTTTCTGTCTGTTCCTCCTGTCTACAATTTGCTACTCACTTTTGGTCAACTTCCAGTGGATTCTCCGATTGAATCAAAATACTTGCGGTAATGTTCTGGTTCGTCGGATTCACATAACGAATAACAATGCGATAGACTGACGATTTAATGATCATCAGTTCGTTGCGCACCTCATTTTGGACGTCGGAAAAGAATGCGTAACCTTTACTGCTGAAGCCGGGGAACATTGTATCGTCATATTGATAACGCACTTGAGCTCCCGATGATGTCTCACCATCTTCATACTCATATTGGAATTGATAAAGCGTTGGGAAGTAATGCGTCGTCAATGGTTGTGTACAGGATCTTCCGGTGATCCGAGGATGGCACTTACACTGACCAGAATTCTTGTCACATTCGGATTTCCATGAGCCACCGACATCGCAGTTACAATCCTTACAACCGAAAAGTGATCCGCCCTCCAAATCGAATGTGCCATCTTTGCATTCCTTACATTGGCGACCATGGACATGTGGCTTACATGTACACTGTCCAGTTTTCGAAGAGCACGTATCTAAACCGGCGATTGTTCCGTCAACATGACAATCGCACACCTCGCAACCATCCGGATTGCTGATGTTCAAATTCCAGTATAGTGGTTTGCATTCGTTACAAGTGCGACCGGTCGCACGTTCCTTACACTTGCACAACTCGCCCACTGGCACCGAACCACATCCGGCAAATTTATCAATAACACCAGCCGGGTCACAGTTGCACTCCTCACAGCTGGGGAAATTGTAGTAGCCCTCTTGGCAGGCGTCGCACAGCTTTCCAGTAAAGTTAGGCAGGCAAAGGCATTGACCGTCTGCGTTACAAGTTACACCCTCGGCCCCGTGCACTTCACAATCGCATGCTGCATCGAAGAGAAAATCAGGAAATGAGGATTAAATACCAAAAAGTCTGAAAATAGAAGCACTCAATAGAAGCTTACGAAGACACTCCGGATAGCTGAAGTAGCCAGCACTGCAAAGAGTACACTGCTTGCCGGCAAAGTTCGCCAAACAATTACACTTGCCAGTGTTGTCGCAAGTAATTGCTGTACTGCCTGTCGAGGAACAGTTGCACGGCTTGCAGTCGGGGTAATTGTAAAAGCCAGGCAGGCACTGGTCACAACGTGGTCCACCAAAGCCTTCGCGACAAATGCATTTACCACTACCCTTGTCACATATATCCGACTTGGTTCCTTGTATATCACAATCGCAATCTGTAAGGAAGAAAAGAAGGGAATCACAGTTTTGTTTGTCTAGCTGTAAGGTTCTATATTATATGTATTTAGATACTTACATTGACACTTTGGATACGAATAGTAGCCATGTTTGCAGCGCTCACAGTTGTCCCCGCCGAAGCTGCTCAGGCACTTGCACTGACCCGTCTGCAGATCGCAGTCGTTGCTGATCGAACCGACTTTGTTGCACTGGCACGCTGTATAAATGACAGTGTTCTCCATCAAATGGTCAACAACTTATTTTCTTCATGACTTACCCTTGCACTCTGGGAACGCATAATAACCCTCAGCACATTGCTTGCAATAGTGGCCGGCAAAATTCACCTTGCAAGGACATTCACCATCAACAGCTTCACAGTGATAGCCATCGGTTCCATTCAAATTGCACTCACACTCCCGACAATTGGGATAACCATAGTAGCCATAGGCACAGGAATCACAGTTTGGCGGTTGGAATGCCTTGCGGCATTCACAGCGTCCAGTCTCTTCTTCGCAATGTCCCGTCGAGTAGAATTGATCGCACTGACACGCTGTTAAGAAAAAATAAAATTACTCTCAAATGACTCTGCTTGCCAAACGGATCTCGATGCCCCTCTCCTTACGTTTGCACACATCTGTCTCGTTCCAAAACTTGCCAAATGGTCGGTAGTATTTTGGTTTACATTTGTTGCAATTGATGCCCTCGGTGTTGTGCTGACAGTTCTGACAAACGCCACCTCCATCATATCGGCCGTGAATGTCCAATGATAAGTTCTTTTGATCGATTTCCTCTTTGTAGACGCAAACGTTCGAGTGACCGTGACAGTTGCAAGCTAGAAATGGCAAATCAAAAGAGTAAGTAATTAGTAACAACATCTATCTAGGCTCCATCTAACACTTACGCTCGCACTGGAAGGGACTTGCATTGGTATTCTGACGCCATTTCTTCTGCTCGAATCCTGGACAACACTGGTTGCACTGAATGCCGCAGGTACGGTGTTGACAACGGCAGGCGAGAATGCGCACAGCACTTTTTGGATCGAGAACGTCACAAGTGTCCGCATGACCATTGCACATGCAACGGCCGCCAATCGAGATATCCTTGATGGAGTAGAAGTACTGCATGGAAAATTAAAAAATTATTCTATTTGTTTCTTTATATCCAAAACCGCTACTCACCCTTCTCGTCACTGTGGGATCCTGTCTGGCGACTGACATCAAATGTCCCAACAAATTCTTCGTACGCAGCAAACGAATACGGATATTTGTCGCACGGGTCCATTCTTGCAGCATCGTCGAATTAAAGTAGTTATTCGCCGAGGGACGATCGTTCAGCAACCTCACGGGAATTTCACCATTTTCCAGTGGCACAATTTTCGAGTATTCCGTTGTGCAAATGACATCATCATCTCGTGCAATCGGCTTGTATGTGTCTTTTCCGAAATATGTCTCACAATCGGCGGGAGTGTCGGAGAAATGTTGCCACGGCATCCAGGTTTTACCATAATCGCTTGATTTCTCCAGAGTCCAGAGACCGGGACGTGGTGAGTTGCCCATTCGAATGAACAAATAGGCGACATGGAACTCCTGTTAATTGAGCGGTAAAAAAAATTTAAATGTTTTTGCCATTCTTATGTTCTGCAGGCAGATGTCGCAGAATTTAAAAAGGAAATGGAAATTTTGATTATCCAAGACCTGAACCACACATGTATTTGAGTATTCCTTTAACAAAGCAATTTTAGGTTTTATTTTTTAATAATACATATACTGTGTTCGATTATAATTTATTTTAAATTTAATGTAAATTTAGTGTAGATTACATCTGCAATGCAACTTTAGGTATTCAAAGGGAAGAAAGAAAGTGCAGTCTTGCACATAGAAGTATTTCTGTGTAGGCAAACAGAAGTATTTGTAAGTAGTTTGCCATGATTATTGGACCACAGCAATTGTATTTTTGTTGTAGTTCATCTTTTTAGAGCAAACAGAACTGTTTGAGGATTATGGAGAAGAGTGTTTTATATTTAAGAAATCCTGACTTATTTGTATTATTTGCAATTTGCAAGTGATACAAGGATGTTAAGATTAACTAAGTTCTAAGTACGATATAAGAAGATGGAATCACAGGTAATGTTATATACAGTTGACTAATGTCCATGCATTCATTTGAAGCAAATTGAGTTGTTAGATCGGGCACAATTCAATCCAATCTATTGACTTTGAATTATTTGTACTTGGTAAGATCAGTGTTATATTTTGTTAAGAAGTACTTGAGTGTAGATGTTATATGGAAGTCAAATGTTAGATGTCGAAGTGAAGTACTAGACCGCAATGGTCTGTCGCGCCGATTTCAAAGCGGTTGTTCAGCTGATCCGTTTAGGTCGGGAGCTCTTCGATATCAAATAATGACGGATCTTTAGCATTATGTTTAAGAGAATTATCTCATGTCCACGTGAAATACACAAATTTACTTCGAGACTGTTTAACTGCTGGCAGACGACATCATATGTGCATTTTTAAGCATTGAGACAGAAGCGGCGAACCTGGATTGCCAGTTAACGAGTGCAAGACAAAGCAGTTGCTGTCTGTCAACGAAAAGGGACACTAAATACTGACGAATTGGCCAGAACATCACAAAAGGCAGCTATAATGGGAGCTTTTAATAGAGGCATATACCATAATGGGAGATTTTAATAGAGACACAAACCATAATGGGAGCTTTTATCAGAGGCAAAAACCATAATGGAAGCCACAGTTTTAAATAAATTGAAAAATATTTTAATTGAAATTAAATTGAATAATACAAACAAGGGTCCGTTTATTCGTATAACGGGCTGCAGCCACAGCCACACTCGTTGAGTAATAAAGCGTCTCTTTCTCTCGAACCACTATAAGAAGACCTTCTATAAGACCTTAATCATCACATTACTGAAGCATGGACTCTATTGAATTCTGATGAGGGTATCATTGGTCTTTTCAAGCGAAAGATTCTTTGAACGATTTTCGGCTCCGTTTGCGTTAACAGGCTTTAGATGAGAGATTCAATGACAGCAGCGACATCGCCCTAGTCAAGGAACTAAGAACTGAACGTTTAGCATGTCTAATCAAGTGGACATCAACACTTCAGCCCGTAGAGTTCTTCAAATCTAGCCCAGAGGAACAATTTAGTAGAGGAAGGCGTCGTATTAGATGCCGCCATAAATGGAGGATGCTCTGCAAAAAAAAAAGGTACGCACAATTGGAGGCTGTTAGGAAAATGCCGTGCCAGTTGGAGGTTTCATCCCGAACTGCAGTGCAACCTAAGTATAGGTAAAAGAAAGGTTGTACACTGTAAATTTAAAAAATCTAAAATTTTGGTTCAATATCAAAAGGAATAATTTAAGAGTTCAAAAAGTGAAATTTTTGCGTGCATTTTTTTGGAGGGTGCAGACATCATTGAAGTACGCATTGGCAAATTTTAACAATAACAAGAATTTTATTTTGTCAACTTTTTTTCTGTGTATCTTTTCATTGCTCACCTATCCAATTGAGCTTACTCATAAATTTGTGTCTTCATATTAAAAAAAACAAATGAGCATCTGCATTTGCATGCAAACGCAAATTGATTGATCGTTAAATAGACAGATTTATCCTACTCACAAGACCCAATCGATTTGCGACTGAAAGTTGTAGTCCTATAGCTGAATGAAGTAATGCCGATATTTTTGAATACAATATATACCTACAGTATAAAATATTGTATAGTTATATACTCATATATTACAATATATATATTTATTGCAGACGGCTGTGCCTCAAAGCACAACATGCAGACGTAAGCACCATTTGTTATGCCTCTTAGTTTAAATGTAAGGAATTTTCAGCGCTAACTTTTTCTAACGAAACGTTTTGTATTCGTCTGGCGGAGAGGACCTATACTTTGGAATTCCGTGCTGCATATTTTTATATGTAGAGACTAATAGGTGATAGCAAATATTCAACAAACTAGCATATCGTTGGCCTTTTGCGCCCTGCTACTTACATTTTAGTTGGGTAAAATAGCGTAGTATAAAAAAACAACCCATAAAAATTAAAATTTTTCATCTAAATTCTCTAATCGCAGAAATTGATATGGGAGCCCCTCGATCCTGGGCCATTTTATTTTTATTGTAGGAGAAAATCATCGAAACAAACATTTGACATCAGATGTTAAAATTGAAAAAGCTCAGATCATTTTATTCTGAGCATTAGAGCACGCTCATACTCTGAGCAAATAAGAAACACGAACATTTATCTTGAGAACTCTTTTACTGCTCTGAACTAATTTATGAAAACGCCAAATGACAGAATATTGTGAAAACTTGTTGTTCTATCTGTAAGTTGATATCGACAACAACAAAAACAACATCAATAAAAATACAATTCAGTATATAATTTAAATGTAAGTTGAAGTAAGCATAAAACATGTATGTCTCGTTTCATTTGCTGGGTTCATTTGTGCGTGCGCTAAGATTTCTCTCTCTCTCTCTCCACCACCATCAAAACCATGCAGCGCAGCCGACTGCGCAGCACACACCGCAGACAGTCCATAAAGGGCGACGAATATCTGATGCCAGTACAGATATTTAAAAAATGTATAAGGGCCTTGCGGCCGAACCCGGGACCCGATCACTACCAAATTTTCGAAAAAGTATTGTTTATTGGGTATACACATGTGTGTAAAATTTGAAGAAAATCGGGTAAATTTTTTAAAATTTTTGTTTGGGAGCCCCCCGACCCCGCAGCCCGAGGGGCCTCAAAATTTAATAGAAAGTGTTGTCTCCGGAAATACGCAAGTGTGCAAAATTTCAATAAAATCGGGCCATGGGAAGTGGGTTAAAAATTGATCGCAAGAATCCACGACAGACGACCGACCGACGACCGACCGACGACCGACGACCGACGACCCACGGGCAAGTGAAGTTAATATAGAGAATTTAAAAATAAATAAATCGTCTCCTCGGGCAGGAATATCATATACAAAAAATATTTTTAGGCTATAAAATCGTAAAATCAATAATATATTTGAAAACTTTTAAAGCAAAAAAAATGACAAAAATAATTTAAAATTAATTTTATTTTAAATCGTTTATATTATTCAATTTAACTTTTTAAATAAGAAGGCAAGAAAATAAACAACCCTACATGCTATATTAATATTACATACTATAATTAAAATAAATGAGATTCGATTTCGAATCCTTGGCGCGCTAGTTTGACGTGCTACCCATCGTGCCAGTTGCTTTCTGGAATTCTAAGTTTTATATTCGATCACAATAAAAGCGTTTGTAAGTCAGTTTAGGTAAATATATTATATAAGAAGATATATAGTAATTTATAATCCCACAGATAAAATGTTTTATTGTTATACTGACTCTTGGATTACTGCATTTTACTGTTTATAGCTTACTAAAAGTTATTATCAATTTGGCAACCTAAGTGCATTCGCAGATATTATAACAAAGACTCAAAAGAACCATACCTTACAACAGGCTTACTAATTTAATAAAACAACAAAAGACAAATAAAAATCAAGTGTATATGGATCTATTCACTTGAGTCTATTAAGTGTACTTATACCTTTGTGGCAAAATTTCAGCCGACCACAAATTGCAGTTAAAATAAATAATATTGCCATTGTAATAGCGGATTCCCAGAGCCTTCAGAGAAGAGCCAATTAGAGTACTATCGCGTGACCCATATTTCTGTTGGGAGAAAGGAATGGAATATGAGTCGTTAAGTGACTGCCGCCAAGTATAGGGTGTTTGTACACAAAGGCACACACAATGCAACCAATAAAACATAAAAAACCACCCATAAAAATTTAAATTTTTCTTGTAAATTCTCTAATCGGAGATACATATGTGTGCAAAGTTTGAATAAAATCGGGTCAATTTTTAAAAAAACTTATATATGAGAGCCCCTAAGCCCTGGGACACTGTTCAGAGATACACATTTGACCACTTCCAAATTTTTATAGAAAGTAGTGCCAGTGCCAGTACCAGAGTGGGTTAAATATTCATTACAAGATTCCACCACCGAACGAACGACAGACCCATGCCGACGCGAGGTTATTATAGAAAATTTAAAAATATTCGTTGGTTTTCTCGTGTTTCTATCTGTCCGTCCATATGTCTATTCCTCTGATTTTATATAAATATGCAAAGAGGTTAAATTTAAATTTGCTATTCATCAGATTAGATTTACACCCTTAGGCAGGTAATGGAAAAATGTCTAGAGTTTCAAAACTCACTACACCATCTTTTTATAGACTTTAAAGCCGCCTATGATAGCATAGCCAGAGTAGAACTTTATAAAGCCATGAGGGAATGTTTTTTTTCTATGTCTCTTTCGATTTGCTCAAACCATACCCGGAAGCATACCCACGTGTAAGCTGTTAAAGTGACAGGGTTTTCGTGGTGAATGCTTTGCAAATAGAACGCCAAACCGAAACCAAATTTGCCAAAATTTCTCTAACAAAATCTTTTAATTTGGAAGCTCCTCCTCTCCTCCTCTTCAAATTCGGAATCGGATTCTCTTCCCGGTTTGAAGATTACAAAAATTTAAATATTAGATAGATAGAATGTGGATAGGTTTCGTACCACATACTTTCCAAATAATGCAATAAGTCCAGTACGAGGAATTAATGTGCGCACTGAAGAGAAGATTGCCGCTTTAAATGAAAGTGTGGCCCAAGATTCAAATTTATGGATTCCACTACGTGGACTATTTTGCACAAAGGTCACTAGACCATCAGTGGAAACTGACCTGTTGTCTTATCGCTAAATTGTGTTTAGCTATGAGGCTAATTTTTGGCTTAAAGGGTTTGTTCATAAGCAAAATTTCCAAATATGGAGTGAGATCAAGCCATAAGAGACCCTACAGACTCCATTACACCCAGAAATATACACCGTTTAATGTGATTTACACGCTGGTGCCATCATCGGACCCTTTTTCTTCAAAGTTCACGGAGTTCACGTTACAGTTCAATGAAGATCGTTACCGCACCATGATCAATGAATTTTGGTTTAAAAATATAGGAAACATTAATTCGACGGCAACCATCGATTTATCGAAATCGAAAATTGGCGATAAGTTGATTTTCAGAAATTGACCTGTTAATTCGCCTCTAAGGTCGTCTTGATTATTACGAGTGAGGACACATGAAGGTACTGACTTATGCTGAAAAAACAGCAACAATTAACGGATTGGAGGCCAAGATTACTCGTGTTAATTGTGACATATGGCCAGCATTGCTCGAAAAAGTGACCCAAAATTGTTCGTCCAAAATGCGCTTCATCAAAAACAGTCGAGGTGGTTTCATATGTTAATGCCAGATGTTGATCGAATGAACAAAACGATTTGATTAAAAATAAATTTTTTGTGTAATTTTTTATAATTTCAAGTTCTATAGGGCTTGAAAAACACCCATTTTAAATGATACAAATACATGCACACATTTTTCTGTTTGAACCATCATAACTATTAACACCCATCAACTTGCTGTTGAATTCTTAGTCTATTCCAAAGTTAAATTTTAATGTTCTATTTCCAGCTATGATCAATGGAAGGAGAGTAGTAAAATGAATTGAACAGTGGTCGCATTTGAATTTTTTCGCCAACAGAAACGGGACCAAGATGATCTCATTATATGATGATCTCGAAATGACTTTCCCTTCACGTACATACTCATATGTTTCTGCACGATAATCACGAGACATCTGACATCACACCCAGTAGAAGGTTAATGCAGTGTGTAGGAGTTTCCAGCCTGAGAATGTCTGGTATTCATTATATTATTCCAACGCAGACAATGTGAGTTCATCTTAAATGTTGAAAACTTAACGCACAGTCTGGCCATAACAGATGCACAATAATTCTAAGAATAAACACATTGCTCGCTGCACTATTTCCCATCAGATAAGAACTCGGGTCATTATTTTTCTCGCGCCCGCCACAATTACATTGTGGGACGCATAGGGATTGTGTGATGGCGATAACACTTTCTTATAATTATTGTTACTGTCGAGATTTGTTGGTTGGCATTTATGAGGAGGACTGTGTGTTGTTTACTTGAATTTAAATGAAAAAAGTCTTGCAAGAGCGAGCATAAAATGATAACATTTTGAACCATGTTGAGCTCATTTCGACACGGAGCGGAAATGGTCATTTGTTGATAGGCTCTGATAAAGCGTTGCGATTGCTTAGGGTTTTTTGTTCAACAGATCGATTGGTGGCTATGCTGATTGCGTTAATAGCAGTTTACTCCATAAGTCTTAAATTGTATTTTTGTCTATTTATGCTTAATATAAAAAGTTGTAAAAATTAGTTTATAGGAGACCGCTCTTTAAAATTCGTCTTTTCATTAAAGAACAGAACAATTTATGAAAAAGTTGAAAACTACAGAATATTTCATATCCTTCTGCACATCAATCACACTGTTAATATTTTCAAAAACTAAACCTCCTGTCCATATATGGTTATTTATATTTATATTATTTAGAATAAATTATGGATCTTTTGCAAGAAAATGATTTAGTATTAACGAGAAAGTCATTTGGTTTTCATTAACACTCAGTAATCTTTACAAAACCTCTACGCTGGCAAGAGATCAATACGATCCGCAAGCAAGGCATTTAAATCACTAGCTCGCAGACATCTCTTCTTGTCACCTCCTTAACCTTAACGCCCACGCTAACCCAAGCACATTGCCTAGCATTGTAAGCGTGCAAACCTTTTTGCGTGTGTGCAAATTATAAAAAAAATTCCTTACATTCTTATACCAATCTGATCCGATTGTCTCAGGTTTGATTTGCATTCGTATGAGACCAGTGAATAGTGTCCCAATTCATACAAACTGTCAAACTATTCTGTGAAATATGATGTTAATGATTACTTAAATAGAAAAGATGTAAACCTACTAACATGAAGTTACTTACATTAACTGGCAACTTACACCTCTCACATCTAGAAACATAGTAGAATCGCGTGATCTGTAGAAGTTTCCGCTTTCAAAACTACATTCCTAAGAATAGAGCCGTCAAATAGACCCGGTCTGTGTACGTGCAAGAGCTCGACACATGACCCTATTCAAAAGAAGCTAAACGAGCGTTTAGAGATAAGTAATCATCATACACGCTATGCCCTTATCAGTTGAGTTTCTTTTACATCAAAAAAATGTCACACAATCCTTAGAGAAACAGGAAACCTACGACGATGTGTTGTTATCTATGCCAGGTTTTTTTGGAGTTATATGTCGATGGGTTTCTTTAAAATATGATAGTTAAAAAGCTTAGAGAATTTTTTAATAATTATTAATAGCTTGAGATAACCTTTAAGACTCGAGAGTAAGTTTGGTCTTAGAAATTAAGTTCATCTCTTAAATGAATTGTGGCGTTTCGTCAGTAGCTATTATGTAGCTTTATGTTAAAAACATTTTAAGCAATAATGCAGATAACCAAAGAACGAATGTAAGCACAAAATAAGTATAGAGTGAGGTATTAATAAGATGATTTAATCACCATGCTCCGGAAGAAACTGGAAATGCTGTTGAATAGCTTTAAAACTGATACAGTACATGCATACATGTCTTTGAGTATTGGGAAACTACAAACAGTGGAAAGAATTGTTCGTATTATGTGTTGTACAATAGTTTCAATAATATAATTTTATATATGTATGATTTTCGCACGCTTAAAGGGGTTTGCACCCTTATAATGCTCGGCTATATGCTTGACACATAATGGGCGTTAAGGAAAAGAAGGAGAAAAGAGGAAATGTCTATGAGCTTGTGTTTTGAATGCCTCTGGAATGAATGATGTGGAAAGACAGAGCTTGGCAGAGATTATACAGCTGAAGAACGAATCTCTGAACTTAACTGTAGGTACTAAGTGTTCTAAAAAAACTGATTAATATCGTCAAATAGTTATTGCAACTGTTGAAGTTGAACTTAAGTTATGACCGACTGAAAATTAGCGAAAGACTCTAATTGTAACCTAAAATCTGACTCAAATTTGTACTAAAATGACCGACTGAAACTTAACGAAAAAGTGTAAAATGTAACCTAACACCCAATTCAAATTCGTAATGAAATACATGACAGACTGAAAGTTAACGAAATTGTCTAAAATGTAACCTACAATCAAAATTAATTTATACCGTAATGCCATGACCGAATGAAACTTAACGAAAAAGTCTAAAATGTAACCTACAACCTGACTCGAATTCATACTCAAATGCGATGACCGACTGAAAGTTAACAGAAAGGTCTAACATGTACTGCAATGATGACCGACTAAAACTTAACGACCCAGTCTTACATTTAAGCTTCAACGAAGTTTAAATTCGTACTGAAGTTACGACCGTCAGAAACTTAACGAAAGAGTGTAAAATATAACTGAACTGAACTGAAATGAGATGATCGACTGAAAGTTAAAGAAAGGTCAAAATGTAACCTACAACCAAACCTTATTTATACCGAAATGCCATGACCGAATGAAACTTAACGAAAAAGTATAATATGTAACCCACAACCTGACTTGAATTCGTACTGGAATGCGATGACCGGCTGAAAGTTAACAGAAAGGTCTAACATGTACTGTTTTCCTCAAACTTTTGCAGAGCCCAATCGGAGAAGTTTTGGCGCTTAAAATGATCAAGAGGCTTCAGTTCTTGAGTTAATTTGAAATTTTGCTATTTAGAAGAT
This sequence comes from Nephrocerus scutellatus, assembly GCA_947095585.1. NCBI lineage: Eukaryota > Metazoa > Arthropoda > Insecta > Diptera > Pipunculidae > Nephrocerus > Nephrocerus scutellatus. The sequence continues at coordinate 28,730,765 of OX352765.1, read as the reverse complement.
CACATAAGGATTAAAAAAAAAACACTTCACCACTTTTCTTCCTACAAGACGATGCATGTCACACACATTGCCTTTTATTTTTAGCGATATACATAACTTGTGTCGAATTTTAATTAATAATCAAGGAAACTGAAAGCACTCATCAGGGAATACTCCCTGAATGTTTTACTTTGAGCCCATTTTCTGAGGCACTATACTTGGTATATTTTTGTAATTGCCATGAAACAGCTCCCTTACAGCTTCTTTTGTTGAATTCTCACTCACAATGGAAAACAATTTGCACCACATCAAGTGACCCGACGTGTACTTACATGTGAATGGAAAAACAAAAATGCTGATCGGTCGTCTACATCAATTATCCGTTTCGGATTCACCTGGCACAACATAACATACGTAACGTCATCAGTTTCTGCATTCTTTGCCAAGAAACCTTAGAATTTGACAAAACAACACAAGAAAAAAAAACCGAAATACGATGATCGTACCACACAGTTCACTGCAGTGCAGATAGTTTTGAGCTGAGGTCTCATAAAAAACAAAAACACAAAAAAAAAAACTTGATAATCACTGAGTGGACGAAAACCTCCTGACAGGCAGACAGACACTACATTTTATGACCTAAAACCCAGGGAAACTTGTTTGAATGCATATGCATTATCATACGTATATACACTCGCACGTATGTTTGTATACGAAAAAGACCAAAGAATGCCTGAAGCATTTGAAACCCCTGCAGCTGATGTTCGTCTGCCACCGCATTCACTCATTCATTAAGGAACCGATCGGCAAAGTAGTAATGGGCATCAAAGGAACAACAGAAAAATCCCGATCTCTTCTCATAAAAATGCCTTTGCATTGCTTACTCATCGACAAGGGATTCAAGAAACGTCCGCCGGAGAGGGGAACCGGGAACATACATAAAATTTCAATATATATATTCAATGCTTACCTGTCCAAAATCAATGGTCAGATTAACTTCGTTGTATTTCATGCCCCTGGACAATGGAGGACTCTGCCACCATGCCTCTGTGCCGTCGATGGCAAGTTCTGGTGGATGACTTTTTTCTGGTATATTTGGATCGCAAATGTCACAAACCTGTTGACGGAAGAAAGATGGAATAAAAAAAATTGATTAATTATAAGATTTTGGGTCGAAATGAATTTTATAATACGAAATGTTGGCCACACATAATTTTTTAAAAAATGTATTACCTTCCCATTTACTTTCATTATTCTTACAATTACTTTTAGTTATTACTTTACTTACATATAAAAATGTTAATTTGTAAAATACTTGGTATATTCCTATACAATGACCCAGATTTTCCTACATACTCGGGCACTTTTTCCAGAAAATCCTTTAAACAAAGTTTCTCAAAGAATTCTTGAAACAAACATACAGACGCTTTAAAGAATCTAGAAAATTCTGTCTTACACCAACCTACACAGTTGAATACTTTCAAAACTTTTTACAAACAAACTTCAGTTCTTCATGCTAAGTATCAAAAATTCTTAAACGTTTTCAAACATTTTTTGCATCAGAAGTTTTTGTCAAATTTGAACGTCTAGTGCCCAGACGGGGCCTGCACGGGTAAACGATTTTGATGCGATAACATCTCATTACTTTTATTCTCTTCAGAATGAATAGGAAAACTTGAGATGACTAATCTCTCAACAGAAATTTCAAAAACTAAAAATGCTGTTCCAAAAATTCCAAAACTTCGGTTATCAAATTAAATTTTTTTGTGGTCAGTTTGTATGGCAGGTACCAAAACCCGTTGACGTGCAAAACGAAAAATCTAATCTAGTCCCTCGTCTTGTTCGAAATATCATTTTTATGAAAGACCTTTTAAAAAAATTTCCGTTCTTGGGTTAGTTGGCAAACATCAATACACATATCGCGACTGACTTTTTTTGCTTTTTTAGAGTCCAAATGCTTGAATAGTAGAGGAAAAATGAGTGGTACTTAAACTAGGGGTCGCGACTTTAAATGGGCAAAATTGCTTTGGGGTTTGCAGTAACGGAGCGGCTGCAATGAATTGCAAATAAATTTAAATGGACCTCTGCCTAACACATATTATGTAAATCATAAAAGTAGTTTAAATAATTCCCCAGATCTGGCTAAAGTTTTAAAAGAGGTTATGACTGTGATAAGCTTTATAAAAAGTAGCGCTCTATATTCCGTTTCTTTCTTTTTTCTCGACTATGCAATAAATTTGGATCGGAGTATGAAACCTTCTTCTGCATGCAGTGGTGAAAGCCATCTTTTCAAAGACTAATACGTTTTTTCTTTTAAATCTGGCGCAGGGTTGTTTTTTGGTTGTCAAGCTGTTCGTATCCCCAAAAAACCAATCTACCGTAGAGCGAAAACAAATCTGTATATTTGGGAAATCTGAGCTCGAGCGCAAGAAGAATAATTCTTTTGAAAGACGAGATTCGAATGTTTATGTCTCAAAAAATACCAAGTTATGGCTGATTATTTCTGCAACGAAACCTGGATGTTGAAACTGGGTTATATGGCCAAACTCAATGAAATTAAATTATCATTTCAGGGTGAAAATGTAAATATTATTTATTTTTACTACAAAATAAATAGTTTTGTTGTAAGATCAAAAAGTTTGGAGGCTAAATATCATTAAAAACAAATATGATAGGGACCAAACAGTTCATTGAAGAATATGAATTGGACGTATCTTGTGTAAACTTTTCGATCATCTTTCAGCACTTGAGATTCAATTTGAAAAATTATTTCCTTCCGAATTTTATATTTAGAACCACGAATGGATAACACACCCATTCACTACAACACCAGAAACCTTGCACCATCCTTGAATAAAAGCACAGGAAGGGTTTGCTGAGCTGTGAACCGATTTCACTTTGAAAGTATTATTTTCTTATCAATCGGATCGACATAATTATGTTATTGTTTAAATAAGCAAGCGACTCATTTAATATATTTTTTTAAGATAACCCTAGCCCAAGTGGCTGACACTGCGACCTAAGAAGATCTATGGTATCATAGGGTAGCTAATCTAAGAGACTAACTACCTTCCTAATATAGGATAGCATGTCCTTAATGGCAGAGTTCCGCAGACGAACATATTGCCTTATGGAAAATACGTCTCCTTAACCAGATCAATGCTGGACAATCATAAAGAATGTGCCCGGATGATTCATCAACCTTCGAGCAGAACCTGCATTCCGTGTCTGAGCAAATATTAATCTTCCTAAGGTGATATCGCAAGCCACAGTGATCCATGAGAAAGCTGACCGGCGCTTTCTAATGCTATTCTTGTCTAGATGAAGGATTTCCTTATAGGAAAATAACCTGATTAATCTTTTGGATTGTCTAAGCCCTGAGATATTATCCCAATGTGCTAAACGAAGTCTACTTTCCCATTTATTAATGAGCGCTTTGGTGACAGCCCAGTTGACACCACAGTAAGGTTCCGGTCTTAAGAACGCAGATTCCTATTCAACCCTGGCTAGTTCATTTGTTGTCTGCATTTCTCTGGTGACCAGGGACTCAAACGAGTTTGACCCTGTTATGCCTTGCTAGGGATTGCAGTGCCTCGTAGCAGCATTTAACCGATTTGGAGTACATAATGTTGGACGATAACGCTTTCAGTGCTGCTTGACTATATGAAAAGATATAAATCCTAGCGCCGATAATACCCTTACTAAGGTTAATCCTATCGCAGACCTCAATGCCATGGAGCTCCGCCTGGAAAACCGTGGAACTCATACTCATTTAATATAAAAGCAATTAAAAAAAAAACTCAGACTGAACTCAAAGTATTACTCGTACATGTGTATGTGATTAAAATTTTGCTTAAGCAAACATTTTATTTATTGCGAGGACACGAACATTTTTCAGCGAACGTGTGTACATTTGTACGTTTGTACGGGTGTACGTTTGTTTGTCGTGACGTATATCTCGGCTTCTACCAGTCAAAATTTGATGGGACTTGTTTTAAAACAATTGGTTAGCGCTCGGCTTGCGATAGCCGTTCCCATTCATAGGGGTTACTACTCATGAGAAAACTAAACTGCAAAAAAGGACTCAATCTACTATCGCTCAATACAATCGCATAGCCATCGATTTTTTTAAGTCTGAATGTTTGCAAAGTAAAATGTGTTTTTTTCAGTCTATTTCAAAAATCGCTTAGGACTGAATGGCCTATCGTTTATGAATGAAAGACCTACATTTAATGTTGCATACTATTAGGCTTCTAAGATAAACTAGTCTTTAGACTGAATTACAACTAAATATACATACACGGGTGTGTGTAGTCACTCGCATAGCAGAATACATTAGCTCCTGTGTCTATAGTAGTGGAAAGTTTTTGGTAGAAACTCGTATATATCGGTTTCTACCAGTCAGAATTTAGTGAGGCTAGTTTTAAAACAGTTGTGAAACGTGGGGCGCGTGTCGCGTGAGTCACGTGTAGCGCGTATGGAGCGTGTGACGCGTGCGGCGAGTGTAACGCGTGTGGCGCATGTAAAAAAAAAGTTTTTTATGAAAATTCTGGGATCTGGCCAATAGGGTCTAGTATTTTGTGGACCAAGCCATTCTGGGATCTGGCCAATAGGTTCTAAATTTTGTGGACTAAGTAATTTCTCAAGAGATTCATTCGTTATGTAGGACTAAGATGCGACTATAAGACTTGTTCATATGGAAATTCTGGGATAGGGCCAATAGGTTCTGGAATTTTGTGGACCAAGCAATTTCTCAAGCGATTCGTATGAAATTCGGTATGTAGGACTAAGACGACTATAAGACTTGTTTCTGTGGAAATTCTGGGATCTGGCCAAAAGGGTCTGGAATTTTGTGGACCAAGCAATTTCTCAACCGATCCGTATGAAATTCGTTATGTAGGACTATTTTACTGGGTTTTATGATTAATCTCAATATTTTGGGTTTTTTTCGAACCGAAGTAAAAGTAAAAAGAATTTAAAAATTTCAAAGTTTCGTTTCATAATCCAAAGAAAGAATAGAAGGGATTAAAAAGTGAATATTTTTGGTCAATTTGTATGTGAGGTACCAGGCACATTGACATACGTACAGACGTACGGGAGGATTTTTAAATTTTTCGAGCTTGCGATATGACGTGACGTTAAGTGTTGTGAATAAATTGAATCGTAGGTTTTCATTGTTTGATAATTTTTTTTAAAAAATATACGCGTCTCGCTCTCATCGTCACGTAGAATTGTAAATTCAGCTTAAAGGTATTATCAAGATAGATATGCGTCACCAAATTGATTTGTAGCAAATGGGCGTGTAACGTTATGTCAAATTCACCTAAACCGTACAAACTATGACACGTTAGTGTCTTTTTACGTTGTCAAAATTGCCCATTGGTTAGAATCAATTTCGTCGATATAAGTCAGAGGCCGATTATCGTGAAAACACCCTATTGTATCATAAAATAAACTAACTATAAATTTTTTCCAGTGCAGATACTCTCAAATGTATATATGTATGCCCAAAATCGAACTCAAACATATCACTAATTTTCAATTCCAAAAATAGACAAACAAATGGATAGTGTCCGCGGGAGTGAGGAAAAGAGTATGAAAAAAATCCCAAAATTCAAATTTGAAAAGCAAACACAAAATAATGCCACCCGGAGGCGATATTTAGTTTTTTTTTTTTTGCATTTGTTGCTTTGTTTGTTTCCATTCTAAGTGGACAAATGTTACGGACTGCGATCTCCTCTTACCTGTCCCTGAATGACAGAATAATCGATGTGATCATTTTCCGTATTAGCTCCGACCAATTTACAATATAATTCGGGGCCATCAGTGTCGACGCCGCACGTGGCTGTGGAGTAGATTTTTCGTCCAGTGGCTAAATTGAAATACGGCGGTGTTAATTCTGCATTGCTAGAGCCTAGCAAAAGGCTGCAAAGGGTAATAATGCTGAGCATCAGCCCGATCGGGATGAGCCCCATATCTTATAAGTGTTTGTATCTGTATCTAGACAGTAGTATATCTAGAGAGTATCCTTTTGATTCTAACCAATAATTTACAAAAGCACAGTTCTCCTTCCTAATTCACTTTATTATGGGATTTCACTTTTATTCTTTTCTAATTCGGATTACTTTCTTTTTCTTTTAAGACCATCCAACCGCACTGGATGGCCCTCTACACATTACTGAATTCAAAGTCATAAGGAAATTTTCATTTCGACTCGAAAGTTGTGTCGAGAGTGGTCCGTCCGATGTCGTGTCTAATCTGGAAGTTCATTCCAGCACCAGTAAAGTAACATTCGCTCGAACTGTGTGCACACTGTTCTGAGTAAGTGCGATAGTAAGTGGTTGTGCCATTGTACACCATGTGTTGATTGTGCTGGGCCCTGTGTGTTCTGTATGTTGTATTTATCCATCTATCTATATACTTCTAGATATTCTACATCCGTTCTTTAGATTTCTCGGGATGTTGATTATTTTGTGGGTGAACAATCTTAGCAACTTCTTAACAAGATAAGCAGTTATCTGTGCGGCATAATGGAAGCCAATGAAGATGAACGACAATTTCAGATACATTCACTTTTCCAAGCTCAACCAACAGTTGATTGCATCTTTTATTGCTTGTGCTGGGTCGAATTACCCTCTCAGTTGTCAGTTGTATAAAATACAAATCAAGGAGAAAGTTCTTTACAATAAAGTGAATGCTGAATAAAAGAATTAAAAAAACTGGTCCCGTTGGAATCATTTTTATTCATTGCCTACCGGTGCGACATAAAAATAACTTTTTTAAGGGCCGGCTTTTTGAATTATAAAGAAAGCGTTTACAGATGCCGGGTAGGTAGGACATTGTATGTTTGGATGTGCTGTTAAAGGAGTCTAACTATTGAGGCTTTAATTGGATGTAATGCAAAAGTTTTTACGAAAAATGAATCAGTTTTCCTCTTGTGACGGACCAAGAAACATTTTGTAAATTTTAGAAATCAAAAAACCCCAAAAAACTGGTAGAATTTTTAAAAAACCGTCCAACCCTATTATTATTTATGTATGTTTTTATATAATAACTTTAGTGTTAAACATATGTTTTTATTTTTATTTCATGACAAGAATCAAGAAAAACGCACTAAACCTTAAGGATCTATTTCATTTGCACGAAACCGAAATGAAATAGGTTTTAAGCAGTAGTAGTGTGTAGGCTCACTACAAAATGGGAATTGAAGTATGCCTAGTACACTACTACAAGCTACGCCTACTAAACTAGGAAACTTTTATATGAGCGGATCCGGTTTGTGTATGTGACTATGTGATATAACATATAATATAAGTATAAGTCCTACTCCCACTAGCGTAGATGTAATGGAACGCCGCAACATATGCATGGAAATAGTATATTACATAACGAGTGAGAAAAGTGGAGATTATCGTGCGAGTTGAAGCTTAAAGAACGAGGCGGTAGCCGAGTGCGGCAATCTAACGAGCACGATGAGCACTTTTCTGCGAGCAATGTACGCTATTTTTCACACGACCAAAACCGGTTTTTCTGCTAAACCGGTTATAAGCAATGCAAAATTACTCTAGGAATGTGTGTTCGCTGTGAGTGCAGTAAATAACAAAAGTATTTTTTATGTTAACTCACTAGTGAGTATAACGGCTACTTTCAAAGTTAGGTTAATGTGTATGAAACAGTCACTTTCGTCTATGGGCGTGTGAAAAATATTTTTTTTTGCAATTGCAAGGACCGCAGTTGTAAACCTTCTCATATACGCGCCTTTTGGGGGCATTTGTGATTATTTTGGGGACTTTGAGAGGTCTTTTGGGAGGTTTTCTGGGGGTTATTTAGGTTTTAAGGGTATTTTTGGGGTCTTTTGAGAGTATTTTGGGGTCTTTCGAGAGTCTTTTCACGGCCTTTGTAAGTTTTATGAGGGAGGGTCTCTTTGCGGTATTATTTTATTAATTTAACCATAATATCGGCCACAACGTCAAAGAAGTTTCACTTTAACCGTGCTTAAAGGTTACACGCACTCATATTTTTCTTTTTGTATTATGGGGATAGGTGAGCGCCGTGGCTCAGAGGAAAATGGCTACTGAGCAGGAGGTTCGTGGAACGAATCCCAGTAACACCAAAAGTATTTTTCACGGTGTCCCACCTCTTGCGAATTTCTGACAAACGTTTCGAGAGTAATTACTTGCCACGGAAAGCTTCTCAATTCGCCGTTCTCGGATCCATTCCATTTGTGTCAAAAAACATACATGCACAACACAAATGGTAGCGAGAAGCTCGGCCTTGGACCGCAACGGTCTGTCGCGCCGAGCAGTTGCATAGCTAGAAAGCCTAAATTTTGGAACAATAAAATATTATACATTTTCATCGAAAAACAGTACAGTACTACAACTTCTTTGTTTTACATTATAATTTAAATAAAGTAAATAAATGAAAATACTAACAAAAAAATGCACCGAACTTAAATAATTTAAATTGAGCTACATTTGATGCCGGTGAGTGTACATGTCCAATTCTGCGTTGATAAGCTGAGAAATTTATTGAATGGTGCGTGTAATAACACTAAAATAATAACATGTGTATTAAATGAAAAAACGTAAAACCCCAACTTTACTTAAAAAGAAGCCTTTTTTTACCTTTGCGCCCACCAAAGCTCCAAAGCCTAAGAAACAATTTGTCCATAAATTCCTTATCACAAAAAAGAAACTACTCCCAACCTCATGCAACCACCAAACATGCACTCGTACATCGATCTCATACACATAGTCATAAGAGAAACAAACGTTATGTTGTACGTTGGAGTTTGACGTTGTAGACTATTGGTTTGAAATCTCTGGTTTGGTGTGGCGATAAAACATGCTGCAGTTGTAGGTGCGATGGCCGCTGGTCGCCTAACCAACTGATCACTTCCAGTTTCCAGCTCTTGGTGATAATATGTGAAGGTGAAAAAGTATCTGTTGGCTTTCTTCTTCATCACTAGCGTATTATCATAACCATTCATCGTGTCATGCCTGACGGATTAAAATGCTGAAGAGTCTGGCCACCACACTACGGCCGTCGTGAAACGGAAAAGATCACTGCACTAAGGGACATATGCTAATGCGTTACACACTATATGTACCAATGCACACTAAACAAAGCAAAGAAACCCATTGTCACGACCATGACCATGATCGAGATCGCCGCATTCAGTATGGGATGCATTTCTATAATCCCTAAGAGTACTAAAACTATGTCAAAAAGTACCAAGGGTAAAATAACAGAATATTTTCCAGTCTTTTCGAAAATTAAAAGTTTTTTTTTGCGTTTTATAAAACGGCATTAAACAATAAATAAATGAAGCAAGAGTTTAGTTAGCAAGTCGAATAATAAGAGTGTGCTTTGTAATTTTTTTTTGAAAATTTGAACATTTTCTTAAAACATTTATTACATACTCGTAGAATGCGAGTAGAAGAATATAAAAATATTTCTAAAGGTAAATAAAAACAATCCATAAAAATTAAAATTTTTCTTGTAAATTCTCTAATCGGGGATACACACACACACACACACTGCGTGCTCGTTTTGTGGCAAAATCAAAAACCTTCTCTATAGAAAGCCCAACTCTACGCATACTAATGCTGTAAACCAAGACCAAACGCATGTGTGTTTGTGGGATGTGAATACAGTGTACAAAAAATTAGCAGTCGCAAAGAGCGAGAAACGTAAGATGTGGTAGTGGGAAACAGAAAATTTTTATATGAATTTTGCTCTTTAGTTGATTACTAATACAAATACGTTTGGTCTCAATCTAAGCATGTATCTGTGTACGATCGGAACAGTTGGGCTTTCTATAGAGAAGGTTTTGGCAAAATCATCCACCAAATGCCGCAGCGCGGCAGCGAACAGCGCTGCTCACAAAGCACAGAGCTCATACTTTGCCGTGATCTGATGCTATATAGCGATATTTAAAAATTGTATATTGGGGTCCCCAAGGGGCCGATCGCTCCAAATTTTTACAAAAAGTGTTTTCCATCGAAGACACACATGTGTACAAAATTTAAAGAAAATCGGGTAAATTTTGTAAAATATTTGTATGGGAGCCCCCCGACCCCGCGGCCCGAAGGGCCTCAAATTTTAATAGAAAGTGTTGTCATGGGAGATATACATGTGTACCAAATTTCAAAAAAAATGTAGGAACTGGGTTAAAAATTGATCGCAAGATTCCATGACACACAAATCCACAAACCCACAAACACACGGGCAAGTGAAATTAATATAGAGAATTTAAAAAAGTATGTACCCACAAATACAACCCTGGTGATCTTGCAGCTCTTTTTGTCGTTTGTCAGAGAGGTGTGTGGTGTCAGCATCACCCGATCCTGCTCGTTCTACGAACTCGATCGCAAACACATCATTGGCGAAATTCATTCAGAAAAATTTCTTACTTTTCTACACTTCCCTGCCACTCTTTCCATTCCATTCAATTCCATTCATTTTTGGTTTTTGTTTTGTTTTGAGAAGCAGTGCGCGCACATGACCAGCATATCAATCAGAGGATCAATGAAGAACAAGCTGATGGCAGATCGCGAAGGCAAAGACAACAAACACATCGTATGCATATTATCTGGAACGAATTTCATGAAAGAGTTGGTATATCAGGTTTTATGCGATTTTTCTACCCATACTCGTACTAGGGTAGAGTTGACGTCTTCCACATTTAGAAGAAAAAATTTCAGTTTTTTTGCTAACTCCAATTTCTGATGTGTCTTAGTTTTTTAATTATTTATTAATTAATTTTTTAAGCAACGGATGAAATCAGATCAAAAATCGTCTTTTACGGATGTGTGCTAAGCAAATTTATAGAGATGACTCTTTTTTGGAGAACATTTTTTTTAAAAGGCTGCATCTACACTGTCGTTCAAATATTAGATCTTGCATAGATTTTTGTATGTTCTCTAGCAAAAATGCGATTTTTTAAACTCTCTTTATTAACTTCCCGTCGGCATGTGTCTGTCTGTCGGTGGCTGGCTTGCTGGTGGAAACTTGTGATCAATTTTTAACCCACAATCTTAAAAACTTAATTTTCTTTAAACTTTATAGCTGGAAACGTTCAAGAGTTATAGGGTGTGAAACAAACTTTTAATTTTAACCCTACTCGTGTTGACCGAATGCATAAACATTGTGACATAGATTTGTAGAAAATTGAATAAGCTTCAATACTACAATTGTCAAAAAAAAAATGTATCCAAAAGCATTTTTCGAGATAATCGCGTTTGAAAATACATTTTAAAAAAAAATTTCACGGGGTGGAAGTAGACCCCCGCCCCTATCATACGATTTTTTTCACGATATTAATCAAGGAATAACTCTTTAAGTATTTGCCACCTACACCCCTTATATCACGCACACAAAAGAACAAATAAATTTTAGTGTAGACTAGTTTTGAGTGTAGAAAAGGTTTGTGTATAGGATTATTTGTCATTACATAACTTGACAATAGATGGCTTTAAAATGCAGAAAATAATTTTGTAAAAATAGCATCTGTCCATAAGCGTAAGACATCTAAATAATTTTTATTTTTGATTTAGATTTAGGTTCGATGGCTGCTTTTGCACACAACAACGGTTACGGACCATTGTGGTACCACAGGATCAAAGCCTTTCCCAAACCCCTTTAATGAATGAAAAGTAATATAGGTAACTTTTCTGAGAGGTTTTAAATAGGGCTGTTTGGTACCAAATGAAAGGAGGTCATCTAGGTACTTTTCAAATAATAATCAATTAACGCTCATAAATCCAAATCGGCAAGTACAAGACAAGCCCCTCGATTCCCATTTCTATATGGTTCCTCATAAGTTTTCATATATAGACGATCTATCGAGACCATATTTAGCTGGAAATCATTAATTTCAATCAAATACATTGATCTGCGGTTAACTACAGCTTACGATTGACAAATCAAGTTACCTTGAAACTGCAATTATACCACGGCGGTATTGACTATACTTTGGATGGAAAAAGTTGCTAAAATGTGCTTCATTGTTGCCTTGTACTGCCGCTGAAACATTCTTCGCATTTCAAAATTAAATTTAAAAAAAAAAGTTCAAGTCAAGTTCGTCAACCTTCTGTCGGCGTGTGTCATCTGCAGCCGTAACGGACAATCTTTTGAATAATCCTTAACAAGGCAACGCAAGCAGACTGCGCTCCAGCGCTGTCACAAGCATTGCTATTGGCACAATCCAAACATATAAATGCAATAATAAACAGACAGACAAACGATTTCAATTAAAAATTTCAAAAAGAAACCAATAAACAGCGCACGCGATCATCACCAACGATCCTCAACAATTAACTTTTGTTCTCATTAGATTGCTTCTACCCCGATCTGTTTACTCAGTAATCGACGTTTTTTATTCAATTTTACCCCTTTTCTCCTCGTTTCTTTTTCATGTATTCTGAATCTGTGAGATATACACATAAACATGTTTTGATGAGCGTTCAAAGCCCTTTTAAATCTGTTTTACATGTTCACTTTAACTTTTTTCGACCTAATCAACTTTGGCCAGATCCCAACTGATTTGCCAACCTGCTCTTTTGAATGTACCGATCGTTCAAATTCTTAAAACATAACTAGTGCAACGCTTCTTCTTATTGTCCGTAATTTTTCAATTTTATCGCAATTATTCGCACCACAGAAGATAATGAAGGAGTCTGTCGATTCATGCCATGATCCATGATTCGTTCCGAATGCACGCACGTCTCTCCACAAATGTTTGTACGGTGTACATTAATTATATGGGAGGATTAAGTGCTGCTTTACAGCATAATATTGTGACGTGCAGGTTGTGTGTGTGTTGCCGGCCTTAATTTCAATTGGCAACACTACATAACAACTTCAATTATCAGGCTACAATTTTGTACATGTGCGTAGCCATTACCATATCTATTAGAGGTTCAAAAAATTACATGTATTAAGTATTTATTTAGCCTAATACCACAGACAATATAATATATGTACTCGTATCAATACCTATATGGTTTTAGTGTTCCTGCCCTATTTGACCAGTGTGGAAAGATGTAGGTATTTTACACAGAGATGTGCACAGAAAAAGAAGTACTCCAGAAAACATTGATGTTGTGCGTCTAATGATAGGACAACAGAGTGTTCCCAAGCAAAGCCTATTGCACGACGACCTTGTACGGAATGATGGATGTTTTGTTTTACTGTGTTGTCCGTCTGTTCAGATCGTCAAATTAAGAATGAGGAAATTCTATCACACTTAATAAAACGCTCAAAACGTTTAATTTTTCACTTAAAGAGAATAAAATGAGTAGCTCAAAAAAAACATTCGTCCAGTAAATACCGAAAAAAGCGGACAATAGCACTAACTTTTCTTCTTTCTACGACCATGAAAATGCTGATTAATCGCCAGCTTATGAAATATCACTGGAACTGGCAATAGTGTTTCCAAGCGCAACATTATACTCGTGATCTCATGACATATCTCACCAAACAGTGGAACCAGTCTATCCATTTATTATCCATCAATGTGGTGAAATTAAACTCTCAAATTGAACAATCGATATTTCCAATGCATTTGACATAGTTTGGCACCAAGTTCTTTTGAAAGAAATTCGTGCTTATGGAGTCTATGCAAACCTGCGACAATGGATTGGAAGCTATCCATCAAAGGGTTCAATCGAAGTTGTTTTGGACGGCTTCAGGTTTGTTATTCTCCACGAGCATTCCTCAGGGTTGTGTTTAGTTCTCTTTCTTATTTTCATCTTCTGTCTGATACTTCTAATTCTATACATTCCTTCGCTGACGACTGTACTCTCAGTTTGAAGAACTTCCCTTTTCTCAACTAAAACAGCAACAATTCACAAATTAACAAAAAGCTAAAGTTCACAAATTTACACTGGTGATTACTGATTCACTTATAACTCTTATATTTCACTGCTATTCACTTTGGTTATAGCTCTATCTACTTACTTTTGAATTAGTTCAATTCCAAATAATAACTCACTAAACTTCGAAAAAGTTGTTCTATATGCTAGAGAGCCATCTAGAAAATACCGGAACATACTGATTAATTACTATATAAATCACAACATACACAAGTATATACAAATTCCTATAATATATAAAACTCTGTAATTTTATATAAAACTCTCCACATGATCCGCTGCACTAGACATACTGTTCAACTTAACACCACTCGACATCTTCAGCAGACAAGTTACTGCTAGCGCGGCTATTCGCCTCAACGCAACCTCTTAGTGGATAAGAAATGAATTCGGACACTCCTCTATCCTGAATACATTTAGGGCTCCACCAGATGGTATAGACTACACCATTCCGCAACTACATTTCAGCAACAATTTCCCTCCAGATCACTCTGGGAAGAAGGTACTATCTCAGAAGATGATTCAATCAGTTTTTATACTGACGGCTCAAAAACTGATGATGGGGTAGGCGGAGGTGTTTTCTCAAAAAGGCTAAATATAAGTCTTTCTTTCCGTATTCCTAATCAATGCAGTGTTTTTCAAGCAGAAATAATGGCGATTAAAGAAGTCCTGTCTTGGCTGAAGAGAAACGTCATATCCACTAAGGATATCCGCACCTTCTCAGATAGTCATGCAGCTTTGAGATATTGTAGCCCTAGACTGTCGATAATCTCTCAGGGAGATGGCGGAGCAGTTCAACATTCACCTGTATTGGGTTAGGGGCATATGGACATTCTGGGGAACTGCAAGGCCGACGCTGCCCCTTTTACCTGAAAATGGTTCCCTAGGCATACCGATTGCTACATGCAAACTCATGTTAAAGCAGGATGCTACTGACAAAACCAACCTTAGATGGGCAAATGGTATAAATTGTGTAGCGACAAAACAGATTTGGACAAAGCTGGATCCGAAACGCTAAAGCGTAAGCTCCATTTGAAAGCCTTCTTTTACAAAGACATTGACGATTTGTCAAGCACTAACATCAAAATACTTCTACGCTCCATTCAAAGCTCCAACATTCAATGAGTAGGGCGAGAAATCCTCTAGATCCATGCGGCATCACAATAGACCATCTATTGGTCTAAAAGCGTTAGCTTCCTGCCGAGAGCCACCCCAACCTAACCTAACCACCACATGATCGCAATGCTGTCACATGATCGAAATGCTGCGAAATGTCTAGGATTCCTAGCACGATGAAAGAAATATTTCACCTCATCTGATCTACTGGCTATTATTTACTGGTCGTATATTCGCTCTTAATTTGAGCATAACTGTCATATATGGTCATATTCAGGTCTTTAACTGAATACGAAAAAACCCTGGTATACGGATGGATCAAACAAAGCAAAAAGAACTGGTGTGGAAGTGCATTGGTCAAGATCCAGGTACTCAGAACTACAAGGGGCAGTACCCGAGCATATTTCTAACAGAAGTGCATGCCATGGAAAAGACATAACTTAGACCGGAGACTAACCATAAAGCCGAACAGCCAATCAGCAATGAGGGCCATGAATGCATTCCAAATAACGTCAAGACTGGTGGAGGAGTGCAGGCAAAATTGAAAAGACTTGGCGAGAACAACAAATGATGTCTGGCTGCCGGGACACATCGGAATAGAAGGTAACGAAGCAGAAGAAACATATAGGATATCGCGTAATGCGAACGAAGATGTGCAGAATGGAAGCAACGTCAACGGCTGGTAATGAAAATGTTGGGGAAATAGAAGGAATAGACTGAATAAAGGACACCTAGGATATTTTAAAGAACAATAAACTCAATTTTTAGTAGAAAATTTTGGTTTTCTGCCAGTCCTAAACACAACTATTTAATCAACTCTCGTATTCACACTTTAAAACTATTAAATTTAATAATTTTTGGCTCTTCTACCAGTGTCCTGGTGTCTTAGACACTCCGTAGTTTCCGTAGTAATTGGTTTTTCTAGCCTCGCGCTTAAATATTTATATTTATTGTTAACTAGCTAAAATACCCAGCATTGCCTGTCTGCCCTCACCCCACTGTCCCCACCGCACTACCCCCAACCAACTGACCACCAAGACCCTCCAGGACCCATCTTAGGAGATACCCCAAACCACTATCTATAACCACTTTATATCAAATACATCTCATACATGCTATACCTAGCCACCCACCACGTCAACCTTCTTCATCATCATTACACTAACCCCATACAAACAAACACCCAAACCGTCCACACCACGCCCAAAGTTTCAGCTATATCAGATGAACATTCTTCGAGGTAATCGCGAACAGACATACAGACAAAGTTTCATTTTTATTAAGATTTAAATAGGTACCTTAATCACAATTTAGAAAAAAAAAGTACTTGACACGACGACGCGCGACTTGAGTTTACTCCTTATAAATCATATATAACATGCGTCAAACGACACGCGTCACAAATTACGTCCTCGCAAGCCGAGCGTTATAACCAATTGCAGCATTAGGTGCGTAAGGCTCAACATTAGAAGTTGTCGTGGGACTTTCATCCCTTAAAATCTTCATAAGAAAGTCGGCTGCTAGATGCGCTATTAAGGTGCAGCTAGAATACAGGTACCATAAAACAGGTGACCATATGGAACACCTGAGAATTCCTGTCTCAATTCCAGAAAGAGACTTGTTTTACACTATCCCCGACGTTATGGTCAGGAAGTATTGTTTCGGCAGGTAATTTGAAGTGCGACTCCACTTAAACAATCTTAATCTAAGCTCAGATACAGAATGTAGATTCTGCTCGGAGGATGAGGATGATGAATCATCTGAGCACATTCTCTGTGAATGCCTAGCATTACATTGGTTAAGGAGGCGTATTTTCGATTAAGAAATGTGTTCGGCAGCATAGTTGAGATACTCTGCTACAAAGGACGTACTATCCTTCATTAGGGACGTGGTACGCCTTCTTAGAATAGTCACACCCTTCTGATACAATAGATCGATCGTCGTAGTGTTGGCTATATGGGCAAGGGTCTTCCATATAAAAAAAAGTGAAGGGGTTAAAAGAAGAAGATAAAGTAATTATAGCCCAATGAACTTATTGCAATGGGGATAAGAAACATGTCTATACAATTTTTTTCATTCCGCTCGAACACAAAAAAAAGTGCAGCTTTTAACTAATTCCAACCACCAATGTCAGTTAAAGCGTTAATTTTTTAATTGGAACCCCAACAGCTGAGCTTCATTGCAGACATTTGCGAAATTTTTGCACTCTGCATGATTTGCCACTTAGATACTGGTCATAATAATTTAACAAACAAATTGTACGTATAATTATAGTTAGAGGTAACTAACACTCGCATATACGAAGACCACTTGTACTCTTGTACTTGTCTATAGCTCTATACGGCAGAACAGTATAGAAACCCGTTTGAATTAAGGTTTTGCTCTTACTTTTAATTCAAGTTGGCGACTAACTTTGGCACACTGCGCTGTAAAGTGGACAAAGCCTAATTGTACGAAACTAGAAACCAAATAAAACGAGTTCTAAGACACTTCCACGGCTAACTTGCTGCTGGCGCTGCTGCACTGCTCGTCGGTCGCATCGTTAGTTAGTCCGCTTACCACATTTTGTTTACGCAAAAATTTGCAAATCTCTTCAATTTCGTTCTAAGTGCCGAAGCGAGCACAACACAAAAACACAGTCACCACCCGACACCGCACCAAAACATGGCTTTACTGAGAGTGATAAAATATTTAGTCGGTTTGTGTGTAGACAAAAGTTGAACTGCATTTTTTTTTCGTGTGGCTTGCTGCTTCCTTTCTGTTTTCAAAAATGCATTAATTATTTTTATTCTTTATTTCAAGGATGTTTACTAGTGATGCAATCCGGTGACGGTGTAACCAACAAATTCGGATCGTTGTTGTTGCAAAGATCGGCGCTACCACCTCTAGAAAGTGCAGTAAGAGTGCAACAACTGTGGTAATAATTTACTGATATTTACTGATATTGACTAAACGAACGATCTTCCAAGTCTTCCAAGTCCGTTGAACTAATAATTTGAATAATGCCTAAGTCTTATGGATTCATTATGTTATGCTATTTACTTATGCCACTTATAATATGCTAATAGATTTGTAAATATTTTTTGGTTTTTTCTATTTTCAGATTTTCGGTTTGTAGAAGATTCTTGATGATTAGCGCTTGGTTGTTAGCTGTAGATGAATTGTCAACTTTTTATCAACATTATTAATTAGAAAAAGACCTAAAACAATTGTAAGGAAAAGTGTATGAAAGAAGTATATAAACAAAAAAGGAATATGTAAACCTTAAGTGAATAATTTTTTGTTATTTGATTTGTTTTAAAAAAATGTTTATCTAAATGACATAAACTTTAATTGTCTGTTTATTTCAATTTTGTTTGGGTTGGATTTTATTTATTTATATTTTGATTCAATGAATACACTGTCTTAATGCGTATTCGATGAATGAAATAGAATTCTTATTTACAATGTGTAAGAAGTTGTTACCAAGGATAAATGAATAAAACAAAAAAAAATTATAAAAAAATGGTAATAAGGAAATTGATTATATGGAGAATAAAGATACAAGTTAAACTATAATTAATGAAACGAAAATAATTGTATTAGTGAAAAATGTGAAGCAATGAAAAGAAATAAATTAGATATTAGATATATGCAAATATGAAATTAAAAGAAAAAACAACTGTGTATTTAAGAATAAAAAATCAAAAGTATAGTGAGCAAAATTTGATAAAGGGGTATCTGCATCTGCAACTGCAACAAATCCGGGTAAAAAGAAAAAGTTAAATGTCGATTGGTATGCACTTCGGCAAACATATTCTAAAACCCAATGCTGTCTTCTGTCGTTGAAGCGTAATTTAAACACCCAACTATTCTCCATGAATGGATCTTGCATCAAAGAAACTAAAAAACTCTCAATTCTCTGTATGTGCGTAAACAACAACAACAGAGTTCAGAACCGCGCAATAAAACTTATTGGTGACGTAAATAACGCGAAAACAATCGAATCGCTTAAACATCGTTCCACGAGCGGTGTTCAAAAGAAATATCCAGAAATATCCCATCCGTATTTACCGTGCCTTAACTCGAGCCCACGAGTCTACCATTAAGCCTATCTTCGGACGTACTAACCAATTCAGAGATTCCTTCTTTAGCCGCACAATAGTTATGTGGAATAAATTGACTGATTCTGTATTTCCGCATTTGTATGATCTGCAGTCGTTTAAGACACACGTGCATAGACATCTCACCTTTTCCTCTCCCTAATATCCTAACACCCACGCTGTGCTAAGTATTATAAGGGTGCAAATCCCCTTAGCGTGTGTACATAATAGAAAAAAAAGTAAATACAGGCAGAAGGATGCAACTCAGGAAAATACATAGAAAGAATTCAAAATTAAATTTTGTCCATCGGAGATACACACGTATATAAAATTTTAAAAAAATCGGGTTAAGTTTTTTAAAAAATTTGTTGAGGCCTTATGACCCTCCAAACTCTGTCTCCAACATTTTTGCAAAAATTGTTGCCCATCGAATATACACACGTATATAAAATTTAAAAAAAATCGGGTTAATTTTTTTAACAAAATTTTTGGGGCCCAATGACCCTGGGGACCGGGGTCTCCAAATTTTTTACAGAAAGTGTTTTTCATCGGAGATACATACGTATATAAAATTTAAAGAAAATCGGGTTATTTTTTTAAAAAATTTATGGGGTCTCACGAACCCGGGCCCGGGGTCTCCAAATTTTTTACAAAAAGTGTTGTCTATCGGAGATACACATGTGTATTAAATTTGAAGAAAATCGGGATAATTTTTTTTAAAAAAGTTATGGGGCCCCACGAACCCGGGCCCGGGGTCTCCAAAATTTTTACAAAAAGTGTTGTATATCAGAGATACACAAGTGTATAAAATTTGAAGAAAATCGAGTACAATTTTGTAAAATATTTGTAGGGGAGCCCACCGACCCCGTGGCCCGAGGGTCCTCAAATTAATAGAAATTGTTGTCATCGGAGATATGCATGTGTGCAAAATTTCAATAAAATATGACTTTAGGAAGTGGGTCAAAAATTGATCGCAAGATTCCATGACACACAAATCCACAAATCCACAAACCCACAAACATACAAACCCACAAACACACGGGCAAGTGAAGTTAATATAGAGAATTTAAAAAAGAGAAGAGATTTACAGAAAACATTTAGGTGTGTCTAATTAAGTGAACCGGACTGTATGTCAACTATAGAGATACAAACAAATATGTGTTCTTATTCAGAATTTAAATTAAATGGTATATAATGAAAAGCACAAAAAATTAGGCGTGGCATTTGAGAAATCGAGCTTTTGATTGTTGTGTTACGATTTGGAGAGCAGGGTCTTCAATGACCCATGAAACGTATGTAGTTATATACGGACGGATGGACAAGGCAATGAGGCGGCATACAGAAAACTTCTCATAGCTCTCCACAGCAGCTATTGTTACAGACGAATAAACAAAAGTGTAACCACCGCAGAATGTGTACCGCAATTTGTTAACAATTTGCTTACCAACAACAATAAATCTATAATTTGTTATTGCGAATTCGAAATCTTTTCAAGCTTATCGGTTACCAATTATCAAATTTCTACGTCATTTCTTGTCAGAAGAAAAATACTTTTCGCGGACAGCTTGAAAAGTTGATCCTGAAAGTATACCACACTTTATCCACTTGCAAAAATAAACGCCAAATGTACTCCTACATTTCTTTCATTCGCAATAACAAAATAAGAAAATATCGTCGATTTGCAAACACGTTGACACTAACCAGGTCATGTACTTGCTAATATTTACGTTAATATTGAATTTATTGCAATTGCACGCGACATGAACGGAATACATAATTATTGCGTGTAAGGATAAGTTGTAGCTTTTGTATCAAATATACACGGACTTATGTAGTATAAAAGCATCATATGTACTTCAATTTGGAACAGTAAACACTTCAAAAATAATATTTTACCTGGAGTTGGTTTTTATGTCACCGCCACCGCCAAAGCCGTTAAAGATTACAATTGCGGTCATTTGTGAAATGAGTTTCATGAAAATGTCAATAAAAATGTGCACAATTGCGAAATTGTGTCACCATGATGTTTCCGACTGATTGATTGTTTGCTGAACCTTATTTGCTATCATTGAAAACGATATCGGTTATAATTATTATTGAACCTCGACTTTCGACTGTTAAAGAAGCCACACTCTCTGTTTTTATTACATTTCTTTATTTTCGTATTTTTGGTTTTATTTTTCATTTTATTGGTGCCATACAACAATAGTAGTTCTGACACATCCCTTTGACCCGGTTTCAAATATCAATTATATCAAGTTTCCCTGTGCGGCGGCCATTTAAGGCGAACAGTGCTGTCCTTTTCTGGGTTAGACTTGAAGACTTGAAGACGGGACCGAAAATCGTGTGAAGAATTTTTCGCTCGAAGCGACCACAACAGTCATTGATAGAGTTAATGCTTCAGAGCCATATAGTCGGATTGGAATGATTAAGATCTTCTAATTGATTTGAGAAAGGGGTTAACTACAAACTGGCCTGGTTAGCCCAAATAATCAGCGATTGACATAAGCAAATCTTCATTTAAAAGCCGTGAAGCCGTCGCGGCAAGTAGCTCTGTTATTCTTTGGTTTGGATATTGCGATCCTCACTTCATATGGGTAGGTGGAAAGAAATTTTGGTTACCAACGGCCAGGTTGAATGGTTCGTTTTGCCTGACAGCTCACAAGCTCTCATCCTTTTTGCAGCACTACTAAGTATCCAGCTGACTAAGATTAGGATGAAAGTCAGAAACTCTTCAACTCTGCTAAACGCACGAAGAGTTGGGACGAATATAGGTTCGCCCTTACAGAGTATAACTCTGAATTAATACGATCCAAACATTCCACATGGAGGAAATTCTGCGAAAACATTGTCGAAATGCCAGTAGCTGCACGAATCCAAAAAGCATTAGTTAAGGATCAGACAAACTATGCAGATTTATTAAAAAAAGGCCGATGGCACCTACTCGTCGGACCGTGAGGATACAATAAGAACTCTACTCCAGATTCATTTCCCAGGTTTGTCTACTCGTGCACCATACACGTACCCAAAAGCATCTGAACATAGGGTCTGTATTACTAGTAGGGTAAATAGTTTATCCGGTAAAATCTTCAGTCCGGATAAGGTTAAATGGGCAGTAGGCTCTTTTAAACCTTTCAAAGCTCCTGGCGGTGATGAGATCTTTCCAGCGCTTCTACAAAAGGCAGTCGATCTCGTCCTACCGGGTATGATTGCTTTATACAGAGCTAGTTAGAACTGGGTGTACATTCCTACTATCTGGAGACAGGTAAATGTGATATTTATCCCCAAACCAGGCAATAGGCCTAGTGAGCTGCCATACATGATACATACCTATAAGTCTAACATCATTTGTCCTCAAAACTATGGAGAAACTTATTGATGTTCATATTAGAGGCCGGTTAAAATTGTCTACCCCTCTGCACTCAAGTCAGTTTTCGTACAGGAAAGGCAAAAGTACAGAAAGTGCCCTTCACTATCTTGTAAAGAAGATAGAAGGAACTTTTCGTTCCAAGGAAGTGGCCCCATGTGCCTTCCTCAATATTGAGGGCGCTTTCGATAACACTGGCTACGACTCTATTGCAAAGGCAATCAGTAGCAGAGGTATCGAAGAATCGACCAATCATTGGATAATAGCCATGCTTTAAAGTCGAAATATTATTTCCTCCTCGGGAGGAGTGTCTGTGTCTGTGACTGCATTAATGGGATGTCCCCAAGGAGGAGTGCTTTCTCCCCTTTTACGGTCACTAGTCACTGACAATCTTCTAGTCGATCTTCACAGATCAGGTTACATCGCCATTGGTTATAAGGACGATTTGGCAATTTTTATTAGTGGTAAGCACTGCACTTCTATCACTAGTGTCATGCGAGGTGCTTTACTACACGTTCTAGAATGGTGCCGCTGAGAAGGACTATCCAAGCAATCCAGACCAGAGCCTAACGAACTTTTATTAACAATCTCCCAACCACGGTAGCTAACATCTCAAAGGGACTTTCCCCAAGCTCAGCTAAGTGCAATATGTTTTTCAATGTCAAAAGGATTACTTGGAATTTGTTCTGTACCATCTTAATTGTATGACCTATGTTTGATCATTTCACAAGATCAAGAGAAGGTCAATTTCCCTGTCGAAAAACATTGTATATGTTGATTTTATTGATAGTATTCTTGCTTGGCGTTTCCCACTTATTTCCAGAAGCCTTATTTCCTAGAAGTTTTTGTTTTTATAAAGGATATCGTGCATTTTTTTAACTATTGTTGCAAATTTTTCATTCATTATCATCATATTGCATCATGACTTGATGAAAACTTTTTGATCTTTGGACAGAATAACTCCTTTCCAATCAAATATTAAAGTGCAAAACTACATTCTGAGGGGTAAAAAGCATAACATAATTATTCAATTTCTATTAAAATATTCACATGCACAGATAACTCACATATCTGTCATTCTTATCAGTTTATGTCATTCACATTTTTAGCCAAATTATGCGAACCATTAAAATTTGAAAAATTGTCAAGCAAACCCCCTATAAACGGTAGTTTACGACTGGATTTGATTTTTATTTGCATACAAAATAACACACAGAGTGGCTACAAAATATGGACAAACGTGTCTAATAAATTCTCAACTAACGCTAATGCAAAGTTTATAGATCAGGAATTTTTGCTAAACAACAGAAAACCTAGCAAACTTATCCAAAACCTGTGCTGTGGAAAAGGCCATAAAACATGTTTTCAAAATGGTAGAGTGATTTTTCATGACATAAGGTAACTTCGCTTCGCCATTTTGAAATCAGTTTTTATCGCTCTTCCTGTGTCCGACTATCTGGTTTCGGATAAGTTGTTTAGTAATGCTTTGTGATCAAAAATAAACAAAGATTGTGTTGCAATTTTGCCGAGGGATTTCGGGATGTTTCGTTACCCGCACAGGCAGTGAGAACTATCGCGCTCAACTACGCAATTACACGTTTTGGAACTTGGAACATTCGCACGCTCGTCAAGACAACAACGCTTGCACAATCAACAATAGAATTTCTTAAATAACATCTATAGATTCTTGTTTTTAGTGAGGTGAGATGGCCTGGAGTAGGGGAAAAATTAACATCTACCGGCGAGTTTCTAATTTTTTCGGGTAAGCCTGCAGGAGAACACCACGCGAATGGAGTGGGATTTCTACTCTCTAAAACCGCAAGAAGATCGTTACAGGACTGACTGTGCGTCTAAATAATTCATTAGATCAACTACGGAAGTGTGACATCGTTATTTTGATCGGTGAATTGAACGCACAGGTATGCAGCGACAACAGTAATTGGAAACATGTCATGGGAAACCACGGTCATGGTTCTATGAAGGACAACGGTGAAAGGTTTGCTGTTCAGCTAGGAACGACAAACGAGCATGGCTAAGCGACATCGCAACACAAGCACAGCAAGCCGTTGAGAGTAGACAATACAGGACAGTCTACCAACTCGGTCGTAAGCTCGCCAACATTAAACACCACATTAACTACTTTGTTAATGCAATAGACGGCTCTTTGATCCTTATGGAGGAACAATAATTAACCGGCTGGACAGAACATTTTAAGAATGTGTTGAATTGTACTTCGCCAAGCACGTCCATCAATCCACATATGCACCCTTATAGGCTACTTAACGTCAGCGTTAACGTTTGAATAAAATCGGGCTTTAGGAAGTGGGTTAAAAATTGATCACAATATTCTACCACCCAGCCAGCCAGCCACGTGCACGCGAAGTTAATATAGAGAATTTAAAAAGAACTAGACTTTTGAAGCTCATTACACCATCTTGATAAAGATTTCAATGATATCTCGTGTCGTTACTGTGTTTTCCTGGATTTAACCTGAAGAAAAGTCAGAATGTATTACCAACCGGTTTTACGATTTCTGCTGTGGGTGCGGTGCCTTTTTCGTTTGTTAGGCCTGGTACTCCAAACGAATCCGGTACCATTCACTTTCAAGTTGTTTGCCTTCAAGAAAGACGTCAACTAGTTTCTAAAAGACCAAATTTTATAATAGAGAATCCAAGAATTTTGAAGGGTCACTTACGTCATTATTTGTAATATTTTCTTAAGAAAAATCTATAAAAACCGTCTACCAACGTAAAGAATTTGATAAATCGTAAATTACATACCTTCGATTTTTAATTTTAGTAACGGGCATAACTAGCACCTCATTGCTGTGGCGCAAGTCATTTAGTCTCCCCTGTTATAAGTTAATATAGCTATATATAAAAAAAATAGATTCTCTCCACCAAATTATTTTTTTTTCTGCTTTTAAATTATTTTACAACATTTTACACAGTAAAATTTACAGTAAAATTATTTTCTTAAAGCCAGAGTGATTTTCATCGGTTACTTGCCGAATTTAATACTAGCCGACATCATCTCGTACCCCGGGTGGAAAGATATAAATGACATACATACATACCAAACATACATATACACAGTGAAAATCTTGCAAAGGCAAATATAGTAAAAAATGCTACATGGAGAAGATGTTTCGCCAACAAACTAAGTACCAAGTACAAAGTTTTGGAAGCATCCTCCGAAGCGATTATGTTGTATGCAGCCCAAATGTGTCGATCCAAAAGTTATGATACCGTAGAAAGCTCTTGGGGTTCTATATAATATTAACATTTCAATTTCCACCCAACACCCATAACTACACGCCAATGATTGAGACAGGACTGTCCCCGGTATTCATAATAAAAATGCTAAAGATACAAGTAGACTACATCCTGAAGGTTCTTAGGATATCGAACGATCGACTGCCGAAGAAAACTGCACTCAGGGCAATATCCAACGATCAATCTGGTACTGGGAATGGCTTGAGTTAGCACAATGGAGCTTCAACTTAATATAGAGGAGTCTCAAAATTGAAAACCAACACTCTATCACCTCATAAAAAAAGTGGATAACCAACTAAAGGAAAGCTTCTTGAGAGATGCAGCGCGAATTTTGTATAGCTGATTATGTCACAATCTACAATTACTTTCGAGACGAATAGTCCAGCTGAATTTAATAGAGATGAACTCACAATTATTTGCTGCGTATGTACTGATGCAATTGTTGTTGATCCCAATTATTGACAGCTTATGTGACCGAAAAGGGATACGTTTTTTGTGGTATGCATTTTTCCATTAAAAATTTGGTGGAAAAGACAGCGGTCCATATTTATATAGTCAATCATCCTTAAAACAGAATGATTCAAGGCTGACACTCTCCAGTAATACGTACACAAACTCTATAATGGCTACTTCCGGATTATGATGATGACCAGATGTTTTTCTATAAATGGCTACATGACTTTAGACACCATAGGAAGAAAACAAAAAAAGAAGCGCATAAAGTACCCGCTTATCCATTTGGGTACATACAGGTTATATTTGTGTATGAAAAAAGTTCGTATACTGTTCACACTTTTGTTTCATTTCGAACAAAGCATTTTTACGCACTTGTATGCACATTTGTTATAAAAATAAAAATAGAGATTGTCTGAAACCGATAACAAATCACTCCTTGTTACCTCTTATCGTATATTTTGATTTATTTTGATCTACAAGAGTGTTGATTATAAGTGGTTTACTGGATGTTACCGATAAACTCTTCGGATAGGTGGTGACGAATCATAATAACTGAACTGATATAAAGTGAAAGTAATAAAAAAACAACCAATAAAATTAAAATTTTTCATCTAAATTCTCTAATCGCAGAAATTGATATGGGAGCCCCTCGATCCTGGGCCATTTTTTTAAATTCTCTATATTAACTTCACTTGCCCGTGGGTCGTCGGTCGTCGGTCGGTCGTCGGTCGGTCGTCGGTCGGTCGTCGGTCGTCGGTCGGTCGTCTGTCGTGGATTCTTGCGATCAATTTTTAACCCACTTCCCATGGCCCGATTTTATTGAAATTTTGCACACTTGCGTATTTCCGGAGACAACACTTTCTATTAAATTTTGAGGCCCCTCGGGCTGCGGGGTCGGGGGGCTCCCAAACAAAAATTTTAAAAAATTTACCCGATTTTCTTCAAATTTTACACACATGTGTATACCCAATAAACAATACTGAGCTTTTTCAATTTTAACATCTGATGTCAAATGTTTGTTTCGATGATTTTCTTCTACAATAAAAAAAAAATGGCCCAGGATCGAGGGGCTCCCATATCAATTTCTGCGATTAGAGAATTTAGATGAAAAATTTTAATTTTTATTGGTTGTTTTTTTTTATTGTAGAAGAAAATCATCGAAACAAACATTTGACATCAGATGTTAAAATTGAAAAAGCTCAGATCATTTTATTCTGAGCACTTAGAGCACGCTCATACTCTGAGCAAATAAGAAACACGAACATTTATCTTGAGAACTCTTTGACTGCTCTGAACTAATTTATGAAAACGCCAAATGACAGAATATTGTGAAAACTTGTTGTTCTATCTGTAAGTTGATATCGACAACAAAAAAAAAAAACATCAATAAAAATACAATTCAGTATATAATTTAAATGTAAGTTGAAGTAAGCATAAAACATGTATGTCTCGTTTCATTTGCTGGGTTCATTTGTGCGTGCGCTAAGATTTCTCTCTCTCTCTCTCCACCACCACCAAAACCATGCAGCGCAGCCGACTGCGCAGCACACACCGCAGACAGTCCATAAAGGGCGACGAATATCTGATGCCAGTACAGATATTTAAAAAATGTATAAGGGCCTTGCGGCCGAACCCGGGACCCGATCACTACCAAATTTTCGAAAAAGTATTGTTTATTGGGTATACACATGTGTGTAAAATTTGAAGAAAATCGGGTAAATTTTTTAAAATTTTTGTTTGGGAGCCCCCCGACCCCGCAGCCCGAGGGGCCTCAAAATTTAATAGAAAGTGTTGTCTCCGGAAATACGCAAGTGTGCAAAATTTCAATAAAATCGGGCCATGGGAAGTGGGTTAAAAATTGATCGCAAGAATCCACGACAGACGACCGACCGACGACCGACGACCGACCGACGACCGACCGACGACCGACCGACGACCGACGACCCACGGGCAAGTGAAGTTAATATAGAGAATTTAAAAACAAAACAACCAACCATCACGCTCTTTAAAGATCAAAATTTTATTAATTGCTGTTTAATAGATAAATAAATAGTTTTGTTCGTGTATGTACGTAAGTCATATCTTTCCTCGCAATCTACCGCGCTAGCATCCGTACTTTCCAAACTCGATGAAACGCTGATTATTCGTCAGCTATAATATAATATTCGGCGCGACAGACCATTGCCTAGCTTCTCGCGACCATTTGTGTTGCGCATTTATATTTTTGTACACAAATGGAAGGGACCTACAATTTAAGGCCGGATCCGAACGGCGAATTGAGAAGCTTTCCGTGACAAGTTATTACTCTCGGAACGTTTGTCCCCCATTCGCGAGAGGTGGGACACCGTGAAAAATACTTTTGGTGTTACTGGGATTCGAACCACGAACCTCCTGCTCAGTAGCCAGGCGCATTTCCACTGAGCAACTGCGCCTACATTCGCGTCAGCTATACAACACGTTAAATCACGGATAATTCTTAGCGACCAGCAAACGGATTTCTAAGACAAATTTCTACTGCAGTGATCTGATGGCATATATTTCACCTAAAAATTAAATCAGTCTATTCATAAATTTGGAGAAAGCAAAGTTGTTGCACTCGATAATTCGATTTGACAGAGTCTGATATCAAGCGCCTATGGGATCGATTGGTCTAGTAGCTACCTTACTGTCCGTTCAATTCGGGTCGTATTGGATGGTTTCGAATCTAATGTTCACCGCATAAACGCGTGTGTTCCCAAATGCTTTATTTTGTCCGATACTCTTTCTCATTTTCATTAATGATCTTCTCTGTCCGGCTCCACCAATTAATTTTTTCTTGAGAGGTATATAAGGTATGATTTTGATGACGGCACTTTCAACTTGTTCTTCTTAAACAACTTGAACAACAACATGTGTTAAGCTGTCTTCTCTTGTCTAAGCATAATCCTTTAATGGAACTTGTATCAAATGAACTGAAAAACTCGAAATCCTCGATATGTGTGTCAACAACAAGCTTTGTTGGACGACGACTACACGTTTATGTTTCCTAAAACGGTACAAGAAGTACATCACTCCCTCAGATCTAGTTACTATTTACAAGACAGCTTTCGCTCATTTAAACCATAACCGGTACTTTGTGTTACCACATAGATGTTATACCTTTTCCTTTTTCATAGGATACATTCCGAGCTCTTAATGTCTCGCAATTTGCCGTTTTCGAGATCTAAGAGGTTATTTATTAACCGCTTACCTAAGTATTTGTTTCTTCTGTGTACTAATTCCGGACAGGAGCAAAAAAGAAGTTCTATTGTCTCAGCTTCCTCCTAGTCCATGCAGCTTCTGCAAAAGTCAACGTATTTGACACTCATTATTCTGGTGTGTTTTCCGACAAGACAGCCATTTTTAAATTCTCCATATTAACTTCGCGTGCCCTTCCAGTCTGGCACACCAAATCTTGTGATAAATTTTCTTCACACGCCCATAGACGAAAGTGACTGTTTCATACACTATAACCTAGCCTCGAAAGTATACCTTATAGACACTAGAGCGATATCATATAAAATTATTTTGTAATTTACTGCAGTCACAGCGACCACACATTCACAAAGTAAATTTGTGCTCATCGTGATCGTTAGATTGTCGAACTCGGCTACCTCCTCGTGCTTCAAGCTTCTAACTCGCACGATAAACTTCACTTTCCTCGCTCGCTATGTAATATACTATAACCCACTTCCTTAATTTCATTCAAACTTTGCACACGCCTGTATTTCCCATGACAACACTTTCTATTAAAATTTGAGAATGATCGTGCCGTGCGGTCGGGGGGCTCCCATAGAAATTTTTTTCCATATAGCGACATCAAATCATGTCATACTACAAGTATAATGACTGTGTTCTGTGTGCACTGGTGCGATGTGAGCAGCGCTGCTTGCTTTACGATTGGGGTTATTTTGTTTTTGGGTTGCAGTGCTTCGCATGTGTTCTTATTTTTCAGCATTTATAGTGGAATTCAGTATCATGTTGGTTATTGGAGAATTTACATGAAAAATTAGAATTTTTAAGGGTTGTTTTTTAGGTCACGTCTTTGTAGGGAGATTAGCGTAGTGGAGCCCTTTAAGTCCAGCTTTAGCTGGAACTGTCTTGATATATTACAAACGCCGTTGTTTTCCCATCTTGCATTTGTTACGGGTCCTGCCTCTTTCCGAACTACAAGTTTCAGGGTCGCAATAGGCTCCCCCACCTCTACCCTTTCCGGTAGCAGTTGGAGAGTCGTACCACGTCTAGCTAATTCGCCCGCCTTGTACTTCCCTTATACTTCCGAGTGTCCGGGACCCAAATGATCCTTATGTCGAATTGCTCACCCATCTCGTTAGGAGAAGAGTGACAGATCAACGCCACCTTTGATTAAACTTATTGGTACAATTGTACAATTGTTGAAAATATTAAAAACAAATTCTGTTAACTTCCTTTAAATTTCCACATTTCCTTCTGAAAAATATGTTGGACATTTTGTTGAATTCAGTCTCCTCCTGTATCAAGCTGATAATTTTTCTTGATTCTATTCCTCCTAACATTAAGTTGTACAAATGTTGTAACAATCCTAAAATACTCAATGATCTGGGTCATATACGACGAATTTAATAAAAACGAAATCAATTTCTCAAAACACAACAGCCATAGAATGAAATAACCACGAAAACTGATAAGCCGGCTTATACTCGTAGCATTATTTCAATTTACGAACAACTGGACGGACGGACAGACGAAGAACGTAAATAAACAACATGGTATCAGTGCGATGCGAGACTACACGTATATACGACAAGCAATAAGGCAACGCACACATACAGTCACTACACTATATTCCTATCGAAATGGTGCCACCTTCTTTCTCTGTTGCTCCTTAACATCGTAAATAAATCGTCTTCAATGGTCACAATTCGTATAAATACAAAGGCGGAAACTATCTGTGCGTTCAAAATCTCCACGTCGCTCGTTTAATAAGCATAACGTTAACTGGGCACTTACAGGAAGCTCGTGTAAAATTACAACAATTGAAAATACAAACCAAAAAAAAATTACATATCCAGTGAAAATGAGAGGTCTAATCGCTATCCTAATTATTGCTGTCGGTCAGTACTTCTCTTCCGAGATAATCATTAATTCATTAATTTGTAGTTGGAAGGCAAAAAAAAGGAATAAAAAAATAAATTTCCATTTTGTTTTCTTTGTTTGTGATTACGGTATGTAGTTGTGGCGGAACTGGCCAATGCAGCCCCAGCAGAGTCAGAGACAGAAAGCAGCGATTGCAATGGAATGTGCACTTATGAATTCATGCCAACATGTGGATACGATGGCTCCTGTTATCAAAAATTCCCAAATCCGTGCACGTTCGATTTTGCCAAATGTAGCAGAAAGAGCAGTAAGTACTTTATTTTTGTTTCTATATGGAAGTGTAACAAACAAAAGAGGAAGAATAACGATACAGCAGCCACCGGGACATGGTGGGAAATTTTTCATTTTTTTTTATAAAATTATCTCTGCAATTGTTCCCAAATGTTGATGCCAAATAACAACAACAATTTAATTTTAATTCTCCTTTCTTTTCAGGTCTGGAAAAAGTTGACATGTCACTGTGCGATCAAGCCGTCAAGGATAATCATCCTCAGTACAAAATTTGCCCAAATGAATGAGCTTTTTTCTTGAATTAAATTTTCTGTGTTTGATGTATTTACAAATTTACCAACGTTTTTCAACAATAATGTTTAATATTTTAATAAATGTGAGATAAGAAGAAAAAACTGCCAATCTGAATAAATTCAATTGGAAAAGATCGAAGATCAACCAGAGCTAAGATGTGGATTTTTAAAGTAATTCCGATGAATTGATTACTTGCTGTAAAAAGTGTCTCAGGAATAAAGCTATAACAGACAACGCCCACCAATGAAATTTCCTAACTCCAACTCATTATCGATCTGCCCATCTGGCTGTACTCCTTCTGTTATCTGTTATGTATCTGTTATGCGCCAACTCTGCTGCTTATGGCGGCCCACTTGTCTGCCTGATTGAGTAAATAGATTCTACTGCATGGCATAATCTTCTTTCCGCTGTAAGATGTGGCCGATTCAAGTTCACTTTATTTTTTTGTATTACGATGTCTACGGGTTTCTGTCCCGTTCTCGTATAAAGTTGTACGTACCAGAATCGATTCGGCCATAAGATCCTTAAAATGATAAACAAAAACCTATTGACGAAGGATTGCATTATACCAGTAGCTTCCAAGTACTGCACCCACACTTCGGTATACTAATTCTACATTGGAGGACTGCCCTCACACATCAGAACTGTCTCTACAATGGAGCGAAATAGTCGTAGCTTAGTTTTCACGCTGAATACATTTCTTTTCCATAATTGCCCCAACAGTCCGAACGTAGTTTTGGCTTTACCAATCCTATTGTATGCATAGATTTCGGTGCCGGCAACAATACTTCCTAAATAAAGAAAATTGTCGACTCCACCAACCTGCTGTCTAGCAATGTAAACTTGAAAATTAAAATTTGAAATGTTGAGAGCTTTTCTTTAGGCCATTTTATGCTCAGTCTGACTCTGCTTGCTTCATCTTCCAAATTTTGATCAATTTTTTGAGTCAATAATTCGACAAAGGAAAGCAGCGTAGTGCATTGTTTTCCACTTGTATCTGTTTTTAGGTTTGTAGGACATCACTGATTACAACTGTATGCAGTCCTGTCGAACCCACTTTGAAGCAGTGCAGACGTGTAAAACGTGGGATTTAGCACCCCCTCGTATGTAGCTGTTAGTTTTTCGGGTGTATCTCTCTTGCGGAAAGTATGCCAGTTGAAATCCAAGTTTACACTAATAAACGCCTATGCAGCGGATATCTGAACTCGGGTCATTGTTCTATAATGATCTGCAAGCGCGGAAGCCTGCTTGTTCGGCATCGACAGTGGAATCGAGTATATAGGCCAAAGTCATCACCGACATCCTCTTTCTTTCATGTCGAGCTTAATTTTCCACACGACAACACAGTATCGTTGGTAGATCTTGTTGGTTTATATATTCCAGAATTGTTCCTCCTTACATATGAAGCTAACATTTCTCTGCAAAACTTTTTTACCGAATCAGTTTAGAGGTCGAAGTTCTTTTAGCTGAGCAATAATCTTTCAAACCACTATGTAAGCAGCTCAGATTTTATGGTAATGTACCTGGATCTGAAGAGTCTTTGTTGTTGGCTTTAAGCAACTGTTCTGCTTCCATGCGGTTATAGTCTGATATGTGCATAATTCAACCAATATTGTTAAACAATTGCAGTTCTTCGAATTCCGGCCATATTTGAAGGACCTATATTAGAACTTCTCCCAGGCATCATCATCATAAATGTGGCTCTACAACCACATAACATAGGATGTTAATTAAATGTATTTCACCTTTGGCATTTCAGTTAATCCATTTTTAACGCAAGTCGCAGTGTCCATTCTGGCAGAAAAATGCGATTGAAAACGTAAGTATTTGTAAATTACCAAATGATCCGATCGTCTTATAAGAGTGGACTTCAACTGCCGGCATTCACTTAATAATATTTTCTCGCGACGCTTTGTATTGTGCATGTATATTTTTGCACACAAATGGAAAGGACCTAAAATTTAATGCCGTATCCGAACGGCGAATTGAGAAGCTTTCCATGACAAGTTATTACTCTCGGATATTTGTCAGATAATCACGAGAGGTGGGATCGTGAGAAAGACTTTTGGTGTTTCTGGGATTTAAACCACAATTTTCCGGCTCAGAAGTCCATGCACTTATCCATTGAGCCAGGGCAGCGGCATTCAATAAATTAGAAATGACGAGCAAACGCAACAACCAAGACCATTTCATATCCGTCTTGGTCTTGGTCTTGGTCTTCCAGGTTGAGTCTTGGTCTTGGTCTTGCATTCGTGCCATTAGTCTTGGTCTTGGTCTTGCAGCCTTATTCTTGGTCTTGGTATTGCGGTCGAGCTGATAAAGTTCTTGCAGACCAAAGTATTTTTTGAATAATATCTGTATGACTATATGGATGTATGTATGTATGTATGTTTGTTCTGGCATAACTGTGGAACGCCTTGTCCAATTTTAACTAAACTTGTTAGTTGTTACACATATTACTTAAAATATACTACTATCATCTCTATGAGTGGGGGTAGGAAGGGGATTATATGTAAAAATAATCTAAAACAACCGATGTTAGTGTGTATCCCATAGTTTTTGGGATCGCTGATATGAATAGTAACAGTTAGACACACATATTTTCTCTAGGGGATTACACGTAAAAAAAGTATGATTAATACCTATAGTTTAGATAATATATATAAACGCCACACGTAGGCGCTCAGAAACGGAGCTCCCCACAAAATTTCAGCCTTCTTTTTTACGATTTTCTAAATCTACTGGACTATTGTATCACTATATCAACACTCATTGTGGTTTTTATAAATCTACTGCAACCGAACAAGCAACAACCTACATGCGCTGAAAATCGATGAGCTCTAAAGCAATAAAAAATCTTTATAGTTACCAACTGTGCATGCGCCAGCCAAAGCGTAACTTTAAGCAATGCTCATTTCTTTAGAATTTGAGTTTTGAAAATCAGACTTAGAAGCAATGAGAAGTAGTTTTGATGTTGACCCTAGAACGATACACGCTCAAATTTACCCAATAATTTGTTATTAGATATACATTTAAAAAAAAAAAATTAAAACTTGACACTAATATCTAGGAAAAATGTTCGCTTGTCATTTGATACCTATATTTAGGCCAGTCCATTTATAAACACGCCCACAGTTGGACTTTTACGGAAAAGTCAGTTTTTTGAGTCTAAAACTGGACGGAATTAACGGTATTTTTATTATCTTTCATATGATACCAATTAACCCCCATACTGCACTTGGAGAAATACACTTTCCTGGAAAAAACTTAAGAATTCGAAATTCGTTACAACCAAACAAGATGGCGGTTTTCAGATCAGGTGGGGGGGGGTGTCTCAAAACCCTAACCCGTTAATCGCTATACTGAATTTTAGCCAACATTTTAAGCAAGAGAAACATACCTCCAAATATTTTCTTCAGTTCTGTCTTTGTCTTCCATGTGTTCTCTGTACGATTTGCTTTTTAAATTCTCTATATTAACTTCACTTGCCCGTGGGTCGTCGGTCGGTCGTCGGTCGGTCGTCGGTCGGTCGTCGGTCGGTCGTCGGTCGGTCGTCGGTCGGTCGTCGGTCGGTCGTCTGTCGTGGATTCTTGCGATCAATTTTTAACCCACTTCCCATGGGCCGATTTTATTGAAATTTTGTACACTTGCGTATTTCCGGAGACAACACTTTCTATTAAATTTTGAGGCCCCTCGGGCTGCGGGGTCGGGGGGCTCCCAAACAAAAATTTTAAAAAATTTACCCGATTTTCTTCAAATTTTACACACATGTGTATACCCAATAAACAATACTTTTTCGAAAATTTGGTAGTGATCGGGTCCCGGGTTCGGCCGCAAGGCCCTTATACATTTTTTAAATATCTGTACTGGCATCAGATATTCGTCGCCCTTTATGGACTTTGTGCGGTGTGTGCTGCGCAGTCGGCTGCGCTGCATGGTTTTGTTGGTGGTGGAGAGAGAGAGAGAAATCTTAGTGCACGCACAAATGAACCCAGCAAATGAAACGAGACATAAATGTTTTATGCTTACTTCAACTTACATTTTTATTATATACTGAATTGTATTTTTATTGATGTCGTTTTTTTTGTTGTCGATATCAACTTACAGATAGAACAACAAGTTTTCACAATATTCTGTTATTTCGCGTTTTCATAAATTAGTTCAGAGCAGTCAAAGAGTTCTCAAGATAAATGTTCGTGTTTCTTATTTGCTCAGAGTATGAGCGTGCTCTAAGTGCTCAGAATAAAATGATCTGAGCTTTTTCAATTTTAACATCTGATGTCAAATGTTTGTTTCGATGATTTTCTTCTACAATAAAAAAAAATGGCCCAGGATCGAGGGGCTCCCATATCAATTTCTGCGATTAGAGAATTTAGATGAAAAATTTTAATTTTTATGGGTTGTTTTTTTTTAAACTGAAGTAGTAGTAGCTTAAATGTAGGGTGACCATTTTCAATTAAGGGTAGTTCCAGATTAAGCCTAAACGACTTAAATTTGGGTGTGTGTAGCCACTAGATTTGGGATAGATTTAAAGAAAATAAAATAATGATTAAACATTGTTTATGTATGTATTGTTGTATTTCATTGTAAGTACAAATAATAATAATAAAGTAAATAAAAATATATTACTTTAAGTAACATATGTGAGCCGATATTTTTGAAAGTGGTATAAGTCCACTTTTGAAAAAAAGTTAATAGTAACTAATTAAACAAAAGATTTGTATTGTAATGAAGTTAGATTAGATTTTTTTATGTCAATCAAAATATTTAATACAATTTTGGGGTATTTTATACCCGACTGCGGTAATGCCAAAGAGGAAGGGTTATGTTTTTAGTATTTGCAGTATTTTCAATTTATGTGTGTTCCACCATATCATCTAAACTACTCAACTGATTTTTATGAATTAGGTGTCAATTGATTCGTTATTATGGTCCGGGTGACATAGGCAACGAAATCAATGTGACAGATGTTACATACAAAAAGTTTAAAATAAAATAAAAAGTTTAAAAAACTGTAAGCCGACTACAGAATAAAATAAACTAAAAAAAAGTAAGACACATGCAAGGTGCTGAGGTGTTATAATTAAATTCAAATGCCGTGGCCGTGCGTTGTCAACTATAAAAAGCAAACATTATAATTTAATAGACAAATAAAAACAATGGAGGTGCCGTCAATTAGACTATTTTAAGTTAATTTTATTCCGTAGTCTGGTTGCAGTTTTTTAAACTTTTTATTGTATTTTATTAATTATTTTAATTTGGGATATTTCCAAGGTTTAATATACAAAATGGTAAATACTACATTAAAATGGGGTAGATATGGTCACCCTACATCAAGTGCAAACCGGTTTCTGTTATAAACTGATGTTGGGACAGTGACGTTGATTGTTTGTTTAATAAAATTACGTAAACACAGAATGTAAATGACCTAATTTCTTACCGGAATTATCCAGTAATCGAAATGAATTTTTTAACCAAATTGCGTTTATGGTGGTGCAATCCAATCGATTTCTTGTTCCGGTATTTGTAATAGTGGTGCTGTTGTCTGCAGAAACTAAATACATATGATATAATAAACAATTAAATTAGAACAAGCACAACAACACTGGCCAGTAATAGTGTTGTTGTGCTCAATTTAATTGTCATACTAAAACAACTTATCAACTTTACAGTTTAGCACCCTTCACATATTGTATACTTAACATTTTTGCATCAGGCTGGTTTAGTCAGCTACGCCGATACTTCTTGATTAGTCTGATGTTCCACGCTGCCGAAACTTAACAGTACATTCTACATAGTACATCTCACCGGATGAACTCAAAATTTGCCATATTAATGCAAGAAGAATTACTGCCAATATTAGCTTGGCAATATTAGAGTTTAGGAAAAGGACTTATGATAACCGTATTTTATTTGCCGAGGAATAAGGAATTACAACAACAGTTGCACTGTCGAATTCCTTCTTTGGAATTGGAAAACCTGCTGTTTGGCTGGTTTTGGCTGGTTTTGATATTCGAATTCCTTATTCCTCGGCAAATAAAATGCAGCTGATATATCATTAGAGATTACGAATCTTACTTAAAGCCAGCGCTTACATACAAGAGTGTGGTAATTGGTGGCTATAAGCTAAACGGCGGAGGTGTAGCTTTCTATGTGGATTTTCGAATATTTCAACTTGTAGAAGACAAACACACTACCCTACAAGAATTTAGGATACCACCGAAAGCCTACTTGATTACATTGTGTCTAGCCTTTCACAACCCATGATATCATTGTAACTGATTTCTTCATACCTACCCATTCTCCCATGATACTCGTACTATCGTAATATACTTAATAATGCAAACTGGGTTTTTTGGTGAAGCATACAATTCATTAGAAAATTTATTTGAAATTTGATTTCCTCTACAATTCTATGTATAATGCCTTGAATGAACATGCTTCCTACAAAATGATTAAGCTGAGCTAAAATCCGATTCCATGCTTCAACTACAATATCCAAAACAAAAAACAGTTAGCATAGCTAAAAACATCTGGAAAAGATATCGTAGTATAGAAAACATAATGATCTACAAGCGTCTTTATAAAGCACTTAACAAAATGATTAGAAGTGCAAGAAGGAGGTATTTATTTAAACAGCTGAATTCCAATCACTATGGAAAAATCTTGATAAAGAAGGCTTAAAAATCAAATACTTGGCTGAACTAGTCGATAAGTTTTCCCCTAATGGACTCAATGAAGAATTCGTCACATATTACGCACAATAGCTAGCAACCCTAATCTAACTCAAGCGAGTCCAGTGCATCAGAACATCACACAAGCTATGGATACTATCAACGAATTTAAATCCTCTTATGTTTCTGATTAGTGGGCGCCGTGGCTCAGTGGAAAAGCGCATGGCTACTGAGCAGGGGTTCGTGGTTTCAATACCAGTAACACCATAAGTATTTTTCACGGTGTTCCACCACTCGCGAATGGGTGACAAACGTTCCGAGAGAAATAACTTGTCACGGAAAGCCATTCAATTCGCCGTTCGGATCCGGCCTTAAATTGTAGGTCTCTTCCATTTGTGGACAAAAACATACATGCACAACACAAATGGTCGCGAGAAGCTAGGCCTTTGATCGCAACGGCCTGTCGCGCCGAATATTATTATGTTTCTGATTACAATGTAACAAAAGTTATAAATTCAATATCTCCTCTATTGTAGTAAGATCAGACAATGTACCTCTTAGATTTCTAGAAGTTATACGTCCTGTCATTACCACTAAACTAACATATTTGTTTAACATTATATGTATGTACTTGAATCTGGTTACTACCCTAAAATTTGGAAAATTAGTAAAATAATGGGACTCTCAAAAATACATTATCGATTCTTGACACTCCTGAAGCATCCAGGAGTTTCTTATTCGATACATAATGCCTGTAATCGGAATGTTCGATCTTGTGTATGTTCATACACGCTCTTAAGCCACTCCACTCCACTCAAATACGCGGAGTTTTTCCATATATGAGGGACTGATGTTCCACCATATTGGACACGCATACATTAAAATTGGTCCTACGAACGCCTGATAACAGAGCCATTTGGACCAGTTATTTGCATGTTTTTCCAATTGTGTCGAAGATCGTTATTTCCGTCGGCGTCTTACAGGGGTACGAAACAATATAACTTCGCATTTTGAATAGCTACTCTTAAGCTTCCACGTCTCGCAGTATTTGCAAATTTCTTTGAATTTCCTCGTTTCTCGAGCCGTGTACGTATAGCATAATGTCGTCAGAATAAGCGAAGGACGCATCCCTATCCTTCAGCATTTCGAAAATAAATATATTAAACAGACCTATGGAATACCGTAACTATGTATGTACTATGTAACTAAATGATGTGGAAACCCATACATTATGATTAAATAAATCAGCGCGTCGGTCGAAACCGTGTGAAAGGCATTTTTGAGATCCACTAGACAGGCAGCCGATTCCTTATATCATTCAGATACCAGTTGACATCTGAAATCAATTTGGTCACAGCGTGTACTGTCGAGCGGTTTTGTTTGAACCCAAATTGGTTCCGCGGTTTGATATCTTTTATCTCTTTTTCACACTTTTCCGATATTAGGCAAGATAATAATTGGCCTATAATTTTTCGGATCGGAAGGATCTTTACTTTTTTTACTATTGGATGTTTTTCAACACCTTATGGAAGTAGTGATTATTGAGCAAGTTATTAAAAACTACGCAGTATATCCGTATGATATCAACCGAATGAATAAGCTAAATAAAGTTGACAAACTTTACTAGGATAAAATAAATCCATCTATAAATGAAGTAAAAGCAGTTGTCAAGTAGGTAGTATCAGTAGATTAAAAATGGAAAATGTCCTGATCTGCAAAAGCCTTTACATATAGACAATAGGGAGAGGAATAAAGGAGATTTCTATTAGCATGCATCCAAATTTGTTTCCACATTCGTATTGTATGCCTAAAGAAAAAATTTCCGAACAAATGGGTTGGTGGTTTGCTGATGAGGATTTTGGAATACGAAGCATCACAAGAAATGCAATTGGCAGATATACTAGAACACCACTGATGAAAATAACGTTGAAACGGTGATGAGCAGGAAACAATGCAGCTATGTTTAAGGAAATCTTCAGTTGTCTTCGCAATTTTTTTCATGTCAGTCAGCTTTGGAATTTTTTGATGTTTTTGGATTCCCTTCAAAAGACATAAGTATATTCATCTTTGTTTTTATAATACTCTCGAATTTGATTTGTGACGATTGTAACAGAATTAATTCATGTAAAACTCAAAGAACACAGTAGAGCCATGTATCATTTGTATATTAACTTGGTAAAAAATTGTACTTAATAAACAATAAACTTATAATAAAAAGAATGGACAGAATAAAAATTTCTTACAGCGCAGTATCACAGTGGTGAACACAAGAATATGCTCAAAACTGCTACATATATGCTTTAAATCTAAATGAGATATAATGTGATGTATTTAAAAATATCGTGACGAAATAGAAAGTAAACTAAGCGTTCATCATTCGTCCTACCAGAGAGAGTTAAGTAACAAGCACAAATAATGTGCAACCTTTATATTTTAGACTAACGTCGTTTTTTCTTCTCCTGCTTGCGAAGTTTATGTTGCCGCCTAGCGTTAATAAGGGACAAGTTGTCTGTACCTTGTTTTTGATCCTGCATTGCAGAAATAAAATTAATTATTTTTTATTAAATTGAAAACTATTAAGACGTTAACCTCACAACCCTCGCCATCGGAAGCACCAGCATCAAAAGAAGATGGCAGAAATAACGATGATCCAATGCAAATCAATTGGAAAATTGCTCCAACGAATAAACCATAGCGGAGTACCGTGCTGAAGATGTCCTCCTCTCCGTATTTATCAAGTGTCGATGACTGGCTGTCCATTAAAATTAGAAGCTCAAGGTAGGGATCAAATTTAGGGTTTTTTTTATGATATTATACAAAATAGTTTATTTTTGCAAAGTTTACTTTTGTATTGTTTACAAGTTTTTAATTTTGCAGCATCAATTGACAGCTGACACCAGACAGTTAGGTTTTTTCACCCGCTTCCACGTAGGATAAACGAAAACATTCAGCTAACAAATAATGGTGAATAAAAGGTGGCATTAGTTGTATTCACCACATTGGGACAGTG
This sequence comes from Nephrocerus scutellatus, assembly GCA_947095585.1. Classification (NCBI taxonomy): domain Eukaryota; kingdom Metazoa; phylum Arthropoda; class Insecta; order Diptera; family Pipunculidae; genus Nephrocerus; species Nephrocerus scutellatus. The sequence goes on along the minus strand of OX352765.1, from coordinate 28,689,247 downwards.
GAAGCGTTTTTTTTTGTCGGCATATTCGGGGTGAAATTTTTATTTATATCTACTACTACCAGATTGGTTTTATGGCTGTCAAGTGTTCTTTTCCCTAAAAATCCAATCTTCCGTAGAGCAAAATAAATCTGTATATTTTGGAAGATTTACCTCTTTTTTCACTAACTAGTTACAACAAAAAAAATTTCGCCTTTCGTGTTCGTTTTGCCTAGAAAAAATCGGAGCTCGAGCGCAGATTTCTAAACCGAATTAAACGACTTTAGTTTTTATATTTTAACATGAACTTATTTATATAATTCAAACATTAAAAAAGGGAATTCCTTATTCTGATCACGTTTTGTATTTCCTTGAGTTCCCCCAACCTCTTTATAAATTCCATCATCATCGTAATATGGCTATGTTAGCATTTCAAATCGCCCAGAATGCAGAATTCTGGTTTGAATATCATGCACGCATTTGCATAACTGGTTTCATGTCTCGACATTTAACCTAAATTACCGTTTTGGATGTGCGGGAACCTGGGAACACTTTTATCTGCAAAATTAATTATTTTTTCTCCTAGATCTTTATCGCAGACAGCATCAGTGAAATTTTCGTATAAGTAACGGAATAATGTACTAACTATACAATTATGAGTGGGAGTTTATCCATTTTTTTTATATTTTTTCAAAAATATTTAATATAAGGAAATTCAAAATTTTCCTAATTTATTTCTCGTCTTAGGTGCTTTATTCTCTAATATAAAAATTAGGCTGTCTGAAATGTTTGCAATTTCTCTAAAACTAAAAAAACATAAAAACAAATATTTTTTTAATTGACAGATCTTATCAGAGAACAAAATTTTCGAATAGTACTCTCAAATTTCTTCGACATAAAAAAAACAACGCCTAGTAGGTGTTTGGCTTTGTTCAAAATGGTTAAAAAATGCATAACAATTAAAAAGTTAAATTTTTGACACTCATATATTTTATTTATATGGTCTACGACTAGTAAAAATTTTTTATCTTTCTTTCTACGTCGCGTCAGTTCTGTCGAGGATAGCTGTGACAGTGATTGTTTGCTGTATTCTATTATAAGCGGAAAAGTGCTCGGAGTAAGTCATAATTATTTTTTTATCATTAGTACATAATATATTGTAAAATTACTACTTTTTTTTTAAATTTATCTATTTTTTGTGAGTATATTAACTTTTGTTTTCCATATCATATTATAATTCACTTATTTTTTCTGGTAACAAAGACACAAAAACCGATTAATGTAGTTCCGTCTCCATTTTTACTCTGTCATTAGTCTAACATTGTACGCTCAACGTCAAAATATTTTTCTGCTTATAAAATATTAAAATATAATATTAATTGTGCTTTTATTAAAGTTATTTAATTAAATAAAATAAATTTCGTTTGGTCAAATTAGTAGATAGCACTAAACTATTTACACACTTGTTTTCAATTTATTTCATACTAGCTGTTCCCGGGTGCTTTGCTACCCGCCCACTGACGCCACGCCCACTTACACCCGCGTTTCCCAGCTGCCCCATCCCACTGACCCCCGCCAAATGATCTCCCGCCCACTGACCACCCACCCATTGACCTATACACACTGACCCACCGCCCACTGAACTCACACCCACTGACCTCACACCCACTGACCTCATACACACTGATCCACCGCCCACTAACCTCACAACCACTGACCTCCCGCCCATTGATCTCATACACACTGACCCACCACCTATTGAACTCACACCCACTGACCTAACATCCACTGACCTCACACCCACTGACGCCGCGCCCACTTACACCCGCGTTTCCCGGATGCCACATCCCACTGCCCCCCGCCCACTGACCTCTCTCCCACTGACGCCAAGCCCACTTACACCCCAATAACTAACCAACTCATCAATCCAGAAAACTATAGAATCGACACTTATACAGGCAAAAATATACAGTTGTTCGAATATTCTTTATATGAAGATTATATACAGGGAAAACTACATTTTCCACCCCAGCGCCTCCTATCGGGTCCAAATTTTGTCAAAGACTTTCTTTTTATTTAAATATTATATGGTGTAAGTTTGAGCCAAATCGTTCCATAAATAAGAATTTTCAGAAAAAAAAACGATACCAGCGCCACCTAGTGGGGCTGAATTCACCTTTTAAACCTTTTCTGGACTTCCACAAATAATTTTAGACCAAAATTACCAAATCGGTTCAGCCGTTCTCGAGTTTTAGCCAGTCTAACGCACAGCAATTGATTTTTATATATATAGATTACGCTTTGCGCTTTATATAACTTGTGAAAAACAAAACATGTACTCAAACTACATTTCAGGACTTAGGAAGACTTAATAGGCCCGTTCGTTAATAGATCCTGAGTAACTTCAGACTAACTTTTAATTATGATGGTAAAAAAAATACTATGGGTAAAAGAAATCGTCTTCTTAAAATTTTCCTTAAGGTCACTAAGCATTTATAAACAATTGTGCCTCATGGAATACAGCAAATATTTCTTTTTATCAAAACTTCAAAATGTTAACCTTTTAACCAGTTGTATTTGAAACAGTAATTGGTTAAAAATAATGTAGATTGAAAGTTTTTTACCATAGTTAAAATATTTTACTTTTAACCAATTGGAATACAGTCTTTTTATAAAAAAAATTGCCTGTTTTCATTTAGCGATTTTTCGAGTACTTCATTCAAAATGACCTGTCAGAATGGCCGAATTCGAATATCTTGAAATAGCCCAGAAATTTGTGGAGAAAATTAAAATTTTTAAATCAAAATATATTTTCTGACCATAAACGACCAACAAATAGCTTAGTGTTTGGAAGACTGGGTAAATTTTTCATATCAACCGGATCTGTAAAATTGGCAGATTGATCTTTTGTTTCGAAATGAATCAGTAAATGTGCGAATCAAAATTAACATAACAATTCAACGGAGCACATCGAGATTCGAGAATCGTTCAAGAGGAATGTCACATTATGATGTTACAAAAGCCTTAAGAAGAAAATTTTACATTTAATGAAAATCGGAAAAATAAGAAAATAAAAATTCAAAATTTAAGAACAATCCTTTAAAATGTCATCTTTTCGCATCGGTAATGTGTTAAGTCGTCACATAGTGGCACGTAGTGGCAGCAACCTAACTTGTGACATTAATTCACGACGGTTCCAACGCTGTTTCTCCGCACAGGCAGTCAAGCCATCAAAACCCAGCAATGGTTCAAGTACTTTGAAGTTAACCCTTATTGGTGCATCTCTGGGTGCTGCTTCGGGCATGGTTTATTCATTATACAATAATTGGAAGGATAAAAACTCACACATGGAGCTTGAGCGGTTCGAACCAAAAGTTGTCGATAATCTTCCGGATGTCAAAATAACTAAGCGGTTAGTTAACCCACGAGACCAGTCCGGTTTGGAGGTAGTTCTCTTCCAGTTCCAGACGTGCCCATTTTGCTGCAAGGTACGGGCGTTCCTCGACTTTATGGGCATTTCGTATTCAGTTGTCGAGGTTGATGCCGTCCTAAGGCAAGATCTAAAATGGTCCGAATATAAAAAGGTGCCAATGGCGTTGGTGCGACAGAAGGACGGTCACTATGTCCAGCTGACTGATTCGAGTACAATTATTTCTGTGCTTGCATCTTACATGAATGACAAAAAACAAGACATTGGAGAATTGGTGAAATTCTTTCCAACCATTACGTATTTCGATGACTTTGGCAAAAAGAAAGCCGATATCCTGAACAAGTATTTCCTAATGTATCAAGAAAAAGTTCCTAAGGGCATTACAGTGGAAAATCAGGAGTGGGTCTTTGCATTTCCTTTGGTTGGCTGGAATTTCTCAGTTTATCTTTTCTTTTCTTACAGACATGAGCGCAAATGGCGAACTTGGGCTGACAACCATCTTGTCCACTTGATCTCACCAAACTGCTATCAAACACGTGCCGAAGCATTCGAAACATTTGAATGGTTTTCGGATGCTGGCGAATGGAATATACATTTTCCTAAGTGGGAACGTGATATGATGGTCTATGTCGGTGCTACTGCGATGTGGGGCATCAGTAAAATACTCAAGAAACGGCATGGTCTATCGGATGACGTTCGTTCGCATATCTATGATGCACTGGATATGTGGACAAATGAATTGGAAAAGAAAAAAACAAAATTTATGGGCGGTAAACAGCCGAACTTGGCAGATCTTTCTGTTTATGGTGTACTAAGTAGTATGGAAGGATGTCAGGCATTCAAAGATTGCTTAAAGAACACGAAGATTGGTTCGTATACATAACTACAGTAGAGAGCAATTCCTTACAGCTAATGTAATTCTACCAATTTTCAGGAGAATGGTTTTACGGCGTGAAAGACTTGATTGTAAAAAATCGTGGAATGCTTATTCGAGAGCGTATTGAAGGAAATATACCCGCTGAAGTTAGTCCAAATGTCGCATAAATCTGATAAAATCAAGATGCGACTCGAGCCATTTCCCTTCGATTTAAAATATAACCGAACGTTGATTAATATTGTAAGTATTACGTAAACACACGATTACCAATAAAAATCAGGAAAGAAAGTCGTCGACGAATCGTGGAACCTTTGAGATGACAAGGATCATTGTTCTAATTTTAATTATTTAAACCATTATTTAAATAGAAATTTCAAATGCAACTTTTAAACCCTAAACTCTGTTAGAAACATCAATTTTGTTAAATATACGATTTCGAATCGATCTATCTATATAAAGAAATTAAATTTTGTCCGTTTGTTATTTATGGAAACACATTTACCAAGCGATTATTATTAAATTTACAATGTATGTTATTGGCAGGTGGAGGAAGGTTATAGGCTATAGTACACCGAAATATAATATTTTAATATTAGACACATTTACAAACCAACTTTCATAAAATTTTCAATGTGTAGTGTAGTGGCATCAAAACCTCTATAGAAAGCCCAACTGTTCCGATCGTACACATATCCATACTTAGATTTATCCCAAACGTATTTGTATTAGTAATCAACTAAAGAGCAAATTCCATATAAAATTTCCCACTACCACATCTTCCGGGAACAGTGAGTTTTTTATATTTTCATTTTCACCACACTTTGCTCATAGATCATTTACCCTTAAGTACTAAACAGAATACTGTTTTTTTTGTGGTTAACGGCTGATTAAAGCAACAGCAAAAACTAACCAAATTTTGGTAAATTTTTTGTTTCATGTGTTTGCCAACTTATCCATATATAATTTTTAAAAGTCGACTCTGGTGGTGAGAATTATAAATAAAAATTTGGTTAAATATTTCTTAACCAAAACATTTTTTTGGTTAACGCTAACCATTTTCTGGTCTATCCAATGTGTTGTTGTAATTTTTATTTTTTGTTGAAAGCAATATAGCAAATATCGCGTAAAAAAATGTATTGTACTAAAACATGGATTATTGATTTTACTTTTGATAAATTGGGCTACCCACAAATCACTCGCAGGCTTTCCTACATATTTAGCCTTTCAAAATGACCACCTTTCTTGAAAAAATCCATAAGAATTTTTTAAGTTTAAAAAGCGTATATAATTTTGCAATATAAGAGATAAGTTCAATTGAATTTTTAAAAAAATCAATATACCCGATTTGCGTCAACTCGTTTTTCGTTGTTTCGATTTGCGTCCTCAAAAAAATCCGGTTTGCGTTGTTTTCTCGATTTGCGTCGCTAGAAGCATGGAAATTAAAGTAATGCCAATGAACGAACCTGCTCCGAAAACGGCAAAATGAATTGTTAGCAAATAAAAGTTAATTTATGTTCCTTATAATTTTATTTTTAATCCCTTTCTTGAAAATATGTATTGTAAATATGTACATACATATATTTAAATACAATTTTTATGTCAAATTAAATAAGTTTTTTATAAATAAAATATACAAATAAAAATTTATCACCCTTGGAAACAAACTACTGCCCAAAGTATTGAATAGTATGCGAAAATTTGTTTCGATTTGCATCACAAAATATATTTTTTAAAAACTTTGGGACCAATCTACAACCAATTGTATAGGAATATACGAGAATATGTTTTTCGTCGCCCGCACTGGAGCACTGCTATCGTGGCACTCGATTTGTCCAAGGTTTTCGACACGGTTGATCAATCTACTCTCTTACAGGACATACTGAATTCCACTCTTCCCGACTCCATCAAAAGGTTCCTGTCAGCTTACATAAATGGCAGGAGCACATATGTGGAATTCAGAAATTCCTGCTCAAAGCATCGGAAACTTAACATGGGAGTCCCACAAGGAGGGATCCTCTCCATCTTATTTAATCTCTATGTCTCGATGCTTCCTACTCCCCCTACTGCCGTTAAACTGATCACTTACGATGATGATTGCTCTGTTGCTGCCTCCGGTGCAGATGTAAATGAGGTCACACATAGGATAAATTCTTACCTGACAGAACTATCTGAATTTTTCAAGAAAATGAAACTTTACCTCGCTTCACAAAAATCATCTGCTACGCTGTTCCCCTCTTGGACTTAAGAAGTCAGGCTTTCACTTGACATTCGCACTTACAACGAAATTATCCCTACAGCTAATAACCCAAAAATTTTAGGAGTCATACTCGACAACCTCCTTACCTTCTGTAGGCACGCAAAAAATATATGCAGTAAAGTAAACAGTCGTAATAGGGTTCCAAGAGCCCTAACCGGAACTGCACGGGGTAAGGACGTATAAAGCTATTGGCCGCTCAATTATTAACTACTCCGCCCCCATCTGGACATAATTTTTAAGTGACACTCAATGGAATAATATCCAGTCCAGTCCTTCGCATCGCAACTGGGTGCCACTCCATAACCAACCCTGATCATCTTCATGACGAAACGTCCCAGTCAGGCAACACAATGCTGTCATTTCTTGTTAGCCTGCCACAACCCTCACTGTCAGTGAGATGTCTCCACGCTGCGTACGTCAAGACATCAGGACGTACAGAGACTGTATAAATAGCTCAAATAGTATACACTATGATACAGTCTCTGCAGCAGTCTCCTCAAGCAAGGATAACAGGGTCCTCGGTACACATCCCTCCTATAAATAACAGCGAAAAGTTGCTGCCCAGGGAAACCCGGAGAACACTGGCATAAGTTCGGTCGGGTTGGTGCAATATACTTCAGACCTATACCTGGCACCAATGATCTCTGCCCCGACTGTAACCAAGGCACCCATACTACAAAACACCTATTCCTCTGCCTCATTCAGCCCGCGGATTTAGACGTTGCAGATCTGTGCCTCTTTTCTTAGCATGCCAACATAACTCGATGGCAAAGCACCACCTTTAGGCCATTTAATTAGTATATGAACTTTTATTTTCTATTTGCTTTGCTTGTCATTAGCCTTTAGTTAATTTAAGTACGCTGCGAAATTGAATAAGTTTATTTGTACTGTGAATGAGAGTATAATGTTTGGAAGGTTTCCTCTTGATCACGTTTCAGGCCTGGTTTGCTACAACAACAACTAAAAAGAATGGATTATCAACGTATAAATTATTGTTCATTGGCTTAAAAAATTAACCAACAGGAAGATTCGTAAAGAATAAATTAACATTAATTGAATTTTTATCTCACCAAACATACCTATAACAAAACAGTACCAACTTCATTAGTTACTATTAGAAATAAATAAATGGGCAATTGTCTCATTCTCATTGTCATTGCTTTGGCTGGACTGTCAAACAAAAAAATCGTTTGTCATTGAGCACCGCTTGTGATTTTACGAATATTCTTCAACTTGATTTTTTATTAAAATTGTTTAAAAGAAAATAATACTAAATCAACAATATGTTGGACATTAATAATGAATTTCCCGAATACCGTGTTCCCGGTGCTCAGTACAGTGATTTCTCCCCGTACGAATCTAATGGAGGGTAAGTTAATGATTTTCGTTCAGGCGGGGGCTTCCCACATTTGAGGTTACATACAATTCCATTCAGTATTGTTCGTACATTTAACCACAACTTAATATACGATTTTTGTAGGAGTATTGTTGCCATCGCTGGTGATGATTTTGTGGTGATTGCTGGCGATACTCGTCTCAGCAGTGGATATTCCATTCACACCAGAAAACAAAACAAATTGTTTAAGTTATCCGAGAAAACGGTTCTTGGTTCAACTGGTTGCTGGTGCGATACTCTCGGCTTGACCAGCCTTGTTAAGGTACGTATGCAAATGTACGAGCACACTCATCAGAGGACCATGTCAACGGATGCCGTCGCTCAGATGTTATCAATTTTGATGTACAACAAGCGATTCTTTCCGTACTACGTGTCAAATGTGTTAGCCGGTTTGGACAAGGATGGCAAGGGAGTCGTCTACTCGTACGATCCAATCGGTCATTGTGAACGCTCATATTATCGTGCAGGTGGATCAGCTGGAGCTTTGTTGCAACCAGTTCTCGATAGTCAAATCGGTTACAAGAATATGCAACTCGACGAATTGCCTAAGCTTACGAAGGATCGAGCTATTGGAATTGCAGTCGACACTTTTATTTCGGCAGCTGAACGTGATATCTTCACGGGTGATTCTGTCATGGTTAACATTATAACAAAGGATGGAATTGAGATCCAGCAAGTCGAGCTGAGAAAGGATTAAAGGTGTAACGCTGGCGGGCTATTGAGGTGTATACATTTTTATACTCTAATTTCATTCTTATTCATTTTGTTTGTGATCTTTGCATTCACTGTGGTACGGTTAATAAAAAATTTACATCTTAATGGTGATTTCCATTTTGTTTTCCTTCTGTGTATGCGGGGGAAAGCGTTGTACTTCGTAAATAAGCCAGTTTGTTGAAAAACTAAACAAAACAACCACAGAATTGTGGATAACAGGGAAAGTAGTGCTTATGTGCTGGACATAAACAAGAGAATCAAAGTAATAAAACCTTGAGGATGCTTTTATGATAAAATTTGAAGTTTCTTAGCTTAACTCGAAGTAATTCTGGAATTTTATAGGTATACATTTTAAATCAACGAAACGAAATAGGGCGACATTCTTACTTCTAGAATAATGAATTTAAATTGAGTTCCACAAAAAGGTGCCAAATAAAATTTGAAACTAGCTTGTCCACTTTGCAATACATTTACCAACAGGTCTGTGACTGAAATAGGCAACTTAGAGAGAAAAAAGAACAATTATATTGGCAATCTCAAAAACAACTTTGAGCGATCGATAGAACACTTTCATGAGGTGTTAAATGACGTCCTGAAGATTTTAAGAAGTCCATCAATCCCTAAATAAACTGCCACAACCGCACCAAGAAGATGGCAGAGTTATAAATTGGACAATTGAATGATAACAATGGGATCTCAGGACTAAACATCTATGTGTAGCTAATTATTATTCAGTTATTTTAATAGGAACCATATACTGGCCATCGTAGACGATAGTTAGAGTAGAGGTAGTCGCGACACTTGTGGGAGCATTAATTAGCGAATGAGTGCTCCATTTTCAGACCACTGTCTTCGGGCCACATGAATGGTTTTAATATCAAATCTAATCATGTACTTCGAATACTCTTTCAGGTCGTCAGAGAATGCGGAATAAAGGCGCTTTTAATAACGACAACACATCTTCACTGTGAAGGCAGACGACTCACTTAGCGAATTGATTCATTTTCTCCTCACTATTCGGATCATTACCTCAAAACAACCACGCAAGGTTGTGTCCTATCCCCCTTCTCTGGAAATTAGTGGTGAATGAGCTGCTTATATGACTGAAAAGGAAAGGCTGCAGAGTGATCGCTTACGCGAACGACATTACTATTCCCCTTTCAGTAAAGCACCCTAATACCTTAAAGGAACCCCAACAAAATGCTCTTAAAAAGCTAACGAGAAATCGTTGTGGTTTGAGTGGTAAGCCCCCACAAAACAGAACTTCTCCTCTTCACTATAAATGGCATAAGCCTAACCTTCTTTGATGAAGCCAAGTATCTGGGTTTTATTTAGGATAAAAAGCTAAGCTGGAAATCTAACATGCACGAGTTCCACAGTGACACTCTTCTGCAAAAAAGCGATGCGAAACAAATGGGGTCTATGGGGTTGAAGACCCCATCGGCTATATATATATCGGTAATAATACCTACCGTTTTTGTACCACCTTCAGGTCTGTAACAAGATTAAGTGGAAACCCTACTATCGAGTCTAATGATGATATGAATGAGCAGTACAAGTATACCTATAAAATTTCACAGTATACTTAAATTAACTGATGGCTAATGGTAAGCAAAGCAAATAGAAAAAAAAAGTTCCTAACTAATTAGATAAACGAAAGATGGCGTATAGTTATCGTGTTATGTTGGCAGGCCAAGAAAAGAGGCCGCGCCAAAAGGGTTTGACCACAGGTCCGGAACGTCCAAATCCGCGGGGTGAATGGGGCAGAGGAATAGGTGGTTTGTGGTATGGGTGCCTTGGTTACAGTCGGGGCATCCTTGGTGCCAGTGATAATGCGAGCTCTATAACTCTGATGTATATGACGTATAAGCAGGGACTTTTCCCTACTATTTATAGGAGGAGGGTGTGTACCAAGGCTCTTGTTAACCTTACTTGATGAGACTGCTGGAGAGATTCATACATTACATATTAGTATACTATTTGAGGCTGAACGGACAGTGGTGGGATTCCAGGTGGCCCGCTTTATGCAATCTATGTACGTCCTGATGTTTTGAAGTATGCAGCGTGGAGGCATCTCACTGATAGTGATGCCGTGGTAGGCTAACAAGAACTGCTTTGATAACAGTTTATTGTGTTGCCTGACGGAGAGCATGGGCGTTTCCTCATGAAGATGATCGGGGTTAGTTATGGAGTGGCATACAGTTGCGATGCGATGGGTAGTATTCTGTCTGGACTGGATATTTTTCCCTTAAAAATGACGTCCAGATGGGGGCGGCGTAGTTAATAATTGAACGGCCAATAGATTTGTACGTCATCACAAGAACTTTATTGTCCTAACCCCATGCGGTTTCGGCTAGGGCTCTTAGAACCTTATTATGACTGCTCACTTTACTGCAACTATTTTTTGCGTGCCTACAGGTTGTCGAAGATGACTCCTTATATTTTGGGGTTATTAACTGTAGGGATGTTTTCGTTGTTAATGCGAATGTCAAGTAATAGTTTGACTTCTTTGATCCAAGAGGTGAACAGACTAGCAGATTATTTTTGGGAGGCAAGGTGGAGTTTACTTATTTTTTTAATTCAGGTAGGAGTTAATCCACAGCAACAGAGCAATCATCGGCGTAATTGATCAATTTAACGCCAGTGGGATAGTTGGGAGCATCGAGACATAGAGAATAAAAAAGATGGGAGAGAGAACCCCTCCTTGTGGGACTTCCATCTTAAGTTTCCGATGCTTTGAGCAGGAATTTCTGAATTCCACATATGCGCTCCTGCCATTTATATAAGCTGGCTGGAATCTTTTAATGAAGCCGGGGAGAGTAAAACTTAGTATGTCCTGTAGGAGGACGGAGTGGTCAACCGTGTCGAAAGCCCCCCGTGAATAGCACACCAAATGGTTATCAACCATCCCTACTGCACCTTCTACAAGGTGAAAACACAATTGTGATGGAGGATTTCAATGCCTATCACCTTCTTTGGTTCTCCGCTCTCCCCGAGGACAGCATTGTGGACACATTAGAAGAAACTGACTTTGTCACCTTGAATGTAGATTTTCGCACCAGAATCACCGCCACGTGCTCTAGCACCCCTGATATTACAATAGCAACCACCTCGCTATTAGGTTCCATTTCATAGCAAGCAGCATCAGCACTTAGCTCTGGTCACATTCCCATTGTGATCACAGTGGGTAGGCCAACCTACATGATAACCATTTGCTGTGCTGTTTTATGAGGAATGTAAACATAAGTGAGTAATAACTCAAATCTCTAGTGTTAACTGATATACATTGCCTCAAGGTGAGGATCGGGGGAGGGTTGCTGACAGATATATTTGTAAGTTACATTCGGGACTCGGTGCATTATTAGTGCACAGGGATGGAGATTTAATGGTAGGGAGTTGTGGGGCTCCTTGGGTTCCAGGTTCTAAGAGCTGGGTTCGACTCGATCCCGGGTTGCTGGGTTGACGATCCTTGGCCCAATGTCTTCATAAGCATTGGTGTCCTTCTGTAATTCTGTACGGTGTGGACTGCCTTAAAACAAAGCAATAAATCGCAACAAGCTAAGCAAAGTCCAACGATCGGCTTGTCTATGTATAAGCGGAGCACTTCGCACCACCCCCTGTGCGGCACTAGACATTCTGTTCAACTAATAACACTCGACATCTTTAGTAGGTAAGTAGCTACTACCGCGGTTGTTCGCCTCAGTGCAACCTCCCAGTGGACCACGAATAAAATCGGATACTCCTCTATTCTGATTTTATTCAGAGTTCCACCAGGCAACATAGACAAGTAGCTACTAGCCTAGCTACTAGCGCGGTTTTTCGCCTCAGTGCAACCTCTTAGTGAACCAAGAATGAAATCCAACACTCATCTGCTCTGAGTTTATTCAGAATTCCACCGGGTATAAGGCTGTACCATTCCAGTTAAAAAAAAAAAACTTATTATTCACCATCCCCTCCAGATCTTTATAGGAAGAAGGTGCTCTCTTGGAAGAATAATCGATTCATTTTTACACTGACGGTTAAAAAAGTGATTACCGAGCAGGCGGAGGTGTTTTATCAAAAAGACTAAAGCTTAGTCGCTCTTTTCTTCTGTCTTCCTAATCTAAGCAGTTTTTTTCAAGCAAAAATGATGGCGATAAAGACGTCCTATCTTGTCGGAAGAGAAATTTCATATCCGCTAAGCGTATTCAAATCTTCTCGAATAGCCAAGAATCAGTCTCTACCAACTCTACTGCAGCCCTAAACTGCCGATCATCTCTTTCTGAGATGGCAGAACAGAAACTGTATGGGCAAAGAAGACGGCAACACCATTCTTATCTGTACATGCCCATCCCTTTCTCGAAAATATAAACTCCATCTAGGAGCATTTTCATGCAATGACTTCAATGATCTGTCAAATATTGACATTAGAAGTCTCCTATGCTTCATATGGAGTTCCAACTGGTTCAACGAGTAGGGTGAAAAATCTTTCTCGATCCTTGTGGTATCACAATTGACTATTACAGGACTAAGTGGGTGGTTGTCTGCCGACAGCCAGAAAGAGAAATAGAAATGAAAGAGGCACTAGATCGACCTTCTCTTTATCTCTTTATCCTCTGGGGGTTACATCAAAAAATTAAACTTTTCTGTTTTTTGGTATGACAAAATTATGCTTTGCGTTTTTATTGTATTTTTAATTTTTTTTAAATAATTTCGTATTTTATAATTATGGTCATAATATAATGATATTAATTATTAATAATAATAATACATAATAATAGATGGTATAATATTTATATTTTTATTTATAATGTAATCTTTAGAATATCTTCATAATCGTAATCATCGTGTCATCCTGTTCTCTTAATGATGTAAAAAGTATAATTTTTAAATTCAAGTAATTTAATTAATAATAATTAAAAGTAATAGTAATAAATCAATAATACACACACACACACACATTACACTCAAATATATGTACGAGAGATGGTGTACGTGGTAATTGAGTACGACTCAATCTACATTGTGTACTCGAAACGAACAGCAATTACGTGGTTGTTTGGTTTTAAGTCTGGCTTATTATTAATTAAATATTAATTATTATTACAATAGTTATACTATACCACTATTACTCAGCTTATAATAAGAATATCTATTGTACGGGAACGGAAAACATCGAGAACTTATCCAGTAACCGGCTCTGCTCGTCTGGAGTGCTCGAGAGTGTTGTGTTTCCTTCATTTGTTTTTGTTTTTTGATTTTTAAATTTATGTACATACACATTCACGTTATTTTGTATCTATTATGTTTTTTATCATATAATAATACATAGTTGTTGGATAGGTAAAATGCAATACATTATAGCTTAAGTTAAGTTGTGTACAAACGTTTGTGTTTGATTGTGTGTGGGTGTGTGTTCAGTTGTGTGTTCTAATGCTACTCAATTCTTCGTCGTTACGCATAAATATCTTTGGGTATTGAATATCGAATAATATAACTAAAATTATTACCGTAATAGTTACTAATAAATGACATTTTTCAAAAGTTTATTGAAGAAAAAAACTGTATCTATTCCACGACTGTCTGCCCTTGTTAATGACAAAGATAACCGGTCGATAAGCGGTCTATAACCGATAGCGCAATCGGTTATCGACCGCCCACTCACTAGCCACTACGCTTCATTCATTGCTTCGTGAGTTTATTCTATGGATTAGATCGCCAATTGGAACCGCTCTCTTAATTGAATTATATTTCTAAATTGTAATCTCTTTCTTAATGCATTCTCTCTCTTAAAAACTAAATGACTAAACTTAAAAATACATCTTTTGTAGTTTACTTTTCCTGTCTTGTGTTATCGTCTAAAGCGAATTCCAGATTAAAAGAATGTCTTTCTGAATGAACTTAGTCTTCTTCCCCAAATTGAACTAATCTTCTACAGAAACAGAAGAGAGGGACTAACGCAAGTTGATGATCAAAAATGTGACCATGAGTGAAGTCAAAAATGTAATGAAATCTGCGAGGCTGGTTCAAGAGCCTTCAAACTAAAAATTGCTAATTAAATAAAAGCAAACAGACACACCGGCATCATAACCAAAATGAAATGGAACTTTTCGATAAGAATACGGAATCTAGTTGAAAATATTATAAGTACCTTTACACCATGCATAGACGGATAAAAAAAAACATATGAACCGTAGTAGAAGTATACGTACCTAGAACCACATTACGAATACCCCTAGGAAATCTCTAACTGTATAGTGATAGTGTGATAGTGATATAGTGATAGAATAGTGATGGAATCCTACACTTTAGAAAGTACCAAAACAAGGTACAGAAGAACCGAGATCTTCCTGATCACAGACAGCCAGGCAGCACTGCTAGCATTAAAAGGTCCAGTCTTTCATTCCAAAACAACGTGGAGCTGCTTCCGTCTCTTGAAATAACTGGCCAAAACCAACAAAATCACCCTATTGTGTTCTCCCGGTCACTCAGGAATTTCAGGAAACGAGACAGCAGACCTCTTTGTGCAAGAGATGGCGTAGAAAAAACCTTTACTGGACATGAACCCAGTATTCCAGCCTATTCTAAAAGCCTTCCAAAGAACAAGGGGAAAAAAATGCCTTTGAAGCGGAATCATCGAATGGGATCAGACAAACCAAAAAGCTTCTTACATATCAACAAAACACTTAAACTGGACCGCAATGCACTAAGTACCTTGACGGACATGGCCCATTCTATGGCCACCTTTTGAAAATGGGAAAAGAAACGAAACGAGGCAAAAGAAATATCTAGCCGAACCAGGGATTGTCAGGGATTGCAGTGCACCGTAGCAGCATTTAACTGATTTAGAGTCCATTATGTTGGACTATAGTAGGACGATCTGAAAAAATATAAATCGCAGCGCCGATAGTACCCTTACTAAGGTTAATTGTAGCGCAAACCTCAATGGCATAGAGTTCTGCCTGGAAACCCGTGGGACTCATACTCATTGGTATCGAGACTTTTGTGTTGGGTCCGAAAACACCAGCTCCTATTCCAGATTCCATCTACAATCCGTCTGTGTACCAGACCAGACATTTAGCGTCCAGTGCTGAAACACCATTAGACCAGATTGCACGGTCCAATATTGTTACCTGAAATAACCTGCCGAAACAGGACTCCCTGGCCATGGTGCCGGGGATAGTGCAAAAAATATCTCTCGGGAATAGAGTCAAGAATTTTCTGTTGTCCCATATAGTCACCTTTGAACCCGTATTCTAGTTGCAGCTTAATAGAGCATCTAGCGGCCGTCTTCCTGATGAAGATTGGCAGTGTTGAAAGCCCTACAACAGCTTCTAATGCAGCCGTAGAGCATGTGCGCATGGCACCAGTTGTACCTATACAGGCAATTCTTTGTAGCTTCTGAGACCCCAAGTTCTGCGCTAGAGGCGTTTACTGGCCCGGAGGCCCTAGTGACACGTTCGATGGCGTACTTATTATGAGAATTCCAGTTTAGCCGGTTATCAAGGATGACGCCGAGATATTTAACATCACTGGAATAATCTTTCGTGGTGCCTTTCAAGATGACAGGTCCCAACTCTAAAACGGTTTTGCAAGGATTAATGGAAAGCCCTTCTCTACTGCACCATTCTAAGACGTGTAGTAACGCATGACATTTGCAATGGTCATGCTGTGCTCACTGCTAATTAAAATCGCCAACTCATCAGCATAGCCAATGGCGATGTAGCCTTATCTATGTAGATCGGTTAGAAGGTTGTCTATGACGAGTGACAAGAGACGGTGAGAAAGGACTCCTCCTTGTGGACAGCCTTTGACTGCAGTCACTGACACAGACACTCCCACTGTGGGGAAAGTGATAACTCGACTCTCAAGCATGGTCCTTATCCATTTGTGATAACTCGACTCTCAAGCATGGTCTTTATCCATTTGGTTCGTCGAGCCCTCGATACATCTGATACTGATTGCGCTTGCTATTGAGTCGTAGCCAGTCTTATCGAAAGCACCCCCAATGTAAAGGAAAGCACACAGAGCTATTTCTTTGAAACGAAAAATTTCTTCTATCTTTCAGGATGAGCTCGATTTCCCTGTGTCTCGCATAGAAGGTAACGAAGCAGTGGATAGGCTCGCTAATAAAGGGACAGAAATTCTGCTTGTAGGACCGGAATCCCTGGAATCAGTCTCAACAAATTCAATTTTAGCCCTTAACTGCCGATCATCTCTCGTGGAAATGGCGGAGCAGTTCAATATCCACCTGTATTGGGTGCCGGGGCACAGAGACATTCCGGGAAACTGTCTGACGAACTCGCCAAGCAAGGAACTACACTACACTTTATATGATAAAGTAACTAGAGTGTGTAAAGGCTACTTTCGAAGCTAGGTTATAGTGTATGAAACAGTCACTTTCGTCTATGGGCGTGTGAAAAAGAAATTAAAATTAGAAGAGGATGGCAGCTGTAGGCTTTGTGGAGAAAAGGAGGAGACCCAGTGGCATCTTCTCATCGAATGCAGAACAACCATCCGACAAAGGAGAGACAACATGGGAACCCACGCATTTTTGGAGTCTGCTCGACATTCACTGAACCCTCTACATGTCATTAAGTTCCTAAGACCCATTGGTATGGAGGGACGGGTCTCTACTGTCTCCATAACAAAAGTCAGGGGGAAGCGCAATAGATCCATATGTGTCGCAGTACTCTTAGAATACACCCAATTTTGCATCATCATTTCATCACAGCTCAAGAGCAACGTCGGTGCTTGCTTGGATTGGTCAACACAAAATAATGTCTCTATTAAAGACACGTCAAAGGATACGAATGTCAGTGATTTTACAAATTTGTCAAACTTTTCACTTACTTGTAGCTACTTGTAGGTTGATTTGAATTACGCTAAGCATCTAGCGTAGTACCTTTCTAACTCAACTTTGTATATGATAGATATAGACTCAATGTGGAGAAGAATAAATTTAATCTGGAAATGCAAATATTTTCGTTAATTAATTATTACATACATACAATTTCGCATTCTAATATACGGGTACGCACACAGATAAGATTGAGAGCTTAGCTATGTAGCTATCTAGTTATGTTGTGTAGTTAAGTTTAGAAAAGAAAGTCCCTCGTGTTGAAGGTATTTCACCTCTTTTTGTTTAATCTTCCAATTTGGGTTCCTCCTGCATTATACCAAAAATACTAACACTTTATTTAGTTCGCATAGTTTGTTTTTTCTTTTTCTTTTAAATATTTATTACGAGTACGACTAGCATATATAGTTAATTTAATTTGTTTGACATATTTTGTTGATTTACTTGTTATTCTACCTTGAATAATATCATTTATTGTTGAGTTTCTATTACTTTTAAAGATTTCTAGATGAAATAAGAAAATAGAGTTCTTCGCGTAACATCACGCCATTGAATGAAAAAATTATATAATACATTGAATTAAATTCTTCATTCTATGAATGTTTTTTTGAGAAATAATCTTTAAAATTTTGGTTATAGTTTAGTTGTTTGTTGTTTGTTTCTTTTTTTTTTTTGTTTTTTGTTCATTGATATGCTAAAATTAAAATTGTTCTTCGTATAATAATTAAATACAGTACAGTGTTACATTTAGTGTCATATCTAAATAAATATTTTTATTTATTTTGCTTTTTTGCTTATATTTTATTATAAATTTGGTTTTATGAATATTCAACGGTTCACTGCGGAAAAATATTAATTATTTAGAGAAAAAAATTAAAAGTAACTACTACATGTATAATATAGAGAGATTCGAGATGCGGATGCGAATGTGTTGGGCTGAAACGGCTGAGAGGAGGTCAAAATAGAACCCAGGGGCTATTAGTTCAGTGAGTAATAAGTTAATATCAGAATACAACGGCAGAGGGGTTTGTTGGTAAGTAAGTAGATTTTTGAGAAATTTGTAACTTTAAAAAAACCATGGTGTCATAACCCGTATTCAAAGCCACGCGTAACTGCCTGTAAGCTGTTATGGAAGTGGCAAGAAGAACAAATCGTAGGTGGGTCCCCTACGGGTGTCAGACTACAGAAACACTAAAAACTGGTGGGTTGGCCAAGAAAAGCCTTACTCTTCGACTCTGCGAAAAGAGTTAGCTGTCCCATGAGTGCAGTTTTTCGAGTGTTCTCAAAGTGCATTTGGAAACGTTTTTCAAGATAATGCCGAAAAATTCATCTGGGATATTCTTATCAATCTATTCCGGGCGTCTGGAAATAATAATTGAACTAATTTTTCCATTCTACCTACCGAGTTGGAATAAAATGGAATACAAAGAACGTTTTCCATATTCTTATTCCAAGCAGAAGTGCATGAAACCAAAAGATGTGCTCTCTTCAATCTCGAACAAAATTACAAGAGGATGTAATGAAGTTCCCATCGTTACACACCCCATTCCTGAGTGTTTCGATCGTTCCGTCCGTCCGTCACCAAATTTAGCTCAGCACATGTGCAAAATGCCGGCAGCCACAGAAAAGCAATGGACACACAACGAACGTGTTGTATCACATCGAGACCACATATAAAATACCTCGGAGTTCTGTTGGATCACAGGCTCAATTTCAAGAGGCATCTGAGATATGCCAGTGAAAAGGTACGGCGTGCAGGAATAGCTCTTGTGAGGATATTGCCCAATACTGGTGGGCCTAAGCAGCGGGTTAGAAATCTACTAGCAACGGTCAATACGGTTCCTATATGGCACCTCAATTGAGTTACAGCAACGTACAGACTGCCGTCGCTCTGAATATGCTGTGCATTCCGGACGGTCTCCACCGTGCAGCAAGAGTCATAGCTGGTAGGATGCCAGTTGACAACATGGCAATAGAAGCAGCGGCATGGAGAGCGAGTCAGTCCAGCTGGCCTCATTCAAGCAATGGTGAGCACCGTGGAAGCCTGGAATGTGAGATGAATAGGCTGCAAGAAAGAGAGGAATTTATTAGGCTAAGGAGGAAGGAATGCCTTAATTGGTAGTAATTGCAGTAAGCAGGCAAGGAGAATGGGGATTGGTTTAAATCAATAAAAATCTCACAGAAGCCCATGTTAATGCTAAGGGTGCACATAGCAAGTTTTATAAAATATTCCCAACAACCTCCAAAAAAAACTCGAGGTGGGGTTTCTAGTCAGCAAAAAACTTAAACCCCCTGTTATCGGCTTTAAAGCAGCAAATGAATGGCTATTCAGATGTAAAAAGATAAGCCTCATAAACGTTCACGCCTTCGCAATATGCAGGCAGTACATTGGCACCGATATCTTAAACGAGAACACTAGTGACAATGGACAGCGAGACATAGAGATGGCAGCAAGCAATAATTTGGTCGCTGCGAATAAAAGGTTTGCTCGTTAAAATATCCACAAAGCCACCTGGGTATCTCCTGATGGAGCCACTCGCAACCAGGTAAGATAGAAAACGTGTTGATAGACCGCCGCCACAACCCGAACCTAATGACGGTACGAACGTACCGAGATGCCAATGTCGACTCGGACCATTATCTTGTTGTTGTTGTTGTAGCAACTCCAGGTTTGGGAGTGGATCCAAGTGATCCAATCTCAAACCTGTTGCTGTATTGACGATCTTTGGCTCAATGTCTTGATTGGTATTGGGGTCCTTTCGGTGCGTAGAACCAATCGTCGTGGAAAGGCCACTATCTTGTTGTTATGTCTGCTACCCTTCGCAACGGTCAAGCGGTAGGACTCGCCCCAAATGTAGGGAGAGTAAGTTCTTGGGTTGAGATGTCGGGCGTAGAAGAGAAATGGACACGCCTTAAGAATAGTGTCATTAGTACTGCTGACTCCATCTAAGGCAGTAGTCGTAGAGATGAGAACGACTGGTTCGATAACGAATGTAAGCTAGCGACAGAACGTAAGAAAGTTGCGTACCGATCAATACCGTTATCTAATAGAACGTGGACACGCAAAGATGAATATAAAAAGCTCAGAAGATATTAAAAAACAGTTCATCGGCGAAATAAATTAGCCTGGCAGAAGAATAGTGACTAAAAGCTAGAAAGAAATCCGTGAACTAGAACAGTACAGAGAGCGAAGACCGCACCAGTCGCGGAAGATCTAACAAATATGATGATGATTCTCCGCAGTCGGTAACCATGTAAAAAAACTTAGGTGTAAAATCTCCAACGGATACAAAGTAAAATCCACAGTACAGACAACCCAATAGCCATTACGGTTTTCGGTGGTTGCAGGGTCAAAGAAAATAATATATCATTTAACACCTGGAGATGTAGTGGATTTTTTTTGACCAAATTTCAAAACACAAACAAATCTCAATTCATAGAATTCAAATCGAAGAAGTAAACGTATCTTATGATGGGACCGGCGAAGGGTGTGTGAAGAAGGAAGTAGCCGCTTTGCTAAGAAATAAAATATTTGTCTTGAAACCCTCGACCAAAGCGATTCAATATTAAACGCCTCGCAGCAAAATAGGTTGTCACGAAAAACCGGAGCTCTGTTGTAACACCACCATCTTAGAAAAGTCCTGACGTAATCAGCTACATACGTATTCGAGAAGTAACTATTTTGTACTCTCCAACCAATTATTCAGTCGCCAAGAACCATATTGTTGTACCGAATAACACGGGCTTTTTGCACATTTCTCCACCTAAACGAGCTAAGATCAATACGGAATTTTCTGTTACTAACTGGTCGTGGTCAAAGGTGCTTTTGTCCTCACGTTCAGCCAAAGTTTAAGTTAGCGAAGACTTTATCACTTGTGAAAAGGCCAATATCACTGCATAAAGTGCAAGATAAACCATCTTGTCATGTCGCCACCTCAACTATAGTCGATCCGTTTCTAGAGTCTATCATGTACCCCGACGAGAGATCGTCGTATCTTTATACGACAAACTGTTCTACCCACCGAATGGACTCCAGTGTGTCTCAGACTGGGCCAAGGATCGCCAAGTCAGCAATAGGTTTAACAGACCTGAAGCTGCTACAAAAACAACAACAACAACGAGAGATCCATGGAGAAGCATCAAATCGAATTTAGGGAAATACCTTGGAATGATTTGGGAGGTAATTATAATTAAAAGCTCAAGTTCCTATGGACATCCTCTAATATCTAGAAAGGTGTAAAGTGCGAGACTTTTCGCGCTTCATAGAAAACTTAAAATGAGTTCGTAAAAGGGAGGGAAAGATATAAGTTCCTGTGGTGTCACTTCGGACCGTCCCCAGATGGACATCCTCTCATATCTAGAAAGGTCATAAAAAGCTCGAAATTAGTTCTTAAAATGGAGGGAAGGGAAAAAGTTAATGTGGTATCATATCGGACTGTCCCCAAATGGACATTTTCTCATATCTGGAAAGGTGTAAAGTAAAGGACTTTTGCGCTTCATAAAAACTCAAAATTAAAAGGGAGGAAAAGGGATTAGTTCCTGTGGTATTACATCGGACCGTCTCCCGATGGACATCCTCTCATATCTGGAAAGGTGTAAAGTGAGAAACTTTTCCGCTTCATTAAAAAACTCAAAATGAATTCTTAAAATGGAGGGAAAGGATTAATTTCCTGTGGTATCACATCGGACCGTCACCAGATGGAAATCCTAACATATCTAGAAAGGTCAAAAAAACTCAAAGTGAGGGAAAGGAATTAGTTCCTGTGGTATTACATCGGACCGTCACCAGATGGACAGGACTTTTGCGCTTCATAAAAACTGAAAATAAGTTCTTTAAAGGGAGAGAAAGGAATAAGTTCCTGTGGTATCAAAACGGACCGTCACCAGATGGAAATCCTCACATATCTAGAAAGGTCAAAAAAACACAAAGTGAGGGAAAGCAATTAGTTCCTGTGGTATTACATCGGACCGTCACCAGATGAACATCCATTCATATTTAGAAAGGTCATAAAAAGCTCAAGATGAGTTCTTTAAAGGGAGGGAAAGGAATTAGTTCCCGTGGTATTACATCGGACCGGCAGTGGTCTAAGTGTAACGAAGCAGCAGCCAGTGCTACCTAACCTTAGCTAAAATATATGTTTGTTAACAAACAGAAATGGGTATTTGAAAATTATGTCAAGAGCCGTCGTGTAAGGTAAAAATACCAGCTTATGTTGCAATGTAATTTTGTTGATTGTGTGTTAATTTGAATTAGTTTTTAATTAAATAGGAATTTAGAAAAATTATTAAATGCCGTCAAAAGTAAGTAAATAAAAAATCATTTAGTTCGCTTTGCTTTTTACAATAATTGAACATGAAATACTCCAGCAAAACACAAAAAAATGCTTAAAATGTGGACAGAGAACAACATACTTAGAATTTAATGATAGTTTATAAAAAAACAAACATTTTCGGTACACAAATCAATAGAGTGAATGAGGAATTTCAAAATAAATGAATACTTATTACATAAAACGTTCTTTTTGTCCAAGTTTGTCAAGTTGTGGCAAGGATCAGTCTCCTATTTCATTCATAATACGCGATAATTTGGAAATATTTTGTTTTTTTCTTTCTGCAGATGCAGGAAAATGATCAAAAATTGCAGAAAGAATAATTTGTACAAACATTTTTTTTAAACAAATAATAAACAACTACATACTTAGTGGTAAACAATAAATGAACATTTAGGAATAATTAAATGTGTTCCAAAACATATCACAGTCAGAAAATAATGGAACAAAAATTGTATTTATTATAAATGTGTCTGCTTGTGTGTGAGTGTGTTGTGTGTTTTTGGAATAGTGGGTCTTACCAGGGTAATATAAGTCTTCCTACTGCAACTGCACTTTCTTAATCTTCTATGACACTCAAGATTTTCTCTTATCTCTCTATTATTAAAATAAAGAAAAAAATACTTCTTGTTCTTCAACTTCGCTCTCCACTTCCCTCTCAACACTACATGGTTTCAGTTTCGCTCGCTGTTCGACTGTTGACTAGACTCTTGTAGAAAAATGTTGGGGAAAAAAATCCCTTTAGCGCTTTACCTATGCAACGCATTCGAAATTTGCCTCAGTGATTGCCCCACCTCACTGACTAGCTTCTCATTGTCCTGAACATTTTTGGAGCCAGCAGAGCGCAAACATTGCGACTGCGTTTCGACGCGTGTTACCAATTCTCTAAAATGAAATTTCGAATGCGGCGGCATCGTTTCGTTGTCGGCAAAGACGACGCAGTTGTTCTGCAAGATATTAAGCTTATCGCTTAGCTGTAGCCATTGTGAGGCGGAAATCGAATTGATAGGATGCTTTAGGGAACCCTCGAGCACACCGACCAATTCGAGAATTCCTTCACGGCTTATTTGCGCAGAGACTCCACCGCTGCTATCGTTATTGGGACTGGTCGAGCAGTTGTTGATCATCGTTTCATTGGTATTCAAGTTGCTGTTGCTGTTGCTGCTGCTACTGACGACAATACCTCCACCGCTGATCTTCTGTCCAATCGGAGTGGCGTAAATTGTCAATTTGGTTGGCTTCAGTGGTACCGCCGGTTTATTTTTGCTATTCGTTAGCGCATCACCGAACAGACTTGTCGCTGAGGTTATCATTTCGTTGTTGGACGATCCATTTTCATCTGTGAAAGAAGAAGGAGCAGAAGTGGTAGTAATAGTTGTACAGTTGTTGATCATGCTACTGATGGTGGAGAGATGTGGTGGTGCGGGTGGTGGTGGTGGTTGTGATGCAGGTGGTGGTGGTTGGGGACAAGGTGCAGTCAATTTAACATTGGCCTTTAGCCCTAATTTGGGTGATAGTTGAGTTGCTACGGATGATGATGATGATGTCGTTATCGTTGTTGTTACTGCGCTATTGTTGATGCTAACGGAGGCATAATTGCCAATGACGCCACCATCATTCGGCTCCCAGAGCTTCTTCAAACTACTAATACTACCTGTGCTTCGACGTTTGTTTGCGTCATCCGCTGATGAATCACCGCCAGAGTCAGAATGCTGGTGCGGCTGCTGCTGCTGCATCGGATGGGCAACGTCGATTTTTATTTCAGTCTTTTTCAATTCGGGAATTTGGCCAATAGTCGCGGTTGATGATGATGACGAGGAGGAAGTGGAGAACGATGACTTCTTTTCCACGTTGTCTTTTTTCATGATGGAATTTATAGAACTGGAATTTTGTGGGTTACAGTAACTGTTCTTAGTGCTATCGTCGGAATTAGTACTGTCGTCTTTTTGTTGATGTTGTTGCTGATGCAGGTCAGAGTTGTTGTTGTCGACCTTGCGGAGTCGCGCTTTAAAGTCAATTATTTTGGTACTGGATTCGATCTTCTGTGGTAGGGTATGAATTTTCTTCGGTTCGACTTTTTTGAGCTGAGCCTTAAATGTGTTTGCATTGCCAATTGTATTGGAATCCTGCGGCGACGATGACGAAGACGACAACGTCTTCAATTGATGGCTGGACTGTTGCATCAGTTTGTTGTTTTGGTGCGGCGGTGAAGGTGCAACCAGCTGCTGTTGCTGCAGCTGCTGTTTTGGCAGATTCATGCTTTCAGCGAGTTCTGTGACCAGCAACGAGACGGGATCCACAGAACTCTGTCCATTTTGAGTTGAAGTGTCGTGGTAATGATTCGCATGAGACGTATAATGATTGCTGCCGCTGCTGTTGTTGTGGTTGTTGTTCGAGTTCGTCTGATGATGGTGAAGATGTTGATGCATTGGTACTTTGGGTGGACCACCAGCCCTCTCTTTAATTTCGGCCATCAGTTTCTCTTTCATGTTGTTCTCCTGGTTTGCCGACGACGACGACGATGTTGTGGTTGTTGTGGTAGTGTTGCCAGCGGCGGACTTCGTGGTGACTGCCCCCGCCTCCGGTGGACTGCCAAGGGAACTGCAAGAGTCTGTTGACGGCTCACGTTTTCGCAGACTAACGCCAAAACGTGAACTGGCCTCTTCGACGCTGGGCGCTGTGTTCGAGACGTCATTGTTGATTGCTGGCATTGGCGTTGGCATCGTTGCTGGTAGTGGAGGAATTGGCGGTGCTGCTGGCACATGCTGATGATGATGGTGATACTGTTGCTGATGCTGATGATGCGCAGGCGGTGGTGGTGTGGGCACCGAAACTGGCAGCGGTGGTGGTGGTGGCGATTCAAATTCCTCTGGCGGCGGTGGCAAGTCCACCGGTGGCGGCGGAAATTCCAAATTGCCCAAATTGGCTGGCTGATGTGATCGTTTCGGAGAGCCGCTTAGTCCGCGAAACGATGAAAATGTAATCATTGTACCGTCGGTAGTTGTGCGATGCCTTTGCAGTTTGTTGAGACAAGCGGACGCATTATTGGCCATGGTCACTCCGCTTGACGAATTGCTGCGAATCATTTGCGGTTGGGCTTTATAGGCGGCGGCAGCGACCGCTGATATAGCAGTTGGAATGTTGCTCACATTCAATAGATTCTGTCGTGGTTGTAGGACGCCATTGGTATTGGTGTTGGTGTTGGTGCTGGTGCCGTTGCTATTAACGTGCATCGATGGCGGCGGCGGTGGAGGTCCCACAACGGTGGTTGTTGTTGCTGTTGTCGCACCACCCGTCGTCGGCCCCTTCGACGAGTCTTCAAGACTATCAAGGAACGCCCCGATGCGTGCAACTTTCGGCAGCGTTCCGTATCGGTTAACCACTCGCTTCACATTCATCACTTCTAGGGCGCCCACAGTAATCGGATGACTTGTTACTGGCGGTGTAATAACTCCAGCAAGATTGTGATGTTGCGACAATTCGATTGGAATTTTGCTATTGTTGCTGCTGAGAGACTGTTGTTGTTGTGAGCGTTTGCTTTGCCGTGTCTCAAGACCCCGATTGCCCATTACTGGTGTTGGCCGCTTAAACGAACTGTGCTGAGATTGCGCTCTAGAGTTGTTGCTGGTGTTGTTACTGTTGCTGTTGCTGTTATTGTTGTGGTGATGGTGATGTGAATGAAGGGAATGTTGCATTTTGTTGTTGTGCTCCATATTGTCACCACATTCGTTGTCCTCTGGATTGTCATTCTCCGAATCGTATCGGTTTGTCAAGTTGTTGATGTCTCTAGTAAGGCCTGTGTTGTTGTTGTTATTTTGGTGTGGAAAAAAATACAACAACAGTTAAGCGCATTAATGAATGAATTTAAAAATCGACTGCAGTGTGAGTCAGTGACTAATTTTGTTAATGGTGTACATAAGTGTATGTGTGAGAGTAAATGTGTGTTATAAGTCTTGTTAGTAAGTAATATTCCATATTGTCAGTATTTGTCACACTGGGCATTAATGGCACACAATTGCAAACAAAAATGTAATACATTCGGAACACACAAAACAAAAAACCCTTAAAACAAGTTTGCTTTTAATTCATTTTTTATAGGCCGTCTTTTTTTGGAATCTATACGCAGACCCTTTAGTTGAGTTGAAAAGATTAATTCCAAGTCCTATTCGCTTGCTATTCGCTTGGCACAGCGTGGCCGTTAAGGAAAAAGAAGTGACGTCTATGAGCTTGTGCTTTAAATGCCTGTGGATCATAGCGATGTGGAAAGACAGAGCTTGGCAGAGCATTCCGCATACGTGGTTTACAGAATCAATCTTAGAACTTAACTGTAGTGGGCTTAAAGGTAAACTGATGGGTTTTTATTGCGTCACGACTATTGCTGCTGAATTCAAGGAGAGGTGGCATACAACTGGCTATTTATCTTGAGTACCGTTTGTTGAAGAAGTGAAAAAACAGTGACAAGAAGAAAACGTTCTTACGGTGTTCAAGCGAACCTATTGATTTCGCTTGATTTGTTTATGTCAACGAAAAGTTTTATCGCACGGTTTTGTATTCTATCTAGCAAGGTAGTTTTAGATGCACCATACCAGATATGACAAATATACTCAAGTTTAAAGCGCATAAAAGCCCAGTAGATAGTAGCCAGATTAGAAACAGTGAAATATATCATGCACCGGGTTAGAAAACCTAAACATTTCGCAGCATTTTTGGCGACGGTGTGTGGTTATTCCAACGAAACTTGTCGTGAACTCACATACTGAGAATTGCGAGTTTTTCGGTTTCCTCGATGGAACTGACATTCATTAATAATGGCCGAAGGTTACTATTTTGTTTAGATGACAGAAGAGAGTATTGAGTTCTGAATTTAAATCTTAATTGATTTAGGCAAGACAATATGAAATGTCTTTGAATTAACGTGAACACCGCCAGCAGAGGGTATAATTCGACGGCCCTCTTCGGACACAGATTATTTAAACGACAATCAACGTCCCTCTTACACAGATGTGTCAGTATTAACTCAATGGTTAGAGCAGGAACCATCTTATATCCCTGCCGATCTTTGGTTCACGACAAGCGGCTGAGACATGCAACTCCATTTAGAACACATACTCGCACCGGCTACATCAAGGGATACTGACATACCAAAGAAATTGGTAACACCAGAGGACAACTGATATACCAATGCTCTACTCGCATTTGGGTAGTAAACCATACAGCCACTACGTAGGTCAACCCCAGAACGATATTGGGTCCTCAATCAAAGTTGGCACAGACTAACCACCTAACCTTCAAGGAGATCAACCTCATCCGTGGACTTAAACCAACTGCCGTAGTACCAACGCGACCTTGGTGAGATCTCACATCAAAGGCCTCAGTTCGTTCAGTATAAGTGCTTGGGCGAAGGAAAGCTAACCCTGGGAACCTCGAACCCAATCATCTGTAACTAGAATAGAAACTATCCCAGGCACTTCACGGTCCTGCAGTTGTACGACTAGGCTGCTAAATACGAAGACAGTACCCTTCTAGACATTCTAAGTACTAGAAGCCTTGCCATATTTATATGTCGAGCTTACCAAGTGTCAAACCCATCGATGAAGTATCATACAGCGGTCACCTAGGGGCAAGGCGATATGTACACATCTCAAAATCATTTTTGATTTGCTGACATTTGGATAGAGAATAAAGTTTCATTCATGTTTATTTTTTATAAGTGACAGAAGTCTTCAACATGTTTAAGATTGAGGATGCACGAACTCACTTTATGTGGCGTGCAAAAGCGGTGGGTAGCCTGCAAATGATAGGCTGGCACAAATGAAGGAGGCCACTATCTAAAGACCGTATTGGTTGGCGTAATAAAGCTTCATTTTAGGCTTTAGTCTTGTGAAGTTTGTTCAAGACCATGACCATGACAATAGTTCTATCCAAATCCAAGTTTTTCATGCTATGTTTTTATGTATTGAGAGATAAGAATTTAGAGATTAATTAGTTTTATTTAATAAGATTCCTGGTTAGTAAATAGAATTGAGAGGGAGTGAGAGACAAGAAGGAAAATCAATTCTTCATTTGCATGCAGCATCATCTCAAGGTGACTAACAACAATAACTGAAGCACAAGAACACAACAATTATCACAAATCATTCATTCTTTAGTGTAATTACAATTTTGTTAAATGTAAGCATAATATAATACGAGTAGTACAGTTAATAGAGCAATACATTGGGAGAGTTGTGTTAAAATATGGAATAGCATTCACACATTAACGTTCACTCGAGCATAATAACAAGTAATGACCAAAAGACAAAAGAAAACATTAAGAAGACAACACAAAACAGCAAAGAGAAACAAAATTATATAGTAATTGTAATCTTACTCAGGTGACAAATACCTCGAAATAGTATATCGATAATAAAACTACTGCAAGAAGATGATTTTTTAATATTAGTACCATTTGTGTTCAACTCATCCACAAGGTGTCTACCATCATCATCGCGATATGTGGAATCGCGACTTGTCGAGAGGAGGCTGCATCCAAAAAAGAGACAAGAACCAAAAACAAATGAAAACAAAAAAAAAAAACAAAAAGAAAATGATATTGGAATTGAAGTCATTTGCGTTAATCGAAAATGGATGAAATGTAATTATAAACTAACCTGGTTCTTTTTGGTGGCGCTGGCGCTTGCTTGCCTTGTTTGTTGGTGGTGCGACGCATTTGCACGTTACCTTTAGCTTGGCTGGAAAATGTGCTCAGTTTGGTCGAAGCTGAGCCGGTTTCTAAGCCACAAGAAAAACAATGCAATTAGTTTTAGTTTTTGTGCAACAATAACATAACTTTTGATTGAACAGACTCACCTGAAAGCGGCGTGCTCGCCTGCTGATCGTGATGACCACCCACTAATCCCCCTCCTCCACCACCACTTCCACTTCCTCCTCCTCCACCACTACCACCACCACCACCAACTCCACCCATATTCATTTGTGATTTTTTGCCCATTTGCGGCGTTAGACTCTGTGTAGCATTCAATTGTTTCTCGACCGCTTCAGTTATCGATGATTCCTGCAGATGATCGAAGAAAACGAAATTCACATCATCACGCCCAACATAATTGCCATGACATGATCAAAGCTCAATTCCATCATCGTCATCATCATCGTAATCATCATCATCACCATCATTATAATCATCATCATCATCATCATCATAATGACAATGCTCATCACCATCATCATCAACATCACCCACCTGAAACATATGCTCCAGAGCATGATGGATGCTCTTAAATGTCGGCCGATCCTGAGCATTCCATTGCCAGCATTGTCGCATTAGATCGTAAACTTCGGGCGGACATCCCGGTGGCCGTTCCATGCGATAGCCCTTTTCCAGCTTATGGAATACATCTGTCAAATCGATACCCGGATATGGTGACATGCCATACGTTGCTATCTCCCACAAGAGCACACCGAATGCCCACACATCCGATTTGGTGCTAAATTTATTATATGCTAGTCCCTCGGGGGCGGTCCATTTAATGGGGAACTTTGCACCCGCATGCGCTGTATAGGTGTCATCACGCATCAGGCGTGCCAAACCGAAATCGGCCACTTTAACCAATTTGTTATCACCGACAAGGCAATTGCGCGCCGCCAAATCTCTGTGTATGTAGTTACGTGATTCCAAGTAGCTCATACCAGATGCTATCTGTGTGGCCATGTAAAGCAAAGCGACAGCGTCAAGTGTCTCACGGCCAGCGGAACGTAGAAAATCCAACAAATTGCCATGGCTCATAAACTCGGTGATGATGTAGAATGGTGGCTCGCGAGTGCAAACACCTGTTGGATAAATGTTGATAAAATGATGATGAATGGTAGACCAAAGTAAATCCAGTTGAAAATGCAAGGAAAGAAGGAATGGAAAATCAACAGGGATTAGAATTTCAAAAAATTGTAATTATTTTAAATTGTGCCATACGTGATAATCGGTGAACATAACCGTAGAGCCTGGTAAAACAATTTATGGAAGTGTCAAAAAAAAGGTTGGATAGCAGAATTTAAAGCGCCTACTGCTTTCTAAAAGTACTCGAGAGACTGGGTTAATAACACTATTGCACCAAGACTCAGAGAGAAGAAAATCCCTATGTTGACATCCAGTGGGTAACGCTATCGTACATAAAGGGGACCGAGTATTTGCCGGTATAAGCAAAAAAGCCAGCACTGGTGGTCAGGGCACGATCCTGTCATTGGACGGTACAAAAGATCCCTAAAGGCGAAGGTACTTTACATGGGGGTCAACGGTATGAAAGTCCGATGACGGATGAGCCTATCCAGTAAGGCTAACGGCAGCAAGTATCCATATTGGTCGGCTACAAAAGACGTCTGTTTTCGCATAGTGGGCGTCCTATATTTGTATGTGTTCGGCCATTCAAAGGGCTTCTGTACCTGTCGAATCGAAGGCTTATTGCGTTATTAATCATATCCTGGAAAGCACCAACGGTGGAACGAGGAATGTTTTAAAATGAGACATGAAAACAAACGGTATCGAGTTTTTATGAGGTAGCCAAAACTTGGTGAATCCTCTACGGTCCTAACGACTGCAGCAAACTAAACATCGGATGTAGTAAACCGAACATCGGATTTGGGGGTGCGGTATCTTTCGTGTCACAACGGCAATCAAGGCGCTATAAATAATGAATCGACAACCAGAAACACAAGAAATCTTTCTAATTCTAATCAGACATTACCGAGTATGCACGAAAATTGGAGCATGGAACGCTTGTTCTCTGTACGGACCGGGAATATACGAGCAGATAGAACGTGAAATGATCCCGCTCATCAGCATTCTCGTTTTGAGTGAAACTAAATGGAGAGGTAAAGCTGAATACAGTGCAGCTCAAGACAGACTAAGATGCTGTACTCTGGAGAGGAGGAGATAGGCAGTGGGGAAAGATTGAATGGAGTGGAAATAATGCTGACTAAGGAAGCAAGGTCTAATTTCCTGAAAACCAGTATCGGCGAGGATAATTACAGCGAGGTTTAGCTACAATATTCGCAAATGCAGAATACAACAAAACCTCTTTCTACGCTCATCTTAACGCGGTATACAGCAACGTTTCGAAAGGAGACATCATTATCATCATGGGAGACTTGAATGCCATGGTTGGCCCGGACAACGTAGGACTCGAACGCGTTTTTGGTAGACATGGCTTGGGTTAGCGAAACATCAATAGTGATATGCTAGTTGACTTTTGTAACGCTCGCCAGTTCGTGGTAGGTGGAACTCTGTTTCCACACAAGATCTGCCACAAAGTCACCTGATGAAACCTAACCCCAAAAGCAAATCGACCGCTTCATTATACAAAAACGATGGAAGAAATCACTTTGCGATGTAAAAAATGAGGTAAGTGCGAACGCAGGAAGTGATCATCACCTGCTAGTAAAGCTTCAGGTTCCACACAAGATCTGCCACAAAGTCACCTGATGAACCCTGAACCCAAAATCAAATCGACCACTTCACTATACAAAAACGATGGTAAAAGTCACTTTGCGATGTAAAAATCATCACCTGCTAGTAAAGCTTCAGCTACAAAAAGCTGCTACCTGGCTACGTTCAGAGATTACAACAAGAAGAACAAAATTAATACGAACGCTCTAAGTGAGCTAAATTTCGTAATTTTGCCAACACTCTTAACGACATAGCGTCAAC
The DNA here is from genome assembly GCA_947095585.1 of Nephrocerus scutellatus. Classification (NCBI taxonomy): domain Eukaryota; kingdom Metazoa; phylum Arthropoda; class Insecta; order Diptera; family Pipunculidae; genus Nephrocerus; species Nephrocerus scutellatus. The sequence goes on along the minus strand of OX352765.1, from coordinate 28,656,731 downwards.
TGCAAATGTAAAGGTTAATGATTCCATTGAGATGTTGTGGAAAGTGTGTTTTTATGGAATCTGGATCTGAAACGGTGCCGAGGCAATCAAAGGATAGAGATCTCTGGATATCCCAAGACACCTGGGACAATAACACACACGGCAAAGTGCTCTAAATTAAAATAAATCGTGAAACTGATGCTCATCGGAAATTGATTCTGCGAATTGAGTACAGTGTAGTTCATTAAACAGAGCAGGGATCTGTTAAACGAGATTGGAAGGCCAGATTGGACGAGTTAGCGGAGAGCGCAGAAGACGCTGTAGGAAGTGGAAACACAAGGGAACTGTACAAAATCACTAAACACATTGTAGGCCAAAAAAGTAGCAACAACCACTCTGGGCTAGATATGAACGGGAGCTTTTTAGTGTCAACAAAGACCAATTGCGAAGGTGGAAGGACCACTTTTGTCTCCTAATCGATGATGACCAGAGTACAAATGCAAGTCATCAACCATTGGACATACGTAGGTCTTTCAGGGGCATTGACATCAGTCCTCCAACAAGTGCAGAGATAAAACCTACGATCCTACTTCTAAAAACAAGAAGGCAGCTGGACTGGATGGCATACCTGCCGAGTTCTTGAAAGCAGATCGCGACGTAGCGGCCTGTATTTTGATTCCGCTTGTTCAGGAAAGGCGATTTCAAGAACTGCAATAACTGGCGTGGTATTAAAGTTTTGTCTGTTTTGTTTCTAAAATGAATAGCATATATTGTCCTCAAGCAAATAAAGTCCATCATTTAGACTTCCCAAGAGATTAAGCGGGTTGTCGCAGCGGTCGATCTTACGTCGATCACATCAACACCTTGCGAATCATTCTGGAAAAATCGTCTGAGTTTCAATCACCGTTGTGCCTGATGTTCCCCGAATTTGTGAAGTCCCTCCATCGTGTCAATCGCGACTGCATCTGGAGATCGCTTCCTGAGTGCGGCATTACTGACAAAATTGATGCTATTATTAAAGAGTGGCTGCCACGGTGGATACAAACGAACCACTTGGTATTCAATAGAGACCGTTTAATAAGCTAAGGCATTTGGACTACGCTGACGACATTTGTTTCCTGGCAAACAATACTGGCGCCCTTAGCCGAATATGTCAATCGATGCAACAGAATGGGGATGTGGCTGGCTTAAGGAATATTACCAAGAAGCCAAAAATAATGCACTAACAACAGCAGGTTGTTCTGATACAGGAGACCACCATTGAGGAGGTCACGAAGTCTAACTATCTGGGTAGTTTTGTGTCACTTGATGGTAGAATGAACCTGCTTTGAATGGAATCCTCAACGTGCAAGGCGAGTTAGTAGGCCTGGAACAACATGAAGTGTTTAACGGAAGTTCAGACACATCGTGGCCACAGCTAATGTATCGTATTGCGAACAGAGGGAGATGGAAAGAACTGGTTGTTGCCCTATGCTCCAGGAGGAGTTAAAGTATAGCAGCTAACAACACTTACCGGAATGAATATTATATATTATAGGGCGTCCAAAACAGGTCATCACACCCAAAATTGTCGATAATTGTGATAATTGATGATCGACGAGTGAAAGTGAAAGTGAAAGTGTGTGTGCTATAGGCATCTCACGTGAACGAATGGAGAATATATTGCATGAATACTTGGGAATAAGAAAGCTCACTACCAAATGGGCGCCACATTTGCTTTCAGTCGACAACAAAAACGAACGAATGAGTATTTGACGATGTTGAACCACAATCGTAATCAGGGACGTAACATGGATTCGTAGCAATACACCAGACACCAAGGAACAGTCAAAGAAGTAGACTTCTCCTGCTGAATCAAAGCCATAGAAGCACAAGATGGGTCTGTCTATCGTCCAACAAGCTGATAGTGTTTTTTGGGATGAGCATGGAATCATTGGCATCGATTACCTTTGGAGAATCGTTGGACGAAGTGTATATACGTAAAAGAAGACTATGTTAAAAAAATTTTTTTTTCTTGTCTTACTGGTCAGCCTATCCTCGTTACCTACTTACAGCTATACAACTCAATCGTAGACCAACATAATGGTATCAATTCATATGACTAAGTATTCCTTAAAATTAACATTATCAAAGCTTTGAGAATTCAGTTCGGTAACCGATGTGTAGAACCCTTAATGGGATCATATTTGCCCTTCTTCAGGAACATACATTTTCCTTCTTAATATATAGCATTATATAATCATTACAAAGCGCTTATTTATTTTAAATGACACATCTGTCACTCACTACGTTTTCTTCTTTTTCATTAAATCGATTTCCCTGTATCCCCCAGCAGGGACACGTTCTCATTTAGCAAACTTTCTGAATCTTCATTGCAAATCACATAATAAACCAATACAACAACAACAATATTCTTTGTTACATACCAATTAGTTGGACTAAATTTGGATGTTTCATCTCCTTCATAATGGCAGCCTCCTCGAGGAAATCCTTCAGTGCCATTGTGTCCTCTTTAAGAGTTTTTACGGCCACCGTATTGCCGTATCGCTTCCAAATGGCCTCGTACACCTCACCGTATTGGCCACCGCCCAATTTATGTTTCATCACAATATCCGTGCGGCAAATTTCCCATTCATCTGGTTCGGGACTCAAGGGGAATACTGTTGGTTTGTTCTGCTTTGGTGCTGGATACAATAGTGGCGTAATCAGTCCGTGTCCCTCATGCGGCACACTATGATGATGTACAAGTTCGGCGAGAGTATTGAATTTGGCCTCGGCAGTGACGAACACTTTGCCATCAGAATCTTCAGAGATGCGATAATGATAGACACGTCCTTCATATCTGCAGCAAGGAAAGGCAAGAAAAGAATAGCAAATGCAAATTTGTTCATCAATCAATTCATGGTGGCATCATGCACCAACAACCCACCCACCTTAAGCTAATACTTCGCTGGCCCGGTGAACTCTCACTTTCTCGCACAAGAAAACTTCCATTTATTCCAGAGCTAAGCAAATATTCAGCAGCATTTCGCGAGATTGGACCATGATACCACGAGTGCTTCTCCAGTGAATTAAGTGGCGTCACATAATTCGACGGTACCCATCCGACATTGCCCGAATCCGAGTGGGCTTCACACCATTCGCCTGATTTGTTGTATGACAGAATTCTGACTTGTTCGCCTTTTTTGAGGCTGAGTTGATTTTCCCCGCCAGCTTGGAAATCGTACAGAGCAACGAAAAGCTGTGGATCATCTTCTTCGGGACCTGGAGCCAGTAGGTTTTCTTTGGATGTCCATCGATGTGCTGACTCGAAGCCAGACGTTGTTGAGCTGGGACCTTGACTGTGGCTCTGTGTAGTATGCAGTGAACTATCCTGACTCTGTGACAACAGATCTGTATCAGAGTGAAGCGTCGAACCGGGTGGAATGTGTGGCAGCGGACGTGATTGCAGAAGAGCCTCTGAAAAGGGAAAAATATGTAAAAACCAATTACTTGAAGTGTTAGAGGAGGGATAAAAAATGACGAAATCAACTTTCATGTGCTTCTGGATGTCTTCAACATGGGCAAACGACATAAAATTTAAAAGAAAATAGCATTACTCTTTTGTGAAGATGCACATTTATATCCTAATTGTCCCTTTCACTCACGCACGCACCCTTGTGACTCTAAAACTGTGACGAAATATCAACATACCAATTCAGTGGTTAACAATTTTTTAACAAAGACATAAACCATAATGGGAGCAACACTTTCACTAATTCTCAAAATCTTAATACATAAAAAAACAACCCATAAAAATTTAAATTTTTCTTGTAAATTCTCTAATCGCAGATACACACACAAACACACACACACACACACACACACCAAATGACCCACAGCGAAACGCCGAATCCAAAGCGGAGGCAAGAGCAACGCCAGTCCTCACGTAAGCCTATGGTAATAGCGACGGAAGAAAAAACCCAGGAAAAGGGTATTAAAAATGTTAAAAAAACTGGAGAAGGCGAATGGACAAAAGTCGTCGCTAAAACTAAAAATAAAGTGAAGTCAGACGCATCTGCCAAGAAGTCCGCCGTAAAACAAAAGCCAATTATAAGAAAGGCAAGACCTGACGCCATAGTCATAGAAGCGAAGGGCGAAATATCCTATGCTTAGATATTGCGCAACGTGAAGGCTGATCCAAAACTAGAAACAATTGGAAAAGCAGTATCTAGGATCAGAAGGACACAAAAAGGTGACCTCTTAATTCAATTGAAGGAGACAAGTGACAAGACAGCGGAATTTAAAAGCGTCATAAGCGAGGCGTTAGGCGAACAAGCAAACGTAAGAACCCTCACCCAACGCACTAGCATCGAGCTGAAAGACATCGATGAGATCACCACAAAAGAAGACATTTGTGAATCAATCGAAGTCCAAGCCGGAGTCGAAGGCGTTACACCGTCAGACTTTATATCGCTGAGGAAAGCATATGGTGGAACCCAAACGGCGACTATCAGCCTTCCAAATGCAAAAGCAAAGAAGCTGCTGGAAGTACAGAAGATAAAAATCGGGTGGGTAGTGTGTCGCATCCGCGAACGGACACTCCTCAAAAAGTGCTTCAAATGCCTGGAATTTGGGCACATTGCCAAGCAGTGTAAAAACGGAGAAGATCGCTCCAAGCTGTGTAGAAGATGTGGGGATGAGGGCCACATAGCTAAGTCTTGCGCAAAGGAGCCTTCGTGCATGTTCTGTAGAAAGGAACACCCAGAAGATGCGAAGCATGTAGCGGGCAGCAGCAAATGCCCAGTCTTTAGGAGAGCTATCGCCAGCAGAAAAGTATGAAGGTTATCCAGATAAACCTAAATCACTGCGAGATAGCACAGGATATCCTGTCACAGACGGCTAAAGACGAGAGAGCGGACATGATTTTAATAAGCGAACCGTACAAATCTCGTGACATCAACGCTTGGGCATGTGACAAAACAGAAAATGCTGCAATATGGATTTGCGGGAGACATGCCTTCCAAGATGTAGACGGGCAGGCGGAGGGCTTCGTACGGGCAAAAATAAATGGAATCAACTTTTATAGTTGTTACGCAAGACCCAGCTGGACGATGAGCGAATACTCAGCAATGATAGAAAATTTAACGGCCGATGCTCGAGGAAGAGCTCCAGTGGTTATAGGCGGAGACTTCAATGCCTGGGCAACAGACTGGGGCAGCAGATTTACTAATACCAGAGGACATTATCTGCTAGAATCTTTCGCCTCATTAAATATAGGCATAGCTAACACGGGACGAGCAAATACGTATCGCAAAGCAGGAAGGGGATCGATCATCGATATTACCTTCGCTAGCAGTTCCCTCCTGCGGATGATAAAATGGCGCGTCAGCGAAGACTATACGCACAGCGACCACCAGGCGATTGTAATTGAAATTAAAGAAAAAAAAGCCGTGCATCGCCCAAAATTAGGGGGACCTAAATGGAAAGACAAGTTCCTTGATAAAGAAATGTTTGAGGAAATTATAAACTCAAGCTTCCTAATCGAAAGCGGAACATCTGAGATCCTGTCGCAACAACTTACCAGTATAATCACTACAGCGTGCGACGCAGCTATGCCCAGGAGAAGACCTAGCAAGAGAGGTGTACACTGCTACTGGTGGAATGTGCAGATAAAAGCACTGAGAGCTGCCTGCTTACAAGCCAGACGTAGAGTGCAGCGATCAAGAAGGGGATCAGACATTCAAGAACGTCTTGATATGCTAAGATTAGCTAGACGAAATTTAAAAAATGCAATTAAAGAAAGCAAGTCGAAGTGCTTCAAACGACTATGTGACGAGGCGGACATCAATCCCTGGGGCACAGCATACAAAATAGTTATGGCAAAGCTAAAAGGCTGTAAGACCCCGCAAATATCATGCCCAACAAAGCTTAGGTCCATCGTAGAACACCTATTCCCGAAAGGACCATATACTATGTGCAACATAATAAGAGAAATTAGCACAGAAAGTATTCCAAGGCTAACAGTTGATGAACTCGTGAACGCAAGTAAAAGAATACGAGACAACAAAGCTCCTGGACCCGATGGCATTCCTAATAAAGCATTGAAAGCCGCCATCCGAAGTAGACCGGACATGTTCATGACATGCATGCAACAGTGTCTAGATGAAGGAGTTTTCCCTGAACCTTGGAAACTGCAGCATTTAGTATTGCTTCCAAAGGGAAACAAACCACCGGGCGAACCATCATCGTACCGCCCAATATGCCTACTAGATACACTGGGAAAGATACTCGAGCGGATCATATATGACAGATTGCTTAATATAGCGGATAATAAAGGAGCACTGTCAGATCATCAGTTCGGGTTTCGAAAATCGCGCTCGACCGTCGACGCCATAAAGGCGGTGGTCAACATAGCAAAGAATGCGATTGAAGGAAAAAGATGGCGGTGGGGCACAAAGGAATATTGTGCAGTAGTGACACTGGACATAAAAAACGCCTTTAACTCTGCAAAATGGTCCTCAATAAGAAGATCACTCGCCAGAATGGATGCACCATACTATATAAGGAAGATAGTGTCAAGCTACTTAAGTTATAGAAGGTTGAGGTACGAAACCAATGAGGGTACAAAGTACTATAACGTCTCCGCAGGAGTCCCACAAGGATCGGTGCTGGGTCCCCTTCTATGGAATATAATGTACGATGGAGTTCTAAGACTAGCATTACCACCAGGCGTACAAATATTTGGATTCGCTGACGACATCGCCGTTGTCACAGTGTCAAAGACAATCAATGGAATAGAGTCAGCCACGAATGAAGCAGTCGGCCAAATCAAAAAATGGCTAGTATCCGTCGGTCTAGAATTAGCCGACCATAAAACGGAAGCAGTCCTGATTACCAGCCGGAAAAATATAGAATACATAAATATACGAGTTGGTAACCAGACTATTAGATCAAAGGATTTTGTCAAATACCTAGGAGTAATGCTTGACAATAGGCTCCGTTTTAAAATACACGTGGACTACTCGAGCAAAAAGGCTTCCCAGATGCAGGCAGCATTATTCCGGATTCTGCCAAACGTTGGAGGACCAGGATATACAAGGAGGGTCCTAATGTCTAGAGTAGTCAGCTCAGTCCTCCTTTACGCAGCCCCAGTTTGGGCGGATGCACTGGTGACTAAAGAAATAAGAAGAAACTTATCGTCTATATACAGACTCAGTGCACTAAGGACGATCAGCGGGTTCCGAACGATCTCCGATGATGCTGCCCTCGTTATAGCAGGAATGGTTCCAGTAGATATCCTCGCAGATGAAATGCTTAGGATCTACAATAGAAGAGCCTTATCACAACAGGACCAACGAACAATCGAAATGATCAAAGAGGAAGAAAAGGCCACCTCAATGGCTGTGTGGCAAGACCGGTGGGACATAAGTTTGAAAGGAAGATGGACCTACAAACTGATCCTGAACATTGAGAATTGGACAAACCGATCTCACGGTAACTGCAACTACCAATTTACGCAGTTTCTGTCAGGCCATGGCGGCTATCGAAAATATCTTTATCGATTTGGACACGATAGCTCACCTTTTTGCCCAGATTGTCCAGACATAGAAGAAGACACAGAGCATGCGATTTTCCATTGCAGACGCTTCAGAGAATGGAGAAGCAACCTGCCAAGTCCACACGTCCTTTTAGAAGAAATGCAAAGATCCGAGGATAAGTGGACAGAAGTGTGTGTATTCGTAACGAAAGTGCAAAACGAGCTGCGAAGAATCGAAAATATAAGGCGATTAGCAGCAGCAGAAGATGCAGAAGGCATAGAGTAATCTGCTAACCAGCCCCGTGATGTAATACCTAACGGCAGTCCCATGGGGAGAGTGGTTGAAGAGTGTAAGGAGGGTTTAGTACGTATGCGTAATTCCTGGTACGAACATTCAGGTTTACGAATCGTGCATGCTAGTACCCCTGGAGGGCTCTACTGGTATCTTTTAGAAGATTCCCCACCTTTGGTACAGCCATAAAAAAAAAAACACCAAATGACGCAGCGGCAGCGAACAGCGCTGCTCACAAAGCACAGAGCTCAGACTTTGCCGTGATCTGATGCGATATAGCGATATTTAAAAATTGTATATTGGGGTCCCCAAGGGGCCGATCGCTCCAAATTTTTACAAAAAGTGTTTTCCATCGAAGACACGCATGTGTACAAAATTTAAAGAAAATCGGGTAATTGCTTTTATAAAACTTGTATGGGTGCCCCCCGACTTCGGGGCCATTTCACTTCCAAATTTTTACAAAAGGGCCCGATCGGTTCAAAATTTTTACAAAAAGTGTTGTCCATCGGAGATACACATGCGTATAAAAATTTGAAGATCGGGTAAATTTTTTAAAAAATTTGTATGGGAGCCCCCCGACCCCGAGGCCCGAGGTGACCCAAATTGGAAATACACATGTGTGCAAAGTGTGAATAAAATCGGACTTTAGGAAGTGTGTTAAAAATTGATCACAAGATTCTGCCCACCAGCCAGCCGTGGCACACGAAGTTAGTATAGAGAATTTAAAAAGGATAGCCATTTACATGAAATTCTGCCATTAAGGTTTACCCTAATTCGTAACATCATTTCCGTAATTTTTATCGATTAACCAGACTTTCGACAGAGTGAGCGTGAAACACGGTTACACTTTACCTTAAGCAGCCTACAACCTGCTTCTCTAGTATGCCATAATGTACGATAATGCAGGTGACATAGCCATTATCGACCTGAGTAGATGATACGTGGTACATAGTACATGAAAACATCTAGTCGGTACTCAATTTACGGCAAATTAAACAAAATATTAACAAAACCGGAAAATATTCCATCAGGAGTTGTTAAGGGTCGTTAGCTGCTTCAGATGTGCTTCTGGCTGCCATATAAAGGTTCCACAGATAAGCAATACTCGAACTTAAGAAAGAGCAATACCTTTGAAAGAATGCGCTATGAATCGTAAAGTTAGAAGGAGGACTATTAAAGATGCATTACGATCTACGATGACTTGATTGTTTAACTCAGCAAAAAGAAAATCCGAAGAAAATCTGGTATTTTTAAAAAAAAATTTGTATGGTAGCCCAAATAATAATAATAATAATATTCGGCGCGACAGACCATTGCGGTCCAAGGCCTAACTTCTCGCGACCATTTGTGCTGCACATGTTAATTTTTGGACACAAATGGAAGGGACCTACAATTTAAGGCCGGATCCGAACGGCGAATTGAGAAGCTTTCCGTGACAAGGTATTACTCTCGGAACGTTTGTCACCCATTCGCGAGAGGTGGGACACCGTGAAAAATACTTTTAGGTGTTGCTAGGATTCGAACCTGAACCTCCTGCTCAGTAGCCATGTGCACTTCCACTGAGCCACGGCGCCCAAATAGCCCGCCAAATTTTTACAAAAAATTTTATCCATCGGAGATAATGCGTATAAAATAATCGGGTACCGTTTTTTTTTTAAATTTATATAGGAGCCACCCTACCACGAGGCCTGAGGGGCCCCAAATTTTAATAGAAAGTGTTGTCATAGGAGATACACATGTGTGCAAAGGGATTTAAGAAGTGGGTTCAAAATTTATCACAACATTTGGTGTGCAAGCCAGCCAGTCAGCGACGGGCACGCGAACTTAATATAGAGAATTTAAAAAAGCTGAATTTTTCTGATAAACTTAAAGCGGATGTAACAACCTAAAGGAAATTGGAAAAACTTTCCCCTCAACACCTGAGGGATCCATTTACAAATTCCAATCTTGCAACTCCTCCCCTCCTTGCAATGAAAGTCAATATTTCATTTGTTTTGTTTTTTTTCTCAACTGAACGAAAAACACACAACAAATAAAATAAAAACATTCCCCCCCAATGTATAGACGGAAAATCATTAATAAATGAGTAATTTTCACCTTCCATGTTTCATGTTCCACCTTTTCAAATTGGAATCCGATACGCAAATGTACGACACGATAATCCTGCATTAATTTCCTTTAGGCGGCAACAATTGACATTGGAGCCGTGGAATTGCTTCGGCAACTTCAATATAAACGAGTACCATGGGACAATTCAACAAATTATTAATTTAAATAAAATGGAATCGAAGAAATTTACTTCGATGGTGGAAGTGAGATGAACTGATGTGTGGGGATATTTACAATATGAGTAGAACAGCGACTTGGTTGGCCATCAGTGGCATCATCCAACGTTAATAAATCCGTGTCGGTAGGTAGCTCCCTTGATGGTGTTCATTGTGTTCCACTTCATTTGCTGCTGTGCTCTGGTTTTCAATTACGAGAAATGAATTCTTTGCAATCGGGTGATGGATGAGTAGTCAGTCAAACAGATGGCAAATCAATGGCAGAGCTGTTGTTCTGTCGGTTTTATTCAATTGAAATGGAAGCATTGAAGAATGCCATTCAGAGGACGGAATTTATTAAAGAAGTAAATCTAAAAAACTTAGTTTTCGGTACAAACTTTTATGCATACATATGACGCAACATGCGACTCGCGACACGCGTCACACCCGAGATCTCAGAAACGCCACCCGAGACTAAGCAACTCACAACATTTCAACTATCTAGGACGTGTGAAAGGTGGTTAAAAACCGTTCGGCCTATTTCAAGGATGAACCCACTTTCCACTTTACACACATCACACGCGCCTCACAACACGTGTCACGCGAGATCTCATAAAAAGCACATGACACTGCGCTGTTCACTAAATTTCAGGTCGCGGTAAAGGTGGCAAAAAAAGGGATCACACAGAAGTCGAAAAAAGTGACAATATCGTTGTCTTAGAACGAAAATGTTTCTCAATAATTATTGAAAAAGTGACAGTTTAAAGCCGAAACGTTGGTAATTTTGTGAAGAGAATGTTTCTCAATAATTATAACTGAAAGAAAAGTTTGAGAATAACTGAAATAGTTGATGCCATGGTTTATGGCTCTGTTGAAAGTTTGTGAATCATTGCGTGAGTGAGTGAAACAGTGATAGTTATTATATAGATGTCGTGGGATCCGTCGGGGACCCTTCCTTATCGACGACAGTGTCGGTAGGATGTAGGAGAGATTTTCAAGACTTGTAGGTAAAATTCGTTTTAACACAAATACATAAAACTTGTGTTTACAGCTGATGCAGGATATGCTCTTTAAAGCCCTTTCGATCAGTTTTCCCTGATACTCCTGAAAGTAGATTCAATCAAAACCATCGTAAAGGACGAAACATCGTAAAAAGGACAATAGGAGTATTAAAAAACCGATTTTGTTGCTAATAATGCAAGAATAATGCACTACGCCCCCAAAAATTCAAATTCACAAATTACTTTAAATTTTAATTAACAATTAGCAAAAATTCACAAATTTACACTGGTGATTACTTATTGTTCACTTATAACACTATTATTCACAAATGCGTAAGCTCTATCTACTTTTCAAGTTATACCATCTAGCAAATACCAGAACATACTGGTATAATCTTATATGAAACTTTTCACATAATTTTACATACAAGTTCTCAAGAATATTACTGAGCCTAAAGATATGCAAAGATTTTTGGTAACTTCTTGATTCTAATACAATTCAATACAATGCCTATTTTAATATACAATTGTGTACAGAGAAAAAAAAGCTTTCTTTTTACATTTTGTAGCAATATTCTAGAGATATAAAATCCTACAACAATTCCCTGCAGAGCGTATTTGTATAATATTTATACGATACAATAACATTCATATGAGCAATGCGCATCTTAGCGAAATCCAAACATAAATTCAGACTAAATGATGAGGCAAAAATAAATATTCCAGTCAATGAGCATATATCTGGCGATGTATGTAGTTAGTTGGTTATGTCGATGACTACTCCTAAAAGGCTTATGTGCAGAAGAAGAAAAATTATTTTCCCAAGTACATAAGCCGTAAAATGATGGATTTACGGAACTCCTATTTACGAGGATCACAAAGAACGTTTGACAAGAAATTCTTGTAATGGAACCGTTAATATACAGCATTAAAGGGTTAGGTAAAAAAATACGAATAGATTAAGCAAAATGACATTTTGAACTACATGGTCATTTGCTTTTTTAAAGATAGTCGTTAGATTGAAAAAGTGCTTGGCATTTTCGAAAAATACAAACTTCTTTAGGGGCTCTTCTGTGGGTGGCATGAGTGCAGACGAAATCGGGGTACAGTTGGTGTGTAAAAGTGCAATGGAATCTTTTTAAAACGAACAAGCTTCAACCATTTTTTAGGAAGATTTTCAGATTAACATACAAAAGGTCAAATTCTGGCAAGACAACGAATCCTTTTGCGGCAAGTAATCCCTAACCATTCGATGGTTCGAAGAAAACTCCGTTGAGCTTTTTTTATGCGATACGCCGTCCCCGGATAAGAACCCATTTAAGAACCTTTTAGGTATTCTTAAGCGTAGCATCTGGTAGCACTTAATTACATCAAAAGCTTTGCTGTAAATTGTTTTGAAGTGTGCGAAGTGTGCGATGCAATTACTTCAGACGAATACTGCAGGCTAGGCTAGTAAGGCCAATGCATCAAAGAATATCAGCTGTAATTGAAGCCAAAGGTGGCCACACAAAACTTCCGTTTTCAATTAAAAAATGCATATTTATAATGTAACTGCGTTCTTTTATTTTTCCAACTTGCCGCTTTGTGAAGATATGACGATTCTTATACCTTTAGCCAAAGCAGTACCTTACGCTTCCCCTTAAAAAAACGAACTTTGTGTGTTGATCAAGTTACTTTACTTTTTGTCCACATGCGAAGGGGGTTAAAAAATTCGTATAGCGTCTTTAGTTTTTTTTTAAATCATACGCTGGAAGGATGGCTAAATGCGATTACCTTTAGCCTAGAAATGGTGACCGGGAAATCGTAGATATTTATGTAGAATAGGGGAGATATCTACTATCTTAGTACAAGTACAAAAATATTGATTTTTGGCACAGTCCTGTACTTATGTTACTTTAAAAATGGTTTAGCATGAAATGGATTACACAAACTATATTTATAAGATATGTATAAATAAAAGTTATCTCTATTGGTTCTTATTTAGAATAGAAGCCTTAGGTTTTGGTTTTTTGATGTTTTTTACTATGGCTGAAATCGTACCTAATTGGTCGTTCACAGAAAGTTCTTAATGAGATTTGTATTCCAGGCGAATAAATGAGTACCTGAAAGATCTCATTTCGGTCCAGTTCTCTTTTTATACTTTTTGTAAATGTTAACAAAAGATTCTAAAATTTTGCTCATGTCTGATGTATGCCGATGATTTTAAGTTTTTTTCAAGTATAATTGATTTCAATGGTTGTGAACGCTTTCAGGGAGATTTAAATAATTTTTCAAGTTGGTTTTCAATTTGGTGTTTTGCAAATATTACTAAATTTGCTAATATTGTTTTTCATAGAATTACACTTCCTTTTTTAGCAGTTTATACTGTATTCCTTATAATAGTTAAGCAATATAAGAACCTTGGACTAAGAGCTTTTCTTGCGACCAGCAGGAATTCCTTAGGAATTCTAAAGCGTAACTCTCTTGTTTTTAAATATCTGCACACATTGACAAGTATTTATTGTAGTCTTGTCCATTCTATTCTTGCATGTTTTCTTGTTATCTGGAGTCCTCATTCGCTTGTTCGTTCATTGCGTATTCAAAAAATTCAGAGAAATTTTTCTCTTAGCAATACTCCATTTGGTTATTCTAATCTTCCTTAGTTGAAGCCTTATGAAGCTATGTCTTTTTTTGGCTCTTTAGGCTTTCTACTGAAATTAAGTCTATAGTCTTTATCCTCGACTTAATATACGCGCTACTGTGGACTGTTGTAATATGATTTTTCATTTAATGCTGTATGATCCTGGACGTGCCTTAAGAGTTAGAAATATCGTCATATCTATAGTTGTAATTCAGTATAAACACTGAATTCAGTCAGTAACGAACTATCATGTGCGCCGTGGCTCAGTGGAAATGAGCATGGCTACTGATCAGGGGGTTCGTGGTTCGAATCCCAGTAACACCAAAAGTATTTTTCACGGTGTCCAACCTCTCGAATGGCGAATGGGCGACAAACATTCCGAGAGTAATATCTTGTCACGGAAAGCTTCTCAATTCGCCGTTCGGATCCGGCCTTAAATTGTAGATCCCTTCCATTTGTGTGCAAAAATAAACATGCTCAACACAAACGGTTGCGAGAAGCTAGGCCTTGGACCGCAATGGTCTGTCGCGCCGAATATTATTATTATTATTATACGAACTATCATGTCCTCAAATTATAAACCTCATTTAATATTATGAGTATTTTCCTCAGTTTCCCATCTACTACACCTATGGAAATGACGCCATCGCTAACCAATCGTTTTAAAACAAGTCCCATTTAATTCTTACTGGTAGAAGCTGAGATATACGAGTTATCAAACTGATAAATGTACAAACTGACAAATGTACACACGCACGCTGAAAATGTTTTCTTGTCCTCTAATTATAAGCTACGCCCGTCAGGCTCGCAATTATAATTTTAAAAAAAGGTAAGTTTGCACTTTCAATAGAATACGCTAATCTTGGAAACCTCTGGACCGATTTTGTTCAGGTTTCCGCCATTGTACAGGGTTTTTGCCCCGAAGGTTATAGTCTACAGTTTTCTGGTCAGTTGGGTGGACTCAGTTGGTGTGGGGTCACGGTCAATTGGGTGGAGGTAAGTGTGGTGAGTGGTCAGTTAGGGGTTGGTAAGTCGGCTGGGGGCAGCCAGGATAGGCAGGGTATTTCAGCTAGTATTTTATATATTTCAGCGTTTCTGTTGATAGAAGTCCTCGTACAAGTAAATAAATAAATAAATTAATTAATTTACTGTTTTACTTTAAAGTTCGAGATAACCATCCCATCAAAAATAAACTTAGTTTTTTAAGCTAAGCGAAACGTAAAAATTGCAAGCAATTTAAAAAAACCTATAACCATACAACTTTTTAAAAAGCTAATGAGAACTTGTACGCCAAATATACACGCACATCAAAATCATTAAAAATATGTAACAGAAAATCCAACGCAAGGTTGACTCTCTCAGGTTTTTACCAGCCAAGTGGGGACTTAATGTTAACTTTTTTTTCTTTATCTAAGCGTCCATTGATTTAAACTTGAGCTCTTAACACAGTCCAGTTCTAAGTGACAAGTAGGCGGCGAAACACTAAAGACGATTCACCTGAACAGAATTCCAAACAACGACCACTTGAAGCCTTCGGCACCGACAGACATTGTGTGCAATTGATGCATCGCACTCTTGTACCACAACCACATCTATCCCACGTGAATTAGATATGTTTTATGCATGTATGCATGTGTTCCAAACGACCTTGCTGCTTTTGTGAATAAACTGACTTATAGGGAGAAAGAAGACCGCATTCCTTCTTGGAATCGGATATAGGTAGAATAAGAGTGGCATGATAGGTATACGATCTAAAAAGAGCATACGACATAGCATAAGCATAAAGAATGAAGCATAGCCAACATTGAATATCTATAAGTATGAGTAGGCATGAACAGGAAGGTATTTAAGGGAAATCCCTTTTGGAAACAGATAAACACTTAAACAAAAGACAAAAAGTCATATGGGTATATCTTACAAGCAGAAGAGCGACACAAAAAACCAAGAACTTGTTCACAGGATTCCATTCTGCGACGAACCGCAACCAGCAACCAGTAGGAAGACAAAGTTGCATTATAAATGTGGAAGAAAAAAAGAATATGGTGTTTAGTGTACTTGTTGGCAGCTTACTACACTCTTGTCTCCCTTCACGAAAACAGGAATGTGGTCTTCTTCTTGGTTGTTGTTTGAAAGATATTTTTGTGTAGGACAAGCGAAGACAAACTAAAAACAAATTATGCCCAAAAGTGCATTCACTGACTGTGCACTCTGTTCTTGTATGGAGGAGCAGAATGTTTGGTATTCGTGTTTGTGAAGAGTAAGTTGAGCCGGCAAACGACTATCTGACAATATGCCATCTACCTAAACTTATGCGCATTACAACCAACCAGATTTCAACGGAAGTCAAAATTAAGTACATAACTTTGTCCGGGATTTTTTGAAAGAAATAAATAATTTTTTATTCTTTCTACAGAACTTGTTACAACTGTGTATTTTATATCCGCAATGTGTAAATGTGGGAAAATATGGAAGAAAACTTCTGTTTTCCCAATTTCAGATGTTTCTAGTCAACCGTTGTCTGGATTAATGTTTTTCGGTGGCGCTGAAAGAATACCAAAAATACTCGTAATATATGTTCATATTTTTCCCGTTTCTTGAAACTATAAGCTCGACTTAAGTTTTAAACATTTCTTTACGGAGAACAATGCTTTCCATATAGGTGGTGCAATCAAAATTGACGAAGAAGTTGATCACAATACACAATTTTTTCAATTGGGACGCCCTATTTTGAAAATAGAGTTTTTCGGTTATGTATGAACTAACGTGCGACTTGTTTGACGTTTAAACTCAGCTATATTTGCCATTTAATGTAAGAAAAGTACACGCTTCAAAAACATTTGCAAATTATCAAAATCTTGTATCAAAAGCTAGCGTTCGTTTGCGACAACTTTACGTGGCTTAAGTTCAATTTTCGGTCGTCTGTGATATTGGTTTCTTATCTGGTAGTCAGTGAAGTGGGACGAGCCCGCGCTTTCCTAGCTTCCGCCATTAAGCATGCTCTTAACTATTCCCATCAGGCATTCGCCTCTTTCGAGAGTAAACCTAACCTCCCACGTTGCATGCCCAGAACGAACTGGGTCCCCAACCATAGTTGTCCTTAGACTCGGTCAACCTCAATGTCAACATTATCCGTTGGTACCAAACGCTTTCTTGGTAAGATCTAGTATCAATGTTCTCAGCTCCTTCAGAGCTGAGTGCCTGGGCGGTTGCAAAGCAGACCCGGAACCTCGAAACATAACATTTACCACTAGGACTTTTAAGCAAGCACTACCAAGCAGTCCTAGGCCGCCTAGAATAGAAACTATTCTAGACACTCAACAGGTCATACAGATCAACAGGAGCTACTAAATACGAAGGGACCACCCAAAAAAATTGTTGTCTAAGTACCAGTAGCTCTTTCTGTGTCGAAGACATTGCCCATCCCGAGCATACTCTAAGTACCCGCGGCTCTTTATATATTTTCCGTGGTAGAGCCCTGCACCATAACCATATTTAGGTTAAGATGCAGCTGGACCCCCCACGGGGATCTCTTATCTGGTAGAAATTTTTTTATCGAAATATGAACTTCAAATTTTCCCCTGCCAAAAAGACAAAGAAACGAAGGAAATGCAGTAATTATTCCAACTGTAGCCGCGAGAGTAATATGGGTCCCAAATTTATCGATTCCGCGTCGATCTTTGGAATCAGTTTGTAACCAGTTTGTGATGCATTTTTTCGTAACATAATAATAATGCATACATGCATTTAAGACAACTTTAAACAAAAAACTAAGCGCGAAGAACGCACCATCAACTGCAAGGTAACTTCAGTAACTTCAAATATACCAAAACTATTTCGATTTTCATCACAAAATCATTCTCGGCGATGAAGTCTATTTCTGGGTCAACGGCTCCGCAAGCAAAATTATCGTATTTGGTCTTCAGCAAACCGAAGCCACTTAGGAAGTGCGATGACTGGTATGCACGATTTTCATGCTAGAGGGGTCATTGAGGCATTCATCTTTAATAATGCTGGTAACGCAGTCACAATTAATGGGGACCGCTTCCAGACTAATTCGACTGAATATTTTTGAGAACAATTGAAAGAGCGCATTCACTCCTGAACGCGTCTGCTTGAAGGACATTTGAAGAATGTTGTGTGCAACAATTAATGGTATTTAACCCGAAATAAATTTGATATCTTAAAATTGTTGGTTATCTTTACACTTTATTTAAAAAACAAAATGGGGCGCTCTTAATGAAAAGCCCATTACAAAACGCTTTCGAATCGACCATTCATAGATGACAGACTTGTTTTGTAGCTGGATAAATGCATTATGAATAACCTGTTGAAGAAACATGAAATACATAAATATAATAGACAAAAAGGGCAACGGTAAGGAGAAGTCAATAAACAAAGTCTGTAGTTGTGAGTTCCTGACCTGAATAATTCGTAAGTGATTTTCTAATTGATTAGTTACTTGAAAGGACTTAGAGCTCGAACACCGACAGGGAATCTACTTGTAGAAGAACTAGCTGAACTCATCTTGACATATTAAAACGGATGAAGTTGACAAACAAGATGACTATTGTGTTCCGAACAGAAGGAAGAGTTCATTTTATTTGTAGAGAGTTAACAGGGCTTAGTTTTTCACAAATTGATCTCTCATAGGAGTCGGAGAAGTACTGCAGACTAACTGAAGCGACAAATATTAACCAAAAAAAGGAACGTACACTACCTCAATTACCATGACTACTTTAACGAGTTTCGGATGAAATTTCTAGCCAGAATAACCACCTACTTCGGTCGCCTTTAAATAATCTGCACAGTAGGTGTTTTAGTGGACATAATGAAGGAGTAATTGGTCAACTTGCGAAAGCTTAAATTGCAGGTTTTAAAGTACCGTTCAATTACTTACGGCAAATTTGGTAAAGTAAGGTAAAGAGTTCAATTATTTTTACCAATTAATTTTTTAGTTCTCCAAGATATAAAGTGAAAGCTTATTTCACTTAAAAGCTATCCTTTCAACGCGACGAACTCGATATTACAGTTAAAATAATTAGTTACCATTATTTTATTTAATTCAAAACATCGACCACAGAAAAAAAAATGGCTTTGTCTGTCAGTTGTCGTAGCAGCTATATGTATTTCGCTTTCGTTGAATTGGAATCCCCTTCCCGTTGCTGCACTATGGTGCGCTTACTTCCCTCTGGACGAAATATAAAAATGTTTCTTTTTTTCACCCAGAGAGAAAACTTCCGTCCGGCTTGCGACTGCTTGCCGCCGGCTATAGCAGAAGTTAAATTACCGCGCGCTGAGAGTATAATTTTGCAATGACTTTGGTTTTTTTTGTGCACAGATTTTCAAACAGAAATATAGGGGCAAGCAACAAAAATGTGCCATCTGTGTGGGTGCCACAATGATGAATATTCAGTTCTTGTAAACGGATTAACACGTTATTAACATTATTAAATTGAAATTTATTACAAAATTCATTAGTAATTATTAGTTGGGTACCGTGCCGTGGATAAATAGACAATTTATTTTAATCCAACCTAAGAAAGCTGACTGGTTCATATTTCAACTGGGTACTCAACCAAGAACGCGAGCCCTCACCCTCAGAAAATCGTTATTCAGCGAAGGATAAGGAAAGTCGCCCAAGTCCCGCGACAACTTAATTAGACTGACTTATCATTATCTAATTAACTGATTAACTACGACCAACTGATTACAGAAATCAATTTCAAAAGAATATTCTGCAAAATTTTCTGGATGGTCGCACATCATTAAAAATAAGAATCCATTGTATTCATTGAAATTTTAAAAATACATCACCGAAGAAGAAAATGAAGGCGGATTGAAAAGGCTGTTTAAAATTGTTAAGCCTTTGCGTCGAAGTATGCTTTTATAATTTAAAAAAAACGTAAAAATATTTAAATAAAAAACCGAAATACCATAATGACTTTACGTATTATTCAAATGAAGTTGGAGACCCTATAATATTTAAATACAACAATGTTATCAATCGCACTTTTTAACATTTAAGATAACATAATATGACAAATCATCTTCCCACCATCGACCCACGCTTCACCCAAATTTACTTTGTTTGTAGATTTAACAACTTATAGGAAACTTCGTTATTTTTATCGCGAAAATAATTGGCCATCTGTGCAAGCCATTTATCCATAGCTAAACAGATTCCATATCACATATCTTTCTCGCTATAAATGCAGAGAACATCCTTCTGTTACGAAGTTTTCCCAACCCAGCAAAACCTCAGTCTGACCAGCGTTCAATATTCTTGAGCGCTACAATTAATTTACAAATATATGATGCTTAATTCGGTCTCTATTTTTCTTATTTTCAATCTTTTTTAATCATACAGTTATAATCTTTACTGTGTATGCGTAGATCGAGCGGAACGTAATTAGGAAATGACGTAACTCGAGTGATGTGTAAGTCTGGAGTTTGCGAAGTGTACGATGCTAAGGACCGGTCGATGCGAAGAAAATCAGGAGCGTAAGTCGTGCGGAGCTTAAGTCGATCAGAGCGCAACTCGTGTGATGACGACGTGATGGACGTTGCGTGACAGCACGATGCATAGTTCTGGAAAATGCTTATATATTACAGAGCGTAAATCTGGTAGAGCGAAATTTAAGCAGATCGTAAATCGAGAGATGAGAATATCTGCAAGTTGCATAGAGCAGTAGAGTATAAGTTGTGTAGATTGTAAATCGCATGACAGCACGTAGTCCTGTACGTTGCGTTGAAATGAAATGAAACATGAAATGGTTAAATGTATTGGTAAGAGGATACTTACTCATAATGCAATTTTGGACTAGCCAAAGACATAAATATTACCAATTGATGATGACATATTGTTCAATTCCGAAGAAATCTGTGCTTTCACTTGACCATCGGTCAGGATTTATGTTTACCTTGCGCTCTGTATCGTTTTTGATGTGTAACATCTTAGGTCTCGGTATGTGGCATTTGGTGTGAATGGACAGAAATGTGAAGCAGAAATTAGGGGAAGCGCGCCATTTTATTTTTGAATTGAAACATTTATGAGGGCGGTAGAGTAAGTCGACATATTGAGTGATAGGTGCATAACGAAAAATTGCACCGGTGATCATAGCTCCGGAACGCCTGGAGCAATTTCGTCCAAACTTGATACACATATGACTTACAATATGGGATCAAATTCTGGTAAGACATCCCAGGACCCCTTGGGGTGGTGATAGAATGGGGCACCATATGACAAGACCGATGTTAGTGTCGAAATCGTAGTTTTCGGGGTCGCTGAGATGAATAGTGAGCAGGTTTGGCGGATGTCTTAGGGAGGACTTAAGCGTATCTTAAGGGGGTTGTCTTATAGGCGGTCTTGAGGTGGGTTTTAGGAAGTCTAGAGCGACTTTTAAGGGGGTTTTGAGATTGTCTTGCTCTTGGTGTTTGAGCAGGTTTTGAGATGGTCTTGAGGAGTGTTCGAGGAGGTCTTCAGAGAGTTTTGAAAAGGGGGTGCCTTGAGGGGGTCTTTTATATAAAGTACCGTTATGAAAATTATTTTGCACGATATAATATTACTTATCTGATACGAACTAGCACACACCAATCCTCGTCAGTCCCAGCACTCACACTTTTTTAAAAATAATTTTTCAAAAAATCTAATAATAGCTTATTGTTTGTTTGTTTATGGCATTTTCCAATACTAACAAATATTTTTTTACGCGTGAACCTATTAACATTACTTATACACTCATTTGTCCTCTTAATACATTTGTCGTAGTCATTAGGCAATGTGTTATAATGAAAACAAAAGTGACGGAAAAGAGGATTGCCTATTGTCATAAAATGTTATGAAGCTCACGTAAGAAATTAAGCTTTTCCACACCTAATCATGCGGCTATTTAATCCACGCACCTACTTTATTGGCAATGACACGTAATAAGATGGCATTATTACAGGTGTTTTCCCATAAAAGAAACAGTCGGTTGCCTTTGTTATTGGAAAAATGTATGGGAAATAAAAGGTTTGAAAAGAATACCAAGTTGAGACGGAAATTGTTACCATAGTAAATAAGTTCATTGTGTTGGACGTTCGACGCAAAAGTGGCGGGTAATGAATTTTAATCGGGTTTTTCGTCTGTTTGTTTGTTTTGCTAATACATACGAGTACATATAGAGATTAAGTTGGGGTTTCTTTTTTCATACAAGGTGTTGACGTGAACTGAATTTTACATTTAAACTCTGATATTTTAATATAACAAGTGCAGCTGCACCATTGCAAACGAATTGAAATCGAAACAGAACGATTTTTGGTCAAAGTAGAAAGTAGAGTAATGGCAAATTATTGTGTAAAAGTGGGACACTTTCGCAAAATGCTTGTTGGAATTCTGTTGTCTAATGAATCGTTTATCAAATTTAATTCGATCGAATGAAAAATAATCTGATGATTTATCAAACGTTCACTTGACATTGAAAGCCTCCAAATTGAATTTTAACTATTCATAACTTAAAATCAGAAAAAATTCCGCAAAATCATATGTTCTGAAAAAAGACTATTCAGTTTCATCCATCACAATATGTATGCCAATAATACGATTTTATTAACAATACAGAAAAACGACTGAAATGCGAAGCGAGCTAAACCTGGAAACGAATCTATAATTCCCAGCAAATACTCAAATATGTGAAGTAATAAAAAATATTAGATTTTTTTCCAATATGTACGAGGGTAGCTTGAAAAGTGATGCAAAAATTTTGAATGCTGAATAGCTTATATATACACTTCGTTCGACTTGTTTAAGAACACTTCTTTAGCTGCACGATAGTTATGTGGAATGAATTGCCTGATTCTGTGTTTCCGTATTTGTATGATCTGCAATCATTTAAGACACGCGTGCATAGACATCTCATCTTTTCCTCGACCTAATTTCCTAACGCCCACCCTTTTAGCGTGTGTACATTACATAAAAAAAATTCAGTTTAGGCGACTTTCGGCGTTAGTTTCTTAAATTCCCAAATCAACTGAATTTAAACGAATCAAACCAATATTTTATGTCTTATTATTTTATAATTTTGTATGCAAATACAACAACTTTATAAAAAAAACATGCATGTAAAAATATCCTAATCCTCTATTTACTTATTGGCTATGTCCACCACGCACAAAGTAATTCTAAAACGGTGAAATTTAACAGAGACACAACCATAATTGGATCTTTTAACGGAGACACAAACGGTAATAAGAGCAACACTTTTAAATAAAATTGGGAATTATATTAATTGAAAGACAATTGACATTAAATTGAGTAGTTAATACAAACAATGGGTTGGTTTATTCGTAAAACGGGCTCTAGACACACTCGTAAAAGAGATTAATGATTTTTGCAGAATTTCTCTGAACATTCCCAATTTAATTCACATGGTCATAAAGTGAATATTTTTGTTTTTTAAATACGGACAGTCCCCACAGCCGGACAGCTCCCGTAGCCGAAAAAAGTTACGTCCACATAGCCTTTCCATTTTTCCATACAAACATAATTCCTTAGCCGGACACTCCAATAACTGGACGCGGACACTATATTTCATAACATTTTGATCAAAATATCTCTCATAAGCGGACATAATTAATAAAAATCACAAGCAAGGATTGTATAAAATTTGTAGTTTCTCTATTAATACGACTTATGTTGATGACAACGAAATCGGTGATTCCCCTATTAACACAAATGCCCCTATTAACAAAAAAGGATGGATGACTCGAGAAATCATGACTAAATGGCTGCAGCAGTTGAACAGGAAAATGAGATCTCAGAAACTCAAAATTCTCTTACTCTCATCCAAGGGAATTAAACTTAAAAAATGTAAACATTGTTTTTTGCCTCCAAATTCAACTGCAGTTTGCCAACCCCTTGATCAAGGCATAATCAAGGCATAATAATTTTAATGTTCATTATAGAGGCTCAATATTAAAACACTTACTACCAAAACTTGAAGAGTTCAGCATCAGAGCTGGCAAAATCTATCAATTTTATTTAAGCTTTGTGCTTCATCAAAGCCTCTTGGGATAAAGTTGAAGCAATAACCATTTAACCATTGTGGACGCCGTGGATCAGTGGATAAGAGTGGTTCGTGGTTCGAATCCTAGTAACACCAAAATTATTTTTCACGTTGACCTCTCGCAAAAGTCTGACAAACGTCCGAGAGTAATAACTTGTCACGAAAAGCTTCTCAATTCGCCGTTCGGATCCGGCATGAAATTGTAGGTCCCCTCCATTTGTGTGCAAAAATATACATGCTCAAAAAATGGTCGCGAGAAGCCAGACCTTGGACCGCAATTGTCTGTCGCGCCGAATATTATTATTAATAACCATTTAAAACTCGTTTCGTAAAGCTGGATTCTCTGAAATTAATCATAGTCTTCCCGATTTTGATGCCGAGTATGATGAAAAAGGGCAATCAATCAATCGGTTTTGAAGAATTTCTAAAAATTTATGAAAGTCTCCTCACTGAAGATGTATTGGAATACAATTTGAAAAACAAAGCGCTACACCGGAGATGAATGAGTCTGAAGACGAAGCTCATCAACTTCGTATGATGAGGCATTGAAACAAATTGCCCGTTTGAAGCATTTTGCCAGAGATGACTTTATAGAATTTCACCACATGAAGTACGTAGAGATTCATATTGAAACTTAACATTTTAAGTTAAACCAATCCATGTCTAACCAATTGACTATAACTAAATTTTTCCAACCAAATTAGTAGTAGACTTTTAATTTTAATGGAATTTAAACATGTGTACAAGTATGTAAATATATGTATGTAATATGTGTATGTATCGTAATAATCATTCTAAAATATTCATAAATTTGTACAAATTATTAAATAAACGACAATTTCTGGTCATTTGGGTGACTCCAACAATAGATTTAAAACAAAAATTTTGTATCCTTCCCATAAGCGGACATCTCTCATAACTCGACAAAAAAACTGCGACGGTGGGTGTCCGGCTATGGCGAATTTCACTGTATTTCCAAACTAAGTATTGCGAAATATGGTTAAAAAGGACCTCAAAAACGAGAAAATGGCGGGATTTCAACGCATTACACGTGCCACGTGTGTATAGCTCTCGACTGGAATCCACAAGGAAGCCACCGAGTTGGCCGTCCTAGCAAGACATGGAAAAGGACAATAGAAAAGGAAGCAAGATCCCAGGGGATAGAGTGGCGTCTCTTGAAACCTCTGGCGATAAATCGAGTTCGTTGGCAGGCGTTTGTAGAAGCCCTACGCTCCCCCGCGGAGTAAAGGAAAGAAAGTAGAAAGAAGACACGCGCCACACGTGTAACGCGACACGCTTCATACGCGGAATATAAAAAAATATATTTTCGACTTAGAGACTCACAAAATTCAGCTCTCATGTGGAAGGTGGTTAAAAAGGATCTCAAAGAAGTCGAAAAAAAATGTTAACCCATCACACGCGTCACACGCTACACGTGTCATATGCGGATTATAAAAAATGCTATTTAGACTTAGCCACTCACAAAATTTCAGCTCTCTAGGTCGTGGGGAAGGTGGTTCAAATGGACCTCCAAAAGACCCACAAAAGACCCTCAAAGGACTCCTCTAAAGACCATCAAAAGACCCTCAAAAGACCCCCAAGAGACCCCGCAGAAGGCTCTCAAAAGACCATACCGAATTTCATACAAATCGGTAGAGAAATTACTTAGTTCACAAAATTTAAAAATGTAACACAATAATGTGACCAATACTGTGACTTAAAATCGCAAAAGAAAATTAATTTTGATTATTATTATTTTATTTCAAATAGTTTTTCACAAATTCACAAAATGATCACAAACAAATTTATTGAAAGTGGGAAAGGACAACTTCTGTCGGGTCAGCTAGTACTACATAATATATGAACCAGAACTCCTGCGTAAAACGTAAGAATATTTAAACACAATATTTCTTAGAGATTTTGGTTTCTTCTTTTTTTTAAAAAAAACTTTTAAAGCGCCCTCGCACAATCAAAGTACTCAATGCGAATAGAACAAATAACAATGACATTTCAAATAATTTTTATTCGCGGTTTCTGCAATGAGTGTCGGAGTACACGATCCGTATCGTATCTGTGTGTATATCGCGTATCGTTTCTTCCAATCATTATGTACGAGTACTTATGTATTTAATATGTTATTTGTTTGTTTGTATGTATATTAAACTTATAATGTTTTACTACTACTTTATGTACTTTGCAGTGCACAGCTGGGGAAAAATGTTGGTACGATAAGATCACTTTCCCACCGTAATGTGATGTGATTGAAAAATGAAGCAATACAACAGCAAAGCACAGTAAAAACAGAAAGAAGCAAAGAACCGAAAAGTGGGCTTGATATAAATGCTAATACGAGTATGTATATAATAACGATGCTATACTAACTGAATTTTTTTACCTTCAGTTTAACTAAACACCTACCTACTCGCCAAACTATTTTGTGTTGTATGTATTTATTTTGTTATTTAATGAAAAGTGTATTTTTTTTTTGTTACCTAAATTTATTTGATATTTTCCTGTATCACGTTCACGTGAAGTTCTGATCATCGGACCTATAACAGGAATAGAGAAAATGTTTTGTTAAATTGGAAAATATTTCTGGCATTTTGTCATGGATTAAGAATGAGTTTTTGATATTTGCAAAATATGGCTTACTTATGTGTTTGTATGTGTGAATGTATGTGTATCATGTAAGTATGTAAATGGAGGAAACGGATAAACTAACGAATATTTTTCTATTTCTACATAAATAGCATTTAGGCATGCCGCATGCCACTCCTATTGTTACTTCCTCCGATTCACATTTTTTCATCGGCGCCAGACGAGTAACCCATTAATCAGGTTTTTTTTTTTTTTTGAATTTTGTGCAAAGCTCAATGCATAATCACAGATACAAACGAGTATCTATTTCGGATCTATCTACACATTTGACAATTGACGAATTGTTTAGGGTTTCAAAGGTTAGTTTAGCAAATAGAGCCATCGCTGTGAGCGTAATGAAAGTAAATTTTGTAGATTCCATTCGAAATATGCATCCGTACTGTTTGTTAAATGAAATTCAGCGATAAGTTACTCATAACTTAAATACCACATTTTTGGAAATAATAATTTGTTAGAAAGCAATTGTCTTCTGAGTTTTATGAATTTCTCTAAATGCCATCTCTACCTTTGGTTGATTGTGATATTTTGTTCGAAAGACTGCGTGGAACAAATAATATAATCCATATAAGGGGTTGATTTGGACAAACGTAGTGTAAACGTTAGAAGCGTAATCTAGAGCGATAGGAATGCGTTGGAGGGAATTAAAAGAATTTTCAGACTCCCAATAGGAGTCACACACAAATGTCCTGTGACATAAGTAAGAAAAGCCTATTGAAGAAATAACGAAACCAAGCAGTGTCGACTATGTTATGCATTGCAGAAGTAATACGCCTGTTGTCACATTAATGAGATATATGAAAAGTGAAAAAACTGCACAAAGAACGCTTAATTCATCAACCAAAAGAACGAAATTTATTTTAAGATATCTATGCACGCGTGTCTTAAACGACTGCAGATCATACAAAGGCAGAAACACAGAATCAGGCAATTCATTCCACATAACTATCGTGCGGCTAAAAAAGGAATCTCTGAATTGGTTAGTACGCCCGAATATAGGCCTATTGGTAGACTCGTGGGCTCGAATGGAGGCACGGGTATTACGGATGGGTTCGGGAATGGGCGGGATGCATCTGGATATTTCTTTTGAACACCGCTTGTGGAAAAAGCTATAAAACAGTGATAAGCGGGAAACATTCCTACGATGTTCAAGCGATTCAATTATTTTCGCCATAAGTCACCAATAAGTTTTAACGCGCGGTTCTGAAATCTGTCTAGTAGATGCAATGTGGTCTTGGGGGCACCTGCCCAGACATTAAAGTTGTATTCAAGTTTAAGGCGAATATATGCCTTGTAAACAGTAGCCAGATCTGAAGTAGTGAAGTACATCTTGCACCGTTTTAGGAAACCTAAACATATCGCACATTTTAGCGATGGCAAATATGTGGTCATTTCAACGAAGCTTGTTTTTGATGCACATACCGAGAATTGAGAGTTTTTAAGTTTCTTTAGTACAAGATCCATTCATGGATAAAGGTTGGGGGTTTACATTACGCTTGGACGCCAGAAGACAGCATTGGGTTTTAGAAGCGTTAGATTCAACTCTATTTTGTAGTCCCCACCTTGTTATGCTGTCAAGGTCAGAATTTAACGTGCTTAACATACGGTGTTGTTCAAGTTCCACTCGTGACAGAAAGCGTGAAGTCATATGAAAAGCTAAGAGTGCTGTCGTCAGCGAAAGAATGGATTTGATTAGAGGTGGTGGTTAAGAGATCATTAATGAAAATCAGAAAGAGTGTCGGAGATAAAACAGAGCCTTGAGGAAGACCGGCGTTTATGCGGTGAACATTGAATTTGAATGCGTCCAATACGACCTGTATTGAACGGTCAGAAAGGTAGTTACTAGTCCAATCGAGCAGCGCCTTATTAATTCCATAGACATTCATTTTCGACAAAAGAGCTTGATGCCAGACTCTGTGAAATGCCTTGAAAATATCGAGTGCAACAACTTTACTTTCACCAAATCTCTGAATAGACTGGTTCCACTTTTCAGTGAGATAAGCCATCAAGTCACCTGTAGAACGTTGCCTACGAAAACGTACTGCTACGTACTGCTGGTCGCTAAGTATTTCTTACGATTGATCAGCGTTTCCATTACCTTGGAAAGTATGGATCAATGGAGCAATGGATCGGTACGAGGTACGAGAGATGTAGGTTCGCCTTTTTTAGGAACAGGCTGGATAAACGCTGTTTTCCAATTCTTTGGGACGACTCCAGAAGAATAAGAGGAATGGAAAAGCCTGCGCAGTGGCAATGCCAACGTTGAAGAACACCTGTTTAAAACTATAGCGGGAATACCATCAGGCAATTAAGTTCGTGGTTCGAATCCCAGTAACACCAAAAGTATTTTTCACGGTATTATGAATGACTGTTGTAAATAAAATCTATTTTTAGAAGTTTTACGCTAGATGACTCATTATATACTTTCGAGCGTAGTGTAAATAAGGGAAAGTACCACAATGTTCTGGTCTTTGCTAGATATTTCTGTATATAAGTTTGGCAGTCTCTGGAAACTTTTCACAGGGAATAAATAGGTGGAATTTTACCTCAGAGATTGTTAAGAATTCAACCAGTCAAGTAGAAAAAGTACTTATAAGAAGGTAGAGGTACCAGCTAAGTGAATAGTTGTACTAGGATTATTTTATTACTAGATGGATTACGAGACGTAAGCGCCATACATAAGATATGACGATAATAAGGTTTCTTCTTAAATAAATTGTTCTTTCTTCATTTATACCTAAGCCATTTCAAGCTAGATGGTGTAGATAGTCAAAAAGTAGGTATACATACTTACAATAGCATTCTTTTCAAAATTAATTTACACGAAAAATGAAAAAATGCGAGTCCACCAACTGTCATTCACAGCAAGTTTACTATGCAACGACAGCGTCAGATATTTATTACAGAGCAGCTTGACAGTCGGCTTTTAAAAGCCAAGTCCTTCCAGTGTCCTCGAATTAAACTACAAAATATCACTGCTCTAAAGCTGGAGTTTTCAATTTTCTTTGAAAAATAAATTGAATGAGTTTTTGGTTTTAACGTTGCCATAAAACCGTTTATTTGCATACTATTATGCCGAGGACGACCAACGATAGCGTATTCATAGTACACAAATAGTTGTATAAATAACAAACTACTCGACTACCACCGCGATGTACGATAAAGGATTAGAGTACAGAGTGCAGAGTAAAATAACCTATTTGTACAATACTTACTTGTGATTTTTTTTAGAAAAGCAACCATATAATCTTTATGTATACGTACTACAAAATGGTAGCCCATGTGATTTACTTGTGATTTTTTTAGAAAAGCAACCATATAATCTACTACAAAATGGTAGCAAATGCCTTATTTCTTCTTTCAGTTTCTGTATTATAGCTCAAAATGCTGATAAAATCGTACTATAAATTAATTGCAATAAATGGAAATAATTCAAGTACATTCTTCACAACCTGAGGGCAGCATCAATATTTATCAGCTTTGCCCATACTAAAGTAAAAGAGACAAACCTACAGTATGAGTACTGCGGTGACAAAATCTGGCGAGACAGTAGCGGATAAAAAAATAGGATTAATATGATGACATTTCGCGAACTGTGTCAAAACTTTAAATATAATCAAATCAATTTTTTGTTAGTTCATACGCTTATAAATTTTTATACATTTATGTATGTATTTAGGAGAAAAAAGTACTTTTTTATATATAAATTTAATTTTTTCTTCCGTAAATAAATTGAAAAAAAAGTACGACAAAAATCAGATAATCTTTTAACGATAAAAATATCCTTACAATAAAATTATATACGAGTATCTGTTTCATCTGGCAATACTAATACTTCAATAATGACATGAAAGAGAGAAAAATTGACTATAATCTGTCATAAGTTATATAATCATATTTTGAGCGAAAAAATGGAATAAACAATTTTGAAATTTAGTACAAAAAAGGGAGAATGCGAAGAGGGGCTCTAAACGTTTTTTTTATTTAATAGATTTTTCAGTGCAACGAATACGTTTGCTTACCTTAAGTAACTTTGCCCTTTGTTTTACCATTTCGTTTTACCGGTCAGTTTACTTTACGTAAGTACTTTCGCGTATATGTTTCCGTGTGGACGATTGCTTGCTTTACGTATTTACATTTGGAAGTAAGTAAGTAAGCTTTCGGATCGTTTGTATATTAATAGTAGACGTTGACTGAAGGGTACACCAAGCAATTAATGCGGTAATAGTGCAATTATGGAGGAAAAGATTCCAGAAGACTGCAGAAGAGGCATCCAGTGCCATAGCATAAGAAAGAAGATATTACAACTTGCAGTAATTCTCGCGAATTTACGTTGTTGAGTACCGCGAATAAGATTTCCCTCTGTATCCTTCAAGACAGGATAGAAACTTAAGCTTAAGTCATTGTTAGACCATACTGGTGTGGCTTCATCTCTGGCAGATCAAGAACTGATCAGATTACACCCTTATACATGGGATGGAAAAATGTCCAAAATTATCTACACTATCTGTTTATGGACTGTAAAGCCGGCTATCATAGCACAGCCAGACTAGAACTGAACAGAACTAAACTGACACGACTCTGTAGGTTGACCATGACTATAATATTATAAGCCAAGAAAAGATATCCGGATCACTATCAAGCTAATTCACCATATATTAGGGGCATCGATAAAGGGATGGAATGGCCTGGCGTTGTTGGAGGTGATCAAAGACTCTTATGTAACGGTGAGAGGAACAATCCGATATACGCCATCCAAAAGACATCCATAATACATCATTGGTACAAAAAAACAAGAAGTTTTCATTCAAATCAAGCGGGCGAGTCGAATCTGGTGCTGCACATAAATTAGAGAAAAACAAAGTACACCGTGGCCACGTCTGTGAGCAGATGTTGAATAAGTTCCTAAATTAAGATAGTGGAGCGCGAATTTGAAGTCGTTTTATCCTTTAAATATCACAACAGTAACAAAATGGATGACATCGGCTCTTAATCTGGACCAGTGGAGATATTTGCCGTGGGACGACTGAATCGGTGCTTAGTTGTAGAGCCAAATATGATAATGATGAGGTTATGTCTAGTAAACCTAAACTTACAAATGAATTGCCACTCTTTTACTATTTCACTCTTTATTGAAATGTATTAAAAAAAATTTAAAAAAAAATAAGATCTCCAATAGTGTAATCACCGTCATTTAATTAGAAAAGAAAATGTTTTTTAAAAAAAAAAATAAAATTACATTTCCATTTTTGATTGTCCGCTACTGTTGTCCCGTAGCGTTTATAAATCCACTTAAGATTAGTGGATTTTGACTTTCGTCATGTTATGCACGGTGCGATGATAGATAAAACGTTGGATTTGCATGTGGATGTAGATTTGCAAAAGGACGAATAGATACTTGTTTGCAAAATGTAAAACAAATTAATAGAACGAGTGGAAATTGGACAAATAGCACGACATTGCACAAGTGCAGAGTAGGAGGGTGGCAAAAAGTCATTGAGGACAAGACAGACATACATATTAGGATGACAACCACAAAGAGAGAAAGAAAAAAACGAGAAGAGCTTATCGTAAAAGCTGCCCCCTCCCACATACTCTTACCAAACAAAAATTTTAGCTGAGCTGTGCATCAGATTCGGTATGTATCCTGTGTCAAGCGCTTAAGATCATCAGTAAGGCGCGTAAGCGTGACATTTTCCCATTTATTTGTACACTAATACGCAGGGATAATAAGGACGAATGCTGCCTGTGTATAAGAACTGCAGAAAGCATTATAAAGAGTATGCTGCAGGAAAGATGCGACGACTGTGTACAGAGGAGGAGTCCTTGAAAATTATTTGCACATCCTACTTGATGTTGGTTGAAGGAAAATATGTTTTTATTGTATTTTTTTGTAGCAGTAGTAGTAGCAGCATATATACTAAAATACCTATGCGATTTTCCATTATTCTTAGTTAGCATGGCCGCCGGCTGGAAGTCTTAGAACTATGAGAAATATTTTCGACGACGACGCCAGAAAAAAGTGGAGTAAAAGGAAAAAAATAAATTGATTTTTTCCTCCTCCTGGACTTCATTTCGTTTCCTTTCGTTAGGCTTCCGTCTGTACGGCACAGTCGTACACATGAAAACTGAGCTAAATTAAGGATTTTTCCCCAAAGACCATGAGCCTGTCTAATGGAATAACTCTGACATCAAAGTACATGTTGAGTTTCCTTAAAATTTTTCCTTTGACTTTCTTCCATTTTAAGTGAAGGTGGACACATTTTTATGCCAAAAATGGGTTTCCTTTTCTGGCTGATTGTTGAATTCTGGGCCTGTAGGATCGACAGAGTTGCTAGTTGAAATGGCAAAATAGCACAATTTCCAAAAGTCCATATTAAAAACAACACAGAGCAACAGCACACGTGTGGGGCGCAACTTTTCGATGAGTCGTCATTGCAAGCTCCAAGTAGCGTTCTTTTTGTTTTGATGAACGTATTTAAAAAGAGCGTCGTTTTGAGTGTTGCGTGACATTACCATCTTACCACCAAGATTTCCACACATGTTGATCCTCCGATCGTACTAAGACTTGGTAAAACATCTCCTTTTTGTCTCCACTGTACGTTCTCAAAATCTAAATAAGACTGCAAACAGTGATGTCCATAGGTCTATTTAATAAAAATAAGTTTAGGGATAGGACATTGTCTGGTACGTCCTACACAATTCGGAAGTGGCTATGTTTGTTTCGTCGTCGTTAAATACCAAGTTCTTTTATATATTAACCTCGCGTGCCTGTGTGTCGGTGGGTGGCTGGTGGAATCTTGTGACAAATTTTTAACCCACTTCCTAAAATTCACGATTTTATTCAAACTTTGCACACATGTGTATTTCCGATGACAACACTATCTATTAAAGTTTGGAATTGATCGGGCCCCAAGATCGGGGGGCTCCCATATACAATTCGGAAGTGGCTAGGTTTGTTTCTGTTGGAAACAACAAACGTCGTTAAATACCAAGTTCTTTTATATATTAACCTCGCGTGCCTGTGTGTCGGTGGGTGGCTGGTGGAATCTTGTAATCAATTTTCAACCCACTTCCTAAAATTCACGATTTTATTCAAACTTTGCACACATGTGTATTTCCGATGAAAACACTATCTATTAAAGTTTGGAATTGATCGGGCCCCAAGATCGGGGGGCTCCCATATACATATTTTTTTTAAATTTACCCGATTTTATTCATATTTTGTGCACAGATGACAACAATTT
Organism: Nephrocerus scutellatus; assembly: GCA_947095585.1. Taxonomy (NCBI): domain Eukaryota; kingdom Metazoa; phylum Arthropoda; class Insecta; order Diptera; family Pipunculidae; genus Nephrocerus; species Nephrocerus scutellatus. Next base: position 28,623,111 of record OX352765.1, on the reverse strand, counting down.
TTGCAAAAATTTAAAAGTGATCGGACCCCAGGGCCACGGGACTCCTATTTCAATTTTTTTTCCAAATCAACCTGATTCAAATTTAACTCACATCTCTGATTACAGAATTTACATGAAAATTTTTAGTTATTACGGGTTGTTTTTTTCTCTATATATTGCTTATTTAGGCTTTCTAGATTCATAATGGATTTTGCAAATAAAAACACAACAAAAGTTCGTTTATACACAAATTACAACTTTAATTAACTAGCAAAAGTTCACAAATGTACACTAGTGATTACTAATTATTCACACAAAAAAAAACTAATATTCACGATAACATTTATATTCTTCACCTTTTCCTTAACGCCCACGCTGTATAAAGCATATAGCAGAGGATTCCAAGGGTGCAAACCACACATATGACACAGCTCTATCTACTTGCAAGTAATCTGATACAAATCCAAATCAATACTAACTTACTGCCATACAGTTGCTGTTGATGTATAAACGAGTCCACAGTTTCGAGACTGTTCTACTATTTTCTATTCTATTCTGTTCCATTTGAACATTTGATACAAAACGCACCATAAAGGTTTTATACACAAGTACATATACATATGTACAAAAACACATATGGTACAAGTACCAAATATAACAAATACATACAAATACCACTTCATACTCGCATATGGTACAAGAATCAAATACAACTTTTATATACAAGTGCATATTACTGAGCCTAAATATATGCAATGGTTTTTGGTAAACAATGTCCATTCTGATAGTCGACCGATGGCGCTGTTAAGTGTACTAAAACTATTTTCAAAACCATATTCATCTATGATTTTATTAAGTTTTTATAGAGAAGCTTCCCCTAACATAAAAGTCGACCTTTGGCCATACTAAATCTATAACGCAGTTTGAAATCATCGAATCTCCAGAGCAGTCCAACTTCATATCTACGCATTAAAGAACCCTCGCTGTCGAATGGGCATTTACCAAATAAACATCTTGCGAATGTTCAGTATACTTATTCACTAATTAAGGCATGCAAGCACAATCAATCAATACAATCCTTAAAGTATGCAATGCTTTGAAATATTTTTTGGTTTTAAGACAATTGACACTGAATTAAATAATACAAATAAGAGGCCAAGGCGTTCATTTCCGCCATGAGTGTTGTTTATCGGCTTTGAGAAAGATTAAGATATCCTAAACTATGAATTCATTTGGTGGGCTTGCAAAGTAGAGTCATTCTGGTGAATTATTAGGGCCACCTATGTGCGTAATTAGTATCACACAATGTACAATGGTAAGGTGTCAGATGATTTGGAAGTCAAAATTGGTGAGCCGCAAGGCTCTATACTTTCACCACTGCTTTTTCTGGTGCTCATTAGCGGTGTTGTTCGTTCTGCTCTAACAACTAACAACCGTGGTATGCAATAGACATTTACAGACATCAACACATCGTATTATTTCAAAAATGTAAATAAAAATTGTGTATCGCACTGTACATACTCGTAGAAGAATAAGCGCTTTTTTGAATCGTTTAGAATTATTTAGGCTCAGCAATATTGTATATATCAGTTGGACTCAGTAATATTGTGTATAAAAGTTATATGTTCCCCACATATAGGAACTTATATAAAAATTGAATATAACAGTTATACGTGAGAAACTTGTACATAAAGGTACTTCCGGTACTTTCCAGATGGTTATTTACGTAACTTATATAAGAGAAGAACCTTTTCGAAAATTTTGATTATAAATATTTACACCCTCTTAGGAGCTTAATCATATGAAGTGGGTTTACTGAATAGGCAACTTCGGTAAAGCTGAGGGCTTAGAGATTTTCTCTATCTCCTCACTGAAGAGGACTGCATTCAGTCGAACAACATTGTCAGTTATCTGTCAGCTCAACAATAAAAACTTATTAAAGTGAACCGACATAGCGAGGAGGTGCGAATCCAAAATAATTGTGCTTCCCGATTCTTCCTTCTGGAATCGTGTTCGTGTAACTGAGATTATGGAGGATATAGAGCCCTCGGCATCTCAAACGCGCCTAATGTCGTGCCGGCTCTGAGATTGCGTGGGTTCCAATGTGGTCCCTCCTCTGTCGGATCGTTGCTCTGTATTCGTTGAGAAAATGCCACGGGTTCTCCTCCGCTTCTCCACAAAGCCTGCCCCTGATGTGCCCCTTTAATCTACAATGTCCTGTTAGGAAACCCCTAATGATTCTTACATTACTTCTACTTAGCCCCAATATCGAGCGAGACCTCTTTCCCGAACATTTCCTTTGCTTGTCGTAGGCATGGTAGATTTTTCCATCTTACGGAAGCAGCTGGCTTACATATTCTGCGTACCGAGTCTATTTAATTTCGCCCTGCACTCCTCCACAAGTTTGGACGTTATGTGGAATGCATCAAAGGCCCTTAGCACTGCTTGGCTGTCTGTCATGATAGCTATTTCTTGTCTCATGTAGTTCCTTTCCAGATTAAACTGCGCACATCTCTCGATTTCACGTACTTCTGCCTGGAATACACTCGAGTGGCCCATGAACTCCTGCACCCGTGCTATGGCACCTGGTTGCATCTGGTATTCAGTTTCAGATCTGAATTTCTTCTTGCTGCACACTGTTGTGACCACACACAACTCCTTAGACATGTGCTACGCACATTTCATAATATCCTTCCTTTCCCAAACATGTGCTATGCACATTTCCTATTTTTTCTAATGTTACATTATCCATAATGTAACATTACCCATTTTTCCAATAACCCAAATCCATTATCCTAAATCCGACGACCCACCGCGGCGTCTACAATTCCTATTATTCTAAATCCGACGACCCACCGCGGCGTCTTCAATCTATCCTTTTTTTCCCAAATCCTAAATCGGATACCGACGACCCACCGCGGCGTCTACAATTCCTATTATTCTAAATCCGACGACCCACCGCGGCGTCTTCAATCTATCCTTTTTTTCCCAAATCCTAAATCGGATACCGACGACCCACCGCGGCGTCTACATTTTCTATTGTCAATTGCATTCTCGCATTCGCTTGTTCGTACAACGACTGCGAGAATGGTGATGCGTAAACATGCAGGTCAACAGAACGGTTCAGTTTGACCTGCACTAAAAAATCAAGTCAAAGGCATGGAGGAAGAAATGGAACGATGGATGAGGCAGTCAATTTCAAACATCCGATTAGGCAAGTTGCCTAGCGGTCAGATCATTAAACACTTTATATAAACTAATCCATCTGTGTTTTATTTTTCGATATATTACCACGACCCAACATTTGGTGGCAGCGGTGGGATTACTAGGTAAAGCATCTGCCTAGTATCCCGATTTTTTTTTCTTTTTTTTAATGTTTTTAAACGCGAATTGTGATTAGTGAGACAACAAAATTAAATGTGTGATTGTGTCGTAGTAAAATTTTATAATCCGTGGTTTTTATATATGCGTAATTAAAGCTGTTTTTAAATATGCAATGAGCTTTCCATAATTTCTCAACGTTCGAGATTATTTATAACTTTTCACGATGAATAATTTGTGCCGAATTTTTTTTGAATACAAAGAAAGCACATGGCAAATACCATGTTTTTCCATAACTACGGAAATCAGAATTACGAAGACAATACTACGCTAAATTCAACCATGATTTGCGATCTACCAACCATAACCACATCCGACAAGCTAAAGCAAGCGAGACTGAACACCGATGCAGTAGCTACAGTAATAGCAACAACAATGGCCCGGAAATTCATCAATCAATATCATCAATTGTCATCAACATCATTACCAGCATCCAGCACATCACAGAGGGCAACATCCAACAACAACAAAAACATGAATTTGTAAGAATTCTATTTTCTTTTTTTTCTTAAACTTTATGAATTTTTATTTAAAAAATATTTCAATCTTTATCTAATTTAAAATATATAAAAAGACAAATAAAATCTTATAAAAGATGAACTGAAGGAAGTCAAAGAAAAAAAATTAAGAGTTTATTTCTATAGTAGTTAACCATTTCCTAACACATATCTTATGTGCTAAATAAAAAAGTTCACTTATAAATATTTTTCTATCCATGTCCAAAACATATATTTCATGTAAAAAAAAAAAAGTTTGAACACAATTAACCGAAACGATAACAAAATCTTTACAAAAATTCAAATAAATATACATATAGAAATTTTTTAGTAAAACATAAGTATTCACGAATGAGGCAAACATAACAAAAGAGACTTTCCCTTATTCTAAACCCATCAAATCCAACCCCTTTTCTCCGAATTTTTTTTTTTTATTTTATGGTAGTAATTGATTTCCGAAGTTCCGAGAGAAGACTCAAAGTTAATTGACAATCCGATAGTAGTTAAAGTTCCCCAAGTATCTTTAGATAAGAAATTAAAAATGACTACAAGTCGTTTTAACCCCTCACACGCCATCAAGCTAATTCCTGAGTTTGATGGATTAGCCAAAAACTTAGATCGATTCATTCAACTAGTTGACCTGCAGTCAAAAAAAGCGATTGACGATGCAGACAAATTAGAATTAGTTGACATAGTGAAGTCAAAGTTAACTGGCAGAGCCTACAATGTTGTAATAAAATACAACGATTATAACGGATGGCCAGAACTTAAAGACGCACTAGTAAAAAATTTTAGAAAATGTCGATCGGTTCAGGTGATTCAGACAGAAATGTTTCAATTTAAGCAAGGCTACAGGGAAACAGTTGCTTCATACGCGGAAAGAGCCAATGCGTTGTGCGATGAATTAAACAACGCAAACGCAAACACTGAGGATGATTCATCCAATAAAGCAATCCGTTCGCTAAACAGCGCAATGATGCTGAATAGTTTTTGCAATGGTTTAAATCCACAAATAAAACTTCTTGTTAAAAGTGCACGATGTAAAGAGTTCGACGAAGCAGTCGAAATAGCGATGGAAGAAGAAAAACTTCTTGCATCCACAAGTAATCGGTACCAAAACCAAAATAACATGTACTGTAAACACTGCAAAACGAAAACTCACAATACCAGTGAATGCCGCACAATCAGAAATTATAATTTCAGCCCCGGTGACGTTAGGTTTTTAAATAACACAAACCACAGACCAAATATACAAACCACGCAACCTTTTGTAAATAGGCCTACTCTAAACTACACTCAACCATTAACAAATAGGTCTGGTGTAGATACAATCCGCAGTGACATAATTTGTAAGTACTGTAGAAACCAAGGTCACTCTATAGAACAATGCCGAAAAAGAGTTTTTAATAACAATAGGAACTCCGGTAACGAAAATAATTATTCGAATCAGGGAAACTCTCAGCGACCTGGCCCGACAAGCACTCGGAGTCAGGTAAAAGACATCAAACCTTGTGCGTAAATCAAAATCAAAATCAAAATCAAAATCAAAATCAAAATCAAAATCAAAATCGAAATCAAAATCAAAATCAAAATCAAAATCAAAATCAAAATCAAAATCAAAATCAAAATCAAAATCAAAATCAAAATCAAAATCAAAATCAAAATCAAAATCAAAATCAAAATCAAAATCAAAATCAAAATCAAAATCAAAATCAAAATCAAAATCAAAATCAAAATCAAAATCAAAATCAAAATCAAAATCAAAATCGAAAAACGAATTCTCAAAATCAAATTCAAATCGAGCTGTCTCAAAAATATAAATCCGATAGTTTAAATCGAACTATTCCACATGCAAAGTCTGAGAAAGTTCCTGGCCATAGAATGCCTAACAGAGACTCAAATCCGGAAAAAGTCCGAAAGCAAACAATAAAACAAAATATTCTGCTAAATGAACACCACCATCAAAATCGAAGCCAAAGCCAAATCCGAAGGCTACATCAATTTCTAACCAGAAGTCTAGATACTGAATCAAGTTCAGCTAAACAAATAGCCAATATCTCATCTATAAACAGAGCATCTACTTTTAAAAGCGAGATAAAAATAAAGTCTCAGGAATCAAAGGCTAAATCTAATATTATGCTGCTCGATACGGGGGCAAGCCTTAGTTTAATAAAACTCGGAACATTAAAACTAAATGCCGAGGTAAACTTAAAAAATGTTATTGAACTGACAGGTATAGGCAAAACGTCTACGTCAACGCTAGGTACAATACTACTAAACATCGAAATTACACCAGGTCAACATCTCAAACATCCTTTTCACATAGTACCACAAAACTTCCCTATTACGCAAGATGGAATCATAGGTGAAGATTTTTTTAGAAAATTTAATGCGATAGTGGATTACAATGACAATATATTTGTATACCACTACAAAAACAGACAATTTACAGTAGACTTCAGCAACGAATGGAAGACCTTAACAATTCCAGCTAGAACTGAAAAGTGGGTAAAATATGGACCAGTAAAAGAGAAAATGGAACAAATATATTTTTCTCAGGAAATAGCTCCACGCGTGTATTCGGCATCAACGATAACAGCACCCAAAGACGGTTACGTATTCATATCCATTTTAAATACCAACAACGAAGATGTTAGTATAAAAAACTTAAGCCTTAAATCTGAAAACATGGACCATTACACAGTGTATAACCTAAACTCGATATCAACCGACCAAGTAGTCGAAGAAAGATTAGAAAAACTTAAAACAGAATTAAATCTTATTCACTTAAATCTAGAAGAAAAGCAATCCATAGAGGAAATCTGCAGAAATTTTAATCACTTATTCTTTATTGAAGGCGACAAATTAAGTACCACATCAGGAATAAAGCATTCCATTAAGACAGAAAACACTGTTCCTGCAAACATACGCCCATATCGCCTAGCAGAAATCCACAAACAGGAGATAAGAAAACAAGTTAATAAAATGCTTCAAGATGACGTAATTAGACCCAGTACTAGTCCGTGGAATGCGCCACTTCTGGTAGTCCCCAAAAAAGGAGATCAAAAATGGAGAGTCGTAATAGACTACCGAAAATTAAATGAGGCTACAATTCCAGACGCATACCCAATCCCCAATATCGAAGACATTCTTGGGCAACTTGGAGACTCCAAGTACTTTACTACGCTAGATCTGGTGGATGGTTTCCACCAAATCGAAATTACTGAAGAGGATAAAGAAAAAACAGCGTTTAGTACTACCAACGGTCATTTCGAGTTCAACAGAATGCCGTTTGGTTTACGAAATGCTCCGCCAACATTCCAGAGACTTATGAACGTTGTTCTCTCTGGATTGCAAGGTTTTATGTGTTTAGTATATCTTGACGACATTGTGATTTACGGGAAAAATTTGCAAGATCACAACAAGAAGCTTATTGAAGTTTTTAAAGCTCTAGACAAATTCAATCTAAAAATCAAATTATCTAAATGCAAATTCCTTCAAACAGAAGTTATGTATTTAGGACACGTCATTACAGCAGACGGTGTTAAACCAGATCCCGATAAGATTGCAGCGATTAATAATATCGAAATTCCTAAAACCCAAAAACAAATAAAATCATTTCTAGGTCTGTCCGGGTATTACCGAAAATTTATTAAAAATTATTCACAAATTGCAAATCCGCTGAATAAACTTCTTCGTAAAGACGTACCTTTTAAGTGGGACGCTTTTTGTGACGAATCCTTTAGAAAACTAAAGAAGTCTATAGTTCAACCACCTATACTCATTTACCCAAATTTTGCAAAAACTTTTTATATCACTTCCGACGCTAGCAACGAAGCTATAGGCGCGGTATTATCCCAGCGAGATTCAAACGATAATGATCTACCAATAGCGTTTGCCAGTAGAATACTAAACAAGGCCGAAAAAAACTATTCTACTATCGAGAAGGAAGCTCTTGCAGTAGTCTGGGCAGTCACACACTTTAGACCATACGTTTTCGGACGCCACTTTGAAGTCATTACCGACCATAAGCCACTGGTATGGATGTTCAACCTGAAGGATCCTTCTTCGAGAATAATGCGCTGGCGCATAAAACTAGAGGAGTATGACTTCACGGTCTCGCATAAAGCGGGACATCTAAATACGAATGCGGATGCTTTGTCGCGTTTAAATGTACCAGAAATTAATGTGGTAACCCGTAGTTGTAGCAAGATGACGCCAGGCGAACCTGAGCAGGACAATCATGTTACAGAAATCACAGACCCAGTGAAAATAAAGCAAATACTGTTTGAATTTCACGACACACCCTTAGGAGGTCATCAAGGAGTTAAACGCACACTAAAGCGTATCAGAAAGGCGTACAAATGGAAAAATATGTATGTAGACATAAAGAAATACATCATGTCTTGTGAACTATGCCAGAAGAATAAAGTATATACACGCAACAAAATCCCTATGGTCATCACTACAACAGCGAAAGTTCCATTCGAAAGAATAGCTCTTGATATAGTGGGACCACTGCCAATTACTGAAAACAATAACAAATATATACTTACATTTCAGGATGATTTAACGAAATTCGTCCAAGCAATAGCTATACCCAACCAAGAAGCCAGAACGGTGGCTGAAGCACTGATAAAGAAAATAGTTTGCACCTTTGGAATACCACAAACAATACTTACGGATCAAGGAACGAATTTCACAAGTGAATTATTCAAAAATATTTGCAAAACACTAAAGATTCATAAAATACAAACAAGCCCATACCATCCTCAGTCAAATGGCTCACTCGAAAGATCGCATAGAACTTTAGGCGACTATCTAAGAAATTATGCAAGTAAAGATCAAGCAAATTGGGATCAGTATATGGATTATGCGATATTTTGCTATAATACCACCTCACATTCAAGCACAAATTACAGCCCATTTGAAGCCCTATACGGATTCGAAGCTCCAATTCCCTCAACTCTTAACAGAAGCGTACAGCCTACATACAACTACGATGATTATGTCGCTGAGATAAAAGAAAAAATGCAAACCGGCTATGAAATAATTCGTAATAACCAAATAAAAGCGAAAGAAAAGTCAAAAACCTATTACGATCAAAACTGCAAAGAAACTAACTTTAACGTAGGAGACAAAGTTCTACTAGAAATAAAAAATAGGGTTAACAAAAAACTTACCCCCATCTTCGAAGGACCCTACGAAATCGTAGAAATTCTATCCCCAGAGAATTCTAGAATTAAAATTGGTAGGAAGGAAAAAGTCATACACAATAATTTAATTAAACCATACACACAAGCGCACACAAATACATAAACACTTAACATGACACACACAAAATACCAAAATATTAAAACACGAATTTTCTGTGTTTTCAATTTCAGTTACTTAATCCTTGTTTGCGCACTAAGTGCGGCTGCAGCGCAGCTACATCAACAACTACCACTAAACACTACAGGTGTTTATTTGGAACCCATAGGCGTACTCGAAAAATCCTTCACAAAATGGACATTCCTATTCTATTTTAATAATTCAATAACAAATACCAATGCCAAAACCTTAAAGAAAAACATTAACACGCTCTCGGATCTATGCGAGAATACGACAAAAGAGTATCCTATAGGCCGCTGTAAAATGACCCTACAAATGCTGAAACACTCTCTTAACGAGGTACAGCAAAATAATAGGATGCTGGATGGTATCCTATTGGGGACAAGACTTACTAAAAGAAGTACGACAATTACAAACGGAGGTTTATTTAACGGTATAGGTTATATCCAGAAATTCCTTTTCGGAACAATGGACTCTCAAGACGCTGTAAAGATAGAAAACGCATTACAAACCCTCTCGGAAAACCAAAATAGCCTCTACCACATGACAAAAGAACAATTGACTATAATATCAAACGTTTTTGATGCACTTAATGACACGACACGTAACGTAAATAATAACTTTAATTTAATAACCAAAGAAATTAAAGAAAATTCAGCTAAGCTGGTAAATCTCACGAACTTTGAAAAAATACTTCACAGTTTTGACGAAATGTCATACCTTATATCCATATGCGCTTCCCAAATTTTGGCAAAACAAGCAGAATTACTCGACATTTTGCAAGAGGCAAAATTAGGAAGATTAGACAGCAGATTTTTAAATTCAGACATTTTTATTGCTACGTTAAACCAGATACAGGCCGAACTCCCGCACAACGTAAGGTTTCCACAGAAAATTTCCAGGTTAAATCTACCTATAATCAATTCACTAGCAACAACGACACCCATTTATGTAAATGGAAATTTTATGATTCAGGTCAGCATACCGATGGTTAACGAAGAATTTAATCTATTTAGAATTACCCCTCTCCCCACAAAATATCTAGAGCACACATATCGATACGTCTCAACTGGTAGCGAACTCGTTGCCGTTAACGAGAACTACAGGAGATACATATTTTTGAGCATTAATGATTTGGAAAAATGTATCACAAGCGAACCAGAACATTTCGTGTGCCAACAAAATTTCGTTATACATAATTATGACATGAATAATTGCATAATACAGCTAATATCAGGAAACCCAAATCCACAGATTTGTGAATATCGAGTATTCCAACTCAAACACGAGTTATGGTTCACGTTGAAGAACAAAAACTCATGGCTATATGTTATGCCAGAACCAAAAAACGTACGAATCATATGTGGCGATACTCCACACACAATAAAATTATCAGACAGCGGAATCCTTAAAATAAAGCCATACTGCAAGGCAGTAACGAACGAAATTTACTTGCAGGCGTCAAATGACATTTACAACAAGGTCCCTATTCTCTACCATTTCCAGGCCATACCCGTAATTGAAAAAATCGATATCCCCAGTAACCTATCCCAAATCTCATCCCACATAATACATGTTGAAAAGTTAAATTTGGATAAATTCAGTATTAACGTAAAAGATTTAGTAAGAAAAGATACATCATTTATAACAATAAAACATGAAACTTTATATATTTCGACCTCTACCCTCATTGCCATATGTCTAATTTGCATATTAATACATGTAATAAAGAAATACTTTAAAATAAAAGTCTCGGTGAACAAAGAAGCAGGAGAAAATGTAGCAGAAAATCCATAAAAAAAAAATTCAAAATAACATCTCAAAAAAAAAAATTTCCAATTTGTAATCATTTATATATATATTAAAAGAAAATACATATATATACAATCATTTCTTATCAATAAAAAAAAAAAGAAATACAATATTATTATTATCATTTCAAACAAATTATAAATATAAAATTATAAACTAAACAAAAAAAAAAAAAAAAAAAAAAAAAAAAAAAAAAAATAATAAAATATTGTACACGTGTATAAGCGTGCTAGGCAAACAAAAATTGTTTAATAAATATCTATTTCATATCGTATAGCAGAATCACTAAACTACATTCATCGTTCATTGACTCCTACATGCCATATGCCGAAAGTCTTCTCTCCTAACGTCGCGCGTCTTTCGTATTCTAAGGGGGGAGGAGTGTTGTGACCACACACAACTCCTTAGACATGTGCTACGCACATTTCATAATATCCTTCCTTTCCCAAACATGTGCTATGCACATTTCCTATTTTTTCTAATGTTACATTATCCATAATGTAACATTACCCATTTTTCCAATAACCCAAATCCATTATCCTAAATCCGACGACCCACCGCGGCGTCTACAATTCCTATTATTCTAAATCCGACGACCCACCGCGGCGTCTTCAATCTATCCTTTTTTTCCCAAATCCTAAATCGGATACCGACGACCCACCGCGGCGTCTACATTTTCTATTGTCAATTGCATTCTCGCATTCGCTTGTTCGTACAACGACTGCGAGAATGGTGATGCGTAAACATGCAGGTCAACAGAACGGTTCAGTTTGACCTGCACTAAAAAATCAAGTCAAAGGCATGGAGGAAGAAATGGAACGATGGATGAGGCAGTCAATTTCAAACATCCGATTAGGCAAGTTGCCTAGCGGTCAGATCATTAAACACTTTATATAAACTAATCCATCTGTGTTTTATTTTTCGATATATTACCACGACCCAACAACACTTTGTCTTCAAAGTTCTTCTTGAATTCAAGCTTTAGCACGGCATGCTGGCTAAAGGAATCTGTTTGGCAAGTGATTCCACTAATCCTTTTGCCCTGCATTCCGTGAAGCATCCTACCTTGCTCTCTACCACTGTGTGTAGTGGGAGTAGCCCAAGAATTGCCTTCCTGAGTCTCACCTCTAGGCACCATCTGCTCCTGATTTTTAATCATTCTACTTGAAAAGTTGAGAAGTGATAGAGAAACCGCCTATGTGAATAATAAGGAATAATAAGTAATCACCAGTGTAAATTTGTAAACTATTGCTATTTGTGAATTAAAAGTTGTAATTTGTGCTACATCTATCAGCACTGAAACCAACCTGCGACTCGTCCCTTTAATCGTTCAGTCAGAAGTACTGTTTGAGTATAGTCCTTTTAAACGTTCAGTCAGAACTACTGTTTTGTATAGTACTTTGAATATTACTAATCTATCGCAGGCTGCAATTGATTGCGAGATGTCTCCGTTTTATTCTTGGGATTTTCTGACCCAGACATACATCAAACGAACAATTTTTTTTTGAGAACAGGTTAGGAACTTTTAGACATTAGAAATAGACGATGAAAATGGCAATGAATTGATCACACCTTTCTGTGTTAGAAAAATTCTGTTGCAAAACATGCAAAACAACGGAATTCGCTAACCCAAACTGGCAGAAGAGTGGGTTGCTCTAGGCCAAACGTGGCGCACAACGGTAGAAGAGGAATCTATATCTAAAGGGCGTTGAAAATGTAGATACAGGACATAAGTAACTAATTTCTGATTGTTTATTATTTTGTGAATTGTGCTTTCAGTTGGCACTGTTGCATAGTAGTTTTGAGACAAATCTGCTTACTATTATATTGTCTATCTGACGAAACTTTTGATTAATCCACATTTCCATTCTCTATTATTATTATTGGCGCTACAGAGTCCGGTGCAGGCGCCGGGTAGAAATCTCCGCCCAAGCAAATCTAAGCCCGTTAATTCCTACAGATTTAAGTTTTATTTTTTCAATTAAGGACTTACCCAACAGTTCACCTTGAGGCAACTTAATTAATATTTACGAGTAACGCCGCTTAGCTTAGCACTTTGCAAACAAAATATCCCACAGTATACCTGAGGGCATATTTGTCAATGGTCGTCTACAACAACAACTATTGGCCTTAATGTAATGAAATTGGACGGATAGATTGCCAGCACATAATTTCTACTATTTTTGCGTTTGCATTTTGTTAGCGTGGTTTTCATGGCTATCGTCGTCCACTGCAGGAGTTGATTTTTTTTTCTTCTCTTCTAACATGAACGTAGATTCGTTGAAGCGGAAAAACCACGCTACCAGCTCCGGGGATAATGTATGTACGCGGAAATGGGTTACAGCGCTAATTAAATTGAAAACTCATAAAACTGAAAACGACAGCGACCGAAAAGCGGATGAATGAATCCAGCCATGGCGGTTGGATGAATGAACGCAGAAGGAGAAAGAATCAGGTGGATGTCACCGACCGACAGACTTACGACCAGAGCAAACCACCAGACGGGATAAGAATGATATTGTCGTCGTCGTCGTCGCCGCCGCCGTAGTCGACGAACTCGATGCGCGAATGGAGGCGGAATAAGTGCATTTGTTTTGCTCTTAAAAGTGAGCTTAAACCACCGGCCGGTTGGGCGGAGGCGACGACGAAGTCGGTAGCAACAGCATTCACCACTTTCGACAAGGAATAACAATAAAAAAAACAACAAAGACTGAGAAAGAGAAGGCAAACATTGTTGTATTTCCTCTTTCATTCATCAGCTTTGTTCTCGGGCAATGAATTTCGTAAGTAATTACCAGCACAGACTCGCAAATATGCATCGCGAGACTGTCAGTAAATGGAGTTGTGAATATGACGACATGAAACGTCCAATTTGATTACGTCTGACAGCCGAGAGCAAAATGAACTTTGAGCAGATTTTTGCAGGTTAAAGAAGCCCGTTTTCTGCTTTACTACGATAGAGAAAGAAAGAGATGGAGATGGAGAGAGGGAATACTTGTACTTGTCGTTGTCGTACTCATACATCACTAATCAAAAACGACAATTCGTTCGTCGTCTGCCCATATGTCAGTCGGACTTTTTGTTTGTCGGTCTATCTGTCATTTGAAGTGTTTTTTTGGTTTAAGTTTAAGAACAAGTAGAAGAAAGAACCACAACTTGCAACATGCAAATTAGAGTTGTGTTCCTTCAAAGAAAGATTACTGAAGTGCAGCAAAAGTTGAAGTGTTCAAATGACGACGACGACTACGACGATGATGGGGTGGGTGGGTGATTCTGGGGGTAGTGGCATTGTGTTTAAATTAGTGGCTTGTGAATTGTGATTTTTTCGATCCCAATGAATGAATAAAAAGTGTGTGTACTTTGAATAAAATAACAGAAGGGTCTCCTTTATTCAAGGGCGTCGATCAAGAGTCACAAAGATTATGTATGCATACTGCTGTGGCTAGGTTGACATTATTTGTCTGGCCTATATTCAAATACACAGCTGCTAAAGATTCTTTTTTTATGCTCATAATGTTTTTTTTATTAATATCTGTTTAATTAAATTCAAATTTGAGTCAGAGGCATATCAGAAAGCGTTCATATGACAGCTTTTAATAAAGCCCAAAAACAGTGAGAAGTTCAAGTCCTGTAAGAAGAACTTATAAATGTACAAAATATTACTAAGGAGTGCAAAGAGGTAATCATGAAGACTCTTCTGTGATGGAATGGAAGGATTTTAAGAAACTTCTCCTTTGCCTGAGTGTCGAACTTGTCGAACTGTAAGGGCTAAATAAGGACAAAGATTCTCAGGAATTGTTCTTGAGATGAGTCCTGAAACCAAAGGACGCTCTTCAACCTTCATTATATCTCCCCTTCCCGGTTTGCCACTCCTTTCTCTTTTTCCACCCTTTCCTCTGGGCTGGATTAAGGTGTCATACGTACTGTGCCGATAATCAGCCTAGCTGGGCGCCTAGTTTTTTAAAATAGCCCAGTCGTTCACGGTGGATCCGGATACCTGGTGCCCTCCGGAATAGCTTGCCTTATGTGTATACTGCGGATCTCTGAACAGATGGACCTCCTTTCTCCTCCACTCGTGGGAACAAAAGTGCAGCGCAACAAAAATTCTTGCTTTTCTAGTTCGAATAAACTAGAATCAAAAACTTCGAGGACCGGTTCTACTTCTAAACCGGACGGAAGCACGGTGACCTTGCTGTCTACTGGAAGTGCACTTGCAACTACAGGCAGTGCTTCATAGACTGTGGCAGTGGCAGGATTGTAGCACTTCACGGTCCTACCGCTGCAGGTTACAAACAAAGTAGTTCCCCCTACTACAGCAGCAACCCTTGAAAAAGCATCTGGCAGAGGACGTCCGCGACAACGCACTCCATCCAGATCGCACTACAAGGATCGACGAAATGCCACTCGGACGCTGAAGGGCCTCGGAGATTTTCCGGGAACTAGCAGAACCCCGAGGCAGGTTGCGAAGCTCAAATGGGCTCAAGCCTTTGTCGACAAGGACAGTAAGAGGACGAGCAACGACTCCATAATACTAGCTCCAGTGTCACATCTCTGAGGTCCGTTAGCGACGTGCTGAAAGACAAGATCATTGTCGTAGTTATTGATCGTAGCGACATCGATGACACGATCTCCCCTGAACGGTGGCAGTTGGTCAAGTTGAAGCTGTCTGGCAGCTTTTAGTATGTTAACCTTAATAGGCCAAACACTCATACAAAAATCTCCAATGATCTGATAAACAAGGATAAATTGTTTGGACCAGAAGGCATTATTCCTGCCGAGTTCCAAAGAGCTGTCTTGATCTGGTCAACATTTCGGATTTATGGAGAGAGGTGAAAGTGGTCTTCATACCCAAAGCGGGCAAATGCTCGCACGTTAATCCAAAAGATCTCAGACCTAACGTTCCTCCTAAAGACACTAGGAAGACTGATAGATCTCCACATACGTACTAACATCGACAAGAGACTTCTGGCTACAGATCAAAACGCGTTGTCTTGCATTGTAAATCAGTCAAAACAGCTCTGCATACGCATACGTTCCATTGAATATTCCTTTCACTAGAGTAGTACACTAAGGTAGCATTAATTGAAGGCGCTTTTAATAACCTCAACACATCTGCGATCTCAGATTCACTGACGGCCTTAAGGGTGGACGTGTCACTTGGCGAACTGATTAACCTTCTATGTAGACTGCACCATTTCCCAACTGCGATTCAACAAAAGCTTCCAGGTCACCATCCCCTATAGATCATTCTGAAAAGAGGGAGCACAATTGGCAGTTGATGGCATTCACTTTTATATCCGCATTTTCTCGGTTAGCCAAGCGGCGCTGAATCTATCTCTACGAACTCTATTCTAGCCCATAAATGCCGATCATCTCTCACGGAGATATTGACGTCACCAATAAATTTTATCGCGCGGTTCTGAATTCTGTCTAGTAGATGCAAAATGATTTTGGGGGCACCTGCCCAGACAATAAAGTTGTATTCAAGTTTATGGCGAATATATCCCTTGTAAATAGTAGCCATGGAGTGAAGTAGTCCCCACGTCCCCATGTAGTCCCCACTTTGTTTTGTTGTCAAAGTCAGAATTTAACGTGCTTAACATACGCTGTTGTTCAAATTCCACTTGTGATGAAGAGGGGCGTGGAGAGAGCGCAATCTCATATGAAAAGCAAAGAGTGCTGTCGTCAACGAAAGAATGAATCGGATTAGAAGTAGCGGATAGGAGATCATTAATGAAAATGAGAAATAGTGTCGGAGAAAAAACAGAGCCTTGAGGAACACCGGCGTTTATGCGGTGAACATTGGATTTAAAACCGTCCAATACGACCTGGATTGAACGGTCAGAAAGGTAGTTACTAGTCCAATCAAGCAGAGTCTTATCAATTCCATAGGTATTCATTTTCGACAAAAGAGCTTGATGACTTTGTCAAATGTCTTGGAAATAATGGAATAACAGAATTCGAAAAGCCTGCGCAGTGGCAATGTCACCTCTTCAAAACTAAAGCGGGAATCATTTAATACTCTAGGCACTTGACGAGTACGAAATTAAATCTGACGATTCGACTCTTGCAAGTACAGGCGGCGACAGATAACAAGCAATAGCCGTTTAATGGAATAATTAAGATTGTAATGCATTACAAAATGGGCCAGCAAATGTGGTTAGAAGTCAATTCGACTAAGATGAAGCTGGTGATCATTCCAATGTCAATACAGTATGTACTTCCCTTTATTTGCTCTCCTGTCCGGCATTAGTGCACAGAAGGTACTAACATTTGGCTGAATACAGAATGGACAGCATTTTAGGAAAGGAATGAGATCCGGTGGTATTATAAGATACGGTCAATAGACTAATGACTGAAAATTGTTGATAAATTAACCAGAAAATTGCAACGACAACTAATAACTATGTACTTCGCTCGTTGCAAAAATTCCCTGAATAGAGTTGTGAGTAAATCTAACTTCTAATATTTGAGTATCCACACTATACTGTTACCTTCTACTGTAGGGTATATGTAAATCAGAATATTAATCGTTTATTAAAAAAACTACCAAATTCGTTCTAAATAAAAACAATAGCCCGCAATACACAATGCTCATAAGTCAAAGGACCCAATGAAATTAACACCAACAACAGAGACTGAAAATTTGCATTTTTTTCATATCCCTAATGAGTTCACGCTTTTCAAATCCTTTTAATTGTGCAAATTTAGAGTAGCGCATGATGAGGTGAAATAATATAATATATAAAGACGTATGTGCGAGGAATATCTTTGTGTTTAACTTTGACAGCAGAAATGTTTATGTCAGCGCTTCAATCTGAAATTGAGGACATATATAAAATCCTTGACTTAGTTAATATCAGCCTCAGGAGTGAAAAAATAACAAATATGAACTTCTGGTATAGGTATTATATGCACTAAAAACACACAAACAACAGCAATTGAAAAGGTATTTTTTTTTTCAATTTATAAAAAGGGATACAATAACGGAATAAAATTTAGCCATTCCATGCTAAATTAGACAGAAAAAATACACATTAATGGAGTCAAGTTGTGTCTTGAAATTTGGAGCGATGGTTTGTGTAGAGTTTGTTTAGAAAATAAAAATTCGAAGGGTCCAATATTCATGGAGTACCGTTAGAATTGGTTTTGGGAAAACCCCAAAGATTCATCTTACAATTTTAGTGATTGCTATTGGACCACAAATCTGTACTGTGTAAGTCTTTCTGTCGCAACCTCCTTGTGCGTTCTTTTTTCCTTCTTAATCAATTGACACCACCAAATATTGACGCAACTAAACCATGACGGGCTTTTTCTTCCTTTATCTGCTCTTTTGTAAAACGACGTTCCACCGGGAGTGCAACTACTTTCGAACACTTCTTGTTTTATTGTCTCTTACAGTGTGAAATAGAATAACCCATCATTCTGGTATAGTCTTAATTATAATCGGTCCTTCTCACCCTTTGCACTATCTTGGTTACACTTGATTCTTAAAATCCAGTGGACTGTCATGAAATCCAGATTCAATATGCATTCGTCTGTTATACTGGCTACAATAAATCGAAGTCTTTACATTATAACTGCAAACACACCTAAAAGGAAACGCCATCCTCTTCTGCAGCTACTTCTGTAGCCTTCTTGATTGATCAACTTGCTCTCCGGGACTTACTACCGGTTTAAAGACCCTATTTGATTTTTCTCTAATAAGCCATTAACTATTAAATATTGACAGACTTTTAAAATTTAAAATTTGTGTACTTTAACCCTGGGACATTCACTTGCCGATCGGTCCACCTCATTACACTATTGTGTATCTGTCCGTCGTAATCTTTCCAGCTTATTGGCACCATTCTCAGGCTGTCTTGTCGTGTATTCCGTACATTAGTAACACTGGACAGCACTAAAGCCTCGAAATAATAACAAAAAGCTTAAAACACAACTACCAAGCTGTATTTCAGTTGTGAGGAACAACATTCCTGTGATCGAATTATGTCCACTCAGAAACATATCAACAATAATAAATTATAAAACAGTTTATTTTTAGGGTATCCGGTACATCCGAGTTACACTCTTTTCGACATACGATCTGCTGGAAATGCCGTCTGCTTGAAATACGCTATATGCGACTAAGGCTCATGCATCTTTACGCATTCTCTAGGCCTATGTATAGAGCTGTCATGCAATATCCTATTCTACGTCTCACCCGACATACGCTCTTTTTAACTTACGCACTGCTCGATTAATGCTTGTCTAAATCTACCCATAGCTCATGTTACGAACTGCTCGATTTACGCATCGTGTTGATGACGGGGATGTTGATGATCGTTAATGAGGGGGTCGATGTGGAGGAAATGGGAAATGGGGGTAAGTCTTGGGAGCTATGGGTATTAAGGGTGGTAATTGGTGTGGTAGATGGTCGCAGTGGACGGAATCGTTATGCTGGCGGTCGCTGGGGAGTGGGTCAATAATTAGAAAATGGGCGGTGAGGTTATATGTGGAAGGCTATGGATATTTATGGGGGTGCGGGTGATGGATGGGATGGTTATTGTGGAGAAGACGTCTCTATATTAACTTCGCGTCAGCATGTGACTGTCTGTCTATTTAACTCCACCATAGCCGGTCACAATTCCGTGTTAAGAAAGAAGGAGTGGAGGAGCAAAACCTCGTTAATCAACCATGGGTCATCTGTCCCGTACACGCCATGATGGGACCCCAGTCGGTGTTACGACACCGTGGTGGGCTCCAGCTCCATCCTAACTCTATATATGGGTAGGGTGCGGGGCTTTACCACGGAAGAAAATAAGAGGGCCGCGAGTACTTATAAAATGCAAATGATTGGGCAGAATGAGCTACTGGTACTTAGAGTTTTATTGGCACAGATCCAGTTGGAGTGCCTGGAATAGTTATATTCTAGGCTGCCTAGGACTGTTTGGTGGTGCTTGCTTTAGAGTCCTAGTAGTATAAGTGATATCTTTTGAGGGTCCGGACAAATGTGCTGCCAGTTTCTGCATGGCAACCGCCCAGGCACTCATATCTGAACGAACCGAGATCATTGATACTAAATCTCACCAAGATAGCCTTTGGTACCACGTGAGTTGTCTTGCTCAAAGGATCGGTTTGACCGTAAGGTTGACCGGGTCCGTGGATAACTATGGATGCGGACCCAGTTTTTTCTGGGGATGTTACCCGATGTTACCGATACGATAAGTTGCTCGGCGAGGAGTTGCGGTGGCGGCTGGCTGACTGGTGGAATCTTGTAATCAATTTTTAACCCACTTCCTTAAGCCCGATTTTATTCAATTTTTGCACACATCTGTGTCTTTAATGACGAGACTTTCTATCAAAATTATATTTTTTTAAATTTACCCGATTTTATTCAAATTTTGTCCGATTAGAGAATTTACATGAAAAATTTTAACTTTAATTTTTATGGTTTGTTATTTCTTTTATGGAGCTGGCGGGCAGTACTACAACCAGAAGAGATTCTACCAAGTGTGTCTTTGGAACATCTCATAGAAACAGTCCTTGCGGCTTTATTGGAGGTGCCTTCAAGCGAACGCAATATGCCGAAAGGCAGTCGATGATATACTGAGCAAATAACGATGGCCAAACAACTTTTCGATTGGGCCACAAAAACTAAATCAAATCAAGTGGCAAAAAAAATTGATGCGATAACCGTAATCAGAGGATCTTGAGACAACCATTGCTTTGTTCCCTTTGGTGACAAAAGAAATGACCGACAATTAAAGTCAATAAAGACCTCAAATAAGAAACAAACGCATGTCAGCCATCATATAAAATACTTTTAAATTTTGAATGCGTCAGACATTTGATTAATGAGAGATTAGGAGGAACACAATGCAAAAAATATCCTTTATATTTTTGCACTTTACTTTTGCACATTCCCATGTGTTTTCACAGAACACACAAAACAACCACCCCAAAAGAAGCTCCCCATATGTTTACATCGAGCGACAATGAAAAAATCGATCCGATATCATTTTCTACAAAACAAAGGACACCACTTTGCAGCATATTCGAATAACAATAAGGAAGAATAAGGCAAGAGGGTAAAAATAATGAAAATCTATGCAGAAGAACAATAACAAATCGGAAAAAAGGAAATATATACGAGTAATAAAAAACTGTCCTTGGCCTTTCCAGGTCTCTTCAGTGAACAACTCTCCAAGGTTTGGTCTAAAGTTTGCCAAAAATGTTTAACAAAAGGAAGGCAGGATGCAAAATCGACAGTAGACAGTGCAATGTACATTTAGCAAAATGAAAATCCATAATCCATTTGTATGTACAACACAAAATGGCACATGTCCTTCTTTTCAGTTGTGCAATCTCTCTCCCCTTTCGTGAACTAAATGAAATGAGTACGAGGACTTTAGGAGGCATAATTATTAAATACTCGTATGGTGGTATCTTATATGGCTGCCTGCCAGGCACTTCGCTTTTGACTATTGAGTTTCTTTTGTGAGGCTGAAGTGCCAAAGCTTCTACTTGACGACTACTTCATAAAGGCCACACTCAAAAAATTATTTTGTTTATACAATTTTTGTAACAAATTCGTTATAAGTGTTCCACTCAAAAACGGACATGGATTGCTGATGAACTCTGTGTTTCCGGACAGATTTGTAATGGTTTCTTTCGGCTTTCTAAAATGATGTTGATGAGCGTTTCTACGGACACACCATAAAGTGTTCAAAATTTGCTTTAATCAATCGTCCTTTATGCAGAGTCCTGGGGACTACGAGTATTTTACCAGAAAGGTTTTGTTGATCAAACATTTGCCTCGTATGGATTCTTTCGTTGTAAGACCTAAGGCATTATTACTATTCTTGCTAATAATGATAAATATTAGGGGTTCATTTATTTTTTTAAGTGTAGGTACACATTATAATTTTAAATGCCAACTGCTGATGATGACTCTCGCTTATTTTCTGATGCCAAATAAGGACATTATATCATGACAAACTGACACCAACTCGAGCATATAATGTATGCTGGTACTTAATAGCAAGAGAAGAAAGGGGAAAAGGAAGAAAGCGTGAAAGAAAGAAAGGGAGAAAGGTAAAACGTTTGAAATGTGGAAGATAGAAAGGGAAAAAGGTAAAGGAGTCATTGAAAAGGAATACCGTAATACATTGCAGGCTGCACTAAAATGCAGTAGAGTAGACCATTCTTCTCCAACTTTTCACAAGAATGGCACTTCTTCTATTGAAAGCAATAAAACAACAAAATAAAATACAAGGTGTAACCAGATAAAATGATTTTCTCCATAATAATATACTTTTCCCAAAAAGGATTTAAGTTTCTTTAGAGTTTTCGGTCAAAATAATAATTTGAAAAAAATTAGCATTACATAACGTAACGTAACTATCTTATATATCTCATAAAACACATTAAATGATTAAGAATATTTAATAAAATATATCATGTACAGGTTTTAGGTTTTAAGAATCAAAGGTAAGCTTCAAAAAGGGTAAAATACCTTCCTAGTTTAACTAAAGCAAAATAGGTCTGGGTCTTTTGCCTTACTTTTTGTAGTAAAATTAGTAAAAGAGTAAATTATAATAAAATTCTCTCACAGAGAAAACAACATAAAAAAGTCCGGGAACGCATCAGACAACAATTCACAAGTTAGTTAGTTACGAGTATGTGGTGTTCTTTTGATCGAAAAAATTGCACTGAGTATAAAAATACTGCACTTGATTTGTTCGTTTAAACAAAAAAGTTAATTTATTTTTGCACCGGGGTAATTTTTTCTAATACGAGTAATTTACAAATTAAAAGTCATAAGTGCGTACTCTCCTCGACCAGAGGTTTTTTGGTCTAATGCACAGAGAACGAGGAGCAGAGAGACCTTGTTCACTTGAGAACACACTTCAGAGGAAGCACAGTGACTAATAACGAGCCTGAAATGGGGATGAACCATCTAAGAGTAAGTAAGGAGTACTGGAAGAACCCCTCGAAGATTTGGACTAAACAAAGAATCCTAAGGGCAGTAAAAAGCTTCCAGCCGTATAAATCGGCGGGTGTGGATGGAGTAACCCCTGCAGTCATGCATTGGATTAAACAACACCATTCCATAGCTCTTAGGAATATTATACAAGCTGCCTAGCACTCGGGCGTATACCAACAAGCTGGAGAAGGACTGATCTCACCAACCCCAAGTCCTATAGACCCGTAAGCCTTGCATCTTTTGTACTAAAGACTATCCAAAAGGTTCAACTAAGTACTCTGAAGCAAAGGGCAGTACCCGAGCATATTCTTTTTTTTTTTTTTTTTTTTTTTTTTATAATTCGCGCACGCACGCGAAAGTAAATCCCATCGAAAGATGTGCTCACTTTAATCTGGAAAGAAACTACATGAGGAAGAGGAGCTATCATGACAGACAGCCAAGCTGCGCGAAGAGCACTGGATACATTCCACATTACTTCAAGACTGGTGGAGGAGTGCAGGGCGAAGCTAACAGACTTGGCGAAGTTAACAAGGTACGTTTTTATTGGGCGTCGGGGTACACTGGACTATAAGGTAACGAAGCAGCGGATAGGCTCGTGAATAAAGGGGAAGAAACTCCCGTAGCAGGGCCAGAACTAGAACCAAGCATTTCTAGACTAAAAGGGCAACTAATGAAACTAAGAATGGAAGTCGATGGCAACTGCAGTCTTTGTGGAGAAGCGAAGGAGACTCTGTGGACGATCCGACAGAGAAGACACTATATGGGAGCCAACGAAATCTCGGTGTCTGCGCAACATTCAATTAATCCACTTTATATAACTATAAAATTATATGGTATTGGTCCCAAAGCACAAATCATGAGGAGGCGCAATTAGCATGACTGGCAGGCCTACTTGTATACACCCCTTGGCTCTAGTGGTTAGTGCGTTGGATTTCTGAGCAGGAGGTTCGAGGTTCAAATCCCAGAAATACCAAAAAGTATTTTTCACGGTCCCACCTCTCGAATGTCTGACAAACTTCCGAAAGATATAAGTTGTCACGGAAAGCTTCACAAGACGCCTTTAGTTTACGGCATCAAATTGGTAGGTTCCTTCCATTTGTGTGGAAAAATATTTACAACACGCACAACACGAATGGTCACGAGAAGCTAGGCTTTGGACCGCAATGATCTGCCGCGCCAAATATTTGTATTATCATTCTCGAGAAAAAATTTATTTCCCTTTTTATATTTTTATATTTTTACTCTTAAAAAAATTCAGAATGTTTTTTAAAACAGCTGTAGTTGTTTGTAAGTTTCCTCAAACATGAAACATTCCGATGAGACATTAAATCATTAATTTAGGTAGAAAATATTATTTATTTATTAAATCGTTTCTATTTTTGGTCCCAAAAGACCATTTTCTCTGATACTAAAAAAACAACAAATAATTATTTTTAATCTGACAGCTAAATTCAGACAAAAAAATTAGCGGATTTATCGGATAATTAATTTCTCTGTTCTCTCCGATGTCTTCGACACAAAAAAAATACGTCAAAAGTACAGTGAATGCAAAGAGAACAAAATTATTTGGAAAAATCACTCTGGTAACATTCGTATTCGTACAAAAAGAAGGTGTGGCATGGACACTGTTATTTCATCATCGAACCAACTATCCCATATTGGTTGTAGGTATGCCATTATCACATATAGTTGAACACGGACGTGCAGTAAATGCCAGAATGTTTGTTTCAAAAGCTCGCAATAGTTTCTTTTATTTGTTTGAATTTTGCAAGTGGAAAAGGCATAAAAGGATAAACGAATTATGCAAACTATGAACGAAATGGAATGCTGGATAAAAATATGAAATCTTTTTACCACAAATTGTTCCTTTGGGAACATTTCCAAAATGAATAAAAAGCTTACTTACGGAAACCGATCAAAGTGTGCTGTTTATGCAACTTACCTGAAATGAAGAAAACATAAATTTATGAGAATATATTCGCAATTCATAGCTTAAGTATTGTGTTTGTAAAATTAAATCATAATTCTAATATTAATGTAAGTACACAAAGTCCAA
Source organism: Nephrocerus scutellatus (assembly GCA_947095585.1). Classification (NCBI taxonomy): domain Eukaryota; kingdom Metazoa; phylum Arthropoda; class Insecta; order Diptera; family Pipunculidae; genus Nephrocerus; species Nephrocerus scutellatus. The sequence continues at coordinate 28,598,084 of OX352765.1, read as the reverse complement.
AATAAATTGTTTTAAACACGCAAGAGCTAGAAGGAATAATAGAACCGCATCGCTCAATGAAGTTAGATGTTTCTCTTAAGATGTGTTATTAAAATTATGAAGAAAAAAAACAACATATCAGATGAACTGGTATGTCACCAAAAGACCAGAGTTTTACTGTGTTGATAAGTTATTTGACTTAGAAGTTTTAAACCGCAACCTATGGTTTTATCGCAAATCCGCTCTAACCCTAAAAAGTCTGGTATAGAATACCTTGGATCGATGATGGAAACTTTGGAGCAATTAGGAACCAAACTTCTTAGTGTTTCACACGTGCCTTAATCAACCTCCAACCTCAAAAAGGTGCTAGACTCTTACTTTCCTTAGAAAAGCCACTACAGCCCACATGAAAGCCTTGCAATTCCTCGCCAAGCAAAGTTTGTTTTTAAAAACTCTAAAAAATGAGTATATGTACATCAATGTTTTTTTGAAAAAAATGTTTTATTGTGAAGGTTAAGACTCCGATTTAAAAATGAAAAACAATTTCGTTCATGTGGCTCCCTCTGTTCCTATGTCGCCTAACAGTAAGCCATCCTGTGAGTCCAGTTTTTCGATCATTTCGGTGCGAACAGTCGCAATGTTATGTTTAAAAGCCAGATTTGTCTCCGGACTATCTGCATAACATCAATATTTAACGGCATCGGCGTCAAATCGCAGCTTCGCTCAGGCCTTTGACATCTCCAAAACGGCTGATTATTCGGTTGCCAAATTGGCGCGCAAAAGGTCGATTGTCAGTCGTCTTGTATGGCAAGTGGCGCCATCTTGTTGAAACCAAAGTTCGTCGACGTTCGTGGCGTCGATTTGAGGCCATTAAAAGTTGGTCAGCTAGCTCTGTAACGGTCGCCATTGACGGTAACGGCGTTTCTAGCAGCGTTTTCGTAGAAAAGTGGGCCAATTATGCCACCAATCCAAAATCAAAACAAAACTGTCGCTCTTGGTGGATGCATTGGCTTCTCTACGATTACGTGTGGCTATTCCGAACCCCAAATCTGGCAGTTCTGCTTGTTTACATAGCCCCCGAGATGCAAATGCACTTCGTCTAAAAAGAAGATTTTTCGACCAAAATCGACGTCATTATCAAGCTGGTCTATGGCCCACGCAGAGAACTGATATCAAAGCGGATTGCTTTCAACTCCTGAGTCATCTGGACCTTGTAAGCGAATAATCCGACTGTTATCCGGATTTGTGCAGTTGTCCAGGGGGACCGCTGTAAGTTACTTCATCTATGGGTTTGATATTTGATAAACTCGGCAGAAAAATAGGGCAACGCTGCTAGTAGTGCTAGAATGTCTAGAAGGGCACGTTTTCATATTTAGCCTAGTCGTACGACTGTAGGTCTTTGATGTTGCCTGGATATTTTCTATCCTATGTGGCCTAGGATAGCATGCTATCCTAGTAAAAAATAATTGGGTTCGAGTTTCCGGATGATGTGCTGCCAGGGTAAGCTTTGCTTCGCTCAGACACTCATACCGATAGAGCTGAGGCCTTTGATGTCAAATCTCACCGAGATCGCGTTGGTACTACGGGAGTGGGTTTATGCTAATGGATGAGGTTGACCTCCTTGGAGGTTAAATGAGTCTGTGCCAACTTTTGCTTGAGGATCTAGTATCGTTCTGGGCTTGACCTGCGTAGTGGACTGTGCAGTTGTCTAAGCGGACCGCTGTATGTTACTTCATCGATGGGTTTGATACTTGATAAACTCGGCAGATAAATAGGGCAAGGCTGCTAGTACTTAGAATGTTTAGAAGAGCACTGTCTTCGTATTTAGCAAGCTAGTCGTAAGACTGCAGGTCTGCGATGTTGCATGGGATTGTTTCTATTCTATGCGGCCTAGGATAGCATGCTATCCTAGTAAAAAGTGATTGGGTTCGAGCTTCCGGATGATGTGCTACCAGGGTAAGCTTTGCTTCGCTCAGACACTCACACTGAACGAGCTGAGGCCTTTGATGTCAGATCTCACCAAGGTCGCGTTGGTACTACGGGCGTTGGTTAATGCCCATGGATGAGGTTGACTTCCTTGGAGGTTAGCTGAGTCTGTACCAACCTTTAGTTGAGGATCCAGTATCGTTCTGAGCCTGACCTACATAGTGGCTGGTGGTTTACTACCCAAGTGTACTAAGTACCTAAGTGTCCTGCTCTCAAGTGGACACGCTCACTTTTTTCAATGACTTACTCTCCTTTTAATACAATGCGAAATAAATAATAATATTTGGTGCAAGAGACCTTTGCGGTTTGTTTACACATCTCTTACTTCAGTATGACCATTGGCAATTATTGTGTGTTGCCATTCGGAAGAAAACTTCATTCAATGTCTAAGTTGTTTAAGAAAGTAAGATGCAATATATTAACAATATTTTACTCTATATTATTCTATTTGGAATTGTTTGGAAATAAAGGGAACTAAGAATGATTTAAAATGTGGTACGAGTCGAATATATGTCTTTATGATACATATTCTCAAGTAATTTTAATAGTTTGTGCCTTTCATTGCACCACGAGGAGTAATTTTACAAACAGTTTTACCGCACAATCAAAACTAATTCAAAAAAAATTCTTACAAGAATTTGCCAAACAATTTCCTACTATTCATCTTATTATATATTGGTTGTTTTCCAGGCAGGTTGACTGCTTTAACATGCCGCTATTTAGGTGGTTGGTAGAAATGAAGTGTTTTTTCTGTGAATCTCTCTGTCTTGCAAACATCCCTTCTTAGAACACCCTGAATTAAGAGACTAAACATTTTCTTGGAAGAACAATACAAGTTGTTACTTCTGCAGAATTTACACCTCAGTAAGGGATAACAAATCGAATCGGTCTAATTGGATTATTACTCTTCACCAACAACGCATTAAATATTCACTCAGCCTTAATCTTTAAATAAAACCTTTAACCCAGTGACACTGGCTGCGAACTGTAAGGCGCAACCTAAAACTTCCCATTACAAGAAAGTTAAGTTCAACTGGGTGGAACGGTCATTAGTTTGTGTGACGGTTCGTGTTTTTAAATTTCGAATTCAGCACAGAGTTGTGTACTACTCGTACTAATTTGCTACGAACCAACATATATCTTGCGTTGGTTAATCCTCTTATTGATTTGCTTGACGACGATGGTGGTGTAAGCAAGGTAGGTATCGTCTAACATGCACAGCGCACTGCAATTTTATGGTTTCAACAAAGAGAAAACCCAAACCGAGTTGAACAATTTGCAGTTGGTGTTCCATTAATTAGATTTACGCGAAAGGTTAAATCAACTACTGAAGCGTTAAACTAGCGAGGCGTGTTTTGAAAATAATGCAGCAAAACTGATTGAAGAAGGTTAAAAAATAATGAAGTTAATGTCAAGTTGGAATAACTTCAGAGGGATACTGCTGTGTTGGTAAAAAAAAACGCTCTATATGTGTGCAGCATGTTAAATTGCTTTTTTCTTAGAGTGGAATTAATTTGAAATCACCAGGCATTCAAATATTTAATTAACAATAAATGGTAACGGGAAAATTAGTCAAAAACAGTTAAACCTTAATTTCGAAAAACTATTTATCAATATCCGTGATTAAAATATAAATATAATATCATCATATATAAAGTTTTAATTCATTTATTTGGTGCACCACAAGGCAGTCACCTGATATCAATACTTTTTATTATTTCCATTACATTTCGAAAAATATGGAATAATTTATCTATTCACAATTAAAAAAATGGAGGTGTGGGCACAACACGACTTTCTTTTACGGACGGGTCCAGAATCTTCAGTAAATGTATATTAAATTTTTTTTCCCATTTTTTTTTTTTTTTTTTTTTTTGCATTTTCTCATATTACTACAACGACTACCACTTCCGTTTGGCCGATTTCCACCAAAATCAACTGGGCCCTCCCAATTTATGTAAAAAGCTTAAATATGAATTTTCGTCTCAATCAATTCAGCTGTAGAGTGGACACAGAGCCACAGACACACAGACAGACAGAGATTTTTTTTTGCTTTTTTTTTACTCAGGATATACGGTAATGGGTAAATCTGCAAAAATCCCGAGTTCGAAAATTTTCATGATTACTATACTTACTTTTACTACTACTAGTAAAAGAAAGTTAAAGGGTATGTTGTTACAAACGGAGTTTTACTTCGTGAAATATATTTTCCAATTGGCTAATTAGGTATTGCGACTATCTACCACTATTTGTATTAAGATGGTGGCGGATTTAAAATGACCGGCATGTATAGGATGGTAAATCACAAATGGCATGGTAACATCTCAAGATAGATGTTGGTTCGTTAAAAAATAGCCACTCCAACAGATCATCTTGCAGTCCGTGTTAATAAGACCTACTTCCACCTCCATCAGGGCATTTTGTTGGCAATTTATAACGGAAGAGGACAAATCGCGAACGTAGCGAGCCGCAACTGTAAAAATGTATACAGCTCTGAAAGGACGCAAACTGCCCCGGACTTTTACCTGAACAAAGATAGGATACTCTCGATCATGAGAAAGTCAATTTTTTTTTGTAAATATGTAGTATTACAAACACGATTATTTCGAGAATGCTCTCGGATACATTTTTTTGACAAATGTAATATTAAAGTGTATTTAATTTCCTACAAATCCATGGCACAATATTTGTGTATTCGGTCAACAAGAGCGAGATATTGTGGGTTGTGTTACTACTACTACGTATAAGAAGAGTTGCATGCCGTTTCAGTGTTTCTCAGCAACAGTGCAACAAATTACACATGGAATGGATGCACTCTTACCACTTCACTCCAAACGGACTTGCTCAAAAGGACCTAATTTTACGAGTGGATACCACCATTTTCATGTATCCATTTTCATCACAATTTCCATGTGTCCACTCACAAAATAAGGTCTTTATTAAATAAAAAAAAATAAATGAAAAATGAAGAACAACAAAAAACAACGTTGAGCACGTGGTGGACAATCGGTGATACGGATTAGTAATTAGTCCAACGATAGAGCGGATTCAGTTGAATGAAGTAAAAATGAATGAACATCACAACGACAACAGGCTTCGCTTCCCATACACACAACTTGCTTGCCTAGTTGACATGCTATTTTGGCCAATCGGGATAGTCGCTCGGAAAATTTATTATTTCTTCCCGCAGACATTGCCATACAATGTTCATGCCAACTCTACGACAAATATTGATCTGTTTTTATGTCCACAGAGTGTATCTTTATGTTGTTGTCATCCTCGTCGGCGCGACTGCTTGTTGTGATCATCGTAAAAGTTGGTCTGCTTAAAAGTGGGCGGTATGTGGTTGTGGCTTGCGTCCAAGTACTTAGGCTGGTTTCTTCCATTCCGTTGTCGATGTCAATACGATTTCGATAATTTATTTTTAAATGTAAAAAAATTTTCATTTCAGTTCACGTTACTTTTGCTTTCGTTTTGAACTTTTCCTCTAGTTTTTCTTGGTCGCCTTTCCTTTCATCGTGTGGTTTTGGTGTGTTCAGTGTTTTTTGATATCGTTTATCGACTGCAAGTTATAGTGTATTGCACTTTGAACATTTATTTGTGTACCCTCGCGTAGGTACCTACTGAGACGTTGGAACTCAATTACAAGTAAAATATTTATAATGATTGTGGGCAACGTGTATAGAAAAAGTGAAATTTTCTGTACACTTATTGGACGTTGGTGCAAAATGCGTGAATGCACAACGAAAGTGTTGTTAACTTACACGTTTTGATATCTTAATATGAAAAGTTATGTTATGTTATGTGTGTTTTTAATCGGTTTGCAATTCAAAAGGTTAGCTAAGAGGTTCGAAAGGTTTCTCCAAATCACAAAGAGAAATTGACAGACGTTTAAAAGAAGAATACGTTATTTGTATTTACTATTATTCAACTCTCGTTGTATTTGTTCAGAGCAATGGCTTAAACGTTTTGCTGATGACATTTGTCTAATCGGGCGTTTTGCGCCGATTGTTGGTCCTTTCCGGCACCACCTTCTTCAGTCACATTATTGTCACTTTGTTTTGTTTGTAATTGACAGAAGATTGAAATTAGAAATGCTCTCTGCCATAAGGATTTTTACTTTGGCACTGGTTGAGATTTTTTTGTTGTTGTTTTTTTTTAGGTGGGGTTGGACAGGGGTTCTGGCTTTCCGAGCTGTTTCACCAGACAACGTGTAGGACTAGGAAGATTCACTGGTACTTTATAACAAATCTACACGTAATAAGAGTACCTATGATATTTTTCCAAGCAGATGGTACGTTCATAATATTTGGCTCTACAACCGGTGTCCGCTCCTGGCCTCACGCAAAAAATCTCTCCACCCTGATTTCCTGATCCTGATTTCGACCCGATGGCATCCAGTTTGGCGTCCCTAAATTCTAGGCGTCCTGTTCTACACCATCCTTCCAGCGTAGGCTTGGCCGGCCTCGCTGTCGTGTTGCATAAATCCTAAAGTCCGCAAAGGACTTTCTCAGCAGGATCATCTTCGCTCATGCGAGCTAGGTGTCCTGCCCACCGGAGCCTACCGAGCTTTACGATGTCGACATCGCGGTAACGTTCGTAGTTCTCATCATTATAGAGTATCCGAAATCGTCCTTCCTCACATACGGGGCCAACAATTCACCGTACGACTTTTCTCTCGAAGGCAGCTAAGAGGTCAGAAAGTTTTTTTGCTAAGCACCCAAGCCTCGGATCCATATGTAAGTACTGGTATGACCATTGTCTTATATACCAGCGGCTTGGATGTTATGGTTAAGTTCCTTGAAGAGTCTTGGCAGACTATAGTAGGCTTTGTTGGCTTTAAGCAACCGTGCGCGTATTTCTGGTTCCATGCTGTTATCGGCTGCTACAGTTAACCTGAGATAGTTAAAGGATTGCACTACTTCAAATTCGCGCTCCACTATTTGAATTGAGGGACCAATGTTGGATCTTCTACTCGCAGACGTTGCCACCATGTACTTTGTTTTGCTCTCATTTATGGGCAGATTTCGTGCCGCCCGCTGTACAGGATAAAAGCTTTCTGTACAGCTCTTCGGTTTCTACCAACGAATAGATGAAGTCTTGTCTGAAAAGTTCCTTTTGCATTTAGCATTTTCCCTATTCCTAGTTTAGGTATTAAATTAAATGAAAAAGTTTTACACAGAAAATTGGTTTAGTCGCAAATTTAACGGAAAAAAGTGAAAATTTCTTTGGCTGCAAACTGCATGGCGCCTCGTCGTGAAAAAGAAGAAAAACTCGTCAAGGAATTTTCACGCGTCGTACTCAGCACATAAGAGTATGACTCATTCGAGTTTTAATTACATACAAAACAGTGAAGAAAAACAAATTTTTCTTATCACGAAACGAGTTAATAAAAATCCACTAAAGGTGCCGCCTAATTAGAGTTAAGTTTGCTTAAATGGGTTGTAGTGGTGTGGTGCTGTGAAGTTTTTTGCACGCACGAATTGTTTTACTACAGTGAACAAGCACATGAGAAGTGAGTCTGACTAAGACTCGTCAGCAGTCAATTCTGCATCGATTAATTATTATCATTCACCTCGGCACCGCCGATGGAGCATTAAAGACATTGGACATTGGCCATTCATTCGTTCCGTTGAATTTCAATGTTATTTCAGGTTTCAACATTTTTTTCTGCAGCGCAGGTTGTTCGTAGTTTTCTGCCGTCAACAAACTTTGGACAACTTTTGCTTTTTGTGTGAAACTAACATAAGTTTTGCGTTGGTTGACTTTTGAAAACATTATATTATTTACTATACATACTAGCGTGCTCAAGCTTTGTTTCATATTTTAAAAAAAAGAAAAAAAAACAACAGCAACCAACTTAAATAACAGAAACTCTCACTCCAAACAATCACTTCACTTCGCAGTATATGTGCGGTTGTATTTCAAAGCCAGAAGTAGTTTAAAAGTGCAGACGGGGTTAATTGTTTACCTTTTTAGCTACACTTTTGTCACTTTTTAATGTTAATATATTAAGATTTGAATTTTTAAGAAAGATTATCATTCTTGAGATGTCAAATTTAAAGTAACAGGGTAATTTTTTACTTTAAAATTACCGAAGCTTAACTGAATATTAGGTATCATAAATCCAATAATTTCATCCTAAGTGATTGTAGTTTATTATTATTATGTCCCACGCCCACGAAGCTCTAGGAATTTGCGCACTATCCTGCATGTGTTTAGGATAACTGCTTACGACATCTCATGCATAAGGTGTTCGCAGTTCAACTTTTTTAACTCGTCGATTACAGTTTGCTCTATCACTCCTGTACTGGATATGATGATTGGGACAATACGGATATTGGTTAGTCTCTCACGTTGCTTTATTTCCCGTGCCAAGTCAACATATTTCGCCACTTTTTCCCCATACGTTCTGTGTATGTTTACAGAAAGCGGTATGACATCTAAAATCCAGCAATTCTTAGAAGTCTTGTCAATCCATATTATATCTGGTCGATTTGCAAGAATCGCATGATCAGTGCTCATCGTCCGATCCCAGTAAAATTTGTAATTAGAATTGACCAGAACTTCATGTGTTTCGCACTGATAATATGCTTTTTTAATTTCGATGAATTTACATCTAATGGCTAGCTCTTGATGTATGATCTTAGCTATGTCATTGTGCCGCTTGAGGTAGTCGTGGTTTGCCAATGTTGTACATCCATTTATTATATATTCTACGGATTCTACCCCCTGTCGACATTGACGGCAATTGCTATCTATGTCTTCGTGTAGGATTGCCCGCCGATATTGCTTTGTTGCGATAATTCCATCTTGAATTGCGATCAGGGAACAGTTGACCCTTTTGCAACCAGATGGTTGAAGCTTCCTTTTTTACTTCATTACCACTAAGTTGATATGGATATTTGCCATGGTTTGATTTGCTGTTCCATGCCTCAATAATGGTAGTGGTCGTGAGGATGATATTACCCGGTTGAAACTCCATGTCCCCTAATTTTAGGTGTAAAATTCTTATCTAATTGCATCAATAAATGGTATTTATGGTTGTTCTCACTGCTTTAAACGAAAAATTTTCTGCGTTTGTCAACTTGGGTATAGTGTTGGCTATATATGTCCGTGATACCTTGGCCACCTTCGTTTCTTGGTAAATACTTGGTAAAATACTACTTCTACTGCCGCTCTAGGGTGGTGAAAGCGGTAAGTGGTCAACATTGTCCTGATGCGTCGTTCGATTTCTTCCAATTCAGTTCGACTCCAATTTATCAGTCCGAATGAGTAAGTTAGGACAGGTACAGCATACATGTTTATGGCTTTTGTGAAATTACCACTGTTTGGCTTGCTTTTACATAGCCGTTTCAATCTTTTATTATTATCATTGTTATCATTGTTATCATTGTTATCATCATTGTTATCATTGTTATCGTTGTTATCATTGTTATCATCATTGTTATCATCATTGTTATCATCATTGTTATCATTGTTATCATTGTTATCATTGTTATCATTGTTATCATTATCATTGTTATCATTGTTATCATTGTTATCATTGTTATCATAATTGTTCTCATTGTTATCATTTTTATTGTTATCATTGTTATCATCATTGTTATCATTGTTATTGTTATCATTGTTATCATCATTGTTATCATTGTTATCATTATCATTGTTATCATTGTTATCATTGTTATCATTGTTATCATTGTTATCATTGTTATCATTGCTATCATTGTTATAGTTGTTATCATTGTTATCATCATTGTTATCATTGTTATCGTTGTTATCATTGTTATCATCATTGTTATCATTGTTATCATTGTTATCGTTGTTATCATTGTTATCATTGTTATCATTGTTATCATTGTTATCATTGTTATCATCATTGTTATCATTGTTATCATTGTTATCATTGTTATCATTGTTATCATTGTTATCATTGTTGTTATCATTGTTGTTATCATTGTTGTTATCATTGTTATCATCATTGTTATCATTGTTATCGTTGTTATCATTGTTATCATTGTTATCATCATTGTTATCATCATTGTTATCATTGTTATCATTGTTATCATTGTTATCATTATCATTGTTATCATTGTTATCATTGTTATCATTGTTATCATAATTGTTCTCATTGTTATCATTGTTATTGTTATCATTGTTATCATCATTGTTATCATTGTTATTGTTATCATTGTTATCATCATTGTTATCATTATCATTGTTATCATTGTTATCATTGTTATCATTGTTATCATCATTGTTATCATTGTTATCATTTTCATTATCATTGTTATCATTGTTATCATTGTTATCATTGTTATCATTGTTATCATCATTGTTATCATCATTGTTATCATTGTTATCATTGTTATCATTGTTATCATCATTGTTATCATCATTGTTATCATTGTTATCATTGTTATCATCATTGTTATCATTGTTATCATCATTGTTATCATTGTTATCATTGTTATCATTGTTATCATTGTTATCATTGTTATCATTGTTATCATTGTTATTGTTATCATTGTTATCATCATTGTTATCATTGTTATCATTGTTATCATTGTTATCATCATTGTTATCATTGTTATCATTGTTATCATTGTTATCATTGTTATCATCATTGTTATCATTGTTATCATTGTTGTTATCATTGTTGTTATCGTTGTTGTTATCATTGTTATCATTGTTATCATTGTTATCATTGTTATCATCATTGTTATCATTGTTATCATTGTTGTTATCATTGTTATCATTGTTATCATTGTTATCATTGCTATCATTGTTATCGTTGTTATCTTCATTGTTATCATTGTTGTTATCATTGTTATCATTGTTATCATCATTGTTATCATTGTTATCATCATTGTTATCATTGTTATCATTGTTATCATTGTTATCATTGTTATCATCATTGTTATCATTGTTATCATTGTCATCATTGTCATCATTGTTATCATTGTTATCATTGTTATCATTGTTATCATTGTTATCATTGTTATCATTGTTATCATTGTTATCATTGTTATCATTGTTATCATTGTTATCATTGTTATCATTGTTATCATTGTTATCATCATTGTTATCATTGTTATCATTGTTATCATCATTGTTATCATTGTTATCGTTGTTATCATCATTGTTATCATCATTGTTATCATTGTTATCACTGTTATCATTGTTATCATTGGTATCATTGTTATCATTGTTATCATTGTTATCATTGTTATCATCGTTATCATTGTTATTATTGTTATCATCATTGTTATCATTGTTATCATTGTATCATTGTTATCATTGTATCATTGTTATCATTGTTATCATTGTTATCATTGTTATCATCATTGTTATCATTGTTATCATTGTTATCATTGTTATCATTGTTATCATCATTGTTATCATTGTTATCATTGTTATCATTGTTATCATTGTTATCATTGTTATCATTGTTATCATTGTTATCATCATTGTTATCATTGTTATCATTGTTATCATTGTTATCATTGTTATCATCATTGTTATCATCATTGTTATCATCATTGTTATCATCATTGTTATCATCATTGTTATCATCATTGTTATCATCATTGTTATCATTGTTATCATTGTTATCATCATTGTTATCATCATTGTTATCATTGTTATCATTGTTATCATTGTTATCATTGTTATCATTGTTATCGTTGTTATCATTGTTATCATTGTTATCATTGTTATCATTGTTATCATTGTTATCATTGTTATCATTGCTATCATTGTTATCATTGTTATCATTATCATTATCATTATTATTATTGTTGTTATTATTATTATTATTGAGTTTCAACTGTACTTCTCAACTTCTATGAAGTTGGAAATTACCTATCCCGGGCTATGCCAAGGGATTAGGCTCTGTTGGGGCGTAGACCATGTTCTAGCCCGTTTGTATCGGTTTGTAGGAATCGTCGCACTATGTTACATGTGCTCAGGATCACAGATTTCTGCATAATCTCTAGTGCGTCATTAAGATTATGTTTTTGTAACTGCACAATAAGGTGTTTTGGTAACAAGCCGGTGGCAGATAGAATTATTGGAGAGATATCCACCCTTTCCACATGATACATTGTCTTCAATTCGTTTGCAAGATCAGTATATTTTTCAATTTTTGTACTGTATGTCGACTGAAGATTGTTATTTAATGGACAACAAGTTTTACAAAATCACGTTCCAAATTGAATTTCTTCGCAACAATGGCCTCCTCACCAGACTTGAGTCCAATGGTCTTTTGCATTTGATCTATTTTGGGGGCCAAGGTAACGACAAAAAGATATGAAAGTGTGGACGTAGTGAAGACAGCTCTTCATAGAGAATGGACCAAAATACTAACAGGTCAAGTTCGTGCAGCATGCAATGCCTTCGTTAATAGACTCGACGCTATCATCCGCACCAAAGGTGGCTATATGAAGCAGTAACATGTTTTACATAAAATTTTAATTATTTTTAACATTATCTAAAAAATGTTTAATAAAAATATTCATAAATGACGCAATTGCAGCCTTTTGATTTAGTAATACTACAACCGCCGGCCTCTGAACTGAAAATTAGAGCAGCTGTTGAGTTCGAAACGCATTTGCCACTGCCACAACAACAGATTTTATGCAACGTTTTATGTGCTTGGGGTCAGGATAGATCCCAGTATACCAACTAAGGGTTAAACAAAATAAAAACACTGTGCAGACATGTAGGCAGGATTTCGCACACTGCATCTAAATTTTGTCTGTATCTATGTATATTTTTTAAATTGCCAATAAAAGTAGAACTAAATTGTGAGTCACCAATTCGTATCTCGATCATACTGATAACTCTAACAAAGAACTGCACCTCCTCGGTGCTCACACACTCACTCGACACAATTCCAAACAAATAAAATCAAAACATGTACCCTCTCTGTATATAATATAGATCACTATATAAGTGAAGAATCATTTCCTTTTTCTGGCTGGGAGAAAGATCAGTCTGTTATAAAACAGAATTTCATGTTTCGACATGCTTATTCCTGTTTATTCTGTTTATTATTGGATATGATTCCCGTTTCAGTTGTGCAAAGTTTTACATGCTATCTAAGTCGTTAAGTAGTAAGCAGATTAACTTGAAACTTGAAATCCATTTAATACAAATTATATCTATATCTTTAAAATTAATGACCGCAACCAGTTAACAGACAGCAGATGTGTGAACCTGTTTAGAAGTGGTAAAAAAATGAACTTGTCGCTAAACACCATACATACCTAAAATAGAATTCAAAATTCAACAGAAATATCATGTGAGTGGAAGTGTAATGCATTTGTTGCATTCATACATTATCTACTCAAGTAACACGCATGACATTGGATTAAGAGGCTAATTTTTATTTATTTTTAAACAGAACAGCAAATATCATAAATTTGGATCTGAAACAGTATCAGGTTCAAAGCGGCAAATTGATAAATAGATTTTGAAGACAGCCAATTTGTATGAAAAGCAATACACATCACAAAATAATCTGTTACTGCAAGCGTATTTGTGGGCGGAAAAAAGCTGCACAAAATTATGTAAAAAAATTTGAGGCTATCAACTTTATTCTAGAAACGTTTAGTGGCAATTGTTAATGAGAACACATTAAATTTCAATAATTGACAAGTTCTCACGCGTTAATAAGTAAGCAAGATAAGCTGTAGTCCTCAATTAGCGCTAGTGTGCGCCATTTTGATACACCAAATCTCGAGGGACCTAGCATGGATATTTAAGTGGCGTTCAGATACGAGATTAACTCGATAACCCTGTAATCTGAGAGCTCTTTCAGGTCGTGAAAAAATGGTTTACCAAAAAGCGGTGTCTTGACCCTGCGAGGGACGGATAACTGCAGAGGAAGTGATTGAGAGTTTCTTTCTCTTTGTCATCTTTGCAACTTCTGTAGAAGTTGTTGTGCCAGTGGCCCATGGCAATATCCTTCCGGGTTCTAGATAACAACTCGGTAGTTTTCATTTGGCTGTAGGATGGCCATATCAATCTTGATATGACGCAGTTCGTCAGATTGCTCCACCTGAGCTGTGACTTAGGATTAAAAAAGAAGAGAATTTGTTCCTTGACTGAGCTTATTGCACAGCTAACCTTTTTCATAGAGCCGGAGCCCATAGCGACGCTTGGTGATGTCCAGAAATTGGCTGATCGAAGCCAAATCTTCATAACACTGTTGTATGAGTTTCGAGTTTATGGTGGTCCCATAAATCGCCCTTATGGCAGATTGGCTATCAACACATATAACAAACCATTCCGGTTTGTGCGTTTTGGAGCCTTAGTGCCTTGCAAGCCTTCTTAATTGCTAAGATCTCTGCCTGAAAGATGCTAACTGTCGGACAAGACCGTAAAGCTCCTGTGATATCCACTGCAGCTGATCGCTGTAATCTGCTGAGTTTGGTGGCGTTATACTTCTTCTTCATCGCTGGCCACCAGACCAGCGATCCATAGGTAAGATAAGAAAAAATAAGGTAAAAAGAGATAAGATAAGAAAGGATAAGATAAGAAGAGATAAGATAATAAGAGATAAGACTAGAAAAGTTAAGATAAGAAGAGATAAGATAAGAATAGATCATAAATAAGAAGACATAAAATAAGAAGAGATAAGATAGGAAGAGATAAGATAAGAAGAGATAAGATAAAAAAAGAAAAGATAAGAAGAGATAAGATAAAAAGAGATAATATAAGAAGAGATAAGATAAGAAGAGATAAGATAAGAAGTGATAAGATAATAAGGATAAGATAAGAAGAGATAAGATAAGAAGAGATAAGATAAGAAAAGATAAAATAAGAAGAGATAAGATAAGAAGAGATAAGATAGGAAGAGATAAGATAAGAAGAGATAAGATAAAAAAAGAAAAGATAAGAAGAGATAAGATAAAAAGAGATAAGATAAGAAGAGATAAGATAATAAAAGATAAGATAAGAAGAGATAAGATAAGAAGAGATAAGATAAGAAAAGATACAAAAAAAGTATGGTCCAATAACGCCGCCTGACCACAATGCGCACTAAACAGTGCGGGCATATAATGGTGTCTCGTGAATAGCATGAGGATTTTTCTCAGCCCATATGCGGCAATTTTGCTTATTAACATACCCCGAGAGGTGGAAATGGAGAAAGGAGAATTTTTTTGGTACACAGTTCGACAGAGTTATGATTTATGTAGAGCAATTGGACAACTTTTACGTATTGAGCTGTGGCTAAGAGTTCTCTTTCCCAACTACATTTGACACATTAAAAACATATGCTTGTTGACAGCTGTTTGATTTACGAAGGCGATCAATAAGATCCCGTGTTTGAAAAAAAGAGGCGTTGTTTGATAGAAGTTGACATTACCGTCGTGTACTGTCATCTGTCAAACAACACCATACTTCATACTAAGTTAAATTTTTTTTCGTAAAACTCTGCCCCAGATTTTTTTTGGCTGTCAAGTTGTTCGTTTCCCATTCAAAACAACTCTACCGTTGAGCTAAAACAGCTCTTGATATTTTGGGAGATTTACCCCTCTTTATACTAGCACAACAACAACACATGCAACAACAAAAAATGTAAACAAAAGATTTTCGCCTTTCGTGATCGATTTACTTTTTGAAAAGTTCTGCGGTCGAGCGCGATTCTGGGGTAGAGTTTTACGAAAAAAATATTAACATAAATTTCAGACTAGTTCATATTTTACTTTTTATTTGGCAGCCAGTTGTATCAGTCGTGTTTCGTGTGATCCGTAATTCGCTTTTCATTTTAGATGGAAAAACATCCGAAGGAATAAAAGCCAAGTTGGATGCTGTCTATGACAACCGTGAGATATTGGTTCAACGAATTTATACGTGGTCGTACATATGTTTTTGATAAGGAGTGGCCAGGCCGCCCGGCAGACGTTGTTTTAGAGGAATTCGTTAAAAAGGTCCACACCACATGATTCTCGCTGATCGTCGAACTTAAGTGCGGAAAGTAGCAGAGGCCGTATTCGTGTCGTACGGAACGGCAATTAATTAATAAAATTAGTTTGAAAAAAAGTGTGTGCCCGGTGGGTTCCGCGATTGCTCACAATGGACAACAAGCGGATACGACTGTCAATGTCGAAGCAGTGTTTGCACCTCTTTAAGCGAAGTTCGTAGGGGTTTTTGCGTAGAGTAATCACCGTTGATGAAACCTGGATACATTATTTTACGTCAGAGAATAACCGACAGTGAAAACAATTAATTTTTCGGGTGAATCTGCCCCTAGAAGGCAAAGACCCTCCGGAAAGGTCATGGCCACGATTTTTTGGAATTCGAAAGCTAAAATTCTCATGAACTTTTTGTAGAAAGAAATAATGATCACGGGGCGGTAGAATTATTGGACCGATTCGATAAGAAATTGAAGGAGACACGATATTTGGCTGCTGTTTCACCACGATAACGCACTAGCACATTCATCCCGAATTGTCACGGCCAAATTGCGCTACGAATTACTGCCGCATCCCCCTACTCGCCAGATCTGAATCCCTGTGATTTCTTTCCGTTTCCCAACATGAAAACATGGCGTGGAGGAAAAAAATTCAGCTCAAAATAGAAGACCGTATTTTGAAGAGTTTGAGAAATCGAATATTGTGGAGGGGATAAAGAAATGGCAGAAACGTTAAGAAAAGTGTATCGACCTAAAAGAAGATTATGTTGAAAAAAAAATGCAAACAAACTGACGTCTTTATTCCCAAACACGGGTATTTATTAATGGCCCCTCGTACAGCGCTGTCAATATAGAAAACTTAAATTAGATCAACCTATAAAAAGTTAGTTAGTGCTTCAAAATAGAAAAGATTTTAATTTTTCACGCAAGCACCTAGGGCCCTAGCCCTGCGAATGCTAATCTACCGCGCTCTCAGCATCTCATTTATTTAAATGCATCTTTCAATGAAAATTCAATTACGGGGAATAGGGCGTGTCAGTGTAGATTCTCATTTTAAAACGTGTCATGTTTCATTTTAATAAAGTGATTATTAATTTAACTCAACATTAAATGTTATTTTTAGTAAGTTCTTTCAGAGAAGAAGAACTCATTTGAAACGGTCTGTGGTAAAATTTATAAATTCTCCTTAAGAGTTCTTAGCGTATTCTTATTGTATGGGTTGGGTGTTTCGTCATTGCTTGTTCGCTTGAAATGTAAACGAACACGGAACGCAGTAATTGCAAAACATCACGTATTTCGCTAAAAGATCCCCTGCATAATAATTATTACGCGCTTGTGTGTATGTATTTGGTGTTGTGCATTCTTGATAATTTCAGAAGTATACGCGCTACTTGTACGAGTGTAAAACACAGATTTAAAAATTACTCAAATCAGCAACGCGCGCACATGCAATCCTAGCCGCTGACTGTCGCCTGGCACTCTGGCAGTGCAATGGACGATGGTAGAATGGTAGATGGGACGTATATTTTGTAAGGGAATTCCATTATTTGTACACAATTGGATATTTCCATCCATTTCCATTCTACGCGGCACGATGTAATTTTTATTGAGCGAGCGCCCCCTTTCGCTGCTGGCTCACGACTCTTTCAGACAAAAGTCCCTAAGGTTGCGCGACTGGAAACCAACCAGACTGCGGCGCCATGTGCACCATCACTCACGAAGGCACCAAAATTTTTTGCGAAAAAATTTGTTGATATTTTCAGCCAACTATGTTTTGCCAGTCATCTGCAGTTGCCATTGCCACTGAAATTTGAAAACTACGAGAATTCAGTATGATACCACTCCTAGCAGCTAGCAGGTAGTAGTTTCCTGTTTAAGAAGACAATCACAAAACCGACAACACATGAATTTTCGAATTTGTTCCCATTCATGCCACCAATTTAGACAATGAAGTGGGAAATCTGCACGACTTCTGATATGTAATGATCAATTGGGCCGAAGATAACGAAGCGATTGATAATATTGCATTGGGAAATACACTGCGACACTACATAATAGAACTGCAGGTATGTATATGTGCAGAAGAAATTATTTCTTCCGAAAGTCCAAAAAGTAAAATAATGCTCGTACTATTTATTATAATAATCAAACAAAAATGTTTGTGTCTAACGCTCATAGGTTGCTATGGTTTTTTTTTTAAATTTTTTTTCCAATTTGTTATAGTTCACAAATAGTAATTCAACAAAAATGAATTGCAACTCAAATTGCAAAACATGAGGAACAAAATCATTTGAAAATTGATTTGTTAATTTGTTGTGGTAAATTTTGTTGATTTTTTAGCCTTTTCTAATTTAGCAATTTTCAACTAAGTTATAGAGCATAATTTATACAAATATTGATGGCAAAGATCAAATTGAAGTCGGTCATAACTAATTATTGAAGATCAGATTGAAAATTCTGAAGAACAATCGTACCTGGACACGACGGACATTGAACTAGTTAATACATATAAGATTATGAAATAAGCTGAAAGAAAATATTTAAAAAATTCTAGAGATAAGTCCTACACTCGAAAGGTATGTTCGCCTTATAAAGCTTGACACAGTGAGGGTATTAAGGAACAAGTAAATGTAAAAATAAACTTAGTTTTTCGGGTACAAACCTTTATATATACATCGAAACACGCCAAACAGTCCTTTATTATTCATCGCCAAAATATCTGTTTTTGAGGTCGGAGCTATTTCAAAGAATTTTCTTTTTTCCACGCTTCACACCACGTCAAAAGCGGGATATCAAAATGGGCCCCTGACATTGAGGCGCTCACACAATTTCAGCCCTCTAGGTCGTGCGAAAGGTGGTTAAAAAAGACCTAAAAAAACCGAAAATGGCGCGATTTCAAACCATCATACGTGCTACACGCGAAACGTGAGACGCGTCATACGTGGAATATAAAAAAAAGAATTTTGGACTTAAATACTCACAAAATTTCTCTAGCTCGTGTGATAGGTGGTTAAAAAGAACCTGAAAGAAGACATCCCACGCGACACGCGTCATACTAGGAATAAAAAAATGCTATTTTGAGCTTAGGCACTCAGAAATTTTCAGCGCTCTAGGTCGTATGGAAGTTGGTTAAACAGGACTTCAAAGTCGAAAAAAAAGTTTTCAACCCATCACACGCGCTTTACGCAGCGCGTCATACTCGGAATATAAAAAATGCTATTTTGGACTTACGACACTCACAAAATTTCAGCTCTCTAGGTTGTGTGGAAGTTGGTAAAAAAGGACCTCAAATAAGTCGAAAAAAAATTGCAACCCATCACACGCGCCACACGCGACACGCGTCCTACTCGGAATATAAAAAATGATATTTTGGACTTCAGTGCTTAATAAAAACAAACCATAAAAATTAAAAATGTTCGTGTAAATTCTCTAATCGGGAATACACAATGTGCAATGTGACGGTTTGAATAAAATCGGGTAAATTTTTTAAAATTTCTGTTAGAGAGCCCTCCAACCCCAGATCATTTCACTACCAAATTTTTACAAAAAATGTTGTCCATCGGAGATACACATGCGTAAAGAATTTGAAGAAAATCGGATAATTTTTTTATAACATTTGTATGGGTGCCCCCCATACTCCCGGGGCCATTTTACTTCCAAATTTTTACAAAAAGTTGTGTCCATCGGAGATGCATATAAATTTGAAGGTAAATTTGTAAATTTTGTAAACAATTTGTATGGGTGCCTCCGACCCCGGGGCACGATCGCTTCAAATTTTTTTTTCATAAAATTTGTATGGGTACTGGTATAACCATTGTCTTATATACGAACAGCCAATGCAATGACCCGAGATAGTTAAAGGATTGTACTACTTCAAATTCGCGCTCCACTATTTTAATTGCAGCACCAATGTTGGATATTCTGTTCGCAGACGTGGCATCCATGTACCTTTTATGCCCGCTCGATCTGGATAAAAGCTTCTTATACAGCTCTTGGGTTTCTACCAACGATGTCAATATCGTCCACGTAATCCATTATCTGAATAGACTTTAGAAGATATAGAATATAGAGGATTGTTCCCCTCGCTGTTACTGCAGAGTGTGTGATCACTTTCTCAAACGCCAGGTTGAAGAGGACGCAGGCCATTCCATCCGCTTGCCGGAACCGGTTATGGATGTTGAATGGGCTTGATAGTGATCCGGATATTTTAACTTAGCTTATAGCATTGGTAATGATCGTGTCAGTTTATTTGGGATGCCGAATTCTCTCATGGCTTTAAAAAGTTCTACTCTGGCTATGCTATCATAGGCGGCTTTAAAGTCTATAAAAAGGTGGTGTAGTGAGATTTGAAACTCTAGACATTTTCCATTACCTGCCTAAGTGTGTAAATCAGATCAGTTTTTGGTTTGCCTGGGATGAAACCACACTGGTATGGAGCAATGATGACTTTAGCGTATGGAGCTATCCTGTCTTGAAGGATAGAGGAAAAAATCTTTTACGCGGGACTCAAAATCGTTATACTACGATAACTGCTGCATGTTGTGATATACCCTTTCTTATGTCTGGGGCACAGGATGCCTAGCCGCCAGTGTTCTGGCATCGCTTCTTTCTCCCATACTTGCACTATTATTTCATGAATTGCTTGGTGAATTGTATTTTAATTAGCATAAGTACAAAAACGTATTGGAAAACATGCTGCAACTATCTTTTAGGAAGATTTGAAGATCTGAACCCAGTTGAGCACCTTTTTGGAATTCTTAAGCGTAAGATCCGAGGGCATTCATTTATATCATCAAAAGCTTCGCTAAAAATAGTTTTGGAACAAGAGTGGGTGGCAAATATTTTAGACGAATGCTCCAGGCTGAAAACAATTATCAGCAGTAATTAAAGCCCAAATGGATAACATCGGCTCGAAATCGGGACCGATGGAGATTTTTTTTGTGGGAGGCCAGGACCGTGTAGATCCAAATATGATTATGATTTATAGCTAAAGGTAAATTCGACTATAATACTTGTTATAAGGAAATTCTGGAATAATGTCATTAGGGACTGGCATTTCGGGAACTTAGCCATTTCTCAAGCGATATCTATGAAATTCAGTGTGCAGGACTAAGATGCGACTATAAGACTTGTTCATATGGAAATTCTGGGATATGGTCATAAGCACTTTAAACATTAATTTAAGAAAAAGGTTTCTCATGTACTACGATGGGAATAGGAATATGGACGATATTTTAGGAGACTTCTGGAAATGGGTATTTTAAGAATTTAAATACAGATTAAACATTTAAGATTTAAGATACATAATGAAACACACTGTCATCTAATTATTTATATGAACTTCACTTTTTTCTCTTTTTTGGGGACATAACTAAAAGAAAAATAGAGAATCGATTAAAATAAGATAAACACTTGAATAATTGGAGAAGCGTGAAATGCAAAATTTGCTAAATTTAAACTTTGTTACTTACATTGAAAAGTGGCGTCTTCGCTGGTTTTCATTCCTTCATATTTTTGAGATTTAATGTGGAAGACATATCCAAGAAATTAAAATCTTTTTTTTTTGCAAAGCCACAATTGATTGGAAACTTATCTTTTGTGTCCGCTGACTAACAACAATTTGGCCGGTATGGTAATTTGGAAGTCTTTTGTTATTCAATTCGAAAATATGAGCGTCGTATTCATTGCTGCCAGTTCTTGTTGTGTGACCTTTCGAGTGGAATAAGAGATGTCCCAGGGAGTGCAAAACAACCGAAAGTGATAAAAAAGAAAGACGAAAATCTTACAGTCCGCCAGTTATTGCTGTGCAATGCTGAGCGGTTTTTTTATTTGGGCAATTGAAAAGTTTCCGCTCTCACGACGAAAACGAAGACGAATTGACGGATACAATAATTGCGCTGTACGAGTATATATGTAGTTACATGTATGTTATCCATCTGACTATTTGTTAGTTCATCAACATCTCATCAAAAGCGCTTCCTTTTTCGAGTCAATTCTCAGGGGTCCATTAAAATGAAGTAATGCTGTCCGTGTTGGGTATGAACAGAGCAGCGCACAAAATAACTTATAAAAAAGATAATTATTCCGTTTTCTTTCTGTGCGCGAAATGTTCGTCTTAAATGAAAATGTTAATGAGACGAAAAGACGGATAAACGGATGCGAACAACCGTTGTCGTTCAATTTATGTCGTTCAAATTAACGTTGGAACAGTGGAGAGTCCCAAGACTACACATACTTAGTCTTGCAGTGAGGCTAATTCCTGTAAGCTCACGACTTTCAATATTTTTCTAAATAAATTTAGTTTGGCTTAAAGTAGAATTAAAGCTAAACAATTTCAAGATATGGATGTTTTTATGATTTTTAAAATGAATCTATTTGAAAAGCGTTCAGAGAAACATTCTTGAGCAAATTTTTAAATTTCGTACTCAGTTAAGGGATAAGCTATGGAGAAAAAATCGTTTTGCTCGTGTCTTTGTGCTGGAATGCAATTGTCGCCGTCCGAAAAGTGTCTGCTAAGGAACAACCAATATCACATATTTTTGTCCATAGTAAAATTGTTTTAGGGAGAAAATGATGATTGAGGAAGAAACAATAATGGATCAAGCCAATATACGAGAAACGTTTAACCCACTTGATTTTTAAAGAAGCCTGAAGTATTTTCAGCATTTAAACTCTTTAATAAAAAACGTTCAAGTGCGGTAATGTTCCTTAATATGTCTTTGTCACTAGTGCCTTAAAATTTGGTATGGAATAGTAACATGAACCTTATGAAGATTCTAATGGCTATCTCTGAAAAATGTATACTGGAACCAGGTTGTCTTTTCGTTTCAATAAGAATTTTAAAGTCAATATTCTTTATTAGGTCCCATTCTCAGAAATTCCCGATTAGAGATATGGGTTTCTTTTCGATCAAATTGTAAACAAAACGAACATAACTACTATCGACGTCCACTCTCAACTTTCAGGAGCTGGAACTATCAACGTCACAAAAAAATGGCAGCATTTAAAACAAACTTGGTAGAAGCAGTCATTTCACCAGAATTGTCTTGATCTTAATGTAAATGCAGTTTCCCGCTTGGTGGAGGGCTCGCAACGATCAGTAAAACTTAAGGACTTTATTTACTATATAGACATTCCATGTTAGTTTTATATTAAACGTGACACCGAATTTTTTTACTTTGTTCAAATTTTCCGACTTTCATTTGTAATTGCCTTTCTTTCCCATAACGAACATAACAATAAAAAAGAATAAATAAAAAAGAAAGAAGAACAAATAAAAAAAAATTAAAAAATTAGCAAAATCGGTCTAGCCGTTCTCAAGTGATACGCCAACGAACATAATTTAATTTTTATTTATATCATCATATTTGTCTCTCTTGTCCGGTCTTGTCCTTCAGCAAAAAATCTCCCCACCGGTCCCGATTACGAGCCGATGTCAACCAGTTTGGCATCCCTAAACTCTGAGAGCCCTGGTCTACATCATTCTTCCAGCGCGGGTTTGGCAGGCCTCGCTGTCGTGTTCCATAAACCCTTCCACAAAAGACCTTTGGAACAGGATCCTCTTCGCTCATGCGAGTTAGGTGTCCTGCCCACCGGAGCCTACCAAGCCGTATGCTCTTCATGATGTCGACATCGTGGTAACGCTCGTATATCTCATTATTATAGAGTCTCCGGAATCGTCCTTCCTCACATACAGGGCCAACAATTCTCCGTAAGACTTTTCTCTCGAACGCGACTAAGACGTGAGAATGCTTTTTGCTAAGCAACCAAGTCTCGGATCCATATCTAAGTACTGGTATGACTATTGTCTTGTACACCACCAGCTTGGATGGTATGGTTAAATGCCTAGCTCTGAAGAGTCTTGACGGACGGACGGACGGAGAGACCAATGTTGGATCTTCTACTCACGGACGTGCAGTCTCAGATTTCGTGCTGTCCGCTCGATCTGGATGAAAGCTTCCTGTACAGCTCTTTGGTTTCTACCAACGATGTCTATGTCGTCTACGTAAGCCAGTATCGGAATGGACTTATAGAGGATTTTTCCTCTCGCTTTCTCTGATCTCTTTCTTCAACGCCAGGTTGAAGAGGAAGCAGGCCAGTCCATCCCCTTGTCGGAGCCCGTTTTTGATGTTGAATTGGCTTGATAGTGATTACATTGGTCATGGTTAACCTACATAGTCTTGACAGTATCATAGTCGGCTTTAAAGCCTATAAAAATATGGTGTAGTGAGTTTTGAAACTCTAGACATTTTTCCATCACCTGCTTAAGGGTGTAAATCTGATCAGTTGTTGATTTGCCTGGGATGAAGCCACACTGGTATAGACCAATGTTGACTTTAGCGTATGGGGCTATCCTGTCTTGAAAGATAGAGGAGAAAATCTTATACGTGGTACTCAACAACGTTAAACCACGATAATTGCTGCATGTTGTGATACCTCTTTGTCAATCTTCTGGCACCGCTTCTTCCTCCCATACCATTTGTTCATGAACTGTTTGGTGAATTGAGGGACCTCCTGTTTTAATCAGCTCCGCTGGGATACCATCCGATCCCAGATTCTCACTACTAGTAGTATAATAGTAAATAATTGTACTTATGTAGTCATAACGGAACCAAGAGACATAAGCATGGAAAAATATATTTTGTGCAATTCCAACGCTTATAGGCAGCTTAATGGCGTTTAAGGCGTTTTGCCATGTGACGGGAGAGTTGTACATGACCCCACTTATTATTGTTATTTGTATATATGTATTTAAACAAATATTTAATGGGACAGGAGTGTGATTACTTACTCTACACTGTTATAATTTTATTTAAGCTGTCATTGTAGAAATTATGTAGTCGTTAACAACGATATTGTTCCAAGAGTCAAACGCAGTCTGACAAAAAAATCATTTATACATACCTTTTTCAAAAGTATTAAAAAAAATCTAATTAAAAACAGTCCTTTATTATTTGGTAATAAGCGTGGTTACTAACTACCTCAAAAAATTCGAATAAATAAATTTCAACCCATCACACGCGTCAGAGTTGGAGTATAAAAAATTCTATTTTGGACTTAGAAACTCACAAAAATTCAGCTATCTAGCTCATGTGGAAGGTGGTTAAAAAGGATCCCAAAGAAGTCGAAAAAAAAAATGTTAGCCCATCACACGCGCCACACGCAACACCCAACACGCGTCATACGCGGATTATAAAAAATGCTATTTGGACCATGCAGAAAATTTCAGCTCTCTAGGTCGTGTGGAAGGTGGTTAAAAAGGGCCTCAAAGCAGTGGAAAAAAACTAAAATTTCAACCCAACACTCGCGACACGCAGAACATAAAAAATGCTAATTTGGACTTAGAAACTTACTTAATGTCAGATCTCTAGGTCGTGTTGAAGGTGGGTTAAAAGGACATCAAAGAAGTCGAAAAAACAAAAATTTCAACCCATTACACGCACCACACCCGTCAATCATCACACGCGGAATGTAAAAAATGCTATTTTGGACGTAGAAACTCACAAAATTTCAGCTCTCTAGGTCTAGATGTAAAAGGTGGTTAAAAACGACTCAATGTTGTCGACAAACTAAATATACTAACTCATACTAACTCGTATTTTCTATATTAACCTACTAGTGTGGATAATGCCTACTTAGGAGGGTATATTATAGCGTAGGAAACAGTCACTTTCGTCTATGGTCGTGTGAAATCGTATATTACATAACGAGCTGGGGAATTGGACGTTATCTTGTGAGTCAGAAGCTTGAGGCGGGAGCCGAGTGCGGCAATCTTACGAGCATTCGGTAGCGAGCAAAGTACGTTTTGTTTCACACGACCAAATGAATTGTTCTGTTAAACTGCTCATGGTTGTCTATTATGATATCACACGGATCAGGAAAAATTTCTTCCGATTAGAGCTTCGTATGAAGCGAATGAGACTACTAATGTCAATGTTGATGAGATCATTAGTGTCGTTTTAGAAGAAAGCTACCATATGGAGTTTACGTTTTGGGCCTGGACGGTACAGAGAAGATGGACGATGGCCTCCTCCTTCTCCTCCTCATCCATGCAGCTTCTGCAGAAGTCATACGAGAAGACTACAAGTCTTGCTGCATGCCTGCCAGTGTCTGTGATGTGATGACACCTACTTTTTTTTTTTTTTTTAAATCCATTTATTTAATTATCATAAATCTTAAGTACTATTGTTTGTAATAAATAAATAACTTACTGACTATTTTTATTAAAAACTAGTAAAATTACCTAAGAGGGCTTACACTACTTTCAATATTATTATTTCAATTGGTTAGATTTAACAATTATTTTTTTTTTATTTATTTCTTTTGAAATTATTTATTATATTGAAATTATAAAGAACAAAAATTTGGTAAAAATTCTTCCGCCATATTTATATTTATAAGATAAAAAAGAAAAAAAAAAGAAAACTTAAACTACTAAAAAACTAATTAAAACTATTTAAAACTAATTAAAATACTTAAATAGACTTAAAAACTAATTCCCTACAGTTAGCGGTTAGGGTTAAATTTCGGCCACACTCCAGTCAAGCCACCAGTATTTTCTTTTATCTAAGTGCCTGTTGTTTGCTAGGTCTTTTTCAGGCACGCTACGACAGTATCTCCAGATATCATTTGCAGCCCCATTGGCAAACAATGCATGTGGAATTCTTTTGTCAGTGGCCCTTCTAGCAACATGGTATATTATAGGAACGTTGCATGAATCTGACAAGTGGCCCAGAGCGTCCAGATACAGAAATGTCTCGGGTGGTATAAATCCACTCTCCAATGTATTTCTAAAGTACCCAGGATTAGGATAAAATGCTCCCGAGATTAAGCTATTTTCAATAGAGGCTGACCGAGCGAAATGATTCCTAGTAAGGTTAAGAATGACATTGTCAATTCTTGATACTCCGGAAGCATTCAGGAGTTTTTTGTTTGACACATAATGCCTGTACTCAGAATGTTCGCTTCTGTACATATGCATACATGCTCGAAGGCATTTCCTCTCAAAGGCACGAAGTTTTTCCATAAATGATGGACTGATGTTCCACCATATTGGACACGCGTATGTAATAATTGGTCGAATGAATGCCTGGTAGCAAACAGTCTTCACGTCACTCCTCAGGTATCGTGAAAGGAAAAGCTTTTTGAGCGACATAAATGCCGCCCTTGCTTTTTCCAAAGCGATATTTACATGTTCATTGTAGTAAAGAAATTTGTCCAGATGAACACCCAAATAGCGCACTATATTCTTCGATGGGACCTGAACACCATTTTCACCGATTATCCTAAGATTTTTCCAATTATTTCGCAGATCGTGATTTCCACGCCTGAGAGGGGGGCGAAACAGTATAACTTCGCATTTTGAATAGCTTATCTTAAGTTTCCATGTTTCGCAGAATACCCGAAATTCGTCAAATTTGCTTTGTAACTTTCTTTGAATCTCTTCAATTTTAGAGCCGTGTGCATATAGTACAATATCGTCAGCATATGCTAGGGACGTCTCCATGTCACTAAGTACTTCAGAAATATATATGTTGAACAGTATTGGCGCCGTTACTGTACCCTGTGGCAGACCGTTAGCGATATTGAATATTTTACTTGTCGTATTTTCTTTATCTGTTACCACAAATTTCTTCCCGTATATCATTGATATAATCATTTTAACTAAATGATGTGGGAACTCATATCTAATAATTTTATAAATAAGCGCATCGGTCCAAACCGTGTCGAAGGCTTTTTCGATGTCCACCAGACATGCGGCCGTATTCCTCTTATCATTCAGATGCCAGTTGACATCTGAGATCAATTTGGTTACAGCGTGCACCGTCGAGTGGTTTCTTTTAAACCCAAACTGGTTTCGCGGTATAATCTCATTTGTTTCGCACGCGGTCAAAATTGACTTACTAATAATCACTTCAAATACTTTCCCAATATTAGGCATGAGACTAATAGGCCTATAATTAGTCGGATCAGAAGGATCTTTATTTTTCTTTATTATTGGAAAAACCTTCGATACTTTCCAACAATTTGGGAAGTAGTGATTATTAAGCAAGTTGTTGAAAATTACGCAATATTGCCGTATAATTTCGACCGGAAGATGTTTCAACACGATATTTGGAATGTTATCTAAGCCTGACGAGGGTTTATTGTTTAGTTTCTTGAAAATTGTGGTCAGTTCGGTCAGT
Organism: Nephrocerus scutellatus; assembly: GCA_947095585.1. Lineage (NCBI taxonomy): Eukaryota > Metazoa > Arthropoda > Insecta > Diptera > Pipunculidae > Nephrocerus > Nephrocerus scutellatus. The sequence goes on along the minus strand of OX352765.1, from coordinate 28,570,010 downwards.
GTCGTGAAGTATTCATTAGTCTGTTCACCAGTCAGTTCGTCAGATTTAAGGTCGTCAGAGAAAATCACAACAGTTTCCGAGTAATTATTCTGATTAAGAAATCTACTTAATTCTTCAGTCACTAACTCAGCAGAACTACTTGAACGAGTCCCTATTTGATGCACCGTTTCAAAGTGCGATCCAATAAGACTGAGCTTCTCAACACCGTCTCCAACAACAAAGTTGTTGTTAATGATTGGTGTCGTTCTGCTATCAATCCCAGCTTGGGAGATGATATACTCTAATGCTGTAGGAATCTTCAGTTCCGGAACAGCGACCATACTACGGGGCTTAAAAGATCTATTTATTTTAGGAAACATGTTCCTAGAATCTGACTTTATTATGTTTTCAGCGCGTTGCCTCCAGTAATTGTTGATGCTGTTTCGGAATTGCTGTTCCAAAAGAGTTTTAACATTTCTCAAGAGGGATTTCAGCCTTACCAAATCACTGTTGTTCGGTACATCAAGAAACTGTCGTCGTATTCTGTTAATCTGCGTGATTAAAAAACTCTTGTGTCTCTGGAGAGTACGTATTTCACGGTTTAGATAACACTCCGTAGAATTTTTGCTTTTTGTTTTCGGGACTGTCGAAGCAATACTCGTCAGGATCACCGAATTCAGTTTTTCTATGCAAAGATCGCATTCTTCGTTCATCATATTCCTATTATTAGGGATATTAGAGGAAGTAAAACGATCCCTGCATTCTCTTTTGGCCCGTTTTTCGAATCTGTTCCAATTTGTTTTCCTAAAATTTAATTTAGGAATATCTGGTTGTATCGCGAAGGCAAATAGTGATTCGTCAGCAAACGACGCTACCATTAATATCGCATTATGGTCGCTATCATACGGCAACAGCGGGATCTTATTTTCGTAGACCGTTTCTATTTGCAGTCGCGCATCTGCAAGACACAAATCTAGGTATGAGTTCCCGGAAGGATAACTCGCCGTAACTGGGCTGTACAATTGTAATTTATATCTGATTTGATTATCATCAACAAAATGCTTAAGGAAGCTGCCTCTTCCATTCGCTGTTGAATCCAACCAAGCCTGATGTTTCGCGTTTAAATCTCCCGCTAGAATGAAATAGTTATTTAAACTATCTAATCCTAGTATTTCGAATAATTTCTCGAACTCGACATTAAATTGGTTATCTGCTGGCGGTGCATATGCAGATATTATATGAAGACGACTGTTATTAGGAAGTGACAGCGAAATAACAGTCGTCTCTAGGCAATTAAAACAAGCAATATCACCTTTATATATTTTTTCGAAACTTAGTGGTTTTCTGATCAGCATAGCTGTTCCACCACCACGAGTCGAGTCCTTTCTGTCAGTTCGTATGAAGTTGTAGTCTTTAAATTCTAATTTGTGCTTAGCGTTTAGCTTTGTCTCTGATAGGAGAAGGATGTCAAGTCTATGATCTGTCACAAAATTAAGAACGTCGCCACGTCTAGCAACGGAGATAATGGAGTTGACATTTAAGGCAGCTATTCTGAGTGTTCCGCGACGCTGCCCAAACATTTAAACAACGTAGAGCATTTAAAATGCCTGCAATTTGCACCGACTGTTCGGCTACTAGTTTGGCTAAATTGCTTACCTTATTCTCTAAGCTTTCATTTAAAGAATTAGGAACAGTATGTGAGCCATTTGTGTTTCTGGCCACTTCGGCGAACGAAAAACCTTTCTGAACGTAATTTTCAATATAAGCTGTATTTTGGGTAGCCTTCTGTTGTGCTGCCTTTTTTTTTGATTGTAAGCGTTCAGCAAGATTTCTGTAAACCTCACAGCCACGCCAGGATGCTGGATGACCAGCTTTGCCGCAGAGCACACAGAACAGCTGCTCCTTGCCTGTATCTTTTTGAACTAAGCACTTGCCCGGTTCATGTGAATTCTGGCATTTCACGCACCTGAATTCCATATTACAATTCGAAGAAGTATGTCCGAACCGTTGGCAACGATGGCATTGTAGGACATCACTTCTTCGAATTTTTTCGAAGGTCACGACATGACCCCCAACATACCTTATATTTCTCAAGTTTTGCACCATGCTATCTGGAGATAGCTGTACCACGATTATAGGCAATATTTGGTTTTCACGTTTAGAACGAGGGGTTACGTACCTGAATGATTTAATAAATTTTAAATTTTGTTCATTATTTTGTAGTTCCTCTAAGACTTCTTCTGGAGTATGGCCGATATTTAACCCTTTAATTAAGAAAGTGTAATTTTTTTTTTGTTTGTCGGTATATGTAAAAAACTCCGTCCAGGTTTCGTTAAGTAAATTTTTAACTTTGTCTACGTCATTGCTATTTTTTACATTTAATATTGTTTTGTTTTTGTTTACATTTTTTAAGTTGAATTGACCTGCACCAATTGCGTCATTAAGTATTAAATTAATTGTTTTGCTGTCTTCTCTAAAAATATTTATTGGAGGTGGTTTTTTTTGTCCTTCAGTATTTTTAGTTGCAGTTAAAGTTTTTGGTCCAACGTTCTCCGTAATGTTTGAAACAATCGTTGTACTGTTCACTGCACTATTGCGCTTTTTTATGTTTGCACTTTTGAGTTCAGCAACAAGTTTTTTCGTCGTTGAATTTAATGTTGGAAATTTTTGATCTTCTAGCGTTTCCTCTTCGTTGTCTAATAAGGCAAAACTGTTATTTCTTAATATTGATGATGAATTTGTTATTGTTTTTGTATCATTTTTTCGTTTTCTTTCAGGCGATTTAACTGTTTCTTCTCTTTTTTTTTTTAATTGAGCACGTAGATTTTCTATTTCATTTTTTAATAAATCTATTTCTATGTTGTGTTTTTGTTTATTGATCCATTCCATCGGAGATAGTGCTTCTGCACCCTCCGTTGGAGGGGGCGAAGACATTTTAATTTATGTTTTTTTTTTCTTGATGTGTTTTTTTTAATATTTTCTATTGCGTTTGTTTGTTGTTTTTATTTGCACTAAAAAGTATAATAATAAAAATTCCGATACCATCCGTCTTAAAATGTGAAAAAAAATTTGATGCAAATTCACAAAATTTAATTAAAAAAAAAAAAAAATTCAAATATTTATATTTTTAGATAAATAACAACGGTTGCTAATAGCAGCGCAAATTATAAGCTTGACTACTCTCAATCAGGGCAAGACACAACTTGTGATGACACCTACAATAGCACCAATGTGCGATCTTTTTTAAGAGATCAAACATTTGGACCGTTGCGGATTCAGCTTGGACCAGATCTGATTTGTCGCTATGCAAGTTGTACCGTTTGACCACCTACGAGTACAGTTAGTTTTTACATTAGCATCCCGCTTTAACAAGAGCTTGCATGTAACGATTGGTATGCTTATGGAACCATATTCTGGTAAGAAGGGTAGTGTAGTTCCTTCCTTGGCGAGTTCGTCAGCCATACAGTTACCTGGAATGTATCTGTGCCCCGGCACCCAATACTGGTGGATATTGAACTGCTCCGCCATCTCCACGAGAGATGATCGGCAGTTAATTGAATTTGTGGAGACTGATTCCAGGGATTTCAGGCCTGCTTGGCTATCCGAGAATATACGGGTATCCTTAGCGGATATGACATTTCTCTTCAGCCAAGACAAGGCTTCAAAAAGGGGTCAAGTCCACTTAAATAAAAGTTTTTAAAAAAGGCGGATAAAGGTGGTTAAAAAGGACATACAACAAGTGGTCAAGTTAAATAAAAGCATAAGCATGCTAAGAGGTAGGAGAATTCGGGCCTCGTTTGGTGACGAAGCCATCACAGTAGCGGCAACTAGAGGCTGCCCACAAGGCGGAGTCCTGTCACCTCTTTTGTGGCTGCTGCTAGGCTTAAGAACAATCGTATCAACAACATTTTAAAACGCAAATTTGATGTGCAAAATATTTTTACCGTTAAATTCTCCTAATTTGCTTGACTGTACCTCCTCGCCAAACTGCTTATTGTCTCTTGCACTGGAAAACACACAAGCAGCTGCATTCGCAATAATTGAACAAACGAACGAACAACCAACCACCAAACAAATAACGAATAACGTTCACAAGTCCGCAATATTTTTTTTTTAAATTGATTTCTTAATGAATTTCTTACGTTCATTGTGTCTGTTTTGCATTTTGTTTTGGAATTCTATTCAGAGTCTGCTTCTTCGAGGGTATTCGTATAGTATATGCAAAGTAGAAAAACAAATTAATTTCCGCCAAATTAAAACCAGCTGGAACAAATAAGAAACTGCAGCACGACTGCGAGTGCAACGGTATAGCGGCCTGAACGCCGATCCGCTACTCATGAGGTCAAGGTCTGAGCAACGGACAAGTGTCGGATAGTCGATGGTGTTCTTCGGAACTCTTGGATGCAGCATGTGCAACTGTGCAGTGTGTGTGAATGAATTATCAGGCTGATTGCAACAAGCAAATTGAAAACTGTGAGGAACAGTAAGCGTTTAAGTGTGTAGTTGTAATTGCTGTAAAATCTCACCTCGATGGCAGTCAGTGTCGTCAGTCATACTCACGCAAAACGAAAACACACACCACAAAAACCTAAATGCAAAACAAAACTGTCCCAGTTTTTCTCAATGATGTGAAAAATCACAGCCGCCAGACAAACACACACACACACATATGATGAGCTTAATACTTTCGACCTTGTTGTCTTGTTAGCGCAACGCAAATTTAAATAATAAATACACAAAATATGATATTGGCTCTATCTCACTTTATGTAAAGTGTGATAGAACTGCAGCATTAATCAGGTGACACGACACTCCGACACCTACTTATGCAAGACCACCACATTTTCACAAACCCATACACACACACAATTTTTCCAGTATGCTTCATTGGTCTGAAATGGCACTATGAAACTATGTTGATCAAAAGAGAAGGGATTACAACTGGGCCGGGACTGAGCTAGTGCATGTTGTGTCTCCAACGTGTGGGACAGCAAAACTCCACTAAAAGTAGCCGAGTAACATGCAAATATTTACGGAGAATATTTCATCGATGTAATGGTAAAGGTAATTTAATACATTAAGGCAGTCGACGAGGCCGAAGTTGCATGCAAGAAGCAAGCAAAAATGAGCTTTGAATGGGGCAAACGACCTTTTTATGATGTACCTACCTATCTACCCCCCGTTCAACTTTTACATTTTGTGAATGATTTAATTCCGGTAGTCAGTTCGTCCGTCCAGTCTTGATAATACCACTTTGTTGCCAGTGGTGGTGCTGGCTGCTGTTGATCGTGCATATTGCATATGCGTCGCTTCAACCGCACAACATGCGACCAGTCTTGTAACACCACAACGAAGAAGAAAGAAGTCAAGGAACGACTGGGAAGGTAATTGCGATTATGTTAGTAGATATTTTATTTAATAACTAGCTGACCCCACAGACGTTGTCCTGTCCCACTTTCAATAAATTTGTTTGTGATCGTTTTGTAAACTTGTGAAAAGCTATTTGTTTTGCGATATCGCGTCACAGTATTAGCAGAAATACCCGGCGTTTCCCGGCTGTCCCATCCCACTGACCCCCGCCCACTGACGCCACGCCCACTTACACCCGCGTTTCCAGGCTGCCCCATACCCACTGACCTCCCGCCCTCTGATACAGGGAAAACTAAATTTTCCACACCAGCGCCACCTATTGGGTCCAAATTTTGTCAACGACTTTCTTTTTATTTAAATATTATATGGTGTGAATTTGAGCCAAATCGTTCCATAAATAAGAAACTTCGGAAAAAAACGACACCAGCGCCACTTAGCGGGGCCCAACTCAGAAACCATCGCGGGCTCATGCACAACAACTTTGCCAAAGATCTTCACATGATCAAATGCTTAGTTTACGATTCTATTGGAGTCAAACACACAGACATTAATTTTTATATATAGATTCATATTACGAGAATCGCAAGGAGATGATTACGGTCCCTACAAACATTTTTGATCGAAGATGTGTATAGTTTTTACCTCCATTTGGTGCACCCTGGATAAAGCCAGATAGATATGCCAAAACTATGCTGCAAACAACAATCAAATATCATCTCGAAATCCTAGCAAACAAGATATCAATACTAACTAAATTCAACCACATACAAAACGGCACTTCTAAGAGCTTGTTGATAAAAAGAATCGAATCATCTGTTCGTATCTTGTAGCTCAATCTTGAAGGAATTAGTGTGAAATTTTGTAGAATTGTGATTCTCTGGATATTGGATAGCGGGAAGAGTTAGAAGTTGTTAGAGTCCATCATAATGATACCACTAAAAAGTTATTGAAGGGACATTTTTAGGGATATCATTTGGAATGCCTCAAGGAGACCAAATTGCTCAAACACTCTCCAAGCTATTTGGAATATAATCTATTTATCTTATTGATTCGATTTTAGAACACAGCCTCTAGCTTTAAAGTACAAGATTCTTCGGACTCTTTCCGAAAAGTTGGAAAACAGCCTTTGTCTAGCCTATATCCAAAAAAGGCGAGCCACATCGTCTCTTTCCTCGTACCGACCGGTATCAACTACATCCCTTCTTGCCAATGGTCATTTAAACGCTGATCAATTGTCAGCTCATGAAATATCTTGTAAATAACAAAATCCTTACTGATTACTGGTGATTTGATGGCATATCTCACCAAACCAAACTATTCATAAATTTAGTGAAAGCAAAGCTGTTGCAATCGATTTTTCTAGGGCATTTAAAAGAGTTTGGCATCAAGGTCCTTTAAACAAAATGCATGTTTATGAAGTCGATAAAAAGCTGCTTCATTGGAATTAGAAGTTATTTTCTAGGCCGCAATACAAGTTGTTCTGGACGGTTGCAAATCTGAATCTGAAAAACTCGCAGAAATTTTGGCGTTCCCCAGGGCTCTGTTTTGCCCCCGACACTCTTTTTCATTTGTATCAATGATCTATTGTCTTTTACGTTTAATCCAATTCACTCTTTCGCTGACGACAGCACTTTCAGCTTCTCATATAAGTTAGACGAACGTTTTTCTCCTCTCATGTAGAACTGAAAGAATTGCATATGTTAAGCTATTTAAATTCTGACCTGGACAGCATTATAAACTGGGGAGAAGATAGTAGAGTAAAATGTAATGCTTATAATACTCAATACTGTCTCCTGTCGTCCAAGCGAACGCTAAGCTTCGCATTTCTCGGTATTTGTGTTAACGATAAGCATCGTTGGAATGACAACATATTCGCCATTGCCAAAAATGCTGTGAAATGTTTAGGTTTTCTCACAAGGTTCAAGAAATATTTCACTCCCTCTGATGTGTCTACAATCAAGGCATTAATTCGCCCCAAACTTGAGTACGTTTCTTATATATGGTCAGGTGCTCCTTAATCTACCTTGCATTTATTAGATAGAATTCAAAAACGATCACCGTATAAACGTTTTTTGATTGTCACTGTTTTACCGCTCCTTCCACCAGCGGTGCTCAAGAGAAATAGCTAGTTGCATGCCACCTCTACCATGTATTCAACCACAATACTCGTGGCGCTCTAAATGCTTATCCGCTTACCCTCAAGCCAATTTTCGGACGTACAGTTAAGTTCAGAGATTCGTTCTTCAGTTGTTCAACACTAATGTGGAATGCTTTGCCAAGCTCTGTTTTCCTCATCACTACAATCCGCAGGCATTCAAGACATAATCTCATAGACATGTCCTCCTTTTCCCTCTTTTCCTTAAAGCCCATGATTTGCTAAGCATAGCTATAACGGTACAAGACCCTTTAAGCGTGCGCAAATTACAAAAAAAAAAATTAGGAGGATGTAAGGAGTCTAACCCTTGCTATAGCTAGATACTGAATTAGAAGAAAGTGAAAGAGAGTTCCTTTCTCTTTGTCCTGTTCATCCCGTCCATTCTTCAAATTGCAAATGCGGGTGCCTCATTTACCGATGAGCCCATCACCGGACGTACCGACCAATACAGAGATTCGTTCTTTAGCCGCGTAATACTTTGGCTCAACAGACCGTTGTGGTCAAATGCCTAGCTTCTCACGACCATCGGTGTGGGCATGATATATTTTTACACACAGTGCACTATATAAGGACATATCCGAAAGACGATTTGAGAAGCTGTTTATGACAGTTATCAAACTCATACGTTTGTCACGACATTCGTGGGAGGTGGACCTTGTAAAAGCTTTTAGGTGCTTTTCTGTGACATGTGCGGGGGTAGTGTGGTGGGGGCAGCCAGGCAACGCTGTTTATTTTAAGCTGAATGGGGCAGTTAACTGTCGTACTTATTTCCAAAACTTAGTCGTTAACTTATCTGCTTTATTTATACCTCCTAACACATATAGAAGGAATACATCTATGATTTCTTGATGCCAGTTTTTCTTTACATTGCCTAACAAGTTTCCACGAGGGTAATTTCTACATCAATTCATAACCCCAGACGAAACATGGTTTCATCAGTTCACCACACCAGAGATGAAGAAACAGTAAAAAGAATGGGCTTATCCACGCTGCAGAAGAAAAAATTCATTCGAACGGCTGAAAAGGTTATGGCTACAGTTTTCTTGGGTGCAAGAAGTATAATCCACATGGAATACCTTGAAAATGGAAGAACAATAACTAGACTCGAATTTTAGTTTATGAGAGCTGTAGTCGGTCTGTCAATCATTTCTTCACATTATTATATTATAGTGTACGTACGGTACGGTCTGGTAAAAAGAGCACTATGATCTGCTATTCTACACACCAAACGGCCCATAACGATACCTTGGACAAAGAAGAAAATACGTATTTACCACCAAACTAGTGTTTTCCCTATTAAGATTAAAATATACCATTTCCCTGAAGTAACATCCTGTCACGTAAGCGTTGTAGTACTCTCTTCGGTACAATGCCTCGACACTCGAAAAGTACGTATTGTTCTCCCTAAGTGGACATCACTGAATTACCAACATTACTCGATGCATCATGTGCTCCCATAACTAGATAAAAGATGTTTCTAGGCACATTTTTCAGTTTTTTCAGAAGTCATTAGTTGTCAGATGTTGCAACTATTCATACAAATTCTTGACATAACACGCAAAGGAAGAATGACATTCTTAAGAAAATATGAACGATATTTTGATCGGCTGACTTTCGAGTTTGAAACTCCTTCCTCTCAATACACTTACTGCGTTTACGTGCATTACCTCATCCTTGAAATTGCAACTTACCTGAAAAGAAAGCAAAGTATAAGTTAATTAAGGAGAAGTAAACAAATCAAGTATATGAAGGAAAAGTAAAAGAAAAATAAAAATCATTTCTATCGCTGTAGAACTGTAAATTATTGAATTAAAAAAACAACCCATAAAATTTTAAATTTTTCATATTATAATAATTAAAGAAATAATTATTTAATTTTAATTGAATATATAAAAATCTTCTTTAGAGCGAAGTTCTATATATTTGCTAGATCGATTTCGGAACGTAAAGTTCCATCTTCAGTAGTTGATAAATTATTATTTATTTATTTTTAATAGTTTATTATTTTTGGCGTTATCGGCTGCTTGAATTTTAAGTTCCATTAATTAAAATTAAATAATTATTTGTTTAATTTTTATAAAATTACAAAGAAATTCATTATGATTTTTAATTATTATATAAAAATTTCTTGTAAATTCTCTAATAACAAAAATATGCGCCTAAAAATAATTTACTATAAATGTTAATCTGAAACATAAAAACTAAAGCAAAACACTGCCTTCTTTTGTGGACTAAATCGTAAAGCAGCACTGCACACAGGCACACAGTCATTATAGTATGGCGTGATCTGATGCAGCTATATGGCATGATTTTTAAAAATTTTGTATGGGAGCCCACTGACCTCAGGGCCCGATCACTACCAAATTTTAATAATTAAGTGTTGTCACTGAAAATACACATGTGTGCAAAGTTTCAATAAAATCGGGCTTGAAGAAGTGGGTTAAAAATTGATCGCAAGATTCCGAAACGAACCGAATGAACGACAGAACCAGCCGACGCGAAGTTAATATAGAGAATTAAAACAAGTGGGGCCGCACAAAATATATTTTTTACACGACCATAGACGAAAGTGATTGTTTCCTACGCTATAGCATACCCTCGAAAGTAGGCATTATCCACCCAAGTGTGTTAACATAGAAAATACTTTTGTTATTTACTGCAGTCTCAGCGATAACACATTCCCATAGTAATTTTGCATTGCGCATGAGCAGTTTAGAAGAAAAATTGTTTTGGTCCTGTGAAAAATAGCGTACATTACTCGCCTAAAAGTGTTTATCGGATAACGTCCACTTTCCTCGCTAGTTATGTGATATACTATTTCCATGCGTATGATCTCGTTTTCTATTATATATACGGAAGTATGATTATGTTGGCGCCGTGGCTCAGTGGATAAGTGCATGGCCCCTGATCAGGAGGTTCGTGGTTCGAATTAAAGTAACAGCAAAAGTGTTTTTCACGGTGTTCCAATTCTCGCGTTATATCTATATATCTATATATATGTTATATCATATACTCCAACCGAATACAAAAAAATAAAAAAACAGCAAAGCATTTTTCAATAAGGACTGACAATTTTGTATTTAAATAAAAAAACAGATTAATTGAGATATAGGGCTGAAATTTATTACAAGAGTAGTACACATATGAATTTCGATTGATTCTTTGAAGCCAATTTTCCACCACTCTTCCACACATATCGGCCGGAATGTTGTCAATTTCAAGTTCGATATTGTTCCTGAGTTCCTCTAAAGTTGTGGGCTTGTTGGCATAAACCAACAACTTAACGTAACCACATAAAAAGAAATCCAACGCGGGTAAACCGCGTGAGAGAGTTAGCCATTCGACCGGACCATTCCTTGAGAATACACGATTACCGAACTGCCACTTCAATAAAATAATTGTTTGGCCAGCTGTGTGGCATGTGGTAAGATCTTGTTGCAACCACATATCAATGGTGTCAAGTCCATCCAATTCTCACCAAAAATAGTCTTCCAACATAACACGATAGCAAATTCCATTGACCGTAATATGGCGATCATTTTCATCGAAGAAAAAATACGGTCCAATCACACCTCCGGAATGTTATCAACACCACACGGTCACTTTTTGTGGATGCAATGGAGTTTCTTAAAGCACAATTGGGTTGGTTTCCGTCCAATAATGCATATTTTGCTTATTATTATTATCAAGAGGATTGAGTTCTAGAGTTAATTTGATCTTGTAATGGTGTAGCCCAATTTCTTTACGCAAATCTCGCCACAATATGAACTGAGAGACTCCCAAGTCCTGTGAACGGCGTGGAATCGACTGATTTGACTCATTTTGATCTGAAGAGCTTACAGCTCCGATATATGCGGTATTTCGACCGGTGCGTTGTCTTACTGGCACAGGAACATTCAATAGTGAATATATTGACTCGAATTTATCCACTAATAGCACGTACAGCCTGTCTGGTGGGACGATTATTACGACCGAAAATTGGAGTTAGCGCTCTTAAGTTGCGAATCAGAATTTCGGTAGTAATTTTTAATAATTTTCAAGCGTTGTTCGTTCGTGAACTTTATCAAGTTAAAAATGTAATCCTTGACTGAGGTTTTGACATTACCAGATTATAAGAAAAGTTTAATGGTTGTATTAAAATACAAAATTGTTATGTCCCTATTAAAAAACATTTTTTTATGGATTTGTATAAAACTAAATAACCTTAAATACTGCATCAGACGAAAAAGTTTATTGTAAAGTATTAGCTAGATAATCGCGTTTGAAATATATTTTGTAAAGCGAAAAATAATTTCAATTTAAGGACTTGCATATCTATAACTGTTTTTAAAATACTAAAAAATTTGAATCATTTTATCATAAAAATTTAGATTTCATGTTTTTTAAAAATACTAACTTCGGTCTGTAGCTAGAAGAGTTCAAGAGTTATAAAATGTGAAGTGATTTAAGGTCAATACGTCTCCTCACTTTGAAATGCACCGCTGGGGGTGAAAATATACACTTCACCCGCATGACAAAACCGAATAGAATTTTCTCGTTATAAACACAAGAATCATCCCAGTAAGTATTTGTAACCAAATCAGATACACCCTGTATAGATACAGAAAGTAATAGGGAACCAAAACTAGAGAGGGGCAACACATTATTTTAGTTTTCCATTAAATCTATAAAACACAAATTCCGCCCATGAAATTTCAAGAAGTTTCCTGCCATCTTTATAAAAGGAATAAAAATTATAAAAAAGAGAAACCGAAGCTATATACAAAGAATAAATTTCGTTACATCAAGAAATAAAAATAAAAGACCAAAGCTGATAAAATCCCAAGCCAATGCATATAATGACGATCCAGCAGACTTCGATGGAATAGAAAATGTCGCCACCAGCACCAATCTAAGCAACACTCGAGCTCCAGCAGAGAGACAGAAAACGTGCGCTGAAGAAAAAAGACACCAACCAACTATCCAATGAGCCAACGAGTTGTCATAGAAACTGTTACATTGGGCGGATCATTGACTTGTGTAAACATATTCAACGACATTCTAAAATTAGGATTCTTCACTCAAGTATCCTGATTGTAAATTAAAATATTTATATTGCATGTACAATGTACCATGGTTGGTGACAACGATAAAAAACAGATATTCCTGGTTGCGATAATTTGTGTGTCTAGACATAAGGTAAAAAATTAAAAGTAAGGTTGAGGTGATAACCGATGGAAATTTGTAAATAGTTTCCCACAAGTTTATGTGATTTTTCCCATTGGCAGAATGGCGATAATTGCATACATTGTTTGCACTTGGAAAGAAATAGTATTGGAGTCAATGGGGCTCGATGATTCATCGTTTCGTCTCATCAGTGGGAAATCTGATACTCATCATAGTGATGTGATGCTAAGAGAATTTTTCATTACTACAGCAATTATATTAAACAGTTATATCTCTGTTGCGCTAATAGCACTGCATTGATTAACATAAAAAAATTGCTACAAGTGCATTAGGGTCGATGGTAAAATTATGAAAATTTCAAAATGTTTTCTTGCACGAAATTTAAAAGTTATGAGTATCGTCATAATCGTCGTTAGGCATAAATAATAGGAATTTAAAAAAAAATTAAGCTAATTGCAAGTTGTATCTATAAGTAAAGTTCATTGAATTTGAGGTTTTTCGTATAGGTACTGTGGAACATGCATACTTAATCCAATATTCAAAATGCAAAGCTTAGACTGTTTCGTCGCCGACGATCTACGATCCAATTGAAAAAGTTGCACATAACTGGTGCAAATGAATGAATGAGTGTTATTTTGAAAAATATATGGTACTACAATGAACACGTAAATATCGCGTAGAATCAGCAAGAGCGGTATTTACGTCTTTCAGAGTTCTACCCACACTATCGGAGATGAGATGAGAAAAGTATTTCCTGCCAAGCATTTGTACGTCCAGGTGTCGACTTATGCGAGTCCAATATGAGCGAATATCAGCCTATACATACTCGTACATATATGGAAAAATTCCATGTCTTCGAGAGGAAATGTCTTAGAGCGCGTATGTATATGAACAGGAACGAACATTTCAATTATATTCATTACTGTGTCACATGAAAACTGAATGCTTTCAGAGCATCATCATCATCATATTTATGTTTTACAACTCCTGGCCTTCTGCAAAAAATCTTTCCACTGGTTCAGATTTCGTGCCGATGTCATCCAGCTAGGAGTTCATTAGCTCTGCGATCAATGTCTACCGACATCATTCCAGCGTTAGTTTGACTGTTCTCGCTCTTGTGTTTCATAAATCCTACCGCAAAGGACTTTCCGAACAGGATCCTATTTAATTAATTCTTAAAATTATATATTTCATTATAATAGAGTCTCCTTAGTCGTCCTTCCCATATGTGAGGAAGGGCTAACAATTCTCCGTAATTCCTCTCCTCTCGGACGGAGGCTAAGAGATCCGATTGCTTTTTGCTAAACACCCAAATCTCTGATCCACTTGTTAGTACTGCTATAACTATTGTCTTATACACCAGCGTCTTGGATTTTATTTTTAAACTCCTGGATTTAAGGAGTCTATGTTCGATTTGTGTAAAAAAATATAACATGCGCAACACGAATTGGTCACAAGAAGCTAGGCCTAGGACCGCAACTATCTGTAGCGCCAAATATTAATATGTATTATATTTGAGACAATAGTATTATAAAAGCCTCTGATCCCTTTCTCAAACGCCATGTTGAAGAGAACGCAGGCTAGTCCATCCCCATGTCGAATCCCCTTATAAATTTGAGATGGTCTCGATAGTGATTCAGATATTGACATTCGTCATAATCAGCCAACACAATCCTGTCCGTTTAATTGGAATGTTGAGTTCCCTCGTGGCTGAGGGTGAAAATCTAATCAGTTGTTCATGTGCCTTTCTCAAACGCCATGTTTAAGAGAAGGCAGGCTAATCCATCCCTATGTCGAATCTCCTTATAAATGTGTGATGGTCTCGATAGTGATCCAGATATCAACATCAACCAACACATCCCTGTCAGTTTATTTATGATGTTAAGTTCTCTCATGGTTGAGGGTGAAAATCTGAACAGTTGTTGATGTGACTGGGATGAAGCCACACTGGTATGTGCCAATTAGGGCTCAAACCTATAGGGCTATCCTATCTTGAAGGATAGTGGAGAAAACAAAGTTATACCACGCTAATCGCTGCACATTTTAAATCTTCTGTCTTATGTATGGTGAACAGGATGCCTCTTCTTCAGTCTTCTGTAACTGGAATTGGTGTTTGGCGGGCCTTCCTAATTTATCCCGAAGTATTATTGTTTTGAATCGATTTATCACTCTGTTAACTGCTTCTGCGTTAGTTGGCGTTCTCGCAACGATCAATAAAGTCTCTTGGTTGTTGGTATCCCGTCAGAGCTGATAACATTTCAAAAGGAGAAGTGTTGTCAGAAGAAGAAGAAGAGAAGTGGTGGCATCTAGATCACAAAATAGAGCAATTATGGATACATAATGGTTTTGTGTGCCACGTACAAAGTATATACAAGACAGGTTGGTTCCATCTGTTACAATAGCCTTTGGTGTAATAATCATCTACTACATCTACATCATATTGAACAGTAAAACTGTAGTGGCTGTACAAGAGGCTTGCAACCAGATCGAACGAAACGTACAAAAGCTGGGGTTGCACATTGTTGAAAGCAATCTAGGTATTTTCAACCAGAAGACATAACGTATGTACACGGTCCGGCTATCGAAATGTTATAACTTTACGCTGTATGTACCAAACGACTGATGACAATGCGCTAATTTTTTGACAAACGTTAGTCTGTTATCCCCCCTTCTACGGAACTTAGTGGTGAACGAGCCTCTGATATACCTGAGAAGGGCGGGCTGCAGAGTGATCCCCTCTGCGGATGACGTTACTATTGCCGTTTCAGGAAAACACCCTAATACCCTGAAAGAACTCTTACAGAATGCTCTTGACAAGCTAATTAGATTGGCAGATCGTTATGGTCTGGGAGTAAATCCTCACAAAACAGAACTTGTCTTCACTTCACTAGAAAATGTAAAATTCCACATGTTGACCCACCAATTATAAAAGGCACAAGCGTATCCTTCTCTAATAAAGACAAATATCTGGGTTTCATTCTGGGACAGGAAGCTAAGCTGGAAACTTTATATACAAGCTCGCAAAGCCACAGTGGCACTTTTCTCCTGTAAAAATGCTATCGGTAACAAATGGGGTCTTATTTATATTTCGGTAATAAGACCTACACTTCGTTACGATGTTAGGGTCTGGTGCACTACCCTAGGCAAAGCAATAAATGCCACACAAGCTAAGCAAAAGTCCAAAGATCGGCTTGTCTATGTAAGATTGGAGCACTCCGCACCAACCCCTCCGCAGCACTAGACATTCTGTCCAACCTAACACCGTTCGACATCTTGACCAGACAAGTTGCTGGTAGCGCGGCTGTTCGCTTTAATGCAACCTTCCAATGGTCAAGAAATGAAGCAGGACACTCCTCTGTTCTGAGTTTATTCAGGGCTTCACTAGGACTAAACCATTCCGCAACTTCCAGGTCACCATCCCCTCCATTTAACTCTGTGAAAAAGGATCTATCTTGGAAGATAAATCGATCAGCTTTTATACTGCCGGTTCAAAAACTGATGCTGGGGTAGGCGGAGGAGTTTTCTCAAAAAGGCTGTAAATATTAGTCTCTCTTTCCGTCTTCCCAATCACTGCACTGTCTTTCGAGCAGAAATCATGGCGATAAAAGAAGTCCTGTCTCGGCTGAAGAGAAACGTTATATCCACTAAGGATATCCGCATCTTCTCGGATAGTCAAGCAGCTTTGAGATCTCTACGAACTCTATTGTAGCCCTAGACTGGCAATTATCTCTCAGGGAAATGGCAGAGCAGTTCAACATTCACCTGTACTATGTGTCGACAGCTATAATTATTGTTGCTGAAGTGAAATAAGCTCGTGTATCTACATCTATTCCAACAGTAAATATATGAAGAGCTCATACAATAAAACCATTCTCTTACAATAAGACCATTCTTCACATAATCTGCACATGCACGGCTCTTTCTCTAAAACATAACCTAACCTAGTCTCTTAGGCTGTTTACTACGGAACCATATCGATATATATCGTGTTTGAAAAGAGTATTCAAAATGGAATTCAAACGTAACAGTGTGATTGCACTGGAAAGTCACAATATTGTCAAACAGCTTGTGTTTTCGATCCATTCGAAAGGAAAAGGTATTAAATGATGCATCGCTACCTTGGACATACAATAAGTTTGGTAACAACCGCTGGATATTCGAACAGGCTCAGCACTATCACATAAAGCTCGTTTGACACAAAAAATTTTACAAAGTCACGATCCAAATTTCATTTCTTCGAACCAATGGCGTCCACAACCACCAGACTTAAATCCGTTGCACCGTTGCATGGAGTACCATATGGTACATTTTGGAGGCTAAGGTTTCGACCAAAAGATATAAAAGGGTGGTCGTTTTGAAAACAGCTGTTCGTAGACAATGTATCAAAATACCAGATTACGTTCATGCAGCATGCAATGCATTCGTTAAGAGACTCGACGGTATTATCCGCGCCAAAGGTATCTATATCGATCAGTAGGTAACGTGTTTACATAAAATTTGAAATAAATTTAACATTCTCTAAAAAAAATTAATAAAAATATTCATAATTGCGAAATTACAGCCTTTTGATTTAGTAACACATCGATAGCCGGCTCCTGTATTTCGAATTGAGGTAGTGGAGCACCAATTAAAAGTTTCTAGTGCACTTCTTAAAATACTTCGGATCTGTTGTAGCAATCGATAAAAATCATGTAACTGGAAACACTACACTATGTCTATTATAGTGTGTTTGGATCTTGCCTTACAATTACCAAACCTTTGGGTCAAAATCGGAACTGGTAGAGAGATATTTTGAAATAGGACAGAACTGCATATCCGACTGTTGAGCCAAAAAACGATAAATGCTTAACATTTCAGTTTTACAACTTATCTCTGAAACTTTTTCGGTATCCATATTCAGCGGTAAAACATGTTAAGAACAATTAATGCAATATTTCAGCCACAACTTAAAAATTAACAGTGCGGCTTGGAAAAAAGAAAAATATACACCTAAAGCTTTTTAATGTGTTTTTTGAAGCGAACAGCGTTACGCTTGTAAAACCGTATTCGTTCCTAAAAAATTACATGGAATACCTGTATCATTTTCTATTTCTTTATTGGTAATGTGAAATCGAATACAACGCACCAAGCAAATATCGAAATTAATAACTTGCAAACACAGACGCGCACATGCACTCGATGTGGTTGAGCTTCATCATAAAGTAAAGCTATACAATCGTAAAAACTAAAAAGAAATTAAGCAAAAACTAAGCTATTCATGCTATTAAGGTGAGCAAATTATTTTACCTCTGACTCGATTCGCAGATGATATTTGATATGTGTACCGAATACGTATTTTCCATGTTAAGTATTTTGATACGCACCACTTTTCGTATCGAGTTCTCTACTTGCAACCAACAGGATGCAGCACTACACAAACACTTAACGCTCGAATATTGCAAAAGCAAGTTTTACAATTTGCGTTGCTTTCATTTTGTTGTAATGTGGGTGGATGTGTGTTGGTTGTGGTGCAACTGCAGTGGTTACATAATACAGTATAAAATGTGGTTAAGAATCACCAATCACTATCGCTACTATTACCTACTATTCAAATCAATAGAACACCAAATTATGTATGTACCCACCATTAGTAAAGGTCGAATCGACACAATTCCAATACACCAAACCAGGTCTAGACAAAGAAATCCAAGAACCTTTTCGTTTAATATTTGCAGTCTAATGTTTGCTTCTGCCTATACTAGTTGTGGAATTAATTTGCGAGAACTTAAAAAATCGATATCGATTTCGATTACTATTCTACTTGAGTTTCTTGAAATGCACATCGCTCATACTAGGGTAGACAACAGGAAGTATGCATCTCCGTTTCAAGGCGAACTCGTATGACAAATTATGGCATAATTTATTATACTTATATATATAATCTTCTTATCTGTGGTGAAAATCTGCAAATGCAAATGCCATAAAGACAATATCTAGGCGGCAAAAAATGCAAAAGAAAAAAAGAAATGCATCTATGTATTCCAAAAGCTAAAGCTAAAGACAAATTTAAAATTTTCATTCATTTTCATTTTGAATTCTTAAAAAATTCACTAGCGGGTTAGGGTAGCATCGTTTGGTTTGTTTTCGAACATGTGGTTATTTCGCCGCTCATAGCTCTAATGTCATTTGTCAAGATACAGAAATTCAGTATTATATTCCCGAAGAACAAAATGAGTAGATATACACTTGATCAGTGTTGTGAAATTAAAACTGCGTACTAAATTCGGTAGAAATGAAGCGTAAACTGAGAACAGTGTGAGGAAATTAGTTAATAAAGTTCGTTCGACTGGCATGTTAATAGGCAATACACACGTTCCTCATCGCCGGTCTCGATATGAAAGCCTACAAAGTCCAATTGATTCAAAACTTGAAGCAGTTCACCATGCGTCCATCGCTTCGCTGAATGGATCAATTATCGGTTGGAAGAACACGAGAATTTTTACCAAAAAATGATCTTTTCTGAGGAAGCTCATATTCACCTCGGTGGTTATGTGAACAAGCCGTACTTGGAGCAGAGAAAATCCACAACAATTGGCAAATTGACGTCAAAAACGAGTTAATGTTTGGTGTTAGAGTATGGTCCAAAGGCATCATAGGTCAATTTTTCTTCAAAAATAAGCAAGAAGTCACACTAACAGTCAATGTCATGTCATGTCATGTCATGTTAGTCACGATAACTGACTTTTTATTCCGTACGATTGAAGAGGAAGACTTGGCTGACATTTGGTCTGAACAGGCCGGCGCCACTGCCAAACACAACCAAGGATACAATCGATGTTTTGAGCCCTATTTTCGAAGATCGAATTATTAGTCGAAGTGGCGATGTTTACTGGCCGCCTACGAGCTGTGATTTGACTCCGTTGGACTGTATTAATTGTGGGGACAAGGTCAAATGTTTTGCTTATTTCCGGAGACGATTTAAGCTTTGAAAGTCGCAATTGAAGTGACTATTGGTGAAATAGAGACTCAAACAATTGATATTGTACTGAAAAATTGGGTCGACAGAATACTGCAGATCTAGCCGAGCCAGTCATTTGAATGAAATAGTATTCCATAATTAATCGGAAGATGTACTCTTGGGTATAAAGTTCTAGTCATTTGAAAATATTTGCTACATTTTTATTTAATATACATTTTTCAAACGAACTAAAACCTGCCGCACTTTATTTAACTTCACAGGTCCGTTTACTACAAATCTGGCGAGTCGATCAACTTCTCCTTGCAATCTAATTGTTACGTGATTTCATTGAGACAGGCACGTAGTCAACTAATGGAATCCAAAGCGAATTTGTGGAATGGTAATTTTAAAAAATTATTTAAAAAATTAATTAAATTAAAACTTAACATCGCATCATTTTAATTATTATTAATACAACGAAAAGCATGTAGCGGCAAGATACAAAGAAGGATCCCACACACCCAAAGTCCTACAGACCAATCAGCCTCACTTCGTTTGTTCTAAAGACTATTGAAAAGGTCATAGAACAACTATGTAAGGTCGACTACACTGGTAAAAGAACCACTGCATTCCAGTCAACACGCATACAGAGCGGGCAGATCTACGGAGACCGCACTGTGGGAACTGACGGAAAACATAGAGGGCTCACTCGCCAGTAAGGAAATCGCTCTATGCGCCTTCCTAGATATCGAAGGGGCGTTTGACAACGTATCACATGATGCGATAAGAAATGCTCTGGAGAAGAAAACAGTAGACGGCACAATCAGTAAATGGATGTGCGAGATGCTAATCACCAGAACAGCAGAAACCATAGTCGGTGACAAAACCATTATGGTTAACACAACAAGAGGGTGTCCACAAGGAGGAGTGCTTTCCCCTCTACTGTGGAGCATCCTTGTAGACGGACTACTTCAGCGACTAGCTGAAGCAGGAACTGTATCTCAGGGTTACGCGGACGATATAGTCATTGTGGCCGGAGGGAAGTTCGAGGAAGTTCTATCTGACATAGTTCAAAATGGACTAAATATCACAAGCAGATGATGCCACGAGGTGGGACTTAGAGTGAAACCACACTGGTTCCCTTCACTAACAGAAGGAAATTGGGGCGAATGCGACCAATAACCCTCAATGGTGAAGTGATCCCAATCAGCGAAGAGGTCAAGTACCTTGGTCTGATATTAGACAAGAGACTGCTATGGAATAAACATCAGCAGGCAGTAATAAAAAAATCTAAGAGAGCGCTCATGGTGTGCAGAAGGGTGGCACGCAAATCATGGGGAGTAAGCCCCAAGATAATGCACTGGATGTACACTATGATAGTTATACCAATGATCACCTACGGAGCAGTGGCATGGGCAGTTAGAACCAAGCTAAGCACCACTAGGAGAGAATTGGAGAAGGTACAAAGACTCGCTTGTGTCCTAATCACAGGAGCTATGAGAACCTGCCCAACGGCGGGCATGGAGGTAATCATTGGGCTACTCCCGCTGCATATATTGGTAGAGGGCAAATCCAATGAAACCCTAGTACGCCTGACCAAGGTTGGCTGCATCACGGGCAGCAGAGCGAGGAGCTTAATGAATTCACTGGCCAAGCTAACCCTTGTGGCATGCATGCCATGTGACAACATGGTGCAAAAGCTGGAGTTCAAAAAGAACTATGAAGTCAAACTAAGCACCAAGTCGGAATTCAGGTCCGAAACAGACTACAAGATACACCCAGGAACTATAAAATGGTATACGGATGGATCAAAGAAGGCGGAGGGCACAGGTGCGGGAGTAATAGGGCCACGAACCAAGTACTCTGAAGCAATGGGCCATTATTCGAGTATCTTCCAAGCAGAGGTACACGCCATCGAAAGATGCGCTCAATTCAATCTGAGTAGAAAAAACATGAGGCAGGAAGTAGCCATCATGTCAGACAGCCAAGCCGCGCTAAAAGCTTTAGATGCAGTACACACCACGTCTAGACTGGTGGAAGAATGCAAAACAAGGCTAAACAAACTTGGTGAAAACAACAAAGTAAAGTTGTACTGGGTGCCGGGACACATCGGTATAGAAGGTAACGAACAAGCAGACAAGCTCGCTAACAAAGGGGCAGAGACCCCGCTTGTAGGGCCGGAACCCTTTTGTGGAATTGGGTACCGTATTATGCGTGAAGAATTACGCAATATAAGTAAAGAAAACGCTTCATTAAGATGGGAGGAACTCCCAGGTCTACGGCAAGCGAAAAAAATGTTGGGTGGCTATAACCCAAAGAGGTCCCGATCAATAATGGGACTAAGTAGGAGTAATGTTAGAATCATTACGGGGTTCCTAAAAGGGCACTGCAGGCTGAAGGGACACCTAAAGAAAATTAAAGGATCTGCCAGAGGAGGGGCCAGCTGGGAACTCACGCATTCTCCGAGCCTGTACGTCATTCATTAGAACCTCCCCATATCATTAGGTTCCTAAAGGCCATTGGTATGGAGGGAGTGCTCTAGGGTTGGGCAGGCACCGTCCCTACAGCGCTAGTCGAGGGGGGCGCAATAGATCCACAAGGGTCGCAGTGCCATTAATTTACCCCCATAACATCATCATCATCATCAATGGTTTAATTCGACAATACAACAGATACTCGATAAATATGATATATGAATTACTCGAATACATCAACCTCAAAATGATTGCACTGAAATTCGATATCAACTGATATCTCTTTAATAACATCATATCACTCTAATAAAGGGGTTTCCCGTATCACCCGGTCATCCCGGTTGACAACGTATCACATGATGCGATAAGAAATGCTCTGGAGAAGAAAACAGTAGACGGCACAATCAGTAAATGGATGTGCGAGATGCTAATCACCAGAACAGCAGAAACCATAGTCGGTGACAAAACCATTATGGTTAACACAACAAGAGGGTGTCCACAAGGAGGAGTGCTTTCCCCTCTACTGTGGAGCATCCTTGTAGACGGACTACTTCAGCGACTAGCTGAAGCAGGAACTGTATCTCAGGGTTACGCGGACGATATAGTCATTGTGGCCGGAGGGAAGTTCGAGGAAGTTCTATCTGACATAGTTCAAAATGGACTAAATATCACAAGCAGATGATGCCACGAGGTGGGACTTAGAGTGAAACCACACTGGTTCCCTTCACTAACAGAAGGAAATTGGGGCGAATGCGACCAATAACCCTCAATGGTGAAGTGATCCCAATCAGCGAAGAGGTCAAGTACCTTGGTCTGATATTAGACAAGAGACTGCTATGGAATAAACATCAGCAGGCAGTAATAAAAAAATCTAAGAGAGCGCTCATGGTGTGCAGAAGGGTGGCACGCAAATCATGGGGAGTAAGCCCCAAGATAATGCACTGGATGTACACTATGATAGTTATACCAATGATCACCTACGGAGCAGTGGCATGGGCAGTTAGAACCAAGCTAAGCACCACTAGGAGAGAATTGGAGAAGGTACAAAGACTCGCTTGTGTCCTAATCACAGGAGCTATGAGAACCTGCCCAACGGCGGGCATGGAGGTAATCATTGGGCTACTCCCGCTGCATATATTGGTAGAGGGCAAATCCAATGAAACCCTAGTACGCCTGACCAAGGTTGGCTGCATCACGGGCAGCAGAGCGAGGAGCTTAATGAATTCACTGGCCAAGCTAACCCTTGTGGCATGCATGCCATGTGACAACATGGTGCAAAAGCTGGAGTTCAAAAAGAACTATGAAGTCAAACTAAG
This sequence comes from Nephrocerus scutellatus, assembly GCA_947095585.1. Lineage (NCBI taxonomy): Eukaryota > Metazoa > Arthropoda > Insecta > Diptera > Pipunculidae > Nephrocerus > Nephrocerus scutellatus. The sequence continues at coordinate 28,546,613 of OX352765.1, read as the reverse complement.
CACCAAGTCGGAATTCAGGTCCGAAACAGACTACAAGATACACCCAGGAACTATAAAATGGTATACGGATGGATCAAAGAAGGCGGAGGGCACAGGTGCGGGAGTAATAGGGCCACGAACCAAGTACTCTGAAGCAATGGGCCATTATTCGAGTATCTTCCAAGCAGAGGTACACGCCATCGAAAGATGCGCTCAATTCAATCTGAGTAGAAAAAACATGAGGCAGGAAGTAGCCATCATGTCAGACAGCCAAGCCGCGCTAAAAGCTTTAGATGCAGTACACACCACGTCTAGACTGGTGGAAGAATGCAAAACAAGGCTAAACAAACTTGGTGAAAACAACAAAGTAAAGTTGTACTGGGTGCCGGGACACATCGGTATAGAAGGTAACGAACAAGCAGACAAGCTCGCTAACAAAGGGGCAGAGACCCCGCTTGTAGGGCCGGAACCCTTTTGTGGAATTGGGTACCGTATTATGCGTGAAGAATTACGCAATATAAGTAAAGAAAACGCTTCATTAAGATGGGAGGAACTCCCAGGTCTACGGCAAGCGAAAAAAATGTTGGGTGGCTATAACCCAAAGAGGTCCCGATCAATAATGGGACTAAGTAGGAGTAATGTTAGAATCATTACGGGGTTCCTAAAAGGGCACTGCAGGCTGAAGGGACACCTAAAGAAAATTAAAGGATCTGCCAGAGGAGGGGCCAGCTGGGAACTCACGCATTCTCCGAGCCTGTACGTCATTCATTAGAACCTCCCCATATCATTAGGTTCCTAAAGGCCATTGGTATGGAGGGAGTGCTCTAGGGTTGGGCAGGCACCGTCCCTACAGCGCTAGTCGAGGGGGGCGCAATAGATCCACAAGGGTCGCAGTGCCATTAATTTACCCCCATAACATCATCATCATCATCAATGGTTTAATTCGACAATACAACAGATACTCGATAAATATGATATATGAATTACTCGAATACATCAACCTCAAAATGATTGCACTGAAATTCGATATCAACTGATATCTCTTTAATAACATCATATCACTCTAATAAAGGGGTTTCCCAATTGGGTTTCTATAATATGCGTGAAGTTAGTTATGGTTTATTTGACACATAAACTCGTCTGGTTGAGTAAAAGATGATGTTTAAAAAGTTACCACATAAAAATTAAATGCTTTTATGTAAATTCTTTAATAGGACATATATACAAGTGTGCAAGGTTTGAATAAAATCGGAAAAATAGTGGAGCACCTCGGCTCTGCAACCCGATTACTTCCAAATTTTTATAAAAAGTGTTGTCATCAAACATACACATATGAGTGCAAATGACTAAAATCGGGATATATTTGAAGAAATATATATAGGGTAGTCCCTTTTTGAATAAAATCGGGCTGACACTAGATTCGGCGACAAACCCACAAAAAAACAAACACCCGAACAACCAAACAAACAACCAAAAAACAAAACCAATAAACAAACATACATAAAAACCAAACAACCAAAACAAAAAAAAACCAAACAAACAACCAGCCGAAAAACCAAACAAACAAAAACAAACAACCAAATAAATAAAAAAAACAAACAAAAAATAAACAAACAAGCAAGCAAACAACAAAAAAACAAACAAAACAAAAAAAAAACAAACAAAAAAGAAACAACAAAAAACAAACATAAAAAACAAACAACATAAAACATACAAACCAACAAACAAACAAGCAAACAAACAAACAAACCAAAAAAAACCCAAACAAACAAATAACAAACAAACAAACAAACAAACAAACAAACAAGCAAATAAGCAAATAAGCAAATAAGCAAACAAGCAAACAAACTTTCGGGTCGTGTGAAAGGTGGTTTAAAAAGACCTCAAAGAAGTCTAACTAATTGCACATGCACATTGTCTAGGTGAATGTGGTTAAAAAGGAAAATACAGACAAACAGGGGTCAAGTGAAGTTAAATAAAAGTTTACAAAAACCAACAACCATGTTTATAAAATCAGGCTTTAGGAAAGGGATTAATAAAAGATCACAAGATTCGGCCACAAACAAATACCCAAACAAACAAACTTTCGGGCGTAATCTTAATATAGAGATTAAAAAATAGGAGTAATCTAAAACAACCGACATTAGTGTGTAATCTATAGTTTTCTTGATCGCTAAAATTAGAAGTGACATCAGCACACCCCTAGCACCTCTAGTGATGTGGGTGGTAAGGAGTAACATTAACATTAAAAAATAGGAGTAATCTAAAACAACCGACATTAGTGTGTAATCTATAGTTTTCTTGATCGCTAAAATTAGAAGTGACATCAGCACACCCCTAGCACCTCTAGTGATGTGGGTGGTAAGGAGTAACATTAATCAGGGCAAAGGATTTTGTTTCAGCGTGCATGTGTTTTTCAGTTTGTGAGTTTGTCAGTTTGTCCACTCGTATCTCTCGAATCAGTCAGAATTTAATGGGGCTTGTTTCAAAACGATTTTTTAGTGCTCGGCTTGCGATGGCGTAATTTTGAGATTTTTTTATTTAGAGGGGTGGTTTTAGGATGAAAAGTTTAAAAAAGGCTTTTTTCATGAAACATAAATCTTTTTAAGCTAATTCAGTTTTTAGACTGAACCCCCATCTGCACTAAAACGATAACGAATCTACGAGAACCTATCTACTCAGCGTGTTATGTAGGTCGTTGCCGAAATTATTATTAGACAATTCTTGCGGTAGAGTAAGTCGACAAATCGGTGGGTGAATGGGGAAGGATGGTAGGAGGGGTCTTGGGTTGGATGGTAGGAGGACTCCGGAGGTATTGGGGGTTAGAGCGATTCGTACTATAGCATTCTAGTGCTAAAATAATTTAAAAAAGCCGATATTAGTGTAGAATCCATTTTGTTAGCACCAGGCAACGCCTCGTTAGCCGTTAGTACTTCTTTAACGGACCCCACTTTTAAGTTTGAGAATAGGCGTTTTAAATATTTTCAAAATAATTTGAACCTTCCTTCATGATTTGCTATAACACGAGTGTGGCATCATGTTTTCAAGCTCTTTTGGCCATTGACCATAAATCCAATCACACTAATCTGTTCAGTAACAATAAAAAACTTTCAACTTTTATACATTATAGGCACATTTTTCATGTTCTAATCATCATAAAAATTGTGCAATTAGTTAGCCTTTTTCGATGTGTAACGCATATTTGAGATTTTATCTGTTTTGTAACAAAATGCTTAAAACTTTCTAAATGTCAAAAATATGTATCTTAAGATAAATGGTGACATCTTAATCACATCAAAAGTCCCACTTTATTACTGATTTTTTGGCCTTGACTAGTTTAAGCTAACTGGAAGAAACCATTTTGTCTCCGAGACGCCTAAAGCCGGCCTTACATCAACTATTTTGCAAGCAGGCGAAATTACTATCACAATCTGTTCGCTATGCGTCTCTTTACATAATATGAGAAGCAAGCAATTATGATGTCCAACACAAAGAAACGCAATTATCTGGGCAAAAGTGCACAACGAAAGTGCTACGCGAGCGTACACGCTAAAAGTGCAATTGTTTTCTAATATCGGTCTGCACTGCATTGTTTTCTTGTGCTGCGTTTATTTGCAATTAGCAAGCAATGCAAAGCGAAATTTTAAACACAATGCGAACAAACTATTTCCTCATCTTTGAGTTTCACCAGCTGCTGCTGCTGCGATGAATAATTCCCTAGATTGACATTACAGCAAAGTATGAACTAAATTGCACTACATAAAATCCAACTCAGACAAACAACTCTCCAGCGCGCGATAAGTAATTGGAGAAGTTGCGCTATTTTAGTTAAATACTCGTATACCACAAATCCTAAGTAGGTATTATTGTTTTGTCACATCGTCGATTGCGTTTCACTGAAAAGCAAAAGTGTATCGAGAATATCTTCCGTAAAATTTATTTGAGTTGGGCGCCACATTTTTATCATTTAAAAATATGTTTAGAAAGAAATCATCAGTGAGAGAACGCGTATATAATATATGCGGTTTTGTTCTGCTATAAAAAAATAAATAAATTGAAAGTTGGCTTTAGATTTAGAGTATCTACATATACATATCTAAATGTCACTCGTTCGACTTTAGTTCGTTGGTGAAATCAATCTTATAGGTGTGCATGTTATCTTATGTAACATTCGCCACAAACTGATCACAGAGGTGCCATATTCATGAGATCGACGCAGAATAGACAAATGTGAAACGTTATATACACTCGCGGCTGCAGTCGCAAAATTCTCAGCACTCAGCGCAAAGTATAGAAAACCACCCCAAAATGACTTTCCGTGCAGGATCCTCTTCGCTGGAGAGCTAGGTGTCCTGACCACCGGAGCCTACCGCGCTTAATTCTCTTCACGATGCCGACATCGCGGTAACGCTCGTAGATGTCATCATTATAGTCTCCAGAATCGTCGTTCCTCACATACGGGCCAACAATTCTCCGTAAGACTTTTCTCTCGAACGCGGCTAAAAGGTCAGAATGCTTTTTGCTAAGCACCCGTCTGGGATCCATATGTAAGTACTGGTATAACTACTGTCTTTATACTAGCAGCTTGGATGTTATGGTTAAATTCCTGGACTTGAAGAGTCTTGACAGAATTTTCTCATGGCTTTATAAAGTTCTTCTCTGGCTATGCTATCATAGGCGGCTTTATAATAATAATAATAATCGGCGGAACAGACCGTTGCGGTCCAAGACCTAGCTTCTCGCAACCATTTCTGTTGTGCATGTGTATATTTTTGCACAAAAATGGAAAGGCCCTATCAATTAAAGGCCGGATTCGAACAGCGAATGGAGAAGCTTTCCGTGACGTCTCGGACGTTTGTCAAACATTTGCGGGAGGTGGGACACCGTTAAAAATACTTTTGGTGTTTGGATTCGAACCACGAGCCTCCTGCTCTGAAGCCATGCACTTATCCACTAAGCCACGGCGCCCACATAGGCGGCTTTAAAGTCTATAAAAAGATGGTGTAGCTAGAGTTTTGAGGCTCACATTTTTCCATCACCTGTCTAAGGGTGTAAATCTGATCAATTGTTGATTTGCCTGGGATGAAGCAACACTGGTATGGGCCAATGATGACTTCAGCATATGGGGCTGTCCTCTCCTAAAGAATAGAGGAGCAAATCGTCTGCGCGGTACTCAACAACGTTATACCACGATAATTGCTGCGTGTTGTGATACCTCCTTTCTTTTTTATGGGGCACAGGATGCCTCTTCGCCACTCTTCTGGTATCGCTTCTTCCTCCCATACTTGCACTAATAGTTCTTGAATTGATTGGTGAATTGCAATGCCTCCTGATTTAATTAGCTCCGCTGGAATATCATATGAGCCGATTTATCGCTCTGCTAACTTTGTCTATGCCTGGGGGCGGCAGCAAAAAGTGGTCTTCGGTCATTGGTGAAGCCTTCAATTCCTTAGTTAGCTGGCCATTTCGCAACTCATGAAGCTTGATGAAGCTTAGAGATCTGCGATCAGATTACCCTCCTTGTTTTTGCAACGCGATGTATATTGTGTCATACCACGGACTCTTTAGTACAACTGTGTTTTGAGTGCGTTTTGCGCTGTGAGCTGTGAACTGTGGGCAGCGCTGCTTGCTGTACGATTGGGGTTGTTTTGTTGTTGGGTTGCAGTGCTTCGTATGTGTTTTCGTTTTTCAGCATGTATAGTGGAATTCAGTATCATTTTGGTTATTAGAGAATTTACATGAAAAAAATTTATGGTTTGTATTTTTATGTATATTTTTTACGTAACTTAAATAAGAATGGAACCTTCTCGAAAATGTTGATTAGGTATAAATACACCATTTTTTATCGCAGTAGGTTAGTTATGATTTAGATTTGTACCAGAGCAGTGTTATATAAGTGTTATAGTGAATATAAATGTTTTTATGTGAATAATAAGTAATCACCAGTGTGAACTTGTGAACTCTTCTTATTTGTGAATTAAAGTTGTTATTAGTGAATAAACTAACTTGTGTTGTATTTTTATTTGCAAAATCCATTCTTCTTTCTTTCCTTTACTCCGCGGGGGAGCATAGGGCTTCTACAAACGCCCGCCAACGAACTCGATTTAACGCCTAAGGTTTTAAGAGACGCCACTCGGTCCCCTGGGATCTTGCTTCCTCTTCAATTGTCCTTTTCCATGTCTTGCTAGGACGGCTACTTCGACGGCTTCCTTGTGGATTCCAGTCGAGCGCTAGTTTCGTAATGTCGTCCGCTGGCTTTCTCAGAGTGTGGCCAATCCAGCTCCATTTTCGTCGTCTGATGGTGAGCACGATTGCTTCCTGCTGTGTTACTCTCCGCAAGTCTTGATTGGTGATAATGTCTGGCCATCTTATTCTCAGTATCCTCCTTAAGCACTTGTTGACGAAAACTTGGAGGCGCGTCGCAATTGACTCTGTGACTTTCCACGTTTCGCAGCCATACAAGAGTAATGAGAGAACGTTAGATATGAGGATCATTAGCTTTAGATTCCGGGAGATTTGCGAGGAGGAGATATTATTTAGCATGCTATAGGAAGTCCATCCAAATCCATTACGAACTCTTAAAAAGTTTAGATTTCGTAACAATTAAAAAATTCTGATTGCAATCATTATCGTAGATGTCATATCATATCGTGCTCTACAACTAACTTGTGTCCGTAAAACGGATTTGTTTTCCCATTCCGTTCCGTTATTTTGTTTTTGGATTAGCAAGGCTAAAGACTCGCGGCTAGAATACTTAATATACAAATTCGCTCAGCAGCACAGCAGTGTAGTACTTAAGAGTTATCGTAATATATTACGTTTAATCAAAAACTAGATAATCAATGAGATTAACAAATCGATAAGGAGGTAGCCAACAGCTCTAACCACTCAACTAACCTTATTGATGACCAACTAATATGTGAGTAAAATATTAAACAAATGGGAAATTACCATACTGTCTATTATATAAAAAGTATTTACAGCAGACAAGTTTTAAATGCAAATTTAATCGAACGTCGCGCGTTGTTGAGCAGACTCATTTAGCATCAAGATAGCTTCAAATACAAAAAGAAATTGCGGCGCAAAGAGACGATGCCGCGACATCGACATATTCTAATAAAAATTAAAATTGAATTTGACGCTTGAAAGGATTTGTTTGTTGACATTTATTGCAATCAATAATGGTTTTTATTAGATAAAAGCAAAAATCAAAACAATTTTAGTTTGTACGTCTTTTAAACATAATATCAGTTTAAAAGTTAAAATAAATAAAAAATAAATCCAACAATTTACAAAAAAGTGTATGTATTGAAAAATTTTTGATTCATTCTTCATAGTGTATGGTGTTATTATAAAACAAAAGTTTTTGCATAATGAACACGTCCAAGGACCCCTCAAGGATCCGTTAAGACCCCAACCAAGACTATATCAAATACCACCAGCAATGCCATACAAAACCACACACAAGATGCCCTCCTAATCCCTTTAAGACACTCCAAAACTCTCCAAGACCATCGAACATCCTCCAAGATCCTCCAAGACCCCCCTCAAGACAACAGAACAATCTCCAAGATCCTTTCTACCCAAGACCAACAAATACCACCAAAGGATTCCTAAAGATCCCTGGATGAGGTTGAATGAGTAGTACGCTCCTTCAAACCTTTTAAATCCCCCGGCGGTGAAGGTATCTCTCCAGCGCCTCTATAGAAGGCTATCGTTCTCATCCTGCTGGGTATGATTGCTTTATTTAGAGCTAGATACAACTGGGGATACATCCCAACAACCTGGAGACATGTGAATGTATTATTTTTCCCCAAACTAGGCAATAGGCCTAGTGAGCTGCCTAAATCTTATAAACCTATAAGTCTAACATCATTTGTCCTCTAAACTATTGACAGACTCATTGATGTGCACTTTAGAGACCCTTCATTATATTGTAAAGAAGATAAAAAAAACTTTTCGTTCCAAGGAACTAGCTTTGAGGTCTCTTCGATAACGCTGGTTACGACTCAATAGCACGAGCAATCAGAAGCAGAGGTATCGAAAACTCGACTTATCAGTGCTCGAAAGTCGAGAAATTACCTCCTCCTCAGGAGGAGTGTCTGTGTCAGTGACCGCAGTTAAGGGTTGTCCCCAAGGGGGAGTCCTGTACCTACTTCTGTGGTCATTAGCCGATCTAAAGGGATCAGTCTACATCGCTATTGGTTATGCGGCTGACTTGGCGATTCTTGTCAGTGGTATACTCAGCACGACCATTACTACTGTTATGTAAGGTGCTTTACTAAACATTTTAGAATGGTGCATCAGAGAAGGACTATCCATAAATTCTTGCACAACCGTTCTAATGAAGATTGGTCAATTTAGGACCTATCACTGTTAAAGGCACCACTTAAGTTTATTCCAGTGAGGTTAAATATCTTGGAGTTATCCTTGATAAACGGCTTAGCTGGAATTCTCACATCAAGTCTGCCATCGAACGCGCCACTAAGGCCATTTGGGCCAGCAAACGTCTTGTGGTCTAAATCCTAAAATAATACACTGGATGTATACAATTATGATAAGCCCATTATCACGTATGCGGCCATCATTTGGTGGACGAAAGTTCTTAAACGGACAACGGCAAATAAGCTTTAGAAGCTTCAAAGAATTGCCTGTCTCGGTATAACGAGTGTCATGCGTCCCTGCCCTTCGGCGGCATTAGAAGCTGTCATATATATCTCACCTTTACAAATCTTCATTAGGAAGATGGCCGCTAAATGCGCTATTAAGCTGCAGCTTAAGGTGACCATGAGGGACACCTAAAAATAATTGACCTAATTCCCGAATGAGACATGCTTTGCAGTATCACCGACATTATAGTCCGGGAGTACTGTTTCGGTAGGTTATTTGAGATAGAAATATTGGACCGTGCAAACTGGTCTAATGGTGTTCCGGCACTGGTCGCTAGAGGTCTGGTCTGGATCACAGATGGATCGAAGATGAAATCTGGAGTTGTAGCTTTAGACCCAACACCTAAGTCTAAGTATCTATGGAAATGAGTCCAACGGTTTTCTAGGCTGAACTCGATGCCATCTAGATCTGCCCTAGGATAAGCCTTGGTAAAGACATTAGGGGCGCTAGAATATATCTCTTTTCAGATAGCCATAATACGTAAAGCGCTGTCGTCGAACTTAATGGATTCTTTATCAGTTAAAGCTGTTCCGATGCACTGCAATCTCTTGAAACTCGGTTAGGTTCCTGGTCATCAAGCAATTGCAGGCAACAAATCTGCAGATGAACTAGCTAGGGCTGGCTCAGAATCTGCGTTCGTAGGACCTGAACTCTACTGTAGTGTCAACTGATTAATAATTGGGAGAACAAAATCGTCTGGCCCATTGGGAAAATGTTTCAGGGCTGAGACAATCCAAAGGATTAAGCACTTAAGCAGGCCGTACTCCTATAAGGAAATACTTAATTTTTATAAGGATAGCATTAGAAAGTTTGTGAGTTTTCTCACAGGTCACTGTGGCTTGGTTTGCGGTATCACCTTAACAAAATTAATCTAGGCTCAGAAACGGAATGTAGGTTCTGCTCGGACGATGACGAATCATCCGAGTACATTCGATGTGAATGACCAGCATATTTTCCGTAAAGAAATATGTTCGTCAGAAGAGTTAAGAAACTCTGCCATAAAGGCCATACTATCTTTAGGTAGTTCGTCTCTTAGATTAACCTCACCCTATGACACAATATATCTTTTAGGTCGCAAAGTCAGCCTTATGGGGTAGCATACTCACAAAAACCCCACCAGTCACCCCACCAGAAACAATCCCTTTCCTGTCATCAGCACCTCCAAAACTTTAGCTATATCAGTTGCCCAAGACCATTTAAGACCGCTAAAGACACCCCCTATACCCTCGCCGACCAAACGCCACGCTATCAATGCACGGTCTTCGAGTAAATCTAAAACAAAAAAATTCTCTTCACACCCTCATCAAAATAAGCACCATCTCCACACCAACCCCCGAGAAACACCAACCCAACACCAACCTTCTAGAAACACCCTACCCAACCGTCACCACCGCAACCTAAAGTTTATATAAAAAAAACTAACAAAAGCGCTGTTATACTTACAATTCTATTGATATAAATTTTATGCGCCAAAATTCGAAAAATACCCACAGTGCATTCAATTGACTTTGATACAAGTGTTTGCATATAACTAAAATTTTGGAATACATTATTCGAATTTGCTAGCTCTGAAGTGGAATATATTATTGTTGCTGAATAATGGTCCGCTTAAATTTTATGTATATAGCGGGATAGTCAATTTGCAATACGTTTGGAAACTGCGCTTTTTTCCACTTACGTTTATTGCCATGTTGTATGACAACATTATGACATTTCATCATTGAACTGACTTATAACAAAGATAATAATAATAATAATACCGATATGTCTTACGTATATGGGGAGACTCTATGTTCAAAAATTAATTTTGTCTTTAAAAAAGCTCTTGGTCGGATTCAACACGAATTGGACATATTATAGTAAAAGAAGGGAGACGATATCGTCAAAGAAAAAGAACTCCATATCAAAATGGCATAACATTGTTCCAAATAAGAAACTCTGGAAAACATTTAAACGGCTCTTGGGTAAAAATAGAAATTTAAGTAAACCTGGAGGTCAGCAAACTGGCACTTAATTTAGCTTAGAACGTCAGTGTGACAGTTTGACTGCATCTCTATTCTGTTTGTGGACAAAAAAATAATAATAGTTCGCCTTTCGCCAGTCATCCAACCATTCAACCAACCATTCAGTGATGATGATTCTTTGGAGAACATAATAATAAAAAATAAAAATAGTAGTTTCCCTGATTGCGGAAGTCGATAATGATAGTCGTCGAGAGCAGAGTTGTCGTAATCGGTCGACGAATAACTCTCGTAAACTCGTTATGTGGGAAGCGGAAAAGCTGCGCTCGAGAGTAGAGCAAAGGGAAACATAAATTTCTTTGTTGCCGTTAAGTTGGTGGAAAATAATACAAGTATGTACATTGAAATAGAATGTCTACAAATGCGGGCATCGCCCCGGCTTCATTTTTTTCAAAGTGAATCTTTTCGATGTTTAAGAATTTAAAAACAATTCTGCAGGGATTTTAATTGCACAGGGTGAGTTGGAAAAGGCGTTAAGCATCGCTATGCAAAATTTACAGATCACAAAAACAACAACAACTGACGCAACCGGCAAGTAACAGAAAGTTCTTGTGGTGTAGCAAACGATTGACGTTAGGTCCGCAATTGATTTATTAAAATTTATTAATTATTATTAATTACGGTTAAGGATCAATTGGTTGAATAGCCAATGTTATCACATTAACTGAACAAGTCTGCTAGACATTGGGCTGCACTTTGACTAAAAAGAAGAAAAAACAAACAAAAAACAACTTCCCACAACAATAGCTTTTTGTCGCTATCCCAAAGCAACAATCAAAAGTTATTTGATTTTCAAAAATTCTGTTAATCTAATTCACATTTGAATTCTCACTTATTAATCAAAAAATTAAAATTAATAAGTTCCAACAACGATAAAAGATAAAGTTGTAACACTCCCTTCAATTATAAATATCTTTAACGTCGCTCGAGCAACGCCTGGGGAACAAATAATTTATTACTTAGCTTCCGTGATAGGGAACTTTTCTATTATTAGAGAAGATATGAATATATTTAAGATCTGAATTATATGCCTACATATTGTGATAATGATTTGGTGCAGGAAAACGTATAGCTTGATTACCATCATACAAAAAATGTCTTCTTCCAAAAGAGAGAAGGATTATATTATTCTGTTGATGTTTTTAATTACACAGCTATGTCGCATTTGTGTTCCTTTTCCTTATTGAACTATTGACGTTAAGTATCATCATCATATTTGGCTCTACAACCAGTGTCCAGTCCTATCCACTGCAAAAAATCTTCCCAACAGTCCTGATGCCATCCAGTTTGGCATCTGCTAGCCCTTCACGATTTCGACATCGCGGTAAAGCTCGAAGATCACATCTGTCCTTTCTCACGCACGGGTCAATAATTCTCCGTAGGACTTTTCTCTTGAACGCGGCAACCATTGTCTTATAGACCAGGAGCTTGCATTTTATGGTTAAATTCCTAGATTTGAAGAGTCTTGGCAGACTAAAATAGGATTAGTTGGCGTTAAGCAACTCTGCGTCTATTTCCGTCCACAAACTTTATTGAGGCCCCAATGTTTGATCTTCTCCACGCAGACACGGCGACCATGTACTTTGGTTTACTTTCATTTATGTGCAGCGCTAGATATCGTGCCGCCTTCTCGATCTGGTCATTGTACAGCCCTTGGTTTTCCTTTTTACCAATGATGTCGAATGATTTCGCCATCATAAGCCAGTATCTAGATTTTCTTACATAGGACTAGCTGTTTCCGGGAGCTTCACTACCCGCATAAAACAATGTTTTCCATATTTTTTTGTCGTTGGCTACTCTTTCCTATGTAAAGTTAATTTTTGCGATGTCGTCTCTCCAACATTGAAGTTATCTTACCGTTCTTCTTGTTCCATCTTAAGGATTCCCTTGTGTCATCTTTAGGATCCATCGATTGTCTTTTATTCTTGTCACATCACCAGCCCAGTTCCATTATATTTGTTTTGCCTTTGTAACTGCATCTAGGAAATTTATTGTATTTCGAATTGATACATTTCAAAAACGCTGTCGCCTGGATATATTTAGAATAGTTCTTTCCATTGCCCCCTGTGTTATTTCGAGTTTTTATGCAGAATTTGCTGAGATGGTCCAAGTTTGTGAGCCATATATCATAAAGGGCAGTATTGTTGTGTTAAAGAAATATTTCCTTTAGTTTGGGCTGTTACGAATCAAAGAAAGAGATTTTTATGTTTCCAAAACTGTTTCGCAACTGGTTGCCAATCCATAACTAGCCCCGATCATATTCATGACGCAACCTTAATGCTCTACGTCAGGCAACACAATGAACTGTTGTCAAAACAAAAATCCAGTCATACCTACCACCTGGAATCCCACCACTGTCCGTTCAGCCTCTAATAGTATATCCTATGCTCTGCAGCAGCCTCCTCAAGTAGGGTTAATAGGGTCCTTGGTACACACCGCCATCCCACAAATAATAGAGTAAAGGCCCTGCCCAGGGAAACCTGGATAACCCTGGCACAACTACGGTCGGTTTGGTGTCATATACTTATACTTCAGAGTTATAAAGCTCGCCCAAACTGTTACCAAGACACCCAACTTCCAACCAGCTATTCCTCTGCCCCATTCACTCCACGGATTTGGACGTTACAGATCTGTGGTCCAACCCTGTTGGTGCGGCCTATTTTCTTGGCCTTCCGAAATAGCTCGATGACTATACACCACCTTTAGAAAATCAAATTAGGAACTTTTATGTTCTATTTCCTTAGCCTTTAGTTAATTTAAGTACACTACGAAATTAAATAGGTTTATTTATACTGTGAATGAGAGTCTAATGATTGGAGGGTTTTTTTTTGAACCTTTTTGGAGGTGCTACAACAACAACAAACAATTCTTTTAACGCCAACTTAATCTTAGCCTAATATAGTAGAAAGCTTCCAGTAGCCATTGTAGTGGGTTGATCCACTTTAACATATCGCCTATTGCAGTGGTCTACCAGGCATTTTCTATTCCAATATGTTGTCATCTGCAGAGAGTAACTATCTTTATGTAGAACCAAGAAAACCAAACAGCTATTTAGGGTTTTAGTCTGGCTGTTCGGGGCGATGACCGGTTGTAGCAAAAGTTGCAAGCAGATACAAACAAATTTCAAAGTCGAAATAATGTAGGAAAGAAAAGCTAAGAACTTCAAGAATACACACCATACGCACAAGCACATACTATCGAATTAACCTGCAATATATTTGGATGATGCACTACACGAACATACAAAACAAATTCAGAATTCTCAGAACGATTTTTTTCTGGCGCATGGTTGAAATAAAACTCACGAAACGACAGCATGTGGATTCAAATTGCCCACGCACTTAATCGTTAAAATTGACTGTATGCTTGCAATCGTCGTATAAATTACATTCAAGGTCTACTCATTGCCATAGCCACTTTGGTTTTGACTAAGTATCAAGAATCACAAACATTACTTGAATGTTTAAAAAGCAAGCATCTATCAGAAGCGTCTTCCCGTTGGCTTAAACGGCGCACTAACAGAGCAATTTAAATGATATCGTGCGGCACAGAATGAACCATTTGCGGTAGAACGGCTAAAATAATTTCTACTGTAAATACATATTCTTTATCTATCGGGTGTTTTTTTAGAGATTGGATTTTTAATTTGGCAACATTATTGACAAGCTAAATATATTCAGTACGTTTTTCCATTTCAATTAAAACATGAATAGTAGACTTACACCAGAACAACGTTTGCAAATTTTGCAAATTTACCCCAGGGTTACAAGAGTGGAGGCCGACTGGGATGCCTACAAAGCATTCCCCAGATTATATAAAAAATAGTTTAGGATAGCCAAGCGTTTATCCTGGAGACTTTTCTGTGGAAAAATAGAGAAACCTTCTGAGGCTAAGAAAAATCCCTTCAACCAATCCTATAATGCCTAGCTGTTTGAAAAAAGCTGATGGCTCGTGGACTACCTCTAGCGTGTAATCGCTCAATCTACTTCTAGATACCCACTTTCCAGGTAGCTCCCATGTTAACAGTAACGTTGGCCTAAACAGGTCAGACAGTTAAAGAACTATCTCACAAGATCTTATAAATAAGGACAAATTGCTTTGGGTCCGATAGCTGATCCAAAAGGGTATCCATCATGAAGTTCGAAATAAATGGACCTCATATGGACCCCTGGTGGCAACCATCAGTGACACTTCTGGACGCTCTATCAATCACTCCCCTTAATAAATACAGTCAGCTGTAATTTTTGGATGAAAAGTTGAAGACAGCAGATTTTTAGAAGAACTTGTGTGCGCCTACGAAAATAACTGCTGTTTGTGGGACATAAAGAAACCCGAATATGTCATACGTGGTAAATAAATGCTGGGTATCGCAGATTGGTGGAAATTATGAAAAAATACAAGGCAAAGGCGGCGGATCGCAAGAATGAGCAACAAGCAAGCTTTTTGTTGTATCCTACTATACACTAATCTGACCGCAAGGCACATCAGTAAAAACTGACATCAGTACTGATATACAGTCAGGTACGATAGTCAGTCAGCCGCTTAAGGGCTGGTAAAAACATTGGTCCATATTTCTTCAAAGATGATGCCGGTCGGAACGTTATAGTTAATGGAGAGCGCTATAGGACTTTTTATTATTATTGTCTTTTCTGCACAAAATCATATTCAATCATTAATGGCAGACAATTATCTTTTTAATAAAGACATTTCCATTATTTTAGTCTGTTTGACTTCATTTTAAAAGTCTATACCTCTAAAAACAACACCCTTTATATAGTTGCAGGGATAAAAAGTAGGAAGCTGGGCCAGAAGAGGAAAAATACATAGTACACATTTTAATGCAGGGTTCATTTTAATTTTTTCTTATGCTTATTTATTGAATTGATTGCCTGACTAAATATGTCCCGGCATTTTCGTTTTTGGCATGTGAGGCGTCTTCCCCGTCTAATTCGAAATCATTCAACCCACCCACTTTTATAGATACACACACATATAGCAAATCACAAGAGTCGCACACAAACGCAAACAAATGCACACTTGTGAAGTCTCACGCAAACGCAGGGGCTCTGACGAATCTGTAAAACAAACCCAAATATGACGGGGACTAACTGTCGTGTATATTCCCAAGGGAAACTGGCAATAAGAGACCACCACATTATAACATGGGAAAGCAAAATAGCAAAATAAACTCACCATTGTGCTCGGTGAAAATATTCAATCCAATTGCACTGCGATTATCCTTCTGATGTGCGGCTACTGCTGCTGCTGCTGCCGCAGCTCTATGCGCTGCTGCTGAAACTGAAGACGACGAAGCTGACGACGTCGACGATTTCATGCGACTAGCACGAAGGGTAGATCCTGCACCGAGAGCGTTTACACCACCACCGCCGCCCAGACTAGAGGAACTGCTAATGCCAACACTGCTACTAATCCCAATGCAACTGGCAGTTCCTTGGCTTCCAGACGATGAGCGATCTTTAGCCTGTTGGGCTCCCATTGCTGTTGTTTCTCCGTTTGCGTAAAGAAGGGATTACAGGAACACACAGGACACAGAACACAGCACAAAAACTCGAACTGACTTTACCAGGAAAAGGATTAGATGCCCGATTGGCTGTTGTTGAACTGTTGATGGGGTGTCGATGTCGATGCACCCCCTTTTGTGCCGTCTTGGTAGTCGGTGTATGTTGTCTTTCACTCGCGCTCGCGCCCGTCGTTTCTGTTGGACATGGATTTGACGATGCGAGCGACAATACTCGTCGCTTTTCACAAATTCTTTCTCTCGTTTGATTTCTTTACTTTTCTTTGTCGTTTCGTTAATTTTAATCCCTTTTTAAAAAAATAAATGTGAGAAGACTAACAAACAATTTTTCTAAAAACCTGAAAATGACTCCTTTTTATTGGAATTTTCACTTTTCTCAAAATTATTGTACATTTTTAGGAAAACTTTCCATTATCAGCACCGAAGGGGCAAACAGTGCACACAGCACACAAATCAGAACACACAACACTCAAAGGGTTAGTGCGATATTTTTCTCTCTTCTTTCAACTGAGGATAACATTTTACAACTTTTTCGCGTAGTAAAAGGGCGGAGAGCTTTCTGTTGCAGCTCCTTTATTTCACTTTGGTAATACAAAGTACCACAAAATTTTCGTATTATTTGTTGCTCCAATGGGCACATTTAGAATAAAAAAATGAAAACTATATTCTATACGAATTTTCGGTTACCACCGCCAGCAAAGTGGATCCCTTCTGATCTTGCAATATCATTCAGTACGGAAAATAGAAATTAGCAATTTATAAATATTAAATTTACACGAAATCAAACTCAGAAGTTTACTCCGGGTCGGTTTTTATAAAAACCCTAAAAAAACACAAATCACAAAGTATTCATCGAAGAAATACACACACACACTCGCACAGAAACGCTAAATATCCGACAGGCGACTATAGAAGTTTTGGGTTTTTCTTCGTTCTGTCACCACGTACGAAGCTAGTACAAAATATTTATTTTTGTCAAATTAAATTTTTTCCCTTTGTTTTTGTCACATATAATTTATTTAAATTGATTTAAATTCTTTTTAATCCGAATTTTATCGTTGACACTATTGCCGTCGAAAGTCGTTAGTCGTCCATTCTGCGGTCTCGGTCTGACTTTTTTCCTCGTCGCAAGTCGAACTCGTTCACTCCCGTTGACTAGGCTATCTACAGCGGCAGTTGTGCTTAAATCGAACTCGAATTGATTTGGAATTTTCGATTTCGACAATTTCGCATTTCGCCCATTCGTAATTGTAGAAACAGCCATCCCGCTTCCTCATATATAAATTTCCAGTTGGCTATAGAAAAATTCGTTTTCATAATTCCGTGTCAAAAAGTAACGAGAAGTAATTGTTATTTTGACAGTTAAACCCACTACAAGTCGCAACAATAGATGGCAGATGAATCGTGAAGATGATGATAATGGGTCGTATGCACAAAAACTGAATTTGCCAAAATAAAAAGCAATTGCTCGAACAAGTGCCAGTTTGTAGCTTTTAATAAACTAATTTGAGTAGTTGCTATATTCGAAAAAGCATTTGCTCAAATGGGTATGAATATAACTTTCACTCGTTTTATTTAAGCATTTGCTAGGAAAATTTCAAGTCTACTATTGAGCTGACTAGAAGCATTTGCTTTTTGATACATAAATGATATGAATTTGGATTGAATTGTTGTGCGAACTTGGTTTCTGCGAGTTTTCTTAAAAAACCTAATAAATGAATATAAATTGATTTGCATATCATACTGCGTTTGCCGATTGTGGCAAACTACGTTAGACTATTTTGACTTTAGATGATTTAGTGTTATCTACTTATTCTTACCTTAATTTGAGACTGCTACTTCCATCATGTCTCTACTGTGCTGCATTTACTGTTTTGTGTGTTTTTTGTCGCTTGCTGCTGAATACACCAATAAATAATTTAAACAAACGAAAACTTTTTAATTAAATTAAATATCTTTCATAAAGACAACTATTTTATTATTATTTTATTTTTTTTTATTTTTTACTAGCGGAAAAATATTTTGGCAGTATAGTTTTGCCAGATAAAATAAAAGAACTTTAATATGATTTGGAAAGTAATAAGTAACCAAATAAAATTTTTCAATTGAATTTACGTTAAACAATTGAAATATATATGAATTCTTAAATTGAAGAAATATGGTCTATATGATTTAAACGTATTAATAAATAGTACATAAGAAAAGAGGATTTATCATGTCTTAATATATATCAATGAAACTTTGTCTGTATATCTGTTCGGGGATAACTCGAAGACCGTTAATCCGATATAGCTGAAATGGGGCGGTTAGTTTATAGATGTTTAGTATGGTGATAGTATTGAAGGGGTTGATGTGGATTTATGGAACACGACAGCGAGGCCGGCCAAGCCTACGCTGGAAGGATGGCGTATATCAGGACGCCCACAGTTAAGGGAAGACAAACTGGATGACATCGGCCCGAACTCAGGACCGGTGGAGCGACTTTTTGCGGAAGGCCAGGACCGGACCCCGGTTGTAGAGCCAAATATGATGATGATACATACTAGTAATATAGTTTCCTATATTGTTAAAATATATAAAAACATTTCACCTGGGCAACGCATGGTTTTTAAGAAAATTAAAAAATTTTATTGAAAAAGTTATTCTGCTTATTTTTCGAAACCTCCACTTTATTGATCATCTGAAATCTAAAGCTTACACAAATTTGTTTGTTGTTTGTGGAATTTTGTCTGGTACGTTAGCCTTGAAAATGACCTGGATTGCTTTTATACTGAGTTAGCTGAATTAACGTGTTAATTGATACATGTAATTTCTTAGAGCGTGGCCACACAGGCATGGGAATGCCAATGAACGTTGTGGCTACATTTAGCGAAGCATTTGTGTGTATGTTTGTCAATTTGTTGTTGTTTTGCCGTATAGAACGTTCATGCTTGTGTCGAAAGTCTTCTTTTATAGATGTGTGGTCGGTGGAATCAAACTGACTTTGACTGAATGACTTTCATTACCATGCCTGTGTGGCCACGCTCTTAAAGTGGCTCTTTTTTGGTAGAAATACGCATATTTTACTATTATGTTAAAATGCGGAATTATCAGGAATTACTAATAAATATTGATTAGACTTAATATTACATAGATGAAATGAAACTGAATGGTACAAGAAGGAAATAACATCCAATACCTTATTAAACTTTATATCTATACATCCATATCAAATGAAATTGAACGTCGCACATTCTTTCATTAAGAGAGTCCTATACCTTACTGATATGAAGTTTCGGAAAGACAACTTAAAAAGCATAAAGAACATTTTAATTAATAAATAATTATCCAGTTAAACTTATTGAAAAAGTAATAACAAAAATGTTATACACTTATCTAAATATAACGTTAGAATTTAGAATGGATTGTATTTATGTCACCTGAACACACGTACCGAAATTAACCGAAACATTTAAACAAATTCTAAAGACTTGTTAATTGCAAATAAAATTCTTTATAAAGCTGAAAACTCATACAAAAAATTAAAGGATTTAATACCAAAAGATCAGAGAGATGTGTTCATTTATAAAAGTTTTTGTAAGAATTGTGACTCGTGTTATGTAGGTGAAACAAGTAAGAGGAAATCACAAAGAGTAACACAACACAAAAGATATATAATTAACATTAATAAGTACACAAATGTTACACAAACAATTTATAGGTCAGCTTTGGTGAAACATAATTATGAAAAGAAACATGAGTTTGATATGGAAAATGCGATCACATAAGAATATGAAAGAAAGAAAAATAAACGTTTGCTTAAAGACGCTTCTCATATTTGGATGTCAAAGAATCCTGTTAATTATAAAGTAGATAGTGATAGATTACTAATAATATTCGGTGCGACAGACCGCACGGTCCAAGGCCTAGCATCTCGCGACCATTTGTGTTGTGCATGTATATTTTTGGACACAAATGGAAGGGACCTACAATTAAAGGCCGGATTCGAACAGCGAATGGAGAGGCTTTCCGTGACAAGTTATTACTCTCGGAACGTTTGTCACCCATTCGCGAGAGGTAAGACACCGTGACAAATACTTTTGGTGTTACTGGTATTCGAACAACGAATCACGAACCCCTGCTCAATATCCATGTGCTTTTCCACTGAGCCACGGCACTCACAGTAATTGATTCCAATCTAATTATATCAATATAATTAAAAAATACATTAGATAAAATTATCATAAATTAATAAAAAATAATATATTATATCATTAATTGGATTTTATTGTGTCTAACCTAAATTTGTGTGTGTTGATTTACATTTGTTTAAAAATTATTAACTGTTTATAAAAATAATTATAAATTAAGTATACTAGGTCTGGTATACTATACTGTGTTTTTTAAATCAATTTTTTTATTTTTTGGTTAAATTATTTTTGATCGGTGAAAAATGTTTTTTACATCGAAATTTCCGATTAAATCTAATTTTTTATTTAAAAAAAGAAAAAGTCATTTGAGCTTTTTTTTGTATAAGTTTTTTTACTTGTTTGATTTTACATAGAAAATTATGGGAAATATTCGCTTTGATGCAGCATTATAGCGAGGCTGGGACCAACAATACTTTTCACTTCAATTAAATTTGGAAGTAGATCAGTCCCACAATCTTCTGATTAAATAAGTTCTTAATTTATTTCTTTTTAAAATTACAATTCCCACAAAATGCGGATAATCTGTGACTTAAACATTTGGGTAAAACTATTCGGAATGCATGGCGGAATAGGAATGAATATAATTTTACAACAACAATAAATTATTCCAATAAAATGCATCTTAATAAATAAATTTAAAAATGTTTAAAATATAAAAACCTATTTCCTTAAAAGACCGCTGTAAGAAAACATTAAAGACACCGCTGTAAAAAATATTTATTAACAAATCTATGATTGAACCGCAACTAACTTTGATTTGAATGAGAGAAATGAATATGAAAATGATAAAAAGCGAATAGCGAGAATAATAAGTTTAATGCTTAAGCTAAGCACATTATTGAAATTGGCTATTGACACTTTGTGGACTAAAATATAAAGAAATTGCTGCTTTATTATCATGTAATTAAATCAGCACTCAATTTACTGAGTAAATTTAATAAGTTGCCATATTTTTGTTTTTTTCTCTCTATATTGTGTTTGTTAAAAAAAATTCCTACTTTCAGACTTGCGGCGTAAAAAATCACAAAACAATTATTAATATGGCTGATTGGGATACTGTTACGGTTTTACGTAAAAAAGCACCAAAATCGTCGACTTTAAAAACGGAAAGTGCGGTCAATTCTGCACGCCGCCAAGGTGTACCAGTTGACACTCAACAAAAATGTAAGTTCATGTTGCATCGTATGATTAAGAAGGGGTTGCGTGGTGCGTGTTTATTGGGAATATTTCGCATTAATTCTGTGAATGTAATCATACTTTTGGAAATTTGCACTGACAATTGGCGAATCGGGAAGACGGCGCACGTCTGTTTCTAAGCCGGTCGACACTTTCTTTTATAATCTCGTATTTGTTTTCCTCTCATCCCACAATTGACTTAACCTAATTTCTATTTTTGTTGTTGCCTACATACGTATTTCATTTATTTTTAGTTTTGATTATAAATTGTCGCCGATGCGATTTCTCCTACACACTTAGGGTGATGGTGACGTAGACCCCAATGCAGAGTGGGTCGGAAACTATTGCCCAAAATAGATGAGAAAATTAATCTAAAGTAAAGGATAATTAAGTTTGGCAACCACAGAAAACACTTGTAAATTTATATTCGCTATTGACCATTCTAATTGTGTGGAAAGATATAACTCGCAAAACACGAATAGTCGCGAGAAGTTTCAAGTTAGCCGCTGGACCACAATGGTCTGTTGCCCCAAATATTATTACATACAATTGTAATGAGATATAGATTTCATTTCATAGACAAATGGCAAATAAATAAACAAATATAAAAGTTGCTGACGTGCGCCACATTTCGTTTTTCATAAAAGCTTCTTCCAGCAGCATTGCACTTATTGATTATTGCTTTACAACTTTTATTTAACTTACTGATCTACAGATTTCATTAAAAAAAAAAAAAAAAAAACAAACAAATAATTTTCACAACATCTCTACTTAACAGTCGGTGCTGGCACCAACAAGCAACATGTGACAACAAAAAACACTGCAAAATTGGACCGCGAGACTGAAGAGCTAAGACACGATAAAGTACCACTCGATGTTGGAAAGATCATACAGCAAGGTCGTCAGGCAAAAGGTCTCAGTCAGAAGGATTTGGCAACTGTAAGCAACACATTTAGAGATCAATTTAACCATACTTGTTAATCCCTTATGTTTTTTTATTCTCAGAAAATATGCGAGAAACAGCAAGTCGTTACGGATTACGAAGCCGGCAGGGGAATTCCAAATAACTTGATTTTGGGTAAAATCGAACGAGTTATCGGACTTAAGTTGCGTGGTAAAGACCGTGGCCAGCCATTAGCGCCTAAACCACCTAAAAACTGAAACAATGTCACTGCTGCAGAGTCGGTGGCATCGTCAACGGCGACTAGCTGCGGCAGCAACTGGAAATCCAAAACTTGAATTAGTGATCTACAATAAATAATAAGATGCAAAAAAAATAAGAAGAAAAAACGGAAACCAAATAAAATTTCAATTATTGCAAATATCAACAACCACTAAAACTCCTTTTTATAATATTGCAATGCAAATTGTTGATTGTTTTAAATTTTTTTTTAAATAGACACAAAATTAAAGTCAACGATCGATTATATTTCTTTCAATATTCTGATCATGAGAATTTATATTCAATTTGAAAATATATTGCAATGTTGCTTACTATGTTACTTATTACCTTTCCTTATACAGTCTTATGCATTTTCTTTTTATATAATTGTGAATTTTGTTTTTAAAATATATTTCCTATGTTTTAAATGAAAATCAATATATGCAGTTTGTTAGTGGCTCGATAGTAGCTATTCCAATGTGTTATATATTTATATCTTTAGAAATATATTTAACTCGTACAGCACTGAATTGCCAAGCACCACTACGTCATTATATAAAGCAGCGGTTCTAGTCAATTTATTTAACAAAATCTTAATTCCAATATCGTTTCCAGTGTTTTTCGAAGAGTCATCCGGTAGATAAGAAAAACGTCTTTAAAGTCTATATCTCTATCTTTCTATATATAAAAGTGAAACTTTGTAATTATGTATATTTCCTATGGATGGACTGCCAAACCCTTCAACCGATCGCATTCAAACTGCGTAGGGTTTTTTTTTATAAAAAAAAGGAATATGGCATTAAAATCATGTGGCAGACACTGCAATCTATAGTATCTTAGGGTGTATTTACTCTAAGAGCCGTACCACCTCCCTAGTGAAGGATAGTATGTCCTCAGTGGCAACTCTCAACTCTGCTGTAGAGCATATTTCCTTGTGAAAGATGTGTCTCCTTAACCAAAATAATGCTGGACATTCACAGAGAATGTTTTCGGATGACTCATCATTCTCCGATCAGAACCTACATTCTGTCTCTGAGCCCACAACAATTTTGTTAAGGTAACACCGCACCGCACCGCCTCACTCACAAAACTCACTACACTTTAGACTTTAAAGCCGCCTATGATAGCATAGCCAGAATAGAACTTTATAAAGCCATGAGAGAATTCGGCATCCCAAATAAACTGACAGGAATATGTAGGTTGACCGTGACCAATAAGCCAAGTAAAAATATCCGGATCACTATCAAGCTCATTCAACATCTATAACGGGCTCCGACAAGGGGATGGACTGGGACCTGGCATTGGAGAAAGTGATCCGAGACTCTGACGTAACGGCGAGAGGAACAATCCTCTATAAGTCCATTCAGATACTGGCTTACGCAGACGATATTGACATCGTTGGTAGAAACCGAAGAGCTGTACAGGAAGCTGTCATCGATCTGCCCGATCGAGCAGGCGGCACTAAATCTGGGGCTGCACATAAATGAGAGCAAAACTAAGTACATGGTGGCCACGTCTGCGAGTAGAAGATCCAACATTGGTCCCTCAATTCAAATAGTGGAGCGCGAATTTGAAGTAGTGCAATCCTTAACTATCTCGGGTCAACTGTAGCAGCCGATAACAGCATGGAACCAGAAATACGCGCACGTCTGTCAAGACTCTTCAAATCGAGGAACTTAACCATAACATCCAAGCTGCTGGTATATAAGACAATGGTCAAATGCCTTTGAGATAAAAGTCTTATGGAGAATTGTTGGCCCCGTATGTGAGGAAGGACGATTCCGGAGACTTTATAATGATGAGATCTACGAGCGAGACCGCGATGTCGACATCGTGTAGAGAATTAAGCTTAAGTAGCCTCCGGTGGGCAGGATACCTAGCTCTCTTGAGCGAAGAGGATCCTGCTCGGAAAGTACTTTGTGATAGGATTTACGGAACACGACAGCGAGGCCGGCCAATCCTACGCTGGAAGAATGGTGTAGACCAGGACGCCCAGAGTTTAGGGATGCCAAACTGGATGACATCGGCTCGAAGTCGGGACCGGTGGAGAGACTTTTTGCGGGAGGCCAGGACCGGACCCCGATTGTAGAGCCAAATATGATGATGATGATGAAAAATATCTCCGGGAGCATAACAAACAAAACAACTTTTGCTGTTTATCCGAATTTTTCGACTTTCCTTATTAATTGGCGTTGTTTCCCAGGACTATAACGAACAAAACAGAACAAAAATTACGCTTATCCATCGTTCGAATCGTGAGTTATGGTCGCGAGTTCATACATAAATCCTATGGAAAACAGCACTTTCAGTTTTTTCCGATGTTTACAACAATTTTCCGGGCATCTTTTCCATGGCGAATTTATAAAAAAAAGGTAGCCAAATCGGTCCAGTCGTTCTCAAATGTTTTTCTGTATAGGGACACCCTAATCACCTAACGGTATAAAACATACTTTACGACCTATTCTCATACCTACCAAATATACTCGTACATAAGCTGTATTTTATTTGGAATCTGAATCCGAATTCGAATGTCTAAACCAGCCAAAACCAGCAAAACAGCAGGTTTTCTTATTCCAAAGAGGATATAGATAGTGCAATTGTTGTTGTAATTCCTTATTCCTCGGCAAATAAAATACGGCTATAAAAAATTTCATAACAATCGGTCGATCCGTTTCGGAGCAGTGGGAAGACAAACACCGTGACACGTGATTTTTATATATTAGAAGAAGAAGAAGAGGAAGATTCATAAGAAAAGTTATCAAATGGACAAGTTCTGGTTTTCCCCAATAATTTGGATCAAGTGATAAAATTCTAGAAATAGAGTTAGACAGACGTTCTGTTGAACATCGTTCATTTGTGCAGATGTTTTAGCACTTTGCATCTTTCAAGTCGAACTGCCTTTTGAGCCGTTGTTAAATGTTGAACTTTTTGAATATTGCAGGGCTTCAATTGAAGTTAATTTTCCAGTATCCATCGATGTTTCTATCGGACACAGCAACGTGAAGTTAGTAACACTTTGATCGCCGGACAGGATACAGGATATACAAGCTGTGCCAAGACATTGGGTCTATTCTTTTATTCAACCCGAGCGAGTAAAGTTACCCGGAGTACACCGAGCGAATGTTGCACGGCGTAAAAGTATTCGGTGTGTACACTGGGTAACTTTACTCGCTCTTACTCTGCCTTACACTGATATTCACTTCAGAGTAAAAAATAGGAAACTGTGTATACACCGTGTCGTGCTCGGTTCACAATAAAAAACACAGCGTACAGAGTAAAATTACCCCGGGTGAATAAAAAAACACAGTGTAAATTTTTGACGTACACTGCTCGCTCGGGTTTAATAAAAGAATAGACCCATTATAAAAAAATTAAATCCGGCACATCATCTGTAAGGGGCCCAGCCCATAGAATCCGTTGCGTCAGTTGCGTCGACGTACGTTATTGTCGTTGACGTTGTCTTATTTAACGCAAAGAGGATACCCAATGAACACGTTGTCGTCGTACATGCAAACAACAACAAATGCCAAAATAAACTTCAAACTGGTGTGCGAGAGAACTGTCAAAGCATTTGCCGGAGAGAAAAGTTGAAAGTTGGTCAACTTTTTGCGTCGTTTCTGTCACATGCTTTGCCTATGGGTCACTTTCTATAAGAGCACGTGTATTTCATCGATCTGTCAGTTGTTTACATCGCCACAACGGACGCAACGGATTCTATGGGCTGGGCTCTTAACTGATAATTTCGTCAAAAGAACCAGTTCCTGCAGCCTTAGTGCATGGGTCATTTAACCAACAAAATTTTCCATATTTAACCGCATATTGTCTACTTGAACTATAAAAAATATATAATTCATTTAAATGCGAAAAGCGTTGTTTATTTTTCTAAATCTGGGGGTGGAGGCTTTTTGGGGTTTTTCTCGCATTGACTCCAGCTTCGTAAACTTTTACGTATTATAGGCAATCATATTTTCAATAAATTGTAACAGGTTTGTGTTTGTTTTTTTTTTGTTTATTCCTTTAGATGTTTTAATTTCCATTTTA
This sequence comes from Nephrocerus scutellatus, assembly GCA_947095585.1. Classification (NCBI taxonomy): domain Eukaryota; kingdom Metazoa; phylum Arthropoda; class Insecta; order Diptera; family Pipunculidae; genus Nephrocerus; species Nephrocerus scutellatus. The sequence continues at coordinate 28,519,835 of OX352765.1, read as the reverse complement.
TAATTTGACATTAATATTCATTTACCATTTGCTGTCCTTAATAAATAGTCATTACTTACTAATTCCACCCAGAACAATTAGTTTATTGTTGTTGTTGTTTTTACTGTTTCACCATTACTGAATTACCTACTATATGTATTATTTTTTATTTTAGTTTTGCGCTATGTGTGTGTTCGTTTGAATTAATAATTTTAAAGTCAAACGGAATAATAATTGCAAGGAGCAAAATTAATCCTCAACAAATGGGACTATTATTTTTTGTTGTTGTTTTAGTTTTTATTTTCACTATTCGCTTACATACATATTACATTAATTACCCATTAGGATAAAAAAAAATGGTTTTAGTTCGTTTCAGAGCGCCATCGGTTGGTTTCACAATAAAGCAAAGAAACATTACTATTATTATTATTAATTAATAAAACATAATTATTAATATAGATAACAATAAGGTCTTAAAAAATGTACTATAATTACAAAGTAAACCTAAAAAACACAAATGCAATTTTTTTATTACCTACTCTATTTATACACCGCCACAAAAAAGTGATTTGAATAAACAAAAGATATAGAGAGAGATGGAGAATAAATGAAATGTTTTTGTTATTATTTTGGGTATCCAGACACTTACTCGAAAAACATTTGCTCGAAACACATTTACTCGAAAATTATTTACTCGAATAACATTTGCTCGCAAAAGGATAAAACGAAATATGCTCGAAAAACCCTTGCTCGAAAACTAAGTAGTCTATGTTTTCAACCTTCAAAAAACTCGCGCGAGTAATTGTTGTTCGCGCAAATGTTTTCGAGCAAATGTAAAATGTCGAAAACTAAGTAGTCTATGGTGGCGAGTTTTTTGAAGAATTTTTCGGTTACTAATTTTACCAGAAAATGACGTTCGAGCAAGTGTTTTTCGAGAAAATGTTTTTCGAGCAAATGTTTTTCGAGTAAATGTCATGGAATCGTTATTTTGTAGTTTTGAAACTACTGCGCAATATTTTAGCAGGGGTCCAAAAAATTTAATAGATAATTTACGTTCGTGTGTGTGTATTTCTAATTCTTTTTTTAATAAATATACTAAATAACGAAAGCGAATGGTCAGAAGGAAATCAAATTGCTGCTCCTAATTTGCTCTTTTGTCCTCTCGGTTGTACGTACGAGTACTCGTCTCGTATTTTTTGTGTTAACATGACTTTGTCTTTTTGTTGTTTGTTTCCGTTTCGCGTTTTTACTGCGCCTTTATTTTGCCATTCTGTGCAAATAAAAGATCCTTCGGCGAGGTGGTTGACTTGAAGGCGGTGTACTTGATGTCACCCGAGGATGATGTTAATTGTGATGAGGAGGTGGATGCCGCAGCTAGCGAAGAGGCCATTCGATTCCTCTTGCCGTTCGGTGATAAATACGTTTTATAGAAGAATCGCGCAAACAGAACGAAATAACTGAAATACATAGCAAGCGATAGATTGATATTTGTCTCTGATATGTTGCACGATTGGCGGCCATGTGTCTTGAGGAAGCCCTGCGCCCATATGTTGATCGCACAGCCGACAATCATTTGCGTCAGCTGCAGCGAGGTGATGATCATTGCAATGAATCGCGGTGGATTGAAGCGGGCCGCCTTCAGCGCATAATACGAATACATGACGGAATGCACACAGTAGTTCATCACAATGAACCATCTGGCCGATGAGGTATATTCTGTGTAGGAAAACCACGAGTAAATCAGCACGGTGATGTGATGATACCAATGGAGAAAGATCAGCGGTTGCTTGCGCAGCACAATGAAGAGTGTGTCGCCGAGTTCGGGAAGTTTGGAGAGAACGAACAGCCAAGTCCAGAACCCGCACACACGATCTTGTTCGATGTAGCTGAAAAGATAAACATAAGAGAGAATTGAGAAAATGAGAAAACGAGACAGAGAGAGAGAAATAAGGAGATTAAATATTATTATTAGAAAAAAATTATAATTAGAAAAGTCAAAAGACATGTCTGCTTAATAATCTTACCGGGAGGTATGCAAGTTGGTTTAGAAACTTAGCGTGCTCTCACAATGGAAAAACTTAAGATTTACAAGATTGTACGGATTTCGAACATAACGATCAAAAAATGTTTTTGAAGAGAAACTTCTTTGGGCGCGTTGTGAATAAAATTTCAACGTGGCAGCGTTTTATGACGTCATAATGTGAAAAGATTTGAACATGAAGATTGCAAAAAGGTACTTGACCAGAGAAAAAAAGAAAGAGAGAACTATGCTGTATTCGTTGTTGGGATAGTACCACAAGCAACGATCAATCGCGCGTTTTTGTCATTTACTACAGTCTCAGCGAACACACATTTGCACACTAGTATGTAATTTGAATGTTATTAAATAGTATATTACATAACGAGCGCGGAAAGTGGACATTATCGTGCGAGTTAGAAACTTGAAGCACGCTCGGTAGACGAGTACGGCAATCTAACGAGCACGATAACCACTTTTCACACGACCATAGACGAAAGAGACTGTTTCTATGATATAACCTACACTCGAAAGTAGGCATTATTCTCACTAGTGTGTTAACATAGAAATTAGTCTTGCTATTTACAGAAGTCTCAGGGAAAACACATTCCCACAGAAGCTTTGCATTGCGCACAACGAGTTTAGCAGAGAAAAGGTTTTGGTCGCGTGAAAAAGAGCGTACATTACTCGCTGAAAACTGCTTATCGTGCTCGTTACATATACTATTTCAGCGTTATGTAATATACTATTTAGGAAACAGTCACTTTCGTCTATGCTTCGTTGATATTTGATTTCGAACATAAAGGACGGAAAAAGTTACTTGGCTAGAGAGAGGAAAAGAGGGAGAACTATGCTATATTCGTTGTTGGGATAGTGGGGCTCTTTTGGGGTCCATTGAGGGTATTTTGGAGGGTCTTTCGGAGGTTTTTTTGGAGGTCTTTAGAGGGCCTTTTGAGAGTCTTTGTATGGTCTTATGGGGAGTCTTTTGGGGGTTCTTTGGCAGCATTTTCAGAATCTCTTCCTGTGTGGGTCTTTTTCGGGACTTCTGAGAGTTGTTTAAAGGTATTTTAAAAATCTTTTAAGGGGTTCCCTTGCGGTCTTTTGAGGATTTTTTGGTGGTCTCTTGGGCGTTTTTTAAGGGCCTAGATCTCTTTTGGGGGTCTTTTAAGGGTCTTTATGCTTATGCTTAGAGTCAGAGAATAAATATCGGTGCTTTTTGAATTATTCTTTCTCACTTCTTTTTGCAACATCATAGACAAACAGTTAACAGCAAGAAATGATCAATTCACGTACAATATTTGGAAATAATGAATCCCATACCCTTGAAAAATGTTGTACCTATTCAGTTGAAGCGGAGTGTAATTATTTCTAAGTCTTCTTTCCTTCTTCGGATAGAATATCAACTAGAATATTGTGCATATAAATCCACATTGATGCACTGTATGTACATCATTATAATTACATCAATGATCACCTACGGAGCAGAGAGAACAAAGCTAAAAACTCCGCAAGAAGAAAATCGCTCAAAGGCTAGCCCGTATCACAATAACAGGGGACATGCGGACCTGCACCACAGGGATGGTGTAGGCGACCCTTGGACTACTCACTACATGCGTTGGCGGCAAGCAAATACAAGGAGACTAAGCTCCCTTTTTTTATAATTTGCGCACGCGTAAATGGGTTTGCACCCTTATAATGCTAGCTAGGCTAAGCTCAGCTTGAACGTTAGGGTTAAGGGGAGGGATGTCTCTGAGCTTGAGCTTTGAATTCCTGCGAATTGTAGTGATGAGGAAAAACAGAGCTTGGCAAAGCATTTCACATACGTGTTCAACGGCTGAGTATTGTAGGTGACATAACGGATGCCAAGGCAAGAAAAGAAGGCAAGTCACCCCTGCCAGACAGAATTCGCTAGCAAGCATGCTATGCGACACCATGGTTCGAAAGCTTGACTTCAAGTAAAACTTTAAAATCAGATTGAACATTTGAGGTTGACACTGAATACCAAATACATCCGATAGCTATAAAATGGTATACGGATGTTTCAAAGAAAACAGAAGGCACTAGTACTTGAGTACATGGGCCAAGGACCAAGTACTTTGAAGCAATGGGACATTACCTGAGCATGTTCAAAATATGCTGCATGTCATTGAATATATGTGTTGGATTCAATCTGAAAAAGCCAAGCAACGATAAAGGCACTGGTTGCATTTCACATCACGTCAAGGTGGGTGGAGGAGTATCTGGATAAACTGCACAGACTTGGAGAGAACAACAAAGTATATCTATACTAAGACACATCTGTATAGAAGGCAACGAGGCAGCGGACGGATCGACAAAATCTGCTTCATATTATCTTGAACTATTCCTTGAATAATTTCTTATTCAATGTTTACGCTGACACCAACGAAAAATCAACGAATGCTAAGGTTAGTGAGTGACAAGTAGCAAAAAAAAAACGCGAAAAAATACAGCTGCTACTAAAAGAACAAAAAAACAATAAGAGAATCGAAAACATTTCCACAGATGTCGCGATCAGGTTAACAAAAAATATATGCTCCCAAATCAAGGTCGCGAATTCAAGTTCACTGCGTCGCGCTCTTGAAAATGTTAACATTTAAATTCAAAACACATAAATAAGTGTAGCAGTAAAGTGGATGAAGAAGTTTTATCGGCCGGATGAGAAATAAAAAAACAAACACACAAACTCACCTAGGCACGCATACGGAATGGAAGAGTCCATAGTGACGTAGCACATGAATAAGTTCCGGAGCCGTTCTAAATGCACCCATAATACTGAACATTGCCAGCATGGTGTTCCATATTATTAACGGACCTCGAAGTTGGAATCTGAAATGAAAAGAATATAAAAATTAGACTTGAATACTAAGTAACTTAAAATGTTGCCGTGCAGTGTTACACAGTGGCATTTATCTTTTATCTTACGAGTATCTTGAATCGATGTGGAAAAAGTGACATTATTTTTTCTCAAAAGCTCCAATTAGCTCAGTGTCTCAACATCTAAATCTCAATTACATGCTAATCATCGCCGAGTCATGTTTCTCGAGAAAAATCAATATACTAATTGCCCCAAAGACACTCACACTCGCTCATGCACGCAGAAATGTAAGACTAAAATTATGCTTTTGTATATTAATATGAATGAATGGCGGTCAACCATCAGCAGAATAGGAGGAACAAAGCGTAAGATTAATCACAATTGCACGTGGCGGTTTCTATTCTGATTGGTGGAAGTGCTATCAAACATCCACGTAGTTACCGCAATTATTTTCCTTCAAGAAAAGAAAAACTGAATGATCGGGCTAGTCTTGTCAAAGTAAGATTGGCACGAGGTCGCCCGTAAAAAACTATATTACGGAACCATAAATCAGCCTCGGAATGCCAGAAGACTGGCGAAGAGGCATCCTGTGCGCCATTCATAAAAAGGGAGATATCACAACGTACATCAATTATCATGGTATAACGTTGTTGAGTCCCGCGTATAAGATTTTTTTTATCCTTAAAGCCAGGACAGCCCCATATACTAGAGTCTTCATTGGCCTATAACAGAGCGGCTTCCTTCATCCAAGGAAATTAAAAAAATGATCCGTTTTTTACTCTTAGGCATGATGATGGACAAATGTTTAGAGTTTTAAAACTCACGACACCATCCGTTTACAGATTTTAAAGCAGCCTATCATAGCATAGCCAGGGTAGATCTTTATAAAGTCATGAGAGAATTAGGAACAAACTAACACGACTTTATAGATTGACCAACCATGACCAATGTTATCAGGCAAGTAAAATTATTCGGATCATTATTAAGCCCATTCAACATCTATAACGGGCTCCGACAAGGGGATCGACTGGCCTGCATCCTTCTCAACCTGTCGTTGGAGAAAGTTTTCAGAAACTCCGATGTAACGGCGATAGGAGCAATCCTCTAAATCCATTGGTTTACGCACGCGATATTGAGATCGGTGGTAGAAACCTAAGAATTGTTTATAGAGCTTTTATCCAGATCGAGCGGTTTACATGGTGTCCTTGTCTGCGAAGCCGAAGACCCATTATTGGTTCCTCAATTAAGTAAGTGGAGCGCTAATTTGAGGTAGGTCAATTGTAGCAGCCTACAATAGCACGGAACCAGAAATACGCGCACGGTTGTTTAAAGCCAACAAAGTCTTCTTTAGTTTATCTCAGTACAGTACACCATATGTAAGGAACGACGATTCCGGAGACTCTATAACAATGACATCTACGAGCTTTGCCCTGATATTATGAAAATAATTTAGGTCGGTATGATCCGGTGAGCGAAGAGTATTTTTCTTGGAAAGACCTTTGCGGTAAGATTTATAGGACTCGCTGTAGACCATCACGCTCAGAGTTTAGGGAGGCCGAGCTTGACGACATCGGCTCGAAATCGGGAGAGCCAAATATAGTGATGATGATGAAACATTGATTTAAGAATGAACGGTTGGAATTCGACAAAACTGCTCCTTGCTGTGAGAAAATTGCATTTAATAAAAGAAGAACTGTGAACCGGTAGCCATGATTGTGAATTAAACACGCAGGAGCAACGCTACATATTGTTACGAAAATGGTTAATCATTTATTGCACTGTACACACTCGTAAATTAAAAGCTTTGTGTTGGGTTGTGAACCTTTGCATACCTTTGAATACCTTTGCAGTATTGCTGGGAGCATGTATATAAGATCATGTGGAGAGTTAAATATAAAATTATAGCATTATTTATTGGTACTTTCGTTTACCATATATGTAATTGAATTTCGATGTTCTTGTAAATGGTGAGTATTATATAGGAATTTATCAGTATGTTCTGGTATTTGCTAAATTAAGTGTTTCTCTAGAATAGAACCATCGCAATACTGTGTATTTTCTATAAATAAAAAAACTTTTTCGAAGTTAAGTTAGTTAGTTAAGCAGTGAATTTAACCAGACTGCCTTTAAAGTACTTGCAAGTAGATAGAGCTACCGCCTAAGTGAATAGTACAGAAATATAAGTGTTGTAGGTAAGTAAGTAATCACCAGTGTAAATTTGTGAACTTTTGTTATTTTTGCTATTTGTTAAAGTTGTAATTTGTAAATTAATAAACAACTTGTGTGGTGTTTTTATTTGCAAAACCTATTACGAACTCTAGAAAGCCTAAATTTCGTGACAATATTGACATAAACCTATGTCCCATTTAAATATTTACATATACTCGTAATGGGTATTTTTTAAAGCCAGATAGAACTTGAAATTGTAAAAAACTTGTCGGCAAATTTTGATATCAATAAGTTAACGGTTGCTGTAGCCGTATGGCACGTAGCGCCATACTGTTTAAACCAATGTTTTTCATATTTTCAAACAAAAAATCATTGATCATGGTGCGGTAACGATCTCCATTGACTGTAACTCGAGCTTCGGCCTCTTTTTAAAGGTCCGATAATGCCACAAGCACCAGCAAGGTGCATTTTTCTTGTTGTTATGAAGTATGTAGGGTCTCTTGTGGATTGGCTCTCGATATGCGGTAATTTTGCTTATTAACAAACCCGTTAAACCAAAACTGATCCTCATCGCCAAACATAATTTTGCGATAGAACAACGGGTCAGTTTCCAACTGATCTAGTGCCCAATCGGCAAAAGAACGACGCATATGATCGCATGTGACTCGACGGATGGCTTGCTCAGATGGACGATTATGTGGACGATACAAATCACCCATTCCGCTCCAAGTTGCGCGAATCGACAACTGATTTTCAAAGTAAATTTAGTTAATTTTTATTGTTGTTCAAAGCGTGAGTCTATTTATGATGATTTGCCAGAGTATACTGGGGCCATATCATGATTTCCGGCGAGAAACATTTTTTTACCCTTTTGTGAATTTGGAATCCCCAAACACGATAACTTTCCGCCATAAAAAAACAGAGGCGGACCTTTTTTCGATTGATAATTGACATTTTTTTATTGTGTTGACGATCGACAGTTATTTGTCAAGTCAGTCCGACAATAAATGAGTACGTCTATGACCTTAATGGATGCATTTATGAGTGCGTTTATAGTCTTTTAGATAGATGAATTCATGATACGTAAGTTCAAGCGGGTCGAAAACATGATATCGAAATAGTTTACGACTTGTAGCGCAAATCATGATAGGGCCTTTGATATTAAATTTTAAACAGTGCAGTATGACAGCTCGTTTGACACTTAGCCCTTTAGTAAGTTCTATCTAAGCAAAAAAAGAAACACCCTTTATTTATCAGTATGTTTACTTATTGCTCAAGATACTAGCCTATGCACGCACTTATGCAACCGTAAAATCATGCAATCATTTTTCTGGATGTTGAATGTGAATTATAGTGATTATCAAAGGGTAACAATGGTAAACTCTTTCAGTGATTCGCAAAAATCTCAATATTTTTTCGTTGCAAGACATTGACATTGACATTAAATTATAAAATATAAACTAGCGGCCCGTTTATTCGTATAACAGGCGATTGCCACACACTGTATATGTATAATTTTTCAAACCTACCTAAGCAAAGTTTGGTCTTCAAGCGGTACATAATATACATATAGAGCTATTAAAAGGTGTGAATTAAACCTCAGCCATGCGACATTATTCTAAATATCGCGTCATCTTACGAAAACACAGTCACAGTTATTAATAATTGATTTTTCTTATTACTAATTTATTATTCTGTTGATTATTGCAACTTGGTGTAAAGCGGTAATAACCACATGTACGCGTAGTACATATAGCAATTTGATCTTTATAATGGAATGTGACTGTGACTTAGAAGTCAACTTACTTAGCAAGTCAAAAATAAATCAATATGCAATAGATTTGATTATTGTTTAGGCTTTAGTTCATTGGTTAGTTAGACGCACGAAATGTGGACTTTTCAAGATTTCATACTACTAAATAATACATTAATTACGGTCATTTCGGTGCGCCTGCCAACAATTTACGATGAAACCTTACAACCTGGAAGCATCTACATAAATCCCAAACTAAATTCATGCTTCACAGATAAGCTGACAAGACAGCTATCTCAATACGGTAAGCCCTTCACAACACACACAAACAGTGATCCGCCGTGAAAAGTGTGTTTGTTGGTTAGTTAGCTGGCTGCCATCTCGTGTCCTATTCATGTAAATTAAATTAAATAATGATACGAAACGAGCGTAATCGCTCCACTTTGGTGATTAACTTGATTTCTTAATTTGATTGCTTCGGTGAGTTCAAGTCGAATTTTTTGTACTGTAACTTATTGTATAGGTATGTAAGTTATTGCGGCACGAAGACCTAAAGCCAGTATTGCATGGACTTTGCAGGTAATACTTAGGTTTTGAACTGCACTGACCGAGGTCAACACAGGCGATGTAAAACGACTATGCCCACCAAACAAGGATGTGGCATTCAACCGACAAAGTGGTGATAAATGCGGACGAAGTTGATACGCGTCCTGAATTGTAACAAAGGTCGAAAAATGTATGGCCATAGATAAATTTTTAATTGCCTACTCAGTCTTTCGTTATTTGTGCTTCATTTCTGTTATCAATTAAACCTTCGCAATTAAAAATTGAATTCAGCATTTATTTAGTTGAGATAAAATGTAATGTAATTATTAAATCTAGGTTGGTAGGTAGGTAGAGTGCAAATAGCAAATAGCGCTTGCTTGAGCCGTTTTGCAACCTGTAGCATTCAGGTACGAGATCAGATCGGTGATGCCGTACTCCCAAAGCTCCTTCAAATTGAAAAGAAGGGTTTGCTCAATGTGCGGAGTCCCGCCAGGGCTGGATATTTGCAAAGAAAATTAATGAGAGTTTATTTCTAAATAACATCAATACATTTCATGCAAAAGGTATTACGCGGGATTCACAGTTTTGCTGGGTGGCTGCCCACTTTGGCAGTTGGCTGTTATTATGGCAACGACTCTGGGAATATCTTTCCGTAATCTGGAGGTCAGCTCGGTGGATTTGTTTTTATTATAGCAAGACAAGGCAAGAAGTTTAAATGGTCAAGAGCTCACTGTAGATGATTTGTTTACTTAGTTGAAACACTAATCATATGTAATTTGTAGGAATTATATTGACAGAAGCCATTTCCTGAAAGTTATCAATATAAATGGTTCCCTTCCTATGTTACCCAATGCAAGCTCACCCGAAATTAAAGTTCAGCGAACAATAATTGTCCAATTATTAAGCATTCGGTTGCGGTTGTTTTTAATATTTACATAATCGAAAAACGAGAAACTATTAGAAAATACAGGGTGGTCCAGTTTGGGAACCTAATCCATTAAGGGATGATTTATTGACTAATTTTAAGTAAAAAATCATAATTTTGGTAGCTTTTGATGTTATAAATTTAATATCTCTTGTTAGTAGTTTTCTGAATGTACTTTTTCGAATGCCTTGTAACTCAGTAAAATCAGTCCATTGGAAATAGATCACGCCTCCTTCACCCATCAAATAAAATATGTTTTACTCAAATTATTCCCTTTCTATTAAATTAAATTATTCTAACAAAAACTACAGCATTTTTATTTATATTTAATAACAAAAAAATGTATATGAAGTTGAGTTTAAAGATTCATTAAGTGCTGTTTATGTTTAGATTTTAATTATAAAAGTCAAAGGTTGCCCAAGCTGCTCAGTAACACTTCACATTTTCACGCTTCCCATTTCGTTTGGTCGTAGGTTAATAGTATAGTTGATTGTAATTGGTTATAAAAATATAAAATTAATCCAATTGCCAGAACAATTATGAGCTTTTCTTAACCAAGCAGGTGTAATTAATTAAAATGCATTTGCAAAATAATGACATGACTATGACAGTAAAACTCCATCATTGCCACTCATTGATGGCAGAATGAAGAACATTCATTAAACATTTTGTTAGACAACTTAAAAATCATAGTGCATATGCCGAATTATTTCCATACATTTTCTTAAAATTAATATTCAAAAAGTTCAAGTTACAATACGTAAGCTTCTTACAATGTTAACGACTGTAATTTGCAGGTAATTTGCTTTAGTTATAGCAATTTTACCCTCAATAATACTAATAATAAAAGTGTAAAGCTCTGTTGAGCTTAATTGGCGAGCAAATCATTAAAATGTATTGTGTTCAAATTTTTTGATGAGTGCGGCGCCATTCGCCCTTTATACACTGGAAATGAGTGATGCCTATGAAGTTGATGAAACCCTGTACTACTAGAATCTAGTACTAGGGTACTAGTAGCTTTCTTTCTGACCGTATTGAACCCTTTGGAATGATAAAGTTCACTGTATAGACGCTCGTATTCCCCAAGGCTCTGTTTTATCTCCAACACTCTTTCTCATTTTCAATCTACTACTTCTCTAACTTCTAATTCAATTCTTTTCTTCGCCGACGAAAATTTTTTTGTGTGAGTTTACAATCATCCCTCCTTCGCAAGTGGAACTTGAACAGAAGCGTTAAGCTCTTTAAACTCTGACGTAGACAGCATCGGGAGATTACACAATCAGCCCGTCCTATGGGGGAAAAAAATTCACTGGAGTTCTTGCCATTTTTGAATAATTGGTATCGTAAATTATCTTCGTCCCTATAATTTTCCTTTGAGAAGTGGCTATCATTAATAATTTTCCGGAGAATTTTATCATCATTTTACCTGGAATTTTTTCGTAGTTAGGTTGTCGGAGAATATTATTTGAAATATGTAAGGATTTACTTGTTTATTAAATACATAAAATCATTACGGAAAAAAAATTTCCGAGGTCCAACGCAACAAACAAGAGACAGCTTGAGATCTGAGTCTGTGGAAGGTCGTTGAAATTCATTGCCGTTGCGATTTGGTTTGCCTTTCTGTTCTAAGAAACGAAAGCTTCTTAGAGAGGTTTTTGCGACGAAACAAAGGAAAACACTCAAATTTAATGTCAGAATCAGGAAGGGACCTTAGCCACAGAGTCGGATGCAGTTTTCGAGACAATACATGAGACAGAACACAATTCAAGCAACCACTTAAAAGAGAAATCGTTATACCTTAATGTCAGCGTTTATCAGCGAGAAAACACAAAAAAAATTCAAAAAAAAAACAACCCATAAAAATTAAAATTTTTCTTGTAAATTCTCTAATCGGACACACACACACACACACCATGGGATCCATAGGTGACTACACACCCGAGCATTGATAACGGCTTTGAGTGGGGACCCAATTTACAATGAATTCCTAGAATTTTGGAGGAGGAGAAGTAGAAGGAGTTGTAGGAGAGGAGAATGTGAATTCTTTTAAAAGGAGTTCGAAGATGGCGAGATCACCAGTGGCCCAAACGTCACAAAGGCGCGAATCACCGGAAACAAGAAAGGTGATAAAGGAAGCCAGCCCCGGCAAATCTGACTTTCATAAACTAGGAGAGCAGATCAAGGGACTGGTAGAAATGTTGGAAGATGGAAAAAGACGTTCCATCCATCAAGCCATGCGGGATGCGATTGATAGCATTAAAAACCTCTATGAGTTATCGGCTATCTACATTAATAACAAGAAGACTCAGGAGAAGATGGTTAATCACACCTCATCTCAAACCTCTCCATGGCTCAAAGCTTCAATGGAGCAAAAAAGGAAGCAGCCTACCCACAGCGAAACGCCGAATCCAAAGCGGAGGCATGAGCAACGCCAGTCCTCACGTAAGCCTATGGTAATAGCGACGGAAGAAAAAACCCAGGAAAAGGGTATTAAAAATGTTAAAAAAACTGGAGAAGGCGAATGGACAAAAGTCGTCGCTAAAACTAAAAAAAAAACAACCCATAAAAATTAAAATTTTTCATCTAAATTCTCTAATCGCAGAAATTGATATGGGAGCCCCTCGATCCTGGGCCATTTTTTTTTATTGTAGGAGAAAATCATCGAAACAAACATTTGACATCAGATGTTAAAATTAAAAAAGGTCAGATCATTTTATTCTGAGCACTTAGAGTACGCTCATACTCTGAGCAAATCAGAAACACGAACATTTATCTTGAGAACTCTTTGACTGCTCTGAACTAATTTATGAAAACGCCAAATGACAGAATATTGTGAAAACTTGTTGTTCTATCTGTAAGTTGATATCGACAACAAAAAAAAACGACATCAATAAAAATACAATTCAGTATATAATAAAAATGTAAGTTGAAGTAAGCATAAAACATGTATGTCTCGTTTCATTTGCTGGGTTCATTTGTGCGTGCGCTAAGATTTCTCTCTCTCTCTCCACCACCACCAAAACCATGCAACGCAGCCGACTGCGCAGCACACACCGCACACAGTCCATAAAGGGCGACGAATATCTGATGCCAGTACAGATATTTAAAAAATGTATAAGGGCCTTGCGGCCGAACCCGGGACCCGATCACTACCAAATTTTCGAAAAAGTATTGTTTATTGGGTATACACATGTGTGTAAAATTTGAAGAAAATCGGGTAAATTTTTTAAAATTTTTGTTTGGGAGCCCCCCGACCCCGCAGCCCGAGGGGCCTCAAAATTTAATAGAAAGTGTTGTCTCCGGAAATACGCAAGTGTGCAAAATTTCAATAAAATCGGCCCATGGGAAGTGGGTTAAAAATTGATCGCAAGAATCCACGACAGACGACCGACCGACGACCGACCGACGACCGACCGACGACCCACGGGCAAGTGAAGTTAATATAGAGAATTTAATAAAGTGAAGTCAGACGCATCTGCCAAGAAGTCCGCCGTAAAACAAAAGCCAATTATAAGAAAGGCAAGACCTGACGCCATAGTCATAGAAGCGAAGGGCGAAATATCCTATGCGCAGATATTGCGCAACGTGAAGGCTGATCCAAAACTAGAAACAATTGGAAAAGCAGTATCTAGGATCAGAAGGACACAAAAAGGTGACCTCTTAATTCAATTGAAGGAGACAAGTGACAAGACAGCGGAATTTAAAAGCGTCATAAGTGAGGCGTTAGGCGAACAAGCAAACGTAAGAACCCTCACCCAACGCACTAGCATCGAGCTGAAAGACATCGATGAGATCACCACAAAAGAAGACATTTGTGAATCAATCGAAGTCCAAGCCGGAGTCGAAGGCGTTACACCGTCAGACTTTATATCGCTGAGGAAAGCATATGGTGGAACCCAAACGGCGACTATCAGCCTTCCAAATGCAAAAGCAAAGAAGCTGCTGGAAGTACAGAAGATAAAAATCGGGTGGGTAGTGTGTCGCATCCGCGAAAGGACACTCCTCAAAAAGTGCTTTAAATGCCTGGAATTTGGGCACATTGCCAAGCAGTGTAAAAACGGAGAAGATCGCTCCAAGCTGTGTAGAAGATGTGGGGATGAGGGCCACATAGCTAAGTCTTGCGCAAAGGAGCCTTCGTGCATGTTCTGTAGAAAGGAACACCCAGAAGATGCGAAGCATGTAGCGGGCAGCAGCAAATGCCCAGTCTTTAGGAGAGCTATCGCCAGCAGAAAAGTATGAAGGTTATCCAGATAAACCTAAATCACTGCGAGATAGCACAGGATATCCTGTCACAGACGGCTAAAGACGAGAGAGCGGACATAATTTTAATAAGCGAACCGTACAAATCTCGTGACATCAACGCTTGGGCATGTGACAAAACAGAAAAAGCTGCAATATGGATTTGCGGGAGACATGCCTTCCAAGATGTAGACGGGCAGGCGGAGGGCTTCGTACGGGCAAAAATAAATGGAATCAACTTTTATAGTTGTTACGCAAGACCCAGCTGGACGATGAGCGAATACTCAGCAATGATAGAAAATTTAACGGCCGATGCTCGAGGAAGAGCTCCATTGGTTATAGGCGGAGACTTCAATGCCTGAGCAACAGACTGGGGCAGCAGATTTACCAATACCAGAGGACATTATCTGCTAGAATCTTTCGTCTCATTAAATATAGGCATAGCTAACACGGGACGAGCAAAGCAGAAAGGGGATCGATCATCGATATTACCTTCGCTAGCAGTTCCCTTCTGCGGATGATAAAATGGCGCGTCAGCGAAGACTATACGCACAGCGACCACCAGGCGATTGTAATTGAAATTAAAGAAAAAAAAAGCCGTGCAACGCCCAAAATTAGGGGGACCTAAATGGAAAGACAAGTTCCTTGATAAAGAAATGTTTGAGGAAATCATAAACTCAAGCTTCCTAATCGAAAGCGGAACATCTGAGATCCTGTCGCAACAACTTACCAGTATAATCACTACAGCGTGCGACGCAGCTATGCCCAGGAGAAGACCTAGCAAGAGAGGTGTACACTGCTACTGGTGGAATGAGCAGATAAAAGCACTGAGAGCTGCCTGCTTACAAGCCAGACGTAGAGTGCAGCGATCAAGAAGGGGATCAGACATTCAAGAACGTCTTGATATGCTAAGATTAGCTAGACGAAATTTAAAAAATGCAATTAAAGAAAGCAAGTCGAAGTGCTTCAAACGACTATGTGACGAGGCGGACATCAATCCCTGGGGCACAGCATACAAAATAGTTATGGCAAAGCTAAAAGGCTGTAAGACCCCGCAAATATCATGCCCAACAAAGCTTAGGTCCATCGTAGAACACCTATTTCCGAAAGGACCATATACTATGTGCAACATAATAAGAGAAATTAGCACAGAAAGTATTCCAAGGCTAACAGTTGATGAACTCGTGAACGCAAGTAAAAGAATACGAGACAACAAAGCTCCTGGACCCGATGGCATTCCTAATAAAGCATTGAAAGCCGCCATCCGAAGTAGGCCGGACATGTTCATGACATGCATGCAACAGTGTCTAGATGAAGGAGTTTTCCCTGAACCTTGGAAACTGCAGCATTTAGTATTGCTTCCAAAGGGAAACAAACCACCGGGCGAACCATCATCGTACCGCCCAATATGCCTACTAGATACAATGGGAAAGATACTCGAGCGGATCATATATGACAGATTGCTTAATATAGCGGATAATAAAGGAGCACTGTCAGATCATCAGTTCGGGTTTCGAAAATCGCGCTCGACCGTCGACGCCATAAAGGCGGTGGTCAACATAGCAAAGAATGCGATTGAAGGAAAAAGATGGCGGTGGGGCACAAAGGAATATTGTGCAGTAGTGACACTGGACATAAAAAACGCCTTTAACTCTGCAAAATGGTCCTCAATAAGAAGATCACTCGCCAGAATGGATGCACCATACTATATAAGGAAGATAGTGTCAAGCTACTTAAGTTATAGAAGGTTGAGGTACGAAACCAATGAGGGTACAAAGTACTATAACGTCTCCGCAGGAGTCCCACAAGGATCGGTGCTGGGTCCCCTTCTATGGAATATAATGTACGATGGAGTTCTAAGACTAGCATTACCACCAGGCGTACAAATATTTGGATTCGCTGACGACATCGCCGTTGTCACAGTGTCAAAGACAATCAATGGAATAGAGTCAGCCACGAATGAAGCAGTTGGCCAAATCAAAAAATGGCTAGTATCCGACGGTCTAGAATTAGCCGACCATAAAACGGAAGCAGTCCTGATTACCAGCCGGAAAAATATAGAATACATAAATATACGAGTTGGTAACCAGACTATTAGATCAAAGGATTTTGTCAAATACCTAGGAGTAATGCTTGACAATAGGCTCCGTTTAAAAATACACGTGGACTACTCGAGCAAAAAGGCTTCCCAGATGCAGGCAGCATTATTCCGGATTCTGCCAAACGTTGGAGGACCAGGATATACAAGGAGGGTCCTAATGTCTAGAGTAGTCAGCTCAGTCCTCCTTTACGCAGCCCCAGTTTGGGCGGATGCACTGGTGACTAAAGAAATAAGAAGAAACTTATCGTCTATATACAGACTCAGTGCACTAAGGACGATCAGCGGGTTCCGAACGATCTCCGATGATGCTGCCCTCGTTATAGCAGGAATGGTTCCAGTAGATATCCTCGCAGATGAAATGCTTAGGATCTACAATAGAAGAGCCTTATCACAACAGGACCAACGAACAATCGAAATGATCAAAGAGGAAGAAAAGGCCACCTCAATGGCTGTGTGGCAAGACCGGTGGGACATAAGTTTGAAAGGAAGATGGACCTACAAACTGATCCCGAACATTGAGAATTGGACAAACCGATCTCACGGTAACTGCAACTACCAATTTACGCAGTTTCTGTCAGGCCATGGCGGCTATCGAAAATATCTTTATCGATTTGGACACGATAGCTCACCTTTTTGCCCAGATTGTCCAGACATAGAAGAAGACACAGAGCATGCGATTTTCCATTGCAGACGCTTCAGAGAATGGAGAAGCAACCTGCCAAGTCCACACGTCCTTTTAGAAGAAATGCAAAGATCCGAGGATAAGTGGACAGAAGTGTGTGTATTCGTAACGAAAGTGCAAAACGAGCTGCGAAGAATCGAAAATATAAGGCGATCAGCAGCAGCAGAAGATGCAGAAGGCATAGAGTAATCTGCTAACCAGCCCCGTGATGTAATACCTAACGGCAGTCCCATGGGGAGAGTGGTTGAAGTGTGTAAGGAGGGTTTAGTACGTATGCGTAATTCCTGGTACGAACATTCAGGTTTACGAATCGTGCATGCTAGTACCCCTGGAGGGCTCTACTGGTATCTTTTAGAAGATTCCCCACCTTTGGCACAGCCAAAAAAAAAAAAAACACACACACACACACACACACACAAACACACACACACTGCGTGCTTGTTTTGTGGCAAAATCATTCACAAATGACGCAGCGGCAGCGAACAGCGCTGCTCACAAAGCACAGAGCTCAGACTTTTCCGTGATCTGATGCGATATAGCGATATTTAAAAATTGTATATTGGGGTCCCCAAGGGGCCGATCGCTCCAAATTTTTACAAAAAGTGTTTTCCATCGAAGACACACATGTGTACAAAATTTAAAAAAAATCGGGTAAATTTTGTAAAATACTTGTATGAGAGCCCCCTGACCCCGCGGGGGTCTTGTTGTCTTGGGAGATATACATGTGTGCAAAATTTCAATAAAATCGGGCTGTAGGAAGTGGGTTAAAAATTTATCACAAGATTTGGCCAGCCAGCCAGCCAGACGGTCGTTATGAAATTCCTTCGAATCGCTTGAGAAATATCTTAGTTCTCAAAATAGTGACATTTAACAGTGTCTCACTTAACAGTGTGAGCATAACAGTGTCTCACTTAACATTTTACTTTTTGAACATGCACCCCTTGTAGTGAGACGTTGTCACGTCAAAATGTGACGCTCAGTTTGACAGTTCTGCTGGGATATGTTTTCATAACAACAACAAATTCCGCACAGAATATTGATATTTTGCGAAAGAGAATCGATATTAGTTCGTCGATTCTATAGTTTTCAGGGTCGCTGAGGTGAATATGGATGGTAAGACACCTCTAAGGGGAGGTGGTCGATAGATGTGGTGAGAAGGTGACCGATATTAATGTCAGTATTATAGTTTTCGGAGTCGCTGAGGTGAATACTGATGGCAAGGTACCTCTAAAGGAAGGGGGTCGATAGATGTGGTGAGAAGGTGACCGATATTAGTTTCAGTTCTATAGTTTTCGGAGTCACTGAGGTGAATACTGATGGCAAGGTACATCTATGGGAAGGGGATGTTGGTGAGGGTGAATGGAGTACTCAACTGGTGTACAATAAAATTAAAATTTTTATAGTATGTTTTTTTTTCATATTTTTACCTTTGACAAATAATCTAAAACACAAACTAAAAGTAATGTGTAGGCAAGGTGATGATGGCAAGGTACCTCTAAAGGAAGGGGGTTGATATATGTGATGAGAAGGTGACCGATATTAGTTTCAGTTCTATAGTTTTTGGAGTCACTGAGGTGAATAGTTATGGTAAGACACCTCTATGGGAAGGGGATGTTGGTGAGGGTGAATGGAGTACTCAACTGGTGTACAATAAAATTAAAATTTTTATAGTATGTTTTTTTTTCATATTTTTACCTTTGAAAAATAATCTAAAACACAAACTAAAAGTAATGTGTAGGTTTTACATGTAGAGTTCTGCAAGACTGGCCTACATCTGAGATTATACCAAAGGTAGGCAAATAAAAGATAAAAATTGTAATACATCTAAACTTGTAAATTGACAACAAGAAAATAATATATACAACGTTAATTACTAACCAATGGAATGAATAAATGAATAATAAAAAGAGCGGAATAAGGAATTGTTCCTTCGGAATTATAATACCCAAAAACCAGATAAATAAATCTTTCAGTGCCAAATAAAAAACAACCCTGCAATACTCATCTACCCACAGGCACACACAAGGTCATAAAAAGGCAATTTTTATGTACATATGTTAGTTTCAAACACACATACACTGATTATAAGTGATGCAATATCGATCACCGCAGCCAGAAAACACATGGAGCATTGTAAAATTTGGACAAAACACAAACAAACAAACAAAAATCAATGAATACAAGGAGTCATTCAATGTCAATGTCAACGGCAACGACGACGAAGAGGACAGCAGGCTGATAAAGCGCACCAAAGCAACTTACAGCACTCTTCCCAGCCAAGGAAACGCCTCCATCTTTGTCACATTTGCATTTTGTTTAATCTTTAATCAGATGCTGTGTGAAAGCGGTGTAGGTTTTTGTATATTATGTACACGATGTACTTCTGCTGCCCTCTTCTTTTCATGTGTGCAATTCAAGTACAATTACACACAAACACACACACACACACACACCCAAACACTGAACACTATCACTCCAACTCACGTGTTTCATTGTTAAATTTGTTGGAGAGCTCTCTAGAATGTGACAAAGTTTTAAATCAATGAAATTCATCTATGTAGGTACTTGCTGTTTACAACACACTCTTTCGGACGAAAGATAGTTACCAAAAGTGCTCTCGAATGCTTTATGTAGGTAGGTGGTGGATGGCCTTCATTGACATTATATGATGCTTGCCAGAAATTATGGTAGGCATACATTACATCTATGATGTTTGTCATATCTACAATATCAAAGCTCATAGCATATGAAAAATGTAACTGAACTATAAAAACTAGAATACCTTAAGTTGGTATGTACCGAGTATAGGAAGCATGCACCCACACAAAAAAAAAGTACATTTTCATAATACTTCTGAGCGTAACAATTCAAGACCTCCATTTCGGAATGGATTTTGCAGTTGGAAGCCCTGAAAATCAGTACTAATAATATTCGGCGCGACAGACCATTGCGGTCCAAGGCCTAGCTTCTCGCGACCATTTGTGTTGTGCATGTATATTTTTGGACACAAATAAAAGGGACCTACAATTTAAGGCCGGTTCCGAACGGCAAATTAAGAAGCTTTCCGTGACAAGTTTTACTCTCGGAACGTTTGTCACCCATTCGCGAGAGGTGGGACACCGTGAAAAATACTTTTTAGTGTTCTTGGATTCGAACCCCGAACCTCCTGCTCAGTAGCCATGCTCTTTTCCACCGAGCCACGGTGCTTTTTGCTAAACACCGAAGGCTCCGGTCAATATATGAGTGCAGGTATGACCAATGTTGGATCTTCTACTCGCGGACGTTGCCACCATGTACTTTGTTTGCTCTCATTTATAAGCAGCCCCAGATTTCATGCCGCCCGCTCGATCTGGATGAAAGCTTCCTGTACAGCCCTTTGGCTTCTACCAACGATGTCGATGTCGTCTGCGTAAGCCAGTATCTGAATGGACGTATAGAGGATTGTTCGCCTTTACGTCACAGTCTCGGATAACTTTCTTCAACGCCAGTTTGAAGAGGACGCAGGCCAGTCCATCCCCTTGTCGGAGCCCGTTATAGATGTTAAATGGGCTTCATAGTGATCCGGATAATTTTACTTGGCTTATACAATTGGTTATGTGTCAGTTTATTTGGGATCCCGAATTCTCTCATGGCTTTAAAAAGTTATACTCTGGCTATGCTATCATAGGCGGCTTTAAAGTGTATAAAAATATGGTGTAGTGAGTTTTGTGAGTGAGACTTGCAGTGTTACCTTAACAAAATTGGTGTGGGCTCAGATACAGAATGTAGGTTCTGCTCGGAGAATGATGAGTCATCATTTGAAGTCGATAAAAAGATGGTGTAGTGAGTTTTGAAACTCAAGACATTTTTCCATCACCTACCTAAGTGTGTAAATCTGATCAGTGGTTGATTTGCCTTCATCAGGTTCGAGTTGTGGCGGCGGTCTATCAACACTTGGTCTATTTGGTTGCGAGTGGCTCCATTAGGAGATACCCAGGTGGCTTTGAGGATAGTTCTACGCACAAACCTTGTACTACGACCGATTGCTTGTTGCAATGACTCGTTGTCCATTGTCATTAGTCTTCTCGTGTAAGCTATGGGTGCCAATGTACTGCCTACCTATTTTAGCATTAATATCCCACAGAATAATTTTTACATCCTACTGAGGGCAGGAATGGAGTTCCCGTTCGACTGGTTCAAAGAATTCTAATGGTGAATATTCTGATTTTTGTAAGACATCATTCCCCGTCAACCGCATCTTCTGGATAGCAGTTATGTCAGCCTTATATTTAGACAGAGTATCGGCCAGCTGCTGCGCAGCTCGAGCTCTATACAGTGAGCGTACGTGTCAATGAGAAAATTCTTAAATCTTTTAGCCGTTTTCGTTGCCGTGGTCATCGTCGTTCATCAGTATATCCGAGGCTGATTTAAGGTTCCGTAATGAGCTTTTTTTACGGGTGAGGTTATTGGCCTCGCACCAACCTTACTTTGAAGGTACTAGCCCGATCATTTCGCTTTTCCTGTATTAGAGGAAAATTACACATGTGTGCATAGTTTGAAAAAAATCGAGCTTTAGGAAGTGGTTTAAAAATTGTTCACAAGATTTGGCGATAACCCACAAATCACAAACATACGCATACAGACACAAAATTCCCAAAAACTATATTTTATGCATTAATCTTCCTTTAATGAATTTGCATAAAAAATTATAAAAAGAATGTGTAGGTAAAAACCCTAGTGAAAATACCTCCTTTTCCATTTTTTTTAATTTTTTACTTTAAAGCCAATTAAAAATGTTTGTATGAATGTTATACTATATTAAAATTTATTTATAATGAAATCAGTTGCGGGACCCATCTTGCAGAAAGCTTGTAGTACCCAAGTTCGTTTTGAATGATATTTAGAATCCATTCATACGTGATTTAGGCGATCTCAGCTAACTCGCTAGACTTAATTATTCGGTCTTCCACGTTTAGATCACAATTTTTTTCATTGTTGCAGTTGAGGTTGGTGGTCTCTCACTACGTGGGTCATCTTCAGCGCTCTACCGTTCACGTTTGAATACGGCTACCTAGTTTTAAATGGCTGTTTTTGATGATAATGGGGTGATTCCACTAAAGTTGCCACCATTAACTTTCGTTAATCGGCTTTGAGTACATTATAACAGCTTGAAACTAAATTTTTAAATTATTGAAACTTCGCAGATTTACTCTTGGAATGTTGGATAGCAAAAACCAGCTCATAAAAATTAAAATTGTTCATGCGAATTCTCTAATGACCAAATGACAGAATGTTGTGACAATTGGTTGTTCAATGCATAGGTAGCCGCTTTGCGACACCAAACAACATGTTCACTATAAACACAAAAATAAAAACAAGATAATAATAAAATTCAGTTAACAAATACGTAGCTTTAATTAAGCAAAAACCATTTATTAGGCAAAATACATGCATACTACTAAACGATGAAATGGATTCGACTTTTATTTGCAAGCGAAGGAAAGGACAGAATTCAAAAGATGCGCCTAAATGAATACCTACGGATAATTTTTAAGAAATTTATATGGGAACCCCTCGACTCTGGGGACTTCCAAATTTTTAATGAAATTGTTGTCATCGGAAATACACATGTGTTCAAAGTTTGAATAAAATCGGGTTTTAGGAAGTGGATTAAAAATTGATCACAAGATTTGGCAAACCAGCGACAAAAAACACATAAACACATCCTGGCACGAAGTTAAAATAGAGAATTTAAAAACGAAGTAGTATTTAGAATTAAACCTATTTCTATGGCAGGCCGCAACCTTTTAATTCGTCTCTCATATAAGCAAAAGCTGAAACGTTTCCTTTTTAAACGTTGTGAGCAAACTATAATAACGTGCGGTGTGGGCTATGAAAAGTAATCACGCCGGGTTGTAAGGAAAGACCATACCAAGATGAGTACAAAAAACCCTTAGTTGTTATTCTTAAGGACATGTACACAAATACATGAGCAGTGTCATTGTTCTAGTTTTGTGTTAGACTTACGTAGGCATAATTTTTTCAAGTATAGCAGGCAATTATCGATTGAGCAGATAAATACGTGCGTTTAATTTTTACATTACACATTACATTACAACAGTCTTATACTGTATCTTCTTGAAATGTTCACATTAAAATCGATTGTGAAAAAAAAATATTAATACAACTTTGACAACAGTGTACTTAGCTAATTAATTGCGTAGAAATAAGTTACTATAAGGTTAGCTGTGGCGTTAATAGTCTGACAAATTGTTCACATTTACTTTGAATCGAACTCCAAAATTTCCTGATAAACCATTGATTCAACGGAAGCTAATTTTTTAAATTCTCTATATTAACTTCACTTGCCCGTGGCTGGCTGGCTGGCTGGCCAAATCTTGTGATCAATTTTTAACCCACTTCCTACAGCCCGATTTTATTGAAATTTTGCACACATGTATATCTCCCAAGACAACACTTTCTATTAAAATTTGAGGCCCCTCGGGCCGCGGGGTCGGGGGGCTCTCATACAAATATTTTACAAAATTTACCCGATTTTTGTACACATGTGTGTCTTCGATGGAAAACACTTCTTGTAAAAATTTGGAGCGATCGGCCCCTTGGGGACCCCAATATACAATTTTTAAATATCGCTATATCGCATCAGATCACGGCAAAGTCTGAGCTCTGTGCTTTGTGAGCAGCGCTGTTCGCTGCCGCTGCGTCATTTGTGAATGATTTTGCCACAAAACGAGCACGCAGTGTGTGTGTGTGTGTGTGTATCCCCGATTAGAGAATTTACAAGAAAAATTTTAATTTTTATGGGTTGTTTTTTTTCGTTTTATTTGTCACATGTGGCGGTTATTGCACAAAATGGTACGTGGTCCAAGGACATATAATATTTTTCTTTCTTCTTTCTTTTCTTTATGGCCTATATCCCTTGTGGGTCCTAGGGCCTCTTCTACGACTACGCGCCATCACGTGCGGTTCCTGGCAATGAGCTTCAGCTCTCTCCAAACTTTCCCCAATTGCCGTGACTCGTCCTTAACTATTATGCGCCATGAATTCCTTGGACGACCCGTTCTTCTACCATTCTGAGATAACGAATTCCATTGCATTGCGTAGTTTGCTGTGGAACTGTCGCCTTTTCGGAGTGCCACTTCCGTCGTTGGATGGTTGTGCCTATTGGTTCCTGACCCGTTTTCTGGTAAAGATGTTCGGTAGAGATACGGTTAGGCCAGAAAATCCTTAAGATGTTCCGTAGGCACCTATTTACGAACGTTTGTAATCTTTTTGTGATAGTAGTGGTCGCCTTCCAAGTGCTGCACCGATACAGCAGCAAAGATTCAACATTTGAACGGAACATTCGCAGCTTGTTGTTTAAGCTGATCGAATTGCTTCGCCATATCATGGATATCATTCCAAACACCGATTTTGCTTTGCCGATTCGGTTGACAATGTCCTGTTCGGTTCCACCTTCGGTCGAGACAATACTCCCAAGATATTGGAAACTCTCTACTCTCTCTACCGGCTGTCCAGCAATGTTAACTTAAGTTACTGAGTTAGTGCCGTGGTTGATGATTTTGGTTTTGGCAGTATTAATCTTTAAACCTGCAACATTTTCCTACCTTTCCACATTTCTCCATAATCCTGTGTGAGAGTAAACAAACGTCGGCAGCGTAGTCCAGATGTTTGAGTTGAGATGTAAGAGTCCAACGAATTCCTCCGTTTCCAGTAGAAAAAGCTGCGCGAAGCACATCGCTTATCACCAACAAAAAAAAGTGTCAGCGATAGAATGCAACCTTGTCGTACCCCACTTAGGATCTCGAATTCCTCTGACAGCTTTCCTATAAGCAGCACATGACATTTATAGCCGTCATAGGTTGCTTTAATAATAGCTATTAGTTTATCGGGTTCCTGCGCAAGGCGAGCCAGATAAACTGTCTGGTGACATTGTCAAACGCCTTCTCAAAATCGATGAACAGCAGGTGTGGTGGTGACCGGAATTCAACGCACTGTTCAATAATGATCCGCAGGGTGTTGATGTGGTCGACACAGGAGGATCCAGTGCGGAAACCTGCTTGTTCGGCATCGAGTGTATCTTCCAGATGTTTCTTAATCAATTCCTTCTTTTACTCGTCAGGGAAACATCCTGCCTCCCAAGTCGTTGGAGCGGCACGCAGAAGCTCTGCGGGTATACCATGTAGTCATACCGACTTCTTGTTCTTTAGTACGCTGAACTTCTCTCATTTTTCTTCGGTTCAGGGACTCTAGCTCGATTCTCACTGCTGCTGGGGTATATACAATACGAGCTTTAAGTAGGCCAATAACTTCTTCTTATTACGGAACGCCAAATCCGGGAGGTTCAGTGTTCAGAAGTAACACTTCAATTATCTATTAACAACACCGCTAGAAGAACCCTGGGTGACCGGCAAGCGTCACCTTGCTTGGGTGCATTACTGTACTCATCCTCTATGCAAAGAATCATTTTCAAAAACATAAATTTACGGAATATATGAAAATAAAATCGGGAACAGTCATATATGTCTGTATAACATATACCCTCGAAGATCGTTCATCCGATATAGCTGAAACTTTGGGTGTGGTGGGGACAGTTAGGGTGGATTTTTTAGGGGGTCAGTGAGATGCTGGTGTTGATGGTTTGTCGTGGTGGGTGGTTAGGTAAAGATTGTATGAGATTGACTCAATTTGATAGATAGAGGTGATATATGTGGGGGGAGTGGGATTGGGGTAGGTCTTGGAAGGTCTTAGTGGTTATATGGGTCCGGGTGTCGTGTTGGGGACAGTGTGGTGGAGGTAGCCAGGCAACGCTGGGTATTTCATCTAGTTACGAAATAAAACAAATTAAGAAACTAAATCAGATTATGTATGTGCCATAGGTGCATACATTATTATGAATAACGATGTGACATCATCTCCAAAAAATAATTTTTATCAAATTTGACTTGAGTAGTTTTTTGTATGCACCAAAAAGAGGCGACACTAACAACAACAAAAACTTTCGAAATAAACACGCCGGCCGCCGTACACAAATTTTCTGTTTTCTTTTGTTATACTTTCACTTAAGTAATAAATTTATTAGCATATTGATAGCAAAATAGAGCCATATAGAGAAGACCGTTAACGCCTGCGCTAAAGCTTTGTTGTGGAATTTGATAGCCTGTTGCTCATTGGGTAGCAGCTAGCAGCTAGCAGCTTTGATGTACTTAAGCTGAATTACAATCAGCAAACGTCAGAGACAGGGAGTAGCATAGAGTACATACAATGAAATTGGGAGACCAACAAGGGTAATGATGAGTATGAGTAACTGATGCAAAAGTGGTGTAACACTTAGGTGGTCTAATTTTTTGTCTTGTACGATTTTTGCTTGACAATATTCTAGGCGTCACTGAGCCAAACGAAATTAGGTGTATTTTCAAAACGAAATATAATCGGAAAATCAATAACAATTACTTTTAAACAAAATTTAAAACAAAAACAAAAACAAAGGAAGTTAAAATTAATGAGAAAATCAATGTTTTTATGAGTCAAACTCAGATTGCAGCTGGCTCGAGCTGTAGATTGTAATTGAAATTGACCGAAAGCCAGTAATGAACAGCGTCAAAAATCGTCGTCAACACACGGTAGGTACCCATTACCCATTAATATTTACAGCGTAACTAATTGAAAATTTATTACTCAATCTACCCGCAGTATTCAGTATAAAATTCTTAGAACTCAGAATAAGTTCGACAACTGCATTTACTGCCGCGGCACTAGCACATTTATCAGGAACTTTTTATTGTTTTAATCAGAAAATGTGGTAATAAAATTATTTCGTCTTAGGACTTGGGAACTCTTAATAAATCTTACAAAACATCAGTCACAGTTGTTGCGAATATTTACTGTGGCAACTGTTTCAACAAAATACGAGTGTATAAGCAGATCGTGAAAGCTGAAGTCATCAATACTTTAATTACCCATATCACACGTTCATGCAACGCATGCACGAAAGCAGATATGTAATTCTTAAACTTTGTCCATGTGCACGCACGCACATTTCTTAAACTTTAAAACTATGGAATACTATGGAATACTATCAGTACACTAATTGAATGACACGAGTTTCTGAAACTTTTGAATGAGAACAGAGACATGAACCAAATTGGCAGCAAAATTTTCAGTGATTTTTAAACTTTTGTTGCAATACAATTGACATTATACAGGGTGTATCGATAAAGGTGGTAAATACTTAAAGGGATGATTACTTGGTTAAAAATCTTAGGGGGGGGGGTCTATTTTCACCCCCTCCGGTGTACGTAGCGTTTTAATGCAATGAGATGTACTTTTGACCTTACATCACTTCACACCCTGTTGGTCTTTTTTCAAAAGAATTAGATTTCTTAGGTCATACAATGAACATTTTTTTAGATTCTTAAAGCCATTACCGATAAAAAGTCAAAGTAAGAAAAATTTTTTTTTTTTAATTTTATTTCCAAACGTGATTATTTCAAAAAATTCTCTCGGATAATTTTTTTTGACAAATGCAGTATTAAAGCCTATTCAATTTTCTACAAATCCATGTCACAATGTTTATGCATTGGGTCAACAGGAGCAGAGCTAAAATAAAAGTTTTTAAAATGAATTTTAAGAAAAAAAGAAAAATGGTGAGTAGGTAATAACCCACCATTAAGCATTAGAAGAGTTACATGCCGTCTCAGTGTTCCTAATGCAACTGTGCAACGAGTATTACATACGGAACAGATGAACCCTTACCACTTCACTCCAGTGCAGAATCTGCTTCAATCGGATTTGCCCAGAAGAACCCAATTTTGTAAGTGGATACATGAAAATTGCAATCATGATCGTGCCTTCACCGAAAGGATCCTTTGGACAGTTAGACACACTAGAGACTTTCTGTCGGCCGATAGTTTAGTCGCGCTCTTAATCAGTATGAACATGTATGTAAGTGCGCAGACTACAACGATTTGGTATCGGTTCCTTTAAAATTTAAAACTTAAAATGCAGGCTTGCATTCATGCCGAAGGCGGGCTTTTGAGCAGTTTATTCAATAGTATTGCACATTCATATTAATATTTCATACGATAATCCTCGTCTATTTATTTATTTTCTATTCATTTGAATTGCGTTTACTTGTAGGTTAAGTTACTTTTTTTGTTTTTTTTCTTAAAATCCATTTTAAAAACTTTTAATTTTAGCTCTGCTTCTGTTAACCCAATGTGTAAACATTGTGACATGGATTGGTAGAAAATTTAATAGGCTTTAATACTGCATTTGTCAAAAAAAAATTATCCGAAAGCGTTTTTTGAAATAATCGCGTTTAAAAATAAAATTAAAAAAAAATTTTTTTTCTAACGTTGACGTCGTTTTTATCGGTAATGGTTTTAACAATTTAAAAAAAAATGTACATTGTATGATCTTAGAAATTGAATTCTTATCCAAAAAAGACCAACCTTGTAGCTAGAAGTTTTCAAGAGTTACAATACGATTTTTTTTACGAAATCAACCAAGGAATCATCCCTTTAAGTATTTGACACCTTAACGGATACACCCTGTATAAAACGAGTGTGGCAACAATGAATGGGCTCCTAGTTTGTAGGTATTAATTAAAAATTTCTCAATTTTATTTGAAAGTTCGAGAATCGCCGAAAGAAAAGTTTGAGAATCACTGAAACAAAAGTTTAAGAATAACCGAAAGAAAAGTTTGAGCATTATTGAAAGAGTTGCTGCCATTATGGTTTATATCTCTGTTAAATGTGAACCACCGAATTAGTGAATTACTGAATTGGTATAGAAATAATAATATTCGGCGCGACAGACCGTTGCGTTCCAAGGCCTAGTTTCTCGCGACCAGTTGTGTTGTGCATGTATGTAGACTGACCATTTGGAATGTTAAGTATGGAACATATGTAAGTAAGTAAGGAACATAAGTAAGTAGAAACGTAAGTAAGGAACGTAAGAAAGGAAGGTAATTAAGGAACATAGTTAATAGCTCTTTCAATTAGCATATCTCTCTCGTGGTTTTGGTTTGGCGTTCTAATTGCAAACTGTACCCGGGTATGATTTTTTACGGTATGATTTTGAGTTTTGTTTACAAGATTTTGTAACCAACACTGTAACTTTGCTCGTCCCGTCGGCAACCGGCGGGTAAGGTTTCGTTTACTCAGCAAGATGTCGAAGAGAGAGCAAGCAGACTAATTTCTCAGTTTGTTGTTCTTGTAAAATTTGGTTTCGGTTTGGCGTTCTATTTGCAAACTGTACCCGGGGTACGGTATGATTTTGCGTTTTGTTTGCAAGGTTTTGTAACCAACACTGTAACTTTGCTACCCGTCGGCAATCGACGGGTAAGGTTTCGTTTACTCAGCAAGATGGCGAAGAGAGGGCAAGCAGACTAATTTCTCAGTTTGTTGTTGGCGAAGAGAGACCAAGCAGAATAATTTCTCAGTTTGTTGTTCTTGTTAAATTTGGTTTCGGTTTGGCGTTCTATTTGCAAAGCATTTACTACGAAAACCACGTCGTTTTGGTAGCTTACCCGTGGATATGGTTTCGGGTATAGTTTTAGGTAATCGAAAGAGGCATAAGTAAGTAATAGTCTAGTGTGGTTATGTATAAAATAAACCTGTTTCTTTTTGAGTCACACTATCCCTGACAAACGATAACAAGCATCTGCTCCGTGGTGAGAATCGAATAGCATATAATAAAAAAGTTCGTTAAGATGTGTGAAACGACTCGGAAATTAACAGGTTTCATTATATTACACATTTCTTTACAGACATTAAAATGCGTTTTAAAAAAATATCCATAAGACTGCGATTAAAATCAGGGAGAGATTCAAAAAAGCAATAAAAAGCCAGATGAAAGGCCGAATCATTCGTTATGTGTTGCTTTTGCTTAGTGCTATAAACAATTAACAAGCAGTTGGCATACGAAGGTGTCTTGTGATCCACCAGATCACAATATGGTAAATGGACCAATATTCTTGCGATGCATTATATTCAAAATGTTCAAAGAAAAGGTAAATTCGTCTTTTTGTTTCGTGGTCGATATTCATTCACAGACTTGAATATGCAGCTTATCGTGCGCTTACAATAAAATCTGGTCTTACCACTTCCTGGAGTTTTTAAGCCAAACAAAGCGATGTGATGACATAACTGCAAGGAGAATACAGTAAGCTGAGATAAAAATTCTCCGTAGTTTTTTGTGAGAAACTGTCAGACTAATACAAACAATGTACGAATATATTTCATATCCATTTTCATAAAGCAAAAATCCACAAACACCAACAACAACAGAAGCAACCTACGCCAAATTGCATTCCCATAATTTTTTGTATCAACTAGCACTAGCGTAAGCGTTATTAAACTCTCTAACGTCCGACCACCTATACACATAGTGTTGAGCAAATAGATGCGCTCGATGGAGACCATCCCGCCCGCCCACTTCATTATCACTGGGTCATTTCCATGTACGTACAAGACTACTTGTAGTAATTTATTATTGCCATTAAACAATTTTGTGATTGTCTGTTTTTTTTTGTTGTTCTAGCGGATAATCTGTATGTCGAGAGCGCGCAGATATTCTTCTCCCTTTATCCTATGATGTGTATGTGATGACTCGCAGCACTGAACACTGGAACACGCTTGGAGTAAAATATACATATATGTATGTACTTAAACGCGAGGTACCTTTTGTCATTTATCCAGATACATGACTACTTAAAATTAGATTGCGTTTGATTACGTAACAACTTTATGGGAAATAATGATAATTTAGCTGGCGAATATGTATCTGCACTGTGAATATGCGGTGAACGAGCTTCAAACTAGCTAACATGCTATGATGTGGGGCACCACCGTCGCACATAAATTCCTGTTGTTGCACGCAATATTGTGGATACAATAATCGTAGTCATTCGTAGAATCATTACGTCTTTCCGCAATCAATGATTCACAAGTAGGTTAGTAAATTTGGAACTAGAACAAACTGCATGACAATTTAGTTATACTAAGTAAGTACGTATTTATGGTTTGATTACTGGAAGACACTTCAGGAAATCTAAGTAACTACTCGTCGAAATATGTACTAAAAAATTGTTTGAAACAACAACAATAACTTCCTTCTATTGCCTCGTAAACATCGACAGGGGACGGTGAGAGATCGAGATCAGTTGTTGTTTTCTCTTACTCTGAGATGAGATGTTACTTATATCGTTTACGCTGTACTTAACAACGTTATATCTTGAAAATTATTGCTATAAGTTGTTATACCTCCTTTTTATGCATAACAAGGTAAAAGGGCGAAGAGAAAAATTCTTAATTATTTGTGTGACAGGATCATAACAGCACTCCATGACTTGCACTTTCATGAGTTGCTAAATGGCCAGCTAGCTAAGAAATTGGAGGCTCCACCAATGACCGAAGACCATACTATGCTGCCGCCACCAAGCATAGACGAAGTTAGCAGAGCGATAAATCGGCTCAAAAATAATAAGGCCCCGGGATCAGATGGGACCCCAGCGGAACTGATTAAAATAGGAGACCCCACATTACACCAAGCAATTCGTGAAATAATAGTGCAAGTATGGAAGAAAGAAGCTAGGCCAGAAGACTGGCGAAGAGGCATCCTGTGCCCCATACATAAAAAGGGAGATATCACAAAATGAAGCAATTATCGTGGTATAACGTTGTTGAGTACCGCGTATAAGATTTTCCCCTCTATCCTTCAAGGCAGGATAGCCCCATATGCTAAAGTCATCATTGGTTCATACCAGTGTGGCTTTATCCAGGCAAATCAACATTTGATCAGATTTACACCCTTAGGTGGAAAAATGTCTCGAGTCACTATACCATATTTTTATAGACTTTAAAGCCGCCTATGATATCCGGATCACTGTCAAGCCCATTCAACATCTGTAACGGGTTCCGACAAGCCGATGGACTGGTATGCATCCTCTTCAAGCTGGCGTTGGAGAAAGTGATCCGAGGCTCTGACGTAACGGGGGAGGAATAATCATCTATAAATCCCTTCAGATATACTGGCTTACGCAGACGATATTGACATCGTTTGTAGAAGCTTAACAGCTGTTCAGGAAGCTTTCATCCAGATCGAGCAGGCGGCACGAAATCTGTGGCTACACATAGGGATGCAAAACTGGATGACATAGGCTTAAAATAGGGACCGGTGGAGAGACTGTTTGTGGGAGGCCAGGACCGGAACCCGGTTGTAGAGCCAAATATGATGATGAAAGTTTGTTTATATGTAGGAGATATTCCTCGAAACTACTCATCCGATTTCAAAAATTCTTTCATCAATATTTAGAATGTACTTTCAGGGTGGACATAGGCTACATACTTACCCCCAAAGATAATCCCCAAAAGACCCTCAAAAGACCACCGAACGAAACCGAAAAGACCCTCAATAACTATTCCCCCCATGCAATCGGAACTTTCGTAAATTCTTGTATAGTTTAGAGTTTAGTTTAAAGTTGGACCCATAGTAACTATGATTAGATTAGATTAGATTAAGATATTTTTATTAAACATTAAAGTAATATACAATTTTGATTTAAAACAATAGCTCAACAATAGGGGCCCGACGTATTTACATTGTCTTTTTTTTGGTATTGTTTATTTTTAAACAATATTTTTTACTACTTAATCTACTACATGTTTATTTTTAAGGGAATTAAATTTTAAACAATAATTTTAAAATAAAATAAGAATGAAAAATATTAAGCGGCGTATAAACAGGGCGAACTTCAGCCTCTGTAATATTGGTTGCCCGCCTTCTCGTAGAAGGAGACGTCTTGATTGTTAAAGATGTCATCGAATCTAGCATCAGTGAATCCTCTAATGTGTATGTACCGGTGACTTGGCTCGATTTCCTCGATTCGCAGTCCTTGCATCTCAGGACTTGGATGTGTTTCCAATGCGTCGACGAATTTCCACGCTATTCGGAACAAGTGGTCAGTTATTGGCAGCAGACCTGCTGCTTCGTAGTTTTGTAGTCGACACAAACTTATAGCTGTTTGTCACCCTCCAGAGTCCTGTACAGATCCTTAGTACCTTCCTTTCAAATAGGGAGATCTTCTTCATCGTTGTTGGTGAGATGGTGAACCATATGGGGTAGCCATAGGTTATCACTGGCCTGATGAGTTGCTTGTTGATAAGCAGCCTGGTGTTGTTGGACAGACCGTTTCGTCTTTTAAGTAGCGGGTGCAATATAGTAACTATGCCTCAATCTGGACTTGTTTGCAATTTTTAAGTGCAAATTTATTGCCACAATATTTCCTAAAGACTACGCTTAGTACACAATCCGAATAATTTCAATTATTTTTCCTACAAGACCACTAAACTTTTTAGTACTTGTTTGACCCCAATTCATTGCTAAAATCTGGTTAGTAATGTTCAAAATTGTAAAAACCCAATAGTTGCTTAATAAAACTGAAATCGCACACCACTTAATAATCCGCCGCCTGAACTTCATCTGTTAATCTGACAAAGAAAACGAGGTCTTTAAAGTTGAAATGCCACTTTAAGGCAAAGCAAACAATTATTAATAAAAATAAGACAACAGCAGCAACAACAGTTAAGTGTACAATTGCATTATTTGCATAACTTCACTGTGCCATTGAATGCAGTTTATGTGAGCAAAAAAGCATTAAAAAAACTATCTCTAATAATTAGCCAACGTGTGAAGCTTTATTTGATTGGCCTGCCAGACAATCGGTCAGATTGTGTTCGTGGCATGAGCCATTTTTGGCGGGAAATCAATGAGACTGAAGTACAAAACAACATTACACAATTAACCAAGGTATGACAGCCTTTTTTGCCACCGTGTGTGTCCATTTATTTGTGTTCTTCAATATTTGGTTTAGTAGTACGAGTACGAAGGAGTGTCGAGGTCGACCGACCCTTCTGCAAATTAATACCTTGAACTCAAGTTTGGATGTATAGTTGCAGTAATTGCATAACAACAGACAAAAAAAGAAGTGCATTGCAAAAATATTATATGTACTTGCAAAATATTTCGAGTGTCCGTTCGTCTGTCCGTCACAACAAAACCGAATAAGCCACCACCTGTTTTAACGCAACGCACAAGCATTTAAAACGATTGTGAGTATTTAAGACGGGGGGAGCCATAAACTCGCACATACAGACAGGTATGTTTATAAAATGTTGGTCGGCAGCGTGCCAATCGTTCAGCCATCCAACCGACCAACCATTCGATGAAAGTTGTTTGTGTTTGTTTACAATTTTTGTTGTTGTTGCTGCTAGCCGGTAAAGACAACAAGCGTTTCTTAAGAATATGCCACATTAGGTGGCCACTGATTACATATTTGTACCAGTTCAGCAAAAAAATTTAATTTGAATACTACGTACGCATATGAGCACGGCACCGCCACGAGACTGAAATATTTCCGCTAACCTTTCTTGGGGAGGTATAATGCTTGCTGACCACGCATCCGCTTAGCTCGTCTGCCATTGCATACTTGTACTCTGTTAGTGTAACAATAAATATGTTATTGTCAAATAGTAAGCGTCTGCCTAGGCATTGTCAACACGTGAGACAACACCGACCGAGACGCATCTCATTACATTCCCGAACGACGCTCGCTCTTCGAAATGGAATTTTTGATCAAATATTTGGTTGACACACTTTCGGCCATTTACATTTGCATACTTGTATATACATAAAAAAATAATGTACGGAAATGAAAATGAAAAGAATATTTTCATCGGTTGCCTTCACGCATATCCGCACAAACAGGTGATACTTGCACCTCATTATGTGTACACTCCGTACCACTTCTTTAAGGTCAGGTATTTTCTTTTTTTTGTACGATACATTCAGAGAATAATCATCTACATGAGGAAATAAGGATATATAGGGATATTTTTTTGAAAATGGTTTTATGACTTTTATTTAACTTCACTTGACCACTGGTTGTCTGTCTTTTTCAACGTCTTGGTCGTTTTTAGCCTCCTTTCAAAAGTATAAACAATAGTTTGTAACAGATAAACTAATTTTTTGTTTTAGTCATAAAACATGTGATACCACATTTGGTATCCTATTAAAAAGACGACCAATAAAACATCGAATTTGAAATAGCAAAAGGCCATCAAGAAGGGGCACGATAAAAAAAACTACCAATAAAAAGGCGACCATCAAAAATACGATCAACAAAAAATAAAAAAACTATTTTGTTATCAATATGGTAACGAAATAGTATATTACATAACGAGAGAGGAAAATGGAGTTTATCGTTTGAGTTAGAAACTTGAAGCACGCTTGTGTGTTCGCTGTGACTGCAGTAAACAAAAGTATTTTATATGTTAAATCACTAGAGTGTGTAAAGGCTACTTTCGAAGCTAGATTATAGCTTATAGTGTATGAAACAGTGAGTTTCTTCTATAGGCGTGTGAAAATTAAATTACCTGTCGCAAATAACACCCTGAATAAAAGTGGACTGCTCTTAGTGAATCAAAGCCGAAAAAGGTGATGGTGATAGCTTTTTAACCAACTTACACACGACCTACAGAGCTGAAATTTTGTAAGTGTCTAAGTCCAAAATAGCATTTTTTATACTCCGAGTATGACGTGTGTCGTGTGCGTTGAAATGTGTGATGGGTTGAAATCGCGCAATTTTCTCGTTTTTTGAGGTCCACCTTTCGCACGACCTAGAGGGCTGAAATTTGGTGAGTGGCACATGTCGAGGGCCAATTTGGGTATCCCGCGAGTCGCGTGTGGCGCGTATGATTCGTGTGAAAAAGAACATACTTTATCATAAAAAAGATGTTTTGGCGAATACATATTATTACCAAACAACTGTGATTGTGTGGCGGCTTTTGATGTATACATAAAAGTTTGTACCCGAAAAACGAAGATTTTTAACATTTACTTAACTGCTTTTCCACCAAGACAATGTACACAAGTCCGCAAGCGCAATGGTAAAATTACATGAATTGCGCTACTACTAGCTTCGTCATCCACCGTATTCACCAAAACTGACCGCCTCCGACTCATATCTATTTCCAAACCTGTAGAAATGGCTCGGTGATATGGAGATTTGGTTCGAATGAGAGGCCTATTTTGAAGGCATTCAGAAATAGTATTATTCGAAGGGTATCGAAAAAATGGAATATGTAATAATCTAACAGACTTTGTTGCCGAAAAAAGTTGTGTTTTTTGCCTAGGCCAATTATTTTTCAGTCCCTCCTCGTATAGTCCTCGTACTCCTTAGGAACTGCGGGCGATACTTAGAATTGCTTTCAATTCAAGAGTCAGTACTTTGAGAGAGCACAATAGAGCAAATTTATACCACCTGAGGCATTATTGCAGCTAGATATACTGCAACGTGTCGCTGATTTATCATGTTGCTAGAAGCGCAAGTGACAAACGCATCCGACATACAGAAATGATTTTGGGTAATCCAGATGCCAACTGGAGATACTGTAGTAAGAGACAGCATTCAAAACAATCTAACCAGAAACTGGTGGCTCGACTAAAGCGTGACACACATTCAATCCCAAAGGGCAGCGTTTTAAGCGGCCCGTATAATAGGTATAGTGGAATTGTCTAATTGAAGGCTCTATGGTAGCGGTTCTGCGGGGACTTGTGATGCTGCTATAGAAACATTGGGGAATAGTGCTTTTTTATGTTTTTGGTATTTTTATTTATTAACCAGGACATTCTTTTGTGGATGTAGCCGGAATCTTCAATGTATATTAATTTTTTTTTTAAATTTTGTGACGCTGCCTAACAGATTTCTCATAAGTTTTATACTTTTTGCGATATTTGCAAAGAGTCGAAAACTATCCAAATTCTTTTTTTGTTTGTTTTTGTGACTCAGAAAAGGATAAATCTGGAAAAATCCCGAGTTCGAAAATTTTCATGATTATTATACTTCCTTTTACTATGTAATGTAAAGATGATCGCTATATATCCATATTTCCTTCTGTAAAAAGATTTTCCCAGATAAGTTAATGGCCTTGCAGTTATCGTACAATTTTCGAAACAAACAAAAAACAATCTGTCCTAATAAAAATTGGAACGGAGTGTACATATGATATGGATGATTGTTGCTCCGCCGCATACGCCCAATCGATTATGTCAACGCTTATTCACGTATGAAGCTGCGACGAAATTTTTTTTAAAGTTCTGCATTGCTTATAAAATTTTCACTTTTTTCGGTTGTGTTATTTTTAGTAGTTAGCGACAGAAACAGAATGAAAACTTTCACAAAATTCGTTGTGCAAAACAAATTCGCTTTGTCTCCTCTACATGAGTGAGATGTGGCGTCTGTCCAGCAATTATACAACGATCGTCATTTGGGTGAAGTGAAGAGAGAAACAGAGAGAGAGAGAGAGAGGAGAAAGAAAATTAAAGATAAAATCTGATGAATAACTATAACCTCATAGCTAACTGCAACATTGTTTTCAGCTTTTTCACAAGTATGGAAGCCACCGATTTATTTCAAAATGTTATCGTATTGTTATATAACATTTCTTGGGCATTGTTATCTTTGGAAGACTTCTGACCTATAATTGCTATTATTGTGAGATATTTAAGAGATTTCTGCAAATATTTGTATTACAAATACAAACAATTACGCATATCTGTTATTTATTTTTTTATTAAGCGTATCATCTATATATTACAATACTGCATGTCCATATGTAACATATATAATCATTTATAGCATAATATGTATATATTTAATATAATAATATAACACAAAAACACTATATAACGGGTGTTTTTTTGGGAGGTTTGTTTTTCCGATAGATGTCGTTTTATTTTATGACAGTTGTTTTGACAGCTCAAAGTGACATTTCTACTCAGTATTGTTTGGCAAATCATTATGAAAAAAAAAAAAAAAAATGACATTTGTGAAAAATAGTCGTGGTAGCCATATGCCAGAAATTGTGTTTAAATGTTAAATGCCAAAAAATTATCTACCAAATAAAAAAAAATTTTGGTCATTTCATAATTTTATATGTGTTTTATTCAAAAAAAAAAATCGGCAACCTCTTAAAAAAACACGTTATATCTAACGGGTGTTTTTTTAAGAGGTTGCCGATTTTTTTTTTTGAATAAAACACATATAAAATTATGAAATGACCAAAATTTTTTTTTATTTGGTAGATAATTTTTTGGCATTTAACATTTAAACACAATTTCTGGCATATGGCTACCACGACTATTTTTCACAAAAAAACACCCTTTATAAGTATTAAAAAAGTAGTACTGTAAATATACGGTGACGACCAGTCCTCTATTTTCGAGGACTAGTCTGTCTCCGCAATCAGGTACATATGTTCTGTACTTATTTTATATTTCTGTATTTGTCCCTTGTGGGCGCCGTGGCTCCCGTGTCACGGAAAGCTTCTCAATTAGCACTTTGCTAGCGAAACATGAAGTCTGCATACTTTTCATGATCTGTCTGGATCCTGTTGAGAGTCCAGTAGAGGTTGTTTTTGACCCATCAGTGAACCATTTTTGAGAATCATCACTGATCCATTTTGCCTTTTAAGTTCCACTCATCCCTTGTGGGAATGATGTTTTCATAATTTGAAACTTATTTTTATATTCGTTTAGTAACTGATTCGGTTGATTTCCTTTACAGTTTTTAGCTTTTCAAGTATACTCAGATGCCATTTGTTTGAAGTTTTATAGTTAGTGAAGGGATATAGCTTGTCTGGCTACTTCTTCTTTGATGGTAATGTGTAACGGGGTTAGATTTAATAGAGCTTCTAAGCCCGCTGTACTCGTTGTTCTCATTGCCCCTGTAATACGCATGCTAGTCTTTGTACTTTGTTAAGCTTTTTGATTGCTGTGCGTTGTTTTTGTTTTTTTTCCACCATATTACCGACCCGTATAAAATTGTCGGTTTGATCATTTGGGTATAGGTTCAAGAAATAATTTTTTTGTTTGGTCTTAGGGTCCATAATGCTTTTGTAGCTTTCATGATCGCCATTTTTAGATGTTTTTCACATGTGAGTTTTCTATCTAGGATGATTCCTAGGAATTTTGTTTCCTCTTTGAGATTCACGTCTGTTTTTATAATTTTTAGAGTTAGAATATTTATTTTCATTCCTTTGGTGTATGGTATTATTGTGGTTTTTGTAGGGTTGATGGATAACCCCTGTTTTTCACACCACAGACATGTTATTTTTTGGCCATTTTGCATCATTTCCTCGATGGTTTTTTCATGCTTGCCTTTAATGATTACCGTGATGTCGTCGACGTAGTCCTCTGTTGTTGAGTTTAACCAGCAGTTCATTTTTTTAGTCTCTTTAAAAAAAAACCACAGTAGGGGAGAGAGTACTCCTCCTTGGGAATATCCTTTTACTATTTTAATATTTAAGTTGTTGTCCCTAAGTTTGCTGTGATTCTTCTTTGTTCTAACTTGGTTGTTATTCATTTTGTTATGGTACGTCCATGAAATCACATAGTACTATCTCTTTCGATTCTAATGCTTTTTCTATTTCGTTTGTCACTGCCGTTATGGTTGATTTATCTTTTTGATATGCCAATTGCAGTTCATGTATTGGTTCACTTGCCATTCATAGCTAATGATATATGTATCTGCTTTTCCATTGTTTTTAATAGGAATGAAGATAAACTCATTGGTCGATACGATTTCTGTTAATCAGGTGGTTTGTTTCCTTCTTTTGGTATGAATACAACTTTAACTTCTCTCCATATTTCGGGAATGTAGTTTAGTTTTATACTAGCTCGAACTGTGGCTTTATGAACTCTCTTTCTTTTATATTTGGCTTCCAGCTCAGCTCAGCTTTCTATCTGGAATAAGGCCCATATATTTGGCTTCGTCAGATAAAATTAAGCTAATGCCCCTTATTAATAGAGAATCTACATGCGGGATCTTTCCAGCTCGTTGGCTTGTTAAGAGCATGTTGCATGCTAGGGTATTAGGGTGCTCTTCTGAGACAGCAATAGCAACGTCGTCCGCATAAGTGATCACTCTGCAGCGCTCCTTTTCAGGCATATCAGCAGCTCATTCACCACTAAGTTCCAAAGAAGGATGGATAGGACTCCACCTTGAGGGGTTCCTCTGCAGACAGATCTTCTAGCAGACGTCACTCATAGTTTTGAATTAATAATTCGCCAAGTGAGTCGTGAGGGTAGAAGACAGAAGTATAAAAAAATACAGAATGTCGCTGATATTTCTATATTCTATACTTTAAGTAATTATGAATTTATATTTAAGATTGTGAATTTATAAGAAAATAAGGAGTATCTAAACCTAATTTTAATCTAAGGATAACTACCATAGCGATGTATTCGACTATGACATAGAATTATATTTGCCGCAACAGATTTAGCAGTGCCATTTCTGTTGTGTGTGTTATATTTTTGCAAAAAAGAGGTAAAATCAAAATATTCTAAAGCTCACAAATACATACCTGGCTTATCAATTGTTTTAGTTAACTCGATCAAAGACTGCTTTGTCAACAGATGAGTAAACCTGTTTGATTTTTGCATTGGTAACAGAATAGCGTGCTGTGATCTTAATTGCAAGCCCAGAATAATTGTGGATTAGTACACATATGCGCGTGTTAGCTTTGCTCGTGCGCTTTGCTTGAATCATTAGGTGAATTCCGGTGAATTATATCATACAGCGGGGGAACAGAAGAATGCTGCTGTACTGTCAGAGCTTAATAAAAAAAAACCTCCGGCAATTAATTACGGGCTTTTGTTGTGTTGCTGAACCAGTGATTGATCAGTCATTCATTTCCGATAAAATCAGTTATTATCTGAAGCGGTGTAGTAGACAGAGAGGGTAGGTAGACAAACAACAAACTCGTGTGTGCTTGTGTTAATTTTACTCAAATAAATTCTAGTCAAAACGAAATTTCGCTACATATTTTAGAATATTTTTAACTTTTGTGTCGCAAAAGGTCTTTGCTTTGATTCCTTAATTGTTTCCGATTTCACATGCCGCACACACATTCACAAGAACACACAACCTTCGTTTTGTTTAACATAAATTATTAGGTAATGCTAATAAAAAAAAAATAAACCAAATTGTAAATTGGCTATAGTATACATCATTAACAACAGATGGAAAACCCATTAGAAAATCGCTCTTGTAAGTAAAATAAAAATTTTACAACCTTAATACGAATGTTAATTATACGTTTTGCTAAATTTTTTTAAGTAATCGTTCATATTTTGCTACGTAGCAATTTGGGACTTCAGCTTAATCTACAGCTGCAACTGCAAAAGTAAGCTCTCGATTTTATTTTGCTAGATACTAAGTGTGCAGCATTATAAAATATTGACTGTTAATTGTTGAATAGTTGCTTAGTTCTTTGCGCAAATATTTGTTTAACATTTAAGCCGAGTTTCCTATGAAAAAGCCTTTCAATTACGTAAACACATCATCCTTCCCTTACTTGAACACTGACAAAAGGTTATAATATTGATTTTGATTTTTATTTAACTTACAATAATATGGAACTTACTAAAGTTTGCACAATTTATATGTTAACAATAATTACTAATTGACGTCTGACGCACTCAATCACACTAAATATGGATACGTAAGAATGATCTCATCTTAAAAACGTAAATTATTAATACGCGAGTTGTTAACAATGTCGTCTGCACCCTCTGTTTGTCATGAATACAAAGTTTTGTCACTATGGGAAATCTCTCACAATCTCTAAAGAATGACAAAACTGTATTTTGCGGATTAGGGCTTTGAGAAAAAAAAATTTGTTTGCTTGTAAGAAATAATATAAAATATATAAATTTAAAAATTAAGTAATCGAGATTAATCATAAATTGAAGAACATTATAGTACATATGTAAACATAATTAAGTTAGTAACATTTCGAAACGATTCAAATGTCAGAATTTTATAAAACAAACTTCAACATAATATATGTATTCATTGGCGGTCAGCCATCAGCAGAATAGCGGGAATAACACAAAATGCATTAGAATTGCAAGTGGCCGTAACTATCTCTGACTGGTGGAAGTGCGATCAAAACTCCACGTGGTGGCCGCCGGGAATTTTCCTCCAATACAGAAAAACTGAATGATCAGGCTATTCACTTCAAAGTAAGATTGGCGTGAGGACAATAACCTCGCCCGTAAATAAATTATTATTACGGAACCCAAAATCAGCCTCGAATAGGGGAGACCGGGGATAGTAGACTCAAATATTGCTTATCTTTTGTTTTAAAAAAAACTAAGAAAGATATCAAAACGAATCAAATGCCTTTTTATAATATATTTATAATATATTTTCGCTTTATAAAAAAAATATGTTTTCAAAAATTAGCTAATTTTGAGACCCTATTTTCTTAATTTTACACAACGACCTCAAATGAGTCAAGTAACCCCAGAGCCGGGGTAAGTTGGCTGAGGGTATGGGGTCTGTTGACTATATTCTTATTTTCACCTTTTTGATAATAAAACTATAAAAAATAGAGTTCAAGAGACAGCTCAGCAATACACTTATTAACGACGACGACCACGGCAACTAAAACGGCTAAACGATTTAAGAATTTTTTCATGGAACGTACGCTCACTGTATAGAGCTAGAGCTGCACAGCAGCAAGCCGATACCCTGTCCAAATATAATGCTGACATAACAGCAATTCAAGAGATGCGGGGAATGGTGTCTTACAAAAATTAGAATATGACATATATTACAGCTGTCATGCAAGACATCATCTGCTCCGGGGTTTCTAGTTAGCAAAAGAATGAAACCCACCGTTATCGGTTTAAAAGCAGTAAATGAACGGGCTATGCTCCCTTCGCGTACGGGGCAGATTTAAAAACATAAGCCGTTACGTTAACGCACCTATAGAATATTCCCCAGATGATGAAAAAGAAGAAAAGAAGATTGTATCATCACGAAAGGCTGCATCCGCGAATCAGGTTCGAGTCAACGCGGCTGCCCTTCGTAACGAAGAGACCAGAAACAACTACGGTCAAGCGATAGGACTC
This sequence comes from Nephrocerus scutellatus, assembly GCA_947095585.1. Taxonomy (NCBI): domain Eukaryota; kingdom Metazoa; phylum Arthropoda; class Insecta; order Diptera; family Pipunculidae; genus Nephrocerus; species Nephrocerus scutellatus. The sequence continues at coordinate 28,476,602 of OX352765.1, read as the reverse complement.
ACCCTAAATGCAGGGAGAGTAAGTCCTGAGATGTCGGGCGTAGAAGAGAAATGGACACGCCTTAAGAATACTGTAAGTAGTACTGCTGACTCCATCCTAGGCAGTAGTCAACGACTGGTTCGATGACGAATGTAAGCTAGCGACTGAACGTAAGAATGTTGCGTACCGAGCAATGCAACATAGAACGCGGGCACGCGAATATGAATATAACCAGTTCAGAAAATATAAAAAAACAGTTCACCCGCGAAAGAAAGCAGCCTGGGAGAAAAATCTCGTCCGTGAACTAGAACAGTGCAGAGAGCAAGGAACGCACCAGGCGCGGAAATTCTACCAAAGAGTTCGCGGTATGACGCATTATACACCGCGTTGCACAAACTGCAAAGACAAAGAGGGTAATCTGATCGCCCATCTCATAGGCATCTTAGAGCGATGGGAAGAGCATTTTCATGAGTTGCTGAATGGCCAGCTTACCGAGGAATTGGGGGCTCCAAGCATGGACGAAGTTAGCAGAGCGATAAATCGGCAGAACTGATTAAAATAGGAGGCCCCATAATACACCAAGCAATTCATGAAATAATAGTGCAAGCATGGGAGGAATAAGCGATGCCAGAAAACTGGGGAAAGGCATCCTGTGCCCCATACATAAGAAAGGAGATATCTCTACATGCAGCAATTATTGTAGCATAACGTTGTTGAGTACCCCGTATAAGATTTTCTCCTCTATCTTTCAAGACAGGATAGCCCCATACGCTAAACTCATCATTGGTCCATACCAGTGTGGCTTCATCCCAGGCAAATCAACAACTGATCAGATTTACACCCTAAGGTAAGTGATGGAAAAATGTCCATATTTTTATACCATCTTTTTAAAGACATTAAAACCGCCTTTGATAGCATAGCCAGAGTAGAACTTTATAAAGCTATGCGAGAATTCGGCTTCCCAATAAGGTTAAATACAGGGCTATGTAGGTTGACCATGACCAATGTTATAAGCCAAGAAAAAATATCCGGATCACTTGCAAGCCCATTCAACATCTATAACGGGCCCCGACAAGGGGATGGACTGGCCTGCGTCCTCTTCAACATGGCGTTGGAGAAAATGATCCGAGGCTCTGACGCAACGAGCTTTCATCCAGATAGAACAGTCGACAACAAAATCTTAACTTTTTGTGCTTGGCTAACATGTGGTTCTAACAAAACTTTGCAACATAATGTAATGTTACAATGACATTACTGAGAGACCTGTTTCCATAACAAATTATCTCAAGAAATTGTGATGTCGATTGGCCTCCACGGCAGTCAGATTTAACAGCCCCGGGCTTCTTTTTCTGTAGACAGCTAAAGTGCTAAGTTTATGCCAACAAACTAGAATTACTTGAGAAACTTAAAAAAGCACTCGTGACGAAATTAATGAAATACGAATTGTCTGCTTACATCTTCCTCCTGCGGAGGTTGCTATAAATCCAATAGAAGAAGCCAATGAGCTTTACGACAACATGAAGCGAAGACAATATGAAGTGCGAGAGGTAAATGACAATAACCAAAGAGAAATCCGTAGAAACCATAATTAAGTTTTTGACGCATTTTACGACCTATATTCCAGGAGCCTGAAGCAAAACGCCGCATTGTGACTTAAAGGGCCAGAGTGCTGATCATCTTATGTTGTCTGCACTATGTCCTATCTATAGCGGAGTACTTGCAAGAGCAAACTCTAGGCACTAGAAATGCCGCATAAATGGTGGTAAGACCACGCTGTGAAATTCAGGGATTATTAACTGTCTACTCTCAGTTGATTAATGTTGTGAATTATGGCGCTTAAAGGTCCACCAGTACCTGAGTTGTAAGGAACGCAACTGCAGTAGTTAACTACGAAGTTAACTACGAAAATCCTACCAGAGATCGTCTTGTACCACGGGAGCCGGGGAGCCCACGAAGGGATTTCTTCCGTCCCCGGCTATTGAGGTTGGCCCCCTTGTGGGAGCATCGTGGTGGCTGTGGTTGACACCCAAGTGGGGGTGGAGTATTTACTCAGCGTGATTTCTTACTCGGTGTGGAGTTGCGTTCTTCCAACCGGGTGCCGTGACACATAGATCGGCAGAGATTTATATAGGTCTCGCTCCCATCAGTGAGAAGTTGGAGCCTTACACTTCACAATAGCAATATTGCGGAATTAGGGGACATCCTATATATCAACTTCAGTTGAATCTTTTACCAGTGTTTATTCAAATACCTTATCGTGATAGCACGTCTCCTTCGGGCGGTCTAACACACACGCGCGGTCGCTTAAAGGATCATTGCAATGCAAGTGGGACTTTGTATTGTGTATATAAAGTACAAAGTTAATTATTATTCCCTTGTCATTATAGCATTAAGTTATACGCTTACTTAGAGCAAGAAAAAACAGTCACATCAAAAGAAAATGCAATCGCTAAAGATGCAATCACGCAATGCACATGTACATCATATAACCTTATTATTCATTTTCAGAAAATCCCCCGGCGAAAATTAATCATTTTAACTGAAAGAAACCAGCAAGGACATAGCCGGCACGCTGCATTTTCTTTTCTTATTAGTTGAAAGTTGTGTATGTCGTGTGTGTAATGTGTATGCGGTATGTCGCTCGCTCGAAGCATATTTTTCTCAATGAAAGAAAAGCTTCAGTACAATATTATACACTGCGGTTCACTAGATTAGAAGCAGGCAATTTTGAGACGTAAAAATTATCTCTCTCCCGTTATATGGCAGTGAGAATAATAAATGATAAAAGAAACAGTGCTTCATGTTGAATATAATTGTGAATTTTAAAAGTTTAAGAAAACAAGCTAACGGTGGATTTATGTAACTTTAACTAGATGAGCCAGAATGACATGCATTTAAATTGGTTCATAAGATTAGAAGCAGTCAAAGTACGATCGTTGTGTGTCAAGGGGTTTTTTTGTAAAAAAGAAAGCTTTTCGGAATGCTTGTCTAAGCGTGCTATCGCTTGCAAGATCAATCGGGGATATTATTCTGTTGGCAATTATTTAAATGATCTGAAAATGTATAAGAAAAATTAAATGTTTCCACGGCTCTTCCATCAATGAAAAAACGACGAAATTGTCAGACTAGGTTCCATTCAGATGTTTCGACAACTAAAATCAGAGAAGCAGCTCGTGTTACAGCCAGAAAATCCACTGTTCGTCGTGTGATTCGTGGTGGCAAACACCACAAGCGGCTTAAACCTGGGATGTGCAACGAGGAGCAAGTTTGAATAGCTGGAAAAAGGTAATCTCTTCTGACCAAAAAAATTTCCATTTAGATGGACCGGATGACTATAACTTCTACTTCCACGATCTAAGAAACGAGGAGCTCTTTTTAAACCGTCATCGTAGCAGGAAGGGGACCTAATAGTTTGGACTGCAATATCTTATTGGAATACCATCGACTTATTGGTACAAAACTCAAAAATCACAAGAAATAGCTACAAGCGGTGTTGGATTCAACCCTTCTGAAACTCCACGATCTGTTTTTGGAGCACTTTCATGGATATTTAAACACGACAAAGCTCCTACATACAACGCTCGCATTTATAAATCGTTTGTTGCCAATGAAAATGTTGAACTCTTACCATGGCCACCATATTCGCCAGACCTTAACATGCGGTAGTTCCTGACATAACTGGAGAAATATCAATTTTATCTCACAAAACGATGTGCTTCTAATCTTGTGAACCGCAGTGTATATAGATATAATAGATGGCCAATGTACTAGAATTGTGTTTGTGCTTTCAAGAAACATTAATACAGAGCGCGCGAAAATCTGCTTACTGATGTTGCGCCATAGCCATATTATGTTTTCCATGTGCGCGCTCTAATCTATTGTGAATACGCTATTGCTTGGCTACAGGCTATCTATATTAGCTCGAAGCACTCGCTGATCTGCAATAAATAACATTGCCTTCTATGTACAAGGCATATAATATTATGTGAGATAAATCAAATGACGAAACTGTGACGAAAGCTTTGCAGATAGTAATTTTTATGTTTTATTTTATCACAGAGAAACATTTTAAATTAGTCTGGAGGATGTTTCTTCTATTGGTTGACTGAGCTTGCATTTTATTTTAAGAATAAATTAGTAAGCGCTTAAAGTTGTAAGTATATTTTCATGTGGATGATCAATGTCAACACTCTATATATAGGTAGGTATATACAGAGCTATTTATTCTTTTTAGGGACGGTAAATTTAAGTGCTTTTGATAAAATTTTCATTCTTTCTTTCCGTACCTACATGAATGAGTTTTCATTTGCAACTACTCATGCATCAATTATTAATTTTCTATATAAGCGCCCCACGTTTTCTATTTTGAATCTTACAAGTATATTTTCATAGTTATTAAAAATTCTCAGGACTTTCTGTATGGGGCTAGGATAAATCTAATATATAAAAATCTCGTGTCACGGTGTTTGTGGTCGCACTCCTCCGAAACGGTTCGACCGATTTTAATGAAATTTTTTATGTATATTTGGTAGGAATGAGAATAGGAGGTATATTTCATACCGCTAGGTGATAATGGTGTCCCTATCCAGAAAAACATTTGAGAACGGCTGGACCGATTTAGGTTTATGCGAAAAAAAATAGAAAAATTTCCCGGAAAATAGTAAAATTCGGATTCGGATTTTTGTATGAACTCGCGACCATAAATCACGATTCGCACGATGGTTTTAACTTTTTTTGTCCCTCGAATGATTCAGTAAAACAAAACTTAAAAGACCCGTAAAAAATACCCAAAAGACCCCCGAAATAAAGCCAAAAGACCCCTAAAATATCCCCAAAAACCCCAAAGTCCCCCAAAATAAGCCCAAGAGACCCTCAAAGGACCTCCAGAAGACCCATAAAAACCCCTCAAAATAATCATCAATAGACCCCCAAAAGACACCCATAAAGACCATGAAAAGACTCCCCAAAATACCCGCAAAAATATCAAATATCAAAATATCCCCAAAACCCACAAAATGCCCTCAAAGGACCTTCAAGAGACCCCCAAAATACCAACAAAAGTCCTTCAAAATACCCTCAAAAGTGTCATCAAAACAACCCCAAAAGATCCTTAAACTACACTCGAAGGACCTTCAAAAATTCTTAAAAGACTCCCCAAAATACCCTTAAAAGACTCTCAAAGAACCTCCAAAAGACTTCTAAAAATAACCCCATAAGACCCCCAAAATAACCTCAAAAGACCATCGAAGGGCCTCCAAAAAACTCACCAATAAGCCCCAAAAGACCCTGAAAGTACCTCTAAAAGACTCCCAAAAAACCTCCAAAAGACCCTTAAAAGACCCTCAAAGGACCTCCAAAAGACCCACAAGAAAATATCCCAAAAAAACCCTTAAAAGACCCCCCAGAGGACCCTCAAAAGACCATACCGAATTTTATACAAATCGGTAGAGAAATGACTTAGTTCCCAAAATTTAAAAAAAACAACCCATAAAAATTAAAATTTTTCATCTAAATTCTCTAATCGCAGAAATTGATATGGGAGCCCCTCGATCCTGGGCCATTTTTTTTTTATTGTAGGAGAAAATCATCGAAACAAACATTTGACATCAGATGTTAAAATTGAAAAAGCTCAGATCATTTTATTCTGAGCACTTAGAGCACGATCATACTCTGAGCAAATAAGAAACACGAACATTTATCTTGAGAACTCTTTGACTGCTCTGAACTAATTTATGAAAACGCCAAATGACAGAATATTGTGAAAACTTGTTGTTCTATCTGTAAGTTGATATCGACAACAAAAAAAACGACATCAATAAAAATACAATTCAGTATATAATAAAAATGTAAGTTGAAGTAAGCATAAAACATGTATGTCTCGTTTCATTTCCTGGGTTCATTTGTGCGTGCGCTAAGATTTCTCTCTCTTTCTCCACCACCAACAAAACCATGCAGCGCAGCCGACTGCGCAGCACACACCGCACAAAGTCCATAAAGGGCGACGAATATCTGATGCCAGTACAGATATTTAAAAAATGTATAAGGGCCTTGCGGCCGAACCCGGGACCCGATAACTACCAAATTTTCGAAAAAGTATTGTTTATTGGGTATACACATGTGTGTAAAATTTGAAGAAAATCGGGTAAATTTTTTAAAATTTTTGTTTGGGAGCCCCCCGACCCCGCAGCCCAAGGGTCCTCAAAATTTAATAGAAAGTGTTGTCTCCGAAAATACACATGTGTGCAAAATTTCAATAAAATCGGGCCATGGGAAGTGGGTTAAAAATTGATCGCAAGAATCCACGACAGACGACCGACCGACGACCGACCGACGACCGACAACCGACCGACGACCGACCGACGACCCACGGGCAAGTGAAGTTAATATAGAGAATTTAAAAATGTAACACAATAATGTGACCAATACTGTGACTCAAAATCGCAAAACAATATTAGGCGTATTTTATTTGCCGAGGAATAAGGAATTAGAATTTGAAAACTAGCAAAACAGCAGGTTTTCTTATTCCAAAGAAGAAATAAGATAGTGCAATTGTTGTTGTAATTTCTTATTCCACGGCAAATAAAATACAGCTATTATTTTGATACCGTACTCATCCTCACCCCCGATAAAGTAGTTTCACTTACAAAAATGACGTATATCATAAAGCATTGCAAAGAACGAAATAGTGATGTTCCAGCAAACAAACAAATGCTTTGTTTCAATTGGTTTGCTATCACATTGCAATCGAAACCGAAATGTAAATAAAACACATTGAGATTCATTGTGATTTCAAATTTAATGAAAGAAAATAGGTTTGAGGTTTTTTTCTCACTTTTACGATCACAAACAAATTTATTGAAAGTGGGACAGGACAACGTCAGTCGGGTCAGCTAGTTATTTTATATTTTTTAGTTCGTTTTAAAAACCTTTTAAATTAAAATTTTATTTTTTTTTCAAATAATTATTCTAGATTATTATTTTTGCCTGTCTATACGATTTTTGTACAAATAGGATTATTATTTTTTATAACTAGATAAAAGTTACATATAGAAACAGAATGGAGAAGGTTCAAAGAGCGGTATACATGCTGAGATCAACACCAACTCGCGACATAGAGGTTATTAGATATATTTGGCAAAGAGAAAGCGGCTAATACGGCTATGAGACTGTTAGCTGTTTATCAGTGGAAAATTATTCAAAAGGGACCCTCCATATAACTAAATCGCTAGAGCAAGAACTGACAAATCTCGATTATTGGATAAATATTTTCGGACAATAATACCCTCCAGAGAAGACTGGAAGAGTTAAGCATAAACCGATATGGAAACAGCACAGTTTTTTACAGACTGCTATAAGCTAGGCGTCAGAAAACGAGCAGTAGTCTTCTGTGACAGGCTAAAAGTCGACATCTCCATCCGACTGCCTGATCACTGCAGCGTAGACCAAGATCAGGTGATAGCGAGGAGGTTATGAACTGGTTGACACATATGGACAGTCAGGCGGCCATTAAATCGTCTCTCTGATATCAAAGGTGGCTTTGAGCTGTCACACCTCCCTTAACGATATGAGTGAACACTTCGATATTAGGATAATTTGGCTCCCGGGTCACTCGGATGTGGAAGGAACCTGCCACACGGACGAATTAGCTAGACTTGGTACAACTATCCAACTGCTACCGAAAACATCACTACAACTTTGCGAACACCATCGCATTTTTAAAATTTTGTGGCGAGAAATTATCGAGCAAACCAAATAGTAAAAGGAAGTCTAGTAATCATGAAAATATTCGAACTCGGGATTTTGGCAGATTTACCTATTACCGTATCTCCTGAGTCAGAAAAAGCGAAAATAAAAAATCTCTGTCTGCCTGTATATCTCTTTGTGTGTGTCCACTCTACAACGCAGGCGCCTGAACTTATCAGGATAAAAACTCATATTTAAGCTTTTTACATAATTTGTGAGAGATGAAGTGACAGTTTACTTAGACAGTTTTTCGAGTTTCGAGTTGTAACTTAAAAACTATAGCACTTAGGAGAAATATGTTAAGTGCAAAAGAAATATGAAAAAAAACAACCAATAAAAATTAAAATTTTTCATCTAAATTCTCTAATCGCAGAAATTGATATGGGAGCCCCTCGATCCTGGGCCATTTTTTTTTTTATTGTAGAAGAAAATCATCGAAACAAACATTTGACATCAGATGTTAAAATTGAAAAAGCTCAGATCATTTTATTCTGAGCACTTAGAGCACGCTCATACTCTGAGCAAATAAGAAACACGAACATTTATCTTGAGAACTCTTTTACTGCTCTGAACTAATTTATGAAAACGCCAAATGACAGAATATTGTGAAAACTTGTTGTTCTATCTGTAAGTTGATATCGACAACAAAAAAAAAAACATCAATAAAAATACAATTCAGTATATAATTTAAATGTAAGTTGAAGTAAGCATAAAACATGTATGTCTCGTTTCATTTGCTGGGTTCATTTGTGCGTGCGCTAAGATTTCTCTCTCTCTCTCTCCACCACCACCAAAACCATGCAGCGCAGCCGACTGCGCAGCACACACCGCAGACAGTCCATAAAGGGCGACGAATATCTGATGCCAGTACAGATATTTAAAAAATGTATAAGGGCCTTGCGGCCGAACCCGGGACCCGATCACTACCAAATTTTCGAAAAAGTATTGTTTATTCGGTATACACATGTGTGTAAAATTTGAAGAAAATCGGGTAAATTTTTTAAAATTTTTGTTTGGGAGCCCCCCGACCCCGCAGCCCGAGGGGCCTCAAAATTTAATAGAAAGTGTTGTCTCCGGAAATACGCAAGTGTGCAAAATTTCAATAAAATCGGGCCATGGGAAGTGGGTTAAAAATTGATCGCAAGAATCCACGACAGACGACCGACCGACGACCGACCGACGACCGACCGACCGACGACCGACCGACGACCGACCGACGACCGACGACCCACGGGCAAGTGAAGTTAATATAGAGAATTTAAAAACACATACGAAGCAATGCAACCCAACAACAAAACAACTCCAATCGTAAAGCAAGCAGTACTGTCCACAGCGCACAATGCACACAGAACACAGTCATTATAGTATGAAATAATCTGATGCCGAGAAAAAAATTTGTATGGGATTTGTATTTTAATTTTTATGGGTTGTTTTATTATATTACGAATTATAAGTTTTCTTTTTAAAAATCGTACACCGTAAACGCAGCACAAAAGTGAAAGCACTAGTCGATTTCCTTAGTACGAGGCGAAAATTAAGATTGCATTTACATAAAAATAAATAAAAAATGTTATTAATTATGAATTAAAAGTAGAAGCAAATGTATTTCTGCATCTAATTATGTGCTAATTTTAACCGAAATGTGAGTACTTTGGTTTTATATCAAAAATATCATATAAAAAAAATTCCTCTCTTTCAAATTGCACCTTACCCGAAATAATACCCACGGGTAAGCTGTCAAAGTGACAGAGTTTTCGTAGTTTTCGTGGTGAACGCTCTGCAAATGGATCGCAAAAAACCGAGTAAATGAAACCATACCCTTCGATTACCGACGTGTAGCAAAGTTACAGTTTCGGTTTGTTACAAAACATTGCAAATGGCTCTGACAATCAAACCATACCATGGTTAAAATTTTCAAATGGAACGCTAAACTGAAACAAGGAGAGAGAACTCTTAACTCTATCCAGCAAATCGAAAAAAACATAAAAATACTTGTAAATGCCACAGGTCGTTATTTTTAGGTTGATTTTTTTTATGATCCGTGGAAGTCTGAAAAAGAATCCATATTTGGTTGTTTTTGTTGTAGCAGGTCCAGGTCTGTTAAACCTTCTGCTGGGTTTACGATTCTTGGTCCAGTGTGTAAAACACTCGAGTCATTTCGGTGCGTATAACCGATCGTCGTAGAAAGGTCCACATTTTGTTGGTTTCCTTGTTTAATGATGTAACTTAATTGTAAGAAGTCGTATGTACAATTGTACACACATGTTGATTACAGTTCATAATTAATGTTTAAAAATTAATTTTAAAATTTAAATTTCGTTTTGTTACATACTTTTTTATCAACAATATTTCTTTTATATTTTTATTTTCAAAAAAATGATTTCCTCATCAAACAGCAGGACGAAAATGCCAAAACCCATATTATGCATTTTATAAACATGGAAAAATAAATTTCCAATTCATACTTATAATTTGTAAAATATGCTCCTAAAGGGACTTGCGCCACTAATGTCAAAAACTACTTCCCATTGGACTTTTTGAATGTCACACAAGGATCTGTGCGCCACTCTCGTCATAAAAAGGGAATTTTTGACAGGAGCTGAATGAATGTGACAGCAACAGAAAGAAGCGCAAACACAATGCCAAAATGAAATTAGAAATCGATACTTGTTCATCAGGACTTTGCGCAGCACATGTATTATATCATTATATCGGTGATTGCAAAACAAGGACTCACCTTGGCCTATTTTGCATAAAGTGCTGTCCGCCAAATATTACCAGCATGTAAATTCCGCAATAGTAGAAGACCCATGTCCAGTTCTCAACCATCCACTTCCTAGTGCGTTGATGTATAAAATCATTTTCGAAATCGAAAATGTAGGAGTAGTTTGGCGTGACACTAATGTCCATATTGATCATGATGATGACGGGGGGGTAAAAGCGCACTCCTTGTTTTTAAAAGTTTGCAAAACTTTTTGTTATACCTTGTTATAACGGAGGTAAAATACGAATATATATCTTTTTAGGGTTGGTCACAAAGCAAAAAAAATATAATAACACACGCGACACGACACGCCGGAAGTCTGAAAAAAGTAGGAAAAAATAAATTTACCGCTGAAAACTAAACAACCCGAGAACTGAGAACGACAGGCAGCCAGACCACACTACTGCCGTACTGACGAAGTGACTCAGAGCGTTGGAGTTTTGCCTACACAAAATCTCCGGGTCTGATAGTTTGAAATGGAACTGGTTTGTTGTTGTTGTTCTAAGCACTTATTTTCCCGAATATTATGTCACTCCGAGCATCAATTAATTAAAAAACAACACTAAAATTCTAATTTCCTGGAGACCGGTTGCTTTGTCGTGATTTTCGAGAAAGATGATAAATGTAAAAACATACCATAATCAAACAGTAAAATAGTTCAACACACGGGCACACTACCGTACTCCACTCGCACAAGCACTGAATCGATAAATTAATTCACAAAACAGGAATAAACGAAAACTGCAAACACTCCAATTGGAATTGGATTTGGGTGACAGGTATGGAGTACAGCAACTGAATTAAGAAATTAAATATTCGACTAACGAAAATTTTGCGATTTTTATTGATGTTTGTTGAATTTTTCTCGTTAGCGTTTATCGGCGTTCGGCGGTCTCCGTCAGTCTGTCTCAGCAGTCGCGCTTTTATTAATTTATCTTACTTCTTTCTTTCTTGTCAACCGGTGCCAGTGCCAGCGTCTACTCTGTTCAGCTGTCAGTACTCATGGCAGAAATTTAATCAACTGTTATATTTATATACGGTTATTTTATTGTGAATAAGGGAAATTTCTTTCCTAGCATATTTACGAGAATATTGTGGGTTCTCTCTTCTTACAAATTTTCTGTAAAGAAAAGTGTTGCCGTTACAGCGTAATTATTTGAAATTTTTGTGGGTAGTTAGCTGTCATATAACAATATCTGTAAATACAAAAATTTAAATTATGTAATTTCTTGGCTTGTTTAAAGTAGATTTAAGTTAAACTTATTAATATTTTCATTACCATGCGTTCGCTTTGAGTTTTTATTTAAATTGCATTGCAATTAAAACTACAAGTTTTTTAGTAATTAAATAATATGTTTTGACATCTTCCAAATGCTAAAATCTCAAATGTTTGGAAAAGTCAAGTGTTTGGTATTTAAAGAAAACATGACGCATCATATTTTGGCTTAAAGGACCAATAATTTTTTTTCAAAATATTTTGTATTCAGAATTTTTTTTCATTTCATTTTCATTTCATTTCATTTTTCATTATTTCAAGGAAATAAATATTTTTTCAAAAGTACATGTTTTCCAAAAACTTGGGCGTAGATTAATGCGGTTCCAAAAACCTGCGACGAGTTGGGTTGGGTTGAAATTTATTTTTCTCAAATGCAAATTGGCCTCATGCGTTTCCATGTAATCATAATAGAATTTAATTGAAATTTTGTCAACCTAATACAAAATCTGACGACTACTTGCAAAATAATAAAAATCGCCATTTTGAATTTTAGCTTTACTTAACTCAGGCATTTTTGTTGAGTTCTAACTGAGCTGTTAACACGCAAACTCAACCCAATTCTTTTTCCATGAGCGCCAACCTAGGTTCAAAGTGGGTTCAATCCTCCATGAAAACAAAATATATGATAAAAAAGCAACACGTTTTTTTTTCAAAAGTTCATATTTTCCAGAATTTTTAAAGAAATTACGATAAAAATGAGAAAGAATTATAATAAAACGTACATTTTAAAAAAGAATTTAAAAAATAAATTCTAATATAAAATTAATGTTTGAGAGAAAGTTAAAATTTTAAGGGTGAAAATTAAATAACTCAATTGATTGTAATAGTCAAGCGTTTGGTATTCCAAGAAAACATGAAGTATCATATTTGGCTCAATTGACCACATAAATTTTTTTTCCAAGGCTTCCAAAAGCTATGAATAAAAAATTAATTTGTATGGTGTTGGTGTTAGATAATTCTTTTTATGTTATAACAGGTGCTCAAAGTGCCCTCGTTGGATTTGTAAGCATGCTAGAGCCCGTTTTGGGGGTGGTTGTTTGAAGGTGCCGAAATAGTAAAACGCTATGTTTATAGACCTCAAAGTTAAAAATTAGCATGGACAAGAAAACTGGAACAGGCATTGAAGAAGGCATGGAACAAGATATCAACTTCATTTAAACGCAGTTACAAAGGCTAGTATTTCTTCTAAAAATAAAGGCATTGAACAAGATGTCAACTTTATTTAAACGCAGTTACAAAGTATTTCTTCTTAAAATAAAGTCCTAACGAACTTTTTACCATTAGTATTAACAGCGCAATTTTCGTTAACATGGTCAGGGTACACCAAAGTAAGCTTTTTCTTAAATCATGTCAACATTGGAGATAGACCCTTACTGTAGAACAATGTTTTTTTAGAATATACCCAAGACTCATTTCCCAAATTTAAGTCCTTGATGAATTAAGGGGAAACCTGTATAGAAAGGTTTGAAATGTAGAAATATTAGAAAGTTAGTAGAAGGGTTTAATAATCAGTTTAAATGGAATAAAATACTACTCTAAAATGTTTACGCTGTCAAATTGTCATTTTAATTGCATCATTATCGTCACCTTTCTTTTTCTTTATTTTTGGTCGTTTTAACTTAAAATTACAATATAAAATAAATCATTAGGCATTAAAATTCACTACCAATAAAATTATATACCATTTCAAAGAAAAACAACAGCCTTCAACAAAAAGAAATTATTTTTGTTTTTATTTATTTTATTGTTATAAAGTACTTTTTAACATAATTCATAAAAATACGTTCGTTGCAAATAATAAATAATTTATAGAGCGTTAATTTAGAAAAAAAAGAGAATAATAGTTTTAGGATGAGTGCAAAATCATAAAAACAATTAATACAATTTCTATGTTTTGTAATTCTTAATAACTAGTTCCTAACTTTTAATAGCTCTTTCGATTTGCAGGGTAGAATTAAAATGTCTCTCTCTTTTGCGTTTTATTTTCAAGGTTTTGTAACCGACACTGTAACTTTGATGCCCGACGGCAATCGACAGGAAGGAGTTCGTTTACTCAGCATGATTGCCAAGAGAGACTAATTTCTCAGTTTGTTGTTCTTGTCAAATTTGGTTTGGTTTGGCGTTCTGTTTGCAAAGTATTTACCACGAAAAACCTGCCATTATGTAGCTTATCCGTGGGTATGGTTTCTGGTACTATTTTAGCAAATCGAAAGAGGCATAAGATATAAAATTACATCCCATTACTTCTACTCTTGTAAACTATTAACTACACTGTTATTATTGTGAATGAGCTATGTTTTGCGTATTCGTGGATCGTGGAATTGGAAGATAAGTTAAATAGTTTCCTTCCGTTTATGGTTTAAATCGTAACGTAAATTAAGATATTACTACTTTATTTATTTTTTGACTTGTACAGTATTTTTAAATGCTTACCCCCTTATTAATAAACACTGAATAGCAGTGTGTTAGCACTAATACATCTGTTAACTGGTAATTTTCATTAATAAATGTGAGTTAGCTTTATCAACGAGCGGATAGCTTAACTCACCGAATTTTGTGTAGCGTATTGCTACTAATCACACTTAAAAACAGACCTAAAATTAGAAATTAATATAACTATTTTAGTAGTGGGAAAGGAGAATCACAGATTTTTTTTAAAAAAAAAGCCCAGTTAGCTAACAAAAAACCATTGTGTCAGCTATCGGTTAAAAGTTACAGGATTTTTTTTGAAAATTACACATCGGGTTTGATGTTAACAGACTTAGTCGTCGTCACAGAAGTCCTACGGATGCCAAATTATCGTGCAAAATCATCTGATGTACATCGTTAAACACTTTCCGGATGTTATTCGTGTCTGTTGCAATGGTAAAATGATAGTAGCATTCGCGTGCTGAATAGTCTATGGTCATGCGGGACGTTCTTTTCACCGGCTCCTGAGTGATATCTACTAATTTCTGTTTTATGAACTTTTTCGTCCAATCACACTCGTCAAAGTAATTGCCAATTTTGGGGGACTTACGAAAATCATCATACTCTGGGAAATAATCCACAATACGTTTGCCCGCTCGAATCTTACGTTCCATAATATCTTGCTTATTCAGAAACACAATTAGTCCTGCCGAGGAGAGAAAACGATTTTGCCAAACACCCCGAAAAAGATTTAACGCTTCAGTGAGGCGATTTTGATTTGGATCCTCACGCAGGTTTTGATCGAAATCGCCGCATGATATTAGGAAAAGCACTGCTTGGATCCCTTCGAAAGCCTGAATCCATTTGTTACGTTGATCACGCTGGCCACCGACATCGAACATACGAAACTCCTGTTCGCCACCGCCCATCGATTTGGGAATCTAAAATTGAAAACAGCAATCAGGCGATGTTCCACAAAGAACCACACTTAAGGTTAGTTTACACGCACCTTTACACGAAACGAAATCTGGTGAATTCCAGTTGTAATCTTTCGACTATGCAGGATATCTTCTGTCGTCGGAATGTAGTGGTAAGCTGATATTCGCTCGAAATTGTCAAGAAAACTAAAGTAAATAAATGCCATTCTTTAATCATTCATCAATTAATAGCTATTTTATTACTTACTATTTTGTACTATCAAGGAGGGGAAATTCATTAGATCGATTGAAACAGGCTCGAATGCCTATGTCATTCCATAGGGTCATTATGTGGTCGCAGTATTCCTAAGAATCGTTGATCAAATATTTTTAATACCAAAAAATTTAATTTTATTTTAAATTTTCTTTATTTAAATCTACTTATTCTTATCAGTTGTTCGCGAAGTAATATTTTCTAAGGTCCTAATACACTTTCTTACCTCATCCATAAATTCCGGAGCTTCTTCGCCCATTGAGAGCAGATATTCGGCACTTTTTAAACTTGCTAAACTGTTGAATTGTAAACCCAAAATTGTCATCTGTGTAACCAGCTGATGCATTGAGTCATGGATATTTTGATAAATTTCTGGGATCTTATCACGCCGTTCTCTGGAAGTAGTATTGGCATAAGCACAATTAAGTACCTAATCGTAGAACAATCGTAATGTCTTTAGCTGTACTTACTCAACAGTGTACTCATTTATGTGCAGAATTCTCATTTGTTTGATGATTGTCGTTTTCCCGGACTCTGCCGTGCCCAGCAGAAGAATCTTCACAGCATTTTCAAATTGTTTGTGTATTTCCGAAAGTTTTCTATCGAATTGCTGTGAACGTATTTGTTCAACGGGTCTTGGACGTAGGCAACGTAACATTCTAGAAGTTGAGTTGAAAAAATAGATAAATTTCAAAAATTCATTTGTGCAAAAGAACAAAGAATTTCTAAGAGGAAGAGTTAACAGTTAATTTTTTTTTTCAAATGCAGACATGGGATAAAAGATGTTTGTTATAACTAGTGGGATAAGAAGGAGACCTGGCTCATCTTATTGTTCTGTTCAACAAAATCTCAAAATCAAAGACTTTAGCTACAGATAGAGATTTTTGGATTAAATTAAAAAGTAGCTGAGTTACCGGTGTTGCCCGGTCGGAAACCACGACTCCACCCCGACCCAAGCACCCGTAAACAGGCTGTTGTGCAGTCCTCTTTAACTATCTCGAGTAGCAGTCGATAACGGCCGATCTTTCAAGGTTTTCGAAATCCCAGTAACCAACACATAATATCGAAGGTGCTGGTTTAAAAGGTCAAAGGTTGTATTAGTTGTTGTATAATCATGAAAGTTATTTTCTTTGTCATGAACGGTTGCATTTTTTCGGCGATCGCATCATCATATCAAAGCGCTACCGTAGGAAACTGCATCAAGATCATCCTGGCAATCAGCGCATGAAGCTATTAGCCCGACAGAAAGTCTCCTGGCCATTACTTGACAGCGACGTCGAGAAGACAGTTCGACCTGTGTGAATTGCGCAACGAATGCGTTTTCACCGATCAAAGTTACCCAGCAGCCATTCCAGAAGCGCCATGGTTGCACGTCTACTTCGCTGGCCCAGTCAACGGCTTCTGGTATTTTGTCATCATCGGCGCCTTTTCAAAATGGCCAGAAGTCTACAAGATGCAAAGCAGGGGTTCCAAGAATTTTGAAGGCTCAGTATGTCATTATTTGAAATATTTTCTCGGTCAAGGTTTTTTCTAGTTTTCCCTGACCATGATCAATTGATTAAAGCAAAGCATTTGGACTCACGTCGTTTTAAGTTCGTGTTCATTTTCCGTATTGCTTTTATCAATGAATCGAGGAGAACTCTGAGAAAATAAATTGAAACCGGCCACAAACGTGAGGAATGAGATATATTGTAAATCATATTTCTTCTATTTTTTAATTTTAATAACGGGCTTATCACACGTTATTGCCGTGGGGCAAGTCATTTAGGAAGTTCTCCCTTGGCAATATGTTTAATTATAATATTACTTTAATTATTATAATATAATTATATATAACGGTCAGGCAGAACGGTTCATACAGATGCTGAAACAGGGACTCAAGAAGCTTGAAAATGATGGAAATCTTGCAAAATTTCCCTAAGCACTACAGCTTCACGCCGTCATACAATCTTGGATCGAAGTCACCGCATGACCTAATCACTGGACTAAAAGCAAGATCGAAGCTCGACTTGTTTATGCCGACCACTACGAAAACAACAGCAGAACGAAACCACAAGGTGGAACAGCAGTTTAAAACTCACCACGGTGCTAAAGCCCCCTCCTCCCAGACCACCACAGATTACCCCGTACCTTCCACAGACCTCCTGAAAACCTCAAACTCCCCTCAAGACCTCCCTATGTCATGTATGAAAAGTAATTTCACACGCCCATAGACGAAAGTGACTGTTTCATACACTATAACCTAGCTTCGAAAGTAGCCTTTACACACTCTAGTTACTTTATCATATAAACTTCTTTTGTTATTTACTGCAGTCACAGCGAACACACATTCTCAGAGTAATTTTACATTGCGCATAATCGATTTAGGAGAAAAACCGGTTTGGTCGTGTGAAAAATAGCGTACTTTACACGCAGAAAAGTGCTCATCGTGCTCGTTAGATTGGCGAACTCGGCTACAGCCTCGTGCTTCAAGCTTCGAACTCGCACGATAAACTCCACTTTCCTTGCTCGTTATGTAATATACAATTACCACCAGAATAAAAGCTTCACTTCGAAAAATTAAAGAGGAGAGAAAAATTAAAGAGAGAGGAGCTCGGAAAATCCTTTGTGGTAGGATTTAGGATACACGTTAACGGGCTAAACAAGCCTTGTAGGAGACCAGGACGTCCAAAATTAAGAAATACCCAACTAGATAATATTGGTTCGAAATTCTGGCTTTTAGGGATATTTTTGCTGAATGTCACAATGATCGGACGATCGTTCAAAAGAATAAAAAATTATTGTTGTATTTTGCACCATGGTTGAAATGTTAATTAAACCCTTGCAGGAAAAACCATCTCACCTTAATTTAATTGAACGCACACATTGTCCTCGGTTCATGAATTTAATCAACCCACTTAAATACGTATGAGTGTGATTTTGTCACCACAAAATGCAAAATTTTTTTGTTTAGCAGATTTCGGGTCATTCAGTGACTGTCTTTCACTTTATAAGCAAGTATGTAATATAAGGTACTTTGGGCATTATACATATTACAAAATATAACTTAATTGCGGTCGTGTTATCATGCCTTGTATTCTCATGGACGCTTGTTTCTTATTTTGTTTTTGTGATGTCGAATTATTAAATAACAAGATTGGCAATTATAAAGCGTCCTGTTGATTCTGTGTATATGTACATAACAATAATTGGTAACAGTTAGTGTTATTATTTGTTGCCTTTCTTAAAATTTGTTTCAAACCATGTTTGTGTAATACATTCATAGGTTTAAGAGGGTTTAATTGCAGATCTGTAATAAATGACAATCATTTATTCAGTTATTATTGTCTGATATATAAATGACGTACGTTTAAAATCAAAAAAGTCGTCCCAAGCGCTAGCAATATATCGTAGAGTAATTGATATATCTGAATTTAAATCGGTTAAAATCGCGAATAGTCCGATTAAGTGGGCTGATACAGCTAAACATCTTGGACATATCTTTAACCCTACACTTTCCTGGGACACACATATAAACAGTGACTTGATCTCGGTGTTCCGTACACACAGAGACAGCAAAAGCTCGGTCTATCGATCCTTTTGGTTTAAAGAGTTTTTAACAAGAGGTGTCAGAAAAGTTACCACAGGGATAACTGACTTGTGGCGGGTACTATCAACCTTTTCTATCGACAAAAACCAAGTTGATGCAGCCAATCCAGTCTTACTCTATGGATGCGAAATTGTGTGTGTCGAGATCACAACAGTAATAAAAAACTCAACGTTTTGTATAACAACATCGCTCGGTGTATTGTTTCGAGATTTTCTAAGCAGTTAAGTGTGATGTTCCTTTGTGGTGCTCATGTCAACTACTGTCCGAAAGTCAATTTTATGTTCAGGCTATTCGATTGGGGAACTCTCTGCCAATAAAACGTGGAAGAATTGGAAACACAAAAAAATTTTAAGCTGCCCTTTTTACAAATTTGGCCATTGAATAGAATAATGCTTACAAATATATTCTAAACGTACATTATTTTATTTATCATCTATTTAGATCTATTGTATCGTAGGGTGTAAATAATCTAAGAGACTTACTACCACCCTAATGAAAGATAGTATGTCCTTAGTGGCAGAGTTTCGCAGACCTGTCGACGACCATATTAATAATAATAATAATATTCGGCGCGACAGACCATTGCGGTCCAAGGCCTAGCTTCTCGCGACCATTTGTGTTGCGCATGTATGTTTTTAGACACAAATGGAAGGCCGGATTTATAAATCAAGAAAATCAATCTCTTCCTCATTCATGACATATATATGTTCAATGCCTTTTTCGCATAAATAAATCACAACCAATAGTAGATACCGACTACTAATTCTTTCTATTCTGCTATTCACTTCTCACACGTCCTAACTATTCAAATAGAAAATTTGTTTCCTTCTTCTTGCGTTGGACATCTGATCAAGAGGTTCAAGGTTTGAATCCCAGAAACCAAACCAAAAGTATTTTTCATGGTCCCACCTTTCGAGAATGTCTGACAAACGTCCGAGAGTAATAACTTGTCACAGAAAGCTTCTCAATTCGCATTTCATTATAACAACAACACGAATGGCCGTAAGAAGATAGGCCTTGGACGACAACGCTCTGTCGTGTCATATATTATTATTTAATCCCTTGAAGAGTGAGCTAATTATATTGAAGAAAAAAACTAATTGCATATATATAATATGAATACAATCATAAAAATTGCACTTTCGAATTTTTTTTTCGGCGTATGAAGTAGTTGTGTTGAGTATTTACGTAATGGTCACAATCATTTATAATTAATTCACATTTTGTAATTAATGGTAATCAATAATAAATTTTATAGACCATATGCGTCGTATATTTAAGATTTATTATGTTTAACAAAAAACAAATAACGTGAATTTTAATCGCCAGGAAGTTTGCTATTATACAAAAAACAATTGCAACTACTAATAGCGCCAACGTCATGTGCTCTGCTATAATCAAGATTTAAAATAATTGTCATTTGAAACTGAACACTTTATCAAATATTAAGCGATTCATCAATCACTTTATTTTAATTCTTATTAAATCAAAACTTTGTGTGTTAGCGATTAACTCGAGGACCGTTCATCAGGTAGAGCTGAAACTACTTCGTCTTTATACCATAACGAGCAGGTTTTGGTGATATCCTAGAAGTGACCCACACTTGAGTCAAGAGGTGACCATATAAAGGTTCTCCAAAAAATTATAATTAAATGATTTGTCGTAAATTTTCAAATAATAAAGAACACGATTGTGTGGGCCGGAAAGCTAATATTTTAAATAAAATATCATCTGGTTACATACTAGTATTTTGTTCCTGACAACTATAAAGTCTGTATTTTGATTTGTTTTGTTATTTTTTAAGGCCACATTTAAGGTCACATTTTGTTTACTTTCTTTATCTAGGAAATATTGTCTCGACTGTTGGTCCGGAACTTTATGTGAACAGAATCAAGAATTCAGAATGCTTTCAATAATTTACGCATAAGAGTAATGGTTCCAGCAATAAATCAAAGCTGTGACGTTTACTCAGTTCTCAGTACTTCTGTATAGGTCAAAGTACTCTTCTGTCAGATTAGTTCAATATTTTTGGTTATAAAGGGTGGGCAATTTAAAAGTTTGATTTAAAAAACGCTATAAAATGAGTATGAGTGAAGGTTTGAGTCCCCGATTTAAGTATGAAAAACAATTTCGTTCATGTGACTCCCTCTGGTGGGCTTACAGAAAAACTGTCTATAGTATATTACATAACGAGCGAGGAAAGTGGAGTTTATCGTGCAAGTTAGAAGCTTGAAGCACGAGGCGGTAGCCGAGTGCGCCAAGCTAACGAGCACGATGAGAACTTTTCTGCGAGTAATGTACGCTATTGTTCACACGACCAAAACCGGCTTTTCTGCTAAGCTGGTTATGCGCAATGTAAAATTTCTCTGGGAATATGTGTTCGCTGTGACTGCAGTAAATAACAAAAGTGTTTTATATGTTAAATCACTACCTAGAGTGCATAAAGGCTACTTTCGAAGTTAGGTTATAGTGTATCAAACAGTCATTTTCGTCTATGGGCGTGTGAAATAGTATATTACATAACGAGCAAGGAAAGTCGAGTTCGTCAATCTAACGAGCACGATGAGCCCTTTATCTGCGAGTCATGTACGCTATTTTTCACGCGTCCAAAACGGTTTTTCTGCCAAATCGAGAGAGAAGCAGAAATGTGAGAATGTGTGTTCGCTGATCGCTGTGACTACAGTAGATAACAAAAGACGTCTATATGCTAATATAACTAGTGTTGTTATTGGCTACTTTTGAAGCTAGTTTATA
Source organism: Nephrocerus scutellatus (assembly GCA_947095585.1). NCBI lineage: Eukaryota > Metazoa > Arthropoda > Insecta > Diptera > Pipunculidae > Nephrocerus > Nephrocerus scutellatus. The sequence continues at coordinate 28,454,897 of OX352765.1, read as the reverse complement.
GCGTATGAAACAGTCACTTTCGGCTATGGGCATGTGAAAAGAAATTAACGTGGTTACCTACAAGAAACGCATTACCCCACGGTCTTCTTCAGATTTGTCTACGTCAATCGACCGTCCATCTCGAAAGATGTACCAGTATTGACTCAATGGTTAGAGCAGGAGCTATCTTATATCCCTGTCGATCTTTAGTTCACGACTACCGGTTGAGATATGCAACCCCACAGAGAGCACATAATCGCACCAGTAACATCAGGACGTAAAACTGATGTATCAAAGAAATTGGTAACACCAGGAGCGGCTGATGTTACCAATGCTAGCGCTCTACCCGCATTTGGGTAGTAAACCGCCAGCCACTACGTAGGTCAAGCCTGGAACGATACTCTGGGTCCTCAACCAATAGTTGGCCCAGACTCAACTAATGTTGAGATCATTTAATAATCTAGCCACTTGACGAATACGAAAGTTAATCTCTCCAATAGAGAATTCGACTCTTGCAAGTACCAGCGGTGACAACGCGCTATCTGGTAGCGTGGAGCTAGCTGTGAAATGTAAAGCAACCATTCTATAGAGCTGACAGTTGGAATGTCATTGTGAATGAGCGTTGGAATTGAAGACGAGGCAGTATTTTTAATTCGTTTCATGAATGACCAAAAATGTTTACTTCCTTTGAAATATTTTTTCTCTCAGTTTCTGGTTTTTTTTCCACAGTGAGTTTTCTTTATTTAACCGAAAGCATACTTCCTCTTTGCAGCTTAAATCATACCAAGCATTTTCTTTCGGCAAATAATTCAACATCCTTTTCTTGCGGTGTTGTTAAGCCTGAATGGCGAAGTTAACTAGAATTGGCTTTGAGCCAAATGAAATTAAATTCAGCGAACAATGGTTGTATTGTGCTTGAGTTTGATAAGCTACATCACTACGTACAAAGATTGCGAGGCCGCGGTCAGGAGAAACTACTGGCATCAAGTTGTAACCAGACTCAACTAACCTCCAAGGAGGTCAACCTCATCTGTGGGCGGAATCAACTACCGTAGTACCAATGCGACCTTGGTGAGATCGAACATCAAAGGCCTCAGCTCGTTCAGTATTAGTGCCTGGGCAAAGCAAAGCTAACCCTGGCAGCATATCATCCGGAGCCTCGACCCCAATCATTTGTCACTATGATAGTATGCTATCCTAGGCCGCTTAGGATAGAAACTATCCCAGGCACATCACAGTAATGAAGGTGTACGACTAGGCTTCTGCCGAGTTTTACCAAGTATTAAACCCATCAATAAAGTATGATACAGCGGTCCCCTCGGGGAAGCTGGCCTTACAGTAAGCCACCCTGTGAGTCCAGTTTTAAAGAACTTTTTCGATCATTTCGGCGCCTATCTCGCGAATACCAACCTTATTTTTTAAAGCTGGAAATGTCTCTGGATTATCCGCATAACAACTATCCTTAGGGGCACCCTAAAGGAAAAATACCTTCGCCATCAAATCGGGATTATTCGGTTGCCAAATTTGGTGCGCAAGAAATTGATGGTCGGTCGGCTTGTATGGCATGTGGCGCCATCTTGTCCACATTCATGGTGTGGATTTGAGGCCAAAATAAAACCCATAAAAATTAAAATTGTTTGTGTAAATTCTCTAATTGATACACAATGTGCAATGATTGAATGAAATCGGATAACATTTAAAAAAAAATTTTTGGGAGCCTCCTTATCCTGATCACTCCAAAAAAATTTACAAAAAGTCTTTCCATCGGAGATACATAAAAAAAACAACTTTTTTTTTATAAAATTCGTGGGTGGGTGCCCCCTGACCCCGGGGCCCGATCACTACCAAATATTTACAAAAAGTGTTGTCCATCGGAGATACACATGTGTATAAAATTTGAAGAAAATCAGGTTATTTTTTTTAAAAATGTTTATGTGGTCCCACGAACCCGGGGCCCGGGGTCTCCAAATTTTGTCAAAAATTTTGGTGGTCTAGGTCGTGGGCCCCATAAAAATTTGTCAAAAAAATTAACCCGATTTTCTTCAAATTTTATACACCTCTCCGATGGACAAAATTTTTTGTAAAGTTGTTGGAGTGACAGGGCCATGAGACCTGTGTGTTGTCCATGTAAATTTTTTAAAAATTAGCCCGGTTTTCTTCAAATTTTAACACATACCTATCAGAGAATTTACATGAAAAATTTTGTTTTTTTTTAAAGTGAATTTTTCTAGGTGGTTTGATGGATGTTAAGGGGTTAAATGATATCATATAAAAGGCAATAAAAATACCTTCGGTCTTAAAAAATCCAATCCATCCCCCCTCGACAGAGTTAGAGCCAAAAAATGACTTTCACATTAAAGTTCAGCAAGGGGCATATTTAAAAGTGGGCGGGCCTAAATTTTGGTACTAACTTAAAGGTGAAAATTACTTCTACACAGCCGTACTTTTTTTTGAGTTATTTTTGGAAAAATGCATTTTTCTAATTGGTTTGATGGATGTTAGGGCTTAAGGGTATCACGCATTTGCGTGTGAAAACATCGTACATTACTCGCTGACAAGAGCTTATCCACATTCCACATTCCAAGCTCGTTATGTTATATACCATTATCACTTCACAGAACGGGAATCGAACCCCTGCTGATGATGCGAATACCTTTCATTGTAGAGTTGGTTCCTTTCAAACAAAACATCGATATGAAATGAATATATTCACTCAATCCACCATCTCACTCAATCCAGCTGTGCAGTACCTACTTAATCTAACTCACTATAAATGAATGGTTGGAATTTCCTCTTATTACAGTAGAGGTGTGAAATAAAGTCCAAATTTATTCGTATTCGTTTTCTGTATACTAATTGCCCATGTCACTCGCTCGCTCGCAAAAATACTAGAATATTTTTCGTTGTAACACAATTTACATTAAATTAAATAATACAAACTAGGCGCCGGTTTATTCGGATAACAGATAATACATAAAACCAAGGAGAAGCAGAATCAGAAAGAGAACGACGCTAAATTTAAGTACAGATAATATAATTTGAGGCAAATTGATTTTTATAGATCGGGCACGTTTCATCTAATTATTTGTACTTGATACGTTTGATAAGTTCTATGTTCCATTTCAGTAATCAGTACTTGAGTGCAGATTTTATATGGAATTCAAATTTTAGACGTCAAACTGAAATATACTATTCATATAAAATATCAAGTGAACACTAGATGTTATATGGAAGTTAAATTTGAGATTTGTGTATGGGACTAATTCAGTCAAACCTAACCATATGCTTAAGATATCTAGGTATTATCTATTTTTAAATTCTCTTTATTAATTTCGCTTGCCGGTGACACGTAAGTTTGACGGTCGGTCGGTTTGTCGGTCGATCGGTTTGTCGTGGAATCTTGCGATGAATTTTTAACCCACTTCCCAAAGCCCGATTTTATAGAAATTTTTCACATATGTGTTTTTCCTGTTAGAGAATTTAAATTAAAAATTTTAATTTTTATGAGTTGTTTTTTTATATATACATATATTTAGTGGTTAAAATGGTTGTTGGTATGCAATTTTGCTAAGAGCCAACTTTACTATTAAAGTCCCCTTCAACTTTGGTGGCTGGTAAGGCCCCTTTTAGTATTTTTCAACTGTACACCATATACGACTTCGATTATCATAATAATTATTTTCGGGTATTTACCTCAATAAATCAATTTAGGACTTTCTAATAATCTAATAATCTGTCGCTCTTTTATAGCCCTAAAAACACTAATACTTTTATACTCGTAGTTCTGGATGTACAATACTGCTTATGTGTATAGAATGGCACTGGTCTGTTTGTTGTCAGTAGGTGATAAAAAAAGTAACCATTGGAACAGAGAACACAGAACACTGTCGGCAATGATAAGTGAGTGAGTGATATGAACATTTATTTTTTTTTATTGCTCGCAAGGTCGATCAATTCTGATTGTTGCGTGTGTGCGTGAGTCACAGAAAGAGAGAGAATTGCGAATCGAAATGTATGCAATTTTCTTGATTGAGACCCTTTTTCAACAATTATTAACAATTTATTGAATTTCATTGGTTATTACCTGGGAACGGATTTTGCACTGAATGGTACATAATTATTTATATCGATTAATATTCGACGACAATTTTGTTTAACATTGGCCTGTGATATGAGAAATAAGTTACATAAGGCATAATGTCAACATAATGTGTCTAGTGAACGTTTTATCTATACCGGTGTTGCCTAGTGATGTCGGTTCTGCTGGCACGTAGTTATCTATCTCTCAGTTCGGAGATGTCTTCGACAGATATGTGGGTGCTATCTTTACTCGATATGTCCATTGGTACAGGTACAACAGCGGTAGAGGTGGTCGCGCAGTCAGGGTAGTTCACTGAGCGTGCGACGCTTCCGAACCAGTCTCGCTCGCACGAGTGGCGTGGCTTATAGCCTCCTCTTTCCAACGATAGGCGTGATTTATATTTTCGGCTCAGTCTTGAAGGGGTGTGATTGAGATATTGTATTTTAATATGTTTTTATAGGCTTTACTTTACATTTTAACATATGTATATAAATATTGTCCAAATTACTTTTTTTGCTTGAATCGATAGATCTACATAAATAAACTTTATTCATAAACGGACGCTAGCACGTCTGAGTCTTGAGCTCACTGAATAGAAAGGTGCGAAAGCACCGGTTTTCTCCAATCTGCGCGGTTCACCTTCCCAGCCAACCCGCCCGTCAGCGACGCAAACTAATAGTTAGGGAATTATTAAGGCAAGACCATATAGACCTTTTCATTACGCTATTTTTGTTCGTGTACACCCATGTTTCGAGTTGAGTTGAAATACGTTTCACGTCAAAAAAGGCAAAGTAAACAAACTCCGTTCCTAGGTTATGTCGGACGACAAACACATTAGCCTTTCAATCTATTTTATCATTTTTACTGCAATCATTTTTTGTATTTTGTATTCTGTATCAGGATTTCAATAAATGAAAATTTTAAAATTTGTGAAGACTTTATTGGTATATACTCGTGGGCTTTAGCTGCGCAACGAGTAATGCAAATGGTTTAAAGTGTATCTTTCTATCGATTTATATGTCATTCTGTCACGCTTATTTCATTCTCTTTTTTTATAAAACGAATACCTATACATATTTTTTCAATTACAAATTGAATTAAATTGCCTGATACGCGTTTGCTTTGTTATTGTTTTTCAGTGAACACAGTGCGTTTTTTTAAATGTGACTAAGCCTATAAGCAGATGTTTTACCAAAGTAATAAACCAATAAATCGCGCATGAGTACAATATTTGTGACATTTGTTGTTTAAAAAGTGTCGATGTATTGATTTTTTGTTTTTGGTTTATGGAATATTAAATGGTATTTAACGGAAAGATATTCAACACGGAATTTCAATTACGTTTTGATGAAGAGTTCATCCTTCCGCACATGGTTCAGGGACATGGTCACGTCAAAAGTTTTCACTATTAATGTTCCAGCTGATGTTTTTCTATATCTCTCTCGTACACTTGGTTACGCCCATATGAATACGTCCATATACTTTTTTTTAAAACTTTGAATGTGTTTGAACAAGAACCCACTATATTTGGTTTGTTTCCATTTATTTTTCATATAATGGGATAATCCTTTAAAAATTTCATTGGTTATGCCCCTCACGCACAAGGTGGTTTCAAAACTGTGATGAAATATCATTAGCAGGGAACGAATTTTGTTGACGTTGAAAATTAGGTTAGGTAAGGTTTGGTGGCTGCTATTGCACACTTAGACCGTTTACGGTCCATTGTGGTACCACAAGATCAAAGACTTTCCCCTTTTCCCACAAAGCCCATTTAGTGTTTTTTATGAATTTTCGAATGTCTCTGTTAATCTGTTAAATGTGTGATATCCCAAATGTTTCAGTCTTCTGCAAGAGCCCTTCTTGTACACAGGAGGAGGGATACTGTTTCTTCCTCTTCCTGCATACTAAGCGGATGTTGAAATACTCATTTATCTCGTTGAAAGATGTATGGCAGCTTATCGCTACCCCCGACATCAATGAGATTGCATCTAGCGATTTGATTGCCGCCTGACTGTCTACATAAATTACGATATCGGTTACCGATACTATATTATGTTTTAGCCAGGTCACTGCTTCCTCAATCGCTGTCACCTCAGCCTGATTTACGCCGCAATGGTCCGAGAGAGTTTCAAGAGTTTCTTGTTGCGAGCCATCACTCCATTGCTCCCTGGAGGGGTAGATGTCCCGAAAACCCTTGTTGAAGCATAACACCGGCAGTGTGTAGTCTAAGTCGTAGTCATAGCCACTGACAGTCGCGCACCGTATTGGTTACTCTCTGCCTGCCGTATATATCTACAGGAGTTAGGTGCAACCTTGCTTCTCGGGCGCGTTTAGGTAAGGCAAAGCAAAGGCAAAATTTGACGGCAAAAAAGCATTTGTTAAAAAAGTGTCTTTAAGCTTTATAATAGCACTGTAAGAAACGATAAGAATTTTGATGTTTTCTTACAAAAATTGCCAGCGATTGTCGCTAAGAAAAAAACGAGCTGAAGGATCTCTCCATAGGGACACAGACGAATGTAACCCACTTAAGTGGTTCACAAAAAAGTGGTTCAAAAGTACAGTCAATATAATAAAAAATAATGATTGCTATGTAGTCCTTTGTCAGTTTGTATGATGTTAGGTCATTAGAAAACATGATATAAGTCTTCTTGACTAATTGCTTCGATTCTCAAATCTACAAAATTCCTCATTCACTTTTTGAACAGAATTTCTCTCCAAAAAAGCATATTCCTACCAAGGTTGTCACTCGTACGTATTAGACTTTTCATTTGAATGCTATGTGCATTAGGAGCCCAATTGTCCAGCAAAACAACACTGAGGCAACCGATGGATGACATCGCAAGAAACTCGCTCGAAAACGAACGAATACCTGGCTGACCAAGACAGAAGTGTACAAGAGCAGTTCCCAATGAAGCCAGAACCGAAAGACGTAAGTGGATGTAAGTGCGAGCTCTGACACAGAATATGATAATATGGATGGCGGCTTTTTGTTAATGCCCTCTACTATCCAGTGGAGTAAAGGCCAAGATGATAATGATGATGATGATGATGTGCTTTAGAAGATTTTTGTTGGCCCGTAAGCCGCTGATCCGCTCAACATTCTTAAAGTTATAGAAAAGCTTAAATTTAAATCATCAAATATTTTTTAAACAATTACAAGAGTGTTCATCTTTTTTAATTTTTACGTGAAAATCATGTTTATTATTTAGTCCAGACCAAACAGACCTAATGTCAACTATCAGAAAAAGTATATTAGTGCCGTCGGTAGATTGGCTGTTACATAGTTGCAACTTGCACGTAATAAAATGTGTCTATACATTTTCTGTACTTCACAAGCTTACTTCTACTACCACTGACAGCACAAAACAAAACTTATTGTGGCTTTAAGTTGACGAGTTGGCTTTGTATAAATGTTGCAGTTACCCGTAACAACAGCAGTACGAGGCATGCTTTTTTCGAGCTTTGTGTTTTTGTCTGTTAATAATTTTTTTTTGTTTTTTTTGTTCACACTCCTTTTGAGTATTTTCCAGGCAGTGGAATGGCTATGGGAAAGTGGCGCGATGGCAACTGGATTAATATTGTAATAAAAAATATTGCTGAAGACTTTTAGAGTATAATTAATAACGTTCTCATAGTTATCATCTTTATGATACTTATCATTCTATATGAACATAACAGCTTGGTAGTTACAGTGGAAAATAATGATAGCGGTTTAAGTAGAGCAATAAACTCTCGTCCATTTAGTCCACTCTACAAGTTAATTTAGATAAACTTGCTTACACAGACTTAAGAATATTGTTATCATCGGTAGCACTCCAAAGGGTTTTACATTGCATTAGTTGGATGGAACATTTAAAAACAAGTTTATATAATTTTTAAGGAGAATAATGCTCAACAGTTTGCTTTCCCAAGATAAGGATAGGTTAGGTTGCAGCTACTGCTTGGCCACACTGAGAGCGACGATCAGAATATTTGTCTACTTTCTCCCATCAAAAAAACCATTTGGATCTTTTTATAAAGCGTGAAATAGTAGAAACAGTAGTTTTTATTTTCGGATCTGAGAGGTTTTCCATTCTGTGTTCAGCCAAATATTTGAACCTTTAGTGTGCTAATGACAAACAGTAGCCATTAATTATTCTAGACCCAGCCTTCTTGCATGTTTCTCAAAAAGACAGTGTCCTGCAAGTATCCCAACTCCCTACGGCAGCTCTCAAGTCAGTTCTTTTTTGGGACATCCATATACTGGAGCAACAAACTTATGTTACATGTGGGAGTCTTTGTCCGCTTCTCATTTTCCTATGCTTCCGAAAAATTACAAAGGGCCAATTCAGGCGTCGTAATAGGCATCCCCACACCTTCCCTTTCCGGTATCAGCTGATTGCTTGCCGCAATTCTACTCAATGTTTAAGTGATCCATACAATATGGATATTGAAATTCTTTCCCATATAGATGAGATGAAAGAGTGACAGCCCAACGCCACGCTTGTGATTGCCAATGTTCATCCAGTGCTGACCTATGTTTAAAGTTTCAAACCTCTAGCTCAATGGGAAATTAGTTTAAAATTAATTACAAAATTCCACCCGAACAGACAGACATACACGAAATCGAGCTATATAAAAAGTTTTAATAATTAAGTGTCTGGAAACATATTTTCAACTTAACAACAAAAAGAGCTTAAAAAATTTACATCGACTTTCGGATGTGTCACCAGTGTTCCAACCAACGTTGCACTCAGAATTGAATCGCAGATTTCAAGAGTAAAATACTCATGGTGCGCTTGGAACGATATCGGATGCTAAGTGCAAATATATGCACTTTCAAGACCCTACTGCCTGTGGAAGAGCAATTCAGAGATTGAACGGCGAACGGACTAGTCAAACAAGATTTACCTATGTCGAGCAGTGATTCGAAAGTGGATGAAAGACAAGCAGATTACGATTTCTGAAAACATCACAAGGAACTTGTCTTCAATTAGAAACGGAGAATGATAAACACTAAGAGTTATATGGTGTCTATTTATTTATCTTCCCCGGTTTCTTATTTAAAATCTAACTCACTTGAAGAGTGGGAAGATATGAAGGCAACGTTTACAAACAAACAGTAATATTTTTGGTGGTTGTTACTTCCTCTGTACCTTGTGAAAGGTTGCAACGAAGCATTTGGCCCAGCCAAATTACTTCATCACAACCGTACAGCTAAGAGCGGAGCTAGGCTACCGACTACCATCCGAATGACTTTTTTAAAGAAAAAATCACATAAATGTGAATATAAAACCGACGAATAGTGCTATATACATCGGAAGCGAAATTGTCGAATGAGTAAGACTGCCGACTACCGTCTGAACATCTTTCCAAGTATGAGTTCAAGCCGTCCCACCTAAGGAAATGGTTTTTTGTAGGAAACACACATATCCCCGTGGAATATCAGGGCGGTTTAGATTGGGAATTAAAATCTAATAAGGATAATACCAATCAACAAACAACAACGAGTGCATAAAATGTTAATTTTTAAAAAAGCCACCGTAATTCCCAATCGGTCTTTGAACAATCCTGACTACAGTAATATACCGCATCAGTGGCTCCCTCTTTCGAAACTTAGTTTCCAACAAATTCACATTGATCTTTCGATCCTATTTTTGACTTTAACATATTTTCCTGGGTTAATGGAGTTGTAGCGTACGCCTTCGCCATTAATGTCAGTGCAGACTTTTCGTCCAAATCGCCTACTGCAAGCTTAAAGGGCCAACTATAATGAGCTGCCGTCGGCTTATTCTCACGACAAAACCGAACGAAAAGCTTAGCTAATTTCTCTAATTCTCTAATTTCCCATAATGAACTTTAGCAACTACTTGCATTTCACACAATTTTTCTCAGTTGTCAAATTTCCACACCGAATGTCTTACTTCACTGACACCTTGCTTAATCCCACGTAAGTTAACGAATATTTGACGAAACCGACCAAATTCTCAATATGGTCATAGCATACGAATTGCCAGTAATGAGTCGTTCACATCAGCTGAATTAATCCAACTCAAGTACATTATACTTGGCCCTTTACTCAACAGTAGTCATTCCAGCAAATAAATACAACACTAGCCTTTTGCTAAAGTAGTCTGGTGGAGTCGTAGCGTATGCCTTCTACAGTAGTACAATGGACTACTCCGAACCCCTTCCGTGCTAAGTACACGGACATACCGAACCACATTACCTTTTGGGATATCCCATTATATGGAATAGGATATGATATTCTTTCTACATTTTACAAAACTTGAAGCACAGATAATATAAAGGGTGTTTTTTAAGGAGGTTTGTTTTTCCGATAGATGTCGTTTTATTTTATGACAGTTGTTTTGACAGCTCAAAGTGGCATTTCTACTCAGTATTGTTTGGCAAATCATTATGAATAGGTTAACTTCAGAACAACGTTTTCAAATCGTGGAAATTTATTTTCAAAATCAGTGTTCAATTAAAAATGTTTATAGAGCACTTCGTGAATTTTATGGTGCACATAATCGTCCGTCAGAGACCACCATAAAGAACGTAATTACCAAATTTCGGTCTACATTCACTCTTTTGGATGCCAAGCCGCCGACACCGACCGAGAATGAGAAGAGTTCGTACAGAAGAAAATATTGCTGTCGTTGAGGCCAGTGTCGAAGAAAACGACAATTTATCGATTCGTCGTCGTGCTCAGCAAATTGGACTTTGTCCATCGACTTTATGGAAAATTTTACGTAAAGATTTGGGTTTGGTGCCATACAAAATTCAATTGGTGCAAGAATTAAAGCCACACGACCATCGTTTGCGCCGTGAATTCAGTGATTGGTCGTTAAATCAATTGAACGAAGATCCATTTTTTTACCGTAAAATTCTCTTCAGTGATGAGGCGCATTTTTTGTTAAATGGATACGTCAACAAACAAAATTGTCGCATTTGGAGCAAAGATAATCCACACGCCGTTCAAGAATTACCAATGCATCCTGATAAATGTACTGTTTGGTGCGGTCTATGGGCTGGTGGGATCATCGGTCCATATTTCTTTAAAAATGAGGAAGGACGACGCGTTACCGTGAATGGAAATCGATACAGAACCATGTTAAATGAGTTTTTGTTGTCAAATCTTGAAGATATGGATATGGATGAAATGTGGTTTCAACAAGATGGTGCCACTTGCCATACAGCACGTGAAACAATCGACTTATTGAAAGAAACTTTCAACGACAACATTATTTCGAGAAATGGTCCGGTGAAATGGCCTCCGCGTTCGTGCGATTTGACGCCACTCGATTACTTTTTGTGGGGATACGTGAAGTCATTGGTTTATGTGGATAAACCTCAATCGATTGACGCTTTGGAAACCAATATTCAACGTGTCATTGCTGACATACGCCCTCAAATGCTTGAAAAAGTGCTGGAAAATTGGACCTCCAGAATGACATTTGTGAAAAATAGTCGTGGTAGCCATATGCCAGAAATTGTGTTTAAATGTTAAATGCCAAAAAATTATCTACCAAATTTCATAATTTTATATGTGTTTTATTCAAAAAAAAAATCGGCAACCTCTTAAAAAAACACCCGTTAATATTTGTTATCTTTGCCCGATGAATAGCGCACGAGCGTTTATTATCATTATCCTTGTCTCAAAAAAAGGCGCAAAATCTCTCTCCATCGGTTATGTTTTCCGGAGCTTTAATAGACGAATTTTTTCAAATTTTGATTGTGAATCGTTCTCCTCTTTCACTTTCTAGAACAATAACTCCGCGTAAGATTTTTCTCTGTATGAATTCATAGATCAGTAGCTTGAATGTTATGATAAAATTCCTAGATTTCAAGAGTTTGGAGTACGAGATCAGTTCGATGATCCTGTACTCCGAAAGCTCTTTTTTTAATCATCAAAGATTACAGTACGTTCACAAAGCAGAGTTTAGATCCTGCTAGGGCCTTACATTAGAAAAAATACTGAATAAAAGTAAACTTATATTGCGCTATAAACATATATACTGCGCAAGCTATCCTAATCAGATCAAGCTCAAAAATGCACAGTATGGCATCACTGTTAAGCAGAATTTTTTGATGGGCACTGTTCCTTTTTCACTTTTCATACTTGTAGCTCTTGCAAACGGTGTAAGATGGAATACCCATCAGTTTAGCTGCATTGGCCGTTGGCCAGTGTTATGCTATGGCAATAAGCTTTGTTCGATTAAAACATATTACGGATGGAGCCAGGGAGGCCAAGCTCGGACACCGGTTGAAGAGCCAAATGTGATGATGAAGGATTGCCCCGCAGACACCCATGCCTGATCTTCTGCCCAGTAACATTCATTTTGGTGTACTCCCTTCTTTCTTATGTAAGTTTTTTTATGTTGGTAATAGTGGAAACCGTTTGACTACAAAAAAATTAACTTACCGAAGTTTCATTATTGCAAAAAAGTGGTTTGTTTTGATTGAATTGGACGTTTGAGTAGTAGCTACTGTTGTTATTGTCTAACAATACACTTAATGTTAATTATATAACAATTTGTTATTTATTATTGCTGGCCGTTTGTAACACTTTAGGTGGCACTTAAACACTTTTCAGCACAAATTGATTTAGCAAATCACTGCATAGTCCCAACAAGTTTATTCACTTGGAACGGCATTTTAAGACACCCTTCAAAATTTAGTTGCTGTCTTAATGTAATTCTGCATATATGTTAATTACGAACAAAGATGTACTTAATGATTTCTCGTTTTGTGCTTTTAAGCAAAGATTGTGGCACTTTTAAACTCGTTCTATGAAAACGTTTTCAAAAAACATCGCTTGATTAGTGATTTTTTGTTCTTCAAATATGTATCACGTCCGCGTACATCTGCCTTGAAATTGCTTCACTTCACTGGAAGTCAAAAACGATTGAATGTTCGATTAAATAAATAAATCTGACGTGTGCACGGTACACACGGTATACCAGTGCCGGCACAGACATCAATTTATTCTTGCTCCAAGATAAGATTAATAAATGTTTGACGAATTGACTTGTTTCTCTTTTGTCCGTGACAAGTACATATTGTTGTTTCCTCTTATCAGTGGAGTGTGATATATGACAGGTATATTCAGTTGAGTTTCGTTTGATAATTTTCATATATGTACATATATACACCTACTCGTACATGGTAGAAAGTATGGAATACATACAAAGAACTTACTTTGGTATTTTTTTATAATGCGAATTGAGTATGACTCTAATGGTTTACCAAAAAAAAAAGGAATAATGATAAAATGCCAATGAAATTTCCCAAGTTTATCAACCTGATCGGCGAGCAGTCCATCACTGCTGCAGAATGCTGAGGACTCTTTAAAGCCAAAAATCACATGCTGGATTATAGGTGTGGGCAATTGATTAACCATTGATTAGTAGTAGATACGATTGCCTTAGATATAGGCAAGTGCTGAGCGTATCGCTCCGTATAACCGTCGATAAATATTTAATCAAAATATGCATCTGAAGCTCTAATAAATATTTGACCAAGTGATCCCGCTACATGCCTGCTCTAGCTAGATCGTATTAAGAAGCCTTTTCTACATTTTAAACAACTTTGCTAGTATTAAAGATAAGGGTTGTTCCTCTTTAACCTAGTTTTTAATGTTTGACTAGTTATTTCTAGCTTAGTAATCTTTAAAACTGAAAAATTAAATAACAATTCAAGATTAATTGTTAATAAGTGTCATTTAGGACTAGAAAGAGATATATTACGTAACGTAAATAAAGTCACCATTAGTTGAAGTCAATTTTGATATTGATATTTCTGAGCTATTTGGACATCAAGTTATTTTGTGCTGTGGAACCAATTTCAAAAATGAAATTTCATTCATTTCACCGCATAAGTGCTTGTGTTATCCAAGGCTCGGTTTTGCCTCCGACACTCTTTTTTATTTTATATTTTAATCAATGATATGATATGATATATATTATTACGAAATTAAGGCTTTCGAGTTCGTAAAGGATTTTGCAAATATGTAAAACACAATACAAGTTTATTAAATTACGTATTACAACTTTATTTAAAAAAAACTAAAAGAATAACAAAGGTTTACAAATTAAACTAGTGATTATCTTCTATGCACAAAAAATACTTGACTTGACTGGTTGAATTCCAAGTAACTAATCATCTCCTGCGCCAAAAACGCCGCATATTTATAGTAAATCAAAAGCTTGGCAAAGGTTCTTGTCTTTTCTATTGTTTTCCATTCGAATAACCTGCGCTTGATAACTCACAACTAATCCATCCATTACAAAACTTCTAAAAATAAATTCTATGTACGTATAAGCATTTGTGGGCGTCGTGGCTCAGTGGAAATGCGCACGGCTATTGAGCAGGAGTTTCGTGGTTCTAATCCCAGTAACACGAAAAGTATTTTTCACGATATTTCTCCGAGAGTAAGAACTTGTCACGGAAAGCTTCTAAATTCGCCATTCGGATCCGGCCTTAAATTGTAGGTCCCTTCCATTTGTGTCCAAAAATATACATGCGCAACACAAATGGTCGCGAGAAGCTAGGCCTTGGACCGCAATGGTCTGTCGCGCCGAATATTATTATTATTATAAGCATTTAAAGAAATCACGCGTTCAACAGTCATTCACAATTGATAATCAATATTACTTATTTTTGTAGCGGATGGCGCTGTGAACATTTTTTTTATTCAATTGCAATTCAATGCCTATTTTTGGACCAGTGCGATTTATCTAAGGATTCGTATTCCATTCATCGAAGAACGCCCTGTTACAATATCGTAACACAATATGTTGATGACAACCGCCACTACCATACCCGTCAATGGGTAGCAAAGTTTAAGTATCAGTTACAAAACTCTGCAAATGGAACACCAAAGTGCACCATACGCCAGGTACAGTTTGCAAATGGAACGTCAAACTTAAACCATGAGAGAGAAATCTTAACTTTACCCAGCAAATGGAAAGAGACATTAATGCGCTTAAGTTGGGTATCTTAAAGAAGAAGAGAAATTAGCCAAGCATTTCGTTCTGAAAACTAAAAAATTCTCGCAATTCTCGGTATGTGCGACATCGCCAAATATGCTGCAAAATGTTAGTTGTTCTTATGCTACACGTCCGTCGACGTTCCTCGTCTTCTGTGTTTTGTCGCGATCAACGCTTACTCCAGTAATTGCCTATCTTTCACTTACCTACACCACAACGGTTGGTTTGACAAATAATCAACATCATCATTTAGCTCTACACCCGTCGTTCGGTCCTGGTCCTTCCGAAAAAAATCTCTTCACCGGTCCCGATTTAAAGTCGATGTAATCCAGTTTGGCGTCCATAAACTCCAGGCTTCTTGGTCTATGCCATCCTTTTAGCGTAGGCTTTTGGCTGGCCACACTGTCGTGTCCCATATCTCACCGATGTTTAAGGCTTCTTAAAGCATCTGTTCTGGCTGTTATTTACAAGGGTGTTATTTATATGTCCTAAAATTGCGTACAATAACTATAATATCTGAGTTCTAGAGTTAAATCGCAAGATCTGGCCGGCCAATTGACCTTCGACTGTTAAATACTGTCGACGTTGCAAATAATCAGTCGGTTAGCTCTTGGATTAATTGCGATGATCACGTAAATCCTTTACCATTATTCGTTGCAGAGACCTTCAGGAAATGTAGTGAACGATGTCCAATGTTCCCCTTTTTTCTGCGAAGCTTGCATCAATACTAAAGATACTATAAGCTGACCTTACACTACGTTGATATATGTACATGAGGAGTTGCATTCATCAGCGAACCGGTTTCCTGAAATTTCTTGATTATACGCCGGACAGATGAGTCATTTGTTAGACTTATCTGACCAGAAATTACATTTCATCAAAGAATATTTAGGAATATTAATGCGTTGCTTTTTCGTATAGCGTTCCACATTGAATATGTCAATGTGACATCAAAAACAAACCAGAGCTAGCAACCGAAAACAAAAAATGTCACGAAGATTAAATTCGACTTTCCATCTGGAACACCCTTTAGATAAATGCTTGTTTTAACTTCCCTTGAATTAAGTTTTTTTTTTAGTAGGAGCTAAGTAAATAATAATAGTAATAATATTCGGTGCGACAGACCTTCGCGGTCCAAGGCCTAGCTTCTCGTGACCATTTGTGTTCTGCATGTATATGTTTGCACCCAAATAGATTTAATTCCGTATTCGAATGGCGAATTGAGAAGCTTTCGTGAAAAGTTATTACTCTCGATAGTTTGTCAGACAGTCGCAAGAGGTGGGACACCGTGAATAATACTTTTGTTGTAACTGGGATTCGAACTTCCTGCTCAGAAGCTATGCACTTATCCAGTGAGCCACGGTCCCCGGAGCTAAGTAAATAGCTTAATTTATATCGGGGTATATCCTGGTTGCCAGTCCAGCTTAACCTACATTGCACCCAACATCAGAATAACATAAAAGTCACTTCACATAATATTTTTTATATAGCTTCTTGTTAATTGTACTGTTATTAGTTATTAATAATAATAATTGTAATCAGTACTTCACCTGTAATTACCAACCCAAATACGTGTCTTGAACATTAAAAACAACAACATTTGGCTCATTTTATCGCTCACTCACACACGCCCATCACACGTACATCTCGTCGGTGGAATTCGCAATGTGTCTAACTCCATTTTTACACGAAATTTGTTTTTTTTACAGCAATCTACGGATATTCATATCTGCTCAAAATATGTGTACTGGCCGGCATTGTACAATCCTGAAGTACTCTCGTATACGCATTCCTCTAAAAACCTAGCACAAAGCTAGACTAATATTGGTACGCTAGTTTACTAGCTAGGGTAAAAACCGTAAACACTTGTCGTTTTTGTGTTGTTGCTGCACAGCCACATAACCGAACGGGGTTTGTATACGAGTAAGTCCGATGTTATCATCACATCTATCATCTATCTATGAGTATTTTATTTATCAGAAAGTGGTGGTTTTAATTTTGCTGTTTTCGCTATCATTACCTGGTATCTGTCTGTACATCGATCAATGCAATTAAGTTCCAAACAACAAATCAATAAACTACATAATATTATTTTCTTGTATGTATTTATACAATTTTTGCTTAGTAAAATTGGTCATAAGTTCTGTTTCTGAGCTCCTATTAAGTTTCGGTTTAATGTTTGATCTGGCACCAATTAACCTTATTGATTGTTAAACGCAATTCCCTTCCTTATCGGCAGCCCTTTCTAACTTATTGTAATACACCTGTGATAGACTACAGTACTTCTAACTTCTTTACAACGTGTCGGTGTTAAGCCTCAACTATAATGGACAGCAGTTGGCTTATTCTTATGTTAAAACCGAGCGAAAAGCTTGGCTAACTTCTCTCTTCTTTAACCATAATGAGCTTAAGTA
This sequence comes from Nephrocerus scutellatus, assembly GCA_947095585.1. Lineage (NCBI taxonomy): Eukaryota > Metazoa > Arthropoda > Insecta > Diptera > Pipunculidae > Nephrocerus > Nephrocerus scutellatus. The sequence continues at coordinate 28,437,450 of OX352765.1, read as the reverse complement.
ACCGCTTGGTTGTTTTGGATTGTATGCTGTCATTCGCAATAGCTTTCAAATTTCTGTACCAAATGTCTCACTTCTTAAGCGTCAACTATAAAGGACTTAAGTGGGATTAACTTAGCTGATGTGAACTACCCATTAGATGCAAATCGTATGCTGTGTAATGTTATTTTAGTAGGCATTGTAAAGGGTTATCCATTACGCGGTTTCAAAAGTATAGGGCTGGAATTCGACATCTGTCAAACTAAGTTGTTAAAACAATTTTTTTTTCAGTTGAAAGTCTGACATTTATGAAAATGGATCGCTTAACTATCGCACAACGCTTGAAAATTGTAAAAACCTACTACAAAAATGGTGATTCTGCCACAGCCACATATCGTGCTTTAATAGGAGATTATGGTTATATAATCGTCCAACTACGCAAGCAATTGGCAAAATTGTGAAGAAATTAGAAGAGACTGGATCGGTTACAGATATTGTAAGGCCTGTGCATTATCGTTTCGCTCGTACCACTGAAAATATCGCTGCTGTAAGTGAAAGTGTTGCCGAAGACCCGAATGTGTCGATTCCTCGTCGTTCTCAGGAATTAGGACTTTCTTACGGCACATTATGGCGTATTTTGCATTTGGATCTACACCTACATCCATATAAAATCCAGCTCACACAACAACTGAAGCCAGCTGACCATTCACAACGTCGTAGATACGTCGAATGGGTGCTTGAACAACAGGCGGTGGACGGCGATTTTTCGAACAAAATATTCTTCAGCGACGAAGCACATTTCTCACTCGGTGGGTATGTTAACAAACAAAATTGTCGTATTTGGGGTTCTGAGAATCCTCAAGTAATTGAAGAGAGGCCATTACATCCACAAAAAGTCACTGCTTGGTGCGCTCTTTGGTCCGGAGGTGTGATTGGACCTTACTTCTTCGAAAACGACAATGGAACGACTGTCACCGTCAATTCGGAGGTTTATGGTCATATGCTAACCGACTTTTTTTTGCCTGCTATTGAAGAATACGACTTAGAAAATATGTGGTTTCAACAAGACGGTGCCACATGCCACACAACTCGAGCGAATATGGCTTTATTGCAAGAGGCATTTCCTGGCCGCGTAATTTCTCATCGTGGCGATATCAACTGGCCACCAAGATCATGCGATTTGACACCGCTTGACTTTTTTTTGTGGGGCTACGCGAAAGACCGTGTTTATGCAGATAAACCTTTAACTCTTGAGCACTTAAAAACCAACATTCGTCAAGTTATGGCTGAGATACCGCCCAATATGTGTCAAAAAGTGGTCAAAAATTACCTCGAAAAAATTGATTCTTGCAACAATTCGCGTGGTGGTCATTTAAATGATGTAGTGTTTCACTCATAATGTCAACGTTCAAAGTTTATAATAAAAAAGAAATATCATGATAAAAAATATTTTATATGTGTTTTATTTACGTTTACTTTTGAAACCGCAAAATGGATAACCCTTTATAATGTTCGTTAACTTACGTGCGAGCGAGTATGAAAGGTGTCAACAAAGGAAAAAAGGTGCAGATTGACAGAAATTTGACAGCTGATGCAAATTGCAGCAGGCAAGGACAAAATAAGCGAGCGGTTTAGCGGAGAATGTTGTTTGACGAAATGCAATCCTGTTCACTGAGGAGAAAGAGAAAATTTCTGAGCACACAGCTATCTCGAACTCGCCTTATGTCTGAAGAAAGACGGTACATTCGAGAAAAAAGGAATCTGTTTGACATGTCGGACAAACAGTAAGTCAAAGCAAATATTTTTTATTATAAAAGTACATAATTTAATAACATTTTATGATTATGTTTAGATTAAAGAGTGCGTTAAGAATTTCAAAGGGAAGATTCACTTCCTTTGAAGGATGAAGGAAGTAGATCAACTAAAACAGCAATCGAAACGCGGATATTATGTGTCTTACGATTATTGGCTAAAGGTTCTTATCAAAGAGACGTTGGCCAAGATTTTTTAACTGGACTTTATCAGAGTGCGGTTTTAAAGACTCTTATGCCGATAGTTACGATCATGGATCATGTTATGCCAAAAATATATAAAATGTTATATATATTTTTGATTGAAATTGCGTAGAAGAAAGATAAGCAATATGAAAAGGATTTTATAGGAAACATATAGATATCCTTCGGTGTTGGGCGTAATAGATGGAATACATGTTCAATTTTCGGCGCTGGAGTCGAACAATTTTTTGTATGTAAACCATTGTGGGAAACATTCCTTGAATACAACATTCACAACAATTATATATGCGACCACAATTTAAAAATAACAAGTGTAGATGCAACACATCCTGGAGCTACTCATGACAGTTCAATATGGCATCATTTTAGTAATAATCTTATAAATAACATTAAAAAAAATTATTTCATACAAAAATAATCATTTTAATTACATTTATTTCCCAGTCGAACTCGAAATAGAATAGAAATAGAACAATTCAATCGAATATACTACTAGTCGTTTGACTCAATCGCGTTTAGTCGAAATGTCAACAAATGTGACCTCATTTGAAAGTCGAAGTACTTACATAGTCGGTCATGTTTCGGTTCAACATGTAACATTACTATGACACCTTGCTTACTCCTGCCTATAATTTAACGAAAATTTGAAGAAACCGACCAAAATCACATTATGGTACAGCAACGATTTGCATGCATGTAATAGGTTGTTCACATCTGCAATGGTAATGCCACATAAGTCCATTATTGTTGACGCTTTAATTCTTCAATGTTATATCGTATTTTTTTTTGTTTTAGAAATTTTCGCTCGAGCTCAGAAAACGAGCACGAAAGCCGAGAATTTTTTGTTTTGTTTTAAGAAAAAGACGACATTAGTAACGGGTGTTTTTTTAAGAGGTTGCCGATTTTTTTTTTGAATAAAACACATATAAAATTATGAAATGACCAAAATTTTTTTTTATTTGGTAGATAATTTTTTGGCATTTAACATTTAAACACAATTTCTGGCATATGGCTACCACGACTTTTTTTCACAAATGTCATTCTGGAGGTCCAATTTTCCAGCACTTTTTCAAGCATTTGAGGGCGTATGTCAGCAATGACACGTTGAATATTGGTTTCCAAAGCGTCAATCGATTGAGGTTTATCCACATAAACCAATGACTTCACGTATCCCCACAAAAAGTAATCGAGTGGCGTCAAATCGCACGAACGCGGAGGCCAATTCACCGGACCATTTCTCGAAATAATGTTGTCGTTGAAAGTTTCTTTCAATAAGTCGATTGTTTCACGTGCTGTATGGCAAGTGGCACCATCTTGTTGAAACCACATTTCATCCATATCCATATCTTCAAGATTTGACAACAAAAACTCATTTAAAATGGTTCTGTATCGATTTCCATTCACGGTAACGCGTCGTCCTTCCTCATTTTTAAAGAAATATGGACCGATGATCCCACCAGCCCATAGACCGCACCAAACAGTACATTTATCAGGATGCATTGGTAATTCTTGAACGGCGTGTGGATTATCTTTGCTCCAAATGCGACAATTTTGTTTGTTGACGTATCCATTTAACAAAAAATGCGCCTCATCACTGAAGAGAATTTTACGGTAAAAAAATGGATCTTCGTTCAATTGATTTAACGACCAATCACTGAATTCACGGCGCAAACGATGGTCGTGTGGCTTTAATTCTTGCACCAATAGAATTTTGTATGGCACCAAACCCAAATCTTTACGTAAAATTTTCCATAAAGTCGATGGACAAAGTCCAATTTGCTGAGCACGACGACGAATCGATAAATTGTCGTTTTCTTCGACACTGGCCTCAACGACAGCAATATTTTCTTCTGTACGAACTCTTCTCATTCTTGTCGGTGGCTTGGCATCCAAAAGAGTGAATGTAGACCGAAATTTGGTAATTACGTTCTTTATGGTGGTCTCTGACGGACGATTATGTGCACCATAAAATTCACGAAGTGCTCTATAAACATTTTTAATTGAACACTGATTTTGAAAATAAATTTCCACGATTTGAAAACGTTGTTCTGGAGTTAACCTATTCATAATGATTTGCCAAACAATACTGAGTAGAAATGCCACTTTGAGCTGTCAAAACAACTGTCATAAAATAAAACGACATCTATCGGAAAAACCAACCTCCTAAAAAAACACCCTTTATGTGTAAGCAAAAACCAGCCATAAACAGATCATGTTTTTTATATTTTATTTCTACAATAATTGTACACCACATACCTATCCAACTTAAGATAATCTAAACTATTTAATCTTATAAAATATTGCCTACAATGCTTTACATCCGGTTTAGAAGTGGTTCACTGATAAATACCTATTGATCAGTGATTTTTGATTGAAATACGATCTTAAATACTATAAGTAAAAGCTAAAAAATAAAAACAACATAGGTAGGCATTTTGTTAGTAGGTTACTATTCTTCTAGCGCATAACATTTGCACAACATTCAAACCCGAAACCGAAACCATGGTTGAGCTATCAAAGTGCCAGGGTTTTCTTGGTTTTTGTGGTGAACGATTATCAAGTGTAACGCAAATCTTCATCAGCTAAATATTTTCTATGTTTCCATTCATAACAATATTCGGCGCGACAGACCATTGCGGTCCACGGCCTAGCTTCTCGCGACCATTTTTGTTGTGCATGTATATTTTTCCACACAAATGGAAGGGACCTACAATTTAATGCCGTATCCGAACGGCGAATTGAAAAGCTTGCCGTGCAAGTTATGACTCTCGGACAAGTTATTATTGTCAGACATTCGCAAGAGGTGGGACACTGTGAAAAATACTTTTTGGTGTTACTGGGATTCGAACCACGAACCTCCTGCTCAGCAGTCATGCAGTTATCCGCACTGAGCCACAGCGCCCACGTTTCCATTCATAGTCTTGTTATACCTGTTTGTGTACTGAAGTACCGAAGGACGCGATATAATTCGCCCTTCCACTCTAGCTAATGTCGGTTGATCAAAGTTCTCTCAGACAATCTGTTTGCTTGCTACGAGTATTATCGCCATATTGCCGAGTATATTGATCGATAGCTGTTTATAGCAAGGTAGTAAAGTTACAGATGGTTTGCAAATGGAACGCCACATTACAAGGCAAGGTTTACGTATGAACACGAAACTTAAACAAATGAAATGCGCTATTAAAATAGAATGGCTTAAATCAATAAAGGCGTATAAAGCGAAAGTCGAGTATTTCTTGTTATTATTCTTCTCGGGGCCCGGTCCCGCACGTAGATAGATGACTATTCATCTCAGCTATTCCGAAAACTATAGATTTCTTATTTGAGTATTTGATTCCAGATTGTAAGTCTTATGTGTACCAAGTTTGCTTGGCTTTGCTCCAGGCGTTCCAGAGCTATGCTGGCGCATGTTCAACTGCATGATATATACATATAAAATATAACTACAGAAAACGAGACATAAAATAGTGACTTAACAGTCGGATATAAAATAGTGACAAAAAATAGCTACTTTTTAAACCTGTAGAATAAGACGTTGTCAGGTCAAAAGTCTTTACAGACTACAATATGCTTGTTTGGATTAAATGGGACTACAATTGACCTGAGATAGTTAAAGGACTGCAATGCTTTAAAAAGTTTTTTGTTCGATTAGTTTGTGCAGCATAAGATTTCGTGACGTTTGCTCGATGAAAGATGAAAGCGTCTTGTACAGCCCTTTTGAGTTCTTCTGCATTATTAGCATCACTTTCTTTACATCGGCAATTTCTGAAGCTACAAATTTCTTGGATACCTAGTCATTTGCAGTGGGGAGCATTCAAAAGGCATGAAGATGAAAATTAAATGCTGCACATGGTGTAATACCATCTTGAGTTCCGTCCAAGGTGCTGCGATCAGTCACTACTACATAGTGACATCGCAATTTGGTAATTACAAAGTCGTAAAGGTAACTTGCCATTGACATCTGCGGAATGTGAGTCTCTATAGCTTGTTTCACAAAATGTTTTTTGAGTTTCAAAGTTATGGCTGTGCCTAAGTGCCAAGTCATAAATTATGATAATATTTTAACATTAAATCACCTGCTTGTTCAAACCGCTTTACTATTATCGCAAATCGTTATGATTTGGATTAGGAATAGAGCTAAATCATATACGTTTTATGATTGATCACTTTGTGATATGAAGCAATAAATTTCAAAAAAAAAAATTATTAGTGCTTTAAAGACGCGGAATAACTTTCACGAGTCTTGCATTGGTAGAAAACGTATAATTTAAATAACACTTTTTTTTGTACTTTTTAAATGAGATCTAGAAGAAAATTTTCCTAAATGATAAAGTATGTACTTACAACAGAACTCTGCGTTATTTCATATATGTACATATATTTATTTGTTTACAATGGTAAAGCCGCTTTATTACTTTACACCTTCTACTATTTTAACGGGTAATTTCTTAACCAACCTTACGATATAATTCGATGGTGAAATAGGGTGTGTGTGCAAGTCACATGCATCGCGACCAACATGGATATATTGATATATCTTTGGGCCCAAGAGTCTTCTAGTTTCTTAATGATCTGAATTACTCCTTTGGTTGGAATTTTCCGGTATTCCTCTTCTCTTGAGTTGAATTTTTCCATAGTTTTTGCTCTATTTTGTTTAAGGGCTGCGCAATCCGCTGGAGGGGCTCCACTGTCTCTGCTTCTTTGCAGTATCTGCAGGTTTCGTCCCTGCTGATCGCCATTTTGTATAAGTGGTAATTGCAGGTGTAGTGCCCTGTTAGTGCTCAGCATAAGATTCTTTGTTCTTTTTTGTTGAGTTGTAGAGCCTTTTTTACTCTTCTGTTGTCGAAGCTGAGTAATTACTTTTAATAATTTTTTTTAAGGCAACCCTAGCCCAAGTGGCGGATACTACGACACTAAAAAGATCTATTGAAACTAATCTAAGAGACTTACTACCTCCCTAATAAAGGATTGTATGTCGTTAGTGGCAGAGCTTCACATATCCGCCGACGAACATATTGCCTTATGGAAAATACGTCTCCTTAACCAGATCAATGCTGGGCAACCATAGAGAATGTGCACGGATGATTCATCATCCTCCGAGCAGAACCGTCTTTCACTGTCTGAGCCTAGATTAATTCTGCTAAGGTGATATCGCAAGCCACGGTGACCTGTGAGAAAGCTCACAAGCTTTCTGATGCTATCCTTGTCTATATCAAGATTTCCTTATAGGAAAAGGGCATGATTAATCATTTTAATTCTCTAATGGTATTATATATTAGGATTGGGGTATTACCCCAATGGTATCATTGCTGTGGTAACAGCTCAATTGACACCAGCTACTCTTGCCTACTCTACTCTTGCCAATGCCTGAACCGCCTTCTCTCTATCGAGTTCGTGTTTATCAATCCACCCCGTTGTTGCTGGAACTGTAGTCCATCTAATTTCTAATGCCCTTCCAAAAGAAGAACATCAGGATTTCTCCAAGATGACGCTGCAGACCTCAACAAGTGTGGATGCTTCAGAATCAGCGGTTGTAGTTTCTACGTCCTTTAATCCGACACACTCGCGAGTTACGGATGGGGCCTGCATGGCAACTCCATCCGAGCTAAGGGGAGTCTTCGGCTACTCGACAACAGACCGTGCTTTTGAAATCACAATAGCTTCTTGGACCCCAGGTTGATGCAGTTTGAGATGCATCGTTCTAATAAACATTTATAGTATCAATTTTGATACCCATGAGTATCCGGGAAAAAGGGTCACCCATGACAGAACCCGGTTTGACATGGGAAGACTGGTTTAAACCGAAGGTCTCCAGGTATTCGGAGTCCGCTAACTTGCGACTAAGCTCCCTTTTAGCCATGCATCCATCGGCGTTAGCTGTTTCCACCTTGGTTTAGGTTTACTGAGGATAGGACTAGTCCGTTGCCTCAAACCGTCCTTCTTTACCCGGGCTTGGGACTGATATCATCGTAGCAAGGCGGAATTAATGTTTTAGTACCTCTTTGTGTGTCCAGCAATGATTTGTGCATTTTCTAGCCAAATTGTATATGTCGTTGGTAATGTTTGCGTTATTAACAAGCTATATTAATTTTATAAAGAATTAAGCTCGGTAGGCTCCGGTGGCCAGGACATCTAGCTCGCATGAGCGAAGAGGATGAGGAGAGAGACCAGGACGTCCAGAGCTTAGGGATGTCTAACTGGATGACATCGGCTCGAAATCTGAACCGGTGGAGAAAATTCTTGCGGGAGGCCAGGACCAGACCCTGGTTAGAGAGCCAAATATGATGATAATGAAGTAATTCATTTTAAAAACTGAAACATATGTTCCTGCATCTCCAGTCTTAAAAGACAATGGTATAAGAGGGTTGAAAGATCAGATCCAAGTATGGAGCCCCATGTTGTTTTTGGGTTCATCGAGTACTGATAAATCCTGAATTTAATAAGAAATTTATTTTGGCAGTTTTTTTTTGTTTAATTGCTACAACTAAACCTATAGATACTAGAGCTTTTAGAATATTTAGAGAAAAGAAAAATTGTTACAGGGGCAAGTGATTTAAGTCAATGTGCAGAACCAACGGATATTGAAGAAATGTATAGATCGATTGAGATCTGCTATCATTCGGTTTATCGACTTTCTGCCAACAACAAAACTCAATTAAACATTCTGAACCGATAGTTCGTGTTCGCCCACATCCACGTACCAATTCCAATTCATTTAATTGTTTGATTGTTTCTTCAATACATATGTACATAGCTCAACTACAAAAAAACCTAAATGAAAAAAGTGTGCGCAACATTTCAATCAAAAAACACCGATCATATGATACTCGTATGTGGTTTCATAGTTTCTTTATGCGAAAATGACAAAACAACAAGGGAAGTTGTGCATCGTGCAAATTTTAACAAAATTAGTTTGTTTGTTATTTTGTTTTTATAATCACATTTGATATGAGAATTTATCGAAACTCAATGGAGCACAAAACTATACTCAAAACTCAATACTGTAGAGAAGATTATATTTTTTGCTATATACAACTTAAATTGTGGAAAATTTTTAATTTTTTTATTTGGAGACAAAAGTTATCTACTCCTACAAGGTGGGTCATGGTGTGACTGTTTAGTAGTTGCTAAGAGACGTGATACGAGTTATTGCCGGATAGTTTTGCAATTTTGATATATGGGAATTTAACAATTAATCCTATACTGTCTCTTCACTCGTACCTGCGAAATTGTTCCGTTATATAAAGAAAATTACCGGCTTCAGTAATATAGAACTTTGTAAAATGGCTTATTTAAAAGAATTTAGCGGGATGTCGTATTCAAGTCCTTTTTTTTATATTATCAAAAAAACGTAAACGAAATCTAACAATAGATTAATAGTTTAGCGCTTGTCTTTGCATATGGTAAAGACTAATAGGTCGCCTTTCATGACATTTATCTACTCTAGGCTATATGACAAACCGGACGACATTGGATGGAAATCGGGACCACTGGAGATATTTTTTGCGGGAGGCGATGAGTGACCTCTGTTTTCGATAAAACCCAACTCAAATTAAACCATATAACAACAAATTTGATAAAAACATTTGTGTTAATTGCTATTGTTATATTCTGGCATTGACTTCGGTACTTTTTCTTCTTTTTCGCAGGAAATGTTTCTAATGCATTGCCTTTTACTGATAACGGTTGGGAAGGTGCTTGAGTTAATTACCTTTTAATTGTGATTCTCTAACTGAGAAATGGTAGGCACTATGCGATATATGTATTAGATATTAGAAAATGGGCGCCCATCATATACCAGATAGATGTCTCAAACTTTTCGCCAAAAATTTATGAATATATTGTTACGAAATTTACGCTTTCAAGTTCGTAAAGAAGTTTGCAAAAAAAATTAACTAATTTACAAATAACAACTTTAATAAATAAACAGTAAAAATAATTCAAGTTCTTCTTGCAAGTACTCTTCAACTGCACTGTGGTTAAATTCCAAATGAGAACCAAACTACTTCGGCTAAATGTTTCAATTTATACTCATTTAAAAGTATCCAGAAACGTCCAATCTAATAGACAGAAATATCGAGAAAGACAAGAAAATTGTGGCAACTTCCCTTATTTACAACTAACCATGCTCATATCTAATGAGTTACCTACTTTACTTATGTCCTATATCCCCTTATAGTTCAGTTGCGTACTGCATCAGTTCAAAGGATCCGCAATATCATCCGAATGCCTAGGTATAACAGACATAATTTATCACAAGGAGTGAAGGAGTATAGGACATAATTTAGTAAGTGGGTCCTAGGTCCTCTACTATGCCTAAGCGCCATCGCGTGCGGTTCCTGGTAATGAGCTTCAGCTCTCTCCAACTCTTCCCCAATTGCCGTGACTCCTCTTCAACTGTTCTGCGCCATGTATTTCTCGGACGACCCGTTCTTCTACCATCCTGAGATAACGGATTCCATTGCATTGCGTAGTTTTCTATCGAACTGTCGTCTTTTCGGAGTGTATGACCAATCCACTGCCACTTCCGTCGTTGGATGGTTGTGCCTATTTGATCCTGACCCGTTTTCTGGTAAAGATGTTCCTTAGAGAAACGGTTAGGCCAAGAAATCCTTAAGATGTTCCGTATGAACCTATTTATGAACGTTTGTAATCTTTTTGTGATAGTAGCGGTCACCTTCCAAGTGCTGCGCCCATACAACAACACAGATTCAACATTTGCACGGACCAGTCGCAGCTTGGTGTTTAAGCTGATCGCATTGCTTCGCCATATCATGGACATCATTCCAAACACTGATTTTGTTTTGCCGATTCGGTTGACAATGCCCTGTTCGGTTCCACCTTCGGTCGAGACAACACTCCCAAGATATTGGAAACTCTCTACTCTCTCTCTACCGGCTGTCCAGCAATGTTAACATGAGTTACTGAGTTAGTACCGAGGTTGGTGATTTTGGTTTTGGCAGTATTAATCTTCAAACCAGCAACATTTACCTCCCTTTCCACATTTGTGTCATTTGGTGCAGCTCCATAATCCTGTGTAAGAGTAAACAAACGTCCTCAGAGTAGTCCAGATGTTTTTGGGGATCTGCTTTGCGATTGATCGGGAAACAACTGACTGCTCAAAACTTGGTTTGAGCCAGTAGCGCAACAATCAAGTTCGTGATGTAGTGCTTGCTCTACCTCCTAGTGGTGGTCCCCGGGCAACTACGTGTATAAATCCTTATATATGTAGCCTAAAATCGCAAGTGCGAACGGTCTAGCGTTTCTAGTCTAGGTAACGTGGGTTAGCACCCTTCGGTACCGAAAAATGCCCGCTACTGAAACCGACACAACGACTCGGATAAGTAATGATCAAATAATGACGACTTTTGGCTATTGTACCCGAACTAAGATTTGTTTCTGGAATGTGAGGACGCTCCTTGACTCAGGGAGTAAAGGACCTCAAAATGCCATATTTCTTCAACTGGAACGTGAGTTTCTTCGATATAATTTGAACATACTGGGAGTGAGTTAGGTAAGATGGTTCGACGCGGAAGAGTACACGTGTAACACTGTGCTACTCTACTCGGCAAACCCTCCGGCAGTCTAGCAAACTACGCAATGCAATGGAATCCGTTATCTCAGGATGGTAAAAGAACGGGTCGTCCGAGAAATACATGGCGCAGAACAGTTAAGGAGGAGTCACGGCAATTGGGGAAGAGGTGGAGAGAGCTGAAGCTCCTTGCCAGAAACCGCACGCGATGGCCCGTAGGCGTAGTAGAGGCCCTAGGACCCAAAAGTGGATATAGGACATAAGGAAGAAAAAAGAGCGAACCATTCGTTCCGATCTCTACGACTACTGCCTAAGATGGAGTCAGCAGTACTAATGACAGTATTCTTAAGGCGTGTCCATTTCTCTTCTACGCCCGATATCTCAGCCGCAGGACTTACTCTCCCAGCATTTAGGGCGAGTCCTATCGCTTGACCATAGTTGTTTCTGGTCTCTTCGTTGCGAAGGACAGCCGTGTTGACTCGAATCTGATTCGCGTATGCGCTCGGAGCACCATACCAACAAAATAGTGTTCTGAGTTGACGTTTGCACCTCGGTACGGTTCGTTCCGTCATCATATTCGGGTTGTGGATACGGTCTATCATCACGTGGTCTATTTGGTTGCCCAGGTGACTTTGTGGATATTTTAACGCGCAAACCTTGTACTCGCAACGACCAAATTATCGCTTGCTGCCATCTCTATGACTCGTTATCCATTGTCATAAGTGTTCTCGTGTAAGCTATGGGTGCCAATGTACTGTCTGAATACTGGCTTCCTACCTATTTTGGCATTGATAACCCCCAGAATGATTTTTACGCCATACTGAGAACAGGCATGGAGTTCCCGTTCGACTGATTCAAATAATTATTCTTTTTTCATCATCTGGGGAATCCTCTTTAGGTGCGTGAGCGTTTATTAGGCTTATGTTTTTAAATCTGCCCCGCACGCAAAGATTGCATAGCCGTTAATTTATTGCTTTAAAGCGGATAACGGTGGGTTTCATTCTTTCTGCTGACTAGAAACTCCACCCCGAGCACATGATGTCTTGCATGACAGCTATAATATTAAGTCATATTCAGGTTTTTTAAGACACCATTCCCCGTTCACCGTATCTCCTGGATTGCAGTTATGTCAGCCTTATATTTAGACAGGCAGAGCTCTATACAGTGAACTTACGTTCCATGAGAAAATTCTTAAATCGTTTAGCCGTTTATGTTGCCGTGGTCGTCGTCGTTCATCAGTGTATCCGAGGTGATTTTGGGTTCCGTAATAATAAGTTTTTTCGGACGAAGTTATTGGTCTCGCGCCAACCTTACTTTGAAGGGACTAGCGCGATCATTCAGCTTTTCCTGCATTGGAAGAAAATTACCGTCGGTTACCACGTGGAGGTTTGATCGCACTTCCACCAGTCAGAAATAGTGACGGCCACCTGCAATGCTAGAGCAATCTGTGTTATTCCTCCTATTCTGCTGATGGTTGACCACCATCGTAATAAAGTCTCGATACTTTCCTTCATCACAGCTTTAAATCAGTAAGGTACTTTATAAGGCCGGTAAGTAACCAGTAATCACGTCAATGCTGCCTCGAAATAAACATTAAAATATTTAAGTATTCGCTGTTGTTCTTCCTTTGTGGTTGGCGCAGTCGAAATACTGTAAATGAATTTGATTTTTAATATTTTTAATAGAATTAAAGTGAACTGAACTTGAATAGTTCACGTGGAAATAAAAATTAATAAAAAAAATAACAAAATTTAAAAAATTCTAATGAGGCAGTTGAGTTGTTGAGTAGCTGAAGCACGGGCACGGCATGATCTAATATTTTCTTATTCAATAAAATAGCCTTATACTTGTAGTATAGATGAAATATAAAAAATCATATACACATATACGCTATATTTATTACAAAACAAATTTATAATTATATTAGAAATAGAAAATCGAATGTTTTACGTGTTTTCAGTAATATGAAAATGTTTTCACTTAAGTATCGACCATTTCAGTTGTTCACGCGCCGATTGTAAAACCTGAAATGGGAAGTGAAATTGAAAGGAATGAAAAAATTTGATGGATGTTCTTAGGAACAAATAAATTTTTCTATTTATCAAAGAATAACAACAAATGACTAGAAGACAACATAGTTATTTAACAAATAAGAAAATTATAAACTAAATGATATTTACGAAGAATAGAAGAAAATTTTTAAAACTAGGTAATGAAATGACAAAAAACCAAAAGGCACAAGAAGTTCACTTTAGAGATGACTACCAGAAAATCCCGTTTAATGTGTTAGTTACCTGGGCTACAGTTTGTTCAGCAATTGGAATGTCATCGTTTCTCAAGTCCACTCGTTTCACCACTGACGACGGATCAGCATCAAGGATAATTCTGTTAGTGTCAGCACAAATAAATTAGTTGTATGGACTTTATGGTCTTCCTTCCCCACTAATGCTTACCCTCCATCACAGATTTCATCAAAAGCCAACATAATTATTTCCAAATTGTCCATAACCAGTCGCTTCTCAACGTTCTTTTTTAGAATCAAACTAATTGAGTCATATAGGCAATTTAGAACAGACAAAAGAATCAGTTCATTTTCATAGGTGCTACCCATCACATAGAAAAACAAATCAACGTTGCTCTTGTAAACGCATGTCAAGCCATCGAGCATGATAATCTCTGTGTTGGAACGATGAGTTTTGCTGAAAAGATTCTTCTCAAAATTCTTCTGTTCTTTAACTGTAGGGAGGACATTTTTGTCATAGTATTTCGCCAGGATGCGGTTGCCATCATTGTCCATGATGCACATGCCCTTGATAATGTTTAGTGTGGGTTCCTATTAATGTTAAACATTGTATTTATATTTTATTTAATGTGATTATATTCAATATTTTACCAGCATAAATCCGTCCATGATGATAAATTCCGAACTTTTTGACAAATTACACGTCAACTTATTATTTTGACACAATATTTGACGTTTCCTGATCCATTCACAATAGAATTTATTTATTGATTAATATAGTTTTAAGTGAAATGATAACGTACTAGAATACTTTAAGGATGAAATTTTCAATAATAATTTTTAAGTGAGAATAAACATATTCTTCAATCATTTTTTATAATTTCGGCTGTGTTCTAAATATTTAAAAGTAAATAATAGAGCAATTATAAGTTAACTTTATAATTATAAGTTTACTTTATAATTTATCTATTATTTTTGAATTTATAAATTTTTATTTTCTCTCTTTTACCAAGAAAATATACAAAAGTAAAAAGTAGTAATAGTATTTTTACATTATATTATGTACTAATAATAATAACAAATAATTTCAAAATTTAAATGTAAAGAGGCAGAAGTTAATTCGAGCATTTTTCTGTGCATAATGGAATACAGCAAATAATAACTGTCACTGCTACCAATTGACGTAATAATTAAGACTTACAAGATTGTATGGATTTCCAACTTCACGAACAATTTTTTTTTGTAAAATTAAAAATCCATACACACATACATACTTACAAGATTAGGACTTAATTATTAAATTTTTCCATTTCCCATTTTTAACCATTTGGAACACAGCCTGCTTTGATATTTGCAATAGCAATAATAACAGCTGTCGAAAAAATTCTTGTGATAATACACTGGGGTCCCGATTTGCGTACTAGAATGCTTCTAAAAATGTGTACGCAAAACAAAACAGTGTAAATCGAAACACATTTTCTCGTATATTCCTAATTGGTGGTATATTGGTTTCAAAGTTTATATAAAATATATTTTGTACCACAAATCGAAACGAATTTTCCTATATTATTTAATACTTCAAATCTTCATTGGATTACTACTCTGTGTAATTTAATACTTCACGGATGTCGATGTTTTCCATCTTCTGCACACCACAAACATTTTTGTAGCGACGCAAATCGAAAAAACGCAAAACGAGTAGACGCAAATCGGGACACCAGTGTACATATAAAAGAATAATGGGGCTTTCGATTGATTGTAGGAATTACCCCAAGTGTAAAAAATTGCACTGAACGCCAAAAAATTACACTGGTTTTGTTCGTTTGATTTTGAAAATTGCACTCACTGTAGTTCCAAGGTAAAATTTTCTACCCGTGGTTTTTGGGTCGAAGGGTACTGCACACACCAACTGTCATTGTGCTGCCATTTTGACTTTTGATTTGCTATTACTTTTCATTTTTAATTGAGTTTGCTTTGTATCACACAATAATTAATACTTTGGTTAAAAATTTTCGATTAGTGTTTTTCAATGTAAAAACTTTTGTTATCGTCGGGTTTGTTCGGCTATTTCGACACAAATGCATTCAAAAGGTACGAGCGGAAATTTTTTGATCGTTTGACGCGTAAAAACGAGTGCACTTGGTCAAATAAGAGTAAAATCAAACAAAAACCACATTAGAGTTCAACATTTTTTCCTTTATCAAACATTGAATAATTATATAAAAACCCGATTTAAGATTATTTTTTACGTATATTTCTATATTTTAAAACAATTTCATGGTCGCATCATTTAAAATGAAATCTTCTCTAGGTACTTATTTTCAATAAAATATTCTTTTATTGTAATTTCTTTGTCACTAAATATAACATTAAATATAACAATATCGATTTTGTAAATTGACACGAAATCATAAATTATTAATCTTAAATAATTTGATATAACAAATAAAAGCAGGAAATGTTAAATTAAAAACATATTTCTTTCATATTAAATTTGTCAATGAAAACCCAGCGTAAGGAATATTTTCAACTATTGTGAACTAAGAATCAATTAATTTTTTTTAACCGTATATCGTTATTTAATTGCCAATTTAAAAAAACAAGGCATATTATATTTTGTATATTATAATTATAAAGAATTTAGTTTTGCACAATAAGAATGGACAACATTTCAAGTTTTGTTTCAAAGCATGACCGTTCCACGCTAACGGACAATAAAGAGTTGAGCAGCGCGCCAACTTTATTGTCAGGAGCCGCTGCATGCATAAAAAAAGCAGAAGGAAGAAAAATTCTAAAGAAAAAACTTAAGGTAAGATATAAAACTCATAATAATTGTCATATAATAAATGTTCAACCAATTCTATCGAGATATTTGGCTCTACAGCCGGGGTTCGGTTCTGGCCTTCTCTTCACCAGTACCAATTTCCAGCCGATGTCATCCAGTTTGGCATCGCTCCTCTTTTCCTCCTCATCTTTCACAATAAAAACGTTAAAAATATATTAAATGTTTATCACCTTTATGTAATCAATATAAAACTTAAACACATAAATATTCCTAATTCTTATACGACCTCTTTAGGATGCTTCAGATCAGAATCAATCTCTCGAAACAAATATCACAACGAAAAATCAAGAAATTAACGAACTTAAGAAATCCGTAGCTTCTCTAAACGAGATCATTAATTCTGTTCCTATTGAAGAAATCCGAAACAACTCATCAATTGCAACTGCAAAAATTGTGGAACTTAGCAAAAGAAATCGTCAGCTTCGCATTGAACTGGAAGCAGCAAAGAATCGGAATTCTAAGTTGGAAATGCGTATAAAAAAAATAGAAACTGATGCAAAAAGTGGACCGCCGACTAAAAAGGAAAGTCAAGTAGAGATAAAGCAGAAAATGGTACATTTAGCACATACTGCTTTTCTTTATGAGCCTTAATGTGTCCAGCCTTCCCTTTTTCTACAGACCGCAAATTCCACTGATGGCCTTCAGACGAAAATTAACGTCCTGCAACAGAAACTCTTTGAGAGTCGCAACATGAGCACTGAATTGAGAAATCAACTTAAATTGGCACAAAAATGTCTTCAGCAGGAAATCGGAGAAGACTTCAATTTAAATATTTTGGCATCAGCGGGGGCTCAATCGTCATGGCGTGGACGTGCACAGCAAATTATTGGCTTGCAACTGAAAGTTACCGAATTAAATGAAAAACTTGTGAGTAATGTCAAGTTTTGCTTTTAATTTCAATCTCTTTTCTTTACTTTCAGTTACAGGCTAAAGAATCAGCCGTAAGTTGTTCATCATGTAGTCAGCAGGACATCGGTGGTGGAGATGAATTTTGTCGGCCTGCCATTCGGAAGCAGGAAATACTCCATCGAGCAAAGTTGGAACAATTAGAAAAGGAAATCACATCGTTAAAAGAGCAACTAGATGAGCAAAAGACCAGAATGTCCGCCTTAAAGGTGCGCAATAAAACCTTAATGGACGATGTGATGAAATATAAAAGGCAAGCCTCTTCTTTGGAGGAGCAGACAGACTTTAAAGGATATTCAATTGCACAGCTTAACGAGAAAATTAATATTCAGAACTATCAGTATGAGAATCGCATTAAAGCCATAAACAAAGAGATGGAAGCTGTGGTAAAACAGCGAAAAGATTCTGAACTTCAACAGGAACAGTTTAAAATAAAAATACAAAATCTACATGATGTTCTTGCTGGAAAAGATGAATATATTGCGGAACTGAATTCCACTATCGATAAGCTGGAGAACGACTTGAAAGCAATCTGTGGCGATTATCTTTTCTCGTGTAGGGAACTTCGAAAGGTACATTGATTGAAAAATCAAATTTTTGGAAATTCAACCTTTGTGTTCGCACGTAGTTTTAAAAAAAGTTATAATTCTATTTTCTAGGAGGAATTCATTGCAATTTTAGACTCATTAGAATCAGAAAAAAATGATCTCTTAGTTCACAGTAAAGTTGCTAATGAGCGACTAGAGCAAGAGCGTAATAAATGTGAACGCCTTGTAGAGCAGTTGACAAAGCACAAACTTCGAATTTCTCGTTTGGAAGGAAAATTGCGTTAGTACCGCTTTTTTGTTAACTATGTGTCTATTCTTGATTTGTTAATAAATTTATAATATAAAGGTGATTCGGAGAAGGACCAAGATATTCAAGTAGAGAGGAAAAAACGTTCCCAGCGAATGTCTGATTACGCCAACAGTTTAGCATCGGCCAGCTCGCTGTCGTCGTTTGTTTTTGAAAATACGTCAACCATTTTCGGAGAGGCATCCTGTTTGCTGGAAAATGACGATGATGAAGATTTGAAATTAAAACTCGAGAAATTACAAAATCAGTAAGTAATTCTTTGTTTACGTTGAGTATATATTAAGCCATTTTACATCGTCAAATTTAGTCCCTGAGAACAATCCACTATTTGCCTATATTTGACATAAACTGGATAGGTAACATGATTTGCAAACGCTAGTTACTATCTGTTTAGGTCGGATATAGATATGGTCCCGGACTTAATTTGTCCATGTAAAGTAGCTTATAAAGCTAAATACCGTTTTGCAGAACAGACTTATTAATGCCACATACAGGTCAGGTATCTCTCTTTCTTTCCTTTACTCCGCGGGGTAGCATAGGGCTTCTACAAACGCCCGCCAACGAACTCGATTTATCGCTTGAGGTTTCAAGTGACGCCACTCTGTCCCGTGGAATCATGCTTCCTCTTCTATTATCCTTTTCCATGTCTTGCTAGGACGGCCAACTCAGCGGCTTCCTTGTGGATTCCAGTCGAGCGCTAATTTCGTAATATCGCCCGCTGGCTTTCTCAAAGTATGGCCAATACAGCTCCATTTTCGTCGTTGATGGTGATCGCGATTGCATCCTGCTGCGTTACTCTCAACAAGTATTGTTTGGTAATAATGTCCGACCATCTTATTCTCAGTATCCGCCTTAAGCACTTGTTGACGAACACTTGGAGGCGCGTCGCAATTGACTCTGTCACTTTCCACGTTTCGCAGTCATACAAGAGTACTGAGAGAACGTTAGATCTGAAGATCGTTAGGTTCAGATTCCGGGAGATTTGCGAGGAGCTCCAGTTATTATTTAGCATAATATAGGATTGTCGCGCCTTTTTTACACGAGAGCACACATCCGAGTCAGCAGGACCATTTTTTGACATCTTCGAGAAACTTATCGACTTCCTCTATCTGGTGTCCGTCAATCGAGAGATTCATGTTCCACTAGCGTTAACGCGAAGTAGTTTTGTTTTTGACACGTTAAATTTTAAACCCACTTTGTTAGCGTGGAATTCTAGTGAGTTTAATTTTCGCTCCATGGCTGGATTTCTCGTTGTTTGACTTCGTCTAGTTGCGCGGACCGCGAGCTTCAATCGCACACTGCCTACCACAAGGTGGTGGTCACTGTAGACGCCGGCTGCTCTTCGGGTTCTAACGTTTTTGCGGCTTATAGCGATGTGATTAATCTGGTTGTTGTACATGTGATCAGGAGAGGTCTGGGTGGCTTTGTTGATGTTTTGGTGGGGAAAATTTGTGCCTCCAATTATTAGGTTGCGATCAGAATATAGATCAGCAAACCTTGTTCAGTTGTCATTCATAGAACCAAGCCCATGCTTTCCAATGACAAGTTCTCAATCACTGTTGTCGCTGCATGTCAGGTATACTACAAATAAATTTATTTAAGTGCATTTTGATGGGTGTGTAAAAAAATACTATTTGGAGACTACTGAGCATATCGTTTGTATTTCCTAGTTACAATTTAGGCTTAAATACTATTTAATCAACACTTTTCATTTTAGTCTTGAATTGGCGACGGAAAAAATTACTATTTTAGAGGAGAAAATCGCACATATTTCGAAGGAAAAGGAAGAAGATGCCAAAATGTTTGAGCAGATAGTAAAAAATTCAAAAAATATTCTGCTAGACACAATTCTAGACCACCATTCGGATAGCCACGACACACTTTCAAGTAATGTCTTTTAATTTGAAAGCGATGAGGTGTTGTTATAAATATACAAAGAAAATTAAATATAATAACGATTCAAATAACTTTTTTATTTTTTTATTTATTAAAAAAGACACACGACCTTTATTAACTTCAAAACATATATAACCTTTGACTATATAAATATTAACCGAAAACGAAAAATAATTTCCATTTTTATTTTTTGAATATACACCTGGCGCCCTCATCATATTTCTTTTAAGATTTCTTTTTTAAATCACTTGACCATATCACTGACACTGCGACCCAAAAAGTTCTTTTGTATCACATGGTATAAGTAATTTAAGAGACGTACCAACTCCCTGATGAAGGTACCTTAGTAGTAGAGTTTCTCATCTCTGCTGACGAACATATTTCCTTATGAAAAATATGCCTCCTTATCCAAAGTAATGCTGGGCATTCACAAAGAATGTGCTCGGATGAAACGTCATCTTCTAAGCAGAACCTACATTCCGTGTCTGAGCCTAGATTAATTTTGTTTAGGTGATACCACAAGCCACAGTGACCTGTGAAAAAGCTCACCAGCTTTCTAATGCTATCCGGAAATCCTGAGAAATTCTATTGTCTCAGCCCTGGGATATTTTCCCAGTGGGCCAAGCGGAGTTTCTATTCCCATTTATTATTTAGCACTGTGGCGGTACTCCAGTTGACACCACACTGGGATTCAGGTCCCATGAGCGCAGATTCTGAGCCAGCCGTAGCTAGATCATCTACAGATTCGTTGCCTGCAATTCCTTGATGACCAGGGACACATACGAGTATCACTGTTGTGTCTGGTAAGAGATTACACTGCATCGTAGCGCAGATCTCAATGACGTGGAGTTCAGCCTGGAAAACCGTGGAACTCATTCTTCGAGACTTTGGAGGAGAAGACACCAGATTCCATCTTCGATCCATCAGTAAACCCAACCAGACCTCTAGCGTCCAGTGCCGGAACACCAGTCGACCGGTTTGCACGGACCAATATTTCTACCTCAAACAACCTGCTGAAACAGTACTCCCTGAACATGATGTCGGAGATAGTGCACAACCTGCCACTTTCGGAAATTGAGTCCCACATGGTCGCCTGGCTTGTACCTGTATTATAGCTACAGCTTAAAAGCGCATCAAGCAGCTGTTTCCTAATGAAGATTTGTACGGGTGAAAGCCCTATGACAGCTTCTAATGCAATCGTAGGGCAGGTACGCATGGCAGCCGTAAGACCGGGCCTCACCATCATTGCATATATCCAGTCTATCAATGTTGGCGCGATCGATGTCAGACTTGATATGAGAATTCCAGATAAGCCGTGTGTCAAGCATGATTTCGAAATATTTAATTTCACTGAAATAAAGTAAAGTGGTGGCTTTGATGATGATAGATTCTTGATTGACCAGTCTTCACTTAGTGAAAGGCACTAGAACGGTTTTGCAAGAATTTATGGATAGTCCTTCTCTGCTGCACCATTCTTAAAGATGTAGTGAAGCACCTTGCGTGACAATACCAATAAAAATCGTCATCCGCATAAGCAATCGCGATCTAACCTGATCTCTGTAGATCAGCTAGAAGTTTGTCGATGACTAGTAACCACAGAAGGGAAGAAAGGACTCCTTCTTGGGGGCATCCCTTAACTGCAGTCACAGACACTGACACTCCTCCAAAGAGGAAGTAATGTTCTGACTTTCCAGCATGGTCGCCAACTTGGTCGAGTCTACGATACCTCTGCTACTAATTGCTCTTGCTATTGAAGTCGTAGCCAGTGTTATCGAATGCGCCCTCATTGTTAAGGAATGCAGGCAAAGCAACTTTCTTGGAACGAAAAGTTTCTTCTAACTTCTTCACCAGATAGCATTTTCTGTACTTTTAACTTTCCAGTATGCAAACCGACTTGAGTGCAGATGGATAGATAAATCTAGCGAGATTCTAATATGAATGTCAATGAGTCTCTCCATTGTTTTGAGAACAAATCATGTTAGACTTATAGGTCTGTAAGATTAAGCTCACTAGGCCTATTACCTGGTTTGGAGATGAAGATTACATTTACCTGTCTCCAGGTAATCGGGATGTACCGCCAGTAGTAGCTGGCTGTAAATAAAGCAATAATACCCGGCAATATGAGATACAATGAAACTACATAGTCTACTTCACATTCACACACATGAAGTTGTCCGCTATCAGTTCATATTAATATAGTCAAATAAATAGATAAAACATTTAAAATTATTTTTTATTTAGTCTTATTGCTTAATTATAGACTCATTTACTCCTAAAAATAGACGCGTTCGAGATGCGGAGGGCTCTGTATACACCGTGTTCTCTGTAACTCGAACACGATTGCTTGCTGAGGACACGGAAAATCTCAAATTTTCTGAGACAAAATTATTTTCTATTTTCTCTCTTACTTCACATTGTTAGTTGACTTTTTTGCTGATCAGACAGATAAAGTTTTATTTTTCACCTAAAACCCATAGTAGTCGACACGTCCCATGTTTAAAGAAACAAACAACTACAGCTGTGAAAAAATGTTTATATTTTTAAAGTTAAAAAAAGAGTAAAAAGATAATATCCGAGAATTATCGGAGCGTAAAAAAGAAAACAGATTTCTCTGAAATGAAAAAAAAACACTGATATGAATTCTATAAGTTAAAAAATCTCTCCGAGTTCTCCGAGATCAAAAAAGAACACAGCCTTTATTAATTAGAGCTGCAAGTGCTAAAAATGAGACTTTTGCCTTATCATAATGCTACTAACGTTTATATTTTTTGCCGGCTTGGCACCACTTTTATGACTGACATTTTTCAAAAATTGTCAGCTGTCAACTCTCAGCATTTTTATTTGTTTGGTTGGATCTTGGATAACAGGCGGTACGGCTAGGCTAGGCTAGGCTGGCGGCATATGACTTGATGCTCGGTGCTCAGTGGTATTTCCTATTATTTGCTAAATTACGATTAATATTTCATTTATATTTTGAGCACAAATATCTATAATTCATAATGCATTGTTTGCAAAAATTTTGGTGAGTATTCATAACACCTTTCAAATATTTTCTATTTCATCTTGAAATCAATGTTCTTTATGTAGTTCACCAGTTAAAAAAAATCTTGTCGTTGAGCGTGGACTAGATATGCATTTGCGCGCCAAACGTGCTAAACAATGGCTCAAGTGGGGTTCCTTCAATATAGTCATTCTCGCAATTCTACTTTTCGATATTTCCAAAAAATGCCCATATTCAGTTTCTAATTGGTATTACTTGGAATATGCAGCGGCAACTATTGTTGGCCTTAGCGTTTGCACGTATTTTCTTAAATATTTCTTTTACCTATGCAGCACCGTGCCCGTACAGGGTACAAAAGACCAAAAGAATTTGTTAAGATTTGAAGACAACGGTGAGTATCATTAATTCGCAAAATGGGCGGGCACATTTTTAATTCCCTTTGAGTGCAGATAATTCATTTGTTACCACAAGTTCCGAGAAAAAAACGGTTTCACCAGATAGTAACCTAACAGGACACGTCAATGCAACCATCCTTAGTTGGCACTCATCGTTTAATGATTGTAAGCCTCACAGCTAAACTAATGTGTGCACTAAAATTAAATATGCATTTATTTATTAACAGCGCGAACAATTGGTTCCCCTAACTGGAGCTTCAGCCGAACAACTCCACCACGAATGAGCACTAGTCCGGCGGGAGGTGGAGGCCACAACAAATCATGGAATTCATCGATGGCCAACAATTTATCGCTAAATGCGAGCACACTTAGCAACAATGCTTCGTTTATGTCGCCTTATATGAAATACTCAAAAGACGACATTATTACAGATCAAAAAGGTTTGGAGCAGTATATAAAGTGAGTTAATTGGTGGGGGCAACTGTGGTGTAAATAAAACAAGTCCAATGCCCTTCGATTACTTTTTAACCCAGGGAGATGTCAAAACTGGAGCACAGTACAAATGAATCGCACGAAATCAGTAACAGCTTTAACCCTAGCTCGAGAAATTCTTTCTGGAACTACTGTAATACGGCAGCAAATCTGCTCAAGACATCGCTATATCAGCTTTCACCTTCAACAAGTTCGTATACGCTTCCAACTTGTTAGGAAACATTAATTTTGACACATATTTGCAGCTACATCATCGCAAAATAAACAGAATAATAAAGACGAGGGTGGACTTCATGATTTTAATGGAAACTCTGACGTTATCAAGAAGATATCATCTGAGAAGTTGTCACAATATGTCGCCAACTTGAGAAGAGTAATACAAATGTTTTTTTTTTTTTAATTTACAAAACAATGTCCGTAAATAATCTGTCTTTTCTTCGTAGTGGATGTCAATAACCATTTTAAACCGACTTGAAACGGAAATTAAGAATATCGACCACGCTTTTAGGAGTCGTGGATTTTCCGACATGCAAATCGGTAGTGTCGGCTTAGAGCGACTTAAGAAAACTATCGAAAATCAGCAATTTGTGAGTCAATATGTTCCGATGCTGCCATTAATTGTACCATTTCTAGAGTTGTCCAGCAATCAGGAGTATTTAGTGCAAAGAATTAAAGGTTAGTTCTCTTGCTGATGCTCACAATTAATTGTTTATTGACAAACATTCCCCTTTAGATCTGGCGAAGGGAACTTGCGTTGCCGATTATCGATGGAACTCAGGATCATCTTATTCAGGAATACAGTGGGACAGTCATTTGCCAACTGATTCAGCGGTAGATATTATTTTGCACATATGTACCATATTAGCTTGTGAATTTTAATTTTTGTCTTTTCTTTTCATTTTGCATTAGATTCTATTTCATTTGTTCTGCGTCTATTTGGATAGCCAACTGATGCCACTGCCACAACCTGGTGGTCGGCCATTTTTTAATCGATATGTCATCTTGGGTGACAAGAAATCTGCAAAGGAAAACATTGCCGATGTCACGAATAAATCTCGCTGTGCCATTCTCTGTACAAATCCACTCAATCCTAAATTCAATTTCATCAGTGACAAGGAGATTCACAACTGCGTCTACGATCGCAACAATCTATTCTATGTTATTATTCAATTTCTAATCTATATGAAGGCAAACCACGAGGCACTGCTAGAAGGAGTTAATCTTGGCAAGAGTGGAATTAATATTATGTGCGTTATTGAAGACTGAGCCGCTAATCAAGTTTTGTGTTTGTGGTAGGGTTTCCCAAAATTTCTTTTCATATTTTTGTATGTTATTCCTTATCAGACTAATATGTGTGTACATATTTATTATTGCTTAGGACTACACCAGTAGAGAATGGAAAAATAAATTTAAATTAATTGAAATTGTTTGTAGTCATTTAGGAGATTAATAGATCAAAACCAACATTTTATTTAAAAACGGAGAACGTATATATTTGGTTTGCTAGAGCTATATTGCAAATATTTATTGCGTCGATTATTGTTAAATTCCAAAGCTCCGTCAGCGAAAATATAGCGGAGATTCTCTTACGTTAATTATTGTTCTGAGTCTTCTGTCAGTAGTCAGTACGACACTTTAATTTCTTTAACAGCTTATAGATTCATTGTTTACAACACACAAATTATAAATTAAACATTTTCCTTAAAGTGCTAGGAGCGCAGAGTCTAGATGTTATATAGTTCAGTGCTACAATTGCTAGTTTTGGACTTGCTATTGAATTTGAAGTATAGGGCGACGTTTAACTTTTAAACAATTTTATTGAAAAGATGCACTCAGCATTGAACTGCCATGGGATAGACGAATCTATACATGAAAGACTATATGGCTTATTTTACCTTGTTTCCGAGATTAAGACTTATAGAACGTATTTATTTAAATAAGTCTCTGGTAACAAGGTAGCAAGGTAACTCTGTCTTACAAAAAATTTAATTTGGTTTCCAAAATTACAAAGATGTGTGACAAAGAGACAATTTTTATTTTGATTTTGTTGTCAAGGTTAGTACGTGTATCAAATAAAATCTGACGATTTTACTGGCATATTAAAGATGGCGGCGGCCATACATCAGCAGAGTAGGGACATCCCTATTCATTAACAACAAAGTGGGAAAATGCATATGTACGGAAATATACTAAGTATTTATTGGGTCAGTTAAACCAAAGTCCGAAGGTGCACGGAAATTGATACAATCAAAGAATTGCAACATGTGCGAACCTTATTCTCCAGAATTGAACTTCTCCAGGTATTATGTATTTTCAAAGCTCGGTGGTAAGAGATTTGGGTCGACGGAAGTTATAAATGAAACAAAAGCCTATTTTAAGGGCTCTCAAAAATCCTATTATTCGGAGGGTATAAAAAATTCGAAAATCGTTAGACAACGTGTATTAATCTAAAGGGAGACTATGTATGTTAAGAAGGAGGAAATTAAATTTTGCAGAAAGAAGTTCTTATGACAATTACTTTTTAGCCCGCCCTCATACCACCATAAGTGACGTTCTTATATAAGGCATGTCAAAATTTTACTGTCTCATTTAATATAATATTATCAATCGAGGTCTTAGGCTGTTTTCGAAACGCAGACTTATTTTCGACGTATTATTTGGCGCCATCATAAGTCATCATCATCATATTAAGCCCTACAACAAGAAGAAGAACAAACAAGAAAGGTTCGTTCTTTCCATAAATCCTACCGGAAATGACTTTCCAAGTAGGATTCTCTTCGCTAATGCGAGCTATATACTCTATCCACCGGAGCCTACCGAACTTAATTCTCTTCTTGATGTCGACATCGCGGTAACGCTCGTAGATTTCATCATTATAGAGTCTCCGGAATGGTCCTGTCCCACATACAGGGCCAACCATTCTCCGTAAGACTTTTCTCTTAAACGCGTCTATGATGTCAGCATGATTTTTGCTAAGCACCCAAGTCTCGGATAAAGCCTGGTTAATGGTTAAGTTCCAGGACCCCAACGCCATGTTGAAGAGGACGCAGGCCAGTCCATCCCCATGTCGGAGCTCGTTATAGATGCAGAATGGGCTTGATAATGAGCCTGATATTTTTACTTGGCTTATAACATTGGTCATGTCAACCTACATAGTCATGCCAGTTTATTTGGGATGCCGAATTATCTCATGGCTTCTTAAAGTTATACTTTGGCTATGCTATCATAGGCGGCTTTAAAGTCTATAAAAAGATGGTGTAGTGAGTTTTGAAACTATAGACACCTAACGGTGTAAATCTGATCAGTTGTTGATTTGCCTGGGATCAAGCCAGACTGGTATGAAACAATGATGACCTTAGCGTATGCGGCTATCCTCACTTAAAGGATAGACGAGAAAATCGTATACGCTGTACTCAACAACGTTCCTCCCATACTTGCACTATTATTTCATGAATTGCTTGGTGTAATGTGGGGCCTCCTCCTCCATCCATCTGATCCCGGGCCTTATTATTTTTAAGCCGATTTATCGCTCTGCTAACTTCGTCTATGCTTGGTGGCGGAAGCATAGTATGGTCTTCGGTCATTGGTGGAGCCTCCAATTCCTCAGTTAGCTGGCCATTTAGCAACTCATGAAAGTGCTCTTCCCATCGCTCTAAGATGCCTTTGAGATCGGCGACCAGATTACCCTCTTTGTCTTTGCAGTATGTGCAACGCGGTGTATATTGCGTCACACCGCGGACTCTTTGGTAGAACTTTCGTGCCTGGTGCGGTCCTCGCTATCTGTACTGTTCTAGTTCACGGACGAGATTCTTCTCCCAGGCTGCTTTCTTTCGCCGGTGACCTGCTTTTTCATATCTTCTGAGCTCTTCGTATTAATCTTCGCGTGCCCGCGTTCTATGAGATTGTTGCATTGTTCGGTACTCAACATTATTACGTTCAGTCGCTCGCTTACATTCGTCATCGGACCAGTTGTTTCGATCTCTACGACTACTGCCTAAGATGGAGTCAGCTGTACTAATGGCAGTATTCTTAAGGGATGTCCACTTCTCTTTCACGCCCGACATCTCAGCCTTGGGGATTTCTCTGACTGCATTTAGGGCGAGTCCTATCGCTTGACCGTAGTTGTTTCTGGTCTCTTCGTTGCGAAGGGCAGCGTTTTTTATTATTATTTTTCGTTTGTTGATGTGTCCTTTATCAACTATATATAAACATATATTCATATAGAAAAGGTAAAAGGCAAAGTAAAATTTAACGATCGCCATGTAATGAAAAGTCGTTATCGCCCGTAGTTTTGTCTAGAAATAAACATTTGTTCTATGGCTGACGACTAGAGAGGAACAACGCCCTAACAGAAAAGGAGTAAGAGGTGAATCTATGCAGTGACTGCAACGAATTCAAACTGCGATTATCGCTGGGCCAAAAGGCAGTGCTTAACCAATGAGAAGACCTTCAGTTTTTAGATTGAAAAGTAATGTGGTTTATTTTATAAAAATCTTCTCCTTTTATACTATTTCTTACAACTAAAAATATAGGAATATAATTATATACATAAAGGTTGCATCGGCATCGGCACATGAAATATCTTACATTATGTGTTCTTGGAATTCGTTAGAATAGGGCACAATGCAAATGCCCTACTTCTCCTATATGAATTACGTTGTCGCCTATGAACTGTCTGTGTCGTTATCTACCGATCACTTTCAGTTTGTTTTCTTAGGCGACTTGTCCGATTTTGCCAATTTTGGGTTCCGTAATGATAAATTTTTTAAGGGCAAGGTTCCAAACATACTTTAAATGGACTAGCCCGATCATTCAGCTTTTCCTACATTGGAGGAAAATTACCGGCGGCCACCACGTGGAGGTTTGATCGGACTTCCACCAGTCAGAGATAGTTTCGGCCACCTGCAATTCTAAATCATTCAATGTTATTCCCCCTATAGCCTATACTGCTGATCGCTGACCGTCAGCGAAGCGAAGTTAATATAGAGAATTTGAAAATGGCTGACGAGTGAATCATTGAGTGACTTTTGCTTGCGTCATCAATAATCTTTAATGACCACAGTAGCCGCCAACATATTTGCCTATTTTAGTTTAAAAAAAACGTGTAGTTAAAGAAGATTTCATAGCGTTTATTTTGTGTGGGCAAAATTCTATTTTAAGAATTTGGTTCCTCAGACTATTGAATGAAGCTATTGGTTAGAGTAAGTCGGACTCGTACCATACACAAGTGTTTACAGAGCGCTTTAAGGACAACCTTCGCTTGAATAACAATAAATTAGTGAAAATACTACGAAATGGCTTTTTTAAACGGGGAAAAGAGTATTTCACCCCTTCTAATCAGTATACTAATAACATTGGGTTCATTCTCATCCAACTTGGTTAAGTGAACCTACAACCAACTTGCATTGATTTAATACAAAACCGCACGGAACATTGCTAAGTCAATTAGGTTGTTGTTTCTTCGTTGAATGTTGGTTGATTTTTATTGTTATTACCAACGATATTGGAAACAGTTGCTTTTTACCTTCAACAGCAAAACTCATAAAATTTACCCTTAGGCACCTGTATGGGCGCTTTGTTAAAGGCTCCAATAAACGCCCATGTTATGACAAGCATTAAAAGGGGTGCAGATCTCATTTGCTCTCTTAATCTGCTAACAACGTTTAGAACATATTATTTACCTAATAACATAATTAATATAAGAATGTATTTGTGTATAATTTTTACTTTTTATTGATTTATTTAATATATTTTCGCGTTCCGCTTTTAGTTAGTAATATTGTAGTATATATAATATATGTATAAAGTATATAATATTACAACTAAAACATGTATACTTTACAAATATTTTTTGCTCTTTCAATAACATATTTATTAATAATAATTATTTGTGTATTAATATTTAATATGACTATTTTACATAAAATTTCACTTCAGCTTTGCAAAAAAATTTAACATTCGTTTTTGCAAAAGAAAAAGCATTTCTCGTACATCAATATAATTGTGAATTTTGCATTTTATTTAATAAACACTTTTTATTGCGTTCAGTTTGTAACACCCATTAGGAAGAAGTTGTAGGGTTTGCTTTATATTTTTGTGTTGAGAAGACATATTCTAGGAAATCATTGTTTTTGCAGTTTTTGTTTTTTTTTTCATTGCAAAGTAAAAAAGGCACTTGTTAAGAATATTTGCTGTGTAACAAGAAAATAATAATAAGAACAAATATTTTGCTTTGCGACATTGGTGATAGATTTTATCTATCGTAGGTTGCCACCACCGTGGAACTTTAATTAGCGAAGGTACAAACCATCGTAGTTAGCTGCTGCATTGTAGTGTGATGCATTTTGTATAGGAATTCTGTTGAATTTGTGAAATAAAAAGCGCCAGCACATCCAAGAGAATTCTAGGAGGTCCAAAACTAGGCACTTAATGCATTTTCTTTTACTTTTATTTTGTACAAAGTTTGTGTGTATTGGCAAAGTGCCGAAATAATTGATGATAATCCGATTGGGAGCATTTTCCTCCACTGATATTTCCCTTCGTTTAGCTTAAGCTTACAATAAGTTCTACTCTTTTCTTATGACGATCTCAATTTAAATGGATTTAATATTAGAGTTGCCATATTGAGCGATTAAATAGAAAACGTGCACTTATGCGTGAAAATAATTTACAAAAAACAAACTAAAAAGTACAAATAAATTAACAGTTGGAAATATATATGATTATATGAAAATAATAATAAGAAAAGGAAACAGGGAAAAGTGCAGGTAAAAAGTAGAAAAGTACTCTAAGTTGTTTTTTTTTGTTTTTTTTAAAGTTAGTCAATTATTGGGTAGTTCGGAAAGTAAATTCGTTTCTATTTTATAGTTTGGAGCGGCCGCTTTGACATGAATCCCATTGAACACGTTTCGGACCTGCTGGGGAAAATATTAGGATGCGAGCCACCCTTCCAGAGACACTCAGCGGCGTGTTATCTGCCCTGATCGAGGATTGGGAAAACACCATCGTAACAAATCTTATCCAAGGTATGGCCCGGCGAATTATTGCTTTATTAGATGCTCGTGAAAAAAGAAACTAATAATTAATTTGTAAAATGTTGTTTTTTAAAGTTTCTATCCATTTTCCTCAATTTATGTTCTAATTTTAATTTTTTTTAAACTTGAATTACTTTTTTTTATATTAATAAACAAAACCGTATTTAAAAAAAAAAATTTTTTTTCAAACTTAATTCAAGTTATTGGAAAATGTCAAGGTAAGCCACTTTTTTTGTAACTCAATGTAGTTTGTGCCTGTATACCGTATAATCAACTCATTTATTTACCAAAATAACATAAAACGTTCGATAGATTTGTAAAAAATTTGCACTTTTTGTAATCGATTTGTTTGTCGATTGAATAAAAAAAAAAATTACACTGTCAACGATTGGTTTTTGCTCCCGGGTGAATTCTTCTTTTTAAGGTTTTAGGGTTGTGTATTCTGAGGGCAGATTTTGGTTGCAAAATTTGTCGGGCGTTCTCGCAGCAAGTTGCAGAAGAGAGAGTATTGAGACAGCGATGTAGAGAAAAAAAAAACAATGAACGTCAAAGGTACATTCGCCGCAGTCAATTGCAGTTCACGGCGAATACATCTACGCTACGCACTAGCTACTGTTCTGTAGAGATTGCTACTGTAACTGTAATGCGGATCTCTCTCTCTCTCTGATCGTTCTCTGTTAAAGGCTTGAATTGAATTGGCGTTGGTGTTTTGCTTTCTTTCTCTTTCGTAATTTTTTTAATTCAATAAATTTTTCATTCTCAATTTTACCAGCGGGCAGCTAAAATCCACAGCAATAGCATAACAGAAAATATGTGTTGCTACGAATCATAATTTTCATAGCCACTATTACCGCCGCTCACCACTCACCGATGCATGAAAGGCGAATCTTTTGCTTGGGATATCAAGAAGCAACCGCAATACATATCTAGATAGTCGGCTCCAACCCCTTCGAGCGAACCCTTCCGATCTAAGTATCTAAAGAGCACGAGAATGGAAACTACTCAACTGAACCGGGCTCAACTTTCTTGTTGCAGTCGCGGCATTTACGCACGAACATAGGTACTCTCAATACACTTGCACACGACTGTGATCAATGCAAAATATATTACAAACCAAATATTATACAAAACCTTCTCTATAGAAAGCCCAAAACAAATATTATACATAAACATTTGGGATTTTTTTAAGCATGGATCTGTGTATCAGCGAAAGAGGTGGGCTTTCTATAGAGAAGGTTTTGGTCACTAACCATACTAATACACACAGAATTTACAACTACTATCAACTTGCGGTTATTTGTGTCTCACTTTTTACACGCACCCGCAAATTACTATCATTTAACAAGTTTCCATAACAGAGTTTGAGTAGAGTTAGGGTTTCGTTGAGTTAATAAAAACTAAATGTCGGTGCTAAATCATGAATTATAATAGACATTTGCCAGTAGTGCGCGCATAGTCGAATTCGCGATTACACAGAAACTGTATTGTGTGGTTACTCGTATAACAGAGTTCAGCTTCGATTCGTTAAGTTTCGTTCACTTTCGTGGGCATAGACGCGAATGATTCAGGTCGTTCGTTTAAATGTAAATTTACATTTGTTTTTGGGACACGAAAAACAGAGACAAATGCTAATGCAGGCAAAATTTTATTGTAACCATTTGACACTAAGCCATGCACGCGAAAGTCTATTACACCCCGTCTCCACAAGACAGAATTTCTGCCATGATGTGCGACTTACCATGAATTCGTCCAGTGGAGGCCAGCTTTTTCATGACAAAACTAAATGTCTGGCATCACTGTCTGATTTTTCTTTTTACCATCTGAGTAGATGTGAACCCTGTCATATTTTTGACCTTTTATTGGTTTACTGTGTTATTTCAAAATAAATATATATTGATAAAAATAAGAATGTCAGACTGGCGAATTTCGCAGTTGGAAACGAAAAAACTTATAAATATTTTAAACGAATATTTAAAATGCTTGTAGTACTCGTGAAGATGCGTTTACGAAATGAAATGTCTTAACATAATTTGCCCAGTCAAGTAAGAGGAAATAATGGCGGACGAAATGTCTTAAGTTTAGACAGACATATTTCTGTCTTGTGGAGACGGGGTGTTATAATCGAGTCTTAACTCGTAGCGTTTTTATGAACAGGAAGACTAGAGTTAATTTGAAGATGCGTTGGAGTTTCTACCAACATCAAAATGAAATGTCAGAAAAACCAAAAGGCTGAAACCGATCGAAATGCGGTGCGGTGAGTTCAGGGCGGCGCCGGTGTAGCATTTTAATGAAATATTCATTTTTCAGCTATTTCACACCATATCTAGCTTTTTTAGTAGCTTTAGTAGTTTTTATTTGCTTTATTGTAAATAATTCTATTATCTGTTCCTCGATATCTATTTAAATCAGTTTGCTACTTTCAAATGAATGAGAGCGAATATGGCTCTTGCAGTATTTTAGAAATTTGTTTATACTCGTTATTTATTCGGGTATAAGGAAACTAAACTCTAATTGTCTGTTTCAGTGCACATTTTCGATCTTAGCCATTAGGACACTAAGGTTCAGAAACGCACAAATCGGAAGGGTTGGTACGAGTATATGTGTTGATAGCCAATATGCCATTAGGCGATTTATGCGACCACAATAAACTCGAAACTCGTACAACAGTGCCAAGAAGAATTGGCATTGATCAGCCAATTTCTGGACATCACCATAGTATGGGTGCCGGGGCACAGTAATATAGAGGGTAATCAGAGAGCGAACGAATTGGCTAAGATGGGCGTCGCTATTGACACTCTATAGACAGGGCTAGCTGTCAAGGAACAAATTCTCTCCTTTTTTAATGCTTAGTTACTGCTCAGGTGGAGCAGTCAGTGCGGCATATTAAGATTGATCCTACAGCAAAAGGAAAACCACCGAGTTGTTATCTAGAACCCGGAAGGATATTGTCAGCGTTGTGGCTATCATCATCACCACTGGCCAGTGGGCGGCCATGTTGCTAAGTTGGGTATACCGCACAACAACGTCTGCAGAAGTTGCAAAGATAAAAATAAGAAAAAAAAACACTCATACACTTCCTCTACAGTTGTCCGGCCCTAGTAAGGTCAAGACAGGGTCATCGAGTTATCTCGTATCTGAACGCTTAAACCACATAAATATCCATGCTAGATCCGGTCCCTTAAGTTTTGATGCCAGAAATCTAAGTGGTTTAAGCGTTCAGATACGAAATTTACAATGTAAATATGTATCATAACCCTAAACAGTGTAATTATACATGATACGACTATTCTTAGGTAGGGATAAAAGTAGCCTGACAAATTAGATAATCCTAATCGGCCAGTGAACCACTGTTGAGATATCGTCAGCAACACCATAATTGATCCACAGCAACCCACTTTGCCTTCCAGCTGAATTGCTTACAAACAAAAAATCAAACGATCTCTAAATGGATTTATACGGGAATTCTGAATGATAATGCAATGCAATAAAACATATCACCTCAAATGTCATGACATACCTGACAAGAACAACAAAACATAGGTTTTGAATAACTCGATCAACGTACTTGTACATAAAAAAGATTGGTTAAAGAAACAACAGTCATCCTATCCTATGATTGTTGTGAAAAAATTAAAAACCTTTTTACTCTGGGATGTAATTTCAAAGAAACATTTTTGATTTTTTTGAAGTCGTATTAAGAGTTGCATTTTTTCCCTTTTTATTACCGAAAAGATAAGATAAGCTTTTCAAGGAAGAAACAATTTATGAAAAATGTACGGAAAAGTGGTGTTAACACAACTTCCGTACTCTATATTAAGTCTGAAAGTCAGTTGAAGCTGAAGAAGACAAAAAAAGGTATTGCTTGGGACAAACTACGATTAGCTGTACGACTAATTGCAACGACATTGATTTTGTCCTATTCGACCGTTTCATAATGGTTCGGTCCAAAATTGAATATTTCGGTTTCGTTCGCTCTCAATCATAACTGGCGATCAATAATTGTTTGCAACAACGTGCTTCAACCAGACAATTCCACAATCAATTCGGCGGTATAATGCATCCCCCCAATTGAACAAATTGAGTGATTCCATTAAACAATAGTCTAAAACATAACGTAAGGCCTCATAGAAATTTATTGACTATCGCAAGAAGCTGCCACACCCAACGTATTCGCCAGAAATACCACTTTTCAATTTTTACTTTTTTGGGTCTTAATAGGAAAGAAAATTGAAATCCCTTAGCACAAAATCCTCAAAAAATTCCCAATCTTTATATTTTCCTTCTAATTTGTTTTCAACTTGAATTTTTAATATTTTGCATAATTTTTTTGTTTGGGGATTTCGAGTCCAACTCATTTACCATAACTCTTTAGACCATGAGGATGTTAAAAATCACTCGGATCAGTTTTGTGCAAGCAAAGGAAGGATCAGAAGTTTTACAGACTTGGAATAACGCCGCTAGCAGGAAGATGCTTAAATGAATTAGGCAAAAATGGTCACTGTTCATATATATAACTAAAAAAAATGTATTTATGTACTTTTGAAAAAGTTGTCGTTGAATTTCATCAAAACAAAACCCTCCCAAATTACTTTCCGAACTCCATTGTATGCCTTTAAATTCTGTATAAATCGTAAATTGTTTATGATTATTGTGCATGCATCTAGGTATAGTTGATTAGTTGATTAGTTGGAATATCTATGTAGCAATGAATTGTGATTTGGGCGAAATTTATTTCTATCTATGTGTGTATGTAAGTATGTAAGTATGTATGTAGTTATATGTTTGCTGTTTTTCTTTTCTAAATGCATTTTCATTTCTCATTTTGTGATTGCCAGGTACCTACCTACTTGGCTCTATATTTTCGTTCTATTTTTTAACATCTAAGTATAGTTAGTGTAGAATGCTGAGTTATAAATTATGCATTCGTTTTGTCGTTTCTCTTTTTAATTCGTTAATTTTCATGTAAAATATAAATTATTTTGTGAAGCCAATTGATGTTCGTTGAAATTCATCGTTTCGTATCGCATTGCATCGATCAGATGAGATTGGGATTACCGTTGTTGTTGTTGTTGTTGTTGATAAAGATGTTGTTGCTGCTGCTATTGCTGTTGCCATCGGAAGTAATAATAACAATTAAAATGATTAAAAATATCAAATAGAAAACGCTTAAAAGTTTTATAACAAAATGATGGCAACAGCAAAGAGGCAACAGTTGAGATTATATGACCGCATGTTCAACATAATTAGCCGGAAGCATTCCTGTTTTGCCAGTTCGTTCCACTTTTCCGGTCATCCAGCCCGAATCAATGGAATCAACTTCGAAGATGACATCACCCTCGCGAAAGCTCACCTCGTCGGTGTCCTGGGCCTCGTAATCGTAGAGAGCTCGATAGACGCGCTGTTGGGGAGAGCAGCATTAAAAGCACAAAATAAATTATTCACAAGAAATAAAAAAGTGATTTAAAAAAATATACAAACAATC
This sequence comes from Nephrocerus scutellatus, assembly GCA_947095585.1. Lineage (NCBI taxonomy): Eukaryota > Metazoa > Arthropoda > Insecta > Diptera > Pipunculidae > Nephrocerus > Nephrocerus scutellatus. The sequence goes on along the minus strand of OX352765.1, from coordinate 28,400,779 downwards.
CCAATAGAAACAATTATCTTCAGGTAATCATTGGTAGAGGCAGATCGTATAACGAAGGGGAAAGGGGACTTCTTTCAAAACAAAGAAGTGAGAAAAGAAGAGCACAGCAGCTGGCCGATACCCTGTCTAAATATAAGGTTGGCATAACAGCAATCTAGGAGATGCGGTGGACGGGGAATGGTGTCTTACAAAAATCAGAATATGACATATTTAACAGCTGTCATGCAAGACCTCATGTGCTCGGGGTATGGTTTCTAGTCATCAATAGAATTAAACCCACCGTTATCGGCATTGAAGCAATAAATGAACGGCTATGCACCCTTCGCGTGCAGGGCAAATTTAAAAACATAAATAAGCCTTATAAACGTTCACGCACCTACAGAGGATTCCCCAGATGATGAAAAGAAGAAAAAAAGAAGTGTGATGTAAAAATCATTCTGGGGGTATGATTGCAAAAATAGGTAAGGTGCCAGTATTCAGGCAGTACATTGGCACCCATAGCTTATACGAGAACACTAATGACAATGGACAACGAGTCATTGAGATGGCAGCAAGCAATAATTTGGTCGTTGCGAGTACAAGGTTGTCGCGTAAAAATATCCACAAAGCCACCTGGGCATCTCCTGATGGAGCCACTCGCAACCAGATAGAACACGTGTTGATTGACCGCTGCCACAACCAGAACCTGATGACGGTACGAACGTACCGAGGTGCCAACGTCGACTCGGATCCCTATCTTGTTGGTCACAAAAGACTGCATCCGCGAATCAGATTCGAGTCAACACGGCCGACCTACGCAACGAAGATACCAGAAACAACTACGGTCAATCTATAGGAGTCGCCCTAAATGCAGGGAGAGTAAGTCCTGGGGCTGAGATGTCAGTCGTGGAAGAGAAATGGACACGCCTTAAAAATACTGTCATTAGTTCTGCTGACTCCATCTTATGCAGTATCGTAGAGATCGGAACGACTGGTTCGATGATGAATGTAAGCTAGCGACTGAGAGCTCAGAATGAAAAAACGGATGGACTGGCCTGCGTCCTCTTCAACCTGGTGTTGGCGAAAGTAATCCGAGACTCTGACGTAACGGCGAGAGGAACAATCCTCCATAAGTCTATTCAGATACTGGCTTACGCAGACGATATTGACATCGTTGGTATAAACCCAAGAGCTGTAAAGGAAGCTTTCATCCAGATCGTCAGGCGGCACAAAATATGGGGCTGCACATAAATGAGAGCAAAAGAAAGAACATGGTGGTCAGAAGATCCAACATTGTTGGTCCCTCAACTAAAATAATGGACCATGAATTTAGTTCTTTAACTATCTCGGGACAACTGTAGCAGCCGAAAACAGCATAGAACCAGAAATACGCGAACGGTTACTTAAAGCAAACTCTATAGTCTGTCAAGACTCTTCAAATCTAGGCACTTAACCATAACATACAAGCTGCTGGTATAAAAGACAATGGTCTTACCAGTACTTGCATATGGATCCGAGACTTTGGTGCATTCTGACCTCTTAGCTGCGATCGAGAGAAAAGTCTTACGGAGAATTGCTGGCCCTGTGAGGAAGGACGATTTCGGAGACTCTATAGCGAGATCTACGAGTGTTACCGCGATATCGCCATCGTGAAGAGAATTAAGCTCGGTATGCTCCGATGGGCAGGACACCTAGCTCGCATGAGCGAAGAGGATCCTGCTCGGAAAGTGCTTTGCGGTAGGATTTATGGAACACGACAGCGAGGCCGGCCACACCTACGCTGAAAGGATGGCGTAGACCAGGATGCCCAGAGTTTAGGGATGCCAAACTGGATGACATCGGCTCGAAATCGGGACCGGTGGAGAGGAGGAAGGAAACTACAAACGGTTGAACGCAGAACAACCACTCAACATATTTTATTTTTAATCCGATCACAACTACTCACCAGATTCTGCTTCGATTGTTGTTGTTGTTGTTGCTGCTGCTGTTGCTGCTGATGATGATGTTGATGATGGAGTTGATGCGCCGCTTGTTGCTGCTGTTGTCTTAAATGATTTTGCTGTTGCTGATGATGTAGCATTTGCATTTGTTGCTGATAGTATTGCTGCTGCTGCATCGAAACATTGCTTTCACTGCCAGCCAGTGATCCATAAATGCCATTTGCTGGATCGATGTCAGCAATTGAACCAACTCGCTTAGGATAGGCATTATTCACTGAGAGAAAGACAAAAAATAAAAATTAAAAATTTATCCTCAAAACTTAATCAAGGAACATGCATAACTTTAACAGAAAAGGCAGCAGCATAGAATGAATGGTTCTCCTGCCTGTTCTATTGTGGCTGAACACATTTTTTGAAACAACCAGAAAATTTAAAATTTTGAGTCAATCATGAAACGCTTGGTATTGTTAATGGTACGTTTTTGGTTTTTAGAATGATGAATACATAAACAACAACAACATATAGGTTAGCATATTTTGAAACAAACCGGTAATTACTAGTTTCCAAAAATTACTGGTGGCAAACAACATTGACAACAACAATTAGCACTATTTGTTTATGACAAACTATATGTAGGTGTACAAAAAATACGAATAAATAAATTTAAAAATTAACAAAAAAAAAATACAACTCACCCGAACCACGATCTGAACTATAAATAAGAGTGGTACTTGGCCTTATTGTGTTGGGAACATTACGCGGCCCATCGGTTAGTGGATCATAATCGGCAATTTTACCAATATTGTTAGCAAGACCAACTCCGCCACCACCACCACCACTACCACCAACACCAACACCACCAATACCATTATTCATATTGACGACTCCTCCGCCAGCGCTGCCGCCGCCGCTTCCTCCACCACCATCAGTACCACCACCACCACCATGACCATTGCTACTCGACGATAGGGACGACGTTGTAGAAGAAGATGTCACTGCTGATGATTGGGATTGGTGATTGTTGTAATTGTTGGGATAGCCAGACTGTTGCTGCGAATGGTAGTGATAGTTCTGTGTCTGATGTTGCTTTTGGTGATGTTGCTGTTGATATGCTGCTGCTGTTGCAGTTGTTGTTGTAGTGTTGTTGTTATTGCTGTTGTTGCTATTGTTGTTATTGTAAATCGTTGGTGAGGGCCTGGCGTAATTATCATACTGATCGTAGGGGTAGCCACCATCACTAGCTGTAGCAACGGGAGGTTGTGGCGGCGGTGGTTGCTGTTGTTGGTGTTGTTGTTGGTGCTGTTGCTGCTGGTGTTGATTTCCAGTTGGATGATGAGCATTTTGTAAAATTGACGAACGCAACTGATTGTAATTGTTTTGCGTCGGTTGTTGCTGTTGTCCGTGATGTTGCTGTGTTGGATACAATTGTGATGTTTGTTTAATTGGCGGTGGTTGATTGGCTTTTGTTGGCGAGTTGTTATGATGTGAAGGCGGCTGTGCGTGCGATTGCTGCTGTTGCAAGCTTGAATACAATTGCGATTGTGTGCTGTTTTGTGTGATGGCGCTGCTTTTTTTAATCGGCTGTGGTTGCTGATAGTGCTGTTGCTGTTGTTGTTGTTGCTGCTGTTGTTGTTGTTGTGACGTTAATTGCCTATTCGACGGCGGCTGGTTTGAGTTATACGCCTGTGTGTTTGCTACCTGGCTGCTTGCGATTATAGTTGCTGTGTTGTGTTGCTGATGGTGAATTTGTGGCGGCGGAAGCGGTTTCTGCTGTTGCTGCTGCTGGTGATATTGCTGCAAGTTTGCCTGCTGTTGTTGTTGTTGTGGTTGCTGATACTTTTGCTGTTGTTGTACCTGTTGCGAAGGCTGTGGAAGTGGTGGCGACTGCTGCGGCGAATGTGGAGCATACTGGGACAGCTGTTCGGCTGCTAGTGTCTCAGAGAAATACTCCGACTCTTCTGAATTGTTGTGTATGTGCGAAACGTGAGCATCACGCAGAGTGGAAATGGAAAGTAAAAGGGGAAGAATAATCTTGGTTTAGCTTAAGGTTCATGTGAGGATACTGTCAAAAATCCGACCTACTCTCGTCGATTAATTAACTGTTAGCAAAATTTGGTTAATTATTAATTTCTATTGATCTAAATACAGTTACAGGAACAATAATTAGAAGATGGAAAAAGAAATAAAAAAAAAACTCTCAAGCGGCCACAGAAGGACGACGCACAACTACAATGACAACAATTATTTTTGTATACGGCTCGAGTGAGAGGATAGGAGCAGGTATGTGATTGTGTTTGTGTGCATGTAAGTATGTGAATGTGAAAGTCTGAATGTGAGTGACTGGTGACTGATTACAATGTATGAGTAATAAATGCAATGAATTTATGAATGAAATAAAAACTCACCTCGATTCTCGGCCACCTCAGCCGCTTCGCGTTGCTTCTCCATTGCTGCCTTCTTCTCTAAATCACCATGATATGCTACATTCGATATGATTTTTGTATTTTGTTTTATTCTCAGGGTTTCGGGATCGTCAGCGACCTAAGTGGCATGACATTGTTGCACAACAAACACGCACAAACATCGAATTAACGAGTATATGTAACGAAAAAAAAGAAAAGAAAAGAAAAGAAAAATCCAACGAACCACGAACCAAAATTAAATCGTTATTTTAAATAAAAAAAAAAAAAAATGAAAAAAAACGAGAAACAATTCATGCAGAAAGTGGTGTCACATGAGAATTTTATAAATATTCTACACGCAGACAACATTTACGAAATGTAAAACCCAAACAATGAAAATTGTTGATGCTACCACAACTGTACTGTAACTGCTGAGTGCTGACCTGTGTAAATTTCCCTTTGGCCTTTTCAAAATCTGCATGGTACACGACATTCGATTGGATCTTTGTATTTTCCGCTATTCTCTTGAGCTCGGGCGTATCAGCGATTGCTGTGGCTTTTGCCTTTGGAATGTGACTGAAAAAAAGAGGTTATGATTTTTATTTTATTTGTAACTGATTAGGCATTTTTTGTGAGATTTTAACTTTCAAATTGTTAATATACATAAAGTGCATTAAAGTTTTCGTTCTCATGTACTCATATACGAGGGGCGATCAATAACTACTCGTGTTTGAAAACAGGTGGCGTTGTTGAAGGAAGTTGACATTACCGACGTGTCATCTGTCAAACAACACCATCATTATCATCATATTTGACTCTATAACCGGTATAATAGGGGATCTGCATTGCGATTGATCGGGAAACTACTGACTGCTCAAAACTTGGTTTGAGCCAGTAGCGCAACAATCAAGTTGGTGATGTAGTGCTTACTCTACCTCCTAGTGGTGGTCCCCGGGCAACTATGTGTATAAATCCTTATATATGTAGGCTTAAATTGCAAATGCGAACATTCTAGCGTTTTTAGTCTAGGTAACGTGGGTTAGCACCCTGCGGTACCGAAAAATTCCCGCAACTGAAACCGACACAACTCCTCGGATAAATAATAATCGAATAATGACGACTTTTGGCTATTGGACCAGGACTAAGATTGGTTTCTGGAATGTGAGGACGCTCATTGACTAAGGGAGTGAAGGACCTCAAAATGCCAGATTTCTTAAACTGGAACGTGAGTTTCTTCGATATAATTTGGACATACTGGGAGTGAGAGAAGTAAGATGGTTCGACGCGGGAGAGTACCAATCCCCAACGTGTAACACTGTTCTACTCTACTCCGGCAAACCCTCCGGCAGTCCCCGTGAATCTGGAGTGGGTCTGCTGCTAACGCCAACAGCACGCAGAGGCCTAATTTCCTGGCACCCACATGGTGATAGGATCTTATCGGCCAGATTTCGGACTAGAATACGGCGCGTCACCTAGCGAAGAAAAAAGTTTAGTTTCATCAAGACAATGCACCAGTCCACACATCCGTCATCGTGATGGCCAAAATCAAAGAGTTAAAGTTCGAATTACTTCCTCGTGTATCCTATTCACCAGATTCAGCCCCCTCGGATTATTTTCTGTTTCCGAACTTTCGATTATGTTTAAGTCCGGTAAATAGTGCGGCTTTGGGAAAAGTTCCACGTTTTCCTACTCAATCCAGCCTCTAACTACCCTGAAAGGGAGGATGGGGGCGTTATCTTGTTAGGAAATCAATGGTAGAAGTCCACAAATATTCTTATTCTTTGGAAATCTTCATTTTAGCAAACATTTGTTGTTATTTCCGTTCGACGGATGACTAAAGAACAAACCTAGTATATTAAGTAAGGATATTGCCAGAGTTGTGGCTATCAGCACGGGCCACTGATTAGTGGGTAGCTATCACGCCAAGTTGAGTATACCGCACAACAACTTCTGCAGAACTTGCGAACCTGAAAAAGCTCTTAGATAATAAGATCATCAAATCAATCTCGTATCTGAACGCTACAAGCTGCATTAAAAGCGCTTAAATATCCAATATGTTAAGTCCTTCGGGATTTGTGGTAACAAAATGGGGCACTCTAGCGCTAATTAAGGATCTCGCAAGTACCTTCCGCGAGGTCCACCACTCTACCTACCTACCATAGTAAGTAAAACTGCAGAATACTCATAACTCCAAGGGTATCTTTTAAAAAGAACATTTATTTCAGTAGACAATATGCTGCGAATTAAGACCAGCCATCATCGTTGCAATTTATAGATTGTAAATCCCAATTCCATTCAAATTCCATCTCGCTACCAGCTCACCGAGTGTTTTTAGTTGAAAATTATTGGGACAAGCAACAAGCCAATCATCTGTAAGCCGTCGTACGGATGTACTTAAGCAAATTCGTACAGTGGTACAAGGCCGGCCAATAGCCATAATAATACCCAAGAACACGCGGTAGTTGCCTGAATATTTTTTTTACTGTTTTTCTATTAAGCTGTGGTGGTATATATTATGTGTTGGTTGTTTTTGTGATTTTTTTTAAATTTCTTTTCGTTTTTGTCCTAATACGCTTGGTAGTGCACAATGTGTGTACATATACGAGTATGTGTGCTTGTATAGTGCGTGCGTGTAGTTTTTATCTCCAACGGCCCTAATTTCCTGTATGCTACTGAGGTGGGCCATGATGTGTTGATGCTCCATTGGGTGCGCGCCGCATACAAATCAATACTGCTTAAGGGTTAAAAATGCGGTCACTTATTATGTCCCGTGTCATACACTTGAATGCATAAATGCATGTGCGATCGTACTTTTCATGATGTTACACATTGGAGCAAAGCAAACAAATTTTCTTGTGTTACTTATTTTGAAAAAGTTTCACTTCAGTTTTGAATTTGAATGTGACGTTGGTTATTAGCTCTTATTAGCTCTTTGAAAAGAAATAATAATAAAACTTTGATATTAGGTACGTTCCCGTACGTAATAATTTGTAATACTTACATAGTAGCAATTAATGCAAAAATTAAGGGAACAGACCTATTAATTAAACTCACATACTTAAACTCTAAATAATGATCTTTAACGAATATAAAAGAAAGGTGAAAAGTTTATCTGAATGAGTCCATCTAAAGTCATACATGTATGCTGAAAATTAAAAATTTTGAATTCTAGCATACCGCATGACAAACATGCAAATTCCACAGAATATAATGTTGTATGTTCTCATACGTCAGTCAGTTCTCATCGAAGTGTAACGGTATAAAACTTAATAAAGACTTTTAGGTTTTGCTCAATAAGTCGACAATAGGTCAAATTGGTAATAATGGGTAAATTTTGTCATAAGTATGGCAATTTACAGCAATTTTCAAACAGAAAAATTACTTAAATAAAGGAATAAATAAATGAATGAATAATAGAGTGAACGAATGAATTAATAAATCAATAAACGAATGAATGAAGAAACGGATAAATGAGCAATTGAGTGAATAGATGAATAAACAAATGAATGAATGAGTGAATAAAGGAATAACCGAATGAACGAATTAATAAATGAACAAGTGAATGAATAAAATAATGAACAAATGGATGTAGAAATGAATGAATGAATGAGTGAATGAGTGAAAGAATGAATAAATGAATAAAGGAATGAATAAACAAGTGAATGAATAAATGAACAAATGTAAGAATGAATGGATGAACAGGTAAATGAATAAACGAATGAATGAATAAACAAGTTAATAAATAAATGCTAAATGCTAATGCTGAGAAAAAACGGAAAACTTAAATGCAGGGCATAGGTATTCCTACAATACAACAAGATTACCATTGATTGCTTGGATTATTGGTGCCGAAATCTACTAAGAGTATCAGTGCTTCCGCTTTACGTGTGTGAAAGTCTTATTTTTATTTTACCTACCGTGGTGGATGGAATACGTAAAAAGCTTCGTGAAACCGTCAAACGGCATCATTTGGACAGTTAACAGCACGCCGTTACAAGACGAAACACACCAGTAATTGTTTTAAAAATTCTATTCCAAATGTCCTGACAGGTACTTCATTCTATTCTATAATGGAAATAAGTTTCCGAATGACAGGTATTCCATTCTATCTTAGAATAGGAAAACGTTTTCGAATGCATTTTATAAAAGGATAATACCAGTTATAAAGCAATTATCATTTAAAGCCATTGGAAATTTTTGTGCCAACAATGATCTAGTCATTCCACTGCGCATCTCGGTAGCTTATTATATAGTTACATACTAGTTTAAATGCCAGTCATTTTAGTCAGTGGAGCAACTAGCGGCACAGACGGCATCCATTCACATTTATACCATAACAACGGTGTATGTGTGTGTGTGTTTGTGCACATCATCAACAAAAGTAGAACGGAGTCAATTTGGAAATTCAAAACTAGCTGTGGAATTACCTATCACCATAACCACCACCCAGGGGCAAGAGCTACCGAGCGCGCGTAGTTCACTGATTTCCCATCGAGGGCATTTGGCATTTTCTAAGCGGGAATTCTGAAAAATGCTAAAGCTTTTGTATCAACTCTTTTTCTTAATTTAAAACAAAAATGTTTATGTTTTCTCCGGGCTTCTGATAAAGTGAAAACACGAGAATTACAACAACATTTTGTTTCTTTCACTTCGTATCTTATCAAGAAACCATCATGGTTACCAGAAATTCAGATATACGAGTAGCACAGTTTAGTGATACTCGTCGTTATTTCGTTCCTGGCGTATTTAACGGGTGTGACGACGGGTTGGCTAGTAGTGTAAGTGTTTTTTTATGCTGCGAATTGTGTAAGTTTATTGCAGATCTCGCAGCGTTGTTCGTCCATTTAATACGCGTAACGAGTCTTCGAGTAATGCAGCTGTAAAATGTTAATGCATCGACGACGACGTTTTTTACCATCATTTTTATTACCTTGAATTTGTGCGATTTTATCTGACATTTTATCTTATCAATAAAACAACCATACTGAAAGGAGATAGATAAGAATACAAATTTTTAAAAGCTGCAGTTGCAAACGATTATTAATGCTTCGAATAGGTTTTGAAGACATGCTGGATGCTAAAAACTTAAAACAATAAGGTGATTGGGGCGTATGCGGGAGGTTTTTTTACTTCGCACAGCATAGATTGTTAAACTGTTGTTGTATTGTTTAATCTAACAATAAATAGAAGATGTATGTTATCTTTGGAATTTGCCAAATCCGTCATCTCAGAGTTGAATATGAAGCAATTGGCTTAAGTGCACACAAAAAAAGTAGAAAAGCTTTCCACATCCACACTATAACAGCTGCTGTGATTCCCAAATAATAATTCCCAAAGATGTACACTTTCGCCTCCTTATGCAAGTGTTGTGTTAATCGTGTCAAACTTTCTTAAGAAAGAAAATGCGCTCGCCATTTCTTAAGCGTAACCGTCTATTTTTTATTCGAAAAGACAACACATTTCTGGAATACTTAAATTAGTTTATGAGTTTAGTGTTTAGGGTGACACACTCAATTTTCTTCCCGGTTGTTATTTTTTTTATTTTTTTTTATAATGTACACACGCTCAAAAGATTTGCAACCTTATAATACTTAGCACAGCGTGTCCTCTCTTTAATTTCCTAACGCTATCTCTATGCACATGTGTCTTAAATGACTGCAGATCATATACAAATGCGGAAACAGCGTTGGGCAATTCATTCCACGTAACTATTTTGCGGCTAAAGAAGGAATCTTTAAATTGATTGGTTCGTCCGAAGATAGGTCTAATGGTAAGCCCATGAGCTCAAGATTAAACACGGGTATTGCGGTTAGGTTGGAGGAGGGGCGGTATATATCTGTATATTTCTTTTGAACACCGCCTGTGCCAGACAATACAGTTGTATTCCAGTTTAGGGCGAATATATGCCTTGTAAATAGTAGCCAGATCTGAGGAAGTGAAGAACATCTTGCACCGTTTTAGTAAACCTAAACGTTCGCAGCATTATTAGCGATGGCGAATATATAGTCATTCCAACGAAGCTTGTTCTTGACACAAATACCGAGTATTGCTAGTTTTTCAGTTTCTTTGATGGGATTGGGGGAATTACGCTTAGACGACAGAAGACTGCATTGGGTTTTGGAAGCGTTAAATTCTACCCTATTGTGAAATTCCGACCGTGTTATGCTGTCAAGGTCAGAATTTAACGTGCTAAACATACTTTTTGTTCAAGTCCCACTTGTGATGAAGAGGAGGATGTAAAAAGCGTGAAATCATGATAAGCTTAGAGTGCTGAATTGGATTAAAAGTAGCGGACATGAGATCATTAATCATCATAATGAGAAAGAGTGACGGAGATAAAACAGAGCCTTGGGGAACACCAGTGTTTATGTGGTAAACATTAGATTTAAAACCGTCCAATACGACCTGGATTGAAATGTCAGAAAGGTAGTTACTAGTTCAAACAAGCAGGGCCTTATCAATTCCAGAGGCATTCATTTTCGACAAAAGAGCTTGATGCCGCGTTCTGTCAAATGCCTTGGATATATCGAGTGCAACAACTTTCAGCAAATTTGTGAATAGACTGGTTTCACTCTTCAGTGAGATATGCCATCAGATCACCTGTAGAACGTTGACTACGAGAACCGTACTGCTGGTCGCTAAGGATTTCACGAGATTCAAGGCTTACGATTGATCAACGTTTCCATGACCTTAGAATGTATGGATGTTAGCACAATGGGTCGGTACGAGGAAAGAGATGATGGTTCGCCTTTTTTAGTAACAGGCTGGATAAAGGCGCTGTTTTCCAACTCCTTCAGAAGACTCCAGAGGAATAGGAAAAATGGAAAAGCCTGCCTGTTTGTCAAAAGTATATCTTACTCATTTTTTACGTTAATTAACCTTCTGAACATCGTTACGCTGGCTGATAACCCACTTTTGGAGCTAATTTTACGCGTTGATAGAGTAGGTTGAGCCCAGGATGACCCCTTTTTTCGGGATGTTGTTGTTTTTCGTTTTTTTACTTTCTTTTACATAGTACATATAGTAATCATGAAAATTCACAACTCGGGATTTTTGTATTGCAGATTTACCCATTTCCGTATCTTCCGAGTCATAAAAAGCAAAAAAAACTCTGTCTGTATGTCTGTGTCCACTCTACAGCCCAGACGGATAAATTGATGGGGATGAAAATTAATATTTAAGCTTTTTACATAAATTGGGAGCAGGATTGCGTTAAGTGCAAGCTGTGAGTTCCAGTTCCTTGTAAACATCTACTTTTCCGTTTCCCCATTTGTATTTGAAATTAAAAAATTTATAGTTTTCTTTAATATTTAAAGCTTTTGTTTGGCAAAAAAAACCACTCTTTCAAAGCAATATCCGCCATACCCTCAATCAAGTGATGCAAACTACTTATACCCCTTCTTAGCATACCCTTTCTTTCATTGATAGAATTTGGGAAATGTTGATGCTTTTTTCCTTTTTTCCTTATTATCACTTTCATTTGGTTGTGTTCTATGTGAATGATTTCATCCGCATTATAAAAAGTTGTCATCATCTTGTTGGCCGACAGAGCCAACTTTGGTCTTTTTGACTTCAATTCTGCAACAGAAGTCCACTGCTTCGACTGTTCATTGGTCCTTACGAAACGGTGCAATAAGTCCATTTCCTCCTTCGAAATGGTCACACGTTCGCGTTTGTCCCCGACTGATAGCAAATGCGGTACCCACATCTGGCAAGGAGCATCCTCTTTCCCAGGTATTCATGCAATATATATTCCACTCTTCAGCAATCTCATCTACCTTCACTCGTCGGTCGTAAATTATCATACCATGGATTTTATCGACAATTTCTGATGACATGGGGCTCTACCATTACTTCCGCCGCGAAACAATTTTTATCCGATATCGTTTGGTATAACCTTATCGCCATTTTTTGATTGATAATTGACATTTTTTTATTGTGTTGACGGTCGACTGTTGATTTGTCAAGTCAGTCTGACATTAAATGAGTGCGTCTATGACTTGAATGGGTGCGTTTATGACATTCAATAAGTGCGTTTATAGTCTTTTTGATAGAGGAATTCTTGATACGTAAGTTGAAGCGGGTCGAAAAGAAGATATCGAAATAGTTTACGACTCGCCGCGGAAATCATGATAGAGCCCCTAAGTGCTCATCATAAAAAATTCTCGTACGATCGCCCTAAAATTCGGTTGTCACTATTTTATAGTTGTCCCCATATAGAGTCCCCATATAAACATCGTTTAATTCAATGTTGGTCTCATTGTTCGTTTTCTTTTCAAAAACTTTTACCCGTAAATATTTACTTCCTTTTTCGTATATTGTTCAGAGCTGTTGGAACAATTCAAAGTTATATTAAAGCAGAAAATACCGCACTTGGCGAAGAAAAAAGTGCTGTTCCATTAAGACAACACACCGGCGCACAAGTCCGCAGTCGCAATGGCAACATTATATGAACTGTGCTACAAATTAGTTCCGACTATGCCAGTTTCTTGAAGAAATTACTTAGTTGATAGAGATTTGGGTCGAATGCCGTGGTCATCGATAAAAAGAATGCCTATTTTGAAAACCTTGACGAATCGTATTTGCATCGGCAGGCAAAAAAAATAATGGAGGATTGTTGGATGAAGTGTATCGACCTAAAAAGAGACTAAGTTGAGAAGTTAGTTGAGTTTTGTGCAAAAAATTTGTGTTTTCATGTCTGGGTCGATTGCTTTTCAGCCTAACCTCGTACATCGCGTTGCCAAAAACTGACATCAATCAAGTGATTAGCGGTATAATTGGCTCGGGATATTACTCTTTTTTAATTTGGTTATGTTCCATTAAGTATAAAGTCAGTGTATACCACCTTTATATAATTTTTTCTTCAAAATAGTGACAGTGAATCAGGAAGAAGTTCACTGACTTACTAAATGCAGGAACTAATTTCATTTTCGTCTGAAGCAAATTCATTGAGCCCCACATAATGACGACGGCAACTGTGAAGCAAATAAGTTAGTTGCGTAACTCCACATTTAATGTCAAAAAATAAAAAAATTAAATAAAAACTAATTAGTTTACGTAATTTAAATTAGTCATTAATTAACAACATAACTACCATTAGCATAAGTTGCCGACATTTCTATTCGCTCCGGGCAGCTATTGAAAAAAATTGTAAACAATAATTATTGCTCTGTTACGTAGTCGTAACCACAACAACAATTGCCTCAAATGGTAAAAGTACTCATTTACTTTTTTTTCATAAATGACATTAAGTCAGTCAGGCAATGTGTCAGTAAGCCAGTTTGTAAGATAACCCATATATAGGTTGGTTGCCTATTGTTTCGCTTTCAACTGGCTCATTGTGAGCGGAATTTGTATACCTAATCAGTACATACCAATCGTTCGCGCCCATTTACGAGTTATTACACTGTCCAACATATACTCGTACATATATGGATGGCATCATAATGGTGAGTGATGTCAGTTATACAGAAATGACAGACAATACAGAATGTACGAGAGTATTCCTCTGGATGTGTCATGCCCGAATCCGGAACGTTAACGCTGATTTGTAGATAATTACGCTGACAATGTGTCATACTCTGTAGAAGATGCAAAATATCAAATTGATTATAGGTATAGGCAGGGGCAAGGAAAAACCATTGTAACAGTTGAAGTTATCACGTGACTAGAATCAATAAATCTTTCATTGCACGTTACACCACATTTACAAATTTACTTGCATACACAAAGGACCGAGATAGCAGCGCTTAACGTAAAAAGTACCTTAAATACCATCCGTCCATTTAATACAAAGACAATTACTTTTGTACTTTTTGTTAACATTTTACGACACCGTTGTCGTTGTCAGAACAAGAAATTTAAAACTGCAAAAGAAGTAAGGCGAGGTACTGTGTTTAGTCCTCTTCTATTCATATGCACAATGGACGACGATATATGAATCTGTTTCTTGGCAGAATGGAAGGATTCAAGTTGTATAGAGGCAATTGAGACTGATACAAGCCTGTGTCTTTGCAGCTGATATAGTGCTGTTCGCCAACTCAGAAAAAATCCCGGAGAAAAACCTGCAAGTGCGGAAAGAGTTCTAGCTTCACAATACAATTGGAAGTCAAAAAGAGTAAAAGCAAAAGCACCTTTGTAATGAGACGAGGGTTATAAATGTGAGCATGGATAGCGAAATCCTTGAAAAGGTGGAAAGGTCAAATATCTAGGAAGTGTTACCAAAAACAGAGGAATAAGTATTAAAATCTGGGATCAGATCAAGTCATCCTTTATATTCGACCCGCCAAAATCTGTGCGGATTCCATTCAAATACCATTCACGCAATGTTGTTGGCTGATTGTCATAGTGTGAGACCAAACCTATTTCCACTTTTAAAATTCAATCTCGGTTGTTATTGTTTTTTGTAGACATCGGTGAGTTGGATCCCAATTTGAGATATTGTTTGGCCAGTAGTAGCCAGACTAGGAGATGGCGTGCGATAATCTCCAAACTTAGCTTAATAATTTTATGCTTGTATTTAAGATAACGACAGTAAGACCCCCAGAGGCGTTTGACTTGAAATCCCCAAATTAAAATTCCCCAAACTTTTTTTTAATTTCTAACGCACAACGCTTAGCTTTATAAGCAATACCTTCGTACAATGGTATTTTACCAAATATTTTTGGTAATTTATTGTAATTTATTGCAGTAGTCAATCGACAACATTTTAAGGAGCAAAAATTGAGAAACTCCTGCATTCTTATATACATACGATATGTTTTGTATGTATTGTTACGAAAATGTAAATGGAAAGTTTTTATTGCACTGTTTATACTCGTATATAAGAATAAGCATTGCATTGGATTGTATTATAAATAAGCAATTAAGCAAAAAACCATTGCATATCTTTAGGCTCAGTAATATTGTTGGCTGGAACTTGTTTATAAAATAATGTTGAGAGTTTTATATAATATTATACCAGTATCTTCTGGTACTTTATACTTTCTTTCTATTCTATTCGAACCATCTAGCAAATACCAGAACATATTGATATTATCTTACATAAATAACTTTATATACAAGTACAATATTTCTGAGCCTAAATATATGCAGTGGTTTTTGGTAATTTCTTATTAACAATGGTAATTCTAATAGATGGCGCGTTATGTTATGTTATGTTTACTAAAACTGTTTTAATAACGATATGTTTTTTTGTGTAAATAAAATGCAAAGCTGCAAAGAATATTAGTTTAGTAATTCCGTGTTTGGGGTTATTGTAGCTATGGGGATTTTGTTTTTTGAGATTTCGTTTCTCTTCCAAATAAAATATAATGCAAGTGTATAAAAAACATTTCAATTCCAGTAAACTGTCACTTCCGGCTGTCAGATTTCCGTCAAAATTATCTGGCCCCTCACAATTTATGTAAAAAGCTTAAATATGAATTTTCATCCCGATAAGTTCAGCCGTCTGGAATGTAGAGTGGACACAGACAGACAGAGATTTGTTTGTGGCAATTTGATCATTTCCGAAAAATATCGGAGTTCTGCTACACACAGGAATACGAAGAACATCCCTTCCGTGTGATAAAAATTCCACCCAAAAACTGTAATTATTGCAGCTTTAGCGTCTTGAGAAAAGAGTGTATTGGTTCAGTGTATCTTTAAGCTGCTAGGCTAAAATTCTGAAAATTACACTCTTTAAAACCGTTGATTATTCTCGGGGTATAAATGTCTTATTTCGAGTATGAATGGAATTGTTTATTTCGTGGACGATAACAACTCAAACACTTTGATGGCAATATCCTGGCAATTAAAAGCTACTTCAAATAAGATAATCATTGCAGTGGATGTTTCCAAATTTTACTTAAGAAAACGCGTTGCTTTCCAGTTAAAAAGTGAACAAATAAGAAGTTGATGTAATAAAGGAACCTCTTAACCAGTCAAGTAGTTTGCTGTCAATCACGGTATTAGTCAGACTCTGAACTTCCTAAATATTATTCTTCTGTTGCACATGTGTTGTCGACTACTTATGTACTCGTAAGGACACAAAACTCAAGAAGACAATTCATACTCCAACTTACGCTTCGCAGTATGGCGATTTGTTGAAACCCTTGTATGTTTTCATATTTAACATCATCCCACATTCCGTGCATTTAAAGCATGTTTTGTGCCACGTCTGAAATGAAAGAAAGAAATATCAATTGCAGATATTTATAAGTAAAATAGTAATTGGAAAAGAGAGAGAGAGAGGGAAAGTGAGGGAGAGAGAAATAATAATTGATACATAGTTCGTAGTCCGATGATGACATAGATTCAATGTTCGTTCAGGTTTGTACGAGGGTGGATTGAAAAGTTCACGACCTGATTGAGAAATAAAACTAGAAAGTTTACTAATTGCTTTCATTTATCAAAAACAACCTCCTCTAATCTCAATACACTTTTTGGATCTGGTAGTCATTACTGCGTTTTTAAAGAAGGGTTTAAAGGACTTTCGGTTTCCAATGCTAATCTCGTACTTGACTTTTTTGGACCCCTAATTATTGTGCTTTGAACATGTATGACGTTATCTTCCTTTCAAATATTTCTTGGACGTCCACTGTTTTCTCGATATTTTTGGACACCCCGTAAATTTCACTCACTGTTTGAGCGTACATTGTTATGAGAGTTCATAATTTTTCTCCTCAACATTCCTGGACGTTTTTTCCTTTATTTGCTCTCGCAAACATCATTCAAGACCACAAAGGTAATCCGAGTTGTCTCACTATTGACAAGGTAATCAACCGTGATGATTCCCTATGCGTTCCAAATACTTGATGGCACTACCTTATTCGCCGATAGTTTAATCTCAGCTTTCTTCGGCGCTCGTTAAACAGATCTTCTCCATTATTTTTGTGAAGTGACAAGCCCGTGGCAAACTTTAACCAGTTTATCGTTTGTAGCTTATAAGAAAACTGTTAGGGTGACACGACCGGTTAATTTACAAAAAAAAATAAGATTTGAAATCGCTTTGTTGAGGAAAACAGCACTAAATACATACGAGTAGTATGCATAGGCCATTATGTATTGCTCCTCCTGCTGTCAACATAGGCGCCGGCAGGATTATTTGCAGGGGGTGCAACTGTATAATATAATGTATATCTATTCCTCCTAAAAATTATGAACGTACATATATCTATTCCTACTAAAAATTATAGGTATTTTGTAATGTAAAGGTAACAAAAAATATTAATCGATTGCGTTTCTGTTCAACCTGCGGAACTTATTTTGCAGAAAGCTTGGATTTCGTTTTGAATCATGTTTTGAACCCTTTCATTCGAGATGCCGACGATCTCAGCTATCTCTTTTATCTCCAATCTTCAATCTCCCATGATTAGATCACAAATTTTTTCAATGAGTGAGTGAGTTTTACTGCAATACGGAATCCTGCCTTACAAAGTCACTCTTGTAATGCTGGATAATAGAAGTGGAGAAGTACCAATTTAGCATTAAAAGTCAGGCCACGAAATTTTCGACCCACCTTCGTAAAATTAGGGAGACATTTGCATAGGCATGGTACTCATACCACTTTACAAGCATCAGTCGCTGTCGACTTTTGCAATCACGTGTCACATTCTCGTCTCTTGCGATGACTGCGCCTGCAAACCACCTACGATGGGATGTAATGCAACTCTCTGATATGCTAAACTGTAACTGAAACAAAACAAAACAATCACCTCGTCTACCAACACCGATTACAATCTTTCAGGCTACAATAAGCGTTACAACAACTGTTCCAAGCTCAGTAAATGAATGCTTTGAATAACATTCCAAAAAAATAATAAAGTTCATATACGTCATGTTTGTCGCAAGTCTATGTGTATGTAGATACTCTAATGAAAGATATTCAGCAATTGTTCGTGCAATTATGACATAAGGCAGTATGGGTTAATAATTACTATCTGCATAGTGCATATAGTAAACTGGGATAAGGGGTATCCGACACATCTGCACTATGGAAATGTTCTCACGTGTAATTGCGTCATTCATCTTATAATTAAGTATGTACTTAAATTTTCATTCAGTCCAAGTGAGAAGACAAAATGGTGTCTTGCTTTGATTCTTCCATACAACAAACAATGTTATGTGAATTGTTTAACAAAAATCATACAACACGAACAAATGGGAACGTGAGAATATTCTACCGTCTGAACATTTTCCCAGAGTTTTTAATGTATTGCAATTTTTTTTTACAAGTGAAAGGCGTAAGAAGTAACTAGTAGGAATCGAACCTACCACCTGCCATAAACAAGATTTTAATATTTCAAATAGATTGTTTTATTCTCTGAAGGTGTAGGGTGTATTTTCTAACAAAATTGAGTACTACTGAGGATCGATTTTGTTCGTAAAATGAGGCATGAGTCTTCTTCTTTGATGTCAGTGAGACTGCTTCCATCGATTTTATGGCCGCTTGACTGTCCACATAAATGGCAATCTTCTTCTTCTTTGAAGGTATACGCTGCAGTGATCAGGGGAGCAGACTGAGTTACTTACTCCAACTCCTATTTTGCTGTCTAGCTTAGAGCCCTTTGTGAAAAACTGTAGGTACTGTTTCTTTATTAGTAACTGATTCACTCTTCCAGTATTCTCTGCAGGGTTTTGTTGTCCGAAAACCTTTTTAATGCATAACACTGGTGTCATGTAATCGAGATTCGTCAGTTCTTGCTTTGGTGATTTGATTATGGTGGAGTGTCCCTTTTGGATACTCTTCCACTGATTGACAGCTAACAGTCGCATAGTCGCTTTCAGCTTGCCAATTATATCTACTGGGATGAGGTGGAGAATAACCTCTAAGGTTCTCAGCGCCCCGGTTATTGGCATACAGGCCGCTCTTTGTACCCTCTCCATTATATTTCTATACGTAATTTTGTCCATATCTAACCACCATACGCTTACCACGTATAGTTGTATTGGTCTCACTACCGACGTGTAAAGCCAATGTACCAGCCCAGCCCCCCAGCTCTGCGCTAAAAATCCTGCTTAGAAGCAAATAATTGATTGGCCTGCTTATAAGGTAGTCCACCGCTAGGTTAGACAGTCCTTTACAGACTTTGCTTCAGTTTTTACATTCCTCAACGCACTCTCTATGTCCAGGAATGCTACAAATGTGTACTCCTGGGAGTATAATAATAATAACAGTCGGAGCAAAAGACCGGTGCGGTCCAAGGCCGAGCCTCTCGCGACCATTTGTGTTATGAATGTATGTTTTTTCACACAAAATGGAAGAGAACTCCAATTTAATGTCGAATCCGAACGGGGAAATTAGAAGCTTTCCGTGACAAGTTATTACTCTCTGACGTTTGTCGCAAAAGGTGGGACACCGTGAAAAATACTTTTGGTGTTACTGGGATTCGAACCACGAACCTCCTTCTCAGCAGCCATGCAGTTATTCATTGAGCCAAGGCGCCCACTGCTGGGATTACATTGATTTTTAAATTCTCTATATAAGCTTCGCGTGCCCGTGGAGGGCTGGCTGGTGGGTAGAATCTTGTGATCAATTTTAAACACACTTCCTAAAGCACGATTTTATTCAACCTTTGCACACATGTGTATTTCCCATGACAACACTTGCTATTTGGGGCCCCTCATGCCTCGGGGTCGAGGGCTTCCATACAAATTTTTTACAAAATTTACTCGATTTTCTTTTAATTTTATACACATGTGTATCTCCGATGGACAACACTTCTTGTACAAATTTGGAAGTGATAGCGTCCCGAGGTCGGGGGGAACCCATAAAAATTTTATCAAAAAAAGTACCCGATTTTCTTCAAATTTTATACGCATTTGTATCTCCGATGGACAACACTCCGATGGGAACACTATTTGTACAAATTTTGGAGTGATCGGGAAAATTTTTTTTTTTAAATTTACACGATTTTATTCAAACTTGGCACATTTTGTACGAAAATTTTTAATTTTTATGGGTTGTTTTCATTATTTAATTGTGTGTAAGGCTGTGTCTACAAACTTTCCCTTGCAGTAAGCATGTTGAAGATTGCAAGCATAGGTAGCTTTACGAGCTGCCTCTACAGATAGACATGACTGCAACTCTTTTTAAGGATTTAGTTTTTTTAACTTTTTGACGAATTTTTTTTGTAGGGAGTTTTAATTAGTATACGTTTTTAGTTATATGTTATTAGAAGAATTTTAATTTTTTTTCTTTAGTCTTAGAATTTCAGGTTTAGATTTAATCAAATTCTAAATATCATAGAAAGTATGGTAAGACTCAAGTAGGTTAATTTACTTGTTAATTAATACTAATATAGGCGGTATGTTATTTATTTATTACTAACAACTTCGATTTCTAATAATTAGCTGCTAAATTTTTTTTATAATTTGCGCACGCATAACGGGTCTTGCACCCTTACAATGATAGGCTTTCTGTCTGGCACAGCGTGGGGATTAGTGTAAAGGAGTGTAAAAGAGAATATGTCTGTGAGCTTGTGTTTTGAATGCCTGCTGATGTGGAAAAACAGAGTTTGGCAAAGCATTCTACATACGTGTTGTACGGCTGAAGAATAAATCTCTGAACTTAGCTGTACGTCCAACGATGGGCTTAAGGGTATATTGATAAGCAATATGAAGCAATGAATTCATAGAGGTGGAATGTGCTGGCTTTTTCTGTTGAGCACCGCTGTTCAAAGCGTTTGTTTGAGATCCGCGAGAGGTGGGACCGTGAACATGGTTTTTGGTGTTTCTCTGGAATTACGAGCCAATGCGTCAACGAATAAAAAGAGAACATTTTAAAAACCTGTTTTGTTGGTCAGGCTTGTTTGTAGAAAGTTTTCTCTTTAGGAATGATGAGTGGAAGATGATGAAGATATATAAAAAGGTAAGAGATATAAATATATATAAGGTTAAATTCATTTTATAGATCATCACGCAATAAGCCAACTGAGCTTGTTACTAGAAGAAGTATCTTTAATACGAGTTGACTGCAAGTAAAAGTTGCGATAATCGATGTTTGCATATAATCAATGAATCGATTGTTTTGCTGACTTAAGGTGAGTGGGAAGCACAATTTACCTTTAAACTAAATAAACAACATTTGTGTGAAAAAGAATTCTTTTTCTTTGCAAACGAGATCGGTCGCTTACTGCGATTTCCTGCACATTTGCACATTTTTATCGCTTTCGGGCATACCAGGTCAAATTGTTATGGCAATTGAGTAATAACTCAAGACCTGAGGATTATTTCTTACCATTTTCGTTCAGTTTAACAATGATACAGATTACTACAACAAGTCTTTAAATGTATGTCTGATCATATCATAGGCAGAAAAATATGTCTGCTCTATAAAACTTTTAACGTTGCGGGTTGCGGCTATGTTGTACGCAAGCACGAGCGCACCTTTAAACTCCATTTTGGTATCATTTCGGTTTCGCTTCCGTGGCGGCGACGACGACGACTCACACTAGATTCTCCTTTTGTGATTTATCTTCGCACATGTGGTTTTTCTCACTCACACACACACAATCACGCAATCATTTCAATTCAGCGATGTGGTAATTAGATAAATAAAATTTTCTGTTGCCTTTGCAAGACGCAATGCGTTGCGATGTTGTAACAACTTTTCCGGAAAACCATCACGGCATCATCATCATCATCTCATCAACAAAAATCCTGGTAATTATTATAGCTGTAGTTTAAGCGATAATCAAACATCGCATGGTAAGCTGAGGTTAATATTAGGTTACATACACTCCTTAGATGGAGGTTGCTTGAAATTTGTTCCATATAAGCAATGGCGCTGCGCCAAAACAATTTGAAAAATTTTACAACGTGACAAAGAGTCTTTGGTTATTATTTGCTACGCTTAATGGTAAAACGACTTTAGCAATCTTTGTTTAGAGATGTTATCTGTTATTTAATCGCTTTTCCGCTTTTCCAACTTTCAAAAGGGGGGAAATAGAAGCTTAAAGACTAACGGAAGTTCAAGAAAGTGTTGTACATAATTATTATTTCTGAGTGCACAGGTTTTTTATTTTTAAATTCCGTTGAGCCATTGACTTTCAGTCAATTAAAATGTTTGGTCCACTTCAAATACCAAAGAATTTACTTCCGGTTTCTTACATATGAGGTATTACAGAGATAACTATTTCTTTTTGCTTCAGAAAAATTAATAATCATCTTAATTAACAATACACACATAGTGTGAAAAAAGTTTCAGCGACAGACAAAATACGCGTTTATCTAGAAAGTAGGACGGAAAATGTTGTTTGGTCTTGCTGAAGGATTCCAAACTGGTAGAAAAGAAAAATTTCATATAAAGAATGCAACGAGTGACCAGTTTTCAACAAGTTACTTCACTAGAAATGGTTTATGTTTAAAAATGCAACAATAATTATCAGCATTATAACTTTCAAAGTGTCTTAGGTAAATGGCCAATGTTTATTGGTACCAATAATGTCGTACTAAAATTACTCCATATCAGAGACACTTTCTTTTGTGTGTTGTAAACTTTTGAGAAAACTTACTATAAAAATGTTTCACAAATTGTATATGCCCGCAGAAAAAAGATCGAAAAAATTCGACGGTGAATTTTTGGTCCCTTTATCTACACATACATCGAAGAGAAGATACTGGTAACAAACATTGCATTCATCGACATTTTCGTTGTAATAAAAGAAATGTAAGAGTACTTGAATTGTGGAAGAATCTGTTATACAATAAAACAAATGGCTGGGTACATGGTGTTGTGTTCAAAGATCTTCAACTTTCATTTGGAAATCGCTTTTTGCTTTTTTGATTCCCTTTATATGTGGGAAGTATTCACGAAGACTATTCAGAAAATTAGTTTGTGCTTTGTCAAATCAATATCCAAGTCATCAATGCAGATGTGCGCCAAGAAACTAGATCTTAGAAATAAAAGTCGTTGCTCCTGAAAAGAAACATATCAGCAAAGCTTCATAGTTACTGCTGAACCTGTCGGAATTAAAAATGCCATTAATTTCGAATTGTTCCATTGGGATCAATGCGGCGCCATTACCATACCTACAGTACCTACCAACTTATTGCGTTGGGAGAAGCTTTGTCTTCTTTTTTTAACGGAAATTGCGGTATTATCTGAGAAATAACTTGGTGGCAGCTTCCGTAATATAATTATTTAATCCATTTCGTGCTTCCTATGACCAGAATACGAGCATAGAATGTATGTTAAAAGAATCAGTTGCTGAAGAAGGACAAGGGCGAGGGACGTGCAGAAACTTAAAACCCATATGCAAAGCTGAGTGTGCTGTCAGCGAAAGAGTGAATTGGATTAGAAGTAGCGGACAGGAGATCATGAATAAAAAAACAAACCATAAAAATCTAAATTCTCTAATCGCAGAAATTGATATGGGAGCCCCTCGATCCTGGGTCATTTTTTTTATTGTAGGAGAAAATCAACGAAAGAGACATTTGACATCAGATGTCAAATTTGAAAATGCTCAGATCATTTTATTCTGAACACTTAGAGCACGCGCATACGCTCAGCAAATAAGAAACACGAGCATTTATCTTGAGAACTCTTTGACTGCTCTGAACTAATTTATGAAAACGCGAAATGACAGAATATTGTATAAACTTGTTGTTCTATCTGTAAGTTGATATCGACAACAAAAAACGACATCAATAAAAATACAATTCAGTAAATATTTAAAAAAATGTATAAGGTCCTTGCGGCCGAACACGGAGCCCGATCACTACCAAATTTTAGAAAAAGTATTATACACATGTGTGTAAAATTTGAAAAAAATCGGGTAATTTTTATTTTAAATTTGTATGGGAGCCCCACGAACCCGGGGCCCGATCACTTCCAAATTTTAAACGAAAGTATTGTCACTGGAAATACACATGTGTACAAAATTTCAGCAAAATCTGGCTTAAGGAAGTGCATTAAAAATTGAAAATTAAAAAAAAATTGTATGGGAGCCCCGCGACCCCGGGGCCCGATCGCTTCAAAAATTTTACAAAAAGTTTTGTCCATCGCAGATACACATGCGTATAAAATTTGAATAAAATCGGGAACTTTTTTCATATAATTTGTATGGGTGCCCCCCGACCCAGGGCCCCGATCTCCCAAAAATTTTTCCAAAAAGTGTTTTCCATCGGAGATACACATTTGTATAAAATTTTAGGAAAATCGGCTAAATTTTTTAAAATATTTGTATGGGAGCCCCCCGACCCCGAGGTGCGAGGGGCCTCAAAATTTCAATAAAATCGGGTATTGGGAGTGGCCAGCCAGCCACGTGCACGCGAAGTTAATATAGAGAATTTAAAAATGAAAAAGAATGTC
This sequence comes from Nephrocerus scutellatus, assembly GCA_947095585.1. Lineage (NCBI taxonomy): Eukaryota > Metazoa > Arthropoda > Insecta > Diptera > Pipunculidae > Nephrocerus > Nephrocerus scutellatus. The sequence continues at coordinate 28,376,165 of OX352765.1, read as the reverse complement.
TGAGAAATGATACAGCCTTGGGGAACATCATCGTTTATGAGTTGAATATTGGATTGAAAGTGTCCAATATGATACGATACGTATAGATATAGAGTGAGAAATAGAGATGTATATGTAGATAGAGAGTCAGAAAGAGAGAAATATAGATAGAAAGTGAGAAATATATATAAAAGAGGGAGTGAAATAGAGAGAGAGAGAAATATATGGAGAGAAAAAGAGAGTCAGAGGTTAAGAAAGGGAGAGAGTAAGAGATATAGAGAGGGAATATTTATAGAAAGATAATAATTAGAGAGAAAATGTATGCAGAGAAAGAATATATATATAAAAAGAATATATAGAAAGAGAGAAGAATAGATAGAACGTGCGAAAGAGAGATAGAGCGAGAGAGATAGTTTTCACAAAAAGGTTCAGAATTCCTTTTTATCAAGGTAATATTTACAGTAATTGTTGCTGATTGCATCATCATGACATTTCAACGGAATTCTGCCAAAGTTTGTTAAGCATTAAGCGTTAAGGACGCTCTTTTGAAGATACGACAATTTTCTCAAAGTTTACACCCCAAATTTATGTCCGAAATTTTCCGTAATAACGTTCTTTATCGAATATTATTCTATGTCACACTTTACACGCTTTACGAATTCGCTAACCAACTAACTAACCAAATTGCCCTCAATAAAAAGGTGACCAATTTGGAGAGTAAGAATCCAAACCAGTGATTCTTTATGTATCCCCATGCATCCCTGGTCTGGTGTCTGGTGCGCATTTTTGGAAAGCGAAGTGATTGGACCGTTCTTCTTCGAGAATGCGTCTGGCTATGCGGTCACCATCAGCGGCGTTCGTTACCGTGAGATGATTAAAACTACTTCTTTTGGCCTCAAATTGCTGAAATGGATGTCGAAGACATGTAGTTTCAACAGAACGGCGCAACCTGCCACACAGCAAACGAGGATTGTTGAAGACGAAATTTGAAGGAAGAGTTATCTCGCGCCGCTGTAAATTCACCACCTGGATCATGAGATTTGATGAGATTTCTTTGGGGTTTTTCGAAACAAAAGGGGTTATTCCAATAACCAAAGAATAATTCCTGAGGCGAAAGTCTAGATTCAATACGCCGTTGATGAAATTGAGCAAAATGGCAATTATATGCCAATTCACACAACTCTTGGAAACATTTTTTTATTTTGTCAACGGTTGACGTCATGAAGAGAGAATAAAAATTTGCAGCATAATTTAAAAAAAGTGGTATACATTGAATTTTGTTTTCATTATGTTAATAGTTTTTTGACAATTGTAAGCGTCTCGCCCTGATCGTCACGCATCATTGACTGGAAAAGATCGATTAATCGAAAATGTGAACCTGTCTACCCGTTTTTAGGTTTTTGATACTGGACCGCAAGTGTGTACAAATATCTGTAATTAAACCCGACGAAAGCATGTAAATAAATAGATAACGTCAACATTACGCATACACACAGTATTCCTACACATATTATTAGTGTATACCAGCAAGAATATCAGTTTCAATTTGGCTGTCACAACATTTTAAATTTCGTTAAAAAATTGTACGGCAATAGCTATTAACATTTCCGTACAAAAAGTGATATGTGCTTACTTGCATAATCACCTCGCTGTCCACACATATCGCTTACACTTCCTTCTTCCCTCCCTATACACGTAAGGCGCTCGCATTTGGTGGTGCGCCAAAAAAAATGATGTCTTTAAAAGACGTCAGCACTTCATAACTTGAAGAATGTCTTGTGGACAAAAGTGACCAAGAACAATGGAATTCGAAAGACCCATTCCAAGTCGGTATTATATCAACACATAGTACAACAGCGGAACGCTTGGAATCATCTACTCGAATTTCATTGCTGCGCCGCGGTACAACCGAGCGTGTAAGTTCAACCGACTGTTTTACGCTGCGACTGGCGGGGCGTTTAATTAAAACAAAAATCCGCAAATTTCACACCTTCTTTGTTGCAATTGTTTTCTGATGACATTCGTTTATAACGTTGTACATAGGTACACGCGTTTGTATGTCCATCAAATATTATCATTCAGAGCGCGGTACTATCCTCCACAGTAAACTGGTTTCTCGGCCTAGCATGAAAGTGAAACTTTTGTCGTATGAGTGTGAACATCGCATTTGTGTGTAGAGATACAAATGCAATTTACATTCAGGCAGGTAGGTTTAGCAGGCAGGCAGGAGGCAGCACAATGGGACCACTCAATAGGCTAATAATGCTGGTCATCGGCGCACTGCTCTCGGGTGTTTTGTCTTTCTAACAAGTTTTTTTTGCTTTCTTCACTAGGCTATCGGCCGGACGGACGGGCATACAAAGAAAGTTGTGTTATTGTGTCCTAAACAATGCATTTGTCACAGATGGGCACGCATCTTCAACATCAAAAATTATCCAGATGGTGGCAGTCTTTTTCCTTTCATTTTGCGTACATTTGTTGTTGTGATACAGGCGACTGTGGCTACTGGTTAGTAACATTGTATTCAGTTTATTGTCACTTTAATTTTTTAAATTCAGAAATGTGTATTACATTTTACTGAACTCGAATTTTTTAGAATTCGAGTACATAGAGCCAATTCGCGAAATGATCATTAGATTGAATATAAAAGGTAAAAAATTAATTATTATGGTATGCCGCATGGCTCGCTTACGAGACCAATTTTGATTTTAGATTATTACAAGTATCTCGTTCAAACAATCAGACATGTTACAGTTATAAACGCAATAATAGATCGTTACCCTGTATTGAGGCCGCACATTGGTACCCATGGTAAAAACTAAAGCACTAATATCAATGAATACCAATCATGGAGGCGTGGGCTAACAGGTAAGAATTTGGTGGTTGAGAGTTCAATGTTGCGCGTAAGAATATCCAAAAAACCAGCTGGGTATCTCCTGATCAATTCTTTAGAAACCAGATAAGCCCTGTGTTGGTAGACCGCCGCTACAACCTGAACCTTATTACGGTTCGAACGAACCAAAGTGGCATGGTGCTCAGATCACTGATTGCATCACCACGAAAGACTGCATGCGCCAATCAGATTCGAGTCAAAACGGATGCTGTTCGCAACGAAGAGACCAAAAACAACTACGGTCAAGTGATAGGACTCGCCTTTAAAAGGGAAATGTTACGCTTTAATGCTGACTCCATCTAAGGCAGATTTTGTAAAAGCTACTAGAGACTGAACAAATAATATTACGTACCGAGCTTAAAAAAATTTGGGCATGCGAAGAAGAATATCAAGAAGTCAGAAGAAGATATGAAAAAATAATTCGCCGACGAAAGAAAGCAGCCTTGGAGAAGAAACTCATCCGTGGAGTAGAAAATTACAGAGAGCGAAGAGCCACCCGCGCGTAAGTTCTACCAAGGAATTCGCGGTATTACGCTATGTATACAGTCACATGACATGACATGACATGACACAACACAAAAGACAAAGATAATTATCTGATCGCGGATGTCAACGGCATCATAGAGCGATGGGTAGAGGACTTTCATGAGTTAATAAATGGCCGGCTAACTGAGAAAATTAGGCTCTACCAATGACCGAATACAACACTATATTGCCGCCACCAAGCATAGACGAAGTTGCGAGAGCGATACATCGGCTCAAAAATAATATGGCCTCGGGATCAAATAGTATCTCAGCAGAGCTGATTAAATCAAGAGAACCCGCACTACACTGAGCAATTCATGAGCCAATTGTGCAAGTATTGGGGGAAGAAGCGCTGTCATAACACTGGCAAATTGGCATCCTGTGCCCCTTACATAAAAAAGGAGATAGACAAATCAGCAACTTATCGATGGTGAAAATTGACCCGAGACTCTTATGTTACGGCGAGAGGAACGATCTTCTATAGATCTATCCAGATACAGGCTTACACAGTACGACATCATTGGTAGACACCCAAAAATTTGTCGATTCGAACAAAACTTATATTTTCAAAAAAAGTTAAATACGAACTATCTAGGTAGGTAGGTAGAGTAGTGGTCCACGCAGCCTTGCCGAGTGCCTCAAATCGCACTAGAATGCGCCGTTTTGTAACCACAGACCTCGCGAAACCTAATGACATGATATGTAACTCAATTGATTATATCTTAGCTGTAGCAATATAAAAAAAAAAAAAAAAAAGGTACGAGATCAGTGATCCCGTAATCCGAAAGCTCCTTCAGGTAGGCAGAGAAAGGTTTGCCCAATTTGTAGAGTCAGAAGTCCGCCAGGGCTAGACATTTGCAGAGATAATGAATGAGAGTTTCTATCTCATTACCATTCCTGCAGCTTCTGCAAAATATATTATGCGGGTTTAGCTGCGTGGCTACCCGCTGGCCATTGGGTTGTGATTATATCAAGGATTCTCGAAATATCTTTCATTGATCTGTAGATCAGCTCGGTAGATTTGTTTTTATTATATGAAGACAACATCGCTTTCGATGTGGAGCAGTTGGGCAAGGTATTGCACCTTATTTGTCCATTGGTAGTATGGAAGTAATGGAGAGCAGACTCCGGCAGACAGTCGGTGTCCGATGTAACACCCTTCTTTGCCAGCACCTCCGCTTTCTCATTGCCGTCAATGTCGCTGTGCTCCAGCGCCCACACAATGTATATGCTTTAGCTTGTATAAGCCAGTTCAGTTTGGCACTGCCTGACAAGTTTTGAGTTTTAAATTATACTTGGAAGGTCTCTACGGGACTTTCCAAACCATTATCATTTTTAAAATTTGAGAAATATTGCAATTGCAAATAATTGTGGCAACTGAGAGAAAGAGATTAGAAAGAGAGAGAGAGAGCTATACATTTTCGAAGCACTGAGAGGAAATATGGGCTTAATAAAATCAAGTTTAGGCAAAAGTTCGAAGTCGAAGCTATACAAAATCGCTGTCATCAACTAACAAAAGCAATATTACTAAATTATTGATCAGACTTAGGGAAATAGGTATGAGATTTACCAACGTTGTGTAATGAATGGTCCTAAGAGTATGTCAACGCCATCAAGCCTCAACACAATTGGAGCGCGCTATGTTATCCATTTAACACAACTACCAACCGACCGATGGTGGTGTCAATTAATTCCTCCTACTCGCATGCTGCTGCTTATAGTACGACTACACAGCTCTAACATCCCAAATTATTAATTTATAGTTACACTCGAACTCAATACTTATTTTGTTTCTGAGCGTTTTGCTAATATTTCAGTTTGTCCAATAGACTGCGCCTGGCAGTGCGCCACCGCCAATTCGATGTAATGCTTCAGTTGATTTCACACGACAACGAAATTCAATTGAAATTTATAATTTGGAGCACGATATTGAGTGCGGTAGTCTATTGGTCATTTCAAGTTAGATTGTTAGATATAATGTGAGTCTGGAAGCTGTGGCGTTCGATCACACGGTCTCCAGCAATACAACGACTATGGGGACGACATCTAACGTCAAATAAATTAACCAACCAAAAACTTTGACAAAGTACACGACTAGCGATCGAGTCGGGTCGAGTGAAAAAGGAAACGTGTGCGGTAAATTGATTCAAATTAAAAAAAAACACACACACCGAAGGCGACAGTCGACAGCACCCATGGAAGCGTGCTTCAATGCGTATCTCTGTGCATATTTACTCTCAAGCCGCTGAAGCCTCCCGCTCCTCCTCCACCCAATCAACCAGTAACAAATGCAGATCATTTTAATGGAACAATCGCCAGTTGTGGATGTAGTTGAGATTACAGTTTCATGCTGGAAAATAATTGTGCGTACCGCCTATGTATGTCGGTCGGCGGGCTCTTTGCATGTCTAATGCGCCGGCAAGCAGTTGGATTAGATCGCCCTTTATAGGCACCGCAGACGACAGCTACAAACATTCATATTTGTAATAATGACACAAATAACAGATTGATTTATTATTGTGTTGCATTGACGTTGTTGTTGTCGTCAGTGGTGGTCAAATCATGTATAACAATTTTTATTGAGTTTTATTGAATTTGGAACAACTAGCTCGCTCGTTTGAGATCGCTTGTTAAAAGGCGTGTATTTGTTTTTTTCTTTCTTGTTTACACATATTTTGGCTACAATTTCGAAGCTTTATATTCGCCGCAACATAATAGTGGAACTGATATTTCCTGTTTTTTTAACTCAAAAATGTTAAAATAAAAAAAAACAGCAAAACAATCAAGGTTCTTAAAGAGTGATGCACTATCATCTTCAGTATTTAATTTAGTGTTAAACGATTATACAGGTTGTATCAGAATACTTAAAGGTCCTATTCATGAATTCAGTACGAGTAAAAACAAGTAAGTGCAAAAAAACATCGTTTATCGGATACAAACTTTTATGTATACATCGACACACGCCACTCAGTCCTATTATTTTTACATTGTATTATTTGGAAATTATCGCCAAATCTGTATTAAGTTGGGGCCTATTAAACAGTTGACTCACTTGTCCACGCACAACACGCGACTCGCGACAAGCCTCATATGCGGGATCTTAGAAAATTTCCCTGGACACTGAGCTGCTCACAAAATTTCAGCTCTATAGGTTGTGTGTTAAAAAGGAACACAAAGAAGTCGACGCAGATAGGGGCTATTCCAAAGATTTTCCAATTTTCAACGCATCGCACGCGACTTGTGAGACGAGTCATACTCGGGATACTCGAGTACTCGATACGCCCATTGAGGTTAAGCTACTCTCAAACTAGCACGCGACATACGCGAGATCTCAGAAATAGCCCTTAAGACTTCTCAAAAAATTCAGCTCTCTAGGTCGTGCGGAAGGAGGTTAAAAAGAACCTCAAAGAAGTTGAAAAAAAAAACCGACAGACAAGGAAAGTCAAGTTAAATAAAAGTTTTTAATCATCTGAAAGATGGAGGGTGTGTCCAGTGTCCGTTGCGTTTTAAGGGGAAGCTAATTGGTTTTGACCTAACAACACTTGCCACTTGAAAATATAAAGCCACATGGTTAATTTTGACTTTTTAGAAAGAAATATTAAATTCCAAACACGAAACAATAAACAATTTTATAACCTACTATAGCTGTGTTTGCCATCGGACAACTGTTCTAGAACACCAAAAAAATGTTGAATCTATGGATAGAATGTCGGTGGTGCAGTGGTTAAAACTACTCGGAGCACACTGGATTCGAATCCCGGCGCGTCCGAAAAACGCACCACACTGATCATATAGATACCAAGTACACATTACGATGCTGTACATGTGATATAGAGTTGCCGTATACTGAATTCTGTTTTCACATGTACGGATGAGTTCAGTTGAGTATGAAGTAATCAAGATGTTGAAGCCTTCAATGTGGGTTATGAGTGCTCGGCTGTGGACTACACTCCACTCACCACAACACTATCTTTCCTTCTTCTATCCAAATATTTCGATACGAGGTAAGTTTCATAACTCACTGACTAATAATAAGCTCGATATATCTAGTCCAGCATTTTTCCTTCCTTCCAAATAATAGGTTTTCTCAAGGCTATTTTTCAGTGATCATCTCTTCGTTAGACCCAAATCTTTTCAGGTTTGGAAATAGGAAATAGTCTTAGGGGGCTAAATCTGGATAATATGCTGGATGGGGTAGCAGTTCGTAGCGCAATTTATAGATTTTTGCCATGGTGAATACACACATGTGCACCCGTGCATTGTCTTCATAGATCAGCACTTCTTCTTCGCCAAATGCGGTCGTTTTTGCTTCAAATCAATATCGAATCTGTCCAAAAGCTCTGAATAATATTCCAAATTTGACATTAGTGACAATAAGTCACTGAGTTATTAAACAGCCCTCGTATTACAAGGATGCAAGCTCCTTGAAGCGTGCGCTAATTATTAAAAAAAACAACCCATAAAAATTAAAATTTTTCATCTAAATTCTCTAATTGCAGAAATTGATATGGGAGCCCCTCGATCCTGGGCCATTTTTTTTTTATTGTAGGAGAAAATCATCGAAACAGACATTTGACATCAGATGTTAAAATTGAAAAAGCTCAGATCATTTTATTCTGAGCACTTAGAGCACGCTCATACTCTGAGCAAATAAGAAAACGAACATTTATCTTGAGAACTCTTTGACTGCTCTGAACTAATTTATGAAAACGCCAAATGACAGAATATTGTGAAAACTTGTTGTTCTATCTGTAAGTTGATATCGACAACAAAAAAAACGACATCAATAAAAATACAATTCAGTAAATAAAAATGTAAGTTGAAGTAAGCATAAAACATGTATGTCTCGTTTCATTTGCTGGGTTCATTTGTGCGTGAGCTAAGATTTCTCTCTCTCTCTCTCCACCACCAAAACCATGCAGCGCAGCCGACTGCGCAGCACACACCGCAGACAGTCCATAAAGGGCGACGAATATCTGATGCCAGTATCGATATTTAAAAAATGTATAAGGGCCTTGCGGCCGAACCCGGGACCCGATCACTACCAAATTTTCGAAAAAGTATTGTTTATTGGGTATACACATGTGTGTAAAATTTGAAGAAAATCGGGTAAATTTTTTAAAATTTTTGTTTGGGAGCCCCTTGACCCCGAAGCCCGAGGGGCCTCAAAATTTAATAGAAAGTGTTGTCTCCGGAAATACACATGTGTGCAAAATTTCAATAAAATCGGGCCATGGGAAGTGGGTTAAAAATTGATCGCAAGAATCCACGACAGACGACCGACCGACGACCGACCGACGACCGACGACCCACGGGCAAGTGAAGTTAATATAGAGAATTTAAAAAAAATAGTAATTGTAATGGGACATTTTTTTTTATTACGTGGGGTAACTGCTCTAGAAACCGGCCACCTTTATTAATCGGCGATATTTTCCCTTTTCTTCTTCAAATAAGAAAACTGTATGAAATTACATCACCATACATACAACTTCAAACTAGAATCGCATCGATAATACCAAAACAAGAGCCAAGTTTCAGAGTGTGAGTTTTTTTTCAATTGCAAAAAAATTCAAGTTCTGATATAATTTGCTTCGAATTCCATTTTCTAAGATTTCTTCATTTATAATAAAGCTATAGTAATATGGTTTTTATAGTAAATAATATAAAAAATTATTTATTTCTGGGTTTTCAATGTGGTGGCCGGTAACTAACACAAAATATAAGGATTATTTCAGTATTCAGCAGAAGGCGTCTTAAAAAATACTTAACTAACTAAAAATCAACAAAACATTTCACACGACCATAAACGAAAGTGACCTACGCTGGCCGGTTATTACACCAGTTACCTCATCTACATAAATAAAAATTATATTTTCTGCAGTTGTTATTTATGAGAACTCACATTTATAAAACGATTTGTATGAATCTTTCAGACAGATGGAGGTTGGTTTTATGCTATAATATACCCGTCCCAGGCCCCAGATATGGGCCCTGGGTGTTAGAAATGTAAAATGTTGATATCAGCCACATATTCAAACTGATTTTAATGAAATTTTCAATGTATATTATTGGCAGGTGGAGTAAGGTTAGGCTATAGAACACCACCTTTATTATCTTTGGGTGTGTGAAATGTAAAATGTTAATATCAGCAACATTTACGAACTGATTTTAATGCAATTTTCAATGTATATTGTTGGCAGGTATTGGCGGAAGGTTATAGGGTTTATTAGTCCCCCACCCCCTTAATAGTCCCTGTCAACATCAGTCACGTTTACACACCGATTTTTATGAAATTTTCACTGAATATTATTGGCAGGTGGGGAAATGTTATATTATATGGAACACCACCACTCACCCTGTGTTAATATGGAGGGCGGGGGAATGTTAAATTTTAGCAATAGATACATTTATGTACCAATTTTTATCAAATTTAAAATTTGGCATGGCAAGGGTATAGTACACCCTCATCCCGGGGATTCATGCGTGCGGGTAGTGAAGAGCCCGTAACCGCTAGTAATATATAAAAATGTCCCAGTATTTTTCCCTATATTTTTTTAGAACAGCTGTCCGATGAAAAACAAAGCTTATATAGTTGAGTTCTCGGCGTTTCCCGGTCCGAAAAATATTGACTCTACACTATTATCGGTCGTTTAGATTATTTTTACATGTCATCCCCATCACAACCCCATTATTAAATATGATAGGTGTCTCCTACCGTCATCATTCATCTCAGCGACCCCGAAAACTGAGGATTTGATAGCAGTATCAGTCATGTAATATGGCACCCCAAATCCAACCCGGGACCACTAGGGGTGCTATGGATATGGCAAAACATCCACTATACTATTTACATCAGCGAGCCCGAAAACTCTGGGTTCGATACTAACATCGGTCGTGTCACCTGTCACCCCCTTTCCATCAACATCCATACGGGTGTCTGTGGATTCAGCACTTAAATGAGGAAAAGTACCCAAAAAACATGTGTTCACGATGTTTCAGGCTATTTGTACCCTAAAAACGACAAAATAAGTATGGATGTTCTCAGCATTACTCAAGAACTGAAAGGTGGATTTTGGTTTGCATCTTAACAGGCTGAGGTACTCGTACCTGCCATACAAAATGTTTTTTCTTGAAAGAACCTGACCTGTGATGTAAAATTCACTAAAGTTTTCGAAAAATTCCACATAATCAGGCTATAGGTACCATGTTAGTGGAAAATATCAACTGAAATAGAATAATCTGTTAATTGGAACACCCAGTTGGATTTGACAAGATCCAAATAACAATTCAAACAATCAAAAACAACAGAAAAATTACAGATTTACTTTACTATTACTATTTACTTTCATTATTTGTATAAAAGCAAGCCATCACCAAATATTTCCAAAAAAAAACTGTTATTTTAAATTAAATTGAAAACGAAACATTTATGAGGCAGGGAGGGCGTGAACCCTGCTGGTAATTGTGACTAGAAATTATTTTTATTCGCCGTTTCTTGTTTTCATATTGAATTACGAAATGTTATTCCGTCCCATCTGGTAATGAAGATCAATAGGCCGAGTTGGCCCTTCATTAACCCCTCTCTACCATATGCAACACATACTCCAATCGCTCGTTACTCATTCATTCATGCACTCATTCATTATTCATACGAGAGTAATTCATTTCAATTAGAAATCGTTGAGGTCGGATGAAAAAAAATGGAAAGCATGGCGCGCGGCAGATATAGTATGGGAAGAGATGATCTACCCGCAACAGCCACTTATCACTCCACAGCCATATTACATTTGAAGATGTAGAATAGCAAGACTTATAGAACGGATGCATTGATTAGGCAATATTTCGTTTTAAAAAAAAAATTATACAGTGGTGGTTTGGTCAATATTTAAAAAAAAGGTAAATTTAAAAACACTTCGTTTTTCGGGTACAAACTTTTATATATACATCGAAACACGCCACACAGTCGTTTATTATTTGGTAATAATCGCCAAAATATCTGTTTTTGAGGTCGGGCCTATATCAAATAATTTTCTTTTTTTCACCCTTCACACGCGCCACACGCGACTCGCGACACGCGTCAAAAGCCGGATATCAAAATGGGCCCCTGACATTGAGCTGCTCAATAATTTCACCCCTCTAGGTCGTGCGGAATGAAGAAAGACTTCAAAAATCGAGAAAATGGCGCGATTTCGAACCATCACACGTCTCACACGCGAAACGTGACACGCGTCACACGTGGAATATAAATTATATTTTGGACTTAGACACTCACAAAATTTCAGCTCTCTAGGTCGTGTTGAATGTGGTTAAGAAGGACCTCAAAGTGGTTGAAAATAAAGACAAAAAGAGGTCAAGTCAAGTTAAATAAAAGTTTTTAATAATAGAACCTTTTTCTGAAGGTAGTCTTCTCAGTGTGACTCGATATTTTAGTGCGAGAAAACCAAGTCAGGAAAAAATGTTTATGATGGGATCCTAGTCACTAAGTATTAAAGGGTAGTAAAGTGCTTGGAGGTAAAATTGGATACAAAGCCGGAAATTATAGAAGCCAGCAGTAAAGGCAGATAACAGAGACAGGCGCCTCTAGTAGGAGCTCGAAACAGAGTAACTAAAAACACGGGGGCAGACTAGATTAATTTAGATGGACAGGAGCTTTACGGTCATATCTGACCGATGCAGTAAGCAAACCCTTGCATACGTATTTATTGTTATTGTGTTTATTGTATTTATAAGTGGCTCAGTGGAAGTGCACATAGCTGCTGAGCAGGAGGTTCGTGATTCGAATCACAGCAACACCAAAAAGTATTTTTCACGGTGTCCCACCACTCGCGAATGGGTGATAAACGTTCCGAGAGTAATTCCTTGTCACGGAATCGTCTCAATTCGCCGTTAAGATCCGGCCTTAAATTGTAGGTCCCTTCTACTTGTGTTCAATAATATACATGCGCAGCACAAATGGTCGCGAGAAGTTAGGCCTTGGACCGCAATGGTCTGTCGCGCCGAATATTATTATTATTTATTAAATACGCAGTTGTTTGTTACCATATGGGCACTGTAACAAACTGCTGGACATTACCAATGTATTGTAATATAGAGGGCAACGAGAGAGTCGACGAAATTGCAAAGAAGAGCGTCACTATGGACACTCCAGGAATGTTAATGATAAAGAAACTCTCTTTCAATATCTCTGCAAAAATCCAGCCCTGACGGGCTTCCGACTCTACAAATTAATAAAACCTATCTTTGCCGACCAGAGAGAGCTTCCTGAGTTCCGGATCGCCGATCTGATCTCGAACCTGAATGCTACAGGTTGGTTATAACCATTTCCATATACCTATCACGTCATAGGGTTGTCTCCCGAGATCTGTGGTTACAAAGCGGCGCACTCTATCGCTATTTAAACCCCTCGCTAAGGCGGTGCGAACCACCATTCTACCTAACCATGAACACTGACTTAGTAAAAAGAGTTACCTGCCCAACAAGCTTAGTCAAGGATCAAATTCTCTCTTTCTTGACTACTTAGACAAAGAAGATTAGAAAAATTAGGTGGAGAAATCTGACCAACTGGACCATATCAAGAGCGTTATAGCCATCCTACATTAAAATGGCTGTAAAAATGGGAATTTCACATAAAAACATACGCAAGATCTGCAAGGAGGTAAATGAGACGAAAATGTCATTCACTATTTTTGAAGATATCTGGCCAGCAGCAGGGTCGGTCGACTCTGCTCTTTGGGAAAACCATTCGTTGCCAGCCTGAAATACTATTTGGAGTACATGATTATCGGATTGATCTTGTGCTTGAATTCTACACTATGGATTTAAAACCAACCTTGACAGGTCGCCCATTGTAACAAAATGGCGCACTCAAGCGCGAATTTAGACTCTCGCAATAATTCCTGTCTTTCAAATTTCGTGTTCAACTGGTGTTGGCTAACTCTGTTGTTATGACGACCGACACGGTATCGCACTCGCTTAGCACAGCATCACAATATTAATTGAAAAGATAACAAATTACACGGTGCATGTTGGTGGCATCATTAGGAACCCCAAGATGAGTCGCCGGCGAGCAATTTGTATGTATCTGTGTTCGCATTGCAGTGGTGCAAACTGCAATTTGTTTGTCGCCGAGGAGCACTATTTGCTGCAAACTTAGAATAAATAGAATATTAGCCGTATGCTGCTGGTGCAAGACCCGCTTCTATTTTACACTTTAGCATAGCGACAACAGTCATAGTGATGCAGCAGCATGTGGTTGCCTACCAATTTGTTGTTGTTGGTGATTTTAAATACAAAATGCTAATAAAGTGAGGAGACCGGGGAAAACAGGAGTGCTATTACTGGCAATGGAATATTCTTTTCCTGTCGGTACGCTAATTATTAATGTCGAACATTTAGCTTAGGCAACAGTGCTCTACAGTCAAATAATTGGTAGTTGCGAACGAGCGTCGCACTTGGATTGAATGCGATTCATGGAGAGACGTCGAAGGTGATCATTATGGATTTGCACAATTAATAAATATTATCCTAATAGCGATGATTAGAACGGTGGTAATTGAAGGGGGAATATTTTGTGACCACAGAAAAATTCCAAAAAATTAACATTCAGAACTGAAAATTGGGTTCTTTTAAAAAAAGACTTCTTTATAAAAAAAAAAAAAGCAGTCCGTGGTCACTACGCCCGTTAGAAGTAAATCTTTTCTAGTAAATTCTTTATGAGCGCTTTGGTTTGCTTTAAAATTTGTGCATGGTGGACTTGTGTTGGAAGACGATGAATGCATGACACTCATTGATGCATCGTTACTTGTAGATATGGTTCCGGTGTAGACTAAGGAATATGAACTGTTGGTATTTTAGAAAGCAGTAATGGCACTCGTACTGTCTCATTCCGAATTTTCTCGCACGCTGCGCTTCGCTTTGAGGTATGTTAACCTTTGACTTTCAAGTAAACATTTTGTCCATTAGAATTTCGCCAACGACGACCGATCTTAGGGATTGTAGAGGTTGTATTTTACAACTTCACGCTCTCTAGAAAAGCGTAGTTAACGCATCAAGATAAAATGGGAGGGCTTGGAGACTGTATGTAATATTAGAAGCCCCAGATATAGATATATATAACACGAATAAATAGTATAAGTTTGCCTTAGCGTTTACGAGTAACGGACGGTCAAACTATAGGGGGAGCGAAAACCCAAAGTGCCGCTCGATCTCTTTTAGTGATGCCAGTCTAATTACTTGTCTGCTTTAATTACGCTTTAATAGAGCAGACCTGAGGTTACGAAGACTGGTATTAAGGGAGAACTACGGAGGGTAGTTGGTGTTCTCCAGTAAAAGTTAATTTTCCAACATAACATCTGTAACTTCCTCTTCCTCTTCCAAGAGTCTGTATGTAAATCAGTTTCAGACGATCAGCATAGAGGGTATGTCATAAATATCAGACCAAGGAAGACCACGTAAGGCAAAATGTATGAATCTAAATTGGACAGACTTAATTCGTAAGGAATTGATAATTTAATAGTGTCCCAACGTTGCCAGCATATTCAAGAATCGGGCTTAAAAAGGTAACAGATTGATATTTTGACACGTACACATGAGTTCAAAAATTTTCTGGTTTGACGAAGCTGAGTGTGATATTTTCTTCACTAATGATGATAATACCAATATGGGAACCTAAGTGGAGTTCGCTATCGCAGATTACACTCATGTGGAGTAATACCCGTGCTTCAACTCGAGCACACGGGTCCACCCTTAAGCCTATCTTCGGACGTACAAACCAATTCAGAGATTTCTTCTTTAGCCGCACAATAGTTATGTGGAATGAATTGCATGTCATCTAAGACACACGTGCATGGACATATCATCTTTTCCTCTCCCTCGCCCACGCTGTGCCGAGCATTATTAGGTGGCAAATCCCTTTAGCGTTTACATTACAAAAAAATCGTCTCTGGATGATTAGCATAACATTTATCCTTGACGGCTTACCATAAAAATAGTAGTCTAACTTTTCTCAGTTGGCGCTTTATTTGTAGGCAATTTTCGGTCAGTTTCGGAAACTTACTCTCACTTCTTTGGAAATAAGTTTTCAATATTTCCCAACGTTGATCAAACATATATCGACTCATTTCGTTCACCGGGAATATAATTCTAAATTTCTATCAGTTGACAGATGACATTAGAGCTTTGAGCGGAGAAATAACCGATAGTTCAAAATCGCACTAAAGATACCGCACCCTTTAAAATGTCACCCTTAACTGTGCGAGATTTAATTAAACCGTCTCTGTGCCGCTTAATTTTCACGGAGAACCAGTTTTGATCCAAACGTTTTACATTTAAGACGGTATATTTACTCAGAACGTTTTTTTATACCGCCGCTTTTTTGTGTGTTATAGTGATTTCAAAATTTAATTTCAGTGCGAAAATGGAACAACAACTTTCGACGTGGATTAACTTAAGAACAGTGCATTGATGAACTTAATTCGACTTTAAGCGAGGAAGTACCATCTAGTTTATCGATTTTTTACAGAACTAAATCGTGGCCGCAGTTTACTCAACGACGAATTTCGTGAAGATCTTTCAAAATCGGTTGTTATTCCGGAAAACATTGATGAACTGATATTGCAAGATCGTCATGTGATGTATCGTGAGATTGAGGCCTCCTTGGGTGTTAGAGAAAGCAGCATACATTAATATTGCATAAACATTTGACCGACAAAATGATTTGTTCACGTTGGATTCCACAGAATTGGACAATAGCTCAAAAACGACTCGTGTCAATTGGTCGAAAGAAATGCTCAAAACATATGATCACGATGCTTCAAAACATATCTATAATATCGTGACAGGTTACGAGGTTTTGGATCTATGCGTATGAGACCGAAACCAAACTGCAGTCGACGGTATAGTGTTTCAATTAACAATAAATGTTCACGAAGCGAATGGTCGCGTTTTTTTTTTTTTTGAAAAACTGGACATGTCGCAACGTAGAACAGTCAATTCTAAATGGTACACAACCATTTGTTTGCCCGAAGTCTTCGGCGAAAAAATAAAAACTAATCGCCAAAGACAGATCCTTCTCCACCACGAAAATGCGAGCTCTCACATATCGGCACAACCAACTGAATATTTGAGCGGTCAAAACATCGAGTTAGTACCCAACGACTTTTTTTTATTACCGCAATCAAAAATAAATAGCGAGGTCAACGTTTTTCGACACCTGAGGAAGCGGTTGATGTGTTCAAAATTCATGTTTTTTTTTAAAGTACCTCATTCGGAGTGGAAAAAGTGCTTCGAAAACTTGTTCAAACGCATACATGAAGTATTGATCTTCATGGAGAATATTTTAAAAAAACAATAAAGCAATTTTCGATAAGTATTATATGTTTTCGAAATATAAAAGGAGGCCCTCGTAACATCCTGTAAAGCCGGGCATTAATATCACTACCTTATTATTTGCCTTCACACTGTTTTATTATCGATAATTGAAAACATTTGAATGTATATTAAATGTACATATGTAAAACTTGTATCACTGCTTCTCCAACTCGCAGTTAATTATCTATTGTTGATTATTTGGCTTATAACTGATTTTGTTATTAGATATAACAAAAAGTGACCGGTTTTTATCCTTCACTCGTAGTCACGATGATTTGCTGCATTGAGATTGTTTTGTGGACACATTTTTATTGACCTTGTGGCTAAAACAAGTTTAATACAACCCAAAGCGTTTTAATTAAAAAGAATCATATATAGATCACAGTAAATCACCCGTTTTCTGCCATCTGTCATCTGACACTATGATGTAAAATATGGCTGCTTGTCTTTACGTCTAACAGAGTGCAGGCAGCAGGCAACAGACAATTCCCAAGCAACAATACTTTCAGTTCTTGTGAAAATTGCCACGATCTCAAATCTCAATTTTTCAGTACGATGGATCATTTACGAGCACAAATCGGCCGTTGAAACATAAACCTAAAATAAACTCATCATGAGATTTTCAGAGAGGAAGGATCTCATGATCATCCGCCGATCAACATTAGGTTGGCGTTGGGTTTTAATTTTCCGCATTGTGCAGCTGTTGTGTATGTTTTGTTTGTGTCGTCCTCGATCAATTACAAACTCCTCAACGTGTCATTTGCCTTTGTACGGATCTAGATCTAGAATTTCTGCAAAATTGCTCATATCATACCGATACGTCGTACATCTGTTCTAGGAATGCAAAGATCACTTTCGTTTGTTGCTGTTTCGTTAGTTGCCGCCATCGGTGAATCAACGACGAAGGAGTTTTGTCGCCATCGCCATGATTTATTTCTTTTTTGTTTTTTTTTAGTGTGTCACTCTTTTTGCCGATCTATGATGGGGATTGGCTGGCTGACAGCAACAACAACAATCTTGTTGTTGACATTTGAAGAAAAATTAAAAATAAATAAATAAACGTTTCCTCTGGTCGGTTTCTAGTACCAAAGTCGGCGTCATTGCCATTTGAGTTAAGCGATGGCGCGAGAAGCGGGATTATTGAATTTACGGCGATTACGCTCAGCGATTGCCATATTTGGTCATATGTATTAGTCGTATATTCAACGCTTGAGTTTTCACGTAATTTTGAGATTAGTCACCGACTATTTTTACAAACTGAAAATGGCAAGCCGTTTCTCATAGAGGCTAGAGAAAAATTGTAGCCTAGCCATTAACTAAAGGAGACTTTTACATGACAAAATTTATAGACCGTTTGATTGTGTAACGTTGAGAGGGTTAATAGTTAGAAAACATTTAATACACATACCAATAGCAGATGGAGACATTTCTTATAAATGGTATATACCTACTTGTACCCAAGAATGATAGAATACAAGATTAAGCAATGTGCATGCCAGCCTTATTGATCAGTTCAGATGACGTCAGCGGTGACAATAAAGCAAAAATATCGCGTGATATGCACTCGCACTCAACTGCTTTACAGCTTAACTCAACTCAAAAAAAATAATTTTATTGGTACTTCGTACATCGTTGTGTATACGTCGTACTAACCGTGCGCTGTGGCTGCTATGTTTTCACCACAAAATAGAGAATTCACCACAAAATCTAATCTCCATCAGAGAATTTACATGAAAAATTTTTATGGGTTGTTTTTTTTTAACATTCATTATAAAATTTGAACAGTCAGCTGTAGTCACTGGGTTTAAGGATAACTCTATTACCCCAACTAGAGTTCGGCGGTTGGCTGGATCACCCAAGTACTTACTGTCTAGCCAAAATTTTCACCATCGATCATACATTTTCTATAGGGTTCAACATTGGTGAGAATGGAGGTAAAAACATCAACTTATATTGAGTCCCACGTACAAGTTCCTTAACTGCTTCTGTTTTATGTATTGTACAGTTATCTAATACTAACCAAGCGTCGGTAATATTTCTAGTAGTTAACTGTTCCAATAATTCCGAAAAAAAATCACATAATCTAATGGGATTTACTGTCGAGTTGCTAAAAATTTTGTGATGAACAATACCTTGACTATTGATCGCACCAACTAAACTTACATTTCGGCCTCTCACTGCTGGTAGCATTTACATTTTATTGTTTATTTTGCAAAAAAAAAATAATTTAATTTGATTTGAAAAATGTTTTTAATTTGGTTTGAAAATTGGCTAACTTCATTTGAAAAAGTGTTATTTTGTTCTAAAAATTTGTTAATTTGATTTGGAAATTTGTTAATTTGGTTTGAAAAATTGTTAACTTGACATGAAAAAGGTATAGATAAAAAACAACCCATAAAAATTAAAATTTTTCATCTAAATTCTCTAATCGCAGAAATTGATATGGGAGCCCCTCGATCCTGGGCCATTTTTTTTTATTGTAGAAGAAAATCATCGAAACAAACATTTGACATCAGATGTCAAATTTGAAAAAGCTCAGATCATTTTATTCTGAGCACTTAGAGCACGCTCATACTCTGAGCAAATAAGAAACACGAACATTTATCTTGAGAACTCTTTGACTGCTCTGAACTAATTTATGAAAACGCCAAATGACAGAATATTGTGAAAACTTGTTGTTCTATCTGTAAGTTGATATCGACAACAAAAAAAACGACATCAATAAAAATACAATTCAGTATATAATAAAAATGTAAGTTGAAGTAAGCATAAAACATGTATGTCTCGTTTCATTTGCTGGGTTCATTTGTGCGTGCGCTAAGATTTCTCTCTCTCTCTCCACCACCACCAAAACCATGCAGCGCAGCCGACTGCGCAGCACACACCGCACAAAGTCCATAAACGGCGACGAATATCTGATGCCAGTACAGATATTTAAAAAATGTATAAGGGCCTTGCGGCCGAACCCGGGACCCGATCACTACCAAATTTTCGAAAAAGTATTGTTTATTGGGTATACACATGTGTGTAAAATTTGAAGAAAATCGGGTAAATTTTTTAAAATTTTTGTTTGGGAGCCCCCCGACCCCGCAGCCCGAGGGGCCTCAAAATTTAATAGAAAGTGTTGTCTCCGGAAATACACATGTGTGCAAAATTTCAATAAAATCGGGCCATGGGAAGTGGGTTAAAAATTGATCGCAAGAATCCACGACAGACGACCGACCGACGACCGACCGACGACCGACCGACGACCGACCGACCACCGACCGACGACCGACGACCCACGGGCAAGTGAAGTTAATATAGAGAATTTAAAAAATTGTATAGGTGTTGGTCCCGAAGGTTGGTCTTTTCTAACCATTCTTTTATTATGACCACAACAAAAACCAAACTACGTTATCACCGATAACGATGCGCAGAAAATTTAAATATTGAACACCGGAATGCGCAATCTTGTATTTTAATTTAATCTTGTTTGGTAACTCATTTTTAATGACAAAATATTTTTTATCAAAATAAACCATAAAGCAATTCCAGTCGGGTGAAGGTCTACATGTGAGGTAAAAAAATTCTTAGCCAACTTAACTTTGCTTAAAAGGGGCAAACATATCTGCCACTGTATTTATTGTTTTTTGTACGTGCCAACACTGCGTCAATCTAAGATATTTATTGCATTTTGTTGCTTAAATAAAAAATAAATTAATAAACAAAAATGTTTCTCACAAAACTAAGTTGTTTGGCCTTTTGTGGTGGTATTGTGGGTTTCTGTTTGTGCGCGCGCACACCAACCAGTTGAACAATCCTAATAACTTCATTACAACGACGCGACAGCTTGCTTTAGAACATTCAGTTTACTTTCGATTTTTGAGCAACTTGACCTTGCACGTATGAGAACGTGAATAGGTTTATTATTAATGTTTGTTTAATATACTCGTACATGCATTTCTTTTATCACATAACATCAAGAATTAACAAAAAAAAACACGTAAAAGTATTCCGATTGTTCGAGAGGTTCTAATTTTGTATAATAACCTCCTATTTCATCGTCATGCTTAATTTTACAATCAGGGTCCGTACTCTCTTTTCGAGCCGATTTTATCCACTTTGGTGTCTAAACTCTGGACGTCTTGATCTACGCTATCCTGACAGCGTAGTCTCTTACTTCGCTGTTGTGGTCCATAAATCCTTCCGCAAAGGACTTTTCGAGCAGGATCCAGTTAGTTAGCTAGTTAGTACTTTAGTAGACTTGCATACCGACCTTAATTCTCTTGATGATGTCGACATCGTGGTAACGCTCGTAGATTTCATGATTATAGAGTCTCTAGAATTGTCCTTCCACACATAAGGGCCCAACTATTCTCCTTTTAACTCCGATTTTTGCTGGCACCCAAGTCTCGATTAATTTGTAAGAACTGGTAAGGATTTTATGGTTAAAGTCTTGAATAAAATGAGTTTTTACAGACTGTTGGCTTTAAGCAACCGTGCGCTATTTGTTGTTACTTGCTCTTATCGACTACTGCAATTGATAGCGAAAGGATTGCACTACTTCAAATTCGGGCTCTATCATTTTAATTATGGGACCAATATTTGATATTCTGCTCGCGGACGTGTGCATTTATGTGCAGGCCCAGCTCCTTGTGCGACTCTTGGGTTTCTACCAAAAATGGCAATTTCGCCTGCGTAAGTATATGGATGGATGTAAGTGATTCGGATATTTTTGCTTGGCTTATAACAATGGACATGGTCAACCTACATAGACGTGTCAGTTTATTTGGGATGGCGAATTCTCTATCGTGGCTTTGTAAAGTTCTACTCTGTCTATGCTATCATATGATGGGGTCCATTATCACGTACGCGGCCATCGTTTGGTGGCCGATAGTTCTTGAACGGACAACAGCAACTAAGCTTCATAAGCTTTGAAGAATTGCCTGCCTCGGTATCACGGGTGCCATGCGTACCTGCCCTACGGTGGCATTAGAAGCTGTCATAGGGCTTACCCTTACAAATCTTCATTAGGATGATGGACGCTAGATGCTCAATAAAGCTGCAACTAAAATACAGTACAAACCAGGTGACCATGAATGGCACCTAAAAATACTTGACTCAATTCCCGAAAGAGACATGTTTGACACTAGGACACAGGGAGTACTTTATCGGCGGGTTATTTCAGCTACAAATATTTAACCGTTGCGGAATGGTCTAATGGTGTTTTGGTAGTGGACGGTAGAGGTATGGTCTGGTTTACAAATGGATCGAAGATGGAATCCGGAGTTGAAGCTGGTGTCTTTGGACCCAACACCAAAGTCTCGCTATCAAAGGTTTTCCAGGCTGAACTCCATGCCATCGAGATCTCCGCTAGGATAAACCTTAAGGCATTAGGGGCGCCAGGCAGCATTTAAAACACTGTCTTCGAACTTGATGGATTCTTTATCAGTTAAAAGCTACGATGCACTCAAATCTCTTGGCACACAAAACAAGTTGAGTCCCTGGTCATCAAGGAATGGCAGGCAATGAATCTAAAGATGAACTAGCTAGGGCTGGCTCAGAATCAGCGTTCATAGTACCTGAACCTTACTGTGGTGTTAACTGGCGCCACATCGCTGATCAATAATTGGGAGCAAAAACTTCGTCTGGCCCATTGGGAAAATGTCTCACAAAAGATTAATCAGGCCGTACTCCTATAAGGAAATCCTTAATCTAGACAAGGATAGCATTAGAAAGTTGATAAGTTTTCTCATGCCACTGTGGCTTGCGGTATCATCTTAACAAAATGAATCTAGGCTCTATTAGAAATGGAATGTAGCTTTTGTTTGGAAAATGACGAATCTCTGTGATTACTTTGGTTAAGGGGGCGTATTTTCCACAAGGAAATATGTTCGTCAGTAGAGTTAAGAACAGTTATGGGGTAGTTCGTCTCTTAGATTAGCCACATCCTATGATACAAAAATTCCTTAAGTCGCAGTGTCAGCCTTTTGGGCTAAGGTATAAATACAAAAAAATGCTATCATAAGCAGCTTTAAAGGCTATAAACTCTAGACATTTTCCACCATCGCTGCATAAGGGTGAAAATCTGATCAGTTGTGTATTTGGATGCGATTAAGTCACACTGGTACAGGTCAATAAGGACTTTAGCGTATGTCGCTATCCCGCCTTGTAGGATAAAGAAGAAAATTCTTTATGAGGTACTTAACAAAGTTATCCAACGATAATTGATACACGTCGTTAAATTTCCTTTATTTTCCAGTCTCTTAGCATCATATCTTAATACCATAGTCCATGAATTGCTTTCGGCCTTCCAGATTTGATCAGCTCCGCTAAGATGCAATCTGGTGCGGAGGCTTGTTGTTTTTGAGCCATTTTATCGCTTCTGGTTTGTAGTTGTATCAGTTTTATACTAGCTCGGCTAGCTGCTGTGCAGATCGAGCTTTATACATTTCATAAGAAAATTTTGAAAAATTTTGTTCGTGGTCGTCGCCTTGAATCAGTTATAATTCTTCGAGGCTATTTTCAATGCAAGCAGTTTGGAGACAGTATTATTATGATTTACGGAACGAGAGGTAAAATTCTCGGACCGCCGTAAGACTTACTTAAGCTAAAGCATTTTCCATTAAAGAACAAAAGTAAGAGGTTCGAATGCGAACAGATACCTCTCTGAAGGTTCAGTACCTAATACATATTTTTTGACGGACGAGGTTATTGGCTTCGCGTCAACCTTGCTGATGATTGCCGAAACGTGTTATAATTTAGGTGAAAAAGTTGAACATTTATAACCAGCCATTAAACCCCTTAGCTTTCAAACTTTAATCTATTCAAATGTTTTTTTTATAAAAAAAAGTAGATTTTAGATACAATTGCCAAGCAATATAATCATCGTTGTCTGTTTGTTTATTCGTTTGTATGGATATAACGCTGAGTAAGTAGCGATAGTGTCGATATATTCACACCATAGCTTCTTTTGGCGCTCATTTTTTACTGAATCCGGTTGGTGACGCTGGTGTTGAGATATTTATAAAAATGTGCGATAGCATATAAAAATTTTTGGTGAGAAATGGTTAAATGGTAAAAAAAAAAAAGGAGATTCCGTAATTTTCGACAGGTACTCACTACTAGTATAACATAACTAATAAAAAATTAAAACCGATTTAAAAAAACTCCGTACCTTCTGAAAAAAAATAATAATTGGATATTTCTGAACATTCGAATGCAATAGGTGAATTATAATACCAACGACATTCACTCTTTACACAAAGCCAATGAAGACTACTAAATACCTATGTAGGTACTCAAATATTCTCTACAAGAATACGCTTGTCGTGCCAAGCCACCAGCATTGAATTGAAAAGAGTTAATAAAGTTGCTTGTGTTAAAAATTAACGGCAAAAGGACGGACAAGCTAGCTGCATTTTATATTCATTTATAACGGATATGTACCTAAAAGTAGGTTATGAAAATGAAAAGCAATTAAATTTGCGGTCTCTGAACATTTAGCGCACTATGCTAGTGGCATTGATGAGGGATTTTGGAAATTTCAAAAGGTAACATAGAAGTGGAATGTGTAGGTTGGATTTGCGCTCCCTTTAATATTGAAAGGAGAAACTAATAAAGAAGTTATACGGTGCGGTAATACCTGTGGGGCGTCTGCTTTCTTCCTTTGTTTTGCATAGCAACGTATTGAGTAAAGTGGTTGTTACCGATTGTGGACAAAAGCAAAAAAAAAGAAGAACATTATTACAGTCGCTGCATAGGGTTTCGAACGAATTGACTTTTTCAATTTACCAATTAACAAATCTTTTAATCCTTCAGAGTTTAAACATTTCAAACACTTCCATATATAAATGTCACTTGTCACTACAAATTTAAATTATTATTCCTGAAAAAAAATTATCATCGCCGACAAAGGTCATCAAAGATTGGTGTCAACATGGCTGCCCTTAGCAACGAAGAGACCAGTAACAACTACGGCCAAGCGAGAGGACTCGCTCTAAATGCATGGCGAGTAAGTCCTGTGGCTACGATGCCGGGCGTAGAAGAGAAATGAACACGCCTTAAGAATACTGTCATTAGTACTAAGTACTGCTGACACCATCTTAGGCAGTAGTCATAGAGATCGGAAGGACTGGTTCGATGACGAATGTAATCAAGCGACTGAACGTAAGAATGTTGCGTACCGAGCAATGCAACAAGCTCATAGTACGCGGGCACGCGAAGATGAATATAAAGAGCTCATAAGATTAGAAAAAAAACAGTCCACCGGCGAAAGAAAGCAGCCTAGGAGAAGAATCTCGTCCGTGAACTAGAACAGTACAGAGAGCAAGGACCGCACCAGGCACGGAAGTGATACCAAAGAGTTCGCGGTATGACGCAATATACACCGCGTTGCACATACTGCAAAGACACAGAGGGTAATCTGATCGCCGAACTCACAGCGGAGCTGATAAAAACAGGAGGTTCCGCGATACACCAAGCAATTAATGAACTAATAGTGCAAGTATGGGAGGAAAAAGCGATGCCAGAAGAGTCCAATTATCGTGGTATAACTTTATTGAGTACCGCGTACTCAGCCACACCCACACCTGCCGCGTATAAGGAAAGTCATTTGCGGTAGGATTTATGGAACACGACAGCGAGGTCGGGCAAGCCTACGCTGGAAGGCAGTTTACGGATGCCAAACTGAATGACATCGGCTCGAAATTGGGACCGGTGGAGAGACTTTTTGCGGGAGGCCAGGACCGGAAACCGGTTGTAGAGCCAAATATGATGATGATTGGTTCTAGCAAGAGAATTCTTATAAGGTATGAAAGCAGGCTATCTAATCCAGCTTGCGTAACTGCCGGGATAACATCACCCACTCCTGCCGACTTAAAGTGCTTTCAAGCTCTCTAGTGTCCATATTGTTTTATACAATCGGCACTTCCTCGCAATACTTTCGAAAAATTCTGCACTTGGCACTTCTCACTTCTGTGTTGTATGCTGTTAGAGCTTTTCTACATCGCTGACAAATGCCTCCACTATAAACTCTTTTGAAGAGTTTCGTTACACACTTTCGAAGGGTTAACGGCCCTTTACTCCACCACGAAGCTTTATTGCTAGCTTTGGAAGCTGACAATACATCAAAGAGAGCCTACTCACTTCTTCCACAACATATTGGGTCTTACTTGTACACCTACGCCGCTTCTTGAACTAACACATGTTCCACATTATACTTCAAATTGGTTTTAAACCTTCCCCAATTTATCTTTTCTGGGTTTCTGATGGATTTTACCTCATATTCTAGCCCTCCCATATGATCTGATAGAGATGGCTCAGGGGAAACCCTTCACATACTGAACACTCGACTCACTGTCGGTATAAAGAATTTATCTTTTCTGGGTTTCTGATGGATTTTACCTCATATTCTAGCCCTCCCATATGATCTGATAGAGATGGCTCAGGGGAAACCCTTCACATACTGAACACTCGACTCACTGTCGGTATAAAGAAGGTGATGTCGAGTACCTCTGGACAAGATGTTTATCCCACTTAATCCACTTAATAATTATTTAAAGTATGTATACATTGTTTTTGGGGCACCCTGTATATTCCAGCAGCAAGTGCACACACAGCACAAGAGTTCACAGCAAGAAAACACAAAGTTCAATTGAATTAAAGCAAAAAAGGTCAAGTAACTCCGAACTTGAATTAATGTACATCGTGTTTGCATTGCATTTAGTTAGTTGAGTAGTTGGCGTTGGATGGAACAAAAAAACCAACACAAAGAAGAAGTCCAAAATGTTCTCTGATGATTGGTAAAATAGTTAATCTTGAAGTTCTTGCGATGATTGGGAATACGGCAATAGTAAGCAGCGAGTACAAACAAGGACAAAAATAAAAACGCTGGAGAATAGCTAGGAATGCAAAAGGCGGCAAATCAAGTTTTAATTGACAAAGGCAACTTTGCGGGCCACAATTACAGTTATGGGCAAATTTTCCTACTGTTTTGTGTGTGTGTGTGTGTGCCGAGTGGAAGAGCCAAAAACAAACTAAAATTTGAGTTCAGGTACATATTAAAAAGTTTGGACTTCGCGTCTGACCTAAATCGAGATATTCTCTAAAGAAAAGAAAAAATGGAGCGGGGGGATAAAAAGTCAAAAAAGAAAAATAGATGATTGCAATCAGATAGTGCAGAAGAAAGAGGAACAACCACAAAAAAGCACTGGGTCAACAGCTATGTAGCAATGGAACTATGAAAACAGAAGCACAAAATGAATCTCTGGGGGGAGTAGACAATGTGGATTTTTTTTATTACCAAGATACTGCGATGAGGAAGAGAGATTCAATCACAAGATGAAACTCAACAGAAAGAACGACCAAATAGCAGATAGAAAGTTGTAGGTTCACACTAAGATACAATGAAACAAACTGATGATAAAGACCTTTTGTCTTATTACGATTTAAGTTAGTTTTGATGGGGAACCAACCGAGTTAATTTCACAAAAAACACAAAGTGGTGAGAGGAAGGAGAAAGGTGAAGCTTTTGTGATCGTGCGAATTTCGAACAAAAAATGACATAAAGTACAGATAAACCGACAAGTTTGAAAATTTAAGTCGATTTTCGATTATAATTTTCATTAAGAACGCCACATTTTGTTTTTGAAATAAAACAGCTTATGCTTGAGAAATTAAAAAAACTTAAGTTTTGTTTTAAAATATGCTAATAATTATGAAACCCAACATCATTCAAATACCTAACAAGTGAATGCGGCCGAGTGAATGCGGTTAGCCCAATTTATCGTGACTTTTAGCATAAATCTGGCGGTATGCCGATAATATCGTGTATGAGATGGTTTTGATGTCACTTAAAGTCTCTGGCATGTCCGTAGACTTTACATAGACTCAAATAAAAAATCCTAGAGGCGTTCAATTGACTGGTCCATATCTGGAGATAAAACGGTTACCGAAATTTGACTTCAATAACTCGATTGTTTGGCCAGTTGTGGTATGTGGCGCCGTCTTGCTGAAAGCACAAAGCTTCCAATTTATCTGAAATATAAAATCATTTAGTGGGCGCCGTGGCTCAGTGGAAACGAGCATGGCTACTGAGCAGGAGGTTCGTGAAGCGAATCCCAGTAACACCAAAAATATTTTTAACGGTGTCCCACCACTCGCCACGTTCCGGGAGTAATAACTTGTCACGGAAAGCTTCTCAATTCGCCGTTCGGATTCAGCCTTAAATTGTAGGTCCCTTCCATTTGTGTCCAAAAATATACATGCGCAACACAAAAGGTCGCGAGAAGCTAGGCCTTGGACCTCAATGGTCTGTCGCGCCGAATATTATTATTATTATAAAAGCATTTAAAATAAAATTCGGTCAAGATGGTTAAGTAGCGATCTCTACTGCCTGTGATTGGGTTGTTTTCCCACATTTTTTATACACGCAGAAGGGATTTTCCCCAGCACAGCGGGCGTTTGGGAATTAAGGAGAGAAAAGGAGGAGATGTCTATACACATCTGTCCTGAATGTTGCCAGCATCACTGAAAAATAAGTTACCTGCATGAAGCCAGCAAGAAACATCATTTAATGAATGGCCTTAGGTTCCTTACTTGCCTTGTTTGATTGCTTGCTTAAATCTGACAATTTTGCTTGTTAACGAGGCCGCTGAGACAAAAATGAGATTCATCACAGAGAATGATTGCCAAGTAGACCTAAAGTTGTCGCAAGCGGACTCAAGTGGTACATATGAACTCGCCTAACATTCGTTAGTTCATATAATCGAGAATCTAATGTAATTTGCGAAATAAAACTATTTACCTTTTTTTGTAAGAAGCAGAACTAACAATCTCACAGAGAGAGCAGAAAAAATCTACGCTATTATTGGAGATAAGGGAGAGAGAAAGAAAAAAAGAGGGAGAGAGATAGAAAGAGATATAAAGAAAGAAAAAGAGATAGATAGAAAGAAAAAGAGATAGAGAGGAAGAAAAAGAGAAAGATAGAGAGACAAAGCTACATCAGACAATAGAAAAAAAAATCTACGTCCTATTTGCCTAACATTCTTTAGTTCATATAATCGACAAACTACTGTACATTAAAAAAAACCAATTACCTTTTCCTGTCAAAAGCAGAGCTAACTAAACTGAACGAGAGAGAGACAGGTAAAAACCAACAAAATCCACTGACTGAAGCTAAATGCTTGGACAGACGATTCTATTCGGATCAAATACCGACATTTTTGGTTCTGAAATTCCTGTCGAGTTGTTAATGAAATTTTATTTATCTATTTAATGTGTGTTTTTGTGTTTTCGTCTTTAGTTTCGCAGTTTATTCTGCTGTAATTTTTCCGCTCGGTGAATCATTAATAAATAAAGCCAGGCGAGCTGCTGACTATACAGAAGGCAAAGTTCTCAAGTACTTTGCCACCCTGTAAGACGTTGCGCCACGGCGAAACCAACGACGTTATTCTCGTTCGTTCTGCTGTGTATAGAAGGAATTTATAATTTCGTCAATTTGCGTTCATTGTTCTGCTTCTGGAACAAAGAAACAGACAAGACATCGGAGAAGGGGCACAAAACATAAAAATGGCACAACATATGCTGTGTAGCTAAGGTTAATGCCTTCCGCCCTAGCAAAAGCCTACCGCTTTGTTTTTTGGACGATATTACGTCGAGAATACATTGTTTTTGTTGTATTTAAATCGTACAGCGGAAGTAATGTATGTATATTTGAAATTAAATGAATTAGTTCCTAAACTGTAAATGACTAGTTATAAGAATTGATACATTAAACCAAACTTGTTATAAGAATTGATACATTAAACCAAACTTTGAAGAAGGTGACTACATGACTTAATGTCCTGAATGACTGAAATGAAGTCAGCATGTTCAGTTTTGACAAAAAAAACCAAGTAAACTAGATTCTTCTTTTTTGTTAAAGGGCTTAAATTCTTTTAATGTTGGCTATATACTTGGCAAACTGGATGATATTAGCTTGAAATCGGAATCAGCGGAGAGATTATTTGCGGAAGGCCAGTACCGGACTCCGGTTATGGACCCAAATATATGATGATGATGATATGATTTGCACAATGTGGGCGGTAAAGTTGTGCAAAAGTAGTAATTCACATAGCATTGAATTTATGCAGGATTATAGGGCTAACTAAGTAGAGTTTTTTCTAAAAGTTTCACTCCTAAGTGTTTGGCAGCCCTGGAAATGAGGTTTGCCAAAAATATTTTTAAGACGATAATAATCAAAAAAGGGGAATATCTCTGGAATGGGAGGTAGCACAAATTTGGTTAATATCTTGAATAACGCCGAATTAAATGATCTACATATTCTAAGAATGACATTTGTTTATTTAGGGGCGATATATATTCCAAAATAACAGTTAAAAACGCATTAAACTTCAAATTTGACAGATATGGTGGCACTAACGCATTTCCGTCGTTCTCTTCATTTATTGTTTGTTTGTGTGTGTATGTGCAGACGATGAAGCATTTAAGATGATCCGGGGGTTCCGTAATAAAGTTTTTTTTACTGGCGATGTTATTGGCTTTGCCCCAAGCCCGATCATTCAGCTTTTCCGTTATTGAAGGAAAATTACGTGGAGGTTTGATCGCACTTTCACCAATAAGAGATAGTTAAGGTCACCTGCAATTCTGATGCATTCTGTGTTCCTATTCCTATTCTGCTGATGGCTGACCGCCGGAAATGGATGAGTGTTAATTGGATGAGTGATGCTTTGATTTTCGAGTAGGATGCTTATTAATTATAATTATCAACTCATTAAACATTGCCGAAAGGTATATTATGCTTTGTTCCCTGCTAGTAATGCCGAAATGATCAATTCATGAAGAGTGCCAGGAACCGCAATCTTAATTGGTTAACATGTTCATCCGCCAGTCCGTCCGTTGGTAGCTTAAGCAACAACTTTTGACTTTAAAGCCAATTAAAAAATTTTCTTTTGTATTAATGTCATATAATTGATTCTGTTATAGTATTTAATTCTAAGTTATTTGCTTACACAAAATATATCTTTCAATGTTTCGGTTTTCAAGATACAGATAGCTCTTTTAAGAAAATGATTAATTCAAAAAATTTCACAAAAAATAAAAATACATTTTTAATTTAAAACTAACTAAAAAGTGTACATTAATTTAGCCTCATACAGATTCCTAACCTCAAACTGATAGTCAATAGCATTAGCGTTCTTCCTGCAGTTGCAAAGGTAATAGCCAAAGTAGTACTTGAGCGAATTAATGAACATCTGGAACATACACTTGATGCAGAACAAGCCGGTTTCCGCACTGGATCCTCCAGTGTAGACCACATAAACACCCTGCGAATCATTATTGAACAGTGCGTTGAATTCCTGTCACCACCGCACCTGCTTTTCATCGATTTTGAGAAGGCGTTTGACAGTGTCAACAGACAGTTTATCTGGCTCGCCTTGCGCAGGAGAGGTATACCCGTAAACACTAATAGCTATTATTAAAGCAACCTATGATGGCTCTAAATGTCATGTGCTGCATTGAGGAAAGCTGTCAGAGGAGTTCAAGATCCTAAGTGGGTTACGGCAAGGTTGCATTCTATCGCCGATACTTTTTTGTTGGTGATTAGCGATTTACTTCGCGCAGCTTTATCAACTGGAAAGGGAGGTTTTCTTTGGACTCTTACATCTCAACTCAAACATCTGAACTACGCTGAAGACGTTGGTTTACTCTCACACAGGATTATGGAGCTGCATCAAATGAAAACAAATGTGGAAAGGGAAGCAAATGTTGCGGGTTTGAAGATTAATACTGCCAAAACCAAAATCATTAACCTCGGCACTAACTCAGTAACTCAAGTTAACATTTCGGGACAACCGGTTGTCAATGGCGCGTAGGCGTAGTATAGGCCCTAAGACCCACAAGTGCATATAGGACATAAGTAAGTAAGTATAAACTGATAGTCCTGCGAATATTTAATAGCTATGAAAATATGCTTGTAAGATTTAAAATGAAAAACGTGGGGCGCAAATACTCATGCATCAATTATGAGTATCTATTCTCTATGCTCCCGAGGTTTTTTAAATTTAATTCTTGTGCGTAGCTCAATCTTATGGAACCTTCAATTTCATGTATAAAAAGAGTTGCCAGAGTGACAACTTCAAATATACATTATTCTATATAACATTGATTTCATTACTATTATTTAAATTCAATAATAATATTTTTTCATATAATATACAACAGTTCCTATAAAAATTCTGGGATATGGTCATTAGGGTCTGGAATTTTGGGGATTATACCATTTTGAGATTTTGATATGTCCGTCTGTGTATCCGTCTTACATACAAGAAGATCATCGTTTTCTTT
This sequence comes from Nephrocerus scutellatus, assembly GCA_947095585.1. Classification (NCBI taxonomy): domain Eukaryota; kingdom Metazoa; phylum Arthropoda; class Insecta; order Diptera; family Pipunculidae; genus Nephrocerus; species Nephrocerus scutellatus. The sequence continues at coordinate 28,344,070 of OX352765.1, read as the reverse complement.
TCTTTCGTTGTCACGCTCAAAACCCGCGGCCGTGTATCCGACACAGCCTACCCTTTTTTCAACTTCTCTGAGGTCCTTTTTAGCCAACTTTGAAATTTTGTACGCAGGAGTCTCATGGGCCATTTCTGAGATCCTGCGTCTAGTGAGTGTGAAATTTGTTCTTCAACTTCTTTGAGGTCCTTTCTAGCCTTTCTGGTTTTAGACATTTCTAAGAGCCCGCGTCTCAACCTATCCAATCAAAGACTATTATTAAAATACTAAAAAGTATAGAAAACAATACAGAACCTTGGGGGACACCAGCACCTGTGCGGTGATTTTTAAACATGCCCAACAGTTAAAAACAAATTAAGTATCCGAAAATGGTTTCTAATTCAACGTCGATTCCATAAGTACGCATACCAAACTCTGTCAACTTCCTATTTATGGTACATTTGTGCACTTTGTCTTAGTTATATGAGATTCCAAATGTTTCACAAGAAATTTACAAGATTTGTCTTAGGGAATTTGTATTCCTTATTTTTGAAGTACGCACTTTAATCCCTTTGTTTAAAAATAGTTGTTTATCCTCTTTTTGAACAAAGCGGTTGGAATTTAAGGTGACATGGCATTGCTTCCGCGGTATTTGTAGCGTTGATTGCTTTTATAACTCGTTTTATCGAACCAATTATGGGGAAATTAGTCCCGAATTAAATTTCGATAAAATTTATTACTGACTTTATTATTGATTTTTTATTATTGATATATTTCTGAATTATTCAACATAAATAATATAAGTAATACTACCGACGTATTGTGGGAACTCTGCTCTACCTTGAATCTTGTCAAATAAACCTAATCATTCATTTTTATTAAACTTTAAAATTTGCCGCTTGATTTCCTACTTTTTCCCATACAAATTTAAAATTCTGTCAACTGTAAATGAATAATTATGCTAATTTACAGAGCAAACAAATGACATGCATAAATGAATTCAAATTGGAAAACGAGACGACGACCGACAACGACTAAAAGTGGAAAAATACCTGAACTCGAATACAAAATAAGCGACGCATTATATTTAAAAAAACAACAATTTCACAAGCAATTTGTGACGTCGTCAATTATGTAATTGCAATATTGAGGAGTATTTAAATACCCAACTTAAAGCAGGGAGGGAGATGGTGAACGACTAGTTTTACTTTGAAGCTCATTCATTACAAATTAGGCGAAGAATGCAAATTATAAAAAAAAAAAACCTTTAATGCATTCTTGAGCGCTATTGTTGTTGTGTGTCATGTGGTGTTGTTGTAGATGTGCACTTTCTTGTCCTACTCCTGACAGAGTATCAAATTACCAAATTGTCTGTCGTTTTTCGTTTCGGTTGTGTGCGGAAGTAACTTGTCAGGGCACACAAAAGGGGAAATTTCTTTAAATGACATCACGAAAAGAATTGTGGTAGTGAAATGGCTTTCCATTAGAATTTAATTGTGTACTTACTTCAGTTAAATTATTTTGGTTAGTGCTTTTATATGTATAATTGTGGGAAAATTCGTATCCATCAGTGGTGACGCCTTATAATCTGATTCATATCGGGTTATTCTCGCGATAATTCCTGCAATGCAGCTCATTCTTTTGTTTTCTTGGCGTAAAATATACAAAACATTAAATTAATCCTATACATATGTACTAATGTAATAGCAAAATGATTAAAATCAAAAATTCAACCATTTTATTAACCAACCGTCAAATATTATATCAATATCAATTAATCCACTTCTTAAAACCCAAGTTTATTAAAACACTAGCTTTTACCGGGAGCTCTGCCACCCGCACACATGAAAGCAAGCCTTGCCATCACTACCACATGAGGGGTGTTCTATTAGCTAAACCTAAACAAAGCGCCACCTTGATCGTATTCGCACTATGTGGTTTACCGATTTCTTGTTGAGACGCATATTCTGTGAAAGTTTCAGTTTGAGTTTTAATGTCGTATTACAAACAAACAGACATTAATTTTTATATACATACAAAAGATAATCAACAATCATCAACAACAAAAGATGTTATTATACATATAAACCTCTTTCAATCACTCTATCTATTAAAAAAACCGCATCAAAATCCGTTGCGTAGTTTTAAAGATCTAAGCATACATAGGGATATAGGGACAGAGAAAGCGACTTTGTTTTATACTATGTAGTGATTACACACTTTCACAAGCCTCGGATATATATCGAATTTATCAACAATGACCTCTGGACCACGAAACGGGACACGTTTTGGAACTTAAATCATTCGCACGCTTGTCAAAACAACAAAGCTTGCACAAATAACAAAAGAACTTCGTAAATATCATCTAGAGATTCTTGGTCTTAGTGAGGTTAGATGGCTTAGAGTAGGGGAAAAACGAACATCTACCAACGAGTTTCTAATTTTTTCGGGTAAGCCTGCAGAAGAACACCATGCGAATGGAGTGGGATTTCTACTCTCGAAAGCCGCGAGAAGATCGTTACAAGACTGGCAAGCAATATCCGATGGAATTATTATTGCAAATTTAAATCTGCCAGATGGACCTTTCCTGATGTACAACAACCAGATTATCATATCGCTATAAGCCGCAAGTGGCAGCGCATCGTTACTGGACGTTAGAACGCGAAGCCGACGTCTACAGCGACCACCACCTTGTGGTTGGCAGTGTGCGATTGAAGCCGTGGCCCGCTTAACCACACGAAGTCATACAACGAGAAAGCCAGCTGTAGTAGCACCGAAAAACCCAAATGTGAAACTGCAATATGTATCCCGCATAGAACAGTTTCTCTCTGAGATACAGACCCAAACCCTAGAGTATAAATGGGAGAAAACAGTAAATACGTATACGGAAGCAGCCTCAAGCATTTCTGTTTATCCCGACAAAACTAGAAAAGAATGGATATCAGAAAGCTCATGCAACACCATTCGTGAACGCCAATCCATCAATGCAGTGTTAAACGCCGAGCGAAGCGCATTAGCGCAGCAGTATAGGGATCCGGACCGGCAAGTTGGCCATTCAGCTAGGAACGACAAACGAGCATGGCTAAGCGACATCGCAACACAAGCACAGGAAGCCGCTGATAGTAGACAATACAGCACAGTCTACCAACTCGCTCAACCTTGCTGGACAGGCGAGTCGAGAAAGTTGACAGCTTTCTATACTGAGGAAGTGTGGTGTCGCTGAACGCGGGTTGCAGGAAAATCGGGAAGGCAAAAGCTGCGCTCGGGATGCTATCGAAATTCTGATACGGCAATGTTCTGAAGTTAAGAACAAAGTTGCGAATGTTCCGCTTCAACATATAACGCAGTACTAGGAAGGTTGAGGTTGATACCACTATCACACGCATGTTGCAAACCTTCGTAAAAAAATGCGTAGGCGTTGTTTACACCGTATGCCCCTAGAGGGGTGAAAGGATTTATGTAAGTAAGTAAGTAGGTGGTGCTGGAGTCGAGATACTTACGAAAATGTGTATTTATGATCGGTGAGGAAAAAGAATTGTCTGCCATTTTGGTAGAAATTAAAAAATTTGACAACTAAAATAATTCTGAGTTCTTCAGATTCGCCGAATTGCTTGTTGTCAACTATTCTCTATCTATCTACAACATAATTGTCAAAGGACAATGACATTTGACGCAATTTGCTCCGTTCCGTTTCATAATATGACGGGTTCGTTTGCGTTTGCAAAACTGAAGGAGGCTACTTAATAAAAATTCTGGACAATTTATGAAAATAAGATTTGAAAAAATATATATGTATATATATATGTATGGATATCCCATCTGTGATGAAATATCAGAATCAGCCACTCTTTCAGTTATTCTCAAACTTTGAATCAAAAATTGAGAAAAACTGTAGCGTGAGGTTTGACCTTTGTTCTGTTCTGTTCTGTTTTTGGGAAAAACTACTCTGAGTGATGACAAATATTTAAATAATAAATTTTTCAATAACCTGTCAAACCTATAGGAATAAGCATAAATGGTTATCGGTTACTTGCACTTTCAGTAATCAATTAAAGACGCATTTTATTTAACGCTTTACAAACAAATGTAATATCCAGTTCCGAATTGGAATTTTTTTTGTCAGTTAGTATCACACAGAGAAACAGAAAATAATAAATTTCTCAAAGAATATTTTACACAAAATTTAAATATATGACCCAAAGTTAATAAAGGGTGATCAATTTACAGGTATCGGATTTTAAATTGAAATAAAACAACAACAATTCAAATTGATTGGGCAATCTTTATTATTTTTGTTTAGAACCATTCATGACATTTATTTTTTGAAGATAATCCCTTTCAAATGTTGGCTGCAACTGCGCCGTAATTCGGCCATCATCTGTAAACACCAACTTTAAATGACTCGCTCGAGGACTTCGGTCGGTATCTCGCGAATAACTTGAGTAATGTTGGCTTCCAATGCCTCAATCGTAGCTGGTTTATCCACAAAACCTTTAGACTTTATATACCCCAACAAAAAAAAGTCAAAGGTGTGATATCACACAAGTCCGAAACGTGAGATCAATTGCTCACGTGAATGGTTCGTTCGTGAATGGCTTCGGGTTACTCTTCAGACCAAATACGGCAATTTTGCTTATTGACGAAGCCATTAAGCCAAAAATGGGCCTCATCGCTGAACAAAATTCGGGTCTCAAAATACGGATCTTCGGCGAGTTTTTCAAGAGCCCAACGACTGAAAGTATGACGCTTTGGAAGGTCGGCCGGCTTCAATTCTTGGACTAGCTGTATTTTATACGCTCTCAAACCTCTGCGTACAATCGCCCAAGTACTGCCATAAGATAGGCCATGTTGTTGAGAACGGCGCCGAATCGATTCTTCCGGGGTTTCGGCAAAACTCTCACTTACAGCCGCAATATTCTCTTCATTTCGGGTATAAGTTGGCCTAAGCGCGCGATCAACACTTTCACAGAGCGTCGTAATAAAATTGTACTATTTGTAAACGTTGTTGAGGCGTTAGTCTTTCCATGATGAAATGTCAATGAATACTGAATAAAATTATGGATTTAGTTTGACACTAGTCACGCGTGACATGTCAAAAAAAATCCTATTGGAAAAAGTACCTCTAATCTGATCACCCTTTATATCAGAATAGTGTTTGATATATTAAAGCAACTAGAAGAAATGTCTGTCACTTCATATATACCAGTATTTGGATAGTTCATATAATCGAGGGTTATTTGTTTAATTGTTATTTTTTCGCACTGGTTTGACGAAAAAAAATAATAAAAGATAATGCAAATCACTTTTATTTAAAAAAAATTTAAACGCTCACGTATCGACTTAGTTTCCCAAATAAAAAGTTAGTTAGCCCTTCTTTCCCCACAAAATAATTACCATTATTACTTTTAGGGGAAAAAAATCGAAAAATATATATAAAATTGAGCAGGTAGGTAGGTAGGTACTAGGAGAAGGTAAGAGAGAAACAACGCAAACGTACCACAAGTAAACAAATCAACAAATCACTGCAGCTCACCGGAACAAAGCTGATTATTCTTTTCTGAGTTAAACCAAGCACACCTCTCAGCTCTCAATCCCACAAGCAGAGCACCTCCTCAAGCCGCCTGAAGCACCATGATGTTTGATTGGATCAACGGACAAACTGACGGCCGACTCCAAATCGTTCAAATCAGCTAGGAAATGAATGTGGAACGAAAGGCTGGCGAGGTAATCGAGTACCATCGTTCAGTGGATGTTCATATAATATATATATATATATATTTATATATATATATATACATTTGCACGAAACGGTAAGAGGGGTGGAAGCAGAAGAGCAGAAAAAGGTCGAGATACGCAGACAACACTTAAACAGGAATAGCAAATGTGAACCACAGCGCAAAGGTAGGGAAACGAGAAAATTAACGAGAAAATGTTTGTAAGCGTAAAAATCGGGCTTTATTTTCAGCTTGAATAGCGGTTGTTTTATTGTTGTGGTTTTTGTTGCGGTTGTTGTTGTTGCTTTTTTTTAGGTTATGTTTTAGCATTAGAACATTAGAAGTACTGCAAGTGGCAACAGGATAACGGATATCCTGGTTTAAATTTTGGGAAATAATTGAAAACTTCGTTGTTTGCTAGAAGTGTTCAACGGCCTGCTACCCATACCTGGACGTCTAATATTAGCTGCTTGGTAATTCCAACAAGAAGACACTAGTTTCAGAGTAATCCTTGATTGGACATAAGCATCAAAAGCGTAATTTTGCTATGACTTCTCTGCAAAGGCGAACGGTGATTATGAAAGGCTCTGATTATTATCGTGAATGGTGTGGCGGTTTTAGTTTCATATATGCGGGTTGATTGCTAGTCGATGCTTATCAATCCACCTAAACCGATTAGCGAAGATAACAATCTAAACTGTGGATTTAATTATTTAAAGACCCCACAGAAATATAAAACGAAATACTTCTGTAATTGGGCCGTTCACAGAAAAACCTAGTGTTAAGGACGCCAGAATAAATGAGATGAATATATCGCTAAGGAGGATCTCTTAGCTGTCTGACAGGACTTTACTAATCAATTACCTTCTAAACACAAAGAAAGGGCCGAGTGGTTCTTCGTTTTGTTTCTATAGTACTTACTGGATGCAGAGCATATGTAGAGAACCATCATCATCATCATATGTAGACAAAGTCCCAAACTACCTCAAAGTTAGAGCTGTCAATTGTTACATTTGACCAATACTTCAGTTTTGGGTTTCCCTTTTTGTAGAACTTATTAAACCCCAATCCCATTATTGCCGCTTCTGCCTCTATGCTGTCAAATGCCCAAGTGACAGGTCGCAGAGTTATGCCGATGATTCCAATGTCGTCAGCGTCATACCTCAAGAAAAGTGTGCCTACATCGTGGACCTATTTGTTTCGCACATTTTCTCTCAATACGATGTTAAAGAAAACACAAGACAGTGCGTTATCTTTTCTTGACATGGAAGGATTCAATCAAGATGTTCGAGGAGGCGAATTTTGGTTGCAAAATGAGGGTACCCTCATGAAAGTGAGATGTGAGTTCGTATACCTACGAGGTGTATAGCAAACAATTTTATTTCATTTTCTTTTTTTTATTTGTGTTAGTGTATGTAGTGCCATCAGATCTTGTCGGAGTAGCGAGAATTCTCCATCGGCAACCGGCACATCAAACGAGCTTGACAGAGATGCCAGACATGGTGTTGTAAGAGTTTTTTAATAAGGACATAACAATTTTGTATTTTAATACAGACGCACCGTTAAACTTTTTTTATGATCTGTCAATGTCAAAACGTCAGGCAAGGTTCACATTTTTATTATTGCGAAGTTCACGAGCGAACAACGTTTGGGAAATCGGCTCTGCAAAAATTTGAAGAAAATCATTACTTCATGGCTTCATGGCTTAATGGCCTTGTCAAAAAGCAAAATATGCATTATTGGACAGTAACCACATGTGATTTAAGAGACTTTATTGCATACACACAAGTGACCGTGTGTTGTGGATTTCATGTTACATTTCATGATGTTACACAGTCAATGAAGTTCGCTATCGTGTCATGTTGGAAGACTATTTTTGACCCGATTTTTACAGATTTGTTATGTCCTTATTGAAAAACCCTTTACATGACGTCTCTATTAATGCTGTCAGGACAAAAGAATTGATAAAAAGGTGGTCAGTATCGATTTGCACTCCTTGAATCTTGCCGCATTGTGAGTATTTCATTGACGGTGGACTATCCATGGCTTAAGCCGCAATAATAGAGGTCAATTAGGTGGTTGATGAGTGACTATAGGCGTTAATCCAGTACGGAATATAGAATGTTGTAGACGATATTAAGGAGACTAATTCCGCTATAGTTGACGCTGTTTAGTGAGTCTTCTTTCTCGTGGATCGAGCAAACAATGCTAAGATTCCATTGATCGGACATTTTTTCATGTGACCTAATTTAAAAGATAAACAGATCAGCGCCAGCAATTTAAAAAAGCTCGACCAGCAGACAATAAAAGAGCCCGTAGCTTGGTTATTCTTAAGCTTCAATTTCGCGATCCTCACTCATATTAGTCAGGTGGACAAAAAAAATTGGCTGCTTTCGTTCAGGTTAGTTTGTTGTGCCGTTTAGCAGCCTGCAGAGCTGATATTTCAATGTTCTTTCTGACACTATCTCGATAGGTTTCTGTTCGGGTTTTGTAGCGTTGACATTTTGGTAAAACTTCCGAGAATTATTCATACATACAGGGTGTACCGTGTCTCGATAGCCATAGCTTAATAACGTATTCTCTGAACAATTTTAAGTCGAAACTTATTGTCCAAAACTCAATAGTTAAGGATTTATGGGCAATGTTAAATTTTTAATAAAATGAGTTGCCAGGTTTAATGGAAGATGTTTCACTTCAGAATATACTTGGCATGTGGTTTAAACATTATGCACCACCACCACATTTTCCTGTAATTGTGAGAGAATATCTTCGAAACAACTTTGCTAACCGATGGATTATAAGGGGAGGCTCCGAGGTTACCAGATCTAACGCCTCTAGACTATTATCTTTGGGGACACATGAAAAGTCTACCGTATTCAAATAAATCTACCGTAGAGATAAGCTAATTCAAAGTTCGAGTACTATGGCTACAGCTGCATCCATACAAGATGACCCAGATACTCTTCAGAGAGATACGTCTTCAATTATTAGGAGATCAAAAATGTGTTGTGTGGCAGCAGGGGTACATTTTGAAGCAAAACTTTAATTAAAGTTGTGTTGTCAATTATGTCTTCAATCACCTTTGGAAAAGCCACTCGCTTTTTCTTGTCGTAGAGTTCACGAGAAGCTCTCGTTTTTATTTGCAGAGCTGCTAAGTATGCGCCTTACTTTTCTGCAAGGGCCTGTCTGCATTCGTAGTGGAATCAGGAGTTTTGTTAAGTTGTGTTGGTTGAATGAAACGTAGAACATCAGTAGCGTCTCTGATGGCTTGTTAGAAGCGTATCCACTGATGCTGGCGACGTAGGATGACGGCGACGATGATTACAAATTTTTAAAAAAACAACAACAAACAACACATGTGTCAGGCACTCATTGGTGATTCTACTTCACAAATTTTTTGTTAGTTTACTTTTTTTGAATTGTTTTTGTTTTTCTGTCGATTCAATTCTTACAGAAACGTATACTCGTTGATGTAGCAAAAACAAACAACTTTATGACAAAACTGATAACAGTATCTCATTGTTGTTTCAATGTCACGTAATGTCTATCAACAACCACTTGGCGTATTGTTATGACAACAATTTAATGCTTTGTGCATTAAGCTTCGTGTGAAAATGATTTCGGCAAGAAATATCTCGACAGCATACGCAGCTGCCTGTTTTGCAATTTTCTATTTCGCATCATTTGAAAATTATTCAGAGTAACTGCCAATTGCTTTACTGAAACTTGTTTACCAAAAATTGCATACCAGAAACAAAAACGAACAATTTTCTGGCGCTCACTGGGATCAAGTCGGTCAGCACCTTATTTGCTTGATCTGATCTGGGCTGGTCACAAAAGTAAAACAAATAACTTCTTTCTTTTTGCAGCTGCACTAACGTGTATATTATAAATTGCTCTGTTAACACTAATGGTAGAAACTTCATTTAGGACTTTATTTTTTGAAGAAATGCTATCCTGTGTAACTGTGTTTAAACAAAGTTGATATCTTATCGGAGTCTTCAGATATCCAATATCTATGCCTATTCCATTTTTCTTGTCCATGCTAATTTTTTACTTTGAGGTAATTTTCTCCAGAAAATGCGTAATAAAGATAACGTTTTACTTATATTTTCTTATAAACGTTACAATAATAAAAATAAAAATTAACAACAGTCAACAACTTTGCGGGAAACCCTATAGATTCTATGGTACGTGGGAAAATCCGCAGCAGGTAACATTTAAAAAAAATGTTTTTAAAAACTTTTACTTAACTTTGAAGTCCTTTTTAACTACCTGCCACACAACCTAGAGAGCGGAAATTTTGTGAGTGTTTAAGTCCACGCGTGTCACGCGTGTCGCGTGTAATTGGTTGAAATTTTATTTTTCGACTTCTTTGAGTACCTTTTTAAATAGCATTTTTTATATTCCACGTAGAACGCGTCTCACGTTTCGCCTGTGGCGCGTGTGAAGGTTTGACATCGCGCCATTTTCTCGTTTTTTGAGGTCTTTCTTAACTACCTTTCGCACGACCTCGAAGACTGACATTTTGTGAGCGGCTCAATATCAGTGGCCAATTTTTATATCCCGCGTTAGACGCGTGTGGCGAGTATCAAGTGTGGAATAAAAACAACTAATAAAAATTAAAAATGTTCATGTAAATTCTCTAATAACCAAAAGTATACCACTGAAATTTAAAAATAAGTACGAAGCACTGCAACCAAACAACAAAACAACCCCAATCGTAAAGCAAGCAGCGCTGCCCACAGCGCACAACGCACAAAGAATACAGTCATTATAGTATGAAATGATCTGATGCCGGGGAAAAAAATTTGTATGGGAGCCCCTCGACCCTGCGGCGCGATCACTCTAACTTAAATAGAAAGTATTGTCACCGGAAATATACACGTGTGCAAAATTTCAATAAAATTGGGCTTTGGGAGGTGGGTTAAAAATGTATCACAAGATCTGACCAGCCAGCCAGCCACGGGCACGCGAAGTTATATAGGGAATTTAAAAAAGAAAATACTTTGACCTCAAAAACATATATTTTGGCGATTATTACCAAACAATACTGTGTGGCGTGTTTCGATATATATATAAAAGTTTGTACCCGAAAAACATTTTTTTTATATTTACTTGTAAAGTAAATAGGTATGAATAAAAAATAAATGTGTGTGGTTTTAGATAATTTGTACCTTATGTATGTACTATAATAACAGGTACTCAAAGTATCCTTCTTGGTTTTTTATGTATTCTAGAGCCCGTTTTTGAATTTTACTGCAAATATTCTACGTGAGGGTAAAAACTAAAAACGTTTTGACGATGCTCTGGTCACTTCCTTCTGTTTTTCGTGAAATATCATCGTCTAATTCATATTCTGCACAGCACAATTTGCTGAGATTTGCATGGAAATTCTCGACCATAGTGGGCTGGATCACCATCCTGTTGGAAATATGATGAAACTAGTTGAATCAACGGAATGTCCTAAAATAGCTCTGGTAAATCATTTCACAAAAACTCCAGATAGTTTGTAGAATTCAGACTGGGTGGTATTGGAGGGGCCGATTAACTTGTTTCCAATTACACCTGCCACATATTGACGCTGAATTTGTGTTGAAATTATGACTGTCCCCTTCTGTGTGGATTCAATGTATGAAGATTGTGAACATTTTTGATCTCATCTCTTCTAAATAGAGATTTTTCCGTCTAAAGAATTCTGCTAATAAACTCTTGTTATCTAAGCTCCGGTCCAGCAACCATTTAGAAAACACAAGTCTCTTTTCCAAATCTTCGGGAAGCAATTCTTGCACAGGTATATAATGGTATGGATAAAGATTTTCTCCATGCAGTACATATTATGCGTGGAAACATTGAATTGCAAATATAAGCGTCTGATTTTGATACTATTGGTGCCCGAAATCTTTAGAAGGTGTAGAATTCTGTGTCATCAGTTAAGAGCGCCTTATGACGGTTGTGCAGCATGGGCATATCAAACATAAAAATATTGTAAAGAACTGTGTTCAGTACTGCCTCTGCAATTACAACAAATGACCCATCGCGTAGAAAAGAGTTGCAAATTCTAAAAAGACATTTTGGAAAATTGTGTCATCTTCGAAATTAAACATAAGTGCCAGACGAAGTTAAAAGCTTTCTCAAAAGCAGCTTTGGTCCAATTTCGATTTAATGTAATTCGATGTAACTGAGGTATGGTATAATAGCCTTTGAAAAATCCGTATTGTTCCAAAGGTATAATATTGTTGTCACTGATGTGCTGATATAGTCGTTTCGATATAGTCCTTTCAAGAATATTACTCAATGACTTTAGCTTTGTAAGGATATTGGTCGATAACTTTTTGCATCTGATTTATTCCCTGCTTTTAAAATATCAATAATAATTGCGTCTTTCCAAACTTAAGGAAAATAGCAGTCTAATATGCAATCAAATCTAGAAATAATATCCTTGACCTAAGTAACTTTTTTTAATGAAGATGTTGTTGATTTGATCAACTCCAGGTGCTTTTGGATTTGGAAACTTCTTTATGATGCATACTGATTCTTTGACACCTGAAAGATCAAGAAGTGTTTTTGTCGGAGTATGATCATTCGTGAAGGCGCATACTTTGTGATCAATTTCAGTCGTAAAATATGGATTGGCGTTTCCCAAAGTATTGCTATCTGCTAATATCTCATTTACTTTTTCAAGAGCTGTAGTTTATGACATCATCTTTTTTTAAAACTGTAAGTAGAAGTATTGACAACGTCTCTTCCGAAACTTGCTTACTTGCAATAGACATTTATATTGGTATTAGATAATTTGTGGTTCCAATATTGTTGCAATACCTTGTGGGACACAGAGCATTTAGAAGCGTCTTTTATTATTGATGTGAAATTGCTTATCATATTATCGATGATTTCCGATGAGGAAACGCTTTGAACATTTAATGGCTTATCCTTTAATATTGTGTTTATGAAGTGCTGGCTTCTTTGAAACATGGACGACTTTTATAGTCATTTAATTTTAATCGATCGTAAAGATAAATTTCAAAAACAACACCATTGTGCGATCAGATCCTAGACGGTGTGCATCAAAATCACTGGTGTTATGATAACTAGTACTCACTGGGATGAGAAATAATGAAGTTCGCTTCTGCATTATTCGATAAATAATACTTCGCCGGCTACATTAGATCTTCTACAGTTCCAAGCTACTGTACTACTTCTTAATTCTTAATAATAACATTAATAACATTAACAATCATTTCTTGGTCTTATACCAGGAAGTGACATTTAATATTATTTACTGTAGTTTCTCCAGTGAGGTAACAGCACGCACATGTCCACCGGCCGTTATTTCGAAAAATATAAATACTAAAAGCTGTAGCTAATTGCAATTCGAATTTTGTCAATAAAAGTTTACTTAGATAGAAATATCAAGAGGAAACAATTTTACCAATACCGCCAATTCTTCGACGTCAGCGGTGCGGTGCTGAAAATGCAGACGAAGAAATACTTTAAACAGAAACGAGTGCTGCTGCCAGTCAAGAAAGAAAAAAAATTTCTAGCTTTATAATGATGATGATGTAAAACATCTGTTTCTAGGGACTTCCAGCTACCAACAAATTTTGTTAGATGGGAGGAGGAATGCATTCACATTCGCTTTGGTACAGTGGTGATCGATCAAAAGAGTGAACTCGTATAACACAGAGAAGCATAATTGAGATTTCTTACACTACTCGGCGCTTTAAGCAAACACTTCACCAATTATTGAATTTAAATCTACATTTATCAATAAAAATTGAATGCTCTTCGTTGGTAAGCGCATCATTTCTTTCAAAAATCTTCGTAATAGTCCGAAAAAGGTTTTTACGTAAAGAAATATTCGAAAAGTTGTCCAGAAAATTGGAAAATTCGGGAAAAACTGATGGGATTTTTGTTAGAATTTGGAATTTGCGAACATAACTCACGATTCGAACGATTGATTTGCGTACAAATTCTTTTTTAATTTGGTTATTAAATATTTCATTTACCACAAACTGTGTTGTGAAGTAATTTTTGTTGTAGTTCTTGATTATAGGCTAGAGAATATGCAAAATGTTAATATCGGCTACAACGATGGTAAGAGGAAGGCGGAGGTTCATGTGTGCGGTTAGTGAAGCGCTCGGGAACAGCTAGTTGAAAATAGATATGAAATATGATGGTCTCTTCCTAAATAAGTGATGGTAAGCCATTTTTTTAATTAAGTCTGAAGAATTACTGGCTCTGATCAACAAAAAAGGCTTCTCTATTTCCGCCCCTATTCACTTACGAGCATCATCTGCATTCGGAACCACATTGTTCTAAGCGACTGCGTTTTCCTCTTGCCGGTTTTTTTATTTATTATTTTTTGCAAACGCGAAATGGGGCTTGCTCCCTTTTAATGCTAGGCTTAGCATAACGAGGGCGTTAAGGTTTAGGATGAGAAAAAGAGGAGATGTCTATGAGCTTGTGTTTTGAATATCTGTGAATCGTAGCGATGGGGAAAAAAAAAGCTTGGCAAAGCGTTCCACATACCCGAGTTTTACGGCTGAAAAACAATCTCTGAAATTAACTGTACGTCCGATAATGGGCTTGAGGGTATACTGATAAGCATTTAGAGCGCCTAGAGTATTACGGTTCAATTCGGTTTAAGGTTGAATTCTCTTAAGCTCTGCTGGTGGTAGTAGCAATAAAACAGTGATAAGCAGAAAACGTCAAATGCCTTGGATATATCGAGTGCAACAGCTTTGCTATCGCCAAATTGATGCAAAGACCGGTTCCACTATTCGGTGAGATATACCATCAAATCACCAGTAGAATGTTGCCCCCGGAAACGATACTGTCAGTCAGTAAGGATTTCGTTAGTTTCAAGATATTTCATGAGCTGATCAGATCAGTATTTCCATGACTTTAGAAGAATGGATCTTTAGTGCAATGGGTCGGTACGAAGGAGACGACGGTTCGCCATTTTTGGGTATGGGCGGGACAAAGGTTTTTTTCCAACTTCTCGGGAAGAGTCCAGAAGAATAGGATAGATGGAAAAGCTTACGTAATGGTAATTCCAACTTCAATACTAATGGGGAAATACCATCTGGCCCAGCGGATTTGTGAATGTTTGGAACGTTTAAAAATTGAGGTCTAGACGGCAACAATGGACAAGGACAAGAAAGCGTGGAGCTAGCGAAAAAATGCACAATACGAGATTTTCCTTGTCGTAAGAGTTGAAAACTCGATTGTCTTTGTAAATGAGCGTTAGAATCTACAAAAAGGCTGTATTTTTGACTCTTTTCACGAATGACCAAAAAAGTTTACTACCTTTGGGACATTGTATTACTTTTTGCCTCAATTTTTGGTCGTAGACGAATTGGACTCGCCGAAGATGGGCATTGCAATCATTTGAAATTAGTTTGGTTTTCCTCAGTAGTGCTTACTTTGTAAAACCGAAAGCATTCCTCTCTAATCCTAGAATCCTCGTTACAGCTCGAATGATACCATCCCTCTTCCATTGATTGGACAAGACTTACTCATAAAAGGGATAAAGTCTCTCATGCCAATAAGAATTATGTTTGTGATCGCATCATCGGCGGTTGGTTTGTTTCCAATATATGACCATCTTTGCTTACCCAGACCATGTTTGCTTTTTGCTAAACGATTGTAGTTTTCTTCATTAATTATAGGCAATTGATAGACAGCCACGAAGGGTAGTTATAAGGATTGGATTCTATCGCATAGCAAACAGGTCGACTTGTTTCAATGTGCCCAGTGTTGTGAAACACTTATCCAGCGGCGGAGAATACTACGAATGAAACCGAAACGTACAGCTAAATGATAAAAAAATAAGTGGAGAAAACACTAAAGAATCAATTCGCAGCGGGGTTCTGAGCTACGAACAATAAACAGACAACTAACTCATACTCAACCACCAAGTACGCTGAGCTGTGCTGCGTAGAACAAGCACAAGACAAGGCACACACAGAGAAGCCGTGAAGTGAAGATTGAAGTCACTTAACATCAACAGCAGCAGGCAGAGGCAGAGGCAGAGGTATCAGCAGAAAAGTAAATGCAGCGCAACAGTTTGCTCCAGCTTTGTTCAGTACACGGTAATTCGCCTTGAAGCTGTCTCATTCTTACTTGTGTCAAACCGCACCTAAAGAATTTATGTTTGATCTGGCAGTGGGATCTCCGTCTTTTTTTTTCGTCGCTGCTCTGGTGTAAGTTGTAACGTCTGATACATTACAGCAAAACAAAAAAGTATTTAACTGAAAATCAAAATAGATGTCTAGTGTAAAGAAACTAAAAAAAATAGTTTTTTAAAGTTTAAAAATAGAAATTCCGCTGGTCACACAGATTAAAGGACATGTCTTGACTTACCTTATCCAAACATTTTAATTCCTCGATGGGATAAACCACTTTCTGGCACCTTGCACAGGTTTTATTCATGGTGATGATAACTGCTGTAACTGATTTTTTTTCAATATTCAACTTCTTTCACACAAAAACACTGACTGCACTTTTTAATTTCGATTGCTTTTCTCAAGAACCAAACAATAAAACACTTCCTTTACTTCCGTTTGAAAATTTTAAATTGGAATTCACTTGTTTTTCGAAATTCTCACTTAATTTTACCAAATTCTAACGAGAACGAAACTAGAAGTATTATAAAATTCCAGTTGGCATTCACACAGTTCGCAGATTTGGTGTGGAGGTTTACTTGACGACTTTATTTTAATTTTTCTTTCTGTTACATGATCAACACAAATCTGATGTAGGCTATAAATGCATAGGTTATTATAATTATTATTAATATAAAAGCGACTTCTTCAAATGCTGCAGTTTGTAATTTTAACTCCAACGTATGTAATACAAAATACCGACGGACCGCAGGCACACAACTCCAGCGCTTGAGTACAAAAATACGAATGAAAGAGGAAAAAGGATGGAAACATATTGAATCTGCTGGAAACTGGAATTATATTGTAATTTTTTACCTTCTAACTGGAGATTGGAGAGTTTTGTAGACAGAAAGAGCAAGATTGTTGCATGGCTTAGTAACGAGAAATATTTTCAATTTTCATAATAAAGCATTCACAATATGTTTCATAAATAAAATTTTTCTTTATTCCGTATTAGAATTATGTTAGAAAAAAGTAGTTCATTTCATGTATTACAATACGCACATACGTAAATAGATCCTGAGTAACTCTTAATTTTGGTATGTTGGTAAAAAATTACCCATATCATGAAAAAAGTTACCCATCAGGCACATTCGGAAAATGATCCTGAGTAATTTCAGAATAACTTTCGACCATCAAAGATACCCATCTATTTCCAATTAGCTACGCCACCCGCACACATGACTTTACGACTTTAGTTGTTTGGTTACAAAATTGGTCTCCACGAAAAGCCCTTTTATTTAAACCGGATAATATAAAGCCTATGTTCATGCTGAAATTCCATTCTAAATATTGGTGAAAGAATTCTTGAAATCTGTCTAGTATTTCTGAAGGTTATCTCCAACACACAAACTAACATTACCTCTTTATAATATTAATATAGATAGACACATTCGTACATAGATCCTGAGTAACTTCAGAGTAACTTTTAATTTTGGTTATGTTGGTAAAAAGTTACCCATCGTTAATAGATGTTCGAAAGTTACCCTAAAGTTGTTTAAAGATCTATTTACGAATGTGCCTAATGAATAACTTTTTTGTATATTATGAGGAACTTTTTACGAAAATAAAATAATTAAAAGTTACTCGTAAAATATTGGGTAACTTTGCGTTAATTAGATTTTCGAAAGTTACCCTGAAGTTACGCAAGATCTATTTACAAATGTACTTAGTATTGTTTATTATGATTCTATTTAAATTTATACAAAACTTAACGTGTATTTAATTATTTAAATTTTGAAATACTATAAAAAATGAAAATGACATTTTATAATAAGTTTATAATTTAACATTAACGTGTATTCCTATTGTTGGTGTAAAAAATATTTTTAGACTTTAGACACTAGTGTAAAGGGACGAAATTACATTATAGTTCAGCCTTAAAATTGATTTGCTTCATTCTATATGAAAATTATGTTTTAAAAAAAAGAATACAATATTATTTAATATGATTCTTTTTAAACTTATAACCTTATGGGTATTTAATTATTTTATTTTTAAACTTCTATAAAAAAGATGAAAAATGAATTGATGCTTAAGGCTTAACCATAACCATTATTCCTATTGTTGGTGTAAAAACTATAAATTTTCTTAAGAAAATGTGCGCTTTTTAAGAAAATATTATAGTTTAGACCGTAGACCCTATTGTAACGGTGCGGAAGTACATTATTGTTGAGCCTTAAAACTATATGGAAATTACGCTTTTTTAAAAAGTAAAACTTTACAAAAATGAAAAATGTGATAAACTTAATGCTTAACCATATCGCAACCCTCTATTGCTGTTGGAAAAACTGCAAATTTGAGAGATTAGAGTCCTGGAAATAAAACCTACATATTGTTATGATTTTGGTTTTAGAATATCTGTCAAAGTCAAAAATATAGAAAAAATCATTAGCGTGCATTATGGATTTTGATTAATTTTTTATCCATTATCACATCGTATACTATTAACTGTCAAAATGATAGTAATGTCGCAAACCAAAGAATATCTACTCAAAAGTAGGCAAAAAAACAACCAATAAAAATTAAAATTGTTCATGTAAATTCTCTAATCGGAGATACACATGTGTGTAAAGTTTGAGGAAAATAGGATTATTATTTTTTCAAAAAAAAATTGTTAAAGGCGCTACTCGGTCTTGGGGCCTAATCGGTTCCAAACCTCCCAAAAGAGCATCGAAAGACTTCTAAAAGACCACTCTAAAGATCCCCAAAGACTACCAGAAGACTCCCAAAAGACCCTTAAAAGGCTAACGAAGACCACAAAGACCATCAGACCCTCAAAAGGACCCGCAAAGAATTTCGCAAAACACTCACAAAAGCTCATAATTTATAAACTGTGAGTAATAAGGCGGTTTTTTCGCCTTCTTTCCAATAACCAGTCAATTTTCTTCCGGTCATTTTTATTTTCTAGTTGTACATACAGGGTTTCACTTTAATATATAAATTTACCGTTAACAATGACGAAATACACAACGGTTATTAATAAAACTTGTTTTCTAATTTAAAAGGTTCAGAATGAACTCATTTAAATTTAATTTGAAAATAAAGAGTACAGCTAAATAAAATAATTTGACGTTTATTGACTACATTCACTACATGACAACAATAAACAACATTTACTATGTAGTCGATGTAGTTTATTAGTTTTTGTTCCACCTAGTTTAACAACTCTGGTTGTGCCTGTTATAACTTATGATAGTTATAACTCTCAAAAGCTTGTCAAATTCTCGCAAGAGGTACTACCAAAGGTTTTTGCTGCTTTTCTGCAATGAAGATAGAACTCGAACCCTACACTTAATAGTCTTATGCAATAACCACTAAACCACGGTGCCCATATCTATAAATCAAATTACAGGCGACTTAGTGAGCTTTTCTTATTTTACTAGCTACCAGTAAATTAACGTCGTTAAAACAACTGTCAGTTTTGCTACCAAACAGAGAATTTCATGACCAGAAATGTTTATAACATTATCTCCCTCTATGAATGGATCAAATATCGTTGGCAGAACGAGACGCAAGGACACATCTCTCTTGCAAGGTTACGTTTTTGAAGGGTCTATTTCACATAACTAAGTACAATTAAGTGCTTGTGTTTAATTGATAAATGAATCGCATTTTTTAGTAATCAAAACGAAAATATAACTACATTTTAAATGCAAGTGTCGTGGTGTGTAGCAAGAACTATTTGTATGTAGTTTGTTATGCTTTAAAGGAATGGAAAAATACGAATATCGGCAATTGTATAAAACAACGAACTGAACTTTCTGTATCCTTTGCCGTCATCGAATTTTCATAAAGATTTCTGTTCTTGTTTCCCTTTGCAGTCGGTTCGTTCATCTATTAATCGGTTAAAAAATAATGTAGGGCGACGGAAACTACATAATAAAAATTAAATAGATAAAAAAAATTAATTTCTTGGAGCAATAAAAATAACGTAAATTCATTGTTCTATTGAAAATAAAGAAAAATAAAATCGCTTAAGTCTTCTGTGCAAAATCTCTTCATTTTTTAAAAACATCAGAATTTCTGGAATAAGTGTTATAACTTTAAACAAAGTTTTGCTTAAATAATAATTATGTGAATGAGCATTCTCTGTTATTGTTGTTATGTAGAAAAAAATTAAAAAGAAGTTTATAAATTGTATAATTATTTTCAAGCGACTATAAATGAAAAAGTAATTTGTGTTTTATTTATAAAAATTAATGTGGGATATAGCAAGATATATCACGACGGAAGAAAAAAGAATCAATTCGGTTTGACTAAAAATGAATTGAATTAAAGAAATTCATTTCATATAATATGATAACAACGCAAAAAAGTTCCAAGATTTCTTGTATGTGAAAAAATCGCACAAAGTCCCTACCCTTAGTAGTAATAAGGGATGACGATCTCATGAAAAATCGATAAACGTTGCTGTATTCTGATTCTGAATGCCGGTGCTGCAGCACCTCATGAGAGAATATTTCCTGTCTTGCACACACAGGGCTGGTTCTTCGTTGCTGCCATCATCATCTTCTTCTTCACTCCTACTGCATACACAATTCGCCATAGACGGAAATCAAACGAAATTCTCAAATTCTAAGCAATCGCTATTGTGAATACGTTGAGTGAATTATCTGGTTATCGTCAACAGCAAGAATATCAATATGGCAACCGCTTCGAAATGTAAATAAAAAAATTTTGTTGCACACACATGCACATACACACATGTACATGCTAAGAAGTAGTAAAAAAACATAAATATTATGAAAAAGAAATTGTAAACACTTGTTTATGAATGGAATGCAAGTTTCGTAGTAAGAATTAACTTTTAGTTGTTAACCTCCAACCTAACCTGTGTACCAAAAGCCTACATATATACATATATTAACTAACTAATAAAAACTAATTAATTATAGTATGTACTACTAATGCGTGCAATAAATATTTCTTGCTTCACTGAAGGCAAAGGCAAATTTTCAAAAAAATTTCAACGAAAAAGTACGAAAAAGCCTTACTTTGCCAAAAAAATAATGACATTTTCTTTGCGCTGTGATATTATCTCTAAATAATAATAATAATAATTTACTGTTGCAAAAAGGCAGCATTTTTGGTTGTTTTGTTTGCATTCTCCCTTAAAACATTTAAATAATCCAATAAAACGTTAAATAAAACGGATGTAACCGACTAATTAAAAGCATGCAAACGTTAAGGAAGAAAACAAGTCCATGTAAATGTGAGTAAAATTTATTTTAAAAAAAGGAAGACAAATTGTGAATGCATTTTTGTTGTTTTTCTTTATTGTGAAACAAGGAAATAAATCAAATGCAAAAAGGCCGTGTTCATTTACCTATATAGCGTAGATAAACATTATATGCTATTTTAATTGGAAATTAGTCTGCACATAGTCCTCTACACATACGCACACAATAAATAGTTTTTTTTATTTAAAACTAGTGAAACAGAAATAGCCTGGCAACATCATCATACTGAAATAATGTTCAATATGTCTATCAATAGATGTGTATTTGGTAAGTTTAAGTCAAGAAATTGTAACATATTAGCTGAAAATGGTAACTCTACACAATGGTAGTATTTCTTCAAAAGATCATAGTGCATATAATCATAAATAAAACGATTAATTTTTTAAAATATAATTCTCAACTATCATCAACACATTAATACAACACGTATATCATTTAAATCTGAACCCCACCCCCTAAAATTTGTTTTTAAAAGAAACAAAAATCCTCAACCTCTCTGCCAAAACATTCTGCTGGCTAAGTGCCGCGCCCAACCTATGAAACGAGATAGTAATTTTTTACTGCGTAAAAAGATGGGGCCAACCCCGCGCTTACCCGGATTTCAGCGTTAAACAACTCTCTGATGTCACCATAAATAGCGGTCCTCTCTTGCGGAAGTAAACCGCTCATCCTTGGTGCAATGTTTGACATTGTGCGTGCCTTTTTCGTTTGTTAGGCCTGGTACTACAAACGAATCCGGGTACAATTCACTGTCGAGTTGTTGGCCTTCAAGAAGAAGTCAGCTAGTTCCTGCGAATTTTTCAATTGAGGTCCCAAGAATTTTGAAGGCTCATGTATGTTATTTTTATGTAATATTTTCTTGATCAAGGTTTTTTGTAGTTTTCCTTGACCATGATCCATTAATTAAAGCATTTGGACTCGCGTCGTTACAGTTTCGTGATCGTTTTTCGGTTTTGCTTTTTTCAATGAATCAGGGAGAATGTGATATATTGTAAATCACATTTCTCCGATTTAATTCTTAATTTTAATAAAGGTCTTTGCCCACCTTATTGCCGTGGCGCAAGTCATTCAGGGAGTATTCCCTTGGCAATAAGTTTAAATAAAAAAAAAAAAAAAAAACATCCCCAATTTAAACGGATCCGCATCGTAATTGGCAACATAGAGTGCCACCTCCTTCCGAAAGCTACTGCCTCCCCAATGCGCCCTTAGTAAGGTTTGTGTCACTGACCTTCATTCGTTCGGTATAAGTGCCCGGGCAGAGACAAGGCACCACCCGAAACGTCTGATCACGTCTCTCACCAATAGTTTTTAGTCTATCCTATGCAAATTTTTGGCGAACGACAGGCTCTGTACGTGAAATAATCAAGTATTTGACAAACCAGCAGGTGAATTTGTTACGAGGGGGGGGGGGGGGAAGGGTCAATTAATCAATTAATCAAAAAATCATTTTATTTTTCAACATAGTCTCTTTTGAGCCCTATAAACTTTGTCCAACGTTTCTCCAATTTTTTCAACCCTTAAAAAAAATTTGTCGAGGTCATTAAAATAGGTACTTGTTTGTGAGATGATTTCATCGTTGGAGTCAAATCTCTTTCCGCTAAGCCATTTCTTCAGGTTTGTTAACAAGAAATAGTAACTCGCGGCTAAATACGGAGAATAGGGCGGATGAGGGAGCAATTCGTAGCTCGATTTAAGATTTTTTTGCCATGGTGACTACACACGTGTGCACCCGTGCATTGTCTTGATGGAAGATCACTTTTTTCTTCGCCAAGTGCGGTCGTTTTTGCTTCAAATCAATATCTGTCTTTGCCGGTGATTGTTTTAGCCTTTTCAAGTCAATCGATGTGAATGACACCACGAGCATCCAAAAAAATGTGACCATTACCTTGTTGCCCGTCAGACCCACCTTAGCCTTCTTTCGCACAGGTTCATCCGGAGGAACCCACTGTCTTGATTTTTCCTTGGTCTCTGGTGTGTTGTGATTGATCGACGATTCGTCCACGATTACACTCGTTCGGATTGTGGCTAAACATCGCCAAACACGAAATCCACTTTTTTCCATTTTCGTTAAAATTCACGAGGTTGTCTATCAATGGCTGTCAAACACAAACTAAATGACGCAGATTGTTTAAATTTTGACATGAGTCAACGGACAGATGCCTGTTGTCAGGAGCAGGGTTGCCCTTTCATTTAAGAGGCGGGAAATTCAAAAAGTCACGGACTCGTATTCAACTGCTTGCAGATATAGCTCATACGGAAATCCAGTTTTAAGCATGAGTTATAATGGAAATTTGGTAGTATTGACGAATGTGCAAATACACAGAAATACTACGATTCCATAATATTGTACTCTTGGTAAACTCAGGTATAAGTTCATGAAAACAATAATTGAGTTGAGTTTCGTTAAACCCAATTAAACTCCACTAAAATAGTTCGTTTGAGTTAGGTTTGTCTGACATTTCGTTTGTAAGAAACTGAAACGCATATATCAAATTAACGCTTTTCTGGTCATGGAAACGCTACTGGTAAGCGACGCTATGTTTTTAACTAAACGAAACTATAACTAAATTAATACTCCGTCATGGAAACGTGATAAACGTTATTGTCTTGTTATAATAGAGTACGTAAAGTTTTCGTTTACTTTCGGCGCATATACGCGAATAATTCAGGTAGTTATTTGCATGTATAAATTTGACATTTATCATTTGCATACAAAAAACCCATATAAATGGTTGTGAAGCCAAAAGTTCATTATAACAATTTTTTCTAATTTGACAAACAGGAGCAAGGATTTAATTCAATTTTGACACTAGTATGCACCTTGACTCCTGTATGCAAAAGTATATTGTAATCGATACTTACTGTCAGAAACGTGAAGATTTTACAGCATATGCTTTGTGCTTTCTGCATTGGTTGCATTACAACGCACAGAACTGTTGTCCTAAGAGAAATATCAATACATAAGTCCTTGTGAGAAGAAGCACTTTTTATTTTAAATGCGTTTTCCATTCTTTTTACCAATTCACTGTGGTAGAAAAATCGTATGCAACGATTTCTTTAATAGAATTGTACATTTGTAGCGGCATAATAGTGTCAAGTGTTTGGGTTTTTTTGTTTATTTTGGCCAGGAAGGGTATCGATAATGGACATCTTTTATATATCCTTAATGGATACCTTCTTCTTACTACTTTTTAATGTTGTTCGCGGTTTTATTACTATACAGCGAGAAACTGATGGTCAAAAGATATAGAAATATAAAATAGTGTTGTATTTGTATGCAATTTATTTATGTCAAATCGTGCGAGCCCAAAGATTGATTAGAGTATTTTAAGTCGTTTTTATTTCCTTTTTCGAAATCTGTGGCGTCGGAGCTGTCAGTTTTTCTCGGCAAATCGAACATGGAGACGGGAATTATTTGTTTACATTGGTTTGTTACATGTAACAACAAATGTAACACAGCTAAAAATCCATAGCACAACTCAAAATCAATCAATTTATTTGAATCCGAATAAAGAATTCGAATGTCAAAACCAGCCAAACAGCAGGTTTTCAAATTCCAAAGGAGAAATTCGACAGTGCAATTGTTGTTGTAATTTCTTATTCCTCGGCAAATAAAATACAGCTATTATTGCTGCTTCTTTTTAAAAACTTTAAGATCCTTTTCAGTACCTTCCATACGACCTAGAGAGCTGAACTTCGCGATTATCTAAATCAAAAATAGCATAAATATACATAAAAGTTTGTACCCGAAAAATTTTTTTTTTACATTTACTGGTTTTTCTCTCATTGATAACTGATGATGCTTGTTTCAGCCTCTACTTTTCCCAACTTGGCAGCGACATAGCCCAGCTGTCTTTTGTTTTTTTTGTGCAGTGTGGGTTTGAGGGCCGGGTGTGTTTTTTTTTAAACATCTTCCGGTGTAGTGGCTCCAATTCGACAAATCCTCCTTATCACCTACAAGTATTATCAAATAAATTGATTGACAAATAAATAACTCACTGATTCGTAGTTCCCCTCCCAAACCTCCCGGCGCAAAACAATTCCTACTGGCATACTTTTAAAACAGAATACATTGCTGCAACAGATAATGAAGAGAAAATTAATTTTTCCACCTTTTTTAAGATCTTGAATTATTTTCATAAATTATCGCCAGTTCTGTTGTTAATTTATCTTGCAATTTCAGCCCATGGCTTGCCTTTATCAACCCAATTTGTTCTATCGGTGTGATGTGCTTATACTCCTTTAATAATAATCATATTCGGCGCGACAGACCATTGCGGTCCAAGGCCTAGCTTCGCACGACCATTTGTGTTGGGCATGTATATATTTTGGACACAATTGGAAGGGACCTACAATTTAGGGCGGGTCCGAACGGCGAATTGAGAAGCTTTCCGTGACAAGTTATTACTCTCGGACCATATGTATTTTATGTTTTTTTTACCTGACATTTTCTAATAAAAATGCTATTTCTTCCGTAGAAGAGTTTAAGAGTTTACTCATCTTTTTGTTTGAAAGGAGGGAATAGTAAAAACTGAGATGTCAGTGCAAAATCGTTAAATTTCGAAAGTTTTTGACATCTGAATCGATAAATCATGATGCAGTGGCAGTTCTGAATTTGGTATCTCATAACGCAGCTGTAACATATTTTACATGTGACGTGTTTTTTACGACAGAGGAATCGGAGACATAATTTAACTGTCGAAATTTAGATAGAGGTTTTTTTATTCTCCGAGAAATTTGTTTTTTTCAAGTTAAACTTCTTTTGGTTTGACTAGGGGGGGGGGGTCATTTTGTTGCAGATGTAATGTTACGGATGTAACGGGTGGTGTATATGATATGACATTAGTTTGTATTAAATACGTCTTTGCGATTTACGTGACATCTACATTAAGAAAATTTATTTTAAAATTTAATTGTGAGCAATTGCCAATCATTTTATTGCGGATGTAATGGAGCTGTTAAATAGCTTAACTTTGCGATTTACGTGACATCTACATTATATTAGAAAACTTAAATGAAAATTTAATTGTGAGCCAAATCCAAGATGAACTCACGAAAAATATGACATTGCCCGATGGCCGCAATTTTTTTTGCCGAATTGTCGATTCTTTATTACACTTTTGATAAGTTAATTTTTTATCGAAGGTTTTGAAGAATAATAAATGGGAAAATAAATTCTAATTTCTCATAAGTTAAAGTTATAAAAACTGATTAAAAAAAAACAATACTATAAATACAATTGTCGGTGCCATTTGGAATGGCGGTACGCTTATTTTTTTATTAATTTGATGGCTGGCCACAATTTGGCCACAACGCCAAAGAAGTTTCATTTCATCATTTTTCTCTGAGTAATTTTTTTTACACTCCGATAATTCTTGTATATAGTCTTTTAACTCTGAAAAATATACAATAAGACAGCTGTAGTTTACTGTTTCTGTAGAGTTTAAACATATCGTCTACAATGGAACAATCAGGTGGGATATAAAACTTTTCTTTATACTAAAATATATACAGCAGATAATTTTTTTGATTTGACAGAAAGACAGACTTTAACTGAGAAACAATTATGGGATTTATCAGCACATGTCCGCCAGCCGTTGTATCATGTATGTTATACTATTTTTGCTAATTGGTATATACAGTCGATGTGCTCTTACCTTTGACATTTCCGTATTAAATGCAAAAAAAGGTATAAAGAATGATTTGCTTGGGCTTTCGTGCGCGATGTTTTGTGGTTGGAAAATACTACATTTATCACAAATCACAGAGCCAGAAGCCAGAACCCAGAGTCTCAAGAGCTTAAGCTTTTGTTATTTTAAATTCTACAATATCAATAAATTCAAATAAAACAAAAGCAAATTAAGAAAATAATAAAACGAATCTGTGGCTGTTGTCAATTGTGTGTCTAGCTTCCATTCCTTAACGTTCCATTCATCAATCAGCTTCAGCAATGCAATGCAGAAGTGTAGCAGAATTGATTAGTGGATTTACAAACTAGTGTATTGAACAAAAATAAAAGATGAAAGAAAAGGGAGAAACACAAAAGAAATCGTATTTCGTATACCCCCTTTGTGCAAAAACGCAACAAATACAAAACACAAAATAGTTAAAAACACGAAACAACTAATCTCGAGCATCTGCCGACGCCGAGTGCGGTGTGCGGTGTTTTTCGGTGTGTTGTTTGTTGGAGAATGGTGGACGGACACAGTAGTTGGTAGCAAATCGACATCACTTTGTCCATAGAAAAATAAATAAATATATAAATAAAAACGTAATTAAATAATCATCGGTCTGTGGCTGCGGCTGGAGTGCTTGACAAGCACTGCTTGTGATCTTCATTGTCACCGACGTAGTTGGATTGTTGTCTGCTGTTGCTTTGCCACTTTTTGTCATACATTTACGAGGTGCAGTGCAGAGCGCGCAATTACCAACCGTCTCACACAATGGCATGTCAATCCAATAGCCTTTGGAAGAGCCAAGTCTTAATTTTATTCATTGCGCATCGAATGGGGCTGGTTAGTTAGTCAGGCAAACAGGTTCACGGAGTTCGGACGATGATCAGTCCGATTGGCTACGTGATAATAAGTTCTTAATTAAGAAGGTCAACTGAAGAGAACGAAAAAAAACTCGTGTTTGCAATCATAGCAAACAGATATACACATTATTCCATTAATTAACCCGCACCCTCTGTCTACATCATCTTTGTAAATGTACATCACATAATGGTCAAGTCGATTGTATCGAAATTATCATCCGCATCGACTTTGTCGATCGCATCATCGATATCCTCAGTGTCATCATCCGTTGTGTCGTCCTCAGCTGTACAAGAAACAAATTATGCAAAACGTTAGCTTTATTATCCTTACCTTGTTATTTTTGTGTCAATAGCTGTGGCCAAAACTTATATTGACTCAATGTTTCCTCTCTCTATTGTGCAGATCGCAACGATCCTGGACGATTTTTTGGCGATGGCGTACAATTTAAAGCGAAACTCATTGGAATACTGGAGGTTGGCGAAGCGCGCGGTGATCGAATGTGCCAGGAAGCCTTACAAGATTTAAAAATGGCTATACGTGCAGCTGGCGAACACAAGCAACGCATCACAATCCATGTGACGATCGAAGGTTTGAGGCTGCGCGATGAGAAAACCGGCGATTCATTGTATCATCATCCTGTCCATAAGATATCATTTATCGCTCAGGATATGACCGATTCAAGAGCATTCGGTTATATTTTCGGATCGCCAGATAGTGGCCATCGTTTTTTTGGCATTAAGACTGATAAGGCAGCTAGTCAGGTGAGTGGTGGTGGTGTAATTGCAGGTGTAATTATTTCATATATTCGCTATGTGTTTCAGGTTGTACTTGCAATGCGTGATCTTTTCCAAGTTGTATTCGAATTAAAAAAGAAAGAAATCGAACTGGCACGCCAGCAGATTCAGTCAAAAACCATTCACGAACATCAGCAACAATTGTCCTCGATGTCAGGTGTCGGCGGAGGTTCGTCATTATTGATGAAAAACAATTTATCCGGTTCCGGTCACAGCGATGGAATTGGCGGAACAAGCACAGGAACTGTAGGAATTTCAATGTTGGGCGGTATTAGTTCCAGTAGTGGGGGAAGCTCAAAACTGACTGTTGTGAGTGGTGGTAATAGTGCAGACAGCGCAGGAAAGGCAGCATCGCTATCGAATATCAAAGAGGTAGGTAACAACAAAATGTTGCAACATAATTTGTAAGACATGCAAAATTAATCGCTGGTTTTAGATGTCTCCTGAATCAGTTGCTGATTTAGTTGACTTGGAGCAAGAACTTAGTTCACTACAACGTGGCATCACGCAAATGGAAAGAATCACTCCAAGTGAGCCAACACCAGCAGCTTTAAATAGCAAAGGTGGCAGCAGCGGTGGTGGGAACACCGAAGAGGATCCATTTGGCGATTCATTTACAAAATTTCCGGTAAGCTTTATGATTTTTTATTTCCAATAATGTGCTTGAGTGAGCTTTAATTAGCTATTGTGAACGACTCGTCAGTGCAAATTTGACTTGTGACCATAATGAAATTTTGCTTAGAATTGTCAAGTGTTCACTAATTTACGTGAGTGTAAACTATGTCTCAACAAATTGTCAAATGCCGTACCAAAATTTGATAGCTTCTGCAAATTGTTTAAAGAAATCGGTTTATTTTGAATTAAATTTTGTCATTTAGTGAACTTTTTTCAGAAAGTTGCAAAAGCCTAAAGGCAAAAATTAAAATGCATCATTCAGACTAAAGTACGTACCACAATTATGGAAGGTGGTGGCTGAAGTCTGAAAATTTTTGAAGAACTCTTACTAAAAAGATATAAACCGAAAATGAACTGTATACATATATATGAAATGAAATGAAAACCGAAAGCATACCTCTCTAATCCTAGAAGCCTCTTTACAACTCGAGTCATATCATCCATTATCCTTTGGCTTGACAGACTTATTCTTGGAGGGGATAAAGTCTCTCATACCAATAAGGATGATGTTTCTGATTATCATTAGCGGCGGCTTCCACGTTGGTATCACGAAACAATAGCGACCAGTTAATACTCTTAAAGAAGTTGTTAAGGCCGTCCCAATTGTCTTTCTCGAATTGCCATTTTTCTCTAACTGCGTGGTTTATTAACGAGAAATTAGCTGATACTACACAATGGTCTGATGAGCCTAAAGGCGATAATACATTGAGAGAGTATTTATTAGCACGAGTGGTAAGGAACAAGTTAAGGGTATTTGCGGAATGATTTGCAATGTCAGGTATTCTTGTTGGCTTATTTACAAGCTGAGTAAGGTGATTAAACTCAGCGAATATCTCAACATCCCTTCCAGAATGGCGAAGCCACCCAGAATAGTGTACATCGAAATCGCCCGCAATAACGATTTCAGTTTTACGATACTCGTATTTTGAGACAATTCTTAAAATTGACTCAGACAGTGCATAAAACTAGATCTGAGTTGAAACTTTGTCCAAGTTGGGGCTTCTATATTTAAAGCAATAGTGAATGGTGCGCCCTTGTACCTGCACTCTCAGCTATATGAAATTAAATTCCGGATTGAAAAATCGGCTGAATTGAATTTTAAAAGTTGGAACGCAACATCATTACGGACATAAACTGCAAGTCCGCGTCGAGGGAAAAATACTGGCACCAAGTAATAACCAGGCAGATTTAATCCCGAGGTATCGGAATTATCAAATACCTGAGTTTCACTCAGAGCCAGAATTGCTGGCTTGTGGACATTTACATATGTAAACACAGCGAAAAAGTTCGATCTCAGTCCACGTATGTTGCTGAGATCGACACTACACATCACAACAAATAACACAAACACACAATTTACCGCTTCTTTAAGCCAGACTGAGGAGAGACTGACTCACATTGGATTTTCAAAACATATTGCCGCCAGTGTTATACCTTCACGACAATATGAGTCAAACACTCAGAGTCTGCTATTCTTCATTGTTAAAGAAATGTAGTCTCCAACTGCTGCATGCAGAAACATACGACAATTATCATTAACCAAACAATTTCTTTAACTGCACTGGAGGGATAGGTGTAAAGGGAGGCCACACACTGCACTTCGCACTTACGAACGGCGACCACGCGAACCGTTGTTTTACACTTTATTTGTTTGCTTCTGCGCAAACACAACACGCGCGTGCTATTGATTTGCACTTAATATTTTATTTTTTTCTGCTCAATAACGCGCGAACTCGTGTGGAGCACATACATGCGCAACGGCAATTAGGAGACAACTCGAGTTTAATTCTGAGTTTAATTCCTTTTCATGCCCAAATTGGCAGTTTAGAGGTAGTAGCTTTTGCATTTAACCACTCATAGAACCAATTATGGACCTAATGGTCCATCTCCTCCTCTGTATTTAATAAATATGTGATCTTTTTTTAGACTTACAATATTTTGCCGCCTCCAGAATCAACAAGATCACGCTCTAAGCCAAATAAGCCCCCTGATTTATCTGCCAACAACCTGAGCGTCTCTGTGTTAAATAACATTCCATCAGGTAGTGCCGCTGGAACGGTTACCACTTCATCATCCCCTTCGAATCTCCAGCAAATCTCAATGCTCCTTGCAAATGCTAAAAACATCACAACCCACAATACAAATTCACCATCGTCGTCTTTGTCGTCTAATAATCATAATCATCGTCATCATTATCATCAACAACAACAACAACAACATCATCAACATCAACAACAACCACATCAACCACAACAACATCAACTTCAACGCGACAATGATAACAACGACGATAAATGGTTGGCTGAGCTCGATCAGAATGATGACATTTTTAACACTTCAAGAGCAGGTGGCATGATAGGTCTAGGTTTGGGTCCGTTGGGAGTAGGCAGTCTGGCGTCAGCCGCACCTTTAGCACCAAGGGAACCGATTTCAACACCAACAGGAGGATCTGTAGCAGTTAACAACAGCAGCACTTCTACCCTGGATGTGACACCGGCCGCCAGTTTTACCGATGACTATCACAATGCAGCAGCACCGCAATCCAAACAACAACAGCAGCTGAAATCTGGTGAGGATTTTTATTTTTCTAATTGCCCTAGCATAAGCCATAGCAATAGTTATACAGATAATATTTATAATAATGAAAATCAAAAGCCGAATACTCCTACTGCTACTACCAATACTCCTCGTTCACGTTTTTGTACTAATCCAAATGACGTTAATCTACTACTACAACTAACAGCCACCACAACAACAAATAATTCAGTTCAGATAATTAATGAACTAACGCACTACCACTCAAACGACTCATCTTACTCCACTTCGGCTCCTTTAGCCAACAATTCAACTCATTATAGTCAATATATAGACGCTTTTACAGATTTGGACCCATTGGGAACGGGCAGGATACGTCCGTACGTCGACAAGAAGTATTTCTTCCAGGAGCTCAAGAATCCACCCAAGAAGGTACTTAAAGATTTGTCATCGTCATCGGCATCGACTTCAGGAGGTTCGTCAGCTGCTGGAGCTCGTGTAGATTCAACTCTGCTGGCGTCGCAACACTCTGGTGCTTCTGCTGACGATCTGGCAGCAGCTGCTGCTGGTGCTGATTCAATTTTTGGTGAAATGTCGCCACTACAACCAGATATGTCGAGCATCGATTCCACATCACTAACTCGTGTTGGCTTCGAGCAGCAGGCATCATACGCTGCTGTTGCTGCGGTTGAACAACAATTCAATCAATTGCCCATAGCCACAATGTTGGCAATGACATCCGCTACGGGCGGTGGTGGTGGTACAACGGCAATGGCTGCCGGCAACTGCAGCACCACAACTACATCTTCGTCCTCAGTTAATGGCACGGCCGTCTCAAGTTTGTTACATTCGAAAATTAATTTACAATTAAATATTCCACAAAGTAATATTCATTCTAACAATTCAAATAATTCAGACACTACAGGCGGAGGAACAGGTGGGGCAGATACAGCCACAGCAGTGCCACAAACAGGAGGAACTTCTGCCAATGATCCAGTTATGCTACCGCGCGACACAGATCCGTTCTCGCCAACACGCAAAAAGAGTGATCCATTCCATGAGGGTGATATATTTAGCAAACTGGATCCGTTTGAATTTGAATTTCCATCTGCATCCCCATCGACAGTGGCGGCGACGTCGACCATGTCCAGTAATCGCACACATGCAGCGAATTCCACAGCAATGACAGATGATCTGCTGAAATCATCTTCAACCACAGTGATCGCTGGTATTGCAAAAAAGGCTGACGTCTTTAATGGACCGTTGCAAGTTACTTTGCCGCCAGAAAGTGCTTGGTCGTCATCATTGGCGTCATCTACACCGCCTATTACAAGT
Source organism: Nephrocerus scutellatus (assembly GCA_947095585.1). NCBI lineage: Eukaryota > Metazoa > Arthropoda > Insecta > Diptera > Pipunculidae > Nephrocerus > Nephrocerus scutellatus. Next base: position 28,311,099 of record OX352765.1, on the reverse strand, counting down.
GGTGGTGGTGGTGGTGGTGGTTTTGGATCGTCACCAATTGGTATGGATAATCGACAGCAGCAACGCAAACTCGAGCGACAAACCAGTGAATCACCCACATTGTCCTCCGCTGTGACGGCAGCTGGTGGTGCATCTGTCTCGATTAATCGCAATCGACCATCAAGTTCCGTTTTCAAGCAAAACACTGTCGATGTTATCAGCAGCATTAGTTCAAAAAAGATGCCACATCTTTTTGGGCAGAAATTCTCGAAACGTGATTCCAACAGCATTAATATGCGTCGCTTGCAGGAGAGCGATTCATTAAGTGAAAATGAAGCGGCACCCGAGCCGCCGCCAAGGCCAGACTTGGCATCGCACCACAGTCTTGAACCGCCGCCTCTACCACCTAAAAAGCAATTTTCTGACATAATCATTCGGCCTAGGGGTGCTTCGCAGTCATCATCAGCTGGTGGTAATCGTTATGAATTTGTCTCGAAAGTTGCCGTATCACTGGCGACTGCCACACGTAATAGTGATGTTCCACCAATCCCTTTACCGTCACGTCGTGTTGGACGTTCAGATGGTACATATCCAGGTCCTGGAAGGCCACGCAAACCCGGTGCCATTATGCATGTCATCGATATGGATGGCGATTACCTAACGCCCATAAGTTGTGTGTCCAGCAGTGGAAGTGCAGATGTTCCGCCGCTGCTACCACCACCATCACAGTCATCACGTGGACGTACTAGCCGGCAACGGCATGAAATCTACGAAAATAAGACTGAAATTGAACAGCAACAACAGCAGCGACAGCAGCAGCTAGAACACGACATCTGCTCCTCAACTGCATCTTCAATACTCCCGGACATTACACTCAGTCAACTGTTAACGCTGGGAATTGATGAATTGGCTGCTAAACTAAATGTACCCACATCCAAATTAAGCACAATGACACTTGTTGAGTTGACAACGTATTTGTCGGAATTTATTGAGAAGTCTGCAGCTAAACCTCAACCGCCGCGGCCTCAGCCAAGATCAGAGCCTCCTCCATTGGAGACGATGAAAAAAGCAAACAGCGAATCCTCTTCAGCGCCCATTTTCAAAGTAAATTTTGATCAAATGACCGGCACTGGTGGCACTGGTCATGGATCTGATGCAACATTTATTGCGAAATTTGACGATAATTTCGGGGAGGAATCGACAACATTTATCGCGAATTTCTCGCATTTCAATAAAAATCAAACGCAACAGAAAATACCCTCCTCGAAAGTGACAATTGCTGCAGCGGCAATTCCGCCTGCAGATCGTTATGCTGTTTTCCGGGAGATTATCGATCAGGAATTGCAGCAAGAGAATATCATTGAATTGAATAGTTCTCCAGAGGATGATGCAGTTGTTGGCGTCGCCGCAGAAACTGAGCAGATCGATGAGGATGAAGGAATAACAACAAGTAATGTCCATGAGATAATCGCTGCAATGACGCTAAGTGGAAGCCAGTATGATAACGACGAGGAAAACGAACGCGTCGATGAGGATAGCGACAACGTGAACCAGCAGCAAACATCACTGATGTTTGTACCGCCAAAAATCGATACAAAAATAACTGAAGCTATTTCGCATGCCAAAGATCGTTATGCTGCCTTGCGTGATATTATCTTAGTGGAGGATCTTTTCGACAAGAAACCACCAATTCTTACGTCTACTCCCCCACGGCCGCCCAGTGAGTGTCTAATGCAGGATTTCCCCGAACTCAGTGATGAGTTCAATAGTAACGCCGATGAAGATCTCCACATGATGCTGGATGATGACAAATCTCGGCGCAGTGAAGGCGTTTCTAAGACAGCGGGACGTGCCGATAGCAGCGCTGATAGTCGAGCAGCTGCGACTTCGTCAGCCCTTACCGTAGAAGATGAGAGTAGCCCCGAAAGTAATCAGAATGAAGAGTACGACGAAGACTATCAGCAACTGCCATCCCAGCAGCAGGATCAACCTCAGCATTCAGTCTCGGTTGCAAACAAACAACAAGATACAACAAAGTTCCTGCACACCATCACTGCATCTAAAGATGATTTAGAAATTGATGAGCTTATGAATCGTGCCATTTCGAATCTCTCACTTGACAGCCGTGAACATTTATCACCCAATAACGCCGCTAGCAGCATCATTGGCGGCTGTAGCAACGTCAGCCCTCGTGCCTCGCCACTTTCTACAATCGGAACCGCAGTTGCTAAGTCGTCTTCTTCTTCGCTGCAGTTTAACGATGTCAGTACATCGCCAATTCCGTTACAACAAAAAACATCAGCTAGGATGCAACATCAACAACAAAAACCACAGAAGACATCTCCACTATCGAAATCGCCACTGCAACAGCGTTCGCCGATTTCAGTTCAGCTAGCGGCCGTATCAAATTTGATCGATTCCGCTACAAAACATTTGAATTCCACAAGCGATTTGGCTATTGTTGGTGGTGTCACTTCGTCACCAGATGCCGACTTGAATGAATCAAAATTAACGCCAAACCAAGAGTCGTCGTGGGCGATTTTCGACTCGAAGCCCATGGTTGCGGTTCCCGTTACACAACCAACAGAAAAATATCGACGCGAACATCATCGTCAATCGCAGCAGCATCATCAACATCACCATCATCATCATTCGCAAAATCTTAACCAGCAGCGATTAAAGTCACCGAAAGTTGCAGCACTAACCTTGCCAACTGCTCTTACGCCGCCGTCCAACATTTCCTCAAGAGGCGATGATGATGCAGCTGAGTCGCCTTGCTCTTCAGACGAAAAAGAAGGTTGGAAGGAGCGCGAACATGATTTCGGCAGCAGCAAACATTGGCCAAAAAGTGTTGGTGGTGGCGAGAACATTGGTGGGGGTGGTGGTGGTCAGCAGACATCGTCATCATCTCGCGATCTAAGTCCATGGGATGATGAGAATTCTGAATATAAGAAGAAGATACCTCCACCTGGTACAGATCGTCATGGATATTACATGCGGCATGCACGTCGCATGAATTCTTGCGATGATAACTATGAGTGAGTAGACGTTCATGTGTTTCACGTGTTCCCGAGTGAAATTTTACCCATTTATCTTTGTTCATTTTGCCGACAGATACGAAGAGGAGTTTAGCAAGCGTCGGGATCATCGCAAGATAAAAACTGGAATCTCACGGAGTCGAGACAATTTTGATTTTGGTGAGTGCAGTTTGCAATTCGTTCGTTCGATCGTTCGCTTCCTTTATATTAATTAGAATTTTTGAATTCTTTTTATAATTTTTATTTAATGTAATTAATAGCTTAGTTATAGACTTGAAGTCAGGAAAGTTAGGATAACTAAAAACTTACATTAACTTGAAAATGGACAGAAGACCGAAATATTGGCGTAATTTCATATTGTTTTTTAATCGCTATCATAATTTTATATATTTTTTATTGCCCTCAGCGCATTCTGATTTCCCAGTTAGTTAGCAAAATATAGACACCCTACATATTGCTGTTTTGGGTGTGTGACATACTGTCACAGTTTATATTGTGAGGAGTCAATTCGGCAACGAATTCACCCCACACGATTTGTTTTATCCTATCGGCGACGCCATTTCTACTCAGAGTCAGGACGACTGCATTTTTCTTTTCAATATAGAAATGCGATTATGAAATCACGCCTCCATTTTTGGGTCAATAAACTTTATATATAATCGACCGATAATTATTTATACTCAGTAGCCGTGCCCACTACTGCAACCACTACTGGTACTGCAATGCAGAACCAGAAGAATGAGGGGGGCAAACGCGTGTGACGACACAAGTCGGACTCTGTAAAAAAGGAGACACACACAACACCAACGATCACCAAATTGACAATTACATGGACAGAAGTTATGGCATTCGTTTAGTCTAGGGAATCAACTGATGAGTTCAATGACCGAGGACCGTTCACAACAAACAAGTTATGCACAACAACAAAAAAATGCAGTTGACGTTAACCTATGACTGAGCCACTGAATACAGTAAGCCTATGCACAGCTACTGAGTACAATAGGGAATCGAAACCCCGTACAACACAAACATAAGGGTCTTGTGTTAACATTATGCGCACAATAGCAACAATGTAATCGCAAGGAAAATGACAACAGCAACATGGAGTTAAGTCTACGCAATAAAATCACAAGCGACCAAAGTAAAGCAACAATAACCACACGGTATTGCAATTTCTTCGACGATCACGATTCACACATTGGACAAAGGATCGTCAACCCAGAATAGGTTTAACAGACCTGGAGCTGCTAAAACACCAACTCGGGATTGCGTATACGCTTTCCTTTTCGCTGGTAAGAGTACTTGGACACAACTACTCTGCTGACAGTGAACTAAGCGTAGAATCATTTTCACTGGTCAGAGTACTTGGACGTAACGACTCGTCTGCAAGTGAACTAAGTGTAGAATCCTTTACACTGGTCAGAATACTTGGACGTAACGACTCGTCTGCAAGTGAACTAAGTGTAGAATCCTTTTCACTGGTCAGAATACTTTTGTGCAGACATACTCCGCTGGCAGTGAACCAAGCGTAGAATCCTTTTCACTGTTCAGACGAATTACTACAATCACGCAGAGCCAAATGCACCAAACCACAGGACGCACGACATTTACTTAAAATCTTAGACCTAAGAAAAAATAAAGATTTGAATTCAGAGTTCCTAAATAAAAAATCTATTATTGTAACGATCCTATAAAAAAGAACCCTGGTTACACTGAGGATACCCCGGCTGGAAAAACCCTCGTTACAATATTGCCCTCAGCACATTCTCTGAGAAAATGTTTTCTCAGCTAGTCAACAAAATGTAAGATGTCCTATTACTGTCTGGCTACGTTGTCTTTTTGTTTTTTGGTTCACCGAATTTAAATTTGTATAAAAAGCATTATTTTTTAAAATTATCCTCATTAAATTCTTACTGGTAGAAGCCGAGATAACGAGTTCCTACCAAAAACTTTCCACTACTATAGACACACGAGTTAATGTATTCTGCTATGCGAGTGATTACACAAACCCGTGTATGCATATTTAGTTGTAATTCAGTCTAAAGACGAATTTATCTTAGAAGCCTAAAAGTATGCAACGTTAAATGTTGGTCTTTCATTCATAAGCGATACGCCATTCAGTCATAGGCAATAGACTAAAAAAACCGCATTTTACTTTGCAAACGTTCAGGCTTTAAAAAATCGATAGCGAGGCGTAGATTGAGTATTTTTTCAGTTTTCTCACCCCCCCCCATGATGAGGTGAAAAAAATTATGCTATCGCAAGCCGAGCGCTAACCAATTGTGTTAAAACAATCCAATTTTAACTGGTAGAAGCCGAGATATACGACACGACAAAAAAAACGTACAAATGTACACTCGCTGAAAAATTTTCATGTCCTCTGAATATAAGATTCGCCCTTCGGGTTCGCAATTATTATTTTAAATAACTTCAAATCTATAATTAGGCTATTACATTTAATAAAAACTAATATCCTTTTACATCCTCTTAATTATTGTAATAAACGCCTAATTTTTTACGTTTACGTTTTTCTTTTAATACAACAACAGACCAGTCACCAAACTGGTACAACACTGGCGGTCATCATTATACATGGTCACCGCAGGAAGAAGAAACCGGACGAGGACGATCATTCGATCGTAGTGCATACGAAAGAACAACCTATGGTCCACCTGTTTATGATAAACGTGATCACAAAATGAGTCTCCCACCACCGCCCCCGCCATCTCATTCCACTTCGTCGACATACGATCGTCGTAGCGGAAGTGGTGTCGGTTATGACAAACGTAAATACTATCGTGAGTACTCGCGATCGAATTACGATTTCGATGGGTATGGTGAGTCGCCACCACCACCACCAACAGTTGAGGCAATGGGGGGCGGCGGTGTCAATGAACGCCACAAAATGTACGATGGGAGTTTTGAGAAAATGAAATCATTGGGGTCTGCCGCCGCTCAAGGTGGACGTCGTAATTACGAGAACGTCTACGATGATGATGGTGGGCCACGTTCCTTGTATAAATCATCGCGCGGCGATTACATGTACGAGCGTGACCGTAAGTCGTTCGATCGCGAAAGTGTAGAATCATATGAGAGTGCGTCGCGACGTCGTAGAAGTTTCGGCAGTGGTGATGTCTATGGCAGTCTTGAGAGTCGCGAAGAGTTCCGAGATCGTTATATGGGTGGCGGTGGCGTCAGTGGCACCGAAAAGACGCGTTCTCTTCGCAAGAGCATCAAGATGCGTGCCACAGGCGATATCGACTATGAGCAGGACTCTGAGAATGATTTCCAGCAACACTCAAGAAGAGGTGGAGGCGCAACCCAGGATACAAGGAGTTTACAACGATCCACTCATGGTCCGGGAGGAAGCGTCGGTGTACCACAGAGAATGCGTAAAAGTAGCGGATCCAGCCCATGGGATGGGGATGGTAAGAATATTTTACAGATCGTCATTTTTATTTTATTCTCTTATCTTCTCTTCTCTTTTGTGATCTCACAGAACCACCGCACTCTATTGGTAGTAGCAGTGGGCAAAAAGGCTGGAAGCGTCCGGGTAGTGCATCAGAGTCGGAACGTCGCTTGGCTGAGAGCAGACGTGTGGCTGCGTTGGCGCACACACCTTCCGGATCTGATGGTGAAAAAGATCGAAGGTAAATAGTTGGAAAAATTACGACAACAAATTCTCAATTTCTTCTTCTTAGATTTCGCAAAAAACAACGATCGCGCGGCAAAGACCTTCCTGTTAGCAGTGCTGCCGGCGGTCTTCGTTACAGTGGTTCCTCTTCAGTCGTCGTACATCCGAGGGACAACTACGATTACATTACATACGACGACGACGACGTCGATGATGAAGATTACGATGATGCACCAATGGATGAGGATAAATTTGAGCGTCTTAATCGTCGGCGCCATGAGATGCACCAGCGTATGATGGAGAGCAGTGAACGCGATCGTCGCCAACATTCGTCTCAGTCGACAAAGGCAATGCCTTCGTCGTCGTTGTTGAAATCTTCCTCGAAGATGCCAGCTACCAAGCAGCAACAGCACTCGTCACGGTCAGACTTTGACTTTGATGATTTTGAAGATGCGCCACGTTCGAACGCCAGCAGCTCTGGTGGCAATGGTGGCGGCAGTGGCGGTGGTAAATTTAATTTTGAAGATCATGGCGGCTTCGAGTCGGACTTTAACCAGTCGCCGCCGCCGCCTCCAGCACATCGCGGGAGTTGCAATTCCATCGCAGGGGGTGCAACACCATCATCGGTAAGTGCCCCAGCGGCACCAGCGACAAAAGCGTTGTACCGCTTCTCGAATGATTTCTCCGACAAGGAAAAGTTGCATCATCAGCAGCATCAGCAGCATCAGCAGCAGCAACATCATTACAATCATCATCATCATCAACAACAACAACAGCATTCACACTCCCATTCTCATACGATGATGATGACCTCCTCAACTTCAACATCGCTTGCTGGTGGAAACTGCGATTCACCCGAGATGATGACAGCTGTCAATGTTGTTGAATCATCGCCCGTGTCGTCCGGTGGTGTGTCACAGCCTTCGTTGCCACCGCCGCCGCCACCGCCTACGCAGAAAATACGTTTCGATGATAAGGTGACCATTTCGAAATTCGACAACGATCAGCCCAGTTCCGCATTTGAAGATGACTTCTCCAAGGCGGAATTCGATTTCGAGAAGGAAGATCATTGGAATTCAGAACCACTTAGTGTTGTAAATAACAACAACATCGTAACAACAACAACAACAACGATGATGACAACGCCAGCTTTAACGACTACGATCACAGCTACAAAAAAGAACAATTTACGTTGCCTTAATAGCAAATTGCAGCAACGTCAAGATTTAATCAAAAAATCAGAATCGATTAATATTTTCGCCAAGAAAACGGAGGATCCATTTGAAGATGATGAATTCTTTAAATCGCCACCATCATCAGCTGGCGGCATTGGTATTGGTGGTGGTGGTGGTGCTAGTGAGCTACAAGAGGATTTCGCTATTGGCGATTTCAATGGGAAGCAACAGAGTGATGCCGATGCGGTTTCATTTCAGTGGGACAACAATTTTGCAAAATTTGATGAAAATATGTGATTTGATCAATTGTTTGCCAGGACATGCTCCAGCAGTAGTAGTAACATCGTATCAGGTACAGAGTACTACTGTTCGGAAGCATCATCACAGACAACAACAAAACGGAACGGACACGGATCCACTAAGAAGACTCCAAATTTGACAACATCCAACCGCCGCAGTAATGATGGCGGCTACAGATTTGACAAAACTGACAATGGGACAAAACTCAAAGGTAGTAATCGTAAGCTGATTTCCGTTAACTTTAAGTTGAAAAATTTTACTACTTTTCGTTTTAAGTACAGCATTTTGTGAATATTTTTTGCCATTTTTTTTAATAAACCTTTATATTTCTTGACCATGCGTGCTACTAGCGGGAGAGAGCGGGATACGTTTTTGTAAATCGTAAAATAAGTTTCTCACTTCATGTTGGTTTTTTTTGTAAATCAGAAAATTGATAATTTCTTTTGAAATTATTATTTAGATATTTTACGATTCTAAAGAAATTGACACCGTGGCTCTAGTGGATCGTGGGTTGGAATATTAAACGAGCGGTTCCAAGTTCAAATCACACAAAAACACCCAAAATCTTTTTCACAGCCTCACCTCTCGCGAACGTCCGAGGGTAATCCTTTGATTTGGAAAAGAAGATTTTTGAAAATCACCGTTGGAATAAAATACTTCTTATTCAGCCGCTTAGGAATAGAGTAGGTTAGTTAGTGGCTGTCAGTGAAACCTATACACTTTGACCAGTAATGCTCCATTGTGATACCACACGGATCGGATAGAATTCCCTACACCTACTCGTTTAACCAATTAGAGCTTCGTGTGAAGCGTAGGAGACTACCAATGTGAATTTTGATAAGACCATTAGTGTCGTTGTAGAAGAATTCCCCTCATCTATGCAGCTTCTGCTGAAGTCATTCGAGAAGACTCCAAGTCTTGCTGCATGGCTGAGACTATGAGACAGTGATGACACTTAAAATACCACCGATGAGCGATCTTTTTTGAGCGATCAAACACTTGGAGCGTTTCGGATCCAGCTTGGGCCAGATCTGTTTTGTCATTATACAAGTTGTACCGTTTGACCACCTACGGTTAGTTTTTGGTTTTGGCAGTTGGATATTGCACTGCTCCGCTATCTCCATGAGAGATGATCGGTACTTAAGGTTACATTGTGATAACAACAATAATAATTTTCTGGTTTCGTTAATTATTACTAATAATGACATTATTAATAATCGTGTAATGTGCCTTTATCCATGACAGAGTTGAATATAGAGAATTTAATAACAACCACCAGCAAATCGTATCGGGGAAAATAGCGCTGTAGACAAGCACACAGTCATTATAGCATGGCAAGATCTGATGCCGCTATATGGCATTATTGTTTAAAGTGTGCAAAGTTTCAATAAAATCTGGCTTTGGGAAGTGGGTTAAAAATTGAATGCAAGATTCTACTATCTAACGAACGAACGAACCATGGCGACGCGAAGGTAATATAGAGAATTTTAAAAAAACAACAGAATTTTATGTATAGATCGCCACACTATACGCCACACAGTCCTTTTATTTTTACATTGTATTATTTGGTAATAACCGCCAAACTATCTGTTTTTGAGGTCGGGCCTTTTTCAAAGTGTGTTCTGTTTTCCACGCATCACACGCGCCACACGCTACTCGCGACACGCGTCACAAGCGGTATATCAAAATTGGCACCTGACAATGAGCTGCTCACAACATTTTGCCCCTCTAAGCCGTGGACCACCTATCACACGCGCCACACGCGACACGCGTCATACGCGGAATATAAAGATGCTATTTGCGACTTAGACACCCACAGCTCTCTAGGTCGTGTGAAAGTTGTTTTAAAAAGTCCTCAAAGAAGTCGACAAAAAGAAATTCCCACCCATCATACGTGCCACACTCGAAAGGCGGCATGCGTCACACGCGGAATATAAAAAATCCTATTTAGGACACTCACACAATTTCCGCTCTTTAGGTCGTATAAAAGGTGCTTAAAAACGACCTCAAAGTAGTCGAAAATACAGACAAACAGGGGTCAATTAATGGTAAATAAAAGTTTTTAAAAAAAAAAAAGATTTTATCATTTGACTTTAGTTACCGATATTATAATAATAACACTCGGCGCGACAGACCATTGCGGTCCAGGGACTAGCTTCTCGCGACCACGTGTGCTGTACATGTATATTTTTGGACACAATTGAAAGGGACCTACAATTTAAGACCGGCTCCGAACGGCGAATTTGAGAAGCTTTCCGTGACAAGTTATTACTCTCGTTCGTTTGGCACCGTGAAAAATACTTTTATTGTTACTGGGATTCGAACCACGAACCTCCTGCTCAGTAGCCACGCGCATTTCCACAGAGTCACGGCGCCCACTTAGTCACCGATATCGGTGGTTATAAGCATGACTACAACTTTAGTCAGCACTTCATTTTGTTCACTTTAGTTGGCTTTAATAGCACCAAAAGAATGGAAGTAGTATCGATTTGGACCTATGTTTTAAAAATTCGTTATTTTGTTCTTTGAAAGTTTAAACGTTGTACAGTTTGTAAAAAATAAATTCCCTTACATGTACATGTCCTAATATTTTTGTTAATGGGATCAATCGTATCTGCATTTCTCAACCTGTGTCACTGCATTATAATCCTTTTTTTCCGTAATGTTCATCGTGATAAACAAACTACATTATTCTTTCAATTACGTTTAACTTTCAAATGCCAATAAAAAATGTGCGAAAATGTTAATATATCTTGTCAAATGCCATTTTGTTACAATATTACTATTGAATTGAGTTTATTTACAGATATTTTTTCCACAATTATTTAAGAACATATAAATGAAAACATATAAATGATTATATGTAAGTAATATTTTATGTCGAAGTGTAAATGAAAAGCGTTACACTTCAAAAAGGACAGACTATAAGTTACTGTCTTGCCTGTCGATCTGTTGAATAATTAATTATTAATATGATTTAATTAACAAATTTAATTCTCAGCCATGTTGAGTCTTATTTCATTTAAGATTTGTATAAAAATATTGTTAATATATTATATTTAAGTTAATTTATATTTATTATTCGTATACGCTTACATGTACTATATACAACACAATGTTCTAATTTATTGCGAGAAATTCGTATAAATGTTATTTATTTGTTAAACGATATCTAAGGAATCGATAAATATCTTAGCTTTGCGAGGGCAGAGTGATAAGTACCCTAACATACCAGCAAGAAAAAAAGTTCCTGGAGAAAATTAATAGTCACCACAAAAATGTCAGTGTAGAGCGCAGGTTCATGAAAACTGTCAGAGCAAGTTCAAGCATAAACGTCATACGTCAGATGTTAAAAAGAAGAAAACAAATTAAACAAAAATTAAAACAAGTCTTCATTTAACTTGAAAACATTTAGTTCAACTTTTTTCTAATTTTTCGATCTCTTCTGAATAGTGCGACTTCTCTAACCCTTCAAGGGATACGTTTGTCTCACTGTTGACCTCCTTATTCGAGCCAATAATCTCTTTCAGCCGAGCCACTTTTTCAAATTCGAAAAAACGAGCAAATAACCGCTTGGGAGTAATACGAGTATTTAGAATATGGTGTATTAGAAAGTAATTTTATTGATTTTGTTTTACAATCACTTTTATTTTATTGAGCTGGTGAATTGTCTTTATAAAAAATAAATTTTTGTGCTTTGCCAAAGAATTATTTTTTCAAATCGTTGTTGGAATAATCCTCTATATACTAAATGACTAATTTTAGTTCTAGCTCATCAGCATACCAATTGATTTGTTCACACATTTGAATAAAGACATAAAACTTAATGGGAGCAACACTTTTAAATAAAATTGAAAACAATTTTTGAATCATAGGACAATTGACATTAAATTGAATAATACAAACTAGTGCCCCGTTTATTTGTAAACCGTGCTGCAGCCACATTAGATCGACCAAAATTAAATCTCTGGCAATCAGGCGCTCCTGAAAGCACTGACTTTGGATTTATAGCTGCTTAAAATAGGCTGAGTGTGCGGTCGTAGAGATTGCTGAAAACAAAACTAAAAAGCAGAACTGGTTCAGCCAGCTGAACTACGTAGCTACGTAGAATGAAAAATTATGCAGTAGTCTTTTAAAGTATGACATCAACAAAATTATCATTTAATTTAATTAGTAATGTAATCTCTTGCCAAGTCATAGGTAAATCACTCTACCCTCGTATATAACCAGATGTTCATAAAAATATAATTTTGTCTCACTATGAAACAAAACAACTAAAGAAACTAAAAACGAAGTATGGCACAACATATTTAAGCAAAGTTTTGAATAATTTCAGTTTTCTCCTCTATGCAAATAGTTTCAGTTAATTGTCTCATTTACAAACCGTCAAAACAAAACTAAATACATTTTAAAAACATTACAAAACACTACAACGTTCTGCTGGTGATTTGATGGTATATCTTACCGAAGAGTTAAACCGGTCTTTGTATCAATTTGCTGCTGCACTCGATATTTCAAAGGCATTTAGCAGGGTTTGACATCAAACTCTTTTGTCCAAAATGCGGGCTTATGGAGTCGATGAAAAACTGTTTCATTGGATTAGAAACTATTATTTGGACCGCTCAATTCAAGTTGTCTTGGACGGTTTCAAGTGTAAAAAATACATCACATATCATACATCACCAACACTCTTTCTCATTTTGATTAATGATCTCTTGCCCATTGCTTCTAATCCAATTCATTCTATCGCTGACGACTGTACTCTTAGCTTTTCATATAAGTTTGAGGAACTCCACTTCTCATGTGGAACTCAAACAACTACGTATGTTAAGTACGGTAAATTCTGACTTGGACAGCATAATAAAATGGGGAGAAAATAATCGAGTAGAATTTAAGGCTTCCAAAACCCAATGCTGTCTCCTGTTGTCTAAGCGGATCTTAAATCCAATATCGATCGAGGAAACCGAAAAACTAGCAGGTCTCGGTATGTGCGTTAACTACTAGCTTTGTTGGAATGACCACATATTCACTGTCGCCAAAAATGTTGCGAAATATTTAGGTTATCTAACCCGGCGTAAGAAATACTTTACTCCCTCTGATCTTGCTACTATCTACAAGGCCTTTATTCATCCTAAACTCGACCATAATTGTTATATTTGGTCTGTTACGCCTACAACTACCTTGCATCAGCTAGATAGAACCGTGCGATTAAACTTATCGCTGACGAGAACATTACGATCTCAATAGACTCGTTTGAACTCCGCAGGAGCGTTTCCTGCTTGGGTTGCCACCAGTGGTGCTCAAGAGAAATAGCCATTTAGATGCCACATCTCTATGATTTAAGGCTCTAATCAGCGCTTATCAGTTTATCCTCAAGCCCATCTTCGGACGTACAGTTAAGCTCAGAGATTCGTCCTTCAGCCGTACAACACGTATGTGGAATGCGCTGCAAAGCTCTGTCTATTCCCATCACTAAAATCCACAGGCATTCAAAACCCAATTTTATAGATACATATCTCCTCTTTTCTCCTCCTTTCCTATTAACGCCAACGCTATGCCAAGCATGTAGTCGAGTATTATAAGGGTGCGAACCCTTTTTCGCATGCGCAAATTATAAAAAAAAGAAAAAAAAATTGCTCCCTGTAGAAGTAGATGGCCCGAAAACACGAAAGCATAGCACGGGTAGTGTAAAGTCTAAGTTCGCCAGTTAGCGAATTGTTAATTGTCATTTTTACGTAAGTGGATTTTCCAAGAGCCGGCTCTCCAAACGCTTATTCTGTGCATAATTATTGGTCTTACTAAGGCAGTGTATAGTGTACCAGTTCTGGCTTTAATAGCGTTTTTGGAACTTTATATCCAGTTCTGTCGGGTGTACTTCTAGTCCGCAGCCTCTGGCCCTTTTTTTGCATGACCTTAGTCGTTACTTGGAACCTACCTGAGACATCTATAGCTACATCATCAGCATAGGCATTTACATGCATGCCCTCTCCAACTAGATCTCTTAGCAATCCATTTATTACTACGTTCCAGAGTAGAGGGGATAGAACGTCTCCCTGCGGCGTTCCTCTGGCTACATGCCTTCTAATGCTGGAACACCGCTAAAGAGCATGTGATTGATTAGCTTGCATACTGTGTGATCAACCCCCAGAAAAGACATTCTATTCATTATAGCCTCTGTCTTGAAGTTATTAATTGAAGGCAATGTGTTCAATGTCGAGGAACGCTATAAGTGATTCTTCAATCGTACGCATTAGTGTAAGAAGGGCTGTATCTACAGAATTCCCTATGCGTGTTAATACTGAGACCATCTGCTGGGATCCACATTGTTTCTTATGTAAACATCTAATAACCTTTCCAGAGTTTTCAAAAGAAAGGAAGATAGGTTTATTGGTCTTCTCTTTTGGGTAGCCTACTTTCGGAATGAAGACCACCTTGAATTCCGTCTACTTCCTACGAATATATTATAATCTTAGATACCCTTTGAAGATAATGATTTCTGAGTTATTTTGTAACTTTGCTGGTATGATCTGGTCTGTACCGGCTTGAAGCCGCTAATAGCCCACTTGATCCGGTGTATGCAAATGTGTGATTTACGCAAATTTCATGGGCTTTGTGAGTATTGAGCCCTAATCATTCCTTGATTCTGTTGCCTGGAAAGTGAGATTCTAAGAGAAGCTCCTTGCTCGAAGCTGTCCATGAACCATCCGGTTTAATACCATTTACAATTCCTTATAAATGAGAAGGAATTATAATAAGAAATATTAAAATTATATTATTTTGTTCTTTTCCTATTTAAAATTTTTTTTTAAATCCATTTGTTCGTTAACTACAAAGGTAGCAACTCAATTTTCATCCACTTCCCGTTGTCCATTTGAGCTGAAATGTTGCACATATTTCAAGACCGGGTGTTAATACAATGTATAGACTTAAGAACTTGGAATGTAGAAGTTTTTCTACGTATATTTAATTTTTTTTTCAATTTCAAAATGTTTTCTACCCAAGTAATGTACGGAAAGAGCGTAAGAGATAATGTTACCAACGGAAACAGACAAATTATTAAGTAATTCCAAGAACAATATGACAACAAAAAAGTTTCAATCTAGCGCTCGAGTTGATTGGGATCTCATTCTCTGGTGCTTTCGCATAAAATTTCACTTAAAGAACAAAAATAAAAAAATTAACCAAACCGACGATGACTCTTACTACAGAAACTACATAGTAACTACTACCAATGCAAATTCAAACTTACTAAACGAAGAACCTACTAAGCAAAACTTAACAAAGTTAATTAATTGTTTAAAGTGTATTTTGTTTGTTACTTTCCTTACTAACTCACTTAAAATGTAGGCTAAAAAATATTATAATACATAGATTGTAATAAGTTATTGTTATCGATATTTAAATATGTGTGTATGTTAAATGAATAAAAATGTATTCCCATCTGTACAATTAATAAATTAATTTATAAATATCATATAATATATACATTGTAAATAATCATAGCATATTAATAATTATGATGATAATAAATAAGAGCATATAAATATACACATGTACTACGGTTACACTTATATCATTTAGTTATTTCGTTGCAGATTAACTAAAGAATAAAACTTATTAAGCAATATATAATTTAAATTTATAGATAATATTGATTGTATGACGAAAAAGTCTACAAACCAAACTACTAGACAAACAGCCCAATCCTAAATGTATTTAACCAATATCTATTAAATTATTAACAAACAACACAGAAAATTTTGTGTGCTGAAACATGAATAGGAATAATAATAACAACAATAATAATATAACTAATATACTCGTAATAATTATTATAAAATAAAATATAAAAGGCAACATGCTAAGAAAAAATACTCTCTGGGGTTTCCCGGTTGGATTGATTTGATTCATTGATAATATACGAGACTGTACTCGAATAGCAGAAACAAAGTAAATTCTATAATAAGAAGTGATAAAAAATACTAATACACATATATTAAAATAAAAGTTAATAAAAACTACCTAAATACAATTTCCAAAAATTTTCCAAAATGTTTTATTTTATAATAAGGGAGATAATCGGCGTGATAACTATTTATGTGAAGTTTAACTTGCCTCTATTGAAAATCATTATTCCCTAATAGTGAAATCATTTTGATTTTGTGAATGTCTGACCCAGAGTAATAACTTGTCGCGGAAAGCTTCCTAATTCGCCGTTCAGATCCGGCGTTAAATTGTAGGTCCCTTCCATGTTTGTCCCAAAATGTAGATGCACAACACAAATGGTCGCGAGAAGCTCGGCCGTGGACCGCAACGGTCTGTCACGCCTAATATTATTAAAGTGCTTCTATTGCTAATGTTTCTGCCTGAAATACCATTTAAGATTTTCCCAGAGGATGTCGTTCTAGGTCCCAATACTCCGGTTCCATCCATCAGATGGATGCATAGATGCATGGTGTGGATAGTGGGTACTTAAAAACTTTTATTTAACTTGACTTTGTCTGTCAATCGGGGGTTTCAACCCCCTTTCATGCGACCTAGAGTTGAAATAAGCAGCTCAGCGTCTGAGATCTCGCGTTTGACACGTTTCGCGAGTCGAAAGTGAGTTAATCTTTGATATAATATCCATATTTGTTTTGCCATCGCCAAAAATGCTGCGAGATGCTTAGGTTTCTTAAAACGGTGCAAGATGTACTTCACTCCTTTAGATCTGGCTACTATTTATACGGCGTATAATCGCCCTAAACTTGAATACAACTGCATTGTCTGGGCAGGTGCCCCCAAGACCACATTGCATCTAGTAGACAGAGTTCAGAACCGCGCGTTAAAATTTATTGGTGACGTACATATCGCGAAAACAATCGAATCGCTTGAACATCGTAGGAATGTTTCCTGCCTGTCACTGTTTTATCACTTTTTCCACAAGCGGTGTTCAAAAGAAATATCCAGATGCATCCCGCCCATTCTCGAACCCATCCGTAATACCCGTGCCTCAACTCCACCATTAAGCCTATCTTCGGACGTACTAACCAATTCAGAGATTCCTTCTTTAGCCGCAAGATAGTTATGTGGAATGAATTGCCTGATTCTGTGTTTCCACATTTATATGATCTGCAGTCGTTTAAGCCACGCGTGCATAGACATCTAATCTTTTCCTCACCCTAATTTCCTAACGCCCACGCTGTGTGTGCTTAGCATTATAAGGGTGCAAACCCCTTTAGCGTGTGTATATTATAAAAAAAAAACTACCTTCCATACGTCCTAGAAAGTTGAAATTTTGTGAGTAGCTGAGCATCGTAGGGCGTTTCTGAGATCCCGTGTGTGACTCAAGCCGCGAGTCGTGTGTGGCTCGTGTGATGCGCGTCGACCTTTTGAGGCCTTTTTTTTAATTTTGTGATGACACTGAGTCATTGAACATTTCTGAGATCTCACAAGCGGCGCGTGTGATGCGTGGAAAGTGGGCTTATCTTTGAAATAGGCTCCATTTTTCTACTTCATTGCGGTCCTTTTTAACCACATTTCACACTACCTGCAGAGCTGAAATTTTGTGTGCAGCTCAGTGTAAAGGAGATCCCGGGTGGGTTACGCGCGTCACGAGTCGCGTGTGATGCGTGGAAAAGTGGGTTTATCGACTTCTTTAAGGTGCTTTTTAATTAACTTTCACACGTCGTATAGATCTGAAATTGTATATGCGTGTGAAGCGTGTGGCGTGTGTCAATGTATACATAAAAGTTTGTACCCGAAAAACGAAGATTTTTTACATTCTTATCGAAAAGTCCCTTTGAAAGTTAGTTGTTGAAGTAAGCTTTTTAGTAATGTGTGATAAGTGGGAGTTCCATGTGAGTTTTAGGTCAAACATGACCAGTAGATAGATATTTGGCTTCCGGCGCTATTTGAAGGATTTTGCTTTTGAAGCATAGTGCAGGAAGCATCACTCTGTTTTAAATTCTCTATATTAACTTCGCGTACCCGTAGCTTGCTGGCTGGCAGGTGGTCAGAATCTTGCGATAAATTTTTAACCCACTTCCCAAAGCCCGATTTTTTTGGAATTTTGCACACATGTATATTTTTGGAAAAAGAACTCTTTCTATTAAAATGTTTGCCCATATAAATTTTTTTAGGAAATTAACCTGATTTTCTTTAAACTATACACATGTGTATCTTCTATGGACGAAACTTTTTGTGAAATTGTTGGAGACCCCTGTCCCCAGGGTCGTCGGGACCTATACAAATTTTTGAAAACAATTTACCCGACTTTCTTCAAATTTTCACGCATAAATCCGGTGGACAACAATTTTTGTAAATATTTTGAGACCGCGGGCCCCGGGGTAATGGGGCACAACTTTTTTTCAACAGTTTGGGAGTGATCGGGTGCTGAGGCCCGAGGTGTGCTCATATAAACCCGATGCTCCGATGCTCCGATGCTCCGATGACAACACTTTACTATTGAAAGTTGGAAGTGATCGGGCCCCAATATCGTAGGCTCTGTGTATCTTCGGTGACAACATTTTTTGATTAAATTTTGAAGTGAATGGGCTCTAATAATAATTTTTTCCAAAATAACCCTGTTCTAACTTTGCACACATATGTATCTCATATTAGAGAATTTACATGCGTATTTTTATGGGTCGTTTTTTTTCGTCAATAAGACACGAAATATAAGTCGCACGTGTGCTTACATACGCGTGTTAATGTAATATTAGCTGTATTTTATTTGAATTCGTATTGGGAATTACAACAACAATTGCACTGTCAAATTCCTTCTCTCGAATATGAAAATTTGAAAACCTGCTGTTTGGCTGGTTTTGGCTGGTTTTGACATTCGAATTCGGATTCCAAATAAAATATAGCTATTGTGAGGTTTAGTGTAAACACCTAAATGTCATATGCGACGTCAAATCAAGCGTTTTCTTTTTCTGTGGTCCTGTGTACTCTTATGTCGAGTTTTTTTAAAAAAAAAATCTGCCGTAGAGTGCTTTTTTGGCTGTCAAGTTGTTTGTTTATTCCAAAAAATCAATCTATGGTAGATTGGATTTCCCCTCAAACAGATCTTCATATTTTGGGAGATTTACCCCTCTTTTACTAACACCAACAACTGATGTCATTTGGTTTAGGTAAAACACATCACACACACATGCAACAAAACAATGTAAACAAAAGATTCTCGGCTTTCGTGTTCGTTTTTTCTAGAAAAAATCTACGCACGACCGCAGATTGCTAAAACAAAAAAAAGTTTACATTAGGTTTGTTTCGGCAAAGTCAAACAAACTGATAAGTGGCTAGCCAAAGTTTAATTCAATAGTCGTTTTTGCGTTCGCAATTCTTTGCAATTGCTGGTTGCGGTCGAAAGTTGAAAGTTTCTGTATTCTGTCAGTCGTAGAAATAACGCAGTAAAATTCTGTTTTTCCCGTGGCGTCATTACCATAACCAACCAGATTTACTTAAAAGATAAATAACTAAAGTTTATTTAATTGAAAATGCCATCAAAAGCTGTTTGCGTAATTAACGGAGATGCCAAAGGAACAATTTTCTTCGAACAGGAGGTAAGTCGTATGTCGGCAACTCAATGGCCATGTCGAGCGAAAGCGGCATTTTGCCCTGCCTAGGTACAACGTACAACCTGTTATTTGCATTAGATTTTGCAAATCATTGCGACTTTTAATTATCAACTACGAATACGAATAAATCTAATCACCAGATTATGTAAGTTCAGATATGAACATGCATTTTGATTATAAACAATATTTACAATGAAACTTCAATTTGTTTAAATCATCTATGCACGAGTTTTAAATGCATACCTACAGTTTTTGGGTTAATTATAGATTGCAAAAAATGTATGGCTTCTGATAACAGTAGATAGTAGCATTATTTTTTTCTTGTCTGGAAATTTAATTACGAGTACTACAAATTTGTATATATTTCCTAAGATAATCTAACGTTTCAATTGACAGAAAGATGGTGCTCCAGTCAAGGTTACTGGTGAAGTGACTGGTCTCTCTAAGGGACAACATGGTTTCCATGTCCATGAATTCGGTGATAATACTAACGGATGCACCTCGGCTGGACCACATTTCAATCCTAGTGGAAAGGAGCATGGAGCTCCATCTGATGAAAACAGGCATCTAGGAGATTTGGGAAATATTGAAGCAAGCGGTGATGGTCCCACTAAGGTTTGATTGTTATAGAAAATTACAATTCAAATCTCGGAAGCCGGTTGTAAAACTTTTTCTTTCTCCTGCAGGTTGTAATTACTGACAAATTGATAACATTATATGGCGCAAACAGCATTGTTGGGCGTACTATTGTTGTCCATGCTGATCCAGATGATTTGGGCAAAGGCGGACACGAATTGAGCAAGACGACTGGTAATGCAGGCGCTCGAATTGGATGCGGCGTTATTGGAATTTGCAAAGCATAAATTTGCAAAATATAATTTATCACACTATATATATATATTCTTGTTGCATAGCAACGTATTTTATTCCATATACCCTATCAAAAATTAAAAATATAGATGTATATACGAGTCTATATAAGTGGTTTATATAAAAATATATGAGTGGCTCGGATTTAGATTTGTTAATTGGTTGACAAAAGAAATATGTGCAGCATTTCAATACACACGCTCTGTACATACTATGGAATTAAAAAAAATACATGTCGATGGGTTAGTAAAGAATCAAAGTTCAATGTTGACAACGGTATTACCCATTTCTTAGTGGGAATATAAAATGATCCATCTAATGAAATGTTAATGTTATTCCAGAGTTTGATTCACTGAATATAGTAGTTCTATATTCAGCATAGTAAGTTTGTAAAATGAGCAAACCTTCGATTATTTCTGTGGGCATACATTTAAAACGATTATGTATTTGGCGTAGACATTATATCGCTGATTCCGACTCGAAATGTGGATTTATAAATAAAGCAAAGTTTATTTTCTAGACGGATTCACATCGTTTTACAGTTAATATGAGGTTTCTTGGCTATTCCTACGTTTCTTTAATTGCTGCAATTCAATACAAATACAAATTTCTATAGTTTTGAGTTTTGCATGAACAATGAATGGAAAAATTTTTAAATTTGGAAAACGAAACGCTTTGTGTGTCGGAAGCCTGGTAAGCACGGGTTCGTCCCACTCCAATGATGATGATGTTCCAAAGACTAACGAAAGGAAAAGGTAAAGAAAGTGCTCTATGAAATAGTCCAAAACTGATTAACCACCACGAGCAAATGGTCCCAAGAGATGGGACTCAGGGTAAACCCAAGCAAGATCACACTGTTTCCCTTCACAAATAGAAGGAAGCTGGGACGAATGAGAAGGGATTACTACATATCGTTGGTCCCAGAATAATGCACTAAATGTACACATAATAGCTATTCCAATAATTACCTACGGAGCAGTGGCAAGGGCGAATGGAACCAAGCTAAGTTCCACGAGAAGAATTGAAAAAAGAGACGCCATAAATTACGAGGGCCATTAAACCTACCCACAGCGGATATGGAAACAATCCTTGGGCTACTCCCACTACACATTACACTATTCCAGGCAGAGGAACATACCATCGAAAGATGTGCTCAAGTTAATTTAGAAAGGAGCTAAATGAGGCAAGAAGTAGCTATGATGACATACAATCTAGCTGCGCTAAAGGCCTTCGATACAATTTACATCACGTCAAGACTGGTGAAAGAGTGCTGGTGAAGCTAAACAGAATAAGCGAAGTCAACAAAATATGTATGTGCTGTTGGGTGCCGGTACATATTGGCATAGAAGGCAAATAAGCAGCTCATAGGCTCGCGGGGGGCATAAACTGCGCTGGTAGAGCCAGAACCATTTTGTGGCATATGGTACAGCATAATGCGGGAAGTGATACGCATAATAGGTAAGGCTGACACTTCCGTAAGATTGGAAAACCTCCCAGGCCTACGACAGGCAAAGCAAATTTTGCGGAGCTATAACCCAAAGGAGTCTCGCTTGATATTGTGACTAAGCAGAAGTAATGTAAGAATCTTTACGGGGTTCCTAACAGGACAGATTAAAAGGGCATTAGAATACTAACATTAGAAGAGAATGGCAGCTGTCGGTTTTGTTGGGAAGAGGAGAAGAACTTGTGACATCTTCTCAACGAATGCGGAGCAACGATCCGACAGAGAATAGACCATATGGAACTCTTTAAAAACAAATTGCGATTTATTTCTCATCTACAAACAAGTTCTTAATTCTATTTGGCAACATACACTAAGAATGGTAAAATCCACGACATGATAACACTAGTTATCAACTTATTTTTGCGCCGCTATACGTATATAAAGTTGCATTCCTTTTATCATCTACTCACAAGTAATAAGTGTGACATCGAGGCGCATAATGTAATACAACAATTCCCTTTAATTAAATACATATTTGGTACTTCAAGTTTTATTAATTTGCAAACTGAACATTGGTACTCCTAAAATAAACTTTTCTACTCGCCTGTGGAACATAAGTGTACTAAAACATATTCTAAGTCTCCAAATCTCGGCTACAATTTTAATTTGAATTTTTATCGATACAGCAATGTTCATTAAGATGTCCATTTATGAATGGAAATAGATTTTCAACAGCAAATAGTGTTATATTAAGCTGGACAGAAGAACAATCCTGTTCTCTGTCGAGAGCGAATACTGGCCGGACGTCTCAAAATAAATT
Source organism: Nephrocerus scutellatus (assembly GCA_947095585.1). NCBI lineage: Eukaryota > Metazoa > Arthropoda > Insecta > Diptera > Pipunculidae > Nephrocerus > Nephrocerus scutellatus. The sequence goes on along the minus strand of OX352765.1, from coordinate 28,288,281 downwards.
GAGAAAGTACTCGATGACTACCTCGTACCTTTTGCCGGTTTTTAATTTCCTACGTGTGGACGAAAAATTAAATGATACTTTTAGATGTCAAAGTAAATTATAACTTCACATACACAAGAGCGTGTAATTGCGTGCAGGCAGAAGTATTTGTGTGTGTTTTAAATAATTTATTGCTGTCCTCTATTATTTGTTGTTTAGTACATTTGAGTACTTGTTTGTGGATTATAACGAATTGCTAAGTAAATTTGCTAAGACGTAAACAAGAGCAAAGATGTTGAGTGTAATTTGCCAGCTTATTGGAAGGCAGCATGTTTCTAGTCAAAGCATTCAATCGACCTGTGGAATATAGAAGTGTGGACGCAGTGTTGAATAAAATGTGTAAATTGTTAATTTGATGTTTGATTTTATTCACCCATTATTCACCACATTAGCCCAAAATGTTTTTTTTGTTTTTTACCATTATGGGAGATGGTGAGAGGATAGGATATGTCTACAAAGCCGGTTCTGTGCGTTTAAGAGAAAGGCCGATTCATGTCTGCTTGTGTCGCATGCAACATGTTAAAATCGAATACAACACCAACATGTTTGAATGGAAATTCGAATATACCCGAAACCGCATCAAGAAAAAGGATGAATGAAAAATGAATACGACCAATTGCGCACTGGAAAATGGATGGTCTGGAAAACTGATGTGTGGAAGCCAATGGAAAATCTGCAAATTCTGTTTTCATTCTGGAATTCATGCAACAGGAAGGAAATATCTGAGAGCATGAGCGAGCAGTGATGCTGAATCCAGAGTGGCTCGCTGATGCTCGAGTGATAATTATTTTCCGATTATTTATACTCAGATTATCTTGAATAATTTTTGAGTGGGTTTTGAGTTTGTGCTGTTCTTTAGTATGAGAGTTTTTCCTTTGAGATTGACAAATGAAAATTGGTGCTTGTTTAAAAAATAAGATGCTTTTGGTTTTGTTATCAGTTTTTTATTAATTAGGAATTTTACAAATTATGGACTAATTAACTACTACATGAATGATGTGTTATGTTTTATATTTTGTCCGGGATATGTTCAAAAGAATCATTACAGTTAGCCAAGTGCAACAGTCACTTAAACACTTTAGTACGGAATTGGTGAAGCTGCAGCAGCATATCTCAGTGGAGCAGCGAAAGGAGCTGTATAGGCAGCATATGGTGCAGCATATGGTGCAGCATATGGTGCAGCATAGGGAGCAGCATATGGAGCTGCATATGGAGCATTATAGGGAGAAGAATATCTCAGTGGAGCAGCGAAAGAAGCTGTATAAGCACCAGCAGCAGCATATGGAGCAGCAAATCTAAAGGGTGAAGCAAATCTGGCAGCGGCTGCCGCGATCGGGGCGTTGAGTGCAGCATATCTCGGTGCAATTAATGGTGCTGGGGCAACAGCAAACGGAGATGCAACAATTGGAGCAGCTGCAATTCCGTTGTGATTCCGTGCAATTACCTGGCTGGTGGTGGCTGTAATTAATCCTGCTGGAGCGGCGGCTGCGTGTATCAATGGGGCCGAGTATGCGAGTGGAGCAGCTGCACCTGGTAGTAAACCTGGTTTGGCAGTTACGCTAGCGAAAATGGCGGCAAACAGGACGATTGTCTGTGTGAGTTGATAAATAAGTCGTTCGATTTAATCCTTTCACGGATACTTACAATCTTGTACATGTTGAGAGCAGGATTTTGCACGATTGCTTACCACTGATGTTGAATTTGGAACAGCAATTGATACTCTTGCTACCGATAACTGAGCTCTTTTATACCCATTACACATGTGCATAGAGGCCAATTTGTGTCGTAACCGCTTGGTGCAATTGCAGCTTAACAGTTGTTAGTACATTGTCAAAGATTTGTGCAATCGGGCTGTAATCAAACACTACAGCTCATTGGCACTCTATAAGCTCTACGTTGAACGTCTCGTAATTAAAAATTCGAGAAGCGCGCACACAGCGTTTCCCCTCCAGTCATCAACAACTAATAATAAGCGGATGGGTAATATGCTCCCAACGAAATGAGCAGCAATTATAAGACGAGCAAAGTTATTTGTTTTTTTTTTAAATGAACTAAAAAACCAATACGCCAGTACTGTTAAACGGCCTTCAGCGAATAATTATGGCGAAGAACTAGCGCCAATTTCACATGTTTTGCCGAGCAAATGTTCGTAACACATGAAGATGGCACCAGTCGGAAGGAGGATTATGAATGGAGCTAATAAATTGTCTATACTATGGTTTTTTTGTGGTGGAGGTTGGTAATCTTCTAAGAGACTTACCATGTACAACATAAGCATTAACATCATATCATAATTATATCTTTCGTCTCGCCCTCAACCGGTTCAAATTAATGGCTCTTTAAGTGGTATCGAATACATAAACTGTGGAGTGCCAGAAGGTTCTGTATTAGGTCCAATTTTGTTTCTAGTTTATGTAAACTCTCTATTCCACTTCAAGTGTTTAATGCAAATGTCGCCTTTGCTGATACTGCTCTTTCGTATCATGATGATACATTGAACTCAGCTATGTTGAAGATTACTGATGACTTATGTACACGTACCTTTAAAATATGGTACAGTATTCATAGTATGGTGCTCAACTTTAAAAACGCTTAAAGCCGTTCGTTATGTGAAACCAAATTGATAATACCCCTATAGTGAAATTACTGTTCACTAGTACGTATGTTCGACATATGCAACGAAAATTTCGTACAAATTGAAAAAGTCGAAATATTTAAATATTTGTGGATAGTAATCGATACAAAATTAAATTTTAGAAATGACAGTCAAAATATTTTTAAATACATGTAGTAACTTATAAGAAAATTTTGCCTTTAAAGATGTCTTAAAATCGATTGACTTTGCTTTAGTAAATTCAAAAGTAGATTACGGGTTGGCTTTGTGGGGCGCTAAATACTATGATACGATTAAAGATGTAATCGTGAGGTCAGGATTCACAAAATTAAAAATCACTAAAAAATGAAAATGAAAAAACCGAATCCGGTACGATTCACTGTCAAGTTGTTGGCCTTCAAAAAAGACGTTAAGTAGTTCCTAAAGGCCCGAATTGTACAATAGAGGAGGATCCAAGAATTTTTAAAGACTCACTAAAGACATTTTTTGTAAAATTTTTTGGTCAAGGTTTTATTTTAAAATTAAATTAAAAATGTGCCAGTCTCAGATTTTTTCTCAGGGCAGGTTTATTTCTTCCTTCCTAATTAGTCCTAATAAATCTCTCTGCTTCTAGCAGCCTGTTCATCTCGGCGAAGTTGCTGTATCACGCTGGCTGTTCGTTTATTACGCCGCCGTGTGCCATAAAGGCAGGATTAAGATCGGTCTATTTTGACGGATCAGTTTTCTTATCGGCTGCTTAGGCCCACAGATAGTGGACAAAATTCTCGCAAGAGCTGTCCCTTCATGCTATTTTTTTTACTGCCATATCTAAGATGCTCCTTTCAATTGTGTCTGTGGTCCAGCATGACTCCGAGGTATTTTATATGTGGACTCGATGTGATGTGATGTTCGCCGCCTCAAATCATTTTACTCTTTTCATATTTTTTCTGCTACTTATCAGTACAGCTTCGCGTTTGTGATCCGCTAGCACTAATCCAGCTTTATGCAGCCAAACTCTGACATATTGGACCATTTTATCACATTTTTGCGTTACCTCCACGAGCGTTTTAGCAACAACCACTATATGTATATATAGCTATGTCATCGGCATATCCGACGATTTATACTCCGGATGGTCGTCTAATTGTAAGAATGCCATCATACATCACGATCCAGTTCCATAGTAGCGGTCCATGTATACTACCTGTGATATTCCTCCGGTGACTTTGTATATGTTAGGGCTCTTCTCAGTGTCGTATAGCAGAGTCCCTGACGTGGCTCACAATGATTCGTAGTAGGTAGTCTAGTATTGTCATAGAAGGTTGCCGATGACTAGGGACCACAGAAGGGAAGACAATACACTCCTTGTGGACAACCCTTAACTGCGGTCACTGACACAGACACTGAGGAGAAAGTAATTTCTCGACTTTCGAGCCATTTGATTGGTCGAGTCTTTGATACCTCTGCTACTAATTGCTCTTGCTATTGAGTCGTGATCAGTGTTATCGAATGCGCCGTCAATGTCTAGGAATGCACACGGAGCCACTTTCTTGGAATGAAAAGTTCCTTCTATCTTCTTCACAAGATAATGGAGGGCACTTTCTGTACTTTTACCTTTCCTGAGTGCAGAGGGGTTGACAAAGCTAATCAGCCTCTAGTGTGCACATCAATGAGTCTCTCTCTACATGGTTTTTAGGACAAATGATGTTAGACTTAAGGGTTTTTTAGATTGAGGCAGCTTACTAGGCCTATTGCCTGATTTGGGGATAAAGTCTACATTTACTTGTCTCCAGGTAGTTGCGATGTACCACCAGTTGTAGATTGCTCTAAGTAAAGCAATCATACCCGGCAGGATGAGATCGATTGACTTCTGTATAGAAGCGCAGGAAAGAAACCATTACCGCCGGAGCCTTGTAATGGTTTGAAGGCGCCTACTGCCCATTTAACCTTATCTGGACATCAGATTTTACCGGATAAACTGTTTACTCTACTTGGTAAAATAAAAAAATGTGTACTTTTTACGTTGGCCCAAAGCTCAGTCTATTTAATATCTCAAAAACTAACTGTTTAATTGAACAATAAAAAAAACAAAGTGCTATCATTAAAAAATTTATATTATAAGCTCCGTTTTCGAGATGTTTTTTTGGAATTTTTAGTATTCCTAATTGGTTTTGTCATCTTTTGTAGTTGCTTAGGTTGGCTCCATGAAATTAATCCCAATGAGATAAATCCCAAGAAAAATGAAATAAGTCCCAAAATTCGAAAATTAATTAACGCCCAAGGAAAATGGAATAATATCTAAGTCAAGAAATGAAATAGGTTCCAACATTTGGGATGTATGTCATTATGAAACAAGACCAACAAAAAGTTCCTTTTAAAAATAATGAAATAACTCCCAAAAGAGTTTCTGTTGGGACTTATTTCACTTCAATAATTTTGTGATTATTTTCAGAATAATGTTTAAAAGTATATAGCTTCCAAAATAAATGAAATAAATGCCAACCTTTCGGGTTTTATTTCATAATGAAATAACTCCAAAAAACGCATTAAAATTTTTGAAAGTTTTTTGATTTTTTTTTGTTGGAACTTATTTCTGGGAGCCGCTTTGGTCATGAATCACAACTTCTTTGTGTGTGTCGTTTTTTTTCACATTCGACAGAAGTTTCATTAAAAATAAAATACAAGTCCCATTACCCGTTAAGTACTACAGTACTTCAATTCAACTGCATATACTACGTTGTCGGAATTATTTTTATTTTTAATTTGTCCAAAAGATTCATCTTTTTATTAGTGCATTAATGCGTTGGACCACGAAATTGGGTTTTCCTTGCTAGTCGCGTTGAGCTTTCAATGAGTCAAGTCTACTGCATGATGTATTTCATAGAAAATTACTTAAATTCTTGTAAGCGTCCTTTTACGCTTTCTAAAATACTCTCGTTCTTTTCAAAATGTACTGAACGATGAAGAGAGAGATAGATAGATACATAGATAGAGAGAGAGAGAGAGTGTTCATTTTTCTTTAACCTGATTCGTGCTATGGAACGTCGTCGGTCGCACTGACTTTTAAAGAAAATAAAAATATATCACAGGCACCAGGCACTATTAATTTCACAAGAAAATAGGAAAGGTTCACTTCTGTTCTCCCACTTCTTCCAGTCCTCACTCCAACTTAGGTACTAACACCACTCAAGTAGCTTGTTGGCGGCGAGTTCTTATTTCGCAAAAAAAAAATTTAAAAAAAATGAATGCATTTCACGGATGATATAAATTCTGGTGACTTTCTGTGGAATTTCTCAACCAGCTTTTGGTCTACAGCTAGCGCACTCATAGTTGGAATGCATTGCCAGTTGGGGAGCAGTGAACTTATAAACATGGAACGCGAACACAACATTACAATGTGACACAATGGTGCAATTATTTCGGTTTTTGTTTTTCATAATTTGCTGTCGCATTCTGCATCAGAAGCAAACGGACATTTTGGACTTAATGCCAGCAATTAAAAATATGAATTATACGTTGTTGTTGTTGTTGTTGTTGTTCTTCGCTACCTTCATTAAAAAAAATACAAAATGTTCATGAGCGCTTCTGTGCTTGTAATTTCGTTTGTGTTTCCTTCTTTTACGAGTCAGTCAGTTTATGTCTCTTGATGGTATGAGTATAGTGGTACCAGTAAACGGACCCCTAGTTTGTATTTCTATCAATTATATTGCATCGAAAACATTTCTCAATTTTATTTTAAAGTTTAAGAATCACTCGCTGTATTCCATTATACATGGACCACCACTGCTCGCAATAGCTTCTGTCCCCTCGCAGCTACTTTCGACCAGCAACTATTTTGCGGCACAAATATGCAAACATATAAATTCTCTTTTTTGAATATGAAGTAAATTCCACGACTTGATAGCACTTGTTTTCAATTATGTCAAATGTAAATTGTATGGCCTCATTTTGCGGTTTACATAAATTCTAAAAAGGAGCAGGGTAGGCTGTGTCGGAGACACGGTCGTGGGTTTTTAGCGTGACAACGTCTGCCCGGGACCAAAGAAAAAAAAACAAAAATCTTCTTGTTCTATAGTTCCCAAAATTCCATACCATTATGACCATATTCCAGAATTGCCATAGCAAAAGTGTTATAGTCGCACCTTAGTCCTACATAGCGAATTTCATACGCATCGCTTGAGAAATTGCTTGGTCCACAAAATTCCAGGCCCTATTGGACAGATCCCAGAATTTCCAGAATGTCCTACATACCGAATTTTATGCCAATCGCTTGAATCCTACTTTGTAGGACTCGGGAAGTCATAATAGAATACAGCAACTCAAAGAGCTACTGCCATTTTGGCTTATGTCTATGATATCAGCGCCAGCGAGGGAAGAGTATCGTGCCACGAGAAGGAGGGAGGAGAATAAGATTCTGCGTAAAAAGAGCCTACCCAGATCTAGAAGATCGAAGAGTCTCGTAATCGAAACAACAACAAGAAGTTTTATAAGAAAGCCAAAAAAACTAGTTGCTGGTTTTAAAATCGGAACCCAGACTCTTAAAAACAGGGAAGGAAGCCTAGTTACTGAAGCGAAGAGAATAGCAATGGGGGTTCTTTTTGCTTAGATATAACTTACTGATATGTTAACTGTGAAACGAGCTATCAAAATGCTTAAGATTTATTGTTCGTATACTCTGGCAAATCATCATCAATAGACTGACGCTTCAACAAAGCTACCAAATTTGCCGATTGAGCTGTAGAGCAGTTGGACCGTTGCTTTATGTTGTTTAGCTATGAGGCTTATTTTTGGTTTAACGAGTTTGTTAATAAGCAAAATTGCCCCATATTAAGTGAGACCAATTTACAAGAGTCCGTAGAGAAAAAAACACCGTTTGGTGCGGTTAGCACGCTGGTGGCATCATCGGAATTTTTTCTTCAAAAATGAGGCTGGAGTTCGCGTTGCGGTCAATGGAGATTTTTTTTGAAAATATAGATGATATTGATCCGGACGAGATGTGGTTTCACAGGATGGCACTAAGTGCCATATGGCGACGGAAACTATCTACTATCAAAAATTTGGCGATAAGTTTATTTTGATAAAGGGACCTCTCAATTGGGCTCCAAGGTCGTGCGAGTTGATGCCATGTATTAATCTTTCTAATAAATAAAACAACTTTATTAAAATTAAATTTTTTGTGTTATTTTTTACAATTTCAAGTTCCCTCAGGGTTAAAAAAACACACAACACAACAACGTTATACCACGATAACTACTCCACGTTGCTTCTTCTCACAGGGACGCATTTTCTCAATTCTTTTGGCCAATATAGAAGAGGATAGCTTAGCAATAAGAAAGCTTAAGAACAACTAGATCGCCGGTTCTGATCGTTTACCAGCGGAGCTTTTCAAATGAAAAGATGATCATTTGGTAGCAGGGTGCATACACCAAGTCATCAACCAAGCATGGGTAGAAGAATACATGCCCAAAGACTGTGCTATAAGCTGTTATGCCCCATCTACAAGAGAGGCTGTCTTGCAAGAACTGTTGAGAAATAACCCTCCTAAATATTGCGTATAAGGACTGTCTCAAACGCATCAAACCTTTCTGCAACACACAGCACATTCAAGTGTGGCTTTCGGCCAGGCAGACCGACTATGGACCCAATTTTCACACTGCGGCAAAAAGACTAAAGGATTCTACTTACAATTCAGTATAATTATTTTGACTAATATCGTGTTTCCATGTACATACTCTAAGCCGCTAACAAAAGCCACTAGATCTCGTTATTGTAAAAAAGTCATTCCTTACATATCTTTGTAGAATTTCAGAGCTCGTGTGAATTAAACAAGAACAGCAATGAAGCCAGAATGAATGGAGAACAATTTCTTCCTTTGCTGACATCATCAGATTGGCCATAATATCCTTAAACTTCAACATAAGTCTGACGACGAAAAAGAGAACACTTTTGGGCGGATGTACTTGTACAACACACAATGTCCTCTTCAGAGAAGAAGATGAAAAGGACAAGTTGGACGACCATTACAAACAGAAAACTGACGACGATGATTATTATTCTCAGGCAATGAATGCCCTTTCTGTTGAAGAGACAAAACTATAGATTACAACTTAAATGAGTCCACAGGACGACAAAATGTCCTCATCACATGCTTATTAATCAGATATGTGGACGTAGCAACAGCCTCCACCAACAACGACGCGAACAGTTGGACTAACTTTTCATGGATACAAAACTCGGATTGTACAAAAACTAATGATCCTTATTACACTGATACTATATGCACAGGATTGCAAATCCTTACTTTAAATATTCTAACCTTTTGTTAAAAATTTACCTCATCGAAATATATGCTTTTTACCTATTTCCAACTTATTCTAACCTAATCGACTTAAGGCACCTGACAAAATAATCGATCGCCACTGTTGCAGATTCTGAGCATAAATATGTCTATAATGTTGCAATTGCGACTTTTGGTTAAACAAACTCCTCTCGCTACTCATTTAAGCCGAGAAAATCGCTACAAGCAATTTCATGAACCCAAACAGTGGAATTGCGTTTCCCTGTGCCTTCTACCAAACAAAACAAAAATAAGATAATCCTCCCCTTATCCTCAGTAGGGTTTTACTTTTGTTTGTAAAGTTTTCGAATATCCATCCACTCTTGAAATTAAATTCCATTCGACAATCAATAATGAAAGCAAAATCCTTGAGTTACTTTGTTAAATACGATGATATTGCAAACTTTTCGAATCTGATTCCATCAAATTTAATTTCAGCTTCAAGCTGAAAGCTACTTTATATCGTTTCTGATGACATCTTGAGCTTCCCGTGTTATCCACAGCAAGCAAAGCATTTTATGACATTCCCACAACCAATCCATCCAATTTCTGCGTTGGGATTTCTGGATTAGAAATTTCTATTTCTTAGAGCAGATAGTTGCGTAAAGGAATCTCTTCCCAGCATTCTATGAGCGCATTATGTAAATAAACGTACATCCCAGCTATCTTCCATCTTAAAATTTAATTTACTATTCGAGGTATACGAGTGTATCAGTATCTATACACTTTGCCGTTGCCAGTGGTGGCTGTTTCCTTTGTCATTGTTCGTTGTTTTGGTTTTTATTTTGCAAATATTTTACTCTTATTTAATGGACGCGATATTGTTTCAAAACTCAAATGAAATTTTTTTCCAGTTGAGAAGTAGTTACCCTTAAAAACCTAGGTTTAAGTTTCTCGGCGACATGTTAAAAAATTATACCTTAAGTTGAAACCGGGTACCTAAACAAATCTTCAGGCGGAGACGTGGTATACCCAATCTTTCTGCAACGCGGTATAAAACTAATAGAATATCTACTCTTAAAACTCTACAATGCCAGCTTTTGCCTAGAACACATTCCAAGATGCTAGGGAGACGTGCGTTCTCAGCAAAAGTAGAAAAGATATCCCCGAGGATACCAGGTCTTACAGGCAAATCAGGTTCTTATCATTTATACTTAAAGCCATGGAAAAAATATTAGGTCACTACATAAGATCTAACATACTCCAACGAAACCCTTTAAACCGCAACTAGACTGTAAAATCAACAGAAACAGCATTACACGAGCCGACAATCGAAGCAACGAGATATTGACATCCAAGGCGCTTTCGCCATCACCAACTTCGAAGTAATTCAAATACAATAGACTCCTCTATTCTTGGATGGATGAACGGATGCCATTTGCTCTCAAACTAGTAAATGAATGGTGCAAAGAGGTCGATCTAAATATTACCCCGGAAAAAAGAGTTGTTTGCACCGTTTTTACAAAAAGGAAAAGAATCACGCTTCCTGCACAAAGATTCCAAGGCAAAGTCCACCTCAACATCGAGATAAATGAGTAAACAATGGCATCCAAGCTGACGGGAATCATCGGCTTGGATGAGACATGAAGTGTCATTGGGTTTACGTGGATACCTCCATTGAATGGTTTACCCCACGGTCCTCTTCGGACTTGGATTCGTTATACGACAATCAACGTCCATCATAGACTGATGTGCCAGTATTAACTCAATGGTTAGAGCAGGACCTATCTTAAATCCCTGCCGATCTTTGGTTTTTCGACAACCGGTTGATCTATGCAACTCCACAGAGAGCACATCATCGCACCGGTAACATCAGGAAGAATACTGATGAACCAAAGATATTTGGCCTTCCACTGATGTTACCATGCTAGCGCTCTACCCGCATTTGGGTAGTAAACCACCAGCCACTACGTAGGCCAATCCAGAATAAACTGGACCTCAACCAAAGGTTGGCCCAGACTCAGTCAAACCTCCAAGGAGATTAAACCTTATCTGTGGGCAGCCAACCCCCGTAGTACCAACGCGACCTTGGTGAGATCTGCCATCAAGGGACTCAGCTCTTTCAGAATGAGTGCCTGGGCGATTGCAAAAGCCGACCCTGGCAGCACGTTCGTCCGGAACCTCGTATCCTATCATTTGACACTAGGATAGAAACTATCCCAGGCACAACGCAACGCTATTGTATGGTAGGAGCGCTTCATGCTTAAAAAGAGCGCCCATTCTGACATTTTTTAAAGAAGCCTCCTGCCACTATAATCTACCGAGTATGACCAAGTATCAGACTTATAATAACCAGACAGCTAAGTAAGATACAGCGGCCCCCTCGGGGGCGGCTTGGATGAGACAAACCGAAATGCTTCTTAAATATTAAATATTATGTGGTACATGACAGGATATGGCCCATTTCATGGCTACTTATTAAAAATAGGGTTCGTGGTTCGAATCCCAGTGACACCAAAAGTATTTTTCACGGTGTCCCACCTCTCGTGAAAGCCTGACAAACGTCCGAGATTAATAACTTGACACGGAAACCTTCTCAATCCGCAGTTCGGAACCGGCATTAAATTGTAGGTCCCCTCCATTTGTGTGCAAAAATATAAATGCTCAACACAAATGGTCGCGAGAAGATAGGCCTTGCACAGCATTGGTCTGTCGCGCCGAATATTATTATTAATCCCAAACACACCGCAGCCGATTCAGCAATGAGACAAAATACACACCAGAACCCATAATTCTTATATGTGACGCCTTCACCCGGAAAAGATTTCAATACCTCGAGGTATCTGGAATAATGCTAGACCGATCGACCAGCAGATATACGCACAATAGATCTCAAGGTCGCAATGCCAAAGGCTTTACCAGCCCACCAATAACAAATAAATAAAAAATAAAACGGCGCATACAAAAAGAGCTAATTAGGTCACAGTTAGTTGGAACATTTTACGTGAACGCGCTGAAGCATCATGTACTCTATCGAAGGTAGATGAAGTTCTTTGGATAATCTTCAGTCGCGTTTTTGTTATCGGTCTTTCGAGCAGAAGATTCAATGACGAATTAATTAGTTAGCAGCTACATCTTTATTTAAACCACTTTTATTTTAACTTTATTAAACTTGAGCCAACAATGAATGAGAGGGATGAGAATTTAAAGGAAGAAATAATGGAAGTATGTAGGATTCATAAGCAGATTCCATTCAAACGAGCTAACTAAAATCCGCACAAAGGAAACGACTGGTCCTCTGCTAGACGTTAAGATGCTCTGGATCTTCGTTTCTTCTGTAGCGCACTATGATTTTTGGTTCAACAAACAGTGTCCGGAAATGGCAAAGGAATCTACCCACCTGTCGGCCCCGATATTTGCATTTAGAAGTAAATAAAATAAATTCTTTATTCGAATTGTATCTCGATTAAAGGATGATTTATTAAAATTTTTTAAATCAGTCAGTCTTTATAGCACTTTTTAAGGTCTCACAGAATAAGCGGAGAAGCGTGAGCGTATCTTAAAGAGGCAGCATAGCTCAGTGGGGAAGTATACGATAAGTGCGCCGTCAATGGAGCTGAGTAAGCGGCATAGCTCAGAGCAGGACAAACATATAGGCAGTTGAAGCAGCGTACTTAGCAAATGCAGGGGCGGTGTACGCGGCTGGAGCAACAGCTAATGGAGGGGCAACAAGAGCTGGGGAAGCAAAAATTGGCGCGCTAGCGACTCCATTGTAATTTCTTGCAATCACTTGATGTGGCGGTGACAACTCCCACCGGTGCAGCAGCGGCTACCAAGGGTGCAGATAAGGCGACTGGAGCCACAATAAGACCTGGCTTGGCAGCCTCACAAGCGATTACGATGGCGAAGATGACAACTGTCTGTAGAAGATTCATAATTATAAGTAATCTCAAAGGATTCAAAGATTTTCAAAAGAACTCACAAATTTCAACATCTTGATGTTTAGTTGCTAGCGAGTAACTTGAATTAGAAATGACGAAACTGAGCGTGCCTTCTAGTCAAACCCATTACTGCTCTTCTATGTTTTATGTTACAAAGTTAAAGACTAGATTTCAAATTGTGCACGCGCTGCAAGGTCAACGCACGAAATATTTTCAAATGAGATCGTCGCCTATTGGGCTTGAAAAGTTTCGAATTTTGACAACAAATTGCAAAATTAATTTAGTTTTTTGAGAACTGGTTTAATATAAAAGTTCGAGCAAAGAGGTTCAATTCATCACTTTGCATCCAAAAACAGTTCCAGTAGAAACTTAACACCAAAATGTTCAAATTTGTTAGTTCATTTGAAAGTCTTTGAATCAATTGGGATTACAAATAATTTTGAATCTATCCTTCCACAGACAATTGTCATCTTCGCCGTCATCATCGCTTGTGTCGCTGTCAAGCCAGGTCTTATTGCCGCTTCACTCGCCTATTCTGCACCTTTGGTAGCCGCTGCTGCACCAGCGGGAGTTGTCGCCGCCACATCAAGTCAAGTGATTGCCAGAAATTACAATGGAGTCGCTAGCTCGCCAATTTTTGCCGCTCCATTAGCTGTTGCTCCAGCCGCGTACACCGCCCCTGTAATTGCAAAATACGCTGCTCCAGCTACCTATGCCGCTCCTGCTCTCAGCTATGCCGCTTACTCAGCTCCACTGACTTATGCTTCACCTTTGAAATACACAGCTGTCTCTCCAATTCTTTTGTAAGACTATTTAAGTGACTGTAAAATGTATAAATATTAAAACAACTTTCGCCAAAACTCCAAAAACTTGTGGTCGTTATTATTTTAATTCTAAATTTAACGTGGGCCTTATTTCGATATTTTGCAAATCCTGAAAATTTGTTGGTCCTGAAAAGTCCAGAGAAATAAGTCTGGGGATCTCCAAACTTTAACTTCAACTCGATTAATTGGCTAGCTGTGTGGCGTGTGGCGGAAACCGTAAATTTTTTTTGCGCCACATCAAGGACGTATTTGGATTTTACTTTAATGTGCCCAGGTCCTTGCAAGAATAAGATTTGGCGTCTACGTTAGGTCTGCCATCAATATATTAATGGGTAATTCCCAATGACACTCGCTCACTCATGCACGCACATACACTTGTGATTTGATATGTTTTGAATGAGACGTGATTCTTTCAGTGATTCCCAAACATTTAAATATATAAATTGAGATATATTTTCGTTGTAAGACAATTGACATTTTTTGTCATCCTCATGATTCTCGGATAACTAATACACAATATTATTATTTATTTAGTATATATTTATTTCAAATGCAAAAGCATGTGTATGTGTCGCGGCACATTATTCTACTAATGGCATGACATGGTATGTTTACATAGGGTGGGCAATTTAAAAGTTTGTTTTTAAAACCGCTATAAAATGAGTACAAATCAATAAAAAAAATTTATTGTGAATGTTGGAGTCTCCGATTTAAGAATGAAAAACAGTTTCGTTTCCTCTCCTGGCCTTACAGTAAGTCATTCTGTGAGTCCAGTTTTCAAGAACTTTTTCGATCATTTCGGCGCATGTCTCGCGAATAACAGAGGTAATGTTATGTTCCAAAGATGGAATTGTCTCTTGATTATCCGCATAACATCTATCTCTAACGGCACCCCATAGAAAACAGTCCATCGGCGTCAAATCTCAGCTCCGCAAAGACCAATTTACATCTCCAAACGGCTGATTATTCAGTTGACAAATTTTGCGCGCAAGATATCTATTGTCAGGCTTGTATGGCATGTGGCGTCATATTTTCCACATTCAGGGCGTTGATTCGAGGCCATAAAAAGTTGGTCAGCTGGCTCTGTAACGGTCGCCACTGACGGTAACGGCGTTTACAGCAGCGTTTTCGAAGTAAAATTGGCCACCACTCCAAAATCCAAACAAAACTGTCGCTCTTGGTGGATGCATTGTCTGCTATGATTAAGTGTGGCTGTTCCGAACCAAAACAACAGTTCTGCTTGTCAACTTCTGAGTTATCAGGACCTTGCAAGCGAATAATCCGAGTTCTTTGTTTAGTATTCTGTCCAGGCTGGTGCAACTAAAGGCCAGTTGTCCCACACTATGGGCCACAGCCGCAATATTCTCGGGCGTGCGACCTGGCCGATCTCAAGGACCAATTCTGTTATCCAAAAACAAGCTTTTCTCACGAACTTTCAATTTCACCAATTTCACCACAGCGGTTCCGCTTGGCATTTTTTTCCGAACCATATTTCTTTTCAAAATTCGCACGGTTGCGCCTACACTGACCGACCACTTTTGCTGAAGACAGAGGTATCGTGTTGTATGGTGGGTTTTTTTGTTAATTAGCGCACGCTTCAAGGGATTTGGAGGGTCTTGAACGGGGCTTGATCGGGTCTTTATGTTTTTTTTTGAAGGGCGGGTTGGATATTGATAGTAGTTTCGAATCCATAGTTTTTGAATCGCTGAGATGAATAGTGTTGGTCAATCAGAGGTGTGGGGTTGTATGGTGTTTTTTTTTTTGTTAATTAGCACACGCTTAAAGGGATTTCGAGGATAATTGACATTAATTGACGGTGTGCGTGGACAATTATTATTTCATGACTGTATAGTTCCTGTGAATTTTTGTCGAAGGACTCTTCAAGTGGTTTTTACAGGCAATCAATTATGCATATGCTTCTTGCTATTCATATAATGGATGACTCACAACTATTTAAATGTTCGACCTGTCGCGCGCGTTAGGTGTGACTATCGTAGTTTTTGCTGGTTTTATGCTGCTGCTCGAGAAAGGTAAAGGATTGCTCTATTTCAAATTCATCCTCTACGCTAAAACCTTATAAAAACTGCATTGTTACATATGTGTTTCCTTCCCTTCCCTACCTAAAGTAATGATGCTTTCCAAATTTAAGGTATATTTCTTGCCTTCAGTTCTCCCTTCAAAATGATGGCTCTTTCCCCAGCTAACGCGCCTATTCTTAGTTATTGAAAATGTTCGAACTAAAATTCATCGGTAAAGGAGTTAAATTGTTAACAGAGTTGCACTCACGGACGTGCGAATATGACTTAATCGATAAAGATATCCATTTTGAACAAGATGAGTGGAGCTATCGGTAATGCCGTGCATGTATGTGCTATGGTTTTTATGCTTCTGATTTCCCTCCTCGACAATCCAATGCCAAAAACTTAAATAATGTAACCGCGCCGTCCTTGCACTCCACATACGATAGTTAGATAGATAAATAATGCATCCAAACGCATCACGTTGAAATTGTCGACCTCTGTTGCCTGCACACCGGCCGCCACATATAGTATTCCATCTACAATATTGAAACTAAATCGAGTCCTTATGCATCAATTCGAATCGATTGCACAAGGATCATGTCATGTTTGATAGCTGATAATTTGCCAAGAAATTGGCACGAGACGGATGTGCACACCTTCTATGGCGAAACCTTTTCGATATGCCATGTCATGTCCCAGTCATGACGTGATAGACAGGATCATAAAAATTATTATATTGTGACTTCCAATAAGGAACGTGGCCATAATCATTGCGACAGAATGCGCCTCATCGTCAGGGTACGTGACTGGAATGCCATATAAAGGAATGAACAAGGAAGAAAGATGAAGGATGAATGCAGAGGGAATGTCTAAAAAGCAAGGCTAGTGCATTTGTAAATGCCTCCTTTTCATTGAAATAAAATATTTGCAACCGTAGTTCATCCAGAGTTTGTGCCTGTAAAAAAGGACAAAATTCTTTGCTGTCCCTTAGGTTTGATATTTACTTTTGATGCCTCAGTGGAATGTGGAGTGAGATTATTTCCGTTTGGTCGGTGGTCGAATGCCAACATAACGGTTATTCTACTATACAACTGCATGGAATGCAAGCGGCTTGTGTACCTCGTCGTTCAGGAACACTGCCTGTCGACAAAAAGTATTATCCCATTCAATCCTTCCTTAATTTCTTTAAATTTATTTGGAAAAATTTCGCTAGTGGTTGTCCTTTGTGTCCGTTGCTCGTTTGCCAAAATTCTTTTATCGGAGCTTTGTAAAACTCCAACTTTATGCCGAGTGTGAATAATTCTCGTTTATCCAAAAAAATGCAAGCGGAACGCCACCAAGTGGATATGCACCAACAAACTTGAAGAACTACGAAGAAGAGAACAGAAAACTGGAAGTCTTGATTTATTTATCTTTCATGGAGATTTTATTCAAGGATATGTCCTCTCCATTGGATTGGGACTTTTTTTCAAGGGAAATTCTTTTAGATAAGAGTAGCTGTAACAAAAGCCTCATAAACGTTCAAGCACCTACGGAGGATTCCCCAGACGAATAAAAGGAAGAATTCTTAAAATCAGTCGATCCGGAACCCTTAATATGATGTGAAAATCATTTCGCGGCTATATGACCGCAAAACTGGTCGGGAGCTAGTATTCTGGTCATATATTGGTAGTTGGCATCCATAGTTTACACGAAAACACTTATGACAATAGACAACTACTCAGAGAAATGGCAGCAAGCAATAATTTTATCGTTCCCAGTACAAGGTTTGTGCGTAAGAATATTCATAAAACCATATCTCCTGATGGATGGAGCCACCAGATAGATCACGTCTTGAGCCTGAATGGCGGATGTAGAAAGAAATGGACACGCCTTATAAATATTGCCACTAGTAAACTTCTACAATGTTCTTGTCTTTTATGGTATCGCACAGTTTATGCTCCTGAAGTATGCTATATATGTATTGTATGTATGTATATAATATATTATATAATTCGTGCACAATCATTTGGAAAATGATTCTAGGGTATATTCTTATAAAAATTGCTCTCTTAATACTAATGGTAGAAAATTCGTTTAGGACTTTATTTTTAGAAGAAATACTAGCGTATATAACTGCGTGTAAATAAAGTTTATATCTTGTTTGAGTCTTCAGATACCAAACTTTCAGGGTATACCAAAGTAAGCCTTTTCTTCAACCCCCGATAAATGATGTCAACATTGGAGATATACCCTTACGGTAGAACGATCTTTTTCTTAGAATATACCCAACAATCATTTTCCAAATTTTTTGGTGCCATCTGTTCCATCTCTACGTAATCGTCAAATTTCTTTTATCAGGCAACAATTATCTTAACGCTACAATATATTCATTCAGTGAGTTACGGATTTTGGAATGAGCTACGCTGGTACCCATGTGAATCATACAATTATTTGCCATAAAATTCTGTTATTGTATTACAAGAACAGCTTATCAAGTGGGCACGAAAAAATCCTTGAATTGCCCCCAACAGTACAATGAAAACCTTAAAAGTAAGCGCTCCAGTTTGTCCAAGTCGTGAATTGTGTGGGTTGTAAAAAAATTTATACTGCAATTGCGGTGAGTAGCAACAAGAGCAATTGTTTACAAAATGACCAAAAATGCGATTTCTAAACGCCAAACACGTGCCAAATGCGTAACGCACATGGTTCGAGCGCCAAATGAGCACACTCTTAAAAGTCGCCAGTATATAAGGTGGCGTATTAACTTCGGTGGAATCATAGTTAGCTTAGAGGTCTCAAGCAGCAAACAATCAAACTAATTAACCAACAAAATGGCCAAATTCGTGAGTAACTTGTGACATCGCATTTCCTATTTACTCCTTTCTCCCATTATTCAATCAGATAATTGTCATGTGCGCTCTGGTCGCTTGTGCCGTAGCCAAACCAGGAGTGGTGGCACCTATTGCTGCTGCATATACAGCACCATTGGCAGCAGCGCCTCTGGCCTACCCAGCACCATTTGCTGCAGCATACTCTGCGCCTCTGGCTTATTCCGCTCCATTGGCTTACAATGCCCATTTGAATGCTGCTGGCGCCAGCAGCCGTATTGATGTCCACAACAACTATAACGCTGCCTTCATTGCTGCTCCATTTGCTGCTGCTCCAGCTGCATATAGCGCGCCTTTTGCTTACAGCGCACCTATTGCCGCTGCAGCCCCACTAAGGTATACAGCCGCGCCAATTGCTGCTCCAATTTTGTTGTAAATTTTTGATGACAGCCGACTGCACGAGGAACTAAACTTGTGCGGGATAGGACCTTAACCACCCACATTTTAGGCGAATCACACACATACACACGCACTCATAAATTTGCAATAAATAGAAAAAACATTTTATTTAGAAAAAAAGGTTTTTATTTCCGATTTATTCCCGTCCCGCAGATCACGACTGCATGCACTTTCGATTTTTGCCAGCGATGCAAATCCACACCATCACATAGCGCGCTCCGCCCTCTTAAAGTCACAAATCACTTTGGCTATCCCTGAAACTGCAGTGGTGCACATGCAAATTCGAGTGTTGCACGATAGTCGTTGCACTACGTTGTGAGATTGCCTGTGGCGATGCGCTCAGCTCAGGATAATTTCTCCAGCGAACTGTGCGCACATGAAATCGGATTAAGGTGATATCTGCGGATGTGTTTGTGGGGGTGTCATAGCGCATAATGCGTCCCTCTGGCGTTTGGTTTGTGTCCTTCTTATTTTTGCTTTTTTGCGTGTTGACGATGAGAATTCTCTGCGTGCACAAACTAACACATCCTATAGTACATGGATGTACATCTCCTTCATGTACAAGATTCATCGCTCAGCTGAGATATACTCGTATGGGTGTCTGTATGAATGTGTACAAAGTATATGTGAAGAGCTCACCGGACGTATCTAGTCACACGGAAGTTAATTCACGTGGGGAAGTTTGTTTTCGTTCATTTTGATAAGGACTTTCACGTGAAGGGTAGTCAGATGGTCATAATTGTAAAATTGCGGGTAGTGACCAATTATTGTAAACATGCAACAATGTTCCATAAGCATTAAGTAGATGAAGTCAAGATTGAGTTATACTTTGTGATTCATATATTTTGCCTTTGGTCAGTTTTAAAAAAAAAAAAATTAAAAATGAAATGTGCTTTGATTGTGACAAATCATGCCAGGGACGAGCCCCGTGAAGAATGACCAACTTTTTGACGCAACGAAACAGGTAGAATAGACAAAAAGTTTTTTCTATTAACTTCTGAATTAATCTTTGGCGTGATTGAATGATTAAAGGTTAACATGCACGCTAAAAATCCATTAGAGTAGAATGATAAGACGAGTACAGGGAGATAGTAAATATGATCGATGTAATGTTAAACGACCCCAAACCGACCACCCAAACGACCCCCTAAAACGACTCTCTAAAACGACCCCCTAAAACGACCCCCTAAAACGACCCCCTAAAACGACCCTCTTAATCACCAAACCCTCAAATGCCTTCAAAAGGCTGCCAAAAGACCACCAAAAAATCCCAAAAACGACCTCCAAAGAATCTCCCAAAACACTCACAAAAGACCCGAAAAACATTTTCAAAAGACCTCCATAAGACCACCAAAGGACCCTCTATAGACCTCCGAAAGACTTCCAAAATACCCTCAAAATATTCCCAAAGTACAACCAAGATGTTGAAGAGTGTTTAGTGGTTTGTGCACTGTTTATTGGGCTGATCAACACTGCGTAGCGCACAGTGGAAAAATGAAATCATCATGTCGCACTTTCGTAACGCTCTCAATTTCGCCCTCTACTAAACGCACCAAAAGGATATGTAAAGGATATGCTTTATTTGATTGAGATTTAACTGATCAGAAAGAACGGTCAACGCAGATGAAAATCTTGTTTCTGACATTTGTAACTAACTGAGTTTTCCCAGCCGGGGTAACCCGTTGGGTGCTGCGCTCAATATAAGGGTAGCCTTATGGCTTTCTTGCCTGCAACTTCTTCATTTTATAAAGCTACGGTCGAAATTTCATTATCTGCACTATTTGCTTCCACGCTTGATTCGAGATCTCATGTGTTAATTTCATTGCATGTTTTTGGTAATTGATGGGCTAAATACTTGGCCATTGGTCAAATTGGTGTGGTGAATTCCTTTGTCAACGTGGAGAGACGTCGGCTGGCAAAATGACAGGTAAATTCTGTTATAGTATATTACATAACGAGCGAGGAAAGTGGAGTTTATCGAGTGAGTTAGAATCTTTAAGGTCGAGGCGGCAGCCGAGTGCTGCAATTTAACGAGGACGATGAACACTTTTCTGCGAGTAATGTACGCTTTTTTTCACACGACCAAACCGGTTTTTCTGCTGAACCGGTTATGCGCAATGCAAAATTACTCTTTGAATTTGTTTCGCTGTGACTGCAGTAAATAACAAAATTATTTTATATGTTAATTCACTAGAGTGCATAAAGGCTACTTTCGAAGCTAGTTTATAGTGGATGAAACAGTCATTTTCGTCTATGGGCGTGTGAAAAATGAGTTTCTTTTGCATCACACCATGATTGTGACGACGAATATGATACAGGTAGGTAAAGTAGTGGCTTAAGTACAAACCTTAGTTTAGCTTAGGTTAAGGTCAGTGAAACCGACACACTTAGATCAGCAATGGTTCATTTTGATATCACACGGATAATTTTTTCCACCTACTCGTTGAACCACGTATGAAGCGTAAGAGACTCCTCATGTCAATGTTGATAAGATAATTAGTCTCTTTGTAGAAGAAATCACCCATATGGAGATTACGTTTTTAGGAGAGGGCTGGAGAAGTACAGAGAAGATGGACGATGGTCTCCTCCTCCTCCTCATCCATGCAGCTTCTGCAGAAGTCATTCGAGAAGACTCCAAGTCTTGTTGCATGCCTGCCTATGAGACAGTGTCCAGTGATGACACCTTCAATAGCACCGATGTGGGATCTTTTTTGAGAGATCAAACGTTTAAAGCGTGTCGGATCCAGCTTGGGCCAGGTCTGTTTTATCGCGATGCAAGTTGTACCGTTTGACCACCTACGGTTAGTTTTTTCATGAGAATCCCGCTTTAACATGAGTTTGCATGGAGCGGTTTGTATGCCTAGAGAACCACATTCAGGTAAGATGGGTAGTTTAGTTCCTTGTTTGGCGAGTTCGTCAGCCATACAGTTACGCGGAATGTCTCTGTGCCCTAGCAACCTCTTAGACATACCAACAGCTCTAAGTGCCATAGAAGTGGAACATGACTCCACCTTGTGGGGTTGCTCTGCAGACAGATCTTCTAGCAGATGACACCCCCGGCTTTGAATTAATAATTCGACTTGTGAGCAGAAGATTAATCAGTTTACCAAGCGAGTCGTCGACAGTGCATCCGTAATCGCTGATTTGTTGACGTTGTTAAAAGCGCCTTTAATGTCTAGGAATACTACCATTGTGTACTCATTGTAGTGAAGGGAATGTTCAATAGAACGTACCAGTGTATGCAGAGCTGTTTCTACAGAATTGCCTTTACAATACGCGTGCTGATCTGTAGACAGGAAAAGACTCCTGTCTTTCCTCCTGACTCCTGATTTCTGTCTACAGATCAGCATCAGTGTGTCAATGCAGTCAATGCGTGTGCGTATGTACATATCGATCAGTCTTTCCAGTGTCTTTAACAGAAATTATGATAGACTGATTGGTCTGAGATACTTACCAACCAACCTTGCTAAGTGTGGTTTCGTTACAGGTTTTACGCAAAAAGTAGGAGTTCTGTGTTTTTATGGAATCAATATTTCTAATGCAATTCAAGTGTGGTTACCCTCAATCAGTTACTGTTGTATATTATATAAATGAATAATATTAATATTATATGAATTAATAGTAATGAAATGAATATTCTATGGAGTTTTTAATATTAGATGTTGTATCTCTGGCAACTCTTTATATGGCAATTATAAAACATAAAAAAGTACTATGATGTTCTTAGCTTGGGTAAGTCTCATCAAACAGTCAGAATAAAAGAGTAGAAGAGATGAAGATAGCTCTCTATAAAAAAGCAACGATACCTCTAAAATAAAACCTTCCCCAAACTAGAAATTATTTGAGCATTCGTTCTTAACTGCACGTCATATTTTTTATCACATTTTTTGTTTCTGGACGAACATTGGATTTGACGTTCTAACGCCTGACTCGTCGTTCTCAGTTCTTTCATTGGTAGTGCAGTGTAATACGTAGTTTGACTGCGTGTGTCCTGCAATGAAAATAGTTTTATAAGGACATCGTCATCGGTGTCTCCTAAGAGTATTTAATGTTCGTGTATGGTACGTGCCATAAGGGTTTTTTCACCAGCAGCAGCTCCTTAACTTAGATACTCGTAACAACAACCGCACAACAACGAACACAGCACTTGCACCAGGATTATTCGGCTACGAGTATAGTGGTTTGAATTTTTCAGGATGCAATTTTTAGTCAATGCAAACTTTGTAAGCTTAAGAGGACCATAGAGATACAGGAACATGAAGACGAACATGAATTATTCATAAATTCGAGAATAAATTTAACTGGAAAGTTGCCCTAGTTGGTAGGTTCCTTACGCTGGTTGCGCTCGCGCTTTAAGGATGCACTTTATAGAGAACCTAGTGATATAATTTGGAAGGAATTTAAATTTGAACGGTAAATAATGGTTCTTCCTATTTGAACAACTGAGTCCGTGGCATCTTTCTAGGCCTAGCTGCTGGGAAAGTAAGGCATTTTTTATTGAAATTTATTTAGAGAGATTTTTTAAAGCAAATTTTGTTAGCTGGCCAGAACACCACTGCACTGTTACAATCAGGAATTAGTCTGTCAAACCGAAGGAAGATGGATGGCATTATTTAAACTGCAAGCCGAGAGCTATGATTTGGGTTGCATAAAACAACCCATACTCGGCAAACCTGAAGTTTAGAGCCAGAAATAATTGCACTGCCTACCTTAGATGAGTCAAATTCGACTTTGACCAGATAATGGGATACAAAATACTAAAATGTCCCAAAGATAGTGCTCATTTAAGGTCATCCGTGAAACGAACAAAAAAAATTTACCAAGTCATCAATTCCATCATTTCGTTCATTCATAATGATATTCCAACCTTTAGCTCTAAAGATAAGATCAATCTGCTAGCTCTACACTTACCAGATTGCGCGTTGCCCCCATCTATACCCCAAAGAATCAAATTCTTTATGTGTTGGATCCGCTATCGTACGCGTACAGTAGCTAGAGTTCATTCACCAATCAGCGCTGACATTGCTTTTGTGTACGCTTTTCCATGTCTCATATACTTCTGGAGTTTTACGAACCTTTAGCTCTAAAGATAAGATCAATCTGCTAGCTCTTCACTTACCAGATTGCGCGTTGCCCCCATCTATACCCCAAAGAATCAAATTCTTTATGTGTTGGATGCGCTATCGTACGCGTACAGTAGCTAGAGTTCATTCACCAATCAGCGTTGACATTGCTTTTGTGTACGCTTTTCCATGTCTCATATACTTCTGGAGTTTTACGAAGGATTACAGAACAGCTCTTGTTTACCCAGTACCTAAAAAATGCGATCAGTCTTCTCTTTCCTCGTTCTTACATATAAGCGCTAAAATCCGTCAACATCATCATATTTGGCTCTACAATTGGGGTCTGGTTCTGTTCCTACAAAAATCTATCTACTTTGAGCCGATATCATCCACCATGGCATCCTTAAACTCTGAACTCTGGCCATTCTTCCAGAGTATGCTTGACCTGTCTCGCTTTCTGATTGATTAATCGTCAGCTTATACAATACTTTGAATCACAGAAAATCCTAAACAACCAGCAATACGGTTTTCTACATTCAACGTTCTACTAGTGATACGATGGCATATAACATCGAAAAGTCTATACACAAATTTGGTGAAAGCAAATATTATTTCGTTATTTCCAAGGCTTTTGACAGAGTCGAGAATCAAGCCATTTTTTCTAAAGTGATGCTTCATTGGATAGTAGCTACCTTTTTGACCGTTCAACCCAGGTCGCATAGGATGATTTCAAACCTGTTGTTAACCACATAAACGCTGGTGTTCCTCAAGGCTCTGTTGTGTCACCAATAATCTTTTCCGTTTTCATGATCTCTAATCCAATTTATTCCTTTGATGACAATAAAGGCACTCTCAGCTTTCTATATGAATGTATGCTTTCTGCATGTCCATCTTTTCCCAAATGGAACTTAAAGAAACGATTGTTAAGCACTTTATCTTCTGACCTCGACAGCATAACATGGTGGGGATCTCTCAATAGAGAATAATTTAACAATTCTAAAACACATTGCTGCTTTATTTTCTTCCTCTTCTGTCCTTATGTCACAAAGAAACATTAGCCTCCAACCCTTATCCATGAAGGTCACTTGCATCAAAGAAACTGATAAACTCCTAAGTCTCAGTTTGGATTTTAACAAGCTTCGTTGAAACTAAAACATGCCATATGTTCAGGTTTCCTTATTCGATGCAAGAAGTACTTTACTTCCTCTATAACAATATAATATTCGGCACGACAGACCATTGCGGTCCAAGGCCTTGCTTCTCGCTACCATTTGTGTTGAGCATGTATATTTTTGCACACAAATGGAGGGGACCTACAATTTAATGCCGGATCCGAACGGCGAATTGAGAAGCATTCCGTGACAAGTCATTACTCTCGGAACGTTTGTCACCCATTCGCGAGAGGTGGGACGCCGTGAAAAATACTTTTTGGTGTTACTGGGATTCGAACCACGAAACCCCTGCTCAGAAGTCCATGCTCTTATCCACTGAGCCACGGTGCCCACTTACTTCCTCTATACACGGCGTATATTCGCCCAAACTGGAGAGATATCTCTATACTCTTTGCTTTACTCGTGGCACAACTGAGAGCAACAAGCATACCACTGATTCAGACGTACCGATCTATACAGGGATTCCATCGTTAGCCGCACAGCACGAATGAAATGCTGGATTATGTATTCCCGAATCCATATGATCCACAGACATTTAAGACAGATGTCGATATGCATAGAGATTTTCTTTGTTTCCTTGATTCACGCTCACACTATGCCATGCATTATAAGGATACATTTAAAATAAAATAAAAACTGTACAGGTCCTTAAAGGCTTTACTTAGTTGCACCATAAAGAGCATGAAGACAGAAAGAAAACTGTTTCCTGTGTTTTAGCCTATAAGACTAGCCGCTTATTGAGCGCAACCTAGCAGAGTATAGTGTAGCGGGTATATAGCACACAATAGGCCTGTCCCATTTAAGGATGCCTCTGTATTCTCATTCATCTCATTAAACGAGACATGATATCTCACTCAGAATTTCTTCGATTTTCTGAGACTAAAATGTGAACAAAATAAGATGCAATAAAGTAAATCTAATTTATCAACTACTGAAGATGGAATTTCCGAAATCGATATAGAAAAATAAACAAAACTTCACTATAACAAAGACTGGTTATATTCTAATCAAAATTAAAAAAATAATTGTTAAATTTATTAATATTACATATATCATATTATTAATATTACACATTATTACGAAAAGAAATTCATTATTTTAGTTAATAAAATGTTTTTGATCTGTTATCTCTCCTCGCTTTGTCTTTGTTGACTTTGACACTTTTTATTGCTGAGCTGACAGATAGCTAAGAATGTTGTCCCACTGAATGCAAAAGCCCTCATTAACCCAATCATCAATTATTCTGTGTCCTCAGTAACACAGGACATAATCAATGTTAGCGTTAATGGCGAAAATGTGAATGTACGTCATCGTAGGCTCTAAAAACCCTGCTATGGTGCGCTTATTAGCCTTAGCTTAGCCTACTTGTTGAATTGAAATCGTTTATCTATTTCAAATAAGTTAAATTTCCAGTAAAAAAATATAGTTTTTTTAAACTCCATTAGGAACAACAAAGAAACGTTGGCTAATGACACAATTTTGTGTTCCCATTACCGTTATTCACGTATTTTTTTCCAATCATCCAGAAGCGTATGCTGGCATTTTCAAATCAAAATCCAAATCAAGCGAAATCTCTGCAAATAATGTCATTCCTGGAATATCCCAGGGAATTAACGTCAACTTTTGCATCCTAATGAAAAATGCAATTTAAAAACTCGATGTAGGTGTTCCCTTTGAGCTGCATGCGGTATGCGGTATGCTTTACACCAAATAGATAATCATAATGCAGATGTTGTTTGGAAATTCAACCTTAACCCATAAACAGAACCAGGTGACCCGGTGGATTACTTTTCTAGTAAGTAAAGCCCAACCACAACTCGACCTCAACACAATACATGATAAGGGACGGAGGACGACTGGAGAAGAAGAAAAAGAAGAAGAATGTGATAACCAATTGCCTGATGCTATACTAAGCAATTTTCACTGCAGTCTCACCAGTGCACACCGCAAATGCAGATGAGTACTAGAGCCACTAGATAGCACCACAGCATGCTCGGATGTATATGGCACACGATTGGTTCTAATGCAAAAGTCGGAAATACTTAACTGGAGTCCCGCTCCATACCGCAGCGAATTAAATCAAAATGCAAATGACTGAGTGAAAAATTTATAAATTCGTTTGTTTTGTATTTTGCGGGTGTATGGGGAGTATGGAGTATTCGGAGCAGTTGTTGTTGTGCTGTTGCGGTGTGAAACCACAACATTACGTACTATATAATAGTAAGTGACAGGAAGAAATGTCGTGGAGTGGCGTGGCAAGGACATATCACCCACACTTTTGCATTTTAAGAGGTAGGATCGACCCGAAAGACTGGAACTTCAGAGAAGAACAAATCCGTTGTGACGCAAGAACCATGTCGAGAGTAAATTAATTTTCATTTTTGTCTTGTTCGCTTCGGTTTGTGGTTTGCAAGCCAGGACGTGTGTACATTTGCAATGAGCATTGGGGCGAGTATCCAAGCATCCCGAAAACAGAAAATCTAAAAAACAAGTTAGTGAAAAAACTTCAGCGAAATTGTACACTCCAATCGATGATTAAATTTTAAATCAGTTCGTGGTATTGTTAGTTGTCACGTGTTACTGGGTGTTTTACTGCGGACAATTTGTGAAAGTTTTTCCCACAAATTTTGAAACTTTTTTAATGTTATGGACACTCTTAAAGATTTCAATCCCTTACCCCAAGAAGGAAGGCATAACTTAAGTAAAGCACATAGAAATAACTTCACTATCGTGTCTAATTACACTTTGGAACTTCGGCACACTGTTAAGCGATCACGCACAAATATATTTTTTAAGATAAGACAGATCTGAGTTGAAAAAAAACTAAAAAAAACTTCAAAATTTGATCCTGACCTGTTTAAAATGATCAACCACCGCGTGTTACCCAAAAATAATTGAAGGGTCAATGGCTTTATGCGTCGTAACAAGGACTTTCTTGTCCTGCGGTTCCTAGGGCTATGGCTCTACGAATGCTCACTTTATTACAAATAGTTTTTGCGTGCCTACAGAAGGTAAGGAGATTGTCGAATATGACTCCTCATATTTTGGGGTTATTTACTGCTGTATGTATGCTTTCATTGTGTATACGAATGTCAAGTGTTAGTCTTACTTCTTTGGTCCAAGAGGTGAAGAACGTAGCAGGCACCCTTTGGAGGCGAGGTTAAGTTTCCTTTTTTTGAAGAATTCAGATATCTCTGAATTTATCCTATTTGTAACCTCGTTTATATCTGCGCCGGAGGCAGCAACAGAGCAATCATCGGCGTAAGTAATCAATTTAACACCGTTAGGGGGAGTGGTGAACATCGAGACATAGAGATTAAAGAGGATGAGAGAGAGAACCCCTCCCATCCCATCCACTCACATCTTTAGTTTCCGACGCTTTGACCAGGAATTTCTGAATTTTATATATGCGCTCCTGCCGCTCCTGCTGACAGGAACCTTTTAATGGAGTCGGGAATAGTGGAATTCAATACATGCTACTTGGACAGATCGACTGCCACGACAGCAGTGCGCCAGTGCGGACGACTTGCGCGAATGTAAGCAACTTGTACAAGCATATTTTTTTGCTTAAATTGTATTGATGAGCATCACGACAACTCCTGGCGGGATTTTTTTTAAATCAAATGAACAAACGATTTGATATTAATGATTTAAAAGAGACAAGACAAATCACAAATATTATGAATGTCTTGTGCTTGTGTATTGTATTTTATTATTTTCCACAAAGGCGCTTACTACGAATACAATAGGCAGCAAAAAAGGCATCGTGTGTACAAAAAGGCAAAACAAACAAAAAATATCAAGAAAATCACTGTAAGGTGAAGTATTGCCAATTCAGCCGCTTACGCACATTTTTTAGAAGCTTGGTCATCAGGTTATAGCTTAAATTATAATGGGCAGCAGTAGGCTTATTCTTATCTTAAAATCAAAGGAAAAGCTAAGCTAATATCACTTATTCTTTAAGTTACCCTTAATGAGCTTAAGTAACCGCTTGTTTGTTTTGCCATTGTTTACTGTCATTTGCAGCAACCGACAAATTTCTTTACCGTATGTCTCACATCATTGACATCATGCTAGCTTCAACCAAAGTTAACGAACATTTAACGAAACTGACCAAGACCACATTATGGTCACAGCATAGCATTTGCAAGTTATGGGTCGTTCTCATCAACTAGGACAATCGAACTTAAGTCAATTATAGTTGACGTTTAACTACGGCTTAACCGCTCACCGGCCCTTTTTAATTTCTCTATATTAACTTCGGAATCCAACATTGGTCCCTCAATTCAAATAGTGGAGCGCGAATTTGAAGTAGTGCAATTCTTTAACTAACTTGGGTCAACTACAGCAGCCGATAACAGCATGGAACCAGAAATACGCGCACGGTTGCTTAAAGCCAACAAAGCCTACTACAGTCAAGACTCTTCAAATCCAGGAATTTAACCATAACATCTAAGCTGCTGGTATATAAGACAATGGTCATACCAGTACTTACATATGGATCCGAGACTTGGGTGCATAGCTAAAAGCATTCGGACCTTTAAACCGCGTTCGAGAGAAAAGTCTTACGGAGAATTGTTGGCCCCATATGTGAGGAAGGACGATTCCAGAGACTCTATAATGATGAGATCTACGAGCGTTACCGCGATGTCGGCTACGTGAAGAAAATTAAGCTCGATAGGCTCCGGTTCTTGGTAAGTCCTTTGCAGTAGGATTTAAAGAACACAACAGCGAGGCCGAGCAAGCCTACGCTAGAAGGATGGCGTAGACCTGGACGCCCAGAGTTTAGGGATGCCAAACTGGATGACATCGGCTCGAAATCGGGACCGGTGGAGAGACTTTTTGCGGGAGGCCAGGACCGAAACCCGGTTGTAGAGCCTAATATGATGATATTAACTTCGCGTGCCCGTGGCTGGCTGGTCAGATCTTGTGATCAATTTTTTACCCACTTCCCAAAGCTCAATTTTATTAAAATTTTGCACACATGTATATTTCCAGTAACAATATCATCTATTAAAATTTGAGAGATCGTGCTGCGGGGACGGGGGGCTCCCATACAAATTGTTTCCCGGCATCAGATCATTTTATACTATAATGACTGATTCTGTGTGCGTTGTGCGCTGTGCGCTGTGGGCAGCTCTGCTTGTTTTACGATTGGGGTTGTTTTGTTGATGGGTTGCAGTGCTTCGTATGTATTTTTATATTTCAACATTTATAGTGGAATTCAGTATACTTTTGGTTATCAGAGAAAAATTTGAATTTTTATGGGTTGTTTTATTTAAATTCTCTGTATTGACTTCGCTTCCGGATGTGTTTTTTTTGTTTGTATTTTAGTTGTTTCTCTAAAAATTTGAAAGTGATCGCGCCACAGGGCCTATGGGCTTCCATATCATTTTTTTTCCAAAACTAATCCGATTTTATTAAAATTTTGCACTCATATGTATCTCCGATAAGAGAATATACGGGAACAATTTTAATTTTTATGGGTTGGTTCTTTTCTTCGTGGTCACACCAGGTTAAGTACTGCCAATTCGATCACCCAGTCACAACTTAATATTAGTCTGCTTATTGTATTTTCTATCATTAGCATGTAGGAGCCATTTCATCACGATTGAAAGTAATAGAAAGAAACACCAGAAATGTAATCTATAACCACCCCACCGAAAGACGGAGTCTTGATCGGTCGAATATCAAGCGCAAGAATTTTATTATTATTATTGTTATTATTATAGGTATGAGGGAGGATAAAATCGTTTTCGCCTGACTTCTGCTATAATCACGTCAGATTAAGAAACATCAGCAATTTCTATTGCAAAAATATTCAATTAATTGGAAAATTCAGCAATAAATATTCAAATAATCGCAATGGCAATTTATTGCCATGCCAGACGTACCCATGCGACAGTGCAAAGTTAAGCAACACTTCACGCAATAAATCACCTCAGACGTAGTGCTCTACAATCCCAATTACGTTCGAGTTAAATAATTTATTTTTTTTATTGCGCTGACTCAGCTGTGAATACAAAATGTCTACGCACACTCGTAGTACGCAATGCGTTAAGCGATTAATATGCGCAGTGCACAGTGCGTCTGAAGTGCCGGAGTAGAGTTACGATAATGGTTGCGGTTTAAAATTGCACAAAATTTGTTAATTTGCACGTATTTGATCATCATAAATACTGGCAATGGAAGTTGGGTCTGTTTTAAGGACTCCTTAATAATTTTTTTTTTCGAACCATTTATTTTATCCAAAAATTAACATCTCTTTATAAATAAAATGTTTTTTTTTTTATTTCATAAACTGCTACTCATTTATAAGTGGTAACATAGGATAATATAAAGAGCTCAGCACATATGAGAAAATAGTTCACCGGCGAAAGGAAGCAGCATGGAAGAAGATTCTTGTCCATGCAACAGAACAGAGAGCGAGGACCGAGGATGCTGAAGTTCTACCAGTCATGCGGTTTGACGCAATATGCAATACTGCAAAGTCGAAGAGGGAAATCTGATCACCGATCACAAAGGTATTTTGAAGCGATGCGAAGAGAATTTTTATTAGTTGCCAAATGGCCAGTTAACTAAGGAATTGAAGGCTCCACCAATGACCGACGACCAACCACGCGACCACCACCACGACGACCGCCGCCCCCAAGCAAAATGGGCAACAAATGGGCTAAACAAAAATAACACCTCTAGACCAGATGGATGGAGTGCCCGCACTTCATTTCATGAACTAATAGTTCCAGTATGGGAGGAAGAAGCGCTGCCAGAAGACTAGAGCCATGAGAGGCTTGGGCATCCCAAACAAACTTCATAATCATGAGATATACGAGCGTTACCACGATGTTAACATCGTGAAGACAATTAAGCTTGCTAGGCTCTGGTGGGCATGAGCGAATAGGACTTGGCTCGATAGTCGTTTGCAGGTGGTGGATTTATAGAACATGGAAAAAAGGCGGCCAAGCCTATGCTGGAAGGATGGCGTAGACGCTCAGCACTTAGGGATGTCAAACTTAATGACATCGGCTTGAAATCGGGATCAGTTCATTGCGGGAGGCCATGCTTGTAGAGCTTAATTATGATGATGACATGATAATAATAGAAAGCTACGTCTGCGCGCCGTTTTCGTCGTTGTGTGTCCCATAAATTCTATAATATTATTTACTTTAAGTTAGTCTCATCCATTGAAGCCTATAGAGCTCGGAAGGTTGTTATAGTTTATCTGCAATAGTTTTTCTTAACATACTTTCAACTCCCTGAAAGACTTTTCTACCGAACGGGGCTACGAGGTCGTAGTGGTTTTTGCTTCAAGCTCCAAGCATCGATTACGAATGTAAATTCTGGTAGGTGCATTGTCTTGTTAATTGTTGTTGTTATTACTTTTTATTTTTGTTAATTTGTTTTAAAATCTCTGTTGTTTAACTTTTGTAAAAGTTTTTATTTTTTTTTGTTCCTAAATTCATGCACGAGTTATTCTCACTTTGCACTCACACTAGTTTTTGTTATTGTATTATTTGTCAATCTTAAAATCTGCCTTCAAACTTAGTAGTAGTATGTTTTGCCGAAGCATGAAACTTCCTGCATTAAGTTTGCCAACGAATTGCTTAATTTTCTCATCAAAATATAAATTTCAGCATAACTTGGTACGAATAATGACGAAAACTTTTGGATAACTTCACAGTTCACAGAATGCAGTTGACAAAATCTATGGAACTCAACTACACACGAACAAGCATATACGTCCATATAAGCACACCACAAAAAGGACCAGAAATATTAGTTACTAATTGAAAAAGTTTTCCCAATTCGTCGTAGTCGTGGTCATGCTCATTTTTGAATTTAGTCAGCAAACCAGAACGGAAGAAGATCGCAAAAAAAATCTTCTCGGTTCCGCACTAGAATTTTGCTTAAAAATTTCGAAACCATAATTAGACGGAAAATGTTACTAAAAAGCGATATTCATTAATTAAAAAGTCCTGCATGCCTGAGGCATTTTTCCTGGACACTGGACTGTTTAGCGGAAGCCCACACACCCAAGCGAAAAAAGCATCTCCTTCACACGAAGAATAAGCCTGAGGCAGTTTCGGCAGAGAGAGGTATACTCTTACATACGACCATACGAGCAGGAGAACTTCACAGACTCCACAGGCGATACACAAACAGAACATCGCACAGGAAGGATCATTATTTTACGTAAAAACTTAATTTGCCATGAAAGATGTGGGAAGTGGTTAGGTAAAGCACACACACACACACACTCAAACTAAAAAATATTGAAGGAAACATATAGTATGGAGCCAAGTAGTCTCCGCCTGGATTATGATGCACGACACAGCACCGAATATCACATTCAAGTTCCATGTTCACGTCGTTCAGTTTCATTGTTCCGGCAACAATGTTGATTTTCGTTGAAATTTTGGAAGTTCTCCTGCTCCAGCTGCTGTGCTGCGCCAGAAAGACCACACTGGTTTTGTTCAGCGAAAGTTGTGTCTCAGGATTTTCCCTTTCATGCTAATGGTTGCGTTGTGCTGTTGGCTGTGATTACCTGTGCGCTTTGTGTCTGTGTGTGTATAGGACAGGTTGTCGCCATTGTGTATGGGATACAACAGCGGGATTAGGACTTTTTTAATTATCGACATACGACGTTGTTTAACGGATTATAAGGAATATATGAGTAACAGTCGATCAGAGCGGAAAGCGAATAAGCGAAGAGCTTCTTTTCTCCGCACAGAAAATCTTGTTTGACAATTCCAAACCCATTGCCATGTCTAAGCTTAATGCTTAACTATAGATTAAAATTTGGTTTCGTTTGGAATAAACAAACAAGAAGTTCCTGAATAAGAGGATATTAGGTGTACGAACGAACGATATTATGAAGGATTTTTCTTGTAAATTTTCTTCCCATTTCTGAGTGCAAAGTGACTGTGGGTAAATTCTGCAAAGTTGAATGAAATCGGACTAATTTTAAAAAAAATTATATGGCAGCACCTAGGCCCTTGGCCCGATCACTTCCAAATTTTTACAAAAAGTGTTGTCATCGAAGATACAGATCTGCACAAAATTTTTCATGTAAATTCTCTAATAGGAGATACATATGTGTGCAAAGTTTGGACCGGGTTAATTAGGAAAAAACTAATTTTAGAGCCCCTTCACTTCAAATTTTTTTCAAAAACTGTTGTCAACGGATGTGCTCATGTTTAAAAAAATGTGTATGGGAGCCTCCGACCTTAGAGCCCGATCACTTCCAACTTTCAATGGAAAGTGTTGTCATCGCAGATACACATGTGTTTAAAATTTGAAGAAAATCGGGTTAATTTTTAAAAAACTCAAATGGGCACCCCGGGCCTTAGGATTAAAATCACTCCAACGATTTTACAAAAAGTTTTGTCCATCGAAGATACATTTATGCTACATATGATACACAAATTCGCTCAAAAAATTACCAAAAAGTTTTGTCCATCGGATATACACATGTGTATAAAATTTTAAGGAAATCTGGTTAATTTTTAAAAATATTATATGGGCACCCCTTGGCCCTGAGGCCTGAGGGGGCCCAAATTTTAATAGAAAGTGTTGTCTCTGAAAATACACATACGTAAAATTTCAATAAAATCGGCCTTTGGGAAGTGGGTTAAAAATTGATCGCAAGATTCTACGACAAACCGACCGACCGACAATCGGACGTGCCACGGTCAAGCGAAGTTAATATAGAGAATTTTAAAATTATATAGGAGCATATTCGCCCTGGGACCCGATCACATTAAAATTTTAATGAAAAGTCCTGTCATCGGAGATACGCATATGTACAAATTTTGGATAAAATGGGGCTTTAGGAAGTGGGTTAAAAACTGATCACAAGATTCCGCCAGGCACGGGCACACCAAGGTTATATAGAGAATTTAAAAAAATCATATATATTCAAAAATATCTCGCGTGCTTTTTCTTCTTTCTAGGTCAGGGCGCTATATTTCCAATCCACCCTCGAGCAGATCTATTCAAGTGATTGAGGTGTTGCGTCGTATTTCCGTGCTTTCCGCTTTTCAGGCGGAGAAGAGAAGTTAGACTAATCTCTATGACAAGCCCGCTGTCATTAGATTGGCTGCGACCTTGTCTAGCGTCTCTATAGTTTAAGTTCTTCGGCTTCTTCCTACTTAGCAGTTTCTTTTATACCCAAACTTCTGGGTTAAAACTAAGTATGATTGGTATGATTGACTAATCGGAACGAATTAGTACTTATTCGTACAATTATCGAACAATAATATTGATCCTCAAAATCATATCTCCTCTTACGCAACACCATGTGCAACGCAACTGCATTGCACTTATATTCAGAGTGCTGTGCCGTCGTAAAGTAATTACAACAGGCGCTGCACTATATAATGGTCTTTATTGATACCTGAAATATACTGCCTATTGCTCACTTGTTTGATGTGCTACCAGGTGGCAAGTGTTAAGGGTTGTATAACCCCGAAACATCGGTTAGGTTTTTCACGAGTTAAGAAGACAGTATACAGATAGAGGCTAAAGTGGCCCTACAGTGGTTTTTGGTTCTCACACAATGCCAATGAACATACAAAAGAGCAATTAAGATACCAGTGCTAGCTTGAATGAAGCGATAGTAGAGTGAGACATGACAAGAGTATTTATGCAGATAGAAATGAAGCTAAAGTAGAGTGAGACATGATAAGACATGTTGATCACCCATTTATGATGTTAGCTGACCCATTTGATATATTCCAGCTATTTTTACATCTTGCTGATATTTAGCGGTGAGTTCCAACGGTGGCTTTTATTGCTTTCGTAGTGGAAGCAGTCTTGCTATGAAGGCCATCGGATATTTTTAAAGTCTTTCAAGCTTCATTGCCGTAGTCTTTTCAAGAAACTTCGACCACCCAACAGTGGCGCGGACATTATAATGGAGTTAACGAGGGCAGTAATATATAATAAAACACCAAGATTAGTGAATTCTTCTGAATATGTTATGGTAGTACCTCCGATGAAATAATTCCTAACTTGTTAGACAGTGCCAAGTAGAATTGAATTCGATTGGCCAAATTCTGAACATTACTATTGTAAGTGTGCCCAGGCATACAGTAAGAGAGAGGTCAACAGGGGAATGGTCGAATTGGCAAAGAAGGGCGTCTCTAGTTAGCTGCCCACTGAGCTCAATTAAGGTACATATGCTATTATTATTATTTACTACTAAGGCTATTAAGGTAGATCAATCTCACTAGTTGTGCCATATGAAGTGCGTTATCGCCCTATAACAATCAAAGGAAAAACACCGAGTTGATATCTCAGATTTCGGAAGAATATCGCCAGAATTGTGGGTATCAGCGTATTCCACAAACCACCTTACGAGGGAGCTACAATGAGGTAAATGGGAAAGAAATTATCATCCATTATCTTTGCAGATGTCCGGCCCGGCCAGGGTCTAGACACCGCATATTGGGCAAACCATTCTTTGCCGACTTGAAAGAGCTTTCGGAGCATAGGATTGCCAAACTGATCTCGTGCTTGAACGCTACAGGCTGCATTTAAAACCATCGAAAAAACCCTTGATAAGCCTCCCGAGGTCTGTGGCAACAAAATGGCGCACTCAAGCCCTAATTGAGGCTCTCGCAAGTACAGCGAGGACCGCCACTCTACCTATACCTAACCACCTACCTATCTACCTCCGATGAAGTACTTAATCAAATAAAAAGCATAACAACATGAATCACCAATGCAAATGGTAAAAGTGCATATTTATGCTTCCTTAGATTAGAGAGAAGGTTAAAATATTCTTAAACATCACCCATGTTCAGTGACACATTGCAGTAAGTCAAAAAGTACCCGATTTTCCATTTCATCCTTGACAATTATGCTACGAGAGCACTGTGAAAGCGACAGAACAAAGCGAGTCTAAAGTCAAGAAGTTGTTCAGTAGTATAAAGTAATAAATAACCTCAGTGTCACAATGAGATGTCTAAATGCCTAAGAAATAGAATAGCAATTGCTTGAGCATCCTAATTACAGGACTAATACAGCATGCTTGTGTCGTTTTATTTGCGTGTATAACCAACGTTCTGCTTCCCACTCACTACTCGTACAATGTAATAACAAAACATTTCGAAAATCCTAGAGGTTATTGAAGATTTTCTTTACATTCAGCTTCTTCTCATTTGCTCCAACGATTATTCACGAGCGAATCTCCTGCAGCTATAGTACAGAATACAAGGACTTCTTGCTGTCGTTCTTCTGTTTTTTTTTTACTTCTGGTGGTAGGCGGTTCCTTCTTTCCTTTGAGGAGAACTTCCGTTCCACTGACTGTGTAACTATTTTGCTAGGAAGTGCTGCAGCATAACTTCTTTCTCAGTCACTCTCTTAAGCGGATGTCCTCGATTTGAAAGGAAATCGCGAAAAATGACGACGGAAATGAAGCAACATGACGTCGCAGTCCTCGTCTTGAATGGTATTGTGTTTGATGTTTTGAGACGTAGTAGAAAAAGGAACCTTTTAAAAGCATTTAATGGACTTTGAATAGTCTCGGTGATTTAAGGGAAACACCTAAGTTCCAGATGTGGTAAAAGGCTCCTCGATAGCACAACAAAGGATGCCGTGAATTGTTGTTTCATTTTCTTTGAGCGCAAGATAATGGTTTTCTATGAGTGCGCGGATCTCAACTACCAGGCTCATGCGATGCCCATTTACGGGTTGTTTCCTTCCACGGCATACAAGCTGTTTCTCTTTGAGTTTGAATCGCATTTAATCGACAGTTTACCCCCATGTCAGATGTGGATTTCTGTATTGTTTTTATGTTTCTTTGGTGGTTTTTCAAGACGGAAATTTAATTTATCGTACATTTGGAAGGAAGGAAAGCTCACCAGCAAATGGTAGTCTTGTCTAGATTAAGGATTTCCCTGTAAGAATAAGGCCTGATTAATCTTTTGTATTGTCTCAGCCCCAAGACATTTTCCCAGTGCGCCAGACGAAGTTCGTGTCCCAATCAGTAATCAGCGCTGTGGTGGCAGCCCAGTTGAGATCACAGTAGGAGTCGTGTCCTATGAACGCAGATTCTGAGCCAACCCTATAGCCAACCCTATAGCCAACCCTATACCAACCCTATAGCTAAGCCTTTAGCCAAACCTTTTAAATGATCATCTGCAGATTCGTTGCCTGCAAATCATTGATGATCACGATCCATCCTAGTTTTACCCGGTTAAGTCTGGCGAGAAATTGTAGTGCATAGTAGCAGCAGTTGACTGATATATAGTCCAATAAGTTGGACAACAGCGCTAAGTGCTGCCTGGCTATCTGAAAAGAGATATATCTTAGCGCCTTTAATACCTTTATTAAGGTTTAACTTAGCAAATGGCATGGAGTTCCGCCTGGAAAAACGTGGAACACCTTCCCTAGGTATCGAGACCTTGGTGTTGGGTCCAAAGACGCTAGTTCAAACTCCCATCTTAGATCCATCTGTGTACCAGACCTCTAGGGTCCAGTGGCGGAACACCATTAGACCCGTATGCACGGTTTAATATTTGTGGCTCAAATAACCTATCAAAACATTACAGAACAGTACCACGATATCGGGGATAATGCAAAACATGTCCATTTCAGGAATCGAGTCAAGGATTTTCAAGTGTCCCACATTGTCACCTGGACTATACTTGTATTCTCGCTGCAGCTTAATAGCGCATCTAGCGGCTTTTCTTTCGGCGACGAAACGATAGCTGCGAACGTGATAATACCTCTTATCTTTATCATACCATGCATCATTTTTGGGTTTAGAACCCGAGTTCTGCCGTAAAGGTGTCTACTGGTACACATGACCCTTCTGGCGCGCTCGATGGCGGACTTTTGATATGAGATTTCCACCTAAACTGTTTGTCAAGGCTGACGCCGAGATATTTAACCTCAATGGAATAAACTAAGGTGGTGCCTTTGATGGTGATAGGTCTTAGATTGACCGCCTTTTTTTAAACGGCAATAGAATGGTTTTGCAAGGATTGATAGATAGTTCTTCTCTGTTGCACTATTCTAAAACTTGTAGAAAAGCACTTTGCATGACACTACAAATCGTCTTTCTGTGTTTACCACTAAGCCAAGCCATCCGCATAACCAATGGCGATGTAGCCTGATCTATGTAGATCAACTTTAAGATTGTCGATGACTAGTGACCATGGAAGAAAGGACTCATCCTAGGGAATAACGGTCACAGACACTGACACTCCTCCAGAGGAAGAAGTAATGATTCAACTTTCAAGCAGGGCTGTTATCCATAAGTTGGTGGAATCCTCGATACCTCTGCTACAGATTTCTCTCGCTATTGAGTGGTAGCTAGTGTTACCAAATGCGTCCTCAATGTCAAGGAATTCATACAAAGCTATTTCCTTGGAACAAAAAGTTCCGTCTTTATTCTTTACAAGATAATGAAGAGCAACTTCTGTGCTGTAACACGATGAAGTTTTGAGGAAGGATGAAATCAATCTACAAGGACAGTACTGTAAGGGAGGCGGTGCGATGGTATGGGGAGCAGTCAGCCTCTACCGCACTCAAATCGAAAGATCTACTGCTGCAACCCAAAAATCATTACGAGAAAGAGCTTTTCCTAATTTTTCGGATTTATTTGGTGGACAAGAATGGACTTTTCAGCAGCGAAAATAAATACATTTCCTTAAACAAGTGGTAAGGAGTGAACGTGAAACCTCAGGATCCACTTATATCCAATTTCTTACCTTATAACGGGTGTTTTTTTAAGAGGTTGCCGATTTTTTTTTTGAATAAAACACATATAAAATTATGAAATGACCAAAATTTTTTTTTATTTGGTAGATAATTTTTTGGCATTTAACATTTAAACACAATTTCTGGCATATGGCTACCACGACTATTTTTCACAAATGTCATTCTGGAGGTCCAATTTTCCAGCACTTTTTCAAGCATTTGAGGGCGTATGTCAGCAATGACACGTTGAATATTGGTTTCCAAAGCGTCAATCGATTGAGGTTTATCCACATAAACCAATGACTTCACGTATCCCCACAAAAAGTAATCGAGTGGCGTCAAATCGCACGAACGCGGAGGCCAATTCACCGGACCATTTCTCGAAATAATGTTGTCGTTGAAAGTTTCTTTCAATAAGTCGATTGTTTCACGTGCTGTATGGCAAGTGGCACCATCTTGTTGAAACCACATTTCATCCATATCCATATCTTCAAGATTTGACAACAAAAACTCATTTAACATGGTTCTGTATCGATTTCCATTCACGGTAACGCGTCGTCCTTCCTCATTTTTAAAGAAATATGGACCGATGATCCCACCAGCCCATAGACCGCACCAAACAGTACATTTATCAGGATGCATTGGTAATTCTTGAACGGCGTGTGGATTATCTTTGCTCCAAATGCGACAATTTTGTTTGTTGACGTATCCATTTAACAAAAAATTATGTGCACCATAAAATTCACGAAGTGCTCTATAAACATTTTTAATTGAACACTGATTTTGAAAATAAATTTCCACGATTTGAAAACGTTGTTCTGGAGTTAACCTATTCATAATGATTTGCCAAACAATACTGAGTAGAAATGCCACTTTGAGCTGTCAAAACAACTGTCATAAAATAAAACGACATCTATCGGAAAAACAAACCTCCTAAAAAAACACCCTTTACTAAAAAGGCATAAAAATGCGCTTATTTCTTAACTCAATAAATTTTTACGTTTATTTTGGTTCACAAAAATCAGTCTTCATTTGGCTTCCGCTTCTTTAAATGATAAATGGCGTAGCGGCAGCGTAATTCAATGGAGCAGCATATGAAAATGGAGCGCTGTAACCTAATGGAGCGGAGTAAGCAGCATAACTAGCGGCAGCAGCCAATGGTGCAGAGTAAGCAGCGTATGTAGCGGGAGCAGCATATTTAGCCAACACAGGCGTAGTGTAAGCAGCTGGAGCAACAGCTACTGGAGCTGCGGCAACGATTGGAGCAGCAGCGATTCCATTGTAATTCCTTGCGATCACTTGGCTTGAGGTGGCGGTTACAACGCCTGCTGGTGCAGCTGCTACCAATGGTGCAGAGTATGCGAGTGGAGCTCCGATCAGACCAGGTTTGGCAGAAACAACAGCGATGACGGCAAAGATTACAACGGTCTGGAAGAATTAAAAATGACAGTAATTACATTTTTCAAAGGATGCAAAAAGTCCCACCAGGAAACTTACAAATTTGAACATTTTGATTAATTGTGAGTTGAGCTGCTAGCTGTTGCTGTAAGCTGAGTCAAGTGATTATTGATGATCAATCAAATGCTTAAGAGCTTATATATTAGTTCTCCATCGAATTGCGAATCGTCGACTTATCGATCCAAAAAGTCCAAAAACGCGTAACTTTAATTGAAATTCAAATCGCGTTCAAATGTGAATTAGATGTGAAAGGAGGGCGCACAGGCACCGGCATACCGTTCGAGTAAAAGTGACGAAATTTTTCACGAAAAGAAAATATTTCGTGCAAATTCAACTTTAATCAACTTTTCGAATGGGAGTAGGATACCAAAGTGCTGCTGCTGGGCTTTTTAATATTGTTCCGAGGTCAACTGCCGATATATTTATGATTTTAATCAGATCGGAGTTTTTTTCGTTCAAAATACTCGGAACTTTTATTAGATTGACAATTACGTGTAAAAGTACGACTATGTGTATGCAGTTTATTCATTTTAGTTCATTTTGGGCCAGCTGCCTGCAACACAGATACCGATCCAAAGCAATTACGTTTATTTTATTCCATTCTATTTTATTCTCCTTTAATTAGAAAAGCTTCAGCGATTTGGATAACGCTTGTAATGAAACATCAAAATTCCTAAATCTATATCAGTTCCACATTCCAATAATTATTTATATTACTCCCACAGAAGTTATAAACCCAATCTTCCCATTCATTCGTATTTAATGTTTACATAATCTAATATATAAAAATCTCGTGTCACGGTGTTTGGGTCTCAACTGCTTCGAAACGGCTCGACCGATTGTTATGAATTTTTTTCATGTATATTTGGTAGGTATGAGAATAGGTTTTAAAGTGAAAAAAAAATGAGAACGACTGGACTGGAACGATATGGCTAACTTTTATTTTATAAATTCCCCATAGTCCGAATAAGGTTTATGCGAAAAAAAATAGAAAAGATGCCCGGAAAATTGTAAAATTCGGAAACTGAAAATGCTGTTTTCCATAGGATTTATGTACGATCTCGCGACCATAACTCTACGATTCGAACGATGGATTAGCGTAATTCTTTTTTTGTTTTGTTCGTTATAGTCCTAGGAAAAAAAGACAATTACAAAGGAAAGTCGAAAAATTCGGATAAACAGCAAAAATTGTTTTGTTCGTTATGTTCCCGGCGGGATAATTTGGAAAACGATAAATTGGATATATTTTGAGGAAATAACGCTATTGAATGTTTTCGGTGAAATGAAAACTTTGGAAAAACGGATTCCAGCCTAACTTAAAATAAAATTAAATTTGTGTTGATTCGCGATCTGTCCAGCAAAAGTCGTTATTACATTTCTGTTTCAATAGATTCCAATTGTTTGGGTTACGTGCGAAAATGTCATTTGACAGCTTCTTCTTTGATTTTGTGGGCAAAAAGATCTCCAAAAGACCACAAAAGACCCCGAAAAGAATCACAAAAGACCTCCGAAAGTCCCTCAAAATCCCCAATAATCATTAAAGACCCCCAAAAGAACCCCAAAAGACCCTAAAAGACCCAAAATTAAAAAATGTAACACAATGATGTGACTAATACTGTGACTCGATATCGTAAAACAAATAGCTTTTCACAAGTTCACAAAACAATTACAAACAAATTTATTGAAAGTGGGACAGGACAACGTCTGTCGGGTCAGCTAGTACATTATATAAAATACAGTCATTCATAAGTGTTTCCACAAAATATCTTTCCATCAGAACATTTTTTGGCATCATACTCGTACCTTGTTTTTTTTTGCACAGGCATTATAATCGGACAAGTCAACATTATTCTATCTGTACAATATTGAGAGGATCGGATTGCATCCTCTTGGCATTGGCACAGGTGTCTGCGACGGTTCCTCTACATTTGCTGAAGTTACGTACAGAGAGAACAAAAATGCAATGCCAGCATTCTGATAGAAAGGTATTCGGTGGTTATTTGGCTATGCCATTAATAGTAAAAATAATGAATCAATTTTGAATAAATTGTCTTTTATCCTCTCGTGGTGACACGATAAACACCGACTTTATTTTTTTTGCATATTATTTGCTTCCCCTCACCAGTGGTAAGGGGTAATTAATAAATAACTTTACAAATAAACGTTGATATAAGGGTTTTTGTGCCG
Source organism: Nephrocerus scutellatus (assembly GCA_947095585.1). Taxonomy (NCBI): domain Eukaryota; kingdom Metazoa; phylum Arthropoda; class Insecta; order Diptera; family Pipunculidae; genus Nephrocerus; species Nephrocerus scutellatus. The sequence continues at coordinate 28,244,728 of OX352765.1, read as the reverse complement.
GTATATCATCCTCAAATCGTCCAGGCGCACGCAAAAAGGGGTTCGCACCCTTATTATGTTCGGTAATATGCTTGGCACAGCATGGGCGTTAAGGAAATGGAGAAGAAGAGAGGAGATGTCTATGAGCTTGTGTCTTGAATGTCTGTGGATCATAATGATGTGGAAAGACAGAGCTTGGGAGAGCATTCCACATACGTGCTGTACGGCTAAAGAACGAATCCCTGAACTAAACTGTACGTCCGAAGATGGGCTTAAGGGTAAACTGATGTGCATTTAGAGCGCCACGAGTATTGCGGTTGAATTCAAGGAGAGGTGGCATGCAACAGGTTATTTCTCTTGAGCACCGTTGGTGGAAGAAGCAATAAAATAGTGACAAGCATGCTCAAGATGAGACGTCAATAGCCAGGAAGGTCATACGTAAGAAGATCATTATCAAACAGTCAAAACAAATGGTGCAAAACACCGAAATATCCCGTTATTAAATATAATTTTTTATTTAAAAACAAAGAAAATGTCTTTAACTCAGTCTTTACTATATCATTTAATTAAAATAAAGACTTGTATTTAAATATATTTTCAAAAATAGTAGTGTAACAAAATTGGTTATATCGTTTTGCCTTAATTATTCCCTTACTATAAGTCCTGACGACTTAGGTTTGGTTAGGTAAAGGTGGCTGTCAGTGTCTGGCAGACCAGCTGTCCATTGTGATACCACACGGATCTGGAAATTTTTTTTCCCACCTACTCGTTGAACCAATTTGCGTAGGAGACTGCTAATGTCAATGTTAATAAGATCATTAGTGTCGTTGTAAAAGAAAGCTCCCATATGGAGTTTACGTTTTTGGGAGAGGGCTGGACAAGTATAGAGAAGATGGATAATGGTCTCCTCCTCCTCATCCATGTAGCTTCTGCAGAAGTCATTTGAGAAGACTCCAAGTCTTGCTGTATGGTTGCCTAAGAGACAGTGTCCAGTGATGACACATAAAATAGCACCGATGTGCTATATTTTTTGAGAGATCAAACACTTGGAGCGTTTTGGATCCAGCTTGTGCCAGATCTGTTTTGTCGCTATGCAAGTTGTACCGTTTGACCACGCTTTTTAACTGCGTCCAGCTCATCCTTCTTGTAGACTGTAAGGGTGATGTTATCCCATCCAAATCTTATCACGCCTTTGGTATCAGCCAGGGGAGCGAAGGTTTCTTCTAACTCATGAAAAAGTCAAGCTGTATAACGAACCAGCTTTGAGATTGCATGTAGCATGTAGCACGTGTCATATGCCACACGCGCCACAGGTGACACACGATTCACCTCAACCCTTGTTGTTCATCTTCACCTTCACTATTCATATAGCCAATATATATTATATTTTAGCACGCGCGTTTGTAAATTGTGTTTGAAAAGCATGCTTTGAGAAGCGTGTGTGAGATACGCGTATTTCGTGATGCGTGTTTTGCTACGCGTGTTTTGAGACGCATGTTTGAGACTCGTATTTTGAGACAATTGATTTGTCACGCCTGTTTTAAGCAGGGTGTTTTGAGCAGCGAATTTAAGAGGCGTGTATTGAAACAAGTGTCCTTCTATATGAGATATAGGGTCTCACGTAGTAGAAAAAGTTGCCAGTGTTCACCTCGTTTTCTGCTCTGAATAAGTCAATTCTAGATCATAGTTCTACGAAGCCAATAGACAAACTTTTTGCAAAAGCTGCGAGCTGTTTATGAACAAATAATACCTGTACGCAGCCTTAAATGAATATTTATTTTGGTATCTCTCACGTTCAGCAAAATTTCATGAAGTTCTATTTGAAGTTGTCAAAGGATATTAATGTGTCCTCTGACTGCTAAAGTTCCAGCCCTTTATGGAACTGTTGTGTGCATTTGCACATTTCAAAACACTGCAGTTGTTAGCCAGCATACACAAAACTCAGGAACCTTTGCTCTCACCAATCGTCCTTCAATTGCTGCATTGTGTATGAATGATGATTTTTCGTGCAATTATACTCAACAAACAAGGACATACAATGCTGTTGGTAACATTAAAATAAAAAAATACGACAAGGAAAAAAATACCAAAGGTCCTCCCTCTGCTTGTCTGGACTGGACCCCATCTCTATAAAATTCATATCATGCCATTCTATTATCATTTTTATTTTTCTTATTTTCTTTTGCTTAGGAAAAGAGAACAAATTAAAAAGAAAATGAAAATTCCATTTCATCATATTTGTTGTGGAAAAGTATTTTGTCAATTTTTTTCTTCTTTACTTTCTGCCAAAAGGAAACCAAAGATTAAACGGACAAAATAACTGAAAACGAAAAAATGATTGTCGGAGCGCTCTTCCGTGTCCATTTTTTGTTCTACGTAAAGTTCCATCTGCAAATCCAGAGGACAACATAAACTTGATGAAGGTAGGTCCGCTGCTATCATTACTTACTCGCCTTATGCCTTATGCATACAGTACTTTCTTCGTCCTTTTATGAATACAAAGTTGCTTATCCTTTGCAATACGAGTACGTATCCCGCGAGGCGACTATTAATAAACTTTCATATTTCAGAAGATTTTTCGTGAATCGATTTGATTTTCCGACTTCCTGGGCTGTCGTTGAACTAAACTGGCGCAATAAATCGAAGCATCAACGATTGTACAGCTCCTGGTGGTACCCACGCTATCATTCAAACGCATAAATCAGAATTCGATACTAAATAATTCAGAATCAGAGCTAGCAGAACCGGAGCAGCTTAGAGTTGTCCAGTTGCTATTGCCTGTGGTGTTGTCTGAAGTCGTCGTGTCACGTCCGTCGTACTGTGCTCTGTCCACTGCTGTGTTTAGTATTCACGAATTTTGCACCTTTTGCTCGATGCAAGATTTTGGAGTTCCAATTGTAGATTGTGTCGTCGCGGTTGATAGGAATTCCACTTTGTCAGATGTCTGTCGACACCATCGATGGATTTAGAAGATTCATTGTATAGGGATTGCCCATTTTTATGGACAAAATTGAACGGAATTCGTAATCACAATTTAAAAATTATTCACAATTCTATCAATTTTTAATTTGTTTTTAAGAAATACTAATAATATATAAACAGCATATTTTAGATAGTAAATTTATAATTATTTGTTGTGTAAAGACACATTTTTTTAATCAATAAAAGAACATGAAAATTGTACAAAAATTAATTATTAATTAATAAAGTTATTAATAAAGAAATTTTAAAAAATTAATAATAATCGGAATTGGTTGGCTGGAGAGAATCTTTCTAAGGCGAGTGGTCTTGGAGATCCCTTCATTTTATCACATTTTACCGGGTCCAAAAAAATAAAAACTTATCGATGCACCAAACAAACATATAGTGTGAATGTGAACTTTTCGTAAATCGACTCGAGCGCCACCTATACTCAGCGTTATATCCGCACAGACAAACAAACAGACAACACCAATTATATTATTAGGCGATTAATTCGAAATTAGCTATGCAATTTACGGAATTCGAAATTATATTTATGAGAATGAATTTCGTTATTCTCAGATTTCGAATGTCGTATTTGCAATTCCTGTATTAACCTACACAATATGTTAATAGCTCCGAGGTAATAATCACAATTTCATTGGGAATCAATTTTTTAGAAGTGACTTTGTTACCTAATACAACGATTTTGTTTAAAACTAACAAAAAGATCTATATTCTTCTTTTCGACTTATGAACATCAAAAGTCGGTATATAGGTACACGGACGAACAGACGAAGAGACAGATGGATGAATGGAAAAACAATTTAAAAGTAAAAAGTTATCGCTCCACAGAAGATTGAATATTTTTTCTGTTAAATTATTCTGAGCTGTATCCTTGTTTTTCAAACATTTTGCAATTCTCGCGTAGGTATCCTTGAGCATCCTCGATGTAATCAAATCGAAAAATGTATGTATTTAGCACAAATTTCAAAGTTTCACACTGAAACAGTTGCATCTAACGCATGTCCTCTTCAATTCGAACGAGAAGCGACGAATTAAAAATCCTGATTCTCCTCAGTTATTCTACATCGATATAGCTATCCCGTGTGATTATGGTGAGACATCATGGAAAATGTTCACAACTTTCCTTAATACCATTACCGATCTCTTCGATAAGGATAACAAACAACAGCAGCAGCTCTCAACTAATCCATCTCTTCTTGCAGAACTTGTCGCGAAGACAGATGAAAAAGTTGGTTTCTTAGTGTCTATCTTATCGTGTACAGAACTTGTTTCTGTGAAAATTAATCCTTCGACTGTACTGCTGTTGCTGTGTGAAAAATTAGCCAACATAAAATTTTGCCAAAAAAAAAGAAACTTTTAAAAAGTTCTCCATAATAATGAAATGCCTTTAGGGTATGCGTTTACGGTTCAGTAGCGAAAGGAAGGGAACAATTTCCTGTTCTGTGCTCTTCGCATTTGCATTCACATTATTTTACGAGCGTCGAAAGGTTAAATTTAAAAAGTTTTCACTTAGGTATTTAGTAGGAAGAGGCAGGATATTATGTGAACATCAATTAAGATTGCACAGACCGGCGGGTACAACTTCTGTGTGGAGGAGCAGCGTGTTATATTTTTGGTTTTAATTAATTTTTGTTTTCTTGTTTCTTGAGAGTATACCAACTGGAAAAATTTGGACTTTTTAACTGGATTCAAAATGAGGCGAATGTCCTATTTTAAGGTGCAGGTATAAGGTAAATCGTTTTCTTCACTCAGAGTTCCATCTGAATTTTTTGACAGGATATCATTAAAGTGCCAAAATTTATGCAGCATAAATAATTAAATGTACAGTTCTGACCTAAATGTTAAATTTCCACACTTTTTTCTGGTTATATGAGCAATTAATTTCCATTTATTTGACATTAATAAAATTAGTCCAGGATTTAATTCACTTTTTTTGACTGTGCGGGCGAACTAATTGATAAAACATCACATTCATGCCTAAAAAGGATTACCTGGCATAAAAAAAGTTATTCTAAACTCACCATTATTTTGAACTTATTTTTTGAACTAATAGTGTAGGAGGAAGAAACTATGACAGAAGTTTGGAGAAGAGGAATCCTGTGCCCCATTCATAAGAAAGGAGATATAACAACGTGCAGCAATTATCGTGGTTCATGTTGTTGAGTACCGCGTTTAAGATACTATCTTATCCTACAAGAAACGATAGCTACAACTGCTAAAGTCATCATTGGCCCATACCAGTGCGGTTTAATCGCATACAAATTAGCAACTGATTCCATTTTCATCATTAGGCAGGTGATGGAAAAATGTCTGGAGTTCCAAAATTTAGTACGCAGTCTGTTTATAGACTAAAAAGCTGCCAATGATAGCAAAGCCAGAGAGTCATGATAGAATTTTGTAAAGCCATGAAAGAGTTCGGCATCCTAAGCAAACTGACACGACTATGTCATCACGACCAGGCCCAATGTTATAAGTCAAGTAAAAATATCCGGCTAATTATCAAGCCCATTCAACGCCCATAACGGATTCCCACTGCCGTGCCTACTCATGATGCCGTTAGAGAAATTGATTCGAGGCTCTGATGTAACGACGAGAGGAACAATCCCCCATAAGTCCATCCAGATATTGGCTTACGTCGATGATGCTGACGTCATTGTTATACACCCAAGATCTGTACAAAAAGCCTTTATCCAGATCGAGCCGGCGGCACAAAATCTTGGGCTGCACATAAGCAAAGCAAAACAAAGTACATGGTGGTCAAGTCAGCAAGCAGAAGAACCAACATTGGTTTCTCAATTTAGATCAAAATAATATTCGGCGCAACAGGCCATTGCTGTCCAAGGCATACATTCTCGCAACCATTTGTGTTGAGCATGTATATTTTTGTACACAAATGGAGGAGGAGACCTACAATTTAATGCCGGATCCGAACGGCGAATTGAGAAGCTTTCCGTAACAAGTTATTACTCTCGGACTTTTGTCAGACTTTCGCGAAAGGTTGGACACCGTGAAAAATACTTTTGGTGTTGCTGGGATTCGAACCACGAACTTCTTGCTCAGAAGCCATACTCTTATCCACTGAGCAACGGCGCCCACTCTCAATTAGATAGTTTAGCGCAAATTCGATATAGAGTATTCCTTAAATTATCTCGGGTCAGTTGACTGATAACAGCAGTAAACCAGAAGTAAAGCCCATGATTTCTTAAAGCCAACCAAAATTTATATAGTCTGTCAAGAGTATTTAAATCTAAGAATTTAACCATAACATCCAAAGTGGATGTGAATAAGACAATGGTTAAACCAATACTTACTTATGGATCCGATACTTGGGTGGTTAGCAAATAGCACTCTCATCACGACAGCTAGGTATAATGGATAGTTGTTGCGGTCGTATGTGAGGAAGGACGATTTCGGATACAAGGATAATATCTACGAGCGCTGATATCGTGAAGAGAATTTATCTCGGTAATCTTCGGTGGATAGGAGACCTAAAACACATGAGCGAAGAGGATCCGATTAGGAAAGTCATTTGCGTTTAGATTTATAAAACAGGATAGCGAGGCATGCAAAGCATATGGATGGATGGCAAAGACCATGACACGTAAAGTTTAGGGATGTACAAGCTGGAAGAAATCGACTCGAAATCGGTAACAGTGGAGAGATTGTTTGCGTGAGGCGTGGTCCGGATCCGGGTTGTGAAGCCAAATATGATGATGATGAAGATGTTGTGCTGTCGAAAAATTATGTCGTCTTCTATAATAAAAATATTTAGCGCCACAAACTGTTGTGGTCCAGCACTTCCAGGCTCTCGTAAGCATTTCTGTAGTGCGTGTTTTATTCTTGCACACAACTGGAAGGGACCTACGATTCAAAGTTACAACCGAAAGGTAAGTTGAGAAGCTTTATCATGGCATTCATTACACTTGGCCGTTTGTCAGACTGAAGGTGGGATCGTGAAAAACCTTTTTTTCCGGGATTCGGGATTCGAGCTTCGAACCTTCCGCTTAGCAGACCAACGCACTAATCACTGAAACACGGCGTCCACGACGTCTTCTATAATATGGCGTTTATTTATTCTAATTTATTGGAGATGTATACATGTCAAAGCTTAAGATTTGGTGTGATCGTATAGTTTTTTAAAGAAAACTTTAAAAGACAAGATTTTCGGGAAGCCCAACGAAAACATGACTTGATTAATTTGTTTAAAAACAATTTCGTTCAAAACCAATGAATAACTAAAGGTGGATTTATGAGCGCTTATGACGCTTCTCCCCGTAGTAACTTCGTAACTTGAAAAGAAATGTAAACAAGTTAACTTTAATTCGATGGAACCTGTGATACCGTGCGGGATGTGTAGGATATTGGACTCTCGGAAACTACCGACTTTACCGGTAATAAATTCTGCCTTAGGATGAACCAATTCGTCACGAATGTATTCGTGTTTATGTAGTTTTCAAGTTCCCCCATAACAACTAGCTACGCACTGACTTTTGTGAAGCGCATCTCTACCAAGCCAGCGGCACTAGCAAAAGTAAATGTATAACATCAATTTACTTTGTCCCCAGGATGGCAGGATAACAACTGAGACTAACTTCTCAAACTAGTGAGTAGAGATGGCTTTGCGCGAAGTACAGAGGGAGCAACTGTAAATGATGATATTGGAAGTGGCGCGTGTTTTCGCGCTGTTCTACTGCATCATCGTGCATTTCAAGGAATCTTCCTTCTGTGTGCTATTCGTGTGGCGTGGTATGAAGTGGATAAGCAAAGGCAACAGGATGACTGCGTGTGTGCTCAGTATATAACGAGTATAAGGAGATCTACGAACAGATGCCACTTTTACGTCATCTTCGCTGGAAAAGTTTGAAAGTTTTTCTAAAGATGAAGAGAAGTAATAATTAAGTTTTTCCTTTTTCTTATATTTTTGTCTAAGTGCAAGAAATTGAAGTGCTTCTCCGACTATGACTAGCAGTATAAACTTTCAGCGTGCGTAGCAGTAAGCCAAGGCGATGAGTTATGAGTGCTGCTTGAAGTTAATTTGAAAATATTTGCTTATGACTTAAGTTAATAAAAGTTTCAATGGAATGTTTAATTGAAATATTATTGCCATCCTAGTGCGTTCTCTTAAATTAAGATTTCAGTTGAAAATTGAAGCTTAAATAGTTGCAGAATTGTTAACGGAGTCTGAAATGTTCTAACATTTCTTGAAAGTAGTTGTTGGTGGATCTTCTATTTCAAACATCATCCAGGCAAATATATTTAGCTCATAATTTTGGTTAGCAACTTTTGACATTTTCGTGGTTATTCGGATCTTTTCATTATTTTTGTCAGTTCGAAGTCATAAAATCATAAAAAGTAAAATAAATTAAGACATTTTATGCGGATTTTTTATGGTGACTGCTATATAAACTAACCTTGATACAGTTCGGTAGTATATTTAATTTTTTGAGCTTACATTGCGCGACAAAACAAAAGTGCTACTGAACGCTTCTTTTGAATTTGAATGTAAATGATATCCAAGTATCACAATGCACTCCTTTTTGTGGTTTTATTAGCCAAAAACTCAATGTTTTATGCACTATGCAAGTCAAGGTCGCATGTGTAGAGACCAAAGTTTTTTTTTAACACTCGACGACGTAATTTTTAAGGTCGGTAACCATCTCCGAAATGTGCAGTGAATGGTAATTGGAAGAGAGGAAAATGGTAGCGAAGCACACATTTGTAATTCACGTCTTGAACCAACCCGAATAAGAGTGCTGGATGGTGGCAATAGTAATTGCTATAAAAACCAGCCGCTGAAAGTACGATTCATATCAAAACCATTAGCTCAACTAACAGCAGCAGTCGTTTTAACAACAACACCAAAAATGTTCAAATTCGTAAGTATCCTTCTTGTAGGGCTTTTTGATCTTTTTAAAATACAATTACTTATAATTTTCTTTTCATTACAGGCCATTGTCATCTTTGCCGTCATCGCTTGTGTTGCTGCCAAGCCAGGTCTGATCGGCGCAGCTCCACTCGCCTATTCTGCACCATTGGTAGCCGCTGCACCAGCGGGAGTTGTCACCGCCACATCAAGCCAAGTGATCGCAAGGAATTACAATGGAATCGCTTCTGCTCCAATTGTTGCCGCCGCTCCAGTAGCTGTTGCTTCAGCCGCTTACAGTGCGCCAGTTTTAGCCAAATATGCTGCTCCAGCTGCATATGCCGCTCCTCTTCGCTATGCTACATACTCTGCTCCGCTCAGTTATGCTTCCTACTCCGCTCCTCTCAGTTACGCTGCATACAGCGCTCCATTGGCTGCTCCTTTCGGTTATAACGCCCCATTGAGTTATGCTGCTCCTTTAAAATACGCTGCCGCCGCCCCAGTTTTATTTTAAGAATTTGAATGATTAACCCGAAATTAACTGAGAAATGAACTGAATAAATTTAATTGGAAACCAACAATTTAATTACACTTTTTATTTTCATATAAGCAATTATTAGGTTATCTTAGGTACTAAGAGAGGGGCTTGTCTTTTTTTTTTTTTAAACAAAACACTAAAAAGATCTATTATATTGTAGGGTGTAACTAATCGAAGTGAGTTACTACCTCCCTAATGAAGGATAGTTTGTCCTTAGTGGTAGAGTTTCGCAGATCTGCCGACGAACATTTTGCCTCTTGGTAAATACATCTCCTTAACCAGATCAATGCTGGACAATCACCGATAATGTGACCCAAGATTTTGCTAAGGTGATATCGCAGTTTACAACGACCTGTGAGAAAGCTCACCAGCTTTCTGATGCTTTCCTTGTCTAGATCAAGGATTTCCTTAAAGTAAAATGGCCTGATTTACCGTTTGGATTGCCTATGCCCTGGGATATTATCCCAATGGGACAGACGAAGTCTACCTTCCCACTTATTAATAATTGCGGTGGTATTAGCCCAGTTGACACACCAGTAAGGTTCCAGTCCTAAGAACGCAGATTCTGAACCAGCCCTGGCTATTTCATATGCATGTTCGTTGCCTGCAATTCCCTGGTGACCAGCGACCCAACCGAGTTTTACCCCGTTAAGCCCTACCAGTGATTTCAGTATATCGTAGCAGAATTTAACTGATTTGGAGTCCATTTTTTTGACGATAGCGCTTTCAGTGCTGCTTGACTATCTGAAAAGATATAAACCGTAGCGCCTCTATGGCCATTACTAAGGTTTATCCTAGCGCAGACTTCAACGGCATGGAGTTCAGCTTGGAAAACAGTCGGCCTAATACCCATTGCTATCGAGACTTTGGTTTTGGTTCCGAATACCACAGCTCTCACTACAGATTCCATATTGGATCTGTCTGTGTAGCAGATCAGATGCTGGAATTTCATTAGACTTTTATATTTTAACCTAAAATAACCTACCTAAACAGTACTCCCTCGCCATGGTGTCAGTGATATTGTAAAACATGTCTCTTTCTGGAATTGAGTCAAGAATTTTCAGATGTCCCACATAGTCACCAGGTTTGTACCTATATTCTAGTTCATTCATATTCAGCTTAATAGGGCATTTAGCGGCCCTCTTTTCCTAATGAAGATTAGCAGACGTGATAGCCCTACAACAGCTTCTAATGCAGTCGTAGGGCAGGTGCGCATGGCACCCTTAATTCCTAGACAGAAAATATTTGTAGCTGCATCCAATGTATCATTTTAGGACTAAGACCCAAAGTTCTTCCGTAGAGGCGTCTACTGGCCCACATGTTCCATGGCGGACTTTATATGATAATTCCAGTGTAGTCGTTTATCAACGATGACTTTGAGATATTTAACTTCACTGCAATACTCTAATGTACTGCCTTTTATGAATATAGTTCGTACAGTCTTCGTTTCGTGAAAGGCACTGGAACGCCTTTCTCTGTTGCACCATTCTAGGACGTAAAGTAACGCATCTTGCATGATATTTATAACAGCCGTGCTGTGCTTTCCACTAATTATGATCGCTAAATCATCAGCATAACCAATGGCAATGTAGTCTGATCTATATAGACGTGCTAGAAGGAAGGGGACAGCTCTTAGATGCAGTCACCGACATAGACATTCCCCCTGAGGAGGGTTGATTCATCGACCTCTTCACAACATCTTCAAAAACGATCTGCCGCAATTGAAGTCTTATCGATAGTAACCCGTGGCAAGCCCGAAAATAATTTTGATTTTTTATCGGTTTCCTTAAAAAATATGGCTGTACAGTCAGGCATTTGTTTGGACTTTCTTATGGGTGCATGCTGATTCTGATGCTATGAAGCTGTTTTAGCTGGATTTAGCAGACTTTTGTTTGCACTGCCGTGTCAGTTGGATATCATTTTTTTACAGACCCCTCGGTGGCAAGACGCCCGGAGCAATTTAAGCCAAACTTGAAACACATATGACTTAGAATCAGGAATAAAATACTAGGTAAGTAAAACACCCCTATCATCCACAGTTTTTTTTTATCGCTGAATTGAATAGTGACAGTAGGGCACCCGTACAACCCATAGAGGCTAGAGTGTGAAGGGCATGACATGATATTAGTGTGGAATCCATAGTTTTTGGGTCGCCGTTATGAATAGTGACGGTAAGGCACTCGTTGCACCCAAAGGGGTCGGTGTGTGAAGCGAATGACATATAAAAATTACAGGATTGAGGTTGATGTTTGTTGAGTATAATGTCTCGTACTGACCCTAATGTTGTGTCTATGTTATGTTTGCATCGTTAGTACTAAAAAATATTTTGGGTATTTATTAAAGGCCGACTTCTTGTTTTAAAACTAATTCCTGGAAAATTAAGTTCCTGAAGTTCCTAACTAAATCTGTTTAAAATAAAAAGACAGCGTTAAGAGAAATTTCACTTCTTTAGAAGCAAAAATTCAAATTTTGGATATTCCATTGTAAGGAGAAGGAGTATCGCATGTTGCAAAAATAAATAAAAACAGCATCCGGATTTAAAGTGTCAAAAGATCGTATTAATGCATCAACTTAAAACTCGTTAGGCCCCTTCCTTGTAAAAGAAAGTAACATTAATGAAATTGCAAACTTTCACATTTACATTATTAAATAACGGGGTGATGACAAAACAGGACAACTCCAAAATTTCGTATGCAATACACATTGTGCCAGCGCTCTTCACTTTGTAATGCATCGCGTTGATGAGACGAGAGACTATATCCGTGCACTTCCTGTGGGATAATTTTATTGTTCTACTTGCAACTGATGTAATATTCGCACCCAGTGTCAACAACTGCCAGCCACCCATCTTCGCTTGGAATGTATCCACATTATCATCATCATCATCATCGCCATTGCATGTAAATTTCACTTAAAGATGCACCACATGCTTCCTGATGGCTTTCGTCAAAGGAAAGGCTCTTAAGAGAAGGCGAATTAACGCCACTCTTGCCCTGAGCATGTGAACAGTAAAAACACAAACATCAGTTGCTAGCCGTTGCAGAACGGAGCGGTGGCCTCATTTCCCCATTCAATGAAATGAATTTTGTGGTCTATGCAGTTGTGGTTGCTTACACGAGAAGGCACGAGCAGATACCAGTGGTGGGTTTTCTCCGGAACAGCTGCCGTTACTGCCGCTCAAGAGATGCAATCATAATATTAAATGAAATGACGGGAAAAGTACGAGAAGGACCATCAGCAGTCGTCCGGAAAAATATATAGGAGTGCAATGGGTGGCTAATGTGTCGGACCTGGTACTAGCAGCTACTTGTACTTGGTTTAGAGTGCTAGTGGCAGTCTTCTGCAAGGCATGCTTTGATTGATGGGAATACCGCAACCATTAATAGTTCAATGGCATTGGAATGACTCTTGCTGAGAATGAAGTATTGCTGTGATGTATGATGCATTTTCTTCTTGAAGGCGCAAACTGCTTCTTAATATTGTTAATAAATGAATTATATTTTTCTTTCATCTTCACTCTAGTGCGCCTGAATAAACATAGCTTCTTCAGTTCAGTTGTATTTATCTACTAGCTGCGCACATATTAACTCTGCTGCAAGAGGATTAGTCATTGATTATAGGGTCACCGATCGCGTTGGATCAATTCCTTAAAACATGATTGGACATATAATTAAAATAACAACTAATGAAAAATATATGATATTTTTTTTAAATTATTTATTCAGTTCAGTTAATCATTCGAATTCTTAAAATAAAACTGGGGCGGCGGCGGCGGCGTATTTTAAGGGAGCATCATAACTCAATGGGGCGTTATAACCGAAAGGAGCTGCCAATGGAGCGCTGTATGCAGCGTAACTGAGAGGAGCGGAGTAAGAAGCATAACTGAGCGGAGCAGAGTATGCAGCATAGCGAAGAGGAGCGGCATATGCAGCTGGAGCAGCATATTTGGCTAAAACCGGCGCACTGTAAGCGGCTGGAGCAACAGCTACTGGAGCAGCGGCAACAATTGGAGCAGAAGCGATTCCATTGTAATTCCTTGCGATCACTTGGCTTGATGTGGCGGTGACAACTCCCGCTGGTGCAGCGGCTACCAATGGTGCAGAGTAGGCGAGTGGAGCCGCGCCGATCAGACCTGGCTTGGCAGAGGCACAAGCGATGACGGCAAAGATGACAATGGCCTAGAAGTATAAGAGAATTGTAAGTGATCGTATTTAAAAAAAAAGGATACTGCGACGAGTATACTTACGAATTTGAACATTTTTAGTTTTATGTTTATTTTTGTTGTTGTTAAGGCGACTGCTGCTGTTAGTTGGTCTGATTGATTTGTGATGAATCGAACGTTCAGCGACCGGTTTTTATACCAATTACTATTGCCATTCGATTTACCGGACGGAACGTGAGTCGTTGTAGGCTGTCGTTAATGCGCTGCGCTCAACGGTTTTAACCTTAAATTAATATTCATGGCACATTTTGTACAAGCGGCATAAAACAAAATATTGGTTTGGTTTGTACGCCACTGACCTTGAATTGAAATTGAAAATGGGTTAAAGAAAAGAGCAGTTTCTTATGCGTACAGAAAAATCGGCATTTGACCGGACACCAATTTTTCAAACCATGAATATCAGGTTAATAGTTCGGTTTAGGGGTTTCCCTCGGCGGTCAAGTACATCTTAATAAATTTCAAGTAATTGTTATCGTTTATTCTGTAGTTGGGTTTTATCGATCAACCAGTGGAGTATTGGTCGATTTTCTTTCGTCTGCAATTTTCTGTGATAGTATTATGATAGGTACTGGTGATATCACATTAAATGTTGTTTAAAATAATGCGATACCCCGATCTACACAGTGTGTTAATATAACCTCCGGTGCGTATTGTGCAGATATAACCTACCACTCTGTGGAAGGGAGAAGCGTCGCCTGTACAACATAAGATCAGGAAACTATCAAAGAATGTGACTGATTTTGGCAAGACGTGCGCTTCTTGTTGGCCTATATAGCCAATATCCTATCTATATTTTCTGATTAGCACAACTCTATACTTAACTGAGCTTTATACATATGTTTATACCCCATATTCTCTTAATTTTACGTCTAGCAGTGTGCATATTATAATTGAAGCTTAAAACTACATTTGTATGTCACCATGAATTATTATTGACTTCGGTGGCCCTATAGTTGGGGGGTGAACCTGAGCCTTAAGTAACATGTCTCTCCAATTAACACGGTTTTTGGGTAATCTGTCCTTACAGGTCACCCTCCAATTCAATGCACCATCTAAGGTGAGGTGAGGCCTTCCTATACTGCGCTGTCCGGACAAGATTCCGAGGCTATGCGGGCCGAAGTGTTGATATCCATTCGCTCTACATGACTAATAATCTCAAACATGCATTACGTAGTTTTTCACTAGGTTGTTATCGCTATTTACAGCTCGTAATAACATCCTCCAAAACACGTTAACGCAAACGGGACCGAACCTGCCGAAAGAAATCTGTACTGGGTTCGACCAAGGATTTATTTGACTTCGATAGAGTCCATGCTTCAGCGTCATAGAGCAAGGCTGTGATGATTAAGGTTTTATACAAGGTCAATACAGGTCTTATATAAGGGTTCTACAAAGTCCCTCTCTGAAACCTTTATGGTTACGACTTAATTGCTTTATTAGCGCAATTTAACTGCGATTGGAAAGAGTGATTCTTCGTTAGGTGTCCATTTCTGTTGACAGCAAATACTTAGTCTTGCCCACCTTAAGGGCAAATCCCTTATTGGTCGTTTCTGCTTCAGTGCTGGCATATGGACCACTACGAGGATTCCTTTCGTTGCTTTTCAATATATCCGCTTTTGTAACTTGGCTGCAAAATCTAGTAGATCAAGTTAATGTTGGCTTCTCAAAAATTTCAATACTGGAGGAATGTCTCACGAGATAAGGAAACTGTGTTCCTTCTTTAGTGATATTCCTTTCAGCAGCAAACTCAATCAGCCTAAAACCGTTTTCAGAGGTGGTGTCGTGAAGGCTGTTCTACCTGACAATTATGTCCTCCATCCCAATTTTGACATTAAAATCACCTTTCATATTTGGAGCATTGCTTGTGAGTATTGATGAGGATTTGGTGTTGTGGCAGCCCCCAAATAAGATATTAACCAATTCGTTCATCCTAGCTGGAGCGACACCACCGTTTACACTGTCTGGAAAAATCCACTGTTACCGTGTCATCTGAGAGAAGTGCCTTGGGAGGAACACTCCTTCGCTGCAGGTAATTGGCTGCGATTTACTACTCTTCTTCGTCCTGTCGACCCTGGAAGGCCCTACAACAGATACAAGGTCCGCAATTGAGTATTATTCAATGTCCACCTTAGTTCCGTTAATTTAGAGTATAGTACTGTGGATTTTACATTGTCTTTTTTTTGTCAAGGTAACAGTGAAATTGGGCCAACCAACGTTGTGACCTAAATTCTGTCTATTATTTTAAACTTAATGGCTTCGTTATATACCTTTATCACCAAAATTAAAATAAATCCTCCTGACTGAAAATAAACAAAAAGTGAGGAGGCATCCTTGAGATATTTTTATTTCTAAACTGAAGTTTTAGCTTTGCATTGTCGTTTGTAGGTTAAGCAAATTTAACATAAATTTCAAAAAAACGGATACCCCACAGAGCATAAATGTACAGAGTGGGTGCGATAATAAATCAGAATAAAAAACTACTGTTATACGTTAGCAAAGATACCAGAGATTGGTTCAGGTGGTACCCCGTCAGATTTTTAAATTGAAACAGAAAATTCAAATTCATATCCTGTATGCTGGAGGACATTTACCGACTAATGGGTGCGTCTGACTCTATTTCTGTCCCTTTCATTATGTAAAATTAACTAATGCAAGTCACGAAAAAAGCTTAAAAGCAAAAGCAAAGCAAAAAAAAATTATAATAATGTATCTGTTTGGCTTTGAATTTCTTTTCATGAAAAACGAAATGGGAAAAAAGGATATGTACATAAATATAGCGGATCTACCTATCACTCGAAAATATGACTGAACTATTTTTGGTTATGGACCTTCTCTTACCGTCATGTGTACCCGATCGCTGGGCTGAGATGGTATTTACCCATTAGCTCTGAAAAGGTGTTTTTCCAAGTAATTACCATTACGTAACCTATTCCATCTATCCTATTCTTCTGGACTCTTCCCGAGAAGTTGGAAAACAGCCTCTGCCAAAAAAGGGGGATCCGTCATCTCCTTCTTCGTACCAAACCATATCACTTACATCCATTCTTTCAAAGGTTATAGAAACGCTGATCAATTTTCAGCTCACAAAACATCTTGAAACCAACGAAATCCTTAGTGACCGGCAGTACGGATTACGTGGGCAACGTTCCACTGGTGATTTGATGGTATATCTCACCGAACACTGGAACCGGTCTTTGCATAAATTTGGTGAAAGAAAACTGTTGCACTCGATATTTTAAAGGCATTTGACAGAGTTCGGCAACAAGCTCTATTGTCCAAAATGCGTGCTTATGGGCTTATGGACCTGGTACTAGCAGCTGCTTGTAGTTGGTTTAGAGTGCTAGTGGCAGTCTTCTGCAGGCATGCTTTGATTTATGGAAATACTGCAACCATTAATAGTTCAATGGCATTCGAATGGCTCTTGCTGAGAATGAGAGGCGCAAACTGCTTCTTAATATTGTTAATAAATGAATTATCTTTTTCTTTCATCTTCACTCCAGTGCGCCTGAATAAACATAGATTCTTCAGTTCAGTTGTATAGTATGGTGGCTTTAGATGGTATTTATCTACTAGCTGCGCATATATAACATCTGCTGCAGGATTAGTCATTGATTCTAGGGTCACCGATCGCGTTGTATCAATTCCTTAAAACATGATTGGACATATCATTAAAATAACAACAAAATGGTTAAAGAAATCAGAAATTAAAAATATTTGGTTGTTTTTTTAAATTATTTATTCAGTTCTTCATGTCGGGTTAATCATTCGAATTCTTAAAATAAAACTGGGGCGGCGGCGGCGGCGTATTTTAAGGGAGCAGCATAACTCAATGGGGCGTTATAACCGAAAGGAGCTGCCAATGGAGCGCTGTATGCAGCGTAACTGAGAGGAGCGGAGTAAGAAGCATAACTGAGTGGAGCAGAGTATGCAGCATAGCGAAGAGGAGCGGCATATGCAGCTGGAGCAGCATATTTGGCTAAAACCGGCGAACTGTAAGCGGCTGGAGCAACAGCTACTGGAGCAGCGGCAACAATTGGAGCAGAAGCGATTCCATTGTAATTCCTTGCGATCACTTGGCTTGATGTGGCGGTGATAACTCCCGCTGGTGCAGCGGCTACCAATGGTGCAGAGTAGGCGAGTGGAGCTGCGCCGATCAGACCTGGCTTGGCAGCGGCACAAGCGATGACGGCAAAGATGACAATGGCCTAGAAGTATAAGAGAATTGTAAGTGATCGTATTTAAAAAAAGGATACTGCGACGAGGATACTTACGAGTTTGAACATTTTTAGTTTTATGTTTATTTTTGTTGTTCTTAAAGCGACTGCTGCTGTTAGTTGGGCTGATTGATTTGTGATGAATCGAACATTCAGCGACCGGTTTTTATACCTATTACTATTGCCATTCGATTTACCGGACGGAACGTGAGTCGTTGTAGGCTGTCGTTAATGCGCTGCGCTCAACGGTTTTAACCTTAAATTAATATTCATGGCACATTTTGTACAAGCGGCATAAAACAAAATATTGGTTTGGTTTGTACGCCACTGACCTTGAATTGAAATTGAAAATGGGTTAAAGAATAGAGCAGTTTCTTATGCGTACAGAAAAATCGTCCATTGACCAGACACCAATTTTTCAAACCATTAATACCTGGTAAATAGTTCGGTTTAGGGGTTTCCCCCGGCGGTCAAGTACATCTTAATAAATTTCAAGTAATTGCGATCGCTTATTGGGTAGTTCGGTTTTATCGATCAACATAACACCAACCAGTGGCGTATTGGTCGATTTTCTTTCGTCTGCAATTTTCTGTGATAGTATTATGATAGGTACTGGTGATATCACATTAAATGTTGTTTAAAATAATCCGATACCCTGATCTACACAGTGTGTAAATAAAACCGTATATTGTACCCGCGTATTGTGCAGATATAACCTCCCACTCTGTGGAAGGGAGAAGCGTCGCCTGTACAACATAAGATCAGGAAACTATCAAAGAATGTGATTGATTCTGGCAAGACGTGCGCTTCTTGTTGGCCTATATAGCCAATATCCTATCTATCTTTTCTGATTAGCACAACTCTATACTTAACTGAGCTTTATACATATATTTACACCCCACATAATCTTAATCTTACGTCTAGCAGAGTGCATATTATAAATGAAGCTTAAAACTACTTTTGCATGTCAAAATGAATTATTATTGACTTCGGTGTGTAATCTCTCATCTGTCCTTACAGGTCACCCTCCAATTCAATGCACCATCTAAGGTGAGGCTTTTCTACACTGCGCTGTCCGTCAAGATTCAAAGGCTAAGGCTATGCGGGCCGAAGTGTTGATATCTATTCGCTCCACATGACATATAGCCAGATAAATGCTGGGGTTCCCCAAGGCTCTGTTTTGTCTCCGACGCTCTTTCTCATTTTTATTAATAATCTCTTGTCCATTACTTCTAATCCAATTCATTCTTCCGTTGACGACAGTGCTCTCAGCTTCTCATACTTCTCATGTGGTACTTAAACAACTACGTATTTTAAGCTCGTTAAATTCTTGACAGCATAATAAAATGAGAACACAATCGACTAGAATTTTAGGCTTCCAAAACCCAATGCTGTCTCCTGTCGTCTAAGCGAATCCGAAATCCCATGCCATTATCCATGAATGGCACTTGCATCGAGGAAACCTTGCAATTCTCGATATTTGCGTTAACGACAAGCTTCGTTGGAGAAGTCAATAGACTCGTTTGAATACCGCAGGAACGTTGCCTGCATGTCACTGTTTTATCGCTTCTTTCACCAGCGGTGCTCATGGGAAATAGCCAGATAAATGAATTTAATGTATAGGTCATCGCTGAAACAGAGACAGAGGATCTTGATAAAACATATTATTCGTAGGATAGCCTACTCCAGCCTACTCTCATATTTCGTTTTATTAATTTTTAACAATTGGCTAAATCCTAACATTTACTTAAGACTTTGTATAATTTATGATATATGCTATACAAGACTAATTTTTGGCAGTTATTGTACCATTTTTAAATTCTCTTTATTATCTTCGCGTGCCGGTGGCTGGCTGGCTGGTCTGATTATGCCAATCATTTACATTGAAAATTTTATTTAAATCGGTTTGTAAATGTGGCTGATATTGACATTTTATATTGCACAGCCCCTGGGAGGTGAAAAAGAGGTATACTATCGCCTTTAATCATCCTTCACCTGCCAATAATATACATTGAAAATTTCATAAAAATCGGTTGGTAAATGTGAGTTTCCATATATAACAACCGCACAAAATTTCATTTTTATTTATATAGATATTTCTTCTGTAAATAAAATCTCATCAGGATTATCGATCCTGTTTTTTGACGCGCAGACGAATCATTTTTCTAGTTCCACAGATTTTTTCTGTCAAAATAATGAACGTTCATACATTCGAGTGGTTTTCTAACTACCAATGAACTTTCTTATCAATTATACTGGAATCAACAAATAATAATCCTAAATTTTATCTCATATTAAGGGGGTATGTTACAGTCACTCAGTTATGGATAATCAAAGCAGTACTTGTATCAAATGCGTATGGTTTTGACGTGACTTCGTCTTGCAATTGATGTTTGAAAATGGAGCAAATTTTCATCTTTGAGTCGCAGGCAATAACTCTTCAAGGAAAAGCTGTATTTTAAATAATGATAATTGTCCATTAGTTCTTATACTTCACTTTTCCCCGACGACTTTTTAAGACAATTTCTTGGTTTTTACATTTGTCAGGTAGTTCACCGCTGAGTCTCTCCTTCTCATATCGCACTTCTCGTACCATCACCAAATACTCAATAGTTATCATACAGCCATTGCACTCCCGTGCCATGCTAATAAGAAATAACAAAATAAATAAAATAATAAACGCCCTTAGACGTCGTTACGAAAAGAAACCACGTACGGCCGTGTAATCGATTCAGTTCACCCCATTTACGTTTTTACTTCTTTCAGTGTAATAGCGTCACTGGTTAGTTGATGAAATTGTTTCGAAGCGACCTTTAATTGGTTCAATCGACGCGAAGCTACGCCCAAATATTTGAATGTCACAAATTTAAACCGTTTTTCATTTTTTTGCATAATTAAAATTGTAATCATGTTTCACGGCTTAATTGGTGCTTAAGTCACTAACGTACATCGTATATAAGTTAGAGCTCTTTTTGACCAAAAGCATATTCAGTTCAGAGAGCTCTTCCAGTGTACTCGCAGTAGAAGTAGTGAAGAAAAATCCCACAACATCAAACTAAAATGGCCAAATTCGTAAGTTATAATTGGTTAAAAGTTTATAAAAAGATAAACAAAAGATTGACTTGATTTTTTTAATCCTCCCCAACAGATCATTGTTGTCTGCGCGATGATTGCCTGTGCTGCTGCCAAGCCAGGAGTTGTTGCACAACTGGCGTATTCAGCTCCATTGGCTGCCGCTCCATTTGCTTATTCAGCTCCATTGGCCTACTCAGCTCGATTGGCTGCGGCTCCTTTGGCGTATTCAGCGCCTTTGGCTTACTCCGCACCGCTGGCTTACAACGCTCATTTGGATGCTGCCAGTGCAAGCAGCCGCCTTGACATCAACAACAGATACAATGCCGCCCTGATCGCAACTCCGTTTGCTGCTGCTCCAGCTAAAATTATCGCCCCAACTGTGTACAATGCGCCTTTGGCATACCCTGCTCCAATTTCCCCAGTCGCTGCCGTTCCATTAAAATACACTGCTGCTGCTCCACTCTTAATTTAAGAACAAAAATCTGTGATAAAGACTAATGATTAATGGAACTGACTGACTGTTTTGCCGTTTGATTTAGAATTAAACTCTAATTGGTAATGAAATAAGTTCAAAGCGTTTTCTTGTAAAAAAGAGGTAGATGTATTTCAATATTTGGATTCTGTAAGTGGCTATCCCTTATGCGGATAACTCTACTCCAGGAGAGCTTAAAAACTCGAAAAACTGAATGACGAATGATTTTCTCCCTATACAACCTAAATCATTATACATATTCTACACCTATGTTTGGTGTAGTATACAGTGATTCAAAACAGCAATGTCAGTCAATGGAGAAGGAATCTTTAAAAATAAATTTGAATACCTGACGATAGAGATAGAGTATATTATATCAAAAGTTATTTTTTTATATTTAGACTTATTGCCAAGGGAGAACTCCCTGAATGACTTGCGCCACGGCTAAAAGGTGGGATGCCCTTTATAAAAATAAAAAATAAAAAATCGAAGGATGTAATTTGCAATATATCACATTCCTTCCTTATTCATTGAAAAAAGCAATATGGAAAACGATCACGAAACAACGCAAGTCAAATGCTTTAATCAATTGATCATGGTCAGGGAATACTATAAAAAAAACCCTGACCAAGAAAATATTTCAAATAATGACCTGAGTGAGCCTTAAAATTTTTTGGAACCTCCATTGTACAATTCAGTTGTTCAGGAACAAGTTGACGTCTTTTTTGAAAGCCAACAGCTTGGCAGTGAATCGCACCGGATTCGTCTGTAGTACCAGGCCGAACAAATGAAAAAGGCACGTACAACTATCAAGCTGTTAGGCTTCCCAAAATTTAGTTTCCAAAAATTCAAAAGACTCAAAAATTTTATAAATTCCAAATTAAGGTCCAAATCAAAATCCAAAATCAATGTGGCACGAGCGGAAGGGTTGGTTTCAAATGAAGTTTGTCAGAAAAGAAAAAATCTCTTTTCGAACGATTCTTTAACGATTCTTAGTAGTTTCTCGTAGTTTGGCTAATTTCTCTAAAGCAACTACTCAGGCTTTTGATAAAAATTTTTATTGATTTGAGAACTGTACCCAGAAACAGTTAACATCCATTTGGAGGGACTTACAATTTTCCAAGTTGTTATTCTATTTAAATAGGTATAGGTTTTTACAGTTAATATTATGTGAAGGAAAGTATAGGTTGTCCACCATTATTACAATCTTTTCAGGAGACAAGCAATCGGTCGACATTGAGATTATTGTCATCGCCCAATGTAAACATTGTAAAATTTTTGGACATACAAAGAACTATGGATTTAGACCACCAAGATGTGTGAAATGTGTCGGCGATCACCATACAACTGAATGTACTAAAACTTCCGAACATTTATCTAAATGCTGCAACTGTGGCGAAGAACACTAAGCTATCGTGGCTGCTTGGTAACAAAAGAACTGCAGAAAATAAGAAACATCGCAATTCGTACGACGTTACTTCGCTGTACGATTGCTCCACGGGTTGTTACTCTGGTACATCACAGCTTGTCGCTGTCGACTTCTTTCGCTCTCCTCGCTGTCAGCGTTGACCATATGGCTCGTCTAACGCTCGCTATGCTCACGCTCGTTTCAGGTCCACGTCGAGGTGTCGATCATAGCTCACGTCACCCAAGTTTCACGTCAGGCTCTCAACGCTCACGTCAAGGTGTCGCTAAAGGCTCACGTCGCTCGGAACTCACGATATTATGGCTCACGCTCTCAAGGTTCACGCTAGACTCGGGCTCACACGGACGCATGACTCAGGGGTCACGATCGTATCAGGCTCACGATTACGCATCACTCAGGTTCCACGTACTCAACTCGTCAAACTCAAATACAAGCATCGCTTAGGGGTCACGATCGTCTCAGGCTAACGCTCACGCATCACTCTGGATTCACTATCGTCTCAGGCTCACGATCACGCATCGGTCAGGGTCCACGCACTCAGGCTCGTCAGAAGCACATGCAACCATCGCTCAGGAGTCACGATCGTCTCAGACTAACGCACCGCTGATGGTGCACGCTCATCTCAGGCTATACAATTTATTGTAACGACCATATTTAATTTGAACCCTGGTCACCCTGAGTTTACCCCGGCTGGGAAAGCTCCATTACAACATAATCGTCCATCTGAGCAAGCCATCTCTCGAACTTTGATAGAATGGAATGTGTGCACTGAAGAGATTGCCGATGTTAGTGAAAACGTGGTCGAAGATTCCAATTTATCGATTCGTCGTCGGTTGCAGTAATTGGGGCTCTGTCCATCCACTACGTGGAAATTTTTGCGCAAAGTTCTTGGCCTACATCTGTATAAGATCCAACTGGTACAGAAATTAAGGCCACGAGACCGTCATATGCGTCGTTCTTTCGCAGATTGTGCTCTAGAGCAGTTGGAAACTGATCCATTTTTTAATGGCAAATTTTTTGGTTAGCAATGAGGCTTAGCTTAATAAGTTTGTTAATAAGCATATGGACTAAAATCAATCCGTTTTTTAATGGCAAATTTTGTGGTTAGCAATGAGGCTTAGCTTAATAAGTTTGTTAATAAGCATATGGACTAAAATCAATCCACAACAAACCCTACGGAATCCATTTTCTAGAGAAAATGCATCGTGATGCATTATGGACGGTGGCATCAGACGACCTTATTTCTTCAAAATGAGACGCGTTACATTCAAAGGAGAATGGGAAACGTTACCGCACCATGATCAATGATTTTTTGTTTGAAAGAATCATAAGGCAACGGCAACCATCGACTTATTGAAATCAAATTTTGACAATAAGTTGATTTCGAGGAATGGACCTGTCCATTGTTGTGCGATTTGACATCTGCCGATTATTTCATGTTGAGCCATGTGAAGTCATACTGTTTTGCTGATAAACCAGCAACAATTGCAAGCCTTGGAGGCCAATATTTTTTGTGTTATTTGTGACATACGGCCAGCCAGTGGCCAAAAATTGGACGTTCAGAACTCACTTTGTCAGGAAAAGCCGCACCAAACATAATTTTCAGATGTTAATGCCTTGAATTGATGTTTCGAATGAATAAAACAATTTGATTAAAGTTGAAATTTTTGTGTTTTTCAATTTCTCTTGAACTCAGCAATTTTTTTTAAATTTTTCATGCAAATAAATTGAATTGTACCTAAAGTCATCATTTTCAGATTAAGTGGAAGATCCAATGACATTTCAAGAGAAATAACTTGTCCTTAGTGTCATTGCGACTTATTCTTATTTGTCTATTTATTCACAAAACTCATAATTGATGCATGCAAACTTAATTAACTTTTTCTCCATACACAAGAGGTACTAGATTCTCATCAAACCACTTGTGATGAGTGCGCCCCTTTTTATCGAGAGCACTTTTCATCTCTAATTAGTCCTGTACCACCATCATGTGACACCATTTACACGCAAAGAAGCAATGCTTAATAAATTAATCCGAAATATTTAATTAGAGTCACATTAGGCCGTCGTATATCCGCAGCATTCTATCTTTTCACGGAATTGCAAATACGTGATGAGACATAATACTCGTATACCGTCATTCTTCGGAACGGTGTGGCACCAACACTTTTTAAATTAAGTCAAAGTCACGAACACACCACAGAGGGAGAATTATTGTACATGAATACTATGACTGGGAGTGAAGAGCATCGTAGTTCAGACGGGTACACAGTTCAGAATATTATCGTGGACTTTTTATGCACGTGCCGTGCATGTCACCCAGTAAACCACGTCCAGAAGGAATAAATTTGATTTTGTTCAGAAAGTTGCAGTTTTTTAATGGAAAACCAGCAACTGCTCTAGGCAATTTACCTTTAGAATTTTTCAAGAGAATCTTCAAGTAATAGGGAGCGGGAGCGTGCTTAAATGTGTGGCTATAGGGTAAGTTGAACAAACTTTCTGTTAGCTTAAGCTTTATATCAAACACTTTAAGCTACTCGTACATTCAAGGATGTACATTAAGTTGTGTTAATAGTGTTCATACTCTTTAAATGGCTTTAGTGTTTCTTGGTGGGTCCTTCACTCACTGCTAGCCTATTGGGAGAAGAAATTTTCGTACGTCGCCGGACTGTTTATTCGTGTATGCGATGCCAATGATCGCTTAAACTTATTATGAAATTCGAGCAGACGACCTAAAGGATCAAAAAATGTCCTGCAGGTGACCAGATTTTTTCTTAGACAAAATAAATGTTAGTTGTATGTTTTTCTCTCTTGCCATTATTATTATAAAGCTGCACTCGCAAAACGCCAATTTCTTGTTGAGCTGATGCAAGTTGTCACATGAGCAACGCCAGGAATGAGTGTTCATCCGAAGGTGGCCTGTCAAATGAATATGGCGGATGAGAAAATACTTGTTCAGATTTTGGTCGAAGTTCTTGGTTCCACTTTGATAGTTAAGAGGGGCAGGTAGCAGAATCAACACATTTGCTAAAAATTTATCTCTAAATCATAAAAAAATCATTTTCTGTCTGTGTATCTGTGCGTTAGACAGCGCAAAATTCAAAAACTACCCATCCCATTGTGCGAAAACTTTTGCAGATTTGTTTGTTTTGATGCACTAATGTTCTTAACTATAGGTGGTAGTGCGGTAGGGGTTGCACGGATACGAGGGGTATTTCAGCTAGTTATAAGCAAATTAAAAATGTCATTCTTAATTTATTCACAAGTTCCGAAGAAATAGAACATTTACAACACAAAAGATCCTCGATAATATCCAAAGAAATCCCATTAGCACGGAATTAAATGAAAAAAAAAAATGAGCGGCTAAAACTATTTTTGGGAAGACCATCGGCGTACCAAGTCTCCGTGACAACCTATTGGGTTGCCTTCTTAGTATTCGATTTTGCCGTTACGCAAGCGTGCCAATTTTTTGTATCTAATAATATAATAAGGCGGTCAGCCATTAGCAGAATAGGGGGAATAACACAGAATGCTCTAGAATTGCAGATGGCCGTAACTATCTCTGACTGGTGGAAGTGCGATCAAACCTCCACGTGGTGGCCGCCGGTAGTTTCCTCCAATGCAGGAAAAGCGGAATAATCGGGCTAGTCTCTTCAAAGTAAAGTTGGCGCAAGGCCAATAACCTTGCCCGTAAAAAAATCATATTACGGAACCCAAAATCAATCTCGAATATACCGATAGAGCTCGAACAGCACAGCAGCTGTCCGATACCCTGTCTAAATATAAGGCTGACATAACAGCAATCCAGGTGATGCAGAATATGACATATAGTATTACAGCTGTCATGCAAGACATCATGTGCTCGGGGTGGGGTTTCTAGTCAGCAAGAGAATGAAACCCACCGTTATCGGCTTTAAAGCAATAAATGAACGGCTATGTACCCTTCAAGTGCGGGCAAATTTTAAAACATAAGCCTCATAAACGTTCACGAACCTACAGAGGATTACCCAGATGATGAAAAATAAGAATTCTTTGAACGAGTCGAACGGGAACTCAATGCATGCCCTCAGTATGATGTAAAAATCATTCTGAGGGATATGAATGGTCGATATTGATATAAGTTACGAATCAATACTTTCGGAGTCA
Organism: Nephrocerus scutellatus; assembly: GCA_947095585.1. Lineage (NCBI taxonomy): Eukaryota > Metazoa > Arthropoda > Insecta > Diptera > Pipunculidae > Nephrocerus > Nephrocerus scutellatus. The sequence goes on along the minus strand of OX352765.1, from coordinate 28,217,805 downwards.
CTGAAATGAATAGTGTTTAAGAAAGCGGTGTGGTGTTGTAAGGTAGTTATGGTTTTTTAATTAGCGCACGCTTAATGAGAATTTGGGGAAATTTTGGGATTGAATTAAATAACACAAACTAGGGGCCCATTTAGAAGCAGGCTCACCGGTTAGAGCGCTGGATGCAAGAAGTAAGAAAGTGCAGAAGGTTCGAATCTGTCCCGCGTCTTTTTAGTAATCATTTTTTCGGATTTTTGCAATCACATAAGGGTACAGGTTCAAATCTCACTGGCTCTTTTTTAAATTTTTCTCATGTCTATAAAATACTCTGTTTTATTCAATTATTTATATTTTTTCTGTGCAGTCCCTAAGGCTAGGTAAGGTTAAGGTGGCTGTCAGTGAAACCGACACACTTAGACCAGCAATGGTCTATTGTGATACCACACGGATCAGGAATTTTTTTTCCACCTACTCGTTGAACCAATTAGAGCTTCGTATGAAGCGAAGGAGACTGTTCATGTCAATGTTGGTAAGAACATTGGTGTCTTTGTAGAAGAAGGTCCCATATTGAGTTTACGTTTTTGGGAGAGGGCTGGACAAGTGCAGAGAAGATGGACATTGGTCTCCTCCTCCTCCTCATCCATTCAGCTTCTCTATAAGTCATTCGAGAATACTCCAAGTCTTTCTGCATGCTTGTCTATGAGAGAGTGTCCAGTGATGACACCTACAATAGCACCGATGTGCGATCTCTTTGAGAGATCAAACACTTGGAGCGTTTCGGATCCAGCTTGTGCCAGATCTGTTTTGTCGCTATGCAAGTTGTACCGTTTGACCAGCTACGGTTAGTTTTTCCGCCATCTCCATGAGAGATGATTGACAGTTGAGGGCTAGAATTGAATTTGTATAGACTGATCCAGGGATTTCAGTGCAGCTTGGCTATCCGAGAAACGAGAATATACGGATATCCTTAGCAGATATGACGTTTCTACATATATAGCGAAGATAAGGGTTAACTGATCGCCATAATTTCAGCCTGGAAAACACTACAGTACTCCGCCGCCGACTCCGTCATTAGTTTTGACCCCTCTGTGTAAAAATGAATGTGTTCTTTCAGGTAAGCGTCTTTTCCCAGGATGATCTGGAGGGAAAGGAAACCTGGAAGTTTCTGTTGAAATGGAGTTGCGGAGTGGTGTAGTCTATGTTGCCTGGGATCCTGACTAAATTCAGGATTAAGGAGTGACCGATTTCATTTCTAGACCACTGTGAGATATCATTAAGGGGAATAGCCGAGCTAGCAGCTACTTGCCTGCTGAAAATGTCGAGTGGCTTACACCACCTTACGGTCAAACAGAATGTTCAGTGCGGCGAAGGGGGTTGTACGAAGTGCTCCGCTCATACATAGACCAGCTGATCTTTGGACTTTGCATAATTTGTCTAGATTTACTTTCTTATTTAAGGCAGTCCACCATACAGTCACACTGTATAGAAGAGGTGGTCTTACTACCGCTGTATATAGCCAATGAGTTATATGGGGTTGAAGACCACATCTGCTACCAATGGCTTTTTTGGATGAGAAGAGTGGCACTGTACCTTTATGAACTCTTTCTTGTATGTTTGGTTTCCAGCTAAGCTTTCTGTCCAGAATAATAATTACTTGGCTTTATCAGAGAATGTTAAGCTTATATCTTTTATAGAAGGAGGTTTTATGTGTGGAACTTTAGAAATTACCCCCCTAAACTACATCGATCTGCCGAGCAGGTTAGCTTGTTGAGAGCATTTGGCAGGAGTTCCTTTAAGGAATTCGGATGTTTTCCTTAGATGGCCATAAAAACATCATCCGCATACGCGATTACGCCTTCTTGTCAGGAACTTTATTTGAGATTTTTTTAAAGTAAATTTTAGCATTTTATTATTTTCACACTCTTTACTTTTCAAGCTGGATCGGCACCAAATATATGCCAATATCACTCTGAAGTATTTCCTAACCGTCGATTTGAAGGTTTGTCTTTCATCAACGTTGCGGCTGGCCATAATACGCGTATGCAACACAAACTTGTAGCAAATTACAAAATTGATCATAAAAACACGGACGCGCACGACCTAGAGACTTTATGCCGTGAATTTTAATTAGACGCCTAAGAGTGCGTACTTTCGGCCAGTGACTTATGATTAAGCGACAACTACAACTGAAGATATAAATATTGAACAACGCGACACTCAACTATCACAAATCATTCAACTCAGCTTACAGCAACATCAGTTAGCAGCAATAAACCGAAATTAAGCCAAAATGTTCAAATTCGTGAGTTTCCCTAAAGAGCTCCTCCAACAAAACTTAATTTATTTTTATACTTTTAGGTAGTTGTTATTCTAGCCTTCATTGCCTGTGCCGCCGCCAAGCCAGGTTTGATCGGAGCTCCACTCGCCTACTCTGCACCATTAGTGGCCGCTGCACCAGCAGGAGTTGTCACCGCCACGTCAAGTCAAGTCATCGCAAGAAACCATAATGGATTTGCTGCCGCCCCAATTTTCTCTGCTGCTCCAGTTGCTGCACCATTTGCTGCTGCTTATACCGCTCCAGCCACCTATGCTGCTCCTCTCAACTATGCTGCATACTCGGCTGCCCCTTTCGCTGCTAAATACGTTTCACCCTTCGGATATGCAGCACCCATTGCTGCCAGTGCTCCTTTCGGATATTCTGCTCCTTTAAGATACGCTGCCGCCGCTACTCCATACTTGTTTTAAGTACTTCAACGGAATTACGATTAGGATTTGTGATAATTGAATAAAAACATTTCAATCAGAATTTTGTGGCTTTTTAATTTGTAATGGTTCGCAGGACAAGTTCCTGATTGAAAGATTTATCCTTCTTTTGTCAAATTGTGGTTGGTGGCCAAAAGGACATGTTATGTAAGTTGACCAAATTCAACCAAACCAAAACCAACTTACCTACAATAAAGATTCGCAGCACAGCACAACAAATTTTTACGTGAGAAGGAACCCAACAATTGCCAATTCATGACATGTTGGATGTGGACAGAATTGAGTCTGTCCAGTGCTTACTTAGAACCGTGGTATAAAACAAAAAAGTCGCTATCCATCAGCGTTCGCTCCTTTCCGTTGTGGTCGTCTTTCAATAAACGTGCTATGAATAGTTAATAAAATCAAAGAGCAACATTGAAGCTGATGGGAATTCCAAGCCAAGTCCAATTGCATGTTCAGGTGGATTGGCTCCACTTTACAGTCACAGCAACAGCCGCCCGTTTGTTTGTTTACAATCAGTTGTGGCTCAGTCGTGCGGCTGTGACAGTGTTTGTATTGGTGGTGGAGGCGGCCGCCTTCTTCAATGGACACACTTCGGTCAGTGAGCGGACCCGTCTCGCACGTTCAGTGATTTATTTGCGTGACATTTTTACTTCGTCGATTTTTCCACTGTCTACGTAGTGCATCGGAGTGTTAAGGTTTTTTTTCGCTTTCAGCGTCGAAGACGAAATTGTGTCAAGGTCTGCAGAGGTGGTGGTTGTATTCGGTGTGCAAATAAAATGTGAGCGGTAATATGGGGCATGAACTGAGTGATTAAGGTGATCATCCAAATAATGAGGCTTAAATTTCCTCAGATATTTCATTTAAGAAAGGAAGTTGAGCAAGGATATCATCACTTGATTGATGATTTAAGTCACTGGTTGGTAGTTGGTACCGAATATAACCGAAAATAACGTATTATATTTTTGCAGAATTGTAGGGCTAACTAAGGAGAGTATTTGCTAAAAAATCTAAAAAATAAGCGTGACAGAATGACATATAAACAGACAGAAAGACACATAACAAGGCAAATTAATAAAAAAGCATTTAAAATCTTGCTGAGTAAATGAAACTATACCCATCGACAGTCGACGAGCAATGTTGCAGTTTCGGTTAAGAAGGTTTATAAATGTTGGCAAAAAAGAAAAAAAAAGAAAGTTTAAGAAAATTTTGAAGGTTGAGAAAGTTGATATGGTTAAGTAAAAACCGCAAAATTACACTGATCAGATTTTCACCCTTAGGCAGATGATGTCTAGAGTTCAAAAACTCACTATACCATATGTTATTGAACTTAAAGCCGCCTATTATAGCATGGCCGGAGTAGAACTTTATAAAGACATGGCAGAAATCGCAAATAAACTGACATGACTATGTAGGTTGACCATGACCAATGGTATAAGCCAAGTCAAGATATACGGATCACTGTTAAGCCCATTCAACATCAATAAAGGGCTCTGAAAAAGGGATGAATTCGCCTGTGTCATCTTCAACCTGGAGTTTGAGAAAGTGATCTGTGAAGAACGGTTGGAAGAACAATACTCTATAGTCTATAAGAAGCTTTCATCTAGATCGAGCGGACGGCAAAAAATCTGCGACTGCAGAAAACGAGATCAAAACATGGTAGCCACGTCTGCGAGCGGAATATACAAAATTCGTCCCTCAATTAAGATTGTAGAAGCCGAATTTGAGGTAGTGCAATCCTCGAACTATCTCAGGTCAACTGAAGCAGCGGATAACTGCATGAAACCAAAAATACGCGCATGATTGCTTAAAACCAACTAAGACTGCTTTAGTCTGTCAAGACTTTTCAAATTTTTTTTTTTTCATAAATTAAACCATATCATCCAAGCTGCTGGTGTACAAGACAGTGGTCATACCAGTACTTACTCGTACATAAGATCCGAGACTTGAGTTTTTAGCCGCATTCAAGAGAAAAGTCTTAAAGTTTTACGGATAATTGTTAGCTCGGTAGGTTCCGGTGAGCAGGACACCTACCACGCTTGAGCAAAGAGAAAAAGTCCTCGAAAAGTCCATTGCGATGAAATTGTTGTTATTGTTGACGCACTTATTGCAACTTATTCATGTGTAAGTCCCATACACGGATAAAGGTTGGCGGTCCGTGGTTAGTCCGCAGACTCTTGGTCAACATTTCTTGCTGCTATTCCTTATCTGTGCAATGAACTTATCCATGGGCTGATGGGCTGATGTACATGAGCGTTTGGAATGTGTGTCAGCGTATGCATGGTGTGAATATGCTGACGTATAACATAGCCGCGTATGGTCTTCTAATATAAATTTGAAGAAATTCACAAAGGATGTTATAAATAGATAGATTTCTCTGAAGCGCTAGACAGAGATTTTCTTGCTGTATAGAATGCATTTAGATCCTATGCTGTTTGGTACTCTAAGGAAGGTTGGGTGAAAGCATAGAAGGCGCTGTTTGTAACTGGCTTATGCTATGACGAATCTAATCCCTAATCAAACTTACTTCTGTGTGCATTGTCCTTATGCTCAGTTATGTCAGCAAGTCTTTATTTCAGAGTCATCGTCAAATTAATTTTCTGTAATATTCTATCTATGAGATGTCGTCCGCCGATGATGCCTTTTAGCGGGTTTTTCTTTTTGTTGCAATATTTCGCTGGTACTCCGGTGTCTACTTAGTACTACATGCTTTCTTAGCTTCTGGTTTCACAGCATCGTGATACTGCCAAGAACTTTAGTCGTCATCCAGGTATATGTATTTAGAAAATTTATCTATACTGGATGTAGTCGAAAGTAGCAGATCTTTCATTGCTTACTCCCTTCTGAACTAACGCACTGAGAATGTACTCACCTTGATGTAGCGCCGACCAATATTTGTTGTACTATGACATATCGCTAAAACTCCTCTAAAGTTCGTCTTACCGTTTTTCTTGGAGATCCTCTGGTAGTTTTCCCTCGCTGCTTGTGATATTATGATAGCTTTATCTTTTCTCCTCTTTTTCCCTCCTGTAGTACTTTCTTATTGTCACTGCTGACTGGTCTGCCGATGATATGAACCAGGTATGCACCACTGCTAAAAGAGCGTGTTGCGCTCCGATGATATGCTGTGGTGTCCTTACCTGGTAGGTAGTCAGCGTTTCCTCTTTAAACTCGGCTAATACGACTTCCGCGGGAGGCCAGGACCGGACCCCATTTGTAGAGCCAAATATGATGATGAATACGACATCCGGGTACTTCGTTGCAAACTGCCACCTTCTCAGATAAATACCATCTAATGAAATTTTATTTATGAAAAGGCTTTCCTAAGATAAAGGACTCTGCCAACGTAAGGACCTGTTATCCAGATTTTATCATCAAAGGTGGTAAGTACAACAGAATTATTATGTTCTGGACGTCGTCCAAGTGTATGGCTCGCATTATGCATTTGCATTGACGCATTGACGCATTTCCAAATATAAATTAAAAACTTCCACTGTTCAACGGTACAAGCATCTTAAGAATAATACTTCTATCTGGTGAAGATCTTTACATTATTAAAAATTTGTTGTTCCGTTAAATAAAATGTAAGATTGCATTCCATTGTAAGTACTCCTCTTTGCGCTAATTGTACCTACTACCACTGTATTCGCCAGCAACAAATAGGGATTTCCAGTTGGTCAATTTTTTTCCCTTTTTTTCAATTTTATGTCGTTATTTTCAAAATTAGTTTAGGTTTTTTAATTAAGCCGTCGTTTGCTTCCCATTTTCAACACAAACTTCTTTAATTTGTCTGCGGTCATTGCTTGGCAATCAATTGGTGTGCGACTTGGCTCTGCGACGACCTTAAGCGCACAACGTTCAAATGTTGACACTTTTTTGTATTTACATATTTGGTATAAAATAAATTCCAAACACGTAGCCGAAAGTGATTCCATAAATTTCGTTATTTACGTTGGCCGTTGGCTATAAAAGTTGCTGCACAATTTGACCAAAAGCATATTCAGTTCACAGAGCTCTTCCAGTGTACTCGTGGTTCAGTAGTCAAAAAACCTAAAACCTCAAACAAAAATGGCGAAATTCGTAAGTTATACATAGTTTGTTCAGAGTAAAGGATTGATTTAAATTTTATTTTTCTCAACAGATCATTGTTATCTGCGCGTTGATTGCCTGCGCTGCTGCCAAGCCAGGAGTTGTTGCACCACTGGCGTATTCAGCACCAGTGGCTGCAGCTCCATTGGCGTACTCAGCTCCATTGGCTGCTGCTCCATTGGCGTATTCAGCTCCATTGGCGTACTCAGCTCCATTGGCTGCGGCTCCTTTGGCGTATTCAGCGCCTTTGGCTTACCCCGCACCGCTGGCTTACAACGCTCATTTGGATGCTGCCAGTGCAAGCAGCCGCATTGATATCAACAACAGGTACAACGCTGCCCTAATCGCCACTCCATTTGCCGCTGCTCCAGCTAAAATAATCGCCCCAGCTGCGTACAATGCGCCTTTGGCATACCCTGCTCCAATTGCCCCAATCGCTGCCGCTCCATTGAAGTACACCGCTGCTGCTGCTGCTCCACTTTTCCTATAAGCCTCAAAATCTGTGATAAAAACTGATGATTGATAGGACTACTGTGTAACTAATTTTTCAATCGATTAAAATAATTAGAATAATTTGCAAATTCATTTTTTTTAATTGGTTTTTAAGATTGTGAGGTTAAAGTTTATAAAATTCCTTTGCCTATATTATGTAGGCGGAACTTTCAGATATAGTCTTTGTCACGTTGAAGATGAAGGTTTCTTACACACTACAGAGCCATAAATGGACGCGTTTTGCTGTTCATTTTATCGAGTAGTTAATATTTTCGTTGTTCATATTATCGCAAGTCTACTGTTTGCTTATAATTGGATTTTTAACTTCATTTTAATTTCATTTTACATCGAATCTTTTTATTTGATACTCCTCAATAATATCTGTAAGACTTGTTCTTTTCTCAGAAGTTCAGAAGTCATTCAGAATTAATAGGAATTTAGTTTTAGTTGTATCCAGCCAAAACATAGCACGATCGTTATCGTTCATGGCCTCAGTTTATTACGTGAATGCTATGAATGTTTTTGGAACACGTGTAAACAAACCAGTTTCCAAGTTTGAAGAACTGTCTTGTTATCAATATTGCTCCTAAGTAATGTTTCCGTGTTTTTTTTTAATTCTCTATATTACATTGCGTGCCCGTGGCTGGCTGGTTGGCTGGCACACCAAATCTTTTTATCAAATTTTAACCTACTCCCTAAATCCCGCACACTCCTATTGCACACATGTGTATCACCGATGACAACACTTTCTATTAAAATTTTCGGCGCTTTCGGGCCTCGGGGTTTAGAAACATTTTAATTTTTATGGGCTGATTTTTTTTAATTTAATCGATTTGTCAAACTGACATGGACCCTTATAGTTAATAACGAAATTTCAGGTTAAATACAGTTGAACTAGCTTTCTGTTTTTCTAACGAATTTTCCGGATCGCGGAGTAATTGCAAACGATTTAAGTAACGCATTCGACCAACTATCGCACGGAATCGTCGTTTTCAAACTGTTGGCTTTCAATCTGGGTTTATTTATTGGCATTCATCTTAATTGGAAGAAAAACAATATAAAGTTCTCTTCGATCCTTTGTATCTGATCCCATCACTGCCGCTTCTGGTGTCCCTCAATGTGGCCAACTTGATCCTTAGATATTCGTCTTGTTAATTAAAGATGTCGACTACATCATCGAAGAATCTCACCTTTCTATATATGCTTAGGTCACGAAAATTAAGTGTCATATACCAAGTCCCCTGACTTGATGCCTAAACATTTTTCTGAAACTTAATGTCAGTTAATATCAAGCAATCAAATATTCCCGAAAACTTATTCTACCATCCCCAGGACCGCTATTTCATTTATACGGAGCCTGTCCCTGCATTAGCTTCAATGATCGAACTGGTTGTTACATGTGACAGAGAACTTAATTTTTATTTCCATATTGATTACATCACCAACAGAGCCAATTCTACGCTGGGCTTGGTGAAACGTTGGTCCAAAAATTCTCGAAACGAAAATATTTTTTCTGTAAAAATAGGTGCTCCTTACTTTTATAATATTCTCATTTACAAACTGGCATAATCGCAGTCCATTTCCACTTGTTTGTTCGTGTAGTGAGTATTTCCCAGCTTAATTCTGTATGTGTCGTTATCTTCCAATGTTTGCGTTAAAGTCTCCTAGCACGATAAGGGTATCGTAGTCTTTTATTTGGTCACATGCTGTGATGATATCAATGATGTATTCGAATATTATCCTGAGTGTACATATCCTGCTATTTATTGGTTTGAATCATAGAACACACTTTTTTATGCGCTTGCTTATGATAAAGCCGATTCTTGTTTCTTTTCTGCTGTAGGAAAGCGTAAATTTTGGTTTGTTTATCTATCCTTTACCCTTCCATCTGATCTCTTGCAGTGCTTTCAGTTCTGTCTTGTACCTTTCCATTCCGTTTGCTATTTCTTGCATTTTACCAACCTGTAGCATTGTTCTTACGTTCCATGTTCTAAATTTCCAATCGTTGTTCCTTGTACCATTCCGAGTTCGTCTTCAGTTGTATCTATTCAGTATCCTAGGCAATCTTGCAGATTCTGTAATGAGATTAGTTTTCCAATGTTCGGTTGTTAGCCACAAACTTGCAGGTCCAACTAATTTTCCCCATGGACAGGGTGAGCTGGATATACCTCCAGATACAAGGTTTAAGTTGTACTGAGTTGCCTCAAACACTCCTCCTTTACCCGGGCTAGGGACCGACATGCTACTTTCGTAGCCGGGCATTTAGTATTGAACGATTCACTTTTTGGTGTATAAAACGGTCAATAGATAAGTAAGTAAATTCCATAAAGAATAGGAACTTTTTTGAAATGTCTACCTTCTTTTGAAAATTTTGAAATGATTCTAATTTGTCTCTCTCTCTCTACCTTTCTCTTACTATTTTTCTATTCACTTTTGTAAGGTATTGCAGTAGATCTGTGTACTTATCCCGCCAACTTGTGGCCCTCTTCGAGGCTTGCGAACATTCAATCAAAATTTCAAAGTACCTACCCACGCACACTAATCAACTAAGGAGGCATCATCTGTGGAAAATACTTGCCCACTATAAGAAAATTTATATTTAAAATAAAAACAACAACAACAACCAAAAGCTGCCGTAAACTTTTCGCTCGAACGTGTTTTTAAGAAAATCCCTGATTACCAACGCAAAAGCATTCAATTCGTTTCCCTTAAATGGAAAAGACAAAAAAAAGTCTGTTCCTTAACAGCATCATGCAACAGCCGACAAGCGGGACATCACACTGACACCACTTGTATTATGTACGAGTATGTCCGTATATATGCGGTGGAAAGAATCGAGTGGAAGCGACGCGACGCGGCTTAGCGCATAAATGGGATTAGAATTTGCGCTCCATGAATTTGGCGTAGCGCTCCAAGGATAAGAGGAATTTCTTAAAAGGTTTTTAACAATATCGGGTACATTTGGCGGCTAGCACTCAAGTAGGGTACTGGGCTTGCGTTCATAAAACGTGAATAGCTATTAAAAGACGGCTGCAAGGAAGGTATCAACAAGATCTATACAAAGAAAAAAAGAAAGAAAGATAGAGAGGATGTAATTGTGCAAATTTTCGCACAACAACAACAAAAAAAAGAAAATTCGCGATGAATATTAAAACTCTTGACATCCAGTACAAAGCAAGCGAAGGCACTTTCGCCATTGTTCGACTAATTGCATTTTAATGTCCTTATCATCCTTTGCCACACCTGATCTGGAGTTTTTTTTTTACTGACTCCATTCACATTAACAATGTGGCTCCAGTTCCCTGATATTTGTTGAAGAGATTGCGTGGAATTTACGCTGTTTTATAGCCCGGACTTTAACTTCGCAATAACCTTTCTATGAATTTTTTGTTGCTGTACAGATAACGCTTCTTACTCCCAGTTAAAATAAAAAACCGAAGTATTTCTTAGAAGGAAAATTAAGGAACCGCAAAAACAGGTATTCTCGACCTTTTAATTTTTCGTTGGAATCGTTGGGCATATCATAACTCAAGAACGAAAGCCGATTTCAATTTATTTACACAGCCACACGCGTCACAATTGTTTTAAAACTAGTCCCATTCGATTCTGACTTAGAAGCCGAGATATACGAGTTCCTACTAAAAACTTTCCACTACTATAGAGACACAAGCTAATGTATACTGCTATGCGAGTGACTACACACACCCATGTATGTATATTTAGTTCAGTCTAAGGACTACAGGACCAACTATAATAGACTTGAGTTTGATTAATTTAGCTGATGTGAACGACTCATTACGTGCAATTCGTATGCTGTGACCATAATGTGATTTTGGTCGGTTTCGTCAAATGTTCGTTAGCTTACGTTGGATCAAGCAATGTCTCAGTGAAGTAAGACATTCGGGCAAACGTTTAGGCTTAAAACAATCGATAGCGATGCGTAGTTTGGTTATTTTCATAGTAAGTTTTCATAGGGGTAGTAACCCTTATGAATGAAAAACGTACGCCATTGCAAGCCGAGCGGTAAGCGATTGTTTTAAACAAGTCCCATCCAATTTTGACTGGTAGAAGGCGAGATATATGACACGACAAACAAACGTACAAACGTATAAAAGTACACGCGTTCGCTGATAATTTTTCAGGTCCTCTGAATATAAGCTTCGCCCTTCGGGATCGCAGTAAATGCTGAAAAATAAAAACACATGCGAAGCACTGAACCCGAACAACAAAACAAGACCAATCGTAAATCAAGCAGCAACAGAACACAGTCATCATAGTATGACACTATATTGGAAAAAAATTGTATGGGAGTCCTCCGATCCGATCACCCAAAAATTTTATTAGAAAGTATTGTCACCAGAAACACGAATGTGTGCAAAGTTTCAATAAAATCGGGCTTTAGAAAATGGAATTAAAAATTGATCACAAGACCAGCCAGCCACGGGCACGCGAAGTTAATATAGAGAATTTAAAAAGTATATCAGTTGTCTAGGGCGCTTGTTATCACCGACGATTTGACACTTCCTTCAAGTCTGTACATCAGTTATGACATGTACCTGCCATATAAACGGAGTCCAAAAAATTTACCTTTTTCGATATAACACCTCAATGGAACTTCTGATGTTAAAAATGTTTGTAAGTTTTTTAGTGAGCTAGTTACGGCCGACGATTTTACACTTCTTTGAGGTCTGAACGTCACACAAACTGACCCCAAAAACGTACATTTTTTGATCTTATTTCCTACCGGAAACTCTGATTAAAAAAGTATATCAGTGTCCTTGCTATCGCCGACGTACATTAATGATGTCATGTACCTGCCATACAAACATACCTCAAAAAATTAACTTTTTTGCTCTGGTTCTTTACAGGAACTTTTGATATAAGTTGTATAGTACACTTGTTATCGCCGTTTATTTAACACTTCTTTGAAGTCTGTACACCAATGATGTCATGTACAAACAGACCAAAAAATTTCCTTTTTACTCTAACAACTTAAGGGACCTCCGATATTAAAAATGTTTATAAGTTCACTAGTGCGCTTGTTACCGCCGACGATTTTGCACTTCTTTTATATAAGGTTTATAAATCAACGATGTGTTGTACCTCCCATACCAACTGATCCCAAAAATTAAATTTTTTGCTCCAACTCCGTACAGGTGCCTCTGAAGTTACATTTCTATAAGTTTTATAGTCCGCTTGTTACCGCCAACAATTTGGCACTTCTTTGAGGTCTGTACGTAAATGATGTCTGGTTCCCCCCATATAAAATGGCCAAAAAATTCACCTTTTCTCTTTTTTCTTTTTGTAAAAACTTTTATTTAACTTGACTATTAGACCCCTGTTTGTCTGTTTATTTCGACTTCTTTGAGGTCCTTTAGTTTTCTTTTGATATTGAACCGAATATGCAATAATAAATATATAATTTATTTTTTGTAATCGAGTACTCGTATATTTAATTACCAGTCTTGGAGCGAAATACAATTTGATAATCGCCTGATTATTATAGGATTCAAAAGTTGTACAGTTCTCCTGCTTCACCACAGGGTAGAGTATGGATAATATCCATAAGTATGGCTGTACTTGTAAATGTAGGGGTACGTAGGGTATGTTGGTATATATCCAGCATATCCAGGCACTGGTACCGGCAGCGGAGCAATTCCGGGCACATAAAGTCGATTATAATTCCTAGCAATAACCTGACTACTGTGAGCGGTGACAACTCCAGCTCCAAGTACCGGAGCTGGAGGGATTACTCCAGCTGACACGCAACCAACGATAGCAATAAAAATGGTGGCAAGAGTCTGCGTATGAGATAAAGAGAGAGAATGATAAGTTTCCAACGATCATCGTCGAACGTTATGCTTACATATCTAAATGAAGTATCCATGGTATTTCGGGTTGGTCTTCTGAATTAACTGCTGCCTCTTAGTAGCTCGCTGCTTAACTCCACTACGAGAACTGATCCATTTAGTGGCTGACGTTGAACTTTTTATACCCAGCTACAAAGATAATAAAGAAAAAAGTGCAATTCCTTATTTGCCTGAGCTTAGTTATACAAATGCAGTCACGTCCTACCGGAAAACGTTATTCAAATCAACAAATTAAATAAAACGCTCAAAATGAAGCGTTTAATAATTTTCAGCTATCGATAAATATTCATAACTATTGACCGCGGACTGTGCATTTGCAGTTGCAATCGATTTGCATTTCATATGCAACAAATGGCCACAAATCCTTAATGAGAACGCTCTCACTTTTTTAGCTGGATCGTGTTGGCTGATGGCGCGTGTCCGCAGTCTAATTACGAAGTGTTGCTTAGCAAATTATGCAATAAAAACTAAGCATTAGATGTTCCGATAAAAATGCGATTGCATAACACTGTTGGAGTGGAAGAAACTACACTCTGGACGTGTCCTGAATTAAGGTTCTTCTGTGATCCGTATATGCAAGCAGTACTGACTTGCGAATTGCCTTATACACCAGCAGCAGCTTAAATTTATAGCCATATTACTGAATTTCAAAGATTAGTTTAGTAGGCTTTGTAGGATTTAATCAGCCGGGCTTGTATTTCTGGTTCCATTTTGTCATTGGTATCTAAAATTGACCCGGGATTGTTAAAGGATTACATTTAATGAACTCGTTGTCCATTACCCTTATTCCTCCTATAAAAACAGGAAAACATCATTATAGAGACAGTCAAAAGCCTAGGAACTATTAACTGATTTACGACGACGACCACCGCAACACCAAGTTCTCCTGGTCGTCGTTAGCTTCCTGGTCAGCAAGAGAACAATGAAAACCACCGTTATTAGCTTTAAAGAAATGAAAGAACGGTTATGCCAGATCCTCAGAAGATCCTCAAGATGATACGTAGGCATTTGTTTACGAAAGATTGCAGCTTGCGCGTGGTAGTGGTATCCACCTTCCAAGTAATGCACCCATATATACCTTTCGTATGTAGCTTTGATAATAGTTATAAGCTATTCTGGGATACCCCTCCTGCGCAGGGCCATCCCGATAGCATCTCGATTTAAGCTGTCAAAAGCCTTCTTGAAGTCGATGAACCGAAGATGTAGCGGAGATCTGTACTCGACGCATTGTTCTATTATGATCCGCAAGGTGTTATGTGATCGATGCAAGAGGATCCAAAGCGAAAGACTGCCTCTTCCACGTCGAAAGTTGAATCTAAATGCTCCTTAACGCGTTCTAATATGAGTCTAGCTATTTTCTTGGCTACGGCCGGTAAAACGCATATACATCTCCGGTTTCCCCAGTCCATCAGATTTCCCTTTTTAAATTCTCTATATTGCACGTGGCTGGCTGGCTGGCTGGCTGGCTGGTCAGATTTTCTGATCAATTTTTAGCCCACTTCCCATGGCCCGATTTTATTGAAATTTTGCACACATGTGTATTTCCGGTGACATTGTGTATTCCCTCGGACCTCGGGTTCGGGGGGCTCCCATACAAATATTTTACAAAATTTACCCGATGGAAAACACTTTTTGTAAAAATTTGGAGCAATCGGCCCCTTGGGGACCCCAATATACAATTTTTAAATATCGCTATATCGCATCAGATCACGGCAAAGTCTGAGCTCTGTGCTTTGTGAGCAGCGCTGTTCGCTTCCGCTGCGTAATTTGGTGGACGATTTTGCCACAAGACGAGCACGCAGTGTGTGTGTGTGTATCTCCGATTATAGAATTTACAAGAAAAAATTTAATTTTTATGGGTTGTTTTTTTTAAAAGCTTGAGATCATCCCTCTTTTCCACTCTTGGGGAAGTTGATCCTTTTCCCACGCTCTCCGTATGAGTGGGTGTAGAAGATCAGCCGATGTGCTTGGCGCCGCTTGGAATATTTCGGCAGGGATGCCGTCAATATTTTTCTTTAGAGACTTGATTGCTGCTGTTATTTCGGTTTTACTGGGAAGTCCAGTGCGAATTCGGGAATTTATCTCTTCTGAAGATTCATTAGCACTCGAGATCACATCACCATCGTGGTTAAGGACTGTAGCAAAATGTTCTCTCCAACTTGTGAGCTGCTCCTCATCCGACATCAGAAGGTCACCATCTAAATTCTTCTTTGGAGTTCCGACCACCATTGAGCTCCTTGGTGATGTTATAGACAGTGCTACTGTCACCCCTTCTTGGTGCTTCTTCGGCCAATGAGTGAACTTTCGTTTGTCCCGTCTTACACTATGCTGCACTTACTTCTTTTTAACGCTCTACTACTACTGAGGGCGCTGCTATTCGAGCTCATCGATCCGTCTCCATGTGTCTGCCGATAACCATGTGCGGTGTTTTTTCTGCCTTTTACCGACGTAGGTGAGTGTCCTAGATACAAAAACCTTTTTAACAGCATTCCAGTGGTCGTCCACGTTCTCCTGCCGTATGCTGTTGATTATTACTGCTTCTAAGGCAAGATGGTCTCTGTATTGTTGACGCACTTCGGTTTCCCTAAACCTATCAGTATTGAACCTGGTAATGTTGAGCAAGTTTGAGCGGTTGCTGTTGACGGATGCAGTGCGAAGGCGTATAAAAGCTAACATAACATGGTGATCTCGCTCTTGACCGATATCGGTTCTATGTCTGTTACGTACGTCAATTTATGAAGCGGCGGCTGATCGCAATGTGATCAATCTGGTTCGATTTTCGCTGCATGTTAAGACCCAACTGATTTTGTGGTACGTGTTATCCTTAAACAACGTACCTCCAATGACTAGACGATTGGTATTACTGGAACTTCAGTACATTAGAAATATATATCTTGATTAAGAGTGGCTCCGATACTGTGCTCCTCGACAGATAGTTAGCGAAATTAATTTTTATCTGTAGTATATTCTCTATCAGTTACCTCAAATTTCCTTTCGAAGGCTTGGTGTGGAAGGCTCTTTCGATATCCATTAGACAAGCGACAGTGTTCCAATTATCAATCAAATGCCGATTGACATCCGAAATCAATTTGGCAACCGCGTAAATTGTCTAGTGGTTTCTCTTGAATCCAAACTGGTTCCGCGGAAAAATCTCATTTTGTTCGCACGCGTTCAAAATGGCCTTACTAACAACCACTTCGAAAACTTTCCCAATATTTGGCACGAGACTGATTGGCCGGTAATTTTTCGGATCAGAAGGGTCTTTATTTTTTAAATTCCCTATATTAAATTCGCGTGCCCGTGGCTAACTGGCTGGCTAGCTGGCTGGCTGGTTGGTAGAATTTTATGATAAATTTTTAACTCACTTTATTCAAACTTTGCACACAAGTTTATTTCCCATGACAACACATTCTATTAAAATTTGGTGACCCTCGGGGTCGGGGGGCTCCCATACAAATTTTTTACAAAATTTACCCGATTTTCCTCAAACTTTATTCGCATGTAAAAATTTGGTAGTGATCGGGCCCCGGGGTTGGAGGGCCCCATAAGAATTTTATAAAAAAAAATTCCCGATTTTCTTCAAATTACGAGTACGGTAATCCAACGAGCACGAAATTGCTTAGCGAGTAATGTACACTATTTTTCACACGACCAAACAATTTTTCTGCTAAACTGCTCATGCGCTATGCAAAACTACTGTGGGAATGTGTGTCCGCTGAGAATGCAGTAAATAACAAAAGAAATTTCTTTGTTAACACACGCGTAGGAAACAGTCACTTTCGTTTATGGTGTGAAAATGTCTTAACCTGTCGAGGGCTTGTTGTTCAATTTTCTGAAAATATCTGTCAGTTCTGCGTGGTAAAGTAGTTGTTTGTATGTCCTTCAGCTAGTTCGTTAAATTTAAATTCGTCAGAAAAGCTCTCAAGAGTTTCCAAGTAATTGGTCGAATTGCGAAATCTTCGCAATACCTCGCTCACCATCTTAGCAGAGTTACTAGACAATCTTTCTATCTGATGAACCGTTTCAAAGTATGGACTAAGTTTTTCCATACTCTCGCCAATGTGGGCGCCATGGCTCAGTGGAAATGCGCATGGCTACTAAGCAGGAGGTTCGTGGTTCGAATCCCAGTAACACCAAAAATATTTTTCACGGTGTCCCACCTCTCGTGAATGCCTCTGACAAACGTTCCGAGAGTAATGTCACAGAAAGCTTCTCAATTCTCCGTTCGGATCCGGCCTTAACTTGTAGGTCCCTTCCATTTGTGTCCAAAAATATACATTGCACAACACAAATGGTCACGAGAAGCTCGGCTTTAAACCGAAACGGTGTATCGCGCCGAATATTATTATACTCTCGCGAATAATAAATTGGTTGTTGAAAATTTCGTGTAGTTCTTATATGAATCCTAGCTTGCGAAATGAGGCACCCTGAGTCAGTTGGAATTTTCAATTCGGGAACCGCAAAAATGTTACTGGGTTTTAAAGTTCAGTATTTTAAGTAAATATGTTTCGCGAATCTGATTCTCTATTGTTTTCAGCGCGTTTCCGCCAATAGCTATTGATGTTAAATGGGTTGTTGGCTGTTATTTGTTTTTTAGACACCACTTTAATAAGTAAGTCCTCTTTAACTTAGAGGACTTAACTGTTAGAAAGACCCAAGGACACTGCAATGCGATTTTAAAATTTCGTCCGAATATGTCAGGTAACTTTGGATCTGGATGTTGCACGATAAATCTAATTTAGTCAGAAACTTTTAAGGAGAAGTGTGTAAAATTGGAAATATAAGATCCGGCTAAGACAAAGGATTCCAGCACAGTTACTTCCTGCAGTTTTCGGCGATGGCAGATAACAGTGAATTGTGATAATTTATCGCTCTGACTATTCCTTTTGACAATCTGAAACTATATAGTTCTTCTGTGAGCAAGGCAGTCAGAGTATAAATGTGTGCTACCAAGGCAGAAGTTTCATGTTATATATAAATTTTAGGCGTTTGATTTTTTTTTTGTTAAAGAAGAAAACTTTTCCTTTTCCACTCAGTCTTTGCACTCCTTTGTCTCATTGCAGTATTGTTCTCGTCGTTGGCGGGAAGAGAATATACGGAGATACATTTTGTAGTCGACCCATTTGCTGGAAGAATATTTTTATTAAATTTATGCCAAATCCAAAATCATAAATCAGAGTGAAGTTATCCTAATGCGGTAGTATCCTTCCTGTTCTGCAGCTATCCATCGTGAGCTAAAGTTTATAATAGAAACCACTGTCTGAGCGGGCAGCCAATTTTTTTTTTTTTTTGTAATTTGATAATGTTGCTCTAATGTTTTGTGGTGGGTGACCTTCTTTTCCCGTTTAAAGTTGAACTGTGATGCTTTGCGAAAAAAACCAACGAAACGAATGACCCAATTGCGGCCGAGAATTTATGACGTGTCAAATGCTCTCAAAATAATTACATTTTATGTAAGGACTCCTGCCAAGTTACTTAAGTTTTTCAGTCTGCACTGGTATTTTCCCCAAGCCTTAAGTTACGATTAACATTTATAATTTGGGAATTTATATTAAATAATAAATTTGCAGCACGATCGGGCACGTTTGTCTTTGAATTATTTGTACTTGATACTTTCGATAAGATGTGTGTTTTCCAATTCGTTAATAAGTCGTTTTTCTTTTAAATGACCCTAGCCCATGTGGCTGATATTGTGACCTATTAAGATCTATTGTGTCATAGACGTACTACATCCCTAATGCAGGATAGTATGTCCTTAGTGACAGAGTTTCTCAAATCCAC
The DNA here is from genome assembly GCA_947095585.1 of Nephrocerus scutellatus. NCBI lineage: Eukaryota > Metazoa > Arthropoda > Insecta > Diptera > Pipunculidae > Nephrocerus > Nephrocerus scutellatus. The sequence goes on along the minus strand of OX352765.1, from coordinate 28,198,831 downwards.
AGCCGAAAATATTTCCTTATGGAAAATGCGTCCATAACCATAACCAAAGAAATGCTGGGCATTCACAGGGAATGTGCTTGGATGATTCATCATTTTCCGAAAAGAACCTACGTTCTGTGCCTGAACCTAGATTCATTTTGCTTAACTGACACTGCAAGCGACAGTGACCTGTGAGAAAGATCATCAGCTTTCTAATGCTATCCTTGTCTAGATTAATGATTTCCTTGTAGGAAAATGGTCTGATTAATCGTTTGGATTCTCTTAACCCTGGGAGACTTTCCCAATCGGCCAGACGAAGCCAAGTTGACACCACAATCGAGTTCAGCTCCGCAGATTGAGAGCCAGCTCTGCAGATTGCAGATTTGTTGCCTGCAATTTCTTAACGAACAGGGACCCATCCGAGTTTCACCCTGTTATGACTGGCAAGTGATTGCAGTGCATCGTAGCAGCATTTAACTGATAGAGAGTCCATTAAGTTGGACGACAGCGTCTTAAGTGCTGTCTGGCTATCTGAAAAGATTTATTTTCTCGCGTCCTTAATGCCTTTTCGAAGGTTAATCCTAGCGTATATCTCAATGGCATAAAGTTCCGCCTGGAATACCTCCATTCCCATTTGTATCGAGACCTTGATGTTGGGTCCAGTTCCAACTCAAGATTCCATCTTCGATCCATCTGTACATTAGACCAGATCTCTAGCTTCCAGTGCCGGAACACCATTAGACCAGTCTGCACAGTCCAATATTGCTACCTCAAATAACCTGTCGAAACAGTATTCTTTACCCATAATGTCGGGGATAGTGCAGAACATGTCTATTTCAGGAATTGAATCAAGCATTTTTAGGTGTCCCACATGGTCACCTGGGTTGTATGTTTTTTAGCTGCTGCGCATTTAGCAGCAGTCACACTAATGAAGATTTGCAGGGGTGAAAGCGCTACGAAAGCTTCTAATGCTGTTGTAGGGCAGGTAGGCATGGCACCTGTGATACCGAGACAGGCAATTCTAATGCTTAGTTGCCGTTGTCCGTTCAATAACTTTCGGCCACCAAACGATGGCGGCGTATGCAATAATGGGTCTCACCATCATTGTATACATGCAGATTCCAGAGTATCATTTTATAATTTAGACCCCAAGTTCTGCCGTAGAGGCGTCTACTGGACCACACGGCTTAAGTGGCTCGTCCGATCACGGACTTGATGTGAGCATTCCAGCTAAGTCGTTTATAAGGATAACTCCATAGTGAGTGAGAGCGAACCTATACCTTTAAAACCTAAAGGAACACCGCTGTAATGATAGGAAGTGAGAAACACATAATTTAATTGGTATACTGCTTCATCTAGGTCCCCTGTGGACTCTATCGATGTGACAAGCGTATTCAATTTAGAGAGGAGAAGTCCCGAAAAAGATTCCAGTCGTGGACTGCCTCTGTCTAGAAGAGGCATGTACCAGTTTGCCGCGAATGTCAAATCTGATGTGTTGATGGTCCGACAGCGAGGCTTCGTCAGACACATGACAGTATTCAACAAAGTTGATGACGAATTGACGGGCGAGTGTGCGGTCAAGAACCTCTTCGCGAATCGCATTTATGAAGGTAGGCTCGGAGACATTACATTACATTACTAATAAGATATTCTGAATGACACTCACCCTTTCTATTGATGCCACTGCTGCCCCAGACCTCATGATGTGCATTGGCATCGCATCCTATGAGATACTGGAGGCTTCTTTCCATCACAAGTAGCATCTAGCAGCACAACTTTTAACTATTAAGAATAGTAAATCTCACGACTTGATAACAATCTTTTTCAATTTATGTCTAATGTAAAGTTTATCGCCTACATTTGTGAAAAACTATAAGTTGCATTCCTTTTATCATCTAAATGCAACGACTTTGTAAGACTAGGGAGGGATTGAACAAATATAGCAATTATTGGAGCCTACAGGTTACAGACAGCTTTTGGATTCGGTGGAAGGAGCTTTAAAAGAATTATTATGGTTTTAGATTAAACAACTTTGTATTTATCTAGTACGCAAACCAATTTGAAAACACATTTAGTTGTGTAAATAATAACTTTAGAGAAATGACTAATCACAGTTTGAAAGATGCTGGAAATAACATGGTTGATATACAAACTAAAAAATCAACAACGATTTCCAACTAAGGTAAGGCAGTGCATTTTTTCATTCAATGAAAATTGATAGATGTTACGATATAAACAGAAAAGGGATTTTTTTACTCAATATTTTTTTTTAATTTGTCTCGCTGCTTAAATTTAATTGTATTAAGTGATGATAAAATTAGAAGACTATTATTGATCCGTTTATTAAGAATTTAAAGGAGTGCAATCAATTAACTATCTCTGGTCAATAGCAGTGGTCGAAAACAGCATAGAACCAGAAATATCGTGCTCATTCAGATGATTAAGTAAGACAATGGTCATACTAGTCCAGTAAATATTTATATACGAATCCGATACATGGATGCTTGGCACTCTGAATATAAGGCGCATTAAAGCGGAAAGTCTTGCTAATGAATGTTGGCCTCATATGTGAGAAGAGCGGCTCCATAGATTCTAGGTATTTTAAAAAAAAAATCTATGACCGCTACCTTTATTCTGACGTAGTGCGGTGAATCGAGCTCGATAGGCTCTGGTGGGCAGGCAGGACATGTAACTCTCGCATTAGCAAAGGGTATCCTGCTTCAAAATCCTGTATGATCTACGTTGTAAGGCATAGAACAGCGAGGTGAAACATTGTGCCACCATCTCGTATCTGGTATTTGCTCGCCCCAGGTGACCCACAGTTTAAGAATGCCAAACTGGATGATGGCTTTGAGATTTTTTGCGGGAGGTCAGGAATGTCCCGGTGATATAGCCGAATATGATGGCTAAACGGCTTCGTTAACAAGCGAAAATCCTGGATTTTGGCAAGTAACCAACTCGAAGCCATTCCATTCCTTCTATGTTTATGCTAGATGGGTCATTGGCACTTACTTCTTTTTCATATCAAATTCATTGGAGATCAATCACTACCGGACCATGTTGACTGACTGTTGGTAACAATTGAAGGAGGTTGACTTGGAGTACATTGGTTTCAACAAGCCCACCCCACATGCCTCATGGCTGTGCAAAAAACTAAATTATTGAAGTCGAAGTGCGGTAACCGTGTTATTAGCAGGAACCGACCTTATTCATGTGATTTGGCACTTGTGGTCATTCTTCGTTGGGACTAGGTATATTAAGTCTACGCTCCTTAACACCAACAAGTTCTATATTTAAATCGACCTTAGGATCAACATTGTACGCGAATAGCCGGCACCTTGCCCGATTTATGCGAAAGAATCATAATAAATTGTATTTAGCGCATTTACTCGCGTAGGACATTTGAATGATGCTTGATGGTGAATCCCATAATTAGTGGCATTGATACTTTAACCCGAAATAATTTTATTTTTGACAATTCACTTAATTCAATTTAATTGTAAAATCATGACGATTGTCTCAATCCCGAAACTGATGAAGTGATTATTTGTTGGCGGCCAGGACCGAAAATCGGTTGGAGAACCAGCTTTCGATTTTTTTTGTTCGCTAACAGTAACGGTTACCACCTCAAAATTACAATCTAATAGACAAATTTATTTTAACGACCGACTGTTGAGCATTGGTCCCCTTGAGGATAACTTTTTTTTTTAATTCGCGCACGCTTCAAGGGGTTCGCAACCTTAAAATGCTCGGCTATATGCTTGGCATAGCGTGGGCGTTAAGGAAAAGGAGGAGAAAAGAGGAGATGTATATGAGCTTGTGTTTTGAATGCCTGTGGATCATAGTGATGTGGGAAGACAGAGCTTGGCAGAGCATTCCACATACGTGTTGTACGGCTGAAGAACGAATCCCTGAATTTAACTGTACGGCCGAAGATGGCTTGAGGGTAAACTGATGAGCATTTAGAGCGTCATGAGTATTGCGGTTGAACTCAAGGAGAGGTGGCATGTAGCTGGCTATTTCTCTTGAGCACCGCTGGTAGAAGAAGCGATAACAAGCTGGGAACGTTCCTACAGTGTTTAAGCGAATCTATTGATTTCGGTATATTTGCGTCACCGATAAGTTTTAAATTCTATCTAGCTGATGCAAAGAAGTTTTAGGCGCACCAGACCAGATATTTATTTCAATACAAAATTAAATATAAAATAACTTACCATATGCTTGAGAAAACTTTTTTACAGTCCACAGACATTTTAGTGCTGGCATTTTTAAATTCTCTATATTAACATCGCTTGCCAGTGGCTGGCTGGCTGGCGGACTGGCAAACCAAATCTTGTGATCAATTTTTAACCCGCTTTCTAAAGCCCGATTTTATTGAAACTTTGCACACAAATGTATCTCTCATGACAACACTTTCTATAAATTTGGGACCCTTCGGGCCCCCATACAAATATTTCACAAAATCCCGATTTTTTTTCAAATTTTATACACATGTGTATCTCCGATGAACAACACGTGGTCTGGGGGCACCCACACAAATTTTGTTACATAAAAGGTCCCGATTTTCTTCCAACTTTAAACATTATGTATTTCCGATTAGAGAATTTACACGAAAATGTTTTTTTTTCCTTAATAATAGCATATTTACGCCCTGTTTACCACTGTTTTACCGCTATAACCGCCAGCGGTGCTCAGGAGAAATAGCCAGTTGCATGCCACCTCTTCATGAATTCAACCGAAATACTCGTGGTGCTCTAAATACTTATCAGTTTACCCTCAAAAGCCCATCTTCGGACGTAATGTTAGTTCAGAGATTTGTTGTACAGCCGTTCAACAGGTATGTAAAATGCTTTTTGCCAAGCTCTGGTTTTGCTCATCACTACAATCCACAGGCTTTCACAGACATCGCCCCCCCCCCTTTCTCTTCCATAACCTTAACGATCACCCTGTACTGAGCCTAGTATTATAAGAGTGCCAACCTTTTTTTTTGCCCCCTTATAACGCCCCCCAGGCACAGCGTGGGCTTGGAAATATTTTGAATAGAAGGAAAGTTTTGAGGTGGGTAAAGTTGAGTTCACACCCGAGCACTAACAAACTAGAATATTGTGCTCATAAACCCACATCTAGATTACTTCATACATCAACTCAAGCGTACATTAGAATACAGCAGTATACGGCAACTGTATGTCACATGTACAGCATCGCATCATGTGTACTAGATAATGTGATGACCAATGCGATGAGAAAAATTCATGCGTTTTTTGAACGCGCCGTGAAACGAACCCGGTGTTCTCCGAGTAGGAGCCAATAGTTCTAACCACTGCACGACCGAACTGATATGATATTTATACGAGCGCAAATTATAAAAAAAATTACACTCGGTTATGAGTTAAAAAAAAGGATCGCTTCAAAATGTTGCAGTTGTTATTTGAAATTGTTTTCTTTTTATTTTATTTAATTGTATATTACTTTTAAATGTTTCCTTATTGTAATATATAATTTTTATTTTTCTTTATAAGTAATTTGTGTACAATATTATTAATTAAAGTTTTATTAACAAAAGAGAACAGCAAATTAGTTGTAGTTGCAATGAAGAATCGAAGAAGAATATCCTCCCTCACAGAAGGACAGACGACATATTTAACTAATTAAAAAGATTTTTTAAAAAATGTCCACCTGTCTTGCGGTTGCGATATAATAGTTACTTACATGTATATACGTAATAATATTGTTTTTAAAAAATGTCTTTATTTTAATTTAAACGATGCATTCATTACAGAAGCATTCTTCACTTCGCTTTTCACAAAATTTACGTTCACATTTGAGTGAGTTGCACAAATTTGAGTCCCAATTGGACTGAGGTCCCCCTCTCCTCTTCAAATGTCATAAACATTTTTTATTTTATTTTTGTAATTTGCTTTTAATTATACAGTGTAGGGGGTGTAACTCTGATTGGAGTCAAGGAAAAATGAAAGAAATTAAGTTCTTCGCTCGTTGTTAGGAGGACTTTCACATCGACACGCTAGAACGCGACCTCTTTTTTAATTCTCCTTGACTACTAGCTACGTTACACCCCTATAATAGGTTTATTACGAGGAGAAGGGACAAACTCTGACACCATAATCTCGTTCCTAAGTTCGCAAGCAAAATTTGAAAAATGTTAACCAACAATTTCACGTGTCACGTTTTTCATAATATTATTCATTTGTTTGAATTAATTTATAATTACAATTTTTATTTCTTTTCGTTTTTCTGTTTTTAATGCACAACAGAAAATTAAAATTAATTATCTGTGGGGAAAAAACTATTTACATGCACAAGGAAGTTTAAGGCAAAATTGCAAAAATTCAAAGCGAAATTATAACATTAGATGTTAATTTAATTAAATTACAAAACGAGTTTCACTTTTAATTTTTGTTAATGTTCTGTTGCTGTTGTTGTTGTCATTTTCGTTTTATTATTTATAATATTTGAATTTTCTTTTTGTTGTTACTGATTTTGTTTTTCAATTTGTTGTTTTGTTTAACTTTTCCCTTTAATAATATACGTAAATGTAACAATCTACTAAAATTAAACGTTGCTTATAGTTTTAATGGAATTATTTGTTGTGGTTTTTTTTTTGTTCTTCAAGAGTTATATACTTTTTTACTGGAAGTGTTGCCAACCATTAGTAATTTTACAACTTTTTGGTTGGGGTTTCCTTCCTTAACTTCTGACTGATCAAAAGAGAAGATATACTTTGTGTTTATTTATAATAATTACACCAAATTTATTTGTTTTTAAAAAAAAAAAAAAACAAAGAAAGTGAATTGAGTTTGTTTACAATAGTTGTTGTTGTTGTTAATTTTGCTTAATGTTTGTGATATATATCATTAAATTTTACTCTAAATGACCTTTTTATCGATTAGAGGTTTACCATTTTTTTTTTTTTGTATTTTGTTAAATAGTTATTATGTGTGTAGAGATATAGCAAAAGCACAGAGATAAAAATCAACAAAAGTCTTTTGTTTTTGTTTTCGGTTTTTTTTTCTTCAAATATTCGAAATACGTGCCACTTTAACAAGAGTCTTTTTTGCAATAATGAGCACAAAAATGACTGAGTAAGGATAACGAATTCTCGTCGAGTTTTGCTTTTTTACTAATAATTGTAATATTTTTTTTCTTTTAATATGCAAATTAACAAAATTTATTTCAGGAGCAGCAGAGACTCGCGTACAAAGCTCGTCTTTTCTTTTCTAAACATGCTATCGATAAGTTAGCTTTAAAATAATTTCAATAATTGTTCAGTGGACTTGAATTATAGGATCAAGATGATGCTGAGTCTAATCTAAGATGTCATCTGTTTCAAAGAAGGAGTAAGTTTATTTTAAATAAAGTTTGTTTTTTTTCTTTGGGCTTTATAATTTTGCGATGCAATTAATGGATGAAATCAAATTGTCTACTTTGAAACGACTGAATCTAAATATTTAGTCTCAATTAAGATTTAGTGAGGGGTTTTCAATTTCTTGTTTAAAACTCGTCGTATCTATGATGAGCTCATGGTGTAGTAACACCTGAATGTAATAGGATAGAAGTTTTTAACAATGGATGGATGGAATGGTGAAGTGGGTTGAAAGAAATTATCAAAAAGATCCTAATTTAAAATTAAAAAAAAAAAAAAGGTAAACAATATTTCGAAAATGTTTGGGAAACAATTTATTAGAACGAAAAACATTTAGGTCGTTTTCCGACACGTAGTAGAATTTTGGTGTGCGAATGAAAAGCTCCCGGCTATGGTTTGCTAATGGAAAGCGTACAATATTTGCTCGGTGACCGCTAAGAAATGATTTTTTCACATTACTATATGACTGTTTTCTACACTATAACCTACACTCGAAAGTAGGTAGTGTGTTAACATAGAAAATACTTTTGTTATTTACTGCAATCTCAGCGAACACACACATTCCCACAGTAGTTTTGCATTGCGCAAGAGCAGTTTAGCAGAGAAATTGTTTTGGTCGTATGAAAAATAGCGTACATTACTCGCAGAAAAGTGCTTATCGTGCTCGTTAGTTTGCCGAACTCGAACGTTATGTTATATACTATTAAATCAATAAAGTGGACCGTCTTACACCTCACAATTTCAGTCTCCACACTATGTTGCCTTGTGATTAAAAGTCTTTAACCACACAGAGATACAACTCCATTCCGATAATAAAAATAATGACAATTTTTAAATGACAAGTTATACGAATACGTACCAATCCCATTCCCCTCTCCAACAAACAAAATTTCTTTATTCATTTGTAGGTCTGTTCCTGTATTCAATAATAGAAATAATTTTCACTAATTGTTACGACTTTTTACTCAGAATCGTTCGCGTACTCGAAAAAATAACAAAAGAGAGCGGAGAATAGAGAGTAAGGGCATTTCCTCTCCATGCGAGTTTTGTCAACTTTTACTACAAATATTTCTGTGAGTAAGATGTGAACATTCTGTCAAAAACGAAGATTTATTGATAACTAGGGCCCAGTCCATAGAATCCGTTGCGTCAGTTGCGTCGACGTATTTGATGACGTTGCCCTATGTGACGCAAAGAGATGACCCAATGAACACGTTGTCGTCGTACAAGCAAACAACCACAAATGCCAAAATAAACTTCAAACTGGTGTGCGAGAGAGCTGTCAAAGCATTTGTCGGAGAGTAAAGTTGAAAGTTGGTCAACTTTTTGCATTGTTTCCGTCACTTCCCATAAGAACGCGTGTATTTCATTGACCTGTCAGTTGATTACTTCGCCCCAACGGACGCAAGAGATTCTATGGGGTAGGCTCTTAACTTATGTGGCGTTCGTTTTTTTTAAATTCTCTTCGCGTGCCCGTGGCTGGCGGACTGGCTGGTCAGATCTTGTGATAAATTTTTAACACACTTCCTAAAGAAGGTGTTGTCGCCGGAAATACACATATTTGTAAAGTTTCAATAAAATCGGGCTTTGAGAAGTGAGTTAAAAATTGATCGCAACATTCCACGGCAAACAGGCAGACAGACAGACATTGCAGCAGGAATTATACGATCTAATATAAATGTAATTAGATGTATAGGCAACATGGGTTTAAATTATCATGAAATCAGAATAGGGGCATTTAAGAAACCAGAGCGAAACTTAACTTAATGTGTTGTTGTCTTCATAATACTCAAAATATAAACCACACATAAATTGTAATGGTAATTGATAAAGCTCCTTGTAATGTCGCCGTTGAGGAATTTCTCAATAATCGCCTACTAAGACTTGGCCCATATAATCTAATATTTAATGCAATTGAATATGCTTGGTGAAACCTAAAAACTGGAGTCAGAAGTGATTTAAGTATTTAGTATTATGTATTTAGTCTTAATTTGAAATTGTTTAGTCTCAAAGTTGAAGAGGTTCAATGTACAACTAGCTGGAATCGAAAATTCCATCAAAATTTTTGTGCCAATCGTCTGAGGCGGTCTAATAGAAAATTGAACCAAAAATTTGGCAGTAACATTTTCTGCCATTTCTGCCAGTTTCTGTACAGTTGGTTTTATCGGTTAAAGATTCTCAACCCCGTTTTAGAGCGAAGCGAAAATTTTCTCTCATTAAAAAAAACGTACGTTAAGGGCCCAGCCCATGAAATCTGTTGCGGCGACGTATGTAACGCAAAGAGATGGCCCAATGAATGCGTTGTCGCCGTACAGGCAAACAAGAATAAATGTCAGAATAAACTTCAAACTCTGTGAGAGAACTGTCAAAGCATTTGCCGGAGAGAAAAGTTGAAAAGCAAATTCGTTACTCTCTGGCTGGCTAAGTCTCTCTCTCTCTCTCTCTCTCTCTCTCTCTCTCTCTCTCTCTCATGTAAAATTTTTAATGTGGATTTCTTTCGGATTTTAAAAAAATACATCAAATGTAGGGATGCCTCAACAAACGAGTGTCGTTGTTTTGGTAAAGAGAGAATGAGAAGGAAAGATTCATTTTTTTTATGTTATGTTACTAGTGGTGTTACTAATAATGCTCTAGAGGTCAGTGCATTCGACTACTGAGCGTTGGTTTAAAGTTCAAATCATAGAAAACACCAAAAAACCTTTCCAAGGTCCCACCTATCGCGAATGTCTAACAAACAAAGTAGTAGTCAGTAGTGAGTAGCTAGTCCTTGGACCCTAACAAATATAACATCTCTATCGCGTCAATTTTAAATATTTGCGAATTAATAAATAATGTTGGTCTTATTTAAAAATAAAAGATAAAATTAAAATCTTGGAAGTTCATAAAAAACATTTATGTTTTGTCTCCCTAAAGATTTCGGCATAAATCGAATCAGAACTTTTAAAGAACTTTTATGGCTGTTTTTATAGCAATTTCTACAAATTTGGAATTGCAAGTAAAGGACCAGTCATATTCGTTCTTCTGGTTGAAAAAGGATGAAATATTTTGTTAATAAAGATTCTTTTAATTTAATGCGTATAACTTTGAATCTTGACTTTTAAGTTGCTTCTCACAAACTCTCAAAAAACCAAAATGTACCTTCTTAAACTCCTTTGGCTCATTCATACAAAATCAAAATACTATGACGAGTTTTGCAGTTTATCCTGCTCCTCCTCTCGTTTTTTTTTTGTAAAATCATGTGCTTTACAAATTTTTTGGTTGTTGTGGTTTTTGTTCTTAATAAAATGGTTTGTTTGTTTCATTTTTTTTTTTGCAAAATATTTTTGTTTTTGTTTCAATGTTCATTACAATGTTGACACACACTTTTCATCTAGGGGAACGTACATAGTAAACGTCAAACAGATTCTATCACAGCATCTTTGCTTCGTGAATACAAAGTTTCATATTTTTTGTTTTATTTTGTTTCTTGTTTTGTTTGTTTGTGTTTGTTAAGTTTTCAATAAAAAAATATTTCTTGTATTTTAATTTATTTTTTCTTTTTCAATTTTTCATTGTTTTTTGTATTAAGATTTTCGATTCTCATTCAAAGTTAGAGATATAGACTTGGATTAGTGAGTAAAAGAATGGAATGAGTGAGTGAGTAAATGAGTGGGAGAGTGGGTAATTGAGTGAGTGAGTGAGTGAGTAATAGGATGAGTTTCGGTTGATTGTTTACTTGTGAATATTTCCTTATTATGGAAAACATTTGTTTTTTGTTGGTCGATTTAAAGGAAAATATAAAATTAAAAAACCAATTTTAAAAAAACTGCACTCACATGACTCGCCCAAATTGAGTGAATAAGTCAAGCGTTCTCACATTTATCACCCGATGACATAAAGTGTAATTTTGGACTTTCCTTCCTGATTTACTGTGTTTTTTCTTGGTTTACTGTATGGTTACTAATTACTGTGTATTGGAGTGTCAATATTGTTGCTGCTCTGATGAATTGTTTACCGTCTTCTATGTGGTCACACTATAATACTAAACTAGAAAACTGTTGCCAATCCTATTGTTTTGAGAATTATCATAATAATTACATATAATTGTGTTGGGTGGTTGTGTAGTGACGACGGTGAACATAATTACAATGATTATTATTATTGTAGTAAAGAGAGAAAAAAAAAACAAAAGTATACATAATGCTTTAAATAAGAATTGATATTTCCTTTGTGTTGGGATGCTGCTGGTGCCTCAAGATTAGAGTCTAAATCTGCTGCTATTGTTGCCTATGCCAGGAAATTGATGTCGGCGTGATGGATGAAGTGATGCTGATTGTTGTGATCCTGTCTGAAACCCATTTTGAAAGCAAAGACGTGTTTTTGCTACTACTGAAGATGATGGTATTTCAACGATTGAGGTGACGACATCCGCGTTGACAGAAACTAATGCATTTCTAAATTGTTGCCGCTTGAGAACGACTTCTAGGTGCTGCTGCTGCGGCTGCTGTTGCTTTACTTTCTGCTTGACTACTAATTTTTTTTGTTTATTTTTTTCTATGTGTTGAGTAAAATTGTAACGATAATTCTTCAATTGCAACTGTCATGGCCTATGGAATCTGGAATGGGAGAAAAAGAGTGGAAAAGAAAAGTTGTAAAAATCGATCTTTAATTTTTTTTCGAGACTTTGTCAAGTGAACGGTCTATGCAAATAAGGCAGAGACTTTAGACGACCTTAGGACTAACATCTAATGCAAAATGACCGGTCGGAATATAGCCGGATTTATGCGAAAATCACAGAAAATTGGGTTAATCGATGGCTTATTCCACTTTTTCATATATATATATATATATTGATTAATTTGTTTAAAAGAAAGTAACTCAACTTAAGCAGAAATACGAGGGTGGTCTGAAATGTTTCCAATTCAACAAAGATACAAGACATTTTTTCTTTAAATTTATTTTTAGTTATCTACATAGCCGCACGATAGTTATGTGGAATGATTTGCCTGATTCTGTGTTTCCGCTTTTTTATGATCTGCAGTCGTTTAAGACACGCGTGCATAGATATCTCATCCTTTCCTCTCCCTAATTTCCTAACGCGCACGCTGTGCTAAGCATTATAAGGGTGCTAACCCCTTTAGCGCGTGTACATTATAAGAAAAAAAAGTCTTCTTGTATGTTTTACACATTCCAACGATGCTCCCATCTCATTAACCCGTCAAAGTAGTACTCACTGTTCACGTTCTCTACAAAATAATTGTTTACAAAGGTGATGATTGACCTCCTCATTTTACGAAAATCTCTGTCCTCCGAGCGCAACTTTTAGTTTAGGGAACATAAAAAAGTCACTTGGGGGTAGATCTGGTGATCAAGCAGTTCAAACTGTAATTCGTGGATTTTCACCATGGCAACCGCTGAGGCGTAAGAGGTGTCTTGTCTTTTTTCTGCAAATGTGACCGTTTTTCCGTGGTTTTTAGCCTTCAGCTCGTCAAGTAATGATGCCTAGTATGCTCCTGTTATGGTTTTTTCTTTTTGAAGATAATCGATTAAGATAACTCCATGACTAACCCAAAAAAGTCGCCATCACCTTCCAAGCCGAGAAAACAGACTTTGTTTTTTTTTGGCCGATTCCCCCTACGCAGTACACTGTTTTGACTGTATTTTTGTTTCTTTGGACATATTCATGGCCTCTGTTGTCTATCTTCACTTTAATTCGACGGTCGTCTAGCACTATTTGATAAACTTGAGCGATGTTATCGTCACTGGTTGCAGTTTTCATACGTCCCATACGTCTCCCAAGTTAGTACGGCTACGTATAGACTCAGCTGCCCAAAATTTCACGATGATGTAGAGTCCCCGTACACAGCGTCCAACTCGTCTTTGATTTGCGTAGGCGTATTGCCTTTCAAAAACAATCACAGCTCGATACGCGATTTTTTTCATTTTCACAAAAACACTCATATTGACTCACTCAAACGATTGTCAAGAAGCAACTGCGCGTCGAAAATGCCTGCAATTTTAGTGACTACCTTTCAAAATATGCGCAAACACATTCCCTAGCTATTGTTGACGAGTGCTGCCGTCTTCATGTTCAGGTCGGAAACTTCTCAGACTATCCTCGTAAGGAAGCTATCAAAAAGCTACCTTCTAAAATACACACCCCCCCACCTGTGAAATTGAAACTTACGTACAATTCCATAAATAGGAACCCTATACTACGCTATCTTTTCTCACGTTTAGCCGAGCGAAAAGTTAGCGATATAATTGTATAAGGTAACACCGTTATAGCACTGCACTGCAGTGCCACTCAGAATTCAAAATGAACGTAGAAAATAGATAGAAGGAGTGTTGAATATTGTTCCATCCCACGATGGCGGCGGCGAGTAATCCAGCTGTGAACGAGCATTCAATGCTCTTTAACATTAACAGCCAATCCCAAGTCGCACGTTCACTTGTGAAAATTGGCTTTAACTGTTGAATTTTGGACAGCGCAGTAACGTGACTTACTTTAAGAAAACACATATATAAGTTGTCATCAGTGCAGTTGATTACCGGCTTACCGACCAACACCTTCTTCCTTAATGTGAGTTCAGATGAAACGTAAAGGAACTTGGCGAGCGTATTTTTGTTAATAATACACTATGTGAGCTGCTCGTCAATGTTGGAGTTACATCACTGTAAAAGCAATAAGCATGGTACCTGGGACAAGGAATAGGTGTGCACCTCCTTTTAGGCTCTTATAGTTAGATTCTTTAGATTACCTAGATTAGGTATGGAAAGGTCTTGAGAAATTCAAAACAGCTTGTCTGCTTTAATATACGCGACGAACGAAAGTCATTTCATTAAAAAATAATTCAAAATAGTTCGTGTCTACACCATTTAGCGGGCATTTCTTAAAAACGTTTATAGTTTGGTGTAAGTGCACCTCATGTATTAGCCACGCACAAGCACAAAAAATGGACTTGTGTTCGGTGTATATTCAAAAGTTCATCAACCCAGAGCACTCAGACCGTAGTCGGCTGTTGCATTCGTAATTAAAGAGGTTAACTATTCAAATCTCTTCGTTTTGATAGCGAAGTTCTTCTATCGTTATTATACCCCTTCCCAAAACGTTAATCCTTAGTCGGAAAAAACAGGGACAGCTACATAGGAAATGTTGTTTCTTCTTCCTCCTTTAGGCTTACAATCCCAACTTGAACTTATGACTTATAGTTGTGTTGTGCCCTGTCGGCTGTAAACCAACTATACTCCGACAGTTTCTTCTAGGGATTACTAAAAGGAACTTAACAGTGTTTTTGTTCGGTCTATCCACAAGGTGCTTGGTAGTTCTAAAGGGTCTTTCAATTGTGACACTCGAAATTTGTTAGGTTATAGCGGCGAAATTCAAGTCAACCGGTTCGATATAGCGGCGAAATTCAAGTCAACCGGTTCGATAGATAGCGATAGCCAACACACGTACGTCACGCAAGGTCTGATGAAAACATCGCTGCTGTGCGTGAGAGTGTACTGGAAAAGCCGAGGCAGTCAATGTCTAGTCGTTCACAAGAACTTGGCCTTTCTGCTACTTCAACTTTGCGAATTTTGCGTCGGGACTTAGGTCTGCACATGAATAAAATCCAACTGATCCAGGACCATAGACATCGCCGTGTGTTCGCTGGTTGTGCTCTGAAGCAGATGGAAATTGACACAAATTTCACCAAAATATAATTTTTAGCGACGAGGCGCATTTTCGGACGAATGGATGTGTTAATAACCAAAATTTTCGTATTCGGGACGATACCAAACCAACGAGATAGACCAGCACCAAATGCATCCCGACAAAGCCACTGTTTGGCGCGATTTGAGGGCATGGCCATCTCGCGCGGCTGCGAGTTTGTGCGATTTAACGCCCAAAGACTTCTTGCTTAGGAGCTATTCAGCCAGATTTATGCGACAAAGTCATCGAAAATTGGACTCCCCGAAGATGTGCCACCGAGCACAGCTGCGGTGAACATTTGAACGATGTCATATTCATATTCATATTCCGATTGCAATACCCATCTTCAAAAAATACTACAATGTCCCAAAGGTAGTAAACATTTCTGATCTTTCGTGAAAAGAATCAAAAATACAGGCTCGTCGTCGATTCCAACGACGAGGCTGTATAATGACATTCCAGTTGTCAGCTCTATAGACAAGGCCAATCTGTTTGCTGCGCATTTCGCAGCTAGCTCCACGCATCCAGATTGTGCATTGCTGCCTCCTGCACCTCAGAGTATTGAACACTCTATGGGACAGATATTCATTCGTACTCGTGCAGTTGCTATATAGTTCTAGCGGTGCTCAAGAGAAATAGCCAGCTGCATGCAACCTCTCCTTGAATTCAACTACAATACTCGTGGCGCTCTAAAAGCTCATCAGTTAACCCTCAAGCCCATCTTCGGACGTACCTACATTTAAAGTTAGGGATTCGTTCCTCAGCCGTACAACACGTGTGTGGAATGCTCTGCCAAGCTCTGTCTTCCCACATCACTTTGATACACAGGCATTCAAAACACAAGCCCATAGACATCTCCTCTTTTCTCCTCCTTTTCTTTAACACCCACGCTGTGCCAAGCTTATAGCCGAGCATTATAACGATGCAAACCTCTTGAAGCGTGCGCGAATTATAAAAAAATATCTGAATAACTAGATCCAGATTAAATTGTGTAAAGGGAAAGTGGATGCCTCTTTAATCGGAGGTACTTGAGCCACTATTCTACTGAACGATTACCGTAAGGTCATTCAGTTTGTTTCAATAATAAATGTATTAAAAGTTCAGAGGTTTTTTTTATTCTTTTCTGTCCACTTTAAAGCAGAGTTATAAGCCAACTACGGTCGGACCAACTGGGCCAACAAATGTAGACTAAGCTTAGTGTCTAAATAATGACACATAAGTTCGGTAATAGTCTGTTTTCAATTAAATCAAACTTTGTCTATAATTTCTTAATGTTAGTAGGTACAATAAAACTATCAATGGTAGAATAAGCAATAAAAAGCCGTCCTTATTATCAATTTATCCAATTAGTTCAATTTGTTCAACACGAGCCGCAATTATTCAGCTCTTGACTCATGGAACATCTTCGAATCTCGATTAAATATTTATATGCTCCAAGTCGTTCATCTTCTCTAACAAGGCAATTAAATAAACGGAGAAAGAACAATTGATGTCCCATATTTATCCACTTGCTGTGCTGTACCACTGGGTGGTAAAAATTTGAAGACAAAAATCAGCATCCATATATGAATCAGCTATAGCGCTTTGCCCATCCACTTTACGGGCACACCACTTTGTTTGTTCCTTGAAACACAATAGATTCGTCCTTCGCATCGTCAACGTCCATCGTCGTGGAATCTACTTACAAATTCATTATTCCTATCTGACCGACAGTCATGCCCGCCCGCCAACTGAGTACCAGAGCTGAGCGCACACTTCCTTCAGTCTAATGCATTTTATAGTAAGTCCCATAAGAACACATTCAGCAGACATTTATCAGGCGATCCAGGCGGCGTATACGAGAAAGTCATGTCATGCCTTCAACAATTAGGACAGAGCAAGAAGTCGGAAAAGGAATTTTCCTTGAGAGCAGGCGTTTGTGTTGACTAAATTCCGCTCCAATGCACAGTCATCACTGATTGATGCTAAATCAACTGCAAGCATAGTGCAGTGTGTGTGTGTGTACCGCCTCTGTATTTCGGGCATTTCCGCATAGGTATACTCCTACCATGGCCAACAACTCTGCAAACTCATTATGGGTGGTAATGTTTTTAATGAACTTTAATTCTATAGAAGAGGATTTCGTTGAAATTTTAGAACTTCACAGAAAGAAATTAAGAATTTCGTCGGAATTTCCTTTAACTGTACGCGCTTAGGACGTGGTTCAGGTAAATTGATTGATTTGCTTAATGGCTTCCAAATGTTTGCCAAGTTTAGATGCGCGTGAATTTTGGCAAAGCGTAAATTCGCTTCAGCTCATTTTCCCTTTGAATCCATTTGCGAAATTAGTGAGATCATGTGGCGAGCGTGCACAATTTTTTACGAAACATTAAACTAAAATGTTATCCAACCGGCAATAATTGATTGCAGGCATTTATTTACGTTAATATATATATACATATGTATGTATACTGTGACAGTTGAAGTGGATTCTTGCCACGTTGACTGGAGAAAGACAAAAAATGGAATACCAGACGGACATAGCCTGGTACTAACACCCAATGAACAAAATGATGCATGTCCGAAAATGGACCTAACGCCAGAAGTACTCGTAATGGAAGACCTATTCAGTATTATTCGGATGTTTTTTTAATCCAGATTGTAGCATTCAGATACGAAACGATACGAGTCTAGGGCCTGGACATCTGCAAAGGTAGAGTATTAGAGTTTCTTTCTCATTTACCTATTTGCGGCGCCAGCATATTTCCCGTGACCGGTACTGATACCCAGTGACCCGTACTGATACCCACAATTCGGGCAATATTTTTTTTATATATAATTTGCGCACGCGTAAAGTGATACGCACCCTTCTCATGCTCGACTATATGCATAGCACAGCATTGGCGTTAAATTAATCTTGAGAATATATTGAGATCAACTCAATGGTTCTTCTTTTAATGTAGGAGGGCCATTATGCAGTTGGTCAGACTGCTCCACCTTAGTTGTCAGTTAGTAGTAAAGAACGAGAGAATTTATTCCTTGACAGAGCTCATTGGTCAGCTAATTCCTTCCATTTAACCAGTGTCTTTAGTGGCGCTCTTTTTTGTCAATTCTTCCGCACTCTCGTTGCCCTACCCCTCGCCCATACACGATAGTAATGCCTGGGATTTGACAAATCGAAACCAATTCAGTATGGAATTGAACTGTTAAACAGGTTTCGAGTTGTTGACGGTTGCATGAATGGCTTTGATTGCAGGTTGGCTGTCTACACATATACCAACCCTTCCAAATCGGATTTTATGTGCTTTTTAAGACTTCTCGAACGATTAAATTGAAATTTAGTGAATTAGTGGACATAATGAGTGGTGAATAGTGAACAGTGCTCTCACAATGGGAAAGCTTTTCCTTAAGAACTACACGTTTGTATGGATTTTGATCGTTATGTTGGTAAGTTAACGAACTTTTACCTTCTACTCGTATCATAAGAAATACAGAATGAAGTTAGCAACATTTCGAGACGATTGCCAAGCAGACAATCAAAAATTCGTTGATCGTAGGCTTCTTGAATTCGGTATGTGCGTCAACAACAAGCTTCGACCACATATTTGCCCTCGCAAAGAATGCTGCAAAATGTTTAGGTTTCCTAAAACGGTGCAAAATGTACTTCACTCCCGCAGATCTGGCTACTATTTACGAGGCATATAATAATAACAATAATAATATTCAGCGCGACAGACCGTTGCTGTCCAAGGCCTAGCTTCTCGCGACTATTTCTGTTGTGCATGTATATTTTTGGACACAAATGGAAGGGACCTACAATTTAAGTCCGGATCCGAACGGCTAATTGAGAAGCTTTCCGTGACAAGTTAGGTGGCGAGAGGTGAAAAATACTTTTGCTGTTACTGTGAGTGAACCACAAACCCGTGCTCAGTAGCCATGCGCTTTTCCACTGAGCCACTGCGCTCGAGGCATGTATTGGAGGCAGGTGCACACAAGACCACATTACATCTACTAGACAAAATTCCGAACCGCGCGATAAAACTTACTGTTGACGTAAATATCGCGAAAACAATCGAATCGCTTGAACATCGTAGGAATGTTTCCTGCTTGTCACTGTTTCATCGCTTTTTCCACAAGCGGTGTTCAAAAGAAATATCAAGATGTATTATCCAACCCATCCGAAATACCCGTGCCTCAACTCGAATCCACGAGACTACCATTAGGCGGACGTACTTACCAATTTATGGGTTCCTTTTCAGCCGCACAATAGTTATGTGGAATTAATTGCCCGACACTGTGTTTCCGGGCTTGTATGATCTACAGTTATTTAAGACGCACGTGCATAGACATATCATCTTTTCCAAATATCCTTACGCCCACGCTGTGCTGAGCATTATAAGGGTGCAAATCCCTTCAACGTGTGTACATCATAAAAAAAGCATTTTTTGATGTTATGTTAAGAATGTTCGAATGGCAAAAGTTTAGTAAACAAACTTTCAAAATCTGCTTTTTAGATTACTTTGAAATGTCATACATACCCTTCCTACAACCATACCTAGAGATGATAGGGACGTGTTACCGTCACTATTTATATCGACCCGGCAAAAAGCTATGGATTCGGATGATAGTGCCGCTCATGTCATATGATATACCCTTCCTACTCGAAACCTGTGGGTTTAAGGTTGTCTTACCACCACTAATTAGCTCAGCTACCCTAAAAACTATGGATTCGACACTTACATCGGTCATGCCACACCACAACCTCTAGAGTCCTATAGGTTTTTTATCAGTATTTTTACATTATTCCTATAAGCGACCCCGAAAACTATGGATTCGACACTAAAATCGGTCATGCAATATGTTACCCAAAGCCCCAAGGGTTGAGTGTCGCAAGGTAGCGCTTTATTAGATTTTATTATTGGATTTTATATAAAGGCCCCCCCCCCCCCCCCCCACAGTTGGGTGGCATTTTGATGTTTCCAAAAAAGAATCGTTGGATATTTTGTAATTTATTAATTTGCATATTTGCACTCTAGTTTGGGTTTGAATGTACGGTGCTCTTCCGAACTCACATTCCTAGTTGGTGGTATAACGTAAAATAAATGTTAGCACATACGCACATATGGTCAACTGTTAAGATAGAAACAAACGCTTGCAACCCCGACAAACCTCCCACTGGAAAAGGAGCACATCCACTAAAATTAGCTAACAGCAACTATTTGCTATTTGCATATGTCATGATATTGCATACATAAGTATGGAAAAAAGTAAAAAATTAATATAACATCGTGTGCACAATACTTTTTGTGAGTTGACAATTTGTTTTTGTTTTTTTTTTTTGGGAGGAATCGTTTTAACATAATTGCCTCTTTTGCAAATAATAATTTATGGCAACTGTTTGTATGCTGGTGTTGTATAAGAGCAATTATAAAAGTGTGGCCCAGCTTTTATATAAAAAATAAAATGAAAACAGTTGTTTTAAATCCAACCGCAGTCAACTCAAGCGCATATCTACATTTATAAAAGCGAAAGTCTGTGTCTGTATGTTCTTCATAGGTTTGCACATGCACACCGTCCATACAATCGGATTCAAGTATTATGTAGGAGTTTATTACCATAATGAGCAAGTTCTTGTATATATTAGCAACATTTGTGGGCTTAGATCGAGTTTCTTTTTGCTATTTTGGCACCAAGTGAAACCCAGGTGAATAAAGACTCTGATGCTTCAGAACTAAGTCTACCTGGTTATAACTATGTGCAAGTATTTTGCTCTCACCGCGGTTGAGCAATTCATTCAGCTTATAAAGCTCAAATCGATTACAGCCAATGTTCCAACCCGGAATTTATTTTTATTTGGTCTGTCTGACTCAATTTTAAGAATTATAACCGAAGACACCTATGCTGAAATCGCTATTGCGCGCGATTTTAATGTACACAAGTTGGCTGGTTGGCTTAACCATTCTGGACAGACAACACCCAAAGGAAGGTATGCTGAGCTATTCGCTGAGACAAATAATTTTACTTGCTTGCGAATGACCCTACACGAATACCTGACATTGCGAATCATTCTGCCAACACTCTGGACTTGTTTCTTACCTCTCATCCTGAAAAATACACCGTTAATGTATCATCATACATCTATGCTCATCCGACCATTGTGTTGTATCAGTTAATTTTTCGTTTCTAGACGACTCAGTTAAAAAAAAAAACTCCAAAATGGCATTGCCAGAAAGCCAATTGGGACGGGTCTTAATACATTCTTTACGAAATTTAACTGGTCGCTATTCTTCCTGAATAGCGATGTGGATACCGCCGCTGATGCGATCACAAACATTATTCACTTTGGTTTGGTATGGAAGCCTCCTTTCAGTATTAAGTCAGTTAAACAAAATTATGATGGATGATATGATTTAAAAGCAAAGAGTTAAGCGTTCGGTTGTATAAAGCAAACTCCACAGAGGAAAACCGACAAAAATACAAGGGTGCCAGAAATAATTGCAATGTAAAAATTCGGCGATCCAAGTTCATCTAGAAAATACTACAATGTCCCAAAAGTAGTGAAAATTGTTAGTCATTCGTAAAATGGATTAAAAATCTACTTGTTGCACATTTTGCAGCTAGCTCTACCCTTTCAGATGCGTTGCTTACACCTGTACATCCGAGTATCGGACAGATTTACATTCATACTCGTGAAGTTGCTAGAGTTGCAAGTGCAACCAGTCTTTTCACAAGTTTGGTAAAAGCAAAGTTGTAGCACTTGATATCAAGCTCTTTTTTTTTATAATGAACACACGCTCAAGGGGTTTGCACCCTTATAATGCTTAGCACAGCACAGCGTGGGCGTTCGGAAATTATGGAGCGGAAAAGGTGTAAAATGCGTGCTTATGGAATAAATGTAACCCTGCTTTAATGGATTAGAAGCTATATTTCAAAACGTTCAATCCAGGTTGTGTTGGTCGGTTTTAAGTTTGATATTCACCGCATAACTGCAGGTGTCCCTCAGCCCTGTGTTTTGTCTCCGACACTCTTTCTTATGTTCATTAACAATCTTCTGTCTGTAATTTCTAATCCAATACATTCCTTCGCTGATGACAGTACTCTTAGCTTATCTAATATGATCGCAAGTTCACGTCCCTTCTCTTCGGATGTGGAACTAGAGCAACAGCGTATGTAATTTCTCGGTAATTTCTGACCTTAACAGCATAGTAAAGTGGGGAGAACACAAGTTCTCTCTCGAATTGAATGCTTCCAAAACCCTATGCTGTCTTCTGTCGTTCAAGCGAGATAGTAACCTCCAGCCATTATCCATGAATGGCACTTGCATTGAGGAAACTGAAAAAATAGCAATTCTTGGTATGTGCGTCAACGACAAGCTTCATTGGAATGACCGCATATTCAACGTCACAAAAAATGCTGCGAAGTTTCTTGGCTTCCTAAGACGGTGCAAGAAAGATTTCACTCCCTCTGATCTGGCTACTATATAAAAGGCATTTATTCGCCACAAACTTGAGTATGTCTGGTTAGGTGCACCTAAGACTACGTTAAATCTGCTTGACAGAATACAGAACCATGCAATAAAACTAATAAGTGACAAAAATATTGAAAGAAAGAATCCATCAACGTTGCTCAAGAGAAATGGCCAGTTGCATTCCGCCCCTCCATGAATTCAACCGCAATACTTGTGGCGCTCATCAGTTTATCCTTAATCCCATCTTCGGACGTATTGTTAAGTTTAGAGACTCTTTCTTTAGTTGTCAAACACAAATGTGAAATTCTTTACCAAGGTCCAACATTGACATTGGTTGTCTCCTACGATTCATACGAAGCTCTAACTGGTTCATCGAGTCGGTGGAAGGAATGGTATCACAATGGACCTTTACTGGTATAAGTGTGTCGGTTTCACTGACAGCAACCTTAACCTAACCTAACCATAGAAACTGAATCCAACTAACCTTGTTAAATGCCGACTACCCTCGTGCACCGCCATTTCGGATGACTTGAACTCGTTCAATTCCTTTCTTATGGCAGCCTTATCCTTGGGCGTCAGTCTTGTCCATGGCTTATCGGCTCGCCGATCGTAATCGTGTGCCTGAGTCACCTCAATGTAATCGTTGAAACGAATGATCTTCTTCTCCTTGAGCTCCTCGACGGTGGGTCGAAAACTAAGCTTGCGCAGCAGATAACTTTTCTTCTCCTCCTTTTGTTTTTTCTCTTCGGCGGGTGATTGTGCTGTAAGCGATCGAGACATTAGCAAATAAAACAGACAACTATTTAACTATATATATATATATGCCGGCAAAAACTTACTCTTTAAAATATTCCTCTCCACCAGTTCCTCGGCGGTGGGACGCATCGACAAACGACGTATTAGTCGCGCACCGATCGCTTCCTTTGACTCTTTAATCTCATTGTCGGTCACTTGATGCAGAATGTTGCGGTTGATGAGGTCCTGTTTGTCGGGCCGCAATTGCAATTTCAGCGACAGCGACTCCTTGCGAGCGATTTTCGCCTGCCGATCATTGTCATCGCTGTCACGATAGAGAATTCGACCGTCACCCTCGTCGCTGCTGTCACTGCTGTTTTCACGTATCACAAATGGCCGGGCATTCTCTTTATTCTCGACCGTGCACGGCAAATTGATATTGAACATTTGCTGCCTGCTGCATGAAAAAAATGCACAGTAATCGAGGGTTGAGGGAGGAGGAGGGGAGGAAAAAAAAGAAACTCAAATTAAATTTGATTTTGTGACAGATTGTAGAGCAAGCAGAACTAAGGACATTTCAAATGTGAAAGAGATGACATTGCAAGTGTGACTGAATGGCTCAAAGGATAACGTAAAACGCATGCAATCGCAATCCAAATTCAATCAAAGTGCTATGAGAGAAAAAGAAAAGAAAATACAGCAAAGGATACCTTCGGCAAGGAGTAGAAAATTATGGGAAACTTTCATCCCGGAAATGACAAAATGGCAGCTAAGGCAGAAAGCAAGACTTATGACCACTGCAAGTCATCCTTAAATGCATTTTAGTCCAGCGAGTAAGCTCTGAGCAGACTGCACCAGATGCAAATTCAAAAAATCGGCCAATTTTCACACAAATCAGCTGCAAATTTCAGGCTGACATAAGGGACCTTTTTAATAATTATGCCTCGCATTTCATCTACAAAAGGAAACCAATCTCACATTTTTCTAAAACTGAGACGCAAAACGATATTAGGATTTCGATTAGAAATTTCAAATACATATCAAGTCTGAAACACACATCAAGTGACCTTCCCATGATTCTGGATTATTCGATTTGATCTCCTTAGGTTGTGTATGTGTCCTTTTCTCTGGCAATCTATTGAAATTCCACAAAAGGATAACTCGAGGAAACAAAATCAAGAGCAATTCAATTTGTAGCACAGAAAGGCAGCTGTTTTCAACTTTTTTCAAGAAACAGACAAATACAAATAACAATAACGTGTCACGGTTGTCACGATCAAGGGGTTAACTGCCCGTTTACACAGCCATCAGGCAAAGCACATTCAATCGAAGTTTTTGAATTATTTATGCTTCAGCGTAGCAGGTGCTAAAGATTCCAAGGAAAAAGTAAAGTTCTGCACCAACTGATACCCCGCCACAGAGAATTCGCCTTCCTTCCTACAAAGTATTTTCGTGTCACTACTGTCAAGTCAGTCGCATCGCCCGACAGGAAATCAAGCGCGTTCCATAACAACAACGACAAAAAAAAAGAAATAAAACGAATCACGAACAAGTAGGTCCCTGGCGGCTCCTGGCAGTGAAGCAAAGTGGAAAATAGTTTTCTGCATTCTGTAGCACCACTACCGCTAAGTGTGTGTGCGGTGCAATAAGACGAAGACGTGCTACGCGCTATGAAATGCCGGAAAAATTCCAATCATTTTCATAGAATATCTATCTGCGTTCTAGGGATGTGATTTTCTTCATTTATTGAAGTGAGATTAATAAAAAATGAGCGAAACTGCTGGTGGAAAAAAAGCAACACACGCTTCTCATGCATGAATTTTCATCCCAGAAAATCTACTACGTGGTTTCTCCTATTCAAGGTTTTATCCGGCTTCCCTTGTGCCATTTTTTTCCGTTCGTTTTTATTATGTGTTGTGTATGCAAGAATCATGCAAGTGCGCGATATGTATGTGAGTAAAATTATTACATAACATCAGTATCAGTTGCACTTCAGGGTTGGAATGTGTAGTGGATTGGAAAAAACTAGAAAATGAGAGATGTGAAAGGAGGTCGCTGGTTTTTTAAGAGGTTACTCATCCTTCTACCACCATCTGCCCACTTACTCTCCTTCTGTATTTGGATGATGATGGGAAAGTATTAATTGTGAAAAGATTCGATAGACCTTGAGATGTCGAGCGATGGATTTTTATGTAACTTTACATGTCAGAAATATTCTTGTGATAAGGTTAAAAGTTATTTTTTATGGGAGAAACAATTGGTGGATTTTTTTGGAATTTACAAAAAAGTAACCATACTTTGGTTAAAGATTTTTTTTTCTACTTCCGTTGGTGGATAGGAAAAAGTTGTCAACATCGATAGGATCAGCACCTTGAACAGGAGGCATGTATGTCTCAATTTTATCGGCTCCTATGCTACACGCATATATATAAAGGTAGATCAAAAGTAAAAAAAAATGAACGATTTTAAATTAAAACAATTCAATATACGAGTAAATTGAACTCACAAAATTTCAAATCTATAGGACGTGTAAAAGTTGGTTAAAAAATACCTCAAAGAAGTCGAAAAAACCACTTTTCCACGCATCACAACGCGCCACACACGGTATCTCAAAAATGGCCCTTGACACTGAGGTGCTCACAAGAATTCAGCTCTCTAGCTCGTGTGGAAGATGGTTAGATAGGACCATAAAGAAGTCGAATGTGGGCGGCGTTATTTCTATTAACCCCTTTTCCACGGATCACACGCGACACGCTACACGTGTCACACGTAGGATCTCAGAAATAGCTCATGACAGTGAGTTGATCACAAAAGATCAGCTCTATAGGTCGTGTGAAAGGTGGTTAAAAAGAACCTCAAAGAAAAATTAGAAGTTTTCATCCAAAATTCCTTTATTGCTTTTGGAAATATTCGCCTTTAAGAGCATACGCATAAACCACTTATTGAAACACTTTCCAGTCCGAAGATGATAGCTCCAAAACATGGTTTTGGAACGCTTCAACCGCTTCTTCAGGCGATAAAAATCGTTGTCCATGCATCTTATCTTTGATTGTTGGGAACAGGAAGAAGTCATTGGGTGCCAAGTCGGGGCTGTAAGGTCCCTGTGTGTGTGCTGTGTGTGAGCTCGCATTTATTCGCCGTTTTGGGTGGTTTTCTCTCAATTTGTTGAAAACCTGGTGCAAACAAATAGTCGTATACTAAACTGAATTGACTGTATTTTGATTTTCAAGAGCCACAGTAGCCACATGACCGGTTTTCGTGAAGAAACACGCTACCATTTGCTTCCACAACTTTTGTTGGTTTCTTCTTCTTTGATTTGGAAGACACAAACAGTCGATTGCTATGCGAAAGGTGGTTACTAAAGACCTCAAAAACAATCAAATGGCGCGATTACAACACATCATATGAGCCACACGCGATACGTGACACGCGTCATTGGCGGAATGTAAAAAATGTTATTTTGGACTTAGACACTCATGAAATTCCAGCTCTCTAGGTCGTGTGGAAGGTGGTTGAAAAGGACCTCAAAGAAGTCGAAAAAAAAATGCAACCCATCACCGCTCCACACGCGACACGCGATATACGCTGAATGTTGGACTACTGAGCGGGAGGTTCGATGTTCGAATTACAGAAAAACAGCAAAAATATTCTCTTCGAACATAATTATTAGGCTCGAGAATCATGTCTCTTAAAAAGGATCGGCTATCGCTCTTATACTAATAATTTCTTGTTTCAAGTGAACACACAGTAGAGATTCCGAAATTAAATATCCTTGGCAATGGAAGACTTTTTCAATATCATGAGTACCCACTCAGGGCAATCAAATACTTTGCCGACTGTGATTGATTAAAAGCAGAGTCGCCCGGCGGCCAATTAGAACTCATATTTTATTGTAAAAGACGTCCTAATTAATGAATTGCCATTAATTTTGTTGCTTACGCAGCTTCATATTATTGTAAAAGATTAATTGGTTGATATTTGCGCAATGTCCTTTTTACAACTACATACATATTTCAAAGGGATTTTTCGTTTTGAAAGAAGTTCCTACGTCATCATTGGTAGGTGTAGTAGCTGACCAACATTTCCACAGTTATGTTCCATTGGACACACTCGCGTTATTCTTTCAGTTCGATAGCACCAGAGCAATATTAAGCTAAACTTTCACAAGAATAAAGGAGACATGAACAACAGTAGCAACTTCTTTTCGTTAAACTACATCCGTCTAAATCGAAGAAATTTTTTTTTATTTTTATTTCCAAGAAAAACACTTAGGGTACCACCAACGCTATCTTCCTTGAAATACTTCTCCGAAATTTGAGCGCAAATGATATAAGGCGAAAATAATCAATAACCCCAACAAAGTGTTCGCTTTCGCTTTTCCACCCATCAAATGCTTACAGAAGGAAGAAGAAAAAAACTTTGCTGTCAAAAGCAATAATCTTGTTGGGAAACGCTCTTCGAGAAGAAGAAAAGTGATGTTTTTTTTTTCGAAAAAATGAGAAGCACTTTTCTTCCTACAAAATGGACCAACAGTTGGACGGTTTAGTTTAACTTTTTGCTTTAACACTGCACTATAAAAGGAAACATATCCTTGAATAAACAAGAAATTTCCTCACATGACTATTGTTCTTTTTTTTTTATTTTGCACAAAGCACTGACGATTGAATGAAAGGATAGAAAAACATCAGTATGTTGAAGGAAGGAATTTCCTTTTCACCCACCGACGAGATGTACGGCTCGAATAATGAAAGGCGCTGTTGAATGGGCCTGACGTTGGTCCATTAATTTTGGCTTCTTCCTAGCGAGATAGTGTACTCGTAGAACAGATGTTCTCTCACAAATTGAGTGCAGTGAAAACATTGATTTTGATTAAGTGGACGACAAGTTGCAATCAATTATTTTGATATCGTTCGGGAGAGATTCATCTTGGCAGTGGCGGTAGTGCCAATGGCAGTGGAACTAATTTATTTGGAATGGAATTTGAAGATCGAAGCCCGTCGTATAAAGAGGAAAACCACCTTGTATGTCGAACATTCTGAAAAGCATATGTACTTGGGGAATCGTATAAATCACACAAGTTTCGCTGAAAGCATTTAAGTGTTTGACTCATTCAACGCTTTGAGTGTATATAACTTTTGACAAATTACAAATGAATTAAAACAGTTGTACAGAGTGGAAATTGAAATCAAATTGTGGTTTTAACAAGAATTCAAATGTGTGGGGAGGAACATTTAAACATTTATATGTTCATGTTGAAGAGTCTTATGTGCTGATGATGCCGAACGTCTTACGGAGATGTGTTTAGTTCAATAAGGACGATTCTGAGTGGCCGATATTGGTCTCATAGTTTTCGATGTCGCTGAGATGAATAGTGATGGTAAGACCGCTGTGAGTAAGGGTGGGAAGGGGTAACATATGACACGACTGATTTTAGTGTAGAATCCATAGTTTTTGGGGTCGCCAAGTTGAAAAGTGAAGGTAAGACACATACATGACACGGTGGTAAGGGGATGACATGTAAAAATAATTGCGATCCCGAAGGGCGAAGCTATTAATCAGTAAGACATCCCTAGGATCCCTGTGAGTGAGGGTGGAAAGGGGTGACACATGACACAACTGATTTTATTGTAGAATCCATAGTTTTTGGGGTCGCCACGGTGAAAAGTGACGGTAAGACACACACATGACACGGTGGTAAGGGGATGAAATGTAAAAATAATTGCGATCCCGAAGGGCGAAGCTATTAATCAGGGCAAAGACTTATTTTTTCAGCGTGCGTGCGTTCGTTTGTTTGTTTTGGTATTTGGGTTTATTTGGTTTTTAATTTGGATTTTTGGGTTTTTGTTTTGAGTTTGGGTTTTGACTTGGGTTTGGTGTGTTTTGTATGTTTGTTAGTTTGTTAGTTTGTTTGGGTTTTTAGTTTGGGTTTTGGTTTGGGTTTGTTTTGTTTTGTTTTTTGTTTGTGAGTTTGTCCACGCGTATATCTCGACTTCTACCAGACAGAATTTGATGAGACTTTTTTTAAAACAATTGTTTAGCGCTCGGCTTGCGATGCTTTAGTTTTGATGGGTAATTTTAGACAAAAAAGTGAAAAAAATGGTTTTTTCATGAAACTAAAATCATTTAAAGCAAATTAAGTCTTCAGACTGAATTAAAATTATCCATATGACAAGTTGAAAAGTTCCGCTTTACCATCTTCTAAAAAACAATATGCTCGTAGTCTAATGTGATAGGGTTTGTGGGCCCCGACATCGGAGCAGGGCAAGTCTTTGCTGGAAGATGTCGTAGATCCTGAACAGCTTGGTAGCATCTGCGTGAAATCGATCTTTGGTGTTGTGTAAAGGAATCGCATTAAGCGCCCCCGTAAAACACCTAAATACATTGTACTGATCAGATCCTCTAAATACATTGTACTGATCAAGCATGTAATAAAATTATCAACGAAACGATAAGGTCGTTTGTCGTTTGGTGATAAACATGTCACATCAGAAATATAGGCAAGCGACCTAAAGCACTGGAATGCAGTAATGCTGACCGAACACAATAGGGTTGGGGTATTGGGTCAGGAAGCGATACAGACTAGTATACATTGCGGTAATTTATTATTTAAATGTATTTACAGATATTCGCGATAGATATTAGCAGTATATTATTCGCATGTATTAATCGATATTCACTTTATATTATCAGATATTATTCGCATGTATTAGACTCTTCGGACTATAAATAAGAACCCGATTTTTAAATAGAGTTGACTACAATTTTGATAGTCGAAGAGGATGTTTCTATATTTTTATTGGGCTTGCGAGCCTAAGGCACTGAAGCTTTCCCTTTCAGCATATAAAAAAATATTGGAATCCCAACTTGGGTGCAGGATACTGCCAAAGGTTTAAGTCTAAATCGTAATAGCCAGGACTAGTGGATGTCCAACAGAGAGGAAAATCAGAACTTTTTTTAAGCGTATCCATTGCTACGACTAAACCTTTACATGGCGACCTTGCCAGTTTTTTCCACCGCAAATGATTAGGTAAACCTTTACATGGCGATCCTGCCATCCATTGGTCCTAAACCATAAACCTTTACAACTGGCAGTTTACTTGGCGATCCTGCCAGTCTACAAAGATCCTGCTAGTCTACATAGATCCTGCCAGTCTACAAAGATCCTGCTAGTCTACATAGATCCTACCAGTCAACAAAGATCCTGTCAGTCTACATAGATCTTGCCAGTCTACAAAGATCCTGCTAGTCTAAATAGATCCTGTCAGTCTACAAAGATCCTGCTAGTCTACATTGTTCCTGCCAGTCTACAAAGATCCTGCTACTGTACATGGATACTGCCAGTATTCAAATTAGGAACTAGCAACGATTCAAACCAACCAGAGTTGCATCATCGTTGTTGCCGAAATCACCTTCATTAGCTGAAAAGACAGCAAAATATTACATACAAATGGACAACGACAATAACAGCTACAGAGAAACTGACGAGTTTGAATATGAGGGAGTCATTCGCCGATACAAAACAAGTCAAGTAAATGCCGTGGTGGATCGATTCCCACACCTAGTAGGGATCTTCGCAGCCAGCGACACTAACATTACTGCCAGGTTATCCACTGTAGTAGACGCAAATTAATAGCCTAAACTTTTACAGTGGAAAACTGACACAAGGACAAACTTTAGACTGAAATCTTCTTCGAAATATCTAGCCAGTAGTTTTTACTGTAGTTGCAGCTAAAAATGTTAATTTAAGTTTGCAGGTATTAAAAACCTCTTCAGCGACATTCAACCCATACGAAAGAGAAAGAGTTAATGCAATAAATACCTAAATATTTGTAAGAAGGCGAAGAGCGTAGCGAAATTAAATTAGGTACGACGCTTGCAAGCTCGCAAGAAAACTTTTTCGGAAGAAATTGAAAATTTTTCTCGGTCGGTCCTTTTTGTTTTGTTCAGAATGTAAATCAACTTTTCGCGATAATTGCGCAAAAACTTTATTATTCGTTGCGACTGTCTGCGAGGGGGAAGTACATGAACTGTTAAAGAAGCTTTTTGCGAATTCATTCGTTCAAACTTTGGAGCAAATTTTTACGTTCTGTATATATATATATATATATGTGTGTGTGTCAGTAATGTGATTATTCACTTCAAACTTGAGCTGCTCAACTGACTTAAAAGTGCTGCTAACTAATTACGTTTCAGACAGCGCTAATTTTCATTTTTGTTGTACTCGTTCTTATAATGGTAAGGACTAAGGAGAGAAAAAGTACAAGACTTCTTCGATGTGCCAAAGTGTTCTGGAATTCAATTGCCTCTTTTTAAAGAATTTTTGTTAATAAATATATATGTACTTTTCTTTTGATGCCAACGACATTTCTTAATTAAAAATACTTACGAAATAAACGTTAATTGCAATTTTTTTTTTGTTACACTAATCAAGTCATGAAATAATAGTGCAACTATGGGATGAGGAAGGCGGTCAGCCATCAGCAGAATATGGGGAATAACACAGAATGCTCTAGAATTGCAGGTGGCCGTAACTATCTCTGACTGGTGGAAGTGCGATCAAACCTCCACGTGGTGGCCGCCGGTAATTTTCCTTCAATGCAGGAAAAGCGGAATGATCGGGCTAGTCCCTTCAAAGTAAAGTTGGCGCGAGGCCAATAACCTCGCCCGTAAAAAATTATTATTACGAAACCCAAAATCAGCCTCGGATACACTGATGAACGACGACGACTCGAGCTCGAGCTGCACAGCAGCTGGCCGATACCCTGTCTAAATATAAGGCTGACATAACAGCAATCAAGAAGATGCGGTGGACGGGGAATGGTGTCTTACAAAAATCAGAATATGACATATATTACAGATTTCATGTAAGACATCATGTGCTCGGGTCGTCAGACCGTTGCGGTCCACCATGTTGCTTATCGCAACCATTCGTGTTGTGAATGTTAAATTTTTGCAAACAAATGGAAGGGACCTACAATTTAATGCCACCTATCGGACGCCAGTTGAGAAGCTTTCTGTGACAAGTTATTACTCTCGGACGTTTGTCAAACATTCCTATTTCGCGAGAAGTGTGATTGTGAAAAATACTTGAGGTGTTTCTGAAATTCGAACCTATAACCTCCTGCTCAGAAGTCCAAAGCACTGATCACTAGAGCCACGACACCCACTAAAAGTCGATAATAGCTACCGCATTAGCAAACCAAGTGGGGAGACGAAATTACAAAAAAAAAACACTAGACGGGCCAGACAGTAAATTGTCCAAGCGTGACGAAGTAGAGAGAATAGTCGATGAAGAATCCAAATTACAAGGAATTTAACAGATGTTAAGGCCCTATAAAGGCATTACACTCTCACGTATAGTAATGGAAGGAAAGAATGAGAAGACACACAGCTGTATGGGTTACTGAATCCTTGAAAGAATTATTATTATAAAAAATTAAATTAAAAATTTGCATTCTAAAAACACTCAAAGGAAAAAGAACATGCTCAAGTAAAGTACTACTATTGAGAAGGATTCAATTTGTATATGAAAAACATAAGCAATATTAGGGGAAAGAAATTATAAAAAATAATGCAACAAAAGCGAATAGAAAATCCCTTATTACCATATCCTAATCCGTGGTCTAAGAATAGGCCTAATTTGTTTGTTGTTGGTGTTTTTTTTCGAAAGAAAAACAAAAATGTAAACAATTGTTAGTTTTACTAAAAGGTTACACAACGAATAACTCACTTTAATGAGTAATTATTAGCCTCCTGTCTCACAACCAACGGACGTTGATTAGCTGACGCAGATCCGTTGCCAATGCTGTTGCCACAAACACCGCCGCCAGTTCGATGCTGATGATGATCGCCCGCAGATGATGACGATGTTCCACCATTTGGTGGCTGTTGCTCCTGTGTTGGCGTTGCTGGCGATGAGTTTGACGACTGGCCGGGCTTCTTTTTCAATGCTGACTTGAGAGGAACTGCATTTGGTTTGGGCTCTTTGGCTGGAATTTCCTCAATGCGACCGGTATCGATGTGGTTCTGATGATGCTGTTGCGACAGCTGGAACATGTATTCTTCGTCGGAATCGATTTCATCCTGATCAGCGTCTTGATCTGCGTAATTATGTGTAATGGTGGACAATTTGTTAATTATTTTATAGATTTATTTTATTTTATATAAGTTATGAAGAAAAAAGAAATAGAAAAGACAAAAGAAGGAGTTTTTAAATTTTGGAGAAATTTCCATATATGCTACACAGAGTTAAATTAACTAAAATGCTGAGATTAAACAAACAATTAATTTTTTACCTCAGAAATCAGTAAAAATTGAACAAAATATATTTTAAAGAAAAGTTAAGAAAAATGTTAATTGTATAAGTTATTGTTGGAGACAATATATTGACAGTCTCAATCCTAATCTTGTAATTTGAAAAAATAAGAATATAACTTTAGCCCTATAACGGACATATTTAGTTCTTCCTTGATTCGTCAAGGAAGTCTATCTTTATTGGATACAAAATAGAATTTATACTAAATAGAAGATCTAGAGAGTCCTTATTGACTTTATGTCATATATAAAAAAAGGTTATTTGCAGTTAGTAGTTGTTTTTACTTCATTCACTGCTTTTGGCGACAATTTACTCGACAATACAATAAATCAGGAGCAAAAGTTCTACGGAGCGTTATGAACCACAAAGTTGTCACACAACTCCAGAATTAAATGTTTTCTGTAGGATCAGAGTACCTATCTCTTTTCTCAAGCTGCGGGTTGACACTAATAATTGATAATCAACAATTTGACGCTTCATCTAGCCTGTACTAGCCATTCAATCATGGAACATTTTACGCTTCCACAACGTTGTCAATTTATCCAATGTTTTTATCAATCGGTTGCGACACCTTTACGTGGGCTAATCATTCTCAACTATGAAGCCCACTTCTTGCCCAAAGTTGCCAAATATGGGCAAGTCACAATCCAAAGCCGGTACATCCACAAAATTTGATTATTTGGTGCAGTTTTCATGATAGAGGGGCCCATACTTGTTATCCAAAGATGTAGGCAATGTAATCACAGTCAATTGATATCTCCACCTGTATTATGTTGATTAACTACTTTTGAGCTAAATTGGAAGAAATTGACTTTGAGGTCTTCACAAGACGGCGCCACATTCAACACAGCTGACCAAACGATATTGACGTCGAATTTCGGTGACTGTGATCTCCAGAAATGAACCAGTCAATTGGCCACCTCGTTTGGGTAATTTGACGCCTATGGACTTTTTTTGGAACTAATGTCCAATCTACGGTCTATGCCAATCAGCAAGAGACTTAAGACGGCCTCAGGACCAAAATCGAACGTGATGCCCGACATATCGACCGCTTAGTGAGAAGACATGAATACTTTGGGTCAGCGCTCATTTACTCGTGCAGGCGTTTCTAGGAAGGACTTTGAATAATGTTGTTTTCCATATTTAATGACATTGATGGCACCTTAACTCAATAACACAAGTTGCTTTATTTAAAAAACAAAATGGGTCGCGGTAATCAAATACTCATTATATGCGCACCTGCATGGAGGCAAGTGGTGCAACTGTTTTGAAAAATTGGAGAGATGACTTGTCTCTAGATAAAAACAAGTAAATGTAAAAAAACTTTCGGGTTCAAACTTTTATCTATATATCGACACACGCCACACACGTCAATCAGACCAGATGATCCATACGTGCCACACGCATCGCACGCGTCACACGTACCACACGCGCCCAACGAGACTAATCTACTCACAAAATTTCAACTCTCCAGGACGTGTGGAAGTTGGTTAAAAAGGACTTCTAACAGTCGAAACCCCCACTTTTTTACGCCACACGCGACTCGCGCGGGATCTCAGAAATGGCCCATGACACTAAGCTGCTCCCGAATTTCAGCTCTCCAGATCGTGTGTAAAGTTGAACAGACAAACAAGCAATATTCCTCGCATCACACGCGCCAAACTCGACTCGTGACACGCGTCACACGCGGGATCTCATAAATTGCTAATGACACTGAGCTGCTCACAAAATTTCAGGTCGCGTGAAAAGTTGTTAAAAAGGACATCAAAGAAGTCGAAAAAAAGAACAGACTGACACAACGTTTATAAAAAATGAATTTGAGTATAAATTATAGATGACAAACAAGGCATTCGAACGAAATTTCGCAATCGCATTTCGCAATTTACAACTAAGTAAAATTTTCATTTACTACTTATTAGTTTCTGTTTTTATTTTGTTCTGTAAACCCCAAACCCGTTGAGCCACCATCGTGAAGGAGGGTTGTTTGAAAAAAAATTCTTTATAATAGGCGCTGTTGTGAAATAAGTTATTTAAGTTACCCACTTCAATCTTGTTCGTTTCTGACAACAAGATCTGACGCATTATCTTAATCTTAAGTACTTTCAAAAGATAAATGTAAATTATTTTGAATAAGATTGGTGACGTTACTGCGCTTTGTGGTAGACCATATTGTGTATGGCAAAGCGAGATAACTTTCACCGCTCACCAATCAAGAGTCATTAGGCCGAAAAAATTGGATGTATCCCCAGGCAAATCATCTGACTACCATATGTTTCGGCCATAACAAAACTTTCTTAAAAACTTAAATGAATTAAAAAATCTCTAGACTCGACTATAGAGTTATGAAATGATGGGTCTGGCAAAAAAAAAATGCAAGAGATTATCGACCAATAAAGTTTGCTTATTTGTTCTGAATAGTTGTTAAAGTTTTTTAAAGTTTACTATTTAATGGGTTGAGTTACTAAATGGGCAGTTAAGTGAGAAATTGGAGGCTCCACCAATGACCGAAGATCCTACTATGTTGCCGCCACCAAGCATAGACAAAGTTAGCAGAACGATAAATCCGCTCAATAATAATAAGGCCCCGGGATCTCATGGGATCCCAGCGGAACTGATAAAAATAGGAGGCCCCACATTACACCAAGCAAATAATGAAATGAAATAATAGTGCAAGTATGGGAGGAAGAAGCTATGCCAGAAGACTGGCAAAGAGGCATCCTGTGCCC
Source organism: Nephrocerus scutellatus (assembly GCA_947095585.1). Lineage (NCBI taxonomy): Eukaryota > Metazoa > Arthropoda > Insecta > Diptera > Pipunculidae > Nephrocerus > Nephrocerus scutellatus. The sequence goes on along the minus strand of OX352765.1, from coordinate 28,162,573 downwards.
CATACCTAAGAAGGGAGATTTCACAAAATGCAGCAATTATCGTGATATAAGATTTTCTCCTCTATCCTTCAAGACCTCATACGCTAAAGTCATCATTGTTCCATACCAGTGTGGCTTCATCCCAGGCAAATCAACAACTGATCCGATTTACACCCTTAGGCAGGTGATGGAAAAATGTCTAGAGTTTCAAAACTCACTACACCATCTTTTTATAGACTTGAAAGCCGCCTATAATAGCATAGCCAGAGTAGAACTTTATAAGGCCATGAGAGAATCCGGCATCCCAAATAAACTGACACGACTATGTAGGTTGACCATGACCAATGTTATAAGCCAAGTAAAAATATCCGGATCACTATAAAGCCCATTCAACATCTATAACGGGCTCCGACAAGGGGATGGACTGGCCTGCGTCCTCTTCCATCTGGCGTTGGAGAAAGTGATCCGAGACTCTAACGTAACGGCGGGAGGAACAATCCTCTATAAGTCCATTCAGATACTGGCTTACACAGTTGTTAACATCGTTGGTAGAAAGCGAAAAGCTGTACAGGAAGCTTTCATCCAGATAGTGAGGCTCACATAAATGAGAGAAAAACAAAGTACATGGTGGCGACGTCTGCGAGTAGAAGATCCAACAATTCAAATAGTGGAGCGCGAATTTGAAGTAGTGCAATCCTTTAACTATCTAAGGTCAACTGTAGCAGCCAATAACAGCATGGAACCAGAAATACGCGCACGGTTGCTTAAAGCCAACAAAGCCTACTATAGTCTGTCAAAACTCTTCAAATCCAGGAACTTAACCATAACATCCAAGCTGTTGATATATAAGGCAATGGTCATACCAGTACTTACATATGGATCCGAGACTTGGGTGCTTAGCTAAAAGCATTCTGACCTCTTAGCCGCGTTCGAGAGAAAAGTCTTAAGGAGAATTGTTGGCCCCGTATGTGAGGAAGGACGATGAGAGCGATGTCGACATGGTGAAGAAAATTAAGCTCGGGAGGCTCCGGTGGGCAGGACACCTAGCTTGCATGAGCAAAGAGGATCCTGCCCGGAAAGTCCTTTGCGGATGGATTTATGGAACACGACAGCGAGGCCGGCCAAGTCTACGCTGGAAGGATGGCGTAGACCAGGACGCCCAGAGTTTAGGGATGCCAAACTGGATGACATCGGCTCGAAATCGGGACCGGTGGAGAGACTTTTTGCGGGAGGCCAAAACCGGAAACCGGTTGTAGAGCCAAATATGATGATGATTTAATGGGATATCATTGTTTTTGCCACCTATTGATTTTGGTTCCACTAAGCCTTTGGTCAAATTTCAAAAATTAAATTAGAAAACAGTTTTGTTCCAGTTATTTGATGCTATTACAGTTCGTATTACTCGTAAGTTACAAAGAACAAAATTTTATTTTTAAGTTTAAAGTTTTTGTAAAAAAGTTGTATCTTTAGTCATTTTGAAATGCTTGCAAAAGAAAATATATTCATATACAAAATATATGTTGGAAACTAATATTTGTTAATATTTGTTAATCAGTTAACAAATTCATAACACACTAAAATACTAAAAACAGTTAAAAAATAACAACAAATTAATTTTGTACACTACACACTGCATTAATATAAGGAAAATTAATTAACACAAAATAATAAAAAAAAATCAAACTAAAAAAAGGCAAAATATGTCGTCTACTCGAAGAACTCGTCATACTTAGGAGAAAAAATTAATATTATTATTATTTATGAAAGGACATGAATGAACATTGAGTTGACGAAGAGTTTTTCTGGGAAATTTTGACAAAAAAAAATTACATTAAAAAAGGAACAGCTTGAAAGGAGAGTTAAACGATTAAGATAAGAAAAAAAGAAATACTCTTCCATGCAAAAGAGACGGAATTAACTGAGAAGAGAAGAGACTGAGATAGAGAAGCAGCGCGATTATGCCCTACCATCATAATCGTAGTCTTGATAATCCTGATCATTAACAGCTCCCGGGCCATGCGGTCGTCCAGCTATCAGTGTTGGACTGGGCGTTGAAAACATCGGTGGCGGTGGGATTGGTCCAATTTCCGACAACGGTATTGGAGGCTCTGGAAGGTCAGACAATAAAATATGTCCTGGAAGTTTATGATGACCATCACCTGTGTATGGAGGTGGTGTACTTCCAGGTGGGCCACCGCCTTCAGGATCTGAAAATTTTCGCCGGTTAAATATGTTATTGCATATGTTGGAGGAGGTCGAAGGGTCAAGCGGTATATAAATGTGTGTGTGTGTGCGTGGGTGTGTGTGTGTGTGTGTAAAAAAGTTCGAAAAGTGAAAGATAAAGAGAGAACGAGCATGTGTGAGATTCTGATTTATGTGTTAGTAATGGAAAACATATATGCAGGAAACGCGAAGGAAATAAGGAACGGGGAAGATACACGGGCAAATTGATTTATGCTTCAATGTTGAATGAAAACATTTTGTTGTGCAAGGCAGGAGGGTGAAATGTACAAATAGCATTGCATGAACACAATTTATAGCGTAATATTTTTTCAAAAAGTGTTATCAAGAAAATAAAAACTGAAGAGTAAAAAAATGTTTACAAACAAAAAGCCAAACATAAGTTTTTGTTAGCTCTTGAAATTAAATTTCGCGTTTTTTTTGTTTATCAAATGTTAATAGTTTTTTTTTAGTTTTAAGCTGCCGCGGATGCAAAACGTGTTAGATTTTTGTTATGTCGGTGTGCCAATGCAACAAGTTTATTGTTGGTATCGGCTGTTAGTAACAGAAGCACCGATCTATCGACTTGCTAGCTTGTAATTTTAGTACTTACAGTGATCATTGTGGTAGCAAATGTTAACCCGACGCGACAGTTTATTTGTTCCTAGCGTATTTGGACGTTCCATTTTGGAATTTTGCGAATGCGAATCCATTTGATCGCGACCCCCTCCGCTTCGAGTATCATGGTTCTGAGAGCCACCGCCACCTGGCGGTGGTAGCATTGAGCCTTGATATGATGGCTGCTCAGTATTTGGTGATATTGTGCCATTACCACCGATTGGTGCATCAGTCTTGTCTTTTCTGGGTTCTGAAAGGAAAATAAAAATCAGATACTAATTAAGTTAAACTGATGAAAGTTTTATTTCCAATTAAAATATATTATCATATCTTGAGTGAGTGACTTAGTCAAAATGAAAATTTGCCAAAACTCTTTTTTCATCTAAATAGAATTCTTGTAAATGTTTGTTATACTGAGAACCTATAGCCGAAATTTGGACCCAAACAAATTTTCTGAAATTCTGCTCATGAGTGAGACCTACATTATCTTTGTGTGTATCAAAAATAAATTCACTTAATAAATATACTCATAAGCCAAATGTAATATTTTAAGTCTTTCAATTATAATTTTTAAGTTCAACAAAACATACCAATGCAAAATATCGAAAATAAATATTTTGAGATTCACTCAAGTAAAATGCTCATGAGCAGTGCTTTTGACTTTCAAGTTTATCACAAATAAAGTATAATAAAATATCGGAAAAAATATTTTGAGATTCACTTAATAATGATACTAATGAGCCAAATGTAATATTTTGAATATTTTTTATTATGAGTTTGAATTTAAATAAAAAATGGAGGTGTGTGCACAACGACTTTCTTTTACAGATCAGTGTTTTTGAGTTTAACGTTTATCACAAATGAAGTATAATAAAATATCGCAAAAAAATATTTTGAGATCTTACTAATTATACTGATGAGCGAAATATAAAATTTTGAATATTTTTTATTATGAGTTTCCATTTAAATAAAAAATGGAGTAGTGGGCACAAGACGACTTTCTTTTACGGACGGGACCGAAATCTTCAGTAAATGCATATAAATTTTTTGTTTTTCAAAATTTTGTGTTTTAAAATTTTTTTTAAATTTTTTTTTAAATTTTTTTTTTTAGTTTTTTCTTTTATTTAAATTTAAATTTAACAGATTTCTCCTAATTTATTTGAGTTATTTGCACAAACTCGAAAAACTGTCTAAGTAAACTGTCACTTCCGGTTGTCAGATTTCCATCGAAATCATCTGGCCCCTCAAATTTATGTAAAAAGCTTAAATATTAATTTTCTTCCAGATAAGTTCAGCCGGGTTCTGGGCTGCAGACAGACAGAGATTTATTTATTTTTTTTATTTTATTTTTTATTTTAAAAGGAGCCATACAAAATATAGAATATAAATATTTAGAGATTCACTTAATAAATACACTCATTAGCCAAATGTAATATTTTGAGTATGTTTATTATGAGTTTCAAGTTTAACAACACGTAGCAATAGAAAATATCAAAATTAATTATTTTGAGATACACTAAAAAACATGCTCATGAGCATTATGTAATATGTTGAGTATTTGTAAGCATTAAGTTTAACACAAACGTAGCATAACAAAATTATCTAAAATAAATGTTTTGAACTTCACTTTATAAATACAAATATGACCTAAATGTAATATCTTGATTATTATTATTATGAGTTTCACGTTGAATAAAAAGGAAAAATACAAAATATAGAAGTAAATATTTTGAGATTTACTTAATAAATAAACTCATCAGCCAAATGTTATATTTTGAGTATTTTTATTGAGTTTCAATTTAAACGAAACGTTGGAACACAAATATCGAAAAGAAATATGTTGAGATCCACTCAATAAATATACTCATGACCCATAAGTGATATTTTAAGTATTTTTATTACGAGTTTCAAATTTAAGAAAACTTGGCATTATAAAAATATAAAACATCAATCTATAAATACAATCTTTTGGCTGTTAAACAGTTAAAATTGATCGACTCAAAAATAAATCAACAGGTCGATCGATCCGGACATTATAGCATTCAAAAAAAGTTTTTTTCAAAGTTGCTCATGAGTGAGTCAGGCCAAAATTTGCAAAAGCATTTTGATTTAAATTCAATTTTTTAAAATTCATATGTTATAAATATAAGTATTTCACTTAAAAGTTTTAAGTTAAAACTAAATAACTACCTCCACTAATAGTAAGTACTCAGTTGGAAAGGTACTTGGTCATATTTTCTAAATGACTGCTCATGAGCTACAAAAATACTCAATTTAAGTTATATTCTTTTCACAAACACAAACGCAACTTTATAAATGCAATTTCGCAAACAATTAAAGGAGCTTGTATTTATCTATACGTATACCGTATACGTGTCGTCAACCGACGTGAAAAACACAACCAAAACTCATGGAAAGTATGACAGGCTTGAACAATTTTTCATGCCACAAATTACTTGCGGATCAGAGCGGCATAAGTGGCAACTTAACAACCACTGTGTTCATGAAAAATAAATTGTTGACATTTATTTCAACCGCAAATAATTCGTTTATTATGTAAATACAATAATAAAAATTCGTGAGGTTTAAAGTGCAAGTGCATTTTTTGTTTTTAACCATGTGCAGTTGTGACAAGTGGACAAAGTGATGTGAGCGGCAGAATTTCAAAAAAATTTACTTTTAATGTACTGTCGGACGTTTAAAAATTAAAGAGCTCATACGGCAGTCATGTTACACAAACGATTAAGTTTTAAATGAATTATATTTTCTAATATTCCCAGTTAAAAATTCACTTTGAACAAAACTGTAAATGTCAATAGTTCCTTTTCTTTTTTTAAGGAACAATTTTTAAAAAAATAATGTTACATAAAATTTTCCTTTCATTGAAATTCTTTTCAAATTCTTGAGAGAATTTAAAAGTTGAAACATAATATAAACCTATAAATTGACTTCTATTGATCTCCGAAATAGGAAAATAATGCAAAAATCCCACACATCCAATCCGTAATAAGTGAAAAAATTCCGCCAAAGCTGTCTGAGCTACTGACGCGACAGATCTAGATACTCGCGCTCCGTGTATTTTTAATTCAGAAATGTTAAGAATTTGTTTCTTTGGCAGACTCTCACAGCAAGTGACGGAAGGAATGCGTAAAGCGATTATCCGAAAAAAAAGAAACCGAAAAATTCAACAAATTGTTTTAACGTTTATTGGGCAAAAAGTTAATTAAATGTTTACGTGAAAAAATTTATAGCTTTAGACTTAAATGGATTTTGCATGTCAAAAATTTAGTTAAGAGGGAGCACTCTTCGGCGGCCGACCACCAGCAGAATAGGGGGAATAATGCGTAGCATTCTTGCACGTGCTGTATTTGTTTTGACTGGTAAAAGCTTGGTGTGGTGGCCGCCGGTTATTTTTCCCCCAAAAAAGAGAAAAAACTTAATGATGTGATAGCCTAAGAAGGCTATCTGATCGACGATCACAGCGGCATCTCGGAGCGATGGGAAGAGCACTTTCATGAGTTGCTGACGCCACTAAGCATAGACGGATCAAGAATAATAAGGCCTCGGGTTCAGATGGCATCTTAGCGGAGCTGATTAAATCCGTATATATATAATCATCGCTCTTTCTAAAGGCTCTGGTTTTATTAGCTCGCTTTCGTGTATGTCTGCACCCCCAAGGAGGGGTCATCTCCTCTTACTGTGGCTCACGGTTATTAACAAAATGCTACTAAAAAGAGGATAGCATGAATGTAGTTGCGTACGCAGACGAAGTGGTGATACTCGTATCAGGCCAGTACCTTTCCGTGATCAGTGAAGTCATGGAAAGGGCACTGTGTAAAGTCAACTCCTGGGCAACAAGCTGTGGCTTTATACATAGTCAACCCTGGGAAGATTGAAATGGTATTGTTCATCACTAAATCAAAAGTACCGGCCCTTAACCTCCCAAAACTCAATGGGATAAGTCTCAGCCTTACCCCCAGCGCCAAATATATGATTAATCTTAGATAGGAAGCTTAGGCGGAAGGCGAACATAGAAAACAGGGCTAAGAAAGCGTGCGTGGCCCTCTATCCCAGCAGAAAAATCATCGGCAGAAAATGGGATGGCTCTCTGGCGGTACACAGCTGTTGTAGGGCCAATTCTTATCTATGGATCGCTGGTGTGGTGGCCAGCGATGAAGAAGAAGTATAACGCCACCAAACTTAGCCGGTTACAGCGATCAGCAGCAGTAGGCATCACAGGAGCTCTACGATCTTGTCCGACCGAGGCCCTCAACACCATCTTGCACCTATACCTCCTGAGATATTTATCAAGTATGTTACGACGTACAGTGCAGTACGACTCAGAGAATCTGGGTGGTTTGTTACTAGACCACACGGACACTGCAATATACTGCAGACAGTACCTGAAGGAATGCTACAATCATCTACTGACTACTGCATCCCTAAATTTAGCTTCAACTCCTCGTTCAACGTCGAGTTTCCTACCAGGGGAAACTGGAAGGATGGGAGAGTAACGAGGCGATTTGAAGCAACACTATTCACTGACGGATCCAAGATGCGAGACGGAGTCGGTGTAGGTATCTTCTCGTATGATCTAAATCTGTCAATGTCATACAAGCTACCCGATTCAGCTAGCATCTTTCAGGCAGAGAACCTAGCATTCTTAGCCTGCAGGGCACTAAGTCTCAGAAATGCACAAATCGGAAGGGTTAGTATATGTGTTGATAGCGAATCTGCCACAAGGGCGATTTATGCGACCAGAATAAATTCGAAACTCGTACAACAGTGCCAAGAAGAATTGGCATCGATTAGCCAGAGTATGGGTGCTGGGGCACAGTAATAGGTATAAAGGGTAACGAGAGGGCGGACGAATTGGCTAAGATGGTCATCGCTATGGACACCGCCCTCTATAGAGAGGGTTAGCTTTCCAATGAGCTCAGTCAAGGATCAAATTCTCTCCTTTTTTAATACTAAGTCATAGCTCAGGTGGACCAGTCTCTAGAACTGCGCCATATCAAGATTGATATGGCCATTCTACAGCAAAACGAAAACTACCGAGTTGTTATCTAGAACCCGGAAGGATATTGCCAGAGTGGTGGCTATCAGCTAGGGCCAGTGGGCAGCCATGTTGGAAAGTTGGGTATACCGTACAAGAACTTCGCACAAATTGAGCACCTCGCAAGTACCAATCTACCTACCTACATAGAAGATTGTTGGTAATAGCCCAAGAGATGTGCAAGAAGCTTTCACACTTACAAACTTACACACAGCACGACTTCTGTGCTTCACATAAACAAGAGCAAAAGATAGTGGATTGCGAATTCAAATTAGTGCAATAATATGTAGATAAAACTCAATTTATTATATTTATTAATGACTTGAATATTTGAACCTATTTCCTGTTATTATTAATCGTTTCGTTTTGATTTTTTTGTACTTAATGTTCCATCTACTAGTAAGTAGTTCCGAATTCGTAATACCTAAATAGATATGTTAAAGAACATTTCCTTAATACGAATTACGTTTAACTTTAAACGGCAATTTTTCCTTTAACATAATTACAAATAACGTCCTTTGAAAGCAGGTAAAACTTAGCTTAGAATCCAAAAAAACGCACAAATCTGACTAAATGGCAAGGAATGTATACGTTTGACGTCAGTCACTATAAAGAGTTTAATTTATATCCCAACTGTTTACAGCTTAATGTTTCATATTTTGACTTTTGTGTGTGTTCATTAATTTAAACAAAAGATCCTTTCAACCGAACACAAACAATGGCAGATATTTATCAATATTACATCGTACAGCGAGCGAGAGAATAGAGTGCGTTATGCATTGAAGAATAAAATTGCCAACGAGCCGCAATTATTTTTATTACTTCATAAGTTGCTATAAGTTGGTATTTATTTGGCATTCACGTCAAGGTAACTTGCGAAGCATTCTACACCAGGTCGAGGTTTTGCTGTCGCGACGCGGATGTGGGCGGTTTTGTGCTCACCAGCTCTAGAGCCAATCATTGCGTTGCAAACGGAAACAACGTCATCGTCGATTGTTTGTTCAACGGAATATTCCTGTATATGGTTGGTTCCGGTTCGCATCTATCACTATGCGGCGATCTGGCTTTCTCATCGTCGTGGTGGTTGTCGTCATCATCGATCGTCTCACGTGGAAATGGAAAATCAACAATCGCACAGCGAACGGCGGCGGGCGAGCTATTTATGAATAATGAACTTAACTCGGGAAAATTTTTAAAATAAACAAATTCCCTGTTGTTGATTTGTATGTTAGCGAATGTGCCGAGTAAATAAATTGAATGCACAAATGAATGAACGAACGAATGAATGAAAATATCGTTAAGGTGGCAACGGCAAGGTGCTGTAGGAGTGAGTGTAGTGCTCGAAGAGTACTGCACACTACATCTGATGCACATCATGTTAAGTATTCACTTTTGACATTTCGATTACAGAAACAATGGAACTTGCATAAAAGATTTAAAATTTATTGTAAATGGTACTTGAAATACGTTAAACAATAACTGCGAGGAAGTTCTTCGAATAAGTTTTTTTTTTAATAAATTTTTTTGTTAATTGATAAGTGGGAGCTAGTAGTCGAGTATTACACTTGCGGATTGTTTAAGTTTTCGAAGATTCATTTTCGCACTATTTAGATATTTAGAGATTCTGGAAGCGTTGAATTGTGTTTCTGTCACTTTGACTGGAAGAACAGAAGAGTTTAATTCCGTAAGTCCATATTGGCGTAAGGACTTGTTTATGAAGTAATAGCTTTTTGTATACCGATAGTGCTGATTAGCGAGCCATTAACCAATACATCTTTCTGTATTTCAGTTTCATCTCTCATTGTGTTTTCTTAAATTGCGGCTTCCACCTGAGTTTGGCATCTATATGTATGTAGCAAGAATATTTTCATTGAACTAGTCACTAGTGTACAAGAATCCATGGGTAAAATAGAACTTGCATTTATTGTTATACTTGGGCGGTTGAAAGACGTATGCAAAATTCGGTTTTTGATGAATCACATTTATCGATGTACTCGACTCCAGCCTCAATCATTTTAGGTTATCCCGACTAGAAAATAATGGATATCAGATAGCACATGGAATGCCAACCCATCAAAGTAGAGTTAAATGCGGCCTCGCGTGCCGTGCGAAGCGCATTAGCTCGGAAGTATATGGATCTGGACTAGCAAGTTGGTCGTTCAGCTAGGAACGACAAATGAGCATTGCTAAGCGACATCGCAACACAAGCACAGCAACCCGCTGATAGTAGACAATACAGAACAGTCTACCAACTCGCTCGTAAGCTAGCCAACAAGAAACACCACATCAACTACCCTGTTAAGGCAATAGATGGATCTTTGATCCTTATGGAGAAACAACAATTAACCCGCTGGACAGAATTTAAGAATGTTTTGAATTGTACTTCCTCAGGCACGTCCATCATGTTTTGTTTTGTACTTCGCCAGGCACGTCCATCAACCCACATATGCACCCTAATAGGTTACTTTATATCAGCGACGCTACTCCTTCGTTGGATGAGTTATGGACAACAATTCGTTCACTGCAATCAGGTAAAGTAGCAGGCAATGACAACATCCACGCAGAACTCCTTCAAGCCGATGTCGAGTTAACTACGCGAACATTGCATGCGATATATCAAGGTATCTGGGAGTCTGAAACCATTCCATCGTCGTTAAAAGAAGGCTTAATAGTCAAACTCCCAAAGAAAGGTGGTGATTTGAGCAATTGCAAAAACTGGAGAGGAATTACCCTGCTAAACACCATAAACAAAGTGATCTCCTCTATAATAGCTAGGCGCTTACGGAATGCGTTAGAGCCAATTTTGAGAAATGAACAAGCAGGATTTCGCCCAAACCGTTCTTGTACTGATCAAATTAACATCCTGCGTATAATCATTGAACAGCCACTTGAGCATCGCTCTCCTCTGTATATGATTTTTGTAGATTTTAAACGCGCTTTTGAAAGCGTGGGCCGAAACATGATGTGCCAGATTTTGTCTAGCTATGGTGTTCAGGAATAACTCAAAACTCAACATGCCGCGTCATTCATAACGGTCATCTTGGCTCACCTTACAACATATACTCGGGAGTCAAGCAAGGTTGCACCCTCTCACCATTGCTTTTCACAATTGTTATCGACTGGGTGATGAAAATAGTAACCCGTACTCCATCGGGTTTGCCATAGAATGTTTTTCACCGTTCGCGTTAACGCTAGTGGAACATGTGATCTCTCGATTGACGGATATCAGATAGAGGAAGTCGATAAGTTTTGTTATTTGGGCAGCTCAATGTCAAGAAATGGTGGTGGTGACTCGGATGTGTGCTCTCGTTTAAGCAAGGCGCGACACTCCTATAGTATGCTAAATATTATCTGGAACTCCTCGCAAATCTCCCGGAATCTGAAGCTAACGATCTTCAGATCTAACGTTCTCTCAGTACTCTTGTATGGCTGCGAAACGTGGAAAGTCACAGAGTCAATTGCGACGCGCCTTCAAGTCTTCGTCAACAAACAACAAGTGCTTAAGGAGGATACTGAGAATAAGATGGCCGGACATTACCATCAATCAAGACTTGTGGAGCAGCAGGAAGCAATCGTGATTACCATCAGACGACGAAAATGGAAATGAAACCTCAGGAGATAAATCGAGTTCATTGGCGGGCGTTTGTAGAAGCCCTATGCTCCACCGCGGAGTAAAGGAAAGAAAGAAGAAGACTCGACTCCAGTAAGCCAAAAGCCAGAATCATATGCAATCTTCACGATCCGCAGTTTAAAATTTACGCTCTTAAGAGAACTCCATACAACTCTAGATTGAGCCTTTTTCTCATTACCGCACTCCATTATTAACGAATAACGACAGTCGGAAAGCCATTTGAGATTTGCGAGTTTGCAGTATTTGTGAGCATAGGGAAATACAACGTCACGCCTACGTGAGGGTAAAAACTAATAACGTTTTGACGATGCTATCGTCACTTCCTTCTGTTTTTCGTGAAACATCATCGTCTAATTCATATTCTGCAGAGCACAATTTGCTGAGATTTGCATGGAAAACAATAAACGTTGTTTTGATGGTTCATGACGTCAAAGATCAAAACATTACAAATATTTTCGACGGTGACGACAATGCCAACGAGATGGCACAAAGAATTTATGGCAAATGTTTTATTCTTTTTTTAGTTCAGATGCTGCAGGTATTTGCTGCCTAAATTCCTGAAAAAATTAATAAAAAACCCATTTAATAATAGGGTGGACGTTAAGCGGCGTTTGTCTATCGCGCAATAACTTTCTTGAGACAATGGAACATTCCAAGGATGCGTCTGTAGCCTGTAATCAAGTATATATGTACTCGTATGTGCCTATTGACAAGCTCGCTAAATAATTCCATTTGAAGGTGAATAAACTCTCAACTATGTGCCAAGTTTTTTTTCTTTTTATTTATTTTATCAATGAAAAAAAATACGAGTATAAGAAATTTTTTGAATTTTTATCAATATATTTTGCTTTTTCGACCACAATTTAGAAAAAAAATTTGAAGAAAAAAAATTTACTCATGAACGTGTTACAAATTTTTCCATATCACGCGGAAAAGAATTTTCTAAAGGAGGTCACATAATTTAAGATGATTTGGCTTGGCTGATTTTTTAAGGATACAACATGCCGCGTGTTAATATATATCATTGCTCATTGCTACTTCAATTAGGTAAATAATTGAAATAGAAAGACAAAGAATAAATAAAGAAAGGGGAAATAAGTTTTTTTTTTAAGAGAAGCTAAGACCAGGTTTGAGAAATTGCTTGATCCACAAAATTCCAGACCCTATTGGCCAGATCCCAGAATTTTTATAGGAACAATTCTTATAGTCGCGTCTTAGTTCTACATACCGAAATTCATACGAATCGCGACCAGGCTTGAGAAATTGCTTGATCCACAAAATTCCACACCCTATTGGCCAGACCCCAGAATTTCCATAGGAACAATTCTTATAGTCGCGTCTTAGTTCTACATACCGAATTTCATACGAATCGCTTGAGAAATTGATTGGTCCATGAAATTCCATACCCTATTGGCCTGATTCCAGAATTTTATTAGGAACAATTCTTATAGTCGCGTCCTAGTCCTACATACTGAATTTCATACGAATCGCTTGAGAAATTGATTGGTCCACAAAATTCCAGACCCTATTGGCCCTATCCCAGAATTTCATTAGGAACAATTCTTATAGTCGTATCTTAGTCCTACATACCGAATTTCACACGAATCGCTTGAGAAATTGCTTAGTTCTCAAAATAGTGACATTTAACATTGTCTCACTTAACATCTATACTTAACAGTGTGAGCACTGTATATTTAACAGTGTCAGCACTGTATATTTAACAGTGTCAGCACTGTATATTTAACAGTGTCAGCACTGTATACTTAACAGTGTGAGCACTGTATCAGTTAACAGTGTCTCACTTAAAATTTTACTTTTTGAACATGCACCCCCTTGTAGTGAGACATTGTCACGTCAAAATTCTACAATGTCCCAAAAGTAGTAAAAACTCTTGGTTATTCATGAAAAAAATACAGGCTGGTCATCTATTCCAACACTCATTTGTAATTACATTCCTGCTATCCGCTCTAAGGACGTGGCCAATTTGCTAGCCTTGTGTAAGTTTTCACATCTATCCTCTATTCTGGACTCTTTCCGAGGAGTTAGGAGTTGTGAGAAAATAGCTTGTACCAAAAAAAGCCGTACTCTCCGTTTTCGTACCGAACACTAGCACTTACGTCTATTGTTTCCAAGGTAATGAAAACGCTGATCAATCGTCAGCTCATGAAATATCGTGAAAGTCACAAAGTCCTCAGTAACATGCAGCACCGATTATGTAGGCAACTTTATACCTTCTACTGATGATTTGATCGACAGTGGAACACAAGTCAATCAATACAGTTGTTTTGTATAGTTTCAAGCTGAAAACTCACTGGCGTACCCCAGGGATCACTTTTGTCTCCGGCACTGTTAACCATCTTTGTTACTAATCTCTAGTCTGCTACTTCTATCCCAATTCATTCTTCACTGATAACAGTACTCTCAGGTCTCAATTAAGTTAGATGAACGTCCGTCCTATTTGCAAGAGGAACTCAACTAAAAACGTAGTTGAGTACCCTAAGTTCTGACCGAACCAGACTTATAAAATGGGAATAACAAAACAGTGTAAATTTTAACGCTTGCAAAACCCAATTCTGTCCCCTGTTTACAGTCGTCAAAGCGAAACGTAATCCTCCAGTCATAATCCATGAATGACACTTGAATCGAAGAAACCAAAAAAACTTGCAATTCATAAATACATATATTTGCAACTTCTAAAACTGATATGTGACATACTGAGATAGAGCGACTTAGCTACAACCTATTTGCTCTTTTGACAATTTTCATTTTTGACATCAACTACAACAATTCACAAAAATTACTCACTTTTATATGTCCTCTCAACTCTTTTCAATCAGATCCTCATTTTAACTGGACTTACAAAACAGGATGGTAAATTAGTTTTAAAAAGCCAACGGTATTCAGATGGAAACATATTTACCACTTAAATTTACGTTGAAATACTTTTTAACAAGCCTTTCAGTTATTTCCTACTTTTGGATTTCTATTATAATGTGAGGTCAACAAAATGCCGGAGATAAAGATCTTAAGAGTATGTAAACTTTGCCCATACAGAGCATCATCGATTTTTTTGTTCTATACATCCCCCATCAGAGGTGAACAAAATGCAGGAGTTGTTAGTCTTCATTAAAAAGTCACACAACTCTAAATGTTTATAACATTTAACGTACGGTCAACATAAGTCATATGAAGGAAAATAAAAAGAAAAAACAAAACGACCAACAGAATTCCCATTATATGTAGTTGATGGTCTATAGCTCAAGGACTTCTTACTTTTTGGCATTCAAATGAGTGGACGGTCACTTGTTAGGTTATATGTACGAGTATATGAGAAAAATATTTGCGGAATGGTCAGCCATTCTATAGAGTATATGGCATAGATGTTCCATATTCGTAGCATATTCCGCATCTCAGTTTAGTATTCAACTTTTTGGCGGCGATATACACATTCAAAAGATTTTGGGAGGAGGACTTCACTTTTCAATGAAATTGAATTGTAGTGCTGCAGGGATGAACATTTTTTGTTTGAGAGCCTTTTACGCTTTCAAATGCTGTCCACTTTTCAGGACATGACGTGAAGGAATAAGGGATATAACTGTCATGGTTTTTATCAGACAAGAAGAAATAATTTCCTTTATTCATGCATAGGAAATTAGTTTTAGGGGAAAATCTAAATCGACTGACAAAAAAGATTTCATCTGATTTTGAATTTTATCGAAATTGAACGAGAAAGGACAAAGTTTTATTTCGCTGAATCGGATTTGATTGTGTTATGTAATATTGGAACATGCCCAAGTTATTGTTATCACCTGAAAAGCGGTGTGTTGCGATTGAATCGAATTGGGATCCCTTACTTATTTATTAGATTACAATACTTTCGGTCATGGTCTCAATATTATTTACTGTAAGTGTAAATGGTATTGGATTTCACAGAACAACCCAAGCGCACTTGCAAGATAGTGCTTCAAAAAGTTACCAAATATCGTCTGATATCTGGCGTTGATTATCAAAACTCGTTAATATATTTGTAAAAATATATTTTTTTAAATGTGTTAACAACTAAAACGCAACTTCAAATAATAAACAGATCCCACTGGAAACGAATTTCCTCGTGACTCAATCGTAGTTCTAACAAACGCATTTAATAAAAACTCTTTAAACAGCGCCAATAAAAACTTAAAACAAGCTATAAAAATAGCTAACTACTTCTTAACTTAATGCAATTTTTATAGAAATAAAAACGTCACCAAAATCGCTTTATTTGCAAATGCATAAAGCATAATCCTCTAAAGCATTAAAGTGGCATCACAAAGTTTATACCATCCTTTAACCTGCAATACCCTGCAGTGAAAGCACATCTCGTTTACCACCAACCGTTAACGAGTGTCAAGCACTTAAAACGTGAAAAAAAAAGAACGGCTGTTCCATTAAAAATAAGAGTCTTCCAGGGGAAAAATTGCAATTAAAAGTTGGTAAATTCCAGTTGACTTGTATTGTGTTATGGTTTGTCCATTTTCATGGGAGCTCAAAATCCCAGTGGACGTGAACAGTTATGGCATTCTGCTGCCCACTATAAAAGTGATTACTTGATAGACTCCAAGCGGCAAGCACACAAACGATATTTGAGGAAACTCGAGCAACAGGTTGAATTTATTTGTAATTTTCACGTGAAATTGCGAGAAAAGTTAGGAAATTTCAAATCGAAAAAAGGTCAACTATGCACTTAATTAAAAATGTGGTGGCAATATTTTTGGAAGATACGAGGGTGGGTCAATAAGTCCCTGAAAAATGAAATAAGGAACACTCTTTTCGGCACAAAGACATTTTATTTTTCAACATAGTCTCCTTTTAGCTCGATACACTTCCTCCAACGTTTCTCCAATTTTTGATGCCCTCCAAATAATACGATTTCTCGAGCCCCTTAAAATAAGCCTTTGTTTCAGCGATGACCTCTTTATTCGACCCAAATCTCTTACCTCCAAGCCATTTCTTCATGTTTGGAAACAAGAAATAGTCGCAGGGGGCTAAATCTGGGGATTATGCTGGATGAGGAAGGTGTTCGTAGCCTAACTCATGCAATTTTGCTATTGCTACTATGGACTTGTGCAGTAGTATAGTCCTCCTCATTTAGCACCCAATGACTTCTTTTTTAATTCTCTATATTAACTTCGCGTGCCCGTGGCTGGCGGACTGGATGGCTTGCTGGCTGGCTGGCTGGTGAGATCTTTTGATCAATTTTTAACCCACTTCCCAAAGCCAGTTTTTAACGAAATTTTGCACACATGTGTATTTCCGGTGACAATACTTTCTATCACCCCAAGGCCCGATTGGTGCCCATCATTTTTTTTTTTAAATTAGCCCGATTTTCTTTAAATTTCTTTGTTTAATTCTTTGGGGCACCTCGCGCCTCAGGTTCGGGGGCTCCCATACACATTTTTTACGAAATTTACCCGATTTTATTCAAATTTTATTCGATGGACAACACTTTTTGTAAAAATTTGGAATTGATCGGGACCCGTGGTCGGGGTTTATAAAAAAGTACTCGATTTTCTTCAAACTTTATACGCATGTCTATCTCCGATGCACAACACTTTTTGTAAAAATTTGGAAGTGATCGGGCCCTGGGGTCGGGGGCTCCCTAACAAAAATTTTAAAAAATTTACCCGTTTTTTTTTCAAACTGCACATTATTTATCCCTGATTAGAGAATTTACACGAACAATTTTAATTTTTATGGGGTTTTTTTATTCCCACAAATCAAAAATAAATTCTGAGGTTTTTCGGCACCTGAAGATGCTTCGAAAATTTGTTCAAAAATGTATTGATAATATTTTTTTAATATTTAAAAAAAATAATGAAGCCATTTTCGATAGATAAATATTTGTATTTGTTCTCTATTCTCGAAATAAAAAAAGGCAACCCTCGTATTACTTATATATGATTACACATAAAATGTATTGTATTGAAGGTCGGTAATTTTGTATGAAATACAAAATACGAGCTTTTTCATAGAATTTCATAGAATTTTCACATATGTCTTCCGATATCTCACTAGAGTTGCATTATTGCGTTAGCTGTATGCGATGTGACACTTTCCTTTCAAACCACATGTTAGCAACTCCAAAAAATGTTCAATCATTCAGCGTTGTATCGCTACTGACGGTAATTCCATATCAGTCAAATGACTCGAAAGTAACATATGTTAGGATAACGCATGGATAAAATCGGATTTTCATTTCAACAAAAACGACTGTTCCGTTTAATTATTGAAATGAAAAAACGTTCCATCATTTCTTATATAATAATGTTCATGAAACCAGGGTTGTAGGCTTATAGCAGCAGTGTGAACAGAAGCTGTCGTGTCTACAAAACTTTATACAAAAACAAGATAAGATTTTCGATTAATTATACGTTCATGAGAACAATGTCGAAATAGAATTTAGGGAGATTCGCACCCTGTGTCAATCAATTTGTTGACAGTACGACGTGGGTGAGCCTTCGTATTATCAGTAGCATATCTTGAGTTTCGAAATTGACTGACATAAGTAATCTTAGCCGGGCCGACCCGTAATATATCCTGTATATTGAACAATGGCGTCATTAATCTGTCCTGTGTTTTACATTTAATGTTTTACTATCCTGAGAAATGACATATCCACTGAGGTAAGCTAGAAAACTCTATCGTCATTTTGGTTATAGCGTTCACCGTTACTAGTTACTTGACTGATAACCATTTTCAGTTCTTCTTTAAATATTAGAAGAAGAAAAACACCTTTCTTATATTGGAACATACTGAAAGTGGTTATGGAATTAAATGTACTAAAGCAGTAAATGTATTAAGAAACATCTTTATTTTCATTAAATCATCTAAAAAATTTATACTATCACGTTATTAATATATTCCAAAATAGTTTTAGATTTAAGACGCATTGGGCTCGCAATACATTATTGCTGAAAATAACAATTCCATACCTCTTACATCAATCAATAATATTCTCATCGATTTGATCTGAATAAATTCAAGTGTATTCAATTGTATTTTAATTCATTTGGTGCTCCGATAAGTTTAGGTTTTTTTTTTGACCCGTTAGGTGTGGCGCTGGAGTCGAGATATTTACAAAAGTTTGTGTTTATGATTGGATTTGGTTCATTCACACCATATGTTCGTTTGGTGCTCCGATAAGTTTATGATTTTTTCGACCCATTGGATGGCGCTGGATTCGAGATACTAACGAAAATTTGGGTTTATGTTTGGATTTAGTTCATATTCGTTTGGTGCTCAGATGAAAAATTGTAAAATGGTTAGGTGGTAGAAAAATGATTCCGTCAATTTGACAGGTTCTCACCTAGACGTACTTTGATTGATTTTCCTGTTGAATTTTTACACGCACAATTTCCCTCGGGAATGCCGCTACATATACTGAAATTGAAAGTTGGTGCATTTATAATGCTTTTTCGAAATCTTAACCCAAAAAAGGGTGTGTTGAATGAAACTCGATTAATAGTCAGGAGTCTAAATCTTCTAAATAAATAAATTCTATAAAAGCAGAAATTATCACAGGGAGTAATAAGCTGGAAGAAATTGGCATTCCTAGAATTTATTTGGAGGCAAGTGAAAGTACTTTAAAATTTAAAGAATAAAGCATCGCCAATTTCCATTGATGTTGGTTTTTGCAATGACCATCAAAAAGAGTAAAGGCCAGTCTTTGGATCATGTCGGTGTGTATCTTCCAGAGCCAGTTTTCGCTCATGGACAGTTATATGTCGCTTTAAGTTGAGGAAGATATCATCAAAGTCCTAATTAAAAATAAAGATTGTCAAGGAGATT
Source organism: Nephrocerus scutellatus (assembly GCA_947095585.1). NCBI lineage: Eukaryota > Metazoa > Arthropoda > Insecta > Diptera > Pipunculidae > Nephrocerus > Nephrocerus scutellatus. The sequence goes on along the minus strand of OX352765.1, from coordinate 28,143,242 downwards.
TACTAAAGAACTCGAGTATTTTTACAAAAAACAGTGTAATTAAAGAAATCCTGAACTAAATAAATAAATACGCCTGAACTTAATTTTATCCAAAACAAAAACTTACTTTATTTTAAATTTTTTATAGTAGTAATTATATATTAGAACTCAAGTGAAAAAAGTTAATTCCGACGGGTACTCATTAGCTTGTTAATAAACGTCAAATTGTCTGTTTTTGAGGTCAATCCATTTCTAAGTGTTTTCTTTATTCCACGCATCATACTCGCGACACGGGTCATCGCGGAATATCAAAATTGGCGCATGGCATTGAGCTGCTCACCCTCTAGGTCGTGCGAAAGGTGCTTAAAAAGGATCTAAAAAAAACGAGAAAATTATCACAATTCCACCCATCACACACGACAAAAAAAATTTGGAAGTGATCGGGCCCTGGGGTCGGGGGCTCCCTAACAAAAATTTTAAAAAATTTACCCGTTTTTTTTTCAAACTGCACATTATTTATCCCTGATTAGAGAATTTACACGAACAATTTTAATTTTTATGGGGTTTTTTTATTCCCACAAATCAAAAATAAATTCTGAGGTTTTTCGGCACCTGAAGATGCTTCGAAAATTTGTTCAAAAATGTATTGATAATATTTTTTTAATATTTAAAAAAAATTATGAAGCCATTTTCGATAGATAAATATTTGTATTTGTTCTCTATTCTCGAAATAAAAAAAGGCAACCCTCGTATTACTTATATATGATTACACATAAAATGTATTGTATTGAAGGTCGGTAATTTTGTATGAAATACAAAATACGAGCTTTTTCATAGAATTTCATAGAATTTTCACATATGTCTTCCGATATCTCACTAGAGTTGCATTATTGCGTTAGCTGTATGCGATGTGACACTTTCCTTTCAAACCACATGTTAGCAACTCCAAAAAATGTTCAATCATTCAGCGTTGTATCGCTACTGACGGTAATTCCATATCAGTCAAATGACTCGAAAGTAACATATGTTAGGATAACGCATGGATAAAATCGGATTTTCATTTCAACAAAAACGACTGTTCCGTTTAATTATTGAAATGAAAAAACGTTCCATCATTTCTTATATAATAATGTTCATGAAACCAGGGTTGTAGGCTTATAGCAGCAGTGTGAACAGAAGCTGTCGTGTCTACAAAACTTTATACAAAAACAAGATAAGATTTTCGATTAATTATACGTTCATGAGAACAATGTCGAAATAGAATTTAGGGAGATTCGCACCCTGTGTCAATCAATTTGTTGACAGTACGACGTGGGTGAGCCTTCGTATTATCAGTAGCATATCTTGAGTTTCGAAATTGACTGACATAAGTAATCTTAGCCGGGCCGACCCGTAATATATCCTGTATATTGAACAATGGCGTCATTAATCTGTCCTGTGTTTTACATTTAATGTTTTACTATCCTGAGAAATGACATATCCACTGAGGTAAGCTAGAAAACTCTATCGTCATTTTGGTTATAGCGTTCACCGTTACTAGTTACTTGACTGATAACCATTTTCAGTTCTTCTTTAAATATTAGAAGAAGAAAAACACCTTTCTTATATTGGAACATACTGAAAGTGGTTATGGAATTAAATGTACTAAAGCAGTAAATGTATTAAGAAACATCTTTATTTTCATTAAATCATCTAAAAAATTTATACTATCACGTTATTAATATATTCCAAAATAGTTTTAGATTTAAGACGCATTGGGCTCGCAATACATTATTGCTGAAAATAACAATTCCATACCTCTTACATCAATCAATAATATTCTCATCGATTTGATCTGAATAAATTCAAGTGTATTCAATTGTATTTTAATTCATTTGGTGCTCCGATAAGTTTAGGTTTTTTTTTTGACCCGTTAGGTGTGGCGCTGGAGTCGAGATATTTACAAAAGTTTGTGTTTATGATTGGATTTGGTTCATTCACACCATATGTTCGTTTGGTGCTCCGATAAGTTTATGATTTTTTCGACCCATTGGATGGCGCTGGATTCGAGATACTAACGAAAATTTGGGTTTATGTTTGGATTTAGTTCATATTCGTTTGGTGCTCAGATGAAAAATTGTAAAATGGTTAGGTGGTAGAAAAATGATTCCGTCAATTTGACAGGTTCTCACCTAGACGTACTTTGATTGATTTTCCTGTTGAATTTTTACACGCACAATTTCCCTCGGGAATGCCGCTACATATACTGAAATTGAAAGTTGGTGCATTTATAATGCTTTTTCGAAATCTTAACCCAAAAAAGGGTGTGTTGAATGAAACTCGATTAATAGTCAGGAGTCTAAATCTTCTAAATAAATAAATTCTATAAAAGCAGAAATTATCACAGGGAGTAATAAGCTGGAAGAAATTGGCATTCCTAGAATTTATTTGGAGGCAAGTGAAAGTACTTTAAAATTTAAAGAATAAAGCATCGCCAATTTCCATTGATGTTGGTTTTTGCAATGACCATCAAAAAGAGTAAAGGCCAGTCTTTGGATCATGTCGGTGTGTATCTTCCAGAGCCAGTTTTCGCTCATGGACAGTTATATGTCGCTTTAAGTTGAGGAAGATATCATCAAAGTCCTAATTAAAAATAAAGATTGTCAAGGAGATTTACTAAAGAACTCGAGTATTTTTACAAAAAACAGTGTAATTAAAGAAATCCTGAACTAAATAAATAAATACGCCTGAACTTAATTTTATCCAAAACAAAAACTTACTTTATTTTAAATTTTTTATAGTAGTAATTATATATTAGAACTCAAGTGAAAAAAGTTAATTCCGACGGGTACTCATTAGCTTGTTAATAAACGTCAAATTGTCTGTTTTTGAGGTCAATCCATTTCTAAGTGTTTTCTTTATTCCACGCATCATACTCGCGACACGGGTCATCGCGGAATATCAAAATTGGCGCATGGCATTGAGCTGCTCACCCTCTAGGTCGTGCGAAAGGTGCTTAAAAAGGATCTAAAAAAAACGAGAAAATTATCACAATTCCACCCATCACACACGACACACGTCACACGCGGAATATAAAAAATGTTATTTAAGACTTAGACACTCACATAATTTCTATAGGTCGTATGCAAGATGAGTAAAAGGGATCTCTATTTAGGCGAAAATAAATAAAAAATTTTAAACAGCTTTCCTTTATAAGCAGTACTTGAACCAAGAGGTTCTTGAAAATATTTCTTTGCTAAAACAAAAACTATAAATCTCTGTCGCAATAGTAATTGCCTGCAAGTTACTCGTACATGTGCGTATTTCGATTTAATTAAATTGAATTTATAGATTTGTTTTTTATTTGTTAGTAGTATTGAAAATAGATTTATTGTACCAGACAATTAATTGAAATGGAATTTGGGTTAATTCGTTGGTTGCGTGGTGAAAATGCGTTTGGCGACATCAACTTTCCGATTTAATGGGTGCGCAATGTAAAGAGATTTATTTTTGGATTCAAATATAAACTTTGATATAAACAGATATCTTAGCAGATAAAGTTGTAAAAAAGACAGATGCCAACAAAATAACTTTGCAAAAAAATGCACAAGAGCCAAAATATACAGAAAATGCCACCAACACTTAGGGACAACTTCTATCACGCGCCGAACTGAAAAGCCCTGAAATAAATTGATTTCCTATTAAATTGCGTTTGTGGTATCAGTGTGTCACAAAGTTACAATGCCTCGTACATTAATATATCGCCTGTAGAAGCAACATGAGAAAAAAGACGACTGTTGTCAAGGGCATAATTGAAAAAAAAAATTATATTCGTAACGAGACAGGAACTAAACAGATAGGCAGATAATCAATCAATCAAAGGAACAACGAAATAAATTTGCATGTAATATGGATTAGATACTTGGAATCTGTAAAATTCATAAATAATTTATGGAATATTATCTCCTAGTGTATGTGTAATTTACAACATGACGAATTGCAAATAATGTATAGCAGGAAATCCCAACATTATATTTTAATATCAATCAACCGATCATGCGAGCGACCACGCTCCCGGCAGTGATGACGAGATGAGACTTTTCGGGGTAATGCATCAGCGAGATGTTGTTTACAGTTTTGTGACGATACATTTACAAATATTGTCGTTAGGCTTCAAATAATATTTTTAAACAAAAATTTGTTTGTGGGTTTTTTTTCGCTTTGCAAATTCCTTTTCGATGTATCCACCAACGAACAAATATAGGTAGTGAATCATGTTTGATGTCGCCCGATGTCATTTGCCAATTTTCTATATTTAGATTTTTTGTTGTTTTGACTTAGTATTAAAATAAGTATTCTTTTTTAATTATGACATGAAGTGCCAAATATGTGATAAAAGCAAAAGGTCTCTTCTGGCTATTGAGACAGGCGAAAAATGCTTGAACACAAAAATGAGCGCAGTTTTGTGTTTCAACATTTCCCACATGTCTATACCTTTTCAACTTCAAGCTGAGACCAATCAATTTCAAAATGATACTAAACAATTTCAATTTAGTCTCATTTTGAAATTAATTGATCTCAAGTTAGAGTTGGTTTAAACGAATCCTCACACGAGCACGACTTGATGCTACCTGCATTGCAACTATCACAAGTAAGTTAAACTTGAGTAGTTGCACTGCGACGACGGATAAACGGTTTTTGCCTTAGTGACTGCATTCAAATAATGAAAGTAAGAATTTGTATAAGTCATAGGCAAACTGACTTTCATATGGATCAAAGCGAAGGTACAAGAGCCCAATATAAACTACTGTTTTATTTATAAAAGTCCCAACAAATCCGCTGGGCCAGATGGTATATCCCCATTAGTTCTGAAGAGGTGTTCTTCCAAGCTGGCATTACCATTTCGTAAGCGTTTCCATCTATCCTATTCTTCTGGACTCTTCCCGAGATCATCAATTCTTTCCAAGGTCATGGAAACGCTGATCAATTTTCAGTTCATGAAATATCTTTAGTGACCGTGGGCAACGTTCTACTGGTGATTTGGTGGTATATCTCACCGAACAGTAAAACAGGTCTTTGCATCAATTTTGCGAAAGCAAAGCAGTTGCACTCGATATTTCCAAACCATTTGACAGAGTTTGGCATCAAGCTATTTTGTCTAAAACGCGTGTTTATGGAGTCGATGAAAAACGGCTTCATTCGATTAGAAGAAATCTTTTGGACCGCTCAATTCAAGCTGTATTGGACGGTTTCAAGTCTAAAGTACATCAGATAAATGCTGGCGTTCCCCAGGGCTTTGTTCTGTCTCCTACACTCTTTCACATTTTTATTAATGATCTCTTGTCCATTACTTCTAATCCAATTCACTCTTTCGCTGATGACAGCACTTTCAGCTTCTCATATAAGTTGTAGGAACGTCCATCCACATCTCATGTGGAACTCAAACAACTTCGTATGTTAGGCTCGTTAAATTCTCACCTAGACAGCATAATAAAATGGGGAGAAAACAATCGAATGGAATTTAACGTTTCCAAAACCCAATGCTGTCTTATGGTCAGGTGCGCCTAAGACCTTGCATATGCTAGAAAGAATACAAAAGCGCGCTTTAAAGCTTATCGGTGATGAAAACATTACGAATTCAATAGCTTTGCTTGAACATCGCAGGAACATTTCCTTTTTTTCACTGTTTTATCGCGTTTTACACCAGCGGTACTCAAGAGAAAAAGCCAGTTGCATGCCACCTCTCATTGAATTCAACTGCAATACTCGTGGCGCTCTAAATGCTCATCAGTTTACCCTTAAGCCCATCTTCGGACGTACAGTTAAGTTCAGGGAGCTCTGTCTTCCCACATCACTATGATCCACAGGCATTCAAAACACAAGCTCATAGACATCTCCTCTTTTCTCCTCCTTTTCCTTGAACGCTGTGCCAAGCATAGAGCCGAGCATTATAAGGATACGAACCCCTTGAAGCTGCGCGAATTATAAAAAAAAAAATCTTTGATAGAAGAGCATAAGTTATGTGAACTTAAAAAAAATTGTTCTTTAGTTTGGTTAAAAGAAAACTAAGCTGCAAAAAGGACGACATTTAATTCTACGATCGGAACTAGCGAGAGTATAATCGGTTTTCTAAACAGAGTAGCGGGCGGCTGAACTTGTCAGGACAAAGTGATGGGAACCTGTTGGCAGAATCATAGTCAGTTCTCTGAGTATAGACTGAGTAAGAAACCCACTAAACTGCACCAACTATAGAGAAATAAGTCTTCCTAACAACACTTATACCTTTAAGATCATATTTTCCGTAAAGTATGTTTAACGATTATTACCCTCAGTGCAGTTTTGACCAAGATAGTAGATCATAATCGACAGATTAGGAAGAAGATTAAATTCACGACATTGTCATTGATGTCAAAGCCACATATACAGATGAGCTATCAAGAGTAGTGTCTATTTTAGGCCTCCCGGATAAACTCATCCAAATGTGCATGATAATGATGGAGAATTCCCGAGATCGCCGATTTCTTCCATTTCAAAAGGAAATTCAATAAGATAAGCTATGTCATGTGAATTTTGGAACTTTTTAATAAACAGAATCGTGCAAAAATATCAGGTCAATTACGGAAGTGCCATTTTGTTAAAGTCTGTGGCATGCATTGGCAAAATCGATGGGGCAAAGACGGAACGTCTCAATAGTCAGTTAAAATTTTGGGATAGTTATGGACTTTAACCTATCTAGGCTCCATTGTAACATCTAATAACGAATCCACCACTTCATAAACCAAAGGAGAATTACTCATATCAATCGTTTCTTTTATTTTAACTTTGAAGACAATTGAGTAGTACAGACTCTATCAAGTAACTAAGGAAATTCTCTATTAGGCTCTATGGTATTGCAGCATCTGGGATCTGGCCAGTAGAGTCTTTAATTTTGTGGACCAAGCTATTGCTCAAGCGATTCGTATGAAATTTGGTATTTATGACTAAGATGCGACTATGTTCCTTTCTCTTCGAATTTAAACTGAAGGGAAAATCCACAACACGATTATAATAGTTAACATTGAGCTAACCAAGGGGGTAAGTTTGTTGCAGCGTTAGCTTACTGCGGACTTATAGCGTTACTTAGTAAATAAGTACACATAGTTCATACATTTTCTTCTATGTACATTAGTACTTGACTTACGATTACTAATATGAATGCTTACTGCGGTCGTTTAGTTCGTTTACACGTAAGTTTGTTATAAAAAAAACATTTCCTAACGTGCTAATTAGTTTGCACGTTAGGCAATGTGTTTTCCTCATGAAACATTTTATTTAGAACAAAAATTCCTCACAAAGTAAATAATAAACACAAATTAAAGTGAAAATACCTTTAAATACATAATGAAAAGCTCAACAATTAAGAAGAATTAAGTGAGGAAACATTCATTAGGATAGCAGCATTCTCGAAATGCTTGGAGTGTTAGAATACAGTATAAAGTTCGAATGGTATAGCAGTATATTGAAAAAGTACAGTACAAGCTGAAAAAGGTGGAGCTTTATTTAATTTTGCTAAAAAAATTTCTAAACTGGTAGACTATAAAATTTCGGTGGGCAACATTTTGTTTATTGCTTGCTTATATAACAAAATGGGGATCCTTTACTTTAATTTTATTTAAATTACACATATGGCAATTAAAACACAAAGAGCACTAAAGATAAAGCAATTAGTTGTGTGACGAAATGGCGTGTCCAATTTCAATTGTCAAATTCGTAAATATGACACAAAAAACCTGACGTTTAGATTGTTTGATTTCATGTGACATAAGAAAATGGCCGACATCTGCCATATCGTCACACAATCTGTTCGTAGCTAAAGAGATTAACAATACAAATAAATAAACAGCAAACATTTATGTTGGACAATTTTAGTGTTACGAGTACAATGGAATATTGCAATTAAACTACCGGTAGAAAATCACATTATACTCCTGGTTGTTTGGCCGAACTAAAAAATAAACAGATTTTATGTACAGACAATGTCAGATAACCTCGATGCAGACATTCCTAATTATGAAGTGAACACGAGTCCTTGATTTTTACATGTCACACAAAATTTTATATGACACCCGACACACAGCAGAAATAGCGCCGAAAATTAATTTCATTTAAAATGAATGAACAGCTTCGGGCAGGCCGGACAACAAACTGGCGACACCATGTGGTGTATCATGAATGTGTTTAGGCTTTTAAAATACCTCGACTACCACGATTTGACTATTTTTAGCCATCTTCATTAGGCAACGACGCGATGTGTGCTTTTGTAAAAATCCGCCCGTCTTTAAATAAACGAACTTATGCCACTACACACATTACAGAACATCCGACAGTTCGGCTGTCATATCGCGCGATTAGTTGTATTTATAATATTTAATAAGAAATAATTAATATTCTGATATTTTTATCAACAATTTTGCAATTAGATTGATTCAATTAATTTCGATGGGTTTCGGTGTGAAGTTTAAATTTAGTTCCTGTACATGGATGTAATTATATTGCTTTAAAGTTTAAAATTAGATAGCTTTTTACACAGGGATAACATGAGTTTTTGTTACATTTTACACAGATAATAATAATAATAAAAAATTCAATATAAAAACCTTAACCACTCTAAGGTGAGAAAGCTTATTCTAAATAATACAATAGACCGATAAAACTACAACAAACATTTTTCAATTAAACCTAGCGACACTATATGACCCTGTACAGAACTTCTCAGAGAAATTCTCCGATTTTCTGAGACTAAAGTTTTTTTTTAGATTACTCTCCTTGCTTTGTCAGTTGACTTTGACAATTCTTATTGCTGAGCAGACAAGTAGATAAGAAAGTTGTCCTCACTAAGCCGAATAGCCGAATGTGAGTAATTCCGCGCTATCAGTTACATGGGACACGGCTTTTATGACAAAACAAAACTTGGTCATCATCGGTTAGGCATCACTGTATTCGTTGTTTTTTGTTATGTGTGTATGAAAATCTGAGGTTTTCGTTACTTATGTGGAGTTCTTTAGAAGTTTAAAAAAACATTAAATTTTGGGTTGCCCGAAAGAACGCGTAACCAAATTTATATTTTTTTTGGTAAAGAGGGAAAAAGAAGGAAAGATTTTTTTTGATGTTACGAGTATAATACCGCGTCTCTCTCGTGGATTCTTAATATTTGGACCGTTTATTTTGAAAGTGGTGTAAGTCCCTTTCTTCTTTTCTTCTTCTTCTTGTTTTGAGATATTATTATTTTCCCACTTATTAGTAACTGCTTAGGTGGCAGTCCAGTTGACACCACAATAAGGTTCTGGTCCTAAGAACGCAGATTCCGATCCAGCCCTGGCTAGTTCATCTGCATATTCGTTGCCTTCAATACCCTGGTGACCAAAGACCCAACAGAGCTTCATTAGACCAGATTACACGGTCCAATATTGTTACCCCAAATAACCTGCCGAAAAATTACTCCCTGACCATGGTGTCGAGGATAGTGCAAAACATGTCTCTTTTGGAAATTGAGTCAAGAATTTTCAGATGTCCCACATAGTCACCTGGTTTGTACCCGTATTCTAGTTGTAGCTCAATAGCGCATCTAGCCGCCGTACTCCTAGAGCAGCTTCTAATGCTGTCGTAGGGCAGTTGCACATGGCGCCCGTTACACCTAGACAGGCAATTCTTTGTAGCTTCTGAAGCTTAGTTGCCGTTGTCCGTTTAAGAACTTTCACCAAATGATGGCCGCGTATGTGATAATAGGTCTCACCATCCAATGTATCATTTTCGATTTTAGACCCAAGTTGTGCCGTAGAGACGTCTACTGGCCCAGAAAGCCCTAGTGGCACGTTCGATGGCGGACTTGATATGAGAATTCCAATTTAGTCGTTTATTTAAACTCACTGGAATAATTTAGCGTGATGCCTTTGATGAGAATAGGTCCCATATTGTACAATATTTTTTTCGTGAAAGGCACTAGAACGGTTTTGCAAGGATTTATGGAAAGCCCTTTTCTGCTGCACCATTCTAAGACGTGAATTAACACACTTTGCATGACTTGACCGCTAATTAAAATCGCCAAGTCATCGGCATAGCCAATGGCGATGTAGTCTGATCTATATAGATCGGCTAGAAGGTTGTCTATGACGATTGACCACAGAAGTGGGGAAAGGACACCTCCTTGTGGACAGCCCTTAGCTGCGGTCACCGACACAGAAACTCCCCCTGTGGAGGAACTCGACTTTCAAGCATGGCCCTATCCATTGGTTGGTCGAGTCCTCGATACCTCTACTACTGATTGCTATTAATATTGAGTCGTAGCCAGTGTTATCGAAAGCACCATCAATGACAAGGAAGCAAAGCCAGAAACTTTAAAAAGGACGAACATTGAACGCAAAATTGCCGGCATATATCACCCGATTTATGAGAAAAATTTAGCTTAACGCATTCACTCGTACAGGTGTTCCCGTAAAGAACATTTTAATGATGTTCCGATGTAATGATGTTAACCCGAAATAAGTTTTCTTGTTTGATATCTCAAAGACAAGCTAAAAGACAAATAAATAGGTCGAGGTCATCAAAATAGGTTTTTTTTTTGTGAGATGATTTCATCGTTGGAGTCAAATCTCTTTCCGCCGAGCCATTTCTTCAGATTTGGAAACAAGAAATAGTCACTCGGGGCTAAATCCGGAGAATAGGACGTGCAGCCGTTTTTTCTTCGCAAAACGGGCTGGTTTTTGCTTCAAAGCAATATCGAATCTGTCTCCGCCGGTGATCGTTTTACCCTTTTCAAGTCAATCGATGTGAACGACACCGCGTGCATCCAAAAAAAACTGTGGCATGACTTTGTTGACTGACAGACTTACCTTGGCCTTCTTTCGCGCAGGTTCACCCGGAGAAACCCACTGTATTGATTGTTCCTTGGTCTCTGGTATGTTGTGATGGATCCACGATTCGTCCACGATTATGAAACGGCATAAAAACTCATTCGGATTGCGGCTAAACATCGCCAAACACTACGATATTCACTTGTTTCCATTTCGTTAAGATTCACGAGGTTGTCTGCTTTCAATGGCTGTCAAACACAAACTAAATGACGCAGCTTGTTTAAATTTTGACAGGAGTCAACTGATAGATGCGTGTTGACAGGAGCAGTGTTGCCCTTTCAGTTAAGATGCGGGCAATTCAAAAAGTCACGGATAGTTTGTTTGCTTGTTATTTATGGAAACTCACATTTACCAACCGATTTTTATGAAATTTTCAATATATATTACTGGCAGGTGGGTGAACGTTATAGGCTTTAGTTCAAGCGCAGTGCCCGGGAACAGCTAGTCAATATAAATCAAAATGAAATCTTGTGTGGTTGTTATTTATGGAAACTCACATTTACCAACCGATTTCTATGAAATTTTCAATGTATATTATTGGCAGCTAGAGAAAGGTTATAGGCCATAGTGTACCCTTCTTCCCCTCCCTGGAGGTGTTAAATGTAAAATGTTAATATCAGCCACATTTTCAAACCGAGTTTTATGACATTTTTCACGTATATTATTAGCAGGTGGGGAAAGATTTTATGCTATAGTACTCCCTCGCGGTGGTTAAAAGAAGGCGAAAGGCGAAAAGCGCCCGACAAAAGCTTGTAAAACAATAGAAGTAAAAGTTTGGGATAACGTGTCTACTAAACGTTTAGGAAGTTGCGAAGAACCTACCTTTCCTACCATTCGATTTGCTAATCGATTAACTAAAGCGAACCCAGACGATCACATGATTCGCTAGCTAAGTCAAACACAAAAAAAAATTCTTATAGAAATTTTTGTGTAAAATTTTATTGAATAATAAAATATAACTTTTAATATTTGCTAAGAAATCCGAAGCATAATTTAGATCCACTTAACGCCGCAGCATTCCCAATTAGTTTAAAAATTATTATTACCACTTATTCATACGAGACATAGACGAAACGAAATAAAGACATACGAAAGGTAATAAAGACATATACGAAAGGTAACAAAGCCACCATCAAATCCAACTGACATCATAAAGACAGACATAACGAAAATGCGGCAATTAATGTCGCACCATAATGGCCATTATATCTCGGTGATAATTAGTTTCTCGTTTTGCCAGACTCGTAAAAGATTTTTATTTTATTTGGGAGAATTTTCTAGCGGTGGACTAGAGCAACAAAGCGAAAAATTATTCAAGATATTACGCAGTAAATATCGTTACTTTTGTTGTTGTAGAAAATCTTTCAGATGCGTTTAATGCGATCCTTTTATTTTACACACAAATGTTGTATACGATTTTTGAAATGTCTGATCTGTTTTTTTTTTAAATAATTATATTGAATGAAGAAGAGCTTATTCTATTCAAATAACAATTAAAAATAATTTCACACCTTTGTTCTGCCTTTCTCTTTGAATATTGTTTAACAGTTTTTTAATTAATTGCGCAAATATAATCTCTGTGATCAAAGAGTGTCACGATTCTAATTACATTCTTCTTTTGTGAATTTCACAATCGCAATTGGCAACAAAGCACACTCGGAAAAGCCAACACTGTCTAGCATATACCAACAATTGTTGTTTAGCCAGCGTGGAATGAGCGTTTTAATTATGAACCAACGACAAGGAACGTTTTAATTACAGGAAACATTCGCTACTCAGTCATTTTAATATCGCACTTCAAAAGTTGAGCAACGGCGTTTTAATGTGACGGCGCAGTTTATTCTATGTAAGATAGAGAAAGAATTCATCACAGATGATATGAGGCATATAACTTAATTAGGTTCAGATACAACTGAATAAACATTAAATGTATGCTCTTACCTAATAATATATTTAAGGATATAAAAAAAAAAGTTCTTCGATGAATTTCTTGTGAATTTATTGTCTACGAGTGCATCCGCAGCCCGTTAAATGATATTTCTCAATTTTTATTTAAAAGATTAAAAATCACTAAAAATAAAAATTTGAGAATAACTACCAGAAAAATTTAAGAATCATTGAAAGAGTAGCTGTCATTATGGTTCATATTTCTGTTAACTCACTGAATTAGTACATACACTGATGATATTTGATCACAGGTTTAGAATCACAATGGTGCGAGCGTGTGTGCATGCATCAAGGAGTGATTGGCAATCTATACTCTATACCAGTTTTTTCCAAACTATGTTCCGCGGAATACCAGTGTTCCGCTGATCCTGAGTGGGTGTTCCGCGACGGCACTGCAACACATTTAACGATCTTCTGCTTCATATTAAAAGGTAATTTTTTACAATGTCTGTCAAATTTACAATAGGATTTTGTGTACTTTTTAACCCTATTTTATTCTACGTTTGATTTCCTGCAACGAATGTATTGCCTTAAAACAGGATTGGGTGAATACTTTCGAAAATATGAAAAAAATTAAGTTTGCATAAAAATGTATCGATTTTCTTGTATATTAATATATTAATTTAATTTAGTCTGATTGCTTACAATCTCGAATTTGTCAATTTTGAGAAAAAATTTGTTCTTATTACAGAATTTAAATATTTTTCAAAAACTACCCATGGATTTTTGGTTGAAACCAGGAACTTCAACAAAAGGCCAAGTTAATACGTTGGAGGAGAAAATGATATAAAAACTGTGGTTTCTTCAAGATCTAATATTAAAAATAAATGTCATCTATGAACAGACCAAAACGAAAGTACGATAAAGATTATTTCTGGGATTTACGTATATTAGCTAATCAGATGCTCCTGATGCAATAGTAATTGCACAAAATAATTCAGGACAAAATTCTGTTTAATTTTTAACAAATCCTTCATGGTTGATAGAACTTGCATATATGGCAGATATAACCAAGTGTAATGAAGAAATCTTATCATTACAAGCAAGAAGTATTATATTTTTTAATGCAAGGAATGCATCTTCTGATAAAAAAATCGTATTTTGGATAATAATTTTGATAGTTTTCCAGCCTTACGCGAATGTTTGAATGAATTAAATTTTAAAGTATATTAAGAAGTTTCCAAAGCATTTTTTTATAGGCAACTTGAAAACAACTCATTTGCAATATTTACCGAAAACTAGTAAGGACGATTCCTAAATTCGGAATCCATTTTTTGTGAGTATGAAAATCTAATTGATTTAATTAGTGACTCTGATCTGACACAAAAACACAACAATAAACCTTTAAATGATTTCTAAGCGAGTTTGTCAGAAAAGTACCCAAAAGAAGCTATAATTGTTTTGCTTCCGTTTTCTACAATCTATTTATACGAAGCGGGACTTTCTTATTATGCTGCAACGGAGTCAAAGTGTAGAACCAGCTTTGACGCCACATCAGATATCAGAATGCAACTAATATTGGGCCTGATTTCAAGAAGATATGCCATTCAAGTACCCAAAATCATCTAAGTCTTTAAAGTGCTATATTATAGTTTTATATTAAAAAATAAATACTAAAAAGAGCAGAGTCGGAGACACGGCCGGGGGTTTTGAGCGCGACAATGTTTGACCGGGACGAAAAAAAAGAATCCTCTTGTAGAGAGAGCTTGGGAGGCAGAAAGTTTCCCCGACGAGTGGAAGAAGGGAATGATTGTCAAGCTCACTAAAAAGGTAGTCTTATGGAGTGCGAAAACTAGAGAGGCATTTGCGGTAAAAATTTTGGAGACCCCGGGCCCCAGTGTCATTGGGCCCCAAAACCCGATTTTTTTTAAATTTTATATACGTAGGTATCTCCGATGGACAACACTTTTTGCAAAAATTTTGGTGGCCGGGGTCGTAAATGTTTCAAAAAAATTAACCCGATTTTCTTCAAATTTTATACACATGTGATCTCCGATAGACAACATTTTTTGTAAAGTTGATGGAGTGAGGCCCGAGTGGTGCCCATATAATTTTTTTAAAATGTTGATCGATTTTCTTCAAATTTTAAACACATGTGTATCACTGATGGATTTTGTAAAATTTGTTGGAGTGATCGGGCCCTGAGACCCGTGTGGTGTCCATGTAAATTTTTTAAAAATTAGCCCGACACATACCTATCTCCTATTAGAGAATTTACATGAAACATTTAAATTTTATGGGTTGTTTTTTTTATAATGTACACACACTAAAGGAATTTGTACCCTTTTAATTCTTAGTACAGCGTGGGCGTTAGTGAATTAGGGAGAGGATATGGTGAAAGGAAAAATTCCTACGATGTATAAACGATCCGATTGCTTTCGCGATATTTACGTCACAAATAATTTTTATCTCGCGGTTCTGAATTTTGTCTAATAGATGTAATATGGTCTTCGTGGCACCTGCAGTTGTTGTTACCGTGTTTTTCTTTAATTTGGATTTTGATTTTGATTTTACAAATCCGACAAAATATCGAATATTTGAATGTTAAAATTACCTGTAAAGAGAAGAAATAGAAATTTTTGTTTAAACATGTTAACTAATAAAAGTACATTTTTAATTTAAAACGTTTAGTATAGTGCGTAGTAGTCTGCTCTAAAATCTGAAACAAATTACAAACTAGCATTGTTTTTTTTTTGTGATTTATCAATGTTCATCCAGTGCTGAGCTATGTTTAAAGTTTGAAGTCTCTAGCTCAATGGGAAGTTAGTTTAAATCAATTACAAAATTCCATCCGAACACACAGACATACACGAAAGCGAGCTAATAAAAACGTTTTAAAATGAAACTTTGTCTGTATGTCTGTTCGCTATTAACTCGAAGACCGTTCTTCCGGTATAGCTGAAACTATGGGATATGGTGGGGACGGTTGCGGTGGATGTTTGTGGAGTGATGGTGTTAAGGGGGTTAACGTGCTTGGTGGCTAGGTATTGTTTGTATGAGATTGACTGAAAGACCGTGTATTTGATAGATAGAGGTGATATATGTGGAGGGGTTTCTTAAGGATGGTCTTGGTGGTCAATTGGGTATTTCAGCTAGTAATAAATAAAAAAGTAATCTTAAATACTAGTTTATTAGAATTCCAATTCATATTCATACGAGTACGTTGAACATAATTGGTATAACTATTGAATCCTGCGTTATACCGTGAAAAATAGACTTTCGTATTTTTATTTTTACTCCAAGTAAGAGCGAGATGAATACCTAAGTTTTTAAAGTCTCAGTTTTGTGGGACAGTGAGACCGTTGATTTTGACTCTGGCACAGTTTCTTTTCCTTAGGTGCAATGTAATGTAAGCGCATTTGATTTCGTTTACTTTAATTCTCTAGGTTTTCAGCCAGTCGTAGTCGTAAACATGATTTTAAAGGCGTTGAGATGCGATGTCCGGGTCTTTATGCATGTAATGGTGTGAAATGGTGAATTGGAAAATCAAAAGTATATATTAAGTACAAAACCGGGCTCAAGATACTCCCTTGTGGGACCCCGATTTCGATGTTACATAGATGGAACCTATATAGTGCTTATATTTTATGCGGAATTTACGAATTGAAAGGTAACTTTCAGGAATGCCGTGTGTGTTTTAAGGAGGCATTTGCCAAATTTTGTGTAACAGTTTCTTATCGAACCATGATCAATCGTAAAATATGAACTAACAAGATGTTCAAACTCTCTCCATAATGCTGTAAAACTCAAAAAAGAAACGGATCTGCAAAATTTCCTCATAAATCCAACACCAACCTATGGCACTCTCTATGGCGAGTCACGAAACAGCTTAAACAACCCGTTCAAGCTGAATCCCCTATTCGTTTACTTGATGGACCAATCAGTCTTCTACCCATTACATTAGAGATATTCGAGAAGCTTATTCTGGACCAACTTTTGACAGATGATACAAATGCAATACTTCTCCACCAATATGGCTTCAGGAGAAGACACTATACAATACAATTTTGAACGGAAGCATTGCATAGTTACAAAATGCCTTCGAAGATAAACCAAATTTTTAATTGATAACACTAAAGCTACCAAAAAAAAAAAGAAAATCGGTTGTCAAACAGAGGAGAAAATGGTTCTTAACTGTTTTGCCTTTGCCTATTTATATATAGATGCTTTTATGTACTCCTTCCTTACACAGTCAATAGATTGAAGCAATCATCATAAGTTTATTAGTCTGACGTGCATGAACACTATGGGGTTTGATTGAGAAAAGTTTTGATTTTGCATAGACAACTGTGTAAGGGCACAATTAAAGCATTTTGATAATTTTTCAATTCGTGGATTTCGGAATAAACATGGTGGCGAAGAGTAAGCAATGTTTTGAAAAAAATTAAGACATGTATTTATTGTTTATTGTGAATTCAGCTAAGTTGTATTACTTACTTCGAATTTGTGTTAACTTTTTATCATTGCTCCACATGCAAGTGGAAGTGGATAAATTTTACGATTTCCTCAAACAAGGAATCTCAAGGTGGTTGAAATCTGATCATTTTCGCATATAGTTGCGCGCATAAATGTGTCTTTTTTATTACAGATGTAATTGCCATAGTGTAATTTATGCAATGCAACGCTGTCGTCCGTATCGTCTTTACAGAACGAAAGTGAGAAATGAAGTTTAACGTCAATCGATTGGACTTGTAATGGATAGCTGTCAATTCACAAATATATGATGATTGTTGCAATCGATTGACTATGGGAGGAACGGATTAGTCTCTCCTTAGAACAAACAAAAATATAAAAATATTACACCTTAGGACAATAAACTAATACTAAGAACGAAAAGAACAATAACAAAACAGTTTGTGGAAAGGAGATAAAATTTCGCTCCCCAGATAATAAGCTCATAAAAAAATGAAAAAAAAGATATGGCATCAGAGATTCCTGCATCGAGGCGAGTAATTTTTGAAAACCTAAGAGAAAATAATAATATCCTTGATGTGATCAATACCGCCCTATCGGCAAATAATACCCGCCCATACGAGTATAGTATTGGTATACGAGTACAATCCCAAAAGTATTAAAGTTTATGCAATGAAAATAATATAACAACCGCAGATGAAATATTTTTCGTTTTTTATAGGATGAGCAGAAACAATACATTGGAGGTGTTGCTATCTTGATTGTAACCACTAACCAGTTCCTTGTTAGGTTTTTTCTGTGACGCCATCAGCATCAGATGCCATAGGAAGGTGGCAAATGCTATACGTCTATGTACCTTCAGCAAATCGATTCAATTGGACTTTCTATCGTAATGGAATATCATGAATAAGGATATAAAATGGAAATGAAATTGAGGATGAAAAAGAAATGTGTAGTGTAGATGCCGCAGTAAGAGAACATCTATTCTAGATAAGATATTTCAAAGATTCAGTCTTCGTTGCTTTTAGGTAAAGTTATAATAATATTCAAATCACTTTTTTTGCTATCATCGATGCGTTATAACATTACATATTAATGTTATCAATGAAGTGATGTTTATCTATATTTTAAATTTTCTTTTTAAGGATCAAGTAGAAGAAAACATGGTCACTTTCTATTGTTAATATATGCCGTGAGATACGTATCAACATAAGACTAGATGCCATCTGAATTGAACGCTCTTGGGATATAAATAACTGAACCTAGCGGGCTAGTTACAGCCTAGCGGACTAATTACAGAAATACGAGAAACCAACACAATGTTGAAACGTATAGGTCATCGTAAATGGTATAGAAAATACAGCTTTACCAAAACCACTAGCTGAATTGGTTTAGCAAAAATATAATATACGCATAGAATTGACAACACAAAGTGAAGCTTACAGTTATATTAATTAATATTAATTCTTTAATAGCTTTGTACAACCAACCAATGTCTAAATAACTATGGCCTCTCAGACCCACCAAAAATACGCCGTCAGGTGGCATTCAAGGCTTTTGTTGAGCCGTTTGTAGAGCTTAACCTGGCTTTACGAAAAACGTTTTCGTACATTTTTCGATCGCCCGTAATCAAGTATTTCAAAAGATTAAAGATTTTTTTCCCCCTAAAGCTATTTTTTCACATTACATCACATTTATATTTTACATCCATTAGTAAAACACGAAGAAACCCTCTCGCACACATAACATTTTGGATCGATTGAAGCTGTCAAACCGTAGATTTTTGCTAGCAACGCCGTGCAAGCATACCTTTATAACGCGACAACAACCCTCACAGGACATAAGCCTATATGACAACGCCTACCTTAAACAATCGGTTAAGTTAAATGCTTCAAAAAGTCAAAAACGCGTAAAGCAAAAAAAATCCTCAAAATTTTGCAAACACCACAAAATTTAAATGTAAATACAAAAAACTAATTAATAAAGAATAGCGATGGTGTTTGTGTAGGGAAAACTGCGCCTTCAAAGTTTACACATAATAAACATGCATATCAGGATAATAAGGATTATTATATCTGGAAGTAAAAGTGAAAACAGTAACACGAACACGTTGTGTGTACATAATTCAAAAAATTATGAAATCGTCTGTCGAACTCCTCCACCTGATACGGATCATCTACACTTCTACAGCCTAGCTGTGTTATCCTTGGTCGTACACTTATTAGCATAGAAAGTTTGTCTTCGCTTTGTCTTGCGATCCTGCAAAGTATGGCGACGAGAAACAAGTAAAAGAACCTCAACTTATCTTGTTTATTAATTTACACAAAAGTTGAGCTCCTTTGTTTTTGTCTCTGGAGTCGGAGAAGGGTGTGCGACGCTTTCGCTTTCGCGCAGCCAACAACCAACTCATTGTCAACAACACTTTGACAACACTTTGAATTTGGCACGTACGACGACGTGCAGCATTGTCCTCCTAATTTCCTTGTACACATATTATCCTTTCATTGCTTTGCGAAGAATATTTAAATAAATGTCGACGATAGCAACAATGTGCCGGATCCAAATTTGCCCTTCTGCAGTCTAATTTTATCGCCCATCGTTTTATGATCCACAAAATATGAGATTTTATAGAAACTTTCGTTGTTTCAGGTTGGCATCTTAACTTTACCATTATTGTGTTAATAACAAAATGAAGCATGTGCATTTTATCTTAATAAAATATATGTAGTTCGCTTCTTTCCTTCGGAAAACGTAAACATAAAACTCCGGACAGGCATTAACAGCGAATTGGTATTTGCAATGAAGCCACAGAATAGATTTTGACGTCAACTGAGTTTTTGATTTCTTTTAGTTTGGAATGTGTACAGCGGTTTTCATTACCGACATAATTTTTTAAGTTTAAGCTCCAAGACCGGGTTCTACTAAATGAAATAACTATCCGATTATATCCAGTTTGGTGTTTCAAACTTTTGGCGCCCTTCCTACGTCTGCCCCGATAAAAAGTCGCATATCACAATGAACATAACCTTCCGATATTTCTATTTTCTTATGTAAGATAAGTGAACTGCCTACTGTTAGCCTACCGAACTTAGTTTTTCGCTTAGTAGCGCTCGAAGCGAAGAATCTTTGCATTTTCACTACATTTCCAACAATTCCCGGTTAAGCACTGATATTTATCAAGCACTGCTGTAGGTAGCTAAAATTAAAGGATTGCATAACTTCGAGTTTGTGCTCAACTATCATAATTATATCACCATTAGTGTATCTTATGTTCGCGGATACGTTGTAATAGGTAGATAAGTAAAATGGTAACCCTCATGACCTCTACGAGACTCACTCAATTAGCGCTTGAGTGAGCAGGTTTGTTCCCACTGTTCTCACTAGACTAATAGTGTTGTTAGTAGGGTTTTAGATTCAGCCTAAAGCAGTCAAATACAAAATAAATTCATTGCCTCTGGTTAACGAAAATTTCTTCAGGTTGCCAGAAGTTTAGACCCTGATAGGGTTGGACATTGACAATGATAGTGAATGAGAGTTTCTTTCTCGTTTAGCTTCTTACATCTCTTGATAAAGTTTTTACATGAGATTTCCAGTTTAATGCTACACTCACAAATCCACTGGGCCAGGTTTTTCTTGCTTCTTCTTTATGTCCTATATCCCCTTGTGGGTCCTAGGGCCTCTACTACGCCTAAGCGCCATCCCGTTCGGTTTCTGGCAATTAGCTTCAGCTCTCTCCAACTCTTCCCCAATTGCCGTGTTGCCGACTGGGCCAGATGGTATTTTCCAATTAGTTCTGAAGATGTGTTCTTCCAAGCTGGCATAACCATTGCGTAAGATTTCTATTCTATTCTTCTGGACTCTTCCCGAGAAGTTGGAAAACAGCCTTTGTCCAGGCCATACCCAAAAAAGGTGAGCTGTCGTACCGACCCAGAGCACTTGCATCCATTTTTTCCAAGGTCAGGGAAACGCTGATCAATTTTCATATCAAATATCTTGAAACCTTAGTGACCGGCAGTACGGATTACGTAGGCAACGTTCTACTGGTGATTTGATGGTTTATCTCACCGAACAGTGGAACCGGTTTTTACATCAATTTGGTGAAAGCAAAGTTGTTGCACTCGATATTTCCACGGTATCTGACAGACTTTGGCACCAAGCTTTTTTGCCCAAAATGCGTGCTAATGGAGTCCATGAAAAATTGCTTCATTGGATTAGAAGCTATCTTTTGGACCGCTCAATTCAAGTTGATTGGACGGTTTCAAGTCTGAAGTTCGTCACATTAATGCTGGCGTTCTTCTTCTTTGTCTCCGAAACTTTTTCTAATTTAATTTACTTCTAATCCAATTCACTCTTTCGCTGACAACAGCGTTCTCAGCTTTTCATATAAGTTTGAGGAACGTCTCTCCACTTCTCATGTGGAACTCAAACAACTTCGTATGTTAAGCTCATTAAATTGTAACCTGGATAGCATAATAAAATGGGGAGAAAACAATCGAGTATATTTAACGCTTCCAAAACGCTGTCTCCTGTCGTCCAAGCGAATTTTAAATCCAATGCCATTATCTATGAATAGCACTTGCATCGAGGATGTGCCTTTACGACAAGCTTCTTTGAAATGACCACATATTTAATGTCGCCAAAAATGATGCGAAATGTCTAGGTTTTCTAACCCGGTGCTAACTCTAACTCTGATCCGGCGCTACAAGGCTTTTATTCGCCCTAAACTTGAGTACAGTTGTCACTTGTCATATCTGATCTGGTATACCTAAAAATACCTAGCACCAGCTAGATGGAATACAAAACTGTGCGATAAAACTTATCGGTGACCAAAACACACGTTGAACACCACATGAACTAAATGCTTGTCATTTTACCCTTTTACCATTTTCGGACGTACAGTTAAGTTCAGAACACAAGCTAATAGACATCTACTCTTTTCTCCTTCTTTTCCTTAACGCCCACGCTGTGCCAAGCATATAACCGATTATAAGGGTGCGAATTCCTTACGCGCGCGCAAATTATAAAAAAAATTATACCAACTGCTACAACTATGGCAATATCTGTTTGTTTTTTTGAGATCAACTTGTTTGTGCTCCTTTTGTAGGAGTTAGCTAATATTGCACGCTTTGTTGTACTCCCATTAATGGGAGTTTCTTAATTTTTTTCCCGCCAGCTCAATTATAACGAAAGCATCTTGTACAGTCTAAGAGGTGAAGAATCCCCTTGTCAAAGCTGGGTTCTAATCTGGCTATAGGAAACAATAGAAAAATATATTCATTTATGAAATAAATGTGCAATATAGGAAACAATCAGTATTGAGCTCCTATTCAAGTTTGATTGGGTTTGATATAAAATGTCTGTCTAATTGAATAGCTTTCTCCTAGTGATGGCAATGTTTAACTTTATTCTTTGTGCAAAGTTAAAAAATCGCATACCCCTTTTTTGTTTTAATTAGGATTTTAACATTGTGTTTATGACTGTCTTTCCGTGAAAAACATTTCTTAGAAAACTGGAGAACTCTCAACAACATAAGAAAAGATCTGTGCTATTTCAGTAGCGAAATTAACCATGCGCTCATATGTAACATCAAACTTCAAGAGAAAATTCCAGATCAGATCACAACCAAATAAATATTTAAAATATGTGAGAATAATAATGTTTTTTAGAAGATTTGATTCCGAATTGATTTTATTCTTGTATTGCGATAATTTTTCCTTCATGAATTGGGTCAACCATTGTTTGGCTGATAAAGAATCACCGATCCTAATGATTAGCAGCGCATTTCTTTAGTTTATCAGCGACCTACATTGGGCACCTCCTCCCACGAAATTAATAAAAATTTCTCTACTAACAGAATGGAAGTTTTTGCTTTGTGGTCGTGGCATTTTGCCAAAACTACTGTAAAGGAAAAATACTTTCCAACTGAATCTAGAAAATATTTGTCTGTCTGTGGATGCGCCATAAAACTCAATCCAAACATAATGCCATCAAAGACCTTGAACGTTAGTAACTCCAAACGACACAATAAGAAAATAAAAATCTTTCAACACTTTTTTCCGCATCGCGCTACATCAATCATCAGCGCAGTCATTCACTTTTTTTTTCTTCTCGTATAAATAACAAAAAATTTCTTAATTTTTCCATTTAATTCAATAAATGAATCTATCGTCACATTTCGAATGGGATACTTTAAGCTTGAAGCACATAATGACTAATTGAAAGATTGACACGTGACGGGTGAACTTGACCAACCAAAGCGGTCATGTGGATTCTGTTTGTTTGTTTAAAAAAAAAACAGTGATGTCACGTTTTTCACGTTGATGGGAGACTTTTTGTTCATTTGTGCAATGATAAACCACAACAAACACCCCTTGCTGGGAACGAAATAAATAAAACAATAATTTCGTGTGGTCGGCTGAGTCTAATGTAAATATGGTCATACAACTGGTGGTTAACCAGAAAACTAATCAATCAAGCTTAGCAGTACTTTATTTTGGATCCGTTGGATGATTTCGATTGTGCTCATCTTGGCGCACCCCCGTAATCAGCTATTATATATAAATGTTAATTGTTCTTATGTATCAATAAAATTGTTAACCATAACACCGCAGTATCGTTTGTAAATAAGGCGATTATATTGCTTGTTGGAGTAGAAAGATCGTTGATGAATAGTAGGTATAACGTAGTTGGAGCCAAGATGCTACCTTGAGGAACTCCTGTTTTTATCTCCTTAAGACCAAATAAGATTTCAGTATCTTACAGTATTGAACCGGGAGTGTTGTTTCAAGTTTGTACAAAAGACCTTCATGCCAATACTTGTCATAGACTTGAGCTACATCGAGGAAAACAGCTGAGCAAACCTTCCTTTCCTCCAGCGACTTTTCTATTGCGTCAGTGATTCTATGGACTTGATCTATGGTTGAGTGGCTGTCTCTTAAGCCAAATTGGTGGTTTGGAATTGGTTTTTTGCGTTCAATAATGAGTTTAAGTCTATTACTGCACTTTCAAGCAATTTTGGCATTATTGGAAGTACGGATATAGGTTTGAACGCCCCCACTTCGTAGGGCGATTTGCCTGGTTTAGGAACCATGATAACTTCGGCTACTTTACAATGGCTGGGTACCCAGAGGCTTTGGTTTCTTTGGTTTAAAGTTTTCTTGAATTTCTTTTTTTATTTCATTGAATGTAACCGGAGGAATATCTTCTTCGTCTTGATTGCATACCTCGCTTAATATATCATTTTGACTTACGTGTGGCTGGAACGTATCTGTAAGATATTCAGATAATAAAGCGCCTTTCTCGGCATTAGTTTTTGCCTATTCATTTAATTTCAAAATTTTACAAAATTCTGAAGAAAAAAAAGCATGAGTTTTCGCAAAGTAGACCAAATCCGTTAGGCGGCACCCAAACTGGCAAACTCTATAAAATATCTGAACGTTGTCTTATCACCATCAATCACATACGCACACATGGTTGAGAGCATGCAACAATCTGCTGCTAGATGCTAGAAATGTCAGATGCTCGAAATTGGATGCCGCAATATGGTGTCTATACACGTTCCATAAATGTTTATGAAAAAGTTAAAACTCTGCGTCATATCAGACCGTTTGTGAGCTCCGAGGTTCTCGTCTATGACACGTGTTGCGTGTCACTTGAGGCGCCAGCGATGGATGGAAAGTGGGTTAACTTATTTATAAGAGTTAACCCACTTTCCATACACCCCACCCCACCACAAAAAACAGATAATTTGGCGATCCTATTAGAGGTCACACGTGGCGCGTATACCGAAGCGTGTGTGGTAACCTTTAGGTTGCTCTTACTTTGCATCTGAATTCGTCGAATTTTACTCGTCAGAATCAAATTAAAAATACGTGTATGCAAAATATATCCACACACCACATAATTTCCAATACGAACGATACTTAAATACTTTAACAACTGGTTTTACCATATTTGAAGTACTGACATACTATTGCAGGCTTGGTTGGGTTTAATTACGCCACAGGGATTTTTTTGCTGTTATCAGATCGGACAACTTGTCATAGTCAGTTCATTGGTACGGTAGCAAAGTAATGTGTCCTACTACATTGGTTATTGGGAGACCATATGCAGAATCGAGTAGACGACTAAATACTTATATATCAAAGTAACATTAATTATTCAACTCTACAACTAACCCTCTTCGGAAAATCTATGAAAACATATTTATGCTGCCTTGCATCGAAAAAAAGATGAAGAACAAACGATTTATACCGAACTTCACTGAATATAAACACTTAAGTCAAGTTATACCAACTTTTTATTTTCATTTAATTTGGAATAATAACCAAACTCAAGTTTGGCCACGGTTTTTTTCTTCTAACTTTCAAAATTCAGTTAAGATTATGAGGAAAGCTTAAGAATTCACTCTTTTAGCGCGAATAACAACAGAACCGAGCTCTCTCGGAGAATAACAACCTAACTCAAGTTAGGAAACAAAATACGTAATGTATTTTGTGCCCAAACTTAAGTTGAGTTAGGATGTTAAGCCAACAACTTTTTTTTTTTAAAATTTGCATTAATGAAAACATATTATCTTGACATAGAACGTTTTTCCACAATAGAAAGAAAGAAAAATTAAAAAGAAAAAACAGCTAAACTTAATTTGTTATTGATAAAAATATTATTATTGAATATTACAAACTTAAATGACATATGTCGAGTTAAGATATTAGAGGTAAAATAATATAAAGTTCTTACGACTTAGGTTATTATGGCAAATTAATAGTTACACAAGCACAAACTTGTGTGGTTTTGTTTTTAGACCATAAATTAAGTAAGAAGTTAAGCTAGACGACTAAAAAACAGGAGAGAATTAAGCTAGCTTGGTTTTGTGCTGCTAACAAATCTATTTCGTCCTAACTTGAGTTAGACGGTTATGGTTTATGAGTACAGAATTTACGAGTACTGAGACCATAGTGTCATAGTGAGAGAACTGTAAAACATTTGATTTCAATCAAAGTCTTATTAAAAAACCCATTTTACGAAAAAAATTTACTTAAAATTAGATCTGAATACTTTCAAACACTGGAGACTATGTCAAATCTCTTGGGTGAGCTTAAAGCGGTAAGTGGGAACCGACACTTTATCGAGAACATTCGTTTACCTATACTTTTTGCTAAAACTTCAGCAGAAAGTTCCAGCAAGAAATTGATCCTGAAATTTTCTAAATGTAATGCAGGACACTAATTGTCACAAAATCTTTACACGACTGACATATTGAGAAGAAATAAGGAAAATTAATTGAACTTTCGATACCTTCTGAATAGGTCCTCCCACTGAGTTTACTTTGTTGAACAAAAGTTAATCTACTTTGTAAGTAATAAAAGATCCCGTAATGCTTTCCCAACAACAAACTAAAACTCCAGTTGAAAAGGTAGACACGTCCGTACGTATTTATTTAATGGAATTTTCGTATTTCCCTCTGCTAGCAACTTTGTTTGAAGCGTAAACTTACTTCTTAATGATCGAAATCCTAAAACACAACTTGGAGCGGCGTTAAAACATAAACAAAAGCATCCTTGGCAAAGAACGTAACTTTTATTTGAGTTTGCTAAAGTCAATGGAGCGTCCTTGTGCAGAACGTACAGAAAGTACGTTTGCCAGTTAATTATCTGAGTATAATATTGGCACAAAAATTGGCATATTGTGCAAGGATCTATCTTTTGTAACAAGAAAAAAAAGTCGTTGGAGGATATTTTCCTCCACTTTCATTCGCAGTTTGGAGTACAGATTTCTCTGTCGGTTTTTTGGTTTTCTTTTCATTGGCAAGTCATAAACGAAAGTTGAATAAAATTTTGCTTTTCATTCACTCAACCAGATAACCAAAACCTTTATATTGTTACCCGTTGGCAATTGACGGATATGTTTTCGTGCTCAGCACGATGACGATGACAGTAAGCAAATCAAATTTCTCAGAATACATTTTTCGATTTCGATTAGATGACATTACAGTTAGATCGGAACAACATTCTATTTGGCGTTCAGCACACTACTGTCAGTCATCATGACGACGACGAAAGCAAATAAATTTTTCTGAAATGTGGTTAAAGCGAATTTGCTTTCACTACGCACAATGTACACCGCAATGGAACCCAGGAAATCCCGAAATCCCATCACTGTGACGGCTTACCCGTAGATTTTGGTAACGGATTTAAATAAGTCAATGAAAAACCCATTAACTTTTGTGTTTGTGACAAGGAATGTGACAACTGACAGTACCGACGTTCAGGAGAGCTGCCTTTTATAACAACAAAAATTAGTAACAGGCTATTTTGGATGGTTTTCATGGTCCACTTGAAAAGGTTTTTTTTTCGAATAAAATTAATCCATTTTTAAAGATTGCTTAATTTGCTATTTTTTGTTACTGCGTGGTGATGTAAAATAAAACTGTAAACTGCGTCGCATAAAATGTTAAGAAATCTCGATAAATTTTAAATGTTTTTTTCTTCTTTTGTTTTGATTTTGTTTTGAATTTTTTGATCAATAAATCACGTGAAAATTTGTATTTTTGTTTTTTAATGATTAATATTGTTTATAATTATTTTTCATCTAATTAACACAAAGACGACCTTGACGAATACGACGCATTTTGAAGGAATAAACAAATTACAAAGGATACTTTTGTTGACCGAGAATTTTGAAAAGAAAAACCACAACAGCGCACTGCTACAGGCACCTAAAATTTAAATTATTGGTGATTTATAGAGATAGAACGGTGCTGTAAATCAAGACAGATAAATATTGAAAAATATAGACTTTTCAGCAAGCACAAAAAGCCATAGAAAGTAGAAAGACTTTAACCGAAAATTCGGAGCCCAAATTGACCAGTTGTTGTTAAAAAAAGCGGGAATTCTAATGTTTTGCTTTATTTTTTTTTTAAAAGTTTGTTAATTTTAAATACTCATGGCATATTTTCTTTCAATTTTTATAGCATTTGGCAAACGTAAAAAACGTAAAAGCTTTTAGCTCATAGCAATATTCATCTTTAATTTCCTTTTTATTTGCAAAATGCCTTTTCTTTATTTGAAGAACTGGCGAACATATAGGCACTTTTCAGCGAGTAATGTACGCGATTTCTTACACGACAAACACAATTTTTCTGCTAAACTGCTCATGCGCAATGCAAAACTACTGTGGGAATGTGTGTTCGCTGAGACTGCAGCAAATAACAAAAGTGTTTTCTATGTTAATACACTACTGTGGATAATGCCTATACTTTCGAAGCTAGGTTATAGTGTAGGAAACAGTCACTTTCGTCTAAGGTGGTGTGAAAAATACCTTTTGACAGAGGGATACATCACAATGTAAGAAAACAGCTCATAAAATTAATTTGAAAAAAGTCGGGTACTTTTTTATAAAATTTTTAAAAAACTGTTGTCCATTGGAGATACACATGCATGTAAAAATCGGGTAAATTTTGTAAAATAGAAATAATGGAAAGTGTTGTCATCGGAGATACACATGTGTGCAAAGTTTTAATGAAATCATGCTTTAGGAAGTGGGTTAAAAATTGATCACAAGCTTTGGTGTGCCAGCTAGCCAGCCACGGGCCCCCGACCTTAATATAGAGAATATTAAAACACGTTTTTTTTTATAAAACTGAAAGAGCTATCAAATTACAGGCTCATCGAGTTGATCTCGTATCTCAACGCTACATGCTGGATTAAAATTACGTAAATATCTATGCTAGGTCCCTCGAGATTTTTGGTATCAAAATGAAGTACACATGCGCAAGCTAAGCGTAGCATTGGCATTATGCAATAAAAGAATCGTGGGCGCCGTGGCTCAGTGGAAAAGCGCATGGCTACTTAGCAGGTTCGTGGTTCGAATCCCAGTAACACCAAAAAGTATTTGGCACGGTGTCCCACCTCTCGCGAATGGGTGACAAATGTTCCGAGAGTAATGACTTGTCACGGAATGCTTCTCAATTAGCCATTCGTATCCGGCCCTAAATTGTAGGTCCCTTCCATTTGCGTCCAAAAGTGTTACCAACTTCAGACTGTCATTGCTGTCAAACCAGCGAGCCAATTTATCCAGTTCGTGAGGTGAACATTTCGCTCGAACGAATGCAGCACATATTGAAAGATCATCTTGGACTAAAGGCCTTGAAATTCCAAAAAACGCCTGGTCTCACTGATGCTCAAAAAAAAAAGAAAGAGCAAAGGAGTTGTTACGCTTGCACGAAAGTGGCGATTTGCCGAATTTGGTTTTCTCCGATGAGTCATCCGTTCGTTATTGAGCAATATGTGAACAAGCAAAACGACCGGATTTACTTGCCCGGCCGTTCTACTGAAAATACTTTGATTCAATAAAATTCATCAAAAAATAAAAATTCTGTAGCGTTTTGTTTTGGTAACACTTCGTATCAGTCACTGTATATATAGATTATAGTGCGTATAAAGCAACACAGCACATAGCACACAGTCATTATGATGTCGCTATAGGCGTGCTGTTCGAACAAATCGACTTTAGTTGTTTAGTTTCATTAGATTAGAATTTATCTTCTGGACCGCTCAATACAACTTTTTTTGGACGGTTCATCGCATAAATGCTGCCGTTCCACACGGCTCTGTTTTGTCTCCAACACTATTTTTCTCCAAACTTGAGTACAATTTGTCATATCTGGTCAGATGCGCCTACGAATACCTTTCATCTCCTAGATAGAATTCAAATGCGAGCAAAAAAAAAACAAACAACCAACTTGCATTAACATTATCAACCATCCTAAATTGTTAGTTACTAAGTGTCCAGCTCTTCGGTGGTCATCATCACTATATTTTTACAATAGGTAGGTGGTACCTCTACAAGAGAAGCTGGAATTTTCATTTAAAACGTGTAAATTAATGGCATTTCTTTTGAAATAAACGCCCCGCAGAAACTTTTTAACACACTTTCCTCCAGACAACCTTAATAGAGTGCAATTCTTGGAAAACAACCAACACACTCGACAATGAAGAGCTCTCTCTTTTTTGCATGAAATAATCAAAGCAAAACCACTGTCGATCCGTCAAATAAAATTTTCCTCCATTAGGCAAGGATAAAAGAATTTCCTTAAACTACTCCAAGAAGATAGTAAAACTTCAGCGTTGGATCAAATGTGTGAGTGTGCAAAAAGTTTGCAAAAGTTTCCACCATATTATATACTCGCCGCAGTTTTCATTGAGAGCATTTTTCACATTTCACTTGAAAACAATTTTACTGGTCGTAAGGGAGCTTAGCAGAGCTCAGGACGAGCTCGCATTTCGATTAAATATTCTCTTTGGGAAATATGATCCCGAAATGAAAAATGAAAACACGAGAAAGTGGTTTTGCTTGTCAGGGCCAGGATAAGAGGGATAAAAAGAAGATTTGAAGCTATTTAATGGACATTCAACAATAAGTAGTGAGTTGCTAAAATAAACTTGGAAAGGATCATTTTTTATTTATATCCTGCATCCTTCATTTTGGATTTTTCTAACTGCTGGTGTAAAGAGGATATAATCCCTAAGGAAAAATTAATAAGTTTGCATCATTTGTATTCGCGGTTGGATTTTAAAAAAAAATGTTAAGTTCTCTCCTATGAATTCATGCTTACGGCTTAAATTTAAATGAATTAAGAACGGTTGCTAGTCGTTGCGGCATTTTAGTACTAATTGCCTGGTGCTTAAGTATTAGCACCACTTAAGTATTCGACAAAATGGCAGATTTGTTTTACTGTTTTTATTTCAATTACATATAAATAATTTGAGATCTCTAACTTGTTACCATAACTTCTTAGTTTTTTTAGTAAATAAATCTACAAACGAGTTACTCTTGAAGATTTAAATTGTAAAAACTTTGACAAGGAGGGGATCAGTAAGAAAGGATAATAATTTTTCCTTCGTAGAACATGAATTGCAATATAAGATTCAATACAAAAAGTACAAACCTCTAGTACAAACTGCAAAGGTTACTTTTTGTCAGATACAGAATATCTAACCGTCTGCATCTGACCAAATCGAATTTGAGCGAAAACCCATCAGATGCGAATGTAACCTTGAACCCATAAAATTAATAAATTTCCAAACTTCGCAGTGAAGCACGCAAATTTTGCTATTTTCTATTCCACTTAAGGTTAAGCCAACCCACAAACGTTAACCTGAAATGACAACGATATCTCGATACATTTAGAAGAAGAAACCAAAGAAAATGGCTCCGAAGGTAGAGAATCCAATCCCCTTGGAAATGTCACTCAATTTTGAACCTGAAAATGTTCGACGGACGGTATCGATTTTTGCCGACATGATGAATGGTGGTTGTTGCTGCATAAAGATATATAACTAGCATATTCCTTGGTTTTGAATTCATCATGAATAGGAACAGTATTTTTACGTACATGACTCTTTTTTTGTTTACTCAAAGTCTTACCTCGATGCAAGAAGATTGCTCAAAGCTACAAACCCAGACAGAGCGAGTCTAGGTAGACAGCCACATTTATCCTATGATGACTTTTATCTATCATCGTTGTCATCGTTAAAAGGCCAACGTAATTCAAAAAGCGGACTACCGCATTGCTCTGCAAATAATATTCAAAATGCTGCCGTTGTATGGGACTGACGGATATTTTGTTACAGTGTGACATAGACAGAGATCTCGCACACTGCAATATTGATTGCTGCGGAGTGACGGACGACCCAGACGATAACGGTGACGATGACAATGACAACATTGCTGTTGTTGCATTATTGTTATGCAAGGTGGAATCATCCCGCCCCTACGTTGATGTGCTCTCCTGGGTACAAAAGCATACAATATAATAAATCTTCAGACACAACAATGTTGCACTGATTTAATATTTTCTCATCTTCATGCATTCAGTGCACTGGCAACGGGAATTAGGTATGACAAGTGCGATAATTAAACGTGGTTTGAATTTTGATTGTCAATAACGCAAAACAGCAGAAAGGCTTTTGATTTTTCAAACTTTTTTGATTTGAGAAATATTTTATTTGTTAGTAGAATATGCATCATATAATATGTGAACAACAAAAAACCTTGCATTTTCGATTCGTTTGACGCTTAATGTAAAACTTAATTTAAAAATCAACGTTATATTTTTGTCTCAGACTTGACATTTCGATAATTTCATTGGATGGGATTGGATGGGATGGTGGTCTAATAGTTACTAAGACACTATTTTGCGTTTTGGTAATTTATCTTTATCGTGTTATAAGCGAAACACACAATAATCAAAACGGTATAAAAGCCTTTTGTGCAAATTATCAACGGTTTACATGAGACACACACAAATATTTCTACTGAAAGGATTACTCTTCTGCGTTCAAGGCTCTTCAGCCTATGTGACTAGTACTTTGTGAACAAAACATTACACAGTGAGTATGGCATTGATTGCAAATGAGCAAACAGTGCCATGCTACTGCTCCTCCTGTGTAGGCTTATTGCGGTGACCTTAACGCATTCGCAATCCTAGCAGTCTAGCATTTAACAAAACAGCTTTACAACAAAAGCAACGCGCACTTAACACCTAAAGCAGAAAATCGGAAACCAAAACGATTTCATGTCATCATCTGCAGTATCCGCTATCTCTCACTGTCTGTCTGTCACCCACCCATATATAGGATGTCCTGCTTTTGATACTCCCGCACATGATATCCTTTTGATATGTGCTGCGGTTCAGGAAAACTACCAATGACATGCTACCCACGAACATGACAAAAGCTGCCATAGCCTACAAGAGGAAAGAATTCTATGGTGTGCAACAACGGCATAATAGAATGGACGAGAAGTTTGGGTCCTTTATGTAATTGTACACTGTAGAAGGGTAAATACCTTCGCAATTGTTCGTAAATACTATCCCCCACTTTTCGTGATTTTGCTTATTGTTGTGTTGGTTTTTGTGTTCACTAATAGCACTGATGCTGATAAGTTTGTTGTTGTTGAATTAAAAAATCTGTTATCCCATTTAACATATTTTCAATGTGTTTCCTGTTTGCAATCGTTTTTTTTTGACTTGTGCCAAACAGATGATTCCTTCAGCCAACAAAACAGTAAATTATTAAGAAAGGATGTTTGTGTTGGTAGAGATAATAACTAAAATATCGTTATCTCACTATATAACAATGTCGACAGTTCTGTTTCTACAATTGTACACAAATCAGTATAAAAGAATGATTTCTTTCATCGCGGTTGTTGTTGTTCTTTACAATAAGTTGTCCTCGAAACTTTAAAAAGTGACGAAAAAATGAAAAGCAAACGAAAAACGGACGAAAATCATCAATCATCCTTTTTATCTTATCTGCTTCTAGTCATCTCCACCTTCCGGAGGAATTAATATAATTTCCTTTTTTCACATCGTCCTTGGCAGTTATTTGGTTAAAGCTCAGCTGGCCGCAAATTGTTTTTTCCACGGTCAATTTTGCGCAACCATTGCACACAGAGGAAGACAGCATTTAAACGACCGTCCATTGCTCGACATCGCAACTTACTTCTCTTCCCTACAAATGATGACATTGAAAAAAGGGAGAAATAGACGGAGAAGAAAAAAATTTCTGCATGAAATAATGCCACGGACACACAGTGCTGTGTTTGCGCTTGCATATTTTCACTGTCAAGGACATTTCAACGCTTGCTGTTGAATGTTGTGATGTTTTCGCCATCTGATAGTCGCCGCCCTTCTTTCGTTTCTGATAGTCGGCACCCTTCTTTCGTTCTGTTCTGCAATTTGCATAACGTTATGGTGGCTTTTTTCTTGAATCTCCATGGCGAGATTAACAAATTAATCGCCACTGGTGACATGCACGCTAGCGTTGATGGTAATGACGTCCGCTTTTCTGTCTTCCGTTGTGCAAAGCTAGCTAAGTCCTTGCAGCTGTCCTGCAATTTTTTACCTTCTAAACTAGTTTTTGCAATTGTTGTTTAAAGTTCCAATTGAGGTTCGTTAAGCGTTTTTTTACTGATTTTACAGCAAAATTCCCATCGCGTTCGGACTAAACGTGAATTATCCATACACTTAATTTGATTTAACATTTGGGAATTAAATTACTGTCTCATTCGTAATTTAGTGGCCAAAGTCACATTGCTGAACGTTAAATTGTAGTCTCAAGCTGGGACACACGCCACTAATTATGTGAACGAGAAATGACAAATTGGAGAAAATTGCTATAACTTCCAATTTGATTTTTTTATAATTCGCGCACGCTTAATGCTCGGATATATGCTTGGCACAGAGTGGGCGTTAAGGAAAAAAAGGAGAAAAGAGGAGATGTCTATGAGCTTGTGTTTTGAATGCCCCTGAATCATAATGATGTGGGAAGACAGAGCATGGCAGAGCATTTCACATACGTGTTGTACGGCTAAAGAACGAATCCCTGAACTTAAGTTAAGGACGAATAAAAGCCTTGTAGATAGTAGCCAGATCGGAGGGACCAGCAAGCCACCCACGGGCGCGCGAAATAGGGACAAAATAGTAAAAGCGTGTACCTGCAGCAGAACTCAGGCCACGACGTTTACCCACAGCAACCGTTCGCTGCCGACGACTCGGACTACGCTCACGCATCGCTCAGGGTCCACGCTCGTCTCAGGCTTACGCTC
Organism: Nephrocerus scutellatus; assembly: GCA_947095585.1. NCBI lineage: Eukaryota > Metazoa > Arthropoda > Insecta > Diptera > Pipunculidae > Nephrocerus > Nephrocerus scutellatus. The sequence goes on along the minus strand of OX352765.1, from coordinate 28,108,425 downwards.
ACGCATCGCTCAGGATTCACGCTCGTCTCAGACTTACGCTCACGCATCGTTCAAGGTGCACACTCGTCTCAGGTTCACGCATCGCTCAGGATTTACGCTCGTCTCAGGCTTACGCACACGTCAAATTTAAAAAAAAAACCCTTAATCGCCTATCCGTTAGATCTGTCACAGTTTAAATTTCTAGGCATAATGTAAAAATAAAATCATGCAAAAATATACGAAAAGCGATAATTGTCACCACTACAGAGTACAACCCTCGCCACTCCCTTCCAGAAACTAAAAACAACAAAGTTGGTCTGTTGGAATTTTGCCAAAGAACCAACAGAAGAGAAACATTTGGATTGGCAAGGACATTATTTTGCATTCAACAGCTCGACACTGATAAAGACAACACTGAGTGCTAATGACTGCAGAAACTTGCAGTTTTCATTCCTGTTTGTGGAGATGGAAACAACAGAATGGTGAAATGTCCTTTTTGACCTGACGAACGATGCTGGCGTGACGATGATGCTGCTTACAAAAACTAAATTACGGTGGGATATTTTCATATCGCTCTTGCAAACGTGCACACGATTTGTGGGTTTTGCTTCAAATTAGATTCAGTTTTTACCCAAATGGGATACAAACTAACTTAACCTGAATCAACAAAAAAAATTGTTTACAGATTTCTTGTATCCAAAAAAAGGTGCACATTTTTCATAACTAAAACCGAACAGGAGAAACTAGCAGCTTATGACAGGTTCTGTAAAGTTAGGAAGCAAAAATTGTTGAAAAGTGAAAAAAAACAAAGTAGAAAGTTTGCCAAAAATAAATGTAAATAGAAGGATGCTTAAACGAAGAATAAGTTTGTGTTTATATCACATGGCACAACAGCAGACATATATACTACGTTCCCACCACACAACCAGCCTTCCTGTTAAATATTAAAGGATGTTATTTTCAAACAGTGTATTACGGTGAAAATTCTAAGTTATTGTGAGTATCCGAGCAAATTTCATGGAATTAAAGCAAAACATCCAAATTTTCTGGGTTTACCTTAAACCCAGTTACCTTAAACACACAAAACACTTGCAGATAGCTTCAGTAAATTTTGTTTAAGAAAATTCTCGGAAAAGTATTCCATAAATTCGGAATTTGGTTTCGTAAATTTTATGCTTTTAAGGTGACCACAAGAGAGTCATACCCACTTAACGACTTGTCATCAGCCTTAAAGATGATAACAGAGCATAGCTCTGATGCAATGGAAAAATATTTAAAATAGTTGTAAGACTTAAGGCACTCGAAGCAAAATGCCGATCAATTACAAGCCGTTTTGAGTCTTTTCCACTCAAGGTTAAAAAATAAATTAGAAATTGTTGAGGAGACATTTTTTAACAAAAAAAGCCAGAAAACAGGTAATATTGCTTTGACATTCTGCCATTTTGTTAGAGGTAAGTTTGACACCGAAGGAAAACAATGCAGCTGTGTGTGAATCCTTTATAAAGTTTCGGATATGCTTCCGTACTTAACTTTTTGAAGAACACTACTAACGCTGCTGATTATGATTATATCAGTAAGATAATTTCATGATTAAATCGTAAAGAGTGATGGTGGAACAGGTAAGTCTTATAAATTGTTTTTTACGTACACACGCTCAAGGGGTTGTATGCCCTTATAATGCTTAGCTATGAATGACTGCAGATCATGCGAATGCGGAAACACAGATTAGGGCAATTCATTCCACATAATTATTGAGCGACTAAAGAAGGAATCTCTGCATTGGTTGGTACGTCCAAAGATAGGTCTAATGGTAGACCGGTGAGCTCGAGTTGGGGCATGGGTATTTCAGTTGGGTTGGAGGATGGGCGGGATGCATCTGGATATTTATTTTAAACATCGCTCATGGGAAAAGCGATAAAACAGTGACAAGCAAGAAACATTCCTACGATGTTCAAGCGGTTCGATTGTTTTCGTAATATTGACGTCACAAATAAGTTTTAACACGCGGTTCTGAATTCTGCCTAGTGGATGCAATGTGGTCTTAGGGCCAAGTATTCAAGTTTAGGGAGAATATATGCCTTGTAAATAGTAGCCAGGTCCGAGAGAGTGAAGAACATCTTGCACCGTTTTAGGAAACCGAAACATTTCGCAGCATGCTTAGCGATGGCGAATATGTGGTCATTCCAACGAAGCTTGTTGTTGACGCACATACCGAGTATTGCGAGCATTTCAGTTGCTTTGATGCAGGATCCATTCATGGATAAAAGTTAGGGGTTTCAATTACGCTTAGACAACAGAGGACAGCATTGGGTTTTGGAAGCGTTAAATTCAACTCTGTTATGCTGTCAAGGTCAGAATTAACGTGCTAAACATACGCTGTTGTTCAAGTTCCACTTGTGATGAAGAGGGACGTGGAGAGAGTACAAACTCATATAAATAGTTAAGAGTGCTGTCGTCAGCGAATGAATGAATCGGATTAGACGTAGCCGATAGGAGATCATTAATGAAAATGAGAAAGAGTGTCGGAGACAAAACAGAACCTTGAAGAACACCGGCGCTTATGCGGTAAACATTGGATTTGAAACCATTCAATATGACCTGAAATATGATGAAATAATATACGGTTATACTGGAGTCTTATCTCTCAGGAAGATACTTTCGTATCAAGCAAGAAGATGTATATTCCCACCTTAAAGAAATTAAAGCTGGAGTGTCACAAGGAAGAACATTAGGGCCAATCCTATATTTACTTTTTACAAATGACATACCAGTCCCTCCAGCTACATTTGCCGATGACACAGTGATACTTGTAGTCGAAAAAAGTGAAGTAGTATCAACTAGAATCCTTCAAAGTTCTGTAGACGATCTAGTAAATTGGACTGAGAAATAGCGGATACATTTCAACAGTACTATTAAAGTCAAGACAGTTGAAGAAACAATTAAAGAGCATGCAACAGTTCATAATTGAAGGCTGAGGCAACACATAAATCAGGAAGCAGTCAAACTCACCGATACAACCAGACTTACTCGAAGTTAAACTAAACTAAACTAAATTACACATAAAACTAATATCTGTATGTGTAATTTTGTATAGAATGAACTATTTCTGTATCAAATCTATGTAGAAACTAACAAAATTGAACTGCTCGTTAGCTAGTTGTAGTGTTATGAAATGTAGACAATAAATTTATTACGTTTCAATAAAAAAAAATCAATATGACCTGGATTGAACGGTCAGAAAGGTAGTTACTAGTCTAATCAAGCAGAGTCTTATCAATTCCATAGGTATTCATTTTCGACAAAAGAGCTTAATGCCAGATTCTGTCAAATGCCTTGGAAATATCGAGTGCAACAACTTTGCTTTCACCAAATTTGTGAATAGACTGGATCCACTTTTCAATGAGATAAGCCTTCAGGTCACGTTGCCATAAACATGCTGGATAAAGGCTGTTTGCCAATTCCTTGGGACGACTCCAGAAGAATAAGAGAAATGGAAAAGCCACCTCTTCAAAACTATAGCGGGAATGCCATCAGGCCCAGCTGGTTTTTGAATGTTCAGATCATTTAAATGTTTAAATGTTAATGACCAAAAAAGGGCAGGTCTAAGCAAATAAGGAGGTTGCCTTTTATATCTCGGTATCGGGCAACCGTAGTGCTGCCGCCTGGTAACTGAAGTCTCTATCGTAATGTTTGACATTTAAGACATTTTATTTACTCAGAATATATTTTCTTAATATATTTACTTCAAAAACGTGTTGGCGCGAATGTAAAACAAAATCAATTATTACGGAACCCCGGACGATCAGAAGCGGACCATGGTTTAAGAGCCAACGAGTGATGATGATAGCTTAAAGAAATTAAATGTGGACCGAATGAATTTCATGATGAAATATTGAATAACAAATCATCAACAGAGATAATAATAACTCACAGATCCATTATATACATCTAAGTCCTCATATGTGCTTACCTGAAAAGAGAAAATATGAAATAATCACATTACTTATATATTTATATTAACATTGATTATTATTAATTTAAGTCTTTATTAAAATTTAAATTTTACACTAATCAGCTTATTTATAAGACTTTTTATTTTAAAAAATTATAACATAAAATTAAGCCAATATTTCGGTCTATTCAGAAATAAACTAATAAATTTCTGAATAGTGAGAAGAATTCTTTAATATTATTTCCGAAATACGAAAATATTGGCTTAATTTAATTTGAAATGAAACTGCTGGGCATATGGCAATAAAAGTACAGACATATATTCCAGCACATAATATTTTTTTTATAAACAATAAAAAATGTGTTTTATTTCAACCCGGCCAAGAATGTATGTACTGTAAAAAATGTACATACTGGATGTTTTTTTAATCAACCTGAGTAATTTTATCTTTTGCTTTTTATTATGTAGAGTACATGCAGAGTACGCATAGTATACACTGTTCCTTTATTTTTACTTCGAAATGAATACTATTGTAAAGCAGTCAAAAGCCATGTAGCCTCAAACAAAAATTTTGCAGGCAGGTTAATTTTTTTTAACAACAAATACATGAACAGAGTAAATTTTTATAAAAACTAATTGTTGTGTTCTGTGTACAAGACAATGGATATTTTAAAAGCATAAAATATTTGCATACGAATAATGCAATTATTCATTATCAGAGCAGGCACCTGTCGGAAACAATAACTTTGAATTTTCTGAATAAATTGTTCTTGCAAAAGTGAGAGTTCATTTGCTCTACTTCGCTGACCTTATCACATAACAGCGTAAATCGAATATATTGTAAGGTTTTAAAAACTGTAAATGAATTAAAACAAGTAAATGTAAAAAACTTCGTTTTTCGGGTACAAACGTTTATATATACATCGATACACGCCACACAGTCGTTTATTATTTGGTAATAATCGCCAAAATATCTGTTTTTGAAGTCGGGGCTATTTCTTTTCTTTTCCAAGCTTCACACGCGCCACACGCGACTCTCGACACGCGTCAAAAGCAGGATATCAAAATGGGCCCCTGACATTGAGCCGTTCACAAAATTTCAGCCCTCTAAGTCATGCGAAAATATAAAAAATAATATTTTGGACTTAGATACTCACAAAATTTCAGTTTTCTAGGTCGTGTGGAAGTTGGTTAAAAAGGACCTCAAAATGGTCGAAAATACAGACAAAAATAGGTCAAGTCGAATTAAATCTTTCTTTCTTTCCTTTACTCCGCGGGGGGGATAGGGCTTCTACAAACGCCTGCCAACGAACTCGATTTATCGCCTGAGGTTTCAAGAGACGCCACTCTGTCCCCTGGGATCTTGCTTCCTCTTCTATTGTCCTTTTCCATGTCTTGCTAGGACGGCCAACTCGGCGGTTTCCTTGTGGGTTCCAGTCGAGCGCTAGTTTCGTAATATAATCCGCTGGCTTTCTCAAAGTGTGGCCCATCTAGCTCCATTTTCGTCGTTTGGTGATGATTGCGATTATTTCCTGCTGCGTTTCTTTCCACAAGTCTTTATTGGTGATAGTGTCCGCCCTTCTTATTCTCAGTATCCTCCTTAAGCACTTGTTGGCGAAGACTTGGAGATGCGTCTGTAACTTTCCACTTTCCACGTTTCGAAGCCATATAAGAGTACTGAGAGAACGTTAGATCTGAAGATCGTTATCTTCAGATTCCGGGAGATTTGCGAGAAGTTCCAGATATTATTTAGCATACTATAGGAGTGACGCGCCTTGTTTATACGAGAGCACACATCCGAGTCAGCCCAAATAACAAAACTTATCGACTTCCTCTATCTGATGTCCGTCAATCGAGAGATCACATGTTCCACTAGCGTTAACGCGAAGTAGTTTGGTTTTTCAGACGTTAATTTTTAAACCCACTTGGTTAGCGTGGAGTTCTAGTGAGATTAATTTTCGCTCCATGTCACCTAACGATTGTGATAGGAGACAGATATCATCGACATAGTCCAGGTCTTTCTGAAAAACATTCCATGGCAAACCAAGTCAAGTTAAATAAAAGTTTTCAAAATTAGGCGGAAGGATGTTTCATCTTCGAAATACTTTTTAAATATTGAAAGCATAATGGAAGCATTGATAGGGAGGCAAATGATTACACGAATTGGTATAAAAAACGTAATATATACACTGAAATGTACATATATAAAAGAATATATGTACTCGTTCTTGTAGCAAAGCATTGATTTGGTCTTTTCATATGTGTATTCTTATACTATTATAAGCTCCAGCAAAGATTCCTCCTTTTTAGTGTTTTGCTAAAATACTAAAAAAAATAAATTATTCTTCGTGTTGGGTTGCTGTCACGAATCCAATTCGACTCTGTAGGAAATATGAACCGCTGAACAGTTAACAGCAGAAACTCCCAAGGACATTTTTCAAATAAGGCTTGGAAAGAAGGACGACCACGATGACGACGTTTGTTACTAAAACGCACACACACAAACACACACAAGCTGACAAAAAATTACAGGGATGAGTATCACTGTATATGTATGTATATAGAGAAACGTTCTTTGTAAAATTTGAAAATAGTCCTTAGAGACACGATTATTCTCATTGTAGATTACTGTCTAGCTTCGCAAAAACGTAGTCCAATGTTCTCACTTAATCATGCCCTAGAAATTCCCCACATTCATTGCACCATCAACGAAAGTTAAATTTACTTGCGTTTTATGCCAAGTCCATTCATTAAAAGAAAAGTGAAACTGGAGCTCTTGCTAGTGTTTCGAATTGTGATTTTCTCTAGAGGCTAAAAAGGAAGAACGTCGCAAAATGGTACAACATATAATGGAAATTTGAGAGGAGCCTTTCATTCTATATTACTACAAGAGCTGTGAAGTAAAATTTTGTTATCTAGATCGACCAATAAAAAATAATGTAAATGAATGAGGTCGGAAATTACATTTCGGTTATAGGACACAACATGGAGTCTTTATTGGAGACCAGGCTGCCCAACCTAAGCCTAATTTCTTTCCCAACTTTTTATTTTTATTTTGGTATTTTTAGAATTTCAGATATGTTAACACTGCTTCTGTTTAATATGATGATCCATTTAAGTATCGTAGTTCGTGTTCGTTTTTACAGTAATTTTTTAAATCAAAAAAATTCAGATCAATTAAGAGTCTGTCCTTTGAATTTTTCTTTACATTAAAGTAATAAAATATTCCCCTTCAAGTGTTAAGAATACTGTGTTGTTGCCAACCGATAGCTTTCCTCATTATGTATATCCATCCGACCGTTTCTTGTTTTGAATATGCTGGCTATATTTTTTAATGACATTTTGAAATGTCCATCCCACTGAGCTTGTATTTAGAAAAAGAGTTGTTGAAACATTAAAGATAAGCCTTATGTCGGTAAAAATAAATTATACGAATTGTGATTATTCTGTCATTACCTCTTAATTTTTCTCATTGAGTTCCAATGCAACGAATAACACTTCAACATAGGCGACAAAACAATAAACTAATAACAGCAGAAATGTAAAATATAAAAACTTGAACTTTGTTGTCAAGATCCAATTTCTCTCGAAAGAAACATAATTTTAATGGTACTTCTAAAATTTTAATTGTTGTATTCCTCTTTCATTTTGAATTAAAATCATTTTTTATGGAGTGTTGGTTGTAATGTGATGGTAATGAAAGCTAATATTATTTCTGTATTATGTTGTTGTTTGCTAAATAAACGAAACTTTTGAATGAAAACAAATAGGCGTCGGATAAAGCACAATTTCAGTAAATTATTGCTTACAAAAGTAAAAGATTAAGTAAAACATTTCAATGTTAATTCCATATTTGAATATTTTCGTAACAAAAAAGATGAGTTGTTACTACAGAACCCTTCGGATCCCCATTTACATATTCATCAGGGATACTTAAATAATAATTATCATTGTTTTAAAGTAGAAAAGGTCCAGTAAAAATAGATTTCCATCCATATGACAACAAAAGATTTTAAGTGAGCACGTTAAAAACAGCTCATAGAGCGACAGATAGAATTTGCATATCAATAGGTTTTTGCGGCTATTAACTTATTCTGACAGGCAGTACTTATTTTCTATTCTATTTTCTAAAAATTCTTAAAGTGGTTCTATTCGGTTCGTTTTGTTCAAATTTATAAGTAAATCATATTGCGTGTTAAACATTAGATCTCTACGACTACTGCCTAAGATGGAGTCAGCAGTACTAATGACAGTATTCTTAAGGCGTGTCCATTTCTCTTCTACGCGCGGCATCTCAGCCCCAGGACTTACTCTCACTGCATTTAGGGCGAGTCCTATCGCTTGACCGTAGTTGTTTCTGGTTTCTTCGTTGCGAAGGGCACCCGTGTTGACTCGAATCTGATTCGCGGATGCTGTCTTGATGATGCAATCCGCGCTCGGAGCACTACACCAACAAGATAGTGGTCTGAGTCGACGTTGGCACCTCGATACGTTCATACCGTCACCAGGTTCGGATTGTAGCGGCGGTCTATCAACACGTGGTCTATCTGGATGCGAGTGGCTACATCAGGAGATACCCAGATGGCTTTGTGGATATTTTTAGGCGCAAACCTTGTACTCGCAACGACCAAATTATTGCTTGCTGCCATCTCTATGACTCGTTGTCCATTGTCATTAGTGTTCTCGTGTAAGCTATGGGTGCCAATGTAACGCCTGAATACTGGCTCCCTACCTACTTTGGCATTCATATCAAGCAGAATGATTTGTACGTTGTACTGAGGACAGGCATGGAGTTCCCGTTCGACTGATTCAAAGAATTCTTATTCTTTATCATCTGGGGAATCCTCTGTTGGTGCGTGAACGTTTACGAGGCTTTGTTTTTAAATCTGTCACGCACGCGAAGGGCGCATAGCCGTTCATTTACTGCCGATAGCGGTGGGTTTCATTCTTCTGCTGATTAGAAACCCCGCCCCGAGTACATGATTTCTTGCATGATAGCTGTAATATATGCCATACTCTCTGATTTTTGTAGGATACCATTCCCCGTCCACCGCATCTCTGATTTGCTGTTATGTCAGTTTTATATTTGGACAGGGTAGCGGTCAGCTGCTGTGCAGCTCGAGCGTTCGTCATACGAACATTCTTAAATCGGTTCGTTGCCGTGGTCGTCGTCATTCATCAGTGTATCCGATAATGATTTGGGATTCCGTAATAAAGTTTTTTTACGGGCAAGGTTATTGGCCTCGCGCCATCCTTACTTTGGAGGGACTAGCGCGATCATTTAGCTTTTCCTGTATTGAAGGAAAATTACCAGCGGCCACCACGGGGAGGTTTGATCGCACTTCCACCATTCAGAGATAGTTACGGCCACCTTTTTTTGTGTATCAACACTCAAACCAACTTACGTTATAGCCAATTTATCGCAAGAATGTTATCTGCTGACTTAGTTGGAGAAAATTCTAAGAAATCAACAAGTCCAATAGTTGTTGAGAAGGAATTATATTGCGTTGGTACTTCTTTCTTTCTAGATTACGAACTGCTTTGAGGTATTATTCTAATTTCCAAATGGAAATTTATTTAAAAAAAACGTAAAAACTTCTCTCTTAAATTATAATAATATAATTAAAAATAAAACTAAAAGTAATAAAAGATTTAAATACTTGTAACTCTTAGCCAAAAAAATTTCAAAAGAAAGACTACAATCAGTATCAATCTTCACTAAATCATTAAATTCAACTTATTTTCAATACAAATCTAAAAACATTCGACTTTCTCTTCAAAAACTACGTAAATAGAATTAATTTAGAATGTTCAAATGATGAACCTTGAATTAGCTATACAAGCCAAATTGATTAATAAAAGCTCTAATGAGAAGAAAAATATCCTGTAAACGAGAAGATAAACTAAATACGAGTATAAACATGCAATTATATCAAGGATCAATTTTCTTACATTTCTTTACATCCAAACTAAACTGGTGAACTGGATGTAATTGATTGATTAAGAAAGAAAATTAGACATTGTATTGGGGAACAGGATATTTGAATCATTTCTACCAACGATGGATAGAAGAACTTATAATGTTATATGAAAAGTTATATAACGACCATGAGAATTAAGAATTGAAAAAAAATTGTATTGACATGATAAGCTTGCTTGAGCTATCGGATGATGATGATGACGATGATGATGATGATGACGATGATGATGATGATGATAAGTAGTGTTTAAGAGCAGAAAGCAGTCATTACAGATAAGGAGCACACAAATATTTTCCCCGAAAAAGGATCTTAATAATAATAATCATCGTATTGAGACATTTGTTTGCGAAGTATTGAAACGTCTAATTGTATTGCTATGTCTAACAATTTGGAAGTAGATGAAAAGGCAGAAAGGACGTTTGTAGGTAAATAAATTTCTCAATGGTTCTAGGGTAAGGATAGTTACAAATTAATGACGACATTTTAAATGGTTTGAGTGTTGTTTTAATGATGAGACAAAGAGGGTATTCTGATCGCCGATCTAATCTCGGATCGATCGAAAGAGCGCTTTGATGAGTTGCCAGCTAACTTAGGAATTGGAGGCTCCAATGACCGGCGACCACTCTTTGCTCTCGCCACCAAGGATAGACGAATTAATCAAGGCAATAAATCGACTTAAAAATTATAAGCGGGATTAGATGCCATCTAAGCGCAGCTAATCTGAATGCCTCGCATTACGCTAATAATTGGAAGTGGAAGAAGAAGAAACTATAGCTTTACATTTAAAATGCGTACAAAAAATAATGTAAACTCAACTCTCACCTAAGTAACTCCTCGATGCAGACAGACGCTTAAAACCGGCCGGCAAAAACGCTGGTGGTGGCGTTATCGGCGGCACTTGTGTCGCCTCACAAAATGGCACAACATCCGGCTGATCGCGACACAACTCCAAATGATGTTTCTCGCAACGGCGCCGCCGTCGTATGTTCGGAGCGATCGTCTTTAGTTTGGCTCCGCTACGATTCATCGCATTTGGGTATCCGATTGCTATCTTCGGTATTGATGAGAAGGATGGCGGAGGTGGTGGTGGTGGCGTTGTAGGACTGGCGCGGTTGAATTTTAACATTACACTTGTGTTTGAAAGATTGCAGGGTTGAAATTTTTTTGCTATATGTATGTATGCATATATTGTTATTTCTTGACGACTGTCTACTAGCAAAAATAGTAAATTTCTTTAAATTATTTTTCTTTTTGCTTTAAAGTTACCAGTTTATCCTTTTATTGATTATTTGTTTGTTTTTTTTAATTAATTTATTTGCACTTTACATTAAAATACTGCATTGATTATTTGTTTAAACAGGAGAAGCATATATGTGTATACTATATATTTATTTGCTATACTAGGTAAATTGCTGTTAACACTTTTTTTTACATTCGAAGCACTTTGTTGCATTAATTTGTTATTGCGTTTCAACTTTGTACGATAAGCGATAAATTTTTTTTGGTTTAAATATTTATTTTTATTAGAAACATTAACAGTTAACAGTTCTTTATGTATGTAAATAAAGTTTTCTTTTTGTTGACATATATATATATATATATATATATACTTTATGTAGAATTATTTCAAAGAATTGCATGTAAATATGTGATAACAATTTTCATTTTCTGTTGATTTTGGTTTTCTTTGCTTTTTTTATTAAATGTAGTAACTTTAGATTTACAGTTTAAGTTTTGCTTGATTGCTTGATTAAAATAGTTTCTATATAATAGTATAATTTTTTAGTTTTTGTTGAGTTATAGGACTGAAATCGAGTGAGAAATTTAATTAACGCAGAGAAAATGATACGGAAAGAATTGTTTCTTGCATTTGTACGCGTTTTTTCGATAACATCCAGATGGAGTGCCCTGGGTGAGTTGATACGGACCTGCACTATTTCCAATTTAAAATGGACTTTGTTCACTATGATTATGAAATTTGAATGGAATAAATCTATTATAGTATAACAGTGATTTGCTAAAATTTAGAAACAAATTGTAGTACCAAAATATATTTCGAATTTTATTATTATATCTAATCCTAATAAATAGAAATAAATAAAAAGATATATGACTTTTCATCCCATAAAACTCAGAACTTTCTTAGGCAACGACAGCGGAAACTACAATCTACAATTACAATCGGTCATCAACAGGTATCCATCTATCCAATAAAAAAGTCCGACATTAAAGGAAATAAATTACCAGCTAACTTGAGGAGATCACTCAAAATGAACATCAATTCTTGCCCATCGAAGTACAGAAAGAAAAATTACATCTTGCACATGGATAGGAAAAAAAAGCACAAGCACTGATTGTCAACAACGCAACTGGAAAAAAAGCAGAGCAACTAGAGAGGAAAATTTTGAATTGAATTCATACACCCCATCTTCAAAACACAGTAGTGGGGCGTCCAGCAGGGAGGAGCAACGTTAATAAAATCTGCGGTAAATTATGATTACCAAATAAGAAGGAAAAAGCAAACAAGCACGCAGCACAGGACGAAGGATATCCGCAGTGCTTACTCGTATAAGAGATTACGACAATCAAAGCTATTTCGTTTATGTGCGCGCGATTATTGCAAACAACCATAAGTACTGGAGGGGATCAAAATTGAAAAATTGAAAAATGGATTTTCATAGCAACTACGATTTTTCTTATTCTTCTTCTCCTCAAGGAATGGGATGGAAGCATGGAGTGAGTGAGAAGAGTTGTTCGCGACAGCCGTAATAAACAACCAGAGAATTGAAAGTCGTAAAATTCCGCTCAGCGCAAAGCAGGATAAAGAATTTAATGCACCTCGTAATATTTTCTTTTTCATTTGTCGTTTCGTTACTTTTTCGTCTTATTAAGGAATAAACTGCAGTGTAGAAATGTCAGGAACATTTGATTTTTAGTTTTAGTTCAATTTGTGTCCGGTCGGTTGATGAATGGCGTGCAATTTAAGGCTTTCGTTCAGTGCTTTCTGACATCCTCGTTATTGGTTATTAAATTCAAATACATAATTCCTTTTAAATTCTGGTTTAGATGCACTCTTTCCTAATCAACTCTTTTTTTGTTTGTTATGATATTAATATGATCAATCAGGTAATTTGGAAAAAATTTATATGGGACAACCTCGGCCCGATCACTTCCAAATTTGTATAGAAAGTGTTGTCATCGGTGTGCAAATTTTGAATAAAAAAGGGTTTTAGGAAGTGCATTAAAGATTTATCAAAAGACCTGGAGATAAGCAAAGACATCCGGACGCGAAGTTTATACAGAGAATTTAATAAAAAAAGACTGAAAAAACCACATTTTACTTTGCAAACATTTAGGCTGCCGACAACCATCCAGGAACATTGGAAGGCTGTGAAAAATGTTTTCACATCTGGAGCTGGATCAGTAAAGACGAGATCGCTACCGCGATTAACGGTAGGACTAGATGGTATACCCGCAGAGCTTCTGCGTGCAGCTCCAACGACATCAGCAGAGCTTTTATATCCTCTTGTAGAGAGAGCTTGGGAGGTAGAAAGTTTCCCCGAAGAGTGGAAGAAGGGAATGATTGTCAAGCTCCCTAAAAAAGGTAGTCTTATGGAGTGCGAAAACTGGAGAGGCATTTGCGTTCTCCCTGCAGTTGCAAAAGTAATAGCCAAAGTAGTACTTGAACGTATTAAGGAACATCTGGAAGATACACTCGATGCCGAACAAGCAGGTTTCCGCACTGGATCCTCCTGTGTAGACCACATAAACACCCTGCGGATCATTATTGAACAGTGCGTTGAATTCAGGTCACCACTGCACCTGCTGTAAATCGATTTTGAGAAGGCGTTTGACAGTGTCAACAGACAGTTTATCTGGCTCGCCTTGCGCAGGAGAGGTATACCCGATAAACTAATAGCATTTATTATTACAACCTATGATGGCTCTAAATGTCATGTGCTGCATAGAGGAAAGCTGTCAGAGGAATTCGAGATCCTAAGTGGGGTACGACAAGGTTGCATTCTATCGCCGATACTTTTTTTGTTGGTGATTAGCGATGTACTTCGCGCAGCTTTATCTACTGGAAACGGAGGAATTCGTTGGACTCTCACATCTCAACTCAAACATCTGGATTACGCTGACGACGTTTGTTTACTCTCACATAGAATTATGGAGCTACACCAAATGACAACAAATGTGGAGAGGGAGGCAAATGTTGCGGGTTTGAAGATTAATACTGCCAAAAACAAAATCATCAACCTCGGCACTAACTCAGTTACTCATGTTAACATTGCTGGATAGCCGGTAGAGAGAGTAGAGAGTTTCCAATATCTTGGGAGTATAGTCTCGACCGAAGGTGGAACCGAACAGGACATTGCCAACCGAATAGGCAAAGCAAATTTTTGGAATGATGTCCATTATATGGCTGTTGAATCTGTGCTGTTGTATGGGTGCAGCACTTGGAAGGTGACCGCTACTATCACAAAAAGATTACAAACATTTGTAAATAGGTGCCTACGGAACATCTTAAGGGTTTTCTGGCCTAACCGTATCTCTAACGAACATCTTTACCAGAGAACGTGTCAGGAACCAATAGGCACAACCATCCAACGACGGAAGTGGCAGTGGATTGGTCATACACTCCGAAAAGGCGACAGTTCCATAGCAAACTACGCAATGCAATGGAACCCGTTATCTCAGGATGGTAGAAGAACGGGTCGTCCGAGAAATACATGGCGCAGTTGAGGAGGAGGCACGGCAATTGGGGAAGAGTTGGAGAGAGCTGAAGCTCATTGCCAGGAACCGCACGCGATGGCGCGTAGGCGTAGTAGAGGCCCTAGGACCCATAAGGGGATACAGGACATAAAGAAAGAAGAAACGTTTAGGCTAAAAAAAATTAATAGCGATGCGTACATTGAGTATTTTCTTAAGTTTTCTCATGGGTAGTAACCCCTATTTTTGACTGGTAGAAGCCGAGATATACGACACGACAAACAAACGTACAAACGTACAACCGTACAAACGTTTAAATGTACACACGTTCGCTGAAAAATGTTCATGTCCTCTGAATATAAGCATAGCCCTTCGGGCTCGGTTTTTGTGTTTAATTTAGGTGAAGCCAAACATTGAACGCTGAACGCTCTGCCACGAAAACGCCAAACAAATTTTTCTACCTTTAATGATTCTGCTCGATATGAGAACTGTTTGTTATGATCTGCTACAGTAAACATGAAAACTGTCGCGGATTTGTTAAAAAGTTTACTAACGTAATAATAGAAGCATTTTTATTGTAATCATAAATTTAACTCAAATGTTTATTATGAAATTAACATGATTTCTATAAAACTAACTATTGTTTTACTTATTATTCTTTTCTTAATTCTTAAAGCACTTTCTCGCATGATTTCTACTTGCTACTTTTCTTTGTTGTTCGGATTGTGTTTCGGGGCACTACATTTCTGTCCAACTTGGAGTCACCGGTACGAATACGATTCACTCTCGCTGGCTAAGGCAACTACAACCCCCCGAGTTAATTCTCTTTGGCGCTGAGTTGATACCAGGAAAATTCTGCTTGTGGAAGCTGTAACATCATGCTTACAAGTTACAAACCTTGAGTCTGAGAGACAAAGACGTTGTCACGGCAAACAAATTAAACTTGGTTTGTTTTACTTCAAATTAATGTGAAGAACCTATGCATTTTCAATTTAATGTAAAGTTGGCACTCGGTCTGAGAGATAATGATTTTCTATATTGACTTTAAACGTCACATAGTTATCAGGCCAATTTTCTCTAGTTAAATAAAATGGAGATTTAGCTGACGGTTAAATGTTGTGAAACACAATCTGATAAGTTTGTTGTGAAACCCGCCACTAGTAAGATTCGGACCAGTGCACAAAACGAAGAAAAAAAAGGTCTGATTAAGGGCGCATTGGAACCCAAAACTTATATTCTACATCACCTAACCAAAGAGTATAGAGATATCACTTTCAAATTTTAATAGAAATTATTGTCACTGGAAATACACATCTGTACAAAAATTCAGGAAAATCGGGCTTTAGAAAATGCGTTAAAAATTAATCGCACGATTCCACCAGCCACCCAGCCAGCCACAGACAACCGTGCACGCAAAGTTAATATAGAGAATTTAAAAATTGAATTTTTCTTTTGTAAATTCCCTAATCGGAGATTCGATTTTGTGGTGAAATTCCCCATTTGATGGTGAAAACATAGCAGCCTTAGCGCACGATTGGTGCGACCTGCACACAATGACGTACGTATACGAGGTACTACTAAAATTCTTTCTTTTGAGTTGAGTTAAGCTGTAAAGCAGTGTGAGTGCGTAACTAGTTCTTCATATAATATGATACAAAACATAACTTAAGAATGCACTCACAAAACTGAGTGTACAACCCATTTCAATTGCAGAACCCATTCATTTTTGTTTGTTCTACTTCGTTCCTCTTGATATCTATATATAATATTTGACCCAGCGCTTCTATACATTAACCGGTGCCTTCGGAACACACATAGCAATCGACAGCCTTTTGCAAACTCGGACTTAGCATTGTTCTCATTCTGCTTCTACTAGTAGTTGTAGTTGTTAATGTATTTTTTACTAAGAATAAAAATTGAATTAATTTACCATCTATTGATTTATTTTGAAAAACAACATCATTTAAATGTCCTCATAATTCTTAAATCTATAAAGTATAATATTTTTATCTTTATATCGATAAATTTCATGTAAGAAATTAAATTTCATTTTGTAAAAACTTTAGTGCTCAACATTTTCTGCTTGAACAGTTTTCATGCCAAAACAGTGTAAAGTATCAGAAAAAATTATATAAGAAAATTTCATGCTGCACGTATCTGTATCGATTTCATTTTGTTAAAAAATATCTCAACTCAATAGTGAGTTTAGAGTAGATTCTTGACATTGATCCCTTTTTCATTGTGGTCGTTCCATCGGATGCTCTCTATGGGTAAATATTTTCAATAGAAAATCATTTTTTTATCACCTTGCACGAAAAATGATAAATATGCATTCGTCCACGAAAAAAAATCATAAAAGAAGTAGAGCAAAGGGCGAGAAAAGAATGTTGTATTGCCAAAGGAAATATCTTTTCGCTTTTTACACGCTCATATGTCACTCAAGGAAGCGAAACGCTTCCTTCCTTCCTATTGATGCATAACATTGCATAACATGAATACATTTTGTATGGATGTGAGAGTACATAATACTTTGTATAATGATTTCTCTTTACAAAACTTAATGGAACCTTCAATTACAAGTATTCCAAAGTGATCAATAGATTGTACGAATCTTATTCGTATAGAAGATATTACCGCAAAAGAAATATTTATTCCAGCATATTATCAAAAAAATAGAATAAAAGTCCGAGAATTAAATTCACCCTATACAACTCGGGATATGTGTTAGAAAAAGATTATAAGATAAAGTTGGAAACAGACACAACAAGATGTGTTCAAAGCGATAGCACTCTGCTCGAACACTTATATAATATTCCGATTTGCGTACCAGAGGGGCTGTGTATGTGACAATCAGTCACATACCGCATAAGTCCTTTATTGCTTTAAGGCTACAGCTCGAATGTGTGGAGGACATTGTGGTTTACAAAGAGTCAATTTTAATAAATTAGTTGGACGAACGCAGAGCAAGTAGGTACTCCAGTTGCGGCTTTTATCTTGTTATCTCAACCAACATGAGGTTTAGTTTATAGGATTAAAGCACACAACCCAACAAGGGAGTGTCCATTTATTATGTGCCAACTTTACATTAATTGCTGCTTATTGTGAGTTAGAATTTGGTAGACTTCGTAGTTTCCCTGCAACAATATGTAGCATTTTATTTAGAATATAAAGCCAGCTTAACAACTTTGCGTTAAAATGCCTTATTGCCAGAGATAACAAACTTCTACGACTTTAGTTTACTCTCAAATTCTGTGTTACTAGATTAGATTATATTACAAGATTGCATTAATTATCTTGATGTTCTTAATTTGTTGAACTGGTATTATATAAAAAAAAACAAACTTGTAAACGTAAATCTGGCATACTCTGTATATTAAAATATATATTTATGTAGAAAAGAAAACCAGAAATAACTGAAGGAAGAAAACACCTGGATTCAAATAACTTCTCCTTTGTGAATCATAAAATGTAAAAACAAAAGTCTCTCGTTTTTTTATTCATTCCCCACATTTCAATTGTCCTTTTTGGAGAAAGAATACAGAAAAGTAGGTGAAGGCATTTGTTTTACAGAAAATAAAAATGCTCATCCTCATACCATCGTCATTATAATGTTAAGGTGCACTAATTTAAGAGATAAGACGAAGATTACGAAAAGAATCTTCAAACGAGAAATATAGCAGAAAGGGAATGATAAAAATGAAATTACGCACAAGGCCAAAGAGGAAACACAAAGAAACATAAAAATTGAAACGAAATGAAAAACCAAGTCCCTAAGAAGCAAACCATAAAAACCGACGTGGTGTCCTTAATTGGATTTGAATAAATAACATTGTGGAAATCCCCTTGTGGCATTATGTTGTAAGATTTTTATTTTGGCAAATAGTTAATTAGGAATAGGTAAAATATTATCTTCGAATTATCATGCGCAATAACGAACAAACAATTAATTTTTTCAGGAGTTGTACTAAAATAGAGTCTGCTTCAGTTAAATACCACCACCACTCATTTTATTTATTTCAAAACTCAATAAAATAAATGGTCATAATAAAGTGAAGCGGAGAGCACATAAAAATAACAACAGGAATATCGGGTAAATAAGACAAATTCTTAGCACAATTTAGCGTCATATGTTTGCTGTTTCGAAAAGAATCAATCGAAATTTTATGTATCCATCGAAACACGCCACACAGTCACAGTTTATTTGTTAATAATCGCCAAAATATCTGTTTTTGAGCTCGGGCTTTCAAAGTGTTTTCTTTTTTCCACGCATCACACGCAACATACGCGACTCGCGACATGCATCGAACGCGGGCCCCTGACAATGAGCCGCTCCCTAAATTTCAGCCATCTAGGTCGTGGTCGAAAGGTGTTTAAAAAAGACCTCAAAAAACAAGAAAATGGCCGCGACACACGCGTCAAATGCGTAATATAAAAATGCGATTTTGGACTTAAGACACTCATAAAATTTCAGCGCTCCAGGTCATTTGGAAGGTGGTTAAAAGGGACCTCAAAAATGTCAACCCATCACACGCGGCACATGCGATACGAGTCATACGCGTAATATAAAAAAAATTCAACGCTATAGGTCAGATGGAAGGTGGTTAAAATGGACCTCAAAGAAGTCGAAAAATTTAATCCAGCAATAGGAGTTCATTTAAGATGAACTAATAGAGAAGAAATAATTAAAAGGATAATACTAATAAACCAAAGGAATTGAAGCAAATAAATGAAAAACAGATCTATCACTATCTGTATCTTCTTCACTTTACACGGGCTTTCATGTTTTCTCGGGGCTAAAAATTAAATTTATTAAGAGAGAATTCAGCACATTCAAAAATAAAGAAACTCATTCGTTTACGATAGTGCCACTCAACCTTTGATACCGCGTATCCCCATGGCAACATGGAAATGGTCTGTATATTAACTTCGCGTCCGGATATGTTTGTTTGTTTTTGTGTATTGTCGCAAAATCTTGTGATAAATTTCTAATACACCTACTCCTACTCCTACAACCCGATTTTATTCAAACTTTGCACAAATGTGTTTTTCCGATGGCAATACTTTCTGTAAAAATTTGTAAGTTCAGCTCTCTTCTTCTTATCTCTTCTTATATGTAATAGTTTTAACACAACCCGCACTGTCTCGCTCTTTTTGCATGAATGCATAAATATTTTTACATGGATTTGTAGGAGATTGCATAGGCTTTAATACTGCATTTGTCAAAAAAAATTATCTGAGAGCATTTTTCGTAATAATCGCGTATGAATATAAAATTTAAAAAAATAGAAATCGGTTATGATTTTAAGAATTTAAAAAAATGTACATTGTTTGACCTTGAAGATTTAATTTTCTATCAAAAATCAAAAGAGACCAACAGTGACCTTGTAGCTAGAAGCTTTAAAGAGTTACAGGGTATGAAATTATGTAAGATCAAAAGTACGTCTCTTTGTTTTAAAACGCTACGTACACCGCAGCGGGTGAAAATAGACCCCCCCCCACCGAAACGAATTTTTTTCACGAAATTAACCAAGTAATCACCCCTTAAAGTATTTGCCACCTTAACGGATACACCCTGTATACATTACATTTATAATATTAGTGTACTCGTAGATTTATATTTTTATTAAATTAATTAAATTTGTATAATTAGTAATGTACACCATTTTTGCATAACTGGTAAAAACAATTACTCTGTTTCTCTGCACCTGTATTTAGATGATTACTAATATAAATATAATGGTGGGGGTACGCGAGTAAAAAAACG
Organism: Nephrocerus scutellatus; assembly: GCA_947095585.1. Classification (NCBI taxonomy): domain Eukaryota; kingdom Metazoa; phylum Arthropoda; class Insecta; order Diptera; family Pipunculidae; genus Nephrocerus; species Nephrocerus scutellatus. Next base: position 28,088,036 of record OX352765.1, on the reverse strand, counting down.
TAGAGAAACGCTGCTTTAGGACACCAAATTGATTTAAGCAAATTAATTCTTTAAGAGAGTGATGCATATTTTGGTTTTTTCTTAATTCCCTCTATAAGTGCCCTTTGCTGCGTTGAAGGACCTGGCAGTGTACTTTCAAGAGTATATTTACTATAATTTCACTCTAAAAAATTATATTTCGCTGCAAATGCAAGAAAAAATTCCACCCTGTTGTGCTTATCGTAAGATTCAAAGTTCGAGTGTTGCTCAAACTCTGTAAACTCCACCAAAACTTACGATTTTCATTTACAAATAGTTTTTTTTTGTTGCACTTATAATAACAAAATCTATATGCATATTATATATATATGTATATTATGTATGTATGTAAGTAGGTAAAAGCAAATTCATCCTTAGTGGCTGATTTAGAATTAACTTTACTTTCATGTTACATTATATTGCATTATACAATTTGTTTTAGATTAAATCTTTAAGCTTTAACGTAAATTTAACATAAATTAGTTCAAAAAACGCATAAATTCTGTTTTTGTGTCAATGCACTCAACGTGTCATCGTATTTTTCTTATTATGTTTGTTGTTTGTTGATCATATGTTGTTTTTTGTTTGTTTGCTCGAGCGTAGCAATGTTCACAGAACAATTATTTCAAATTTCACGGTCACACAGAAAAGCGCGCGGGCACTGAAGTTCGTCGATCTCCGTTGTTCGGCAGTCGGGCGTTGATAGAAAAATGGAATTTATAACAAACACACACCAACGGATATAAAAAAGCAACAGATAACCAAAATAAGAAGTTTAACTTTGTTTTTAACAGAAGATACAATAAAAACAATGTATACACAACACAAAAATAAATTTAAACGAATCGAGAGGAAATTAATTCACGAAAAACAAAACTTAATTGAGAAAGAAAAAAATAAATAAACAAAAATAAGAATACTGTTTTCGCGCAAAAGTCTCAAACTGTCATTTTGTGTCACATTCCATCGCACTGGAGAACGCCCATTCTGTTATCGAATGGGTTTTGGTGCGCGGTTAAAAAAATTTAAAACTGTTTCACATGCGCACTATTAACTGTTAACTATTATTATTATTATAACATTATTTTCTATGGTTTCTTAGTCATAAACAGGATGTAAAATCCTCAGGTAAATCAACTTCTAATCAGTTGCTAAGGTATTGGCTGCTGTCACAAATATTTCCCCGAAAGTTGCGAGTTGTCCGCTGTGTGGGACCCGTTGCTAATGAGAATTTAAACCAAACTGAACCTAAAGAATCCTCGACATCATCGAGGAAAATTCAAAAGTCGCACGAGGAAATTTCTACATTTACCCTGAGTCGGAGGCGGTGGTGACGGTGGTGGCGTCGGCGTCAGCATCATCGTTGGCTGTAGCTTTTCTCTGAAAAATTTTCATTTTCAGGGTGACTAACTGTGATGCGCCAGAGACAGAGACAGCCGCGCACAAATAGCGATGAGTGTGTGTGTGGGAATGGCTAAATATGTGAGAGGAAACCCCGAAAAACACCACAGTGACAACTGGCAGCAGGCAGTGGCATCCGCCCACCACCGCCTATCTATCAACGTGCTGCTAACTTTTGCCCAACTTTGCGGTTCATTGAGGAAGTATACGTCCTTCATTCAAGCGCGCGCAAAATCAAATTTGATCTCAGGCAAGGCCGTTGCCGTTCGTTGTTGCTTTTGCCATTTAGATGCGTAGAAGAGTTGGTTGCGAGAGCTTTTGCGTGTTTCAATGTATTGCAGTTGTTTGTAAAATTGTTTATGTATTGCATTGTATTTGTAGAGGAGCAGAGCTTTATCTGCACGTGCAAGTTTCGGCTATAAAATGAAAAACAGGGGGCGAATTCTTACTGGTTACTGTTGGAATTTCAATCTGCGTTTATTGGTGTTATCACTATGTGTTGGGACTTTTTGGTGGTTTGTTTCAGCCAAAGCATTTCAAAGATGAACAAGTCTGCATGTTTCAATGGGCGTCATTGGACGTGGTCGAGAAACTGTTGAAAAATTTGTAACGTTTATTGTTTGGATAACGCTCGTCGTCGGAAGCCCAGGGTTCCTGACATCGGTGAGGAGTTACAAATTGAAAAGTGTGACTAATGAATTTTTATGTTTTCCTTCTTGTTTCTTTTATTTCGTTATTTTTTTCTAATTCGGTATTTTTTACAACGGCAGATAATTACTTGCTATACTTAGCAAGTGTCTGTATGTATATAACTAAGCATGCATACTAACTACTAGTAAAGAGTCGAATTGTCGGTAATACCGAGAAGGCACTACGTACTGAATTCTACCAGGAGCTCGGTCTGAGCGTGGTAAAGAGGGGGCGAATGAGAGCGGGGTAAAGAGGGGCGAATGAGAGCGGGGTAATTAGTGCAGCTCTTTCGACTCTCAGAAAGAGGAGAATGGTCACGGCACACGATAGTCAAATGAGAGCGTTGTAATTTGTGCTGTTTATTTGACGATCAGCCGAAACGTGAAGAACAAAGGGGAGCCGGGTCACTATCAAATGAAAGCGAGCGGTGTAATTAGGTCGACGGAATAAGCGGTGCAATTTGAAGAAGAAAGGTAATTTTAAAATGACACAGAATCTACTCCTAGCTGGACTGACCTGGTTAGGTAACTGTGTCCATGCCGTTGAAGTTGGTAATGTGTACTTGTACTAGCCTTGTTGGTGAAGTCACACCAGCCATGTCGGTTAAGTCAATATCCCAGCACACTTTTGTTAAGGTTTTTAGCCTCGTATCGTAGTTTATTTTAGAAAACCGGATGGGAATCATATCGATATAAAAAAGGAACAAATTAAGAAACTTGTAGAGTCTGTTTAGATTCGGTTATCCTCTTACACTCATTAGTAATCCGATCTTTTGTTTTCCTTTTCTGGTACTGTTTCGCATATATAGCTTTTATTTATTTATTTATTTAATTAATTTATTTTATCGCTTGTGTCATTCGGTTGTATAGGCTGTCCGCCGGGAAGGTATACTATTTTGTTCGATTATAAATTTTGGTTAAATGAAAGAAAATGGATCTAATGTTGATAACTGGTTTATATAATGTTAGCAATTATGTACGGAATACAATCTTAACATATAAAAATGAAATTTTGTCTGTGTATGTCTGTTCGCGCATAGCTCGAAGACCACTCATCAAATATAACTAAAACTTTGTGATGTGGTGGGAACGGTTGGGTTGGATGTTTGTAGGGGGTTAGTGTGATAATGGTGTTGACGGGGGTGACGTGGTGGGTGACTTGACTCGAAGACATAAACTTATGTCCAAGGGACAGCTCATGAATAATTTGCGCCTTGGCATTAAGGTGGGCCATACCCTTAATTAAAATTAAAATTCAAAACATAATAATAATAATAGTTATATGTGATGAGGGGGACGGTTATCTTAAGGTTGATCTTGACGGGTCTTGGTGGTCGGTTGGAGGGAGGTTCGTGTGGTTGGCGCACCCAGGTAACGCTGGGTATTTTAGCTAGTATCAGATAAATGTCCGCCACACAAATGCACGCTCTTTTGAGCACTCCTGACGTTTGTAGCCGGTTTCAATATATTTTTTCATTGAAAAAGCAATACGAAAAAACGAACACGAAAAACTAAAACGACGCGAGTCCAAATACCTTTAGCAATGAATCATGGTCAAGGAAAACTACAAAAAACCTTGCTTTTCAGGTATACCCAGAAAAAAAATTCCGATGCAGTGGAATCCCGCGACCGTGGATACCAATCAATATCAACATTTCTTTAGATAACTTGTTGTGGAAAGATTGTAAATCCATTGTAATTCTGGCTGTAAGCGATGTGGCACAGTCATGTTGGAATCACATGTTAATCAAGCCCAAAGTATTCAGTTCTGACATCAAAGTGTTTTCAATCATGTCACGGTATCGTTCGCCAGTGAGAGTTACCGTTTAGACGTTTTCGTTTTTCAATTGCCCAAAACTGACTATTCTGTTTATTCACATGCCCGTTCAAATGAAAATGGGCCTCGTCACCCTTTAGGAGTTTTTCATGAAAACAGGGCTGTCATGAGCGAACTGTAACATCCTATTGGCATATGTAGGGCATATGCCTAGGTATTGTGGAAGAAGCTCTTGTGTTGATTGAGTCTTAAACAAATCCAAATCCTTGTGCGGAGTTTTGGCCAAAGTTGTTCTTCGTAAACCAATTTCCTGAGCACGGTGTCGAATTTAGGTAAAGGGATTGTTTTAAACACGTTCTTGAACAGCAGCAATGTTCTCAGTCGATCTTACAGTATGTTGTGGTCCACGCTTGGGCCTATCGGCTATCAGACTCGTCGGAATCATTCACTTTACGATAAATAGTGCGTTTTGTTGGTACGTTATTTCTCCCATAAATTTCACGTAACTTTCTCATCGTTACAGTAATCGATGATGATGATCTGCATTAAACGTTTAACCAATTAAAACAAGTTGGTCTATCGAATATTTTTCAATAATAAATTTGCCACCTCTTTACTCCACGACTACCAAAAATTAACTCTCAAAACTAATATTTACCAAAATGGCAGCAAAACAAAACAGTATATCTTCCCGGCGGATGCCCTGTATATTGATGTGATTATAAACTCGGTATAATACTCAAGTCGTATGGGGTGTGATGATGTGGACAATGACTAGTTTCATTACAAATTGCTAAAACCCAAATGTAATACAAGAAACATTGGCATTGGAAACATTGACGGCAAGGATCTTTTCGTAAGGCGAGAAGGCCTGCTACCTGCCTCTTGCCTTTGGTATTGATTCAACAAATCAGCCCACAATCAATACATTGCCAAATACAAAACAACGTACATCTCTTTTGGGTCCCCTCTTTAATAATAATAAAACTCATATATCAGTTTATTATTTTTAACATGTTTTGAATTTTAAATTGAAAAGTTGGAAGGGCTCCTATGGTTTCCATCCCTTTTGCTAACATTTTGAAAACCAAATAGAATTTTCGGAGTTGTAAACATGAATGATTGGTTGACTAGAAGAGAAAAATTGAATTTCCTGTTCCCCTATGCTCGTTGCTACTAGTACGAGATACGATTATCAATAAGCAAAAAAAAAGTCGAAGTGAAAATTTTTCTCGAGCCTCACAAATGTTTTGCTTTCAAAAATATATAAGGGGAGACGAATAGGAAAAGTGGATCAGGTGGTTTATGAAAAAAAATATATTCTAGTGGTACTTCTTCTATTTTCAAAAGGGAAAAGTTGATTTGAGTTATGAGGCGGTTAGTAAATTGATTTAAAAAAGAGCATTTTTAGCCAATAATGTTTTACCATCCTTGAGCTTTTTTATCTGTAGTAAAATAGAACGAGTATTGAAATTATAATAATAAAATAACGAAAAATTCATAATTTTGTTCTAATAATGGGGGTATGTCACCTGTTTTATTAGCTGTACTTCTTAGGGTTGCTTGTCCTTAAAGATGATGGGTTTATATGATGGGAGTATGACATTTTTAAATTCTCTATATTAACTTCACTTGCCCGTGGCTGGCTGGCTGGCTGGCTGGCCAAATCTTGTGATCACTTTTTAACCCACTTCCTACAGCCCGATTTTATTGAAATTTTGCACACATGTATATCTCCCAAGACAACACTTTCTATTAAAATTTGATGCCCCTCGGGCCGCGGGGTCGGGGGGCTCTCATACAAATATTTTACAAAATTTACCCGATTTTCTTTAAATTTTGTACACATGTGTGTCTTCGGAGTGATCGGCCCCTTGGGGACCCCAATATACAATTTTTAAATATCGCTATATCGCATCAGATCACGGCAAAGTCTGAGCTCTGTGCTTTGTGAGCAGCGCTGTTCGCTGCCGCTGCGTCATTTGTGAATGATTTTGCCACAAAACGAGCACGCAGTGTGTGTGTGTGTGTGTGTGTGTGTGTGTGTGTGTGTGTGTGTGTGTGTGTGTGTGTGTGTGTGTGTGTGTGTGTGTGTGTATCCCCGATTAGAGAATTTACAAGAAAAATTTTAATTTTTATGGGTTGTTTTTTTACTACTAATGAATGACACCAATGAATTAACATTTACATTGGTAGTCTCCTACGCTTCATACGAAGCTCTAATTGGTTCAACGAGTAGGTTGAGGGAATTTTTCCTGATCCGTGTGGTATCACAATGGACCATTACTGGTCTAAGTGTGCCGGTTTCACTGACAGCCACCTTAACCTTACATAACATAACATAGCACGAGAAATTTCGTGGGCTACGTTCTACTATACTACTATGATCACATAGTCAACGAACAGTAGAATACGTCTATTCATCAATTTTTTAAAAGCAGCGTTTATTGCTTTATTGGGTTTTAAACAATATTTCCGACCGCTCGATTCAAGTTGTTGGGATGCTTTAAGTCAAAAGTTCAGCACATAGATTTTGGCGTTCCACAGGGCTCTATTTTGTCCCCAACACTCTTCATCAACGAACAGTAGAATACGTCTATTCATCATTTTTTTGAAAGCAACGTTTACTGTTTATTTGATTATAAAAAATATTTCCGACCGCATAATTTAAGTTTTTTGCATACTTTAAGTCAAAAACTCAGCACATAAATGCTGGCGTTACACAGGGCTCTATTTTGTCTCCAACACTCTTCATAATTTTCATTAATAAGTTCTTGTCTGTTACGGATAATCCGATACACTTCCTTCCCTTAAACTTATATGAGGAACTGAGTATGCTGTCTTCACATTATCAGCTATTCATAGAAGTTTGAGGTATGTACCTTCTATGCGAAAGTTAAAACTCACCCAACAATGTATTTTAAGCACTTTAAATTCTTATCTGGACAGTATAACAAAATGGGGAAAACTTTATAAAGTAGAATTTAACGCTTTTAAACCCCAAAGCTGTCTCATGTCGTCAAAGCGAAATGTAAACCTCCAGCGATTATCTGCGAATGTCACTTGCATCGAGTAAACCGAAAAACTCGCAATTCCAGGTATGTGAACGACAAACTTTGTTGGAATGACCAGACATCCATCGTCGCCGAAAATGCTACGATTTTTTTAGGTTTCCTAACAGGATAAAGTATTTCACTACCTCTGATCTAGTTACTATTTAGAAGGCGTTGATCAGGAGTACCCAAAACTACATTGCATTTGCTAGAGAGAATACAGATTTTATTGGTAACGAAAATAGGGAAAAGTCATTAGAACATCCTAGAAAATGTTCGTGCTTGTCGACGTTATCACTAGTGATGCTCAGAGAAATAGCCTATATCATTCAGCTTGTCCATTATATTCACCCGCATAACTTGTGACTCCACTCGCGTTTGCCCATCTCCGCACGTACTTTGAGATTCTTTCGTTGGCTGTACAGCAGATATGTGGAATGCTTTCACAAGCCCTCTATTCCCATATAAATAACTTACCCAAGCATTCAAACTGCAAGCTCACAAGTGCGCAAATTAAAAAAAATCTGATTGCTTTAAAGGACATTACTGTTATAGTGTGGTAACATCCAAAAACAAGTTTCAAATACCACATTCTACATACAAAGAAGGTTAACTGAGTGCCACTATGAATGTGCTGGAGATATTATCATGCTAAAGGCAAAATAACGTTAAAACACGGGCGGATACACATTTTAACTAGTCGTACGTATCGCCTGAAACTTTTGGGCGAAAACAATGTAAAGGGTTCTTGTTACCATGGCTTTGTGTTAAATGAAAAGCATTTGAAGAGTTGCTCTTTGTTTTTGCCAGCACTTGTAATGCTCTAAACACTTTTAACGTTCCACACGCAATTGTACACAAGAGAGTTAGGCAAATATTGTTTATTCTATCAACAGGGTGACACAGTAGAATATTTTTTCTGGAAGTTTTGGAGTTTCGTAGTTAAAAACTGTGAAAAACTATGCAAATGGTGGCCAAATGATACAAGGTCCAGTAAATGGATTTTTTATAATTTATATACGCATGCTTCATGAGAAAGGTATTAGACGCGGTTGGTAGCAAAAACATTTGGGAAAGTCCAAACAACAAAGGGGTGGATTAGATCAAAAGCATACAACGTTGTCAAAACCAGCAGTAGAATGTTGGAAACATTTAAAACGTCAGAAGGAATCAGACAAGGTAGTATCTTAACACCTCTTCAATTCATCTGAACAATGGACGACGATATATGCGATACTGCCGAGAAAAAATGAAAAGTTTTGTAGTTGGATATAGAGACACTTCAGACCTATCACTTTGCAGGCATGTGTTACATAGTAGTTTTTGTCAGCAAAAAAAAAAACAAGAAAATAAAATATTGGAGAAAAACCTGAAAGTGTGGAAAGTCATTCTGGTTCACCAAAACTACAACTGAACGCCGAAAATACAACAGTTGAGGCGATTAGTAATGGAACGAAGATAATAAATGTGAGCGCGAATGAAGAAATCGTCGAACAGGTATGGAAAGGTACAAATATCTATCTCGCCACAAACCATATGAATATTTTCTTCCTTAACCATCCGTCGGTCCGACTATCATTAGTCGAATATACCCCTTAGTGAACAGCAAAAAGACTTTTTTGGTATTGCTATAAAGCTATATGGCCGCCGTCCATACTACGAAAAAGCAAGAAAGAAAACGCTGCACAAACAATGATGGTGGTAATATGTGATTAGTTTTACTTAACACACATAAAATTCCCAATCACCTTTTGAAAGAACTTATTAATTACCCGAAGGAAATTTTCACTAAGCAGAGACGATTTCTACCTAGAACTGTCGGGATAACAAGTTCGGCTCATCATCCAAATTATGTTGTGTTCTGACCGGACACAAATAATGCTTACCGTTTTCCGTTCACCTACAGTGTTTGGGTACTTTTTAAGCGGACATTCACACTCGTAAGCTAAAGTCAGCCCGTTTTCCGTTAACCTACAGTGCGCTGGTGCTTTTTAAGCGCGCCTTTCCTCTGCCACTCTGTATTCTGTTTATCTACATCATTCCTTGAGTGGGACGAACCCTGCTTGCCTAGCTTTCGCCATTAAGCATGCTCTTGAACTAAGTCCATTTAACGGTCTCGTAAACCGTAAGCGCTCGCGTTGCATCCCCAGAACGAGCTGGGTCCTCAACCACAGTTGTCCTCAGATCGGTCAACCTTACGGTCGCGGCCTTATTGTTACGGTCGGCCTACTACGGGCACGGACAACTCCCGCGGTACCAACACGACCTTGGTGAGATCAGACATCATGGGACTTAGTTCGTTCAGTATGAGTGCCTGGGTACACTACAGCCTTGGCAGCTCATCGTCCGGAACCTCGAACCCTATCATTTCTCACTAGGATAACAGGCATTCCTAGGACGCTTGGAATATAACTATTCCCTCTGTACCAATCACAGACCTGTATTGTACGAAATGAACCACTAAATACAAAGACTTGCCCATAAGGTAATTCTAAGTACCAGTAGTCCACTTCGGGTCGCAAACTACGAAGACATTGCTCATCCCGAGCATACTCTAAGCACCCGCGGCCCTTTTTCAATGTCCCGTGGTAAAGCCCAGCACCTCGACCATGAATAGGTTAAGACACAATTGGAACCGCCACGGGGATCTGTTTATCTACAGTGCGCTGGTGCTTTATAAGCAAACAAAATCACTCCGTTTGCCTACAGTGGAAAAAAAACTCCGTTTTCATTTGTGTACACTGGTGCTGGTGCGGACCTTTACACTCGTAGACTAAATGCACTCCATTTTTCGTTGCCCTACAGTCTACAGTATGCTGGTGCTGTTTAAGCGGACCGTATCGGCAGTACGCTGCACTTTATTTTAGGTATCAGTATTGTTTGTAAATATTAGTTAAGTAGATACTCAGAAATAATATTTGTCTATTTGTATATGTTTTGGACACAAATGGAAGGGAGCTACAATTTAAGCCCGGATCCAAGTTATTACTCTCGGAACGTTTGTCACCCATTCGCGAGAGGTGGGACACCGTGAAAAATACTTTTGGTGTTACCGGTATTCAAACCACGAACCTCCTGCTCAGGAGCCATGCGAATTTCCACTGAGCCACGGCGCCCTCAGAAATAAAACCGAAATAAGGAAAATTCATTATAACGATTAGCGAATAAAAATAATCTTTTAATTTGTAACCAACGACGACTCACCAACGAACTTTGGATCTGACGAGCGTAACCCGAATAAGCACGGTTACATCCTCTTAAAAAAAAACACTCCAACTTCTAAGGACCTTTAAGAGATGAATCAGATGACGAAGGTGAATTAGACCGACTAAGAATAGCAAATGCAAGTATTTGAATTCCAAAATACAACATAAAGTGGCAAATATTTTTTTTTGTATTGGTATTTTAATGAAACCATTTTTCTACATCGGTACCATCCTTTGAAAATCTATATGTCAGTGTCTAACACAGTCAATTCGTCAGTGCCTCATTCACTTCAACTTAACTTGGTACATCAAATGTGTGTTAGTTTTGCTATTTACCCATATCAAAGTTAAATGGCTTTTGCCTGGCTCTTTGCTTCATCTACTGATTAAATAGCGACACGTTTCGCAAGGTAAAATTTGTAGATTTTCCGATTTCATCGAAACCGCACAAATTGACTAATTTCACGAATTTTAGAGCAGACGAAATTTGAAATGTGTGTTCGAAAGGAGGCAATCTACGCGAAACATTTATCATTTGATGTACTACTGAGTCTCTTGTGTAGCAGCATTTCTCGATACCAAATCAAATTCACTCACAGTACACAACCATATCAATTAAAAACTGTCTACGCGCATTTCCCATTAGATCAACAAGACCTGGAAGCATCCATTTCATCATTTTTCAATTAAAAATCCTGTTTATAACTTCTACGGATGACAATTCTTGGGGTTATTGGTTCGGTGATAAAACATTTTCCACCTGAATGTCAAATCGCTCACAAAAAAGTTAACCTTTCCGTTAATAAAAAAATGGTCAATCGCAAAAAAGTAATCGTTTTATATCAAAACGAAAAACTTCCACCCATTCCATGACATTATTCGAAGGGGCCTAAAAGTTGCCAGTTCTTAACAAATCTTAATATGACAGAGAAACAAACTTTCGCATGATAATCGCTTAAGGGTTGTAGTTGTTGTTGAGGGTGGCGAAATGCGTGGGGCAAACTCTACGTTCGATGATTACGTAACCGGCAGAGTCAGGGACAAAAAGCTCCTGCGTAGAATATTGCGGAGTCTTTTCTATTCGTACCACTACACATGTGTATGTTCTTGATTGTGAACTTGTAAAGTGAACTTGAAAATCTACTGAAAGGTTAAAAATAAGTGGCCTACAGAGTATGTTCGAGTTTGTGTATTCATAGATATAAATGTGGGAGTTCTACTAGCCGTAGAGAAAGAGAGAAAAATTATCAGTAGTAGTGAAAAAAAGCTCTCTTATGTGTGACGCAAATACGTATGGTCGATACATATGACTTAAGGGTGAAAGAGCGAGTAAAGCTTTAAATGCTTTTAAATTGTGCATGTATTGGGCGTACGTCGTCACAATAAAAATTGCAAACAGGTTGTTGTTTACGTAGTTTTACGGTTTGCATAAATAGATAGGTACTTTGTATAGAGCGAGCTTGCTGCTGGAATCCGGAAGATAAGTACCGGATTTTGATACAAATTCAATGGTAACTAAATCCAGAATACAATATTTTATCTGTTGCTTTGAAATTTTCACAAGGGGATCGGCATGATGAAGATTAGATGAGAAATGACTGGGCTGTGCTGGAACTAAGAAAGCTACATAGATGGAAACTCTCTTTGTTTTTAAGAGGCATATTCGAAAAAATAAATAAACCGAAAGCAATACATATATACATATGATATTAGTCTCAAAGCTATCCTACTGGTGGACGAAATGAAACTAAATGAAACAACATATTGCGTTTTGTAATGACTGCCCACTTTGAATAGCTAATAATTTTGATAAACATTTGAACGTCCAAAGTTTTTTTGTAGTAGCTAAAGGTATACCAAATAACTTTTAGAGACCATTATTTTCGCAATAAAAATACAACAACAGTAGACTTGTGCTACAGTGAGCATCGATCGAGTTAAGAATCCAGTAGAGAACATGAACGTAAATGATTTTAATTTTTACCATATTGTGAGACTACTGAATGAAAGTCTGGCATGGGGCTAAATCATCCCATTACCAAAGACTAACAATTCTAGCATGACGGAAAAAATTATCATAAATATCTTTCAGAAAACCATCTTCTATTCTCAAACAAATCAGGATTTAGAACAAATAGAAGCTGTAAAACGGCGCTTTTAAAAATTGTTGATGAAGCGCGGAAGAAATCACCCCACTTTTATAATTCTTCTAGATTTTTCGAAATTATTTGACACCGTGAATCACTCGATTCTGTACAATAAACTAATAAACGATTTTTAGTTTTCTTTTCCATCTGCAAAACTTGACTCCTCATACTTAGAACAGAAAGACGACTACCTAAAGTAATTAGGCGAAGGCGAAATAGAACGAAGATTTGTAAAGCATTAATGACTGGTTCCTAACACATGAGCTACGTTTAAACACAAAAAAGTCCCAGGCGTTTGCTATACATCGTAGAGTTGTAAATGTATCTGAATTTCAATCGGTTAAAATTGGTAATAGTCCGATTATGTGGCTGATACAGATAATATTTAGGACTGATCTTTAATCTTTCATGGGACACACATATAAAGAGTGCTATCGGTAAGATGTATAGTGGACTTTAAGACTTTTTTGTACGGTACCATTAAGGATCGTTGTTACGCTGACATGAGTCAGGTCCTTAAACACCATATTGAACGAGCTATTCGTTAAAACACCCAACCGTCCCAAACCATCGAAAATTTACAAACTGCGCTACTTATTTGAATAAATTTATTGTTAAAAAATGTAAATAGAGATTAATTATCACACCGTAAATCTACATTCTCGCATATAAGAATAATCAATGTATTAAAATTAAGAAATTACCAAGTATAACTTTAGGCTCAGTAATATTGTTGGGAACTTGAATATTTATTAATTATATAGAGAGTTTTATATAAAAATACCCTAGTAGGTTTTGATATTTTCTTGTACTTTCTAGGTGGTTCGAATATAATATAGTAGATAAGATTACAACCTTATCGAAAATGGAGATTTTGTATAAATACAACAACTTTATCACAGTTAAGTTAGTTATTATTTGGAATTCAACCAGAATAGATACAGCCGCCGCCTATGCAAATAATAATGTTTTAAGTGAATAATAAGTAATCACCGGTGTGAAATTTTGAACTTTAGCTATTTGTTAATTAAAGTTGTTAATTAACCAACTTGTATTGTGTTTTTATTAGCAAAATCCATTATGAACTCTAAAGAAAGCCTAAATTTCGTAACATTATAGTTTTTCCCTAATTTTAACAAACTAAAGAAGTAGTCACTGTTTATGAGGCGGGTGCTGTCCTTTCGATTGGAACAATGCAAAAATCTGAAAATCCAACAATTTCATTTTAATTTCTATTCATCCAACATAATGCTATATTCGTGTGTCCAACAAATATCCGAAAGCAAAAACATTAACTCAATTACGCAACAATTTGATTCGGGCTCTCGGTCCTGTGCGCTAATATCCTTCTATTCATTCAATTCAATTAGCAATCAACACACGAATAATAAATTAACACATTTTCCGTCGGCGTCGGGGTCAGATTTAAGAAATCACAACCAAAGCTAGAGTTAGTGGAAGGAGGAGAATGTCCTCCAGCGTGACATCCGCCATCACATGGCCCATCCGCCACTGCGGCATTATTGTGCAAATATGAGTTAAAATGGAAATATTATGTACATATTTGCGACTGCGTTATTAGTGTTATTAGTTGGACTTGGTGAGGACTTATTTCATTTGATTGCGAAATCAGCCATCACTGAAGCATCATCACTCAACTTGGGTTTGGGTCGCGTTGGACATTCGTCATGGCGCGCTCGCCAGGCAGCCATATATGTAGTTGGAGGTATTATTCCAAAATAGTGAGATGAAGTGGATGAGAACGCGGTTGATCGAGTGGTAAGCGATATTAAAAAACTGTTTCAAGTTGGTGGATTTGCTTTTCATGCTGTGGCATATAAATTTCGGAAATTGCATTCGCAGTTTAGTGCAAAATGTTGAAGGTCACCTTTTTGTACCTTCCTTGGCATCACCTACAATTGGGGTGGTTGCTTTATTATTATACTGTCTGCGGGTTGAGATTGTATTATTTGTTGTTGTGTTGTTGTATCAACACAGTTCAGCACACTTGGGCTGGTTGTATTTGGTTTGTTATTCAACAGCTCGCTTTTTTTTTCTTTCTGCTCCTCTCTTTGCCTTGGGACGATGCCAAATTGGAATCTTGTATCAGCGACCTGCATCGGACATAATAATCAGATTGGAAAATATTGTTTGTGGGTGTTTCTGGTGGACGAATGTTATGCTTGCGCTGTAATTCTACGAACACATAAAGGAAGGTATTTTCCACTCGCGTGCAACACCGACAACAGAACCAAATAAGCAAGAAAAGGATATCGATTGTTTTTTTTTTCAGCAGCAGGGAATGATTTCAAGGAAATTATAAAAACTTTTCACCATATTACGAGAGAAATTTTGCAGAAAAACTAAACTCGGTGTCTTAAGGACATTGTTTTGCCAATAAATTCTCAAGAAATGCAAATGTGACACATATGAATTATTTATGGTTCATAGTTTGTTTTGATGGTAAATCACAGTTTGGTATACATTTTAGATATATATCAACATAATATGTATGAATGGCAATATAAATTTTAATCAAAACATATAAATCCCATTTTTACAAAACAAATGTTAAGTACATATACTTTTACTTATTTCGAACATATTTCACTAATTTAGAACATATTTAAAATATATTAAGTAATCAATAAAATATATTTGATACATTGACTATATGTTGACCATACAACGCTCAGCCGTTGGTTTAACGTGAAACGTCTATGTCAACGAATCGCTTTTAGTGTAGTGGATTAAAAAAAACGAGATTTTGACTGCGTACCAAACATTTTTTTAATACAAAAAAGACACATTGGCCTGTAATATGAGAAGTAAGATACATAAGGCATAATTTCAACATTATAATATGTTCCTGGGCGCTTCGCTACCCATACATGTGAACCCCTGGGATAGCGGTGTACTATAGCTTATTGGTTTGTAAATGTGTCTAATGTTAAAATTTTACATTTGCCACATACCACAGGGTGAGTGGCGGTGTACTAATCTTCACTCACATGCCAATAACCTAGATTTCATTAAAATCGGTTTGTAAATGTGGTCGATTTTGACATTTTACATTTCACACCACCACCGGGAGGGGGAAGGGGTGTACTATAGCCTATAACCATCCTCCACCTGCCAATAATATACATACATTAAACATTTCATAGAAATCGGTTGGTAAATGTGAGTTTCCATAAATAACAACTGTACAAAATTTAATTTTTAGATACTTTTATTTAACTTGACTTGACCCCTGTTTGTCTGTCTTTTCGACTACTTTGAGGTCATTTGTAACCACCTTTCATACGACCTAGAGAGCTGAAATAGTGTGATGGGTGGAAGGTGTTCATTTTCTCGTTTTTTTAGGTCCTTTTTAACCACCTTTCGCCCGACCTAGATGGCTGTAATTTTGTGACCTGCTCAATGTCAGGTGCCAATTTTGATATCCCGTGTGTGATGCGTGGCGCGTGTCGCCTGTGGCGTGTGCAAAGCATGGAAAAAAGAAAATGCTTTAAAATGGACCCGACCTCAAAAACAGATAATTTGGCGGTTATTACCAAATAATTCAATGTAAAAAAAAATTACTGTGTGGCGTATGGCGTGCGGCGTGTGTCGATTTCTACATTAAAGTTTGTACCCGAAAAACGAAGTTTTTTTACATTTACTTGTGGGGACACAAGTCCTAATTTTTTCTTTTGGGACTTATGTCCCTGGGACCTATATCCCTGCGACGAAATGTGCTTCGATTCTTAGAAACTCTCCTTAGCTTAAACTTTTTTGTAAATGCTTCAACTATTTCTTTTATGACCGTGATAGTCGACTTGAATTTATTTGCAAGGACTATAGAAGACTGTCCTTTTTCTAGTACCAATACTATTTGTCCTTTCTGTTTTAGATTGACAAAATTCAAGATTTTTCCTCTATTAATTTGGCCCAACATTTTAATAACTTTTCTATAAGTACTTTGCAAATACAAAACAAAACACAACACCAACCGACTGAACCTATATCCAAACTAACTTGCAGTGAAGTGATTTTTTTTCCTTAACATTTATTTATTTATATTATAAAAATTTTGATTTATCTTTTTTACAATACAAATAAGCAAATATTGCACTTAGGAGCATAGGGCAGAAACATAGCTCCTCCATCCTCGTCGATCTTGCGCTAGTCGGTTAATTTCTCGCCACGTTCCAAAATTTCAGCTCTCTAGGTTGTGTGAAAGGTGGTTAAAATTGGACCTGAAAGAAGTCAAAACAACCGGCCAACAGGAAAAGTCAAGCTAAATAAAAGTTTTTAAAAAGGATAGTCTCACACATCCGTTCGCAACGATAACAGTTCTGTTCTGGCCAGACAACACCCGAAGAAAGGTGTGTTGAGATATTCGCTGAGATATATTGTCATCTGAAATTCGAACGCGTAGTGCATATGTTAGAGTAACAGTTGATTAAAAAGCGGCATTACCGATGAAACTTATTGGTTGGTAAAATCAATATTCAGCATCATAACTATATTTTGCTTTAGAACCGATATCCGCTCCGGGCCTTTGAAAATCAACATTAAACATTCTGAATTATTAACGCACAGATGTATTTGAATTATTACACAGCAGCCGCAATTATGCCACATCAGATGATAGATAATTTGAAAACTCAAGAACTTGGAATTCCCTTCAGAGACTGTTATCTTCATAAATTGATTTTAAATTATCGTCTGCTTAGAATCCCTGGTATGGATAATTTAATATTTATTTCGAGTAACATTTTATAGCCAAAATCCGCGGTTGTCGACCTATGTCCGATGACAGCTACAGGCAATGTCGTCTATTTTGTTTCAAAAACAAATTCCTTCCCACCGTACAATAATCGCATACGACACAAACCTAAAAGCGACCTCGAATTAAACGATAGCATGAATTCCATGACATTATGAAGGAAATTCCGCGCGCCATCAACCTTGGTTCGCCTGAACAGGCACCATACACGAAATAAAACCAGCAACTCAAGGGACGAAATTTTATACCTACTGAAATCAGCTAGAGTTGATCTATTCGCGTTCCTCCCACACAATCTTTCTTAGTAAGTGCCAGGAAAGTTTGCTCCTTTATTTCATGTCCCCAGTCCCCTAATGGTTGTATGGGGCAGCACGAATCTCCTTGTTAGTTGCATTACAACGAATTGGAGGATTTAAGAAACTACATTTGAAACTCAAACGACGAAGGAAAAGTAAAGAAACGAAATGGAGAGGAGAGAAGAAATTAAGGTGAAGGACGTTGCCTGAGGGATGATTCTGCAAAAATAAAAGTAGCTCCAACATCGTGCTAAGAATTCCTCGTGATACGAAAATGTTGTAGTATGAGTGTCCTTAACCTGCCCATGGCAGAAGTATCGAATAGGGAAAAAACGAAGGACGACATATGCCATCATGGTACTGTCGTCTTCGTTGTCGGTGTTCAGTGAGTTCTGGAGCAATATAATAAATCATGTGATTAAGAAAAGTACAGTCGAGAAAGCATCGCACAGAATGTGCCCATGGGATATTTGTCTTGTTCTGGGCTATGCGCGATTGATGAGCCTGGATGACAATGAAGCCATTTCACATACGAGAATATATCTTAACCAAACGTTCAAGACGAGATTGCTCTTGTCTTGATCCAAATGAATGCGCGATTTTCACAAAAACGAAACGAGGGAAATGTACGCACTCATCAAGCAAAGCTAACCCAAATGGTTTACTGTCTAACAGTAAGATATTTTGTCTGCACAAAAGGCATCATTAATTTTCCGATTTAATTTTTTATTAGAGAAGATAACGAAAACTCTAACCAGGACGCCTAAAGCCTTTTGCATCTAACTTTAAGAGTTATCTTGAAACATTTTTGTTTCGGACAAGGACCGTATACAATGACTAAAAAGTTCGAACGTGAACGTTTGCACAAAAAATATTATTTTCTTAATCGAGATACAATTTTGATGATGTCTTCTAATAAATGCTATACAATACATAAATGTATGTGTACCTACAGCAACAGGACAAATGAGTTTTAAGATTTTGTCACGTTTTCCTTTCAATTGAATTAGTCGGCTTTTATCCTGTTTGCGCTCGCTGCTCACAAAACGAGGAGACAATTTAGAAAAGATTCGTTCGACTGTTGATGATCTCCATCTTCCATCTAAATATTATATAAAGTTATAATTGCAAAGAAACGAAACGATGTAGGTAGCGGAGAGAAAATCATTTCCATTTGTCATTCAAGGAGAGAAAGTCAAATAAATTTTTAGTTCTGATGTGCAACAAAATAAGGGAAGTTTTTCATAACATCCTTTTAGTAGAGGTGAGGAGGAGACTGCAACTGCAACTACAACACAAGAACTTTTTCAATTTTGTTTAGCTCCACTTCACTACGCAACAAAGCGAAATTTAAAAGCAAACCGAAGAAGTGAAAATCCCCATTTAATGAATAAAAGACAACAAAAACGTTGACGCGCACCTAAGGCGATGGAAAGATGCCATCTCAGGACTTCTTTTGTCACAAATCCTGATGAAGATTCTCGAAGGTAAAATAACCGTCTGTGAAATTATTTTCGTCATGTAATTTTGATGGAACGAAATATGAATATTTAAGGACATGAAATGGAAGTATTACCATTGGGAAAAGATGGCGTTTGAAACAGGAGATGGTAGACTGGCTTTATACTGGCGTTGGTATACACTGTCCTGTTTAAAGAAAGTGTTATGGCCAGCTCTTGACAAAGTCAAATACAAGAAAACGATAGAGAAGATGTAAAGAGCTACCTGTAGGCTTAGTATGGCGATAGCTACCACCTATACGCTCCATAGAGGATTTGATTTACCCTCTACTGATCGGTTTCTTAGATAAGTAGAGAGCGGTTAATACTGCTACGCGATCAGTTGAAATGTCTCCAGACAGGACACTCTACTATAAAAAACACATAAAAGAATGAACTGACATATCTTATTTGCATACACTATATCCGTTTTTAGGCTCCAGGAAAAGATTTCACGGTACATTGCCCTTCAGGGGAATTCTGGAGAAGTGGTTCTGTACCAGAAACCGAAGACGTACAAATTTTTACTGACGACACCAATCTAGATGGTAGAGTGTGGGTCTTTCGTGGCAAGCGTAAAGCAAGCAGCGCTGCCCACAACGCACAACGCACATAAAACACAGTCATTATATGTAGTATGAAATGATCTGATTCCGGGAAAAAAATTTGCATGGGATCCCCCCAACCCCGCGGCCCGATTACTATCAAATTTAAATAGAAAGTATTGTCACCGGAAATATACATTTGTGCGAAATTTCAATAAAATCTGGCTTTGGGAAGTGGGCTAAAAATTTATCAAAAGATCTGACCAGCCAACCAGCCAGCCACGGGCACGCGAAGTTAATATAGAGAATCAAAACAGACAACAACACGAAACGGCTTACAAGTGTTGTAGTGTGTACCACGCTGAGGCGATAGTGATTGAAGAGATACTGACTTATAATACCTGCAACTGACAATGTAGTTTATATGAATAATCAGGCGGCAATCAGGTCGCTGGAATAAGAATCACTGAATTCGAGGGTAGCATTTGACTCTTAACGAAATTAGTAACCATTGATATTGGTCCCTGGTCATGCGGACATCGTGGCGAACTTCAAGCTGGATAGGCAGGTTACGATTATCCAATTGATACCGGAAAGGGAAACAAATATTTTATTTTGAAACTAATGAAATTTTTCTGAAATTAATATAAATTCATAAATTCATAAAAGAATGAAATAACAGGAGAAAAAATACTCGCAACAGGAGACAGTAGATTGAGCTTTTTAACAGCTTTTTAATTTGAAATAACAGGGTTCTCCTGCTTTAACAGGGAAAACGGCAGCACTGTCTGGGAAGCTAGTGTTCATTCCGAGCAAAGATCTTTTTGTTAAAATTATTCCTAGTCAGAAGAAAAAATTATAATAAAATATCAAACACCGTTTCGAACTTAATTTGTAACAATCTCCGACAAAACGAACCCTGTGTGACCGGCGAGAGTCACCCGAGCAAGCTCGTTACATCATAAACATTCGTTTAACTAATTTCTGAAACATTTCTAACGCTTTGCTAATAGTCTAAAAACCCAGATTAAAAGGAAGTGTTAAAATTAATTAAGAAAAAATTAATCCATTTCGATAAAAAAAAATTAAAAGATAGAAGTTCTGAGAAACCAACCTTTTGGTGAATTAACAGCGTAGACACATCAAAGTCGAAATCGCATTTAGATAAAGGAGCTTTCGATTTTATGTTACTGAGTCAATCCATAAAAGCTTTTTGAAGTTTATTTTAAAAAACAGAAAAGCTTATTAAAATTTTATAAACTTTTTATAGATGTTACAACTTTTTTAAGAAAAATTAATATTAAGAGAGGTAAAAGCTCTTAAGTAGAACATAAGAACTTTTTTCTCTTCGAATTTGCAAATTTTGCAATAATAATTTAAATGCTGGCAACAGAAGAGTGTCTATATGTGGCAGAAATTTTTACTGAAGGAACATTACTTCTTTAGCTTACATTAATAGTAAAGATAAAATTTCATTTACTTTACGTTAAACGAAATTAACGCACAAACTAATCAACTTTAAAAAAAAATCTAGCTGACCAGACGTTGTCCTGTAATGTCAAAGTAATATTTAGTCAGAATATGGCATGATCTTTGCCTGAAAGTTTGTCCAAGTGTAACAAAGAAAGAATACATGCGTATTCAAAGATGAAGAGCCATACTTGAGTTCGGGATAGAATGTTTGACATACAAAGTTGGTGTAGATACCCCCAGCAGCAGCGAGGATCGAGCTAGAGTCCCGGTTTCGAAGAAAAATCAGAGAAGTGCAGCGTAGTGTAAGACGTGACAAACGTAACTATATTAACAACCTAGCCTCAGAAGCAGAGGAAGCAGCGAGCAGGTGCGATAGCAGAACCATTTACAGAATCACCAAAGAGCTGACAGGTGGTCACCGCACTAGCCAACATCCGGTGAAAGGCCTAGATCCCACGACATCAGCAGAGCTATTATATCCTCTTGCAGAGAGAGCTTGGGAGGCAGAATGATTGTCAAGCTCTGTAAAAAAGGTAGTCTAATGGAGTGCGAAAACTGGAGAGGCATTTGCGTTCTTCCTACAGTTGCAAACGTAATAGTTAAAGTAATATTTGAGCGAATTAAGGAACATTAGGCAGATACACTCGATGCCGAACAAGCAGGTTTCCACACTGAATCCTCCTTTCTCGACCACGACCACCAGAACAGTGCGATGAATTCTGGTCACCACTACACCTGCTGTTCATCGATTTTGAGAAGATGTTTGACAGTGTCAACAGACAGTTTATCTGGCTCGACTTTCGCAGGAGAGTTATACCCGATAAACTAATAGGTATTATTAAAGCAACCTATGATGGCTCTAAATGTCATGTGCTGCATAGAAGATAGCTGTCAGAGGAATTCGAGATCCTAAGTAGGGTACGACAAGGTTGCATTATATCGCCGATACTCTTTTCGTTAAGTGATTAGCGATGTGCTTCGCGCAGCTTTATCTACTGGAAACGGAGGAATTCGTTGGTCTCTTACATCTCAACTCAAACATCTGGACTACACTACACATTTGGATTTGCACCAAATGACAACAAATGTGGAAGGGATGCAAATGTTGCGGGATTAATACTGCCAAAACCAAAATCATCAACCTCGGCACTAACTCGGTAACTCAAGTTAACATTGCTGGACAACCGGTAGAGAGAGTAGAGAGTTTCCAATATCTCGGGAGTATTATCTCGACCGAAGGTAGAACCGAACAGGACATTGTTAACCGAATCAGCAAAGCAAAATCAGTGTTTTGGAATGATGTCCATGATATGGCGAAGCAGTGCGATCAGCTTAAACATCAAGTTGCGACTGTTCCGTTCAAATGTTGGATCTGTGCTGTTGGGTGCAGCACTTGGAAGGTGACCGCTTCTATAACAAAAAGGTTACAAACGTTCGTTTCCTGGCCTAACCGTATCTCTAACGAACATCTTTACCAGAGAACGGGTCAGGAACTAATAGCCACAACAATCCAACGACGGAAGTGGCACTGGACTGGTCATATACTCCGAAAAGGCGACAGTTCCATAGCAAACTACGTAACGCAATGGAATCCGTTATCTCAGGATGTTAGAAGAAGGGGTCGTCCGAGAAATACATAGCGCAGAACAGTTGAGGAGGAGTCACTGCAATTGGGGAAGAGTTGGAGAGAGCCGAGGCTCATTGCCAGGAACCGCACGCGATGGCGCGTAGGCGTAGTAGAGGCCCTAGGATCCACAAGGGATAAAGGGCATAAGTAGGTAAGTAAAGTTGGTGAAGTGCAGTATCGTTCGAAACATTGCTTCGTTTGTTATTTCTTTATTCATCTTGCCCCGCCGGCCATAAATTGATCATCGCTGATTAAGGGTAGCGTTAACCTCTTTTAAGTCTATGTTGTGGTTTTTCTTACCTGGTTAAATAAATATTCTTTACTTGCTCTGATTTTTTTTTTGAAAAAAATTGTTTGTTTTTTCAAACCAATTCAATTCAAACCATTCAGACAAAAAAAAGGATTGCATGTCCTGTGTACATATAAGTTGCCATAACGTGCTTAAAGTTAAGTGTTTTTTGAGAAATAAATAGAAGAAAGTGTGAAACTATTTACATAAAAGCCAACTGATACAACATCAAACGAGTAAGAAATATCATCATTGCCTGGCGTATGTGCGTGTTGCGCCGCTCCAGCCAGGACGAGTGCAAATGCCTTTATTGCCGAGGATTATAATCGCATAGTATCCTTGCGTCCTGATCTCTTCTCTATATGCTTATTGCATTTAATGACAAACGTGGGTGGCAAAGTGACAATAAAATTAGTCTACCTGTCTCCACTAAGAAAGTATTCATATAAAAGAAATAAATTAAATCGGAAGTTAAGTCGTCGGTTGTTGGTACTCATTCACCAAACAAATATTCAATTCTTTGAGTGTTGATACGAAGAGGACCAGTGCAGGAATGCAGGTCCGCAAGCCTGAGTTTTACTGTGTACACGAACCAACATTCCACCTTTCGCAACTAACAACATCATAAAATTAGCAATTAAGTACAAAAGGTGTTCTTCAGGAATGGCTACCAATCTGCACTTTCCATCGATTACTGTTGGCTTATTATCAATTCGAGTAGCGGCTTTGATTAATGGCAGAGATTTCAAAATGATTCCACAGACCATAATTACCAGCAGCACTAGCAGCAACCAGAATGATATCTTTTACCTTACCAAGAAGAAGATGACTGTCTTTATGTAGCAAACCGGGAATAAAATGGATTACAATTTTATCCCTGTGGGTGGCATTAGCAGCTTTACCACAACCTGAGGAATGAACCTCATTTCCCATCGAAAAGGTTCTTCGCCAAGACTTAATGCAATTAATTTGAAAATCCGCCCTCAAGCAATTGGCGTCAAGCTGACTGAAAGTGCGGTGTTATGCTTGCGTGTGCTTCGAGTGCTGCTGCTTTGAGAGGAAATGTCAAGCAGCTTTTGCTAGTGACGAGGAATGGATAGAGAATAAACGGAGAAGAAGAATGGAGAGCAAGTCAGGATTATGAGTAAACTGTGTAGCGTACATGTAAATTAAGCGTCGGGTAGCAATACCTGTGGTAATGGTGGTATGCACGTACCACACTAATCTAAAACCTCACCACTAAGCCCACAACGAAAGCAGGTGCCACGGATGAGAATACATAATTTGTACTTATTTGGACAGAAGTTGGTTATGGAGGTGAGCCGGAGGTTTTATTAAATACTATTCCAAAACTGTATACATTTTGACATTTGTAAAACGTGCATGAATTCAGCTGAAGATTTTGTGGGTAAATTTTGAATAAACTTGAAAAAATCATAAAAATCGTACACGAGGTTGGATTGAAAAGTTCGCGGCCTGCCATATAAATAATTTTTATTTCGAATTGGTACTTCTTCCCTTTTATCATAAAAATATTCATTCCAATAATGATAATTCGGTTACACATGGGTTTAAGTGAGGCGGAGTAGAGCTATTTTGAAAAAATGAAAAAAAAACCTAAAAGCTGATTTGTGAAGTTTGTTTACGGTTTCTGCTACCAAAGTATGCGAATTTCTTAAAGCGTTGATGTTTTCATACAGTTCCAGTAAGTAGTTGTAGGTAAGCAATGGGTTTGATTTGAGAAAAATTCGGGAATTTTTGGACGCACTGGCAATCGAACCTGGTGTCTCTTAAGTGGGAGCCAATTATCGACACTGAGACGTGGGCGAGAGAGCGTTAAAGATGACTATCAACCAAATTATTGAAAAAGTTTGTGATGTGAGACCGTAAATTACAAATAAGGGAAATAGCTGAGATTGTCGGCATCTCATATGAACAGACCAACAACATCAGTCAAAACGAACTTGGATTCTCCAAGCTTTCTGCAAGATGTGTTCCGAATCTGAATTCAGTTGAACAAAAACGCATTCGCGAGTGCTGTTTGGATCTGTTTCAAAGCGATCGAGAAGATTTTTTGGCCAGATTTGTGATGACAGATGGCAAATTGATTCATCACTTTGCAGCAATCAAAACAGTGGATAAGATCTTAATCACCAGCGATAAAGGGAGACAAGGTTAAACTACTAGCGGCTTAGATATTGTCATCGGTATGTTGGAATGCATCATGGTTGATTACCTTTTCAATGGTCGAACAATTAACTCGGGTCAATTGCATCTATTGTGAGAAAACAAGTAAATAAAATAAAATCGTACATACTTTTATGTATACATTGACACACGCCACATGCATTAAACGCGTCGCACGTGTCGTACGCGCACAGCATCTTTATAGTACGTGTGAAAGTTGGTTAAAAAAAAGATGAGACCTATTTCACTGATTAACCCATTTTCAACGCTTCATACTCGCAACACATGTCATATGCGGCTCGACGTGCGGCAACTGGTCATAAAATGTCACCCTTATAGGCCGCGTGGAAATTTGGTTAAAATGATCTCAAAGAAGTTTTAAGAACAGACAGACAAAGTCAAATTAAATGAAAGTTTTTAATAAAGAAAGAACGTCCAGTAATGTTGAAGAAGAACATTTTGTTCCATCAGGACAATGCATGCCCACACACTTCGCTTCAAATACTGGCTCATGATGAATTATGTACTCTCAATTCACCTGATCTGGCTCTGTGACTTTCCTCTGCCCCCCACCTTATATAGGACGGACAACGCTTTTTAATGAATGAAGGGGTCGAAGCTGCACTAAACGCCTTGAGAAAACCTTCTTCAAGCCGGTGTAAAGACCTAAGTCCTAAGAAAACAAATAGATAAAGTGAGCTAAGAAGTGATAAGGTTGATCGATAAAACCATTTTGTAAACTTACCCGGTTCTTCTTTTTTTTGTAAGGATGCAAGCTTTTCAATTCTAAGCTAGGGGACGAGTGTCGCCAACAACCTGGTTGAGACAACCCCCTTCAGTAACTTCCGTCATGAGAGTTTTTTGTTGTGCATGTGCATGCAGATATGACGATTTTCCTTTAGGCTAAGAGTATTTCTTAACAGTGAGTGAGTGAGTGAAAAAACTAAATAAAATTCCGCATCGGCGGTTTAGTATTTTTTGAAATAGTTCCGTTCGGTTATAGTTAATGTTCGATTGAAAATTTCTGGTTATTCCCTTTCTCGGTTCAGTACCAGTTGGACTCTCTGCTACTGTTTGTTTATAAGCGTCAACTATAAGTTGGATTGACTGATGTGAATGATATGCAAATCGTGACCATAATATGACTTGACCGGTTTCGTCAAATGTTCATTAACTTGCGTGGAAGTAAACAAGGTATCAATTAAGCGAGACATTCGGTACGGAAATTTGAAAGCAGCTACAAATGACAGTAGCCAGTGACAAAACTAAAAAGAACTTACTTAAGCTCATTATGATATGGGTAAGAACGTCGCAGGAATTTCTCATCAGTTTACCCTTAAGATCATCTTCTGTCGTACTGTTAAGTTTAGAAACTCTTTCTTTAGCATTACAACACCAAACTTTCTGTTCCCGGATCACTCAGATCCGCATTCAAAATGCATGCACATCGACATATCCTCTTTCCTTCCTTGATACCTTAGTGGTTAGTGCCCACACTGTGCCTAGTATCATAACGGTTTAAAACCCTAGAGAAAGTGCCAATCTACATATTAAAGTTGAGGCTTTATTAGAAAAATTCACTTTATTTTTAAATCACAATAGTATTTAAAGAAATCATCATCATCAAGAGATGCAGAGGAGCAGTAAACTGGCAGCAGTATACCATCAAAAACATGGAATCTGAGTTTAAAAAAATGTTTTCTCTTTATGCCGGATTTCTACGAAATGCAGTAAATTTACCAGCGACTGAGTTGTAAAAATGAACGAACGAACTGAGTGTCAATGTAATTCCGTTTCGCAGTGCAATGAACATCAGTCAGTCAAGCGAAGCAACCTTATCGCACCAGCAGCCTAGCAACACAATCCATTTTTTTATCGCAGACTTGGGTTGAATTTTAATTGGGGGGTCGTGTAACCGAAAAGGTAAATGGCAAAAATACAAAATTTTGTATGGTGCCTTTATGGCTGATTCTTTGGGAGTCAGTTAGAATGAAAAAACACTTGGGCAGTAATTTAAGTTAACATCCTTGAATCGACTTCCCCATCGGTTTCTTGTTTCCAATTAAAAATCTGCTATTAAATTTCGACAAACTGGGATTTTTTATTCTTATGATGAAAGTAGTTCTCTATTTGCGATGCATTTATCGAATGTTGATTCTATTCTCATCAATGGTTTCCAACGCCCCTCTTTATGGTACTTGAATAAACACTGGGCACCACATATGATTTCGAGTTTTTCTTCGGGGGTTGAACCGACTGTTAGATGCGGATGGATTGTAATCCACTTTCATAGCAGACTGAATGTATTGCAAATAAAATGGATGGATGGCTCGGCATAGCTTGGGAAAGGAAAGTTCGATTTCAAAAATTCTTCGCTAAAATGATTTTAGAACAAGGCTGAGAATGCATTAGATTTTGTGGTTTTTACGACAACTTGTTGATGTACCTACCATATAAACTGACCCCAAATTTCCTTTTTTGCTTTAACTCCTCAAAGGAACCTATATATCAGTTGTATAATGCGCTTGAAACTTTTTTATGGGCTGTACATAAAGGGTGTCTGGAACATCCGATTAAAATTTTAAAAAAATGTTTTGCTCCAACTTTTTATAGCAACTTGTTATCGCCGACAATTTGACATATTTTTTTAAGGTCTGTATATCAATGATTTCATGTGAAAACACAAGCTGTAAAAAAAATTACTTTTTAAAATAATTTTTTGGTTTTTTTTATATTGAACTGAAGTTTTGTAATTTTTTTTTTATTTCAAAAAAACTAAAACTATATGTGTGTTGTCTTGCAAACTAGTATCACATGTGGCGCCAGTGCTTATCTAGGTCAACAGTTTATCCTGCAACCAAATGAAATAAAAACAAACTCTTCATCTAAACAAAGCTGTACGAGGCAAAAAGCTTTTTAATTCTATTCTCCTTGAACCAACTTGAGCCGACCAACCCCAAGCGTATATTGCTTATAATTTTATCAAACTAGTCCCAGCGCGTAACCACCCTCACCCAAGAGGATGTAAAGTCCTTCTTGTATACAACATTTATCTATGAAGAAGGTACACATACCTCCCTAACATGGACATGGTTGTTGATGGCACACAGGACAGACGGAAAAATGTACTTGAGTGAATTTCTTTAACTCAATGAAAAAAAAGAAAAATTCAAGGATTCACAGAATAAACACAAAGGTATGCGAACGACCAAATACAACTTAACATAGGTTGCTGTATATTCATTGCACTAAACACTATAAGTTAATTTTTGGTAAATTATTCTATGATGTAATGATACAGATAGGGATAAAAAAAATTGTAAGAAATAGTAGTGGCATTTTTTTTTTGAAAATGGTTACAATTTACAATTACAAGTCCTAACTAAGAGCCATTTTTTTCATTTTCTATATTAACTTTGCATGGGCATAGTTCTGTCGTTCGTTCGTCCAATCGGTGTTGGAATCTTGCGATCAAATTTTAACTAACTTTCCAAAACCAGATTTTCTTCCAATGTGTATCTCCGAACTGTTGCTCTACTAATTCCAGCCAGCAGCCATTTTCCCACGTGTTTTGACACCGACGCCGTTAGGAAAAAGAAGCCAAATGCGTAGAACTCTATTTTGATCACCTAAGGTAACAACACTTTTATAAAAAATTTGGAAGTAATCGGGCCCTGAGGTCGGGGGGTTCCCATACAATTTTTTTTGCCAAACTTGATTGATTTGGATCTTAAAGACATGTGGTTCTAGCAGGTTGTGGTTCTAGACTGAATTAATAGACGATCGACCAGATATTTACACTTACAAACATTGCCGAAATTAGCACAAAAAACCCTATGCAATTTTGATTCTGTTTCTCGAGAGGCAATTTCCATAAACTCCTTAGATGTGGAATATTTACAAAAGTAATAAACATCTTGAGAGCAATGTACTGTACGAAAATAGCATAGCTTTCGTGTGGAATGGAAACTACTTGTCTGAAGGTTCTGAGACTATTATAGGTGTAAAGCAAGGCTGTATATTAACTACGCTACTGTTTATATCATACATAAACGACATAACCGACACTGTTAAAGATGGGATTGAGCTTCACTGAACAAATATCCTCGCTCTCATGTTTGCAGATATGGTCTTTCTGACTATATTGTCGACTGCATGCAACGAATGGTAAATAGGCTTGATAACTACTGCAAAACTATCCGTAAATCAATTAAAGTTGAACTTAGAAATGGAGGTGGGAGGTACTCTGTCGAAGTGAAAAGTGGATGGGGTAGCAGTTCGTAGCCCAATTCAAAGATTTTTGCCGTGCATTGTCTTGATGGAACAGCACTTTTTTCTTCACCTTCTTCTTACTTCAATTCAATTTCTAATCTGTCCAAGAGCTCTGAAAATATTCGCCGGTGATCGTTTTACCCTTTTCAAGGTAATCTATGTGAATGACACCGCGTATATTCCAAAAAAAACTGTGGCCATGACCTTGTTGGCCGACAGAGCCACCTTGGCCTTCTTTGGTGCACGTTCACCCGGATAAATCCACTGTCTTGATTGTTCCTTTGGTCTCTGGTATGTTGTGCTTGATCCCAGGAATTGGCTGATCGATGCCGATTCTTCTTGGCACATTTGAACGAGTTTCGAGTTTATTCTGGTCGCATAAATCGCCCTTGTGACGGCAGATTCGCTATCAACACATATACCAACCCTTCCGATTTGTGCATTTATGAGCCTTAGTGCCCTGCAGGTTAAGATTGCTAGGATCTCTGCCTGAAAGATGAAAGAATCGGGTAGCTTGTATGACCTTGACAGATTTAGATCGTCCGAGAAGATACATGTCACATTTTGGATCCGTCGGTGAATTATGTTGCGTCAGATTGCATCGTTACTGCCCCATTCTTCCATAAACGAGTTATCAATTCCAAGTGAAGAAATTTGCTCAAAAGCTGTAAAGGATCTCCTATCTTTTGAAAGCAATCTTGGTGAGAGAGATTGGCACGCATGGGTTAGACTAATTAAAAGTAAGCTATAAGAGGCTTTCGCACTACTATCTGTCATCCAAGTAGATACCACCTGGCAGGAAATACGACGCTAAACGAGGAGTTGATGCTAAATTTAGGGATGCAGTAGTCAGTATGATGGTATCATCCCTTCAGGTACTGAGTGCAGTATATCACAGTGTCCGTATGGTCTAGTAATAAACCACCCAGATTCTATGAGTCATACTGCACTGCACGTCGGCGTCGCAACATACTTGATAAATATGTCAGGAGCTAATAGGTGCAAGATGGTGCTAAGGGCCTCAGTCGGACAAGACCGTAGAGCTCCTGTGATGCCTACTGCTGATGATCGCTGTAACCGGCTGATTTTGGTGGCGTTACCACCACACCAGCGATGCATAGGTAAGAATTGGCCGTATATTAGCTGTGTACAGCCAGAGAGCCATCTTTGGTTTTACCTGCCTATGGTTTTGCTGCTGGCATAGAGGGCCACGCACGCTTTCTTAGCTCTGTTCTCTATGTTAGCCTTCCAGCTAAGCTTCCTATCTAAGATTAATCCGAGATGGGGGTAAGGCTGAGACTTTTTCCATTGAGTTTTGGAAGGATAAAGGCCGGTATTTTGGATTTAGTGGTGAACAATACCATTTCCAGTTGCCCAGGAGCTGACTTTACCCCAAAAAATCCCAGGACCACCACGTCATCTGCGTACCCAACTACCTTCGTCCTACTACTATTACTTCGTACCGTACAACTTCTTTCTTTTCAGTGTATGCTAATAAGCGACAAAATAATTCCTGTCCTTAAGAAGGAGATGTTATGTGTTATTGCAACTATCGATCCACAATTATCCAACAATGTAATATTAAGACAACAATTGAACTTTACAACGAAATCTAAATATTTTCACTTTGAAAATAAATAATGTGTTTAAAGTAAAACCCAAATCCGGGCGCTCTTTATGTACTCTGCAATCCTAGCAACAGACCAAATGAAAAACAAAATCCAAATGTCTTTTACTGCAAGCTAGAAACCAAGCAAATAGAGGAAAAAATAATTAACCCACAAAAAGGACATTCACATGAAGCTGTTCACCATTTTTGCTTCATTAAGGGAATACCTAAGATATGCAACAGTCTATAGCCGACATTTTACACACCCAACCCAACGGCAACGGCAACGGCCATTCTACTTTCGCCCCATATAACGACGATCATTATCAGCGAGTTGTTCCAAAAAAAAAAGAGAATCGACGGAAAAAAGGACCATAATTAAAGTTTGTCTGCGCAGCATTTGGTGGTAAGATAAAATAATGTACAGTGCAAAATCTGCAGAGTACACAAAACGGGGTGGAAGTGTGCATCGCGTACCTGCTTGCGAATGCAATATTATGTGTCAAAGCCCACTTCAAGCCCAGCAACAACTATTCAAATTTGCATCCACTTCAGTTCCACTTTAAGGTTTTTTTCCCTGAACGACGGTAACCAGGCACACTCTGGATGAACATGGCGCCGGCATGTACATGCACAAAATGCAGAAAAATATTTCTAAATATTTATGCAAGCACCAAAGAAGATAGACGAAAAGGATGACAAAAGAGAGTGGGAGATGCGGAGTGGATGAATCATGACAGGAGCAAAAGCCAGTTTACAATAAACTGGAATAAAGAATACGGAATGCAAAATATGTATACATTGGTGGACAACGATGTCTTCGGTGACAACAGAGACATGCAGAAGGCAGGATACAGAATAATAATGAAACAACAATAATAACAACAAGAACAACAACAAAAAAAACTATAAGCCGCAGGATGGGAGGAAAATTTAAATTTGCCGGTATTTTGGGGTTATGGTGCTCCCCTCAGTCCCAGCACCACTTTCCCATCAGGATGATGTTGCGACGATATCTGAAGCATGAAATTCCATCAAATTCGCAGCAACGATGCGACGCGATGCGCTTGCTTGTTTGCTTGTTGACTGTTTGGGTTGACTTGGTACAGGCTGGTCGGTTGGTTGGTTGGTTGTTGGTTGCTTCATATTTGCATTTCCAACAATGTTTACACTTATGGTAAAGTGATTTCTATAGGTCTATAGTGTATGTAAAATTTTTACCAACGAAAATAAATTAATAAATGCGCATTAAAAGGATAATAATGTGTGTGATGACAGTGGATATAACATTATTTGTATGTTAAAAAGGCCTATTCACGCGTTTAATTATTAAAATTAATTGGATAACATCCTGCTGTGCTGCTGGATTCGATTGCATTTAGATGGATTATTTCAATAAAATTACAACAATGGGTCAGGTCAGTGATTCGGTGATTATCAATTAAATAAAATATCAACATTTAGTTGTACAATAATACAAATAATATTCTGAACTATTAAAATCAAAGAATTATGTATAGGGTGTATATACAGCTGTTAATTCAAATCTGATTTTAACAATTTCACTCAGGTTGTGAATGAGCCCTCACGGATTCTAGACATTGTAAGTCATAATGCATAACCCTTGACTTGTTTCTTACCTCTAAGCTTAACAAATACACCGTGTATTATCACCTATCCTTTAGACCATTGTGTAGTATCAGCTAATTTCTCGCTATCGAACCACAGAGTTAAAGAGAAAACTCCTACAGGAAAAGTATGGCTACATGAGAAAGCCGACTGGTATGCTCTCAACAATTTCTTTAGAAATATTAACTGGCCACTTAATGCCAATAGTGGTGTGGATGTCATTTCTGACACGATCATAAACATAATCCAGGAGAATATGAGACAATTTATCCCTTCCAGGAGTAGATGTATAAAACCGTGGGAAAATGCATGGTCTGATTGAAGCTGCAAAGAGCCTTCTAGAAACTAAGCTTTCAGTTATATAAACAAAACCCCACTGTGGAAAACCGAACCAAATTTAGACGAGACAAAAATTATTGCAATGTCTACCTTAGGACGAGTCAAATTCGACTATGCCCAGAAACGAAGATAAAAAATACTCCAATATCTCAAAGGTAGTAAAAATTATTTGTCATTCGTGAAACGAATTAAAAATACTGCCACGTCTTCAATTCTAACGCTTATCCACAATGACATTCCAACTGTCAGATAAGACAAGGCCGATCTGCTTGCTTCACATTTCGCAGCTAGCTCAACGCTAGCAGATTGCGCGTTGTCGCTGCCTGTACTTTCAAGAGTCGAATCCTATATCGGACAAATTTACTCTCGTACTCGTCAAGTAGCTAGAGTATTAAAAGATCTCAACATTCATAAATCTACTAGACCTGATGGTATTTCTGCTATAATTTTGAAGAGGTGTTCTTCAACGTCAACGTCGCAATGAATTGGAAAACAGCCTTTGTCCAGCCTGTTCGTAAAAAAGGAGAACCGTCAGCTCTTTCCTCGTACCAACTCATTGCGCTAACATCCATACTTTCTAAAGTCATGGAAGCGCTGATCAATCGTAATGTTACCAGGTGAATTACCTGAAATCCTTAGCGACCAGCAGTACGGCTTTCGAAGGCAACGTTCTACAGGTGATCTGATGGCATATCTCACAAAAAAGTGGAACCAGTCTATTCAAATATATGGTGAAAGTAAAGTTATTGCACTCGCTATTTCCAAGGCATCTGAAAGAGTCTGACATTAAGCCCTTTTGTCGAAAATTAATACCTATGGAATTGATAAGACCCTGTTTGTTTGTACTAGTAGCTATCTTTCTGACCGTTGTATTCGTATTGTCGTATTGGACGGTTTCAAATCCAATGTCCACCGCATAAACGCCGATGTTCCTTAGTTCTGTTTTGTCTCCGACACTCTTTCTCATTTTCATTAATATCCACTACTTCTAATCCGATTCATTCTTTCGCTGACGACAACACTCTTAGCTTTCGATATGAGTTCGCGCTTTCTGTACGCCCCTCTCCATCCCAAGAGTAACTTGAACAACAATGTACGTTAAGCACGTTAAATTCTGACCTTCACAGCATAACAAGGCGGGGACTACACAATAGAGTAGAATATAACGCTTCCAAAACCCAATGCTGTCTTCTGGCGTCTAAGCGTAATTCAAATCCCCAATCTTAAAGCATGAATGGATCCTGCATCAAAAAAACTGAAAAACTCGCAATACTTGGTATGTGCGTCAACAACAAGCTTCGTTGGAATGACAACATATTCGCCAGCGCTGCGGAATGTTTTGGTTTTTTAAATCGGTGCACGATGTACTTCCTTCCCCCGGACCTGGCTATTAATTACAAGGCATATATTCGTCCTAAACTTGAATACAACTCTGGGCAGTTGCTCCCAACACCATTCAGAACTGCGCGATAAAACTTATTAGTGCCGTAAAAATCGCGAAAACAATTGAATCGCTTGAACATCATAAGAATGTTTCCTGCTTGTCACTGTTTTATCGCTTTTTCTATAAGCGTTGTTCAAAAGAAATATCCAGATGCATACCGCCCATTCTCCAACCCAACCGAAATACCAGTGCCCCATCTCGAGCTCACGGGTCCACCATTAGACCTGATCTTCGGACGTACCAACCAATTCAGAGATTCCTTCTTTAGCCGCACAATAGTTGTCTGGAATGAATTGCCCGAATGAATTGTGTTTCCGCATTTGTATGATCTGCAGTCATTTATGACACATGTGCATAGACATCTCACCTTTTCCTCTTCCTAACTTCCGAACGCCCATGCTGTGCTGAGCATTATAAGGGTGCAAACCACTTGAGCGTGTGTAGATTATAAAAAAAAAAAAAGGTTTAGAACCACTTTGTGCGTGAGTGAAATAGTATAAAAAGATGAAGACGAAAGAAGTACCCAATATTTTGGGCGAGTTTTCATAAGAATTTTTAGGTGTTTTGTCATTTTTCGGGCGATTTTTCACCATGTCCCAAGTCCCAAGTTCAACAGTCATATAGTCGTCATATAGACCACCAAACCGACTGCCCTTAAGTCCAATTCTAGTTCGTTACTGGCCAACAGCGACGATGACCTAATGTGGCAAAAATGTAGTAAACCAATATAATAACGAAATGTTCCCCTAATCAACTGGGCAGTTATACATCACAACATTTATTGTTATGCCACCTTATGTCAACCGCATTCATCTCCAATTAATGTTAACTAATGGGCAAACTGTTCGAGCAAAAAATAAAACTTGCCTGCGCGCAGATTTTATCAAAGAGGATGACGCCGGACGACATGGTCGTTACATCGAAATGGCGATGTAATCGATGGAGCAATGTGCACCCGACAGGTTTAATTGTCAATTTATTTAACGCCAACAACCAAACCGCCCATGAGCGATGCACCAATTAGTAACTGTGTATTGTTGATCGTCGTCAGTTGAGAACTGTTAACGGAAGTGCATTATTTTTTTAAAAGAAAGAGAAGAAAATTAAAAAAAGAAAACACAACACACCATAACCATAGCCACTGCTGTTGTTGATTGTAGTAGATTGTAGTATATTGTTATGTTCTGTTATGTCTGTTACTTTTAAAGTGTCTGTCATATACCGAAAGATATGCATCAGTGGGAGAGAACCAGTGTGGAAAATAAAAATGAGAAATATAGAGAAAGCTTTTGATTTTTACTCTCTCTTTATCTCTCATTTTTTCACTCTTGCACTTGCATGTGAATATGACAGTTGACAGACGGTGCACCGTGCATCACACCATAAGTGACCATAGTTCTCACTAACACTCTCTTTCTATTCTCTCTCTCTCTCTCTCTCTTTTTAGTCATGGCGCTGGCAGTCTGCCTAAACCCGAATGACAGAATGCGCATGGCAAGACCTTTTGCAAATAAACATGGTAATCTGTGTACATAATGTGATTGTCACAACATCCCTATCTACCACATTTCCTTTAGGGGGTTATAAAGGCAATGTGGTGTTGCATCGATTGTTGCCTAAAAGAGAGTCTCTCATCACTACAATTTTCGTGAATATGGCACTGATCTATACGTACAGTGACAGAAAAATAAAATGAAAGACATAACTGATTTTATTGCTTTGCTTTTCTTGGCTTCTGTAAAAGAGACGCACGAGTTTTGATTTGATTTTATTTTTGTTGGCTTTCGTAGCTGCACTTCAAAGACATTAAAGAAAAAATTATAAATTGTATGTTTAAAATTTCTTAACAAATAGTTATTTTCTTTTTATTTTGTTGTTTTGTCCATGAATTAAAAATATTCCAGTGCGCATTTGGAAATTCTTTAAATATAAACTTAAAATTAAAGAACAGTCGTCAAGTCGATAGAATCTTAGTGAACGAATTTTAAGGCGGAAGTCTGCTGCTATTTATGACTCGGTAACCGTGTCGTAGCTTTTTGAAATCCACTGCAATTTAGAGACTACTGATATTTAGTTCCGCCATATCAGCAACCTCTAAGTTGCTCACGTCACATGATGAAGAATTGTCGGTCAACGATTTTATTGATTTGGAATCAGTCTCAATTCGCCGTTCGGACACGGCATTTAATTGTAGGCCCCTTCCATTTGTGTGTAAAAATATACATGCACAACACAAATGGTCGCGAGAAGCTAGGCCTTGGACAGCAACGGTCTTTTGCGCCGAATATTATTATTATTACGTACATAGGTAACGTTACATTTCGGGGTTAACATTGGCCTCAACTAAGAAGCCTATCCGATTAGCACGGTTTTTTGCTAACTGCCTATACATTAGCGCACACCTATCCTTTGCAAAGAACCATATACCTGTTTGCGCTGTCCTTTGGGTAAGATTCGAAGACATTGCGGGCCGGAGTGTTGATGTATACATGGCCCAGCCATCTAAATTCATTAAATCTTCCACGAAAAAGGATTCTTTGCTCGAAACGACCAATGATATCTTTATCCGCCTGTGATAAAGTCCATGATTCGGCGCAATGGAGCTGAAATGGACTGAAATGATTAAGGTCTTATACAAGACAGCAGCAGGTGAACAAACTTGAAAAAAATTGTATCTCAATCGTGGACCTGAGCGTTTTGCACAATTCTCTCCAATATGATGTTAAATAAATAACATGAGAGAATGTCGCCTGCTTAAATAGAAGAAGTTTGGCAGATATTCCAAAACCGGACATGTTGTTTGTATAACTCGTCTCTATAAATGCTGTGACAAGGGGCTTTGAAATTGATAAAAAGGTGGTAAATACTTGGAAACCCTCCAGGATTTGACACAGTGTGAATATTTGGTCGAATATTTTGGTCTAAAAACGCACTTATAGGCGCCAATAACTTGGCTGATTTACAGAATAGGAAGGATAACAGATAAGATAGTTGGCGTAGTTGAATGGGGATCCTCTTTGTAGATCGGGCTAACAGAGTTTGGCACCTAGCTCTTTTGTTCAAAATGCGCGCTTATGGAGTCGATGAAAAACCGCTTCACTAGATTAGAAGCTATATTTTGGACCGCTCAATTTAAGTTGTATTGGACGGTTTCAAGTCTAAAAAACAGATAAATGGTGGCGTTCCCCAGGGCTCTGTTTTGTCTCCAACACTCTTTCTCATTTTTATTAATGATCTCTTGTTTTCCTTTTAATACGATTCACTCTTTCGCTGACGACAGCACTCGGTGCTTCTTATATAAGTTTGAGGAACGTCATTCCACTTCTCATGTGGTACTCAAGCAACTACGTATGTTAAGCACGTTAAATTCTGACCTAGACTGCATAATATATGCGTATTATGTTGAGACTGTTAAGTAGTTTTAATTGAAGAAGTCCGCTGCATAAATTAGATATAATACTGGACCCAGTACACTGCCTTGTGGAACCCCTGCATAGATTTAGTTTAGATTTGAATATGCGCTATTGCGCTTGACGAAGAATTTCCGGTTTAGAAGGGAGTTGTTTATGATCGTATGATAACTCTGTGAATAAGTCCGTCGTGCCATACTTTGTCAAAAGCTTGATCGATCTCTAGATGTGCTGCTGAGCAGTACTTCTTTTGTTCCAATGAGGTTCTGATTTCTGATATGATCCTATGCATTTGTTCTATGGTTCCTTGATTTTCTCTGAATCCAAACTGGTGATCCGGTATGCTATTTTGATATCGCAGAATTGGTTTGAGTTTTTTGAGAAGCTTTTCTCAAACAGCTTTGAGAGAATTGGCAGTAAGCGAGCCTACTATAATTACATCTTTACCAGGTTTATGGAGATTTTCCAAGTTTCATGAAAATAGCCAGTTTTCAATATAGCGTTGAAAATAAGTTAGTATTTTTCAACTAATTAGATCGATCATGTCCAGGTGCCTTTTTAGGGTTTATATGTTCCCTGATCAATGTTTTTACTTCATGCCAATTATATTTAATTGGTTGGATTTC
Source organism: Nephrocerus scutellatus (assembly GCA_947095585.1). Taxonomy (NCBI): domain Eukaryota; kingdom Metazoa; phylum Arthropoda; class Insecta; order Diptera; family Pipunculidae; genus Nephrocerus; species Nephrocerus scutellatus. The sequence continues at coordinate 28,049,726 of OX352765.1, read as the reverse complement.
TGGTTGGTCAGAGTAAGTAGTAGGTAAGTACTGCATTAAAAACATATCCGTATTCCAATATTCTTATTTTAATTGCGGATCCGCTTTTACCTCAATAAGGTCGAAAAAATCTGACTCAGTACAGCACTGCTAGTTTTCATTTGTTGCACCACCGTTCCTTTCGGTCGACAACACAAAAACGTAGCTTCAGACCGGCTTTTTGTAGTAATCACTTATTATACTTGTGTGCGTATAGAATAACACTTGAAAGAAATTTACATATACAATAGAAAGAGCTTTCTAAAAATATCCTTTGATTTAAAAAAAAATGTTTGTCGTATTATGAGTTCACAGGCACAACAAACTGTTTACGTTGATATATTTTTTGAGTCCAAATCTCGTTTTGTCCATGAACCAACCATCCAAAGGATGGTTGGCTGATTTCAAAGTGGACAGAACTAGCTCAAATGATAAAGGCAAAATTGGTTGTCTAAAAACCGCTCTAAAAGTAGGTTAACAATTTCCAAAAATTTGATATCGAATAGACGGCTTTCATACAATGTCATTGAAGAACTCAATATGGTAAGTGGAGTGGAGGATTTCAAGCTTTGTTTCTAGATATTTTGGCGTAATCCAGATGAGTTTTTCTGTCGTTGTTAATAAAATATAACTCCGGACACCAGAGAGAGAGAAGGAGAGAAGTGCAAACAATCGTTCGCTGCACCGAAATGGCCAAATTGATTCGCTCACTTTGATTTTTATCTTTGACTGTTAAACAGACCCGTATTTTTCTTTCATTTGTGATTTTAAAATATTTAACGAATTTAAAGAGAATCCCTCAAATTAAAAAAAAAAAATATATATCGTACTGAAAGCTATGAAAACTGTGTCACAACAGTAAGGGACTTCTTGAAGCCTGGCGCAATGTAAATTTATATTCGAGTACAACATACGTGTACATTCCAACACACACTCCCGTACACTTCTCCTGACAACAGCAGTACGTTTTCTTCATCCTGTAGAATACCACACCATACCACCAGCTATGGAGGAGTGGCAGCAGCAGGAGCACAAAGGAAGTTTCTGTTTACTACTACACTCGTGAGTCTCACTAATGCTTCTCGTTTCAACGTTAATTGTATGATGGTGGAAAAATCCTAATGGAACTGAAACTGGTGACTCAGCGCAGGCAAAAGTAAAGTTCCGAAGGAAAAAAAGGGGGGGGGAATGCTTCTTGGAATTTCCTTCTTTTAAATTCCAGAAGAAAATGAGAAAGAATCTTAAATGAGCAAAACTACGAAATGTAACGTTTATGTTGAAGGATATTTTATATAATGATAGCCACAGCTAGGGGTGGTTTGTGGACTACTTTTTCTGAGTTTTCCGATTCCGATTTACTGTTCGTCTCTTGTGGCAATAGGCAGGAATCTAGTTAGCTGGATGGATTTGACAGTGGTGGTTTCTTTGTGCATCGCCTTGTGAGATTAGGATCCCGAGGGGCGGCAGAAAGCATTTCACTACTGTACGAGTATATGCGATAAGTGCTTGTTTATGTGCTTGAGAATGAGATGAGAGGGTTTTTTTTCTGCTTTTCCTTGCGATATCTTAAGTGTGTAGTTACATTTAATATGGAGCGTAAGTTTCCGAATATTGGACTCGTACATATTAAGTATGTACTCGCTATACTATATGCTTTTAAGGGAAATTAATTGTTTAAAACACAAACGGATTAAAAAAATGGATCATGTGACCCAAGGGTGTTCTACGACAAATCAAAGAGGGAGTGGCAATATGTTGTTGGACGATTTTTATTCCTCTAAATCTTCTTCTTCTATCCTGCCTTTTTGTGCATTTGCAGGAATTAAAACTTTAAATGAAAAAATAAGTTTCCCTAACGAAGTTTTTTTTTGTGAAAGACTGAATGTTGGGTTGATGTTTTTCGATTGCCCGCAGTTATCTATCTTGCGGTGCATTTGCAGAGTGGTCCAAGAGTATATTTCAATTAATGTTTTTTGTTCCAACTTTTTCTTTAATTGGAATCTTCCTTAACACACTAGCGAAGTGAAAGTTAAGCAACTTATTCATATCATCAGATCTAAGTTTGGCATTTACTTGGTCTAATCGGAATCGGAGAGTGCGTTAAGGGAATATTTTACAAATTTAAGTTTTTGTTTTTAATCTAGCTATCACTTACGAAATAAGCTTCCGTATGGAAATTCCGTGCTTTGCTTAAGGTTAAATGATGATGCACTTTCGACAACGTTTTGTTACTTTGCGATGAGTTTAACTGAATTGTACTCACTTGAGTTAAGCTCTATTCATACTACTTTGGACAAATACTTTCATGGACGCAAGTGTATTATAAGCCTGGTAGCCTTCTGTATGTGGCAGAACACTGCAATATAATGCCTTCTTGACGCTTCCTTCATTTAACAAACATTTGACCAGAGCAAAATCACATACATCAGTTATCTAAAGCCCATTTAAGTCCATTATAATTGGCGTTTGATTTAAATGTCCTCTCCTCAGTACTGTTAAGCTGTGAGTCCACTCTTAATCGTAAAGAGTTGATCGCAGTATGCGGCAGTATCCACTTTGCTCTAACTTGTCAAAAGAGTGATCTCACTCTGTTCTTTTACATCGACTTTGGTAAAAATTCACCTGCGACTCATTTCATTTATATTTTAATTTTTTAAAATGCATCCTTGCATCCGTCTTTTTAGCCCCTAGGTAGGTAGAGTGGCCGTTTTGCTACCACAGTCCTCTAAATTCGAATGGAAAGAAAGAAGGTTGAGTATAGTTATATCAAACCTGTAGCGTTGAGGTACGCTATCACACCGGTGATGCCGTACTTTGAAAGCACCTTCAGTTTGCGGAAACGGAGAGCCGCAAGGGCCGGACACTAGCAAAAAAAAAGGAATAAGAGTTTCATCCAAGCAGCTCCGTCAAAAGGTATTGGGTATTCCCAGTTTGGCTGCGTGGCTGCCATTGGCAAGTGGTCCGTGATTATGGCAACCACTCTGTAAATATCTTTCGGAGATCTCGGTGGATTTGTTTTATTAAAGAAAGGCAACATCGCTCTCGACGTGGTGCAATTGGTCGAACTACTCCACCTTAGCTGTACTTTGGTGGTAAGAAAGGAAAGCACACGTTCCCTGACGGCACTCAAAGGACAGTAGACTGGCTCAGCACAGTCCGTGTCCAGTGTGACGCCCTTCTTCGCCAATACGTCTGCCTTTTCAATACCGTCAACGTCGCTGTGTACCGGCAACCAAACTAAAGTCAAGTCTATGCATTGGCTTATTGATACTGATACTCTGGTACTGTCTGAGGAGTTTAGAACTATTGATTGTCGCAATAATGGCCTTGATAGCGGAATGGCTGTCTACATATATGCCGACCCTGCCCGCTATTGCGGTATTGTGAGATAGGGCCCTGCATCCCTTTCTAATCGCTAAGAGCTCCGCCTGAAAGCAGCAGAGTTGGACAGCTTGTAGTACTTAGGTTTTCAGTGTAAACTCCAGCACCGACTCCATTTCTTATCTTGGATCCATCGGTGCATAGCGTTACATCAAAAAGCCCACCAGCTCTCCCGTCCTTCCAACTTTCCCGATTTGGAAACTCTAATCTAGGATTGAAGTGAAGTTTAGGTATCATCTCCTTTGGTAACAACTGCAGTGTATTGTAGTGGCCGTATGGTTTTAACAAACCACCCAGATTTTCTGAGACGGCCCGCGCTGCACGCCACAACGTATTTAATAAATAGGTCGGGAGGTATTTAGTATAGGATTGTGTTTAGAGCATCGATGGGGCAGGACCGAAGTGCTCCAGTTATGCCAACAGCTGCGGATCTTTGAATTCTACTTAGCTTAATGGCATTGTACATTTTATTAACCGCCGGCCAACAGCCAGCAACACCATAGGTAAGAATAGGGCGCACTCTGCTGTGTACAGCCATAGAACCATCCTCGGCTGCAGTCCTCATTTCCTGCCAATGGTTTTGCTACTAGAATAAAGGGCAATACAAGCTTTCTTAACCCTAAATTCTATATTCGACTTCCAGCTTAGTTTCCTGTCTATGATTACGCCGAGATATTTTGCTTCTGAGGTAAGCGTGAGTCTCTGACCATTGAGCTTGTGCAGGGCAAAGTCCGGTATTTTGGACTTAGTGGTAAAAAGACCCTTTCAGTTTTACCAGAGTTAACCCCCACATCCGGTAGTCCTGGAGCTAACCCTGCCTAGAGCCCTTTCCATTGCCTCACTAATCACGGAAGGGTACTCTTAGGGTCTCTTAGTTGAGTTCCCGGCGTTGCACGGGTATACAAGTTAACACTATAGAATCGACACTGATACCGGTCATCCCTCCCCCCTCTAACCTATCGACCTCATCCCCCACAACTTTCCATGCAGGCCTAATATTCTATGTAAAAGCAAACAGATGTCGTCAGCGTAATCCAGGAGCTTAATATGGTTATGTTCATTGTATACTGTCGTTAGAGCAGCACGCATACCAACAAAAAAAGCAGTGGTAAAAGTATGCAACCTTGCCGCACACCATTTTCCAAAATCATTTGACACCTAACCAACTGTTATTTTGGAGACCGTGGTAAAAAAAAACAAATGCCTTTTCAGTTGTCGCACTCTACTAAGAATCCCTTCTTATAGAGTATGATTATTACCCTTTCCCAATCTTCTCAAGCTTTCTTATGATAGGAATAAGGAGTTATTTCTATGTATTGGCGCTGCTTGAAACTCTTTCTTTCAAAAATCAGAATTGCCCTTGCCCTTTACATGTATACAGTTCTTTTCTCTTCGTGAGGTACTAACTTTCTAACTCATCTTTCTATACTGCTAAGACGGATACGATTATAGCTTTAGGTACGATATTATCCGTGTTCAGATTTCTGCAGATGTGTCATGTGCCAAGGTAATTATGGCTTTTACCAAGAAACTTTTCAGCTGGAGCTGCAAAAACGTTTTTCACAGCTCTCCAGCGTTCATCTATGCTTCATTGGTTTGAACTGATGGTTGTTGGACTTATGACTTATGAGTTATTGACGCACGGAAGGTTCTTAAAATCTGTCGGTATGCGAAAAACTTTGGTGATATTGTTTTGGACGGACCTGGCTATCAGATAAGTTAATGATAATACTCTTCTCTCAAAACACCATCTTATTATCTCTATTATTCCTTTAACTACTGTTGCATGAAAGACAGAACACAGCCGTATCTTTGCTCTTTGTTGGAACCTGGATTACCTGGTCATTTTGGATCTTCCAGTATCTGTGCACCGACACTCGTACTAACATTAGTTTCAATATTTCTTGATTTGTGTGTGTGTGTGTGTTGTTAAATTATGTATGAGCAATCTTTTGTGGCTTTTTATCAAATGCCTCGACACAGTCTTATCGTAGAGTCTATACAGCTGTATACCTTCTACACTGCTTTGGTTTTTCCGGCTGCTGTTCAAATGCAAACTACAAGTATATGAATAGTAAACTTTGCAGGATAATTGCGCTCGTTATTATCCTTTTTAATCGGATTATAAAAATAGTAAATCTGCGGAACTTATTGAAGAGGTAAAGAAAATACATAATTAAATTTGTACAGAGTTTTGAAAGCTTTTCAGAGTAGATAAAACTTTATCCTCTAGCACACACCGACTTAGTTGTCAAGGTAGCAAAAATCCTTAGATAATCTTCGTCAACTTTTAAATTATAGAGTGAAATAGTTTTCCCAAGTTAGGAAAAAAAAACTTTAATTCATGCTCAAGTGCACACCATAAACTTACCCCCAAAATTAAACTTCTCAATGTCTTTGCTATTACGTATATAGAATACTCAGCAGTCAAAGGACTACATAGAGTTGCTTGCAATCATAAAAAGTCACTTACCTGAAAATAGAAAAAAAGGAAAAAAATTATTAATTTACAAAGGATAAAATCTCAAAGAAGTATGCATGATGCAGGAGTATCCCATTTTATTATAAGAACCAGGTGCTGTACATGCAGCGCTTAAATGCCATTAAACGTTGACACGCATAATATCCTTATACCAAAGTCCTACCTTTGAAACAAGCACACCCCATAATGTATCCCATCATCAGAGTAACTTGTGTCGATGTTCGGTGATGGCGATGGTGATGTTGATATGGTTCAGGATCCTTTCGGATGTATTGCTCTGTTGTGTTTTTCTGCTGAAGTTTGCCCCAAAACAATGTCTGCAACTGGGGGGGGATTACTTTAAAAAGTAGAGGAGTTGCACAATTTTTTTATAGTTAATAATGCTATTTTCGGTTTTGTTTATATTATTTATTATTATTGCTTGGAAGTAATAATTATGGAAGTTATTTTTTATTTTATCACTGCAGTTTTGCTTGTTGTTTTAATTTCGAATAAAACTGTTGCACATCACATTGTTTCTATTATATCACTATAGGCTTTTGGAGGGGAAGAAAATCCTTCGATTACTTTATAAATATTTGTAGATGTATTTTCTATCTGAATACTGAATTGTATTGTAACAGAAAAGAAAGGGGGTAAAGAAACGGCGTTCATCGGTGATATTAATTGAAACCGCAACCAATTTGATGTTTGAAAATTGTAATCTTCTAAATACATAAATTCGCGAATACGAGTATGTAAATGTGGTTCTAGTGGTTCGATTTTCGAAGCCCAGAAAAACCCAAAAGTCTTTTTCACGGTCCAAGAGTAGTAACTGTCAAGGATAGTTCTTCATTTCGCCTTCCGAATACAACTTTTAAAGGAAGGTCCTTTCTAACTATGTGCAAAAATATAACACCCACACCACGAAAGATCGTGAGACAACAACGGCTCATCAAGCCAAATATTATTGTTACAAAAATAGAATTAGTACACTTAACACCGCCATCTGTAGACTGTTAGAATAAGCATTGTTTACCAAAAACCTTTGCATATATTTAGACACAGTAATATTGTACTTGTATATAAAGTTATTTATATAATATTACTCCAGTATGTTCTGGTACTTTCCTGTACCTTCTATGATGCCAATAGAATACAGATTAGAACCTTCTCGAAAATGTTGGTAAAGTAAATATAAACACAACAATTTTATCGCGATAAGTTAAGTTATTATTTGAAAGTGAACCAGACTACTTGAAAAGTTGAAAAGTCGATAAAGCTACTGCATCTGTGAATAGTATTATAAGTGAACAATAAGTAATCACAAGTGTAAATTTGTGAACTTTGGCTATTTGTCAATTAAAGCTGTAATTTTTGAATTAACGAACGAACTTCGGTTGTGTTTTTATTTGCAAAACCCATTATGAACTCTAGAAAGCCTAAATTTCGTAACATTATTACATACAAGTGATACGCTAAACTTTTCCACTTAACAATAAGAACTTAAGATAAAAACCTCAAAGTGTGCATTTTACTAAATCCAAAAAATAGGAGGACTCCGTACAAATATTAAAAAGAACAACATTTCGTTATCCATAATATGGCGATCTGATCTTATTTACAGATGGTTAGACAGGCAAACCAGTATACAAACTTTTGGATCATACTTAAACACAAGTCTTTCCCCCTCTGATCTGACTACTATCTACATGGCTTTTATTCGGCGAGTACAATTGTCATATCTGGTCTGGTGCGCCTTAAACTACCTTGCATTAGCTAGATAGAATATAAAACTGTGCGGTAAAACTTATCGGTGAAGTAAACATAGCAAAATCCAATAGATTCGCTAGAACACCGCAGGAATGCTTACTGCTTGTCACTGTTTTATCGCTTCTTCCACCAGCGGTGCTCAAAAGAAATAATCAGTTGCATGCCACCTCTCCTTGAATTCAACCGCAGTACTCGTAGCGCCCTAAATTCTCATCAGTTTACCCATAAGCACATCTTGCGACGTACAGTTAAGTTCAGGGATTCGTTCTTTAGTCGTACAACAAGTATGAGGAATGCTCTGCCAGTCGCCCACGCTGTGCAAACAAACAAATAGCCGAGCACTATAAGGGTGCGAACCCATTTTCGCGTGCGCAAATTATATAAAAACAAGTAAATGTAAAAATGTCGGGTAAGAACTTTTATGTATTCATTGACACACGCCACACAGTCCTTTATTATTTGGTAATAATCGCCTTTTTTCACACATCACACGCGCCACACGCGACTCGCGACACGCGTGACACGTAGGATATAAGCTGCTCACAATTTCATCTCTCTAGGTCGTGTGAAAGGCGGTTAAAAAGGGCCTTAAAAGAAATGTTTAACCCATCACACGCGTCACACGCGGAATATCAAAAATCCTATTTTGGACTTAGACACTCACACAATTTCAGCTTTCTAGGTCGTGTGGAAGGTGGTTAAAAAGGACCTAAAAAAAGTCGAAAATACAGATAATTGATATAGCATTGATGTTTACTGGTACAATAGCTTTGGCTTTGGGCGACCTTAGTTGAACTCTTCAACTAGATAATAACGTCGACGATTAAAGTTATTCATCATCATTATATTTGGCTATACAACCGGCGTCCTGTTCTACGCCAGCCATCCAGCGTATGATTGACCTGTCTTACTGCCATGTTGCATAAGGCATACCACCAAGGCCTTTCCGAGCAAGATCCTTGCTGCTCAAGCGCCGCTAGGTGTTCTGTCCGCCTAAGCATACCGAACTTTATTCTATTCACGATGTAAACACCGCAGAAACGCTCGTATATCTCAACTTTGGAATACGGGGCAAATAATTCTCCGTTACGTTCGACTTTCTTCTAGAATGCGGCCAGGAGTACTTTTTGCTAATCACCCAGGTCTCCGATTTATACGAAGTGTACTGATATAAAGATTTTTTTATACACCATTAGTCTAGATTTTACGATTTCATTCCTCGATTTTAAGACATGGCGACTTTTTCGCTTTAAGCAACCGTTTGCGTATTTCTATATCCGTGCTACAATACATACGCAGCTACAATGACTTAAAAGTAACAAAACCCGTCAAGTCTCTTAATACCCAGCAAGCACCGGTCGGATGTTGTAGAATGTAGACCAGTACGCCGAAACCATAGGAATATCAAACTGAATAACTTCTCATTGAACTGTCCCATGTCTTGATTTGCTCCAACAATCTTGGAAGTTGGGGCAACAACAATAAATATTTTAAAGTAGGCCATAAGCACAATTTCAGTTTGTTTGTCGATGAATTAACATATTCCCCTTATATTTTGCCAACCTCTAATATAGTTCCTTGAAACAAGAAGAACGAATGCCTTAATAAGTACAATTACCACCATCTAAAACGGAAATATGTTCAAATGTCCAAGAGTTGTAAAATATTTCGTACGACACACACCAGATTCTTTAGCTTCACATCAAAATGTTTTAACTTATGACACAAAAGCAATTTCAGAATAATTGTAAATCGTAAAGCATCAAATGCGCGCACGTGGTCTTCCACTTTTTCTCGGACGGCATTTGGGGCATGACTCAAACGAACCGAAAAAGCAAGCAACCAAACAAATTTACTGCACTTTTCGGGAAATACTTGAATTCCGGCAGGATCCAATAATTTACACAGAACAATTTTTATTGCTTTTGTTGTTGGCTGTTGTCGAGACAAGCATTGTGTGTGTGTTTGTGTGTGTGTGTTGTCGCTGTTGACCACTTGTTTTTCTGTGCTGTGGTTGTTTGATGGCTGATGGCTGCAATTTTCACAGGAACCGATAATTTTTGACTTAGTCACAGCTTTTGACATGCTGCGGTTTTGACAACGACTTTTCATGAAATATTAATTAATTTGTAGCCGTTTTAAATTTTCAGTAGAATGAATGGAATGAGGAACATTTTTTGTTGTTGTTGTCATAATGGATTCGTTTTATTGGTTTCGGTAGCATTTGGTTGTTTTTGTTCATATTCATATGTGTGGTCAATGAGGTACGATCAGTACATAATATTTAAGAAGAACAACGATTGGTTTTTCTTTTACGAGTATAGGTTTTTTAATAATTTTGCAAAAACGATAGATTTTTACTATGTACTTGAATACAGCATCATAATCAAAAAAATTCGTAAAACGAAACTGTCAAACCATTAGTCTTAATGATAAAAACAACTTAATTCCAAAGAAACTTTCCGTTAAGAACACAGGAACGAATGAAGCCGCTAGCCGATACACTGTGCAAATATAATGCTGATACGGTGGACAGGGAATAGTGTCTTACAAAAATCTGAATATGACATATATTACAGCTGTCATGCAAGACATCATATGCCCGGTGTGGGGTTTCTAGTCAGCAAAAGAATGAAATCCACCGTTATCGGTTTTAAAGAAGTAAATGAAGGGCTATGCACCCTTCGCGTGCGGGGCAGATTTAAAAACATAAGCCTGATAAACGTTCACGTTCACCTATAGAGGATTCCCCAGATGATGAAAAAGAAGATTTCTTTGAATCAGTCGAACGGGAACTTCATGTCTGTCATCAGTATTACGTTAATATCATTCTGGGGGATATGAATGCTAAAATAGGTAGGGAGCCAGTATTCAGGCAGTACATTGGCACCCATAGCTTACACGAGAACACTAATGACAATGGACAACGAGTCATAGAGATGGCAGCAACGTACGGTACGAACGTACCGAGGTGCCAACGTCGACTCAGACCACTATCTTGTTGGTGTAGTGCTCCGAGCGCGGATTGCATCATCAAGAAAGACCGCATCCGTGAATCAGATTCGTTTCAATACGGCTGCCCTTCGCAACCAAGAGACCAGACAACTACGGTCAAACGATAGAGCTGGCCCTAAATGCAGGGAGCGTAAATCATGGGGCTGCGATGCCGGGCGTAGCAGAAAAATAGGCACGCCCTAAGAATACTGTCATTAGTACTGCTGAGTGCTGACTACATCTTAGGCAGAAGTCGTAGAGATCGGAACGACTGGTTCGATGACGAATGTAAGCTAGCGACTGAACGTAAGAATGTTGCGTACCGAGCAATGCAACAATCTCATAGAACGCGGGCACGCGAAGATGAATATAAAGAGCTCAGAAGATATGAAAAAACAGTTTACCGGCGAAAGAAAGCAGCCTGGGAGAAGAATCTCGTCCGTGAACTAGAACAGTACAGAGATCGAGGACCGCACCAGGCGCGGAAGTTCTACCGAAGTGTTCACAGTATGACGCAATATACACCGCGTTGCACAAACTACAAAGACAAAGAGAAGAAAGAAAGAAGATATAACAACCTGCGGCAATTATCGTGGTATAACGTTGTTGAGTACCGCGTATAAGATTTTCTCCTCTATCCTTCAAGAGAGGATAGCCCCATACGCTAAAGTCATCATTGGTCATACCAGTGTGGCTTCATCCCAGGCAAATCAACAACTGATCAGATTTACAGCCTTAGGCAGTGATGGAAAAATGTCTAGAGTTTCAAAAATACACCATCTTTTTATAGACTTTAAAGCCGCCTATGCGAGCATAGCCAGAGTAGAACTTCATAAAGCCATGAGAGAATTCGGCATCCCAAATAAACTGAAAAGACCATGACCAATGTTATAAGCCAAGTAAAAATATCCGGATCACTATCAAGCCCATTCAACATCTAAACCGGGCTCCGACAAGTGGATGGAATGGCTTGCGTCCTCTTCAACCTGGCGTTGGAGAACGTGATCCGAGACTCTGACGTAACGGCGAGAGAAACAATCCTCTATAGGTCCATTCAGATACTGGCTTACGCAGACGATATTGACATCGTTGGTAGAAACCAAAGGGCAGGCGGCACGAAATCTTAGGCTGCACATAAATGAGAGCAAAATAAAATACATGGTGGCCACGTCTGCGAGTAGAAGATCCAACATTGATCCCTAAATTCAAAAAGTGGAGCCAACAAAGCCTACTATAGTCTGTCAAGGCTCTTCGAATCCAAGAACTTAACCATACCATCCAAGATGCTGGTATATAAGACAATGGTCATACCAGTACTTACATATGGATCCGGCTTAGTAAAAAGCATTCTGACCTCTTAGCCGCGTTCGGGAGAAAAGTCTTACGGAGAGTTGTTGGTTCCGTATGTGATGATTCCGGAGACTCTATAATGATGACATCTACGAGCGTTACAGTGATGTCGACATCGTGAAGAGAATTAAGCTCAGTAGGCTCCGGTGAGCAGGACATCTAGCTCGCATGAGCGAAGATGATCCTGCTCGGAGTGTTTGCGGTAGGAATTATGGAACACGACAGCGAGGCCGGGCAAGCCTATGCTGGAAGGATGGCATAGACCAGGACGCCCAGAGTTTAGAGTTGCCAAACTTGATGATATCGACTCGAAAACGGGACTGGTGGAGAGATTTTTTGCGGGAGGCCAGGACCGGACACCGGTTGTAGAGCCAAATATGATGATCATGAACCTTCCCTACCATGCATTTATCTGGTATACGGACGTATCAAAAACACAAAACAAATTGGAGCTGTTACCGTCCATTGAAAAACCTGGCCAAAACAAACAAAATTACTCTAATAAGGTCTGCCGGTCACTCAGGCATTACAGGAAACGAGGCAGCAGACCTCTTTTCGAGTGAAGGTGTAGAAAAAATCTTCGCTAGCCCCGAACCCAGCATTGCCTATTCCAAAAACCATCTCAACAACAAGATCAAAGAGTGGGAAAACAATGCTATCGAAGCGGAATAGGATTCATCGCCTGGGATAGGACAAATCAAAAATCTTCTTCTGCCCTGTAGCTGTATGACAACGAGAAAAAATAAACGCCAGAACACATACTTTTTATGTGAAGTCTTCACCCGAAAAAGAGTAGAGTAAAACACTACCAGGTTCACATGGTTCTCTGGCCGAAAGCCAGACCAATCGATTTGGTAGATATAGTGGGATTCAGAAAGGAAATAAGAAATCACTTTATGTGGTAAAATATCTGGGATGCACAATAGATCCCCATAGATGGCCACCATCAGAAGTAAATAGTAATAATAATAACTCGGACTGTTATGAAAAATTCGAACAAAAAAAGTTAAGAGGCAGTTTCTTGTCATTATGACATTTATCTTGAATGAAGATTATTTTGATGGAGAGAAGATCATTTTGATGGGAACTATTTCTTCTTTAAGACTCCTTGGTGAATCAAGTTGTTGGATTATGGATGGAACTTTCGATGTAGTTCCATCTATAATGCATTTAATCATTTAGTCATTTAATAATGAAAGAAAAACGTAAGGACTACCTCCTCAATATATTAATGGTCACATTATTCATATTATCATAGGGGTTAACAGCCTTTCAGTGTGGAAAATTCAATAAAAAAACAGACCACCTTGGTAACATTTAGCGCAAACATTTAAAAAAGAGGTTTTCAATTGGGACGCCCCATTTTGCCAATAGGGTTTCTTGGATCTGGATGAATTTTTTCTTAGTTGAATACCTTACTGAAACATGACTAATGTATTTGAGAACTCGTTTTGCAAAATCTCTAGCTCTTTGACTTTATAGTTTGCAGTACCACTCCAAATAGGATTAAGGTAAGTTAATTTCGACTGAATGAATGCGTAATACATCAGCAAAAGAGATTTTTTGGGTAGGATATTTTTTAATCGATTGATAGCGAAAACATATGGATATGTATATATTTTTATTTTGTCAATATGACTTGACCAGTTGAGCGCGCTATCAATCACCAAACTAAGGTAAGTATACTAGCTAACTCTTTTAATAGAGAAGGGATTATAAGCAATAGGGTGGTTGTTGAAAACATCCTCAACCAATTTTCTATTTGAAAATATCATATATGTACTTAGATTTGTTATGATTTAGTGTTAAATGATTTATATTAAGTCAATGTTTCAATTTTTGTAAATAATTTCGAATTTTTATAAGCAATGTTTCTAACGATTCTGTAGAGTACATTATTGACCGCATCGTTCGTGTGATTTTACGCCTCTGGACTTTTTTTCTTTGAGGCTATATTATGCCAACGGTCTATGCAAATAAATCAAAAACTCAGGACTACCTGAGACCCAAAGTCAGCTCATGTAGGATTTTCTATAAAGGACAATTGAATGGTGTTTTGTTCCATAATTAAGGGCATCGTTGGCACTTCAATCCGAAACAATTTTTTAATTCTCAAACACAACCTGTTTTATTTAAAAAACAATATGGGGCGCTCTTAATGAAAAACCCATCCCAACGCTAAAAACGCCGTAGTCACACTTCCTATTTCAGACTCTGTTAAGACAGCAGCGCAAGCTATTAGGGCCTTTTAAGTACTTTACTTCCAGTATAATAAATACACGTATACATATCAAATAGATATTCCAAATTGGATTTTACATCGAGGTATTTGGGTCACGTGTTCACTTTGGCGGTGTGCTCCAATAAGGCCACAATTTCTTACTACGAGACATCGAGAACGAGAACTTACTATAATCACTCAAAGGAACGTCATAATCATAAATGGAAGACTGGAAACATGTATTTAAATGAATATAATCAGTGATGGAGCTTTATTAATCGGAGACAGAAAGAACAGGAAAACAGTGGTAAACGCGCCTACGCGCAGCGGAAGACTTGTGCCGACTTTTAGTTCGTTCGACGTTAACACATATGCCGCACAACGGCAGCAACAACTATTTCAGAAATGAAATTTAATTATTTCTGTGGTACTTAGCAATAAAATCATGACATTCCTTCCACAAATGGTGCTCACAGGCGAGGGGATACATTTTAATTTTGTTATCGCTGTAGGTACCAGTAGTGCTACTGGTCGAACATTTCGAAAGAAATATACAGATTTGTTTTAAATTTATTTAAATTTTTTAAGCAAATTGTTTTTACATTAGTTACTGTTCGAGTATGAAAAAAGTGAAAGGTGCTCGCAGGTAATATGGCAACTGAATTTGTTGCAGCTGTTTCTGAGATATGACAGAGTTTTTGAAATATGGTCCACCCTTTCGCAAACATGGTGAACAAAAGTCGAAACTCGAAGCCTCTTCAAAAATAAGACTCGCATATTTTCGTTGCCACTTGAGTGCAATTCAATGCTGATGGAAACATTTTAACTCTTAACCTGTTATAAAATTAAGGCGAACAATTTTCAGTCGTGGTGTGGTGTAAGAAACTTAAGCTGTCTTTCATCGAGAAAAAATTTGTACTCACGAGCTCTTGTGAGTAGAGCGTAACGACAAAGAAGAATACATTAGTATAGCATTTGCAGTTTTCTTCGGAAAATACGCAAAGCCATTTATTAGAATTTTTTGGAACTAAAATATGTTAGTAGAATGCGTAACTATCGGTTTTTTTTTTGCTTAGATAGAACTTACTGTCAAAGAAGCTGTCATAATGCGCTCACTTTTCATATTTATTATGAGAATACTCTGCTGCATAGACGAGAAGGAGGAAGAGACCATTCTTAACCTTCTCTGCACATGCACAGCTATTTCTCTAAAACGTAAACTCCATTTGGGAGCCTTCTTTTACAACGACCTTAGCGATTTGTCAAGCAATGACATCAAAAGTTTTATTCGCTTCATTCAAAGCTCCAACTGGTTCAACGAGTAGGGCGAGAAATCCCCTCGATCCATGTGGCATCACAATGGACCATCATTGATCTAAGTGGCTCGGTTTCCTGCCGACAGCCACCCCAACCTAACCTAACCATACTCACGCTTGAAGAACGCTATCAAATTACCCAAATATACTTTGAGAAGCAGTCGTCGATTCGCGTAACTTATAGATTTTATGGCGCACATTATCGTCTATCTAAGCAAGCTATTCTTCGAGCTATGGATAGATTTCGTACCACATAATCTTTAAATGAAGCAATTACTCGTAACACGCCTTGGAAATGCGTACACTATAGTGAATATTGCCGCTGTAAATGATAGTGTGGGCGGAGATCCATATGTATCGATTCGTCCGTCGCTCGCAGGAATTCGGGCTCTGTCCGTCCACTAAAAAAAGCACCAATTACTTCTAAATCATCCACACCGGTGGTTACCAATGGGGACGATAGTATAGTGCGAAAACTTGGCTTCAAAAAAATAATTGGAATCCATTTTTGGAAGTGCTGTGGAATCTATGTGTTGGTAATGCGTCTTGCTCTAGCGTTTCCTAAGTTTGAGCACTTTTTTCATGTCTTCTCGTCCCTAGGAAACGTTTAATTATGCTAACAAAAGTTACAATGCTCAAAAACCTGGCAAATATAACAGAATAATAATAACAAATACTGAGAATGTAAAGGAGATTGTGTGAAAGAAGCTGAGAAGATTTAATGAAGAAAATCATCTTAAGGTTGCCACCATCACAAGTCAGTTCAGTCCTTGGTGTTAGGATTGATGATGGGGTGGTTCGATACCGTTCGTATGCCATTGTCACGACTGTAAGCAGGATATTAGGAAATCTCTTTCCTTATTTAGCAGGTTATTAAAGGCTATAATGACCCAAAATACCCGTAATCACCTTCGAAAGTTTCCAGTAGTAGCAGTGTAAGATCATTGGAGATACGGAAACCTTTGAAAATCAACCCTTCTGGCTTTTTAAAAACTTTTATTTTACTTGACTTGACCCCTTTTTGTCTGTATTTTCGATTGCTTTCAGGTCCTTTTTAACCACCTTCCACATGACCTAGAAAGCTGAGTGAGTGTCTAAGTCCAAAATATCATTTTTTATATTCCGCTTTTGACGCGTGTCGCGAGTCACGTGTGACGCATGTGAAGCGTGGAAAAAGAAAATACTTTGAAATAGCCCCGACCTCAAAAACAGATATTATGCCGATTATTACCAAATAATAAAGGACAGTGTAGAGTGTTTCGATGAATACATAAAAGTTTGTAACCGAAAAACGAAGTTTTTTTACATTTACTTATTTTATCATCTGGGAAAATAAAATTCCTAACAGCTTGAAATAATTAGACACATGTATAGGCCGAGAAAATCTAAAGTAAAGTAGGAAGAATGCTCTGCTACAGACAGTAGAAATATCTTCCGAGGAAAGCTCACGCTGACCGTCGTTCTAAACAAACAAATTTTTGAAAACAAAACGAAAATAGGCTAATGATCGCTTTCATTGAACAGCATTGAGTTCACTAGCAGAGCCGAACAGTGTGAGTGTGTGACCACTGTCCGGGAGATTCGTAAGACAAGTGTCTGTTACACAGCACTCATTTCCCCCCTTGGCGGCTCGGCAATATAACAACCACCCTTCGTCGTATGACATTGTAAGTTGCTATATTTTTCTCAACAGACTGCCCAATACCGTCGTCGTATCACATTGTATTTGGTAGTCAGCTTGAGCTATATCGGCTGAACGGTGTCCGTGTGCTCCCAAAGCGGCAACAACACTCCAGCGGACTCCACCACTACGTCACCAGCATAGTAAATATAGTCGTCGTATGACATTGTATTGGCTATACTGGTCAGCGCTGTTCGCCCCGAACACCGCCTACGTGCTCCAGTTGTGGTAGCAAAGTATGTAAATAGTAGCAGGAGTCGTCCACTCTATGCACTCTATGCAAATGCTGTCGTCGTATGACACCGTGCTTGTTTAGTGTGCATAAAAACTCCGCTGGTTCCCCGCACTTAATGCGTACACACCAGATTATGTATTAACCACAGTAGTTAGAACCGTATAGTAGTTAGGAAAGTCTATGTTATAAGTATTTTTAAGCATTAATCGGCGTTGTTATGATTTTGAGAATAATCAGAAAATAAAACACCAGAACATATAATTTTAATTAACAAAAAAAAAACCTTTTAATTTGTAACGACGAAGAGGAGGAGAACGAACTCTGGGTGACCAGCGAGCGTCACCCGAGCAAACACTGTTACAAGCCTAACATTTTGATGACTTATAAAAAAAATGTATTTGCAATTTATTTCAACACAGAGGCCGCAAATAGACCTAACGACCTAATTCCATTTCATAAGGTCAACAGGCGACCACATAATTGCAAGCTTTTATTGAGGGGTAAGAAGTGAAATTTTTATAAAAAGCCGTTTTTTTTACAAATAGTTGTCCCTATGTCGTTTTTGTTTACAAATAGCATTCAACCGACCTTCGATTGAACGCGAGAACACGAAACAAACGTGCTCTAGTGTTTATATTTAACAGCGAAAAGTAAAAGTGATTGGGAAAACGAGTCGACGCACGGGTCGATGGTTATGGGTAATAAATCACGTTCAACTAATATTAACATAAGTTTTTATCTGAATGTCCGTCTGATTTTCAGTCGTCGTATCGGCTATGCCGCCACTTTAAATGAGTCACAACCATTCCATCGAAGATATGGTCGGCCCGGTCGGCTGCTTGGGACTTGGCGCTTGGCATTGTTTTGTATTAATTATTGAATTTTAAAATTAAAAAATCTAAACAACCCCACCAGAGCGAAAGAAATAAACAGAATTTATTTTCGTTTAATTTCCTGGGTAGCACATTCTTTAAGAAATTACCTCAAGTGGGATGGGGGGGGGGGCTATATTAATAAAAGCTTATTATAGTTTGTTTTCTTTTTTATTTTAAATGTTTTTTTTTTTCGCAAAACTTGCAAGTTTGAATTTATTTTTGGTAATAATTGTAAATAGAAATCAGTTAAAGGCAATTGCAATTAAAATTTTTGCACTTCCGCATCTCCGCTATTCATATATGAACCGATAGAATGCAGCTGAAAGAAGAAAGATGAGTTTTTATGTTTTATTTCAAAACTTTTCCCAAAATACCACAATCTCTCGATCCATGTGGTGGATCCCTTGATAACAAAGGGTGTACTGTGCATGTCACGCTAAATCACTAATAACATTCAATTTTTGTTTTTGCGTTGCTATTTCCCTTTGTCAATAGACAAACATAAGCATAAGCAAACATAAAAATTCACCAGAACATGTTACGAAATATTAGCAATAAAGACCCCTAATTATGTTTTAATTAAAATTAAAATCACAAAATGTTTATAGGTTTAACGAGAGTACAGAGACAAAAAATATAAAAGAAAAAAAAAGTTTTAAATAAAGTGTGGGCAATTTTAAAGATTGTTTTTAAAAACGCTATAACATGAGTATACATCAATATTTTTTTATTTAAGAACAAGAAACGAAATCAAATCTGGCTCCCTCTGCTGGCCTTACATTAAGCCATCCTGTCCAGTTCAGTTTTCAAGAACTTCAAGAACTTTTTCGATCATTTCGGCGCCTATTTCGCGAATAACAGACGCAATGTTATGTTTTAAAGCTGGAATTGTCTCTGAATTATCCGCATAACACTAATCCTCAATGGCACCCCATATAAAAAAGTCCATCGGCGTCAAATGGCAGCTCCACGCAAGCCAATTGACAACTCCAAAACGGCTGATTACTCGGTTGCCAAATTTGGCGCGCAAGAGATCGATTGTCAGTCGGGTTGTATGGAATGTGACGACATCTTGTTGAATTCAAAGGTCGTCCACATTCATTGCGTCAATTTGAGGCACTAAAAAATTGGTCAGCTGGAACTGCAACGGTCGCCATTGACGGTAACGGCGTTTCAAGCAGCGTTTTCGAAGAAAAATGGGCCACCACTCCAAAATCCAAACAAAACTGTCGCTCTTGGTGGTACATTGGCTTCTCTACGGTAGCTGTTCCAACCCCAAAATCTAGCAGTTCAGCTTGTTTACATAGCCCCCGAGATGGAAATGCACTTAGTTTGAAAATATGATTTTTCGACAGAAATCGACGTCAATATGCTGGTCTATGGGACACGCAGAGAACTAATATCGAAGCGGTTGGTCATTTGCTTTCAAGTCCCGAGTCATATGGACCTTGTAAGCGAATAATTCGAGGTCTTTGTGAAGTATTCTGCTTAGGCTGGTGCGACTAATGGCCAGTTGCTGCGATTGGCGTCGAGTTGAGGTCGATGGATTCTGTCCCACACTATGGGCAACAGCCGAAATATTCTCGGGCGTGCGACCTGTCCGAGCTCAAGGACCACTTTTCTTATCCAGTAGCAAGCCTTTCTCACGAAATTTCTTCACCAATTTCACCACAGCGGTTCCGCTTGTCGCTCTTTCACGACCCATAATTCTTTTCATTACTTTCGACTACACAACACTGAAATTGAAAATAAGTTTTCAGTATTTCGAAACGCTTCTCAAGCTACTCCTCAAGAAAACATGATTGTTTCGTGCTGCGGAATCAGACCGACGAGCTGTCAATTTCAGGCAAATCGTTCAAAAAAAGGTTTGCCATAGCCTATGATTTAAGAACAAACCAGTAGATTTTCCCTATATAGTTATATATACATTTTTTTAATTTTTTCAGGTTTTGGTCTTTCAATTATTTAAGTAAACAAGTAAATGTAAAAAAAACTTCGTTTTTCGGGTACAAACTTTTATATATATATACATATATATATATCGAAACACGCCACACAGTCGTTTATTATTTAATTATTTATAATCGCCAAAATATCTGTTTGAGGTCGTATTTCAAAGAATTTTCTTTTTTCCACGCCTCAACCGCGCAAAACGCGACTCGCGACACGCGTCAAAGGTGGTATATCAAAATGGGCCCCTGACATTGAGTCGCTTACAAAATGTCATCCCTCTAGGTCGTTCGAAAGGTGATTAAAAAAGACCTCAAAAACGAGAACATGGCACGATTTCAAAGCATCACACGTGCCACACGCGAAACGTGACATGCGTCAAACGTGGAATTTTGGATTTAGACACTCCAAAAATTTCAGCTCTCTTGGTCATGTGGAAGTTGGTTAAAAAGGACCTCAAAGAAGTCGAAAATACAGACAAAAGGGATCAAGTCAAGTTAATAAAACTTTTTAAAAACAGGTATCCATCGACGATAAAAATATTAGAATAATCTTCTAAGCCTATTTTAACCATTAATACCAATGGGGGTTCTTCGTCCCATGTAAATCACCAACTGATATAGTCAAGCTTGCTTTAAGTTTTATGGGATGAAGAAGCCATATTGGTATGAAGGCATCTATGATGACTAAAGCGTATCTGCCCATCCTGTCATTTAGAAACATATCTTATCTTATGAGTTGCTTGGCATAAGTCACAGCTTCATAGGAATGCAGTCTTTTTTCGGGGTCTTTTCTTTTGAATTTGAACTTTACTAACTTTACGATTCGTTCATTGGTTGAGCCTATAATTCCTCACTTAGCTGTCCATCTAGTATCTCTTATAGGAGAGGTCGGTCTTCGCTTCAAGAATCAAATATGTTGATATCGTTTTTCAATAACCTTTAAGATTGTAATTTTTCTTTGACCCTGAGTGCAACGGTACCTTTTTACCCTTTTCCTGAGAGCGAGCTTATCCTTATACCCTTTTTATGAACGTTTAATAAAAGTTTATTTATTTTTTAGTTTTAATGAAATGGAACTAAGACTTTCTCGAAACGGTAAAAAAACAATACTTTTAGCAGAAACGAGAATAGTGAAAAGAGAGGAAAGAAAAAACGCATCAAGAGTAATGCTTTAAACTTTCTTTTCAGCAACATGTAAAGCTCGATTTTTCCCTTTTCATTGCTTATTTTCACTCGCTATAAAAAGCTTTAACAACCTTCTTACAATTGAACTTAATTAATATTAATTAAGTGGTTATTTACGTCGTACAAGCAAAATGCGAATATAGAAAGCCGCCCGCCTTCAGGCTCATGATAGACGTGATGGATGACTTGTTTGTTCAATTCGATTTGTAGCACTTGTTTCAAAGGCATCAAGTGGGCGGAAGGAAATACTTTTTATGAGAAAAAAAAATCTGTTAATGTTTCCATTCACGCTGAATATGTTTGGTAATTAATATTATCGTAAAGCCCACAACTAAATTGTTTTCATGCTAATTTTATTCATTTTAAAATTATTATCGTTCACGTAGTCATAGCTAAAATAGCTGCAGATTTTCTAATTCTTAAAATTAGCAGACGCAAAAAATTCACAAAATATGTGTAGGCGGCGATTGTTACTTAAAAAGAAAATAATTGTTTATATGCAGGAGTCGAGAAATTGCCCATTCATTAAATGAAAGCAAACAATCGGGAAGATTGAATTTTAGTTAAAAAAAACCCCGTAAAAATGACGTCCATTTCAAACTTGAATTTTTTGGGTTTTACTTTAAATATGTAAATATATATTTTGATGTTTGATGTCACTAGCGAACATAAATCAAAGTAGATGACCCGTACCAGCTTCGCTTCTCGCATTACATCGAATAATAAAGGAGATAAGCAGATAAATACTTGAATCATAAATGAATCAAAATAGCGTAGGACAGCAACGTCAGCCTAGCTCATTAGTATGCAGTCTGTTACAGAAGATATATAAAGCTAAGTTAACAAAAAACATACCTGGTAAAGGAAAGTAGCAAGAGCGCAAAATTCTGTCAGTGTTTAACGCAGATTTACTGCCTCTAACACAAAGCAAACTTATACCACCCTTATTGAGAGATGCTGACCGGCAGTGATATTATGCAACGATGCTAAGAAAACGTTCGTTTTTTAAATTCTCTATATTAAATTCGCGTACCCGTGGCTGGCTGGCTGGCTGGCGGACCGACACACCAAATCTTGTGATCAATTTTTAACCCACTTCCTAAAGCCCGATTTTATTGAAACTTTGCACACATGTGTATCTCCCCTCGGGCCTTGGGGTCGGGGGTGCACCCATACAAATTTTATAAAAAAAGTACCCGATTTTCTTCAAATTTTATACGCATGCGTACCTCCGATAGAAACACTTTTTGTAAACATTTAAGAGTGGTCAGGATAAGAGGCTGCCAAATTTTTTTTTTTAAATTTTTAGATTTTATTCAAACTGTGAACATTGTGTATCAATTAAAGAATTTACACGAACATTTTTAATTTTTATTGATTGTTTTATTATTTATATAATACAGCTTCTTGTCAAGATACCAATTTGATTGATACCTTAAATAAGTTCCCGTTCAATACTCTAAAAAGGACAAAATATCTGACCATTAAAAATCGGTTTTAACTTTGAAGTTAAGGGCATGGGAAGTTTAGTTTAAATAACAAATTCGTATTTGCATTGAGACCTTTCATTTTACACCTCAATTATAGCTGTAGTTACTTGTAGTTCTAACGGAAGTTCAAAAGTCATGTAGAAAATTGTAAATATATATTAGTCGGCTTCTGCACAAAACTGGGTGCTTTAGAGATATGTACCTATTGGGAAAATAAAAAAAAGTTATGAAGAGAAGTCTGTGAGATGTGAACCTAATCAATAAACCGAAAAAACAAAACCGAGAACAATTAAAAAAATTATTCAAAAGACTCAGGGCAGATTCAATCCCGAGACTTCTACACCTGCTTCGTTATTCCACTAAGCGCTCTAACTGGTGAGCCACGTGAGACACATATCAATCGGCTTCTATTTGTAAACTTTAAGTTATTGTTATAGTTCATATTGTCTATTTCTCGTTGATTTGTGTAGTATGTATATTATATATATAGACGAGTATATATATATATATATATATAGACGAGTATATATATATACATAGACGAGTATATGTATAAATATATATACTATTATATAAGTTATATACTATTAGATAAAGATGTAATTTTATTTTTACTTTCAACTGAATACGCAAATCTTAAAAACTACTGGACTGTTGATCAGGTTTTCACCACTTTACAGGGTTTTTTGCCTCGGAGGTTATATGCTACATTTTTTGTGTCAGTGGTGGGTAGGTGGTGAGTAGGTGCTGGGTAGGTGCTGGGTAGGTGGTAAGTAGATGGAGGGTAGGTGGACTCATTGGTGGGGGTCAGTGTGAGAAACGTCTCAGTTGGTGTGGGGTCAGTGGAGTGATGTCAGTTAGAGGGTTCCTAGTTGGAGGGTGCTTAGTTGGGTTGGGGCAGAGGTGGAGGTCACTGGGTGTGGGGTCAATGAAGAGATCACTGTTGTCGGTGTGTGGTCAATTATGTGATGCTGAGTAGGGTTGTTGCCACCGGGCACGGCCTGGTATTTAAGCAAGTATATATATATATATATATATATATATATATATATATATATATATATATATATATATATATATATATAATGCGCCTACACTACTGTTGCATATTATTGAATTATTCAGCCTGATGCTTGGGTAAACTTGCAAAATCAGAAATCACTGGTACTTAGAAATACTAGCCAGAAACTATCTCCTTATTCAGTAGATTTAGAACTGATAGTAAAAATTTGTACATGGGATGCATCGGAACATTTTGTATTAATTAGTTTCAAAATATGTATAACTATAGCTTGTGGGCTATAAAAAACGGTACGTAAGAGTTGGGAATGTGATTATAATTATGCAAGATTCTAAGTTAAAGTAATTAATTTGGTTGGCTGTGAAAAGGTTGCATTGTCGAACTACTTTGCCGCCCAATTATTGGAAACTCTATATGTACGAGTTCTCAGAATAAAGAAAGACAGAAATTAACAAAGTGTTGTGTTTCGTGTTGTCGTATTGCTATAGGTCGGTCAACACAGTCTGTTCATTTCGCAGTAGGTAAATATTTATGACGAAAAATATATTGATAACGTATTTTAATAATAATTATATTCGATATATGTCTTATTCTCTTGATTTGTGTACTCAAGATGTGTTTTTAATAAAGCAAGAAGGTGATCAGATAATCGCCTTGGCTCAAGTCATTGGTGCGCTAAACTTTTGAGGATGAGGTTCGATGTTTAAATCCCAGAAAAACGCTGGACAGCTTTTCCACGGTCCATCCTCTCGCGAATGTCTGTCACACGTCCGAGAGTAAAAGTGTCATTAAAAGATTCTTAAGTCGTCTTTTGGATACGGTTTTTATTTGAAGATCCCTTCCATTTGTGTGCGAAAATATAACATGAGAAACTGGACCCTGGACCACAACGGTTTATTTATTATGAAAAAAAAACTGCATGTTCAGATTCTCGAGATTTATTTATTGTTGTCGTGTAAGATTTTATTTCCATAACATGTTGACATGTTTATGTGCGAAAGAACCACAAATGTTGGTGCGAAAAACTTTTTTTTTGATTTAAACAACAATGTCCGTTTTGTTTTAATTTTAAAAATAAACACCAATTTTCATTCATTCATAAAATGTTCGAGTAAATGCGATATGTATCGTGACGAAATGTTTATAAAGATATACACGTATACGTATAGTAAACAACAGATGCGTATGCGATACCTTATTCGCACGACGATGACGATAAAAAATTTAAAAATAACATTTCTGAGAAAAAATCCATACATGTCAACGATGTCTGGATGTCACCGCTGTACAGCTCCAGGTTGTACTGATATCAGATTAATTGAGAATTATTGGCGAACTAAGATATGAGAAAACAGAATTACATTTTTTTAGAATTTAACGGAAAATACAAATACAGAGATTTTTCTTTGTGAAATATATACACGATGCGAATTGTATTTAATTTACCTTTTAGACTATTTTATTAATTTGTATTGCAGAGCTTGAACTGAAAGAGTTAAATTGAGGAGATTGAGACCTCCTGGAGATACCATGGAATTATTTAATAGCATAATTGTTCCATTATGATTTAACACTAATAATGCTGGTGTACCTCAAGGTTCTGTACTCAAACCCTCACTTTTTCAAATAACAAATAACTCTTTGATAAAAGCTCTTTTTGGCACAGCCCTATAGATGTGTTGCGAAAGTACACATCGTGCATTTTAACCAGTCTTGTACTAGTACTTACATATATATTATTTCAATAAAAATTAAGTTACGAGCACTTGTCAATACAAGACGACGACGACGACGACGAAAAATTAGAGAAGATTCCAAAACCATTGTTGCGCATTTGAGAACAGAGAACTCATGTTAAATGCAATTGAAATGGCGCCTAACGACAGCATTTGGCGGAAACAACAAAAATACATCCTCCACCAATGTTACAACAAGCAATGTGACGCCTTTAATGCGATCAGTAAAGAACTGGGTTAAGTAGGTATTACAGCATTACGCCCCGACAAATATCATTTTGTTTCGCAAATTTGTGTCTATTGTAAATATGTACAAGTTTTGATTTGACAAGTAGAACAGCAAGCATTTAATTAAAAATCAACTTGAAGCAATGACGGAGCATTAAGTGGATGACGAAGGGGTGGTAATGTCATTTATTGTAATTTTTTATTTTTATTTAAATGTAAAGTTGACGGTACAAGTACACGAAGACGTTAAGCATGTACTTAAAAATTTAAACTAGTGGGCGATTTTTTTAATTTCCATTTATTCAATTATTTACAAGTGTTTCACGGCTCTTAAATTAAATTATGGAAATTTCTAAGGTAAATAAATTTGATGAAGCGTAGATACTATTGAAAAAGCTATGAATAACAGAAAATGGTTCTATTCTCACTTTGTTTAATGATTTTATTACTATTTACGATCGAATTCTATCAATATGTATTGTACAGGCGTATATTCGCCCTAAACTTGAATACAACTGTATTGTCTGGGCAGGTGCCCCCAAGACCACATTGCATCTACTAGACAGAGTTCAGAACCGCGCGTTAAAACTTGAGGACAGGTACATACCGCGAAAACAATCGAAACGCTTAAACATCGTAGGAATTTTTCCTGCCTGGCACTGTTTTATCGCTTTTTCCACAAGCGGTGTTCAAAAGAAATATCCAGATGCATCCCGCCCATTCTCCAACCCATCCGTAATACTCGAGCTCACGGGTCCACCATTAAGCCTATTTTCGGACGTACTAACTAATTCAGAGATTCCTTCTTTAGCCGCACGATAGTTATGTGGAACGAATTGCCTGATTCTGTGTTTCTGCTTTCGTATGATCTGCAGTCGTTTAAGACACGTATGCATAGACATCTCATCTTTTCCTCTCCCTAATTTCCAAACGCCCATTTTAACATCTTAGTTGTACTTTGGGCGTCTTTCGATGGTCTTTTGGGAGTCGCTTGGAATTCTTTTAGAGGACCTTTTGGAGGTCTTATTGGGGTATTTTGGGATTTTTTTTGTCTTTTGTGGGTGTTTTGGGGAGGTTGATTGGGGGACCTTTTTTGGAGTTTTTTGGTGGTCTTTTGGGAGCCTTTTAAGGGTACTTAAGGGGTCTTTTGGTGGTCTCTGGAAAGTCATTTGGAGTTCTTTTGGGATTTCTTTGAGGGTCTTTTTGGGTTCTTCTGGGAGGTATATATTTTTCCATTGAAACTATGTCAAGTACAATATCTATGCCGAAAATCCTAAGAAATAATACGACCACAGAACTAACATCGAACGCTAAACGCTAACGCCCAATTTATTCGAAAAAGTTCAGTGAAATTTAATTGTGCTGGCACGGATATGTACAGAGGGTATTTGTGTTTCATAATTATTGGAATTTACGGTACTTTAACCAGAACTCCTTGTGTTATATAAAAACAAAGAAAACCCAATTACTATTCATATTCAAAACCTAGGTTTTTAATGAGATGATAAAAAACCAGTATGCTAAATGGATACCATGGGAATAAATTGGGTTCCTTCAACTCTGGCGACTCTCTCACTTAGCCCGTTTATTTACCATTAGTAAGCTTTGTGTAGCACATCATTTCCAATTTTATAGCTCAGAAATGTGTATGACATTATTTTGTAAGAGTATGTAGTCTTTTTGGAGACTATACAACAACAGAACTTATGAGTAGGTACTAAGCAAAACTTTGGATCACTTTAAGAAGTTAAGAAACATTTATTAGGACTACAAGTTCCTGATTGTTGCTTTTATGAGGCAGCTCTTCCATCCTGTAAGTCGAAATTATTCTGTGTATGTATAGGTTTTATGTATATTGAGTGAGTTTATTGAAGGTTAATGGTCTTTACGAAAAACTTTAACGCCAACTAAATTTACTAACATGGAATTGGTCTTTACAATATTATCTATACTAATATTATAAATGTGAAAGTAACTCTGTCTGTCTGTCTGTCTGTCTGTAACATTTTCACGGCTAAACAACTGAACCGATTTGGCTCATTTTTTTAAATGTTCGTAATTGTTTGCAATATAGTTTATAGTAACCTAGAAAATTGGAAAATTCGGGAAAACTGAAAAAATTTGGGCCAGTGGCGGGTAGGTTGGGGTGGGGCTCAATGGTGTGCGGTGGTTTCAGTTGGGGAGCGGTCAGTTTGGTTGGGTCAGTAGGGTGTGAGGTGCAGCCAGACAACACCTGTTATTTTAACTTTTGGTGGGTCTAAACGGTTTCTTGGGGGTGGGGGTCGGTGTTTCCCGGGTACGCCGGGGTTAACAACTAGTAAGACCATAAACAGAAATACTGACGTCGACTGTTCATTGACTAGAAGGGGGAAATGACAACAAAAAACCGACTTTAATATGGGTTTAAGAAATTAAAAAAAAACATGTTGGTGTTCTAGAACAGTTTGTCCGCTAGAAAACACAGCTTCTATTTCACCAATTATTGGAATCATACTAAAAATCTTTAATATTTTTGTGTCTTGATGGCATCAAAGACTGACTATGTATTTCAGAGAAAATTTCGTTTTTTTTTTGACGATAATATAATGTGATAATATAATATACAACAAACTACCAGTGCAACTTACTATTCGTCTTTGACACAAAAAAAAGGAAAATACGTCAGCTAGCAATCATTAAAATTAAAAGGTGATTCCACATCAACTGAATCTGGTGCATTATTAATGGAGACATTAATGGTGGAATCGCGACCGTTGCAGTTTCAATGCCCTGCGATAACACATTGCAAGAGAGACGGATAAGATAAACAAAACCATACTGAAAAAAACCGTTTGAGACAAAAGCTAAAAGTAAATGTGAGCAATATGCTGATTTCGATTTGATTTGATTCAGAATAACCCGGAGTTTCATGTGATTTATGAAAATCGTGCGCTGCCGTTGCCACAAGGCTCATAAAAACTGATTTATATCTCAATTAAAAATGAAAATGCGACTCTGGACGAACATAAAAACAGTTTGAATGATCCCAGTCCAAATGAACTGCAGTGTTGGTTCACTCAAAATGTGCGCACACTGTTCGCCTCGCTAATGGGAACTTTCAATTCAAGATCATCCCGTGACTGTAAATAGATTTGTAAGAAACGAGTTCAATTGCAATTGTAATTCATTTGGAAAGCGGAAATTTCATTGCATTAAAAAATTTATTGAATTTTGCACAGATACGCATTATATGGGAAGTCGAAAAAGAAAGATACGATCGCTGCTTAAGCTTTGCAGTAAGATGCTTTATTTCCTTTTAAAATATACTTGTGACCATTTTGACAGATATTTTTACGCACAGACATCGCAGCTCGGTTTATGGCCACAACAACTCGGCGCCCAGATAAAAAATTTTTGCAAGACAACCCATGATGTAGGTACTTTCAGAGAAATCTTCGTGCCATTATGGCAGGTTTTGCTTGGGGCTGTTATATCAGGCCTGTTTTTTTGAGTTGGCAAAAGACTGCCAAAGTCCAGTGTTGAATATGATGTTTTTAAGTAGTTGCGCACGCGTACAGGGCTTCGCATCCTAATAATGCTCAGCTATATGTGTGGCTATATGTGGGCGCCGTGGCTCAGTGTAAATGCGCATGGCTACTGAGCAGGAGGTTCGTGGTTCGAATCCCAGTAACACCAATAGTATTTTTCACGGTTTCCCACCTCTCGCGAATGTCTGACAAACGTTCCGAGAGTAATAACTTGTCACGGAAAGCTTCTAAATTCGTCGTTCGGATCCGGACTTAAATTGTAGGTGCATTCCATTTGTGTCCAAAAATATACATGCACAACACAAATGGTCGCGAGAAGCTCGGCCTTAGACCGCAACGGTCTGTCGCGCCGAATATTATTATTATTATTATTATTATTATTATTATTATTATTATTATTATTATTATTATTATTATTATTATTATTATTATTATTATTATTATAGGCGTGGCATAGCGTGGACGTTAAGGACAACGAGGAGAAACAAGGAGATGTCTATGAGCATGTGTTTTGAATACTTGTGAATCGTAGCGATGTGGAAAAACAGAGCTTGGCAAACCATTCCACATACATGTTGTACGACTGAAAAACGAATCTCTAACCTACACTGTATGTCCAAAGATGGGCTTGAGGGTCAACGGATGAGCACTTAAAGCACCCCTAGTATTGCGGTTGAATACAAGGAGAGGTGGCATGCAACTGGCTATTTCTCTTGGTGTAAGAAGCGATAAAACAGTTAAAGCTGGAAATAATCCTGCGCTGTTTAAGCGAATCTATTGATTTTGTTGTGTTTACATCACCAATAAGATTTATCGTATGATTTTGTATTCCATCTAGCTGATGCACCAGACCAGATATGACAATTATACTCAAGTATAGGGCAAATAAAAGCCTTGTAGATAGTAGCCAGAGGGAGTGAAATATTTTTTGCACGGGTTAGAAAACCTAAACATTTTGCAGCATTTTTGGCGACGGTAAATATGTGGTCATATTCCAACGAATCTTTTCCTTAACGCACATACCGAGTATTGCTTTTCATTGTTTTACTGTTTCCTCGATGCAAGTGCCAAGTGTTATTGGATTTAAGATTCGCTTAGACAACAGGAGATAGCATTGGCTTTGGGAAGCGTTAAATTCTACTCGACTGTTTTCTCCTCAGTTTATTATGCTGTCCAGGTCAGAATTTAGCGTGTTAACATACGCAGTTGTTTGAGTTCCATACAAGAAGGAGAAGTTCCTCAAAATTAAATGAGAAGCTGAGTGCAATGTCGTCAGCGAAATAATGAAATAGATTAGAAGTAATGGACAAGAGATCGTTCGTAAAAATGAGAAAGAGTGTCGGGGAAAAAACAGAGCCCTGTGGAACGCCAGTAATTATTTGATATAAATCAGACCTGAAACCGTCCAAGACAACTTAAATTGAGCGGTCCAGAAGATAGATTATAATCCAATAAAGCAGTTTATCATCAACTTCATAAGCACGCATTTTGGACATAAGAGCTTGATTCCGATCTCAGTCAAAAGCATTGGAAATATCGAGTGCAACAGCTTTGCTTTCATCAAATTGATGCAAAGGCCGGTTCCACTGTTCGGTGAGATATACTATCAAATCAGCAGTAGAACGTTGCCCATGAAATCAATAATGCTGATTTAGCTTCAAGATATTTTATGAGCTTATAATTGATCAGCGTTTGCATGACCTAGGAAAGAATGGATTTGCCGCATTTTTTTGGGTATAGGCTGGTAAAAGGCTGTTTTTCAACTTCGGGAATATTCCGAACGAATAGGATTGATAGAAAAGCTTACGAAATGGTAATACCAGCTTGGAAGAACACTTCTTCAGAACTAATAGGGAGAGACCATCTATCTAGTCCAGCGGATTTATGGGTGTTGAAATTGTTGAAAGCTCTAGTAACTACACGAGCACGAATGTAGATCTGTCCCATAGAGTCTTCAATATTTGGATGAGCAGGCGGCAGCATGGAGCTAGCTGCAAAATGCGCAGCAAACAGATATGCTTTGTTCCTTAGAACTGACAATAGGAATGTCATTATAAATATTGACTACAGGCTGTATTTTTTACTCTTTTCACTACCTTTGGGACATTGTATTATTATTATTTGGCTCAATTTTTTTCTGGTTCGTTTAGATTGTAAACAGACAGACAAATATTTGTCCTATTTTACATTCATAGACACTTGATTTTTTTTATTATATGACAAAATTTGAGTTAAACTGAAAAAAAATAGAAGCAACTCAATTCAAGAGGTGTAATACTGAAAAAAAATTAATTTTTATCCAATTGTTACTTTAGTGAATAATATAGCAGGCGAGAAACTAATTTAAATTTTTTGCAAAATGCATTTAGATGCATCACCATTAGGTATCTGTTTTTTGAACGTCACTTGCAACTCAAATCTAAATCCACTTCCATATTGCCGGCTGATAATCCGGTATTATCCTTAATGAAAACACGAATGTAATCCTCTAAAACGGGTGCTTAGTATTTCACACACTAATCGCATTTTACTTTTTGTGAAAAAACTTTTGATGAATTATTTATTTCTAAAGCTTCCGATTACACTAAATTATCACACACACAGGCGCTGCTTAAATATTGCTATCACAAAAACTCCGTTTTCACTGTGATTGCACCAGCCACCAAAATGGATAACATCGTTATTTTTTCCGTTAACCCGTTAACAGGATGCTGTAGACAAACTAACAAAAAAAAAAACAAAAGAACGGCAAAACACTATAGTATTACACTTTTTCACGCGAATAAGGATTAAGGATTAAATAATAACCAAAAAAGAAACACTGTAATTCCACTGTTATATCGCACAAGCTCGCTCGATGACGACGGCTGGCTGTTGCGACGAGCATCATGAGCATCGCAATGTCGATTCCAAGGGTTCACGACCTCAGACACGACAGTGCATAGTCTTAGATATATGTATACAAAAATATCTAACCTCACATAAGTCATAAACGAATCCACCGAAGAGGGTGTGGGATTAAATGGATGGGAGAGTTGAATTTTTAATCGAACGAGCACGCATATAATAAAAATATTCGGATGGATTTCTCATTTCGCAATTTAAGTTGAAATATTTTTTTATTTTTTATTTTTTAAATTTTTTACAATAATATTCCACAATGTTCCGATATAGATAGCTAGAGGAGAGCACAGCAAACAAAAGGACTTTGGCATATTCCGGAAAAATTGTACTAGATTCGTGAGCGGATTAAAATTTGCGGCATGGCGGCTGCTGTGCTTTTACAATGTAGTAGTTGACATCTAACCGTCACGGCACCGCTCACGACCCGCCTAGCCACAACAAAGGAAACTTCAGAAATATTCACATGGATTGCTTAAGGGATGTGCTCACATTGGTAATGGGGTTAGGCAAACTCAGGGATTAAACCAGGCAACGGAATAAAATGTACCACAGCAGGTGAAAAGTGCACAAAAGGCAACCTAATGATTGAGCTTTCGGCCTGTCATGATTTTTTCCACGAAATGTACCCACTTTGACTTTAACGTTTTTGTAATTTAATTCTTTGAAAATTTGTACTTTTTATTGGAAATTTAATGCCGTTGGAAAAAAATGTATACTTTAGCGCCACACTTGATTGCTTGTAAAATTACCGACAAACTAAGAAAAAAAACTTTGCCGCGACGAACTCAAAACTACGATATCTATAACGACTACCGAGAAAGAACAACGACTGCGACAACAATGGACAATGGACGCTACGACGAAATCGGCACAACTATACGGCGTGCGGTGCTGATAAAGAAAAGCATTAACTTATGCTAATGTGTAGTGTCACGCGACCACGACGACGACGATAACGACAAAGAAAAAACAACACACAACAAAATCGCGCACAACACCATAGAAAATTCATCAACTGACCGACGAGAGTGCGATTCTTTTCTATCACGATTACTAGAGGCGAATAAAAAAATGACCAACAACAACAACAGCAAATACAAAAAAAACAAAAACTTTTCGGAAAAAGTTCTCTACTCAGCGACGAACACGACGAGCATAGCGTTTTTCTTGATATACATTGAAAACCATTGCAAAAATACTCACCCCTACCAGTCAACTAACAGAACCACCCGCCAGTCGCCACCACCCACCGACCACTCCAACAAACATTAACAGAAATCTCAAATTTTGCATCAGAAAAATAAACGCTAACCAACCCCCTCTTTGATATTGTGAAAAGAGCATTACCATGAGAAAGAGAAGAGAATAGCGAGAAATAGATATGAATTTGGCGAAAAGTCAAAAACCGCCTTTGACTGATGGACGAAGTACCACAACAAGAAACAAACAAACAAACAAACAAACAAATATTTTGACAATCATATGTCAAACCTAAGAAGCTTCTTGTTTGAAAACGTTGCTAAGATTTTTGACATTTATCTGTTAGTGGCTTATAACCTATATGACAAACCCCCTCACCGCATCTTCCTTAACAGCTAGCTCACTGCAGGCGGCACCACTCACTTATTGTGGTTAGGTAAGGTACTCTTCTTGACATATATGGATATGGGGTTGTATTTACTCTTAACCCTGTTCAGTAGCTCAATTTTCAAATATGTACTTAGTAGTGATGATATATACATATATGTATCTAGATAAAGCATAATGTAACTACATATCAATAAATACACAACAATATGCAAGTAAGAAAACAACAACAAAAGAGAGTGTATATTCTCTCAATTTGCAGAGAAAAGTGAGCTTTACTCAAACAATAGTTGAAACTTTTATCGTATGCCCGCTCAACAAGCAATTTGTTCAGTCAGCAACTGCAGTACACATTTAGTGAAGGTAGTAAAATATTCGTACTTTTAAAAAAATGTACTAGATTTCACCAGTAGTGAATTTTAGTTTAATTTTTGGACAACAAATCTTCCCATCGTAATTAAAATGGAATAATACTCATATAATATCTACGATTGATTCTTGTCATTAAAATTAATAAAATTAAAACTAACTAAATATTCCTCTCTGATGCATCTTTGCTAATTTCTCTTGAAAAATTTACGAAACTTTTTAATTTATCTACAAAAGAACGAATACTGAAACGTATAAAAATCGACCGCCTCATGGTTCTTGTCTTTTCTTAGCCAGCCTCTTATTTCTGTTCTAAAACTAGCAACTACAAGTGAAATACGCAAATTTTTCGGTACGGCCAACATAGGCAGCCACATGAACGAAATTGTTTTTCATTCTTAAATCGGAGACTCCAAACTTCACAATAAAAAATATTAATGTAAAGTCATTTTATAGCGTTTTTAAAAAGAATCTTTTAAATTGCCCACCCTTTATGTGTCAAAAACCCCAACAACCTTAAAATCATGTCGGTTCCAGGCCATGCCGGTATAAGAGGCAATGAGCGTGCCGAAAGAGCAGCAACAAGGTCATTTTACGTTTAAAAGAGCATTGGTATCCATGTACACTGTGGTAAACTAGATTAGAAGCAGGCAATTTTGAGAAGTGAGAGAAAAAACAAAAATGGTGAAGGAAACGGTGGTTGGTTCATGTTGAATGCAATGGTGAATTCAAAAATTTTAAGAGAACAAGTTAACGGTAGTTTTGTGAAAATTTTAACTGAATGTGTCAAAATGGCATGCATTCAAACTGGTTCACAAGAATTGCTTCAAGGATGCCACTAAAGGTGATCATTGGTCCATACCAGTGTGGCTTCATCCCAGGAAAATCAACAACTGATCAGATTTGCACCCTTTGGCTGGTGATTGAAAAATGCGCAGAGTTTCAAAACTCACTACACCATATTTTTGTAGACTTTAAGGCCGCCTATGATTCCAGAGTAGAACTTTATAAAGCCATGAGAGAATTCGGCATTCCCAATAAACTGACATGACTATGTAGGTTGATCATGACCAATGTTTTAAGCCAAGTAAACATATCTAGATCACTACCAAGACTACTCAACATTTATAACGGGCTCCGACAATGGGATGGAGTGGCCTGCGTCCTGTTCAACTTGGCGTTGGAAAAAGTACAATCGTTGTTTGTGAAGTGGTTCATTTTTATTTGTATGAAAAGGTACATTTTTTAAAAAAGCAAGGTCTTGCCTTATTTTTAAAAGAATGTATATAAAAAATTGTTTTACATTGTCAGAGAAGGCAAAAATAGATATTTTCCATTCGAATGGCTTTTCTAGGCGCGAAAGAATTCCACGACCCTTACATCAACGGAAAAACAAAAAAATTATCAGATTAGCCTCCGATTCAGCTGTTTCGACAGCTAAAACCAGGAAAGCAGCTGGTGTTACTGCAAGTTAGTCTACTGTTCATCGTGTGATTCGTAGTGTCAAGCTTAAGCTTATTATTGAAGCATACGAAAAAAACCGGCACTTAATGCTTCGCGAAAGATTCGACGCTTACAATTAACGAAAGACCACATGATCTGGGATGTGCAACAAGGAGAAAGTTCGAATAATTGGAAAAAAAAATAGTATTTTCTGAAGGAAAAAAGTTAAATTTACATGGACATGGAGATCTTGGCAAAGAGTAGCTCTTTTGGAACCGCCATCATAGCAGATAATGGTTTGGGCAGCAATATCTTATTATGGCTCCATCGACTTAGTGATACAAAGCTCAAAAATGACAGGAAATAGCTACAAAGCGATGTAAGATCAGATTTTCCGAAAATCCACGACCTCTTTGAATCACTTTCATGGGTATTTCAACGCAAAAGCGCTCTTATACACACCGCACGCTTTGTTTAATCGTTGCCAGTGAAAATGTTGAACTTTTACCATGGCCACCATATTCGCCAGACCTTAATATAGAATATGTCTGAGGCTCGCTCGTACGAAAAGTGTACGAGGAATGAGATAGCAGGCGAATAATTGTACAACTCCATTAAAGATCAAATTTTTGAGGTTATCTTAAAAAAAGGTGGTTCTACTCATTATTAAACATTATATCTGGATTATGAATTTATCAATTTTACTAATTTTATCAATTTTCATAAAAAAAAAAACAAAAAAAGAATTTTTTTCATTCATTTGCCATTTTGAGTGTTTTGGTCTCAATATAGAGTTATCTTGTTCTGAATATTTTTTAAAACTTGATTTCGTATTAACCATAAACTACTCTAACCTCAACCATAATTTGTGTTTTCCTATTTTTTATCTCTCAAAATGATGTGATTCTAATGTAGTGAACCGCAGTGTTTCTACTCGAATTAACAGGTTCACAATAATCAATCGCCATTTAATTTTTGGCGCTAAAGCCTGTATACCGATTTTCAAAAAAGCCCTAGATTTTTGCGAAATTCCAATTGAAGTACCGAGTACTGAGCACAAACGCCAGACATGCGCGTAGAGCATCATGGAACGCATTTTTCCTCCCTATATGCAATCTTACTGGCTCGGTACAAATTGACAAATTGATGCACTGGTAAATAAACAGGACACAGAAACGAAAAACACCACACCACGATTGTGTTAATCAGCTTAATGCATAGGCACAGAAAGAACCGCTACGACGACTTCATAGATACTCCACTCACTCACTCATTCGCGCAATGGTGACGACATAAAAGTAAATGACAAACAGAAGAAGGAAGTAGTGCAGAAGAGCGTCGACATCTGTTGACGTCATTATCCTTAATCTAGGAAACAGACATATTTAAGAGTCGACTAACTTTGAAGACCAATTGCTAGTGAGCGAGCAAAAAAAATCGAATAAAACTCACTAAATAATATTCTTCTTGTTCGAAGGTATATTTATTTCCAGAAGTATCATTTAAATTGCTTAGCGTCAGGCTTTATCAAAGATTTTTGAGCCGCGGCTCCCTTTGTTAAGTTTTTCACACTCATGATTTTTGAGTTTCGAAATTTCACAAATTTCGCCCCTAGCAGAACGACGAGATGCCTTTAGGAGCCGAGACGCACAGTTTGAAAACTACGGTTAGCTACAAATTTTTAAAATGATACGACTTGGAGTTTAAAAGTTGTCCTAAATTTCGGGATACTCCTATGTTTTACGTTCACTCCTATGCTTACGTATTTTCGTAATATAAACTACGAAGGCCTCTTATATGACGCTAGACGAACTAACTGGAAACATACTACATACATGACTTCAGCGAACGAACAAAGTGTGTCCTTACAACGTGAGATAATAAGCCTATTTAATAGATATGGAAGAAAACCTCTGCGCCACAGTGGCTAAGCACCGATATTCTACTACTTATCCAAAAACGTGATAATGTCTACAGACAGTTTGGTAAGCAAAACCCAATAATATCGGTAAGGTTAACGCCGAGTTCATTGACTCTTGCAGCACTCCGACTAGCAGTTCTTCCTTAGAGGAAAAGGCTGAAGATGACCACAATAACTCTTTTCGTTTTAGCAGGATGTTGTGCAAGCTCCTTTGAGTATAAGCACTAATGTTACTGGTCTAGATGGATTAAATCCTAGGCTTGTCGAAATTCTGTTGTCCTTGATACTGCCTTTTATAACGTATCTTTTTAACTCGATGCTACCGATGTTTGTATATTACAATCCGAGTGGTAGAAAGCTAAAATCATCCCGGAATATAGACCAATTGATATTCTACCCTTCCTTTCAAAAATCTTAGAAAAATTATCATGTCACAAAAAAACCATCTTCTGTGCTCAAATCTAAATCCTGATTTAGAAAGCTAAGCTGTAAAACGGCGCTTTTACACATTGTTGATGAAACGCGGAAGTCTTTAGATAAAAATCACCCCACTTTTCTGATTCTTCCAGTTTTTTCGAAAGCATTCGACACTGTGAATCACTCGATTCTATGCTATAAACTAATAAAGGATTTTAAGTTTTCTTTTCCATCTGCAAAACCTGTCGTACTGAGAAGGAAGGCAACAAGGAGTGGTAGTTGGTGAAAAGAACTCACGTTTCGTTTGCGAAACGGTGTACCGCAAGGTTCAATCCTAGACCCAACACTCTTTTCGTTGTATTTGAACGAACTACCTAAAGTAATTAGGCATTGTTCAGTTAACATGTATTCGGAGGATGTTCAAATTTTTTATGAGCCGTCCTATGAATGTGATTGATGACACTATTCGTCTAATAAACGAAGATTTTTCAAGCGTAAATGACTGGTCCCTAAAATACGTTTAAACTGAAAAAAGTCCAAGGCGCTTGCTATACATCAGAGGGTTCTAGATGTATCTGAATTTCAATCGGTAAAATTGGTAATGGTCCGATTATGTGGGCTAATACAGCTTTAGGACTGATCTTCAATCGTACGCTTTCATGGGACACACATATAATTGGTGTTATCGGTAGGGTCTATAGTTGACTGCGTAGAATGTGGGTCAGTCAGCATTTTCTACCTACAAAAACCTAGCTGATGTTGGCAAAAACTCTTCTATTACCAGTATTACTCTATGGAAGTGAAATTTTTATGTGTCCCGATCACAAGTGTAAGAAAAAACTAAACGTTCTGTAAAACAACATCGCTCGATATATTTTTCGTCTGAAATATGGTGACTATGTTTCGAGATTCTCTAAGCAGATAAGTGGATGTTCCTTTGAAAACCTTTTAAAACGTAAGTCCCTGTGTTTACTAAGAGACATATTGAATACGCGTCAGCCAGAATACCTACATGATAAGTTGCAACCTCTCCAATCTCGGAGATCTTTCATGTTGGCTCAAGTACTCGTGTCAACTGTCCGAACGTCAATTTTCTGTGCAAACTATTCGATTGTGGAACTCTGCCAATAAATCTTAGAAGAATTGGAAAAACAGACAAATTTAAAACTTCTCTCCTTACACACACCTGGCCACATAATACTATTTTCTTAATAAATTATTTTAAATTAGAATCTTTCCATTATATCCATACATTATACATTACATTATATTTTCAAAACCAGATATTTCTAAAAATTTGTTAAGCTATACAAATTTTTATAAGATTACTAGCTGACCCGACAGACGTTGTCTTGTCCCACTTTCAATAAATTTGGTATGGTCTTTTGAGGAGTCTTTTTGGGGTCTTTTTGAGGATCTTTTTGGGGTATTTTGGGAGTCTTCTGAGGGTCTTTTGGAAATCCTTCGAGGGTCGTTTGAGGTCTTTTGAGGGTTTTTTGAGGGTCTTTTTGGAGTCTTTTGGGAATCTTTTGGAGGTCCTTTGAAGGTCTTCTGGGGGTCATTTAGGTTTTTTTTGGGGTCTTTTAGGGGTCTTTTGGGGGTCTTTTGGTTAGTCATTTGAGGGACAAAAAAGAGTTACGAAAAACCATCGTCAATCGTGAGTTATGGTCGCGAGTTTCGCATAAACCTTATTCGGACTATGGCGCAAATTATAAAATAAAAATTAGCCAAATCGTTTCAGTAGGGTCTCATACCTACCAAATATGCATAAAGAATTTCGGAAAACTCGGTCGAGCCGTTTCGAGGAGTGCGACGACAAACACCGTGACACGAGATTTTAATACATTAGAAAGATTTAAATCTTCATTATGTTAAATAAATATTATTATTATTATTATTATTGTACATTAACGCTAAAGTTTTTGCACTTTACGCTTGGGCTTGTGTCGACTGATAACGTCGATTTTTTGCGATTTTTGCCAAAATTGCTAAGCAAATTGACTTGTTCTACAAATTTCGCGTGCAGCAATCCTTTGGTCAAGTCACGAATAATGGGATGTACATAAATTGATGCACTACGAACATTACTCGTAGCACACATAAAAACAAATTTGCATGTGAAACGGGTGAATGATTTCCAGATTATGACGGATTTGTCTGCAGCCATCACAAAAGCGTTAGCTGTGATATAGAGCCACAGCAATGATGTGGTGATGGACTATAGAAGGGAAAGGAACTGGAGCAGGCAGACCGCTTGCACATCTAGAATTTCCCCAGGAGCAAATGTATTTTTGATTACCTGACGAGTGGAAGGACAATGCTTGAATGAAGGCTGCGTGTTTGCTTTTGTTTCATAAACTTGTTTTTTTGTGAAACATCACAAGGATGCGATACGCTTCTATATCC
Organism: Nephrocerus scutellatus; assembly: GCA_947095585.1. Lineage (NCBI taxonomy): Eukaryota > Metazoa > Arthropoda > Insecta > Diptera > Pipunculidae > Nephrocerus > Nephrocerus scutellatus. The sequence continues at coordinate 28,009,235 of OX352765.1, read as the reverse complement.
TTTCCAGCGGGTAGGATGGATTATGTTTTATTGCGATTGCAAAAGGGATGGACAGACGCAGCTTTATGACTTCGAAACTTGTTCCTTTGTTGAGGTATTTTTTTGGAACTATTGTTTGCTTTGCAATTTGATTGTATGTTTTTGTTTGATGGTATTTTTTGTTCGGCATTTTTCATCTTCCATCAAAAATGACCGATTTAATGAATTGAAAGTCTGTGAACGGGAAATTAGTTCTATAAAAAAAGAAATACAACTTGTTTCAGTTTGCTAAAAGTTACTTTTACAATAAAATTTAACACATCACAGGTGAGGCCAATCAATAACATTTTTTTTGTACTTAGAACAGGTAATTGCGAAGCGCACACGGACTTTGGTCACACGTATCCCCAATAGGGCAATCAACTTTGTTCCACTTACAGAGTAGTACACGCGAAGAAACATGCAATTTTCATTTCAATATATACATACAAATTAGAATTTTCCACAGGAAGAGGCTATTTGTTCTTTTTTTTAATAAAAAATAATTTTGTGCTTTAACTGTTGACTAATTTCAACTTTTCATGTCATAAGTTTGTAATCAATTAGATAGGTAAGTAGGTAGAGTGGTGGAGCCCGCTGTACTTGCGGTACTCATTTAGCGCTAGTGTGCGCCATTTTAATGCCACAAATCTCTAGGGACCTAGCATGGATATTTAAATGGTGTAAACGCAGCCTGTAACGTTCAGATACGAGATAAACTAGATAATGCTGTAACCAGAAAGCTCAAAAAAAAAATGGTTTACATAAAATGCGGGTTCTTTTGGCACTGCTAGGGCCGGACAACTGCAGAAGAAGTGATGAGAGTTTCTTTCTCATTTTCATCTTTACAACTTCTGCAGAAGTTGTTCTGCGGTATACCCAACTTAGCACCATGGCTGCTCACTGGCCCGTGTTGATAGCCACAACTTTGGCAATATCCTTCTGGGTTCTAGATAAAACGCGGTGGTTTTCCTTTTGCTGTAGGACGGACACATCACTCTTAATATGGCGCATTTCGACAGACTGCTCCACCTGAGCTGTGACTTAGTATTAAAAAAGGAGAGAATTTGTTCCTTAACTGAGCTCATTGTCATTACTGTGCCTCGGCACCAATACTATGGTGATGTCCAGGAATCTGCTGATCGAGGCCAATTCTACTTAGCACGCTTGTACGGGTTTCGAGTTTACGGCAGATTGGCTATCAACACGTATGCCAACCCTTACGATTTGTGCGTTATTGATCCTTAGTGCCTTGCAGGCCTCTTTAATTGCCAGAATCCCAGCCTGAAAGATACTAGCTCAATCGGGTAGCTTGAATGAACTTGACAGATTTCGATCATCCGAGAAGAGACCTGCAGCGACTCCGTCCTTCATATTGGATCCGTCAGTGAATATTATTGCTTCAAATTGCCTCGTTACTGCCCCATCCTCAAGTAATCTGCTGAGTTTGATGGCGTTATACTTCTTTTTCGACGCTGGCCACCAGACCAGCGATCCATAGATAAGAATTGGACGTACAACAGCTGTGTACAGCCAGAAAGTCATCTTTGGTGAAAGACCCCATTTCCTGCCGATGGTTTTACTGCTGGCATAGAGGGCCACGCACGCTTTCTTAGCCCTGTTCTCTATGTTAGCTTCCAGATTATATCCAAGATTACTCCGAGATATTTAGCGTTGGGGGTGAGACTGAGACTTTTTCCATTGAGTTTTAAAAGGATAAAGGCCGGTATTTGGATTCAGTGATAAACAGTATCATTCAGTCTTTCCATGGTTGACTCCAAGGCCACAACTTGTTACCCAGGACCCTTTCAATAACTTCACTGATCACGGAAAGGGGCTGGCCTGATACGAGTATAACTACGTCATCTGCATACGCAACTACATTCGTCCTATCCTATTCAAGTTTTAGTAGCATTTTGTTATTTATCATCAGACACAGTAAGAGAGAGATGACCCCTCCTTCGGGAGTGCCATTGTCGACTTGTTTAGTAATGTTACAGCTGCCAAGGTTTGCATGTATAATCCTGCTACAAAGCACGGATATGATCCATTGCGTAAGGAACGATTCCACTCCTGACTGGATCAGAGCTTCCTGAATGCCCTCAATGCGAACATTGTTGAAGGCACCTTCTATATCTATGAAGGTGGCTAGTGTAAACTGCTTGTAATGGACCCTGTCCGTTCTAGGACCTCTTCAGTTATTGTATTAGCGGGACTTCACATTTAAAACTTAATGTAATATACTGTTGCAAAAATCTAAATAGAAAGCTTTTATTGCACTGTACATTCTTGTATATTAGAATAAGCATTGTTTACCAAAAACTATCCCATATATTTAGGCTCAGTAATATGTATATAAAAATTATATGGTAAGTTTTATATAAGAATTTACCAGTATTTGCTGGATAGTTGAAATGGAAGAATAGAATAGAAAAGAGTAGAACAGTCTCGAAAAATGTTTATTAGGTATAAATACAGCATCTTTATGGCAGTTAAGTTATATTTGGAATTCAGCCAGATTACTTGAAATGTTGAAAAGTTGAAAAGTAGATAGAGCTACCGCCTCTGTAAATATTAGTATTATAAGTGAACAATAAGTAATCACCAGTGTAAATTTGTGAACGCTTGCTTTTTGTTAATTAAAGTTTTAATTTGTGAATTAACGAACTTGGTTAATGTTTTTATTTGGAAAATCCATTACAAAGTCTTGGAAGCTAGGAAGAAACAATACGTTTCATTACGACAAGCCTTAGTGTTTCAATAGATATATTTCCTTAACCTTAACCTGATTTTAAATTGGCATTTCATTCGCGTATATATCAATTCCACTAAACAACCAGAAGATATGAATCAATATACCAATTGCCCATAACAATCGCTCACGAAAGAGCGCACAAAAAATACAAGCCTAAAATTATGCAATGCTTTTTCGTGAATGTGGATGAAGAAATATTTCCGTTGTAAGACAATTGACAATAAATTAAATAATTCGATTTAGTGGCCATTTTATTCGTATAACGCGGTGCTGCTACACTTATATACCATAACGCACACTAGTTAACCCTTAAAGATAAAGGCAGATACATCCTTTATTTTGTTAAATTCACAAAATCAAATAAATAGCAATACTTTTGTGCGTCGCCTGAAGAATTTTAGCAGAAGTTAGTCACACTACGTGACAAATACTTCATCGCCATTGATTACAGTTCACTTTGTACAGTGCACTGCCTAATACGTACTCAAAACGATAGCCAGCTGTTGAGTTCCTAAGTTTTCTGGATGTATTAATATTGATTTGGTATTCAAAACGGATTCCAGTGCAGATGTGTATTTTCCCAGAGAATGTCAATTGCGCACATAAATCTTGAAAAATATTCATTGCGAGAATATGTGCAAGAGGATTTATGGTAAAGCTTCGATTTGTGTTGTTGTTGGTGTTTTTTTTTTTTCAATGTGTATTCAGTATATTGTGCATATATCATCTGTATATGAAGGTATTTCTAAAGATTTCAACTATTTACTTTAAGCAACTTTAAAGCTCCTTGTGTGAGCGAGCGAGGAGCACCGGTATTTTGTATTATATTCAGATCTATAGGACGTATAAAAGCTACTTAAAAGGACCTCAAAGAAGTCGAAAAAACTACTTTTCCACGCATCACACGTGTCACACGAGACTATAGCGATACGAGTCATACGAAGGATCTAAGAAACGCCCTATTAAACTAAGCTACCAAGAAAATTTCAGCTTTCTAAGACGTGTGGAAGTTGTTAAAAAAAAAATGGGGCCTATTCTAAAGATTTACAAACATTCTACACTTAACACGCCCCACACGTGCTATACGCGCGATTTAAGAAATGGCCAGCGGCTCTTAGGTGTTCACAAGAATTCAGCTCTCTAGATCGTGGAAAAGGTGGATAAAAAAAGACTCTAAAATAGTCGACCTGGTGGGCCTACTACAAAGATTAGCCCATTTTCGACGCATAACAGGGGCCACATACGACTCATGACACGAGTCAGAAACGCCTAACGAGTCTAAGCTATTCACGAAATTTCAACATTCTAGGACGTGTGGAAGGTGGTTAAAAAAAGGTGAGCCTATTTCCCAGTAATTGTTTAGGAGCTCCCTATCCCGATCACTCCAAACATTTTACAAATAGTGTTTCCATATGAGATACACATGTGTATAAAATTTGAAGAAAATCGGGTACTTTTTTGTATAAAATTTGTATGGGTGCCCTCCGACCCCGGGGCACGATCACTACCAAATTTTTACAAAAAGTTTTGTCAATTAGAGATACACATGCGTATAAAATTTAAAGGAAATCGGGTGCTTAATAGATAGAGAGAATTTAAAAATAAGAAAAAGTGTCTGAGACAAAACAGAGCCCTGGGGAACGCCAGCATTTATCTAATTTATTTTAGACTTGAAAACGTCCAAGACAACTTGAACTGAGCGACGCAAAAGATAGCTTCTAATCCAATGAGATAGTTTTCGATAGACGCATTTTGGATAAAAGAGCTTGATGGCAAACTCTGTCAAATGCCTTGGAAATATGGAGTCCAACAGATTGGAATGACCAAAAATGTGTACTACTTTTGGAAAGTAGGAGTTGTTGAAGCAATTCCAGGCCTGTTGTTGTGTTGACGATCTTTGGCCCAATGTCTTGATAGGCATTGGGGTCCTTTCGGTGCGTAGAACCAATCGTCGTGGAAGTAGTATTTTTTTTCTAAATTTTTGGTTGTAGGCGAAATTTGACTCGCCGAAAATGCGAAATTGCAATCATTTCTGGGCCGTTTAAAATTTATTCTGTCTTTTGTATTTGTTTTGAGGGTCTTTTTGAGTTTTTGGCGGTATTTTGTGATTCTTTTGAGTGAGCCTTTTGGCCTATCTTTTGGGGGTCTTTTGGAAGATATTAATTTTTTTAAAACGGGCATTAATTCCATGTACAACAATTGGAGGGGCATATTTCGGTAAAGGTTAGGATAGGTTACCGATGATTTTAAGTGGAGCCTTTAACGCAAATTTCAACTTAGAAGATTCTAGTCCACTTATCAACTTTTTAAATGAAGATTTAAATCTATCTATCTATTTTATAGCGGGATAGAATATTTTTGATTTTGTTACGGCAAAGAAGCTTCACTTCAACTGCGTGCGCGTAAAGCTTACACGCACTATTTATTCATCAATTGAAAGTTTTAGGCATTTCATTAAGTAGGAACAATGATATCATTTAAATGGCTTCTTCTGCACCTTTTGCAGAACCCGATCTTTTGAGGTACTTCGATTACTTCGATTACTTTTTGCCAAATTTCTAGCGTTATCTCGGCTATAACTTGGCGGATAGTTATCAATTGCTCTAACGTTTCCGTAGACACGACTCTTCACGTTATCCCACAAAAAAAAAAACAAGTCCAAAGGGTTTAAGTCGCATAATCTTGGCGTTGGCATTGACATCACCAAAAAGCCAAATAATGCTACCTTGGAACTTTTAACGAAAAAATCCAACGTTGCACCCTATGTGAGGCAAGTTTACATCAATATCTTTGATTTGAATTATTATGCGCATAGAGCTCTCATCATTGACTGTTACAGTCCGACTACCATTTACCAAAAAGTATTGCTCAATGACGCCACCTGACAACAATGCGAACCAATGGGTCACTTTTTGGGCATGTAAATCGTATGAGGATTTTCCTCTTTCTTTGAAAAATCAGCATCTACTTCGTGAAACTCTAACACTCAATCTGTGTAAATTCTTCTCTGTCAATGGTGGATGAGCGATCTATTTCGTAAATGTGTTGTTGCAAACTAACACTTGAAACTTTAAAAAGCTATGCTTATTTACAGCTGTTTGATGTATAGTGGATCACCGTTTACGTTATAGTCATCATCAAAAGATTCAAAAATGTAACCCCCAGTTGTATTAAATTTTTAAAAATGTCACCACTTACCGTTACTATTACTGATGGCAAAACGTTGCTGCAACTGTTGAGCCAATGCCTGATGATGTTGTGCCAATGGCGTTAGCGGTGGCGGCTGCCCCAGCTGATGTGGTGCCGATTGCGAATGCGGAACACTCGTTGTGGAATTATCACCGCATCCTCCACCACCACCACTACTTCCACCACCCACAGAATTTGAATTATTATTTTGATGGCTGTTGCTGCCACCTTGGCTATTGTGATTATTGGCATTAAATTGCTGTACAGAATGTGATGATGGTACATTACTGCCAATACCACCGCCTTGTTGTTGCTGTTGTTGTGGTTGTTGCTGCAGGTGCTGTTGCTGCGTGATTATTGTGCCACCGGTACCAGTGGTTGTTGTCGTTATGGAATTGGAATTTGTCGTCGAATTATTGTGGACGGCTGACAAAATAGAACCGTTGGCATTTGATGATGTGTTGTAGTAGGATTCTTCCCCTGTAAGTTGAAAGATTTCTGGTATTAGCATTTTTGTGGTAGATACTATTCCGGGAAAGTTATTGTAAGCTTTTAGTTGGTTTGTGTATTTGATTAAAGCAACTATATTGACATCTGGTGGAAAAGCAATAAACTTATTGCAGAAAAAGTTTAATGCAAACACACAACTTTTTAAAATGGAAACCCAGAAAGACAAAACGTTAAATAAAAGTTTTTAAAAAAAGAAAACTTGATAACTAAGTTTTGGATAACGCAATAAGATTTGTTAAGTAAGGTTCATATGCACTTATCATAGAGAACTGTATGTCATGCAATAATGGTAGTCTGCATGATTGCATGACATACTCTGTTATGACAATCATAGCAAATCCAAAGCATTTGATATTTTGTCATTCAAGAATACACTGCGGTTCAATAGATTAAAAGCAGACAATATTGAAAGTAAAAATTATATTTCTCACGTCATATGGCAGTGAGAGGATATAGAAAAATGGTGACAGCAACAGTGGTTCATGTTGAATGCAATGGTGAATTAAAAAATTTTAGGAGAACAGGCTGACGGTAGTTTTATGAAACTACGAAACAAAAAATTATCAGACTAGCCTATGCTTCAGCTGTTTCGACAGCTGAAACCAGGGAAGCAGTGGTGTTACTGCAGGTAAATCTATCGTTTATCGTGTGATTCGTAATGACAAACACCTCAAGCGACTAAAGCTGATGAAAAAACCACCACTTAATGCTTTGCGAAAGATTCAAAACTTACATTCCACGAAAAACGACATGACCTGGGATGTGCAACAAGGAACAAGTTCGAATATTTGGAAAAAAGAAGTATTTTCTCACAAAAAAAATTCAATTTAGGTGAACCAATCTTATAGACGGAAATATCGAGAAAAGACCAGAAAATTGTGGCCTTATTCCCTTATTCATCGCTGATCGCTATAAACTTTACTTCCTCGATATAAGAAAAAAGGAGCTCTTTTCAATCCGCCATAACACCAGAGAAGGAAACGTAATGGTTTGGCCTGCAATATCTTATTATGGCAACATCGCAACATCGGTGCAAAGCTCAAAAAAGACAGAAAATAGCTACAAAGCGGTATTAGAATCAGCTTTTCCAAAAATCCACGATCTCTTTGGACCACTTTCAAGGATATTTCAACACGAAAACACTCCTACACACACCCCTTGAATTGTTAAATCGTTTGTTGCCAGTGAAACTGCTGAACTATTCCTAAACATTATAGAAACCCCCCTAAAGCATCGTTTAGACGCACCAAAAGTTAAAATAACAGGCGTTGTCTGGTTGCCACTCACACCCTACTGACCCATCCAAACTGAGCGCTCCCCCACTGAAACCATCACAGATCATTGAGCCCCACTACCACCTACCCCAGACCCAAAATTGTAGCCTATAACGCGTTCGAATCATGAGTTATGGTCGCGAGTTCATACATAAATCCTATGAAAAACGGCATTTTTTCAGTTTTTCCCGAATTTTCCAATTTTTCAGGTACCTATAATCATCCCCGAACTACTCCCAAACATTTTTAAATTAGCCAAATCGGTCCAGCCGTTTAGCTGTGAAAAAGTACCAGACAGACAGAGTTACTTTCACAAAAGTGTACGTATGTGGAAAACAATACAATGACCAGGAAGCGCGATCGATTCCGTTAAACTTGCCTGGAATGAGATATCACCACATAGTACAACTCCATTAAAGATCGAATTCTTGAGGTTATATTGAAGAAAGGTGGTTCTACACATTATATTTCTACACATTATATTTTTTCGTTGATGAAAATGTTTGCCATGTTACGGTCAATGGAGTTCGCTATCATGCCATATTGGAAGACTATTTTTGACAAGAATTAGATTGACCTGACATCAGTGATTTGTAGTTCCAACACCTGGTCAAACAATTAATCTATTGAAGGCGAAGGTCGGTAATTGTGTAATCTCAGGAAAGGGTCCGGTTGAATTTCGCCGTTGGGTTTTTTATTATAGAGTTACATTAAGTCGTTGGTTATGCCAAAGCCAAAGCCAACAACGTTAGAGGAACGCAGGAGCAATATCGAACGCGAAATTGCCAACGTTCCGGCTGATATTTCTGGAAGAGTGGAGGAAAATTGGATCCAAAGAATCGACCGCTGCAAGCGTGCTCGCGGTTTTCATATGAACGAGATCGAAGTCCATACTTAAATTTCAGATGTGTACTACACCTGGAATACATTTCAGCCCGATATATCAATTATAAGCCCCAACTCACAAAATCCTAAAATCAAAATCCAGAAATCAAAATCCCAAAATCAAAATCACAAAATCTTAATCTGAAAATCGAAACCCTAATATACATAATTCCAAAACCAAAACCCCAATTTACAAATTCCCGAATACAAAATCACGAAATCAAAATCCCAAAATCAAAACCCCAATTTAAGAATTCCAAAATACGAAATCATAAAATATAAATCCAAATTTACAAAATCCCAAAATCATAATCCCAATTTACAAATTCCCACATACGAAATTCCGAAGTCAAAATCCCAAACCAACTTTTAAAAGGCAATTAAGATTTTGCTAATTTGGATTTTATAAATAGGGATTATGGTTATGAGATTAATTTTTTGTTTTTGGAGTTTGTGTCAATTAGATTTTTGTAGAAATTTCAACTGGAAAAGATAGGAACGCTGACAACAAAAACGTTTCTTAATACATTTAATATCAATTTCGCGCTTACTACATAGTTTTGTCCGCTCAATAGCAGAAGACACCCCCGTCGTCTAGACGGCGACGCTGATGCAAATAATGCATAATTAGATACAAACAAACAACGCCACATTTAACTCAATCTAAGGTATTCTACTTTTTATGTTGCCATTGCCTTGGTGGCCGTCGTCGTCGTCTTCGTCTCAATAACTGCAGCACTCAGTTTCAATGGAAAAGTCTGATGGTCACATTAAAATGATTGACAGTCACAGACGACAGATACGTGTACGCATTGCGTGCGTGCGTACAATCATCCGTTCACCAGCAGCAAACGTTCGAGCAATCATCGATCGATGTGTTATTTTTGCGTAGCTGTGGTCTGTGGATAGATGGGGTCATCAAGTGCAGTCCATGCGCCGATTGCACTGAAATTTCACTTTCATTGGTTAACAAATTGACGCGAAAAAAACACATACACACACACACATCTATCCCTCAAGTAGTTTATCATTAATAGCAACTCCATTGCAGAAGTTATAGTGAAACTTTGTTGTTTACTGGAGACTCATTGTTGTGTGTCCAGCACATCACATTGGGCATAAGGTTAGTTACCTCTTTAGGAATTCCATTCGCGTCGAATTAAGTTGCGTTGCATGGAATATACAATTTGCAATTATTGGTATATATGTACATACATTATGTACATACTATCATCAACCATCAACGTGCAAGGATATTCAACGTAAGAACTTGCAATGGAAACAACGAAATTAGAAATATTCTACTCATATTTGCCATTTAGGGCGGAAAAAACTTCCAAGTTTTCCAAAGAAACACAAAACACATTTTATTATACAAAACCCTTCTCTTAGACAATGAGATAATTTTGAAATTTTCAATTTATCAAAACAATAAAATGCCAAAATTCTAAAAGTTGCAATTATTTTAACAGGACATACTAATGAGCGGCGGTCATCCAGCAAAATAGGGCGAATAACACAGAATGCTCCAAAATTGCAGGTGGTCGTAACTATATCAGTAACTGGTGGAAGTGCGATCAAACCTCCACGTGGTGGCCGCCGGTATTTTTCCTCTAAATACAGGAAAAGCTAAGTGATCGGGCTAGTCCCTTCAAAGTAAGGTGTGCTCGATGCCAATAACCTCGCCCGTAAAAAAACGTTCATTATGGAACCCAAAATCAGCCGCGGATGCACTGATGAACGACAACGACCACGGCAACGAAAACGGCAAAACGATTTAACGAATTTTCTCATGGAACGTACGCTCACGGTATAGAGCTCTAACACAGCACAGCAGCTAACCGATACCCTGTCCAAATATAATGCTGCATAACAGCAATCCAGGAGATGCGGTGGTCGGGGAATGGTGTCTTACAAAAATCAGAATATTACAGGTGTCATGCAAGACATCATCATGTGCTCGGGGTGGGGATTCTAGTCAGCAAAAGAATGAAACCCACCGTTATCGGCTTTAAAGCAATAAATGAACGTCTAAGCACCCTTCTCGTGCGGGACAGATTTAAAAACATAAGCCTCATAAACGTTTACGCACCTAAAGAGGATTCCCCAGATTCGCAACCCGAACTTGATGACGGTACGAACGTACCGAGATATCACCGTCGACTCGGACCACAATCTTGTTGGTATGGTGCTCCGCTCGCGGATTGCAGCATCTTAAAAGACTGCATTCACGAATCAGATTCGAGTCAACACGGCTGCCCTTTGCAACGAAGAGACCAGAAACAACTACGGCCAAGCGGTAGGACTCGCCCTAAATGGAGGGAGATGTCGGGCGTAAAAGAGAAATGGATGTCATTAGTACTGCTGGATCCATCTTCTTTAGCAGTAGTCGTAGAGATCGGAACGACTGGTTCGATGACGAATGTAAGTAAGCGACTCAACGTCAGAATGTTGCGTACCGAGAAATGCAACAATCTAATAGAATGCGGGCACGCGAAGATGAATAATATAGAGCTTAGAAGATTTGAAAAAACAGTTCACTGGCGAAAGAAACCAGCCTGGGAGAAGAATCTCGTCCGTGAACTAGAACAGTATAGTGAGCAAGGACCGCACCAGGCGCGGAAGTTACACCAAAGAGTCCGTGGTATGACTCAATATACACCGCGTTGCACATACTGCAAAGACAAAGAGGGTAATCTGATCGCCGATCTCAAAGGCATCTTAGAGCGATGGGAAGAGCACTTTCATGAGTTGCTGAATGTGGCCAGCAAACTGATTAAGTCAGCAGGGTCCGCAATACAACAAGCAATTCATGAACTAAAAGTGCAAGTATGGGAGGAAGAAGCGATGCTAGAAGACTGGCAAAGAGGCATCATGTGCTCCATAGATTAGAATCGTCAATCATCATCATTTGTCCATACCAGTGTGGCTACATCACAGGGAAATCGACAACTGATCAGATTTACACCATTAGACAGGTGATGTCCCGAGTTTCAAAACTCCCTACATCATCTTTTTAAAGCTTAAAGCCGCAAATGATATCATAGCCAGAGTAGAACTTTATAAAGCCATGAGAGAACTCGGCATCCCAAATAAACTGACATGACCATGAACAATGTTATACGACTAGTAAAAATATCCGTGTCACTATCAAGCCCATTCAACATATATAACGGGCTCCGACAAGGGGATGAACTGGCCTGCGTCCTCCTTTTAACCTGACGTTGGAGAAAATAATCCGAGACTCTGACATAACGGCGAGAGGAGCACTCTACAAGTGCATCGTTGGTAGAAACCCAAGATTGTACAGGAAGCTTTTATCGAGATCGAGCGGGTGGCACGAAATCTTTACGGGGCTTTACATAAATAAGAGCAAGATTGCGATTTTTTGCGGGAGGCCAGGACCGGACCTCGGTTGTAGAGACAAATATGATGATGTTAATGCCGTGTATTGATCTTGAGAATAAATAAAACAATTTTATTAAAATAAAATGTTAAGTGTTTTTTTTACAATAAGTTCTATCGGGCTTAATAAACACCCTTTATTAGCTAAAATAATAGGCGTTGCCTGGCTGGCACCAGCCGCGTCCCTTTACCATCACTGTCTGTTCTCATTGCCTATTATTTAGAACCGGCGATCTTATATTAAAGCTTTAAATGAATTCCGGATGTCCTTTTATTACAAAAAGTAAAAAAATCATAACATCGTGACATTTGAATAATCGACAACGTGTAAATGAGTCCACAAGGCAAACGACGTTTAATTAATTATTAAGTTGTAAGTGGACATGATTGACAGGCACGTGCGTGCCAGCAACATAGAGCATTCCAATGTTAACACCTGGGGACACTCAATTCTAGACGACAAATACGAGTATCCATGAAACGACATCGTGGAGAAGCAACATACATAAATGGAGCTCACTCACACACACAGTCATTAAACTTGATGAGAATTTTCACTATCTGCGGTTGGCTGGCTAACACCCATCAGTCAGTCAAATCGGATTCACATAGAGTACGCCGAGTACATCACACAGATTACGCCGAGCTGAGCTCACCATCAGAGAAACAGGAAATGCCACAAAGTAAGCCAACTTTTTTACTCATGTCATGAGGGATGGGGGGAGAAGCTTCTCCACTATGTCGATATGAAATTGTGAAAATGAAAATTCTATTGACGGACACATACATCCGGGCGCCTTGCCGTTGAGCGAAATCAAAGCAAAACTCACGGCAAGTTGCACGTGAATCAACACGCAGATGAATGTAGCAATCGAACATGTGCTGTATCTATATATGTACATTATGTAAAAAAACAAAAATCCTTTCATTTATTGGATAATGATATATCGGTTGTCGCACTCGACTTTGGTGCGCCTTTGCACCGGAGGCAGATGTCATCGAAATTGTCAGATGGAGTGGAGGAATTTGTTGACGACCCCAAAAGTTTACGGGTAGATGCACATACTTTGAGGTTTGCAAATCAAGGTCAATACACACACACACAAACACGCACGCTATTCGGTGGATTGTGCAGAAAGCATTCAGCGTTCAGCTCTAGCATTGAAACAAACTTTTCTAAGGATCACAGATGAATGTTTTCCATATCTGCTTTGCACTTCAACGCACATGCTCATATAAATCATTTTTGTTGCACCAACAAAACAGGATATGAATGGTGATGGCGACATTGATGCCGGACGTGGGTTGCGTGCGCCACCACTGCTCATCCGGATGCGTCTCATACTCTCACAATCGAATACATAATTTATTCAAATCAGTTACATATGCCCAGGAGGTTTGTTTTTTGTACAATATATTGTATGTGTATATGAAACTTACCGGGTTCGGGAATATTCCCAAGTGGACTCTCTGGTAGCAGAATACCCTTCTGGACGAGTTCATCCCTATTGGCACGTACTGATATTTTTCTCTCGAGCGCTGTAATGCAAAACAGATGAATGCAAATTGGAATTGTTCCGACGTTACAAATATGTATATATTTTATTAATAACATAAAGTACTGTATGTACTTACATTTCGAAGCTGCCTCGAATTTTTCGCTCTTCTTTTTCCGCCGCCATTTCCATGGCCTAAAGAAACGTCCTAATGCACTTAGTTTACTTTTACGCTCGAGTGGCGGTGTCCGTGTACCGGAGCCGAGACTGTTTGTTCGGATGGCAGCACCATTTTGTTTTTTCGCTGTAATTGAACAAATGGAAGGTTTTTTTATAAAAAAAAATTAAATTAAAATTTTTTATATAAATAAAGTTTTATAAAAGTTAAGGAGTTAAAAGGTTGATATTCTTTATTAAAAACCAGGACCAGGTCGGATATTAATTTTATAATTAGAAAATTCGAGCTTATAGTGTTTTTTGAAACAACATATGTCGAGTTCAACACTCAGGGTCAATAGGATGATTATTTATTGAATAGCAATAATAAAACAATCGAAATAGATGCAGATAATGTCCTGGCTCCTGTGCCGTGTTTGTAGTCTAGGGCCCTCCATTGTCTCACTTAAAATCAGAAACACCATTTTATTGGAACGTGTTTTAAATTTGTCTAATTTAACACCGATATTGTTATGCATTGACAAATTTCAAACTAGATAACTTTAACGGAAGGCCGACACCTGACCCCGGATGTAGAGCCAGAAAATAAGATGAAAAAACCAACCTACGAAAATTAAAATTGTTCATGTACATTTTCTAATGACTAAAAGACAGAATGTTGTGTCAATGTGCAGGTTGCTGTTGATACCAAATGACATTTCCACTATAAACGAAAAAAAAAATAACAACACAATAATAATAGAATTCACTTAATAATAATAACAATCGGCGCGACAGACCGTTGGGGTCCAAGGCCTAGCTTCTCGCGACCATTTGTGTTGCGCATGTATATTTTTGGACACAAAATGGAAGGGACCTACAATTTAAGGCCGGATCCGAACGGCCAATTGAGAAGCTTTCCGTGAGAAGTTATTACTCTCGGAACGGTAATTCCCAAAAACTCAAACGCCAGACAAGTAATATAGTCACGCCGTTTGAGCGAAATAATTCTGCACCATATGTGAAGAAGGGCATAACCAAAGAGTTGACCAATATGCAACGAAGTTAAAACAAAAGCAAATCCTTGACTATGTAGAGTTTACGTGAAACAGCCCAAACTTTAGAAATAATAGTATTGACATGACAATCCTAGGATAAAATGTCGTCATGTACGAAACACAGGCTCATGATACGCTGAGAAAACGGCACCGACATTCCATTAAGGATAATTCGATCAAGTAGGTGAGAAATTGGATAACGATATAATGCCATTGCCCGACTCTTAGAGGGGTTAATCTCGAAATTATTATCATTGGTCCAGTAATGGATAGGTTATTATTTACCAGGGAAACACAATACGTAAGCTCGGTAAGAGCCATCCAGTAAAGTAGGTAGGTATCGTCAGCAAAGAGGTGGACTTGCGAAAAACGCGGTATAAGAGGAAGATCGTTTATAAAGAAAGAAAAAGTCGACCCATAAAGAGAAGGAAGGAAGGAAGCAAGAAGGAGGAACAAACTTCCCCCACTGAGATACACTGGAATCGATTGGTCAAGTATGAATGAACTAGGTTGACAGCCGAGCTATAATGTTATGGGCAATGCTATCGGAGGCTTAGGTGAAGTCGAGAAGAATAAGAACTGTGACCCTACCATAGTCCATATTCTTCCGAGCCAACTCAGTGATATACATAATAGTAGAGGTTGTACCTACTGTGAAACTTTCTAAAGCCGCTCTGAACTTGAACAATAAAGGATCCATTTTCGAGATATAATGTTAATTGGTCCTTGATAAGACGCTCGCAGACCTTGAATAGGTCCGAGAGGATACTTATGGGCCCCAAGTTAGTAATTACATTAGAATTACCATTTTTGGGATGGGAATACATTTTTGAAAAAATGTATATAGGAGTCCCTCGACCCTGGGGCCCGATCATTGTCAAAGCATATACACATGTGTGCAAAGTTTGAATAAAATCGGGTTCTCGGAAGTAGTTTAAAAATTAATCACTAGATTTGGTTAGCCACAAACAAACAAACAAACACACGAACACATCCGGACGCGAAGTTAATATAGAAAATATAAAAGGCCAATAAATTCAACAAAGTATTAAAAAACTTTATTAAACTAGCTACTATACAATACGAATTTGCGAGTCAGAGTCCAATTGAGTGGATGTGTCATCATGTGAATGTTAAATGCCAACGTTTAATGTAAGCCGCTTAGACAGAGGCTTCGATAGGATCGTTTTTAAGCATAAAATTCCCAAATGGTTTATAAAAACACTTAAAAAGTTTATATACTAATTTCTAGTGCCAGTAATTGTGATTCTCGAACTTCTAAATTCAAACAGTGAATCGCAAAATATGAAATATAGTTATAAGATAATAAAGCAAGCTTCTCAGGTTCGCCATATGGATAATTTTAATTCAGTATAAACACTGAATTATCTTAAAAACCCAATAGCAATTTTTTTCTATGAAAATTTTTTTAGGGAATTTTTTTTTTAAATTTAATTTTTTTTAAAAAAAACTTTTTTTTTAAATTTTGATTCTAATTTTTTACACGTGACGCGTCAAAATTGTTTTAAAACTGGTCCCAATAAGATCTGACTGCTAGATGCCGAGATATACGAATTGACTGATTATCAATTGTTGAAAACTGATTGTTTTGCCGTCTACGTTCCCCTTAAAAATGAAGTCCTAATTCTTGTTTCAGATTTGACTTTTGAATAATTTGGGAGAAGTACTGAAAATCATTCCAACCAAAAACTTTCCACTCCTATATGCACAGGGTCTAATGTATTCTGCTTTTAGTATTTAGTATTTAGTATTCTGTATTTAGTTCTCTCTTCTCTTAAAAGCCTAATAGTATGCGATTTCTGAAATGGACTGAAAAAACCAAAAATAACTTTGCATGCCTTTAGGCTTAAAAAAATCGATAGCGATACGTAGATTGAGTATTTTTCTCAGTTTTCCATCTACTACCCCTACGAATAAGAAAAAAATACGCCATCGCAAGCCGAGCGCTAGCCTATTGTTTTAAAACAAGTGCCATCAAATTTTGACTGGTAGGAGCCGATATATACGACATCGCAAACTAACAAATGTATAAACATACAAACGTACAAATGATATTTTCTTCCGAAGACAAAGGATTAATGATAGCCAGTGGTAAGTTTTCCGTTCTCTACCCCTTTTCAGAATTCCATCTAACTGTGGCACGGGCGGGCTCGGTTGGAAGAAGAAACCCCTCGCTGAATTTAATTGTGAGTTGGCCGAGGTAGCACCCCTCCTCACAACTAGCAACGTGGTTTTTAAACTCAAGCGATGTAGGAAGAACCTACTTGTGGTAAGTTCCTTCGCGTTACACCTATCATCCCAAGTCATCGTGTTGTGAGCTGTCAGAGGTAGTCCTATCCACACGAACCTTTCATCATATACCTCTAAAAACAAAGCACTGGCTGAGTGTTGACCCACTCCGCAACGATAATTCTTTGCCAAAAAGCAATACAAAGTTGAGCCTTTGTTACAAATGTTAACCTCGAATCGCATTTAACTTCTCTTTCCGGAAACATTAATTAACTTTTAAGGACATTGTTCTTGCTTATAAGTTGCCACTTAGTCTTCGCCTCTAACAACACATTTTCGCTTTTTAATGGACATTCAGAGTGCGGTATGTGGTTACTTTTGTTTCCAGGACACTTCTATTGTGTCGTCGTAGTTGTCAATTGGCAATAAATAATCCAATATCCAATTTTAAATTGAACTAAAATTATATGAAAAAAAGGATCGGACACTTCTTCGATTGTCCTTGTTTCCTGCTACAAAGCATCAACTATGTACTATGTAAGTTTGCTTGTGGAAATTGTACCGGAAGGTTGCAGAAGAATCCGAGTAGGGATATCATAGATTAAGCGATGTAGAATTTTGCATTACATTATATTATATGGCCGCTTTTAAATAAATAATTGGTGGGTGGGTGACATACTCGTAATTTATTTTATTCAGCTTTCAACACTTTTGACCTCGCCATCATTTGTTACGAGTACAGATATTCGGATTTATCTTATGAGTTTTATGGATATGGATTATTTTTCATTTCCTGTAAAGTATTCCAACTATTTGCTGACCCGAATTAAAAAGCGTCGGCTTCTCTGATTTAAGTGGATAGAAGGGAACGATCAGTTTTGTGAAATTTTGTGCTGATATTAATGCAAGTCGTCAAGAGAATGACCAAACATCGGGTCTGTAGGATCAAGAAGGAAAATCTGTGGCACTAGATTTACAGTTTCCAATATATCGTTAGTTATTTCGATTACAATTCTTAAAATGACACACACATGGTAGGATACCAGGAACCTCACTGTACCTCAATCACATGCAGTACTCCTTTGACCGTAAACCTTCTAACTTTCTTCTAACTTACAACTTTCTACCCCTGTCATCTTGGCATTTAAAACAGATAAATGAAAAATCTAATGGCAAATAGAAATGAGCACAACCCAGCCAAGTGAGACCGTACATTCTCTACAGTATTCTCCAGCAAACAAAGGGTATTAAGTGGTTAATGCAACTGATGCGTTGTACATCGATGTGCAAAAGCATAACAATTTCATGTTGTAGGAACTTTTAAGCTGAAGTTTTTCTGTTAGTTTTGAAATTCAATTGAAGTTTACAGCAAAGTGAACTCCACTTTATCACAAGAAAAGTGATGCAGTCAATAATATACGCTCACAACTCGACAGAGGATTATTACTGCGGAACGTATTTTGTATCGCCATCGTCACTTTGTTCTAGTTATGTAAGGATATTAACTTCGTGTGCGCTATTTCAGGATAAGTAAAATGTGCATTTGAAGCTTCTTTTGAGATTTTTACTCTACTTATGTGAAGCATTTGAATTGAAAAAGTTTTCTTCAATTTAATATCGCTCTTCTTCAAGTTATGTTAGTTAGAAGTGGGGTTCTTGGATTGAAGAAATTTGAAATAATGTTCTCTTTTGTAGTAAATACGTTTCTTAAAGTTCAAGTTATTTAGCTGCGTTTTTTTAATCTAATGTTTACACGCTTAAGGGATTTGTTTTCATGCCAAGCATTACTGGCACAGTGTAGTCGTTAGGAAATTAGGAAAAGGAAAACAAGACGTGTCTATGCCCATGCACCTAATGCCTGCATTTGTGCAAGTGCTGCCACATAACGTCATCACCCCAGCATCAATAAAGTTAAGCTCTAACAAATTTAGGCTCCACTCGAGTTACTCTTCTGTACGGATGGTGCAGGTTAACGTATCGTGCTTTACGCAACGTCTATAATGGTATGTAGATTCGAGTTACGCTTTGTTCAACTTACGCGCCTGCAACTCTGGGCATCTTTTATCACGTAAGTGCTGCTCCTTGCACAGAAAGCACATTTCGAGTGCTTCAGGATAATCTGCAGTAACCTAGACATCGTCACTATTGGGATGATGCGGAGGGACATGCCGCCGAAGGATCTATATTTAGATCCTCTAGTAGTCTGGAGGCCGCACCCTCTTCCGGGTTCTCTTACACCTGCCTGATGCCAAACCTAAGTTTAAACCCAGCTTTCTCAATAGATACCAGACACTCCTCATTATTGTGTTGAGTTTCTTCTACCCGAATGATGATCCAATTGTCAATCGGAATTTCAGGGTTTTGGAGGCGTAGACATTGTGTGACTTTGGCTTTGCCCATCTTCATCTTTGGCAACCAAATGCGTGCCTTGGGTCTCCTAGGGATTTTCTTGGCCGGCATTAGCTTGATCTTCAAACCCTCCCATGCATCACTTATCTTAGCGACGAACTTGCCAAGAGTGTCCAAACACGGCTGGTCCTCCCACTTCAAAACAAAGCACAGTCAAAAGAGACTGCTGTTCCCTTTGCAGTGGTAATAAGGTGATCCATAACTAATTCGGACAGTCGGGCCTCAATGTCGCCTTATTTCTTCAAGATTGGTTTGCCACTGTTCAACACCTTCAACACCTCCTTGTAAGAAGATTCTTATCCGACCTTAGCTTTCTCAACTGGGGAAGCCGCGGTCTCCTTGATCTTCTTTGTTAGTGCCACCCTGGCACCACCACTGGTAGTCGCCCCGGTGAGTCCATTCTTCTTGGGTAGTTTAGCCTTCTTCGCAACATTTCTTACCTCACCCAGAAACCTGTTGCGTTTCTGGCTGGAAGAAGAAGCAGTAGCAGTAGCCACCTTGTTACTGATTTGCCGCTTGTTGAACTCCGCTTTCACTTTGCGATATCATATCTGGCTTTTCAGGCATTTCAAAAGAACTGCTTATTCACACCATTGGTTAATTTAAACTTTAAACCGTGGGTGTGTTACACTAACGTCGATATTATTAGGTATTGTTAATGCAATTATTTGTTCTTGACCTAAATCGATGACTCTAAATATCTGAGATGGAAGAGTCATTCATGTAAGGAAATACATATGTAAGGACGTTTGTTCTTGACCTAAATCGATGACTCTAAATATCTGAGATGGAAGAGTCATTCATGTAAGGAAAGACATATGTAAGGACGTAAATGTAACCTGGGATGTGACTACAATTGAAAGTTGTATTTTCTGTCGCTACGGTCGCGCAAGGACGAAGAGTATTTATAATTAGAAACAAAGCAGAGGTTTGTGTGGACTACGTTAAGCAACATAATCATCATCACTTTCGCACCAAACAAACAACCAACAGATCAACAAAAAACCAGCCCAACAACTCCCAGTTGTGATTACTCGTAACTGTACTCAGTCACTGACTCACTTCGCAGATAGTATCTTGATGATCATATCAAGCGCAAACTATGCTGCCACAAATGGAAAAGCATCTTTATAAAAACGCGGGTAAAACTTTTACTTTCATTGCAACATGAAGCTCAGCGTCAGCCCACAGAGACTTCCGGTGTTTATGCAAAAAAAAACAACAATAACAACAACAAAACCAGGCAAATAGCAATGAGAAATGTAAAAATAACTGGAAAAGAGACAGAAGACAAATGTGATGAAGAAGAAAGACTGCAAGTCGGGTTTGCCACACCAAGATTCCTACCAACGAAATGAACAAATATAACTGTTATTGTAACAACAAAGTTATGGGGCAATAATAATTTGCGGTTATGCGCCTTTGCCTAGGCCTTATGTGCCTTAAACCCCCATCTAGCAGCAACAACCATAACAACAACAAAAAAAAACTGCGCCAGCTTCTCAAACAGCTAGATTATGACTGGATGAGTGACTGACTGACTCAGTGGCTGACTGACTGCGTTACGAGGCGATGGATGCAATGGAATAGATGAGCGAGCAACAGCAACAGTCGTACAACTTGTTGTTTGTTTTTGTTAAACATTTTCCTCTCTGGCAGCAGGAGGAATTAAGAAGAAGACTTGATTTTCCTTGCGACTTACCACAAACACACAAATAGATTATTACTTGTGCACCCATATGTACTCATGTGCACTCGTATGGTGAAAAGTGGAAAGCAGTGCACATTTAGTGCACTTGGATAAAAGCCATTTATTTATCTTGTACTTCACGCAAGAGTGCCTCTGGCGTTCCCTGCAAAATTCATATAGCGATGTAACGAATTAACGGATTTTGGAACATCATTTAAATTGAACGCTGAGACCGCTTGAACCGTATGCAGTGAAGTGGCAGTGGCAAGTTAGCGATAAAGCTTACATTTGAAAATAAGGAAGCAAAAGCTTGTTGTACAGACAAAAAGTGTCATCCTGTAAAAGTCTCCGATCGGTTCGACTGCGAAAAAGTCAGAGAGATATTTTCCTTTCCAGATGGAAAACTTTTAAATGTTGTGCTCACCCAGACGCATACTATCTTCGATTCTGTATTTCTTGCAGATACTCGGTGTGTCAAAGAATACAATAGGTTCAGATTTTTACTAATACCTAGGCAAGAGGCTTTAATCATTGCGAGCCCGAAGGGCGAAGCATATATTCAGAGGACGAGAAAATTGTTCAGCGAACGTGTGTACTTTTGAACGTATGTACGTTTGTACGTTTGTTTGTCGTGTCGTATATCTCGGCTTCTACCAGTCAAAATTTGATGGGACTTGTTTTAAAACCATGGGTTAGCGCTCGGCTTGCGATGGCGTTCATTCATAGTGGTAACTACCCCTGAGAAATCTGAAAAAATACTAAATCTACGCATTGCTATCGATTTTTTTAAGCCTAAACGTAATTAAACGTATGGTTTTTTCAGTCTATTTCAGAAATCACTTATATGACTGAATGACCTATGTATCGCCTATCAATGAAAGACCTGCATTTAACGTTGCATACTATTAAGCTTTTAAGATAAATTCATCTTGAGAGTGAATTACAACTAATGCTATTATTGTCTCAGCTCTCAGATATTTTCTCAGGGTGCTAGACGTTCACAATTATTAATCAACGCTGTGACAACAGCCCATTTGACACCATAGTATGGTCAGGTCAGGTCCTATTAGCGCAGATTCTGAGTTCTAGTGCATCTGCAGATTCGTTGCCTGCAATTACTTGATGTCCAGGGACCAATCCTAGTTTCACCCTGTTATTTTTGGCAAGAGATTGTAGTGCATTGTATAACCATTTAACTGAAGAGATATATATTCTCGCGCCCTAATACCTTTACTAAGATTTAATCTAGCTGGATTTCAGCCTGGAAAACCGTGGGACTCATTTCCATAAGTATTGAGACTTTGGTGTTGGGTCTAAAGACGCCACCTCCATCTTCGATCCATCTGTGAACCACACCAGACCTCTAGCGTCCAGTACCGGAACACTATTAGCCCAGTCTGCACAGTCCACGGCTACCTCAAATAACCTATCGAAAAAGTAATCTCTGACCCTGACTTCTAAACACGTCCCTTTCGGGAATTGAGTCAAGAATGTCCCACAAGGTCACCTGGTTTTTACTTGTATTCTAACTGTAGCTTGATAGCGAATCTAGCGGCCGTCTTCCTAATGAAGATTTGTAGGGGAGAAAGCCTAACTACAGCTTCTAATGCTGCCGTAAGGCAGGTATGCATGACGCACGTGATACCGAGACAGGCAATTCTCTGGAGCTTCTGAAGCTTAGTTGCTGTTGTCCGTTCAAGATCTTTGGGTCATCAAACGACAGCCGTGTACGAGATAATGGGAGTCACCATCACACATAGCCCTAGTCTTGCGTTCGGTGGCGGACTTAATATGAAAAGGATGACGCCGACATATTTATGCATACTCCGCCATGATATTCATTATCAATTTGAGGGTTTAAGGCTTCTTTGTTTAAGTAAACTGGGCAATACCCAATATTGAGTGTTTTTCATTACACGATTTTTGCAGCGACCAGCTTTTCCACTTTTTAGTGTGCATTTGAACAATTATACCATCGGCTCGGTATATTATATTACAATTTTCAGTTTTCAAAACGAAAACATAAGCGTTTTTACGTTTCTTTATTACAATATGCACCCACATGAAATTAAACGACTTATATTGCGCAAGGGGTAGTTTAAAAAACTACGTTTTCCACTATTTCGCATACAAATAAGAGTTGTATACTTTTCTGCAAAATGATGTTAACGGATTTGCTTCAAATTGCATCAAAATGCAATTTTATCGTCATTACTTCATGCAAAGAACAGGAACTTCATTATATCGACATTAACCCACACCTTTTGTTTCAGGTATATTGAACATAGTTTCATTTTCTGCAATTCCTCAATTTTTTACTGCTCGTCCTCCTCCAGCGTAACACTTTAAAAAAGTCATTTTCCACCTAAAATAATATTTGACAGGCTTTCTTAACATATGATCTGCTGATAATCTAACACTGTGCTCAGCAACAACAATGGGAATTACCATGGCAGAGTACTTTTATATAAGGGGTTTTTTTGTTGGCCGACTGGAAAGTCTTTAGAATAATCCATCATCTGCTGCAAGGTTTTCTACTTGCATCTACGAGTTTAAAATTCAAGTAAAGTAAAGTGTTGCACCACCCGCTCTACAACTCGTACCATGAAACATAGAAGTGGAAGTTATGAATTGAATAATAAATTCAAAAAAAAAAAAAAAAAAGGCAAAACTGACAAAGCAATTTGTCTACTCTCTGCTCTAAACAACCCTCGAAACATTAAACGGCGTATGATGTATTCCTTTGACACATGATGCTCCTTGGGACGCATTTTAATTTTGCACCACTATTACCAATGCAATTCAACGGTGACAGCGAAAACTTTAAAAGTAATGAGCGTAATATATTATTATGTAGTCACACCTCGTACCTTTATCTCCTGACAACAAACAAATGACAGTAGGAGTAGCACCGTTACCGACGGTTCCAACAACAACTTATTTGTATCCTATGTCAGTCGTACAGATAGATACTTGCAACTAAATATATCTTGGATCGGTGCGCATGCGCAAATGCATTTTTTGATGCATTTATTTGTAAATCTTTACATAAAAAGAAAAATCAAATATCAATTTTCTTTTTAATTTTTTTCAGATGTTCTTCAGAGGCTGCAACAAACTGTTTATATTTTGCAATAAACGTAAATTTAGCTTATTGAATGTTTCCTGTTGGTACATAATAAACTAAGGTTGCCGCAAGCACTTCGGTAGGTAGCATAATTTAGAGTGAAGTGTAATTGAAGTTAAAGCATCTTTAAGTCAATATTTGATAATCAAATAACGGACTGGCAATTAAAATTGCAACAGACAACCTGGATGGCAATATTTGTAAAGAAAAAAGTGTAATCTATGAACACCTAATTTATATATACCAATTCAGTGTTTTACTTACAGAAGAACACAAGTTTCAAACCACCTTTCGAGAAGGTTTTTCAATGAGGACATAGCAATTTTGTATTTTAATATAAACACACCTTTGAATTCTGTCAATAGTTTGACAAGGTTTACATTTTTATCATGGCGAAGTTCACAAACGAGCAATGTTGGAAAAAATTACTGCCGAAAGTCTGAGTCGGTGGTAGCGCTTACTTAAATTTTCGATCGTAATAATCGACCCACCAGACAGGCTGTGCGTACTATATATATAAATATGTACTCATAAATATTCATTATTGAACGTTTCTGTGCCAGTGACACAACGCACCACTCGAAATACCGCAAATATTGCTGCCGAAAGTGCTTCAGTTCAAAATGAGTCAGTCGATTCCACGCCGTTCACAGGAATTGGGATTCTCCCAGTCCACATTGTGGAAAATTTTGCATAAAAATCTTGTCCTACATCCTTAAAAGATTAAATTAAGTCAAGAACTGAAGTCCCTCTTAATTATTTGAAGCCCCTATGTACAAAATTGTTATGTCCTTATTAAAAAACTTTGTATTTTTTTTATAAAATACTATCTGAAATACCCAGCGTTGCCTGGCTGCCGACACCCCCCCCACACCCAACTGACCACCAAGACTCTTCAAGAACCACCTTGAGAGACACCTTCCCCTATACACATATCAGCACTATTAATCAAATGCACGGTCTTCGAGTTACTCTCATTCAAACAATACCTAGCCACCCACCACGTCCACCCCCTCACTAACACTAACCCCCTACAAACAACTATCACAGCCGTCCCCATGACATCCCAAAGTTTCAGCTATATCGGATGAACAGTCTTCGAGTTAAGCTTGAACAGACATACAGACATACAAAGTTTCATTTTTAAAACTTTTATTTAAGTTGCATTGTTGCATTTACCACAAATCTTGGAAGTCGATTTTCATCAAACTCCCGTTGTCCAATAGAGTTGCACAAAAATGAAATCCCAGTGACAATAAAAGGTGGTTTGTAAATGTGATACATATTAACATTTTACATATCTCTAAAGGGAGTGGGAAGGGGAGCTGTTGTACTACAGCCCAAAAGCTGTCAATAATATAGGTTAAAATTTTTATAAAACCGTTTTGTAAATGTGGCTGATATTAAAATTTTAAATTTCGCACCCGCCAGGGATGGCGAAAAGGGGTGTATGTACTATAGCTTATAAGCTTCCTACACCCGCCAATAATATACATTGAGAATTTCATAAAAATCTGTTGGTAAATGTGAGTTTCCATAAATAACAACGGCACAAAAGGTAATTTTTATTTATATAGACTAGCGGAAATACCCAGCGTTTCCCGGCTGTCCAATCCTACTGACCACCCACCAACGGACCTCCCGCCCACTGCCCCCACCAGAATTGATTACTTCAGCGCAGAACACTATAGAATCGACACTTATATCGGCGTGTTGGAATCGTGAGTCGTGGTCGAGAGTTCATAAAAAAATCCTATAAAAACAACCCTTTCAGTTGTTCCAAAAATTTTCCAATTTTTCTGGCTATGACAAACATTTTAAAATAAAAATGAGCCGAATCGTTCCACCGTTCTCAAGGGATGCGGTTTCCGACTAACAGCATTAAATTTTTATTTATATAGAAGAAGAAGATAGAAGATAGAAGAAGATGAACGGGAAGCCTTAATTGACACCTGGTTGTTCCCATACACAAGAACATATTAATTATTTTACATTTATATTAACACGGCGGAGACAAGATTACACCACCTACACATTTTCCAACATACACTCAGCTCGACTTACGTTCCGCATCTCCACGCACCGTCTAGAAGAGACACGCTCGGCTCGAGATACGCATTCCTCGACCTACGCACCTACACGCGTCTAGTAAACTATCTATATAAATAAAATAGATAATTTATTTGTATGTTTGCATGTTTGTTTGTGTCTAATTAATGATGGAACGCCCCGACTAATTTCAACCAAACTTATTGTGACACCTCTGTAGAGTGTTGGTCGAATGTTAAGAGGAGTGCGTGATATTAGTGCCAAATTTTTCAACTATACAACGCCGGGCATTCACGTAGTAAGACATTAAATGTTAGGTGAACTGTAAGCTATGAGAACAAACAATCACATGAACTGAAAACTGAAGAGCGCCAACAATCATACTGAGTTTTACCATGGCTGTTGCATACCTTGAATGCACATGTGGCTTAAATCCAAATGTGCTTTAGGCGTATGTTTGCTAAAGATTCCAAATATATTCTGAAATTGCCAGAACGTCCGGAGATAGGCTTGTAGGAATAATGATGAATATTTAGAGCGCCGCAAGTATTGCTGGTGGAAATGCGTGTAAAGTAGTGACAAGTAGAAAACATTCCTTCGGTGAATTTGCTCTTCAACGATTTTTATCACGCTGTTCTGTAATCTGTCCATTAGATACAAGGTAGTTTTAGATTTTGAGGTGAATCTTGCTAATCTCAAGCTTGTCGCCTTGACGTCCGATTTCATTATTTATATTCAATCACAAAATAATGTTTTTGCTTACTTGCATTGTGAGTTTTTTGATTTCCTTGATGCAAAACGCCATTCATGGATAATGGCTTAGGGTTCTTGTGACAATTCCGTTTTATAAGTGCCCAAATAAATAGAACATAATCTCGTTTCCTTATGATCAAAATATACATACATATTCATTTTATTTAAATTTCTTCCATTTGGCCAACAGCAAGCAGTAAATATAATATAATAATACTCTACCTTAAATACCTATGCACTTAACGCTCCAAACGAACAAACTACATATTAAATTTTAATGGAAATAAAGTTGAACCAGTAGAACGAACCACCTGAACCGAAGCACTTTGCATTCACCCCTAAAACTCGGGGAAAAGCTTAATCCTTTAATATAGACCGCAATTAAATCGTAGTGCCACCCAAAGCACACTCTTTGCGAAAGAAGTCGAATGACTTACCACCGGTTGGTCACCTTGGAGATGGGTACTGCAGAGGTTGAAACTCGAGACAAACCGAGGTCGATGATACTAATAAACTCTTGACTTGCCGACTAAGGCAGAATAACTTTTATCATTGGACTCACCAACACATCTGCTTAAAAAACGAAGAAGCAAGACAGCCACTGATGGGTAATGGAGGTGAAAAGCAAAGATTTCGTCAGCAGGTTGAATGGACTCTCAGCAAACTGGGAAGCAAAACAAAACAAAACGCAAACCGACTGACTGACTGACTGAACTATAACTGAGCGCACGGTGGTGACTGATACACAAATGTGTGCAAAGAATGTAAACAATTTTTTTATTAACAGCAAGGCAAACATGGCAGCACGTGCCAATTGGAACATGGGACGAAAGGAGCCCTGGTGTAAAAAATATGACGTGCGAGGCTAAAACACATACTCTTTTGCACTAAATATGTACGCGTGTACAGTGGAGCTAAACGAAAGCAACGTTTTTTACGTTCAAATTTTGAACTAAATGAAAAGTGAAATGCACATAAATGGATTTGTATCGATTATCGCATTTTCAGTAGGATGTGATATTTTTTTGGTTTTAGTTACGAGTACCAAGCACTTTTGCTTTCTGTCGTTTTAAATTAAATTCCTAAAGGCAGGAAAAATTCCGTTTACTCTCTACTGACTAGGTACGGACTACTGGCTTTATTTTTTCGTCGGCAGTGGCGCCAACTTAATGTTTTGTGAGCCGGGAAGGAGGCGATATTGTAGGACAATTAAATGGAGGACGTTTATGTCATTTTATTTTGTAAGAGTCCTTGAATTGTCTGGCATATTCTTTAAAATATATGTTTCGTATGAAAGACAAAGCATAAGATACGGTTGTTTGAAGGATACGTTAATGGAAGACCCAAGGCGGATTATGCGAACTATGAAACTCAGTAGTTGTTTTTAAATAAAGTTTTAAGAGCTCATTTTATGTATAAATAATATCGACTCTTTTGCCTCGAATTTTGACCAAACCTTTGTCTTTTGAATCCTGTACATCTCTCACTTTCATATCCCCCTATCTTTGATCTACTGTGTATATTTGCGAAGTGAAATCATCTTTTTTGTTTTATTTTTTATTCCCTTGGACCATGTCGAACGATGTCGTCAAGATATGTCGTACGGATGATAGTGAAAAACGACAAAGTCCTCCAATGTCTAATGCTTCAAAAGCCTGAAATTCCGATGGGCAACTCGAGCATCATTCGGGTTGAAGAACCCCAGCGGAACATCATGTCACTGGTGCTCTTGATTAATAAGGAGTGCCTGGAACCTCTGGAAAAAGCCACGTTAAAAACCTGCAGGTTTTCCTGTGTTAGAAGAACATAGTCATTGTCATCATAGCCATCGTCCTAATACAAGAGCCTTAGGTCAGAGGCACTGACATCAAGGGTCTTCAAACCAGAGATTACAATTTCTTATATAAAGGAGACAACGGTAAGCCAAGATCATATTCACGCTTTCTTTTGTGCTAACGTAAGCTACGCGGACTTAATTGATATTAAGATAGAGAAAAATCTGGAGGGGGGCACCTGCTTGTGTGCTCGGCATACTTCCTGCATGATCTCCTAGCCCCGCCAGAAGAAGTAATACACCTAACATTAAAATCAAATGGTGAAACCTTCCTAATGGGATGCGACTCTAATGTCAGGTCCAATCCAATCCCTCTATGGCAGCTCGTATGACAATGAACAAATATTTGATTTTCTTATTAGTAGAACGCGTATATGATAGGAAACACTGGTAATACTACAACCTTTTACGTTCCCGAGCTTGGAAAGGTTCAATAGTTGGGAATAGGTAATCGATATTACCCTGATAGAGTAGAAGTAAACTCTTAAATGGTTGAAAAAATAGATAAGAAAGAGGAATTGGACAGAAATATTGAAACGTCGGAGAAATCAATGAATTTGAAGTCCTCTTGCTCAATCAATCATGGCAAGAGACGTCAGCTTCCGTGGTAGAGCGAAATCTTAGCAAACTTAGGAGGATGACTAGGTCGATTTTCAGTATCTGCTATAACAATAAATACTGGCAGCCTTACAGAAATTGCCTGAACATCTACAAGAAGGTCATCAAAGAAGCCGAAGGACCTTCTTGGATGGACTTCTGCCAATGAATCGAAACCACCAAAGATTCTGCTAGAATCTGCAAGATCCTGTCCGACTTTAATCAAGAAGGCAGACGGTTGTTGGACGGCATCTGTAATAGAATCACTTGCTCTTCTCACCAATACCCACTTTCTTACCTGCAGATATCACTGCACAGGAAATTTGGAAAAGATGCATGATGAGCATCCAGTTCGTCGTGATGTAGTGAATAATATCATAAACCGAAAAAAGGTCTCCTGTTTCTTGGCTTATAAGTCTCCCGCTTAGATGGCATACAGCCAATTATGCTAAATAACTCACTGGTGCTGTCCACTTCTTGGCTAATGAATATTTTCAGAAGCTGTCTTTTACTTAGCTATGTCACCCGCAACTGGAGAGGAGTTCGGGTGGTTTTTAATACCCAAAGCAGGAAGAAGAGGCCATGAATCAGCGAAAGATTTAAGGCCCCTCAATTTCTCATATTTCTTGCTAAAGGCTCTGGAGCAGGTTCTTGACCACCATTTTAGACAACGATTCGGTGTCCCACGGGCATTCAGATCTCAACACGTATATCTCAAGGGACCGGCCTTCTATGAGGAGTGCGAATAATTGAGCTCACGCTTAATTACAAACAGTTTGCGATACCCACCTTACTTGATATGTGGCTTCAAAATTGTTCGCATTGAGGCCATTCAGGAAACTATGACTCAGTCAGGAGTGGAGCCCTTCTATTGCCGAAGCAGCTGCAATATTACCAAACTAGTTGACACAGGTACTCTCTAAGGAGGGGTCATCTCACCCTTACTGTGATGGCTTATAGTAATTAATAAAATTCTATAAAAATTTGGGGAAGATAGGACGAAGGTAGTTGCATTGCATAACCAGTTGACGTGATGATACTCAAGCCAGAACCTTTCCGTGATTAGCGAAGTTATAAAAAGTGTCATGGGAAAAGTTGGCTCCTGAGCAACAAATTGTGGCCTTGGAGTTAACTCAGCAAAAATTGCAATGGTACTATTGACTACAAAATGTAAAATATCCGCCTATGTCCTCCCAAAATTCAGTAATCTTAGTATCAGTCACACCCCAGTAAGAAATGGCACCTTAAACCAACGATGCGTCTATCTGGCTGAACACAGCTGTTTTACGAAATATTCATATCTCCTGCTATGTGCCTATTTAGCATCAAAATGGCGCACTCTAGCGCTAGCTATTGTTACCTTAATTATTTCTTAAAACTTGTAGTAATATTTTTCACTCAATTCGAAATGCTTAACAAATTATTGAAATGTTGATATCGTTCATAAATTGCAAATTTATTATTATGTAACGGTTATTTGAGTGATGTATGACGCAAATTTGCACAAAGTAAATTGCACACTTTAGCCAAATTTGTCAAATAATCAATCATGCTGTCGAGATTCCATTCTATGGCAAAAGCTGTTCATTAATCTTGATGAATGCCTGGATATACCCTGAGCAGGCGGCATGCAACTTCAAGCGGACTCCAGAGAAAATGGTGTTATGCCATAAATTTTCTCTATGGATGTTATATATCTATGTGAAAATGTATATAAACTCGAGTGCTCGTACAGAGTGTTGTAAAAAAAAGTTTATGCCAATGGTTCGCCCGATTTGTGTCTTTCGTCGAGGTTTGACAATAGTCTGGTACTGGGAAAAGTGGTTGGTGCGAAACTTTTGTCGATAATTATGAAAAAATGATTTGGATTTGAAAAGAATGGACTCATCAGGGAAACACACGTCAGAAGACTAATTCAGACCGAACAAACTTTTTGGTGTTCGCGTCTGATCTCAGCACTTAATTAATATTTTTTCGAGTTTAAAATAATTTGGTTTAATGTTCTAACTTAATGTATTAATAATTATATAATTACATAAACAAATGCAATTGCACATATATATTTTTCCATCCTTATTAACCATAATCTCTACGCAAGTACGTTTATCTACTTTTTCAATAGGAACATAACAATCTTGTATTTTAACGTCAGTGAAGGTTGACATTATTATCGTGGTGAAGTTCACGAACGAGCAAAGTTTGGAAATTCTTTATAATTACTACCGAAATGCTGAGTCAGTGGTCGTAACTTTAAGAGCACTTATTCTAACTTTCGGTTGTATTTATCGTCCCACCAAATAGGCTATGCGTGCTATAGTAAATAAATTTGAGTTAACATATTTACATATGTATACTATTGACCGCACGCACCGGTCGAAGTACCGCAACTATCGCAGCCGTAAGTGCTTTAGTTAGCTAAGTCAGTCGATTCCACACCGTTCACCGGAATTGGGAATCTTTCAGTCCACATTTGCGTAAAGATCTTGGTCTCAACCCTTTAAAGATCAAATTAACTCAAGAACTAAAGCCTCTTAATCATTTGAAGCGTCGGAAATTTATGAAATTTATGTTATATTATGTCCATATTGAAAACCCCTTTACTTGTCTTTTATGTTATACTATATACACCAACCAAAACAAAAGCCTAAAGCTATTCTACAAAAACCAACCTAATGAACCGTCATCTTGTTTGTGTATTATACATATATAGATGTAATAATTTTGTGTAGTGTGCTATTGCACAAAATATATTTGTCCATACTCATTAACAATTTTGTCTACGCAACTGCAACTTATGCTTGTATTTTATGTTATATGGTATACACCAACCGAACACAAAAGCCTAAAACTATGCTACAAAAACTAACCGTCGTTTTCTTTGTGTATAGATGTTATAATTTTGTATATTTATACATCTGTTATGACAACGTTGTAATAACTGTGGCCACGTATAAAATTGTAGTTGTCTCTACAAATTTCAATTACAAACCAACAAACCAAAATTTCCAGATGGTGAGAAAATCAAAATTTTGGAGAAGAAAAAATTGCATTATTTGTAAAGTTAAAGTTATATAAGACGGTATTTAAGCATTAAATAGTTCTGACTGAAGAGGAGGCTTGTTTACCTGCATCAGTTGTGTTACAGCAACCCACAAGCTGTCTAATTGTTATTATTTATGAAGGTAGATGGGTAGGTAGAGTTGCGCTCCTCGCTGCGCTTACGGGAGCCTCAATTGGGTGTGCGATTTTGACACCACAAAACTCCACAGACTTATTAAGGGCTGTTTTGGTAGTTTTTAAATCCAACCTGTAGCGTCTCAGTACGAGATCAGTTAGATAATACTGAACTACAAAAGCTCTTTCAAGTTTGTTTGCTCAAAATGCGGTGATATGAGCACAGCTAGAGCCAGACGTCTACAAAAATAGTGGATGAGAGTTTTTTTCTTATTTACATCCTTGCAGCTCCTGCAGAAGGTGTTATGTGAAATACCCAGTTTAGCAGCATGGCTATATCCTTCCGAGTAAAGAAAGAGAGAATTAGTTCCTTGACTGATCTTATTGGGCAGCTAACACTCTCCACTGAACGGGTGTCTATAGTGACGAACTTCCTCGCCAATTAGTCCGCTTTCTCGTTACCCTCGATGTTATGTATTTATTCATGTTTATTGTTATAATGCAAAATCAACAGTACGTTTTGGTTTATTGTACATAGCTTTCCATACAAATTAATATTCAGCAACCTGTATACCTTCCTCTAGAACACCCTGTACACAATGATCTAATCGGTAAATTAATTTTGATCAACTTCATAGAACTTTGCGACGACATGCATCACGGTCGGCAACAATGAGCGGTCTTGCTGTGAATATTACTGTAATTGCCTTGAAAGTATGTATTATTATCTGATGAATGGAGGAGAGATGCCTGATGCCGAACAATAATTTCCTCCCATAAACAGTGTTTTGTCCATGCGAGTCACACTAGGAGTTAGGAAGAAAAGCATTTTGTTAAGGAGAAAAAAAGATGAAAGGATTTTTTGCTATCTGTTGATTGAGTTAGAAAGAGCCTTTCGATTTGCATGCAGATAATTACACTCTTGGCTGGTCGTATGAAAGTTTCCAACATGCGACGACACAATGGTGCA
Source organism: Nephrocerus scutellatus (assembly GCA_947095585.1). NCBI lineage: Eukaryota > Metazoa > Arthropoda > Insecta > Diptera > Pipunculidae > Nephrocerus > Nephrocerus scutellatus. Next base: position 27,975,636 of record OX352765.1, on the reverse strand, counting down.
TCAGCGGCTAGCTAGCTAGGTAGCTGCCATGCTCCGGATGGACAATGCATGTCCATTTTCAATTATTGTCCAGTGTGAGTTAGTTTATGACAATTGCAACGTCGAGCAAGCAATGCAAGTTTCCATCCATCACGATCTAGTCGGGCCGCGACGAGGCGAAGAGCTGGTACGGATCATTAAGTATTAGAAGTTTGGATTATCTAAAAGCAATGCAGCACCAGCCGCTGTAGCGGTAAACAGACACAATTGATGTAAACCACTGTAGTGCTTTGTTGTTTTGCGAAAGCATAGAAAATTTACGACTTTTATATGATGATTGTTCAGATGACGAGACGAGACGGTTGTGAACTGTGATTGGATCGGGATGGTTCTTTTTATGCAACTTTTTGTCAGGCGCATTCAGTAAGATACGTAAACTGCCTTTGCGGCGTATCTGATTGAGCATCGCTACTCTTTAGCACGATAATATGTAGATACATAGACAAGCAGAAAGAATATAGGGCACAAATATATGTGTATGTACACAGATAGATAGATAGTTAGATAAATAGATAGATAGAAAGGTAGATAGGTAGATAGATAGGTTGATAGATAGGTAGATAAATATATAAATATATCACTAACACCATGACCTGCTCTTCTGTTGTTTACTTGAACCGAACCTACGATGACTGGTCATGATGTGAAGTGTACAAAGATGCTTTACCCACAAGCATTGTGTTTCTTGTTTCATATTTAAAATCGTATAGCTGACGATATTTAGTTTGAAATATTTTTTTGATTCGCAATTAATTTTTGCTGAAAACTTGAAAGCTTAGGAAATTTGGAAATTTCAAAAAATATTTTAAAAAATTTTACAAAATACCTTATTCTAATAGAAAACAAAACAAGAAAATTATAGAATTCATATAAATTTTCTGAATTACTGTAGCGTTTAAGTATGAGATTATTTCGTTAATCCTATATTCAGGAAGCCCTTTGAAGCCCTTTGAAGTCAGAGTGCGGAGTCTGAATCCTATTTCTGGCCCTAGAAATCTGCAAAAATAGTGGATGAGAGTTTCTTTCTCATTAACTCCTTGCAGCTTCTGCAGAAGGTATTACGTGGAAGCATGGCTGCACCCCGGACGGTGACCCGTACTAATAACATTAATTCTGGCAATATCTTTTTGAAATCTTGAGAACAACTCGCAGTTCTCCTTTTATTGTAGGATGACTATAACGCTCTTGATATGGAGCACTTGACAGATTGATCCACCGTAGTAGCTCCACTAGTAGAAAAGAATGTGATAATTAGTTCCTTGAGTGAGCTAATTAGAGCGCTGACACTTACTACAGAGCCAGAGTCTGTAGGGACACCCTTCTTCGCTAACTCCTTACCCTCTATGTGGCTGTGCCCTGGTACAATGGTTGGCTAATAAAAGCCAGTTCTTTTTGGCACTGTGTTACAAGTTTCTGGTTTCCTACGGTCGTATGAATGACTAGACATACGCCAAAATTTCCAATTTGTACGGTACTCTGACTAAAAGTCCTACAAACCTCCCTTATGGCAATAATATCTGCCAGAAAGTTGTTAGTCGAGTCGGGAAGACATTGACAGATTAAGTGTATTGTGTATCTGAAAAGACACCGGCACCGTGACTCCATTTTTTACCTTGGATCCGTCGTTCCAATTTCTTTCAGTCGGAAACTCTACACCAAGGTTGGAGTTCAGTTCAGTTTAGACTGCAGAAGACAGTAAAAGATGGTATTCAGTATATTGCAGTGAAAAATCACCCAAATGCAAAGTCGTACTGCACTGCAAGTGCCGAAGTATTTTATGTGTGTCAGGGGTTAGAAGATTTTTAAGCACCGTAAAGCTCCTGTGATGCCAGTTTCTGCTAAGCTTGCTAGCATTGTAATTTTTGCTTATCGCTAGAGGGGTAATCTGGCGCCATAAATTAAAACTAGGAGTACCTACAACAGTTCAGTTCAGTCAAAGTCATCTTAGGCTGGATGCCTTATGACTGAAACACAAACAAGCTTCAGCTTCGTCTTCGCTGTGTTACGATGCAGCCGCTTTTCATTTGCTTTAAATGACTGTTCTCTATATGGCATTTCTCAAATGAGAGTTCTGCCACAGTTCTCTGTCCTTAACTGTCAGGCAAAGCAAATGTTTAGCACTTTTGAACTAGAGCTTCCGTTTGTAGCTTCGTTACGTAGCATTACGTTTATCTTTACGCGAATTGTGATAGGAAGCATTGAAATCGTATGGCTGAACGTCGTAAACGTCAAGCGAAGCCGAAGCTAAAGCGTGTTTGTGTTTCAGGCATTATTTCTTGCCGATGGGTTTACTATTGGCATAGAGAGCGACGCATTTTTCCTTAGCGCTAAATTCTATGTTCGCCTTCAAGCTAAGCTTTCTATTCAGGATGACACAGAAATATTTAGAGCTGAATATCAGTGTAAGTCATACATAATTTAGTTGTGAAAGGACAAAAGATGGTATTGCATATTTAGTAATGAGCAATATTTTTTCAGTTTCCCCTGAGTTTACTCTAAGAACATAACTTGTTGCTCAAGAGCTAACTTTGCCCAGGGACCGTTCCATGACTTCTCTAATCACAAATAGGTGGTATCCTGATACAAGAATCACCACATCATCTGCAAACGATACAATATTCGTCCTATCTTGCTCGAGTGGTAGGATCTTATCGATGCCCATTAGCCTGGGCAAGGGCAAAATAACTCCTCCCTGAGATGTGCTTCTATCGACTAATTTCGTAAAATTACAGCTGCCTAGGTTACAGTTACTCTTATCCAGCTGCAGGATACATAATTAAGTCGAAGAGACTTATATTAAAGTCGGAAGTTAGGAAATCGATAGATCAAGTGACTTGTTTAGGATAATATGCTGCATGCCATTGAGGCCTTGAGATTTATGCGTAGAGAAGTTTCTTAAGGACCAGAAAACCTTCGCCGAGGAGCTAAATGCTCGCACGGCTTTCTGTGCAAAAATCTCTGCATGTAGGAAAGTAAGTATTAGTTTGGAGATCCAGTGATTCTACCGATGATTCTGTCCGCTGCTACCATCTGATCTTTTGATCTTTCTTTGCACAAAATCTTTCACGATCTAGCAGAACGAAAGAGTTGACAGAAATTCACTCAAGAACGTCTTTTGACTTCTTTGATGGCTTTTTTGTAGATTAGATAAAGCAATCTTTGTAAGGTTGTCAGTAATTATTATCGCATAATATATTGAAAATTGATCTTGTCAGTCTTTAAAGATTGCCTAGATCTTCATTTCATCACGACAGCTGATTTTTTTTAGCTGATTCACCCCGAGGATTTCAGAGCCACTTTCATAGATATATCGAACATTTCAATGTTGGCATCCAGTTCATCAATCGAAGCAGTTTCAATGCGTGGTATTTTACTTAGTTTAGACTTAATTTAGAATTTCTTCCAGTTATTTATTCTAATATTTCAAACCGGTTTGAGAGTCTCCGTCTGGAGGTTCATATCAAATAGTATGTATTTATGGTCAGAGAAAGATTTGTAGTGGATACTGCGTTGTTATCAACTCTAAAGAGCTTATTATTGGTAATATAGACTGTACATATCCGATCTCCGGTATTACCAGTATTGCATATCTTAAGGTCAGTGAGCCGGTTTTACTAAGATACTATTGAAACTTACTTATATAAATATGCATCGCTAAAACGATTGGACTATGAAGGCTTTAATAAACGCTATTTTAAATGCTCGCCAGTTTCACCTATTTTTAAAAATGTAAACAAAAGGCCAAGAAACATAGTCGCGGCAAACATACAGTCACAAGAACAAAGATGAATTCCATTTTGGTGGAAGTACAACATAGCCAAAGGGATCATTTATCCCACAAACCTCCATTTGAGATCCCAGCCACAATTTACAATTTACCACCGTCGGTTGGCCGACCGAATGTCCCAATTAAAGTTTATTTCCAGTTCAGGATGTCATTTCATTTTTGCTCGCTTCTTGCTGTTGCCACTCATTCATTCATTTATTCACTGTTAGCCATAGCGGAAGCAAATAAAAAACAACCTCCCGCGTTGTCAGGCTTGTTTCTCTTCATTTTTTCATGCTATCCTGGCTGTATGTCATATCCTGACGAAAAGCCGGATATTCGCATCCAGCTTGCAAAATGGTGGTAAAGAATGAAGGCCCATTGGTCGTCTCATCGGAATGGGAGTGAAATTTAATGAGGACACCAGCAGGACGATGAAACAAAAAAACGGTGGTTCTCTGCTGTAGAATTCATCATTTCATTTTTTATCCAAGAAATGTGAGGATAATTCTAGATTTAATATTTTATTGAATATTTAAATTGGAAATTTTTCGCTCCCACAATGTAAACTTGAAGCCCTGCGAACCTTTCTGGTCAACTTGGAGTCAACTAACTTGATTTGTTTATGTTATCATCTTATTGCTGGTTAGTGGAAAAGTTATTGGGAACATTTTTTATTCCTCAGCCGGCTGTTTTTATCACCGGATGGGCTTTCTTCTTTTTCCAAACAATGACATTTCCCACAATTCTGTAACGTAATCCATTTAACACCAAGTTATTGTGTTTTTGTTTTTTTTTGTTCTTTTTTTAATGGAAAGTCTAGAAAATTATATGAATAGGAATCATACATCCTCTTCCTCTTTTCAGTTTGTGATACCCGCATTATAGTACCTCAAATAAAACATCTCCTAAGCTAAACTAGGTTGGAGCATAAGCTCTTGCAGGACAGAAAAAACTTTTGTTGAACTGGAATTTTATCCAAATGATCCCGTTTTCCAATTGTGCTGTTTGGATGAGATGAGATGAGATGGGGTGGGATGACATAAGGTGCTTGATCACTGCCGAAAGGAAAGAAACTGCACAATGATGGACCATATTTCGTGTTTGTTGATGGATTATATTTTTTTTTTCCTTTTTTTCTATATGAGGATGTCCCTCATATCAGCCGCACTCCTCCACCGTTCTAAAAATGGATTAAGGTGACACTTCTCGTGCTCATCCTAAACAGGATATTATTATCTGACGACGGCACAGAGACGATTGCGGCTGCTCTCTATGTGTTTATTCAGTCGTGTTCATCCAAATTATGTGGATGTTGGAGATTACAATCGTTGACAGAGATTTCCAGTTGCAGGATAGATTATTTGCATGTCACGTTTGGAGGTGCTGTGGATATTTTTAGTTTGAATCTTGAATCTTTTCCAACACACAGACGATGTGATTGTCGTCTGCAAAATACTTAATACCCCTTTGGGTATTCTAATTTTTAATAGTAAAGAAGATTTTATAAAAAGTCATTGCTCTTCTATACTTTGCCAGTTTCTTGTTAATTTCTTCTTTTTTAGAACTTGTAACTAAGGCGAAAATACTGCACTGACCACATGCAGCACCGCTATTCAACGACATTGTCAATATTTCTATACGGCAGAGGTGTTAGGAGATCTTATTAATTCTAAAAAATCAATTTTACTGGACCTTTTATTAATGAAAAAAACAAAGAACCCACATGATCGCTTTGCGGCACTCCAAAAGTGAGGATACCCATTAAGCCATTATTTCCCTTTTTACAAACTGTTATTTACTTGACTTGAACCCTGTTTATCTGTTTGTTTCCACTTTTTCGAGATCCTTTTTAGCCATATTTCACTCGACCTAGAGAACTGAAATTTTGTGAGCAACTAAGTCGTCGCGTGTAGTAAGTGTGATGCGTGGAAAAGTAGTTTTTTTTTCAACTTCTCTGAGGTCCTTTTTAACCATCTTTAACACGACCTAGAGAGCTGAAATTTTGGGAGCAGCTTAGGTCTTGTAGGGCATTTTTGAGATCCTGTGTGCGACATGTGTCTAATCGTGTTTGGCACATGTAACGCATGTAAAAGTAGAAAACAAAAATTTATGCTTATGTCTAATTGTCTGCATGTCTAACTCGAAGACCGTTTATCTTTGGTATATGGTGGCGACGGTTGGGGTGGATGTTTTTAGGGGGTTAGTGTAGTAAGGTATCAAGGGTGTTAACGTGGTAGGTGGCTAGGTATTGTTTGTATGAGATCACCACCAAAGTTTGCAAAATTGTGTACTTGCAGCAGGCTCTCAGGTCACGATGTTTGTCGTAGCAGTGCTGCCTGCACTCTTGGCCCATTCCATCGCATACGTCTCTTTCTATCTTATCACGTATCTTTCAAGGTTCGCAGTTTGTTCAGGCTCACGCTTTGTTCAGGCTCAGACATCATCCAGGCTCACATTCTTGCAAAGGCTCGCGCATCGTTTACGCTCACGCATCGTTCGAACTCACGTATCGCTCAGGCTCAAAGCTCGTGAAAGGCTCTCCAGTCGTTCAAGCTCACGCATCGTTCAGGATCACGCATCGTACAAGGCTCGCATAACTTGCAGGATCGCGGGGATCATCGGTGCTAGCGCCCATGCAAATCATAGTCACGTCAGTCCGACCAACGCATCCGAAACAAAACATAAAATAATGTATAATACAAGACAAAGAAGTTCAGTCGAAGAGTCACCAAACTATAAATTTTATTGTAACGTCCCCTATTCTCTGAACCTGGTCACGCTTGGAAAACTCCCTTATATGGGGCCCAATATATAATTGATATGCTAAGTATATGGAAAATGCTTTAGAATGATGAATGAATTTTGTATCAGGGGTTACATGCATTTCAATTTGGTTTCCCTTATGGAAAGCACTTAATATCAAAAAAGATATTGCTACGCCCCAGTTATAGAGAAAAATTACTCTTTTATTTTACCAATTAATTGTTAAAGAAAGAGCCCTTTTGGGACTTACTGAAGGGTTAAGGCGCTTCGTCAAGGACAGCCGCGATGGTCATATACTCAAATTAATTTTTAAATTTTAATTTATCTTTTGAATTAATAAAAGAATTTGAATAAAATTAAATTTTTGGCTAAACAACGGAACGTCCGGCATTCGATTTGGCCTTCTTGACACCCCTCACATTAAAGCCCTAATTGAGCAGATTGCGAAAATCGCCATCTTGTTTGGGGGAGACGCCCACTTTAGGTGTGAGGGGCGTCCAAAGTTTTGAGTTTTTTTTTCAGAAAAATGCATTTTTAGAAGGAGGTATGGGGGTTAATTGGTATCATACGAAAGGTAATAAAAATACCTTTCATTTAAAAAAAATGGGCCAATAGAGCCCATCTTGACGGATTTAGAGCAAAAAACAGACTTTTTCATAAAAATGTAAAAAGGGGCGTGTTTAAAAGTGGGTCGGGCTAAATATTGGTATCAAATGAAAGGTGATAATTAGGTCTACACAGCCATGCTATCTTTATGGCTGTGGCCTTATTTTAACGGAAGGTAGATCATTTTATACTCATTACATATGATTAGTTTTTTTCATACAAAAAGATATGATGATATGATTTCATTTGCTAGTTGCTTTATATTCAGAAATGAGTTTTTCCTTTAAAAAGCGTGTTCGAAAATTATGGACGTACTGTAAAATGCTTTGCGCTCAATTCATTTATGTTCAGATAGGAGTTTTTCCTTTTAAAAAGCGTGTTCGAAAATTATGAACGCACTGTAAAATTATTTGCGCTCAATTAACTTATATTTTTATTGAAGTTCTTCCTTTTAAAAAGTGTGACTCCATTGCTCAGTTGGTTTATATTCAGAAATGAGTTCTTCCTTTTAAAAAGCGTATTTAAAAATTATGGACACACTGTAAAATACTCTGCGCCCAAAATTATTTATATTTAGATTGGAGATTGATCAGTTCGGTTTCTGTGCAACTCATATAATTGAGTGGTTTTCATACGATTGAGTTTTTCCCATACAAAACCGGGTGATATATAGCAAACTACGGTACATCCGGCATTCGATTTAGCCTTATTGACACCCCTCACCTTAAAGCCCTAATTGAGCAGATTGCGAAAATCGCCATCTTGTTTGGGGGAGACGCCCACTTTAGGCGTGAGGGGCGTCCAAAGTTTTGATTTTTTTCAGAAAAATGCATTTTTCTAAGTTCTTAGAAGGAGGTATAGGGGTTAATTGGTATCATACGAAAGGTAATAAAAATACATTTCCTTTAAGAAAACGGGGCGAATAGAGCCCCCCTTGACGGAGTTAGAGCAAAAAACAGACTTTTTCATAAAAATGTAAAAAGGGGCGTGTTTAAAAGTGGGCGGGGCTAAATATTGGTATCAAATTAAAGGTGATAATTAGGTCTACACAGCCATGCTATTTCTATGGCTGTGGCCTAATTTGAACGGAAGGTAGATCAATTTATATTGCGTTTATATGTAACTTTATCTAATTATGCTTCTCCCATACAAAACCGGGTGATATATAGCAAACAACGGAACGTCCGGCATTCGATTTAGCCTTATTGACACCCATTTTTTTTTAAATGAAAGGTATTTTTATTACCTTTCGTATGATACCAATTAACCCCCATACCTCCTTATAAATACTTAGAAAAATGCAATACCGTTGCCGGTCATACCGTTGAAACGCCAAATTTTTTATATATATATATATATTTACTAATTGTTAACCCCGGCGTTACCCGGGACCCTCCGCTCCCCACCACCAAGACACCGTTTAGACCCACCGAAAGCTAAAGTAACAGGCGTTGTCTGGCTGCCCCTCACACCCTACTGACCCAACCTAACTGACCGCTTCCCCACTGAAACCACCACACACCATTGAGCCCCACCCCCACCTACCCACCACTGACCCAAAATTGTAGCCTATAACATCCGGGTTATTTATCGGATCGTGAGTTATGGTCGCGAGTTCATAAATAAATCCCTTGAAAAACGGAATTTTTTCAGTTTTTCCAGAATTTTCCAATTTTCCAGGTTCCTATAATCATCCCAAATCGGTCCAGCCGTTTAGCCGTAAAAAGGTAACAGACAGACAGAGTTACTTTCACATTTATAATATTAAGTAAGGAAGTAAGCATATTTTACAATTTTAAGGTCCCATTTTTCGCTATTATATAGTTATCAAAAAGTTGGCAGGCAGCCTTTCTGTAGCTATATGTGTATGGCAACTATTTCTGCCTCAAAAATTTTACATTTTTTCGGAAGCAATAAGGTCATGAGGTGAAAAAAGGTACTCTTATATACCTTTAACAATTTTTAAGCAATCCGGGAATATACTGATCATGTTACAAGTCTTTTAGATTAAGTTCACCAGTTTTTGTTGTCAGAAAGACAGTGGTGGCCTTTTTTGACCCCACTGTTACCAAATTACCATATCTTGAATTTGCCTGCCTTTTTAAGAACCTTGGTGCAAAGAAGTCTGTCAGACAGTGGTGGCTTATGATTAGCCTACTGTTACCAAACAAAAAGATATCCGTTAGAGGATATCCGATTTTATGGATTAACAATAAGCTTTACGCCCATTTATTGAGCTTTGCAAGTGCACTTTTAGTAATTCCACTGAACGTTTCCATAAAACACTATAGTGCGAATTACAATAACATCGGCATTGTAGGTTATAGCTTTGATATGAGACTCCATCCATTTGTGTTAGCTACAAGGCTACATAAGTGAATTTTCCTTTATTCGCACTAACTTTTTCTGAGAAACAAGTTTCATATTATTAGCTGGTCAATCAATTATTATAGTTTGCTAGACTATAACGCCTACTCGACCTAGCAAAAATCACTTCAATCCCCAACTTCCCTCATTGACTGGCTAATTCGCACACTGTGGTTTTATTTTGGACGCTTTGCAATTGTGTACTCACATCTGTGTGCATCTGACATTGTGCTCTTGTATGCGCTGCTGCTGCATGTAATCGGACTAATAATTAACCACAATGGGGTCGTCGGTCGATAGCGGTATCAACTTAAATCGGCTTAACGAAAAAAAAACGGGAATGAAGAAAGAAACCTTCTCTTAGATGTATCTACGCTCTTTCTTCCTTTTTTGTGCAACAAATTAGCACAACATAACAAACAGCATATTCTACTCCATCTATTGTGGCATTAATTTATAAAATCGGATCGCTTTATTCAATTGAATCCAATCTCTATTGTGTGTGCATTACCAAGTATACTTACTTTCCACGTTAATTTAAAAAGATAATTTGCGGTGTACCATTGACTCCGGCCTACTTTCCGCATTGTTTGGTTTATAAATAAGCTGCGATGTGATTATTTATAAATTATTTATCCAAGATCATGTTCAAGGAGTTCGAGTTTTGTGCGTTAGAAAAAGTGTGTGCATTGCAAATTGTTAGAATTTTTCATCTGTGCATTAGTTAGACACTGAAACTTCGCATACAAAGCCATACGCATTTGCGAGAACTCGTAAATTCTTTTTATTGAATAGCAACATGTTCCTACGATCAATTATCGCGTTGACCGTCATATGTAAAATTGTGCACTTAAAAGGTTAATATCAATTAGAGTCGACGACAAGTTGGGAAGTTATTTGTTTGATACTTTTTATGAAACAGAATCTTTTTTGTGAAAAGTTCCAAGCGTATTATGAAGGCAAAAAAAAGGCCACTTGAGTATGCTGTTCCGACTTCTTTTTATCCGTGAACGAACAGTTAGTCAAATTTTTTTTAATGTACATACGCTCAAGGGATTTGCAGCACCCTTATAATGATAGCAAAAAAATGTCATTATAACAAATTGTTGTGATTGAAAACATAAGCAAGTCAAGAGGAATTTTTCTGCGATCCATTACCCAATAGGTAGGTTTTCCTGTGGATAAGACTTGCAGATCACTTTTTGATATAGCTGAGTACAAGTTTTTGCCTTTTGTGAGCCCCAATGAGTATGTTTACAATAAAGTCTCCCACTATCAAAGAAATCTCTGAATTGCTGCTCAGTGACTTTAAATTTTGGAGGACAGTAAATAGCAGATACTATGAAACTGTCTACATTTCTATCGATGGAGATAGACGTTGCATGAAGATACTCCCTACAATATTCTCTAATGAGGTGATGTTTAATTCTATTTTTTATGATGGCCGTTACACCACAAGCTTTTCTTTCTGGATGTTTTGTGTCGTAAAATTTAAAACCGTGCGACCGTAAAAGTTGTTTGCAGTTGAGCATTATATCTATTTGAAGATTTATTAAAAATAATTTTAATGCTCTTGGATGAAGTAGGATTTTGGGTTCTGTGGCTCAGTGGATCAGTTCATGGCTTCTGAACAGGAGGTTCGGAGGAATCACAGTAACACCAAACGTATTTTTTACGGTGTCCCACCTCTTGCGAATGTCTGACAACATTCCGAGAGTAATAACTTGTGACTTTTTAAAAGTACATAATTGTTATTCGACTTAAAGATGATAAGCGTCTCGACTGTCAAAGCCTTTGGACATTCTAGGGGTACCACGCTATATTGCAGTTTGTCTGCATTTTGTATAAAAAATCAGTTTTTCTCTCATCTCTTTCGTTTGTCACCATATATGAGACCTTCCTGGAATGTCACGCTATAGATAAAATTCGGCTATGTAGGCTAGATATTGACCTTTTACTTGGTACCCTTTGGGGAAGACCGACTTTTTCAGACACGCTTATGAAATTAATTTGTAATCAGTTTTATTGTCCCTCATAAGTGCAAGGGTTTTTTATATCAAAAGTACCTGTACCTTTCATTTAACTTCAAACAACCCTCTCTCCCTATTGCAGACACCATGGTGAAAACGCATTATTCCGATAAAACATCTAAATATCGCATGATACAAGATCACATGTACGGTATCGTATCATGCTATAAATCGTCAAAATATCATATGTACACTATTGAGAATCTAGATGATCAGAGTTGTGAGAAATCGAACATGACGTCCTTCGAGTGGGAGCCATATGCACCACCGACTGTCAGCTTGAAAGTGAAGATTAATGCAATTCCTACATGCATCGAGTCAAGCGAAAGTATTAGTTATTGCTAGTACGATCTATCCGTTTGCGCTTCCAGGCATATAGCTCCCATATAAAACGATTTTTTTTAATTTTAGCCGCAACATTACGAGCATTAACTGCTTCATTTGTACACGCCCTCGCAGTACATAATTGGTGCTTTTTTAAATAAGTCAACTCTGTAACTCTTTCCACGACACTGTCAGTTGGTTATTATTATATCTCAAGTAAGCAGGTTTAAATGTTTCAAATGTCACATCAGATGATTTATAAATTTCAGTTCTTTGTTTGCGAAGTGCAAATATGTCAGCAACAACGTAAAGCATAAATATTCGTATAATTGGTTTCTGGGCGGCCATTTATGGGTACAATTTCACATAAAAGTCCATGTACTGAAGTGGGGGCTATGAGAAGGCAACATAAGCAACTAGGTATATAGCTACACTCGTCCCAATGGCCAATTTATTTTTATGGCCATCATCGTCAATTTATTTTCACAGCATCAACTGGTATGCATGTAGGTGTGGATATGCTCGATTTTATGTGAACAATAAACATGGTCAAAGCTGTTTATATAACAATAAAGCAATAAACATAATTGTTATCATTATAAATAGGATTTTATTAAACAAAAGAGAGAACTCAAAGAAGATAGATATTGAATAGGTTTAGGTACCTCAGGACTTTACCTAGGAGTATGCTGGAACGCAAGCCACACAGCACAGCGCCATTCTTTTGATAGCGATATTAAAAAATTAATATCTACAATTTCAGCTTCATAAAAAATTCAACAAAAAAAAATTCAAGAATTTATGTTGTAACATCATCCAGCGAAAAGCATTTCTTTCATGATGGGCTTGGCAGATGAAATGTTTGCGCGCGAAACTGGTTCGTAATACGAGCAGTTTACTCTGGCGTATTGGCATACATAGCCAAAGGGATTGCTATCTACATACAATGGAGCACTCAGTGAATAATTCTCCAAAAAACCAGTTTTTCTTGGATTGCGCCGGTACAAGAAGAAACCAACATAAAACCTATCCACACCTTAGTGTGGAGGAACAAGTAAAAGACAAAAAAAAAACCAAATTGGAGGGCAAAACTAAGTTGGCAATCTTCAGTCAAATAACAAAATAAAACAAATTTTATTTATTGTTTATAAAGATTAAATTTTATAGCTTGAACCAACAATCCACATCCTGCATCCTGCTTCCTGCATTCCACAAAATAGACTCGCAAATCGAAAGTGGCAAAAGTACAATATGTACAATTAATTCAACGATCAACGAACGCTTGGTTTACGATTCTGCTCTATCAGTTAAATTCTCATTCTCACTTCACAATAATTCGAGCAACTCATCTGTCATCTCCCAATTCTCAATCTCCCATTCCAATTCCAATAAGATAAGCGATAAAAAAAAAGTTGGAATGAAATTGAATTGAAATCTTATTCTCATGCAAAATGCTCTACCATGAATTTCTTAATATCTCATGATGGCGAATTATTTCCTATTTTTCAATTCTCTTTTCGGTTGAATGCTTTCTTTAAAACTACCTACCAACGACACCTCTCCTATAATTTACAGTGGTCCCAACTTTCGTTTTTACAGGGTTTTGTAAGTAGATTCTTTTTTTTTGTTTTTTTAAGACTTAAGTGTCAGCTATAATAAACAAAGCGGGATTTACTTAGTTGGAGGAAACGATCCATGCAAATTGTATACTTTGATCTTAATGAGATATAATCGATTTCGTCAAATGTTCTTTACCTTACGTGTGAGTAAACAATGTGTAAATGAAGTGAAGAAATTTGACAGGTGCCGCAATTGACAGCAGACAATGACAAACTTATTTAAGCTCATTATCGGCCGCCCAGGGGTCGGGGGCTCCCATTTATTTTTTGTTATATCATGTCATATAGCGGCATCAGATCACGCCATTCTACAATAACTGTGAGCGCTGTGTGCAGCGCTGCCTTACGACTTGGTGGTTGTTTTTTTAACCACAAAAGCTTCCAGTGCTTCGAATGTGTTTTTATGGAGGAATTCAGTATACTTTTAGGCGCATATATTGGTTATTATAGAATTTACATGAACATTTTTAATTTTTATGGGTTCCTTTTAATTGTCATCGCACATTTTTGTTTTTAGAGAAATTATATCGATAAATGAAGTAATCTTGATGGATAGTGATGTGTGAACCGTGGATTAATCTTTTAACTCATCCACCACAAATGTTCTCTTTAAATGTCAATATCCTCTAAAATGTCAATGTCCATGGTGCACCTGTGCCTATTATAAGGGTAAAAGTCCTTTTTGATCAAGTGCTTATTACAAATCGCGCTGCTGATGTTTAGTCCTGTCTCCTGTTATAAAAAGTTAAGATATGGGATAAAGATTTGATGGAGATTGTCCAAATTGCAAAAGGGCATAGTGGACTTCGAAAGTAGACTTAGAAGAGACTTTGCCCATACAAAGGGATTAACGATCAGTCACCCAGTCCCTCAGTGAAAATGCAGGGACTTTACCATAGCTTAGGCTATTACAATACATTTAAAAGTATTGATTAAGCTGAAAAATAAGAAATAAACCTTAAGCCCACCCATATAGAAGTGTGATGTTTCTTGTTAAAGTAAAATAGCCTTTTTTCCGAGATCGAGAATCGATAGACGACATATAACAGCGGTGTATAGTACTCGTATAACGTACACTTTAAAAAATGTGTTGTGTAGTTTTTTTTGTAGGTTTGTGTGTTTTTTATGATATACGCATTGATACGATTTTCTCTTTTGCCATTTTTAGCTGTTATTTAGTATTAGAGAACAAAACCTTTTCTATAGAAAAGCCCCACTGTTTTCCTAATTGACACTAACATGTCTAAAAAATACGATAATACAGTGTATTGGTTATTATAAAAGAACAAAAACCATATACAATTTTTCTGTTTCTCATTAATTTTGTTCAATGAGGATGTTCCGTACCGTTCAGAACAGAAAAATATCAGATTTTCGTGTTCAATGAGAAAAATTTCTGTCTGAGACTGTTCTACTTTGTGTTCAATGACTCTGCTCTGGACAGCTTTTCTGCACCTACTCATGAGGTAGAACAGATTTGTGAGAAATGTCAAAATCAGCTGATATTGCAAATTGCATGCTTTCTACTTGGCGTTGCTGGAACTTGTATCACTTAACATTCTATCGCTTGACATATGGCTGTAATTTTCTGTTCTAACTTGATCTGACATTATTCACAAATTTGTGCTGTTCTGTTCTGCCTTTTTTCTCATTGAACAAAATTATTATTACATATAGGTTCTCACTCTTTTCACTACCACCAGTTAGCGTATTTCATACTATGCGTTTGGTTATTTTTTCTACACTGTATTCACATGTCACAAATGCAATCTCTTATCGAATTTTCTAACAGCAATAGTATGTGTAGAGTTGCACTAAGTACGAAGAGACATGCATTTACCACTACTATAATATTTTTATTTGACTATTGCCAACACCATACTATAAAAAATTAATGGAGAAAAATTATATATATTGTAAAAAAAAAAATTAAGAGTTGGCAGCACTAATTTCTCTATTTTCGCTAAGTTTTCTCTTTGGCACACCACTTTGTGACCATACTCTATCTACTGAGTATACTGAGCCACTGGCACTGACTATACTGACTGCGAAGTACTCGAGTGGAAGAGAGATAACAACTAACGTGTATCTAACACTCGATTATTTATTATTTACAGTCTGCGCCTTTTTCTTATAATAAATTGTTGGTAGGAGTACATCGTATGATTAATGATTTTCTGAGCCCTATGGCGCCAGTGTCATTTCCACATACCGATCAGTTTACTTTGCTTAGCTGTTTGCCTATTTTGCAAAAGAGTGCAATAAACTTTATTTTGTCAGTAAACACCCTGCACTTTAAGGGTGCATTTTTATCATCTGTGTTTTATTTCCCGTTAATGTTTTTTATGTTAAGAATAAATGTTTAACGTTTAACCACGCGACAGATGAACATTTTATGGTATGAAGGTGTATCCAACCGATGCGTCTATGGTTTCCGATCACCAGGTAAGAATACAAAAAATTAATAAAAAATATATTTACACTAAAACATACATGGCTCGACAAACGACATTAAAAACATGAAAGCATTTAATGGGAGAGGAGGCACGCTTCCATGTAAATAAGCAGCGAACCAAGTGTGCGCTTTGCAACGCTTGAGCTGTGACGATAAACAACAGGGAACCGGTGACAGCGTAATTATTTACCGCGACGAAATACCTCGCGGTTTTTTTGTTTTATCAGCTTTGTTTTTATAACATTCAATTAAGTTGTGGTTTTCTATTATATTTTTATGTTTTATTTTTTACAATTCGCTGTATTGTATTATTCGTTAAAAATCTTTATTACTTAGTACTTTCATAAAGCAAAGTACAGAAGCGCAAAAGAATGACTTTATGGCTGAAGAAGATATGAATGACAACCATCTGGTAATTTAATTAAAATAGAAAAAATAAATAAAAATCTAATTCAAGGAAAAATATATTAATTTAAAAAAAAGTTTTAAGTTATAAGATATAGTTTTTTATTTTTTTTCCTTCAGTCTTATAAGATTCAGCAAAAAAAAAATGTTGTTAGTTTTTCTATACACTTGGGTGCAAAAAATTCGGACATTGATAAATTTTGAACAAACGATCAAAAATATCAAAAAATCTAGTATTTGCTTAATTTTCTTGAATGCAGATTCAAAGTCTGTTTCAACACCTATCCAGTGGTAGCTTTTTTGTACTTATACCGTGCCAACCAAGTGATTTTGTAAAATACAAACAGTAGGGTTTCGAATTAACCTCTAAAAACAATTCAATAACAACAATACAATAACATACCCCTATATCGCTCGTTTCGGAATTGCCATCATTCGAGTATCAACGCTTAGCCTGAACAGTCTATTGATAACGTCTTCATCCGGAACAAGAAAATTGATACCACACCAGTGGCAGCAGCTCAAGTGGTTGCACGATTTGATGCGTGGCAGAACCAGAACGAAGTGTCTCGACAACTAAATTTGAGCCGATTCGTCGAGTGTGGCAGAGATACCAGGAAACTGGCGGCTTCAGATGGCGACAAGGATCTGGCTGACCTCGTACTTAACTCTGCCAAAGCCGGTCACAAGCCCGTGTTGAGAAAGGAGGAGTGGAGGAGCAGAACCTCGTTAATCAACCACGGGTCATCTTTCCCTTCATGTCGCAAGGTGGGTAAGCGCGGGGCTCGTCCACAACTCTGCAACGATGACCTCGTGCTACAATACAGCGTGATGACCGCTTTCTTGTGACGACTTTGTTGGGAAATTGTCGTTTGAATGCAGTTCCAAGAAGATCATGAAGTCGAAAGTGCCAACTATAATGGGCTGCAGTTGGCTTATTCTCACGACAAAACCGAACGAAAAGCTTATCTAATTTCTCTCATTCTTTAATTTACCCATAATGAACTTTAGCAACTACTTGCATTTCACATAATTTCTCTCAGTTGTCAAATTTCCGCAGCGAATGTATTACTTCACTGACACCTTGCCGAATCCCACGTAAGTTAACGAACATTTGACGATACCGAGCAAAATCACATTATGGCCACAGCATACGAATATACGAATTGCATGTAATGAGTCATTCTCATCAGCTAAATAAATCCATTATATACTAGTTTCCAAGGACCGAGTTGAGTCGAGTTAGCTTTTCGCCGAGTTAATAATATGGCGGCGCTAACTCGTAGCGTTTCCACGAACTGAGTACAGTTTATTTGACAGCTGCGTTGTTGTTGTTTGTTGATTGTCATCGAAACCTAACTCAACCGCTATAGTTTCGTGGAGTTAATTTGGGTTTAATGAAACTAACTCGAATTTGCGTTCCATGCATATAAAGCCGAGTTAACCCTTGGTTAACTCCGCCATGGAAACTAAGTAATAGTTGGGTCTGAAGTCAGTCGGTGGACTGTCGATGGATCGTGCATGTTATGGGGAGGCATGTCACTGGAGGCGAAAACAGATCTTGTGTTCATCTCCGGAGCGAATACTGGCCGTCGATCAAGAGGATTGACTTCTCAACGATACATTGAAGAAGTACTCGAGGACTACGTTGTACCTTTTGCAGGGTTTATTGGTGAAATCTTTCTGTTATGCAGGATAATGCGAGACCGCATTCGGTTGATATAGTGTACCAGTACCTTGAAGAGGTGGATGAGACCTTAACGCTAGGGCCAACTCGAAGCCCGGACTTCAATCTCATCGAACATTTATGGAATGAGCTGAAAAAATAGTCAGAGCCAGAGATATTCCTCAAACGAGTCTCTGAAAGCTGCAACAGGCGATCGCAGAGGAATGGGAGGCGGTACCTCAAGATTTGGTGATAACTTTTGTGAAATCAATGAAACAGCGAATGGAAGCTGTCATTCGGGCTAGGGAAGGGAATTTTATTTATTCTTATTAATAAAAATATTTTTTTTTCTGAATTCCATGTTTTAATTCGATTTTTACCACTAATTTTCCTGCTGACAAACTCACAAAAAAAGTGTACTTCAGATGTTGGCCCCAAAAATCAATTTGTTTGTAAGGTACAAGTAAATAAAAGGTGCCACTGGATAGGTGGATAGGTGTTGAAATAGACTTTGAATCTGCATTCAAGAAAATTAAACAAATATTGGATTTTTTTTATTTTTGAACTTTTGTTGAAAATTTATCAACGTGCGAATTTTTTGCACCCAAGTGTAGATATGTGCGTTAGACATCGCAAAACTCAAAAACTATCCATCCCGTTGAACTGAAACTTGCGCAATGTGTTTGATTCGATGCAGGTAATGTTTTGAAAAAGGAGATTCAACGAAGAATTATGCGAGCTGTAGAGTGACATGGACATCCCACTGACCATTTTCTAGAGCGAATAGACTCTATCTAACGTTGAATTGGAGTCTTTGAATCCAATCCAGTGGGACAATGCACCAGAAGAAAACAGCACAAGTTGCGAGTTGCCTGCATTGGGGAGGGGTATGCGCAACTGGAGACAGGTACCTAAAGGTCATGCCAAGCGGACAGGCATATTAGTCGCGGCCCAGGTTCACTAAGAACTGCAGCGCCAATATAAGTCAGCTAATAAACTTTCGTTTACAAATGATATTATCTTACAAGAGATATTTGTGAAAACACATCTATACACATTTAAAAGACGCTCCTATAAGAGACGAACAAGAGAGTTGTATAGAATTAATATTTTTGTTTGTTATTCTCATTTTATGTATATGCGAAATATTAGCTAAATTGCTTTGGCAAAGCCAGCTTTGTGTCCTAATCGAATTATTCATTATTTGCGCGCTTTCGGTTATCTTACAGACCATGTACACATTTATTCAAAAGCAATAGAACCATTTACGTTAACAGGTTTTAATTCAAAAATTGTAACATCGCACACATTGGGCGACTATAGTATTAGGTGTTTGAGAGTCATTACCGACGATCTAAAACAATTTTATCGCCTTGTAGGCCAGCACAGACAGCCCTAGCTAAAAACGCCTAAGTAATGAAACGACGCCTTAATCTTTGCAAAATATTTGGCATTCATTCGATTCGAAATGGAATACATTAGCTGAATAAATTTGTTGTGGTGACTCATCTGAATTGTGCACGCTGTTTGACACAGAAACCCAGTACTTATTGTATTGCGGCACAACAAAAAAATGATGTAAGATTTCAACGGCAGCGCTAAAGTATTTCGATCACGTAAACTCGGTTCAGTAAAAATGTTTTAAGGTGCACGTAAAAGCCAAAGCATTTAAGTTTAAAAAAAAATACAAAGTTCTTTTTATTTTCTCAGAATTGTCATATTTAAGTAAAGACAAATAAATATCCAACTAACTATATCTGACAAATGTTTACTCCCACTTTAATTGGAATAATGTGAGATAAACTTTTAAAATGAAAATCTTTGTAACTGTAAAAGACAAACAACTTAAAAATGTAAACAAAAAGAGAAATACACCTGACATGACATAAACGTTTCTTACAAACTTTGAAAAAGTTCTTGATGACTCAATCCTCCCTTCCCCCCAACCCTTGACATTTCCCATACATGACAAAATTCTGTTCTCGCAGGAGCGTTTATATTAAAAGCCTTAGTTTTTATTATGAGGAAAATCCATTCAGAGAAAAGTTTTTCAAGAATTTAAGAACTTTGTTTGTTTTTGGCGTCATCACCGTAAAAGTTTCAGAATCAATTTCTTGTGCAAATTGTATCCCTTGTATTGTCGTTTGTCAAGCTACGCAACAAAATGGAAAACACAAGAATCTATCTGTGTGTCCTGTATTATAATTTTCCATTGTTAATTATGGCGGAAAGGAAAACAAAAACAAATGCAAACGACAAATAAAAAGAACCAAAAGAACAGATTTGTTGTTTGTTTACAGTTTGTTCGCTTCATTCATCCATTTGCTATAAAATTTCATTCACAAAACTTTTTATTGTTGTACTTTATTTTTTTATACCCACCCTACATTTACATCTACACAAGCGGTCGGTATATTTAAGTTTTCACGACGTTTGTGACATTCAAACAATGGCACTTTTTCTATGAAAATGCTTTGCAAATGGAAGACCAAACCAAAACAAATTTGACAAGAACAATAAACTGAGAAATTAGCCTGCTTCCTCTCTCTTCACCATCTGAGTAAATGTTGAATAAATGAAATCTTAACAGTCAATAATTGCCGACGGATAGCAAAGTTACAGTGTTCTCTTCGCCATCTTGCTGGGTAAACGAATCCTTACCCGTCGATTGCCGACCGGTAGCAAGCTTACAGTTTGCAAATAGAAAGTCAAACCAAAACCACGAGAGAAAAATCTGAACTGTACCTTGCAAATCGAAAGAGCTATGTATTAACTTCGCGGCCGCAGGTATTTGTTTGTTTGTTTGTCACCAAAACCTATGGTCAATTGTTAAACCACTTCCTACAGCCCGATTTTATTCAAGCCGTGAACACATGATGACGACGCTTTCTGTACAAATTTGGAAGTGATCGGACTCCAGGTGCTTCCATATAACTTTTTTCAAAATTATCCTGATTTTAATTAAATGCATCTTTCGTGACATTTTGAACGGGGCTTGAGTCTTGAGGGGTTTTTTACGGCGATGTTGAGTTAGATCTGGAGGGTAGTCTTGGAGTGGGTTTGAAAGGGTCTTGAGGGTTTTGGAAAGGGCCTTGATTCGAGGTTTTAATGGTGTTATCGAGATGGTATTAGTGGGTCTTTGGCGCTCAGCTATCATCAGAATAGAGGGAATATCACAAAATGCACCAGAATTGGAAGTGGCCGTAACTATCTCTGACTTGTGGAAGTGCTATCAAACCTCCACGTTGTGGCCGCCAGTAATTTTCCTCAATTACAGAAAAAGCTGAATGATCGGGCTAGTCCCTTCAAAGTAAGGTATTGGCCTCGCGTTAACCTTACTTTGAAGGGACTAGCCCGTAAAAAAATCTTTCTTACGGAACCCAAAATCAGTCTCGGATACACTGATGAATGACGACGACTACGGCAACGAAAACGGCTAAACGATTTAATTTTCTCATGGAACATACACTCACTGTATAGAGCTCGAGCTGCACAGCAGCTAGCCGATACCGTTTCCAAATATACAGCTGTCATGCAAGACATCATGTGCTCGGGGTGGGGTTTCTAGTCAGCAAAAGAATGAAACCCACCGTTAACGGCTTTAAAGTAATAAATGAATGGCTATGCGCCCTTCGCGTGCGGGGCAGATTTAAAAACATAAGCCTCATAAACGTTCACGCACCTACAGAGGATTCCCCAGATGATGAAAAAGAAGAATTATTTGAATCAGTCGAATGCGAGCTCCATGCCTGCCCTCAGTATGATGTAAAAATATTTCTGTGGGATAAAAATGCTAAAATAGGTAGGGAGCCAGTATTCAGGCAGTACATTGGCACCACTAGCTTACACGGGAACACTTATGACAACGGACAACGAGTCATAGAGATGGCAGCAAGCAATAATTTTGTCGTTGCGAGTACAAGGTTAGCGCGTAAAAATATCCACAAAGCCACCTGGGTATCTCCTGAGCCACTCGCAATCAGATAGATAGTTGATAGACCGCCACCACAACCCGAACCAGATGACGGTACGAACGTAGCGAGGTGCCAAAGTCGACTCGGACCACTATCTTGTTGATATGGTGCTCCGAGCGCGGATTCTGCATCACGAAAGACTGCATCCGCGAATCAGATGAGTCAAAATGGCTGCCCATAGCAACGAAGAGACCAGAAATAACTACGGTTAAGCGATAGGAATATAATTGAAATCTCAAGTGTATTCTGAGCTCTATAATTCTGGTAAACAACAAGTTTTCATCCAATTCCCAACTTTATTCAGAATGATCTTTTTGCCTACCAATAATTTAATGTTTAACTTACTAAATACTTTAAAACAATCTTTTAACTTAGCAAAAACTGATTGCTCGTGCTCTAACTTTTCATTTAAAAAAGTACAGCAAACTGTAGCATAACCCATTAAAAAAACGGAAGGGTCCTACTTATGCGGAAAGGATTACCCCTGCCAACTTTTCACAGGTGGTGGAGAAAGGGGAAACTTACCACTCACTGACTATTTTTCGAAACAACATGTTGTTTAAAATTATTTACTTTATTTTCTGACCACTAATACAAAAGCTCATATAGCTGATTGTTTTCTTAAACAGTGTAAGAATTATATGGGCATAGTTTTTAAATTGTGCTACTTAGCTTGCCCGATTAATTCATAAACCGTTTGGGGAGTTATATGAACTTAAAATTAGTTGAAACTAAAAATGGGATATCAAGGAAAATGTGAAAAAAATAAACCGCAATCTCTAAATAACGTACAAGACCAACGAGAATCAGGAGCAGAACCAGCATAAGAACGACGCTAACGTTAAGTTTGCCAAAAATCAGCCGATTGCTTTGTGTTTCCTGGCTCACCGGTTAGAGCGCTGGGTAAAATAAGGAAGTAGATGTAGTAATCTTGTGTTCGAATCTGCCGTGAGTCTTTTCAATTTTTTTTCTCGTTTACAATCTTTTTATTATTATTTTTTAATTGCTCAATAAGTATATCTTAAGGTCTTAGTTTTGTGCAGGTGTTAGTTTGACATATATCCACTAGTCTATATAGTCACAATATAGTCTATATAATATAATGAGAATGACGACAAAAAACGCTTGTTTTAAATTTGCAAACAGTTAGCTCTGTGTGATCCATGGCACAGCGGTAAGAGCGTTGGATGGAAATGTCTTGGATTCAAATCTTCCTTCAAGTCTTTTAATTTTTTTTATTTGTCGGTGTCGGTTGGGTTATAAAAATGACAAAAAAACTAGAACTCCACACACTACAATGGGTTAGTTAGTATAAATTTTGAAAAAAAAGTTTCAGACTGAATTCTACCTTAAACTAAACTAAAGTGTTGTAATAAATTGATGAATAGATTTTTAAATATACACATACGATTAAGTTGTACATTTATTGAAAATTGTATTTAAGTACCAGGCAAGACTCAGTGCGATTTCTGTTGCTGCACGGGATTTACTTTGCAATTGGCGCGGTAAAACTCGGTTAAATCAATTTTCGCAACCATTTTCTAATTTTTCTCAATTATTTGTATTGTTTTATATCGCAAAATGCGAAGTGACACGCTCGCCAGCTACGTTGCTAAGTGACTTTGAACTTAATTACATTCGATTGAATGAATTGTGCTATTAGCGGATAAATACTCGTATAATTCCTTTTGATCTTTTTTTTTAAGTAAACGGCAAACACTTGCACGCATTTCGTTGTGTCGCTTTATTGATTATTGTTGTGTCTAGCTCGATGTATATACCTAGGTAAGAAGTTATCGTGAACGAAAAAGAGATAAAAAAAATAAAAAGAGAGTCCAAGGAGATATAAAAGGCTCGCAGAAACCATGTAACATAGAAGATACGTGAATTTCGCAAGGGTTACACAATCCCCAATCAAGTGGAATGAATATTGCGCGGATAATTGAACGCAAAACAAAGTGTCGTTCTAGGTTTCTTAATTAAGCCATAGACATACTAGAAAAAGAAGAAAGTTTGAATGATCCCTTGAACATAAGCTTTAAAGGAGCGCTTCGACTAAAAGCTGGTCGTTATAAGCAATGATTTACTGAACCACTACAATCAGTTTTCTATACACACCCGGTGGATGCAACATGCGTCATGACATTGCTTATCATAAGCGATGTAAGTGGTGCTTTATGTGTCGACGACACGTTTTTGATGCATCATCTGCAATGGTCTGGGTGTTTGTTTAATTGAATGGAAACTTTTTGCTGCACTTTTAAAAACACGGTGATTTATTTGAAGAGTTGTGTTAACTTGCCATTGTCGGCCATTGTCATTTGTCCCATATTCCTTGCAATAGCTGATGAAAAACTCAATTTCTTTTTGGTTTTTCTTAATGAATTTGCAATATATGGAGAATTTGCGTGGTTTGAACTATTTTCACAAGTGTATAACAACGATACGTATATGTTTCGCGATTGTGTCGACTTGGTAACTTTGTTACTAAGTCGAAACAACGGTTTTCTTTGTATTTTTTCCTATAAAAATTTATACAAATATTTTATAGTACATATCCTTTTTAGTTCGTTCCTTATACATTCCTTATAAAAGTATTGGTACAAAATCCTGTAGTTTTATGTTGATTTTCTTGGTAAATTTTGTTTATGAAAACTTTAAATAGTTTCTTAAGATGTCATGTCATCTTGTCATGCGTAAATTTTGTTTTTTATTGGAACTTTTTGTGTCGTACATGGGTTTCAATTAAAGTAAGCAAATACTACACGGAAAACTTTGATATGTGATTTTTTTCCCAAAACTTTATGTTTCTTCAATACATGTTCTTTCAGTTCAAATTACAGTTTCAAAATTCTTCACATTGTTTAATGAAAAAATTGAACCGTCTGGTCTCTACTTTTACATCAATTGACAGAGCACATAGTCGGGACAATGCACTATCGATGAAACAAAGAGATACAATAAAACCCTACAAAATTTCTATAAATAAAAATAACTACAATTTCCAGTAACAGAAGGAAGCACTCGACCGTAGATGAGCAATTTCCTTTTAATTGCAATCAATGTCTTTCTATCCGAGACGAATAAAGTCTTATGTCGATAAAGTTCCTTTTATAGGATTCCCAAATAAGACGCACACACATCACAGACAGACACATGTTCGTCTACTTTCAAACAAAGTTTCATCTCAGTCTGTTTCGCATCGTAGGGCATACTTCAGAGCAAAGTTTTGCTTTTCAGTTGAGCACATTTAGACGACTCAGTGAATTTTATCTCAAAATAATTGTAATTTGCCTGATGGGCGCGGTCATGTTGTCTTTTGTCCATTTTTGTGCGAAATAGACAAATGTTTTCCAGTTTTTCATTAGTTCGTGTGATGAAGATAAAGTTTGTTAACAGCTGTGAATTATTCCCTATAACTGGGTTTATTACACTTTTTGCCTCTGCCAAAGGGATAATAAATCTACAACATGGAAACCAATGCTGCTTTGCAATAAAACTACAACAACAAATAGAAACAACTTTCAACAACTGCACAAAAAAAATTAATTCCAATTCGTACGAGGGTGGATTAAAACGTTCACGATCTGCCATTTTAATTCTAAATTGGTATGAGTATTTCTCCGCTTTTATTATCCACATTCCAAAAGTGACTATGCGAAGTTTCACTTCTGTGTTGCGTTCAGTTCGTGTAACACACGTGCACGTAAGTCAAAGTAAAGAAACGTTAGAGTATTGTAGACGATCCACATATTGGGAAACCAGCCCTAAGTACATAGGAAAACATTAAACAAATTGGTGAACTGATAATTAGAGACCGTAGAATTGATTGATAGCCGAGAACATCTCGTATGAATAGACCTAAAACAACTTTAGGGGCAACTTTAGAGAATGTCCCCCATGATCTGACAATGGGAGATTGAAGATTAGGTATCCTCCAAATATTGTCGGCATCACGTATGAGCGGAATCAAAACATCACTATAAGTTAACTTGCGTTCTCCAAGCTTTCTGCAAGATGGGTTTCCCAATTCAGTTGAAAAAAACCAACCAAATTCTAGGAAGTGAATCAAAACTTTATCACAAGATTTGGCCACAAGCCATAAACATACACATGCATGCGGATGCGAAGTTTATAAAGAACTTTAAAAATGAGACATGGGTCTAGCGCAATACCCCTGACACCAAGTAGCAATCAAAAGACTGGAGAAGATCTGGATCATCAGCGCCTAAGAAAGCCAAGCTATACTAAATCATTTTTTTGGAACGCAGGGAAAACATCATGGCTGGTTTCACTGTCAAGGATAACTATTGCGGTCTTCTGCTTCGGTTGCGAGGCGCATTAATTAAAAACACGTCTAAAAATGTTGATGAAAAGTCCCTATTCTGATCTCGGTTTGTGAGACTTTCATCTTCTTCTCACGTCCTAAAAAACATTGATTTTCAACGAATTAAGAATTTAGGAAACATTTTTTAAAACCGGTGTAATAGACAGAAAATGTGCATTGTGCTAAGAGATGATTATGTTGACAAATTCAAGTCTTTTTGTAAACTTTCAACTCTTCCTTCGTGGTCAAGGCGCGAACTTTTTAATGCACCCTCGTATTTTTACGTTATTTTGAGTCCGTTATGTTTTGGACAATTGCCATTGAAAATGTTCAGTTTTTGTTATCACAAAAACTACAAAGTTGTTTCATTTATTACCTGGGTTTTCATCCAAACACCTTATGGTGCAACAAAGCAAAATAAATCTAAAAAAATTCACTTTATGTCTTGCTCTATGTTCTGATCACCGCCCTACCTACCAACAACTGGCTTAATGTGGGTGGCATGTCCTTTACCTTTTATTGTGCCTTTTCTTTCTTTGTATCATTCATTAGTGCACGTTCACGGCATATATACACAATGACAAGGCCGGCGAACGACAATTTTTTCATGGCAAAGTCTTATAAAGTGTACTAAAGGTTTCTATGAATAAACAAACGCAGCACGAGACAACTACATTCAAGTCCTTGAAAATTTTTTCACTAGTGTCAGGCCAGCAGACAAATGCAATGAGTCTGAATGATGGTGCAGACGTGCGTTAAAGGTGCTGATTGCCTCGTCATTAAACCCATTGCTTGCTGAATACAAGGTGCAGCAGTGCCTAGTGGCTATTTCGCATCAGAAATGTTCTACCGTTTATAAAGGCATGGGAAAGAAAGTAGAAAGTGCCTGATAAACACACAGACAAAAATCCAAATTAAAGTTATCAGCTTAAAGCTATTGAAGTTTTTTCTTGTTTTTTGTTAGGTTAGCTTCGGTGGCTGCATTCCCACACGTAGACCGGTAACCACAAGATCATTCCTTTCTCGCCTCAAATTATCCAAATTTACCTTTAAAATCAGTCGTCGATTCGCGCAACTTATAGACGACTTTGTGTTTTATATGGCGCATATAATCGTCAATCTGAGCAAGCCATCCATCGAGATGTGGATAGATTTCGTACAACATACTCTTAAAATGATGTATTAACTCCAAGACGCACTAAAGAGATATTAATTATAATATTCGGCGCGACTGACCATTGCGGTCCAAGGCCTAGCTTCCCGCGACCATTTGTGTTGCGCATGTATATTTTTGGACACAAATAGAAGGGACCTACAATTTAATGCCGGATCCGAACGATGAATTGAGAAGCTTTCAATGACAAGTTATTACTCTAACACGTTTGTCAGACTTTCGCGAGAGGTGGGACACCGTGAAAAATACTTTTGGGGTTGCTGGGATTCGAACCACGAACCTCCTGCTCAGAAGCCATGCTCTTATCCACTGAGCCACGGCGCCCACTGAAGTGTTATTGCCGCTGTCTACACCCGTATAAGATCCAGCTGGTACAGGAATAAAAGCCACGAGAACATTATATGCATCATTCTCTCGCCGATTGGGCTCTAGACCAGTTGGATACTGATCCGTTGTTTTATTGCTCATTTTTGGCCTCATTTTTGGCTTGTAAATAAGCAAAATTGGAGTGAGACCAATCCACAAGAGACTCCATTAGATCCAGAAAAATGCACCGTTTACACGCTTGTGGCATCATCGGAACTTATTTCTACAAAAATATATCCGGAGTTCGCGTTATAATCAATGAAGATTGTTACCGCACCATGATCAATGTTTTTTTGTTTGAAAATATGGATGACATTGATCCGGACGAGATGTGGTTTCAACAGGATGGCGTGCCATATAGCGACGGCAACCATCGACTTAGAAGTCAAGATTTTCAAGATTTGATAAGTTGATTGAAGTGCTCGAAAAAGTGGGCCAACATTGGATGTCCAGAATACGATACGTCGATAAAGCCGCGATAGCCATATGACCGAAATGTTAATGCCATCTATTGATAATTCAAATGAATAAAAGAATTTTATTATAAACACATTTTTTGTGTTATTTTTTACATATTCAAGTTTTATCGGGCTTAAAAAACACCTATTATAAATTTTCTACCTGCAATAACCTCTGTATCTTTCTCGACATCTTTACAACTTCACGCACGTACTTCGAAAAGACAGTAAGTGCCCGGCTAGTATCCCTACGATCATTCTCAGATCTCTACTTTGCAGGGAAATCAATGCCCTAAACCGTTCGAAGTGTAGCTTGTATTGCTATACATTTTTTTACAGTTCGCGCACGCTCCAACGAAGCTTGTAATTAACGCACATATCGAGAATTGCGAGATTTTCAGTTTCCTTGATGGAAGTGCCATTCATGGATAATGACATCGGATTTAGGATTCGCTTAGACGACAGGAGACAGCATTGGGTTTTGGGAGGGGGGTTAAATTCTTCTCGATTGTTTTCTCCCCATTTTATTATGCTGTCTCGGTCAGAATTTAACGTGCTTAACATATGTAGTTGTGGTACAAAATAGGGTTTGAAACCAAAGCTGGTACATTAGCTCTACACTTCTGTAGTGAGACCAATACTACTGTACGGGGACAGCGTATGGTGGCCAGCTATGGATGGACTGTTAGCTGTCAATCAGTGGAAATAATAACTAAATCGCTAGAGCAAGAGCTGACGAAACTTGATTACATAACACCAGTATTATGCTTTCAAAAAGGTTTTTGGACCACATTACCCTCCAGAGAAGACTGGAAGAGTGGATCCGTAACCGATAATGGTCTGTCCGTCTGCCTGATCGCTGCAGCTTATACCAGGCTGATTTGATAGCGATTGAAGAGGTTATGAGTTGGCTTAAGTAT
This sequence comes from Nephrocerus scutellatus, assembly GCA_947095585.1. Lineage (NCBI taxonomy): Eukaryota > Metazoa > Arthropoda > Insecta > Diptera > Pipunculidae > Nephrocerus > Nephrocerus scutellatus. The sequence continues at coordinate 27,946,374 of OX352765.1, read as the reverse complement.
AATGTACTATCTTCAATGAAGATTATCATTTACGTGGACAGTCAGGCGGTCATAAAATCGTTGGAGGCGGTCTCGCTGAAATCTAAGGTGGCGTTGAACTGTCACTCTTCTCTTTACGAGATTAGTGAGCAGTTCAATGTAAGGATCATTTGGGTCCCGTAACCTAACCTAACCAAACATACGTTGTTGTTCAAGTTCCACATGAGAAGTGGAGGGACGTTCATGACGTTCCCCGCGATGTAAGAGTGACCAGGGATACACACTATGAGGTTCTCGAAATTCTGCGGAATCTTAACGCTACCATTGACTTTAGTGAGTCCGATTCCAGCGACTTTAATAAACCTTGACTATCTACATAGATTACAAACAATATCAGTTGTTGCTATTACATTATGTTTCAGTCAGGTTAGTGCCTTCTTAATCGTTTTCACCTAAACCTGAAACGCTGCAATAGTCTGGGAGACACACGGAAATGGTCGCAGAAGACCACTGCCGCTACTATACCGTCAAGCTTAGATCCGTCCATGAAGACAATTTTAAAGAGGTGCTGAGACGTTACATTTAAAGTGGGTTTCTTTTTAAATTTCAAATAAATCCGTTGACTAGCTGCAATCTTAAGTACGAGTAAGTCAAAAAAATATTAAAATAAAGAAGATTTTTAAAAGTAAATTGCTTTGTTGCGAAAACGCACTTGAAATAAATGACTTTAAAAGTTATTGATTGTGTTAATTCGTTAGTTAATGTAATAAATACACCAAATTGATTTTTATGAGCAGTTTATAATTTGTTTGTTTCCCTTTTAGGCCAATGGTGCACCATGCTATATTTTCCAGATGCCTGACTTTTTTTTTCAATATAGGGAATTTATTTTCGAAAATTTACGAAACAAGAAGCTTTAAATTTCCTTGAATGACTTACGCTACGGCAATAACGTGGGCTATAATCTTTATTAAAATTAAATAATATAAGCGCATACAACTTTTGGTTCCCGGTCACAAACGGGTTAAACTGAACACTTTCGAAACAACTTTATTGTAACTTTGAACGACGGCCAATGTAAATTTATTGTCCGAAAATTCAACTTAAAACTTTTCGGCTACATATTTTCTTGTAAAGCCACCATCACTTTTATTAAAATTCCAAACCATTTGTTCTCGAGCATTCACTTAATTTTATACCAGAAGTTAGGGTCATGTCAAGTGACACTGATCGGCACCATCCTTTCTCCGGTCGTTGTCGTAATCTTTTTTTAATTGCAATCACAAATGCAATTAATTATAGTCTCCTCCACCACAATACGGTTTTCTTTTCTTTCACAAGATGAAGTGCTGAACAAAGGAATTTCCTTCCAAAACGCAATGACATAGTGTCGCACAGGGTTTAATGCTGTCAAGGATGAGGTCGTTGCGGTTAGTTAAGTTAATTATGAATGGTGTTCAGACGAATATTTTTATCCTCACTTAGGAAAAAGGACATTTTCGAAGAAAAAAGTTGAATTTTCAAATCGTAAGCGGATTATTTTGAGAGACATAAATGAAGTTCACAAAACCACAAACACACTATTGTGCACCAATAATAACTCAACAATAATGTTATCTATACTCGTAATTCGATTGAAATTAATTCAACTAGATTTTGTATGAATGCAAATATTGTAATGATGATGATGATGATGATGGATTCCAAAGCAAATGTAAGTAGTAGTAGTCAATATTTGCATCCACATTTACATATTAGTACTCGTAATTATCCTGATGGGTTCATGCGATAACAAGGATGCATTGCTCATAAGCAAACCGACAATGTGATGGCGATCAATAATAATAATGATGATTCTGATATTAATTGAATGCCACAATGGAGAATCAACCACTGACGATTGTTTAGGTCGATGCATCAGTGGCGCCAATCCTTGGCGCAATTAAATTGAATTATTAGTGCAATAATTAAACAATTTTCAGATTGAAATTGATTACATTGCATGTCATTGCGAGGTTAATAACAGGACGAAAGTTTTAATTGGAAATGTGTGATTTCGTTATTGAATATTGGTGTACCTAATATTAAGATTTATTGGGCACGAGGGCAAGGCCGGCCAAGTCTAAGCTGGAAGGAAGGAGTAGACCGCGACTCCCAGGCTTTAGCGATACTTAACTGGATGGCATAGGCTCGAAATCGGTAGAGAGGTGGCCATGACAGGACTCCAATTGGACAGCCAAATATGATGATGAATATTACGATACGAGTGTAACTGCAGCCCGTTATACAAATAAACGAGCCCCTAGTTTGTATTATTCAATTTGATGTCAATTGACTTACAATTAAAAGATTTCTCAATTTTATCTAAAAGTGTTTCTCCCATTATGGTTTGTGTCTCTGTTAAAATATTCCTTGTTGAAATTCACAGTTTTAGAACTACTTTGGCGTGAGAGACATATCCAATGCTAGAGTTTTGTGCTTTTAGTTCCATCTTTGAGAAGAAGAAAACTCTTAAATCTTGAATGAAATTCAACCAGTGATACTAAAGACATCTAAGTAAAAAAGTCAGAAACACATTTATACACTCTGTAATATTTAGCGACTAGATTCTCGCGACCATTAGTGTTGTGCATGTTAAATTTCTGCACACAAATGGAAGAAAAATAAAGAAAAATGGGCCATATCAAAAAACACATCAAACATTAACACGCTAAAGACGCTAAAGATGCTTCGAGTGGATTCAAAACAACAAGAAGTAGCCTTTAGGCTAATGAAGTTCCACATATGAGAAGATTTCCTTGATGCTTGATTTCTTCAATTAGCCTTTGATAGTGTAAAGTGTTAAACTTAAAATTGTATGCCTTATGCTTAAAAAATTAGGTTCCTTTCTAACAGATTTCAGAGAGTAAATATGGATGATATTTAGTCTGCCTTTCCTTTTTATGCTGGTGTCCCTCAGGGTTCTATTTAATGGTCTTTGTTGTTTAGTATCATTAATATTGACCAGCTTAATGTTTATATATCCATGTCCGTGCTGATAATGTGAAATTATATTTGTTAGACAGCTTGGATTGGTTAAAGATTTGTCATACCGCATTCTAATGAAGATTTGTAGGCAATTTCGTCAATTTATTCTCCTCACCATGAATCTATTCTCAATCTCAAGTATTTGCCGAAATGCTGAGCACCAAAACCTCGTTCCGCTGATTTATCTGCTAAACATCTGCTGAATAAAGTCATGGTTTTCCTTAGATTGTGTTAAGTTAAGATTAGTTAGTTTAGTTAAGATTACTTATAAAAATCTTGTGAAGAATGTGAACACACCAGAGACCAACGAACATTCTTCTGCAGAATCGCAGCCGAATAAGTCCAAAATGGGTCTGTCGGCCAGTATGATGATGGCGACTGTTTTTCGGGGTACGCATGGAATCATTCATTGCCTTCAAAAGGATGGAACCGGCAGATCACCGCAGCTGTTGGACATATTCAACATTGATTTAAAGCAAAAACGATTGCATTTTTCGAAGAAAAAAGGGCCGTTCCACCAGAACAACGCAACACTACACAAGTCCGCAGTAGTATCAATACTCTATCCTCTAGTGTATGGTTAAAAAAAAATAACAAATACCAACCATAGACATTTTTATCAGAGAGCTTATAAGATGAGAAAAAATTTGAAACCAATTCTAAATCTAATCGAGGACTCCGAGTTTTAGAGTAACGATTTCAAAGCGAGATTTGTAGATTTTTTGTTTTAATTTTTACTAAAAGTGCAAAAAAGTAATGAAATGCCTCGACCTCCATTAGAATCATTTTAAATCTGTAAGCCATTTTCATTGCTGTTGTTATTGTGGTGTACCAATCATAGTTCCATTGCTGTTTGCTGTTTCCCTGATAAAGTTTGTACGGGCAAAGTTATTTGTGGTTTATTCTGTAGATGGCAGTCCGCAGGTTTAAGTTGCATTCACCCATTCACTTAAGAAAATATGAGAAACTTGTCATTGATCATTAAATAAGAAAGCAAAGATTTATATTAATACAAAATAGGGGCACGCTTTTTTGTGCTTTGACTTGTTCTTAAATAAAATACAGATTGAAAATAAAAGAAAAATATCTTTCAATACTCCAAGCGTATCATAATAAATCGTGATCCAAGCAATGCCAGCCGTTTATCATTTGTTGTTGCTTTCGATTTATTTTCACATCTTCTTGCTGTTGTTGTATATTTACAGAGAATGGGATGGGATGTGGGTACATAAAAAACCACCACCCATTTTGAACTCATCACTTGACCCGAACTCATTGAATACAATTGCAATAAGGCTATGCTCTGCTCTGCTCCGCTCTGGGCAAACAGCGAATCCATTGCGTTCATTTATCGTTGAGCGAAGACGACTCAAACGATAAGCCCAGCATACAAGACACAGCATAGAAAACCAACACATTCCTCCCCACTTTAGACATAATTTACATTCAGCACGGATAGAAAAATCTATTAAAGTTATTTATTAATGAAAAGTTTGTTTGAATGTCGGAATGAAATTAATTATTTTTTATGGTGAGCATAAAAAAATGAACTCGATTCAAGTGTGAAGTCAACTTGATGACGAGTCACTGACGACGATGGAGAGAAGAACAAATTCAAAACGAAACATCAGCAATAACTCGACACTCTAGGCTAGGAATAGCAATAGCAGTACTAAAAATAATAATAACACTAATAATAAAAATGATAAGTTATTGCAAATTGTGGTGTGGTGGTGTTGTGATGCATCTGCCTTTGCATCTGCATTGGATGCAAACAAATATGCAACATCAAGCGCCTTCTAACACACTACGAAGGCTGATATCATCGCGCCACGCCAACATGATGACCTTATTGCAATGGAACGCTCATCTGAATAAATTGATGTAAATTGAATGCGCGTAGTTCTTTAGTTAAATAGTAATTTGCATTTTTGTTGCAATACGTTAACGTTAAGCAGTTACTAAGTAGATGCACTTACTCAATGGAGAACCATAAGTTGTAACTTACCTGAAAAGAAAAGAAATATTGTATATTAGAACATTTATTTAAATAGTTTAGAATTTATTTAAAAAACAAACATATCATCCATCAATTATGCAATATTGAACAAAACGACAAATAAATGTAATAACAAAACAGGAATTTTTTTCTGCTGTATTGCAAAAGCAACTACGTATTGCTAGAATGCTAGGTATTATATAATATTCCACTTCTTCTGAAAACCCTACTAGTCTCGCAACCTTATACTTATTAAAAACCTTATTCATTGGTCCAGAATTTCAGTTATTTGCGCAAACTAAATTTTCCAGCTTATTTCTTTTGATGGACTTCGACATATTTACAAAAATATAATGACTGTTTCAGATCGGCTTAATCTATCTATTGTCGCTCTATACAGGGTGTATTCGTTAAGGTGGCAAATACTTAAAGGAGTGATTCCTTGGTTAATTTCGTTAAAAAAATCTTATCGGAGGACGGGGCGGTCTATTTTCACCCCCTGCGGTGTACGTATAGCGTTTTAAAACGAAGAGACGTACTTTTGACCTTACATTACTTTACACCTTAACGCTTCTGGATACAAGGTCACTGTTGGTCACTTTTGATAAAAAATTAAATCTTTAAGGTCAAACAATGTAAATTTTTTTAAAAATTTTAAAGTTAATACCAATATGAACGTCGTCAAAGTAAAAAAAAAAGATTTTTTTTTAAATTTCATATTCAAATGCGATTATTTCGAAAAATGTTCTCAGATAATTTTTTTTTTACAAATGCAGTATTAAAGCCTATTCAATTTTCTACAAATCCACCTCACAATATTTATGCATTCGGTCAACAGGAGCAGGGTGAAAATTGAAAGTTTGTAAAATGAACGAAAACGTACTTTTGACCTTACACGACGACTTCACAATCAACTCAACTTCACAAGAGTTATATTGAACGCATCCAGCTATAAGGTTACTATTGATCTTTTTTGAAAGAAAATTAAATTTGTAAGATCAAACAATGTACAATTTTTAAATTATTTAAGCCATACAGTTATTAAGGTCGTTAAAAAAAAAAAAAAAAATTAAATTGTTTTGCCAACACGATTATTTCGAGAAATGCTCTTGGATACATTTTTTTTTGACAAATACGATATTAAAGCCTATTAAATTTTCTACAAATCCATGGCACTATATTGGTGCATTCGTCAATGTGGGATGTGTTACTACTGCTACGTACAAGAAGATTTGCATGACGTCTCATTGTTTCTGCAGCAACAGTGCAACAAAATTACAATTGGATCGGATGCACTATACTACGATTTCAATCCAGTTCATAATCTTCCTCAAACAGCCTTGCTAAGAAGGACCTAATTTTGTGAGCGGACACCATTTTCACGTGTCCATTTTCACCACCAATTTCATGTGTCCACTTAGAAAATTAGGTCCTTCTTGGCAAGTCCGTTTTAAGCAGATTATGCACTGGAGTGAAGTAGTAAGGTGTGGCCACAAAACTACTTTCTTTTACGGACGGTACCGGAATCTTTAGTAAATGTATATTATTATTTTTTTAAATTTCTTAAAAAACTTAAATTTCTCATGAGTGAGGAGAAAAAAAATCGAAAAACTGTCCAAGTAATCTGCCACTTTCGGTTGGCCGATTTTCGACAAAAACAACTGGGACCTCCAAATTTATGTTAAAAGCTTAAATATGAATATTTATCACCATCAATGCAGCCGTCTGTGGGAGCCGTGGCTCAGTGGAAAAGCGCATGGCTACTGAGCAGGGGTTCGAATCCCAGTAACACCAAAAAGTATTTTTCATCGTGTTCCACCTCTCGCGAATGGGTGACAAACGTTCCGAGAGTAATAACTTGTCACGGAAAGCTTCTCAATTCGCCGTTCGAATCCAGCCTTAAATTGTAGGTCCCATCCATTTGTGTCCAAAAATATACATGCACAACACAAATGGTCGCGAGAAGCTAGGCCTTGGACCGCAACGGTCTGTCGCGCCGAATATTATTATTATTATGATTAGATATTAATTCAGCCGTCTGGGCTGTAGAGTGGACACAGACAGACAGACTCACAGACAGACAGACAGCGATATTTTTTCGCTTTTTCTGACTCAGAAAATATGGAAATGGGTAAATCATTATGATTACTATAACTTTGACTAAGTAAAAGAAAGTAACGCTGTGGGGGTAAGACATCCCTATCACCTCTTGTGGTGGATGTGGGAAAATAGTGTCGAATCCATATTTTTCGAGTTGACTACTGATAGAAAGATACCATACCCCTAGGAGTGGAGGTTGGATGGGGATGAACCGTAAAAACAATCTTAAACCAAACATTATCATAGATTCTTGTGATGTTAAATTACTTAAAAGGAATCAAAGGGTTCAACAAAATGCGCTAGATGAGCCATTATTGTCACCATATCAGCTAGAGATGGACCCAGAAACAGTAGAATTTTCACCGTTAAGGCCAGAAGGTTATAATAAAGGTCAATCGAAAGCACCGAAGCTGTATCCTGGCGTATGAACAAAAGAGTAGAAACAGCCCTTGCCTGCCTGATGTCTAGAATTTGAGTATTGTTTGCCCGATTGCTTCAGAGAGTTTAAATCTATATATATATAAATCAATTGCTGTGCGTTAGACTGACTAAAACTCGAGAACGGCTGGACCAAATTGGATACTTCCTTCTGCGAGTTTGTTTGTAATTGCTACGGGAAGGTTTAAAAGGTTTAAAAGCCCCGCTAGGTGGCGCTGGTATCGTTTTTTTCCGAAAATTCTTATTTATGGAACGTTTTGGCTCAAATTCACACCATATAATCTATATATATAAAAATCAATTGCTGTTCGTTAGACTGGCTAAAACTCGAGAACGGCTGGACCAAATTGGATACTTCCTGCGGCGAGTTTGTTTGTAATTGCTAAGCGAAGGTTTAAAAGTTGAGTCAGCCCCGCTAGGTGGCGCTGGTATCGTTTTTTCCCCTGAAAATTCTTATTTATGGAACGATTCGGCTCAAATTCACACCATATAATATTTAAATAAAAAAAAAGTCTTTGACAAAATTTGGACCCGATAGGTGGCGCTGGCGTCAATGGGCGGGGGTCAGCGGGATGGGACAGCCGGGAAACGCGGGTGTAAGTGGGCGTGCCGTTAGTGGGCGGGGGTCAGTGGGATGGTGCAGCCGGGAAACGCGGGTGTAAGTGGGCGTGGCGTCAGTGGGTGTGAGGTCAGTGGGTGTGAGTTCAGTGGGTGGTGGGTCAGTGTGTATGAGGTCAATGGGTGGGTGGTCAGTGGGCGGGTGGTCAGTGGGCGGGAGGTCAGTGGGTGTGTGTTCAGCGGGAGGTGGGTCAGTGTGTATGAGGTCAATGGGTGGGTGGTCAGTGGGCGGGAGGTCAGTGGGTGTGATGTCAGTGGGTGTGAGTTCAGTGGGCGGTGGGTCAGTGTGTATGAGGTCAATGGGTGGGTGGTCAGTGGGCGGGAGGTCAGTGAGCGGGGGTCAGTGGAATGGGGCAGCCGGAAAACGCGGGTGTAAGTGGGCGTGGCGTCGGTGGGCGGGTAGCAAAGCGCCCGGGAACAGCTAGTTAAATATATTTATACAGATGCTTTTATCTACAAAAGGTCTAAACCCAAAGCAACCAGACACTGCTACTACAACTACTATTACAAAAGAAGACCAAATGAGAAAATTAGATAACACTTTTGCAAATTAAGTGTAATTTTTCTAAAATAATAATCGTCACTAAATGTTCTAATGTGAAAATAACAACACGCGACGCCATTTACTTATATGGAAATTATTTTTCTTTATAAAAAAAAGAGAGAAAACTCACGCTATTGTCTGATTCAAATTTTTAATCATGTTTTTGGTTTAGAATTAGTATTGTATTGTATTTGAATACTAATATCACGTAAATCAGACTATGAATAACTAAGCATTTTCCCCTTTCTCTCTGATCTTACTACTCTTAGTGTTTGTTTGTCTCAATTAAATTAATGCATTCACAACTTCGTAATTTAACCTTGAACTGATCGAATGCGGTTTTGATTTTTAAATTAAGTGAAACGTAAAAAATCACTCCCGAAGGAAATGATAAGGAACTACGACGCAAGCAATGAGAAATTTCGAAATTTTTTGAAAAGATTTCCATTTTCTTCATTAAAAACTTCTTACGAAATCAGGCTCATTTATGACATTTCATGTCATTCACCCTAAAGAAGAAGCGAGATAAATGATTCGTTTATTTTTCTCATGTAACTAACCAACCCTTAATGAGAGGACTACCCACCCATGCCAAACAAGTATCTGCACTTCAGACTTAAGTCCTTTACTTGTAAGGACTTTTTGCAAAGCACATAACGACATCAATATACATAGTTACTGTAAAATTCTTTTATCTACTATTTAACTGCAATAAAAGCATAGCCGTTGCAAAATTTTTTGTAAAGCCTTTGCAGACGGCTTACCACGCACTTAACACTGGCGTTCGTTCGAAGCAAATTAAAAATTTGTTGAAGTAGCCATCGTTTTAGAGCTGCAAATAGGCGGGAAATGTCAATTGTTTAACATAACTACTCTTATGTACAGTAATGAGTTCTTCCGTTCACTTAATTCAAATTTTTTAGAAACTAATCGAGTAATTACACATGTAGGAGGGAGTTTTTAAATTTTTTATATCAAATGAGATCTTTCGTCCGATTTAATTGAGTGTCGATGTAAGAGATCTTTCTTGCATTAATTATTTCGGCCAGAAGCTGTAATTTAATACAGAGCGTGAAATTTCTTTTGATGTAGAGGAAAAGTTTTAGAATTTTATAAAGGTATCTAGTTAGGAATTAAATAATGCTTTCGAATCAGATTGTTGTAGCTTTAATGGATAAGGACCTTTTTCTTTTGTGTGTGTGTTCTGCACTGATTTCTGCTACGAGTCATTAAAAAAGAACACATGACATCACACATTTAAGCAGTTTTTATGAGACAACGAGCAAATCCTTTTCAACTTTCCAGAAGACCCTTTTTTTATGTGTTTTGACAACCAGTTTCTTCAAAATTGAATCGAGAGTTGTAAGGCTAAGATTTGGAACGGTGTTTCTCTTCTAAGACAACAAAACCCAAAGACATACATTCAGGAAATGTCACAGAATGTTGTTTGGACTCATGTCTGAAAAACATTACTAGTCGTTGGAACTAGTATTTTGCGAATCTGCCACATAAAAAGCTAATGACAGCCAAATAATTTATACGTAGACTATATATATGTACTTGAGTTTATGGTTTATATTTTAACGCTTCGTTTAAATAACTCTGTAAGGACTTTAAAAAGGTGACGTGAAATAAAGCCGGCCGACCGAACATTGTGAAATAAGGCCGAAGAAAATTAAGGTTTTGTCAGCACTTTTTTCTGTTTTTCAGATCTGTATCAGAATATTAATCACTTGATGCCTCATAAATCATCTAGTAGGATGATGTATGACATAGAAGAAGAAAAAGGGACTTCTGCACTCAAAATGCCCAAGAAAGGTTCAAATGGCTACAAATCCTAATAAATTTTTGTAATACATTTAAAAGAAGTCGTAAACCAGAACAATGTCATCAGCAAATGTGGAAGAAGTTGAGTTAAATTTTAGATTTAAAAGGCAATATAAATCAGAAATAAAAATGGACCTAATACAGAACCTTATGCCACACCATTTTTAAAGTTAAGTGAGCTGAAGAATTTTCCTTTTGTATTAACAACTTGCTCCTTGTAGGTATTATGAAAGCAATTATTAACTGCTCATCAGAAACCTGCAGTATGAAATTTTTTTAACATCATATCCTGGGCATCCATGTCAAAGCTAAAATTATATCTACAAATAGAGCTATAGAATTTTTATCATTGTTAGAGCTTTTACTTTAAGAATATCATCTTCGGTATACACTCGCCACCGATAAGGGAAGATAGCGGCGAATGGGCAAAAGGTGATAAGGAGAAAGCGAATTTATTTGCCGAGCACTAAGAAGCAACGTTCAAGCCGTCCGACGGACAATCGTTGATCGAAGATCCCAATACGAACACAGAAACCGACAGCTTTAACATCAAAGCCATATCGCTGTCCGAACTCCGAGAGAAAATAAAAAAATTGAAAAATAACAAGGCTCCAGGATAGGACTTAATTACTGCTGAAATCTTAAAGAAGTTACGAAAAAAGCATTAGACAAGCAATACAAAACCAAGCATTAGAGCAATATTACAAACATTTTAAAACAAAACACAAGAGCAATCGTGAAAGCTCCATGGTACATAAGGAATAGTGATATTCACAGAGATTTAAGAATTGCTAACGTAGGGACAAGGCGACAAATTTTTGTGCGCAAGCTTCGTTCTAGTCTTCACGTTCATTGCAACCATAAAATAGTACGAACTTTGGACGAGACGGACCTTGTGCGTCGACTGTAAAGAACAAGACCGTTCGATCTAGGGCAGTAAGTGAAAACCGCATTTAATGACGGATTCTAGGTGTCTTCGCTGGAAGGCGACGATGAACGACAGAAGCGTATACTACTCTTGTTAAGGAAACTTAGTTGTAGTCATAACAAAAAAGAAAAAACGGGAGCATTGTATCTCCTACTACTATGAGCATGCGTGGCCGGTTCTTATAGTGCATCTCTGATGGGAGAGGTTTGACACGTGGCATATATCGGCTGACATTGTAATGATCAGGTATATGAATCGGGCATAACCAATGGTACGGACCCAATTGGTATCTTTGGAAGATTCCTGCACCTCCAGGCGCATCCGAAAAAAATAAATCTTCGGTAGAATTATGTTCTACATCTAATCTTATATTTAAAACTGTCAAATATGTTTTTTCATCAGTTGTTCTAACATTTAACTTTCTTTCAAAAATATGCTTACGTGGTTAACTGCAAGAGCCGAAATTTTAAAAATTTTCTTGCAAACAAAAAACTCAGGAATTTTAAAAGTTCAACCATAAACTATTTTCATCGACATTGGAGATTCAAGTCATTAATAAATGGGTACTAACTGCATTTAAATCTTAAACTGGAGTTTTAAAAAGCTTTTAAAAAATAAATAAAAATAAAGAGTAATTAATAATTTAAAAAAAATTATCTATTAAGTTAATGTTTTGATAAATACTGCAATAATTTGAAATTATATGCTCCGTTAAACAAGCAATTCGTTAATAATAATATGCAACAATTCGGTAGGATTTATGGAACACGACAGCGAGGCCGGCCAAGCCTACGCTGGAAGGATGGCGTAGACCAGGACGCCCAGAGTTTAGGGATGCCAAACTGGATGACATCGGCTCGAAATCGGGACCGGTGGAGAGACTTTTTGCGGGAGGCCAGCACCGGACCCCGGTTGTAGAGCCAAATATGATGATGAACAATTCAGTTACCAAATTTATAAATTGTAAAGTTACAAAAAATATATAATTTAACCCTGAAAATGCAACGTACACTGCCACATCATCCACTTGCTGTCCGCTTCTATCAGTAAATTAATGATGCCAATAGTAAGCATTACACAATTACAGAGCTACAGATAATTTAACAAACACATTGACTGTATTCAATTTTCCTCTCGTTAGTAGTCAATTCACAATTGGATACAATTGCATCTCAACCAATAGATTATGCCAATTATTTTGCGCAGGTGGTAGATAGGTTACTCCCCCTATCATCTCACTCATATATGTATGTAGATACAATCATCGTTAGTGTTACCTCATTTACACGCTGTCGTCTACATTCACATTCCAGCAACCGAAGCGACTGAACTAAGCAATAAATAACTTTTCCATATTTACTAGTCAATTATCAAAACAAAACAAAAAAGTTGTTGTTTACTAAAAGTAAATACCCGTACAGAAAACACAAAATAATGCAAATTGCTGAGATTGTTAGGAATTAAAATTCAAAACTGACAATTTTAATTTATCACTAAGAGCTGCGGTAATTGACTCTGTGCATAGTCCGGTTGGTAAACGTTTGTACTACGAAAATTTATAACATATTATTCAATGTAAAACGGAAAACATATGTAACCATATTTAAGATTTGGATGATGCCATTTGAAAGATAAAAGATCGAAAGATCTTTAATAACTTTTTTTAAAAAGCATGAAAAGAATTTGACATTTTATTTTTGAAGCAAAGCTGAACAACTCATCAATGAATCACACATTGCGAGGGGCGAGCTAATTTGTTGCCAAAGAATAATAGGTTTCCCATGAATTTTTGTGACGCATACTAGTAGTAATAATAATAATTTGTAATTTGGCAAATTATTATTTGTGTTATTTTGTTTTGCTATCCGGATGACGAATATATTCTGCGTTGAAAATACTCTAAAGATCCGAAAAATAATGAAAAGCCCGGTGGAAATAGGAGAATTGATTTTTGAAAATAGAAGAGCAAGAAAAAAATTGCATCAGACTAGGGCTCTCCAAGAAAAATTAAATATACTATCGCAACAACTAAGACGAACAAAAAAGAAAAAAAATTATTGATTCAACCTTTACTTAAGAAGACTTGAAAAAATGCAAAAAAAGGAAAAAGCTTACCCAATACAGAATAATGTTTGTCATTCATTGTGAAGATTGATTTTTTCCATGTTTGTAAAGAAGACACAGTGCACAGTTCGAGTTAAACTTAACTTACGCAATTAATATACAAACAGAATTTACACTTAACATCAACCCGAAAAAGATCCCGCTTTTGATTTAATTAGAATTACATTCCTACATTACGGGTATATTCTTTAGAGTAAAACACGAAAATTCGTTTTCTATAGTAAAAGAAATAATGGCAGGAGTACCACAAGGAAGTGGTGGTAGACCAGTTATGTTCGTCATATACCATTAGACACTAAGCTCTGGTGTGAAAGTTTGTTTAAAAGGGACTTTAATAAAGTTGAAAGAAACATACGCCAAAGTTCATGTCAAGTTAAATAAAAGTTAATAAAAAAGAAGAAAGAGGAATAAGCCATGTTCCAATAAAATTACGTGTTATAAAAAATAAACCGATTTGGTACTCAAACAATCTTTCCCACATAAAAAATTTAAAAAAACAAGGATTTGAAAAATTTAAAAAATGGGCTAATGACACTGACCACTCTAACTACGAGTATTTAACGCTTTGTAAGTAACATGAGTTTCTAAAAAGTTATCTTTACAAGTATTATGTTAATTCAGAGCAAACCAAGGTTAAAAAAAAAACAACCCATAAAAATTAAAATTTTTCATCTAAATTCTCTAATCGCAGAAATTGATATGGGAGCCCCTCGATCCTAGGCCATTTTTTTTATTGTAGGAGAAAATCATCGAAACAAACATTTGACATCAGATGTTAAAATTGAAAAAGCTCAGATCATTTTATTCTGAGCACTTAGAGCACGCTCATACTCTGAGCAAATAAGAAACACGAACATTTATCTTGAGAACTCTTTGACTGCTCTGAACTAATTTATGAAAACGCCAAATGACAGAATATTGTGAAAACTTGTTGTTCTATCTGTAAGTTGATATCGACAACAAAAAAAACGACATCAATAAAAATACAATTCAGTATATAATAAAAATGTAAGTTGAAGTAAGCATAAAACATGTATGTCTCGTTTCATTTGCTGGGTTCATTTGTGCGTGCGCTAAGATTTCTCTCTCTCTCTCCGCCACCAACAAAACCATGCAGCGCAGCCGACTGCGCAGCACACACCGCACAAAGTCCATAAAGGGCGACGAATATCTGATGCCAGTACAGATATTTAAAAAATGTATAAGGGCCTTGCGGCCGAACCCGGGACCCGATCACTACCAAATTTTCGAAAAAGTATTGTTTATTGGGTATACACATGTGTGTAAAATTTGAAGAAAATTGGGTAAATTTTTTAAAATTTTTGTTTGGGAGCCCCTCGACCCCGCAGCCCGAGGGGCCTCAAAATTTAATAGAAAGTGTTGTCTCCGGAAATACACATGTGTGCAAAATTTCAATAAAATCGGGCCATGGGAAGTGGGTTAAAAATTGATCGCAAGAATCCACGACAGACGACCGACCGACGACCGACCGACGACCGACCGACGACCGACCGACGACCGACCGACGACCGACCGACGACCGACCGACAACCGACCGACGACCGACCGACGACCCACGGGCAAGTGAAGTTAATATAGAGAATTTAATAATTCTAAAAGCAAGCTTTTGGAAGTTCATAAAAAATAAAAGAAATCACAACAGTTTATCAAATTCAATGGAATGGAATGGTGATGTTTTTTCAGACATGTCAGTAATTTGTAACATGTTTGCTGACTATTTCCAATCCATGTATGCTTAAGAAGAACAAGCCTATTTGCACTCATATTCAAATTATAGTTTACCTGCTCTCTTCTCTTCAACTAAATTATGAAGAAGTGTTAAGAACTTTAAATGAATTAAAGTATAATTGGATGGAATCCCTCCAATTTTGTTAAAAAATTGTGTTGGTGCCTTATTCCAACCTTTAACGATATTGTTTAATTTATCTCTAAAAGAAGGATAATTTTTGGATGAGTGAAACACTTCGTATTGTACTCATATCTTTAAATCTGGAAAGAGGCATCTCATAGTAAACGATAGACCTATTCCAAAAATTATAAAGGACCTTATTCTTTCTTCTCCAAGGCTTAAATGCGAAAGAAGAACACGGATTTGTTGCCGCAAAATCTTTAACTACAAACCTTGTTACATTCACGCTCAAATTGTAAATTGTACCGATTTTGTAAAAGCATTTGACCTCCAGCAAATGACGCCATCAGTATTACATCATTAAAAAAGCGAGTTGCAAATACTCACTATGGTGAAGGTTAGTGAGCAGATGGTCAGTTGGGTAGGGGTAAGTAGGATAGGGCAGCCGGGAAACGACGAGTATTTCCGCTGGTGTTTTTATAAAAATTATTTATCAAAATAAAGTGCCTAATTACTCAGCAAGAGTAATTAACTTGGAAAACCTAGAAACGAAAAGACAATATGTACTTTAATATAATATTCGTTCAAGATATGCTATCTGGTCATATATTTGCCTCTGAAATATTACGACAAGTTAAATTGTATATTCTTAACCGTATTTTAAGAATCAATCCAATCCAAAAATCAATGCACCCTTTCAGAGCACAAATTAAAAAACACAAATTAGCAAAACTTACCAATATCAAAATTTGTTATCCATTATAATGAAACTAGCAATAAGTTAGATATATCATTTGATAAGTTAAAATTAAAGAAAATTGTTAAATCGAATGAACATTTAATATTAGGTCTGTAAATATTTACCTTTTAGATGAAAATAAGCTAAACTAAATAAATTATTTAAGGAGGTCTCTACAGTTAAATCACACTTTGTTTAAAAGAATGCATTATATATAAAACTTACTATGAATATTAATTTGGCTAAAATCTACCTATAACTTTTTTAAATGATTGGTAAAAATCTGATTCAATTTTTTTTTTATTTTCAAGAGTAAACTTTTTTATTATCAGAATGCTCATTGAAATTGAATAAAAAATTTATGAAAATAAAATCCAAAATATTGTCATTTCAACAATCATCAACAATCCTTTGTGACTTGTGGCTACTAAATTATTGAAATGTATATCAACCTTTCAACAATCCAACTGTCTTTATGTCCTGGCTACGATACAAAGGAATCAAACCGTCTGAATAGAAATAGAATCCCTTTCATAACATAATTTGATAACAATATCATGTCTAAAAATGCATATGCACACAACAAACACAAAATACCTTTGTGTTTGCATCTGTATTAGAATACAAGAATACTAAGAATTATTTCGACCATTCATTGCTTATGGTATGGCAGGTCAGCAATTTTCATTAAACCTTCAATAATAAAAGGAAATTTCTTTTTCGTTTTGTAGCCTTCATTTCAATTCTCTTGAAAGATGAATCGATCCATTTTTAGACTGCCGGTTCAAAAACGGATGATGGGGTAGGCGGAGGTGTTTTCCCAAAAAGGCTAATTCTTAGTCTCTTTTTCCGTCTTCCTAATCACTGTAGTATTTTCCAAACAGATATCATGGCTATAAAAGAAGTTCTGTCTTGGCTGAAGAGAAATGTTATATCCGTTAAGGATATCCGAATCTTCTCGTATAGTCAAGATGCTCTGAAATCCCTAGAATCAGTCTCTAAGAACTCTATTGCAGCCCTAGACTGTCGACTATCGCTCAAGGTTATAACATAGCAGTTCAACATTCAGTTATGTTGGGTGCCAGGGCATATAGAGACATTGTGAGGAACTGTTGGACTGCATAGTCAAGATGCTCTGAAATCCCTAGAATCAGTCTCTACGAACTATATTCCTAGCCATAGATTCATCTCTCAAGGATATAAAGATATAACGGAGCAGTTTCAACATTCACTTATGTTGGGTGCCGGGCAAAGACATTCTGAGGAACTGTAGGACTGATGAACTTGCCAAAAACGAAACTACACTGTCCCTTTTACCTGAAAATGGTTCCCTAGGCTTACATATCGCTACATCCAAAGTCATGTTAAATCTGAATGCTATTGAGAAATCTAACCATAGAAGGTCAAACGGATTTACTTGTGTAGCGACAAAACAGATCTAGCCTAGGCTAGATCCGAAACGCTCCAAGTGTTTGATCTCTGTAAACAGATTGCACATATCTGCTACAATAGATGTCATTACTGGGCATTGTCTCATAGGCAAGCATGCAGCAAGGCTTGGTGTATTTTCCAATAACTTTTGCAGAAGCTGCATGGTCGAGGAGAAGGAAGAGACCATTCTTCACCTTCTCTGCACATGCGCAGCTCTTTCCAAAAACGTAGGCTCCATCTGGGAGCTTTCTTTTATAATGACCTCAATGATTTGTCAAATGCTGAATTTAGAAGTCTCCTACTCTTCATTCGAAGCTCCAACTGGTTCAACGAGTAGGGTGAAAAATCTTCTCAATCCATGTGGCATCATAATGGATCATAACTGGTCTAAGTGGGTCGGTATCCTGCCGACAGCCACCCCAAACTAACGTAACCTAACGTAGACTTCAGTTCCAGTTTACCTCATAGCCGAAAATGTGCGACATCACTACTTTGTAAAACACATGTACTCCTTATGGTGCACAAGGGACACATGTATAAACTCTGCTACGGTGGGGAAAATGAGGAGAGGAAGCACTTTTAATTAAATAATTTAATTTGATGGTCGTTGGTTAGTTGGTTTATTTGGTTTTGTGTTGGTTAGTTGTTGACTAATGGCCTTTTGGCTCTTTTGTATCATTTGTTGATGCGTAATGAAACATCAATTTTTGGGGGATTTTACTAACTTTGTAATTGATATATGTATGTTGTAGGAGGTACCTTGTGTTGTGAGCACCCCGGATGGACCAACTCGAAATTGATTTATTTATTTTGTATTGATTGGCAATGAGTGGTGGTTGCGGTTTAGTAAATAAATCAATTTAATTAAAAAGTATAAAATAAACAAATTTTTTAACAAAAAACCACAACAAGAGAGCAAATATTTTTTCTACAAATACAGATTTAATTGAATATCTATTGCATCACCGACATCATATGCATACTTACTGACACGCTATATACGATCACATAATATTCATTAGCACATTAGATAGAGTGGCAGCACAAGTCGATGATGTGAACCTTATACAAAATATGAATAAATAATCTCCTACAATGCGAGGGTACACAGGGAAAACATTACCAAATGAAAATGATTATTATTTAATCAACAGTAGAAACAACAAGTCAACAAACACGCAGCACACGCACACAGAAACAAACACAAAAATCATTTGATTGCTACTTGGAAAGCAATTGCACCTTGAAACTCATGTAAACAAGATTTGAATTGGATTTTTTAGCGCCCCTGAGTGAATTATAAACACTTAACAAGTATTGCAATGATGAAGAAAGGGAAATTCACTTCTCACAATACTAAGGATTCGGGGGAAGGGTTGGCTGGGCAGATGGAGAGGGCGTCGATAGATTATTGAAATAACATTACCAACGATAGTTAGATATATACTTGTACTGTGATAACAGCAGCAGTGATATGAAGCATAATTGAACTTGTAGTCTTTGATAAAAACTTAAAACTGGTGTCGGTATTTAAAGAAAAATTAATCGACTTTATTGATAAACACAGTAGCCAATATTAAGTGTGAGAAAAAGTTTTTACGAATAATTTCAATAGTTGTGAATAAAATTTAAGTAACTTTTGGAATGTTTTCTTTAGAAAATGGAAAATAATTATAACGTTTCAAATTCCTGACCTGATTTAAAATCAAACCATCATATGACCTGTCTTCGGATCACTCCCCTTGCATAAAAACTATCCTGCCTGATTCAAATCATTCTAAACCCTATAATAGCATTACTAGCAGGCATACCAACCAACTGGCTATCCTTTAGAATGTGATCTTTACGCAAAATTCGCCACAATGTTCCCAATTCCAGTGAACGGCGTGGAATCGACTGATTTGGCTCACTTTGAACTTGAAGCACTTACGGTTGCGATATGTGCGTAACTTCGATTGGTGCGTTGTTTTACAGATTTGGCTCACTTTGAACTTGAAGAACTTACGGTTGCGATATGTGCGTAACTTCGATTGGTGCGTTGTTTTACTGGCACAGGAACATTAAATAGTGAATATGTTGACTTGAAATTTTATCGACTATAACACGCACAACCTGTCTGGTGGGACGATTATTATTACCGACTCAGAATTGCGATAATATAATTCCAAAAGCTGCTCGTTTGTGAACTTCACCAAGATAAAAATGTAAGCCTTGGCTGACATTTTGGCATTAACAGATCATAAAAAAATAAAATAATAAATAAGGGTGCCTTTTTATTAAAATACAAAATTGTTGTGTCCCAATTGAAAAACCCTTTATTAATATTCCGTTAAGAAAAAGCAGTGATATTAGCCATGCAGTGGAAACTATTGCCCAACTATTGATTTAGGATACTCAACTCGTTAGCTCCAATGTCAAATTATGTTAAAAAAAATAGTCAAACACGAGTGACGCTAAGTGAAATTGAGGCGCTCTTGAGGTCGAAAAGGAAACTAATAGAAAGACAGAGTCAGAGATCACCCAATCTCAAAAGGAAACTCTCAGAATGCACAAAGAAGTTGCCAAGATTCTCACATAATGAATACGTTCGAAGAAAAGCAATATTGCTCTGCCGCATTCCTAGACGTTGCACAAACATTCGACAAAGTCTGGTATGTAGGCCTTGTATAAAAAATTCGAACGTTTCTGCCCTCAAACGTTCTGCCCTGATCCTAACAAGCTACTTGGAAATTCGGTATTCAAATGAGAATATCATGCAGATAAGCTTGGTCATATGGGCTATGGCAAACAGATTTGAGGGCTTAAATTAAATGGGTTAATCGTTGCAAGTGAATGGCGGGAATTTACGCTAAAAAACCAAAAAATTCCAACCGGCCGTCACACAACAGTAGGGGCCCATCGAGGAGATCACGCAGTTTAACTATTTGGGCAGTTTTGCATCACTTGATGACGTAACTGACCGTAAGTAAACAAAGCCCATAGTGCCTTTAGAATTATGTTTTTCATTGTGGAACTCTAGCAAAATACCGCTATGCACATAATGGAAACTCTTTGAATCCACCGTGAAATCCATACTCTTATCCACGTATGAAATGTGGAAATGCTCCGCTAACATCTCGAACATGTTACAGGTGGACCGTTCTCTACGTCACATTGTAAAGATCCGTTGGGCATCGGCGATGGAGCTATATGATCCAGTAGTGAATACAGCTACCGTAACATTTATATGTATAAACATCATAATTTCCAAAGAACTAAAATTAACCATGGGTACCATAAATGAATTTACCAACCAAAGATTGAAATAATGTTCGGACATCAGCAAATAAAACCTTTTATTGATCAACAAAAAAAAACACCGGACCAATACGGTTATCTTGCGGCACACCGTGTTTTATACAATTATTTTTACAAATAACTTGGAATTTAAGCCAACGGAAACAGTTTGAACAAGACTTTAACTTATATTTAAATAAAAACCAACAATTGAAATAATGTTCGGACATCAGCTAATAAAACGTTTGAATGATCAACAAAAAGAAAGCACCGGGCCAATAAGGTTATCTTGCGTCACACCGTATTTTATACAATTATTTTTACAAATAACTTGGAATTTAAGCCAACGGAAACAGTTGGAACAAGACCCTAACTTATATTTAAAAAAAAAAAAACATAGTTATTCACTTTGACAAAATCTATAGATATTACGTTTGATTGCAAATCATATTCAAGATTCTTAAAAGTATTATTGTACAAGAGATTGTTGAATTTTTAGAAATGAATTTTTCGTGAAACCTATTTTTTAAAGTACTATTGGAATTCCAGAAAATTGAATAATTTTAATTGAATAAGTTACGTGGATTTTATGGAACTAATAAATTTAGGATAAATTCAACTCTCGATGGATTGATTTACTATGATAAATGTAACGAAAGATGAATAAACTATCACCAGCCTCACTATTAATTACTACTTTTCATTTATATTCATTGTCTGCCTAATCTGTGTAAAATTTAATAACCAAATAATCAAAGCTAATAAACTCATTTAAATTATCTGCAAACAAAATTCCAATGTTATCTCATCATAATTGTAGACTCTACAATCGTTTTGGTCTGGTTAGGTCATGTCTCCCTGAGAGGTTCCATAATATACCCTTTGCACTATTCCTACTTAGAAGGGAAAATAATCGATCTATCTATCTAAATATACACAAAATTAAACCAAACTTGGTACACACATCTTAAAACCTGTAATACAACCCTCTCATCGCTAAGGGAGTGGTTAGGAAGGGGAATAAATATTAAATAAGTAAAAATAATCTATATAATAAACTATTAGTGTAGTATCTATAGTTTTTTGAGTCGTTTAGTTGAATAGTGACGGTAAGACATCTCTAGTACCCCAAGGGTGGGGTTCGGAATGGGCTGCTATATGACATAACCAATATTGGTGTCGAATCCATAGTTTTCGGGGTCGCTGGGATGAGTAGTGACGGAAAGACACGCTTATCGTTTCTAAAAATTATAAATTACTTGATACAATAAACAATAATAAAAATGCAATTTTCAATGCCACTATATTAATTCTCTTTACTACATCTAGTAGTGCTTTACTAGTGCTAGCGGGAACTTGCAACAACAAATAATTAACGTCTGACTAATAATACCATAATGAAGAAATTACAATTGAATCAACTACCAACCGCAGACATGCGAAACTGTGTCATGACATACTCTTATCTAAAGAGAATGCGATTAGTAGAAGCAAACAGACAAATCAGTAATTTTACACTTTACGATTTGTATTCGTATAGTTGAAGGACACATGCGATATATAAGCAAAGAATTAAGCAGTTCCCAGCAGTCTTTTAAAGATTGCAAAACCACTGTTCCAATAGTTGTGCATTTTTTTTCCTTAAAAAAAAGCTAAATGGTTCTCAAGTTGTGGTTGACAACTTTAAGTTTGACCTAAAATGACTTTGCATTATTTCTCATCATACAAACAAATCTTATATCTGCTTACGTTTTCTTGATCTTTTTAGAAATTTTACTGTGAACCACTACCCAGTTACTACTAAACAAACAAATTAACTCCTTTCCGATGGAAAAGAGGAAAAGAAAGAAACGAATGAAATTATGTATTTACCCAACGAAAGTACGAATTATAAAAAAGATAATAGGTTTTTGTGGCCAGCAAGATTTTCTTTTTCATTTTCATTCGATTCCTATTACTAAGTGCAACCAAATGTGATTACCTTTCACTTTTCGACGACATGAGGTTAGTTCGATAGTCTCGCAAACAGGCACACTCTTTACCATTGTTCGCAGCAATTTTGTCTCACCATGTTTCGCAACATTACACCATCTATTTAGGTGAACCGTGACAAATGACACGAACAGAAACATCCAGACGAGCCTAATGCGTTCAAAGCAGCAAACCCGCCCTATATATTACACTGAGTTTCGAATTATAAAAAGTAGAACCTTTGTTTTGCCCGGTATCGTCGACTTAGCGGCGCTACTTTTGGGCTTTTGTTATGACTCGCTTTGGCGGAGCATGAGGACTTAAACATACATAAGTTAAAAATTCAGATAACCCAAAAAACTGAAGCCCAGAGACCATGGACAGCGAAGTATACACGTAGATCGGGTGTTCAAGCTGTAGGAAGTTGATGCTTATTTCTCTAAGGAGGCACATTTCCACCTGTCTGTGTATGTTTATAAGTTAAATTGCTCCATATGGTGAGGAAAACCCTGATGTGATTCACGAGACACCACTAAATGCCTTAAAAGTGACTCTTTGGTGGACATTGTGATCAGGCAGCATCATTGGCCCTTACTTTTTGAAAGGTTAAGGTCACACTGTAACAGTCAATGGCGAGAGCTATACACGAATGATTTTTGACACAAAATCGAAGATATTGATGCGATGGATGGCCATGTGGTTCCAACAAGCCGGCGCCACACGTCTGGCCCAACATTGGATGTTTAGAGTAAAAAGTTCTAAGGTCGTAATTTTATCACATTTTGGTGACATCCACTGGCCTCCAAGATCATGCGATTTTTATGTGGGGTTACGCTAAGAGTCGTGTCTGCGACAATAAACCCGTAATGATAGAGCACCTAGAAGCGAACATCAGCTAAGTTATAGCCGAGCTAACCCCTGAAATTTACCAGAAGACATATGGATTATATAAACTCTCGATCATTTGAACTCCCAATCATTTGAATTCTCGATTGAACAATCTCTCGATTTTTTTAACTCTTTATTATAAGATCTCTCGATTATTTAAATTTTTGATTGTACAAACTCTCGATTATAAGATCTCTCAATTATTTGAACTTTTTAATAATTGAACTTTCAATTAATTTAACTTTTGATTATTGAAACTCTCGATTTTAGCAAATTTCGATTATTTAAATTCTCTATTATATTAACTCTCGATTTTATGAACTTTCCATTATTTTAACTTTTGATTATTAAAACTCTCAATATAAACTCCCGATTATATAAATTCTCGATCATATTTACTCGATTTTATAAATTGTCTATAAATTAAACTTCAGGTTAAATTAACTTTCAATTATTTGAAGTCTCTCGATTATGTAAACTCTCGATGATATGACCTCTTGATTTTAGGAACTTTTGATTAATTAAACTTTCGATTATATGAACTCTTGACTATGTGAATTCTCAATTATATAAACTCTAGATTTTATGAACTTTCGATTTTACAAACTTCTGATTAATCGAACTTTTGATTATTTAAAATATCGATTATATGAACTCTCGATTATGCGATCTCTTGATTATATAAACTCTCGATTTTATAAACTTTCTATTGTTTAAAATCTCGATTTTAAGAATTGTCGATTTTATGAACTATTTATTATTTAAACGATTATCAACTCTCGATTATGTAAACTCTCGATAATATTAACTCTCGATTATATGAACTCTGGATTTAATTGAACTTTCGATTATTTAAACTCTTGATTGATTGAACCTCGAATATGTAACTCTCGATTTTATAAAGTTTTAATCAATTGAACTTTCGATTATATGAACTCTTAGATGTTATGAACTCTCGATTTTATAAACTTTCGATTATTTAAATTCTTGATTATATGAACTCTCGATTATGTAAACTCTAGATTTTATAAACTTTAAATCAATTGAACTTTTAACTATATGAACTTTCGACAGTATGAACCCTCAATTATATGAAGTCTAGATTTTATGAACTTTCGATAAATTTAGCTTTCGATTATTTAAACTCTTGATTATATGAACTCTCGATTATCTAAACTCTCGATTATATGAACTCTCGATTATTTAAACTCTCGATTATTTAAATTCTTGATTATATGAACTCTCGATTATGTAAACTCTAGATTTTATGAACTTTAAATCAATTGAACTTTTAATTATATGAACTCTCGACAGTATGAACCCTCAATTATATGAAGTCTAGATTTTATGAACTTTCGATTAATTGAAATTTCGATTATTTAAACTCTTGATTATATGAACTCTCGATTATCTAAACTCTCGATTATATGAACTCTCGATTTTATTTAACTTTTGTTTATATAAATTCTTAATTATATGAAATATCGATTTAATGAACTTTTCATTATTTAAACTCTTAATTATGTCAACTCTCGATTATGTGAACTCTAAATTTTATAAACTTTCGATTAATTGCACTCTCAATTATATAAAATACTCGAATAATATATCAACTGATACTTTAATATATGCACTTAGAGTTCATATAAACAAATATTACATCAAATTTTAATAATGGAACAGTATAGTTATCGTTGTCGACGGAATTCGATTATATCTAGATGGTGCAGAACACATCTTTGTTTAAATTTCTGTACTTTCTTTTCACACATTCACTGCAAGTAATATTGAATACACTTTAATGTATACTTGATTTGTTGTTTATACATCCCCTAGATTATATGAACTTGCCGCCTTACATTAATTAGTTCATGTAATCGATAATTTACTATATACTATAATACTCTCTAGCCTCATCGATATGCTTATTCAATGGGAGCAAATTTATCGCTGTAAACTGAGAGTACAATGCAGTGTAACCAACGATGTAATTTTCGTTTCCATATATGTATACAAACATACTACTGTGTCTATGCGATTAATTCAATTCATTAACCAAAATCACCATACGATAGATACATATTTGGTGCGCTACTGCACTTTAAGACTGAAATGTTTATTTTTATCTCCCTTTTGGTCGGCTGATCTGTTAGCTAATCGGAAACGGATTCCTACTGCAGCAACTGAGCAACATCTGGTGGTAGCTTACTCGCTTACCTCCTATATAAACACATAAATGCTAATAAAATATATGAGTAGAAATAAATCAAAGTGTGGCTGGTGTTGGAGTACGCTCGCGCTATCCAGACAGTAGTTGGGGCTCCGCTCGCTACATAGTGTTGCTTACTCGCTCACTCGCTTGTTATTCATTCGTTAACTTTATTTGGTAACCTCTTTTGTTATGTGAATTTGTAATTATTTGAGGCGATGATGGTTGTCAGTGTGCAGCAATGCAATGCAATGCGGTATATTTGACTAGGTTTTGGATCGCATGCAGTCACCCATTGAGCACATGCACTCTACATCCATACATCACTAACTAGTTCGCTTGCAATGCAGCGGTAGAGTCGTTCATTCATTCTTTCTTTGAGATTCAATAAATAAAAAAAATTACTTTTTTGTATTGCTCTGCTGATCATTGCTGCTAAATTTTATATTTTGTGTTAGAATAGAGATACAAAAATGCACTACACTGGTCACTGAGCGGTTTTGGTCATAGACAAAAAAAATCTACCTACCTATAATATAATGCAAAAATACGATTTAAGTTTCTTCAACTAAATCAGAAGAAACTTTTTCGTCTTTTCATTTGTAATTGCTAATTATTCGTTTATAGGCCTTAGGGTAAACGCACCCTCAACCATATTAAGGAAAATACATATTTCTCTCCTTTCATAGTAAAAGGCTATAGTCGGTATTTATCGACTGCAGGGACGCTTCAAACTTATACAGCAAAAAATTGTATATATACGGAGCCGGAGTATAAAGTGTTCCTAAGTCGAAACGCTGTAATTTCATCATTTATGAGAACATATTTCAGTTCAGTTGAATATGAAAAACATGTTGCTGCTCGATACAAACACCTTTGACGCTGATGTTAGCGTCAAGTCTGTTAACGATGGCATTGCATGCAGCACTAAATTCTCTATAAATTTCGATCGTTATGGTAGCTCTTTCAAAAACGTTCATCATTAGTCTGGAAAAAGCAGGACAGCTATAGTTTCATATTCTTTTCCAAGCAAGACTTACCAAATGGGTTCATATGAACAAATGACTTCCAGTTGGGTTATGCCCTGTAAGTAAACAATTCCAACAATCCTCCTACTTGGCTTCAATATATTTCCGAATTGAAATAGTTAAGCTTAGTGGGTGCCGTGACTCTAGTCGTTATTGTGTTGAACTACTGAGCGGGAGGTTTAATGTTCGAATCTCAGAAAAACACCAAATATATTTTTCTCTGCCACACTTGGGAGGTTTGATGTTCGAATCTCAGAAAAACATCAAATACATTTTTCACGGTCCCACTTCTCGCGACTGTTTGCCAAACGTGCGAGAATAATAACTGTAATATGAAAACTTTTTTAATTCGGTTTAAATTCTAGGTTCTTTCCATTAGTGTCCATGAATATAACGCGCACAACACGAATGGCCGCGAGAAGCTAGGCCCTGGACCATAACGGCCTGTCTCGACACAAATTACTATAAAGTTATGCTTGCCGGACCAATAGGAGCAGCAGACTAACCGCGTTTGCTAGCTTTTTTTAGCTTTATTAGCTTTATTTATTTTATTTATTATTTATTAGCTTTTATTTCTGTATGGCCCGGAACCCAGATAAGAGTGACGGAGTTCCATCTTGAAATAGAGTTCAGTCTTCTCATAAATTACAGAACAATCTTCGAGTTGACTCAAGGTGATTCCAATGCTACTAGAGCAGTTTGGCTGTAACTAGATATTAGAAAGGAGCAAATTTTTCTGTTTATTTTCAAGTGCGAATACCTCTTTAAAATTCTCATCTAACAACCATCCTGCCATCCAGTACAGTACTATCCACAGGTATCATGAGCAAATGAATTGATTACAAGTAGAATACTTAAAAAACTTGTTCTGTTTTTGATTAATTGATTATTTGGCACTACAGATATGATCTGGAAACCACTTAAAAGTTTTCGTAACAAGTTAACAAGTTGTTGAGGTTTTGAACTAAGGTCTTCTTCAATTTGTTGTTGCAAAATTTACGTTGCAATATCTTGCTGTTTCTTGGTGAAGTTTTCTGGTAAGAGCATGAAATAAAAAATTTTTGATGCCCCGGGCGTAGGGTACTAAAATATTCATTCGTAGAAAATAATTGTGCGCTTTAATATACACAGCATCATTCGTCGTCGTCGTCGTCATACAAAGAAATTGAATTATTTTTCTTGTATGAGTGTGCACGTGAGAGTTTATTTCAAACGAAACAGACTTTCCCTCCATTTCCGAATAAACAAGTCAGATGCAGATGCAATAGAGGGCTCGGTTGTCTCCATTAATTGAAGTGGAATGCATTCTTTAATTTTTAATTTCATGCATGATAGACGATGTGAAAAAATAATAGAGGGTGAATTGAGTATAAAGGGTGTGTCAAGCACTTGAGATATTTCCATTCTTTTGATATAACTTCGAGAGTGAAACAAATATCGTTGGTATGGATAAGGTTTACATGATGTGCTCTAACTCGTAGTCTGTAGGGATAAAGTTATGTAATGAAGTAATGTAGATGAGAAAACGTCCTCAGCGAAACTAACGGGTGGGTGCTAAAAACTGATTCTGTTCATTAGAGTGTCAAAAAATATTAATTAATACGATTTTTATTGAAAAAGTAGCCTCAGTTATGCTGAAAGTTTCTTTGTAAATTCCGATATAGTCAGATTCCAGAGATTGAATGCGAGAGCCATACTTAAAAAACACAATTATGATCGTGGAATCATCGGAAAGATTCACTGAAAGGAAGGTGTCAAATTGTCACATGGGTTAAATGCTTTCAACATGGTGTAAAAAAACATCTTAGCAAACCGGTTTAAGTATAAATATTGGAAGTTTTTTTAATATCTTAAGAATTTGGAAATGACATTTAATACTCGTACTTAAAAACAATTTCGGGGATATGACGGGATACCCCTCAAGAAGGCCATTCACATTTACAAATAACAAAAATTTCTCTAGCACTTTTACCATTCCACAAAACATGAACAGTAATATCCCAATAAAAAAAAACACAAGGAAATTAAACGCTACATAAAATACATAATAACCAAAAAAGCCCTTTATATGATTAAATCACTTGAAAGATCCTGAACGAGCTACCAGACAGAGAAATTGAATATACATATACGTAACTTAATTAACGCAATTCTAAGAAAGAATTACCCGAAAACATAGAAAATAGCTGAAATAGTAGCAGTACCGAATCCTAGAAATGACGCGAAAAAAGCATTGAACTACAGACCAATCAGTCTTTTACCAATACTGTCAAAGCTATTTAGAAAAATCGTGTACAACAGACTGAAATCTATCCTATGCCAAAACAACATTATACTTAACCACCAAATCGGCTTTCGACGGGAACCCCCGACAGTGCAACAAATTCATAAAGTGGCAAATAAAACATCAGAAGACCTGGACGAAAAAAGGTACTGTGTTTCTGTATTCTTTTAACAAAATATGGCACAACAGACTATTGTATAAATTGAACTTGTTTCTACAACCTGACTTTTACCAGCTCATGAAATGTTATATAAGCGATTGTTCCTTCTATGTTAAACAAGAAAAAAAATATTCGCCTCTTTCCAATGTTGAGGTGGGGGTACCTCAAGGTAGTGTACTTGGACCAAGCTTATCTACATATACACGTCAGACATACCAATTCTCAACTAACAAAATGCTATGTTAACAACATTTGCGGACGTCACGATACTTTCATATTTCCACCACCAACTAAATGAAGAAACTACATATCTTCAAAGCAAACTAAATAGATGAAACAACTGAATTTTTTGACACATGAGGAATTTAAATAAATAAAAAGTTATTTATACATTGAATAATTTATAAAAATCGCTTTGTAAATGCGAGGTGCCAAGAAAACACACATTTCATTCCATTTTTATTTATATAGATACTAGTTGTTAACCCCGACGTTATCCGAGACCCCCCAACCCCCACCCCCCACTAAGACACCGTTTAGACCCACCAAAAGCTAAAATAACCGCCGTTGTCTGGCTGCCTCTCACACCCTACTGCCCCAACCAAACTGACCGCACCCCCACTAAAACCACCGCACACCATTGAGCCACACCCCCACCTACACAACACTGACCTAAAATGTATCCTATAATCCTATATAGCCATGGAAAATGTTTTTTTTCCGAATTTTCAATTTTTTTTGGTTCCTATAATCTTCCCAGGACTATTTCGAACATTTAACAAAAAAAAATGGCCAAATTGATCCAGCCGTTTAGCCGTGAAAAGTTAACAGACATCTTACTTTCACATCTATACTAATATTATAAAGTGGTAATGTTTGTTTGTGTGTAGGAGGTAATCTTCGGAACTACTGGACCGATTTCAAAAACTCTTTCACTAATATTTAGAATGGACTTTCAGCGTTGACATAGGCAATATTTTATCCCGCTTAAATAAAAGGGCCTTTCGTGGTGACCAATTTTGTAACTTAACAGCTAAATTCGACGAAAAAACGATCGAACGATTTATGTACTATAATCTATGTATATATAAATTAATGTCTGTTGGTTTGTAATACGACATTAAAACTCAAAAACTAGACAGCCGATTGAGCTGAAACTTTCACAGAATATGCGTCTTAATCTCGGTGAACTACATAGAGCTAGTTGATAACAAAGTACTGATATACAAGACGTACGGCCTGGAGCTTTTGGGGCACAACAAGTAATACTAACATATAATTATACAAGGCCTTCAATCCAAAACTGTACGTACTATACTAGATGCACCCTGGTATATACCAAATAGAGTCATCCATAGAGACCTTAAAATACCAACTGTACTAGAAGAATTGAGAAGAACCAGTACCAAATATCAAACTCGACTACAAACACACACAAACAACGAAGCGACATCCATCCCCGTTGATGAAGCAAATCTTAAACAAAGACTCGAGCGCAATCGCCTGATAGACCTGACCAAAAGATATTGATTATCAAAATAAGGACTATCTAATTTGAACAAAATTATTAAATTGAATGTAACAACAATTTGTATGTATATGTGTATAATATATTATATCGAAGAATTTCAGGTCGTCATATGGATAGTTGTATTGTCTAAAGACTGAATTAGCTTAAACGGTTTTAATTTCATAAAAAAAAACTTTTTTTTGTACTTTTCCTCCTAAAACTGCCTTATGAACTAAAAAAACTAAATAGTTATTGTAAAACAAGTCTCATCAAGTTCTGACTGGTAGAAGCCGAGATTGACGAGTGGACAAACTTCCAAACAAACACACGGATAAGCGCAGTTCATATAAGAGAATTTTAAAATTTGCCAACAAAAATACGGGGAGTTTTTGTAGGCAATGGCCACAGAAATAAGTTGCTCAGTTTTCCAAATGAAATAGATGTTACTTTTTCTGGAAAATAACAAATCATATTTCCAATCAATGTCAAAAGACAATCTGACTGCGGGCGAGCAAAGGGGGAACTGTCTATCGGTGCGCGATTATTAATATAAACGACAATAAATGTCGTGACACATGGAAACATTTTTATCCACAGACGATGACGATCAACAACAATTAATTAATTTTAATTTGTGCTCAATTAGTGATGAGCAATATATGTATACAAAAAAAAGCGAAATTTCTCTTCGCAAAAACGCACAGACAGAACTGCTCATGTGACAAAGATAATGTCGAGGAATACAGAGCCTATGATACTTTACGGAATTCAACGGATATCGTTGTGGAATGTCAAGAAGTGTATTTCAAAGAGACAAAAGCGCGAAGAAAAACAAAAACATTTCGCTTTTGCTTGTCCATTTCTACTACTAACCTACTCAGTCATCTCCGTTCAAGCGTCGTCAGTCGTCATGTCATTAATTAATTCCACATTAAAATACCTGAGCACTGCAACACTGCAATGATATGAATTTAAAATGAAGACGGATAAAGCAGACACAACAAGATAATGTCTACATATTATGGCTGTGTCTTGCCAATATTTATGGAAAATACTCGACGTAATCTCGTATCTAAATGAATCATCGCCAAGCAACAAAATATTTATATCGTCGTCTGTCATCGTCATCGGCGATATGAATCTGCTCTCTGTTTTCACAATATCTGAGTGCATTTCATGCATTTATTGGATTGCATATTGTATATGGGTAGTGCACGGCGCTATAAATATAAAGCAGCGCCATGCGCTACCAATACAACATTAAATCAAACCACAAAACTGGAATGAAGAAAGATCGTGAACTTGAATTTTTCAGACAAACGGCGAAATTTTTCCATTTCAAGTTTAAGTTCTCTTCTATGTATAGGAGGTAAAGGAGATCGAGTAATATGGGATGTGGGCATTATATTCGTTACAACACAAAACAACGATTAATAATATTCCGCCTTCAGCTCGGAACCGTCTCACGCAACAATTTGATGGCGTGTCGTGTGGGGTTTATTTTGAAATTCAATTCAATTCAATTTTTCTTGCAAGAGTTTTGAGTTCGATAATTCATTTACATTTTTTGTTGTAGAAAAGACTGCATGAGAGAAAAGTTTTTTTTTATTAAAAAAACATACATACTTATGTCAATATCTCAATATCAATTTGTATCAGTTTATCATTTTATCATTATGACCTATGCTTCTTGAACCAAAATATTGTATGCGGTATATGATAGGCAGAGCAGCAAGACCGAAGAACGTTCATAACTTCGCATGGTTTCAGAGCGTTTTGAGTGACACCTTTCTGTATTAATTATAGTTTGCGATGAAATAAATAAATTGTTTTCCCTTTTACGAATATATATCTAAAAGTCGTATAAGAACATAAAAAAATAAATTATATCGTCTCGTCTGTTTGTGCTTCTCATTAAAAAAAGAAATGCTTGCCTAAGCTTCGCGATAACTTCTTTGACGGAAGAGATGAAGAGAAAAAAATCAAATTAAAAAGAATTACTCAAAAAAAATGGTTATTCATATGATATTCTTTTAAACATAGACACACGAAAAGACATCACATCAATCATCGCAAGCACGGTCATTTCAAGTCACTACTACTACATGCCGCACCCATCCACTCCTTGGCCAGTGCTCTTTTCGTCGCATTTTTTTTTTATCCATTTATCGGTGTGCGCCTTCGACTCCGCCTGACAAATAGGGAAGTTTTAAATTCTTGATCAATATTGAATGCTGATAGAGCACCAGACATTTAAATATTAGAACTTCTATCTATTCAATATGTGCATATATCTAACTATTTGATATCAACAGATAAACTCACATCGCTGTGCGTTCATAGTTTATTGCTCCCTATCGATCGAATATGCATATTTATTTGACTGAGTCTGCTCCGTCCGCTTCCGCTTCCGCTGGATAAGGTGCATGAGCATGAAACTAAATTTTCTTTGTATTCTCTGTATTATTCCCTGTCTGTACCACCAACAACTGAATTGTTCAGCAAATTTTGTTTAATAATATTCCTTCGAGAGTGCTCATGTCCGTATGTAAATGCAATTAATATAATATTTCCAACTGAATTTTATCTCTCGGACGAGATGCAATATGCGACGCTTTAAATAATTGGATTTTGCGGTTGAATAAATAAGCACTCAATGGTTCCTCCAGCTGCAGCCAAGCATCATAATGCAGAGAGTTTATCCCATATGGCATTTATTTATCCTGATGAACTAGTTGCTCATGCTTGTCCTGCTTGCTTGATTCTCTCTATCACTCTCTCTCTCTCTCTCATATATATTTTCCCAGAAAATTACGAATAATTTGTCTATTCGATAGTTTTGTCAGGATGTATTTTACATTAATTATTATGGTTTTTAGCTTTCACTCACAGTCATTATATGCCACGAACACTACATGATTGTTCAAGACTCAAGCGTAACCAGACACAATTTTATTAAATGCTTTTATATTATTTATTTGTATGTTAGTCCCGTAAGCGTTATGGTGGTAGGGATTTTCGAGAGTGGGTTTTGAAGAGTGTCTTGTGGGGATTTTTAGTGGTCTTGAGGAAGGTCTTGATGGGGGTCTACATGGGGTCTTGAAGGGACTCTTAAGATGGTCTTGGGGTGGTCTTTAGTTGATATTGAGGGGATCCCTCCCTCCGTCCTTATTAAACCTTTATTAAAATTAAAATTTCGAAGAAGAAATGTGACTTACAATATATCACACTCCTCTCGTATGTAGCCAGTTTAATTTAATTTCTCAGAATTCTCCCTGATCCACGGAAAACGATCACGAAACTATTTTTTCTTTTTATAAAACAACCATATTCCAAGTGATAATACTGCGACTTAAAAAAATCTATTGTATCTTAGGGTGTAACTAATCTAAGATACCTACTACGTCCTTAACGAAGGATAGTATGTCCGACGAACATATTGCCTAATTTAAAATACGTCTTCTTAGCCAGACCTGGACACTCACAGAGAATGTGCACGGATGATTCATCATCGTCCGAGCAGAAACTACATTCAGTGTCTGGGCCCATATTAATTTTGCTATGGTGATATCGCAAGCCACAGTGACCTGTTAGAAAGCTCTCCAGCTTTCTGATACCTACTATCCTTGTCTAGATCAATAATTTCCTTAAGGAAAAAGGTCTGGTTAATCTTTTGGATTGGCCAAGCTCTAGGGTATTATTCCAATGGGATAGACGAATTTTATTTTCCCACTTGTTAATCATTGCTGTGGTGGCAGCCTAATTGACTTTGACTTTTACTATGCTGAGGAGGTTTTGAGAAGTTGATGAAGGGAGTATTACGGCGGTTTTTAAAAGGTCTTGAGGGGGTCTTGAGGGGGTTTTGAGGGCGTTTTGAGGAGGTCTTGGATTGGATCTTGAGGGGCCTTGAGTAAAGTCTAGAGGGAGCCTTGATTAAGGTCTGGAGGGGGCTTAGCAAGGGTCTTGAATGGGTTTTGCCTAGTCACGAGAGGGTTTTGAGGCGGTATTTAGGGGGTTTTGGGGTCTTGAGGCGTTTTGACGGGGAACTTGGGGAGGCCTTAAAGAGGTCTTGAGTGGTGTCTTGAGTTGGGTCTTGAGAAGATTTTTAGAAGGTATTGAGTCTTGAGGGGGGTTTAAGTGCAGACAAGTTTTGAGGAGGTTTTGAGGCAATCTTGGCGGAGTTTTTAGAGGGTTTTGAATGTGGTCTTGAGGGGGGTTTAAGTGCAGATAAGTTTTGAGGAGGTTTTGAGGCAATCTTGGCGGAGTTTTTAGAGGCTTTTGAATGTGGTCTTGAAGTGGTCTTGAAAGGGTCCTGAGGGATTCTTGAGATGATTTTTTAAGGGGTTCGTAAGAGGTATTGAGGTTTTTTTTATCGGTTTCTAGAGGGATCTTGAGAGGAGTCTTGAGCGCGGTCTTGAGATCTTTAATATAAAATATCGTTATCAAAATTATTTTGCACGTGAGTGGACTAGAAAACGTAGAAACCGTAAAGAAACCATCATTCCCAAAAGGATTGCATGAAGAACAAACCCAAATTGAATCCGGAATGACTCCCAAAAATGGTTCTCCGACGGATTAAAAACAAGTGAAGGATGATTAGTGGAACCAAGGTGCCATAAATACATTTCACTATGCAAAGACTGCGCGATATTCTAAGCGGAACTTTACGCAATAAATGTTTCATCTGAAAACTTGCTAACAAGAAGGCTAACAAGGACAAAAACAAAAACAAAAACAAACAAAAACAGCACACGAGGAGCACACTGAAAATGAAATGACCGACTTAATGACAAAGAAATGAGCTGAGACTAAACTTAAACACACAAGAGCAAAAGTAAATGTAAAAACAACTTCGTTTTTCGGGTACACAACTTTATGTATAAATCGAAACACGTCACACAGTCCTTTATTATGTGGTAATAATCGCCAAAACATCTGATTTTGAGGTCGGGACTGTTTTAAGTATTTTCTTTTTTCCACGCTTTACACGCGACTCGCGACACCCGTCAGACGCTTGATATCAAAATTAGCCCGACATTGAGCCGCTCACAAAATTTCAGCGCTCTAGGCCATGCGAAAGGTGGTTAAAAAAGACCTCAAAAAACGAGAAAATGCAAAAAAAATTTCAACCCATCACACGCGCCACACACGACACGCGTCATACGCGGAATATTAAAAATGCTATTTTGGACTAGGATACTCACAAAGTACTCAAAATATAGATAAAAAGAGGTCAAATCAAGTTAAATAAAAGTTTTTACAAAGAGGCCTTAAAACCCTAATACAAACAAGTATTAAGACCATGGTCAAAATCACAATAAGGAAAGATGAATACCTAAGAAATTCCATTCAAATAAATGATTAGGTTTAACAAAAAGCTAATAGATTTCTAAGCTCAAAGAATAGGGGGCACAATAGACCCATGCAGGTCGCGATGCAACTGGCTCGTACACGCCCCAACTCTCTCATCATATCGTATCGTATCGTATTACTTATCTAATATGAACTAACAAGTTTACACTCAATACTCGTGAGTCCTAGCACTCACACTTTTTTTTATTCTCTATATTAACTTTGCATCCGCATGTGTTTGTTTGTTTGTGGATAAATCTTGTAATTAATTTTTTTAATGCACTACCTAAAATAAAATAAAAAAGCCTAAGAAACTTTGCACACATGTGTGTCTCCGATGACGAATCTTTCTGTAAAAATTTGGAAGGGATCGGTCTCCTTCCGAGCCCAGAAAGCTCCCATATAATTTTTCCAAATTGCCTTTAAACTATGCACACATATGTATCTCTGATTACAGGTTTTTTTTCTTTTAATTGATAAATTGTTTGTGTAGAGGTTGAACTATTATGTTTTTGAATACTTTAGGGAACCCATGCATTTCATTACTCGAATATTAATGACCCGTGAGTCGTGACTAAACGTTGAAGACTTTGAGACTTCAATCGCTACGAAGGAAATTATTGAAGGATAAATGTTTTTGTGAAATTGCACGATATGAACTTTGTACTAATCGAACCATAGAGTGACGCAGAAAGTGTAAAATAAAATGTGATTTCACGCAAGTATCATTCCATGAAAATGTGATTTCACGCAAATGTAATTTCACGCGAATTTGATTTTACGAGAATGTGATTTCACG
The DNA here is from genome assembly GCA_947095585.1 of Nephrocerus scutellatus. NCBI lineage: Eukaryota > Metazoa > Arthropoda > Insecta > Diptera > Pipunculidae > Nephrocerus > Nephrocerus scutellatus. The sequence goes on along the minus strand of OX352765.1, from coordinate 27,909,273 downwards.
TGAATGTGATTAGCCTAATGACTTCAAGGGCTAATGTATTAAGAAAATAATATTACAGACTTGGTAGATGTCAGATCCTTAACATAGAATCTCCTTCTCTTGTATGACTTTGATTTGATGATGTACCCGATATTTACTTGTCGAAAAACTTCCTTAGCAGCAAAAGATATTCGAAAGTTTTCTAAGAATGCGAATTATGGACTTTTGCCAATAATCTGGCTTTTGACAAGAAGTTTTTTTAATATCCTTTGTTTTTTGTGATGAAAGCAAACTTCCGTATGCAGCATTCAGTCACAAATTTAACATTAGAGTTATGTGATATCAGCGAAATTGAAAATCGGGTCTTCCTTGGGAAGAAAGACAGACAAAAAGGATAAAATGATATTGAAGGAGCAATTTTACAGTTGAGATGGGTAATTTCAATTTCATGTGTAATCGATATTTGCATTTACGGTGGAGCATCTATTTGATTTCTTGCCACATTCTTATTTCCTATTGACAATGCCTCGAGTTTTATTGATGTCCAGTTAGTAATTTTTGATAAGAAAATTGAAGAAAATTGTGAAATATTTTGCAAAGATTTACGGAAGAATTTCCAAGTTCCTTCTCAGCGTTAAATCGTCTGTAAGTCCGAAGTGGATATAGATTGCACTCTAAAATACCTTGACTTAAACTTTTTTTTTTCGTCTTCAGACTCCGAATGAAAGCAATTTCGCTACTTAACGGAATTGAATGGTGATACTGTAAAGAGGTGAAAAGGACGTGCAAATGAACAATTTCAATGTAAATCCACCCCAATCGGGTAATTTAGCACAACGTGGGCGATGGAGAATAAAATGTCATTCGAGTATTGAAGCATGCAGCGAAAGGAGACGACGAAGAGGAAACCATAGGAAGCAATAAGTGTCTCTTGGTATCGAGCTGAAATTGGTGCTCCATGATGATGATGATGATGGTTCATCACAGGGGATGAATGCATAATTCTCTACGTTTTCGTATACGCTCCTATATATAATATCCGTGTTGTTGGCAAAAAGGTATGTCCTGTTCGAAAATCGATAAGGATATGCAATGTTCAAATGAAATGTGTCAAAGGAAAGAAAGAATCTCTTGAAAATCTTTGTGTCCGACAGTATGATATTCCTTTTCCACTTATCTTTCAATTGAGACATTTTTGATTTAAATTTAGAAACGAGTTACAATTGGATTCTTAGGGATTTGAAGAATTAATCGATTTTTATCGAACAAGATTGGCAGCTCAAATCTATAAACCATGACGATCATGACCTCGTTAGATAAAATCCTTAGGATTTACTCGATATAAATAACAACGATGTGGACGCGGTGGCTCACTGGATAAATCCAATGACTTCCGAAAAAAAAGGAGGTTCGTGGTTCGATCCCAGTAACACCAAAAGTATTTTTCATGGTCCCAGCTCTCGCGAATGTCTGTTAAGCGTCCGAGAATAATAACTTGTAATGGAAAGCTTCTCAATTCGTCGTTAGGATACGGCATTTAATTGTAGGTCCCTTTGATTTGTGTAAAAAAAAAATATACATGCAAAACAAAAATGCTCACGAGAAGCTAGGCCTTGGACCGCAACGGTCTGTCGCATAATATTATTATTATTATTATTATTATTAACTAACAACGATATTCTATATTTTTCGGTGCAATCATTTGAATCATCTTCGTCAGTGCTGTTATAGTCCTGTTATAGAAAATTATAGATTATAAAAAATTTACAAAGAATTAGAAACTAAATCGTATAAATGATGACGCTTTGAAAATTCTTTAAAGAAAGTCCTATTTATAAAATAAATATTACATTATACTTTCAATACAAATAGTTCATAAAGTAAACACACTCGAATATTTTACAGCCATCAGGTGGTATAGTGATTAGATGACAACAGTAGCGAACAATCTATTTAAATCGATTCCCAGCGGGTACCCTTTCAGTATTACGATGATTGTTTTCTCAAATACCGAAATTTTTTCGTGCGATTTGTAGCTTGACTATGAATAATGTTATGAGCCAAGTCAAGTTATCTGGATTACTATCAAGGCCATTCAAAATCGTATACAGGCTCCGACAAGGGAGTAGAAATGACCTGCATCCTCTTAAAGCTGAAGCGTTAAAGAAACTGATCCGAGACCATAATGTAACGATGAAAGGAAAAATCCCCTGATACAAGATTACGCTGACGATATTGACATCATTTGTAGGAATTCCGGACAATTCCAGAGTCTACCGCGATAATGAAATTGTGAAGAGAATTAAGCTGGGGAGGCTTCGGTGGGTTTTTAGGACTTATACCTCGCATTAGCGAAGAAGGTGCTGCTCGGTAGGATTTATTGGATATGACAGCGAGGCACGTCAAGCTTACGCTGAAAGGAACAGATGTGGACCAGGACGCAAAGATGACTGGATGACATCGGCTCGAAATCTGGACCAATGGAGAGGCCAGGAGCGCCGCGTTCGCGTAAAGAGGTTCACACCATTACAATGATCGATTATATGATTGGCACAGCGTGGGCTTTAAGGAAAATGAGGTGGAGAAGAAGGAGGTAAAGCGTGACAGAGCAATCCACATACGTGTTGTATGGCTGAAGAACAAATCTCTGAACTTAACTGTAAGTCCGAAGATGGGCGTAAGGGTAAACTGATGAGCATTTAGAGCGCCAAATATGATGATGGTGAAAAACAAAATTGGACTGATATGAATTCCTTGTGGAACATCGGACTTTGACTTTTTGGACTTTTTGGCATATTGAAATTAGCATTGCACACCATAGCGTAGCGTAGCTAAGGTTTTTTGAGCACACAATGTTAAATTAAACGAAGGATAATGTGAATGCGCGACATTTAGTGTTTATTTGAATGCCCTAGAAACCTCGGCTACGCTATGTTCGCTATGGTCTCCTTAATGTGAGGGTAGCCTTAGCCAAACTGCATATCCATTAAAACTGAAAGGATTTACGGGACATAAGTTCCAAGAGAATTCAAATCGAATAAAAAAAAAATATGTTGGGACTTATGTCCCACCTAAAAAAGGAGCCATTTTATGTAATGTAATGAAGGTGCACAACCTTTTTTTAATTATCTCTCCTTCTAATCTTCGAGAACATTTTTTTGGACATATGTCCCGATCGGTTGGAACATAAGTCCCTAAGTCGATTTGAAACTGGGATGTCCCATTTAAGTGGGTCATAAGTCCCAAAAGTAAATATTGGCACTTAAGTCCTTCGCTCTTAAAATGTACAAAAAAAAGTTGAGTTGGTTTTAAAGAGCTCGTAATTTTTAATTTAATTGTCCCGATTTTTTTGTCATGAAAAATTTTTAGTCTCTTCAAAATCTATCAAACTGTTTTTAAAACATTCATTAGGAAGGAATAAGGAATGTTTCTTTCAACTACACTTACCATTTACAGTGTTCGCAGCAACTTCCTTTGCGGCCGCCGCTGCTGCCGCTGCCGGACCGCAATGTAAAATGTCCGAAAGTGATAACGATGAGGCGATAAGCTGACGTTTCTCCTCGAAATTGAGATAATCCATTGAGTTGCTTCGCTGCGGTGTAACCGTTATGGTAACTGATTTCTGCATTTTAGCAACAACACAAAGTTGTTGCTGTTGTTGTTGTTGCTGCAGCTGCAGTTGATATTCTTCGTTGTCGTTTTGCTGATTGTTGTCGTAATCGCCTATAGACGGGGAATGTAAATCCGATCCTGCTGGTTGTTGCTGCTGGTAATGATTAATGAATTGAAATTGTTTATGCGGTTCAACAAGGGTGCCGCCCATGCCAATGCCCCCTCCAGTACCACCACCACCACCACCACCGCCCAGGCCAGCAATACTAGCTGAGTAGGAAGGCGGCGAAGTGTTGGGCGGCGATGTCGCTGACAATTGGTAGGAATTCTCATTGTTAATAGCAGCGACTAGAGTTGCCAGATTATTACGACTATTGTTGACAACATGCTTCTGCTGCTGGAGTTGATGATGTTGCTGCAGTTGTTGCAGCAATTGTTGCTGTTGCTGTTGGTATTGTGGAGGTGCAAAGGATGGTTTTTGCTGCTGCTGCTGCTGCTGGGTAGGTTGTTGCTGAGGGTTAAAGCTATTGCTATTGTTGTTGTTGGTCGTTAGTTTATTACTTCGCATCGACATAACTGAAATTTTTTCTTAAGTGCGCTGCTATGGGAATTTAGATCAGTGGTTGTAAATCACGCCTTAACGACGGTGCGACGAGGAATGCATGTTTCACTTTTTAATGGAGCTTCTAACCACCAAACGATTAACGCCAGCGAGACGACACTTCCTTTTCTAATTGGATAACGACAACAGGTGATTTTATGCAAATCAGAGCATTGTTTGTCACACACGCACAAGCACTTTTACACTTTGTCGCACGCACTTTTTATTGACACGCTATCGCCAGAGCTACAACAGGAAAAGATAACTTATGCGACAAGGGACGAATGCCACTTGACAATCCAATTATATTAACTGTACGATGGAGTACGATAAGGACGATTGGACGAAGAATACATTACATTTTTGGTAATTGATGACGTGCTTTTCGTTTGGAACTTAATTATTCAAAGTTGCGTTACGCTTTTTGACACTAACGGACATTTAAAAAATTTATTTAATTCACAAAGTTTTTTTCTATCTATAAGTAAAACATTTTTTTAAACACTTTACAGAGTTTTCCAGTAGAAACAGTTGGCACTCTGTAATGTGATCTATTTATGGCGAGAAACGTTTAAGCCTTGAACGACATTTGACGGGATTTTTGCATTTTTAAACGACGACGTTGAAATACTCCTAAAGCTACAGCTCTCTTAACCGGTCCAAAGCACACTTTTTTGGAACGAACAAGACAACCCAAATATGGTAAGCCTTTTCGGATACAATTTCGAAAACAATAAATAAAACTTTACTACAGATAAAGATGACTTGGCAAAATTGTAGAGAAATTGGTGGGAAATTTGTTTGAAATTTTGCATCATTTGACAACCAATTCATTTGATCATAGGACGACTCTCTTACCAAAATGTACTTCAAAAAGGCGCTGTGAATACCACTTGTGACCTTTTAACAGCACAGCACACAACCCAACCGTTGCCATCATTTCCGAGGATCAAACCAAGAAATGCAAAGGCTGTTCATAATCAGACGGTCAGCTCTAAGGTGAGCTAAGGACTTTGTGGATCTTTAAACTCAAATTTTGATGTAATTCGCTTTTGATGTGACAACGTCTCACGCTGCATGGAAGCATTTACAAAAACGTATGTGACGATAAAATAACCGATATAAGGGTCGGGTCGGGTCGGGTTATGTTGTTTCAAAAGTAAACGTAAATTAAAGACAAAATTCAATTCTTGATGATTTTTATTTCGTTATAAAGTTTGGACCTTGTGAAGCACTATATCATTTAAATAGCCACCTCGAGATCTATTGCAACAGTCGATCCTTTTGAAGTTGATTATAACGACTTTTTTACACATTCAAGCGGTATCACGGCCATAAATTGACGAATGTTGGCTTTAAAGTTGTCTAAGGTTTGAGCTTTATCCACATAGACACAGTCTTTCGAATAGCCCCACAAAAAAAGGTCCAATGGTGTCAAATCGCATGATCTCGGCGGCGTATTCACGTCACCGAAACATGAAATTACTCGTCCTTAAAACTTCTCTGGCAATAAAGCCAAAACCGTTCGCGTTGTGCGGCTTGTGGCGCCGTCTTCTTAGAATCACACATCGTCAAAGTCAAATTCTTCAATCGCAGGCCAAAAAAAGTCTGTTATCATACGATCATAGCGCTCCGCATTGATGGTAACTGTCACAGCTTTAACGTTCTCGAAAAACTACGGTCCGATGACGCCTCCAGCTCATACTGCGAACCACACAATGACTTTTTGTGGGTCTAATGTCCTCTCTTCAATTATTTGATGAATTGTAGAGCCCCAATTTTGTTTGTTTATGTAACCATCGAGTGAGAAAAGGGGCTTATCGCTGAAGATAATTTTGTTTGAAAACTCATCGTTTACAGCCTGTTGCTCCAGAACCCATTGGACGTATCTACTGCGTTGTCAACGGGCAGCAGGCTTCAATTGTTGCGTGAGCTGATTTTTTTTTACGGATGGAGGTGTAAATCTAGGTGCAAAATACGCCGTAATGAGTCGTAAGACAGGGTACAATTGCTGAGAACGTCGGCAAGTTTACAAAGTCGGTTCTTCATCTACACTTTCACTTACTTGCACTTGCACAGTAGGAGGATAATGAATGCCATAATCTTCCCTTAAAGCGCGAAAAGTGACCACGCAAGATTCATCGCACTTTTGTAACATGTTTTAACTGGCTGACTGTTGGTTTGACAGTCAAAACTGAAGCCTAGCAAAATTTCTTGAAGTTAACTGTCAATCAGCGGCCATGTTTGTTTGTGATCGATAATATGTACATGCATTTCGTCAGTCAGTGGTAAATTTGAAAGAGAGCTCAGACAAAGCGCATAGAAAACTATGTACCACGTTTCCATGATAGAGTTAACACAAGGTTAACTCAGGTTTATGTGCATGAAAACGCAAATTAGAGTTGAGCTCCGTTAAACCCAAATAAACCCCACGGAACTAGTTAGGTTGAGTTAGGTTTGTCTGACATTTAATTTTGATGTTGATAGAAACTACAACCCATTTGTCAAATGAATTCTTTCTGTTCATGGAAACGCTACGAGTAAGTCCCGCCATATTTTTAACTCGATGATACCTTAACTCTACTCAAACTCTGTCATGGAAACGTGGTAATGGGCGCTGTCCATCTTTCCTCTTCGAAAATTGGAGCTTGACTGTTTAGCTTGATTGACAAACCATCCTACTAATCTGACAGCATGACATCAGTTATGACCTACAGTCAAGTTCGATAGTTTGTCAGCAGCTTAACACTCGGCGCTAAGTAATAAGAACTCCAAATTTGAAAATGTCAATATTTTCTTTAGTTTTGTAGGAAAATTCTTATTAGCTGAGTGAGCCAACCAGTTTTTACTTTCTACCAAATTTTATAGAAAAAAATTTTAACAAGTGACTATAATCGCTCACTCGTTATATGGCTGGATGAAAATTACGAAAAAACGGTCGGGGGGCATCATAATGACTGGGGATGGCGGAGCGCCAGGGAAAAGCTAGTATTTATATATAAAAAAACGATTTTTTCACATTTCTCGACATTTTGACCTCCCATAACCCAAATCTGAAAGAAATATGCATGATCTTCTGTCTGTCTGTAAATATTTATGTTACCACGATAACTAAGTAACTGCTTGTCCGATTTAAAAAAAATTTGTCATCAAAATATTTCTGGATCTTATTCGGAGACCTGATTAGATTTTGGAGTCAGTGTGTCAATTTTTACTTGTTCTTGGCATACAAATGCACCCGAAAGATATACAATGTTGATTTTTTTTTAAATTGATTCGAATAGAATAGCATCGCTGTAGTACCCCGTGATATTTTCTTAATAAATTCATCACGACTGAATCTTATTTGCATACTTGTCATGTTATACAGGAAATGCTTCTTCCTTTCGTGGGAGTCGGAGAGGTATAATAATTACCCACAAGAAAGACCAGACCAGAAGAACGCTAAATTTGAAGAACAATGCATTTGCATTGTACAATTACAAAAGACAATCTCAAGTGCAATAATAATTAAATGATATTAATTACCAAAATTAACTGAAGAAGTACTTCTTCAGAAATGACGTGAACCTAACCAAAAAACCACTTGAGATTTGTACGACGACTTAAGTTGTGCTTGCTTGTTTTTGCTTGCTTTGTTCTTTCATTTCAATTGCTGGCTGTTGCATTTCGTGTGCGGCGGGCTGTCAAAATGCTTTTTTTCCTTTTTTTAATATTATTCCGAATGAACAATGAATGAATGTATGAACAGATAAATGCAACAACAAAACAACAACAACATGGAATTAAAAGGGGTAAACGCGCATCCGTCATTGACACAAGCACGTTTAGTGTGTAACGTGTCACGTGATTTCTCTCTTTGTCCTGTTTCAGGGTGAAATGTGCTGAAGATTTGAACATAACGAAACCACGTATCTATATGTAGATACAGGGGTGTCCAAAATGATGTTACCACTTTTATTTATTTAATAAAAACTTTTTTTGTTTTTCGACTACTTTGAGGTCCTTTTTAAGCACCTTTCAAACGACCTAGAGAGCTGTGAGTGTCAAATTCCTAAATATTTTTTTTTATATTCTTCGAGCGACGTGTGTCTCGTCTCGCATGTGGCGCGTGTGATTGTTGGAAATGCCGCCATTTTCTAGTTTTTTTATGTCCTTTTTAACCACCTTTCGTACGACCTAGAGGGCTAACATTTTGTTCTATGTGGCGTGTGTCGATGTACATATACATAAAAGTTTGTACCCGAAAAACGAAGTTTTAATAAAAAAAAATAACACACGCTATGTACACAAGTCCAAATGAAGCTCCTTCGACCTGTACTCCTTGGTTCTAATGCATGTGTGAAGTATTTACACAATACATGCCATAGCTTTTGGCTCATTTGGACAAATTTGGACAGGGGTGTCCAAAAAGATTTTACCACGCATATGGTACAACATAACAACAGTTGTCCGCTCTATGCCTACGGAAATGTGTAAACCAGCTATGGCCAGTATTGTGAAAAGTCTTCGCATATGCATTGAGAACCAAAGAGTACAGATCGAAGGAGTGCAGTAGCTTCATTTGGACTTGAGAATAATGTTATTAAACTAAATAAATAAAAGTCAAAACCATATAAGTGGTAACATCTTTTTGTACACCCCTGTATAAGTAATATAATCCTTCAGCAAAGATTTTCACCTTTTACCATTGTCCTTTCACACCCCGGACTTTTCATTTTGAAAAGAGTTACAGGCAGACCACTTCTCGAGCCACATGTACAAAGGAATATTAATAATAAATCTTTGCATGAGTGTGTGTATGTATGTGTGCAGGTATTTTCAATAGCCACAAAGTAAGGTTGATAAACGTTTTATAAAAACCTTCCCGCAGGACATTTTTCCATGAAGTTACAGAGAAACACATACGTAAACAAAAGATGGCTTCAATATGAATTCTAATTAGATAGAAAACAGTTCTATACATATATGTATATATAAATACATATCTCTGTGTAAAGGATCATTGTAAACTCAGTCGTCGGAAAAATTCGCTTCACGTTGAACAGCCGCACCTTATCATAATGCGGGGCGCACCTGTTTCATCCGTCCGCTGTCTGTGTCCAGACAGGCAGGCAAGCATATAAATGCATGTTTAAGGTATACAAATAGTAACAGGCATCATAGAGATTAAGTACAGCAATGTCTGTAAGAATATTTCAGCCAAACACGACATCACTGCAGTTAAAAGTTTTAATAATCTACAGTCAAGGGCGTAAAATATATAAATATAAATATATCTTAATATATAAAAATGAAACTTTGTCTGTATGTCTGTTCGCGAATAACTCGATGACCGCTCATCCAATATAGCTGAAACTTTGTGATGTAGTGGGGACGGTTGTGTTGGATGTTTGACGTAATGTGTGGTAATGCAGTTGTGGGGGTTGACGTGAAGGGTGACTTGACTCGAAGAAGTTGATTTTTTTAAATAAACTTATTACCAAGGGACAACCCACTGAATGACTTGCGCCACGGCAATAAGGTGGGTACAGCCTTTATTGTTTGTGTCGTGACTCAGTGGAAAAGCGCAAGGCTACTGAGCAGGGGTTCGTGTTTCGAATCCTAGTAACATCAACAGTATTTTTCACGGTAACCCATCTCTAGCGAATGGGTGACAAACGTTCCGAGAGTAAAAACTTGCCACGGAAAGCTTCTCAATTCGCCGTTCGGATCCGGCCTTAAATTGTAGGTCCCTTTCGTTTGTGTCCAAAAATATACCTGCACAACACAAATGTTTGCGAAAAGCTAGGCCTTAGACCGGAACGGTCTGTCGCGCTGAATATTATTATTATTATTATTTATTAAAATTAAATTAAAATCAACATAATAATAATAATAATAGTTATAGTGCTGTTATATGTGGAACTTGAAGAGTCTTGGTGGTCAGTTGTGGGGAGGGTAGTGTGGCGTGGACATTCAGGCAATGCTGGGTATTTTAGCTAGTTTAAAAAAAAAAACGAGTAACCTTTTTTTTATTCATTTGTTAGGTGTGCTCCTGATCATATGAATCGATTATTTGAATGCATGCATTTTGGTAAAAAAAATCTCCAAGTTACCATTATCCTATTCTGAATATTTTTTAAACTAAACTTCTGTATTAAACACAAATTTTTGGTTGACAAAAATAAATATTTTTTAAATGCTATTGTTGTTTAGGTTTCAAAATAAGCTTCCCAAGAAAAAAACCTCACTCTAAATATCCAAACATCAAAATGCAACTCATTTTCTTTGAAAGTAAACAAAAAAGGTTTAAATTTTTGACCCGCTACTGTTCAACGAGCACAATAAATCCAAAAGAATAGTCTTGATTCTTGAATTACAAACGAACAATGTCAGTGCTATTTATATACAAGTTTTGAGAGGTGGCACGGTGCCTGTCGTTCCGGGATGATTTTCTTGCTGCCTGATTATTGATGTTAGGATGAGAGCGGACCAGTCCTCGTTTTTCGGTGTGTATATTATATACACAAAATCCCATTGTACGTTAACGAATAGTAGACAAGTAAAGGAATCGTCTGATACATGAAATTCCGTTTACTAGAAATTAAGCCATAACATTTCGAGGACGGATGGGAATAAAAATTCCTATCCTATCCTATCTTGTACATAATGCGCTATTATTGTAGGTGTTCCATGAAGATTTCATCCCGTTATATACTCACTTAATGATTATTGATTTTAACTTAAGGACGGAAAGAAGGATACAGACTGATGTGGAGTTGGAGTATATTTGAACGGATCTATGGATATTCTCTTCAATTGGAAGGAAAGAACTCCAATGTCACATTAGAAAGAGCAGACAGAATTGGAAAGGGTGGGGGAAAAACGCGCCACTACTACATCGATTCCTCAGATGTTAATGACCTTTTATCAGCAGAAATGTGGCCTCAGAAATATGCTGACTATGATAGTGATGAGATTTTCCCACAACTCCCATAGAAACAATTGTTGGGCACTATTACTTCTACATATCAGTACACTAATATCCCATGTCATTCACATTTTGCTGATTCTCAAACTTTCAAGCTTTGACATACCGATACACTTATACTAATTGAATGATAGTGATTCACAAAGTTTTAGATGATAACAAAGACATAAACCACAATGGTAGCAAATCTTTAAAAAAATTTAAAATTTTGAAAGCCAAGGAATGGCCGTAATACAATTGGTATTATCTATATACTAATTGTCACTCACTCATGCAACCACACGCGTACGCACCATTGTGATTCTAAAACTGTGATGAAATATCATCAGAATCCTAATCTAGAGATTCACAAACATTTAACAGAGACATTAATCATAAGGGCAGGATTATTTGAATGGTTTTCAAACTTTTCTTTCACTTATTATCAAATTTTTCTATGATTCTAAAAATTTTAAATAAAAATTGAGAAATCCTTTCTGAAATTAAATTAAATAATACAAACTAGAGATGGTTTAGTCCTACAACGGGCTACGACCACACTCGTATTAAATAATTCAAACTAATGGACTTGTTATTCGTGAGACAGGCGGTTTGACTTAGCTATTCATAAAAAAGACGTTCCAACAAGCTGTATGCCGAATATAAGTACTAATCAAGGGATAACAGAAAGCTACTAAAAATTTCGAATACAGTTGTGCTCTGTACTGTGTCTGATAGGATGTGCTGTTTTGTTAGGTCTTTCAAGGTACACATGTTGGGTCGCTACAGTTTGTGAACAGGCTATCGATCATAGAATTCTGGTCTGCTATACCGATATCGATCGACCGAAGATGGAAGGCAAAAATGAAAAGATGAAAAGGCAAAAATGTATGCCAACGAGATCTGCGCTAATACGAAGATTGCATTTAAATGCTAATACGTACATTGCATTTTACTTTACGGGATTGGGCAACCCTAGTGCGGCCAACTGGTAACTGAAGTCTCTATCATTAAGTTTGACATTTTAGACGGTATATTTACTAAGAACCACCGCTATTTTTGTTTGTTATAGTGATTTGAAAATTTCATTTCAGTTCAAAAATGGAATTAAATCGTAAACATTTTCGTGCGATTATTTTTTACAACTTTCGACGTGGGTTAACTCAACAACAACGTATTGATGAACTTAATTTGACTTTTGGCTATGATGCAACATCAAGGACCAGTGTTTATCGATGGTTTACAGAATTCCCTCATGGTCGCAGTTCGCTCAACAATGAATTTCGTGAAGGTCGTCCAATATCGGATGTTGTTTTGGAGGCTGTGTATGAACTGATACTGCAAGATCGTCATGTGACTTATCGTGAGATTGATGCACCCTTGGGCGTTAGTGGTACCAGCATACGTTCAATATTGCATAAACATTTGGCCGTCAAAAAGATTTGTTCACATAATTTGACAATCGCTCAAAAACGACTCGTCACAAGAAATGCTCAAAAATATGATCGCGGTGCTCCAAAACATGTCTATAACATCGCGACAGGTGAGGATGCGTATGGGCACGAAACCAAACAGTATTCGAAGGTATGGGTGCTCCAATATGTTGGCTGTTTTTTTTTTTCGAAAAAACTGCACATGTCGCGATCGTACCATTGGTGCAAGGTAGAACGGTTAATTCTGAATGGTAAACAACCAATTTTTTCCCAGAAGTCTTCGGCAAAATGAGGAAAACCAACCACCGACGATGGATCATTCTCCACCACAACAATGCGAGCTCTCACACATCGGCCCACTGAATATTTGAGCGGTCAAAACATCGAATTAATGGAACATCCGCCGTATAGTCCTAATTTGACACCGAATGACTTCATTTTATTCCCGCAAGTCAAAAATAAATTGTGAGGTCATCTGAAGAAGCGGTTGATGCACCAACGTTGGATGTTTTGGAGAATTATACATCAAAATGCATGTTTTGGAGGTACCTCAATCGAAGTGGAAGAAGTGTTTCGAAATGCAAAAATGTGTTGATCTTTATCGAGAATATTTTGAAAAACAATAAAGCCATTTTGGATAGATATATATTTGTGTTTGTTCTCTAGTCCCGAACTATAAAAGGCAACCCTAGTATTAACATAAAAAATGTATACCAGGCACCAGAAGTGTCATATTAAATATTGAACAAGCCAGGAGTTCTCACCATGGGCTGAAGACAAAATCCCAAGTGCTGGTCAAGTGCTTTTTTGACGCTTTTCAATCCCTAGCAAAACAAAGCATGGGCGATGTACCCGGTTACAAATTGATCGCAGACTACGAGACTGTCATTTTTTTCCTGGACTCTTCTATGGCGTCATTTGGACAACTTCCTCAACAGGTGCTAGTGATTTTAAAATTCTTTATATTTCGCATGCCCGTGTGTGTCTGTCTGTTTATCTGTTTGTCGTCGAATCTTGCGGTCAATTTTTAACCCTTTCTATTAAAATTTGGTAATTATCGGGCCGCGGGGTCCCAAACAATTTTTTTTAATAACCATGCCATATAGCGGAATCAGATCACGCGATACTATAGTGCATGTGTTCTATATGCAGCGCTGCTTTACGATTAGGGTTGTTTTGTGTTTGGGTTGCATTGCTTCGGATATGTTTTTATTTGGGATGTTTTTTTATATATAATGTACACACGTTCACACCTGTGCGAAACAACTTCATCTAACCCACTGGAAGAGCACTCCAATGTTTAGAGAAGCAAAGAAACTAATTAGACTAAAGAATTAAGAAAATCGAAAGACTGCATAAGGGTAGCATGGAAATAACTCTTAGACTTGGTTTAAACTTTTGTCTCATAGCAATGTGGAAATCTTTTATCACGAATTGTTAAACGAAATATACTATGGCCAATTTAAGAAAGAAGTGCACTGAAGTTTTGTAGCTGATAAGGTTCTACTTCTTCACTTTGAATGCTTCCATAGACCACCTCACTTCACCAACACGAATACATTTAGCATTTAATTCAATACGGAATTTTCCAGAAAAACCTTCCGTAAGTTAATTAACAAAGTTATAAATCAAGCAAAGTATGAAGAAAATTTATTCAGTCATTAAATTCAGAAACTTGCATAGATATGAGAGACGTCTGTATATGTATATTCCTCCAACTTAATCGCATCTTGAAATTTGCATGAAACAAAACACCTCTAGTCGGAACAAAAAGATAAACTTCGACACGCGGAAATGGCAGAGGAAAAAGAAGCTGGAGTTTTTCCCGAGATTCCTCAAGAGTAAATACCGCGCAAATTATAATTTCTAACCAAAGCCGAGCGGCGAGCCACCCACACATTCCTAGATGATGGTATGATAATTTTTAATTAGTAGATAAGGAAATTTCCATAATACATAATTACGCACTCCTCTACACTCTCTCACTCTCGACACTGATGTATGTAGTTGTTTTGTCGAATTTGCTTCCTGGGTTCAGGAGATGCTTCCCAGAATAAATACCAGTTTCCCATCAAATCACAGAAAGTGGAAACTCAAAGTAGGTGAAAAGGGAAATTATGTCCATAGAAGGAACCAACAACAACAACAACCAGCAAAATAAGCTGCAAAAAAATTCTTCTTCTTCTTGTCTTTTGTCAAGTAGTATTTCTAGTCATGTCTCGTGTTCCGTTCGTCACATCGCCATCGTCATCTCGACAAACAGCACCAGCAGCTCATAGTAGAAGTTCCGGCCAAGATGTTTAAGATGAAGTGACAGAGCATAGACTCAGTTATCTGAGAATCTAACCGCTCCCAGCTAGGCAACCAGCCATATGCTTGGAGAATAATGAGAAAAGAATTTAATTAAAAGGAAATCTGGGTTGCTGTGGTATCGTAGTGGTGGTAGTGTGATGTGCCACCGCAGTCGCAGCGCTAATGCAGGGAGCATTATGCAGTCTGATGAATGGAATGGTTGCGCTTGAGAAGAAGAAATATATTCCTCAGAAAATTCCGAACAGAAAATTACTGAAAAAGAAAGGCACACTTTGGTGCTTGTGATTTCAGTTTCAGTAAATGTTTCAACTAAAGTACAAAAAAAAAAAACGATAATTGTGACCGTCCTTATTGCTGCATGGAGGTAAAATATAGACTGACGCTCTAAAGGTAAAGTGGTATTGAAGACGCATGGTTCTTGTAAAAGACAAATGAGCATTAGAAACTTCGTGCGTCTACCGTGAGATAGCGGAATGCAGCTTTGGTTGCGGTAGAGATCATCTGACAGATCCTTTTTTTAGAATGTATACAAGGGAATTGGGCGCCGTGGCTCAGTGGATAAGAGCATGGCTTCTGAACAAGAGGTTTGTGGTTCGGATCCCAGTAACACCAAAAGTATTTTTTACGGTGCCCCACCTCTAGCGAAAGTCTGACAAACGTCCGAGAGTAATAACTTGTCACAGAAAGCTTCTTAATTCGTCGTTCGGATCCGGCATTAAATTGTAGGTCACCTCCATTTGTGCGCAAAAATATACATGCTCAACACAAATAGTTGCGAGAAGCTATGCCTTGGACCAGAATGGTCTGTCTCGCCTCTCCATTATTATTCAAAAGCATTTCACCCTTAGAAAATAGCGTGGGCGTTAGTTTATTCCACATAATGCTGTAACAAAGATCCCATCGCTACAAGCCCTATATCTAATTTCCGTTCTATCCGTCCCCCGATTCTGCTCAGCACATTGGGCTTTTGCTTACCACCAGGCATAAGCGTAAACAATTTACACACAACTGCACAAGTACAAAGTGCCGGTTAACATGCAAGCACAAGAGGCACACAACTGACAAATTTGCTAATTTGCCAAAGTAACTTGTTAGATTTCAAATGTATGGCCAAATCATAAACTTCGCACAAGGTTTTTGCAAATTACTGGTTAGGTTCGTCAACTTTAGCATATTAAGCTGTCGAATTCAGAACGAGTGAGAGCGCCGGTAAAAGTTCTTCGCCGAACTAACCAGAATGCTTTGGACGTGCTGGTAAGCCAGCAGCATAAATTTTCCAGACCAGAAGACCGTCTTTAAACGGCGTTACTGCCCCCTCCCTCTCAATATCGTGGCTTGCCCATAGGCCGTCAGTATCCTTCCTGACTGTCGTCTCTTAACCATAGGCCGTCAATACCCCTCCTCTATGTCGTGACTTGACCATAGGCCGTCAGTATCCCTCCCCTCTGTCGTGTCTTGACCAAGGGCTGTCAGTATTCATCTCACTATTTTGCTGTGTCTTGACCATTGGCCGACAATATCGTCTACCACTCGTAAAATCATTCCATTAAGCGGTTGCCGCTCTGCCGTGGCACCAAATACCGCAATACTCTATGTCGAGCATTCTTAACATTCTACATATCCGGACTATTCAATGACGTTATTCATTTCACCATCCGTGATCCTCGCCACCGCTTTCTGTTGGTATTGACCAGCCGATACATAGTGTGTATGTTGGCCCGCCGACAGGCAACGCTCTCGTTAGTACGCAAGCCCCACTACCCAGCCACAACCGGGCCCTATTTCTCCCCTCTGTATAACCAGTAGTGATATAAGTAATTTATTGGTGGTGGTACATTATATAGTTTTAAGATAGTAAATCGAGCTTCTCAGTTCGCCATATGGATAGTTGTAATTCAGTCTAAACACTGAATTAACGTAAAAGCCCAATAGTAACCATTTAATTCACAAAGTTCGTAATAACTTTTTTTGGGGAATATTTTTTCTGTGACTTTCTTTTTTTAAAAAAACCTTCCTTTTTTTAAAAAAAAATTCATTTTTATTTTTTATGTTTTTTACACGTGCCACACGCGCCACACACGTCACAATTGTTTTAAAACTAAATAAAACGAGACAAACGATTTAACAAACAATAACAAAAATGATTACCAATGAAAATCGTCAGACTAGTATTGCCGTCTTCCCTTAAAAATAAAGTTCTAAATCTGTAACTTTAGTACTGAAAATCGTTCCTACCAAAAACTTTCCACTACTATAGTCACACGAGCTAATGTATTCTGCTATGCTAGTGAAAACACACATCCGTGTATGTATATTTAGTTCTATTTCTGTCTATAGAATCATTTATATTAGAAGACTAATAGTATTCAACGTTAAATTTAGGTCTTTCATTCATAAGCGATATGTCATTCAGTCATAAGTGATTTCTGAAATAGACTGAAAAAACCACATTTTACTTTGCAAACGTTCAGGCTTTAAAAAAATCGATACCAATGCGTAGATTGAGTATTTTTTCAGTTTTCTCTGGAGAATAAAAAATTTACGCCCTCGCAAGCCGGGCGCTAACCAATTGCTTTAAAACCAGTTCCATCAAATTTTAACTGGAAGAAGCCGAGATATACGACTCGATAAATAAACGTACAAATGTACACACATTCGCTGAAAAAATGTTCATGTCCTCTGAATATAAGCTTCGCCCTTCGGGCTCGCAATAAACAATATTCAGTTAAGAGACAAAACCAAAAATTAAAGAAAAATAATTTGTAACAAGACTTCTAAATTCGAGTCCTGTGCGCTATCTCAGTTGGAGAATAACGTTACACTGTCTAGTAGATGCAATGTTGCCTTGAAATCACCAAAGCAGACAGGGTTGGTCGAATATAGGCTTTGTAAATAGTACCCAGGTCTGAGGGAGTGAAGTAGTACATCTGCACCGTTTTAGGAAACCAAAACAAATCGCAGCATTCTTAGCGATGGCGAATATGTGGTCATTCCAACGAAGCCTATTGTTGTTTTTCAGTTTCTTTGATGCAAGATCCATTCATGGAAAATAGTTGGAGATTTAAATTACGCTTGGAAGACAGAAGACAGCATTGGGTTTTGAAAGCGTTACATTTTACTGTTATTGTGTAGTCCCCACCTTGTAATGCTGTCAATGTCAGAATTTAGCGTGGTTAACCTAGGTTGTTGTTCACGTTCTACTTGAAAATGAAAAGGGACGTGCAGATAGCGTGAAATCATATGAAAAGCTAAGAGTGCTGTCGTCAGCAAAAGAATGAATGAATGAAAAGAATGAATGAATGAATTGAATTAGATCATTAAAGAAAATGATAAAAAGTGTCGTAGACAAAACAGATCCTTGGGGAACACCGGCTTTTATGCGGTTAACATTGGAATGAACGGTCAGAAAGGTAGTTACTAGTCCAGTTAAGCAGGGCCTTATCGATAAAAGAGCTTAATGCCAGACTCTGTCAGATGCCTTGGAAATATCGAGTGCAACAACTTTACTTTCACCAAATTTGTGAACAGACTGGTTCCCGTTTTGATTGAGATATGCCATTGGACGTTGCCTTCGTAAACCATACTGCTGGTCGCTAAGGATTTCCTGTGATTAAAAGTATTGCATAAGATTACGATTAATCGGCGTTTCGATGACTTCTGAATGTATGGATGTTAGTGCTATTAGCCGGTAGGAGGAAACAGATAAGGGTTCGCTTTTTTGGAAACAGGCTGGAAAAAGGCTGTTTTCCAACTCTTTGGAAAGACTCCAGAAGAATAAGATAAATGGAAAAGCCTGCCTGAGCTGACGGTTAGAATGTCATTGTGAATAAACGTTGGAATTGATGACGAGGCAGTATTTTTTAATTCGTTCCACGAATTAGCAACAATTGATTGAAGTATTTTTTGTCTCAATTTTTGGTCATAGTCGAATTTGACTCGTGTAAGGTCGGCATTTCCACAGTAAGGCTTTTCTTCTTCCGGTTCCTATAAGCCTGCTCGTTGCAGCTTAAATCATACCTTCGGTTTGATACACTTAGTCCTGGAAGGAATGAATTATCTCGTAACTTCGTGGATTTTTGATGGTATAACAAGTGACATCTACACAAGTATTGCCTTTATGTGGCCAGTTAAAACTCCTAAAGAAATTGTTGAGGCCATCGCAGTCGACATGCTTGTGTAGCTTTACTTTTCTTTTAAGAGTTTTCTCTTGAACTGCGTGGTTCAACAACAAGAAATTAGCAGATACTATACAATAGCTATGATACACTGACGGTGTACTTATTAGGATGAGAGGTAAGAAACAAGTCAAGGGTAAATAGCATTACGACTTGCAATGTCCAGGATTCTAGTGGGCTTATTCACAAGCTGAGTGAGATTGTTTAGATCACCAAATAACTCAATATCCGTTCCTTGTGGTGTTGTAAAGCCTATATGGCAAAGCCAACTTGCAACAAAATGAAGCCTTAAGACTTTCATTAACCCTAGAATTACTTATAATAATTCGTCTATGCGAACGCGTAAAATTCCTAAACGAAAGACTCTTTGTGTGTGACCATCCGGGGTTCATTTTTCCACAATTTGAGCTGAAAAAACGATATACTTGCTTGTTTTTTGGTTTTAAAAAATGAAATACTTATGGTTCAATGCTTAACAACTCTTTTGTAGAATATTTTCCAAATTGTCAGAACAAATACATTCGTCTGAAAGATTAATATGTATTTTTAAATCGTAAGTCACTGGCGTAAGGGTTGTTTTGCAAAAACTAAACATAACTATTGCAATGCGACTTACATGACAATCGATAAAATGTATCAAGAAAAGGGAAAATGAAAGTGGTTTGCCACTAATTACTTATCCAGAAATTACTCTTTTGCCAAAAACAGCGCCACAAAAGAACAAATTGACAAATGCACTTGCAATTTTATTTTCGCATTTCACAAATTCCGCCTACAAATTTTGCCAAACAAACAAAAGAGTTTTGTGGCGCCTGCATTTGACAGATCGCCACTATGTCGCCTGCCATCATACATTTTTACCATGAACTTAACAGTAGAAGTGTAAACTGTCAGTCACAGTCAGCATCAACTTTCAACGTTTAAGTAACAGAGCATTCGAAGCAAGTTCATTGCTCTGTTGTAGCGTTGTGGGTGAAGATGTGCTGCTCCATTATTTAAAGAGGGTAAATATTTCACAGATTTCTCTGTAACGCATTGCTTTGATGCAAGTGAAATGCTTTCCTGAAATCGGCAAACATTTTCTCTGTAATAAAAGTCAAAACACGATATCGACCGACCGACTGACATGGGGGAGATTCGTGATTGGCGGTATACTCTAGGCACAAAGTGAATTTTCGCACAACACAAAAAAACGGAAAGCACACAGCGAGACAGCACACACTGGTGCGCCAGAAATTCCCAATTTCGATTTCGCTCGCATCTGAGAGACAGCCACACTTCCCACAACAAAACAAGCAATAAATCACAGAGAGTTCAAAAGGTTACTTTGCGTTTGGATTGCACCATGGGAATTGGGAATACACAGCCAGCGACAGATGAACAGGGGCAGCTATAGAGTTGATATTGGGTTTTTTTTTGTTGAGCTAATTGCTATCATTCCAAATACCAGGCGTATGGTATAGTAATAGCATTGCTCTATCCCGGGTTGGCTGGCGCCACACTCCACTTCAATGAGTGTGTATATTTGTATGCTTTTAATGACAGTGACAGTGAACGCAAGAATGGCGGTGCTGGTACATTGTGCTGCTGTCATCACAGTCGCCCAATTTGCTTTCTTTTGACTGTTAATTGGCAATTTAGGGTCGTTTATTTTGCAATTTAGAAAATTTGAATTTTTCGCTAAACTGCCTACAAAAATTGCAACAATTTGTTATAACAAAAAAAAAAGAAAACCAGAATGGCTTTTAGAAGTTTTTTGAGATTTTAATATAATATCGTTTGTCTGTTAGTAGGTCTGATTGACCGATGTAAAAGAAGATCACTCCCAATCACTTAGGCTTAGACTATTCATCAGCATTACATATTGTGGGCGCTGTGGCTCAGTGGAAATGCGCGTGGCTACTGAGCAGGAGGTACGTGGTTCGAATCCCAGTAACGCCGAAAGTATCCATTGAAAACTACCGTTTGGTGCGGCCTAGGAATCATCGACCCATATTTCTGCAAAAACGAGGCTGGCGCCAATGTTACAGTGAATGGCAAACGCTATCGCGCCATGATATACGACTTTTTGCCCGTGATCTCCACGACATTTGGTTCCAACAAGACGGCGCTACATCCCATACAGCCCGTGACACAATGGATTTACTGCGTCCTCGTTTCGGTGAGCAATTGATCTCTCGTTTCGGACTGGTGGATTAGCCACCAAGATCGTGTGATATCACACCTTTGAACTTTTTTTTTATGGGGGTATGTAAAGTCTAAATGTTTTGTGGATAAACCAGCTACGATTGAAGCATTGGAATCCAACATTACTCAAGTTATTCACAAGATCCGACCGAAGTCCTCGAGCGAGTCATTCAAAATTGGTGTTTACGGATGGCCGAATTACGGCACAGTTGCGGCCAACATTTGAAAGGGATCATCTTCAAAAAATAAATGTCAGTATTGCCCATTCAATTTGAATTTTTGTTGTTTTATTTCAATTTAATATCCGATACCTCTAAATTGATATCCCATTATTAGAAAAATCTGTGTGCTATATGGACAGACAGGAATACAGGATCCTACAAAACTCAAACTACCCAAAGCCAACTCAGACTCATGTACATATGCATGTATGCAGGTATTTAGTTAGTTGTGAAAATCTTGCAAGCAAACAGCCGGACGGACGCCCAGCTTAACTAATTACAAGCAGCATTTGAAGAAGAAAGCAAGAAAGAGAAAATGAAAATTGAAAATCACCGACAAACAGAGGTCACAAGTCACAAAAGTGAAAACATTGAAGCCAAATTACAATTAAGCGCGTATTGTGGTTTTTATTTACGCGTTGGCTACTGCTGGGTTTGTTTACAGTGCTGCGGTTTCTCCATCCAACATACGCGTACAATATAAATAAATCAATGCACAACAACTAGAATATTTTTATATTTATTTTGCACAAAATGAGAGTCAACATTTAAATTGGGTTTATAGACTACGTGAGGTTCTATTAAGCCACACGAGATCGTGTCTCATAAAAAAGTGTTAAGTGTCAATTGGAATTTAGGGCAGAGGGCAGTGTGCCAAAAATTATGTGGAAAATAGTTTGGAGATAATTTCGCATCTGTTGCTGTAAAATGATTACAACTTTTTTTTTTGGTAACTAAGAAGTTTAAGAAGAAATCGTATAACTCCATAAACTATTTTGAATGACAACATTATGCTAAATAGTATGAGAAATGTGTAACTGTAGCAGCGGAATACTCGTATGTATATTGAAATTATTCACACTTTTTTTAAATGATACCCTAATCGTATCACACACACATATTACCTGATGTTTTACATTTTTTTACGGTCAAATGTGTTATAATGTGGCCTTATTCGGGTCAGTCAATTATGAATAGTTAACGTAATTAAAAAAAAACAAACAAATACTGGACCAAGAGGATTCCGCTTTAAAGTCTGATATAAAATAAAATAAGAAAGTTTAGGATAGTAGAATTAGATTGTCTGACAAATTGGCAAACCTTTTCACTTGTCATTATTTTGTCAAACGAATTTTGGCCGGACGAAAAAGCCAAAAAAATTAATAGAAATTTTCGAGCAGCGGCCAGCTGTGAAATGTCACCAGATCTGAGTAAGCCTTTTGGGTATTGAAAGAAAACTCAATGTCATATAGTCGACAGCCCTCAATAAATTTTTTTAAGCTCATATGGTGTCATGAAAACGACAGCTCTTTAGAGTGTGGATAAAGGATGTAGAAGCATAAGCGCTCAAAAGTGAAGCCCCACGCACAGTTGGGTTTAAATAATAATGACACTTATCAACAGATCATCGTTAGTATAAAGCAGATCAAGTTGGCAATAAGCGGCTTTAAGACATACAAATCAGCCGGTCCAGACCAAATCATGCCAGCAGAGATGATTCTCCCTTGGTCTAACCATGGCCCTCGCAATGTGTCTAAGATTAGTATATATTTCTAGGAACTGGACGGAAGTCCAAGTGGTCTTTATTTCGAAAGTGGCAAAAAACTCACTTGGCTACCCAAAGGACCTAAGACCAATAACTTCTTTTAAAAAAGATGAGCGTAAGCCTTTACGGGCGGTTGAAGTGAAACTTCTTTGACGTTGTGGCCGATATTAAGATTAAATTTAAAGGCAAATATAGTCCTACATACCGAATTTCATACGAATCGTTTGAGAAATGACTTAGTTCCCAAAATTCCAGACCCTTTTGGCCAGACCCCTTAAATTCAATAGGAACGAGTCTCATAGTCGTATCTTAGTTCTACATATCAAATTTCATACGAATCGCTTGAGAAATGGCTTAGTTCCTAATGCAGCTGTGGCCGTTATGCATAGGGTTTGTATCAGGCCCCCCATACAGACATGTGTACAAAATTTCAAGAACTTTTAAAAAAAAATGATCATCACTTCCAAATTTTCACAAAAAGTGTGCTCCATCGGATAAAACACGCGTGCATAAAATTTGAAGAAAATCGGATAAAACTTTTAAACAATTTGTTTGGGAGCCCCTGAGAAGGGAGGGCTGCCGAGTGATCGCTTATGCGTATGACGTTGCTATTGCTGTCTCAGGAAAGCATTTTAAAAGAATGCTCTCAACAAGTTAAGAAATTGGGCAAATCGCTGCGGTTTAGTAGTAAACCCACTCAAAACTGAACTTGTTCTCTTTACTAGGAAATACAAAATGCAACATATTGACCCTCCTTCTATTAAAGGTACAAGCTTAACATTCTCCGATAAAGCCAAGCATTTGGGTCAAATTTTGGATAGAAAGCTAAGCTGGATACCTAACATACAAGAAAGAGTTCGTAAAACCACGTAAATTCCATATGGGAGCTTTCTTCTAGAACGACACTAATGATCTATCAACACTGATATCAGCAGTCTCCTTCACTAGATACGAAGCTCTAAGTGGTTCAACGAGTAGGTGGAGGGAAATTTTCCTGATCCGTGTAGTATCACAATGGACCATTGCTGGTCTAAGTGTGCCGGTTTCACTGACAGACACCTTAACCTAACCTAAAATAACCCCCAACCGGGGTCGCGATGACTCCAAAATTTTTGTTGGCCATCGTAGATGCACACGTGTATAAAAATTGAAGAAAAAACCGGGTAAATTTTTAAAAAATTTGTATGGGGCTCTCCGACCCCGAGGCTCGATAACACCAAATTTTTTACAAATCGTCATCCATCGCAACTAACCATGTGTATAAAATTTAAAGAAAATCGAATAAAAATTTTAAAAAATTTGTATGATGGCCCGATCCAGTGGCCCGAAAACTCCAAAATATTTTTCAAAAAGTGTTGCCCATCGGAGTTACACATGTGTATAAAATTTGAAGAAAATTGAGTGAATTTTTAAAAAAATTATATCGCCACCCTTCGGCCCTGAGGACCAAGGGCCCCAAATTTTAATAGAAAGTGTTGTCACCTAAAATTCTCATGTGTGAAAAATTTCAATAAAATCTGGCTTTGGAAAGTGGGTTATAACTAAATTGATCGCAAGATTCCATGACAGACAGGCAAACAAACAGACAGAGTCACGGGCAGGCGAAGTTTATATAGAGAATTTAAAAATCATGGAGAAATTGGAGAAAACAAACTGAGAAATAAACGAAACCTTACGAACGAGCTATTATATTATAAAGAGGTTAAGTTTATTTGTATGTAGGAGGTAATATTCGAAATTACTTGACCGATTTTGATCAGATTTTCACCGTTTTACAGGGTTTTTTGCAAGTTTTAAGTTATAGGCTACAGTTTCGGTGGGGGGACTTAGTGGTGTTGGCCAGTGAGAGGAAAAAGTAAGTTGGTGTGGGGTCAGTGGTGGGGCGGTCATTTGGGGTGGGGTCAGTGTGGTTCGGTCAGAAGGGAGAGGTGGGGAGAAACTGGGCAACGCCTGTTATTTTAACTTTTGACTGGCCCTGATATCTTGATTATTGGGGGGGGGTCCCAGGTGACACCTGGGATAACAGCTAGTCTTTAAATAAACAAACAACTGCAGCTGTCAAACAACATTTTGTATATTTTTCAGAGTAAGAAATATCCAAAAATTATGGGTGTAACAAAAACGACTACTTTTTTTCTCAGACAATGAAAAAAAACGCACATCTTACAGTTAAATCATCTCTCTCCGATTACTCCGCCCAGAGATATTGTTCTAAAACCATGGGATCTCATGATAAATTATGGTAATGGCAACACTGACTACGAATGGGACTTGTTTGATTAGCCATAGCCACGTTCGAGAAGAAAGTCCTACGTTGAGTTGATGGATCCACTTATGAAGGAGGACGATTGCGGAGGCTTAAAAGAAATAAATGTTCGAGCGATAACTCGATGTTGACTTTTTGTAAAAAATAAATTAACCTGGGAAGGCTCCAAAAATCCAAAGTGCATGTAGAATTAGAAGGACCACCCATGCACAGTATAAGACATTATTAGTTGCTTCAATAAAAATCGTAGTCTTATTAGAAATGTTTTCAGTTTATGTTACATAGCTGTTGGAGTAATTTATTTTCTATGTATTCCATTACCATTTTTACAAGTGTAGCGCTAAATATTACAAGACCCCATCAACCCACCTACAACATAATTTCAAAAGTCAACGCTGAAAAATGCAAAAATCTCGTCGCTGTCATTGCAGTCGATGATGCTGAGGACCAAAAAACTGCACATCACAGTTTGTGAAAAACATGGGTGGGTCCATCAATGGAAAATAATTTTTTTTTTGTCTAGACATCAAGTTTATTGGTTTTATGTAGCCAACACAACTTAAATATGTACACGTTCTACATCAGAGAGAATGGCACACGTACATCAGCCATGATGAACATTAAAAAAATAAAACAACAAAAAATGCACAAGACTCGTCATGAATCATGATGCAAAAGTTTTTCATCAAAAAACTATGTACTTGACAGCTGCTGTGCTACAGCAGTTTGGCAGTTGGTCCGATTTGTAAACTGTAATTGCTTGCATGGAAAAATTCTCCCATGCTATGCTATGCATGCCGGCTATTTAGTAGGATATTGGTGGGTGTAGTGCGGTTAAATCATCAAGAACAATGAGTTTTCTTTTTTATGTTAGATTAATTCTGCATCTGTCTGATGGCTGATAAACAAAAACAGTAATAGAACTGCAAATATTTCAAAATAATTTCTCTTCAATCAACATTTTTTCTGTTACTCCCTAAAAAAAAAACACTGATAAGAGAGAGATATGCTTTTCTTTGTTTTGTAAAATCGCAATTCCAAAATTCCAGCACACCGTGTTGTTTTTGTTGTATTCTCCAAGCAAATACGTTTCGTTCCACCCGCATGTACATTTAAAGACTGGTATTTCAACTCACTTTACTCCAATGAGTAGCGAACGGCTTAACACTAATAAGTAATAAGCAAACAAGGCTGACTGAACAAATTGCCTATGCAAAGTGTCGAGACACAACTACACTCAATTAAATTTTCGCTCAGATTACCAGTAAGAATATAGTAAGAGAGTAAACACACCACTACACTTGATGAAAGGGCATTTACAAATTGAAATTACTCGTACAATAAATTATTTCCGCCAAACAATGCACTAACGCGTCTTATTATACTTTTGTAGTAAAATAAATTGCACGGTCAATATACAAACATTCCAAGAACAAACTCTCAAACACGCGTAAATAACCACAGCGCGACCGATAACTGAAGCAATGGAATTTATGGATAAACAAAATAAGCAGCCGATTTTAGCTCAGAGTACCCTGTTCCTGGTAACGATTTTTAATTTACCAAATATTGTAATACTGAGACAGATAGAGTTAATGACATGATGGCGATGGCCACAAAACACCGAAAGAGAATGAGAAGACCGATGGCGGACAAACGCGGTGACGCTACAACCATACACAACGGAAAACAAAATTCAACTGAGAAAAGAAAAGAGAAGAACACGTCGGCCTATGAATGCAGGGAAACCACTATGTCTACGGTACGGTTTACGGTATGATAGATTGCTTCTTTCGTGTGGTAGAGTAATGGCAATGGCAATATGAGAACGAGCGAGATGAATTGCTGTGCATTTACATGTTTTGTTTTTCGCAAACTCTCCACTTGTTTGGCGTGGTGTAACATGCAGGCGCGACATCAAGTTTGTTTTCTGCTCTGTACTCTGTAGTGTGATACTTATTCAACTCTGTACTTCTGTAGCAGTTAGTAGATAGATAGTAGATAGTAGAATATCAACTTGAAAGCAGGTTTCTTGTTTGCATCAAACATGGAAGTGCATGAAATCGATGTTGCGCATGATTCGAGTTTCTAATTGTAAACAATACTACGTCTACGCATTGTACGGGAATGGCATACAAGAACGTAAAATGCTTTAGGCGGGATTTCAATTGTATATTGCATGCGAGAAGTTATATGTACAGGAAGTGATGCCAAATCTAATTTTGTTTTAGTGTCATTTTTTTTTCGAAAGAAAAAGTATTGTATGGAATCTTTAATCTATACACTGATTTATAATACTTTTTCAGGTGTTGTTATCATTTTTTTAATATGCCGCTTGCTGCTATGTTTTTGCAGAGCTTTGTTTTTTTGTTTGTTAATGGTTTGCCTGTTTGCATAACCTTTTTCCATTTTGCTTGTGATACGTCATACATCATATTGAGGAAAACCGTGTTGTAATATTTTACATAGTAAAAGGAAAGGAAAAAACATGAAAATTTTGGAACTCATTATTTTAACAGATTTACCCATTTCCGTATCTTCTGAATCAGAAAAGGCTTGAAAGACAAAAAAACCTCCGTCTGTTAGTCTGTCTGTGTCAACTCTACAGCCCAAACGGCTGAATTGGTGGGGATTAAAATTCATAATTATGCTTTTTACACCAATTTTGGCTGAAATCGGCCAACCGGAAGTGGCAGTTTACTTATAGCTCTTTCGATTTGCAGAGTAGAGTTAAAATTTCTCTCTCAGGGTTTTTGTTTGATGTTCTATTTGCAAACTTTACCCGTGGGTACGGTTTGATTTTGAGTTTTATTTGCAAAGTTTTGTAACCGACACTGTAACTTTGCTACCCTTCGGCAGTCGATGGTTTAGGTTTCGTTAACTCAGCAAGATGGCGAAGGGAGAGCAAGCAGACTAATTTCTCAGTTTGTTTTTGACATTATGGCGTTCTATTTGCAAAACATTCACCACGAAAACCACGAAAACTCTGTTACTTTGAGAGCTAACCCGTGGATTAGGCATTAGACTGTTTTTCGTGTTTTTCCAAATTTCTCAAATAGTATAGAACTTATGAAAAATCTATTAAGTGCAAAAGAAATTTAAAAAACAAACAGTGCGCGGTGTAAGTGAAACTTCTTGATGTTGTGGGGCAAAAAACCCTCAAGAGACCCATAAAAGACTCCCAAAATACCCTCAAAAGACACCCAAAAGACCACCGAAAGACGCTCAAAAGACTCTTCAAAAGATCGCCAAAAGACTTCAAAAAACTCCTCCAAATACTCGCCTACCATTTTGCTGGAATGATTTCATCAAGAAAGACTGCATCCGCGAATCAGATTCGAGTCAACACGGCTGCCCTTCGCAACGAAGAGACCAAAAACAACTACGGTCAAGCGATAGAACTCGCCATAAATGGAGGGAGTGTAAGTCCTGGGGCTGAGATGTCGGGCGTAGAAGAGAAATGGACACACCTTAAGAATACTGTCATTAGTACTGCTGAATCCATCTTAGGCAGTAGTCGTAGAGATCGGAACGACTGGTTCGATGACGAATGTTAGCTAGCGAGTGCACGTAAGAATGCCAAGAGCACGTAAGAATCTTATAGAACGCGGTCACGCGAAGATGAATATAAAAAGCTCAAAAGATATGAGAACACAGTTCCCCGGCAAAAAGAAAAAGAAAAGTACAGAGAGCAAGGACCGCTCCAGACTCGGAAGTTCTACCAAAGATTGCGCGGTATGATGTAATATACACCGCGTTACACATACTGCAAATACAGGGAGGGTAATCTGATCGCCGATCTTAGAGCGATGGGAAGAGCACTTACATTGGTTGCTAAATGGTCAGCTAACTGAGGAATGGAAGGCTCCACCAATAGCCGAAGACCACCACAAGAGCGATAAATGTTCAATACTAATACGGCCCCGAAATCAGATGGGATTCCAGTGGAACTGATTAAAATAGGAGGCCCCACAGTACACCAAGAAATTCATGAAATAATAGTGCAAGTACTTGAGGCAGAAGCGATGCCAGCAGACTGGCGAAGAGGCATCCTATGCCCCATACATAAGAAATGAGATATCAATTATGTAGGTTGACTATGACCAATGTTATAAGCCAAGTAAAAATATCCGGATCACTTTCAAGATTATTCACCACCTATAACGGGTTCCGAGAAGGGATGGACTGGCCTGCGTCCTCTTCAACCTGGCGTTGGAGAAAGTGATCCGAGACTCTGTCGTAACGGCGAGAGAAACAATCCTCTATAAGACCATTCAGATACTGACTTACGCAGACGATATTGACATCGTTGATAGAAACCGAAGGGTTCTACACGAAGCTTTCATCCAGATCGAGCTGGCGTCACGAAATTTGGGGCTGCACATAAATGAGAGCAAAACAAAATACACGTCTGCGAGTAGAAGATCCAACATTGATCCCTCAATTAAAATAGTGGAGCACGAACTTGAAGTAGTGCAATACTTTAACTATCTCGGGTCAACTGTAGCAGCCGATAACAGCATGGGCCAGAAATACGGGCACGGTTGATTAAAGCCAACAAAGCCTACTTTAGTCGGTCAACTCTTCAAATTCAGGAATTTAACCATAACATCCTGGCTTGTGTATAAGACAATGGGCATACCAGTACTTACATATGGATCCGAGACTTAGGTGATTAGCAAAAACCATTCTAACCTCTTCGAGAGAAAAGTCTTATAAAATTGTTGACCCGTATGTAAGGAAGGACGATTCCGGAGGCTCTATAATGATGAGATCTAAGAGCATGAGCGAAGAGGATCCTGCTCGGAAAGTCGTTTGCGGTAGGATTTATGGAACATGACAGCGATGCCCGCCAAGCCTAAGCTACAAGGATGGCGTAAACCAGGACGCTCAGAGTTTAGGGATTCCAAACTGGATGACATAGGCTCGAAATCGGTACCGGTGGAGAGATTTTTTGTGGGAAGCCAGGACACCGATTGTAGAGCCAAATATGATGATGATGATTAATAAACAAAAATGTAGGTATTATTAAAAATGTTTTTTCGAACTTACTTCAAGTTATTGCAAAATTTCAAGGTGCGTCACTTTTTTTGTAACTCAGTGTTTATAAAAGTGAAACGTTGTATGGATGTATGTTCCCAATTTGCGTAATTATTTTTATACCATAATGAGCACAAATTTCGTAGCATTATGCCTTATTTCTCATATATCGCAGGCCAATGTTAAACAAAATTGTCGTCGAATATTAATCGAAATAAGTAATTATGTACCCTTTCGGTTTTGCATTAAAAAAATTTTCAGTATACGCAGTAAATGTCTCGTTTTCATTTCAATCCATTACACTAAAAGCGTCTCGCTGACATTGGCGTTTCACATTAAATCAACGGCTGTTCGCCCCGACACAGCCCTGCCCACCTCTTTACTGTTAAACTCAAACAAAATCGAACGGTCTTAATGAATAATAATTAATCAAATTTTATTATTTACCTTTTTGCCAAAATTTCAAAAAGTTTATTAGCCTTTAATCGTCCAAAAAATAATTTTGGTTGATAAATTTAGTGACGAAGTCTCTCTTATATGCTGCAGCCGGAGTGCTAATACAACACACAGCTATAAACTTTTATCAATATATTTGAGAACAAAAATCAATAAAACACATAAATCAAGAAAGAAAAATAATCTCAAAAGTGAACACAATCGGCAGCTTAATAGCAAGTCACCATTGGAAATAATATATCTAAGCTAATGAAAGTGCTGCTATGGCTGACTGATAATCATGCAGATAGCGATAGCACAAATCAACACTCATGGAAGACTGACATAACACCCAGATTCTATCAACCCCGTAAAATCAGCAGCAACAACAAATTTTATAATTTGTAAAATCACGCATACAAATTTATTTTCATTTTTTTTATTATTAAATGGATAAGAATAATTAATAATTAATAGCAATAACAGTGATTTTATTTTACATCGTTATCTCTTTTTGCTAAAACCAAATTGTGTTGGGCAAACCACAAAGTTCAACCTTTTCAATTATTCTCAAAGGCAATCAGGGGTCAAGCAAACAATCGAAAAAGATGAAAAGATGAACGAACAAAAGTTTTGGGCTTACAAAAATACTCATATCCACCCTATCAACATATAAGCTCTCTAACTAAATAACACAAACATAAACAAAAGCTGGAGATTGGCGAAACTAACAAAAAAAATACCGGCTTTTGGGCTGCGCAACGATTTTTAATCTTTTGTTGATTATATTATTGATGTGTGGATGTGTTCGCTTCTGCACAGCGTAAGCATGTGCGTAGATCGTAAAGTAAACAAAAGATTGAAATGTGGAGACGTAAGTGAAGATGTAGACTCTTTTTGTCTCGTATCGTCTTTTAAATTTGTGAACGAAATGGAATGAAATCGGTTGTACAATGAGAACATGTACAGAGTGACATGTGACAGTACAGTACACTATTGACGTTATCTATCGCGCTCTTTTCGACTGAGCTAACGTTGAGTGTGGAACGTATGTGTTTTGAAGCAAACGAAATGAATAAAACATATGACATATAAGACAGCATAAAACAGTGCTTCTTAAACTATTCTGAATATTGCACATTGATTTAAAAATTAAAATTAAATAAACAAAAAAAAAACGGACAAAACTTATTTGCTGGATTATTAAACTAACTTTTTTTAAACACCTATAGGTGTATTTATTTGAAGCAATTAAGTATAAACAATAAGCTAAACAGTTTTAACTTAATTTTCTATCGTTTTATAATTTATAAAGTACTTATCTATATATAAATAGGCAAAGGCAAAACAGTTAAGAACCATTTTCTCCTCTGTTTGTCAACCGATATCGATACCGCATAGAGTACAGATAGACGGACGGACGGAATTTCGACCAACGGGCGATAACTAGTTCTAGGAAAGACAGCGTTTCCCGGCTGCCATATCGCAATGGCCCCCACCCAACTGACCATCCACCCAATGAAACCTTGACGCTGACCGACCTTCACCCACCTTAGCCACCCAGAAAACTATAGATCGATACTTATATTGGAAAAAATAACAGACAGTTTCATATTTTTTTATTTAATCTTCGTAGCTTTGACTTTGTTTAAAAATGGAAAACTATAATTTAAAAACGCAAAAGAAAAAGTTTTCATTAATTTTTTTTCATTAATAGTCAAAAAATCTAATCATTTATAGTTTTTCCCTGATAATCGTCCGAAAGACAGAAATATTGGAAATATTTAAATTATAATTTTTCATTTTTAAATAAAGTCAATAAAAAGCTACGAAGATTAAATAAAATATTGAAATATATAATATAAAATAAACACTTTAAATATTAATAATAATCAATATTAATATTTTTTTATATATATATTATAAAAAAAGGTATACGTTGCCAAGTACAATTAACTGCTTGTGTGTAGATTATAAATGAAATGCAAATTTAAACCCTCCAAGAAGTGGTTTTTCTTAAGTGGAAATATGCTTACTGTTGCTTCCACACATCTATGAAGCATCCTGAACAGAAATTGAATCGATACGATTAACGGTTTGAATTCGATTCGCTTTAAGTCGTTTCACACTTAAGCCTTAAACAATTTCCCTTGATTCGATTAACGGCGTTTTTCTCACAGACTGACGACACTTAAAAAAATTTGAATTCAAAATTTGAATCGTTCATTAAACTTTTATTTTAAAACCAAAGTGTACCCGCCTTTAGGCTCATATACACAAGAAGCAACTTTAAAAAGGGGAATTCCCTAAAGTATATAGCGCATCTTGGCTGTCTGTCATGATGTCTGCCTTACGTAGTTCGTTTCCAGATTAAACTGAGCATATCTTTCGATGGCATGACTTCTGCCTGGAATATGCTCACTGCCCCATTCAGAGTACTTTGCTCTTGGCCCTGACTCCTTTCGCCCTACTGATCGTGAAGCAGCCTACCTTGCTCAAACGTAGCTTGGTTTCCTTAAATTTTCTATATACCACTACGTGTAGTGGGAGTAGTCCAAGAATTGCCTCCACACCCGCATTGGGATAGGTTCCCATGGTCCCTGTAATTAAAACATAGGCCAGCTTCTTCACTTTTTCCAATTCCCTTCTTGTGGTGCTTAGCGTGGTTCCAATAGTAATCATTGCAATAACTATAATGGTGTACATAAAGTGCATTATTCTGGGACTAGCTCCCCAGGATTTTCCTGCCGCTCTTCTGTAAGTGCTCTTTTTAATTTTTGCAGACTGCCTGTCGCTGTTGATTTCATAAGGGCTAGTATATTATCAAATGTCCGTTCGAGGAATTTAACCCCTTTACTAATAGTAATATCTTCTCTATTGAGTGTAACCAGGTGCATTCGGTGCGGTTTGGCTTAGAGTCCTTAGTCCAACCTCTCGGCACCATTAGCTCGAGGTGGGTAATCCGTTTTGGACAGAGCACTTCTTCAAACTTCCCCTTAGCCATGAAGTCTATTGGACATAAGTCCCTGCTTCAGCTAATTGCTAGACTAGTTCATCTACAAGTATGCTTCACAAGAGGGGAGACAGTACACCTCCTTGTGGGCAACCTCTTATCGTGTTGACCATGATGGTTTTGTTATCTGCTGTGGTTGTTCTGGTGCACAGCATCTCGTACAACCATTTAGTGGTTGTGATTTCTGCTTTATTCTTTCATTCTTTATCGCCCCATGAGATGCGTGGTCGAATCCTCTTTCGATGTCTAGGAAGGCGCATAGCGCGACCTCTTCACTGGTAAGGGACCCCTTTATACTTTCCGTCAGCTCATACAGTGCGTTCTCCGTAGATCTACCCGCTCTGTATGCATGTTGACTGGACTGTAGTGGTTCTTATTCCAATATTCTCGACCTTATGTAGTTGTCGATAACCTTTTAGATGGTCTTTCGAACGAACGACGTTAGGCTAATAGGTCTGTAGGACTTTGGATGAGTGGGCTATTTCTTTCCTACTTTCGGTATGAATACAATGCTCGCCCTTCTCCAGCTTGACGGTGTCATTTTGAATGTACCAGGGGGCACCGACGATGTCACGAAGTACTTTATTGAATTATGTTTCTGTTACTTTAGCTGACACAACCCAAGAGTTGAATTGCGTAAGTCGATATTGGCTTAAGGACTTCTTTTGTAAACCAGAAGCTTGTTGTATACTGATAGGGATGGGTAGCGTCCAATATATCCATCCAATATAACCAATGTATCTTTTTCTATTTCAGTTTAATTTTTTTTATTGTTTTTTCTTGGCATGCGTCTTTCACCTGAGTATGTCATCTAGTGTTATATCAAGATATATGTCTATGCGTTGATCATTGATATACACTGGCTTTTGCTGGATATATTTTTGGTAAAATCAATATGCAAAGATTTAGTTTCGTTTAATTTGATACGCCATTTTAATCAAGCGTTGTACTTTGTCAATAGCTTTTTGTAATTTTTCTGACGATTCGGTATTATTGCCGCCAATAGCCATAATTTCAGTATCATCAGCTAATGTAGCAACAATATTTTCATTGAACGTAGGTGCGTCACTAGTGTATCTGATATATAAAATTGTAATAGTTCTTAGTACTGGGCTGGAAGCAGTATTATGAGCTTGAAATTTAGCCTTTCATGCCAGACTTTATTAAAAGCCTGGGCTAGATCTAAAACAGACTCTTTTCTCTTCAAACGATTGAACAATGACCTTAGTGATTCGATGATACTTGTCAATCATGTAGTGTTGATTTCTGAATCCAAATTGATGGTCTGGGAAAACATTTCTCTCTGCGATGATATTCACTTTTTTCCATTTTCATTAAAGTTCACGATGTCTGCTTTCAATGGCTGTCAAACATAAACTAAATGACGCAGCTTGCTCATGACTTGGCAGTAGTCTATTTATAGATAGCAGTTGACGGGAGCAGTGTTGCATTTAAAGTTACTGCGCGGGAAAGTCAAAAAGTCAATAAATTATCAAAAATTAAACAAAATTAAATAAAAATTACACAGTTTCTAAACGTTGTTACGCTTAAAACATTCGCGGCCGTTTAGACGACACAGCCTACCATTTTTAATCTTTTTAGTTAGAGTTTTTCAAACAGTTTCGACATAATCGGTATAAGTGATATTGGCCGATGTGATGTTGTTTCATGGGGTGCGGTTTGCCTGGTTTAGGAATCATAATGACTTCAGTCACCTTCCATGATTGTGGTACGTATTTTAGTCAGAATGATGCATTGATTAAATTAGTTATTTTAATTATTGCCGTTTTTGGAAGTTCTCTGAGTATTTGTCCAATGATAAGGTCTAAGCCAGGAGCCTTGTTTGGAGTAATATTAGTTTTGATTTTTCT
Organism: Nephrocerus scutellatus; assembly: GCA_947095585.1. Taxonomy (NCBI): domain Eukaryota; kingdom Metazoa; phylum Arthropoda; class Insecta; order Diptera; family Pipunculidae; genus Nephrocerus; species Nephrocerus scutellatus. The sequence goes on along the minus strand of OX352765.1, from coordinate 27,873,629 downwards.
TTTAACTTCAGCCAATGTAAAGAAAGGAATTGGTAACCTTTCTTTCCCAATAACATCAGTTAGTATTTCAATACTGTACACTGAGTTCGGTTGGAATATTCCTTCCAAATGTTCTACTTACTTACTTACTTTTGTCCTATATCCCCTTATGGGTCCTAGGGCCTCCACTACGCCTACGCGCCATCGCGTGTAGTTCCTGACAATGAGCTTCAGCTCTCTCCAACTCTTCTCCAATTGCCGTGACTCCTCCTCAACTGTTCTGCGCCATGTATCGGACGAACCGTTCTTCTACTACGTTCTGAGATAACGGATTCCATTGCATTGCGTAGTTTGCTATGGAACTGTCGCTTTTTAGGAGTGTATGACCAATCCACTGCCACTTCCGTCGTTGGATGGTTGTGCCTATTGGTTCCTGACCCATTCTCTGGTAAAGATGTTCGTTGGAGATACGGTTAGGCCAGAAAACCCTTAAGATGTTCCGTAGGCACCTATTTACGAACGTTTGTAATCTTTTTTTGATAGTAGCGGTCACCTTCCAAGTGCTGCACCTATACAACAGCACAGATTCAACATTTGAACGGAACAGTCGCAGCTTGGTGTTTGCTTCGCCATATCATGGACATCATTCCAAACACGGATTTTGCGTTGCCGATCCGGTTGACAAAGTCCTGTTCGATTCCACCTTCGGTCGAGACAATACTCCCAAGATATTGGAAGCTCTCTACTCTCTCTACCGGCTGTCCAGCAATGTTAACTTGAGTTACTGAGTTAGTGCCGAGGTTGATGATTTTTGTTTTGGCAGTAATCATCTTCAAACCCGCAACGTTTGCCTCCCTCTCCACATTTGTTGTCATTTGGTGCAGCTCCATAATTCTGTGTGAGAGTAAACAAACATCGTCAGCGTAATCCAGATGTTTGAGTTGAGATGTAAGAGTCCAACGAATTCCTCCGTTTCCAGTAGATAAAGCTCCGCGAAGTACATCGCTAATTACCAACAAAAAAAGTATCGGCGATAGAATGCAACCTTGTCGTACCCCACTTAGGATCTCGAATTCCTCTGACAGCTTTCCACTATGCAACACATGACATTTAGAGTCATCATAGGTTGCTTTAATAATAGCTATTAGTTTATCGGGTATACCTCTCATGCGCAAGGCGAGCCAGATAAAATACCTGTTGACACTGTCAAACGCCTTCTCAAAATCGATGAACAGCAGGTGCAGTGGTGACCGGAATTCAACGCACTGTTCAATAATAATCCGCAGGTTGTTGATGTGGTCTACACAGGAGGATCCAGTGCGGAAACCTGCTTGCTTGCTCGGCATCGAGTGTATCTTCCAGATGTTCGTTAATTCGCTCAAGTACTACTTTGGCTATTACCATTGCAACTGCAGGACGAACGCAAATGCCTCTCCAGTTTTCGCACTCCATAAGACTACCTTTTTTAGGGAGCTTGACAATCATTCCCTTCTTCTACTCGTCGGGGAAACTTTCTGCCTTCCAAGCTCTCTCTACAAGAGGATATAAAAGCTCTGCTGATGTCGTTGGAGCGGCATGCAGAAGCTCTGCGGGGTATACCATCTAGTCTTACCGACTTGTTGTGCTTTAGTGCGTTGATCGCGGTAGCGATCTCATCTTTACTGGGATTTGAGGTGCGAATTCGGGAAATTGTTACTTCTTGCAGCTCCGTTTTATTCAAAATGTTCTGCTTTTTGATAATTGTTTCTGCATTTGCATATTTTTAACTAACCGAAGAGAAACTTAATTGAGCTAAACAAGTTACTTTTCATATGTAGTAGAAACTGTGCACATTCCTAGTTCTTAACTTGTTAAGACTAATTGTCAATTCAATACGATCCTTATATAATAATTATAGCACTACAAGAACATCATTACTTCAACGCAGAAACTGCTGATGGCGCGCACTGATTTGCTCGATCGTGTGGAATCTTATGCAGTGCAAATAAATAAAAAACCAAACCAAGCATTAAAATCACTTTGTGTGCCCCTCAATTATCTTCGATTGATTGAATTGCATCTAATTCCTTCAAAATTATACGGCAGTTACACCGACTGACGACTGTACTCGTATGTAGTACAAAAATGTAGAGTTGAAGATCCATTAAAGGATTTCAGGGCTTAATAGATGTCCTTTATTCAATGCTTCCTAATGTATAGCACAACACACATGATTCATTGCAGAACTTTGGTTCAAGGGAATACCAATAGCTGAACATTCCTTGTTGTATTTATTTGCTTCCCTTCACTCTCAGTGCGGTCTAAGTTAACGAAAGCGCACCTATTGTCTGTTTGTTTGTTTGTTTGTTTGTTTGTCATAACGTCGGGAGGTTGCAACGAGCTCGAACAACTCAACTCAACCTAACGCCTGTTAGCCGCTCAACCTCACTTTCGTTAGAATTTTTTGATCCCATTATGTGCAACAACCACACATTTCTTTCTTTTGTCGTTCACCAGACCGACGAAGTGAAGTGGCCGTGGTAATGTACGTACATAGGTATGTGTATGCTGACTTGAATCTGAAGTGCACTGCACATAAAAATTGCAAAAGGGGATTATATCAACGAAGAAGTGCTCGCCTATGCCTGCCTGCATTAATGGCAACCGCACCGGCACAGGTATTTCCGCCAAAATTTTCAATTTAACCTAATTAGGTATTTCCAGGTCAGACCACCCTGCTTTCCCCGTCCATTGTGATGACTATTTGTCAAATGAAATATGTAACTTGAGTTACGCGAATGAAGTCAAAAGTCTCAGCAGTCTAGACGTTAGACTATAATATAGACAACAAAACCAAAACAAAAAAAACCTACACAGTTTCCAATTTCGTAAGCAAACATACAAATTTCCTTAAAATGTTCCTCTTTAAATATATTTTGGCTTTTACGATAGTTTTAATTTAATTAAATCTTATTGTCCTACGGCAATAAAATCAAGATGTACGTCTGGTTAAACTCAAAACAAGTGTAAATAAATTAAATTAGATTAGCCCATTTTCCAATCACAATCCGTATCACAAGCGCCGCGCCGCACGCGATTTGTAAAACGAGTCATACTCGGGATATTAGGAAAGCTCACTGAGGTTAAGCTACTCTCAAAATGTCAACTCTCTAGCAACTCTAGTTTTCGGACTAGAGTACGGCGCGTCACGATCATACAGTGTTACGCCCCAACGAATCCTTCGACTTCGAGGATGAAAAGAAGAACTTATAAAATCAGCTAAGCGCATATTCAACGCAACGCCGAACGGAGATATCGTCGACGTGATGCGCCAAGGTAGGCACGACAACGAAGGACTCAGATATGTGATTGGGAAGCACGGCCTCGGCAAACGAAGTGACAATGTTGAAAGATTTCTTGATTTCTGCAACACCAACCATAGGAGGCACCATTTTTGAGCATAAGACCTGCCACAAAGTCAGCTGGGTGTCAACTGACAATCATCATCCAACCAAATCGACCATGTGGCGATCAGCCGACGTTTTGGGAGCTGTCTTTTAGACTTCCGAAAAAGACGAGGAGCCGACATGGGTATGGTACGAGATAATCATCTTATGGTAGCTACTGTCCAGTTACGTACTGCATCAGTTCTAAGAATCCATCCGCAATATCATCCGAATGCCTAGGTATAAGATCGACCGGCTAAAGATCCCCTCAGTATGCCAACAATAAAGGGATTATTCATCGCAAGGAGTGATAGCAATTAGCAGCTCACTGCCGACAGCCATCCAAGAACATTCCAAGGCATCATCTGGAGCGGAAAGTATTGTTGGTAGAAGCCAGACAAGGCACAGCACGTGGCTTACCGAAGATACCTGGAGGCGGATTGAAGAACGTAGGCCACTTAAAGCTCGTATTGTAGATACCCCAGCAGCAGCGAGGATCGAGCTAGCGTCCTGTATCGAAGCAAAATGAGAGAGTGCAGCGTAGTGTAAGACGTGACAAACGTAATTATATTAACAACCTGGACTCAGAAGCAGCGAGCATGTGTGATAGCAGAACCGTTTACAGAATCCCCAAAGAGCTGACAGGTGGTCATCGCTCAAGCGAACATCCGGTGAAAGGCCTAGAAGGTGCCGTACTCGTTTCAGATGAGGATCAGCTCAAGCGATGGAAGGAGCATTTTTCTACGGTCCTTAACCGTGTATTCGCCAACGATATGCACCCAAATCAAACGGAGCTGCCGGAAGTAACCATTTCCCGAATTCGCACCTCAACTCCCAGAAAAGATGAGATCGCTAGTGCGATCAACGCACTAAAGAACATCAAGTCGGTAAGACTAGATGGTATACCCGCAGAGCTTCTGCATGCCGCTCCAACGACATCAGCAGAGCTTTTATATCCTCTTGTAGAGAGAGCTTGGGAGGCAGAAAGTTTCCCCGACGAGTGGAGGAAGGGAATGATTGTCAAGCTCCCTAAAAAAGGTAGTCTTATGGAGTGCGAAAACTGGAGATGCATTTGCGTTCGTCCTGCAGTTGCAAAGGTAATAGCCAAAGTAGTACTTGAGCGAATTAAGGAACATCTGGAAGACAACACTCGATGCCGAGCAAGCAAGCAGGTTTCCGCACTGGATCCTCCTGTGTAGACCACATCAATAACCTGCGGATTATTATTGAACAGTGCGTTGAATTCCGGTCACCACTGCACCTGCTGTTCATCGATTTTGAGAAGGCGTTTGACAGTGTCAACAGGTATTTTATCTGGCTCGCCTTGCGCATGAGAGGTATACCCGATAAACTAATAGCTATTATTAAAGCAACCTATGATGGCTCTAAATGTCATGTGTTGCATAGTGGAAAACTGTCAGAGGAATTCGAGATCCTAAGTGGGGTACGACAAGGTTGCATTCTATCGCCGATACTTTTTTTGTTGGTGATTAGCGATGTACTTCGCGGAGCTTTATCTACTGGAAACGGAGGAATTCGTTGGACTCTTACATCTCAACTCAAACATCTGGATTACGCTGACGACGTTTGTTTACTCTCACACAGAATTATGGAGCTGCACCAAATGACAACAAATGTGGAGAGGGAGGCAAACGTTGCGGGTTTGAAGATGATTACTGCCAAAACAAAGATCATCAACCTCGGCACTAACTCAGTAACTCAAGTTAACATTGCTGGACAGCCGGTAGAGAGAGTAGATAGCTTCCAATATCTTGGGAGTATTGTCTCGACCGAAGGTGGAACCGAAAAGGACATTGTCAACCAAATCGGAAAAGCAAAATCGGTGTTTGGAGTGATGTCCATGATATGGCGAAGCAATGCGATCAGCTTAAACACCAAGCTGCGACTGTTCCGCTCAAATGTTGAATCTGTGCTGTTGTATGGGTGCAGCACTTGGAAGTTGACCGCTACTATCACAAAAAGATTACAAACGTTCGTAAATAGGTGCCTACGGAACATCTTAAGGGTTTTCTGGCCTAACCGTATCTCTAACGAATATCTTTACCAGAGAACTGGTTTTGAACCAATAGGCACAACCATCCAACGACGGAAGTGGCAGTGGATTGGTCATACACTCCGAAAAGGCGACAGTTCCATAGCAAACTATGCAATGCAATGGAATCCAATATCTCAGGATGGTAGAAGAATGGGTCGTCCGAGAAATACAGAACAGTTAAGGTGGAGTCACGGCAATTGGGGAAGAGTTGGAGAGAGCTGAAGCTCATTGCCAGGAACCTCACGCGATGGCGCGTAGGCGTAGTAGAGGCTCTAGGACCCAGAAGGGGATATAGGACATAAGTAAGTAAGTAAGTATCATCATCATCATCTCTCTGTCTCTCTCCTTCGCTCCTTCTTTTCCTGAGCAATCAAATATGAAATCGTGAAAAAATGTAGCAGTTTTATAAGCTTAAAGTTTAAAAAAATCGTTCATTTATTGATCAATGTCCGTTTGAAAGTCCTTAAATCGTTGTTGCTATATCCTTTTGAAGAAATTATAAAAAAGAACTTAACGCAGCAGGTAAGAAGCGCTGTATGGGTATGCGGAGTAGGCGGCAGCATATGGTGAGGCAACATATGGTGAGGAATACGATGCGTAATAAGGTGATGCGTATGCAGCCGTGTATGGTGAGGCAGCAACCAAAGGAGCCGAATAAGCGGAGTAGGCCACTGGAGCGACAATTCCTGGCTTAGCAGCGACTACGGCAAGCAGAGCCATCAAGCAGATTGTGAACTGGAAGTTGAAGCGAGATAAATAAATAAATTCAAGAATTAAACGAAACTGGACTTACAAATTTGAACATTTTGATTAGAGTGCCGATAGTACAGTGTTACAGATAAGACTGATAACTGATTTGGTTAAGCGACATTCTATGGTCGGGAAAAATTCCCTTGGCACGTACCATAACATGGAGCAATTGCGAGCAATGCAGAGCAGTCATTAACAAACCAAAACAACGGCGATATGCCATTGACATGCCGCTGCCTCCCTCACCACCTTAATGGTCAATCGTGAATCTTAATGTTAGTTGACAAATTTTATTTTACTACGAGTAATCGTATAGCGTGTAAGTCGAATGACATAAACAGAAGTAGAAGCTATCAGAGTAGGAAAGGCAAAATAATGCAAAAGCTGACAAGCATAATGATTATAACAAATTAATTTTGTTATTTATGAAGTGCTAGTAAAGTGGGAAGGAAAAGGAAGTTAAAGCCATTGACCATGATTCTTTTTACGTCTATTGAGTTGCTAATACGTTTACCGTGGAATCATACAAGCTGCCATAACAAGCAGAGAATATTTCACTTTGCTTCTATTTCGTTATCGTGGATTTTATTTGAGAAGAAACCCCAAGAAGCTCACTTTTTAGTAAAAATTTTAAAAAATTATAAAATTTTGTATCTCTCTCTGAGATACAGCCTAGAGTCTAAATGTGAGAAAACAGTAAATGCGTATACGAAAGCAGCATCAACCATTTAAGGTTATCCCGACAAAACTAGAAAATAATAGATATCAGATGGCACATGGAACATCATTCGTGAACGCTAATCCATCAAAGTAGAGTTAAACTCGGCCTCGGGTGCCGTGCGAAGCGCATTAGCGCGGCAGTATAGGGATCTGGACCGGCAAGTTGGCCGTTCAGATAGGAACGACAAACGAGCATGGCTAAGCGACATCGCAACACAAGCACAGCAACCTGCTGATAGTAGACAATACAACACAGTCTACCAATTCGCTCGTAAGCTCGCCAACAAGAAACACCACATCAACTACCCTTTGATCCTTATGGAGGAACAACAATTAACCCGCTGGACAGAACATTTTAAGAATGTTTTGAATTATACTTTGCCAGGCACGTCCATCAACCCACATATACACCCTAATAGGCTACTTGACATCAGCGTCGCTACTCCTACGTTGGATGAGAGAAGGACAACAATTCGTTCACTGCAATCAGGTAAAGCAGCATGCAATGAGAACATCTATGCAGAACTCCTTCAAGCCGACGTCGAGTTAACTACGCGAACATTGCATGCGATATATCAAGCTATCTTGGAATCTGAAACCATTCCATCGTCGTTAAAAGAAGGCTCAATAGTCAAACTCCCCAAGAAAGGTGATTTGAGCAATTGCAAAAACTGGAGAGGAATTACCCTGCTAAGCGCCATAAACGAAGTGATCTCCTCTATAATAGCTAGGCGCTTATGGAATGCGTTAGAGCCAATTTTGAGAAATAAACAAGCATGATTTCGCCCAAACTGTTCTTGTACTAATCAAATTAACACCCTGCGTATAATCATTGAACAGTCAGTTGAGTATCGCTCTCCTCTGTATATGGATTTTGTAGATTTTAAACGCGCTTTTGATAGCGTGGGCCGAAACATGATGTGGCAGATTCTATCTAGCTCTGGTGTTCCGCAAAAACTCATTAACATCATTAAGGAGCTGTACCGCGACTCAACATGCCACGTCATACATAATGGCCATCTTGGCTCACCTTTCAACATCTACTCGGGAGTCAAGCACCCTCTTACCATTGCTTTTCACAATTGTCGTCGACTGGGTGATGAAAATAGTAACCCGTACTCCATCAGGTTTGCCATGGAATGTTTTTCATCGCCTAGAAGACCTGGACTATGCCGATGATATGTATCTGTCTTCTATTACAATCGTTGGGGGACAGGAAAAGAAAATTAAACTCACTAGAATTTCACGCTAACTAAGTGGTCTTACGTATCAAAAACAAAACTACTTCGCGTTAACGCTAGTGGAACATGTGATCTCTCTTTCTTTTCCCTTTCACATATTCGCTATTTGCACCTTGGTTGCAAGTAGCTATAATTCAGAGTCAGTGTTGCCAACTCAAAAGCTGCGGACATCCAGAATACTGCAGGTCTGCAAGTCGATCGCAACGGCGTTTGATTCGGTGGCCGCCAAATTCCTTGTGGAAACCGTGGCTTGCTATATGTGACATTCCCTACTGCAGCAAAGTCAATCAGCTTAAGTCTGTTTGTAGAAGTGTTGTCGTGTATTTTCCGATAGTATTACCAAAGATTCCCTCCATCCTTTCCAATTTTGGCATTAAAAACACATTCTTAGTGTAACATTTGAGGCGTTGTTCGTAAGATTTGTGGAGGAGCTCTTTGAAACAATCTTTAGTGTTATCAGCTTTTTCCTATGCAGGGACGTGAGAGCATATTAGGCTGATGTTGGACTCTTAAGCCAATTTTTGTTCATTGCTACAATGTATCGAAAGTTTAAGACTTCTTTGCTAAATCAGCCGGTGACAACTGTTAAGAGGGCAATCATTACTTGTGCAAATCGTGAAATCGTTATTCTTATTCCTATTTTGTTTTGTAACATATGATTATTCCGAGGCTGATCTATTAACGCAACGCATGCACAATCCCCAACTTTGAGGGCCAGGTTTCATTGTATGTATGTAGATATGAAGCCTGGTATGGTGGTCTTTAGATTGTCTGAAGCTCCGAAAAGGGTCGAGTAGCCGAAATATGGTATTAACTTAGTCTCATCTGTTGTGAAAGAAACACTTCTTCGTTGCATTATAATTATAAGGATGTACAATTTGTTCTACTCACACTACCTTAAAACTTACTGATGTTAAAATAATCTTCTACTAAACATTAAAACATGCAATTAGAACGAATGTGTATCCAATGTGGTTAAAAAAAACTGTCCTTCCTATATTAAAAACTTGCTTTTCTGTGTAGTATTGTATTCCACTACATACATTGGATAGTTCTCGTATCAGGAGAATTATTATTAGATTCATGCAACCTTGGACCTAAAAGAGCAACTCGTCAGCATTTTAGGACTAGAAGTGTCAGCCTCGTTGTCATAACTAAGTGCCACTTATTGAAGGACTTGGTTTTTAAGGTTTATTATCCCTAAGGAAGTAGTTAAAAAAAAAACATTTCAACTTCAATGTACGTCAAATGGGTTTAGAAAATGCAACAATTTGAAAAGTGGATTTTTTTTGTTTTGGCAAAGTGAATTAAAAATAAAATTTGGGTTTATTTTTTAATCCTGTAAAGGAAACAGGGCATGAAAAGACAATACGGAGCGTCTACTTGGACTCCTTTGAGGACTTAATTTCTATTCTGGTCAGCATTTTGTGAGAAAATAGAAGAGAATCAAATTGAACTCGCAATAAATTACTGCGTTGTCACGTGAAGCTTTTCCATTCTCGCTGGAAAATTGGTTGAATTTTGCGCATTAGTTGTTGATTTGTTCTTGTCTTGGCCACCCTGGCGCAATTTCCCATTCAAAACGTGACAACATAAAATCATCGGAGTATTTTTGGTGCTCGCGCCGAAAGGATATATTCCTCCAGGCAAACTCTTCGGCAATAAAAAATCTTCGATATTTCATGGCTTTTCGCTGATTTGCAATACACACAACAACAACAACTTCTAACAGACAACAAGAAAATGATTGTCATTTCGTAAGACAGTTAAGGCAAAATAATTAATATTCTGAGCGCATACGGCATACAGCGAACAAACGGAGCGAACGTGCCATGGGCAGAGTCTATGTCTGGTCGTATTCCTTCCCGCCTCCCTTCACCATTCATTCCGTACATTAACACACCAGCGCAATATTAGTACGCTGTTGGCTTAGCAGTTAAAAAATCATATAAAAAGCAGCAATAAAACAAAATTAATAATCAGTTTCATCCAACTGTTTGCTCAAGTCGCTCCAGCCATTAAACGACACTCATACCAAAATGTTCAAATTCGTAAGTACCTTGTAGTCTAATTTCGTTTAATTCTTGAATTTATTTATGTATTTATCTCGCTTGATATTGCAGTTCGCAATCTGCTTGATGGCTCTGTTTGCCGTGGTCGCTGCTAAGCCAGGAATTGTCGCTCCACTGGCCTACTCCGCCTACTCGGCTCCTTTGGTTGCTGCCTCTCCATACAGTGCTGCATATGCATCACCTTATTACGCATCGTACTCCTCACCATATGTTGCATCACCCTATGCTGCCGCCTCTGCATACCCTGCATACAGTGGATCGTATTTGTTGCGCTAAGGTGGCAGCTACGAGTTGGTACAATAATTTCTGATGACAAAATGTTAAAGGGACCTTTGAGCGGATAATATAGTGAACAATAAAATAAAGCAATGGTAACACTGAATTTTGATGGCATTGTAATTCTTTATACTTTATAAAAATTAATATTTTAAGTTACACGTACTCTTCTAAAACTTTACGAATTGATACCAATTTTATACCAACTATCTAACAGTTAGATTCTATAATATATCTAACTGTTAGATAGTTGTATATTAGTATAATATCTAAAAGTTAGTTTCTAACTTCTTTGTGATGCTGACTATCCAGTCAGAAAACTTTAATTTATCAGTTTACCTATTGAAATGGTAGACGGATTTTATCCAGCAATGATAGGACCAAAATAGCAAAAATTGGTATTCGAAATGTATTTTTAGTTCAATGGCAGAATGTAGGCCATCACCATTATCATCATAATTTCTAGTCAAGTCTGACATTCCGAATGGGGCCAATACTACTGCACTTTTCTATATGCCTGTCAAACATCCCTTCTTTTTAAATTCTCCATATTAACTTCTTGACCGCGTTTGTTTATTCGTTTGATTGTTTGTGGCTTGTCGCCAAATCTTGTTATCAATTTTTAACCCACTTCCTAAAGCCCGGTTTTATTCATCCTTTGCACAACTGTGTACCTACGATGACAACACTTTCTATTAATTTTCTTAAATCTTGGGAGGGTCTTAAAGGGGTCTTAACTGTTAATCATGAAAGTTTTAAGGCGGTCTTGACTGTAGTCTTGAGCGGGTCTTGAGGGCATTTGGAAGGTGTTTTTAGGGGGTCTCAAGGGGATTTTTATAAGGTCTTGAGGGTGGTTTTGACAAGGTATTTAATGGAGTCTTTAAGGTGTCCAAAGGGGTCTTAGGAGGGTTCTACGAATGTTTTGAGAAGGTCCTGTGGGCGTTTTGAATAGGTCTTGAAGAGAGTCTTGAGGGCGCCTTGGGTGGGGTCTTGAGAGCGTCTTGAGTGTGGTCTTCTGAGGGTATTAAGAAATCTTAAAATGGTATTGTGGTGATCTTGAGGGGATCTTGAGTTGGTTTTGAATGAAGTCTTGAGGGTGTTTAGAAAGGGTCTTGAGTGGATTCTTGAGGGTGTCTAAAAGGGGTCTTAAAGGAGTTCAACAGAGCTTTTAAGAGGGGTCCTGTGGGCGTTTTGAGGTCTTGAGAGGTTTTGAGGGAGTCTTAAACGGGGTCTTCAGGGGGTTTTGAGGGCGTCTTGCCGTCTTTAAGGTTTGAGTGGGGTCTTGAGGGGGATTAGAGAAGGCCTTGAAGGGGCTTTTGAGTGGAGTCTTGAGGAGATCTTGAAGGGGATTTGAGCCGGTCTTAAGAGGGTTGTAAAAGAGTCTTGAGTTTGGTCTTGATGGGACCTTGAAGTGGTTCTGAGAGATTTCGTGAGGGCATTTTTGAGGTGGGTCTTTTTTTATAAAGTTTTTTATAAAAAAACGTTATCAAAATTATTTTGCACGATATATACATATTACTTGTCTGATATGATCTAACGGTTTACACATCAATATTTGTGAGTCCCAGCACTCACACTTTTTTTTCAAAATCAGACCGATTTTATTCAAACTTTGCACACATGTGTTGCTTCTCCGATTTTAATTTTTTCGGGTTGGTTTTTTATATAAACAAATTGCTTTCTTGAGTGAAACCTAGGTCAGAGTTCTTTCATAACAAGATCGAACTTAAGAGTTTCAAAAAAAAATACCATCGCTTCTTCGTATAATTTTAAAGGTGCTATACGTTAATTTTGAGTGTCAATTTTGAGTGTCAATTTTGAGTGAATAACTCAGTACATCAGCAGTGGTGGACATTTGAATCGAAACAGGCTTCAGGCAACAACAACTGGTAGAACAAATTTCCTCACATGAAATGAGAGACATAACCTGTGAAGTGTTAGATTTCCTTAAATTAAAGGCATATGTACATTGCGCAATTAGATCTTTTACAATCGTCTATTATGAGACGGAAAACATGCGATTTAAGATGATCATCTGCGTAACTATAAAGAACACAGAAATCCATAAAGGTTCAAAATAAGAAGAACGGAAGAGATAGTTGTAGAAGTATCAGGTGTTTTTCTTAAAACCGATAGAACTTATAATTGCAAAATATAAGACATACAATTTTAATTTTAACAAAATTCTTATAATCTTTAGAAAGATCAATACATGGCATTAATATATGAAAATAATTTTGGGCATACGGCCACCGCGGCTGTTCTTGACGAAGCGCCTTCTGAACGTCCAATTTATATTGGCTCCAAGGCGTCAATTGTTGCTGGTTTATCAGCAAAAGCCAGTGACTTCACGTGGCACAACAGGAACTAATCGAGAGTGATCAAATCGCACGACCTTGGAGGCCAATTGACAGTTCAATTTCTCGATATCAACTTATCGCCGTCGCCGTATGGCACATAGCTCGATCCTGTTGAAACCACATCTCGTCCGGATCAATGTCTCGTATCGTTCTGATTTGTATGCTATTTTATCCTAATGCCCTACAGGCCTCTATTATCACTAATAACTCTACTCGAAAAATGCTTGACAAGTCATGAACCCACCTGCATATTAGATTCATCAGTGCAGAGTGTAACATCTTTGCCTCGTTTATTGCCTTGTTACTTCCCCGTCGTTCCAATTTCTTCTAGTCGGAAACTCAACAGCAATGTTAGAGTTGAAGTTCAGTTTGGGAGATGGTATCATATCTTTTGGTAACACCTGCAGTATATTGCAATGTCAATGCGGCCAAGTGACAATCGACATAGATTCTCTGGGACGTACTTCACATCACGTCGCGACGTATGGCATCAGGTATTAGGTGTAAGATGGTATTTAGGCATTGGTCAGACATGATCGTAACGGACCTCTGTGATGCCAGCGGCTGTTGATCTTTGTATTCTGCTAAGCTTGTGGGCAATGTTGGCATGCGATCAGAATAGCGATATGAGACGTACAACAGCTGGACTGGAAACCCCATTTAGAAGAACACATTTAGAATCGACACATGCTTTTTTAGCCCTGTGTTCGATGTTAGACTTCCAGCTAAGCCTTTTATTCAGGATGACAGCGAGATATTTAATATTAGCTTTTCTCCATTAAGTTTGGGAAGTACAAAAGTCGGTATCGTAGATAAAGTGTTGAAGAGTGCTATTTCATTTTTTCTTGAGTTGACTCCTAAGGCATAACTTGTTGCTCAAGAGCTGACGCTGCACTTTCACTAACCACGGACTGGTGCTGTCATAATACAATAATCACCACGTCATCTGCATAGGCGACTACTACTTCTTTCTATCTCGCTTATTAGTGTTCAGGAGGATCTTGTTTGTGCCCATAAGGCACAGCAAATGCGAATTAACAGCTCCTTGTAGTGTGTCTTTTTAGACTGATTTGGTAATATTACAGCTGCCTAGTTTAGCATGAATTTCTCTGCTACCTCCAAACCTAACTGAGTGAATGATATTCCTGTATGGGTCCAATGTGGACATTGTTAAATGCAACTCCAATATCGATGCAATTTTTAAAAAGTTCTGAATGTTTTTTTATATGAGAACTATGACTTAAAAACTGGCAATATTTTTTGCTTTCGTTAAAAGCTTGGAAAAAGTATGGAACTTCAAATGGCCTACAAATAATAATTAAAACCAGTAAATTAGTTACTCTTTCAATTATTTGCTAATGTTTATTTTTTTAAATTTTTTTTAATTCAATTTCTTTTGTCTTTCAAATCAACAATAAATCACAAGATGTCACGATTAGTCCAATATCCTTTCGAAAGTGGTGGTTGGTTTCAAGTTGTCAAGAAGTTAACGAAGCAAGTAAGAGGCACTGTATGGGTATGCGGAGTAGGCAGAGGCATAGGGTGATGCAACATATGGTGAGGAGTATGATGCGTAATAAGGTGAGGAGTATGCAGCGCTGTATGGTGAGGCAGCAACCAAAGGAGCCGAGTAGGCGGAGTAGGCCAGCGGTGAGACAATTCCTGGTTTAGCTGCAACCACGGCGAGGACAGCCATCAAGCAGATTGCGAACTATTGAACATGAATATGGATTTTTAGTTTAAAAAAATTTCGTTTTTGATTGCATCGCAAGCAACCAAGGATACTTACGAATTTGAACATCTTGATAATTGAATTTGGTGGATTTGATTGATTGTACAAATAATTGCAACTGATACCGTCTAAAGTGTTTTGTTTGCTTTATATACAAAAATTACTCCATTACTCTAAGTGTAAACTATAAGGCACGTACTGGCCATCGAATAATTTAAACGTATTTTTGTCTTAAATGAATTTGGTAGTTTCATGGTTGACACTCGAAACTAAAAGTAAAGACGCGTTGGTAAAGGGGAAAAAATGAATTCTCGCGCATTTTTCTGCTGAAATTAGTGAGGCCGATCACATCATGGTGGTTCATGATTTTGTTTACGAAGCGTTGCACCTTCGGTATGACGCGTAGTGCAGCAAACAGCTGAGCTGGAACTCAATCCAAAACAAATCGCTGTTCAAATTTGGGAAATCGTGTGGCTTACTGACTTACTTTCGATTTCGTTGGCTGTCGAATTGGTGAGTGGGTGGTGTGCGACCATCAGACACTTCCAGTCTCAGGAGGGTCTGTGTGCAGTGCAATTGCTTGCCTGATGATTTGTAGCCAAATAAATCAGACACCACTCCCGGCCTAAGACGCGAGCGTTCTGTGAATACAAAATTAGGCTTTTGATTGGCAATCGATTGTTGTGCGTTCGGTCGCAATTTAGAACACTATGGACGTGACGACATTAAATGACATAACAAGGTTGCGATTGAGTGAGTTGATTAGCATATAATGGACACGATTTTAGCCGTGTTGACTAGTGGGCAGGCGGGCGCATTGTTTTGGAATCAACTGTGTTTTCTTCCGCAAAGTGTGCAAATACAATCAGGCAATAAAAGCAGTCGTTGCATTCAAAATATTTTTTTGATTTGAGTGCAAAAATTTGGTATATAAACCTACACAACAAGCTTCAGTCAGTATAACTTGTAGAAGCAACCGCACATAAATCCATAATCCATCCAAGATGTTCAAATTCGTAAGTATCCTCAGTTGCGTTAAGTACAATTTAAAAGGAATTATTTTGAAATAAAATCCCATATCCATGTTCAATAGTTCGCAATGTGCTTGATGGCTGTCCTCGCCGTGGTCGCAGCTAAACCAGGAATTGTCGCTCCACTGGCCTACTCTGCCTACTCGGCTCCTTTGGTTGCTGCCTCACCATACAGCGCGGCATACTCCTCACCATACTACGCATCGTATTCCTCACCATATGTTGCATCACCATATGCTGCTGGCTACTCTGCATACCCATACAGTGCTTCTTACTTGCTCCGTTAAGTGGAAAGAAACCAGAAAAGGAACATTTGAAAACATTTTAATCTCGAATTTTGTTGAATTTTTTTGTTTGTTAAAAATTTAAAATAAAAATAAAAATATGTTACATTAAAAAAAGACAGAAACAATATTTTGACTTTTCAGAGAGTTTCAATTGTTTATGATTTGTTGTTGTTGTTATGTCCTATATTCCCTTGTGGGTCCTAGGGCCTCTACTACGCCAACGCACCATCGCGTGCGGTTCCTGGCAATGAGCTTCAGCTCTCTCCAACTCTTCCCCAAATGCCGTGACTCCTCCTCAATTGTTCTTCGCCATGTATTTCTCGGACGACCCGTTCTTCTACTATCCTGAGATAACGGATTCCATTGCATTGCGTAGTTTGCTATGGAACTGTCGCCTTTTCGGAGTGTATGACCAATCCACTGCCACTTCCGTCGTTAGATGGTTGTGCCTATCGGCTCCTGACCCGTTCTCTGGTAAAGGTGTTCGTTAGAGATACGGTTAGGCCAGAAAACCCTTAAGATGTTCCGTAGGCACATCAGTGTAGTCCAGATGTTTGAGTTGAGATGTAAGAGTCCAACGAATTCCTCCGTTTCCAGTAGATAAAGCTGCGCGAAGTACATCGCTAATCACCAACATAAAAATTATCGGCGATAGAATGCAACCTTGTCGTACCCCACTTAGGATCTCGAATTCCTCCGACAGCTTTCCACTATGCAACACATGACATTTAGAGCCATCATAGGTTGCTTTAATAATAGCTATTAGTTTATCGGGTATACCTCTCATACGCAAGGCGAGCCTGATAGACTGTCAAACGCCTTCTCAAAATCGATGAACAGCAGGTGCAGTGGTGACCGGAATTAAACGCACTGTTCAATAATGATCCGCAGGGTGTTTATGTGGTCTACACAGTCGAGTGTATCTTCCAGATGTTCCTTAATTCGCTCAAGTACTACTTTGGCTATTACGTTTGCAACTGCAGGAAGAACGCAAATGCCTCTCCAGTTTTCGCACTCCATAAGACTACATTTTTTAGGAAGCTTGACAATCATTCCCTTCTTCCACTCGTCGGGGAAACTTTCTGCCTCCCAAGCTCTCTCTACAAAAGGATACAAAAGCTCTGCTGATGTCGTTGGAGCGGCGCGCAGAAGCTCTGCGGGTATACCATCTAGTCCTATCGACTTGTTGTCTTGAGTGCGTTGATGGCGGTAGCGATCTCTCTTTACTGGGAGTTGAGGTGTGAATTCGGGAAATTGTTACTTCCGGCAGCTCCGTTTGGTTTGGGTGCATATCGTTGGCGAATACACGGTTAAGGACCGTAGAAAAATGCTCCTTCAATCGTTTATGATTTGACTGGTATACATTGTTACGAAAAGTAGTTAGTAGCGCAGATAATGGGATTCGAATCCTAGATAAATCGCAATGTAAAATTAGAATCAAGATTTGCTTACTGAACTGAAGCAAGAATTAAATTCCAAATTTGATCAACAAAAGCAGGAATTTACTCGGCCATCCCAAGTGAACTGAACTCTAAATTTGATCAGCAAAATCAAAAGCTGGATGTTATTTAAGAAAAGTTAAGAGGTGAGATGAGCGAAATTCAAGAGGAAGTGAAATCGTTAAAGATATGACAGTAAAGGTGAGTGGTCTGGAAGGCAAGATTAAGGAGATTGAGACCCGGTTGGGCAGTCGTCCCCAAATGGTAGTCGTAGACAAATGGTTTGCGTAGTATGAGGCAGTTAGGAAAACCCCTTGCTAATTGGAGAGGCATGTTGTTAAGGCCAAGGTTCACCTCGAACTGTAGCGCCACCTAAGAAATATTTCATTTCATTTCAACTCTTTATAAACACTTCTAGCATTAATATTTAAACGTACTCTTAGTAAACCAGAGCTACTGTTACTCCTAATCGTTGATTTTTAAGACACCCCACACAACCCCAACCACAACTAATAAATCATAAAAAAAAAATACGACTGACTGGGCACTGAAACATCACATGGGAGTTTACTGTTAGAGCTGAATTCACAAATATACTCGTGTTTCTCCAAGCGGTTATCATAAAACACTTATTTTATACACATTCGCATTAACCCAGTTGAAGGGTTCGTTTCGAAAAAATCAAATCATCTGATATTGCAAGTTTTTAATAAAAATGAAGCACTTGAGTATACTGTAATAGTTGCTTTTTTTCTTTTCTAAAAATCATATCTTTGTTGCGAATATTCAGCAATCTCATAAAATGTTAGAATAACAACCGAAAATCGAAAAGTCAAATTGCCGTTCAGTATTTTTTAAAGTCTCTATATTAACTTCAATTGCCCGTTTGTTTCTGGGTTTGTTTGTGGATTTGTAGATTTGTGTGTCATGGAATCTTGCAATCAATTTTTAACCCATTTCCCAAGGCCCGATTTTATTGAAATTTTGCACACATGTGTACATACACCGGTGACAATACTTTCTATTAAAATTTGAGGCCCCTCGGGGTCGGGGGGCTCCCATACAAATATTTTACAAAATTTACCCGATTTTTTTAAAATGTTATAAAAATGTGTATCTCCGATGGAAAACACTTTTTGTAAAATTTTTGGAGAGATCGGGCCCCTGGGTCAGGGGGGGGGGGGGGGGGCACCCATACAAATTTTATGAAAAAAGTTCCCGATTTTATTCAAATTTTATACACATGTGTATCTCCGATGGACAAAACTTTTTGTAAAATTTGACCTCATACACACTGACCCACCGCCCACTGAACTCACACCCACTGACCTCACAACCACTGACGCCACGCCCACTTACACCCGCGTTTCCCGGCTGCCCCATTCCGCTGACCCCCGCCCGCTGACCTCCCGCCCACGGACCACCCACCCATTGACCTCATACACACTGACCCACCAGCAACTGAACTCACACCCACTGACCTCACACCCACTGATGCCACGCCCACTTACACCCGCGTTTCCCGGCTGCCCCATCCCACTGACCCCCGCCCACTGACGCCCGCGTTTCCCGGCTGCCCCATCCCGGTGACCCTCGCCCACTGACGCCACGCCCACTTACACCCCAATAACTAACCAACTTACCAATCCAGAAAACTCTAGAATCGACGTGAATTTGAGCCAAATCGTTCCATAAATAAGAATTTTCAGAAAAAAAAGACAGAAAAAAGACACCAGCGCCACCTTTATCTTTTATTTAAATATTATATGGTGTGAATTTGAGCCGAATCGTTGAATAAATAAGAATTTTCGGAAAAAAAAGACACCAGCGCCACCTATCGGATCCAAATTTTGTCAACGACTTTCTTTTTGTTTAAATATTTTATGGTGTGAATTTGAGCCAAATCGTTCCATAAATAAGAATTTTCAGAAAAAACGATACCAGCGCCACCTAGCGGGTGTTTTAATAGTTATTATGCTATTCCTGGCGGAGACAAATCCAACAAAACAAAAATCATAAAAATCGGTTTAGCCGTTCTCGAGTTATAAATGGTGTAACTAACCCGACTTTGTTTTATATAACTATATATAGATTTATAAACGCTTGTTGAATTAATATTCGAACGAACTCGCCTCTCTCTCTCTCTCCTAATTTACATTTTGAGATGTCTATAGAAATAACTGTGCAAACTTTTAAAGAAAACAAAAACTGACGTTTTTGACAATACTAACTTATTTAAAGGACTTGTTTGAGGTTCTTTTTAACCACCTTTCCGCCATCTAGAGTGCTTAAATTTTGTGAGCAGCTCAGTGTCATGTGCCATTTATGAGATCTCGCGTGTCATATGTATCCTAAGTCGCGTATGGCTTTTTTAACCACCTTCCACACGTCCTAGAGAGTTAAAATTAGAGCTAAAATGTAAAATAGGATCAAGCTCAAAAACACATACTTTGAAGATCCTATGAGTCACACACGCATCGTGTGGCGTATGTCGATGTATACAGTGCCCGAAAAACTAAGTTTTTAAATTCTCTATATTAACTTCACTTGCCCGTGGCTGGCTGGCTGGCTGGCCAAATCTTGTGATTAATTTTTAACCCACTTCCTACAGCCCGATTTTATTGAAATTTTGCACACATGTATATCTCCCAAGACAACACTTTCTATTAAAATTTGAGGCCCCTCGGGCCGCGGGGTCGGGGGGCTCCCATACAAATATTTTACAAAAATTTACCCGATTTTCTTTAAATTTTGTACACATGTGTGTCTTCGATGGAAAACACTCTTTGTAAAAATTTGGAGCGATCGGCCCCTTGGGGACCCCAGTATAAAATTTTTAAATATCGCTATATCGCATCAGATCACGGCAAAGTCTGAGCTCTGTGCTTTGTGAGCAGCGCTGTTCGCTGCCGCTGCGTCATTTGGTGAATGATTTTGCCACAAAACGAGCACGCAGTGTGTGTGTGTGTGTGTGTATCCCCGATTAGAGAATTTACAAGAAAAACTTTAATTTTTATGGGTTGTTTTTTTTTTCATTCACTTGCTATCTTTCATAAGTCACTTTACGGAAAAATTCGCTTCCATTGTCCATACATTATCACCCAGAAATTTAAAGGTTTCTTTCTTTAAACAACCTGACGGACGGACAAACAAATCGAGACAGAAAGTGTTGTTCAAAATAAAATTCATAAAAATCCAATCTAACAAGAAGAAAGAAAGAAAAATCCTTTTCAGCCATAAATAACGAAATTTATGCATATTGCGCACATTTCATTTGCCATTGGTTGGCACAGCATACTTTTGTTCACATTTTTGATTCTCAGTTGCTTGAGTGTTTCTGAGAAACACAACAAAAGTCCTGTTCCCATCATCTCCTTGATGTTTCACTGTCAACTGTTTTTTTTTTTATTTTTTTTTGATAAATGACTAACCGAGGTTACACCACTCATTGATGGGTAGTACAGGAATATTGCAAAATCTTTTCCTGTGTTCGGTCTCTGAACTCTCTCTCTCTCTATCGAAATTAAAATCTCAGATCTAAGTTCAGTTACAGCGTTGTACAATGGATGGCTGTCGTTTGTTATGCAAAGTCATCTTTGTATTTTTTTTGGTATTTGTCTTTATAAATAATACATAATGTGACATTTGCTTATTAGATATACGATATAAGCGGAAGTTGACATTCACAAATGTTGAAATTGTCCTTGAACTTAGGGGCAAATGCCTTTCGTTTCCGGGATGGAAAAGATACGAGTGTATTGCTCAGAAGTATAAACATCCCTCCATCTGTCTTGTTGTAGAATGATTTGTGTTATATTTGGTTCCGATTTAACTAGAAGCAATTTGAAAGTTATGGTGCTTTTATTGCTAATAAAAGAGAACCTAATTTAATTAATCTTACTAAAGTGTCAATGACTCAAACTTCAAAATAGAACGTCACCATTAGTAGCACAAGTAACAATAAAACCATTCCACCACAGATGTTGCATAAACAATAAATCAAACTGTGCTACGTTATCAAGCGCCAGCAACAAAAATTTCAGATTAGGAATCATACAGGACGAACTTCCTTTTTGTATCTTTTGAGTGATGAATTAATTCTAAGTCATAACTCAGTTTTTCATGGCTTACCAATTTCAAAGAAGAACAAGTATCATCTCATCAATCTACCTACCCTTTGTCTAAGACTCTTCTAAATTGTCGCTGAGTCTGTTTTTTCAGTAAGGAACCTATCTACCTAAGCGATAAAAGTTAAGATTTGTATTTGCCAAATCAGACGTCGTTTGTACCCTAATATCCTTTGTGGGCGGAAATTTGTGCGAAAGGATAATCTCGCAAACACATATAGTTATGTCACAAATCAATCATTCATTTGATCAGTAGAGCTGAGATAACGCACGACATGAAATGCTGGTTCTAGTGACATCATTAAAAGTGCTTTTGACATCCCTTTGGAGGAAATCAATTTTATTGCTTTGAGAACACAAACGACAAACAGGCAACAGCGCACAGGCAGTCCCCAATATCATTTGTATTGTGTGCCATATGTGGGTTTGCCATTTATCTTCCAAATAGGAAACCTTACCACCATGATGAACGGCGATTAACGTGCTTGCTCCCAATACGAGTATTTTTAGTACACAGTGAACATGTAAGTACGTGAAAGTAAAGTTGGAAATGGGATTAGCATCTGACAGTGCCATTGATTTGCAAGCAAACGTCTACATAGAATACACAACACCAACGAAAAGCACAGTCAGAATTAAAAGGACGTTTACTTTAGATTTGCCATAAGCAGCCGGTTTATTGGTTAAAACGCAGCGTAGTAGAAGGTTTAGGGCTAGAGTTCGAATCTGCCTTGATCTCTTCAGTATTTTTATTTTATTATTCTCGGGTTTGTTTTTATTTCTGTGCATTGAATTTTGTATAAATTTAAATGGCATGTTAATCGCTGAATTATAGATTTTTTTATTTTTTTAAAATCAGCGATTAGTGCTCATTCCGAAAGGTGACAAGCCACAAGTGGAACCATCGCCGCACCGACATTTGTGTATGCTGGACTCAGCGGGAAAGGTGCTAGAAAGAATCATATGCGCCCGCTGCGCGGCCTATCAAGATTCCAATATGGCTTTAGGAAAAAAAGGAACACCATCGATGCAATTGCGGCGGTATGTGATATCGCGAACAATGCAATTGCAGGAACGAGATGGAAGGGCGGGGATTAGAAATACTGCGCAGTGGTGACACTCGATGTCGAAAATGCATTCAACTCCGCAAATTGGGACAAAACGCTGGTTTCCTTAACCAAACTGCAGGTACCAGACTTTCTGCTACGAATCATTGCGAGCTACTTCCGTGACAGAACCTTGTTGTATGACACCGAGGAGGGCCCCTGGCAATA
The DNA here is from genome assembly GCA_947095585.1 of Nephrocerus scutellatus. NCBI lineage: Eukaryota > Metazoa > Arthropoda > Insecta > Diptera > Pipunculidae > Nephrocerus > Nephrocerus scutellatus. The sequence goes on along the minus strand of OX352765.1, from coordinate 27,850,860 downwards.
CAAAGTCACCGAAGCAGTACCACAGGACTCTGTACTTGGACCGCTACTATGGAATGTGATGTACGACGGCCATTCTATCAATTAGATGACCTGCTGGAGTAGCAATCTTCGGATACGCGGATGACATAGCTATAGTGATTGTTGCTAAAAAACTCGTGGAGGTAACGCAAAAATCTGATGAAATGATCCGAGATGTCAGGGATTGGCTGCATGAAGCCGGGTAAGTGCTAGCGGATCACAAAAGCGAACCTGTACAGATAAGTTGCAGGAAAAAGGTGGAAAGAGTGACAATCCGAGTCGGCGGACATAGCATCACATCGAGCCCACATATAAAATACCTCGGAGTCCTATTGGATCACAGGCTCAATTTCAAGGAGCATCTGAGATATGCCCGTGAAAAAAGGCACCGCGTGAAGGGATAGCTCTTGCGAGGATATTGCCCAATACTGCTGGTCCTAAGCAGCCGATAAGAAAACTGCTGGCAAGGGTCAATACCTCTTTATCTATAATAATGTATGCGGTGCCTATATGGCACCCGGCGACTTCTTGCGCCAGCTACATGAAAGGAGTTACACCAGTGTACAGACTGCCGCCGCTGTGCATTCCCGATGGTCTCCACCGATGCAGCAGGAGTCATCATGGCAATAGAAGCAGCGGCAGTGAGAGACCCCACGAACCAACAAATCCGTGGAGATCAGCGTACAAGAGAAAACATTCGAAAACGTAGCGAAATAGAGTGGCATCTACAAAAGGTCGATGGACGCATACGCTGATCGCAAGCATCCAAGTGTGGGTAGCAAGAAAACATGAAGAGGTAAACTACCACCTGACATAGTTCTTGTCGGGGCATGGATGTTTTCGTGAGTATTTCCACAAATACAAGCACGCGTTCGGGCCATTTTGTCTTCCCTGCAAGATCAGTGTAGACAACGCAGAACACGTACTGCAAGAGTGCGTGAGCTTTAATAACAGGAGGCGCTTTCTGGAACAGCTACTTGGAAAGCGAGTCAGTCCGGCTGGCTCATTCAAGTAATGGTGAGCACCGAAGAAACCTGGAACGTGATCAACGAGGTCATAGTGAGCGTGATGATCCTGCAACTTCGCGGAGATGAACAGGCTGCAAGAAAGAGAGGGATTTTTTAGTCTAAGGAGGAAATAAACCTGTGAAGGAATGCCTTATTTGGTGGTATCGCAGGGAGTAAGCAGGCCAGCAGAATGGGGGTTGGTTTTAGTCAGTAAAAATCTCACAGAAGCCTATGTGAATGCTAAAGGTGCACATGTGAAGTCTTATAGAAGAGTTCCAACCTCAATAGTTTCAATAGAATCGGGATTTGGGAAGTGGGTTAAACATGTATCGCAATATTCCACGACAAACAGACAAACACACGGGCACGCGAAATTAATAGAGAATTAAAAAGAAGAGAATCAACTGACTGAAATTTACCACTTGCATTTAAGAAAGCTTTGAATATGAATTGGTAAAAACCATGTATAGAATTACAAAAGCTTTTCTTAAATATACCTTTAAAATAAACATTTAGCAACCCAGAAAAATCTTTGCCAATATAACATTATCAGCTCCCCTAACAATAAATACATGCAATCAATAAACCAATAAATTTATTGGTCTTATTTAGTTTAATAGGATTTTGTCGATCCCAATTTGCAATTCAATTCTTTTACTATGACTAACCACTTTTGTGAATGTTTTAAAACTAATTTTAACTATGGTAAACAAGAATATCCTTACGAGAGAAAGGATGCCTTACACAAAAGGACGACTCACGAGAACAATAATGTTGGGCAGCAACGCTTCAACCCTGTACAAGTATGTATTGTCCAATTTCATTTTATTCATAATGATAACAACATATAGACAAGGAATCAGGATTCAGTACATTACAATGTCGAATAAAAAATTATTAAACTTTCTTTATATGCCACCAATTTTAAACCGTTAGCTTAAGACTTAAATGAACTTAAGTTGTGATGGACAAACAAAAAACTCCCAACGGAATTTACCTTTTATTTATACAAATACCTATGTAAAAAGAGAAATAACGAAAAAAAAAACATATACACTTTTGTTGTAGGTTATAAATTTGAATTTCAGAAAATAGCTTCTATCGATGTTTATTGAATCAAAAGAGGGTTGAACAAGAAAAAGGTCATACCAAAACCAGACCCATGACAAAGCAAACAATCAATGTGCGTGTCGGAAGTTTTCATAAAAAGGGATCAAGCTTATTAAGTAATAAAAAAGGGAATGAAGAAAATATTGATAATCAGTCGCAGTACGAGCATCCTAAATAAATTGTTTTGAGAAGGACCCGCCCAGAATTGACCAACCACAAAGGAAAAGGTACGATTATATAAAAAAATATTTGTTTAACATTTTTACAGAACACAGAGCTACATAAAATAAATTAAATAACATATTTCATAATCGGATAATAAAACAAATATTTAAAACAATTTTCAACAAAATATTGACACATTAAATATACTTGAAACTTTTACTCTAGGATGCCTTGAATATTAATCGTGCTTTAGTGTTTTGCACAGTTTTTCAAGAAAAAAACACTTGTCAAATGGTCATTCTTGTATATATTTAACATATTTGAATACTTCAGTAGTTACCCATCAATTACTTATACCCATATATGCACATCCATGCCTGTTTAAAAGTTTAAAGATCAGCATGGTCGGTTTTCAATCAACCACACCCACACTTACCTGAAATGAAAAAAAGGGAAAAGTAAATAAATAACTTTTGGCAATAAGGATTAGAAGTTTATTAAATTCTACCAGTTCTAGATCGCTTCACCATGCAACGAAAAAAGAAATAAATTTTTAACCGATGAGTCCACAACTTAACATCGTAATTAAAAATCATGTCTTCAACAAAAATCTAAGAGAATATACTTGAGAGCCATGGAGCTGGATACCTTTTGTAGGAAAACAAATTTTTAAAACTGATGATTTGCAGTCAATCACCTTGAAAAAACTCATAAGCTGAGCGATACAAATATTATAAATAAACAAGTAAATGAAAAAAACTTACAGACTTTTATATATACATCGAAACACGCCACACAGTCGTTTATTATTTGGTAATAATCGCCAAAATATCCTGTTTTTGAGATCGGGTCTATTTCAAAGAATTTTCTTTTTTCCACGCTTTACGCGCGCCACACGCGACTCGAGACACGCGTCAAAGACGGGATATAAAAATGGGCCCCTGACAAAACTTCACAAAATTTCCGCCCTCTAGGTCGTGCGAAAGGTGGTTAAAAAAGACCTCAAGAAACAAGAAAATGGCGCGATTTCAAACTATCACACGCAAAACGTGACACTCGTCTAATGTGGAATATAAAAAGTGCTATTTTGGACTTAGACACTCACAAAATTTCAGCTTCGTGTGGAATTTGGTTAAAAAGGACCTCAAAGAAGTCGAAAAAAACAAAAATTTCAACCCGTCACACACGCAGCACGCGACACTTGACACGCGTTTTGGACTTAGACACCCATGTAGGAGGTGGTTAAAAAGGACCTCAAAGTGGTCGAAAATACAGACAAAAAGGGGTCAATTCAAGTTAAATTAAATTAAAAAAAAATAGTAAAAGCTCAGGAGAATCGAACCTTATGCTGCCAGTCAAACAATGAAGCCAGCGAGAGAATTGTTGTTTTGCGTACCACCTGTTTGATTATTTGGGTTCAATTCGAAGCGCGTAAACACATACATATCATAACAATTATTTTCCCCCTTCTGGGTGTAAAGCGCAAAGCCGTCTACAACTGAATATCTGAGGCTGCCAAGGGTATACTGCCAAGTTTTTAATAAATGTCCCGCACTAGAGAATACAGGCAGATACACTAGTAACTAGAAAACCAGAGATGAACTGTAAAACTTATTGTACACGAAAACTTGAGGAGACACTGACATAAGTAGAGAAAAGGCAGGACGATGTCAAAATACCTTACCCGATAGAGCGGAACGTACCTTCTTTTCGTCTAATTTGTTACCAGCTCAGCTCAGAAGGTCGTGTGCCATGATCGTAGGAGAGTGTCTCGGGATTTATGGAAGACACTTGGACAGAATTATATAATTCTGGAGATAGCTCACACTTAGAAACTTAAGATTAAACAATAATCCTTCTTAATATTATAAATGTGGAAGTTACTCTGTCTGTCTGTCAGACACCTTTTCACGGCTAAATGGCCGGACCGATTTAACTCATTTTTTTTAAATGTTCGTATTAGTCCGAGAAATTTTTTTTGGAAAAACTGAAAAAATGTCGTTTTCCATGGGATTTATGTATGACCATAACGCACGATTCGAGCACGTTTTTATATATATATATATATATCGGTCAAATTGGTTGGGTCTGTAGGGCGTGAAAGACAGTCAGACAACGCCTCTTATTTTAGCTTTTGGTTGATCTAAACGGTGTCTTGGGGGTGAAGATCAGCGGGTCCCGGGTAACGCCGGGGTTAACAACTAGTAATGATATAAAGTAAACTTGGCCCTTTTTATAGTCACCTGCACGCACAAATAATGACATTTTACTTGTCAATGTTATACCACCATCGTTCTTTGTTTCTTCGTCTTCTTATCTGCCTTTGCAACCGGGTTTCGATTCTAGTCTTCAGCAAAAAATCTTTCCATAGGTCTCAATCCTAGCCAAGACCACTCTTCGTGGTCTCGTACAATAAATTTCTCCGTTTGATCTTCAGCTAACATAAATTCCGAGTCGGTCCTGGTCTTCAGCGAAAAAAAAATTTAAATTTTAAAAAAGGGTATTCACTAAGAAAGTGCTTGGATGATTCGTCATCCCCCGAGCAGAACCTACATTCTGTATCAGAGCCTAGATTATGTTTTTTAAGGTGGAGTCGCAAGCCACAGTGACCTGTGAGAAACCTGATAGTAAGGCTGGGTCTCGTACCGTAAATTCCTTCGTTTTTGCTTCAGTCAATTTCTTCTTCTGTGGCTTTGCAACCAAGTTTCGTTCCTGAGCACGGATTTTGTCCGCAATTGTGAAAAACTCACATCTTAACCGCAAGTTCGTAGTATTAGTAGATATTGTGTGAAGTAGTATGATTTTTAACGCATGCGCATAATTTGATTTAATGTCAACAGCAGTGTTACTCGTTGTTTCCACCTCAAATAACAAAAATGCTACAATAAAGTAATTTGCTTGGGTGAGTAAAATTATGGAGTTATCGCTGAAATGCATGAATGAAATAATCAACAAAGAGCAAAATCCATATTAAGTTTTTCTGTTTCCCAATACCACATCTTGCGTTTCTCGCTCTTTGCACTACCACCAGTTAGCGCGTTTCAAAAAATGCGTCTGCTTATTTTTTGTACACTCCCATCACATCCCACAAACACAGACGCGTTTGGGATAGTTTCACTGCATTAGTATGCGTACAGTTGGGCTTTCTATAGTGAAGGTTTTGATAACAGCTAACAGTATACGAACTGACATCTCACATTCAGGTGAGTTTTTCACGGCCAAAATCCGTACTCCGGTCTTCAGCAACAAACTTCTTCTCAATCCTCGCCTACGCTATTTTCGTTTGTAAGGCTTGGTCCAATACCATAAATTCTTCCATTAACAGACCTGTACACTGCAGACTACCAAAGTTAATTTTTTGTATAATGTCAGGAAAAAAAGTCTTGTACACCAGCAGCTTGGATGTAGTCGATAATATCGAGAAGTACAAGGTCCTAAAGACCGTACAGTTATTGGAGATTTGAGGTAAGGCAACAATTTGTCTTAAGCCCAGCGTTACAGAAAATGTCATTAACACATCGCTTGGTCTGCTGTATGTGTAAGCGGTTTTTTATAAACTGCAGTGCACTTCCATTGCTTAAAGTGAAGTAGATAGTTTTCATAATTTCAAAAAGGATATGTCAAGGATAGCTGAAATAGCAATTGAATGAGCAGATGGAAAGACGGACGAACACTGATCAATCAGTTTGTTCAAGTAAAACCCATTTTCCTGAAATCAATAGAAATTGGTTTTGATTTTGCTACGAGCGTGTTAATTTATTAATTTATTCCAACTATTCTCAGTTCAGATGAGCCTAGCTCAGTGTTCATTATTCTACGAAATAAAACAAAAGGCAAACACGATTGATATACATTTTATACAATCAGGAAGCGTGCATCTTGTACGCAAGTAACAGCCTTTTGCTTGTTTGTTAAATTCGTTGTATGTTTTACTACCCGCCATGATATCACCAGAGGAGGAGACATTTTTGCTTACTACAAGAACACCATGAGCTTCTGCCTGACTACTTGAGAATAAATATCCTTTTGAAGCTTTGGAAAAACAGTGGAACGTGATTGGAATTGCATTTTGGGGAGTCTTTACAGGACGTATTCATAGCAAGGATGTGCGATCGCGATTCGTGATTAGCATGAGAAACGTGACAGTCCTTTCTTTGATATCACGAAAACACAGGGAGTTCTACTGAAAGGTACGAGAATATTATACTGGCATGTTTTTATTTTGTATTTGAGTGACAAAAATTTACATCGGATTTAGTCGATGAATCAACAATAAAACGTTTTACCAAAGTCAGCTGTCTATTGCGGTAATAAAACAACGCAACATTTTGGGGTAGCAACAACGACTATGTACACTCAGGAAAAAAGTTTAATTTTACAAAAAAATTTTGAACGGCCTGACTGTCATCAGTTTCTTTAGCAGCTAGTTGCTAGCTTTTGGTAAAAAATTCAATTTTTAATTTTTATTTATTTTATTTTATTTCACAGCAAAATCAAGCCAAGAATTTACATATTAACATGTCGGCAAAGCCATTTTACTTATCTGCAGGAGGTTATGTTAATAATTAATTATTTTTATTTAATTACTAGCTTTTCCCAGACGCTTCGCTACCCGCACACGGGAACAACCGCCTCCTCTTACCTACGCGGGTAGGGGTTGTACTATAACCTATAACCTATCTCCACCTGCTGATAATATAAGCTGCAAATTTCATAAAAATTGATTTGTAAATGTACCATATAGTGCATGAAAGTGGTGATGTTGAAAAACGGCCTAAAGCTGACCCAACACTGACGATATAAACATGATATCGGCACCAATGTTAACACCTGAATTAGATAATTCCAGGTTTTATACAGCAGGGTGTTTTGTTGCAAAAATGCAATAACTACTCCATCAACTGGTTTTGGATCTAATTATTTCCAGATGTGGTGATTTTGATTGGATCCTTTGGACGCCAGACATTTCCGGATATTGCCGACGACCGTGTGAATAATCGCCCAAAAGGTAAAATTCTCCCAAAAAAAGTAACAAAATTACCCAAAATAATGGGGTCTTTATTTTAAACTCATACGGAAATACCCGCCGTTTCCCGGCTGCTCTATCCCACTGACCACAACACAAACTGATCACTCACACACCAACTTCAGAATACCAGAATTTTCTAATTTTCTGGGCAACTTTTCCAATCTTTTTTCCGCATAAACCTTATTCGGACTATGTCGAACATTTCAAAATAAAAATGAGCCAAATCGGTTCAGTCATTCTCAAGTGATGCGGTTACCAACGAACAGCATTGCATTTTTATATACATGTATAGAGGGTCCTCTTGGGGGTCTTTGAGGAGTCTTTTGAGGATCTTTTGGGGGTATTTCGGGAAGTCTTCTGAAGGTCTTTTGGAGGTCCTTTGGTGGTTTTTGGCGAGTTTTTGGGGGTCTATTGAGGGTCTTTTGAGGGACTTTGGGTCTATTTTGGGTCTTTTGGAGGTATTTTGGGGAGTGTTTTGTGGGTCTTTTGGGGTCTTTAGAGGGTTTTTGGGGATCTTTTGGGAAACCTTTTGAGGTTCTTTTGAAGGTCTTTTGAGGATATTTGGGGGGGGGGTCTTTTTTGGGTCTTTTGAGGGTCTTTTGGGGGTATTTTGGGAAGCCTTTTGATGGTCTTTTAGGGATCTTTTATGAGGCCTTTTGAGGATCTTTTGAAGGTCTTTCGGGGTCTTTTGAGGATCTTATGGGGGATCTTTTGGGGGTATTTTAAGGAGGATTTGAGGATCTTTTGGAGGTTTTTTAATGGGCGCCGTGGCTTAGTGGATAGGAGGGTTCGAATCACAGCAACACCAAAGTATTTTTCACGGTGTCCCACCTCTCGCGAAAGTTTGACAAACGTCCGAGAGTATACTTGTCACGGAAAGCTTCTCAATTCTTGCATTAAATTGTAGGTCCCTCCATTTGTGAGCCAAAATATGCATGCCCAACACAATGGGTTCTGAGAAGCCAGGCCTTGGACCGCATGGTCCGTCGCGCCGGTATTATTAATGATTTTTGGGGGGTTCTTTAATGACTCGGAGGTCTTTTTATGATTCTGATTTCATGATTCCTTTGGGGGTCTTTAATGGTGTTTTGGAGTCTTTTGGAGATCTTTTTTCCACAACATCAAAGACGTAAAAGTTACACGGACTGTTTTTTATTTGTTTTGTTGTCTGGCGCGTAAACAAACAACGATGATGGTTTTTCGACACTGGAATAGGCGACATACAATTCACCATGGAAGCATGGATTTTCAAGGTGTCGGTCGGAATCATTGGGATGCGTTGAAAGATCGCAAAAGAAATACGGTGCAAATGGTCCAGCTGTCAAATGACATTTGCACACGTTGCGTCAACTATTGAAATCTATTGGAATAGAAATAAAATAACGACTTTTGTTGGACAGATCGCGAATCAACACAAATTTAATATTATTTTAATTTACGCTGGAATGTGTTTTTCATTTCACCAAAAAGAAATACGCACTTTCAGTTTTTTCCGAATTTTCCGGGCAACTTTTCTATTTTTCCGCATAAACCTTATTCAGGATATGGCAAACATTATAAAATAAAAATGAGCCAAATCGGTCCAGCCGCTCTCAAGTGATGCGGTTACCAACGAACAGCAATTTATTTTTATATATAGGGTGTTTCAATAGGTGCGCTTCAACTTTTCTCCGATAGGGACGGCGAACGACGCCATATTTTTTATTGTTCTTTTGTCATTTGGAAACTTCATTAGTATACATTTCATCATGGAACGCTACACATGTGAACAGCGATTGCAAATCGTGCAAATTTTTTATCAAAATAATCGTTCTGTTGCCGCTACTTTAAGAGCATTACGGCCATTTTACGGTCCATTTAACAAGCCAGCCCGTTCGACAATCGATTTTACGTAAAGATCTTGGCCTACATCCGTATAAGATCAAGCTGACACAACAACTAAAGCCGTTTGACCATTTGAAGCGACGCCGATTCGTGAATTGGGCTCAAGAGCAAATCGAAAATTATGCAGATTTTCACCGAAAAATCATCTTCAGCGATGAGGCTAACTTCGTAAAACGTGCACGCGGTGGTCATGCAAAAGAAATCGAGTTTCATACTTAAATGTATCATATATATATGTTCAAAAGTCGAACAGTTTGTGTTTTATTCAAAAAAAAAGTTGAAGTGCTCTTATTGAAAAACCCTATATATGGATTTCGGGTTAAATTGATATCGATGACATTAATTATGGAACACAACATCAAACGTTTTCCACGAAAACGCATGCGCGGAATTTTTAATGATTGTTTCACATAAATTGGGCGGTATGCATGCCGGCAATTTGGTGTTCGAACTTGATCAAGAGGATCAAAGACCGTTGACTTGACATAGGAAAAATGTTTAGCGGCGCCAAATTTTCTGGAATGGCTTCGAGTTGCTGACTTGCCCAAATATGACAATTTTGCTTATTAACGAAGATGCTGAGCCTTTAATTGGCTTCACCGCTGAAAATGATTGGCGCACATAAGTAAAGATCCAAAGCAAATTAAATTAAATCAAAAATCGCCCAAAAATTTCCTTTTTGGCGGTTATTAAATAGTTATTCTCTTATTCTCTTCATTTTGAACAATCGCCCAAATTTGAAAGATTTGGTATCACCCAGACTGAATTAAATGAACACGATAAACTATCCCAAGTGGTATCTGTTTGTTCTGGGCAATAATACATTTATGTTTTTGGGCGATTATTCGCGTAGTCTCTGCCGATATGGTGAAAATAAGAGCTCAATTAAAAAAGCTCCCGAAAAGAGGTGGATATTTGATTGACATTATATTTTATACATATCTCCCAACCTTCAATTAAAAAAGGCGTTTCGTTTCAGAAAAAGTCATTCGAAAAAAGAAAGCACTCGTATACACCCTGTGTAACAAAAATCTAAAAATGTTACAAAACTGGGAATACCAGCCTTGACGTTGTTGCTCCGATGCCTTTGCAAGGATATTAAAGTGTTTTCTAAGGAATACGTGCTCCCTTGAAGTTGTGCACATACCCTGGTGACGTCGCTTGTTTACAATTTTATTGACGTTTACTTATCTGCAGTCAAGCTGCTAAGATGTAAATTACAAATTTCTCTGTTAGCAAGAAGACGATAAAAAGTTTAAAAAACTATCTCGTAAATAACGTAAACAGTTTTTAAATTTTTCTGATAATTTCTACTCCATAGAGCATATATGAGTATCCTTGGAAGCACAAATATATTTTGCAATTTTCCCGTCATTCAAATGCACATTTAAGGGTTTTTGACACTTGACAGATACTTCTGTTGTCCTTGAGAAAAGATATACATAGTTTGCACGGAATAATTTTGCGTCCTGAATGCGTCCTCTGCATTCATGGAGAATGTCGACTGCATTAAAAATTTTGATTTATAGCAAAATATTGTTTTGTTTTTCACAATAAACTGTGGCCTTCCACGTGTTATAATTCTAATGCCATTGTGGTGAAGAACAATTCAAGTGAACAGCAAACAATCAGCAGCAGAACAACACAATAATATGGTCACAACACTCAGCTAGAAAGCCACGCAGGCAGCTTCGAGAGTAAGAAAAATAAAAAGAAAAAAAATAGCAACACAATGACAAATGCCAGGATATTCACAATTGAGAAAAAATCTGGTGGCGAGCGGGAAAATTCAGAAATGGGAAACCAACAACGATAAAGAGATTATGCTTTTTGTTTACACTTGAAAGTTAAGTTTCGCACTTGTAATCACAGGTTTTAGTTGAACAGTGATAGAAGAGAGTAAAACTTTGTATAGGCCGAAAGTAGAAAAGTTATTTTATATACATACGAGGACAGACTGATAAGTACCTAGCCTTGACAAGAAAAAACTTTTTTTGGACAAAATTCATTCTATTTTTCAACTTAGTCTCCTTTTAGTTCGGAACATTTAGTCAAACTTTTTTCTGATTTATTATGTCTTTTGAAATGCACGATTTCTCCAACTCTTTGGTACCTAACCTATCGCTTCAAAAATATGCGTTTGTCTCAATGGTAACTTCCTCATTAGAGCCTCGTCACTATCCGGTGAGCCATTTTTTTAAATCTTTGTGGGCTAATCTGAAGAATGTGGTGGGTGAGGAAATATTTCTTATTCCTATTCACCATCACCTTTATGGAGTTGTGGTCTTGATGGTCTTGATGGAACAGAACTTTCTTCTTTGCCAAATATAATGGTTTTTTTTTTTCAAATAAGTACTGAAACGGCCTACAAGGTTGGAATAATATTCGCCAGTTATTGTTCTTCCCCTTTAAAGGTAATCGATATGAATTATGCCTCTTGTATTACAAAAAACTATATCCATTACCTTGCCAGCTGTTGGGAGGACTTTTACCTTCTTTGTCGCCAATTCTTGAAGAGAATCCCATTGTGTTGACTGTTCTTTCATCTCTTGTTTGTCTTAAACGAAATCAACATATTGCATAACTTTAGGCTTCTATTTTGTGTGCGTGCGTAAGTGAGTGTGCGAGCGACATGGGTAATGACTATATTGATATTCTACAAATCAACATTTTACGTAGGGTATCTATTACTCTGCTCTGTTTACCAAAGGAAGCCTACAAGGCAGTCAGTTCAGCGCTTCAGCCACTTGTGCAGACATTATCAGTGATTCAAGACGTCAGGAACGTAAGACGTAAGCGAATCACACAGTCTGCAATTTACAACAGATCAATCCTACGTATTTGTATCTACATATTTGGAATAAATAGAAATCAACGAAAGATATAAGAGCGTCCGTTCGAAGAGCGTCCGTTCGAAGAGCGGTATACTTATTTCTCCACTACTGCTACCGTAGGATTATAACATACAACACTTGTCTTACAATTGAGGTAGTGGATCATGTAGTTGTTGGTTGCTGACCAAATAGCACTTCGAAGTATTAGCCGCGTTTGAAGACTCTGCAACACTGCAACATTCGCATCGTAAGCGAGTCATTTAGTGTCTTAGACACATTCCAGAAGGGTAATTTATGTGCAAATCGATTGATATAAGACTGTGGAATACACAAAACTGGTGGTTAGTGGTAAGTGCGTAGGACTTCTGAGCAGGAGAGTAATAATTTGTCGCGGAAAGCTCTTCAACTCGCCTTTCGGATGGTAGGTAGGTAGACTGGCTGACCCAGCTGTACTTGCGAGGTCCTCAATAACCGCTAGTGTTCGCCATTTTGATGCCACAAATCTCGAGGGACCTAGGATGGATATTTAAGTGGTTTAAATCTAGCGTATAGCGTTTAGATACGAGATCAGCTCGATAATCCTGTCATCTGAGAGCTCTTTAAGGTCGTGAAAAAATTGTTTACCTAAAATGCGGTGTCATGTGCCGGACAACTTCAGAGGAAGTATATGAGAGTTTCTTTCTCATTTTCGTCTTTAAAACTTCTGCAGAAGTTCTTGTGCGGTATACCCAACTTAGCAGCATAGCTGCCCACTGGTCAATGGACCGTGCTGAAAGCCACGACTATGGCAATATCCTTCCGGGTTCTACTCTTAGCTAATTCGTCCGCCCTCTTATGACCCTCGATATTACTTTGCCCCGGCACCCATACTATGATGATGTCCAGGAATTGGCTGATCTAGGCCAATTCTTCTTGGCACTGTTGTACGAGTTTCGAGTTTATTGTGGCCGCATAAATCGCCCTTATGGCAGATTGGATATCAACGCATATGCCAACCCTTCCGATTTGTGCGTTACTGAGCCTTACTGCCCTGCGGGCCACTCTTATTCCTATGATCTCTGCCTGAAAGATGCTAGTTGAATCCTCCAAAACTTTTACAAAAAGTGTAAAATACTACCCTCACCGGAGTATGTATAAAAATAAAGATATCTTAAAGAATGTATTCGTGAGTCAACAAACAGTCCATAGGTATGTACGTGTGCACTCTTTCTATAAATTATCCGAATGAAGTGTTTTTGTGCAATAACAACTTCTTTTAGAGTTTCGTAGTATTTACCTCCCCACAGTGCTAAACCAATTTGGAATTTACCAATGCAAAATAAATTTGTTTTAGTTAGACCGTATGATAATGGCCTTCATGTGATAAGTTTAAAACCTGAGAACGCAGATTTACGGGTATCATAATCCTGTTTCCACGTAATAAAATGTTTCCCTCAGTGCAAAGCTCCATACGAAATGGGAAGAGTCTGTTTTGGCTCCTTTGGTACCAGTCATCTCTCTTCGTATACTCTAGCTTCCATTAGCTCTTTATCCTTTTTGCTTTCAAGTATAATTTTAGTTATCGTTAGCGCGCGTGACACCATTTTCTCAATCATAATGCATACATTCTGCTCGCAAGAACCATCAAGAGAAGAGAAGAGCTTCTTATATTTTGCACAGCGGTGAAAGTGAATCCGCCAGTGAATTTACCAGACTGGTAAATAATTTTAAACTTAAAAGATTATAGTCGAAGGACCCATCTATCAATTCTGGCCGGAGGTTTTGAAGCTGGTTTGAACATTGCCTCCAGTGGCTTGTGATCGGAAACTAACTCGAATTCGATCCCGGCAAGATAATATAATCTTTCGGTAGCCCAAATTAACGCAAGGCTCTCTTTCTCGGTTTGAGAATACCGTCTTTCTACTGCGGTTAGACTTTAAATAGAGCTCCATTTCAAATTGCAGCAAGACAGCTCCTAATGCTACTGGAATGGCATCTGCTATTAGCCGAGTACGATTTTTGTGGTTTAAATAAGGCAAAGTTGGAATTTTCAAAAGAGCGTTTTAAGGCCGCTTGCTGTCTTTCACTCCATTCGAATTTCATGTTTCTCCTTTTGTGCTACGCGGTCTAAACTTAATTACTGTTTTTATATTCTCAGGGTCTGCAATTTAAGCTGTTGCACTTTAAAACTGCACTTTAAGGACTAATTTAACATCCATGTCATAGTCCTCTTCACAGTAAACCAAAAGAGAGGAATCAAGAAGAAGCAACACAGTTTTGTGCCTAAACCAGGGATATAATAAAATAGGTTGACCTGGTGTGTCATCGCAGTATAGTTGTGTGCATACAGTGGTTTCAGCAAAAGCGTGTACCAAACGGTTTATTGTTGATGTTGTTTTTATTAGTAAACTGAAGCGTTAATTTTTTTAGTTCTTATCTTAAACAGTTTCATCATTATCATCATATTTACAACCTGGGTCCGGTCCTGGCCTCCCGCAAAAAGTCTCTCCACCGGTCCCGATTTCGAGACGATGTCATCCAGTTTGGCATCCCTAAGCTCTGAGCGTGCTGGTCTACGCCATCCTTCCAGCGTATGCTTGGCCGGCCTCGCTGTCGTGTTCCATAAATCCTACCGCAAAGGACTTTCCGAGCAGGATCCTCTTCGCTCATGCGAGCTAGGTGTCCTGCCCACCGGAGCCTACCGAGCTTAATTTTCTTCACAATGTCGACATCGCTGTAACGCACGTAGATCTCATCATTATAGAGTCTCCGGAAATGTCCTTTCTCACATACGGGGGCAACAATTCTTCGTAAGACTTTTCACTCGATGGCGGCTAAGAGGTTAGAATGCTTTTTGCTAAGCACCTAATTCTCAGATCCATATGTAAGTACTGGTATGACCATTGTCTTATATACCAGCACCTTGGATGTTATGGTTAAGTTCCTGGATTTGAAGAGCCTTGACTAACTTTGTTGGCTTTAAGCAAACGTGCCCGTATTTCTGGCCCATGCTGTTATCGGCTGCTACAGTTGACCCGAGATAGTTAAAGGATTGCACTACTTCAAATTCGCGCTCCACTATTTAAATTTAGAGACCAATGTTGGATCTTCTACTCGCAGACGTGGCCACTATGTACTTTGTTTTGATCTCATTTATGTGCAGCCCCAGATTTCGTGCCGCCTGCTCTATCTAGATGAAAGCTTTCTCTACGGCTCTTCGGTTTCTACCAACGATGTCAATATCGTCTGCGTAAGCCAGTATCTGAATGGACTTATAGAGGATTGTTCCTCCCGCCGGTACGTCAGAGTCTCGGATCACTTTCTTCAGTGCCAGGTTGAAGAGGACGCCGGCCAGTCCATCCCCTTGTCGGAGCCCGTTATGGTCATGGTCAACCTACATAGTCTTGTCAGTTTATTTGGGATGCCAATAATGGCTTCATAAAATTCTATGATAAGTGATGTTTGAAACTAGACATTATTCCATCACCTGCCTAAGTGTGTAAATCTGATCAGTTGTTGATTTGCCTGGGATAAAGCCACACTGGTATGGACCAATGATGACTTTAGCGTATGGGGCTATCCTGCCTTGAAGGATAAAGGAGAAAATCTTATACGCGGTACTCAACAACGTTATACCACGATAATTGCTGCATTTTGTGATATCTCCCCTCTATGTATGGGGCACAGGATTTGCTCACAGTGATATAGCCGGACATCTGCAAAGATAGTGGGTGGAGTAGTGGGTAACTTTTTTTCTCATTTCCTTTCCCTCCTTAAAGCTCCTTTAGAAGGTATTATGTGCAATAGCCAGATTAGCAGCAAGCTGCCCATTAGGCAGTGACCCATACTTGTATCCACAATTCTGGCAATATCTTTTTCAGGTTTTAATATCCACTGGGTGGTTGTACTTTTATTGTGGGAGGGTCATAATGATCTTGATACATTCCCATATATTCTTTCTTTTCTTCCGATTATTCAGTTAATCTTTTCATTTTAATATTCATTCGGAAAGGCAAAATGATTGTTTTTTTTTTATTATGTACACACGCTCAAGGGATTTGCACCCGTATAATGCTTAGCACAGCGTGGGCGTTAGGAATTTATGGAGAGGAAATGTTGAGATGTCTATGCACATTTGTCTTAACTGACTGCAGATCACGGAACGCGGAAACACAGAGTCGGGCAATTCATTCCACATAGTTATTGTGCGACCAAAGAAGGAACCCCTGAATTGATTAGTACGTCCGAAGATAGGTCTAATGGTAAGCTCGTGGGCACGGGTATTGCGGATGGGTTGGATATATTTGCGTCATTAATAAGTTTTATCGAATTCTGTTTAGTAGATGTAATGTTGTCTTGGGGGCACCTGCCCAGATAATACAGTTGTATTTAAGTTTAGGGTTAGGTTAAGGTGGCTGTCAGTGGAACCGACATACTTAGACCAGTAATGTTACATTTGGGAGCTTTTGGGAGACGGCTGGACAAGTACATTGAAGATGGAAGATGGACGATGGTCTCCTCCTCCTCCTCCTCATCCATGAAGCTTTTACAGAAGTCATTCGAGAAGACTCCCAGTCTTGCTGCACCGATGTGCGATATTTTTTGAGAGATCAAATACTTGTATAGTAGTAGTTGTAGTATAGTTCCTTGCTTGGCGAGCTCGTCAGCCTTACAGCTACCCGGAATGACTCTGTGCCCCCGCACCCAAAAGAGGTGGATATCGAGCTGCTCTACCATCTTTACGAGAGATGAACGGCAGTTAAGGGCTAAAATTGAACTTGTGGAGACTGATTCCAGGGATTTCCGTGCAGCTTGGCTATCCGAGAATATACGGGTATCCTTAGCGGATATGACGTTCTCTTCCAAAAATAACTACATCATCAAGGTAATTAAGTGTATTCCTGCACTGAGCTAAAATATTTTCCATTATCCTCTAAAAAATCTCTGGGGCTGAGTATACCCCAAATAATAATCTTTTATGCCTTAATAGTCCCTTCTGAGTAATAAAGGTTGTAATATATCGACTTTCTTCAGATAACTATAGTTGGTGGTATGCGTTTTTTAGGTCTAACCTAGAGCACTCTTAAGTTTAGTCAAAAACGACTCAAAAGTAGGTACAATAGGGGAAATCCATATACTCGGGTCATATACTGGTTCAATTATGTCCTGGACAATCGCTATATTTAGTTTTTCCTAAACCTTCGCTTCCAAAGCTGAGGGGATGCGACGGCATGGTTGTTGTATTGGTTTAACACTACTATCAATGGACAAGTGGATTTGGATATCCTTTTTTTTTTAAAGGCCGAAAGTCTTCAATTTTATTCACTCCTATTCCTTACTTTAAAACTGTGCTGTGCTGTTTCGCGCCATAAAAGTGACTGTCTCCCATTCCTGATAACATAGAATGTAGAAATGACCTCAAAACGTTGGTCAACACTTATAGGGGCATCAAATATGTACTTTACTTGCAACGTTTGATTTCCTGTGTATGCCCTAAAAACATGGTCTGATTTGGTTCTCACATCTCCTAATATCGCAGAGTTTTACAATTTGACCTAAATAAATGCCTTTCGAATGTCGAGTTACGTTTTAGAGAGCAATGTTCATTTAATTTATCCACTAAAATTTTGAACGTATCCGCCTCGGCCACCTCTTCGCCTATTGCTCCCGGCATATTATAGATAACTTCTTGTAGTTGAGGACCACCTAAGTAGTGAAGAAGTTTGTTCTTTTTTTTCTTTACCTCAATAATCTTCTCGCTAAATATAAATTTAATGACCTTAGCCATTTTTCCACTCCAGTATTAAAGATTTATCGTTCGTTTCCCATAAAATGGCTTTACAACCGTGTCTTCCATCTTTCTTCTTACTGTATGCAGTTTTGTTCTAAAAATCACACGAATTTTAAAATTACTCTGGTATTTTCCCGTTCTATTCCTTACATTACCTGCTTTGCAATTTACTTTTGTCTTCCTTTTATGTTTCCTTACGCAACACAACCCAAATTATCTGATAAATACTGGCATTAGTAGTCCCTTGCGCTCAATACGAAGCTCTAAATGGTTCAACGAGCAGGGAGAATAATTTTCCCGATCCGTGTGGTATCACAGAGGATGGTCAAGTGTTTCGGTTTTTCCACCGACTGCTTCTTTGACCCAACCTTACCTAACCTAGCTAAGAAAGACTCTTTTGAAAGAAGTCTGTTCGTCTAACTGTCAAACTAACTTTTTGAATGCAGGAAGTTGTGTAATAGAAAAGTTTAGAAAAGAACAATAAGATTTAATAATCTGAACCGTTGCCAGTTATGTTTCATTGTGTATAGCTGTAGCCTGATGTAGAGTATGACAAAGTCGTTCGCTACCAACTATAGCTTACTCTTTACTTCTTCTTTTTGGAAGTTTTGGCTTATTTGCGATGAGCCCGAAGAAATGAGGTTAATCGAGAACTACTGCTGTACATACATACATGTGTAGTACACTAATACCAAAATACTTTCCGCTACGTTGTAACTCGGCCGCCTGTTTTTTTTTTCAATAGCAGGATAAAAGTACAAATCGATAGGAGTATCCCTTATGTTCCCATTTGTTTTACTTTCTTTCCACACACGAATCAAAACAGAATAATATGTAGAATCGCACACATACGTAGTATACGTATGGTATACGTATAGTATACGTATATATGTGCTGTTTAATTACATGTGTCGCTGTTCGTTCACGTCCACTGGGGATTTGGACGCAACCTTTGGATAACAAATGAGAACGATAGATGATTGTAGCAATAGGCAGCAGATACGATACTTCTCGAGAAAGGACACCAAAAGTTTACAATACGCGTTGGTGTAATTTTACCCTACGACTATGCTAGTCATTGTATGGCTGTGTGTGTGTGGCTTCTTCTATTATTCATAGATTATATAGATTTGAAAAACAACAACAACAACAGCAACATAACGAGGTCAGCATTGTGGAAAACAGTATAGGTCTTCTAGCTGGTGCATGGCGTGTTGCACATCTCAAAGGACTTAATGTAAGCTCTCGAGTACAGGGCAGGAATTGTTCAGATTTCCGTCGGATGCACATCGTATTCTTGGCATAAGAGGTTAAACATGTTGTATGCAATAGAGCGAAGATGATGAACTGTTTGCACTCGCCACAGAGATAGAGGGAGGGAAATAGCTAAGTGTGCCTCCTACCAGAACATGACTTTCCTTGTTTTTGTTCCGATGACATGAGTACAGACCGTCTTTGGTGTGGGAAATCAACTGATTTGAACATTGTAATGCGCCTAATACCTGTTGAGCGAGAACAACAAAGGGTAGTCTATGAAAACCCAAGCAGAACTTGTATACGAGCAGAACTGAACTTATTATGATAGATAGCAATTTCAACAAATAGTTCAACAGAGAAGCATCTTAAAATGCAAATGCAAGAACCTGGTGCGAGCAATATTAGTATGAAACATTCACTTGAAATAATTTGACCAAGCTGGCCGTGTTTATTGCTTGTAGTGGATTGAATACTAATGCCACAAACATGTACTTAATTGTACTAAATGACATTTATGGACATAATGGAAGACAGCAATTGTTTGTATTACGTATTTTATGTCGCAATGTACGAACCATATAGCTTTTCTAAGGAATCCAATATAGGAAGACCGATTCAAACAAAATTAAAGGACATTTTGCCTAATTAATAAAAGAGATGGCCTTTACCTTTGGTGCTATCCAAAGTATTTTCTTTTTTCCACGCATCAAACGCGGAATATTAAAATTGCCCCTGACATTGAGCCGCTCACAAAATTTCAGCCCTTTAGGTCGTGCGAAGGGTGGTTAAAAAAGACATCAAAAAACGATAAAATGGCGCGATTTCAACCCATCACACGCGCCACATGTGAACCCCGAAATGCTACACGTGGAATATAAAAAATGTTATTTTCGACTTAGACATTCACGAAATTTTAGCTCTATAGGTCGTGTGAAAGGTGGGTAAAAAGGGCGTCAAGGAAGTCGAAAAAAAATGTCAACCCATCAAACGCGCCACACCCGACACGCGAGATGCGTCATTGGCGATATATAAAAAATGCTATTTTGGAATTAGACAGCAACGAAGGTGGAAGGTGGTTAAAAAGGAGCTCAAAGAAGTAAAAAAAAAAACATTTTTCAACTCATCGCACGCGCCATACGCGACACGTGTCATACGGGGAATATAAAAAATGTTATTTTGGACTAAGACACTGACAAAATTTCAGCTCTCTAGGTCGTGTGGAAGATGGTTAAAAAGGACCTCAAAGAAGTCAAAAAAAATGTTTCAGCCCATCACACGAGCCACACGCGATACGCGTCAAACGGGGAATATAAAAAATGCTATTTAGACACTCACAAAATGTCAGCTGTCTAGGCGCGGAATATAAAAAATGCTATTTTGGACTTAGACACTCCAAAATTTCAGCTCTCTAGGTCGTGTGGAAGGTTGTTAAAAAGGAACTCAAAGAAGTCGAAAAAACAATTTTCAACCCATCACACGCGACAAGGGTTATATAAAAAAAGCTATTTTGGACTTAGACACTCACAAAATTTTAGCTGCCTAGGTCGTGTGGAAGGTGGTTAAAAAGCATCTTAAAAAAGTCGAAAAAAAAATGTTTTAACCCATCACACGCGACACGCGTCTTTCGCGGAATTTATAAAATTATATTTTGGACTTTGGACAAAATCCCAAAATTCAGCTCTCCAGGTCGTGTGGAAGGTTATTAAAAAGGTTATTAAAAAGGTAGTCGAAAATACAGACTTAAGTTAGTTAAGTTTCAAGTAATTCATATAATTCCCAACCGGTTTTTGAAAACGACCGGCAATACGTATATAATTCTTACAGGGTTACGGAACACTGTAAGAGCATACAACATTTAAGGGTAATATATATTTGGACAACTTCTTTTGAAGACCAAAGTGTAAGGGTTGCCAGTGGTACGTTTCTCCACTTCTACTTACCGCCTTATAGTTCCCAGCAAAGTTTTTCTATTAGAAAATCTCATAGGAAGTCCACCCAACCCGTGGTAAGGACTTATCCTCCTGGTTGTGACAGAGGTTTTTATTTTTATATAACTAATAACAATATTAAAATGAAGCTGGGAATTTGAAACTCTAAAAATCGGGTAACAAAATGAGAACTAGAAAAGTGTAAAAAGTTAATCTTTTGGTCAATATGTATGGGAGGGTAAAGCAAAATTATAAAGCTTCAGACAAAGCCTTGTGCTAAATGGTCTTGAACGCTTTGTCGAGATGTATATTAGGTCGAATGTACTCAGAAGAAACCCTTAAACATTAATCAGTACGCCTATCAGCAAGGATATAAATATATACTTTTAACTGAGGACTTAACGTGTTGAAAGTAGTTTTCTATAAAAGCTTTTAGTATTCCTAATTTGCTTAACTAACTTTGTTTTTCATTATAATATGTATGTTCACGCTATAAATAGAAAAATGTAAGCGCAAATCTAAACAACAATTTTATTTTTGTATGTAATGCACTTTTCTGAATTGTAAATTAATTTAAACTTTTGCAAGTTAACACCAAAGAGAAAAATCTGGCTGGATTTTTAATGAATTTAAATCAAGAATTCCAATCCAACCACCAGCATATTGCCATTATCCATTCCGTCCGTCAAGCGAGGGAAACTGAACGGAAACTAAAATCAAAACTTTTCCTCTACGAATTTGAAATTTAATTAAAAAACTTATGTTTTCAGCTTTAGGGATTAGTTTTTCAGTGTGCCAGTGTTAACCGTGTTGCTCGCCCGCAAAACAACCAGCACAATATACAACAAAACATATATAGTGATACCTCGGTCATCATCGTGCTCTTATTACAAATGCGAAGTGAAAGCTTATAATTCACAGATCCTGTTCACATCGACATTAGATTGATAATCAATCCACTAATAAGAACTTTTATACTCTTTTTGTCATCAGGATGACTTTGGTGTGTGAAGCTGCTGCAAATAGCAGATAGAGATTAAAAAAATACTCTGAAACAAAAGCAGGGCAATTTGTGTTTTTCGAATTCCGATATTTGTGCAGAATATTTCTCAAAGCACTTATAGTGGAATAATTAAATATGTAATCGTATAGTCAGGCTTAATGCATGTTGAAAATATAAACCAAGTTATAATTAAAGGATGATTTTTGTACTCAGTCAGGTTGTCAATTTTCTAGCTATTTCAGATATTTATGTCAAGGTTTTATATTTTAAGAAAATCAAACAAATTATCATAGAACGGTGTACATTGTGGAAATTTATTACCGAAATCACTGCTCAACTGTTCAATCTTGAAGCGTACTTTATGGTCCAAATAATCGGCCATTAGAGCTTGCTCATGGTTTCAAGAGGATTGCGCTACGTCTCAGACTGAGACTTGAACAGTTGATTTTTTAAATAAAACGTTCGGTCAGCAGATTTTTTTCCAGAAATGGACCTGTGAATTGGTTCTTGGGGTGTTCTTGAAATCACAGGTCTATGGGAACAAACCGTCGACGTCGCTGCACTTACCATTGTACAACGTAACCTTAGTGTGCGACTGCCCCGCAAATCGTTACGTTGGCACATCTTAGCTTATCGCTGTCGACGTTCTCTCTGCTTATCGCTGCCCACCTTCACTCTGCTTATCGCTGCCGACGTCACTCTCAGCTTATCGCTACCGACGTCGCTGCATTCACCATTGTACAACGTGACATCACTATGCGAATGCCCCGCAAATCGTTACGTTGGCACATCTTAGCTTATCGCTGTCGATGTTCTCTCTGCTTATCGCTGCCCACCTTCACTCTGCTTATCGCTGCCGACGTCACTCTCAGCTTATCGCTACCGACGTCGCTGCATTCACCATTGTACAACGTGACTTCACTGTGTGACTGTCCCGCAGGTCGTTACGTTGACAAATCTTATATCGCTGACAACGGCTTTCGCTGCACTCACTACTGTCCTCGCCGTCGCACGACCTTTTCAGGTTCACGTTCGTCCGGCTCACGACAAAGGCTCGTTAGGCTCAAGTCAAAACCGCACGAAGGCTCTCATCGAGGCTCGTCAGGCACACACACATCACACTCCAAGGCTAACGCATAGAGGCTCAAGCACTCAGGCTCTTGTCGAGGTTCGTCAGGCTAACGCACACATTATACTCTAAGGATCACGCACTCAGGCTCGTCAGGGTCACGTCAAAGGCGCACGAAGGCTCAAGCACTCAGGCTCTCATCGAGGCTCGTCAGGCTAACGCACACATCACACTTAAATGCTCACGCACTCAGGCTCAGAAAAAAAAAGAAATTTAAATCCATCACACGCGGAATATAAAAAATGCTACTTAGAGACTCTCTCATCTCTCTAGGTCGTCTGAAAGGTGGTGGTTAAAAAGGACCTCAAAGAAGTCGAAAAAAAGACATTTCAACCCATCACACGCGTCACACGCAAAATATAAAAAATGCTATTTATAATGCTATAAACACAAAGTTTCAGCTCTCCAGGACGTGTGAAAGGTGGTTAAATAGGACTTCAAAGAAGACAATAAATAGACATTTCAACCCATCACACGCATCACACGCGTCTCACGCAAAATATAAAAAATGCTATTTTGGACTTAGATACTCACAAAAATTCAGCTCTCTGCGGCCGTGTTGAAGGTGGTTAAAAAAGACCTCACAGAAGTCGAAAAAAAGAAATTTCAGCCCATCAATCGCGACACGCGTCACACGCGGAATATCAAAAATGCTATTTCAATCTTAAACACTCACAAAGTTTCAGCTCTCTAGGACGTGTGGAAGGTTGTTAAAAAGGACCTCAAAAGGTAAAGGTAAAAAGGAGTCAAGTCAAGTTAAATAAAAGTTTCTGATAATAGATTTAAGTTTCTTTATTTTATAACTTGCACTACATTATAAGGATTATTTGGATAAAATAAATGATTTAAAAAAATCATTTGTCCAATAAATTTCCATTAATTCCATTTTGGTATTGAAACGAAGTTTTTAATTTTTTTTTAGGAATTCCTAGCGTACAGCTCTTTTCTCTTTGATATATGAATAGTGATATCGTAAGCACAGAATTAAAGGATGCGTTTTGGCATGAAAGGCAGCAGTATTTTTACAAACGTATGTGTTAGGATTTGTTTATGCCTGCAGCATTGGACGATATACAAAAAAATGCTTGCGCTACAACTTTTAATTATACAATTTTAAGAGGAGTTGAAATAAGAGGGAATTGTCCCCTTATCCCTTCACCATTACTTTTATTAGCTACTGCTTTAGGTTACACAATAATTCAAGAATCTAGGAATTTTCCAAGTAAACAAGTGTGGCAAAAAGATGGAAATAACACATTAGGCGAAATAAGATGCACAACAGCTATAGGTACACGATTGTATGAAGAGGGAGGATATATATACATACATATTTTACGGGAAGTGGTATGCAAATATTAAAGCAATGTGGCAATGTATTGAAGCCAGCGCGCTTGCTAGCTACAACATCCAGGATGCATACCTTCTTTTAGATGATGATGTTTGCGGTGGTAATGTTTGTTCTGATGATGATGTAAGTTCATCATCCTTTTTGATTATATTTTAAATAGTTTTGCTTGCGCGTTTCGAAATTTAGACGCACGGTTCTATTTACAAATGTTTTTCTATACTATGCATCCTGTACATTTGTTATTTTCTTTTTGAATAATTTTATGAATTATGCAGAAAAGGAAATTCCAAAGTCCAAACAACAGCGTCCAGTTTAAAAAAGATATGAGTTTTTATTTAAAAACAAGATTTTGTTGCAACATTTTCATCCACTAGAACAATTTGATTCTCTCCACTCTATTAAGCACTTTCCCACAATTGAATTTACCACCCAAACCGATTTTGAATAATAAGTAAACGTAATTAGCAAAACATGAGAAAAAAAACGTTAAAAAATACACCGAATACGGCCGTATCGCTTTATCGAATCAAAAAGAAAAAATGTAGCCGCGAAAAAAAACTAGAACTTATCCGTAAGCAATTCGAATATACAGGCAATATCGAACACTGGTCTAATACTCGTACCGTACCGTTGTCTGGCAAAAAGAATAACGCAAAAATATGGGTCGGTATGAAACGTTGGGAAAAGATGTGAAAATAATAATAATTCCATTACAGGTATTTCTATTTACTCGGAGCTTAAGACAAAAGTAAATTTATTTATTTACACGTTTATTTTCTTCTTTTTATTTACTCTATATACATATATATGTGTTTTTATGTTTCCATATTATTACATAGCTTGGTGAGCATGAAGTATTCTCATCCCCCTCTCAATTTTCTTTCATTACATTTTTTCTTCAGTGAAGAGCCCTCACGACTGAAAACCACTTAACAGTGATTTAAGTTAAAATGGTCAAGTACGTTAGTTTACAGTTTGCTAGTACGATATACTAACCAGTTGTTGTTCCTAGAATTAATGTGCTAATACTTAAGGATAAAGGGCAACGATAATTATGGAAAGGATTGCATTTTGATTAAGTAAAAGCTTTATGTCTGTGGCATAAACAATTATCTGGTCGAAATGATATTAACAATTTCAAATAATCCCTGTGGTACAGGGTGATTAATGAAAATACGAATGACTTTCTTGCAACAAATGTTTTTAAATTTTTTATCAAATCAATTTAAATGAATAGCAAACTCGTATTGTAAGAAATTTTAATACAATTTTCCGTCCTTTCCGAATTTCAGAAAAGGTCAATATAAAAGTTGAAAAAACAAACTTCCATATGCGCGACACGCGTCACACACGTTACACGCATCATACTAACCATACGCGGACGCTTATTATTTATTTAAAGACAAAACACTAGCCCAATTGACTCATACTGTGGCCTAAAAAGATCAATTGTCTCGTAGAGTTTAACTAATCTAAGAGACTTACTACCTACCTAATGAAGGAGAGTATGTTCTTAGTAGCAGAGTTTCGCAGATCTGTCGACGAACTTATTGCCTAGTGGAACTTCTCCTCAACTTCTCCACAACCAGATCAATGCTTTACAATCCCAGTGGGCCAGACGAAGTCTACCTTCCCACTTATTAATCATTGCTGTGGTTGCAGCCCAGTTGACACCACACCACCACTGAACCAGCCCTAGCTAGTTCATCAGCATGTTCGTTGCCTGCAATTTCCTGGTGCCCAGGGACCCAACTGGGTTTTACCCTGTTAAGCCCTGCCATTGATCGCAGTGCATCGTAGCAGCATTTAACTGATTTAGAGTCCATTATGTTGGACGATAGCGCTTTCAGTGCTGCTTGACTCTGAAAAGATATAAATCGTAGCGTCTTGAAGACCCTTACTAAGGTTAATCTAGCGTAGACCTCAATGGCATGGAGATCAGCTTGGAACATCGTTTTAAACAGTGGGACTAATACCCATTGGTATCGAGACTTTGGTGTTGTGTCCGAATACCCCAGCTCCGACTCCAGATTCCATCTTCAATCCATCTGTGTAGCAGATTGCCCGGTCAACTATTTTAACCGACCGAAACAGTACTCCCTGGCCATAGTGTCAGAGATAGTGCAAAAAATGTCTCTTTCTGGAATATTTTCAAGAATTTTCAGGTATCCCTCGTAGTCACGTGGTTTGAACCTATATTCTAGTTGCAGCTTAATAGCGCATTTAGCCGCCCTCTTCCTAATGAAGATTGGCAGTGGTAAAAGCCCTATAACAGCTTCTAATGCAGTGCGCATGACACCCGTTATTCCTAGACAGGCAATTCTTTGTAGCTTCTGAAGCTTAATTACCGTTGCCCGTTCAATAACTTTCGGCCACCATATGATGGCCGCGTAAGTGGTAATTGGTCTCACCATCAAAGTATACATTTTTGGATAAAGACCTCAAGTTCTGCCGTGGAGGCGTCTTTTGGCCCACAGAGCCCTAGTCGCACTAGTTCGATGGCGGAGTTGATATGAGAATTCCAGTTTAGTCGTTTATCGAAGATGACTCCGAGATATTTAACCTCACAGGAATACTCTATTGTAGTGCCTGTTATGACTATAGGTCCCAACGCGAACAGTATACGTTTCGTGAAAGGCACTAGAACGGTTTTGCAAGGATTATTGAAAAACCTCTTCTTAGTTGCACCATTCTAGGACGTGAAGTGACTCACCTTGCATCACATTTATAATGGTCGTGCTGTGCTTACTGCTAGTTATGATCGCCAAATCATCAGCACAACCAATGGCGATGTAGCCGGATCTGTGTAGATCTGCTAGAAGGTTGTCTATGATGAGTGGCCATGTATGGGGCCTCACGACGCCGGGGTCCTGGGTCTTTAAAATGTTTACAAAAAGTGTTGTCCATCGAATATACACACGAAGATACGCTCATCCCCGGTATTCTTCCAAAGGATTAACATCCGTATGTTGCAACCGTCTGTCTACACACAGAGCAGCCAGCGAATCCTTTTTTTAGGCTCAATAAAATGACAAACGTCTCAATTTTATTTCTGTTATCTCGAACATAACAGCTAACATTTTGAATAAAAATATAGAACTACATTAATTAGTTGATATCTTCTGCAAAAATCACAACACGACATAAAGTTGTGACCTCTTGATGTTTTTTTTTTTCACTGCCTCTGAATTGGCGAATATTGATTTATTTCTCTGATTCAAATCTTTTTTACTTTCACAATATTGAAATCGAAACAACAATCCACCCTAGGCCCTACTTCCACATACTAGTACATAAGGTTACATTCCATTGAGTATGCTCATAAATAGTATATAGTTTCCTGCAAGCAGTGTGAGGTGTTGCTGGTATGTTGCGCAGTATGGTACCTGACGTCGATTTACTTTGATGCAACCTACACCTTACCCAGCAGCATATTATTATCACAGTAGAATGAAGTCCTACAAAAATATTACTCAATCGACAGCTCCGAAGCTTAATTTTGTGCCTCCTCTCTGACGAGCTATTTGTTATTTTTTCTGCTTCATATATGAAGTATAACATACATATGTACAAATGAAAGCGATAACGATGATGATGATACCAACACCGTCGTCGTCTTGTACTTATTCTACTTTTGCGCTTAAGAACATGGAAGCAAAACATTGCGGACAGAATCACAGAATGTAAAGTGGGCACAAAAAAAAGGAACACACAAAACAAAAAGCCTCTATGGAGGATTTCATTTGTGGTGCTTTACTTTGTTTTATTTCATTCAAAGAGGTAACTGTGAATGCGCCATGAAGTGCGTAGTGGATGAGTGCATGAATGGATGGGGTGGTATTCGAAAGTTGCAATAGGTCAGTAATGCTAGTATTTCTTTTTTTTTAGAACAATGTTGAATCACGAGCATTGCACACATTTCTAAAGTACTTTCATTCGAATCTAAAACTTAGGTGCTCAGCAAAAGGCACTCTGAACTCTTAGCCGCAGAGATCACATGTTCCACTAGCGTTAACGCGAAGATGTTTTGTTTTTGAGACGTTAATTTTTAAACCCACTTTGTTAGCGTGGAGTTCTAGAGAGTTTACTTTTCGCTCCATGTCACCTAGCGATTGTGATAGGAGACAGATATAATCGGCATAGTCTAGGTCTTCTAGGCGGTGAAAAACATTCCATGACAAACCCGATGGAGTACGGGTTACTATTTTCATCACCCAGTCGATAACAATTGTGAAAAGCAATGGTGAGAGGGTGCAGCCTTGCTTGACTCCCGAGTAGATGTTGAAAGGTGAGCCAAGATGACCGTTATGAATGAGTCGCGGTACAGCTCCTTAATGATGTTAATGATTTTTCCGTAACACCATAGCTAGACAAAATCTACCACATCATGTTTCAGCCTACGCTATCAAAAGCGCGTTTAAAATCTACAAAAACCATATACAGAGGAAAGCGATATTCAACTGACTGTTCAATGATTATACGGTTTGAGCGAAATCCTGCTTGTTCATTTCTCAAAATTGGCTATAACGCATTCCGTAAGCGCATAGCTATTATAGAGGAGATCACTTTGTTTATGGTGTTAAGCAGGGTAATTCATCTCCAGTTTTCACAATTGCTCAAATCACCTTTCTTGGGGAGTTTGACTATTAAGCCTTTTTTTAACGACGATGGAATGGATTCAGATTCCCAGATATCTTGATATATCGCATGAAATGTTCGCGTAGCTAACTCGGCGTCGGCTTGGAGGAGTTCTGTGTTGATGTTGTCATTGCCTGCTGCTTTACCTGATTGCAGTGAACGAATTGTTGTCCTTATCTCATCCAACGAAGGAGTAGCGACGCTGATGTTAAGTAGCCTATTAGGGTGCATATGTGGGTTAATGGACGTGCCTCCTCCATAAGGATCAAAGAGCCATCTATTGCCTTAACAGGGTAGTTGATGTGGTGTTTCTTGTTGGCGGGCTTACGAGCGAGTTGGAGACTGTGCTATATTGTCTGCTATGAGCGGCTTGCTGTGCTTGTGTTGAGATGACGCTTAGCCATGCTGGTTTGTCGTTCCTAGCTGAACGGCCAACTTGCCGGTCCAGATCCCTATATTTCCGCGCTAATGCGCTTGGCTCGGCACCCGAGGCCGCGTTTAACTCTGCTTTGATGGATTGGCGTTCACGAATGGTGTTCCATGTGCTACTTGATATCCATTCTTTTCTAGTTTTGTCGGGATAACCTTAAACGGATGAGGCTACTTCCGTATACGCATTTACTGTTTTCTCCCATTTAGACTCTAGGGTTTGGGGCTGTATCACAGAGAGAGACTGTTGTACGCGGGATACATATTGCAGTTTCACATCTGGGTCTTTCAGTGCTGGTACAGCTGGCTTTCTCGTTATTTGACTTCGTGTGGCTGAGTGAACCGCGAGGAGATACATAATGTGTTTAAGGTTTTACTCTTTTGCGCAACTAAATGTAATATTCTGATTTATTTCGAGACACCCTTTCCTGTCAATCGATTATCTCGAATAGTTATTTTAAATTATAATTTGGCAGGTTTTTTCCACTAATGTTCTAATAGTTAAAACCCATCTAACTCTGCCCTTATTACGAGTACTTTAAAATTGTCACCTTCTCTGAAAAGTTTCTCATTAAAACATCCTTAAAAAGCCTATTGCCAATTAGTTACTTAACACTTGAGTTTTTATACTCGTGGTTAGATTATTAGACGAACAGAATTAGTGACTCTACAGAGCTAATTTTTTTTACATACAATCATAACATTGCAAACCATAAAAGCTTTACTTTCAAGGATTCCCATAAAGACCTTCAATAATCTCTGTTTCTGAGCATAATTTGATAGCAATAAATTTTACCAATTTGGCAACAAGATTTCTATACAACCTAGAAATTGATCGTATAATCTCTTCTTTTACTTTTCTCAATAAAAAAGTACATATTTTGTTATAATTTGGCAACGAAACTACCTACTTAAGTAACCAACAACAACAAAAAATCAGGTTAAAAGAAAAGAAAAAAAAACACAATCAAGGTTCGGTTCAAGGTTTTGGTCCTGCTGTGATTTCCTGTTTTCAATACTCATAATTCGTATGCAAATGACAACGTATGCCAACAACAACAACTACAACAAAACTACCAACTGTGCAACAAGAAAAAAAACGAAGAAAAACTGCTAAAGGACATCATGACAGGACGTCTGTGATGTACATTCTCACAAAACCGCACACGACTAAGTGATGGCGAAATATGAATTGATTGTGGAAAAAGGGAAGGACACACATTTTTGGAAGTTAACCAAATTTTTACAATCTACAATTTTTGGGTTTGCACTTTAAGATACCGTTTCACACCAGGAAAGTAAGACTTTATGCATATAATTGTTAAAAAAAATCAATACAAGAATCATCTGCCCTATAGAGAATGTAATGGACGGGCTGTGCATTTTTGTTCATAACTTATAGAAGTTACTGTAAAAGCAAATAACATTGTCGTATAAGTAATGATTTGCATTTCTATTGTTTTTTTGCTGTTATTGGGCGCTTTACTACCCGCATACATGACGCTCCACATTCCTATTACAACCGCGGTGCTGGGGATGTACTTTAATCTTTCTCCACCTGCCAATAATCTACAAAGTGCGGCAATCGAAGTGTTACTAACTTCACGCTGTTGTATATGCCAAACAGCTGATGACAGCGCGCTCATGTTTTGACAAACGTTAGTCTGTTATGTTGTTTACAAGTCTACGGAAGCGTATTAATATGCGGCGTATTTGAAAGGAATATTCAAAATGGAATTTAAACGTAGCACTGTGATTGCACGGTTTTTGGCTGCAAAGTCACAACCGGATATTGTCAAAGAGCTCCAGCATTTGAATGCGAATAAAGTATTTGTGTATGGGACCATCACACGTTACAACGCAAAATGCAATGGAGGTGGCAAAACGAAAACATCGCCAGAAATGGTAAGCAAAGAGAAGTAACGTAACGATCTCGTGTTTTCTGATGAATTACTTCGCAAACAATCTTGGGCATATAACAAATTCGGTAACAACCGCTGGACATTCCAACAGGACTCAGCAACATCACATAAAACCCATTTGACACCTTCTACAAAGTCACGACGTTCCAAATTTAACAATGGCTTCCAAACTTACCAGACTTGAACCCAATGGACTTCTCCATATCATCTATTTTAAAGGCCAAGGTCTCGACAAAAATACATGAAGGTATGGACAGCTTTTCGTAGAGAATGGAGGAAAATACCAACAGGTCAGACGTCGTGCGGCATCCAATGCATTCATCCGCGCTAAAGGTGGCTTTATCGGACAGTAACGTGTTTTTCATAAAATTTGAACTGTTTTTAACATTTTAATTACAGCCTTTTGATTTAGTAACACTTCGATTGCCGCACCTTGTACATTGAATATTCAAAACAATTCATTTGTAATTGTGGGAGCCGTGGTTCAGTGGATAACTGCATGGATGGTGAGCAGGAGGTTCGTGGTTCGAATCACAGTAACACCAAAAGTATTTTTCACGGTGTCTCACCTCTCGCGAATGTCTGACAAACGTCCGAGAGTAATAACTTGTCACGGAAAGCTTCTCAATTCGTCGTTCGGATACGGCATTAAATTTGTGGGTCCCTTCTATTTATGTGCGAAAATACAACACGCACAACACGAAGGGTCACAGAAGCTCGGCCTTGGACCACAACAACAGCGCCAAATATTATTATTATTATTATTAATGTTATTAAATACCTACTGCACTGCTAAGGTCTGCGGCATATTTGCAATGCCTTAAGCCTCTACCACATTAAAGTTTTCCCACCATATTAAAGACATCATTGTGACTTGCACGAAGCTCGGCTAAAAGTAATGTCTTCAGCTGAGAAACAAGAACAAAGGTTATTATGGTACTACGAAAGTTGAAAAAAATTTTGGATTAGCTCGTAAAAGGCTTCTAATATATGACGCATGTGTGTTCAGCTAAAAACAAGTCTGTATTTTGCCCCTAAGAAGTAGAAGCACTACAAACTACGTAAATATTGAATTTCAACGTTGTCAGAGGCAATATTTAAAGTTTCGTGACATTTACATTTTACTTGCGAAGAGGACCTTCAAAATAATGCCAAAATAAATACACGGAATGTGACGTTTTTTTGAATTTTTATTTTTGTAGGGAACAGAGGGTACCGCACAAAAAATTACGTCAGAAGAACAAACTTCTTCTGTTCGGATTCAATCAACACCTATTAATCCGAATTTTTCTCATTGTTATTCCTCATTACAGTATGTAAGAAGAGTTAATTGAAAAAAGATTCAAACGAAAGTTTTAAAGGACACACGCATTGCGTACCCGTGTACAGGATGGGAAATATTATGTCGGTTGAATGTTTCAATGATTGAGATTAAGTCGTTGCGGCAATGGACGACTGGTAGTGTGTTTGTGAAAAGATTCGACCAATTTCCTCTTGTAATGCTTGATAGATGGTAGCTGGACGCAGAAAAGGAAAACATTTTTGTGTGAATTATACTGATAGACGATTTTTATGTAATTCGGAAAATATTTGAAATTAAATATATGTATAGCTACGTGTGCAGCTAGCTGTACAAGTACAGGATGTCAAGCAAATATAGAAATATTGAATAACCTCACAGAGTAAAACACAACTTCGAGGTCAGACAAAATGGCGTCAACAACAAGCAAGAGTTTTGTTTTATTCTTGTGTTTTTTGATATTTAGGTTTGATGAAAATGAAAGATGGATAGCCACGTTTAAAGGAGGAAAGCGTTACAAAGAGAACCACATACTGCTGAATGGTGGAGTGGATGAACGCATTGATTGCTGTTTAATGCAACAATTTGGCTGCAATTGAAAAGCACTTCGGTTCTGTAAGGTTAGGTTAGAAGGGCTACACTGCACACTTAGACCGATCACGGTCCGTTTTGTTAAAAAAGGATCTTACAACTTTACCCTTCTAAATGCAGAGCTTTTTATGTAGCGCGTTAGATGTCTCGCACTTTGCTGTTTCGGAGATCTTTGAGGTTATCCATCATGTATTTACCCATGTTTTGTGCCTTCTGTATGCTTATGCCGGACGGGGCAGACGAAATTGGGATTGCCGGTCATTCTGAGCGGAACAACTTCCACATTACGCCATCTCAGTACTTTTTTTCTCAAATCAAGTGACATGGGTGCGCCATCATAAAGTCCAGACCCAATATGCATTCACCTTCCACACGGGCAACAATAAACCGATGTTGAAACCTTAATCCTCCAAACTCGAAAGAAAGATTGTGGTTTACTACCCAAATGCGGTTAGATTGCTAGCATGGTAACATCAGAGGCAGACTGATGTTACCAAGACTTTGGAGCATCAGTTTACGTCCCTGATGTTACCGGTACGATGATGTGCTCATTGTGGAGATGCACATCTTAACTGGTTGTCGGCGATCGGTGATCGGCAAGGATTTAGAAAGGTCCTGCTCTAACCATTGAGTTAATACTGGCACATCTTCCATGATGGACGTTGATTGTCGTATAACTAGTCCGCGTCCGAAGATGACCGTGGAATTATGCCCTCAGTTGGCGGTGTTCACGTTAATCCAAGACATCTCGTGTTCATCTCGAATAGCATTGATAAACGCATCTACTGCCAATCCGTCCCAAATACCAGCCGGAACCCAAACGGAAACGATGATTTCGCTGCTTTATTGGTTTTCCGCTCCGTTATGGATCAGTCACGTGGATCGCAGTGAATGGTCGTTATACAGGCAATACGTTTAATGGAAAATCTACAAACATCTAGCTATCGTTATTTGTTGGGCCCGATTTTCATTAATTTTTGGTTCTTCAAATAGATACCCGTAGTTACGTTTTCTAAGGTTATGTAAGTTCAAAGTAAAAGTTGGTTAAAATAAACCTTAAAGAAGCAACATGCGTCACACCAGATATTTTCCATGGGATTGAGCTGCGTACAAAATTTCAGCTCTCTAGAACGTGCGAACGTTTTTAAAAAGAATCTCAAAACAACTTTAAACATATAGGCAATCAAAATTCTTTACAATGGATTTTTTTCTATAGCTGGATTATTGTCCTGCACGACACTGGACTCTTGTGAGCTTTATTTATTGCATCATATCAACTCGTAGATATCGTTAATTTAATTTTCCTTTCCCAAATACTCGTAAAAGGCCTGTAAGGAGACGCTGTTAAGAGCTCAAAGTACAATTTTCTCAACAATTAAGCATCGAAGCTTCAATATTCCAGAAAAGGCACTAAGTCTCATCCGAACTTTCTTTTATAATGGCAAACGAGACGATTTAGTGTGCGGTCTGGGGTGAGTCCTGTTCTTGCAAGGACTAGGGTCATGAAATCCAATGCAAAACCTTCGGGCGGCCAACAGTGGACTCTCACTGCGAGACTAGATTTAATACCATAATACCTATATAAACCAAGCTACACCGACTACATGCACAGAAAATATGCAAGACAAGTTGGACTGAAAGTAAATGTAGCAAAAACAAAACTGCTCCGGATAATCACAAACGTTCCCTGCACATTTTTGATCGACGGACA
Organism: Nephrocerus scutellatus; assembly: GCA_947095585.1. Lineage (NCBI taxonomy): Eukaryota > Metazoa > Arthropoda > Insecta > Diptera > Pipunculidae > Nephrocerus > Nephrocerus scutellatus. The sequence goes on along the minus strand of OX352765.1, from coordinate 27,815,787 downwards.
ATTAGTTCAGGGAAGGAGATCTTCTGCTATCTCGGGAGCTGCATTTGAAAGACGATAGTGCAGATAGGGACGTGACACATTTTAAGACGCTGGACATAATGATAAGGCGTAGAAAGTGAAATTGGATCGGCCACACACTGAGGCGACCAGTGAACAACATCGCCAGAAACCTCGAGTGGAATCCCCATGGAGCATAAAGACCTGTAACCAGACAGACGTGAAGCTAGAATCTAGGGACGGGAGTGGATGAAAGTGTGAGAACAGGATAAGATGGCAGATTTTTGTTGATGCCATATGCTTTCAGTGGAGTAAAGGATAAGACTATTACGATGATGACGAAGAATTAAGCCTCGAAGTACTCGTGCAATCATTGTCTTAAACACAAGAACTGCAACTTTCTATGAATGTATCATATTATGTAGCATATGCGCGATAACTTGTAAGAAGCGTTAACACATAATTTCTGAAAATCCTTTAATTTTAAATATAATCCGTTTTATAGTAAACGAGGGAAAAGCGCTTAAATCCAAAATACCGCACACACAACTGCGTTGCATATCATTTCATGTTAGTCCCAACAACAATTTACTTTTCCATATACTCGTAAATAAATATTGGATAATCCGCCTGAAGGATGCATTTAACACCACACCAATTTAGGAACTAAAGTGCTGAAACGATTTTCGCTGTACTTGTCCAGCTATACGTATTTTTTTATCATATAAAACAAATGTGATACTACAGACTCAGGACAAATTCATTTCTTTCTTTTTATCCTTGGCTCCATTATTCCATATGGATAAAAATTGGATTTTATTTCTACTCCAAATTAAAGCTGGGACTACGAAGGTGACATAGAATTTAAATCGTTTTCGATTTTTTCCATTGGCCTATAAAATGTTATCGCTATCAGGAGGAATTATCTCCCATATTTGGTTACGGTTTACCATTTTAACGGGTTTTTAACGTCTTTCAAATGTTAATGGAAGTCAAGTGATTTTCATAAAAGCTGATAATATGAGAAAAACGGCAAAGCGCATTAAGTTTTCTTCCTGTTTTCCCACGATAGCGTCACAAAAAAAGCTAATAATCCAATGTGTCAAGTTTTATGGGTTGTGGAGCTTTCTATTATTGACGGATGTACAAAAGTGACGGACGAAGAAATGGTTATCAACTTAGTTTTGGAAACTTATTGAAGAAGAATCAAATACCAGCACAAAACAAAGCTCGTGAATTGCGTGTTGAACTACGAAACATCTGCAAGCGAGTGCAGAGGCAAGCGAAGCCCAAAATGCCCGGAAAATGCATCATTCAATGGCGACTTGAAGACGATGTTCGTATTTCGTCAGATCAACAGCAAAACAATGTGCCAACAGAAGATCCAAAGACCAAAGAAAGTAGACCAAATAAGATTGCGGCGTAAAGGACCTCAATGTCGTTACGACTAAAACCGATTTTCCACTGGCAAGGAGACCGCTAAGAAGCATACTCCCTCTAATGCAGAAATTAAAGAAGCCGTCGCATCACTTAAAAAGCATTAAAATAGTGAGAAGATCATATCCTAGAGAAATGCTCTAAGGATGTTGTTGAGGCGCTTGGAAATGTTTCCAACTCTGAGAGATTCCCACAAGAATGGAAAGAAAAAGCCTAGGTTCCGAAAAGCTTTCCTTGAAAGCGAATCTATTCACATTTAGTTAACGAACACCAGCAGCTTATGTGACGTAAGCAAACTAAGGCAGTGTAATATCCACGGACAGTGGAGCTAAAACATATGTAAGCAGCCACATCCAAAAAATCCCGCGTGGCCTTAGCTAAGCTAAGAAGGGTAAGACATCCTAACTAACAACCAATGCATTTTTCTCATTTTTTTCACGGTTCGTGTGTTTGTCAGTTTGTCCACTCGTATTCTCGTCTATTTCTTCTATTACCAATGAAAATCTGATGGTACTTTTTTAAAACAATTCTTTAGCGCTCGGCTTACGATGATGTAAAGTTTAGAGACATTGATGTTAACAACTTCTGAACCTACGACAAAACTGCAATTGTTTACCAACAAATATCTTCGTAATATACTACAGAACGTCAAGGATCATCTCTAACTAGGATCTTTGGCGACATGGAATAGCGTTGGAGTGATCCGCATGCTTACCCGCCTCTCAACATTAAGCAAAAAATGTTTAATATTTTATGTAAATTCCATGGGTTCCATTTACACTTTTGAAGAGCGTATTGAGAATCGTTCCGTGACAAGTTATTACTTTCGAACGTTAGCCAGGTATTCAGGAAGAGTGGGATTTTTTTTTGTGTTTTTCTGGCATTTGAACATCGAACTTCCAGTTTAGAAGTCCAACGCAATAACCACTAGAGTCATGGCGAATGCCACATATCAACTGAAAAACATAGTCTGTATTTCTGTAATAATGTAATACCGTTCGTTGGTTGTCAAAGTAGACTCTGTGGATGTTCTTTACAAAAAGTTATCTATTAACAATGGCGTGTAAAAATAAACTGCAGCTGATCAACCGCGACTATCAAAGGTTGATATTTCATATTTGAGTTTTTTTTAACAACTTAACGAGAAATTCAAAAGAAACTGACTGAAAAAACGGGGAAAAACTTTTAAAGCAAACCCTTGAACAAATTAAATCCGAAAAATGAAGTAGCATACTGACTAGCTAATAAAGGTAAAGATTAGTAGACGAAGATTATGTTAATGGGAATCCTTTTTCACCCATTAGCAACCAACATTCGCAGTCACCAGTCCACATCCATCACTAGTCTGGAAATACAATATAACTAATAATACTAAAGCTGTGCGAATAAACACAAAATGAAAGAAAACTTATCCTAAGCTAAACAACAACACCTCCAAGAATTAAACTTTTAGCATCGCACAATGCCACAGAACGAGGTCCCACATATTGAGCCAACGAGCAATTAAACAATCCGCCGACGAGAAAAAAGTTAAATTAAAAAATGTTCTGCAACAAGGTGAAGTAGAAAACAAAAAAAAGTTCGTCGTGCGGGGGTGGGGGCATCAGAGAAAGAACAGTAAGCTGCCTACTTTACTGCGTAGGCTTTTGTTCTTCTAAATTTTTTTCGATGAACTTTCTTCTTAAATTCTTTTGTAATTTCACGCCCACATGGCATTGAACTTTGTTTTATAGAGAAGAGAATTAATAAGGGTTTACATGCGTACATAGAGACTGCTTAGAAATGAGCTCTGTATTTCATATGAAACGTATATAAGAAATAAGTTATTTTGTGTGTATGTCAATTAGGAAAATGGCGCGCTAATTGACAAAACGCTTAGACTTCTTTTATGTATTATTCTACAGAGGGTAATATCATTTAATAAGATATAGCAAATTGATGATGTTACACAGAATAGGTAAGGCAACCGCTTGCGTAATATGGGAAAATCTCCCAGCATTACGACAAGCAAAAGAAATATTGGGGAACTATAAACCAAAGAGGTCTCGCTCGATATTAGGAAGATGCTGAAGTAATGTGAGAATTATTACGAGGTTCCTAACAGGTTATTGTAGACTAAAAGGTCTGCGCAATATTCACTGAACCCACTCTATATCATTAAGTTCTTAAGACCCATTGGTATGGAGGGAGTTTTGAAGGAACTGTCCGCAAAGCAGAAGTCAGGAGTGGTACTAGCTTACAACCCTTTTTAAAAACTTTTATTTAACTTGACTTGACCCCTTTTTGTCTGTATTTTCGACAACTTTGAGCTCCTGGAAGGTGGTTACCACACCGTCTAGAGAGCTGAAATTTTGTAAGTGTCTAAGTCCAAAATAGCATTTTTTATATTCCGAGTGTGACGCTTGTCGCGTGGACGCGTATGATGGGTTGAAATTTATTTTTGACTTTTTTGAGGTCCTTTTTAACCACCTTTCACACGACCTATAGTTGAAATTTTGTGAGTATCTAAGTCTAAAATAACATTTTTTATATTCCAAGTATGACGCGTGTCACGTTTCGCGTGGGAAACGTGCGATGGTTTGAAATCACGCCATTTTCTCGTTTTTGACCACCTTCCGCACGACATAGAGCGCTGAAATGTTGTGAGCGGCTCAATGTCAGGGGCCCATTTTAATATCCCGCTTTTGACGCGTGTCGCGAGTCGCGTGTGGTGCGTGTGAAGCGTGGAAAAAAGAAAATTCTTTGAATATTTTTGCATGTCACCCCTGCCAACCCTCAACCACATGGGTACTACTGGTGTCTTTACTTTTTTACTTACTTTACTTTTCAAATCAGGAACCCCGAAAACAATGGATTCGACACTAATATCGGTGGTTTAGGATTATTTTTGCATGTTACCCCCCTTTCTAACCCCATCCCCGGGGCTGCTTTGGGAGTTATACCCCGGTGATCCCAAAAACTGTGTCCACAGTATTTTTTCCAGATTTTAGAAAATAATAATAATAGTATTTGGGTCAACAGACTCTTGTAGTACATGTAGTGCCTACCTTCTCGCGACCATTTGTGTGGTAACGCTAGCTTTGTCACCCAGAGTTCTTTACTACTCTTGTTAGTTACAATTTAAATATATTTTCTTTGTTTTTAACATCATATTTGGTAAAGTTTAATTTTACTTACATACTTAATACAGTGGTGTTAACATATATTATAAATTCTAATAACTATGGATAACTACGGTCTATTGGGGGGAAACCAGGAGGAATTGGTGTAGATTTTACTTAGCAACACGCAAGTCAGAAGCAGCGATGCTAGTAAAATGCAACCAAAAAGAAGGATTTGTTCGTTACGAACACGTTGTACCACGAGGCAGTGAGGCAGTGAGGTGTGTATTTTTTACCTAGCACCTCGCAGTCAGAAGCAGCGATGCTAGTAAAATATTGTTAGTTATGAACACGGTGTACCAGGAGGCAGTGAGGTATGTATTTTTTACCTAGCACCTTACAATCAAAAGCTGCGATGCTAGAAACATACAACAAAAGATTTGTTCGTTATGAACCGAAGCTTACTGAAATACGTTTCCATCAATAGTAGAATTCTCGCCTGTTTTCTTGAATTTTCTCCTCCGATATCGTTATTTTAATTGGATTAACCCGGTGGGAATTTTACTAGCAGAAAAAATAAGAAGTGTTTAATATACACGCATGTACGTCGTACATATTAGCTTTTGTGTACTTTACGATATCTTCATTTGATATGGGTCTAGAAAATCCTTATATCAAGATGTTATTCTTTTTTTCCCTTAAAAAACATGTTTTAGGTTCGTCACGAGACCAGTGAGAGATTCGATCTCCTTACCTAGTGCTCTATAGGTGGAGATATAATACATAGTGCTTTTGTCGCACATGAATGGTAACTACTTATATTATTTTATTTATCTCCTAGTAGTAATTCAGACGTTTTGGGTCTATGTCGGACACCCGCCAGTATGCTGTATATTTTAAACAGTGGGTATGCGTATTCTATGGTTTATTCATTTTACTGGACGGACGCATGTTTGCGTGTATGCAATATTACTATAAATTGGGTTTATGACGCAATTGATTTAATACATAATTGATTTTGATTAAATAAACATCGTTAAAATATTTTTGCACGCAAATGGAAGAGACATACAATAGCCAATTTAAATCTGAAAGACGGGGTCCTCAACCCCCTATAACCCATTGGCTATATACAGCGGTGGTAAGACCTACTCTTCTATACGGTGTGGCTGTATGGTGGACTGCCTTAAATAAGAATGTAAACCTTGAAAAATTAAGCAAAGTCCAAAGATCAGCTAGTCTATGTATGAGCGGAGCACTTCTTACAACTCCCTCCGCTGCATTGGACATTCTGTTCGACCTTACACCTCTCGACTCTCAAAAAAGATCGCACATCGGTGCTATTGTAGGTGTCATCACTGGACACTGTCTCATAGGCAGGCATGCATCAAGAATTGGAGTCTTCTCGAATGACTTCTGCAGAAGCTGCATGGATGAGGATGAGGAGGAGGAGGACACCATCGTCCATCTTCTCTGTACTTGTCCAGCCCTCTCTCGAAAGCGGGGCACTAAGTCAAAATAATCTCATCAACATTGACAGTGGCAGTCTCCTACGCCTTATAGAAAGCTTTCATCGAGTATATGGAAGGAAAGTTTTTCCTGATCCGTGTGGTATCACAATGGACCATTGCTGATCTAAGTGTGCCGGTTTCACTGAGCCACCTTAACCTAACCTAAACTAAACTAACCTAATGGTAGATACGAGGAAGGAGACAAGGCACATTTCGCCTTTTTTTGGGTATAAGCTGGAAAAAGGCTATTTCCCAACTACCCGGGAAGAGTTGAAAAGAATAAGACAGATGGAAAAGCTTACGCAATAGAAATGACAGCTTGGAAGAACACCTCATCCGAACTAATGGCGAAATACCATCTGGCCCAGCGGATTTGTGAGTGTTGAGATAATTTAAAACTCTAAACAATGCAAGAGTACGAATGTAAGTCTGTCCCATAGAGTGTTCAATACTCGGAGGTACAGGGTAGAAGCAATGCATAATCTGAAAGCGTGGAGCTGGCTGGAAACTGCGCAGCAATCAGATTGGCATTGTCTCTAGAGCTGACATCTAGAATGTATTTATAAATGAGCGGTGGAATCGTCCTCGATTCCAGAGACAGCATTTTTAATTCTTTTCACAAATGACCTTTTGAGACATTGTAGTATGTTTTGTCTCAATTTTTGGTCGTAGGCGAATTTGACTCGCCGAAGGAGGGCATTGCATTGGTTATGAAGAATGCAAGGTGCTGAACTAGTTTCTTTCAAAATAAAACAAAAAGCTACTCTGTATGAAGGTTAACATCAAATGACATTGAGTTTCACAAAAAATTCCTTAAAAAATTGGTAAAAAGAATTGAATTAAAAATTCTCTCGACTGTGCCTACCCTACTTGGGTAATGTAGCCATCTCCAAGAGATAATGAAGAGATACAGAATAATCTCTGAACTGCTGAATTACAAGTACAGACTACAATTACGAGGAGACAACCAACAAAAAGCAAAAACCAAAACTGCGACAAGACAACAATTATTTACCTTTGTACATTGGAAATTCGCCATCGCTGTGACTGTGGCAAAGCATCATGGGTGAACGACATCTTGACCGTGGCCCACTTGTGCTTGAGACGACTGTTAAAGAACGTCGTATTGTGGCAGAATGTTGTTTTTGTTGTTGTTGCTGTTGCTGTTGTTGATGCTGCTGCTGCTTCTGTGACTTCTGTGATGTCTGTGTCGACGGATGTGGATGATTACTGCCCAGTGAATGCCAATGCTGCAACGGCGGATGTTGATGCTTTTGTTGTTGCTGTTGTGGTGGGTGGTGATGATTTTGATTATGTTGTTGCGAGTGTTGTCGTTTCTGTTGTTGTTTCTGATGTTGCTGCTGTTGATGTTGCTGTAGTTGATGTAGTTGTTCTTGTTGCTGCTGTTGTTGTTTTTGTTGTGACTGCTGCTGCTGCTGTTGTTGTTTTGGTTGTTGCTGTTTTTGTTGTTGCTGCTGTTGTTGTTGTTTTTGTTGTTGCTGCTGTTGGTGTTGTTGTTGTTGTTGTTGCTGCTGCTGCTGTTGTTGTTGTTTTTGTTGAAACTGTTGCAAAAGCTGATGTTGAACCTGCTGATGATGTTGTTGCTGTTGCTTCTGCACTTGATGTTGTTGCTGTTGCTGCTGCTGCTGATGGCAGACGGTAACTGTAGTACGAGTGCTGCTACTCTGGCTAGAATTTTTTCCCTGTGCTTGTGATAATGCACCACCTACAGGAACAGCACTGCCATCGCTCACCATCTGCCACGGGCCTGCATTGTTGCAAGGGTAATCCAGTTTAAGGCTGATTACGTCGCCGTGTTAAATCGATTGAATTTAATTTACAAACATAAAACATAAATCTATTCCAAAATGCAATATATAATTTTCTTTGCGAAATATTAAAAAAAAAATTACGAACGCTCACAAAACATTACAATATATGCTGTCCAAAAGATATTGTGATAATTATCATTATCGTAATAATTGTGTATGCTGTGCTTAACGCAAAGGATATTTTCTTTATATAATTTATTATGTAATTATCTGAAAACGAATCACAATACCGCAACACTCAACCGCGCGTTACCGTTAGCGATAAACGAATCCTTTGTATTATCAATGAGATGAACTTTTCAAACAAAAACAGCCAAAATACTGATAAGACTTTACCAACGAGGTAGACATTCTCTTATCAGCACAAGAAGAGAGCGAGCACCAGACTTCTTTGTTTCCTGCAACTCGGGTGGTTAGTCCCCGTCCCCGCACCGTCCAAAAGGAGTGGCAATGCCAAGAACATCAGCTAATAATAAAAGTCACATTAGGTTAACAAAAGAACAGATCACAGTGATAGTAACAACAATCAACAATCTGACGACCATAGGTAGGGAAAATCAAACCGAAATCCATAGACAACCACTCATGGACATGAACGTAATCCTATACGATAGTCTCCATTTCGTACCGAATATAATCCGAAAATTTGGGAACAACTTTTCCGAACTATCCCGACGAGGAAGATTATGTATTTTGCAGGCGTAACAATCGCGACGTAGTCCTCCCGTGTTCGGTTGGTCCGAACGAGAGCAATCACAAAATCAAACTGACATCCTAGGGAATATTTTATTTTGCACCAAATGTGGAAATCCAGTGCGTGAGAGAGATTGCATATAATGTCATTTTGATATCGCCTTCGTCAGAAAAACACTCAGCAGGACCATCATTGAGAGACTTTTGCTGAGTGTAGTCTTGATGTACTCTTTAGTTTCACTCAACAGCATTGCACACTGGGAGGAGGCAATAGTTTCGACATAAATATCGCTGGATATGAAAAAGCTTAGAAGTTTCTAATTTCCAAACGGGTGGTTAACTGCAGACAAAATTCACCTTTTAACGCGAATATCTCGACTGTATACTAACTATGTTAATAATTGATACCTCGTTGGAACTGTCATTGGGACCACTTTGTAATAATTTTTGACACTTGCGGTTAGAATCCTATATGGCAACCTCGAGCATAAAGAGTGTCAACATTTTGGCATTTTTTCTTTGGTACAAGAGTTGCCTTTTATATTTCGGTATTGGGCGAAGCTAGGCCTTGGACCGCAACGGTCTATCGCACAGAATATTATTCATTGGGCAATCCTAGTGGTACCATCTGGTAACTGACAGCAAAAGTGTGGAAGTACACCAACTTCACCACCCCAAAGCATTGCAAGTGCGCCCATCACCAAATATATTTTTTTTGCTAATCAATACGTTCTTTTTGGTCAATCGAGTAAACAATTCAACCTGTCGATCGAACGAAACGTCCGTTCTTTCTTTCCTAGGAACTACGTTAGTTTGCCGGTTGTCAAATGAACAGCGCGAATCGCACCGCTCTCGTTTGACTATTTTGAGTTGGGAAATTAGCCCATAGTGCCGTCTCAGAACTACCGACCCCATGTCGCCTCTCTAGCAAGTAGTTTTATATGTAGCTTTAATCATTGTTAAGTATAGTAAGTAATTACTCGAATTAAAAGAAATCATCATACACCCAAATCTACTAAAACACTCCTATTAATTTGCAACTCCTCATCGATGTCGCGAACTCTGAGTTTCCGGCGAGCGCAACCTGAGCAATAAACGTTACAATTTTTTACAACTTTTGATGTGGATTAACTCAACAACAGTGATTTGATGGACGACGACTTTTGTCGATGAAGCACCATTTAATTTTAGCCCTTAACTGCCGATTATCTCACACACGGAGACATTCCGGGAAACTGTATGGCTGACGAACTCGCCAAGCAATCTTGTAAACCTGCAAAACATCTTGCTCCACTGTACGCATTAAAAACACATTCAGTACATTTTGCCTTTGGTAATTGGGATGCTTAATTTTACAAAACACAGAATAATAAAAGAAATTAATTTACATAAAATTAAAGAGAAAATTAGTAAAACTACACCCAACTCCAACATTCTAAAGCATCACAATTTTTAGGAACTTTATATGAAAAAGTTCATGCTCAGAGAATGGAAGATAAACATTACATAGAATACATTTGCCTACGCGTAACGAAAGGTTTCTCCCAGTCCCAAATGGAACTGACAACTTCAATGAGAAGGCTCAATATACAATCTACTAAATTTCAGAACAACCCAGTGAGAAAGGAGAGCAGTTTGCCGTTGGTAGGTTATGGTGTCACTCGGATGTTGGCTCTAGGAGTGTTGGATTTAAAAATGTGTACCTGTGTTAGTCGAGCAACGACAGGTCTACAAAGTGCGTGCCTTTAATCAGCCATTTGTATCGCATGCGTTGATTCGTTGCTTGTCCTCTCGCCAACGAACGGCGGGTGAATGAACCACGAGATAATTGCACACAACTTTTGCTTTTCAAAAAGTTTGAAACTTCATCTCTAAGGGATGGATGTTCTCATACGAACGAAGAGGAGTGCTGTGAGTTATCAATTATTCGGTACCGAAATTTTAAGAACAAAGCGCACCATGCTCTGCAAACATTCTCTTCGGTGTTAATGTAGCAAAATTCATGTTTCATGATTTATAGGAGCTCGCAGTTTAAAACTTCTCGGGGTTCTCAAATCGACAAACTGTGCGGTAAAACAATAAAAGAAAGTGCTGGGCGACCAGAATTTCCTCTTTTCTATTGAACTCGAAGTAGAGCAAACTTCTTGTATGAAATGGAAAAGGATATTTTTGTGTCAACAGTTAAGCTTTTTTGTGTTGTTTAAGTGGAAAATGGTATTTGTGGTTAAAATAAATAATATACATTTATACAAAAGCAGCACATATGCATGTATATTGTTTTTCTTTGTATTAGTTAACTGCACGTCATACACTGAAGTACATCTTAATATTACTGAAAAAACCGATGCTAGTTTTGATCTATTTCAAGATCTTATTAGCAAATTTGTAGCGCTGCAAATGATTAGTTTGCGTTGTGTCCTTATATTAGTTGAGTTTGTCTGGACAGTAACCTGCAGGAGTCCTAACGTAAGTTGAGACTTCTGACTATTTTTCACGGCGGCAATAAAAAGACAGGAAGTTAAGTTACGATGATGATCAAATTCTCTATATTTCGCGTGACCGTGTGTTTGTCTGTTTGTCGTGGAATCTTGCGATAAAATTTTGACCTGATTTTATTGAAACTTTGCACACATGTGTATTTCCGGTGACAACACTTTCTATTAAAATATGAGAGTGATCGGGCCGCGGGGTCGGGGGGCACCATACAGTTTTTTTTTAATAATCATGCCATATAGCTGCATCAAATCACGCCATACTAAATACAGGGTATCCAATAATTCGTACACAATAATTTGGGAAATGATTCTTGGGTATATTCTAAGAAAAAGCCTGACCCATGTTTATGGAAATTGCTCTGTTAATTCTAACGCTAGAAACTTCGTTTAGGACTTAGGAGGGGTGTCCATGTAAATTATTTAAAAATTAACCCGATTTTCTTCAAATTTTAAACACATGTGCATCACTGATGGAAAACATTTTTTGTAAATTTTTTGGCGTGATCGGGCCCTGAGGCCCGAGGGGTGCCGATGTAAATTTTTTAAAAATTAGCCCGATATTAATTCAAATTTCAAACACATGTGTACCTCCAATGGACAAAACTTTTTGTACATTTTTTGGAGTGAACGAACCCTGAGGACCGAGGGGTGTCCATGTAAATTATTTAAAAATTAACCCGATTTTCTTCAAATTTTAAACACATGTGCATCACTGATGGAAAACATTTTTTGTAAATTTTTTGGAGTGAACGAACCCTGAGGACCGAGGGGTGTCCATGTAAATTATTTAAAAATTAGCTCGATTTTCTTCAAATTTTAAACACATGTGTACCTCCAATAGACAAAATTTTTTGCAAAATTTTTGGAGTGAACCGACGGTGCCCATGTAAATTATTTAAAAATTACCTCGATTTTCTTCAAAGATGCGTTACCTGCTTTTCCCTGATGACCAAGGACCCAGCCGAGTTTGACTTTGTTATGTCTAGCAAGATATTGCAGTACATCACAACAGTGTTTAAATGATATCGAGTCAATCAAATTGGACGACAGCGCTCTAAGTGCTGCCTGTCTATCTGAAAAGATATATATTCTATTCTCTTCTTTAATTCCTTTATAAAGGTTAAACCAGGCGCTGATCTCAATGGCATGAAGTTCTGCCTGGAAAACCGAGGAATGTAGGAAAATACACAAAGTTGTAGCTGGCTCTAAATAAAGCAAAAAGCAATCATACCCGGTATGATGAGATCGACTGCCTTCTGTAGAAGCGCTGGAAATATCCCATTACTTCAAGCGATCTGGCAAAAGAATCAAACTACACATTAGCCGTCTGATAGGAACTTGTTAGTGTAAAGCTCACCAAGTAGCGATTTCGGAGTGGAACTTGGCGTCTTGCAGAAGACTCTGCAAATGTGCACTTGGAACTACACAGGACAACCCATAACAATATACCGACAGTGGACAATACATTTACGTATTTACTAAACTTATATACTTTATTATTATTATATTATAAATAGTAAATACTTGTAGTAAAAATTTAAGTACATATGGAATCACAAAAGTAGCACTCATACGCCCCGTTGTTTCTTCTTCTTGATACTGTTATCTGAAAGATTTACTTAGCTTACTAATAGTTTCTTTTTTTTTGTATAATGTACAGATGCTTAATGGGTGTGCACCCTTATAATGTTTAGCACTGCGTGTACTTTAGGAAATTAAGGAGAGGAAAATATGCAATGAGACTTCACTTACCATTTATGTCTGGATCTGAAAAAGCTACAGTACGATTTTCCGATTTGGTGGGTGTTGCGACTGTATCTACAAAACAGGGAATTCCATTAAAAAAATCGAAGAACTTCGTTACAACAAATTTTACAAACTACGCAGATACCGTATACCGCTACCAAAAAGTAAACCCAAATCAGTAGTAGAAATAAAGCTTAGTGTATAGTTTTTTCACAAATCAATGATTTTTTCCATTTTAACGTTCTAAGACTGGTGTTAGTAAGAAAATAAACAAAGTAAGAAGCTATATAAGTGTACTATTAAAAAGTGACCAAATCGATTCTTATTTAATTCTATGTGCAAATAAGTTAAGCTTTTGTCTATTTTTTTGATTTTTTAGGAAAGGCCAAGAAGTTTAACCGTAGTGTTTAAAAAAAAGGATTGAAGCTAGAAAATGGTAGACTGTGTCAGATACACGGCCGCGGGGTTTAAGCGTGGCAAGTAAGATATGACGGACATCTCAAAATGGAAATGGCTTAGTTCCCAAAATTCGGAAACGGAGCATAGTGACATTCAAAATGGGACATAACAGTGTCTCATAACAGTGTGACATTTAACTTTTTGAACATGTACCCCTTAAACCTTGACATTGTCACGTCAAAACGCACGAATTTTTCTAAGCCCGAGAAAAAAAAGGGTACAAAGAAAGTAGAACAAGGCACGCGTTTTTTTTTAAACTAACTTTTCCCGGGCGCTCCGCCACATGAACCACCGCCTTGCCCTCACTACCACGGGAAGGGTGTACTATTGCCTAAACCTAAACAAAGCGCCACCTATTGTAGGTATTCGCACTATGTGGTGTACAGTGTACACAGAAAGGATCGCAGCACATAGCACACAGTCATTATGATGCCGCTATATGGCGTGATGTCCGTACAAAACACAGCACAAAAGCAGCGTAGCGAACACTGCAGTACACAATCAACGAAATCGCTCTTTATAACCTCTTTATAATATTTATATTAGTAAACCGACCTTATTAGTCATAGGAACCTAACGAAAAATTCTTCGCTGGGCAGAAGTCCGGAACGCCTGAATTTATAATCTTGGAATAAATACTGGAGGGTAAGATAACCCAAGGACCTCTAGGGATGGTGGTGGGAAGCGGTATTAATGTCGAATACGTAGTTTTCGCGGTGGCTGAAATGAATAGTGACGGTAATACACCCTAACCACCTAGTGGTCTTGAGGGGGTTTTGAGGGGATCTTGATTGGGGTCTTGAGGTGGTCATGAGGGGTTCCTAAGGGAGTCTTGAGGAGAGTCTTGCAGGGGCTCTTGAGGCGACCTTGAGTGGGGTCTTGTAGGGGAATATTGGAGGGGGTATTTAGTGGGGTCTTGTAGGGGTTTTGAGGTGGTGTTGAGGGGGGTTTGAGTGTATTGAGGTAGTTTTAATATGGTCAGGACTGGGATTTTTGGGGTCTTGAGGGGTATTAAGGAGGTCTTGAGGCGGTCTTAAATTTGGTTTGAGGGGCGTATTGAGGAGGTTTTGAGAGGGTCTTGAGGCATGTCTTGAGGCATGTCTTGAGTGGGGTTTGTAGAGGGTCTTAAGATGGCCTGGAAGGTTTTTTGAGGTGGTCTTGAGAGGGTATTCAGAGTAGTTTTGTGGAATTGTATTGAGGGGGTCCTGAGTGGGTCTTTAATATAAAAGTCTTTAGTAAAAAGTCCGAAAAATAGCCCAGTGTATCCAAATGCAACACAGCATCAGGTAGTAAAAATCCACTCTCTCCCTCGAAGTATTTACGGAGGGTTTCAATAAAAAGCTCCCGATTTTAAATTATGTAATATGGGCTGACCGAGCGAAATAGTTTCTGATAAGATCAAGAGTGACAGGAGTTTCTTGTTCGGCACATATATAATGGAAAACATACTACTAGACATACTAATACACTCTTAGGCATTTCCTCTCAAAAGTGTGGATTTTTTTCTATACATGATGGAATGATGTTCCACCTGGTCACAAAGGAAGTTCACTTCCTATCTCAGATGCCTTTATACCTTTTAAAGATACTGATATCTTAAATTTCGTTACTGCAAGAACATTACGAGGCTTATAAAGTCGAGTTTGAGAACATTTTTCTTGAATCAGACTTTATAAGGGAGCTGCCGTCTTATTCTACTAATCTGTGGGACAAGACAGCTCTTGTAGCTCTGTGCGGTACGAATTTCCCGGTTTAGTTTAAGGTTTTAATATTTGGGACTGTCGAATTAATACATACTCGACAAAATAACAGAATTCGATGCAGAAACCACACTCCTCATTCATTAGATTCCTTTTGTGAGGAACTTCAACAGACGAAATGTTGTTGTTGTATTATTTTGTGGTCCGTTTTTCGAACCTCCAATTGGTTTTCTAAAAATGTAATAAATAAGTGGTTGCGGAACGGAGAGCAATTATGAAACCGTCAGCAAACGAAGCTACTACACATATCGCGTTGTGATCGCTATCATACGAGAATAACATTCATTCTGACTTGTCGTCAGCAAAACGCTTTAAGAAAGCTACCTCTTTCTATATTGTATAGATGGTAATAGTTAAGTAAAAAAAAAAACAACTTCATAAATATTTTGTTAGTTATAAATTTTATTATAACAAAATTACAAGAAATAAACAAATTTAGCCCTTTAACAATTCATAATTCCCAGATGTATTCACTCATTTTCCTTTGAATCGGTTCTTATTGGTGCAGCAGTGAAGCCGCATGAGTCGACAAACACCAGCCAACATGGACATGTTGCTTTTTGTCAAATACTTGAATAATTCCACATAGAGTTCGGCTGGAAGGCCGATAAGCGACGGATAAGGTGATGACATTTCTTCGAGGAAGCTCCATTGTTGATTTCGAACTGGAACAAATAGTTTTTCTCGCATCAGCAGTGAGAGTTCCTTAAGTTTGCGCAAGCGATGATACAACGGTTTACCTTTGGCAACACTGCTCAAGACATAGCGTCCAATAGAAAGGCAAGCACTGCCTCCTCGTGCCCCAGTCACAGTATCCGGAGTGAGCGTGACAATTAGAAAATCCCCCGACACTATGCATGTAAGTCGACATTGTACCAGTTGCAGGTCAGCGGCTATTAAAATCTGCCGCAAATGTAGAGTGTAAAGCATTTTGTTGGCCTCGCTGAAAATTGTTGGATAGCACTGCGAAAGTTTTCGAACGTTTTTCGAATGATACGAGTGACTATGACCAATTGTGGCATGGGATGCGGCGGCGAAGCATTTTTCAAATTCTACAATTGTCGCAAATCCCGATTCAATGGCGATACAGTAAATTAGCGTTATAAGTAGTTCCGCTTGTGTGTGTGCTGAAATTCTGGAATCATTTAGATGTAGAAACGCGGATAGAAGGTGATCAACGTGTTCGGGCCCTCGCTCCAATGTGGAATCTTCGAGTAATAGGAATTCAGGGTTAACTCGGCTTGGAATGTCATCGTCTTGTAGGTCAGCATTGGAGCTTCCGGCTTCTTGGACTGGAATAAAGCAAAGAGAGAATGAAATAACTTTGATGCGTTGCGCGTTATATGGATATCGGTAGGATATTTGGGAAGGAAAAAAGAAAACAAAAAACAAACCTGATATGGTTAAAAACACAATTTTTAAGTCGAGTTAGTTTTTTCACAATTCCTTTTAACAAACAAAAAAACACAAGAAAAACGTAGATTAAAGTTTTAAAAGTTTATACTCCCGTATAATAAGTTTTCTCATTGAAGAAAATGACTCCGTAATAAAATGATATCGCCATACAAGATGTAAGTTTCTTTTTAGGAGACTATTAAGACGAATCTGACATTCTTACCGGCTCCAATTATAGGAAAACATGGCACAGTTGCAATCGGAAGGGAGGCTTCTTGATTGCAGTGCCAGTAACCAATGCATACAATTGGTGTACATTGCCTATATGGCAGGTACCTCGAGTACTACTTATCACGACATTTAAATGATGTTGTCGATGCCTTCCTCAAGTATGAACTTCGCAAACTACAGAAACTTGACGCTTGTGCTCTATCGTCATAGACCATTAAACAGGATAATTGTTGGAATTATTGGCAACACCAACCTTAATACAAACTCTAATTTAGCTTCCAGACAATTTCTCGTAAGTAAACTGCAATTCAGTTCAAATCAGAATTTTGCTACAGGTCATGTTCGAGCTCGTACGACACCAATAACACCAAGGTAAACATTTTTGAGGCGATATTTATACCTGTTTTTCCATTTCCAATTCATTTATAGGTTTCCAAATACGATTTAGTACTTTCGTGTACATGATAAATGAAACTTAGCATTTAGTTTTCAGATTAACACAAAGTACACATAAGCAAGAGCAAGTGAAGTGAGATGGCTATGTGTATTTTACCGCGCCGCAATGTGCGTCATTTAGTACAATATTGCATGGCCGTCATATAGTACATTTGTTGTATAGCATTATACACGGACAACTGTTCGCGATAACTTCTGACCCCTTGCAGTTACTATAGACCTTTCTTATGAGTAGCTACTACTTTCTTCATATTTGGCTGTACAGCCGGTATCCGGTCCTGGCCTCCCGGTTCCGATTTCGAGCCGATGGATGTCATCCAGTTTGGCATCCCTACTACTTTTGGTACTACTTTGCGGCACAAATATACAAACAAATAAATTCGCTTCTTTAAATACGAGGGTAGTTTGGTAAGTTAGTGACTTTTCAAATTTCCCGCACAGTAACTTTAAATGCAACACTGCTCCCATCAAATATTGAGCAAGCTGCATCATTTAGTTTGTGTTTGACAGCCTTTGAAAGCAGACAACCTCGTGAATTTTAACGAAAATGGGAAAAAGTGAATTTCGTGTGCTGATTAAGCAATCCGAACGGGATTTTAGGCGCCGTTTTGTAACCGTGGACGAAACATGGATCCATCACAACACACCAGAGACCATGGAACAATCAAGACAGTGGGTTTCTCCGGGTTAACGTCCACCAAAAAAGGTCAAGGTGGGTCTGTCGGCCAACAAGATCATGGCCACAGTATTTTGGGATGCACGCGGTGTCACATTTTCACATCGATTACCTTGAAAAGGGTAAAATCATCACCGACGAAAACAGATTCTAAATTGATTTGAAGTAAAATGGACCGAATTTGTCAAAGAAAAAAGTGCTGTGCCATTAAGACAATGCACGGGTGAACACATGTGTAGTCACCATGGCAAAAATCCATAAATTTGGCTACGAACTTATACCCCATCTAGTATATTTTCCAGATTTAGCCCCATGCGACTATTTCATGTTTACAAACCTAAAGAAATGGCTGCGCGGTGTAAGGGATTTGGGTCATCACCGAAACGAAAGCCTATTTTGTGGGCCTTGAGAAAATCTATTATTTAGAAGAAATAAAAATTGAAAAACGCTGGACTAAATCGAGCTTAAAGGAGACTATGTTGGGAAATAAAACGCTTTTTGCCGAAAAAATATCTTTTATTCAAAACGTCACTGACTTATCAAACTACCCTCGTATTAAGAATAGTAAATATGACTTGATAACACTTGTTTTCAATTTATGTAAAATGTAAAGGCGCTCTACCAATGAAAAAACTTAATACATTGTAATAATACACAATGTTGTATGTCTTAAGTATTACGTTTTTCCATTGTGAGAGATCCCTAAAATGTATCGCCTATTTTTGTACAAAGCGCAAATAAAAATTGTGAATAAAAATAAAACAACCAATAAAAATCAAAATTGTTCGTGTAAATTCTCTAATTGATACACAGTATTCAAAGTTTGAATAAAATCAGGTAACATTGGAAAAAAAAATTGGGAGCCCCCTTATCCTGATCACTCCAAATTTTTTACAAAAAGTGTTGTCCATCAGATATACACATGCGTATAAAATTTGAAGAAAATCGGGTAGTTTTTTTTACAAAATTTGGTTCCCCCAGACCCCAAGGCCCGATCACTTCCAAATTTTTACAAAAAGATTATGTCCATTTGAAATACACATGCGTAAAAAATTTGAAGAAAATCGGGTACATTTTGTAAAAAATTTGTATGAAAGCCCCCGACCCCTAGGCCCGAGGGGCTCAAAGTTTTAATAGAAAGTGTTGTCATGAGAGATACACAGCTTTGGAAAGCGGGTTAAAAATTGATCACAAGGTTTGGTGTGCCTGTCCGCCAGCCAGCCACGGGCACGCGAACTTAATATAGAGTATTAAAAAAGTCACATTCCTTCTATCATCTACTCACAACTGTCTTGTAGGAGTTGTTGAGGCATATAGCAATAGTATGCTTTTTACACAGAAGCCCCAACTTAGACAATATTTCAACTCATAACGAATTTGATCCACTGATTCCTGCCGTAGGTGTTGTTCTCATTGGCCATGTAAAACTTACATAGCCTCTGTATTTATTTTAGCCTTTTTATTGCTGTGTGTTGTTCCGTTTTATCCAACCATATTACCGACCCGTGTAAGATATTGGGTTAAAAGATCAGGTTAAATTAACCTGGTTAATCTGAAGAAGAAAAAACCAATTCGATCTTTATTAGCAAATTAACCAATTTCGCCCATCACTACCGTCTTGTAGAAACTGCATGTCCTTCATAATTTCACATCAATATTGTATCGTATTGCGTCGTTTAGCACTGGTTGTGTGTGACAGCAACACCACAAGCATTGTCCAAAATTTTATTGCACTGGGGGTAATTTTTTTTTTGTTTAAATTTCTTTGCATGTCTATCTGCCATGACAACACTATCTATTGTCCAAAATTTTATTGCACTGGGGGTAATTTTTTTTTTGTTTAAATTTCTTTGCATGTCTATCTGCCATGACAACACTATCTATTAAAATTTGGGGCCCCTAAGTGCTATACTTTTTTTGACTCGAAAAACTGTCAATTAAACTGTCAAAATCATCTGGCCCCTCAAAATTTAGTAAAAAGCTTAAATATGAATTTTTATCCCGATAAGTTCAGTCGTCTGGGCTGTAGAATGGACACAGACAGACAGACAGACAAACAGATTTTTTTTAATTTTCGGGTTTTCTGACTCAGAAGATACGGTAATGGGTAAATCTGCAAAAATCCCGAGTTCGAAAATGTTCATGATTACTATACTTCCTTTTACTATGTAAAAGAAAGTAATAAAAAAAATGGACACAACTAAGAAGTACGAATACGTATAATATATACAAACATTTAAAATAAATAAAAAATAAAACTTTCAACAATGAAATTAATGAAAATACTAAAACAAGTCAAAAGCAATGCATGAAGCATACTATGTGACACAAGTTTTGGAATATTAATTCAATAAATTAATATATGCTGTCGTCGCGCATGCTACACTGTAATTTCAGCACATAAATTGCAGCGATATCATCCGTCATAAAATTAGCAGTTTTAGTAGTGCGATAGAAAACAGAAAAGTTCCAGAACCGCAAGCAAAAACAATATCTTAATATGTTAATAAGATTTCGATTTACCTTTAAGATTTAATTGCGAATCAAGTTTTGTCGAAGCTGCCAGAGTGGCTGCCAATGAAGACTCAGCATTATTCGGCACACCATCAGGGGTTGACGATGGAGGGCATGTTGCTGGTGCTGCTACTCTGCTGCTTTTCTCCGATGTGTTATCCATTGTGCATTCTTGAATTTTTGGTTTTGTATCGGTTTTATATCTAAACCGACCAAAAGTGACTTTAAATTTTGTATTGTAACACAGCAAAGCAGGAGGTAATTTTATAAACTACTTGCCCGCGTGATTTAGTTTCACTAGAAATCTAAAAACCAACAACTAGTTTGCGAAAACTTCTACCGTCGTCACGGCCAACGATAAAATAAGGAAATTAAAATTATTGACTGATTGATCACTGCGCAGCGCAGACTGCAATTTATTTTTAAAATCTAATTGGAATATGTAAAAAATAAAAAACCTGAGCGGGGGTTTTAATTCATTTAAGCAGTCCTTTAATTGGTCAATATAAACAAATAAAAAACACAAATGCAACAATTATATTCTGTACATAAATACAGATGACAAGAAAACGCAAAACAAGAAAACCAAGTCCAAAACCACGATCACCGGACTGCGCTGCGTTGCCAAAAAATCTGCTGTTCGTTTTAATCATAAAATGTTGACAGCTGTCATCTTTTTTTTGCATAGCCGTAGAGCTTTTGCAAATGTCACATGCAAATTATGGAGGAGTAGAGCTACTCATAAAACTCTCAGTTGAATCTTAAGTAAGTGCAAGAAAGAGATAGAAAATAAGCCACCTAGCGAGTCTTTGACTGTTTTCTCTATTTCGTTCTACAGAAAGAATAGAAGAAGAGAATATTAATCAAGTGACCAAAGGATATTCTGTTTATCTATCGATGTAGTATAAAAAGAATACGTACAAAGAATAAATTAAAGTAACGTTATATTTCAAATTCGGAATATTCGAAATGTTTAGAATGAAATAGAGAAAGCACTATTTATTTCGGTAAGAGCCGTATAATATCAGAAAAACCTCATTTAACTAGATTGTTTTTTTGTGTCCTGTATTTCTGTCTTTAAATTTTATTATCATATCACATTATCCAGCATTTTTAGAAAGGTATTTTTATATTTCCCAAAAATTATCTTGCCCAAGTATGTATTCAAAAAACAAAAAGTAAATAACAATATTTGGTATTGTATTTGGATTTGTTTTGATATAGACCCTCATAAAAAGTATTTTCTTTTTTATTATTACATAATATGATGCAAAAATACTATAACTACTTTTGTTATCCACTTAACTTTATTATTTTTAAATTTTTTGTGAATAAAATAACTTTTATATTTCCTCTTTTGCAAAGGAAACTTTAGTGCGGCCATTTCACTTTTGTGTTGCACGATTTTTAAAAGGAAAATTTATATTCCGTAAACCAGGAATAAAAACTTCAATAAATAAGTAATAAATAATAATATATTTTAGTTCTTATATGTTCTTTCTTAGATGAAAATATATTTTTTTTTAATAATTTATCTCATGACCTTTTTACATTTAGTGTTAGAAGTCATGTGAAAACTTTTAATAGAAAAAAATAATATAATGAATGATAAATGTCTCTAAGGATGAACAATTTAATGCAATAGTACTAGAACAATGCATAAATTTTAAACCCGACCAGGAACATCTTATAAAAATGAAATTAATCGAAATTTTGTGTTTTTCACATATTTATACGTTCTTCTCTTATTGGAATCTCTTCTCTTAGTGGAATCAAGCTTAGTCTTTTCAACTCACTAAAAAAACCTTCCTGTTTCGCTCGACATGACTTTCATTACCAAGATCTTGTAGTCACGCTCTTACATTACAAACAATCGTTTTTCTTGCGTGAAGGCAACTTCGGTAAAGTTGTAGTGAATTTATATAACTAGTTGCACAACTAGTTGAAATAAAATGATTAACGGAATACGGCAATTAAAAATGTCAAATAAAATTGTTGTAATGAATAGTGTCTATTTTGCAAGTGAAATACTTCTTGGTTAATTTGGTTCGTATTAATACATAAGGGACGAAAAATTAATTAATTGAAATCGTAAAAATTTTTTTAAGTATCACAAAAAGTGTAAATTATTTAAAAATAAAATTTGCTGTTTCAAATGTATTTGATGATAAGTGTATATAATCAATTTATTTGGCGAACAATGTTGAAATGTCATAATATCTGTAAAAAAAAACTTCAATAGAATAATAATAAAGTTGGTCACAATTTAAAACTTTGCTGTCAGAACTTAAAACTTATGTCTTGATTGTGCTAGCTCTTCTGTTCTATGGTTTTAGTTTTACCATTTGTGTTGAGCATGCATATTTTTGCACACAAATGGAGGGACCTACAATTTAATGCCGGATCGGAATGGTGAATTGAGAAGCTTTTAGAGACAACTTATTACTATCGGACGTTTGTCAAACTTTCGCGAGAGGTGGGACACCGTGAAAAATACTTTGGTGTTACTGGGATTCGAACCATGAACCCCCTGCTCAGCAGTCCATGCTCATATCCACTGAGCTACGACGCCCATTTTCATTAAGTAACTTGTATTATACTCAGTTGCCAGTTCCAATCATGTTTAACAGCAGCACTGCTCTTGACGCAAAATCCACTGAGCCACGACGCCCATTTTCATTAAGTAACTTGTATTTATTATACTCAGTTGCCAGTTCCAATCATGTTTAACAGCAGCACTGCTCTTGACGCAAAATCAAAATATGCGCATCCGTCAAAAATCATACTACCACACACAATACCTACAAATAGTACAAACTTACTGCACTGCATGAGGAGGACATTTGCTACCAAAATCGGCCCCCTGAACTTATTGTTTCATTTTACCAAACGAAATGGAATAAACAGCACGCTTTATGCAATTAGCTCATAAACTGTAATTTTTATACTATACAGCATGTCATTTTAACAAGCATTGCAGACCATATTTATGTAAATTCTATTTTTAGTTTTTTGACCAGTATTTCATTCTTTTTTATTATAGTTACATTTATTCCGAGTTAACTCATTGTTTAACGTATCTTGTGTTACCACCATAAAGTTCTCCGGCTATCTTTTGACAATGACAGTAAATTTTTCGTTAATTTTGCTATCTATCGTCGAGGAAACAACAATTGACTAGAAAGAGACATCATCACTACAATCGATGTCAATCTAATATCTAATTTGAAACGTCAAATTCGACACAAGCAACAAAAAAAAGACGAACACTGCTTCGAATTTTCTTTCTTCCTTCAAAAAGTAGTCTTGTACATTCTCTGGCCACCATGGCGGCAACAATAGGAAGAATTTGTGGTTCTAAATTGTTAAAAACTAATTCCTGTGTTAGCTTACCGCAGGTATTCAACAACAAATATTGCAAATTTGAAATTCGTTTAAAATTGTCCCTTTAGAAACCTGCAAAATAAGCCGAGGAACAGTGCCTCGCATAACTTTATTGAAGTTAATTTTTACACAAAAAACGACATTATTTAATCTTTATGAATATAATTGTTTTAAGAATTTAGAAAAACAACTAGCGAATAATTGTCATTGGTATAACTTTTGACTAATTGGCAAAGTTACATTTTATTCTATTCACGATCGGAATTGAAAAACTTTTTCACATTATGTAACCACAAATTTTTTTTCTTTTGAACTCTGTTACCTCACATAGTCTGCTTCTGGATATCGAAAAAATCTGAATTTTGAGTTATTAATTTGTTTTCTCTGCAATTTTCAGGCAAATAATTTTGCAACAACCAAAACTTGGACCAATGGCCAAAAGAAGGTGAGAAGAATTTCATAATTAATATCTTTATAGAACTTTTTGAGGTTATACATTTAAGTGGCTCTTGCATTTTTGATTTTTCCCCAACTATATAGCTTTTAAAATCTATTGGGTTCATTACCGGTGGTGTTGGTGCCTTAATTTTTGGTCTGGAGCAATCCGTACAAGCCTCCGGCACTGAAGTCCATCCACCAGCTATGCCATGGAATCATAAAGGTTTAATTCAATCTTTAGATCACCAGGGGTGAGTGACACGTAACTAACGTTTATGAAATAATTTCCACATTGAACCACTCCCATATTTGAGAATGAGAAAAATCTTCTAAATCTTAAAACCTATCTATCTTTTGCACGAAAAGCATTCGCCGTGGCTTTGAAGTGTACAAGCAAGTATGCGCCGCTTGCCACTCAATGCGTTACATTGCTTTCCGCAACTTGGTCGGTGTGACGCACACTGAAGAAGAAGCCAAGGCCTTGGCTGAAGAGGTTCAAGTAAGTTTTTATTTGTTGTATTAAACTTTTGGACAAATTTATTAATGATAATTACTTGCTTTACAAAACAGGTTCATGATGGCCCTGATGATCAAGGAAATTACTACATGCGGCCAGGCAAGTTATCCGATTACTTCCCAAGTCCATATCCCAATGAGGAAGCTGCACGTGCTGCCAACAATGGTGCCTATCCACCAGACTTAAGTTATATCGTGTCTGCACGACATGGTGGCGAAGATTATGTCTTCTCGCTTTTAACTGGTTACTGCGATGCTCCAGCCGGTGTTGTATTGCGTGAGGGTCAATATTTCAATCCCTACTTCCCAGGAGGTGCTATTTCAATGGGACAAGTCTTGTACAACGAGGTAACAAAAATATTTTATGTTATATTTTATGTTGTGCAGTGAACACATTCACCGTTTGTATGCCACATAGGTCATGGAATACGAAGACGGAACTCCACCAACTCAGAGTCAATTGGCCAAGGATGTTGCCACATTCTTAAAGTGGACATCAGAACCCGAACATGATGTTCGCAAGCAATTGCTCATCAAGGTTGTTGGCATTTTGACATTATTGACTATCATTTCTTATTACATCAAAAGACATAAGTGGTCATCGTTGAAGTCAAGGAAAATATTCTTCGTTCCAAAGGATAAGAAATAAGCGCGCATTAGCATAAAGCAAGTGGATGATGTTCAACACAAATCTACAACAAAACAATTAAATTAGAAGAATTATTGTTAAAATAACAGCTACAGACACATTAACAACCAAAACACTTAAACTATAAACAACTTCAAAAGAAAAAAGCTGATTTCCAATAAAGAATGAAAGTGAAAAACTTTAATTTAAAATCAAAATTAGTTTTTTGCGTGAAAACGAAAATTTGTTATTTTAAGTTTGTGTTGTGATTTTTTATAATTGGAGTGTTATTAAAAATAAACAGGATTTATATGTGATATGTTCCTGCGTATGGTGGCTATTTTCGTAGGCAATCTGATAACCAAAAAAGGGGCGCTGCTTTATGTAGTTCTTATCTCAATTTTACTATAATTTAAATTTCCTTTGAAATTAAAAGCAGTTTCCCTCTTAACTGGAATGCCAGTTAATAAACAAATGTGAATCGTATTCTGGTTCGTTTAGCAATAAATTACTATTCAATCGGTACTACTTATACTACATTTCGTCTGTCTTAATAATAATAATGAACATAAAACTTTTGTTTATCTAGTTTTTTTGTTGTATTAATCGCATGTTAAGTGTGAAATAAATAAACATTTTTTGATGACGAAGAGAGTTTCGAATTCAATTTGTTTTGTATGCTAGCTGATCGCTTTATGTTGTTTTATGTTTAGTTTAGTTTATAAATAAATTTATATTTGGTACAATACGACAACAGTGTCGTTATATGTGATAACAAGTGATTTTTGCAGTGGAATCGCATAAATTCAATTTTGTTAGCATAATATAATAACAAGGCTTATAAAATTAACAATTAGGATTTAATGAAATTATAATGATAAAGGTTCACGTCGGCTTTTCGCGGAGGGAATCTAGTCCTATTTTTGAGTTGTTTGCCATTATTGAAAACGTCGGTAATCAAGTGAATGGATGTCGATAAAATATTACCATTATTGTAAACGCCCCTCAACCGCACTCTTTATAAACTTTGACATATCAGATCCGCTGTAAGATCGTCGCGAATTACTATGATTTGGTATCTATTGATGCTAGTCACATTTATAATGAGCAGTAAAAAGTATGTTAAAATCTTAAATAAAATAAAAAACAACTGATTTTGATTTATATTTCCAGAAAGCAAACAACGTACCGCCAGCAGTTCACGGCGATGGCAGATTTGATGGAAGAGCCTGATATTGCCAAAGGCTTTTCGAAGAAAGGACCTGACGTTGTCATTTTGATTGCGACAGATTAAAAAACCAAATGAATTCCTTGGGACCTCATTTAAAGAAGTTTCAGAATGGAAAGAGGTCAATTAAAATCAAATATAATTAATTGTGGCTAACTTAAATAACATTTCAGGTTCAAATCGGCTTTGAGGAAGAAGCTGGCACACAACAAACAAAAGAAAATGAAGGGGGAGGGCAAAACTAGAAATCTTCTTCACGCCCCTGGATGAAGAAGTAATTCAGCTTGTATGCTTAAGGGACTGTGTGAAAGGGGTGCCTAATGCAAGCAATTTTGGTGTCCCAGTCAAGCGAAAACTTGACAGCAATATTAGTGAAAATTTAGATGATTTTTAAAAAGAAATAAATGTGCCTGAAACGGAAA
This sequence comes from Nephrocerus scutellatus, assembly GCA_947095585.1. Taxonomy (NCBI): domain Eukaryota; kingdom Metazoa; phylum Arthropoda; class Insecta; order Diptera; family Pipunculidae; genus Nephrocerus; species Nephrocerus scutellatus. The sequence goes on along the minus strand of OX352765.1, from coordinate 27,788,868 downwards.
ATGAGCAATATTGTGACGCCCGGAAAAGCTGAAGAAAATAAAAGAATACCAAAACCAATCAAACTTTTGGAGAGACAAATTAACCTGCAGGAAAAGTTCAATGACCAGTTTTTGAAAATACTTTCGTTTCACACAACGAACGTTTTAAAGAAATGCGTGCAGTAAATATATCCGATGCATTGGATCAGATAGACGAACAGCAAAAGAAAACGGTCCGGTCTTTAGACCGTCTAATGTATCTTGAATACGCGTTTAATTTAAGAAAGGAAATTAGACTTTAAATCAGAAAATACCACATCGCAGTATAATAGGTTGCATACGATGAGTGACTTGGCTAATAGCATGCGTATTTTACGTGGAGCATTTTTCCAAAGCAGTCTTACACCATTATACATTTTCTGAAATATTCAAGTTATATGAGTTGTTCAATCTATGCTTTTCTCTAAGTTTATCACAGTATGGGGTGCAATATTTTCACTAAGCAGGATCTTAGGTAACATTGATGTTCAAATGATCCGCAAAGAGGTAATAATTTGTAGATTGGATTGAGTTTCCGATGTCATTTATATACATAGCAAAGGGTGTTAAGGTAACCTTGGAGGCTATAGTCAAAGCATCCCTCAAACTTTATAAAAAACAACTAGGTACAGCCAAGCGCTCTTCTTGGAGACTCTTCTGTGGTAAAATACAAGAATCTTCTGAGGCGTCTAGGCTAAGAAAAATCCTCGAAACCAATCCAATAATGCCGAGCTGCCTAAAAAAACAGATGGCTCGTATACTACCACAAGCGAAATTTCGCTCAATCTTGTTTTTGACAGATAGTCGTAGAACTATCTCCAATGATCTGATAAATAAGGACAAACTGCTTTGGGCGCTACAAATCTTAAAACCATACTGCAGGACCTGACGGCATAATTCCAGCCGATCTGCAAACGACTTCGGCTATTATCCTTGCTTTGCTAGAAGCAATTCAAAAGAGATGTCTCGATCTGGTCCATATTTCACTTTTATAGAGAGAAGTAAACGTGATTTTCATACCCAAATCCGGCAAATGCTCGCATGTTAGTCCAAATGATCTCAGACCAATCAATCTTTCATCATTCCTGTTAAAGACACTGAAAGGACTGATCGATATCTACATACGCACATGCATTGACAAAAGACTCCTGTCTATAGATCAGCATGCGTATTTTAAAGGCAAGTCTGTAGAAACAGCTCTGGCTCTGCACACACTGGTAAGTTCTATTGAAAATTCCCTTCACCACAAGAGTGGTATTCCTAGACATTGAAGGCGCTTTTAAAAAGGTCAACACATCTGCGATTACTGATGCACTGTCGACTTTGAGGGATATTCAAAACTGGACGTATCGTCTGCCAGAAGATCTTTCTGTAAAGGAACCCCACAAGATGGTGTCCTATCCCCCTTCTATGGAACTTAGCGGTGAACGACCTGCTGGTATGCCTAAGAGTGATGGCTGCAGAGTAATCACTTATGCGGATGACGTTGCTATCGCCGTCTCATGAAAGTACCCGAATACCTTAAAGGAACCCCTGCAAAATCCTCTCAACAAGCTAACTTGCTGGGTAGATCTCCATTCCATTAATTAACCCTCCTTCTATAAAAATCATAAGCTTAACATTCTCTGATAAAGCCAAGTAGTAAGCAAAGAACTACACTACCCATCTTACATGAATATAGTTCTCTAGGTATACCTATCTCTACATGCAAACTCATGTTAAAGCGGGATGTTAATGAAAAAACTAACCGTGGGTGGCCAAACGGTACAACTTGCATAGCGACAAAACAGATCTGGCCCAATCTGGATCCGAAACGCTCTTAGTGTTTGAGAAAAAAGATCACACATCAACATAGACACGAGCAGTCTCCTAAGCTTCATACGAAGCTCTAATTGGTTCAGTAGGTGGACAATTTTTTGCCTGATCAGTGTGGTATCAGAATGAACCATTGCTGATCTAAGTGTGTCGGTTTTAAATGACAGCAACCTTAACCTAAACTCACATGGGAGGCTGGGATTCCTCAGACTCCCCATGATCCGGCAACGACAACGCGCAACACATAGTCTCTCCCGTTGAACGGGGACATTATAATGCCCAACCTACACGAGGTGACCCTGTCCAGCAGAATTCAACGGGTTTAGAGGAGAGAACCTCGATAAATAATCAATCCACACACTCCTGGCACACTCCGGTTTAAAGACGCCTTACCAGAGCAAGAGGCTCTACGGTGGTGAACGTTCCTTTCTTCCTGCACGGACAATGTGTCTAAATCTACGACGTCAGATATAAGGAACGGACTCACGAGCTTGGACCTTGACAGTAGGAAAAAACAGACCACACCTAAGCGGTGCCGCAAGAAAACGGTTAAATTTCCTTAAAATGACGGAACTCCCCCATGGCGACAACAATAAAACGAGTTCGTTCAAACGACTCCAGTTCTAAAACCCCGCAAAAAAGGGACAGGCAAGTCTACCCCACCCTCAAAGTAGCCGAAAAACCAACAACGTAGAAAAAACTGGTTCAGGTGAAGAAGAGGCAGCGGGCGGATCGCAGATGGCAACGATCCAAGATAACATCATGGACGCTGTGGCGGACCTTCCCATCGATGACATTAGCTCTAATTTTCTGGTCTGCAGAACTAGAAATGGGTGGCTATCCGCCAAATGTGCGGATGATGACACGGCAGCATGGTTAATCAAGTAGGTTCCCAACCTAAAACTATGGGCAAATGCCAGTTAATAAATTGTAACGTTACGCAGATTGGAAAATCCTATTAGGTAAGGACAGTAAAAACGACAATTTGCAGTTAACCGTCTCGGCCTCACCTAAAATAGCGGAGCACCTCAAGTGCTCCAACTTTAAAGTTAACTGGCTTTTCGGGTCTGTCTACTTCAGGCTCAAAAAATAAAAAGACAGAAGTAGAACAGAGGTAGCGAAAGCTGGACCCAACAGTGAGACTAAACCAGGGCATCCCAGTCCAATCGTAAAACCAGTACGACAACCAACATCTCCGGTACTAATAATAAAGTCAATGACCGAACGCCGAAACCAGGTCACTCAAGTCGCAGTGTCGACAAAAAGGTCTAAAAACACAACAAATAATATCTGGAACTCCTCACAAATCTCCCGGAACCTGAAACAAATGATCTTCAGATCTAGATCTAACTCTGTACTCTAAATGACTGCGAAACTTGGAAAGTCACGAGAGTCAATTGTGACGCGTCTCCAAGTTTTCGTCAAAAGTTTTTAAGGCGGATTCTGAGAATAATATGGCCGAACACTTATCACCAATAAAGATTTGTGGAGAGTTTTAGGTAACACACAATATCACGAAACAAGCGCTCGACCTGAATCCACAAGTAAGCCACCGAGTTGATTGTCCTCTTAGGATTAGGACATGGAAGAGGACAATAGAAGTGGAAGCAATATTTCAGGTGACAGAGTGGCATTTCTGAACCCTCAGCCGGTAAAACGAGTTCGTTGGCGGGCATTTGTAGAAGGCTTATTTTCCCACGCAGAGTAAAGGAAGAAAGGAAGGAACTGCTTTGTAGCCACTGTATAAAAACAGAAATGAAATTAAATTGATCGGTCGAAAGCATTTGACGTACATCGACATCATCTACACACACGCATACGATCACTGTGTATTTTTCCAAAAATAGTCAGTCAACTTGATCCGGTACGGTAGAGATTTCCATTGACTGTGACTTCGTTGGCAGCATTATGGAAGACGAAAAAGTATGGGCCAATGACCACTCCGTAGCCCTGGTGGTTAGTTTGTCTGACTTTGACCGATCGGTTCGAGTCTCAGAAACACGTGTTCAAATGAGACAATTTCGGTCTTTCGGCTTAAGTTCTTGAGTTAAAGCTTTTTTTTTATAGGGATGCAGGTAAAAGTCCTAGAGCAGAGTTGCCCAATTCCAGTTCTACCCCACTCTAAATCGACGTCATCTTTGTTTCCTTTTCAATAAGAATCTCTTTATTTAAACATAATTCATTTATTATATAATTTAAGTTGTTGTTGTTGTTGTTTGTTAATTTAGCTTTTCTTTTATTTATAATATGTATTAAGAGTTTAGTTGTTGTTTATATATCGTTTAATGGTACCTTTAGTATATATCTCTATAGTCGCAGTAGATATTGCATTTAATTTTTCTTTTGTTTCATCCAGAGCGTGTTTAGTTGTAATAATTTGTTAATTGTAATTTGTTTCCGCTATTCGCAAACAATTTTCGGCAAAAAAAAAAATAAATCTCTCCAAACAAACAACAAAAACAATGAATAATTAAAGAGAAAGTTTCTCATTTGGAAACCAGCAAAGAAATAGATTTTTTTTTATAAGTGTAGTGGGAGTGGAAGCAATGCTGGAATAATTTCAAAAGGGGAACGAACCATTTCTCTAAAAATGCGGGAAGGAAGGAAGGAAGAAAATCGTTAATCTTTATAATATAGCGTAAAATCGCTAATTATATCTGGTATTTATTTTTTTATATAATAATGCTTATATAATATTATTTGTTAATACTTCACGTTTCTAAGTATTCTGATCCTTTATTACTAATAAATATGTATGTTATTTTGTTTGCTTCAAATGAATCTGCATAGGGGAATAGGCGACAGACAGACAAAGTTTGGATATAAATGCGATTTTATCAATTATTTATTAATAAACTCAGTCGTAATAGTAGTAGCAACAACATTCTATGTAATAACACACACAATTTAATTACTTAATTATTATTAGTTTAAATAATAAAAAGGAGCACTGGGAGGAGGAGGAGAAAAGAAAAGCGATTAAAGTAAAAATAAAATCGACTGTTTTGCTGTAGTGTGTTGTTTACGTGTTCCTCCGTTAAATTTTCCATTTTACCTTTAATTCAATTTAGTTTTCTTGTTAGTGGTATTTTCTTTATTTTTGATTTATTTAAATAATATAATATATAATATAATAATGCATTTATGTTGATTGGTTGTGTTTTTCTATATTCATCAAATTTCTAGCTGTAATGTTGTTTGCTATTTCGGTATTTTATTAATAGAATTTTGTTGTTTTTTTTTTTTTTTTTCGTTTTTTGCTTTATTTAAACTTTTTGTTATTGTTGTTCTTGCTGTTTAGAGTTTATTACTTTCTTGTTATATATATATTGTTCTTTTGTTGTGGTTGTTGAATTATTATAGGGACAATAATAACAAACGCTTGCTCAACTAAAAACAGCTGCCTTCTGGTGGTTGCGCCAATTTTAAATTTTCTTTGCAAGTCATAATTCTACGGATTTCCTGAAGCATTGATTTTATAGTGTATTCTCGATTCCATCGTGATAGCATTGGAACTACTCTATGGTCGATCTGGAAAAAGCAATCAAAAGAAATTTGTAAACTAATAGCTCCCAGCTGGCTTTAAAAAGACTTCTTACTTACCACGCCATTACTTTGATTAATACAATTTATATTAATTTTCGATAAAAATCTAAATGTTGGAGGATCATCTGGGTAACGTTCACCGCATTCAATTTTCAAAGAATATATTCTGTTCTCATAAGGAGTCTGTTTGTGTAATTTTTGATTGAAAAAAAAAATATATATGCAATTATTGTCAGTTCAACATAGAGATAAAAAGAGAACAGTAAAAAAAAAGAGGAAGAAACTCACTCTTGGCGGCCCAATTATCATGCCAGTCCAGTGTGTAAGTGTCATATCATCATCGTTTTCAAGACCCCAGGAAATTGTTCCATCGCCAACTCCCTTCTGCCCTTGATCGAGTTCTTCCAACAAGCGGAAATTTCTTGGAACCACTGTTTAGATAATAGTAAGTGGATATTGGTAAATATAAACTTCGTTTTATTAAAAAAAATATATCCAACAATTATGTTGAAGTCGTTACAATATTATATTATATTATTAGTAGTTGTTACCCGGGACCCACCACCAAGAAACGGCTTAAAACCATCAAAAGCTAAAAAGTGGATCTTGATAATTATTATTATTATTATTAACTATGCCGTCCCCACCTGGACGTCATTTTTGAGTGACACACAATGGATTAATATCCAGTCCAGGAAAAATACAGCCCTTCGCATCGCAACTGGGCGCCACTCCATAACTAATACCGATTATCTTCCTGACGAATCATCCATACTCTCCGTCAGCAACACAATGAACTGTTGTCAAAACAGTACCTGTTAGCCTGCCACAACCCCGCACACCCAGTTCACGACATCACTGCTAGTGAGATGCCTCCACGCTGCATACGTCAAGACATCAAGAAATACAGAGACTGCATAAACCCAGATGTGCCGTTCAGCTGAAGTCCCGCCACTGTCTGTTCAGCCACTAATAGAATACACTATAATACAGTTTATGCAGCAGTCTCCCTCAAGTAAGGTAAATGGTTAATAGGGCCCTTGGTACACCCCTCCATAAATAACAGCGAAAAGTCCTTGCAAAGGGAAACCCGGCAACCCTGATACAACTTCGGTCGGTTTGGTGTCATATACATCAGAGCTATAAAGCTCGCCTTATCCCTGGCACCAATGATCTCTGCCCAGACTGTAACCAAGGCACCCATACTACCAACCACCTATTCCTCTGCCCCCCCCCCCCCACCACTAGACAGATTTGGACGCTTTTTCTCTTTTCTTGGCCTGCCAACATAACTCGGTGACTATACACCACCTTTACCCTAGCTACCACTCCGCTATATGTACAACAGAGTGCTGACCTCGTAGGATGATCAGCCGACTGACCTCTTAATTAACAGTTGCGACAGTGCGGCGATTTGTCACACTGTGCAGCCACCTGCCCTTGGCCGCCACAGAGACGACACACTTTCTGCTCAAGAGGGTAGTCCGCAACCCGATGTCCGAATGAAAGGCATTTAAAGCAGCCAAATCGAGCGTACCCTGCAGGCAGTCCACTTGATGTAGCAACATCCATCATCACGAGAAGAATCAACCAGTTGGTCAGAACTCTTCAGAATGACATTCGCTACTGCATCAGAGACGCTCTTCTTGAAAACTTCAAGCGTCATCGAATTCTTCAGGATTTTCTCATGCATTTCCAGAATAAGCTCATCAGTGGGTATTTCAGCGGGAAAGCTCTGAACAGCTATTTTCTCTCGGGGAACTAGTGCTTTTACCACATTCAAACCTACTTTGGAAAACCTTTCGTTGTCTGTTATTTTGCAACGTTCTGAACATTCGGTGTGATGTCCTTCGATGGTTTTACTTCATAAATCATAACCCTACGGGTAGGATCCACTTCTGTAATCACCTTCTCAATGACATCTTTGGCAGTAGCATCCTTGTCTTTGCTGCGAACAACAACAGCCCAGGTTTTAACGGGTTTGTGAAATACAGCCGGGGTACTACTGTAGCCCTGACTGGAGTTGCAATTGTTGTTACTTAGAAGGGAGCTGCATGTTTAAAAAGTTGGGTGGGGTTCAATGGAATGGGGCAGCCGGAAAACGCCGGGTATTTCCGCTATAATTATAATGCTTGTAATCGCCTCACAGAGTATAATTCCGAATTAAGACGATCTAAACGGGCAAAATGGAGGAAATGCTGCGAAAACATGGCCGAGATGCCAGTAGCGGCACGAATCCATAAAGCACTCGTAAAAGATCAGACAAATTGTGCAGATTTAAAAATACCGATGGCACCTACACGTCGGACTGTAAGGAAACACTGAGAAACCTACTTCAGGTTGATTTCATAGGTTCGGCGAATGGTACACTACACACGTACTCAAACGCTTTTGACCAAAGGGTCTGCATTCTTCAGTCCGGATAAGGTTAAATGAGCAATATACTCCTTCAAACCATTCAAAGCCCCCGGAAGTGATGTCATATTTTCTGCGCTTCTAAAGAAGACAATCGATCTCATCCTGGCGGGTATGATTGCTTTATTTGGAGCAAGATACAACTGGGGGTATATCCAGTTGTAGTGTTTATCCCCAAACCAGGCAATACGCCTAGTGAGCTGCCTAAATCTTATAGACCTATGAGTCATCGATGTGCACATTAGAAGCTGGCTAGATTTGTCAACCCCTCAGCACTAAGTCAGTTTGCATACAAGAAACGTTAAAGCACAGAGACGATGTCCTTTACTATAAGAAGATATAAGGATATTTTCGTTAAAAGGAAGTGGCTCTGTGTGCATTTCTTAAAATTGAGACCTATCACTGCCAAAGGCATCACTTAAGTTTATTTCAGTGCGGTTAAATATCTTGAAGATATCGTTGATAAACGGCTTAGCTGTTTTGGCAAAGTCCAAAGTCTTGGCATCAATTGAAATTAGTCTCACGGACGTTTCCGAGGTTGAACTACATGCCATCGAGATCTGTGCTACGATATACCTTAGTAAAGGCATTAAGGGAGCGAGAATATACATCTTTTATGATAGCCAGGCAGCACTTAAAGTGCTGTCGTCCAGCTTAATGGATTATCTCTTACGATGCACTGCAATCTCTTGGTTGGTTGGGTTTCAGGTCATTAAAAAACTGCAGGCAACCAATCTGCAACAAGGGCTATCTAAGAATCTGCGTTCATAGGCCTTAAACCCTACTGTTGTGTCGTCCTTCTAGGTGGTCGTCACAGCGCTGATTAATAACTGGGAGCACAAACTTTGTCTGGCCCATTGGGAAAATATCTCAGGGCTAGGACAATCCAAGCGATTAATCAGGCCGTACTCTTATAAGGAAACCCTTTACCTAGACAAGGATAGCATAAGAAAGCTGGTGAGTTTTCTCACAGGTCACTGTGACTTGCGATATCACCTTAACAAAATTGATCTAGGCTCAGAAACGAAACATAGGTTTTGTATCGAAGATGACAAATTATCCGAGCACATTCTCTTGAATGTCCAGCATTAATTTGGTTAAGGAAACGTATTTTCCATAGGAAAATATGTGCGTCATTAGAGATGAAAAACTCTGCTACCAAGGATATACTATTCTTCATTAAGGATGTGGTACGTCTCTTCGATTAATTACACCCTATGCTACAATATATCTTTTAGATCGCAGTTTCAGCCAAAAAAATAGAGTTTAAGTGGACAAGAGGCAGCTCACAGGGTTTATAGCAAAAATCGATTTTTACCCCAACATCTTTTTCTCAATTAATTAAAAACGGTACGTTTTTAGGCTTCCGACACTGTTTAGGGATATAATAATAATAATAATATTCGGCGCAACAGACCGTTGCGGTCCTCGCGACCATTTGTGTTGTGGATGTATATTTTTGCACACAAATGGAAGGGACCAACGTTACCGAACCGCGAATTGAGAAGCTTTCCGTGACAAGTTATTTATTACTCTCGGATGTTTGTCTGACATTCACGAGAGGTGGGACCGTGAAAAATACTTTTGATGTTTTCTGGGATTCGAAATACGAACCCGATGCACTAACCACTGAGACACTGCGTCCACCTTTAGGTATGATGGTATGAGGCATAACATAAATTAGTTGTTAGCTAATACAATACATCTATACTATTATATAAAAATGCAAAGGGCGATTTCAATGGCCAATCATGGAAACTCCAGGTTTTCACCATTGTAGTGTTTTTCGCCCCGGAAGTTATGGGCTACAGTTTTTGGGCAGTGTCTGTGGACTTTGTGGTGTGGAAGGGTGTCAGTGGATGATGGGTCAGTGTAGGGATCACTGGGTGGGTGGTCAGTTGGTTGGAATAAGTGGGTGGGAGCAGGCGGACAGGACCGGGTATTTCAGCTAGTAGTCATTTCAATACAGAGAAAAATCGAATCATAAGTTATAATTTATCTTTTTGCAAAACATTTATAAGAACATTCATAATACTAATAATTCAATAAAATTACATAAAAATGTTAACTGCAGGCAGAGTTGAGATTCATTAGCATTACCTATTATACTTCTTTGTAAATTATAAACTTATAGTCAGCAACAGAATCCTACAAATTGAATAATGTTTAAGATTTGGATAATTCTTTCTTTGCAGCTCGAATTATCATTTAATGGCTTCATTGCATATTTTTAAATACATATTTGCAGCAAGGACCATATAATTTGGTATGTGGCTGCTTGAATGACATAAACCGACAATTAAAAGGCATAGTATGTACTATGAACCATCGATTAAGTCATCATAATCACTAATATAGCACATAGGAAATAAGCGATTGATTTTGCTTATAAATGCGACAAATGGTACTTAGATCCGTTTTCTGTAATATCGAATCGAATGTGAGTGCAGAAAAGTTGAATGGTCAGTCCGTTGTCCTCCGTCGTTATAATCTAATTAAAAATTTTATGAAAATTAAAATTTTTGTTGCACGCAGAAGGAAACGAATTGAACAAATGGGTGGGGAGTGAGTAGTGAAAAATACTGCTCCAAAAACTTTGGTCTTCTACAAAGAAATAAATTGTTCGTATTTTATAATTAATTGTTAGAAAATTAAATTATATTTGACTACAACTGCATAAATATCGTCAGCATTTTTTATGATGAGAAACTGAACGATAGAAAAATTGACATTTGCACTTTTCACAGCAGCGAACATTGAAGACGACACGACGAAGAAGAAGCACTTTCACGTTTCGCCTAAGTCGATAATCATTTGATTTTCAACACTTTTTCTGTCGTTTTTTACTCGGTTAAACAGGCAATTCTTTTACCCATCGATGTAAAAATACTTAATTAATTAAATTTGCATAATTTTGCAAGAAACAACACATTAAAGCAATTAGAAAAATTAATTTTATATTCGATTCCTTACCAACACCGGTGCTCGGTTGATTCGCCATTGTGGTTTTGCTATTTTTGTTCTTGTCGCTTATGTAGTCGTCGTGTGTCTCTGTCCAGCATACAGAATTTGGATCACTAAACAATTTATAGTGGTGGGTGGTGTGGTGCTCCTTGCTGTTGATACACTGACGTTCGAAAACTATCTTTCTTTGCTGCGGCTGTCTTCTTTTTTTTTTTATTTCGCCCGTGACTAGCAAACTTCGATTTTCCAAAATAATGTATAATCACTAGAAGTGCATATGCGGGTAATAAATTGAAAACGATATCAAACGATTGTAAATTAAAGGAGGACTATAACTAAGCACAACTATAAATAAAATGGATCAAAAATTTAAGTTAATTTTTCTCTAATTTTACTCGAAAATGATTCGAGAAACTTGGTACCTTGGCAAAAATGTTATGCTAAACTGACTTTATTTATTTTTGTTAATTTGAAAGGCGGTCCGGGGTTAATTAACTACGAAAATAAACTCAAGAGTCAAGACAGTGAGAAAAAACACTCTAATTAGATAAATCCTGGTTTTTAGTTTTCTCTGGCTCCATGATACACTGTTTTCTTTTGTTTGGTTGAATGAGATATAAGTTCGAAAATTGTAATGCAAATGCAATTCGCTGCTGTTCAGTTTCGACCTTTTCGTATGCGGCAAAATTGTTGACAAAGGAAGTGAAGTGGGCTGCAATTCAGATTTATGCAATGCTTGATTATAGCAATTATTGGAAAAATGGCTGACGGATATTGTCATTTGACAATGACTTTTTTCTATACTATGCCCTTACTCTTATAACAGTTTTTTAATTTATTTTACAGTTTAAAAATATTTAAAATACTCATGTAAAAAACTAGATATACTTGAAATCTACCCACAAAGATATCGTTAAAAATGCTCAAAAAATTCTACACAGGCGAACGGTTTCTTAAAAATGCCTCCAAATGTAAAGAATGGTACTCCAAAGAACAGATGTCTTAAAAAATGGTATGGTAGACTAGACGTTGTCTGTTTTGATGCAATAAAGAAACAGCGTATATTGGAGTCATAAACCATTCGACAGACAAGCCACTCAAGCAAAACCCCGAAATGTTTGATCGAACCAACAACCAATTATAAAGGGTGTTTTTTAAGGAGGTTTGTTTTTCCGATAGATGTCGTTTTATTTTATGACAGTTGTTTTGACAGCTCAAAGTGGCATTTCTACTCAGTATTGTTTGGCAAATCATTATGAATAGGTTAACTCCAGAACAACGTTTTCAAATCGTGGAAATTTATTTTCAAAATCAGTGTTCAATTAAAAATGTTTATAGAGCACTTCGTGAATTTTATGGTGCACATAATCGTCCGTCAGAGACCACCATAAAGAACGTAATTACCAAATTTCGGTCTACATTCACTCTTTTGGATGCCAAGCCACCGACAAGAATGAGAAGAGTTCGTACAGAAGAAAATATTGCTGTCGTTGAGGCCAGTGTCGAAGAAAACGACAATTTATCGATTCGTCGTCGTGCTCAGCAAATTGGACTTTGTCCATCGACTTTATGGAAAATTTTACGTAAAGATTTGGGTTTGGTGCCATACAAAATTCAATTGGTGCAAGAATTAAAGCCACACGACCATCGTTTGCGCCGTGAATTCAGTGATTGGTCGTTAAATCAATTGAACGAAGATCCATTTTTTTACCGTAAAATTCTCTTCAGTGATGAGGCGCATTTTTTGTTAAATGGATACGTCAACAAACAAAATTGTCGCATTTGGAGCAAAGATAATCCACACGCCGTTCAAGAATTACCAATGCATCCTGATAAATGTACTGTTTGGTGCGGTCTATGGGCTGGTGGGATCATCGGTCCATATTTCTTTAAAAATGAGGAAGGACGACGCGTTACCGTGAATGGAAATCGATACAGAACCATGTTAAATGAGTTTTTGTTGTCAAATCTTGAAGATATGGATATGGATGAAATGTGGTTTCAACAAGATGGTGCCACTTGCCATACAGCACGTGAAACAATCGACTTATTGAAAGAAACTTTCAACGACAACATTATTTCGAGAAATGGTCCGGTGAATTGGCCTCCGCGTTCGTGCGATTTGACGCCACTCGATTACTTTTTGTGGGGATACGTGAAGTCATTGGTTTATGTGGATAAACCTCAATCGATTGACGCTTTGGAAACCAATATTCAACGTGTCATTGCTGACATACGCCCTCAAATGCTTGAAAAAGTGCTGGAAAATTGGACCTCCAGAATGACATTTGTGAAAAATAGTCGTGGTAGCCATATGCCAGAAATTGTGTTTAAATGTTAAATGCCAAAAAATTATCTACCAAATAAAAAAAAATTTTGGTCATTTCATAATTTTATATGTGTTTTATTCAAAAAAAAAAATCGGCAACCTCTTAAAAAAACACCCGTTAATATCGATTCCATAGAAACCGTCTCTTATGTGACGACTGACGATAAAAAGAAAGAATTTAAATTCTGAAATTTCCACAGAGGAGCGATTATTCCCAGCTACACTTGCACTAGTAAATTAAAATCCCTTGGACTTCAAGCATCGCCTTGCCTTGATTATTTAATCAATAATCAAATTTGAAATAATTTGCAACGTTTTGTTTTTAATTTTTTTATCATCCTTTTATTAAATTTGAATTTGTTTTGTTCTTTTTAAATAATACTTTTGTTAAATGGCTCATCACTCGGTAATAACATTGGAGAAACCACTGCAACATATTGGCTTATCTGATTGGCATTCGCGTGTAGCCCATTTACGTAATGTTGCCGACTCGCGCAGGACGGATGCCTTTGAATTGCGTCACTCGTCCAGAACACTACGAAATGAAACTCGTATTGAGTCCGATTGGAGTAATCTTGAGACGAATGTAGCACTTGCAGATAGGTAAGAGAGCTGGACTTAGACCGTGATAAGTGCAAATGTTTCAATTTAATTTTAGAATTGGCGAACTTGACCGGTGGCGCACAACAGTCCAATATACATTGGCACGCATCGAGCGTGAAATGCATTTACTTCGCGAGGAGAAAAACTCCACGGAACGTGAATTGGAGGCAATGCAAACGCCCCTTAGTGTTGTAGCTGAATGTCTGACTATGCGCGATTGCCGTTTAGGCTCTGAGTTAACGTACGACGATGCTGACACCGAGTTGAAAAAGGAACTCTCAGTCATCGAGAATAATCAACGTTTGCTGATTGATCAATGTCAAGAAACGTGGGGGAAGATCAATCGTTTAGAGGAAGTGAAATTCAAGCTTAGTCTAGAAGTTGAAAACAAGAAAGACGCCGAAGAAATAGATATCGCTCAATTGGATTTAAATAAGTTCTCGGCAAATATTACATATAAACCGGATGCAACGAGAAATCCAAAAAAGTCAGTTGTGTGATGATGCTATTCTTTAATATGCCATCTAAATAGATAGCGCTGTGTATTTTCAGTTGCTGTACATATGAAGGTTGGCTGGAGCACACTAAAAATATGAAACAACTGGCTGAGAACGAACTTGCAGACACTTATGCTATTCGTGAATCGTTGTTTGTTTGCCGGGAAAAAGCTCGTAATATGCTCATTTCGCAGCAGGAACGTGCAGAGCATACAATTCGTAAAAGAATATTTGAGACACAGCGCTCTAGAAACGAATTGGAATGGCAGAAATTAAAGGTAAGACATATATGGTTAAGTTGGGGCGTTATTTGATAGTATTGCTTCATATCCCAACTCAACTCAGGAATGTCTTCGTATATCGTAAACTCAGGAATGTCTTCGTAAATCAAGTCTATGCCAAGTTAGTGGCGACCATGGGTAGGCAACTAGACCTTATCTTCACAACTGATCCCATTAACTCCCATTAACTCCGCAAAATTAATGCGTATCATAGCAGGTATTTCTTTGGGTTTGACAATCTAATTTTAAATGATGCAATATTCATTATTGGAGAGAATTTTTTAATTCTATCTCTCTTTATCTCTCTACGCCCGACATCTCACTTACTCTCCCTGCATTAAGGGCAAGTCCTATGGTCTCTTCGTTGCGAAGGGCAGCCGTGTTGACTTGAATCTAATTAGAGGATGTGCCAATGTACTGCCTGAATACTGGCTCCCTACCTATTTTGGCATTTATATTCAGCATAATGAGGCAGGAGTTCTCGTTCGACTGGTTCAATGAATTCTTCTTTTTCATCATCTGGGGAATCCTCTGTACGTGCGTGAACGTTTATAACGCTTATGTTTTTAAATCTGTCCCACACGCGAAGTGTGTATAGCCGTTCATTTACTGCTTTAAAGCCGATAACGGTGGGTTTTATTTTTTTGCTGTTCACCCCGAGCACATATCTGGCAAAAAAAGCTGTAATATATGCCATACTCTGATTTTTTTAGGAAACCATTCCCCGTCTACCGCATATCCTGGATTGCAGTTATGTTAGCCTTATATTTACACAGGTTTTCGGCCAGCTGCTCTTTACAGTGAGCGTGCGGTCCATATGAAAATTCTTAAATAGTTTTGCCGTTTTCGTTGCCTGGGTCGTCTTCGTTCATCAGTATTTGGGGTTCCGTAAAAAAGTTTTTTACGGGCGAGGTTATTGGCCTCGCGCCTACCTTACTTTAAAGGGACTAGCCCGATCATTTAGCTTTTCCTGTATTGGAGGAAAATTACCAGTGGCCACCACGTTGATATTTGATGACACTTTCATTAGTCGGAGGGAGATAGTTACGGCCACATGCAAAAACCGATCCAAATATCATTGCCAACTTGTTTGCTATATTTTTTAAACAATCTTTCGCCGACAACTCCTTCGTACCGGACCCCTCTTATTTCAATTTCCTACTTGACTTCTCCAATTGACCCTTTCTGTCTTAAACTGTTGGCCCTACTGTAATCGAAAAAAAGTTACAAAAATTTAATGATGAATTCTCACCTAGCCCATATGGTCTTCTCGCCATATATCTTTAATAATGTTCCTCCAATCTCTCCCTCCCCCTTTCTTACCACTTTCGCTTATCCCCTTCGCAATGAGAATTTCCACAGATGTGGAAGATCTCTTTCATAACTCCTATACACAAAAAAGGATCATAGAATGATGTAACTAATTATCGTCCAATTGCTAAACTTTCTCATATACCCAAACTCTTCGAAAGTATTTTATAAGAAGCCTTAGGCTCTCATTGCGAGTCTCTTATCTTTTCCTGCCAGCATGGCTTTCTAAGAGGTAGATCAACCACAACGTTGAATTCGTTTCCTTTGCCCTTTCAGCCCTAGAGAAGGCGACGTTGTTGCAAATGATTTTGATATCTCATCAATTAATCCTTTTTTAATTGTCCCCCGACTTTGAACCCATATTGCTAAAATGGATATCTTCTTATCTGGAACACGGTATTTATAGCGTTGGCTTTAGGTATGGCCTATCGATCACATTTTTGTTAACGTCTGGTGTCGCACAAGGCAGACATTTAGGCCCCCTTCTCTTCATCATAACTATAAATGATCTTTATAGGGTCATCAAAAACACTCCGCGCTCTCTCTTTACTCACGTAGCGTAAAATCAAAAATTTTCAAATCGATTTCTTCTCAAGACTCCTGGTTCCTTCAAAAAGATCTAAATAATTTTCGACCTGGTGCCTCAAAAATTGCTTAGAGATCAATTTCACCAAATGCCAAACATGAAACCCTATCAAGCAAGTGCAACAAGCCCCCTCTCCGACATTACCTTTTCCACGTCCAAACCATATCCCCGCGTGCAATTTTTTCGTGACCTCGGAATATTGTGCAACTCGGAGCTAAATTTCCGTCCTCATATTGATGAAATATTTCTTAAAGCCAACTCATCACTTGGCTTTGTCAAACGGTAGTACAAAATATTTTCCAATCCTTTTTTGAACAGATCCCTCGACATCACATTTTTCCGCTAGTCAAGCTTGTCTCCCTTTCATCAAGTTCATGTGTCCAGAATGGAGAGCATCCAACGTTGTTTTCTCCGATTTGCTCTTCGAGGTCTACATTGGGACAATCATTTTATCCTGTCTCCCTACCATGACCGCCTTAACCTCATAAATGTGAAAATCATTTAAAAAACGCAGGGACATTGCTGACATTTTATCATACATCGTCGTTTACGCGCCTCTATAGAACTCGATATTCCCTTGTAAGTTACGATACCCGCCTCTCTTCTATCAACCAACACACCGCACCATGTAAGGCACTAACGAATCCAATCTCCCGTCTGCTGCGGAAGGTTAACTTAAACCTTACCGTTTTCGATTCTAACTGCAGCACTCAATGCCTTAAATTTGATCTCCGTCATCATTCCCCTTAGCTTTAAGTGTTCGTTTTAAGTCTTAATCTTTAAGTTTTAGTTTTAATAAGCCGAATAAATGCGGGCTACTGCCCCCACCAAAATTAAATTAATAATTTTTCAACTAAACCGATATGAAAAAGTTGGTAAATTTGTGGTAACACAGGAAATTGGCAAGAACTATACTTTATTTTTTTAAATATTTTGATGGATTCAGTTAGTGCTTAATATTTAAAAAAAACTATCACCTTGTACCTCCTACAAGTACTTAAATCTAATGTCTAAGACATTTCTCATGATATGTTGGAGGGCAGGATAATAAAATGTACTTTTATCAACATATAATTAACAAAATTACATAACATTTAACAACCACCGATACCAATCTCTTTGCTCAAAATAAAATGCTCTTTAGATGAAAGAAGAAATGGAAAAGGCGATATGTGAGATAAAAACTTTGGAGCAGGCTTTACGTGACAAAACAGACGCCCTTAAGCTAGCGGAAACTCGTTTGGAAAATCGAGCCCAACGTGCCGGCATGGAATTGAGCTTAGACGAAGCTCACGATAAGCTTTGTGAAGAAGTTCTCAAAATGCGCTCAATTCGTCGCAGCTTGCAGGATCAGATCGATGCATCGAAAACCAATTATTGCCTGCTCGAGGAGCATGCTCAGAAAATCGACGTTGATCTGGACAATAAGCAGCATTCATTGATGACCGATATACGAGGATTAGATTTGAGAGTGCGCCTTAAGGGTGGGGAGTTTGCTAGCGAATCTAGTGGTCCGTCAGCCCAAACGGAACGCAATATAAAGCTCACAAAAATGGAGGATGAAATTCCAAAGACTTAAAATTATAAAATTTTATAAAAAAAATTAAATTTGTATGAGAGTAAGTTTGGAAGAGTTTCGTTATTATTGTGCATATATCCCCTATCAGCCCCGATTGAAATTATTGAACGTAAAACAATTGGAGTAACATTTGATGTACACACTTCACCTTTTAAGTGGCAACATCGAATTTGAATTTAATTTCTCCACTTGCTGGCTTAAAATCCACTTTCCAACTAAAAGAGCTGCTATCTCTTGTAAGCTGTTTTGGCTTAGCAATTAAGTGTACACCTTGTCGCACGAACATGTCCCATTCAATATACTTGCCAACTTTAATGGGTTGACTTGGGCCAGTGGTAACAGTAGATTTAGGATTCGCACTGTTGTCAAGGTTCCAGTCGACCCAAAGAGCGATGCCGTTGCACGAACCACATCTGTACAGGAAAAAGAGTGTTACATAAAAACAAATTTTGTATTTTAACAAAACATACTCCTCAATTTCAGCTACACCAGACGTACTCTTCTCAGCAGAGAAATTTCCAAAAATTACACTTAGGATCTCGTGCTCTTTTGCGAGTGCTTTGCATGGGTATTCCCAAAGCGGTTGTGCTTCTACCATGGAATCAGCCAACGTTGCTGACGTCTGTTTGAAATAGAAAATCGCAATTACATGCATCAGATGGGTTCTTCGTACTCACATCAACCATTTTATCAAAGATTGTCAGATCGAATCCTTCGCAAGTGCCCAGCGGTGCTCTGATTTTGTGCAAATCTAGAAATTCTACTGGAATAGCAAATATTTTAGCAGAATGTGGAATGATCCGGACGTTTGGTGAAAGTTTCTCTTTTATTGAATGCAGTAGAGTTCCAAAATAGAAATTATCCCACGGTAAGATTGATGTTATGAAATAAGGCTCCGCAAATACGTGCGTAATACGCTCAAGATCAGTGGATTGTACTTCGTCTAGGTTCGGAATAATGCTTATGTTTTTTATTTGATTATTTTTTACGTAGGATTCGATGAAATTACGTGAAAAACGTTTCGATTCATAGCATATCACAGATGCTGCTCCTAGGTTGGAGGTAGCTAAACCTAGAAGAGATCCGTCTCCTATAGACAGAACGTGTGATTGATCGTCTATTGCCTGCTCTAAGAAGCGAAGATACTGTTTATTTCGCAGGCTCTGATTCATTTGGCCGATTCGACTGCGTGAATAAGTCATATGGAGATTGCATGTACACGAGTGTCTTGGGACTGTTTTACCTTCATCATTATTCGTTAGCGCCCACGCATCAAACCAAAAGGAGTACTGGTCATGATTCGCCGATAGAATAAATTCTGTCTGTGGTGCATTCAATTGCAGTGGCTTTGGAATGTAATAAATAGCCTGCATCCAATGGTCACGCCATGGTACCGTATTTTGTATGGGAATATGCTCATTTCGCTTCTTCGCCAATTTATCAAAATCAGGATGCGCCCAGTATGGGGCGCAACTCAGTGTGATCACCCCTTCGGTATCCATTGTTATGTCCCACCAGAAGAGAACCATATCAGCAGACCCCGCCCGCTCACTTAAAACCTTTAAATTAGACACTCGCTTATTTTCTATGGGAATTTTTGATGAGAAATCAAACTCAAAGATCGAAACTGGCTTAGTAAGTTGTTCTAACAGGTGAGCTGGTATTTGACTTATTTGCATATCATGCAAACCAGATTCTCCTTTACAATCTGTAATAGCGGAAGGTGGCTTAAGCAGTGGTTCACCATCCAAATTCGCCAAAAGCTTGCTTTTATTCCACTGCATTGCCAAGGGAGACTGAACAACTTGAGCATAGCATATTGCTTCTGCCGGAATGCAAATGACATCGTCCGTCAACAAATGCCTGTGTGCGTGGTTATATATACCGATAGCACCTTCGCCTATCAGTTCCGTATCTAACACTTCCGTTACGAGGATATTAGCCCTACGGGTTAGGCCATCCTTACCAACGGATAATTCAGAAGAACGTCTTTTTATCAAGTTAATTTTCGCACTCATTCCATTGGCGTTTATTATTCGCTCAGCGCAATGAGCCATTGGCATGAATGCCTCGCAAGCCGTTACTGAGTTTGCTCCGGCGGCGACTGCCATCATCGAGAGAATGCCAGTGCCGGTCCCAATGTCAAGAACGTGTGCCTCCTTTCCGTCTGCATGAAGTTTTGAAATTGACTTCCGTAGGGCACTATAGTATTTTTGGTTTCGTTCTGTATCGTGTAGCATGTCGCCGAAACCGGCACGTGCCACTTCCTGATGGTAATCATAGTCGGCCCCACGGATTTCCCATTCGTTATTACCGGTTATCGGGTTTAAAACCTGTGTAAAAAGATTGCTCATTTTGCGTTGAATTGTCTGGCGGAGAGTACGTGAAAAAAGCATGCGAAATGCTGGTCGATTCGCGTACAAACAATGTTTTTATTCTACTTAATTACTTATAAAAGATATTTTACTAATCAAAAATAAAATCAAGAATCAACAATCAACTGAACAAATCTACAAATTGTCACATTGCGGTGTCAGTTGTAAACTTCCAGTTGTCAAATTTTGACAGCTGGATGGCCATTTGTCGGACAGAACACAGCAACCAGCGTAAAAGAGAAGGAACAATGCATTGGAACAGTCGATTGGTTTGAAGAGTACAACTCTATACTTCTGTTAATTGAGCGACTCTTCGCCTATATCGTTTTTTTAATAAAAATGTAAAAACATGTAAATGTAAAACAATGTAAAAAAAGATTCTCGCCTTTCGTGTTCGAACTGCCGAGAAAAAAATCTGAGCTCCAGCTCAGATTTCTACAACAAAAAAACGATATTAAATTGAGCTACCGAAGTGAAGACTGTTGCATTGGTATTCTTCACTACATATACAGATGTCAATTTTAATCATCTAAAGTAACTACACGAGCAGAACAGCCCTTCACTTACTTTAGTTGCCCAATTTCGCCCAACTGAAAGGAAGAGTTGTCAATAGAACAGTCTTTTCACTACTAGTTTGTTGGAAATTCATACAATCTTATGAGTCATAAGTTTTTAATTTTCCATTGTGAGAGCACGCTTAACTTATTTAAATTTTATTTGCTAGTTTTCTGCGTTCAACATTTTAGCTAATAGCATTTTGCTCTTTAGGTATACGTAAGGTTTATTATGTTCATGAATGTATTTTTTTAATTATTTATTCAGATATTGGATCTTCCAGTTTAGGAACTAACAATCTAACATTATGTAATAGAATCTTAGGTCTAATTGGTCTAATTAAGTACAATATAACTTAGTTGGAGCTAAACATTGTGATTGGTGAGAGTTTTTCAATTATGCTTTTAAGTCTCTTCAGCCTGTGTGGCTCATTTTGCTATAGAAGTTTATTAATAAGGGGGTTAGGATGAATTTTAACTTTTAATGTATATTTCAGTTTTTGAATGTGGATTTCTTCTGTGGTAGTTGGGATACTCAGGCCTCTATGCAGCAGGGAGTATGTGTGAGATAAGTTAGTTGACAATAGCACGACGAAGACAACTTGAACCAAATTATTTTGAATCTACTAGCAAGCACTAAACTAACTAGCACAAAAAACACAGCTTAGCTCAAGAGTGCAATGTCAATTCATCGCTGTATTGAAAAAAATTTAACCCGTATGACAGTAGATTCTTTTTCATTTTAAATTCATTGAAAAGCAGCCACGCATAAAGGAGTTAGCAAGTTATTTTTTGAAAGAGTCCTCTGTCATGTATTTTTCTAATGTTTCAGTTGTCAGTGCAGAAATATATAATTTAAGCTGCTAGCGGCTACTTTAATTGTTAATGCTTTGAAAGTGAGAAAAAAATGTAAAAACATTTATATTGTAAAAAAATTAAATATTTAAGACTTTCAAAATTGTATCGATTTGCAACGTAACAGGCAAAAAGTATTATTGTCATAATCAATATTCCTACAATCTTGTAAAGTTTTTCTACTGTGTGATCGCCCAAAGCTAACAGCTAATAGTGCTATCGCAATGAAAAACTTAATACTTAAGATTTAAGGTTATGGTTTTTTTCCTAAAAACTCTGCCCCAGAGTTGATTTTTGGCTGTCAAGTTGTTCGTTTCCAATTCAAAAAGACTCTACCGTAGAGCGAAAACAGATCTGTATATTTTGGGAGATTTACCCTTCTTTTTATTATCTACAGCAACACATGCAACAACACAATGTAAGCAAAAGATTTTCGCCTTTCTTGTTTGATTTCCCTTTTGAAAAAATCTGCGCTCGAGCGCGCTATGGCGCATAGTTTTTAGGAAAAAGCAATTAACATTACAGGACTGTATGAATTTTGGGCTGTTAAAGTTGAAAATCGTTATAAACCTGTAAGTTTCAAGTTGTTAGTTTTGTATTATTAGAGTAGGTTAAGCATTGCGCATTATGCTAAACCACGTTTGAAACTACATTACACTACTCATCATCATCACCTTATTGTGAATAGACATTGAATCCAACAGCCAACAGCAGAGACAACACTATATAGTTTTCTAATTTGAAGTCTCAGGAAAAGATGGCCTGACAAGAACAGTCGCCAGCAAAGTCGCATAAACACTCAACCACATATATTTCATTCATCGATCAGACGTCTCTCAAACTAAAAAAACTTAGAGCAACGCTAAGCGATAATCAAATTTTCAAATCACGGACCAAGGAACACAGAGTAGAAGTGGTTTCCGTTTTTGTAGTGTCGTCGCGAGTCGTTTTCTCGTTTTTTTTATTCATGCTGTACAATATGCATACATGTATAGAAGTAAAATAAAAATTTAAAAAATAAACTTTTTGTTATTCTTTTGTACCATTTTTCATTCGTCACCAATCGTCTCGAAAGTTTTTTGATGCAAATTGCGTGGTGTGAAAAAATTATATTTTTCGGAATACCTACATAACGTATGGAAAATTGTGAACGAATAGTGGCTCCCTTTTGTTAAAAAAAAGAAAACATATTGAAGTTTGTGTATTCGAAGCGCATCATAATTGAATCGGGAATCGGGATGCCTGGAAAAAATCAATTGCTTGGTAAAATTTTTGGCAAGTGAAAATACTTAAAAGTTCAAGGAATGTTTTGTGAATAATACATAACAACAAAATAAAAACACGAGAAACGATGAACGAACAGATCTCATGGTAAAGCAAATACAAATAGGTAAGCAATTCATTAGAGAATAACAACGATTTAAATCGATGAATTAACGCAATTCATGTGCACTAAGGAATTTTTTCAATTACATATTTTTATGTATTTGTAGTTCTAATTAGAAATTCTTCTGTATGTTTGTACTTTCTCTTTTGCTTATAAAGATGTCGCATAATCTTGCAAGTGGAACAAGTAACAGCAAAAGTAATCAACAAAATTGCATCATATAGCATTACTAACAACCATAGTACTGTAGCAAAAGAAAAAACATAAAAACCAGCAACATCAATAACATAAACACAATGAACAACTACACTCAAGCAAATCGCAACAAGGAGAAACGCTTCTCCATACACGATGCCTTCGAGGAGGAAACCGACGAGGCTATTAGAGTCTATGGCTCGACGGTGATTTCGACTCCAATGCGAACGAAAACCCGTTCTACGGATGATGTTACTATTAGGATAGGGGATCCCAAGTGAGTATTTTTTTATTGTTATGTATTACATTTTTGGGGGACATCAGCCATTGCATTTTACCTTGGCCATCACCATAGTTTACTGCTGATAATACGCCACGTTAACCATATTTTGGTCTTCAAATTTCTGATAAGCGGATGGAGATAAAAATTCCACTGTCTAGATTTCATAGAGTGTACTGTTGCTGTGTATTTACCAACAACGCACAAGGAATCTAATCGGAAGTGCATCATATATCAATTCTTGAATGCATATTTTTTTTAAAAATTCTTTTACTTTCTTATATAGTCGTCCAATTAAACGTAAAAGACAAACTAGGAAAACAGAAATTGATTTTCAAAATTTAATTAATCTTAAATATGACGTTCAAGTCTTAGATTAGATGAACTATGCCTCAGGCATTGCATTATTGAATAATTTCTGGAATTTTGCCATATTTGATTTATTATTGATTTTGAATATAGGCAAAGCTATTTTACAACTAACACGATTTACACGCGCGTGGCGTATGTAACGCTCATATGATCGGCAAATTATCTTTTTTTCAAACGCGACTTGCAATGTGGGTCGAACGCAGGATCCCAGAAATGACCCATGACATGGCGATCCATACAACATTTCAGCTCTCCATGTAAGATCAGTGTCGGTGGTGCAGTAGTTAGAACTATTCGCTTCCACACGGAGAACACCGGCTTCGATTCCCGGCGCGTGCAGAAAACTCACGAATTTTTCTCATCGCGCTGATTACGTAGATTACATTTACACATGATACGATCGATGCCTGTACATGTGATGTACAGTTGCCGTTGCCGACGCGTAAGTTCTACCAAAGACTCCGCGGTATGACCAATACACACCGCGTTGCACATAATCTGATCGTAATCTGACCGTCGATCTCTAAGGCATCTTAGTGCAATGGGAAGAGCACTTTTATGAGTTGCTAAATGGCCGGCTAACTGAGGAATTGTAGGCTCCACCAAAGACCGACGACCTCACTATGTTGCTGCCACCAAGCATAGGCGAAGTTAGCAGAGCGACAAATCGGCTCAAAAAAAATAAGGCACGGGATCAGGTGGTATCCCAGAGGAGCTGATTAAAACAGGAGGTCCCGCAATAAATGGGAGGAAGAACCGATGCCAGAAGACTGGCAAAGAGGCATCCTGTGACCCATACATAAGAAAGGGTATAACACAACATGCAGCATTTATCGTTGTATAACGTCGTTAACTCTCGCGTATAAGATTTTTTTTCTCTATTCTTCAAGACAGGATAGCCCTTCAAGCCCATCTTCAGATGAACAGTTAAATTCAGGGATTCGTTCTCAGCCGTACAACACGTATGTGAAATGCTCTGCCAAGCTCTGTCTTCCAACATCACTTTGATGCACAGACATTTCAAACACAAGCTCATAGATATATCCTCTTTTTTCCTTCTTTTCCTTAACGCCCACGCTGTGCCAAGCATATAGCCAAACATTATAAGGGTGCGAACCTCTTTAAGCGTGCGCGAATTATAAAAAGGCCCCATACGCTAAAGTCATCATTGGTCCATACCAGTGTGGCTGTGACTTTATAAAGCCATGAGAGAATTTGGGATGCCAAATAAACTGACACGATTATGTAGGTTAACCATGACCAATATTATAAGCCAAGTGAAAATATCCGGATCACTATCAAGCCCATTCAACATCTATAACGGGCTCCGACAAAGGGATGGACTGGCCTGCGTCCTCTTCAACCTGGCGTTGGAGAAAGTGATCCGAGACTCTGACGTAACGGCGAGAGGAACAATCCTCTATAAGCCCATTCAGATACCGGCTTACGCAGACGAAACTGACATCGTTGGTAGAAACCAAAGAGCTGTTCGGGAAGCTTTCATCCAGATCTAGCGGGTGGGACGAAATCTGGGGCTGCACATAAATGATAGCAAGAATAGCTTTCTCTTTGTTCTTATTGAATAGATTGATTGATGGAGTGCCTTTTTTTATAAAGATTGACAATCCCTGACTTTAACATCGAAACACTCAAGACTGCTCTTACGAAGAAAAGAAACCGTATTTTCTTACTAAACTAAATGATAATTGCTTAGCTAAATTCGTTTTCTTTTATCTGGGAGGGTTATTGACATTTGACCCTTTTTGTGCTATGCACATTGACACAATTTTTCTGGCAATTTACTAAGCTCCAATTATTTGCTGTTTGCTATTTCTCTGCTGAAGTAATTCTTTCATTTCAGGTTTACGAAAATGCTTTCCATACAATAGACAGAAAACTAAGAACATTACCATAAAAAATATCTCACCTACTACCTACCTACTTACAAACAAAACAATGAAGTTTTCATAAAGTTAGGAACAAAGTTCGGAACTTAAATTCTTTTACCTCTGCAACCTTGATGATACGAATGAATTTCAGAAAAATTCAGGCGAGAACTAAACAAAATAAAGTTATGTCACGAACCTCTTCACTGCTTTTGTTCAGTTATTCGGTTCTAGGCTAAGCGTAAGCACTTATGCACTGCAAATTGTTCAGTGCACCAGCCACAATCCTACGCTGGACAAAGAACAAAGAAACCATTTAAGAAATCATTGCATTTTCGCCATCTCGCCATTTTCATCTCGATTTCCATTTGTTCAGCCCACGACGAAAAAAAGGAACTTTTTCTTTCTTCACTTCACTGCTTTCTGAAACAGAATCCAAGCTTCTTATTGTGTCCCAGAGGCATTTTGCACGCTCAACTAACAATGCGTTTGGCTGAGCAGTAGCAGCTTGTATTCAATTTTGAATTTCTGCCTTCTTTTTCTTTTTCGTTTCATCAGTGCAAACAGATTTTAATAATGATGTCGATGTGATGACGACCAGAACAACAACAATACGAGGAGTATCGACGCTACTGCATCAAGACTATAAATAGTTTCCGAAACAATATTTTTCAAGCACTCTACATGTAGATATTACTCACACATTTACACACGCATAGACTCGAAAAATGCTTGGATTTTCACTTACAAGAAATCCTTTTCCGTTTAGTCTTCTGACTGGCTGATGAGTTGCAAGACAACATTCCATAAGGATGCTCCAACTGCGAGAGTTTCTAGTGGTTTCTGTTGATTCTATTTCTGATGTTTTCTTGGTGTTTGTGTTTCTTATCCGTTCAATTGAATTGAATTGATTCAAATGCACACAATTTGTAAACAGAATTGCATTACATTAAATGCATATCCATATCGTACTGAAAAAGCATTGATTTGAATGATGTGTGGAAAGTATTCTCAAGGTGTTTGAGATAACTTTCAGTAATAAATCGGCAGAAAGTGCTACATTCTGTGCTCAATATTTCATGGGGAACATATACTTTTTTAGACGCAGAGAATTTATTATCTTCAATTGGATTTCATAATATGGCAATACACGTAATGTAATGTTTGTTCTGATTTCTTTTGTGATTTTTTCTAAAACTGGTCTTGTTCAGCTTTACTTGCCATTATGATTGATTTGAAATTCAACTACATGATTTTGTATTCAAGTTTAATTCAAGCATTACCAATTTAACAAAAAATATCACTTACAAACTTGTGCCAGCCACCCATTTAAATCCAACCAAATGAGTTTGGCTGGCTGTCTTTCTGACACTGGTGGTTATATATCAACTCATTCTCATCTTCTTACTACTGCTCAGGCTATTCCGGAAACTGTCCATAATCCATAGTAATAATAATTCATACGAAATTCACGTTGCACCTATTATGAGTTCTATACGTTGCACGTCGTAGTAAAGTAATAAGCCGCTGGATTTCGTCACAAGAAAATCACTGATTGAAATGCTGCGGCAACAGACAGGGAAAAGAGTGAGCAAAAAATAAACAGCTTTGTGATTTGAATACTAAAAAGGTTTCTTCAGTGGATGTAAGTCGGGAAAGGTTTCCGGGTATACTTGTATTTCTCCAAGGCGCAGGTACTGCTCTTTTACAGTGGAAAATATTGTTGCAAACTATTGGATTAGCTAGTAGTAGTTTTTGTAACATTTTTTGATATTTGTACGAGTAAAGGGGACAGTAAGGTCTCTAAAACTATTGCTCTCGTGTTGCAGGAGTTTCAGAGTTTAATTTGGTTAACATGAAAAAGGATTAAATACGGCAGTGGACAACACTTCAGTTTCACAGTAGCACTTTAGATTAAGTACGAATAAGATGAATAAAATTAACCTCTTTTTATTCTTGATTTATTTCTGATTGAAAGTAAGAACGTTTTTTTTATTTTAGCCGTATACGACGTGTGAAAATTTGTTAGAAAACACCTCAAAGAATTCGACAAAAAGAGCCTCTTTCAAAGATAAAGCCAAATTGCATTCATCACATGCGGTACACGTGATTCGCAATACGGGTCACACGCGGGATATGAGAAACGCCCTTTTAGACTTAGCGACTCACAAAATTTCAACTTTCTAGGAAGTGTGGAAAGTAGTTAAAAAAATGTGAGGATTGTTTCAAAAATTAACCCACCTTCCACGCATCACACGTTCCACTCGCGACTCGTGATACGTGTCACACTTGGTGTCTCATTAATGGGGACCAGGGCTCTAGGTCGTGTATTAAAATAACCTCAAATAAGTCGACGCGATGGAGCTTTTCTTAGAGATTAACCCATTTTCAATGCAGCACACACCCACACGATACGCGTCACACGCGGGATCTCAGAAACGGCCTACGAGACTAAGCCACCTACAAAATTTCAACTCTCCAGACTTTTGGAAAGTCGTTTAAAAAAGACGAGGATTATTTCAAAGATAAACCCACTTTCCAAGCATCACGCGCGCCACACGACACTTGCGACTCGCGAGATTTTAGAAATAGCGCATAACACTGAGCTGGTCACAAAATTTTAGCTTTCTAGGTCGCATGAAAGGTGGTTAGAAAGGATCTCAAAGAAGTCGAAAAAGCAGACAGAGCGGAAAAGTTAAATAAAAGTTATTTAAAAAATCGAATTGTTCGTTAAACTTGTAGTAAAACAATTAATTTATGCAGAATCAAGAGTTTTGTTAGAACTTTCTCAGACCAAACAAACTGTTGCAGAAAGCATACTATTAACGAAGACAAACGAAGTTATAAATCTTTGTTTCTTTTATAGATAGCATCAATAGGTGCTTACAATTATTCTGTTGGCTAAATTAAAAGCTCAGCCACGCGAAATCTAAGTTGAATGATGTGGCCGGCTGAGAACCCCATTAAAATGGTAATTCGTAAAATGTCAAATGCCGCTAAAATTCTCGACTTTTTTTT
Organism: Nephrocerus scutellatus; assembly: GCA_947095585.1. NCBI lineage: Eukaryota > Metazoa > Arthropoda > Insecta > Diptera > Pipunculidae > Nephrocerus > Nephrocerus scutellatus. The sequence goes on along the minus strand of OX352765.1, from coordinate 27,760,002 downwards.
AAAAAAATAAACCTGAATATTTTAGCAATTTTTACTAGGAAGAAGATTCATACCGGTTTCTGGAAATGATTTCCATGTTACCACACTGATTTGCGATCACTGTCAACGATGACATAAATTTGTTGGTAATTGGTCTGGGGAGATTAGAATATAAACTTATCAAACTGGTTTAGAATAAAAAAATGTCAAACAAATGTTATAACTGCATGTTTCTACCACAACATTATTTGGAAATTTCGATGCGCGGAAGTTAAAGCTTAATTAATTATTAGAAGTGAAACAACTATTCTATTCGGGTGTTCCTATTCTCGTCTTGTTTGACTGTTGCCATAAATAGAGAACATGTTGACAAAAATACACCAAGACGGCAAAACTGATAAGCGACAGAGAGATCTATAAAGACATTGGGTTTGCGGTATGCCGTATGCCACTTCCGGGCACAAGCTTAGCGCTTATAGTTACATACACCGTACAAACGAACAGAGTGGCTTCTCCAATAAACGTACTATGAGTAATTTGCCGCGCAATATAAAATATCCAAGCATTGTTGGGTAGTTGAACGAATAATTTCACTTTTGAGTTTTCTGTTTGGAAATTCTACATCATGTGTTTTACATACATTTTACATATACAACATATATATAGATTTTAGAATCGATTAGATTTTATTTGACTTCTATTCCATAAAAAGATTTTTGTTGCAAAAAAAAAAGAAACACAAGTCAAGTCAAGAATACAAGTGGGTTTTGCATAAGGCCCTCTACCAGATTGACAAGATACATGTAACTTATATTATTAAACAAGTATATATTTTACTTTCTTGTACATAGTAAAAGGAAGAATAGTAATCATGAAAATGTTCGAACTCGGGATTTTTACAGATGTTGCTCCCACACCTCCATTTTTAATATTGATACGAGTAATAGTAATAGAAATACCGTTGTGGTCCATGGCCTAGCTACTCGCGACCATTCGTGATATTTTTGCACGCACAAAAAAAGGGACGTTTGTCAGACATTCACTAGAGGTGGGATCTTGAAAAAGATGATTGGTTTTTTCTGGCATACTCGACATTGAACCTTCCGCTCTGTAGTCGTCGCCGTGGTACTTAACATATGGCTCGCGATATTTTACTGGGGTCGCGCATCACTTGTCTTGGGAAAATTGCGTTTGGTTTAACTGTGACGGAGCGGCTGCAATGACGGAAAGTTTAAAAAAAACACTCAGACTAAACTCGAAGTATACTCGCACATTTGTAATAATAATTATATACAGACAGACCGTTGCGGTCCAAGGCCGTATCCGAACGGCGAATTGAGAATTTCCGTGACAAGTTATTGCTCTCGAAGGTTTGTCAGACATTCGCGTGAGGTCGGACACCTTGAAAAATACTTTTGGTGTTACTGGGATTCAAACCACGAACCTCCTGCTCAGAGCTTATTACATTTCTAATTTGATGCGTAGTTTCACCTTAACATCGAGCAAATAAAAAAGGGAGTCCCAATAAGATCAACTATTTTGAAATTTGAACAAAAAAACCCGGAAGTGTTTATTTGAAAAGTTCTGATGTTTTTATTGTAATAAAGTAATACAGAAGGTTATGTATGGAACAGAATATGCGATAAATGGCTACCTCGTGACTGATGGCACCGTTGGTCCTTTTGAAGAAATTTTCGATGACATTTTGACATAGTGCCGACACGGCGCGTGGAATCTCGTCTTTTAGTTCAGGAATTGTTCCTGGGTTATTGTCATACACATTTTGTTTAAAAAAAAACCCAAAGAAAAAAATCCAACGGCATCAAATCGCATTATCTTGGTGGTCAATTTACATCGCTGCGGGACAAGACAACTCTCCGTTGAAGTTTCGTCTGTGTGGTACGTTGCGCCGTGCTGTTGAAACCACATGTCTACGACACCCATTTCAGCAATTTGATGCCAGAAGAAGTTGTTTATCATCTCACGGTAACGAACCCCGTTGGCGGTGACCGCGTGTCAGGTGCATTATCGAAAAAGAACGGTCCAATCAGTCTGCCAGCCCAAAATGCGCACCAAAACGTTGTTCGTGGTGGATGCATGGGATGTTGAAGGATCTCATCTTCCAAATGCGACAATTCTGTCTGTTGACATAGCTATCTAGTTCGAAATGTACCTCATCGGAGGTTGTTGCTCTAAGATACATTCCCTGAACGTTTGGCGCTGCGCAAATGTTGTGTAAACTGAATCTTGCATGCAAATGCAGATCTTTACTTAAAATTCACTGTAAACTTCTTCGTGAAAGTCACAATTGCTGAGACTGATGGAGAATCGGGTTGGAATGATTCTAGTCAACACTCAATAACTGCTACAGTGTTTTAATTAGACGGAGCTGCACGAACACGGACAGGTCTTTTCCGATTTTGAACTGACCCAATCGCATTTAATTTCTCGATTATTGTACGGCAAAACGGTTGCCTTATGGTAGCCGAAAAATACACGACATGACCTAACCACATCATTCTGGTAGTAGATTTTCACAATTTCTATGCGTTGTGCGTTCGTATAATTCTCCATGACTAAACCTCAATCTTTACACATGACAGCTGTCTAACAACCACGATGAATTACCGACAAAAAATGGCGCAAAATTCAAAATAGGCGATCATAATCGGGCACCCTACATTTATTTGCATGCGCGTTTCAACCTATTGGAAAGATGTCATTAGAAATGCGTCACGGATACGCATTTTGCCAAACCACATAGTGATGCCTATTTCTAGAAATTCTGTTTATATTTGTTTTACAATTTATTTATTCATTACAACATTACGCAGATCTGTGAATCAATGCGTGATTGACGTAGATTCGAAATTGCCGAGTGTCCTTGACGTATCGCCGCATTCGCATTCCTCTCTTGTTTGCTTAATTACAGTCGTCAACTCTTCATTTATTCAGTACATAATTGTTTTTAGTTGCCGCCAATCCGATCAGATTTTCTATTCATTCACATCCACCGAGTTACCGATCGAAACAAGGGAGCGACGCCAGCTATAGCTATTCTGCTATGTAGCCAGTCGCCGCCTATTGTCATGGCCTCTCTCCCCCACCCGTAACAATTTAATCAAGATCAACACTTTTGTTGTGTGCCATTTTAATTGGCGACACTGTCTACTATTCGCATGTTCACACTCTTCACGCTCGCTGATTCTTCCTCAGCTATTTGTTTCTATCCAATGCATAATATTATTGTTGGCTGCAGAATAATAATTAACATGAATGTTTTCACGCTTGTCGCCAATCTAGGTTCAATCTACGCGTACGTATCTACGCGTATGAACATATCTTCACGTTACCTTTAGCTTTCGTTTGATTAAAATCTGCTATGCATTTCAGTTAATAATGTGATTCACTTAGATTGCTTTGCTCTTGGTCGATACGTATATTAGTTCGTTTGATTTCTGCATTAATCGTGTCAATAGTTTTTGTTAATTGATGTTTTAGTTGTGACGCTGTGAGGTATTATCGTGTACTCGTATGTAGACAGATAGATTGCACCAGTAAACTTTTAATGGTGTAATTTTTATTATTAGATCATTAGATCATTGAATGTTAAACGGTGCTGTGTTAAGTTTAATGTTTATTTATAGAGCAGATCATCGTTTTAAGTGATCCATGATTTCTTCTTTTTTAAATTCTCTATATTTACCGCGTGTACCCGTGGTTGGCTGGCTGGTCAGATCTAGTGATCAATTTTTAACCCACTTTTCAAAGCCCGATTTTCTTTAAATTTTGCACACATGTGTACTTTCGCAGGAGCTGCAAGGTTATAAATGAGAAAAAACTCTTATTCACCATCACCATAGCAGGTTACAGACTCCGCATTATGAGCAAAACATTCTTTTTCTATGTGGATTTCGGGTTCGATAATGACATCATGTCGTTTAACCCCGGTTGAGGCATAGGGCGCTAAATCTTTTTCATACTTCACGGTCTGCAGCCAAATATTTGAACTGTGGGCACGTTTTCCTTTAGAATCTGCAAATCTGAATTCTACAAAGACTGTGGATCTGCATGTTGGTCTTGGTCTTCCAACCCGTCGTGCATCCTAAAGATTCCATTCAAAGGACTGCTTCGCGATATTATCATTTGGCTTCCTCAGTGTTTGACCAATCCATAGTTTCGAAGAATGCGTAAGGAGATGTAGCAGGATTTTCAAATTGGAGATAGAGCACCGAAGGCAGCTCGAGCTTTATTTATTTTGCTTATACTCTTTGCTCTTATTTTTTGCCTGGAAATGATCTCGTACTTTAATGTACGTTAAAGTCTGAATTTAACAAACCGTTCATAGGTCACTCGAGGACACCGGTATCAAAATGGTGCACTCACGCGCCAATTAAAGCTCAAGCAAATGTCGCAAGGATCTCTACCTACGTACCTATTTAGAAGCCTACGAGTATGTAGGCTACCTAACATTTGAAAATAGTTTCAGGAAAATGAGATTAGGACTGATTTTCAAAAAAGCGGATTCACATGTACGTTCCAAAACGAAGGCATGTAACTGACTACCTATTACGACGGTTGCCTTTTATTTTTCGGGATTGGGAAACTCTAGTGCTGCAATCTGGTAACTCACATCTCTATATTACAGTTAGACATTTAAGCGGTATAGTTACAGTTTTTTTTATACCGCCGCTTTTTTGTTTGTTAGTGTTTTCAAAATTCCATTCACTTCAAAAATTGAACTAAAGGGTAAACATTTTGGCGCGATTATTTTTTACAACTTCCGACGCGGATTAACTCAACAACAGTGCATCGGTGAACTTAATTCGACTTTTGGCGATGAAGCACCATTAAGGACCAGTGTTTATCGATTTTTTATAGAATTCAATTGTGGCCGCAGTTCGCTCAACGATGAATATCGTGAAGGTCGTCCAAAATCAGTTGTCGTTCCGGAAAACATTGATGCTGTTCATTAACTGATACTGCAAGATCTTCAATTGACTTATTGTGAGATTGGGCATTAGTGGGACCATCATACATCCCATATTACATGAAAATTTGGCCGTCAAATTCCTTTGTCCCCGTTGCATTGTTCCGACATAATTTGACAATCGCTCAAAAAACTAATCGTATGCATTGGTCGAAACAAATATGATCGCGGTGCCTCGAAACATGGCTTTAACTTCGTGACATGTGACGAATCTTGGATCTATGCGTATGAGCCCAAAACCAAACAGCAGTCGAAGGTATAATAATAATATTTGGCGCGACAGACCGTTGCGGTCCAAAGCCTAGGTTCTCGCGACCATTTGTGTTGTTCATATTTTTGCATACAAATTGAAGGGACCTAAAATTTAATGCCGTATCCGAACCGCAAACTGAAAAGCTTTCTGTGAAAAGTTATTACTCTCGGACGTTTGTCAGACATTCGCGAGAGGTGGGACCATGAAAAATTCTTTTGGTGTGGCATTCAAACCACGAACCTTCTGCTCAGAAGTCCATGCACTTATCCACTGAGCCACGGAGCCACACGTCGACGGTATGGGTGTTCCAATGTGAGCCAAATCCCATAAAAGTTGTTCGCGCACTTTGCATTGTCGCGTGTTTTTTCTGAAAAACTGCCGCTGACAATAGGTCATTCTCCACCACAAATGCGATTTCTCCCAAATCGGCAGAAACAACTGAATTCAGCGGTCAAAACATCGCATTAATGGGTCATCCGCCCTATAGTCCTAATTTGGCACACAATGAATTCTTTTAATTCCCGCAAATCAAAAATAAATTGCGTGGTCAACGTTATTCGACACCCGAAGACACGGTTGATGCGTTCGAATGCGTTTGGAGGTACCTGAGTCGGAATGGAGGAAGTGCTTCGAAAATTGGTTCAAACGCATGCAAAAGTGTATTATTCTTCATGGAAAATATTTACAAAAACAATAAAGCCATTTTCGATAAATATATCTATATTTGTTTTTGTTCTCTAATCCCTAAATATAAAAGGCAAGCGTCGTAAGACATATACGAATTCAAAGTTTAATGAACTCGGAACACTATCTGGCTGATTTGCATAATTTCTGCTAAATGAAATACTGCAAGCGGATACAGCTCAGTAATAAATGAATCAATGAAGAAGACTCCTCTCCATTTTGCATATTATTGGCAATCTTCATCTTTATCTTTATTGTATTTGAGTGTAAATTACCATAATTACATCACACCTTCGTATACAAACTTATAAAGGTTCACAAAATCCACAATGTTTAGCCTACAGGTGGAAGCGTAAATATTTACTCTTATAGGTAAGCTACTACTACCTATGGCGACTGCAAAGAAAATAATGTAACACTAATGTAAATAAGTATGCTTGTTGGTATGTAGCGATAATACGATACGTTATAACGATTGATGACTCAATTTAAACAGTTCACAGTTAGACAATGAGAAATGCTCGAGTGTGGCTCAGTTCAGTGCAGCAGGTGCTGTACTATTCCACTTTTATTTTTTTTTCTCATTTTGGTTGACTGTCTTCGCGTTGAGGTTTTTGTGGCTTTAATTTTTCCACGATGTTGTTTTTGTCGGCATTTTACGTAAATAGATTACGACCTGCTTTATTAGCACAACCACTACTAACTTGTAGTGTACGATTGAGAAGCTATGTACATATATAGGAAAACGGCAATAATTGCTTTTAAATTTACAACGAATCGAGGTGATGCGTAATTTATCAATCAACCCAACTCCCTTCCTTCCTCTTTTCTATTGGAGCCAGAACGCTGATCGTGGATTTGCTTATCTTGGATTTTATTTTCGTTTCCAATAAAAATTTTTTTTAAAGCAACCATATGTATGTATGAATAAAACTGTTGTTTTGCACTTTGAACTCTTGAATTTTCTGTGTATTTTTTTTCTAATTAGCATTTTATATGAGATGGAATAAATTCGTTAAACATGAGGCTTGCGTTACCGGTATTCGCCATAACAGTGCTGGACCTTTAACCTTTTGTTGTAATCTGTATAACAGTTTTATACCTCAAATATTCAAGATTTTCATTAACAACATTTCAGAAATTTTCATTTATTTTATAACAATTCTAGTTGCTTCAGATCTACCACCTATTTTAATTTTTACCATTTAGAAGGCTACTTATGGTTCAATAAAATAAATTTTTTTAAATTTTTTAATGTTTTTTTTAAATTTTTTAGTTTTTAATCAAATATGTTTATGTATATATAATATCAATGCTACCTAAAGACCAGCTCAAGACCCCATAAAACCGCCGTAAATCCACCGACGCCAGTTTCAAGACCCCATCAAGAAAACCTTAAGATCCCCATAAAGTCACTATATAGCCCCCCTCAAGACTACCCATAAACTCTCCCTGAAGAACCTCTCAAGACCATACCTAAGACTCCAAAACCCCCCTAAAGACTTCCCTCAAACCTCACTCGAGATTCCTTTCAAACCCATTTCGAGATCATCTCAAGCCCATGCATAACCCTCTGAAAATACCTCAAGACCACCTTAAGACTCCCTCAAGACCACTTAAGGACCCCCTCTAGACCAATAAGTACCACCTTAAGACCCACTCAAAACTCTCCCAAGACCCCACTCAAAACCCCCTTAAGACCACCTTAAGACTCCCCTCAAGACCACCTTAAGACTCACTCAAAACCTTCTTAAGACCACTCACGACCCACTAAAGAACACACTTAGAACATTTCAAAACGATCTCAAGACTTTCCTCAAGACCATCTAAGGAACCTCTCAAGACCACCTTCAGGTCTTTCTATGAGCGCCCTCAAGACCACCTTCAGGTCTTTCTATGACCGCCCTCAAGACCACCTAAAGATCCCTTCGATATCACCTCAAGACATTTCTCTAGATCCACCAATAATAATAATAATAATAATCGGCGGGCAGACCGTTGCGATGTATATTGTGCTTGTATATTTAATGCCGTATCCGAACGGCGAATTGAGAAGTTTTCCGTGACAAGTTGTTACTCTCAGAGGTTTGTCAGACATTCGCGAGATGAGGGATAGTGAAAATTACCTATGGTGTTTTCTATGACTCGAACCAAGAACCCTCTGATCAGAAATCCATTCACTTAACCACTGAGCCACGGCGCCCACAAGATCCATCCACCAAAGCACCCCTCAAAGACACCATTAAAACCTCCGCAAAATCTTTCCTCTCGAAACCCCACTCAAGACCGTCTCAAAACAACCTCAATACTCCATCAGGGCTACCTCAAGATCAACCGAATACCCACTCACGACTCTGCTCAAGACCCCCTTAAACCTCCTCAAGGCCCAACTAAAGACCCTATCAAAACTCCCTCAAGGCTCTCGCAAACGGCCATCAAGACCACCTCAAAGCCCCTGAAGACCATCTAAAGACCCCTTCAAGACCTTTTCAAGTCCCCTCTCAAAACCCCACTCAGTATTCCCTTCAAGACCCCACTCAAGACCCACTTAATTTCATCTCAAGACGCCGTCAAGACCGTCTTAAATTCCTTTTAATATCCAACTCAGGACCCTGTTAAAACCACCACAAGATCCCCTTAAGATCACCTCATAACCTCCTCAACAACCACCGCGCGTTTCGAATCTTTGATAAGGTGTTTTAAACAGTGGCGTATGTAGTAATCTGCACTTATTTTGGGTTCCTGGCGCAAAGAAAATGGGTCATGTTGTGCTAAAATGTGCCTTTCGGATGTGTCGGTTTTTTGTAGTTTGATCGCGGCTCAAATATTTCACACTTCTTTGGCCATTGGCATTTGTTAAATAAAACCAAGCTTCGTCAACTGTGATATATTTCTTCCATTTATCATATTTAAAGAGCCGATGGTGCCTTTTGGTGATTGTTTGCGCAGACATGTGACGCTTCGGTTACTTTAAAAGTCTTAGATCCAGATCCAGATAAATTGTAATTGTATGACTCAAACCTTTGTCTTAAAATGTTTTGCCAGATGTTTTTGCGTCGGTAGTTGGGGTTTGCAAATGCATTTTTTGTATTTTTGCAAATGTAATACAGCAGCAGTATTTGATGTACCCAGTTGCACCTTTTTGATTCAGTGTTTTCGGGTGATAACCAGACTGACACGCATTGGTATAATTTTTAGAGCTGTCTTTAAGAAAATGGTACAAAAGAACAAATGTGAAACAAGCTTTAGGACAACCGCATATTGAGTTCAGCCTAGCACAACATAGCGAATCAGAAGCAGACCAATGTTAGACTAAATGCTGCAAAATGTGAAAGTGCGTCATTAAGTATAATATATTGTATTCCCAAAAAATCTGGGCTACGCTATGATATGCTGTGCTGCGCTTAAGCGCCTAGCCTTACAGGGTGGACAACATACGTATGCACTTAAGTTGTGGTGAATAATTGTGTTTGACCTCGCTGAGAGCGATCTTGCTTGGTCGGTACATTGCAACAACAAGAACAACACAAGCCAAACTCACTTGAAACGGCCAGGAACAATATCCTCTCCCAGCAAAGTGCATGCGAAATTAAATGTTTGTGCAATTAACTGCAAAATCAAAATTATCAAAAAGAAAAAAGCAAAAAGAAAACATCTCTAACTCTGCATACATGAACATAGCACTTTAATGACTTCATTCATTTTATTGATTTAAAAAAAATAAGAACAAAATACTGCACTTCATCGTAGCATAGGTTCATTTGGATCTGTGTGATGATTCACATGTAACCTCAAGCTGTACGAGTACCTATGTGTGGTGCTCAATTTCTGGAAATGAGTTTACGATATGGTAAAGAACCAACTGAAACGGAGGCAAACCGGAATGCAGATCGAGTTTAGGGTGGTTGTTGTTGTTGTTGCATACAGGTGAGATTGTACTTGCGCCGCCTTGGGCGAAACCATAAAAATGCAAATGACCGTCAGTGTTTTTTTACAGATGACACCGAATCCACGCGGTTTGCTGTACTATACAGAAAATCGGACAGCACAGTCACTTTTGGTAAACCACTAATCAAACCAGAATTTCATCAGTCAGACGACGACCTTACGAATTGGTTGCATAGTCGTACGAAGCGACCGCCTTTCAAGACTACAAATGTTGTTGTATAATTATTGTTGTTGAACCTTGATACGTAGATTAATTATTAGTATTCTTAGAGTACGTAATTACATTAAACACGCGAAGCAGAAACCCATTGAGGTAGACATACATATTTATATGAATAATTTCTTATTCCTCTGTGGTCAGATGGTGACTACTTCCTGAATATATGAGTACATAATGTACATTCAAGACAGTAAATTTCAATGGTCCAAATCATCACGTCATACCAGACGTTGAAGTCATCATGAACATTACTCACGTCTTTAATAATAATTATTGCAGCTAATTATTCGTATCCGGTAGAGCGGTAAGTCCAAATCTGAACAGACACAGAAACCTCAGGGCGCGATGCTTAATAAATTGATGGGTGCTTTGGTATCTCGTGCTGGACATCTCCGCTTACATTCTCAGGGTTTAAAAATTTCATTTCTTCATTTTTTCATTTCATTTCAATTGAATGGGAATGCCTTTTACTGAGTTTTCTAGGCGTACGACCGTGACTTTAGTAAATAGCCTATTTACTTGGCTGTGATCAGCAAGCATCCATACAAAGACACTTCCACTTTTCCTCTCCTCTCGATCCCTAAATGCTGCTGCTGTGACAAACATCGTAATAGTAAGGGTGTAAACTCCTTGATCGTGCACAAAAAATGTGAGTGGGTCTGTGTCGCAGGTACGAGCAGAAGTGTAGACATGCATTGCCTTAAATACGTGCTTCAATACCTTAACTTCAGGTAGCTAGAGTATTAAATTTTCCCAACATTCGGAAATCTGTTGGGCCTGATGGTATTTCCGCAATAGTTTTGAAGAGGTGTTCTACAACGCTGGCATTGCCACTGCGCAGGCGTTTCCAATTATCTTATTCTTGCTGAGTCTTCCCAAGGAATTGGAAAACAGCATTTATCCAGCCTGTTCCCAAAAAAGGGGAACCGTCATCTCTTCCTTCTATCGACCCATAGCGCTAACATCCGTACTTTATAAGGTCATGTAAACGCTGCTTAATAGTAATCCTATGCAATTCCTTAAATCACAGGGAAACCTTAGCGACCAGCGGTATGGATTTCGTAGGCAACGTTCTAAGTTCGTCTGGTGGCATAGATCACTGAAAAATGGAACCAGTTTACTCACAAATTTGGTGAAAGCAACGTTGTTACACTTGACACACTTTTTTCGAAAATTAATGCCTATGGAATTGATAATACTCTGCTTGAATAGACTAGTAACCTTTCTGACCCTTCAATCAATGTCGTATTGCACGGTTCCAAATCCAATCCTTACCGTATAAACGGCGGTGTTCCCCAATGCTTTTTTTCAGTTTCATTAATGATCTCTTATCCGCTACTTTTAATTCAATTCATTCTTTTGCTGACGATAGCGTTCTTAGCTTTTCATATGATTTCACGTTTTTTGCACGCCCCTCCTCATCGCATGTGAAACTTGAAAAACAACGTATGTTAAGCACGTTAAATACTGACCTTAACAGCATACCAGGCCGGGACTTCACAATAGAGTAGAATAAAACGCTTATAAAAGCGAATGCTGTCTTCTGTCATCTAAGCGTAATTTAAATCCCCATCCTTTATCCACGAGTGGATCTTGCATCAAAGAAACTTAAAAACTCGCAATACTCGGTATGTACGTCAACAACAAGCTTTGTTGAAATGACCACATTTCACCCATCTCTAAGAATGCTGCGAAATGGTTAGGTTTCCAAAAACGGTCCAAATGTTTTTCACTGCCTCAGACCTGTTTATTTACAAACCATATATTCGCTCTAATCTTGAATGTATTGTGTGGAGAGGTGCTCCCAAGACCACAATGCATTTTTCAACAAGCGGTGATTAAAAGAAATATTCAGATGCATACACCCATCGTGCAACCCAACCGCAATAAATGATTGTCAGACATTTGCGAGAGGTGGGACCGTAAAAAATGCTGTTGTTGTTTTCTGAGATTCGAACCCTGCTCAGAAATCCGCAATACCCGTGCAAGACCCACACTGGTCTAATTTTAGGCCTATCTTCGGAAATACCAACCAATTTAGAGATTCCTTATCTAGCCGCACAATCATTATGTGGAATGAGTTCTACTTTATGTTTCCGTATTGTATATACAGTCATTTAAGACAAATGTGCATAGACATCTTATATTTTCCTCTTCTTAATTTCATAAGGCCCACGCTGTGCTAAGCATTATAAGGATAAAAATCACTTGAGCGTAGTGTACATTATAAAGAGAAAAAAACTGTAAGACCAATGGAAAATCTTATATTCGCGGACGCGGCTAAAATGTATTTTTTTTTAACTCGGTATGAAGTTCTACCGAAGATATTGACAATAAATGTTACCGGATTGGTTGGTTACATTTTACTTGCGGTCCAGTCTAAATTTTAACTAAACGGGGGTTGCTTGAAAGCTGTTACGATGTTATTGCTCTCCAATTGTTGCTAATGGTCTTTGTGAGCAAAAAGGCGGATATTAAGATGCTTCTGTCACAATGCCACCACGAGTGAGGAGCATCTCCACCAAGTACATCAAACAGACATGAAAATGGAAATTAGGAAACGGAAGTAGAGATTGTTGGGAAAATAGAATTATTAAACACATTTAACGCACCTATTCTTATGCCAAATGAGTTTAAATTATTTCTTAATAAACTTTCTCTTTCTTTTTACTCGTCATTCACACAAACTTAAAAAAGACTTCTTAGTGACACGACCAGATTGTCGCTAGAATGGAAACCGAAAGAAAAACTGATAGTGGAAGGACATCAATAACCTGCTAAGGGGACAGTATTAACACAAGTGAACACATTGGTAAAACATTGGGGGGAATTGAAAGCAATAGTCCCAAATATAGTCTAGATGACGCCCTATGCTAAAATTGTGACTCATTTAAAAATTGTTTAAGAAATAACATTGGCCTATAATATTATACACACCCTATATAATGTTTCCAACTTCTGAAATGCTCCTGCTTCAGCAGACAAATTTACTATTTCCATGCCATTTGGGTTTGCCTTAATTTTTTTTGTTATATTCTGTGAACTATTTGGCATTAACCGAGTTACAAATTCAACTGTAAAAGAATTGTCTCTTTATGCGTATCTGTTTTAAAGACAAAACTAACAGAAAATACGCTGAATGTAATTTGTTTATTATTCAAATGGCGATAAGCCGCTACACTAACAGCCGACTTGGGTCAGAGTTAAATGTGGGTTCATTGTTGTGTTATGTGTTGCTAGTCAACTTGCCGAAGAGTAGGTCTTAATAACCAACCCCTAATGGTGGAGAGAAAAAACTTTTTGGGTTGTTTTGCGTCAGACAATTTAATTACGAACGGAATGAGAAAAATGGCCTAAACCTAGTTGGTGCAAAAAAAGAAAGCCAAAATGGTAAAACGACACCTGGGGCATATACCACAAAATCACAACCATTGTTAAACAAGCAAATTTTAATTTCTGTACCCAAAAAAAATACATTACAAGCTCCGTAACACTTGCTATGAGGGTAGTCCCAGAAGTACCCGACCTAACAAAGAAAACACAAAAATTGTGAAAAAATATCTTTACTGCTCTACATAGTCTGCTTTAATTCGATACACTTTTTCAGGTATGTTCAATAGCTGTCCGAGAAGGTCTTAATCTGGCGAATAGGGTGCATGAGGAAGCAATTCGAACTTTTACTCTTTGATTTTCGCCATCACGATAACGGATGTGTGAACTGGTGCATTTTCTTGATCAAGCAAAACTTTTTTCTTCGCCAAATGCGGCCGTTTTTTCCTGATTTCATTTTTCAAACGCTGCAATAAGTACGCATAATACACGCCGTGGATTGTTTTTCCTGCCTTAAGATAACCAATTAAAACTAACGCACGCGCATCCCAAAAATCTTGCCAGCAGATGAAACTGTCTTCGCCTCCTTTGGAGCCGATTCTTCTATTTCAGTCTCTTGTTTTGACTGTTTCTTCATCTCTGGTGTAAAGTGATGGACTAATGTTTCATCCATGGTTATGAATCGACGCAAAAGCTCGGCTTTATTGTTGTAAAACTTCGCCAAATACTCGATTGAAACATCCTCATGACCCTGCTTTTGTTCCATTGAGAATAATCGCGGCACCCATCTTTCGCCCAGCATTCCTATGTTAAAATTATCAGTCCAAATGCACAGCACTTTTTGAAATGCCTGCCATATTTGCTAGCTCACGCATGTTCAGTCGACGGTCGTCCCAAACCAATTGTTGGATTTTTTCACAATTTCTGGTGTACTCACCTAATTTGGTCGACCACTGAGATGTTCGTCTTGGCAACTCTTACGGCCTCGGTTAAACTCTGCGACCCAATATTTTATTGTAGTAAACGAAGGAGTAGACTCCCCCAGAGTAGAATATTGCTCCGTTTTGATGTTGGACGGCATACCAAATCAGTGGTTCAGAAATTTTAACAGAGACATAAACAACAATGTGACATTTGTCCTCGAGAGTACCTTTAAAGCTGCTTTTTATTCTGTAAGTCAAAGTGAGTTTTGACATATACATATGACAGACCTCTTTGTGAAACCGCCAAAACGTGAGTGGTTTGTTAGCTGTAGCATCAAGATTTATGTCATGTTTTTTTTTTTAAATCTGCCGTAGATTGATTTTTTGGCTGTCAAGTTGTTCGTTTATTCCAAAAAACCAATCTACGGTAGATTGTTGGATTTCCCCTCAAACAGATCTTGATATTTTGGGAGATTTACCCCTCTTCTCATTAACTGCAACAACAACACATGCAACAAAACAATGTAAACAAAAGATTCTCGGCTTTCGTGTTCGTTTTTTCGAGAAAAAATCTACGATCGACCGGAGATTGCTAAAACAAAAAAAAACACGACATTAATGTCAAAAATTTGTGAAGATTGCACAGCATATGCTCTGCGCTGTCCGCACCGTCTGCGTCGCACCATAGATACTAGATAGCTATAATAGAGGTGGGTCGTCCGGTGTGGTGTTGTATGGTGGTATTTAGACTTTAGAGCGTATTTTTTGGTGGCAGGGTCGATATTGATATTAGTGTCAAATCCATAGTTTTCGGGGTAGCTGAGTTAAATAGCTTTGTTAAGACAAAGGTGGGTCGATGGGCTGTAGTGTTATAAGGTCGGTTTTTGTTCCTAATTAGCGTACGCTTCAAGGGAGGGTAATTGACGTTAAATCAAATAATACCAACTAGACGCCAGTTTATATCGTATACCACAAACAGGACTCTATATAATATTGCCCTTTGCTATTGATTTATTTGGGACTAGATATTACTGCGTCTCTGCTGGAAGATCGATGTGATCTTTATCTTTAAACCAGGAAACACGCCTAGTGAAATGTCCAGATCCTATAGACATATAAATACGACTTCTTTTCGTCTGAAAACAATTGTGACTAATGAGTTTTTTTTAAAAAAAAATCTGCCGTAGAGTGCTTTTTTGGCTGTCAAGTTGTTCGTTTATTCCAAAAAACCAATCTACGGTAGATTGTGTCAGATTCCACAGAAGGGGTACTCCATCATCTGGTTAAGAAGATAGAAAACACATATAACTTCAAGGAAAAAGTTATTTGCGCATTTCTGGACAGAATTGAGTAAGCTTTCAGTAATATCGGCTAAGACTCGATTGCCTATAATTTATCCCCAAAAAATAACCTTTATGCATTTCTCTACATCGACAGAACTTTTGAAAATCCGGTTAGGACTCGATTGCCTTTAATTTACCATCAAAGGAGTAAGGTGGTCTTCGTGATTTTTTTTTACTTACGGCAGAAAATGTGAAAATTGTAAAGGTTGGCAGGTGATTTTCTGGATCTCCTTTACTTAACTCAATCCCTGAAACGTGCCATATCTAACAAAATGGTCATGGAATACTGTTTTGTAGGTTATTATGGCGAAAGGTGGTCCAATAGTATACAGACTCACTACCCGAGATGTCTGGCCTGATACAATGTCGACACTAACATGGAATCTGCATTACTGCTAAAATGCTTCTTGAATATTTGCTCGTGTAAACGAGATGCGTTGGATGCGTTACATTTTACATAATTTTTTCATCTACAAAATTTTAAACTCTTATTTGTTTATATTACAGAAATTACAACAAATACTCGGAAGACACAACATCTCGCGACAGTGACTCCCTGATTCAGGAATATGGCAATCTACCAACAGACGAAACCAACACATATTGCTGGCGGCATCCAAAGGTCCGTGAGAATTGGCGGACTGTTCTCGCAGCGGTGACACTCCTGCTCGTTGGTACCGGCCTCTTTGTGATGGGAACCTTTGCGGTGGCCGATCCAGCGAACACCTCGCAAGGTGTTGTCTTTTTTGTAGCCGGACTAATTTGCTTTATTCCTGGAGCTTATCATGTGGTGTACATTTGGCTGGCGGCCAAAGGCTATCGGGGGTTTGACTTCTATCATTTGCCGCTGTTTACATAAAATGATATTATTTTCGTAGACCAAGCGGAAAGTTTTTCTTTTCTTTGATTTTTTCATTTACTTTATAATATTTTAAATTATAAAGTAAAATTTTGAAAAAAATAATTACATTATATATTAAATTATAAAATAAATTATATTTACGCAAAAGACTTTAATTTAAAAACAGAAACTATAATGACATAATGACTTTGTAAGAATTGGATTATGTTGATTAGATGAAAAACGAAAAAATCGAGACAATTTAACTTTTCACTTCATAAATTATATTAATTATATACATGATAGCTCTAATTTATTTTAATTTTTGTATATTAAATGCTAATTTAAAAGTTTTGGTCTCATAGAAATGTTCTCGAAATTTCACTGTGCATCCCTCCCACACCCCATTCACCCTCCCGCAATTATCCAGATTACATTCGAAATTAACCTAGAGTTAAAAATGTGGTTGTAAAAATAATATATTATTTATATTATTATTATTAATTAGAAACTAATAATACCCAAAAACAGCTAAAAATTATTTGTCAAGACTGTAGTTTATAGTTTTTTTTTAAGAAAGAAGGAACGAAGAACAATAAAAAAACTGACAAAAAGCCCCCTTCGATTTTTTGTTTGTAAAATTGTTTTACTTTAGGTTTTTTTTTAATGTAAAGATGCTGATTGATTGTTTGGCTTTGGAAAATTTGGCTTATTGTCAGTGAGTCATTTCTTTAAGAAAAATATCTCTGTTGGAAGAAATGTTAAAAAAGTGGACGTGCTGTGCGCATTGAAGTAAAATTGGTTTGGTGGCTCATAATTAATAATTAATTATGTTTTGTATAACTTGGGAAGAGCAATAAAAGACTCTCATAACGATCGTTAACTATTTTCTCTTTCCAATTGGTGGGTATAGGTAAGATTCTCTCTCGTGGTTTTAGTTTGACGTTCAATTTGCAAACTGTACGGTTTGATTTTGTGTTCAAATTGCAAAGTTTTGTAAATGACATTGTATTTTTGTTACCCGTCGGCAATCGACGGGTAAGGTTTCGTTTACTCAGCAAGATGACAAAGAAAATTTTCTGCATACTACAAATGTCAAATATGGTTTTGATTTGGCGTTTCACCTTGTGACTTTGACCCGTGTTTATTATTTCAGGAACGATTTGTGCAAATGGAAAGACATAATTTATGAAGTTTATGAAGGCAAATGTGCAATTTTATCTTAGTTTTTGCTTACTCAAATCCCAGGGAAGCTGTCAAAATGAAAAGTTTCTCATGATGGTGCAAACAAAGAGAAACTTTTAACTCAAATCAGAAAATATATTCTCTAAAAATTTCATTTATATGCCATCATCGTCTATGAAGTCGAAATCGAAAAATCCTCTCTGAGTAATTTGCTTTACGTATGAACTATTTTATTGGAGGCTTTGATTTACTCCTGTCAATTCTTCATTTGCAGAAGTAGTCGGTGTATTTTATTGAGCAATTAATTCGCAAATTAAAGCTATAAATTATTGAAACCAAGAAAAGAAAAGCGTATCGCTTTTTGTTTATCATCTGCGAAACATCAATTGATGGCGGATCTAAGAATTCAATCGACTCTGCAAACCAAAAAAGAGGCAATGTGACACTTGCTCCGTATGAGCGTAATATTAAAAGCTTCTTCTGGCAGCTTCCTACTCTATGTTCGGTCCTCTGTAATATAAAGGATCTGCATCTGAAATAGTTTATTTATTATACTGTGAATAGCTCCTAACTCAAATACATAATTTGACGATTACAACCAAAAAATACAAAGTAAAAATAAAAGTATTGTTATTATTACTATTTATTTATTAAATCAAACGAACAAAACGAGTGCAATTTTGTGACATTCAGTGCAAATTTTTTGCACTCGGAATAATTTTTTCCATCTAACGAAAGCCACATTACTATCATTAATGTCCTGATGAGAGCAGAAGCCACACCATAGCAATGTTATGCCTGAAACACAAACACGTTTAGCTTCGGCTTCGTTGCGTTACGAGTAACCGTTTTGAATTTGCTTTGTATTTGCTTTGAATGACTTTTTTCATATAACTAATTTTCCCGCACAAAATAATTTTGTTTGTGTGGTTTTTTTTACAACTGTTGAGCTGTCAGGCAAAGCAAATGTTCAGCACTTTTGAACTAGAGCTTCCGTTTGTGCTTCGTTACGTAGCATTACGCTTTTCTTTACGATTGCCAAACGAAATGTTGAAGCCGAAGCGACATTGTGATAGGAAGCATTGAAATCGTATGGCTAAACTCGCAAACGTCAGGCGAAGCCGAAGCTTATTTTTTTTAATTTTTTTTCCCCGAAATTTTTTTATGTTACTTTCCCGAAAAAACGTGAAAAAGTGACGCACATAAAAAAATTTATGGCTCCAAAGACCTCGTATCTTAACTTACAAAATTAACTACAACAAAATTCACTTTGGACTGGACTGTTGCGATTTGTTCTATTTTGTTCTCGTCTATCTCTCCAAATCCAATTCTCATCCGCTCGTATGGCGGATTATTTTAGCAACAAAATGTTCGCTCGTTTTGCGTTGCTCTTTCGGACACGACTCCATTACAAAGTGTGCTCCACATGTGAAAAAATGACAAATAAACGGTCAATGTTTAATGCAATTTACGTAAATCAAACAATTATATAATAAAAACAAACCTCTTAATTTAAAAGAATTTATTTCATTACTAGCTGACCCGACAGACGTTGTCCTGTCCCACTTTCAATAAATTTGTTTGTGATCGTTTTGTGAACTTGTGAAAAGCTATTTGCTTTGCGATATCGCGTCACAGTATTAGTCACATCATTGTGTTACATTTTTTAACACAACACCGAACTCACACTCACTGACCTCACACCCACTGACCACCCACCCATTGACCTCATACACACTGACCCACCGCCCACTGAACTCACCCACTGACCTCACAACCACTGACCTTCCGCACACTGACCTCCCGCCCACTGACTACCTTCCCATTGACCTCATACACACTGACCCACTACCCACTGACCTCACACCCACTGACGCCACGCCCACTGACGCCACGCCCACTTACACACCAATAACTAACCAACTTACCAATCCAGAAAACTATAGAATAGACGTGAATTTGAGCCAAATCGTTCCATAAATAAGAATTTTCAGGAAAAAAACGATACCAGCGCCACCTGGCGGGTTTTTTAATACTTATTATGCTATTCCTGGCGGAGACAAATCCAACAAAACAAAAATCATAAAAATCGGTCCAGCCGTTCTCGAGTTATAAATGGTGTAACTAACCCCACTTTGTTTTATATACATATATAGATTATTTATTTTATATTTATATTTACATATATTATATCATGTTTTGGGTAATCATGTTTTGGTAAAGCAAAGGAATATTTGTAATATCTCTGACGCCATTACTGTTAACAATCAATCAGCTAACTTTATTTGCCGTAAATATTTTTTTCTTTTTCAATTTATACGAAAATAAATAATTATTAAGGAAATAAGCAACAAATTTAAGAGACAACAAACAATCCAATATACTTGATGCAATCTCAGCATCTTACAATAGCAATTAATAGTAATACGGGCGTCTAAATAAACTTCACCAACAACACTGGAATTAATTTACTATGCAGTAGCACAAAAATTTCTTAATTTTACTTGAAATAACCAACAAAAAATTAAATAAAAACTAAAACACCCGCACCCACCCACTGTTATAGGGACACCTAATATACTGTTAATAGTCGGTAAAATGGATTTTATTAAAAAAAAAATCCGACATACTCGTAATATGACATTAAACAAGCAACCAATTTGCTCAAAATATGTGCAATAACATTTTTTTTACCAAATCTTTTTTAAACAATTTTGCTAAATCTTTGATTATTGCGTTGTATAAAATCAACACACACAAAAAACTCCACGATAACACAAACATACTTGATAAAAACACAAAAAAAAAATCAAAACGTAGCTTAGATTATTCCATTAATGAATTTTTTATACAATTTCTTTGTTAAAATACAAAACAAATTAATATAAAACAATTTGCTATGATGAAAATAATTTTGTACAAACAAATTTTAAACAATTTATTAAAATTTTCAAATTTATTAAATTTTTTAAAAATTATTACGATTTTCTTCAAATTTTAAACACATGTATATGTATCTCCGATGGACACACTTTTTTTAACAGAAGCTTAAAAGAATAAATAAAACTAAAATAATAAAAACAAATAATAACGCTTAGCAACTGAGCTACTGAGAAAGAACCGTCAATATTTTAACAACCCAGACATGACAATATTTGGCGAAACGAATTCGGCCGTATACCAATAATAGTAATAATAATAATATTCGGCGCGACAGACCGTTGCGGTCTCGCGACCATTTGTGTTTTGCATGTATTATTTTGCACACAAATGGATGGGACCTACAATTTAAAGCCATATCCGAACGACGAATTGAGAAGCTTAAGCACTGAGCCACGGCGCCCACTAGAGACCAATAACTGTCATTTAAAGCTTCTCAATTCGCCTTTCGGCGAATACGGCTTTAAATTGTAGGTCCCTTCCATTTCTATGCAAAAATATAAATCGCGAGTATCTGGACCAATAACTGTATTAAAAAGCTTCTCAATTCGGCTTTCGGCGAATACGGCCTTTAAATTGAAGGTCCCTTCCATTTGTATGCAAAAATATAAATCGATTGAAATATCTAGATCCACGAAAAGTCCTTTATAAGCGGCAGTACGGTTTTCGTGGGCATGATCAAAAGGCATATCTAACCAACAAATGGAAAGGTAATAAAGTCAACTTATCAGTTCGGTAAAAGCACACTTTTTGCCCTCGCTATATTCCAAATATTTAACAGAATTTGGCATCAAGCTCTTTGGTCGAAAGTATGAACCTATGGAATCGATGTAATCCTTAGAAACTATCTTTCAGGTTTAAATTACTGATGTTCCCCAAGGTTCTGTTTTATCACCGGTACCGTTTGTTACTTTTATTATAGTGACCTATTGTCGGTCCAATTAAAACATTGCTAAGACAATCGAATCGCTTTTACATCGCAGAAATGTTTTCTGATACGATCGCTACTTTTACTTGCGGTACTCAATGTTTTCAAATTGCCAATTATGTACTTACCACCAATTCAACCATAATACTCGTAGCGCTTTAAATGCTTATCAATATACCATCCACTCCATATACTATATACAACATACTATTCAATGATATCTTCTTTGGGAGCTCTAACAATAAAAAAACTTAATACTAAAGACTTACAAGATTGTATGGATTTCACACAACGTATAATAAAAATATTCTGCGCGACAGACCATTGCGGTCCAAAGCCTAGCTTCTCGCGACCATTTGTGCTGCGCATGTATATTTTTGGACACAAATGGAAGGGACCTACAATTTAAGGCCGGATCCGAACACGGCAAATTGAGAAGCTTTCCGTGACAAGTTATTACTTTCGAAACGTTTGTCAACCATTCGCGAGAGGTGGGACATCGTGAAAAATACTTTTGGTGTTGCTGGGATTAGAACCACGAACCTCCTGCTCGGCCACGGCGCCCACACAACACAATGAGAATGGTTTTTGTCAAAACAAAAATCCATGCAATCTTGTAAGTCTTAAGTATAAGGTTTTTTCATGTGAGAGCTCTCTTTCGCCAAATTTAATCGCCGCCATTGTAAACGACAAGCATTCCTTTTAGAAGCAGAGCTTATAAAACTCACATAAGTCTACTCTTTTTCACTCCTTAACTCACCTCTTTACCCACGCTGTGCCTACCATATTATATAATTTATAAGAGTGCTAATCCCTAACGCGAGTGCTAACTTAAATCAAAGTAAAAAGTTTTTTAAAAGAAATACGAAAAAATTATAAATGCACCAAGGACAACAGACAGTGGCAACACTAAAACTCACAATCTTACCAGCAATAGCTTTTATCTAAATGTAAATAAAAATTAATAAATAATTTTAGGTTGTTTATTTAATAACAAAAAATAATATTGCTAAAACAAAAATAAGAAATCACATTTTTATAATAGCATCCATTCGGTTATTGCTATACTTAGATATAATTTTGTAAAAGTGGCAAAATTTAAAAAATCTTAGTCCATTACTGTTTGATACTATGAGTAATTACGTATTGATTTAAGGATTGATTGCTATTTTATATTTGGAGACTTAATAATGAGAAAAATGTTTCTATAGAAAAGTTTTTTGTTGCGATTATTATTTATTGTAATAAAATTACACTTATTTAGTACACAATAAAAATGTAAGTTTTGTTTTCATCATTTACTCCGTGATTATCCTGACGGGCAGCCATCAGCAAAATAGGGACATAAAATGTATTAATTATGCACTTGCAGTATCTATGCTGATGACTGATGGAAGTGCGATCAAACCTCGACGTGTTGGCCGCCAGTAATTTTTACCCAAAAAAAAGAAAAACCTCTTAATTTAATCGTTCGGCTAAAGAAGGAATCTCTGAATTGGTTATTAGGTCCGAAGATAGGCTTAATGGTGGACCCGTGAGCTCGAGTTCAGGCACGGGTGTTATGGATGGGTTCGAGAATGGGCGGGATGCATCTGGATATTTCTTTTGAACACCGCTTGTGGAAAAAGCGATAAAACAGTGACAGGCAGGAAATATTCCTACGATGTTCAAGCGATTCGATTGTTTGCGCGATATGTACTGTACGTCACCAATAAGTTTTAACGCGCGGTTCTGAACTCTGTCTAGTAATTGCAATGTGGTCTTGGGGGCACCTGCCCAGACAATACAGTTGTATTCAAGTTAGGGCGAATATACTCCTTGTAAATAGTAGCCAGATCTGAAGGAGTGAAGTACATCTTGCACCGTTTTAGGAAACCTAAGCATCTCGCAACATTTTTGGTGATGGCAAATATTCCAACGAAGCTTGTTGTTGACGCACATACCGATGCAAGATCCATTCATGGATAAATGTTGGGGGTTTAAATTTAAATTCAACGTTGTTGTTCAAGTTCCACTTGTGACGAAGAGGGGCGTGCAGAAAGCGTGAAGTCATATGAAAAGCTAAGAGTACTGTCGTCAGCAAAGGAATGGATTGGATTAGAGGTGGTGGATAGGAGATCATTAAAGAAAATCAGAAAGAGTGTCGGAAATAAAACAGAGCCTTGAGGAACACCGGCGTTTATGCGGTGAAAATTGGATTTGAAACCGTCCAATACGACCTGGATTGAACTGTCAGAAAGGTAGTTACTAGTCCAATCGAGCAGGGTGTTGTTAATTCCATAAGCAGTCATTTTCGACAAAAGAGCTTGATGACAGACTCTGTCAAATGCATTGGAAATATGGAATGCAACTACTTTACTTTCACCAAATTTGTGAATAGACTGGTTCCACTTTTCAATGAGATAAGCCATTAGAACGCTGCCTAAGAAAACCATACTGCTGGTCACTAAGGATTTCACGTGATTCAAGGTATTGCATTTAATACTCTAGCCACTTGACGAGTACGAAAGTAAATCTGTCCCATAGAGGATTCAACTGTTGCAAGTACAGGCGGCGACAACGCGCTATTTGGCAGCGTAGAGTTAGCTGCGAAATGTGAGGCAAGCAGATTGGCCTTTTTGTCTATAGAGCTGACAGTTGGAATGTTTTTGTGAATGAGAATGAAGTATTTTTTGTCTCAGTTTTTGGTCATAGTCGAATTTAGCGCGTTTAAGGTAGGCATTGCAATCATTTCTTCGATTTACAAGAAGTTCAATGCCAGCAAGTTAGGTATAATATTGTTACGAAATTCATGCTTTCGAGTTCGTAAAGGATTTCGCAATTAAAACACAACACAAGTTAATTAATTTACAAATAACAATTTTAATGAACAATAATAAAATTAACACAAGGTCACAATTTATAATGGTGATTACTTTAAATGTACACAAGAACACCTATGATACTAGTACTTTACAAGAACTTCTACAACTACACTGGTTAAATTCCAAACAACTAATAATCTTACTTCGGCCTAACGCCTCTATTTATACTCAATCATAAGCTTCCGGAAACTTCTAATATTGTAGACAGAAATATGCAGAAAAATGTACCCTTATTCCCTTATTTACAACTAACGACACTTATATGTAACAAACCGGTTGACTACTTGTTTGACCAGTACACAATGATTCAAACTTGCAGTCGGTTACATTTCAAATAATCTTTCGTTAGTCTTAGTCTTAGCCTAAAAGTATGCTTCATATTTTTAGTATGCCGTTGTTTCTTAATTCTAATATGAGTATTTATTCTTGGAACATTGCGATTTATCTAGGATTTGAACCAACTACTCTACTTGATTTATATTGCGATTTATCTTAGGATTATAATTCTATTATATGCGCTACTAACTACTTTTCTTAACAATGCAAAGATCCATAACTGTTGGCAT
Source organism: Nephrocerus scutellatus (assembly GCA_947095585.1). Classification (NCBI taxonomy): domain Eukaryota; kingdom Metazoa; phylum Arthropoda; class Insecta; order Diptera; family Pipunculidae; genus Nephrocerus; species Nephrocerus scutellatus. The sequence continues at coordinate 27,735,008 of OX352765.1, read as the reverse complement.
AATTGGAGTACTACGGTCCTGTCCTACTGATGCTCTCAACATAATAATAACTGTACATTATTACCTCCCGACCTATTTAATAAATACGTTGCGACTTGCAGCGCAGTCCGTCTCAGAGAAGCTGGGTGGATTGTTGCCAAACCATAAGCACGCTGCAATATCTGCAGTCGTTACCAAAGGATATGACACCGCAGCCCCGAAGAGTTTCCGACTCAAGAAAGTTGGAAGAACGGGGGAGGACTGGGGCTCTTTGAAGTTACTCTACTCACCGACGAATACAAGTGAGAAATGGAGTCAGCGCTGGAGTCTTCTCAGAAAATCTTAATCTTTCAAAGTTCTACAAGCTGCCCGATTCTGCTAGCATCTTTCAGACGATGATCCTAGCGATTTGGGAGGATTGCAGGGAATTGCCAACAATACTGATGTAACTGGTAGGGTTGGCATACTCGTAGACAGCCAATCTGCAATAAAAGCCATTATTGCGACTAGCAATAACTCGAAACTTGCCATCAGGCATTGGCAAGCTGAGTTGGCTTCGGTAAGTCAAAGCATAGACCTAACTCTAGTTAGGAGCACAGCGACATCGACGGCAATGACGTACTGGCGAAGATGGACGTAACATTGACTTCATTAAGGGAGTCTCCTTCAGGGAACGTGTTCTCCCCTTAATGACTTAACCAACTGCACTACATCGAGGGCGATGTGGCCTTCCTAAAATAAAAATATACCTACCGAGCTGATCTCCAGATCACGGAAAGATATTTCCAGAATCTTTGCTATAATCACTGGCGATTGGCCGGTAGGCATCCACACAGCCAAACTTGGAATCCCGTATAATATATTTTGCAGAAGTTCCAGTGATGTTAATGAGAGAAAAACTCTCTTTTATTATCTCTCCAAATGTTCAGCACTGACAGGCTCCCGACTCCACAAATTGGGAAAACCTCTCTGTGCCGACCTGATTGAGCTTTCGGAGTGTCGGAACACCGATATGATACAGGTTCATGACCATTTCCAGATACCTATCACAGCATAGGGTCTCCCGAGATCTGTGGTTACAAAACCGCGCACCACGCGGACCACCACTCAACATACCTGATAATGCGGATATAGATACTCGTAATTTAAGCAGTTTTGAGGGTGCTTTGAGCTAAAGAAATTTCACCCAAATGTTAAGAGAACGAAATTATCGTCCAATGACACAAAGGTTCACCGAACAAAAAACGACCAGTTTTCCGATTAATTTCCATTTGTTGTCTACATTTACACTCTATCCGGTAAATATACATCTTATTTTATCACATATAGCCTTAAAAAACACTGGTTGCTATGAGTGAATAGACTCGCATGTATATATAAAGTGATTGCTATACATATACGTAAGCGATGACGGTTAAGCTCTTAAATTGTGGGGGAACAATAAAATCGATCAAACAACGATGTTAATCCACTTAGTTACCATTATTACCATCATTATCTTCATCATCGATGGTGCGACATTTTCTCTGAATTGGGAATCTATTCATTGACATACTGAAAACACAAATAACAAAATTGGGAACACCGCAAAAGCTATAAACGACATACGTACATTCTACACTTTGCAAACAAACTCCGTATTGCAAGTGGTTTTGTATAAAATTCATTAGCCGCATTGTCTCAGATAGAAACGAGAAACGACAGTTCGACTGGTGGTCGTAAGGTGATGTTCATCAAAAGAATCTATCGGTACTGCAGTGAACACAAAAATATAAATTAGAAGAAGAAGAAGGGGAATAGCGTGCGGGAGCACTGAAAATAGTACTCGTACATGCCTCAAAAATTCATCAAAAATTCCTCAATATTTCACACGAATATTGCTTTGGGTTTTTGGGGGTCCTTTTGGCAAAATGTTTCAACAGCACGCATGTGAATCAGACGAAGACGGTGAGGTCTATTGTGAGTGTGTGTCGTTAGCGTTCTGAATGTCCAATTTATTCCTAACGTATTTTTGTTCTCTTTTTTTTTCATAATATGTATAACATATAGTCCTGAAACCAGTAAATGAATATAACATCCTGGATAAAATTAAGGAAGCTAACAAAGAGTTGTTTGGTGACCAGCAGGCATCAGGAGAAGAAGCAACAGCAACAACTACTGCTGATGGCATGGATCTAAGCAATTGTGCTGCTGAGCAACTGAATGGAAATTCCAGTAGAAAAGTAAAATTTGCTTTAAATTTGGAAGATTATGAAGGAGCAACGGGAAAAGCGGACGAACAGGTGTTATTGGAGGAAGCGAATGACGCAGCTACCTGTGACCGTAGGATCCCAGTTATTAATGAAATTCTGGAAGACGAAGACTCGACGACGCTAGAAGTAGCAGAGCAGTTGCATTTAGAGCAATGGGAAATATCTGGCGATAACAACAATCCGTCTGCAAATGCGGACGAAGAAATCGAAGAAATTTGCGAGGAAATAATTGTTATAGATATGGACAGCGGACAAAAGTTGGAAAAGGATACCGAAGAAATCAACCGACGTAACATAGACGCATTAACATCGGAAACTTCTCGAAAACTACAGTTACCATTGGCAACAACTATCAATGAAATTCGCTCTGGATCTAATGGCGAGGAGAAGGAGGAATCAACAACTGAAGTCGCAAAAGAAACCGATGATAACGACGATGACGATGAAGATGATAAATATTCAATAATTGTAGCCTCTTATTTGCCTGATGATAAAGACGTTTACGATTTAATTATTCCAAAGAAACCGGCGATGAAGAACATCCCATTCACAAAACGTTTCTCATTTCGACGAAAGAGCGGACCACCTTTATCATCAACAACAGCGGCAACAACAGCAAAGTGTTGTCATTTTACCAACAATAATTCTTCCATTGCAACGCCACCAGACGCAATAAGTAATTTAAAGTTTAACTACAAGACCTGCTGTGAATATCGTAACGCCATCACCGAGAAGCTTCCCAAGTACACAGGATACTTGTCTGAATATGGTCTGAGCCAAGTCCAGTGGGAAAAACGTGAACAGAAATTGCAAAAACATCAACGCTTTGTTCTTGAGAAGGCGCTGAAAGCAAACGAACACGAGGTTCGGCAAATGCAGGACAACGAGCGAGCATTCACGACATGGCTTAGGAATAAAATGCGCTTTCCCATTAACAAAACAAGGAATATGTTCGATGTGAAGCTGAACAGCCGCAGCAGCAGTGCAACTAGGAATGGTAGTGGTGCTAGCAACAGTGGCAAAAAGATTAAGTAGCGTAATTGCTTCCAAAAATTTCAAAAATTATTTTACATAAGTGCACTATGCAGCCGTTTCACACGTATTTTAAAAACATTTTTTTGCTCACTGACACATCAACAACTATTCCATTTTACCAAGCACACAAATTAAAAAATTGCAATTAAAATAATTTATTATTTATATTATTTTATTGTAAAAATACAAAAATACATATGTACGAGATGTGCTCGGTATTTATTAAAATATGAAATGTGGTATTAAAAACATCTTACAACATCATTATCCTTCGAAACTTATTCATATTATTCTGCATACACATTTTCAACCGGCTGTTATATGGCAGCACCAGTCCTCGAAAGACTGATGCCATCGTTGTTTCATATACTTGACCACTGCTTTCGATGAGTCAAATCGTAAAATGTACTTGGAAAACTAGTATTTGTGGATCTTGTTAATATACGGACAGACGAACAAAGTAAACCATCCGTACTTCCTGATGTCTTTCTTTATAAGACGTTGTAACTTCTACTTCACTCCCTCTGAAGTGTTAAGATTATATAAATCTTATGTTAGAAAAATTTTAGAATTTAATTCGGCTCCAAGATCGCATTTGGTTTATCTTGAAGGAATTCAGAATAGAGTCATCCGTTTGATAAACGATGTAACCATTACTTTGTCTCTTGATACTTTGGAGCACGGACGAAATGCAGGAGCTTTATCTGTTTTCTAGATACTTTACTACAGTAGATGTGCTTTAGAAACCCGTTCTCTAGTTCCAGGTCCTTTTGTCAGCAACGTAAACACTCTTTTAAGGTCCAATAAACATAAATTTGCCTTAAAACTTTTTTCATGTAGAACCCAACATTTCAAAATTTAAATCCTCCCTTTTTCCGAGAGTCTCTTCGATGTGGAATCATCTTATAATCTGCAGTTCTTTAAATTAGCCGTTAACAACTTCCTGAAGGATGAAGTACTCATAAGCTGTTTATAAATATAATATATAAAAATGGTGTGTTAATTTTTTGAGATTGCCTTTCTCAGGAACCAGATATAGCAGGAATTTTCACCATAGATTAGGATTTTAGCGGTTTGGGTTTTTGTTTTGGTTTGAACTCTCTAAGTGGCACTGTTGTCAAAATATAACGGTTTTTTTGTTTCTCAGCAAAGAAGCATCTTAGGTACTTCAGATTTTAACCATAGGTTTGTTTCATTGCTATTTGGGTTTTTGTGAAATTTAGACCTGATAGATGGCGCTGTTTCCAAGATATAACGGTTTTTCTGTTTCTTAGTAACGAAGCATCTTAGGAACTTAAAATTTTAACTATACCATTATTTCGTTGCTATTTGGGTTTTTGTGAAATTTTGACCCGTTAGGTGGCGCTGTTTTCAAGATAGTAGGTGTTTTTTTTTGATATTTATTTAGTGTCATTACAACACGCGCAAGAATACATCGTAGGACGCCAAATTAAAAATAAAATTTATAATTAATCGTAAAAAAAACGTTATTACACAAAATAACTGTTTTTATATTATACACATGAGTCACCAAAAATGCATTTGTTTGATTAGTAGTTATTTTATTTTACACACAGGGAATGTAAAATGTTAATATCAGCCACATTTTTAAACTGAATTTTATGATATTTTTAAGATATATTATTTGCAAGTAGGGGAAAGTTATAGGCTATAGTACTCCCGGGGGTTAATGTGTGCGGGTAGCAACGCGCCCGGGAACAGCTAGTTATATATATAAAAAAATGTATTGTTGTATCAGTATTATTTACAATATTTATAAAATTTGTCTTGTCTTGGTCAAGGTTTTTTGTAGTTTTCCCTGACCATGATCCATTGATAAAAGCATTTGGACTCGCGTGGTTTGAATTTCGTGTTCGTTTTTTCTTATTGCTTTTTTAATAAATCAGAGAGAATTCTGAGAAAATAAATTGAAACCGGCTACAAACGTGAGGAATGTGATATATTGTAAATAATTCCTTCGATTCGATTTTTATTTTATTTTCATTTTAATAAAGGGCATAGCCCAACTTATTGCTTTGACGCAAGTGAGTCCTCCCTTGGCAATTAGCCTCTATAAAAAAACATGCAAGAAGGTGTTTATTTTAATCACATCTGGGGCCAAAGATGCCAGAATATCATTATGTGTTACCGCTTGTGTTGTAGATATAACATAAAAATATATTTCGAGTAAAATTACCATAGATACCATTAACTATGAAATGCATCATTGAAATATCCTCTACGGAAACGCATGCACAAAGCAATGCGCTAAGCTCAACTTTTAAAAACTTTTGTGAGCAGCTCAGTGTCATGGCCATTTCTGGGATCCTGTGTGTGACACGCATCGCGAGTCGCTCGTGGTGCGTGTGAAGCGTGAAAACTGGGTTAATCTGTGAAATCGGCCCCATCGCATCGACTTCTTTATCCACCTTTCACATGAAATTTTGTGAGTACCTCAGTGTCATGAACCATTTCTGAGATCCCGCGTGTGACGCGTGTCGCAAGTTGCATGAGGCGCGTCTGATGCGTGAAAAGAATCTGCGAAATATGTCTCATTTTTTTAAACACCTTCAACACTTCAACACAACTCTTTAGTTGAAAATTTGTGAGTAGCTTAATCTCGTAGGGTGTTTCTGAGATCCCGCGTGTGACGCATGTCTCAAGTTGCGTATGGCGCGTGTGATGCGTGAAAAGTGGGTTAATCTTTCATTATATTTTTACATACATGTGTAACTTCGATGGACAAAAGCTTTTGTAAAAAAATGTGAGGATCCCAAACAAATTTTGTAAAAATTTTACCCGATTTTCTTCAAATTTTAAACACACGTGTTTTGACACATTCTCCGATTAGAGAATTTACATGAAAGTTTTAATTTTCATGGGTATTTTATGGTCATTATATGGATATTTAAAAGATTGTTTTTAAAAACGCTATAAAATCAATATATATCAATATTTTTTGGAAATTTTTTTTATTGTGAAGGTTGGAGTCTTCGATCATTTCGGCGCTTATCTCGCGATTAACAGTTGCAATGTTATGTTTTAAAGCTGGAATTGTCTCTGGATTATCCGCATAACATCTATCCTTAACGGCACTCCATCTGGCCATCTGGGTCAAATCGCAGCTCCGCATAGGCCACTTGACAATTCCAAATTGCCTTATTATTCTGTTGTCAAATTTGGCGCGCAAGAGATCGATTGTCAGTCGGCTTGTATGGCATGTAGGGCCATCTTGTTGAAACGAAAGGTGGTCCACATTCATGGCGTCAATTTGAGGCTATAAAAAGTTGTTTAGCTGGCTCTGTAACGGTCGCCATTGAAAGTAACGGCGTTTCCAGCAGAAAAAAACGGGTCGGGCATGCGACGTGTCCGAGCACAAGGACCACTTCTGATATCCAATAGCAAGCCTCTTTCACGAACTTTCTTGACCAATTTCACCACAGCGATTCCGCTTGGCGCTCTTTCAAGACCCATATTTCTTTTCAAAATTCACACGGCTTCGGCTACACAACACTGACATTGAAAATAAGTTGTCAATATTTCGAAAGGCTTCTCAAGCAAAAAAATGATTGTTTCGTGCCGCGAAATATCAGACTGACGCTCTCAAAATTTCAAGCAAATCGTTCAAAAAACGTTGCCATAGCCTATTAAAAACAAACTAGTAGATTGCCCACCCTTTACAAAAAAAAATTGCTTTATCTTCTACTGCACACGTTTGTTTCGATTTGCTCATGCTATGAGCAAAGATAATAAATACCTAGTTGTCTTACGCTTATGGACAGATGCTATGTTCACAAAATTTTTTGATGTATTTATATGCCATCTATTGTCAAATTATGTAACTAGAAATAACAATTTCTGACGACAGACGGTCACCGAATTTCAAGTTAAATAACTTCGCCGTCTGCGTCTTGGTATTGCTTTAAACCAATCTCTTACAATTTATCCCAAAACTAGTCAGTCTCAGTCAACATGGTCCGATTATGATTAATACATACTGTGACTAGGTTGTCTTGCCAAGTGCCAGCATCAGCGAAGAAGTATGTAGAGTATGTATGACCGACCATTCCAACATGAAACCCACACCAAACAGTTAAGAAAGGTAGCTACTAACCACGGCAGCAGCTTTGTCGACTACTGCTATTGACGTTTGACGATTGGAGCATCAGGCATCTCACGCATAGTACTAGCGGATAAATTTTAAAGCGTACAAACAATAAATTTGACATAAATGTCACGTATGTCATTTTTATGACAGTACGACAGCACAGTGGTACTGCGTTCGCGTTGGCTGGGGCTATCTACAACCTACCACAGTCTGCATTCTACAGTTACAGTAGTGATATTGAATATTGATAGCTGATAAGAGTTTAAAAGAAGAGTAATGCTGGAGGCGGTAAACATTGTAGCTAAAGTAGTACTGTGTGATATCGAGGGAACTACAACATCAATAAGTTTTGTTAAAGTATAATTAAAATTAATTTTGTATTAAACAATGTGTTATTATAACGATATATATGTTTTCAGGATGTACTTTTCCCGTATGCGAAAGACAATATGAAGTCTTTTTTGACCGAAAAATGGGAAGACAGCAACGTAAACAGTTTTATAAATGAATTGAAGGTGATACCACAATTCGCCGAATTTCGAGAAAATACTGAACCAGATGATATTACTGTGAATTTAATATGTGATTTTATTAACTTTCTCACTGATAAGGATTTAAAACTTTTGCCGCTTAAATGTTTGCAAGGCTTAGTTTGGGAAAGAGGCTATGACATCGGCACAATTAAAGGACAGTAAGTGTATGGGTTCATATTCATTATTTTTACTTTAATAGTTTATTTTATTTTAGTGTTTACGATGATGTTCCACTTGCATTTAAAAAGTGGACAGAAGCAGGACATAACATTTATATTTACTCCAGTGGGAGTGTACAGGCCCAAAAGATGCTATTTGAAAACTCCATTCATGGGAATTTGCTGCGATATATCTCAGACCATTTTGATACCAAAATTGGACACAAGCAGCAACCACAGTCATATAAAAATATTGTTGAAAGATTAAACGTACCAAGTAATGAGATATTATTCTTGACCGACATCGTCGAAGGTGCCAACAAAATAACTAAAGTGCAATTTGTCAAAAATACTTTATAACTTTACTTCCAGAAGCTACAGCTGCAATAAAATCTGGAATGCAAGCAATCATTTTAGATCGTCCCGGCAATAAAAAACTTACCGATGAAAACAAAATGAATTTTAAAATCGTTCAAAATTTGTTTGGATTTGATTTGAGTTTACAATAAATATACAACACACGTACCTTCCTTGAAACAAGAACAAAAAGAATCGAACCTGAAACGTGCGGTACGAAAGTCCAAAGCATCCATTAATTAACTTATTTTTATCTTCTCATTAATATTGGACATATACTTTAAAAAGAATCAAGCATTATTCTCGTGGACAAAAAGGTTACCGTTTAACAAAGCTTTTTCTAAAGATTATCTAAAAAATTAACAAAATAATTCATAGGACATTAAAAGAAACAAAAATGTTTCAAGGCTTCACCGTAATCATCATTCTACTTCGGTAATGGTTTGGTGAGGAGTCTCTCATCAACGTGTCACATCTCTCTATTTCCCATTTCTGTAAGAAAGGGGTTAAAACTGCGACCAAATTGTACAAAAAAGATGTGATATGGCGTTGTGAAGGGTTTAACCAAAGTTGAGAGAGAAATTCGTTTTCCGGCTGGACTCAGCTCCGGCAAAAAAACGATAGTGGCTACAGAGATTCCTCTGTAGCCGACTTTATTGGAGCAGATGATTGGCATTGATTTGATTGATTGATTGGATTGGAATACTCTATGTGGTCTGACGTCGAGAACTTCTCATGGAAATTTGTAGTCTCAAGATTACATTGAACGAACTAGCGTCAAGTTTTTCCATGAATACATGAATCCGTGCTTACTGCTATAGCACAATGGTTTTTTAAATCATTTATTTAATCCATTGACAGTATAATAATATGGTTAGGTGGGTAAATAAACAAACTTACGAGCTATATTATTGTGTATTTTATAAATGACCTCATAAATGTTCTCGTTATATTGGCGTTCGGCAAATTTTTCTCAAGATTTTATTTTGCTAAAATATAAAATTACTTCAAAACTGAAGCAAGATATAACTTAATTTTTGTATTATTTTTTTTATTAATAAATAATAATTAATAAAAAAGTAATACAACAATTTAAAGAAAAAAAAATAGATTAACTGAAGATTCCGGCACCGTCCGTAAAAGAAAGTAGTGTTGTGCCCACATCTCCATTTTTTACTAACTGATGTGGAAACCCATATCTTAAAATTTTATAAATTAACGCGTCGATCCAAACCGTGTCAAAGGCTTTTTCGAGATCCACTAGACAGGCAGCCGTATTCCTCTTACCATCCAGATGTCAGTCGACATCTGAAATCAATGGTCATAGATAGCGTGAACTGTCAAATGGTTTAGTTTGAACCCAAATTGGTTTCGCAGTATGATCTCTTTTTCGTCGCACACGTTCAAAATAGACTTGCTAATAACTACTTCTAAAACGTTCTCGATATTAGGCAAGAGATTTATTGTTCAATAGTTTGTCGGGTCAAATGGATCCTTACTTTTTTTCATTATTGGAAAACCTTCGATGTTTTCAACAACTCGGGAAGTAGTGATTATTGAGGAAGTTATTAAAAATGACGCAGTATTTCCGTATGGTACCGACTGGAAGGTGTTTTAACACGATATTGGGAATGTTATCTAAACATGGCTTGTTCTGTAATTCTTTGTTTGGCGTTAACGTTTGACGTTTTTTTATATTAATTTATTTATTTAAGTCATAACTCTAGCCCAATTACAATTGGACTATACTGCGACATAAGAAGATCTATTGTATCGTAGGGTGTAACTAATCAAAGAGACTTACTACCTCCCCAATGAAAGTTAGTATGTCCTTAGTGGCAGAGTTTCGCTGATCTGCCGACGAACATATTGCTTCTTCAGATTCCATCTTCGATACGTCTGTGTACCAGATCAGACCCTTATCGTCTAATGCTGAAAGGCCATTAGACCAGAGTGCTCGTTCCAATATTTTAAACTCAAATAACCTGCCGAAACACTACTCACTGGCCATGGTGTCAAGAATTTCAGGTGTCCCACATAGTAACTGGTTTGTACCTATATTCTAGTTGCAGCTTAATAGCGCATCTAGCGGCCGTCTTCCTAATGAAGATTGGCAGGGGTGAAAGCCCTACAACAGCTTCTAATGCAGTCGTAGTGCAGATGCGCAAGGCCCCCACTATTCTTAGACAGGCAATTCTTTGTAGCTCCTGAAGCTTAATTACCGTTCTCCGTTCATGAAAATTCGGCCACCACATGATGGCCGCGTAAGTGATAACTGGTCTCAACATCATAGTATACACCCAATGTATCATTTAAGTATTAAGACCCCAGGTTCTGTCGTATAGGCGTCTACTGGCCCACAGGGCCCTAACGGCAAGTTCGATGGCGGACTTGATATGAGAATTCCAGTTTAGTCGTTTATCAAGGATGACACTAGAATGGCTTTGCAAGGATTAATGGAAAGCCCTTTTCTGTTGCACCATTCTTGGACGTGAAGCCTTGCATGCCATTTATAATGTTCGTGCTGTGCTTACCGCTAATTATGATCGCCAAATCATCAGCCTGGCCTGACGTTAGTTCGTCCGCTTTCATGTCATTTGAGAAGCGTACAAGAGCTTTCGTCCAGATCGAGCAGGCGGCACGAAATCTGGGGCAGCACATAAATAAGAGCAAAACAAAGTACATGGTGACCACGTCTGCGAGTAGAACATCCAAAATTGGTCCCTCAATTCAAATAGTCAATAGTTCAAATCCTTTAACTATCTCGGGTGAACTGTAGCAGCCGATAACAGCATGGAACCATAAATACGCGCACAGTTGCATAAATCCAACAAGGCCGACTATGGAACACGACAGCGAGGCCAGCCAAGCCTATGCTGGAAGGAAGGCGTAGACCCGGATGCCCAGAGTCTAGGGATGACATCGGCTCGAAATCGGGACCGGTGGAGAGATTTTTTGCGGGAGGCCAGGACCGGACACTGGTTGTAGAGCCATAAATGATGGTGACAAAAGCTTTCGTGTAATTTTATAGATAACCAAATCAGCGCGATTCCCATATTTGTTTCGAAATGCGATCCCATAAGATTAAAACTCTCGACACCCTCGCCAACAACAAAGAAGTTGTTGACGATTGGTATCGTTCTTCTATCAATTCCCCTATAGTACTATATTATTACGTGAAGAGAAAACTTTGTACCCCGTTTTTTTAAGCATATGGCCTGCACGGAGGAGTGTGAGATTTGGCATAGTTAAAGTTTATATTGAGGAGTGCAGAAAGCTAAAATTTATATATAACTAGCTGAAATACCCAGCGGTGCCTGGCTACCCCACCACACCTTCCCCTACCCCTTCAACCTACTCAACTGAAAACCAAGACCCACCCCGCCCACCAACATATATCAGCAATATTAATAAAATGCACGGTCTTCGAGTCAATGTCATACAAACAATACCTAGCAACCCTCCACGTCAACCCCCCCCCAACGCTATGACCACCCTGCAAACATCGACCGCAACCGTCCCCACCATATCCCAGTTTCAGTTATATCGGAGGAACGGTCTTCTAGTTAAGCCTGAACAGACATATAGCAATTAAAATATTACAAAATAAATGAAATTATTTTTGATACGAAACGCTTTTTTATAACGTTTTAAACTTGTAATAGAACCTATGGTATGTATAAATACATATATTTAACATGAACTCCCTGGCGAGACGGTGGGATTAAACCTAAGTTAGAGGTAATTTACCAGAAAGTAAACTTGGTTGTTGTTAGCCAAACTTCAAAGAAACTTGCTACAAAAAAAAACCAAAGCAAAGTAAGATTATCTGCAAATTTAGTCTAAAGTTAATAAGTTAGTAAAGCAGAGCTTCTCAGTTCGGCATATATTTAGTTGTAATTCAGTCTAAAGCCTGAATTAGCCTTAAATGATTTTAGTTTCATGAAAAACCCCCTTTTTTATACATTTCCCCCTAAAACAACCCCTATGAATAAAAAACGCCATCGCAAATAAAGCTCTAAACAATTCCTTCTAAACAAGTCCCATCAAATTCTGACTGGTAGAAGTCGAGATAAACGAGTGGACAAACTGTCAAACACACGCACGCTAAAAACAAATTCCTTTGCCCTGATTATTAGCTCTGCTCTTTGGGCTCGTAATAAATTGTTCTATTTTTGAAGTGAAACTTCTTTGCTCGCCACAAAAGTTAAATTTTAAGTTTGCTGCGTTTTATAATCGTCACATAATGCGAAACGATTTCGAGCAATAAGAACGGAAAAGAGAAAAAGGATAGAGCTATGCTATATTCGTTGTTGGGCTAGTGGGGGTCTCTTGAGGATCTTTTGGGAGTCTTGTGGAGGTCTTTTGATGGTCTGATTTCAACACAAGGGATATCTACCTTGATTACATGGGCAAGTTTTTCCGTAGAAACGAAAACTAATCGCAAAGCCAGCTTCAAATCAATATTGGACTTCTTCTCAGAGGGAACAACTCACTAACATAAATTGAAAGCATTTTAAAAAAATCATTCCCACGGCTTGGACGTACCAACCAATATAGAGATTTTTTCTTAGCCACATAATAGTTATGTGAAATGAATTGCCCGCCGACTCTGTATTTCCGCATTTGTATGATCTGTCTAAACATCTCATAAACATCTCATCTTTTCCTCTCCATAACTTTCTAACGGCCACGCTGTGCTAAGCAATATAAGGATGAAAATTCCTTGAGCGTGTGTACATTTTTAAAAAAAATCGTGTCTTTACCATTGAGTACCCATGACGTCCCTTAAATCACGACACAACTTGAAATTTTAATATAAGACAACTATATTTACTCCATAAAAATATAAAAAACAAATTCCATATAAATTATTCAAAGACATTTTTATTGTTACTATGAATGCAATTTGTATAGACAAAAAAAAACAAAATAAAAGTTTAAGGAAAACAAACACAATAAAGTGGTTAACAGGGACATGGATTTTGTTATTGTTGCTGGTATTTCTGTCTAATATCTAATTTGTTGTAAACATCTGTAAGATGTATGTATGGATTGATGTATATGAAATGATTGGAGAATGGGAAACAATATTAAGGAGAAGACGGTGTGTTTATATCTGTGTAACATACGGCAATCATCTGCCGCATTCAAGCCTGCTAATGCTTGGACTTCTTTGACTTGTGACCACGATCTCGGCTATCGTCACGTGAACGTTTTTTATCGTTGTGATGATTGCTCTTCTCACCTCTACTGCGATCCTTGTCCTTGTTATTGTGCTTGTCTCGACTCCGATCATGTTTATCTTTTGAGGATTTCGATGCACTGCATAGACAAACGATGGTTAAACGAATTGAAAAAAAAAAAGAAATATTAATTTTATACAATAAATGCAAATCATATTATTGTGGGGTGTAATTTTGAATATAAAGTTTTGAGTATTTTTTTCGTGTGAATAGTTGTGGCCAAGACAGTGAGTGTTGGTATTTAGACTCTTGGGTGCTGTTGGGTATGTTGGTACCAAAAAAAAGGGTGTGGGTTAACGAACCTATGAGATGACGACGAAACATGTCGAGATTTTGATGAGGTTTTGCTCTTTTTGCTGTGTGCCTCAACATCACGTTCTCTTCTGTATTAAAGTAACAGTAATGTTATAAGCCAGCGGATTTGCACAAAAAATAATCGATTGAAATACAATCATTTTATATTACTCGTTATTATTTTCGCCTTCTAATGAATTATTATTAAAATGTAATTTTAAATTTAACCCACCTGTGCTTTGAATTCTTTGAATGTTTTTGTTTTGAATCATACGGTCGGCCGCTGCCCCCCTTGCCATTAGTGTCTTTAGCATCTTGTTGATACAGCTGATTGCGATCCTCTTCGGCAGCTTCGCGTTCCAAATCTGACCAATCTTTGCCCGACTCTTCGTCGGTGCCGAGTTCTTCTACAAGATTTTTGTTTTAATTTTTACAATATAATATTTATTGCGATGATTGTGTAAATTTATTACCATCACTTTCATAACTGTCATCCTCGGAGGCATCAGAATACTCTGAATCATCATCGGACTCTTCGTCCGATTCAATGTCTGTGGGTTCGTATGCATCATCCTCTTCGGATTCGGCGCTTTCGTTGTTTGCTTCGCCGTCTGATTCAGGATCCAAGAATGTCCATCCGCCACTTTCAAAGAAACCGTCCGGATCATCTGTTATGGTTTTCATGATTTTTGCCCAATTGAGTGACTGAATACCTTCTGAGTATCGTATGTCGCACGAGCTGAGCCAAGTCAAAATTGCACATTACATAAATGGTCATTTAAAATAAAAAATATAACGAAAAACACTTACTTTAACCACTCTTTGACATGATCCAGCAAATTCATAGGAATAGCATTGACCATTCCGACTTTCCTATTGTAGTCCTTAAAAACGAAAATCATATCGAAATTCCTAAGATGAAACTGTACACGTTCAAAGTGCACCAGCTCAACATCTTCCAGAGTGATCACGAATGGTGGCCACTCAGTGAGATTGACCAAACTGCCAGAGGTTGGCTGTAGCAAAACAGTACTGCGGAATGGCGCTCCAGGGAATCCCAACTCTCGGAATGGTGTATCAAATTCAACTTGTTGCTTGGTCATACTTTCGACTTTTTCGCAGAAACTCTTGAATGCCGTCTTCAATTTGTGTCGCAATTCACGTTCGGCCTGTTCGGCAGCAAGATCGTCTCGATCGTGCATATGCTGGTGCTTACCCAAATCCGTTGTAATCTCACCGACTTCTGTATAGAATTGCACGTCAACGTGCTTCTTTTTGCCAAACATTATGGCATGCTTTAAGTGGAAGTGCAGGAGGATAATCATTTCACCGTCACATGGCTGGAAGAAGGCGCTCTTGATATTGTTGTAAAGAATGTCGACCTTGTCACCGCGCACGGATACATAACGAAAACCGTTTATGTGTGCCTCTAGACTTCCAGTCATCCGTTTTGTTACGATATTTGGACGAATGTATAAATCTTTGAGTTTAGGGTTGCCCTTATTTTGCGACAACACTAGTGTATCCTGCTTGACAAGATCCTCTTTTTCACGCTCTTCAGCTTCGCGTGTTTTAAAACGCTTTTGCACCTCCTTGATGAGACGGAAGGCATTGTTCAGATTATACGATGGAGCTGATACAACACCGGGTTCTTTTTGATTCGAACTACGGTAAGTGCTGTGACAAACAACGGAATGAAAAAAAAACAATCAAAATAATTAATATGCTGAAGATAAAATTTCAATCACATGTGATGACTTACACTTCCTTGACAAAAGTTGCTTCTGGCTGTGGATATATGCCACCCTCGTTGCGACCCATTGTCGCTCCAGGATGAAAAAAATTAATACGCAAGTAGGTGTACTCGCCTTCGACCGATTGCGATATGTTCTTAATAGTGGAAATGTGGAAAGGAACGGGCACACCAAATATGGGCACTATAACAGTCTCGTATTTTTTGTCTACGTACAGCTTAAGTTCCTTTACTTCCGGCTCGCGTGGCATTTGGCTGACCGACTTATACGACACGGTGTTTTTGCGAACTTTTTCAACTTCCTTGGAATCACCCTGTTTGGCAAGACGTTCCTTTGCTTTTTCATTGAGCAGCTGGGCCAACTCCTTTTGATGTTGTTTCCGCTTCTCTTCGGTGTTGTGCTCATTTCGCAACTTATTTTCGAGCACAGTATTTCGTTTGCTGCGTCCGAGCATCTGTGTACTCTTATCGTCCGCCTTCTCATCCTTTTCATCTTCATCCTCTTCGTCGCTGTCATCCCTGATAAATATGCCAATGTTTTTTATTTTCTTCTTTGACGGCGTCATAATATTCGCCGGAGGCTGCTCATTTACCATTACTGTATCGCCAATGAATAAAGAATAGGTTTTACCTTCTTTATCCGATGCGTCACTATTTGTAAGATTGGCTATGCCAACATTAACATTAAAAATCATTCCCTTCTTGACAATGGCAAGGCATTTGGGACCAATTATAATAGAATTTTCACGGAATTCAATACCCATAGCGAATCCAAAATTCTTTGTTAGACTTTCGAGAAGTATTGGCTTTTCCTTTTTGACATAATCTAGGGTAGCATCATACACTTCATTCAATTTAATTCCAGGCTTAAGCATCTTAAGAATTTCCTCTTGAATATTTACAAGGAAATTATAATTCTCTTGGATTTTCTCTGTGGGATTGACCAGAAATGTCCGCGATATATTTGAGCAATATGACTTGTAGCGGGCACCCAAAGAGCAGACAATCGCACCAAAATGCAAATGATTCTTGTCGCTAAGCGCTGAAAACTTTAAGTTGTACACCCCACCAGATTGAATGATTGGCGGATAGCACATGTCCAATTGGGATATGTCGACACCGCTTACGTATTTTTTGTCTGTAAGCGCAGATTCCACGCCTTCAGCTAGTTTCGAGTGCTTTACTTTCTGTAAATGAAATAGAGTTTTTATTTTATTTCATTTTACTTATTATTCAAATTCAAATGTTTATTTTAATTCTACTCTACCTTGTCTGAATCAATAATATCCATTATTTGATCCTTTAGATATTTGGTAAACAAATCCACAGATACAATTGATGCTTTTCTTATGCTATTACATTCCGATTCCTCTTTAGGGCACATAATGTACGCAATAGCTCCACCAATGTCGATTTTCTCAAAACTCTCGCTTTTTAAAGCTGTCTTCCACGATTCACAGAATTCTCCGGGAAAGCCATCTTTTGTAAATACGCCAAGATTTTTACCTTTTTTGGATGACTTCATTGCGGCTTTAAGCTTATCGAAATTTCCTTTATCTTTATCATTCTATTGGTAATGATATTGAAAAAAGAGGAAGTAAAATGTGAAATTTTTAATAATTTTTTACCATAGCCAATCATACTTACTCTGTCCCGAACTAGCAACTTAATCGCGGGTACTCCATCCTCCTTGGAACTTTCAATTTGTTTAAGAAATTCAATTTTCTTCTTACTAGTCAAAAAGTAAACGGCTCCCTCAGTAAAAACACATATTGTGTCTGTGAGCTCGTAGCCGAGGAGCCATGTCTTTAAAGAGGAATCAAGTAGGTAAAAAATAAAATCTGCGTGAACATATCAAGCAACAGATACTAAACTGTAAATACACACCTGCAACGCTGTAGATTTGCTGTAAACAATGTCCTCGTCGACTCCGACCGCTGCCATGATGCAGTCCACTTTGGAAAGTGAATCATCATGGGTGATTGTTGGTGTCTGAGGGCAGAAAGGAGAACACAACTTTTATAATTATTATTATTATAACCTCAAATGATTTCAAAAATTTAACTAGACATAGAAATTTTTGTGAACAAATCTTTTTTTAGTTTTGTGAGGTACGTCGGTCCGCCTCAGCCACCACTCATTTGGCGTTGAGCAATTTGTCTGCGACAATTCTCACCTTCCACTCTGAATATAAACGTTTTATTCGACGAAAAAATGTTTCTTTATCTAAAACGATGTTTGACATTTTTGCAGTCTACGCTTGATTATCAATAAAAAAACAATTTATTAAATATGAAATAAGAAAATACCGGCTTTTCTCAACAAAATAAATTAAAGACAGACACACCACGACAATGCGTGCACGACTGAAAATTCCTTTATCAATTTTATGAAATATCCGCAGTGATCCAAGCGCTGAAGTGAATACCAGTCGGTTGTAAATAACAATATGGCTACTAGAAGGCTTACTAACGGGCTGAATTTATTTGCATGAAGTATTTAAAGCGAATTCACAAACTTTTCTTCTCCTATACAAATAATATGCAAAATATCGCGCGCCCAAAAAGCAACCTTCAATCTAGTGTAATTTGTTGTTTGCTTTTTGACAGTTTTAATTTGAAGCTTCTGTGAAACAAACAGTCTATGGCGAAATTGTTTTCTTTGTGAAATGTGCTGAATATGAAAATAGTAGAACTGTTCGTTACAAATCATGAATAATTGAAAGATTTGTGATATAAGCTGTATTTTATTTGAATTCGAATTGGGAATTACAACAACAATTGCACTGACGAACTCCTTCTTTGGAATTTGAAAACCTGCTGTTTGGCTGGTTTTGACATTCGTATTCGTATTTATTAAAAAAAATAAAAATAATTAACAACTAATTAACAAGTAATCACATAATCCGGATGAGCAATCCGTATGAGGAAAATTTGCAAAGAATGTCAATGAGCACAATGCATACTCCATTGACGATTATAACAGCAATGACAAATAATTGAAGCGTCGATAAGAAAATTAAATTAAGGTAAAGCAACATCGAATTGCCAAACAAAGAATCGGTAGCTAGACACAAGCTAGAGTTGATTGAAAAGAACACGGCATTGATTAGCAAAGGATGAAACGGTCCTTGACTCCCTGATAGCTAGTGGTAAGGAATGCCATATACGAAGGGCCCTGACAGTAAACGATGTTTCCAAAATATTATATGTGTTAATCGGAACAATGAATACCTAGTTCTCAAAGACTGACCAAACATGAAGTGGGCCAGTACATACGAAAGACCACGTCACTACAATAATAATAATATTCGGCGCGACAGACCATTGCGGTCCAAGGCCTAACTTCTAGCGACCATTTGTGCTGCGCATGTTAATTTTTGGACACAAATGAAAGGGACCTACAATTTAAGGCCGAATCCGAACGGCGAATTGAGAAGCTTTCCGTGACAAGGTATTACTCTCGGAACGTTTGTCACCCATTCGCGAGAGGTGAGACACAGTGAAAAAATACTTTTGGTGTTGCTGGGATTCGAACCTGAACCTCCTGCTCAGCAGCCATGTGCACTTCCACTGAGCCACGGCGCCCACTACAATACTTTGAAGAAATATACGACAGTTCTTGTTTGAGAAAAAGTCGAACGCCAAAAAGTCACAAAAAGTCGAACGCCAGACGAGAAATATGGTCGCGTCGTTTGAGTGAAAAAATTAACCTAATGGAAGAATTAAAGCAGACTAGTCATAGAAGTGCCCGAAAATAATTCTGCACCATATGTAAAGAAGGGCATAACCAAAGAGTTGACCAATCTGCAACGAAGTTGCAATGGAAGCCAATCCTTGACAATGTAGAGCTTAGGTAAAACAGCCAAGACTTTAGAAATGATAGTAGTGACATGATAATCAAAGGATAAAGTCTCGTCAAGTACGAAACCCAGGCTCTTGAGTCTCCGAGAGAACGGCACAAACATTTCATTAAGGGTAATTGGATCAAGCAGGTGAGAAATTAGATAACGATATAATGCCATGGCCTGTCTCTTAGAGAGGTTTAGCTCGATATTATTATCATTGGCCCAGTAATAGATACCTATAAGGTCATTATTTACCTGGGAAACACAAGACGTAAGCTCAGCGAGAAGCGCCTAATGAAGTAGCTGGACATCGTCAGCAAAGGTGAACTTGCGAAAACGGGGTATAAGAGGAAGATCATTTATAAAGGGAGAGAAATAAAAGTTTTAATTTAGGTAGAAAATATTAATGAAACAAAATAGCTTTAATAAAAACAAAACTAATTTTATATTGGCAAAAAAATATTTTGACGATGCGCGTACGCAGACGGTCGATTATGTAAGCATTTCGACTTTCGAATGGCGTCGCATCGTATCGCATTTCGCCTAAACGTGATTATTGATTCATACGACTAGTACACTAGTAGTAATTTCGACGGAATTGTTTGTCAGGCCATCTCAAACGAATATTAGCCTGTATTCAATCACAAGGGTATTTTGAGCATCTTTTATAATTACATGTAGTAATTTTACCTAATAAAATATTTAAAATAAAATGCTAATTTTTTCATCACATATTCAAACCTTTATTCCGCAATAAATCGAAAGTCTCGAGCCAAACTTGTATTAGGAGTTGTAAAGAACATCAAGGAGAATTAAAATAAGGTCAAAAAATAAAAAGTTATAACGTTTTTTTTTTTAGAAAAATTGAAATTTTATAAAAAAAATCATATATTTTTTTTATTTAAAGCATCATAACTGTCAAACAGATGAAAATGCAAGATAACTACTTAGATCTTAAATTAGCTTATACAGTTACCAGTCAAATAAGACTAAGTTCGTTCCTCTCCGATAATGGAAGTTACAGTTTAATATTTGTGTATTTTTTTTCTGAACAACATTTTTTAAACACCCTGCATCTAAAAGGATATCAAAAATTGACCGCCCTCCCATACGATTTTTTCTCAGAATCCCGAAGTCATCGAAATAACTTATAATCGGGAACTCAGATCCATTCAGCAAGTATGTTGTTCAAGTTATAGTTATACAAAACAAGCTGACATAACTTTTCGCTCTGCCGGAAAGAATCATCACCGATAGGGGATCTGCATATAATCAAGGAAGTTTGAGATGTATCAGAACACGTCCAGGTTGCTGTTAGATCACCAAGAGCTAATGGCCAGATCGAACATGTTAAACAAAATATATTGCAGTGCTTACGAACATCAACGGCTAAAGAGCGGAACTGGGATTTATGTACTAATTTGGTAGTTGTTACCCATCAATTTTCATCAAAACTACTCTTTGTTTAACTGAAAATTATGAAGTTTTTGATAGCACGACAGCGGTATTTTTGTCATGTGGCATGACCTTAATTGGATCTTATTTTGCTGTCATGTCACACATTCGTTTGATGTTTATTTCGCTTATCGGCTCGAAGCAGCATCGTGAAAGCAGTTGGAATATTGGGAATTGTATTTTTTGATGAAAATAATACGGTAGCTATACAAGTTCACATCAGTTGTTAATGTAAACGATTAGTTATTAAATTAAAAAATAAGTTGCAGCTCAAGATTAATATCTTGAATGTGTTTTAGTTAAAGGTGCGATAGCGTTTAAACTCCTATTTCGTTCCATATTACCAATTTATCAGTTTTTTTTGTTGCAGCTAATGAGCCGCCATCTTTACAAATAACTAATAAATAACCATTATTATGGCTTTACCGGGTAATTATAAACAAATATCTGGAAGTTCGTCAAATTTTACTGCGACCAGTAGTAGTACATCGAGCCCAAGTGGTCAGAGATTACGAGCCACGGGTAGCGGCGGTAGTTCAGATCGTGCAAAAGATAATACGCCGATATTTACTCATAGCAACCATGGGAACCCGGCATTTACGCCTCAAAAGTTTGGAAAAATAAGTTCTAAAAATCAAGGCGATTCCCGTACTCCGAAACCTCCAAAACCTCCAGAGAAACCCATATTGCCCTATATGCGTTATTCAAAAAAAGTCTGGGATAATGTCAAAGCGGCTCATCCGGATTTGAAGTTATGGGAACTTGGAAAAAAAATTGGTTCAATGTGGAAGGCTGCACCTGAGAGTGAAAAACAAGGATTTATCGACGAATATGAAGCGGAAAAGGTGGAATATGAAAAGGCTTTAAGGACGTATCACACATCCCCAGCTTATTTAGCCTATATTGCTGCTAAAAACAAAGTCAAATGCGTTAATGCAGATGTAGACGTCCATGAGACCCCATCACGCTCCACTGCTAAAGCTCAACAAGAAAGGAGAATAGATATTCAACCTGCAGAAGACGATGAAGATCAAGATGATGGATTCTCTTTTAAGCATATTGCTTATGCGCGATTTCTTCGAAATCATCGTTTAATAAATGAAATTTTTTCGGATGCGGTTGTTCCAGATGTCCGCTCAGTTGTTACAACTCAGCGTATGCAAGTACTTAAGCGGCAAGTTAGTTCACTGACAATGCATCAAACAAAATTGGAAGCCGAACTGCAGCAGATGGAGGAGAAGTTTGAAACAAAGAAACATAGAATGATGGAGTCCAGTGAAAGATTCCAAGAAGAATTGAAAAGACACTGTAAGCCAGCAGTAGATGATGACACATTTCAAAAAATGTTTCAGAAAATGTATGAAGATATGCGTAAAGAACGTCTTAAAATGTATGAGGATCCAACTATTGGAGCAGCCGGGGTAACCAATTCTAGTACAATGCTATCTGAAGATTCGAAAATGCAGGTATTAGCACAAACTACACCGAGTGTTCAGGTGCATCCAAACTCGGATGGAAATAAATGTGAGTCAAGCAAAACCGAACCAGAGCCAATGGATATCGAACCTGCTCCAAAACCATCGGTTCCACCTCCAAAACCAGAAATTCCCAAACAACCATTTCAGAAAGAGATCCCAACAGATAGCATGAAAGCTTCCAAAGTGCATCAAGAGCAACTTTCAAAAGATCAGCAACATAAAGACCATTTAGATCATACACCAGCAGTCAGTGCAGCAACAGCTAGTCGACCAGCTGCGCCAACCAATTTGCCAAATACACCAAATACATGCGCTCAGAAGATTACACCACAACAAGCTCATGTATCACATGCAGCAGCGCCGGCAGTAGCAGCAAAGCCCTCTCCATTATCAAAACCAGGTCCATCCGTACCAACCAACCCAGAGTCAATTCCGGCTTCTTCAGGACCCCCAATTCCATCCCAGCAGGTGCCATCTCTACCCTTGCACCACGTTCAACCACCACCGC
Organism: Nephrocerus scutellatus; assembly: GCA_947095585.1. NCBI lineage: Eukaryota > Metazoa > Arthropoda > Insecta > Diptera > Pipunculidae > Nephrocerus > Nephrocerus scutellatus. The sequence goes on along the minus strand of OX352765.1, from coordinate 27,712,005 downwards.
ACCATTTATCACCTCATTTAGCACCGCACCAACCTATTTCAGGTCATTCACCAATGCCGCACACTAATTACGGCAATTACACATCTCCCGGTGGTGCAACACGCTCGCCCTACTATCAATCACAGTATGGGGGTCACCCTCCACAGTCATATGGTCAATATGCTCCATACTCTTATCATCAACAATATGCACCACCAGCTCCACATTATATGAGCCCTCGTCCACCAATGCATTATGCCGAACACAGCGCTGGAGCAGGACAGCAGCCGAGCCATGTTCCTCATGACGTCTATGGACAGTCTCAGATGGGAATATTAGTCCCACCGCAACCGGGCTCTTTAGCAGTTCCCCTGCCAAGTACAACGATTTCAACAGAGGGTCTTAAAAGGGATGTAGAATGTGAAGATACTGAAAAGAAGGAATCTGATTAAATATATCTAAGCTTATATTTTTTATTTTATTAAGTAGATCCCACATAAACAACGCATTGTGTTAATATTTACATGAAAAGAATACCTAATTTGGCGTTTTAATCTCAATATGTACTGTATATGTTAAACATCTCTATTGGTTTCTCAATTTTTAATTCTTAAACCTGCAGCATGTTGAAAATTATTGAATTATGAGTTTTTGTATTGCAATTTTTTAAAAGCTATCTCAATATAAAATAAAAGGAAAACCTACATTTGACTATTTTATCACTTGTGTTCGGCAAATGTTACTTTGAGAATTTCATTGAGCTGAAAGAAAAAAATCACAATTGTTATTTTGGATATTTAGTCTAATGCAGAAGTTACGGAATTAATAGACAAAGTTATGAGGGAATATTCATTGCCTTCGTTAGAGGGGGACTTGTTACAAAGCCCTAGCAATGAAAAAACTCAAGACTTACAAGATTGTATGGATATTGGTTTTGAGAAAAAAAATTTTTTTTGCTCGGTATGTTGCTAGATATCTGAGGACAAAAGTTAACAAACGTTTAACTTTTTTAAGGCTTTAGTTTTTCCATTGTGAGAGCTCTGTTAGTGAAAAAAAAATTTTTGTCAACCAAATCCATACAATCTTGTAAATCTTAAGTATTTTTTCCATTGTGAGAGCATGTCGCTTGGAGCAATGAATGGAAATATTGAGTTTTCGGATGAAAAAAAAGTTTAATCTTGACGGACGAAAACGAAGATCTTCTTTTCTGTGGGGCAGATACACCGACAGACATCTAAAAAAGGCATAGCTCTTAAAATTCCAGACCCTATTGGCCATATATCAAAATTTTCATAGGAACAAGTCTTATAGTCGCATTTTAGTCCTAAATACCGAATTTCTTAGAAATCGCTTGAGAAATGGCTTAGTTTTCAACAGTCCAGACTCTAATGACCATATCCCAAAATTGATAAAGTAGTTTCACATACAATAAAAAAAATATTATAAATAACTTAATAATATTCATAGTTATATACATATAAAATATGACTATAAAAAATGAGACATAAAATAGTGACATAACATAGGACATAACAGTGCCTCATAACATTGTGACATTTAACATTCAACTTTTAGAACATGTACCTTGTAGTGAGACGTTGTCATGTCAAACTTAATAGATTAATTAATCAGTCTGTTCCCGTACTCCCGTAGTAACAAGTGTTACGAATTTTTCAAATTTTTACTACAAAAGCGTTCCTGTACTTGAAAAAGTAATAAAATTCAGCAGCTTAAAGGGAGTAAGTCCTCCATACGAATTTTACCAACTTTTACTACAAAGATTTCTGTGAGTAACATGTGAACATTCTGCCTACCAAAAATTTTTGCGTGCTTGCTCTCCTGATAGATTTTATGTTAATTTTCTCTTTTACTACAAAAAGTACGGGAACGGACCAAAAACCCAAAAAATTTAATTTTTCTATAATTTTTTTCTTTTTTATAATAGTTTTGAAGTGACCTCAAGTGCCGCAATTGTTTTACGCTTTTTTTGAGAGAAATTGGGAAATTCCCATGCATTTTCTTAAATTTAATCTATCATTTTATGGCTTTGTGTTTGGAAGATATATACTTACTCACAGGTAGCAAATATTTCGGTGTAATAAATTTTCTAAAGTTATAAATCGCGAAACACTTTTGCAAAACATTTGGACTCAATCAAGTGATTCGGAGTGTGTGTTCATACTTCTATGCATATATTTTGACAACATTAATGTCGAGTTTTTTTTTTTTAAATCTGCCGTAGAGTTCTTTTTTGGCTGTCAAGTTGTTCGTTTATTCCAAAAAACCAATCTACGATAGATTGGATTTCCCCTCAAACAGATCTTGATATTTTGGGAGATTTACCCCCCTTTTCATTAACTGCAACAACAACACATGCACCTAAACAATGTAAAGAAAAGATTCTCGGCTCGGCTCGGCTGGACCGCAGATTGCTAAAACAAAAAAAAAACTCGACATAAATGTCATATTATTTGTTGTCTAATGTCTACATACAAAAAAAACAAATGTAACAATGAACAAAGTTGTTTTTAACGCAGAGTTCATTAAAAAAATTTAAAATCTTATAAAACAAATCCGGTGCGATGGCAATGAATCTTGCAACATCAAAATTAGGTGAATCTCTTTGTCGGACCTGCCTGGAATCGCTAAAAGGTGAACGTCATAATATATTACTCACCGACGACTTGGTCAAGAAGCTTGTAGTATGCACATCGCAATCTGTGGAGTGTGACGATGAATTCCCGAAGAATATTTGTGAATCTTGTTTTCAGAACCTAAATCAATTTCACGACTTCTACATAATGTGCGGCGATTCGGTAGAGAAATACAAGGAAATGATTAAGTGCACATACCAGGAAACTATAGATTACTTTGCTGACTCTTTCGAAATTTTCAATGAGGAAAGCTCTCTGATAAAGGAAAGTTGTTTGCAAAAAATTGGAAAAAATAATGTATTGAACTGCGAAGTAAAAAGTGATAAATTTGAGGATGAGTGCGAAGTTCACGTATCAGAAGATGACGATTGTAGTCAATATTACAACGAAGAGGAAAATGAAAAGGCAGGTTTAGACCACACGTCAATTCCTGAGGACTTAATTTCTACTCCTGTCAAAAAGGGCAGAAAGGCAGAGGACAAGGGAGAGGCTCAGTTGCACTGTGGAAAGATTTCCACAATATATAAGTGCAAGTTATGCCCAAAGCGATTTGTTAAAGAAACACGCTTTGTCGCACATGTACGGACACATGATGGTCTCAAGGCGTATCCATGTACATTGTGTGAGAAAGCATTCAGTAGGGACTCAACGTTGCAAATGCATTTTCGGCAGAATCACTCAGATGGGAAAGTTTCGTTCCAGTGCCATGTTAAAGGATGTGAAAAAATCTACATGCACAAACAAACGCTGAATTTACACATTCGGGAGGAACACAAAGGCGAAATAAAAGAATTCGTTTGTGAGATGTGTGGCAAAGTCTTTAAACGGTTACGTTTCTTGGAAAAGCATCGTTACACGCACATGGACAAATCGCAATTACCTTTCGAATGCGTTGAATGCAATAAACGTTTTGTCACTAAGCATAACATGCAAGATCACATGAAGCGACATGCGGGAATTAAGAACTTCGTTTGCCCCTACTGCGGTATGCGAAAAACGACGAAAAATGAATTAAAGACGCATATTAATTATCACACAAAAGAACGAACTTATCCTTGCAGGTATTGTTCACATGTTTGCAATAATTCTGGAAATCTTAAGATGCACATTCGAATTGTTCATGAAGGCATTAAGGATTATGCCTGTCGTTTTTGTGAGAAAAAGTTTGGCAAACCGGATACTCTTAAACATCACGAAATGAGGCACACAGGGGAGAAACCACATGAGTGCTCCGTTTGTGGAAAACGTTTCATTCAGTCTGTGGCTATGCGGGCGCACTTGAAGAGGCATAAGTCAGTGAAAGAGGAAAAGTCGAGTGAGCCAATATGAGCCGCCACCAAGAAAACGGGAGCACGTCATAATCCGACTTTAAATATCCCGACAAGACAAAATCCCGATTTTTTTTTTAAATCCTGACGACAAAATCCAGACAGGATAAAATACGGACATTAAGAAAGCCGGGAGGCTAAATATAAAAAGATAAATAATTCTCAAAAAAACAAAACAGCTAAATTCTTGGTGAAATACTGTCTGGATTATGTCAAGTCTTGATTTTATCGCGTCTCGATTTTGTTTTCGGAATTTTCTTGTAGACCCAAGAAAAACAAAGCTTGAATATGTGAATTAAGTTAAAATGAACTGAAATTTTGTCAGACTTAATATTGTTGGATACTATTGAAATAATGTGAAGATTTATATTATATCTATTAAATTTTATATCAAGATTGATAAACTAATCTTTAAAATATTATGTGTATGAATCATGAATGTATAGCGAGAAAGCTGGTAAAAGAATGGCTTTTTTTTCCAAAGCGATCTCTTAAAAAATATAGACATCTACAGGCTTTAGATTGTGAAGAGTATTAGGGTAAAGTCCAAATTGGTGTGTTTCAACAATAGAATTAAAATTTTTATACATGGAACTTCTTTATTATCACATTTATCACATTCTATTGTGAATACTCCATCAACCACAAACGCTATATTGCTTTGGCAAAGCAAGCTTGGCTTACAACAACAATCGCATAAACATAAAGCCGAAAGTAAATCCAAAAAATTAGGATTAAGAAACTAAAGCCATTTTATAGTTATGGTGCTCACCGTAAGGCGGTAAAACCAAAAGCTGTTGCTTTGAGAATTAAAGTAAAGCTAAGCTGGCTCTGCCAAAGCAAGAAGACAAAAGACATTTCGATTTGCTAGAAAAAGTAAAGTTTTTTTTTTGTTTTAGAACCACGAAAGCCGAGAAACTTTTGTTTACATTGTTTTGTTATATATGTGTAGTTAATGAAAAAACGAAAAACTTGACAGCCAAAAAATCCTGCTAAGTTCTGCATTTTAACATAATAGCACCATATATGTATGTACGTACTTTACCAAAACGAATACCTTTATAGTATATTCATAATGGGCAAGGAAATTGGACAATAAGCGAGTAATGTACGCTATTTTTTACACGACCAAAACAATTTTTCAGCTAAACTGTTGTGGAAATGTGTGTTCGCTGTGACTGCAGTAAATAACAGTAGTATTTTCATGTTAACACACTAATGTGGATAGTGCCTACTTTCGAGGGTAGCTTATATCGTAGGACACAGTCACTTTCATCTATGGTCGTGTGAAAGGAAAATAAATGTATAAAAAACAGGTCATTTGCATTGCCAAGGCCAACGTACCAGACAAAATAATTGGATATCCCACTATAAGTACAAGATGATGTGTTGGCAATCCAGGCGAATCAAGTGAGTTTCAGAACTTTATTAGATAAATGACTTCCTCATCAGCATCTACCAGGGTATCGATACACTTATATTCAGTGACTACGCCTATTAACATAGCAATTAGTTCTGCGGTCATTCTGCCATAGCATCACCATTCAACTCAATGGCCCAGAAAACTATAGAATCGACACTAATATTGGTCACCCCCCAGCTATCGACCCCACCCCTAGAGCTGTCTTAGCAGCACCATTCAACTCAGCGACCCCGAAAACTATAGAATCGACACTTATATCGGTCACCCCCCCCCCCCCCCCCCGTCAGTTATCGACCACCCCCTACAGCTATCTTACTGTCACCATGAAACTCAGTGACCCAGAAAACTATAGAATCGACACTAACATCGGTCACCCCCCCCCCCCCCCACCAACAACCCTCAGTTATCGCCTCACCCCCTAGAGCTGTCTTACCATCACCATTCAGCTCAGCGACTCCGAAAACTATAGAATCAACACTAATATCGGTCACCTCCCCTCTTAACTTAGCGACCCCATCCCCCTAGCACAAACCACGAACCACACAAACCGGTTTGACTACACTTTTGACCAGTACATAATGATTCAAACTTACTGGCGGTTATATTTTAAATAATCTTACAGCCTAAAAGCTACATAAAAGCGCTTATATATTTATGCAGTATGTACATTGCGAATAACTTAGGATCCGAATTCTATTATATGCGCTACTAACTACTTTTCTTAACAATATGTATATACAAATATACAAATAAATTCTCTATTGTATATATATAGAAGATAAATAGCTTATCTTATCTTAAAAAGACCCTAAAAATATCCCCAAAAGACCCCACAAAGTCCCCCAAATGCCCACTCTAGCCCAACTATGCAGAGTATTCTCTTTTCTCTCTCTGGCCAAGTACCTTTTTCCCTTATTTATGTTTGAAATGGTTAGGCATTATGACGTCATAAAACGCTGCAACCTTGAAATGTTACTCCCGTCGCTCGCAAAGTAGTTTCACTTGAAAAATAATTCGTAACGTGATCCCTTGACCAGAAGTCTGACGACTTCCAATATATGACGAAACCATACTCGTTAAAGTATAAAACACATATGCAAAGTTTAAACGCGATCTGATGATACATTTAGACTATTTTCGAAACGAAGACTTATTTGTGGAACCTTACTTATTCAAATAATATCGTATTTTTTGTTTGTTTTAGAAATCTGCGCTCGAGCTTAGATTTTTTCTCGAAAACACGAAAGCCGAGAATCTTTGGTTTACATTGTTTTGTTGCGTGTGTTGTTGTTGCAGTTAATGAAAAGAGGGGTAAATGTACCAAAATATCAAGATCTGTTAGAGAAAATCCGATCTACCGTAGATTGTTTTTTTTTTTGGAAAAAACGAACAGCTTGACTGCCAAAAAATCAATCAGCGCCAGATTAAAAAAAAAACGACATAAGTCTCCTCGCGAGGTGACTTATTTTCTATTTCTGTCGTGCACGAAAATCTAAATCACATCATTATTTTCGATTTGTATAAACGCGAGACAATTATTTGTTGTTTAAAAGCAGCTGTCAAAATAAGTCAGTCATACATTTCGAACGATTTAACTGACTTATTTAAGATGGCGGTAAATAAGTCAATAAGTCTTAAATAAGTCTCGGTTTCGAAAACCGTCATTTCATTTTCATTACTTTATCTTGAATATACTGTCATACATGTTTAATTTTTCTGTTATTTTTGTTGAAATAAATTAGTATGAAGCGTTTGTACTATTTTTAATATTATTCTAGAAAAATTATGAGAATTTAATTATTTGAAAATGGAGAAAATATAATATGTCGTGGGAAAACGTAGTACAGAAGTTACCAATTCTTTCATTTTAGCTGTATTTTATTTGAATTCGAATTGGGAATTACAACAAGAATTGCTGTTTGGCTGGTTTTGACATTCGAATTCGGATTCAGATTCCAAATAAAATACAGCTTTTATTGGGAATGTAAATGCTATCTCTCCTGGTATAAAAAAGCAGCTAGTGTCACCCATACCTAAGCTGTTGCTTGTGGATTGTAAATTGTGGTACTCAATCTACTCTGTTTTTTGTTAGAACTGTTGGTATTTTGGATGCAATCAAGTAAGACAAAGAAAACACTAACATTATAGCATGAAAAGAAAGTCACAGTAGTGAATTTTGAAATTTCAGACGTTGTTTTCTGCTGCGACTGCGACGGCGGCTGTTTTTATTTTACTTTCTTGCATCTTCATATTCTTGGCTTTGACGCCGCCTGCGTTTTTGGTTTTGTCGTCTGCTTTTGAGTGCGAAATATTGAAGCGGAATAAACAATAAATGGCGCGTCGCACTCCTTAACTCCTAGCAAAGTTTTATAATTATTTTGGTTTTATGTGTTTATATCGGAAGTATTTTTTACTATAATTTAGATAATAACATTGTGTATCAGAAATGCAGCCTATAAATGAGCCAATTAGTTCTCGGACGACGCGTATCAATAATTTAATCCTTGGCAACAACAGAACCGGAAAGTGCAACAGTCGTTCTACAGGATCTACTGGTGGAGCGCCAGCAACGACGGTAGCTGTAGCAGATGCAATTTCACGTGAAGGGCTTCTCGATGCATTTTGTCTGCTGTATGGCGAGTGTGACAAAGATTCTCTCAAAAGACGCGACAAGAACATTGCAGAGTTTGTTACGAAATGTAAGTGCAAATTTGGACAATGCTAGAATATATAAAAAGCCGATTGATTTTCCATATCACAGATCGACCAATTATAGAGGAAACTCAAACGCTTCGTGTTAACTCAGGCGACTTTAGTGTAAGGGCGCTTATTGGAAAGGGTTACTTTGGAAATGTTCATTTGGTTATTGAGAAGTACACCGGAGATGTGTATGCTATGAAAAGGATCAAAAAGTCAGTCGTCACAACATCACAAGTTAAGGAGGAGCGTGACATTATGTCGCGTAGGAGTTCCGAATGGATCACTAAGTTACAGTATGCCTTTCAGGTAGCTACGCTTTTGAAATGATTAATCAAAGATCAGTCAATCAAAGTCAATTTTATTTTTCTTTGCTAAGGATAACGAAAACTTATATCTGATCATGGAATACCTTCCCGGAGGTGATTTATTAAGCCTGATGAGTCGAAATGGTCCCTTTGATGAGGGCCTAGCTAGATTTTATCTTGCCGAACTGACCCTCGCTATTAATGCTCTTCATGAGATGGGCTATGTTCATCGTGATATTAAGCCAGAGAACATTCTTATTGATCGATTTGGTCACATAAAGCTAGCAGATTTTGGTAATGCTGCGGCGCTCGACAGGGATGGACATGTTTTAAGTCTGTCGCCTGTAGGAACACCGGATTATATTGCTCCCGAACTTCTGCAAACTATATCAACCTATAAGTTGTCGAAATCACTGCATGATGTAAGTTTGAATAATTAGACGCGTCTTCCTGATTTTATTTAAAAATTTTGCAAACACAAATTTCAGGTCAGCTGTGACTTCTGGTCGATGGGAATTATTGGCTACGAACTAATTTGCGAGATTACACCCTTCCACGAGGATAATGTCCATGAAACATATTCGAAGATTCTCAGTCATTGCGAAGATAGCCACACAAAGGATATTATTTCATTTCCTACTGATTTAAAAATATCGTCGTCATTTAAAAGTCTCATTGAATCGCTGGTCACAAATCCCACCAATCGACTGGCGTATGCACAAATTATTCAACATTCTTTCTTTGCGAATATCAAGTGGGAGTCGTTGCGCTTGCAAGTTCCTCCTTTCATTCCCAATGTAAATGGCGAAGACGACACATCAAATTTTGAAAATGTCGATCGAAATAAAGGGCGCACAAGCACTTTTATTAAGAAGTCTCTTACGACAAATATGAAATCAAATGATTTTTCTGGGAAAGATCTTCCGTTTCTGGGGTACAGCTTTATTCACATGGAAAAACCATCGACTAGCAGTAACGATGAAGCAACAACCGATGCACGCATTCCAAAATTGAACGCAAAAATCAAAGAGCTTCAGCATAAACTCAAAGAGCACACGGATGAAATATCCACACTTAAGCAAGACCTTTTACATGCCGAGCAAGCCGCAAAGCAAAGAGATAGCCAATCGAAAATTCTGCACGATGCCAAGGAGGAAATAACAAAAATGAAAAATCGCCTTAAGGAGAAAACAATCGAATTGGCCGCTTCCAAGACACAGATTAAGACACTTCAAAGTTCCGTCAATATCGAAGAAGAAATGTGGCAAAAAAAGGAGGCTACCATTACCGAATTGTTGCGCATGAATCGTCAGAAGTACGAAGAAGCGAAAATTTCCACAGAGCAAAAGTATGAGAAACAAATCGCGGAAAAAAAGAACGAACTCGTTAGTGTCATTCAGCGTTTAGATGCACGTGAGAATGAATTAACTGTGAAATCAGATGAATGCATGCATCTGAATGAAAAATTGCAGAACTACAAGGAAATGCTGCGTCAAATCAAAGATCAAGCTCATGCCGATAAGGAAGAATTTGAAAAAAATAAGACACATCTCACAGAAATGTACGAACAAAAACTTACCGATTTGCGCAACAAGTTACGCGTTGAAAAAGATTCAAAATCTCGTCTTACAATGGAATTGCGCGATGTTCGCACGGAGTTGGATGACAGTATTTACTCCTCGAAAAGCAATCAAGAGGCGAACATCGCCAAGGAGAAAAATAATGACGAAATTCTGCGTCGTCTCAATCGGGAGATCGAAGTTAATAATGAGTTGCGTTCAGCGAATGCTAATTTGGAAAAAGAAAAGGGCAACATAGAGAAAACACTCGTAGAATTACGTCACGAAATTGCACGATTAGAACGCGAGTTGCAAGTTGTCGAGTGCAGTAAAAATCTGGCACAATCATTAGCTCCATCCGCCTTATCGCCATACCAAACAGCGCATGGATCTCTAACAGAATTGCACGCTATCGAAGAGCAACTCCGTGTAGATTTGCAAGCAGCAAAAGATAGTGAAGATACCCAACGTCAACGCGCCGATAAACTGCAACAAACAGTCGCTAATCTGGAGGAAATGGTAGCTAAGTTAAGCGAACAACCATCGGTGGCCACCGTTACCACCACAAACACTAGCACCAACCATGATAACAGTGTTGGCGTTCTGCTGGAGAGGCAAAATGAAAAACTCGAAGATAAATTAGCTGCTGCGCGTGAACAAATGATTGTCGAACGACAAGCTGCACGGACGGCCAACTTGTCACTCTGGAAGGTCGAAAAGCAATTGGAAGATGTACAACATGAGAAGAAACTCACGCAAAGAAGAATGGAACTCACAGAGGAAAAAATTAAGAAAATTCAAGCAGAACGTGATGAAGCACAGCGTCTGATAAAAGAATCACAGGGTGATATACGACAAAAGGAATCGCGTATCAATGAACTTAAAGAGGAAATCGCCTCTCTTAAACACAATGTACAGAAGGAGCATAAAATGTGGGAAAAGACAGAACAGGAAAGGATGAGGGACAAATCAGAGGTGTGTGTTTGTTGAATTGTTATATTGGGTCTGTTTGGTTTTGCCAAAACAGGAAATTTTAACAAACAAAATCTGTATGACTGAAGTTTTAGTATGGGCTAGAGGCTAGCGACTGAATACTGGAGTGAGTGTCTTGCTTCATTCACCTGCTCGCTTGTCAATCAAAAACATTTTGTTTTTAACGTGCAGAATAATGCATCATGAAAAATAGCTGCTAAACGTTTTCTGTAGTATTTGCGCTTTCTGTAACAGACAGACTTTTTATCCAATTACTTGTTTTTAGGAATATTCGATAGTTTTTGGCTCTAAGCAATCATTAACACGCCCACTCACCAGCTTTGAACGTTTTTATTGCCCAGAATGTTGTCCCAGTAAAAGCTAAAGTCGTAGAATGTTAATTGTTCTGCGCTCTTAGTCAAACAAAAGGAAAATGCATGGTATGATTCAAGCTGTGGCTTCTAGGATTAGAGATGTATGCTTTCGGTATTAAAAAGTAAACTCTACTGCGGAAAAGCGAATAAATTTCAAATTATTGCCAATTTTTTGGGATTCAAATTGGCCTACGACCAAAAATTGAGTCAAAAATACTATAATTTCCCAAAGGTTACTACCTTTTTGGTCTTCATTCGTGAAAATAATCAAAAATACAACTTCGTCGTCGTTTCCAACGCTCATTTATAATGACATTCCAGTTGTCAGCTCTAAGAACAATGGCAATCTGTTTGTGCGCTTTTGCAGCTAGCTCCACACTTCCATATTGTGCATTGCTGCCGCCTCCAACCTTCTCGTACCGATCCATACCACTTACATCCATTCTTTCGAATGTCATGGAAACGCTGATCTATTTTCAGGTCATAAAATATCTTAAACCAACAAAGTCTTTCTCACCGGCAGTACGTATTTCGAGGCAACGTTCTACTGGTGATTTGATGGCATATCTCACCGAACAGTGGAACAGGTCTTTGCATCAATTTGGTGAAAGCAAAGCTGTTGCAATCATTATTTCCAAGGCATTTGACAGAGATTGGCATCAAACTCTTTCCATCATCTTGGAGGGTTTCATATCTAAAATACATAACATAAATGCTGACGTTCCCCAGGGCTCTGTTTTGTCCCCGACACTCTCTCGTCCAATACCTCTAATCCAATTCATTTTTTCGCTGACGACAGTGCTCTTAGCTTCGCATTTAAGTTTGAGGAACGTCGCTCCACTGTGGAACTCAAGCAACTTCCGTATGTAAAGCTCGTTAAATTCTGACCTGGTCAGCATAATAAAATTAGGAAGAAAATAATAGAGTAAAATTTAACGCTCTTAAAACACTAAGCTGTCTCCTATCGTCCAAGCGAATCTTATGCCTCTTTCGATTACGTAAAACCATACCCACGGGTAAGCTACCACTATGACAGAGTTTTCGTGGTTTTCGTGGTGAATGCTTTGCAAAAAGAACGCTAAAACGAAATCAAATTTGACAAGAACAACAAACTGAGAAATTAGTCTCACCGTACCCCGGGTACAGTTTGCAAAATAGAACGCCAAACCAAACCACGTGAGAGTAATTTTAACTCTACCCTGCAAATCGAAAGAGCTATTAAATCCAATGCCATTATCCACACTTGCATCGAGGAAACTAAAAAACTCATCATTCTCGGTATGTGCGTTAACGATAAGCTTCATTGGAATGACCACATATTCACCGTCGCCAAAAATGCTGCGAAATGTTTAGGTTTTCTACCCCGTTTCAAGAAATATTTCAGTCCCTCTGGTCTGGTCTGGTGCGCCTAAAACTACGTTCATCTTCTTGATAAAATACACCCCTGCTTTATCACTTATCAGTTACTTATCAGTAACGTTAACATAGCGAAATCAATAGATTTGCTTGAACACCGCAAAAACGTTTCCTGCTTGTCTCTGTTTTATCGCTTTTTCCACCAGCGGTGCTCAATAGAAATAGCCATGTACATGCCACCTCTCCTTGAATACAATTGCAATACTCTCCAAATGTTACCCTAAAGCCCATCTTCTGACGGTTAATTTCAAAGATTTGTTTTTCAGCCATGCAAAACGTATGTGGAATGCTCTGCCAAGCTCTGTCTTTCCACATAGCTATGATTATGGTTAATGACTAGTAATTCATGGGGCTTAGTGCGCTTAAGTCTTCCAGTTACTCCAGTCTAAATAATGAACGTAGATGCCTCTTTTTTGGTGTGCTGCATCAGTATTTTCTCATGAGCCACTGCATACTTTGCGATTGTGTTGGATACGGTTTCTAACCTAATGTCTCCAAGGAGGTCAACGTTTCTCACATAGCAAGTTCTATCCTCAATTCATCTAAATATTTTGTTTTGAAATCTTTGAATAATGCTAATGATAGCATACTTAGCACAACCCCATAGTTGGATTCCATATGTACATACTGGTTTTAGTATTTGATTGTAAATAAAAAGCTTGTTTTGGATGGATAGTATCGATTTACTACCCATTAGCTAATTCATATCTTTTGAGTCTAATGTTTAGTTAAACTCTTTTTTTCTTGAAGGTGTTCATTGCAGTGAAGTTTTGCATCTGGCTAAATATTTTGTGAAATTTGAATATGGGGTTACCCGGAGATTGTGATTGGAATGTTTAATTTTTTTTTCAAAAATTAACATGAATTGATTTTGAATTATTTAATTTTATACCCAATTTTTCTGTCTAGTTGACTATATGACGGAACACCTGCCTTGATTTATTTTAATTGCGAGTAGGCGTCTTCTTGTTTTATACGAAAGTATCGGTCTGAAAGATTTGATTCTAGTATTTCAGCATTCTAATTAGGTAGTAACATTTTTAGTTTATGGACAGGTTTATGCAGATTTTGTCAAAGTCTAGAGCGACGCGACATCAAAAAATACTGCAGGGTAAACTATTTTGTCCTCCAGTTTTTTTTTTTTCTTTTACATCGGTTGTCTGATGTACTTGGTCTAGTCTTGAATGTTTCTGCCTAAATCCAAGTTGGTGAGATGGCATTAGGTTCCTATATTCAATAATGAGCTTTAATCTTTTGAGAAGTAATAGTGGTGACAGTGCAGAAAGCACTCGTTAGGGTTTTTACCTGTGGTTTGAGCCACAGGTTGCAACCCACTTACCAGTAACACGGAACATGTTTAAGACAAATTCAAGAGGGAAGGGTTCTTTATTTATCCAGCGCTTTTATTGGCAGTTGTTTTAAAACTTCAACAGTTACAAGGCCATAACCGGGTACGATTTTATATTTTAGATTTTTATGTATTTTTTTTAACTCAGCAGTTGAAACGTTATCTACACAAACTTCTTACCAGGTTTCTTCGTGATGGGTTTCAATGGATTGAAATATATTTTGCAAATTCTGATAGATGCCTTCTCTGTGTTACTATTGGCCCATGTATTATTGATTTTTCTGATGGGTGGAATATGTTTTAATGGTACTTCGTGGCTTTCCATAGCGAAAAATTTGTGGATTTATCGTTTGTTTCTTTAACGTTGAATTGGTTTCTAATTATTTTTAAATAATATTCGGCGCGACAGACCATTGCGGTCCAAGGCCTAGCTTCTCGCGACCATTTGTGTTGCACATGTTTATTTTTGGACACACATGGAAGGGACCTACGATTTAAGGCCGGATCCGAACGGCGAATTTAGAAGCTTTCCGTGACAAGTTATTACTCTCGGAACGATCGTTATTCATTCTTTTAGTTTCGTTTTAATACTTCTGTGATCTGATTGATTTGTGTTTTGTGGACTGGATACCTTGTTGGTTGCCGTTTCTTTGAAATTTCCATTTTTTTTTTTTAACAATAAATTTTTTAATCTCGTCGGAGCACGTAAATCTTAGAGTTTTTCTTTCACTAGCAGGTGTGCTTTTCCATGCAGTTGTTTGTATATGTTGTAAAGTCAAAATCGCTTCATAAAGTTGTGGTGAGTGTAAGACTTATCTCTTGCTCTAAAAGTACCTTAAAATAATTCCAGTCTGCATGTTTACTAAGAATGGACTCGGACTTTCATAAATTATTTAGTCGAAGAATCTCAGGTAGACCGGAGAGTGATGAGATATCTGTACAAAGATATTTGAAATAAGTTAATATTATTGTAATCCATAGAAATATAATGTAATAGCGGTCTTAAGCAGTTGATCTGTGAAACTTTTTTCAAATGTATATCAGTCAACCGTTTAGTATAATAACTACAATTTTATATTTACAGGTTGTTAAGCAAATCTCAAATGTTCACCGTCTTGAGGAACAACTTTCTGAGTTGCGACAAAAACTCAAACAATCGCAACAAAAGGCAGACTCTTTGGGTTTGGAAAACAAACGTCTCTTGCGCGAAGTTAACGAGGAGCGTGATAAATCTTCTACTGCGGCAGATTCAACCTCTGAATTGCAAATCAAATTGAAAAATCTCGCGGACAACTATGAACGTCTGAAATACGCTTGCACCATCACAGACAATCAACTGACCGAAGTTGAAGCAATGCTAGATAGCGAACAGACACGCAACAAATCGAATCAGGAGAAAATCGACGCTCTGTACAAGACAGTTCGTGGCAAGGACGAAGCAATTACTCAACTAAAGAAAGATCTTAATGAGGAAAATACGTGCAGAGTTGCCGCGGAAGGTCGCATCAAAAACCTTAGTGAAGAAGTAAATGATCTGAAACTTAATTTGGAGCAAATTCAGATGAAATTAATTGCTCAGCAAAATCAGCTGATCGAACAGACAAACAATCTTTTCCAGACACAGGAAAAATGCGAAGTACTCACAACAGAATTATCGAATTTGCAAACAATTAACGAAAACTATAACCGCGAAGTGAATATTATGAAGGAGGAGAATTCACGTATACTGTCTGAGTTGTTTCATGCCAAAGAAGAAGGAAATCGCTTGCAAGCTGAGCTTAAGGAAGCGCATGCAAATGCTGCTGATCTGCACAGTGAAATCGATGAGCTGAGAGGAACACTCGCCGAAAAGGAAAATCACTATTTGCAGCGTGACATCAAGGCGGAAGCCACGCTTTCACAGCATAAGAAACTCATTGACTACCTGCAGCTTAAAGTAGAGGATCTCTCACAGAAAAAGAAAAAAACCCTGGCTGATATGATTTTTGGCTCTAACACGATTTCAGCAAAGAAGGAGAACATCTCGCCGAACGTTGTGGAGTCGTCGATTATCTATCGAACACTGCAGGAGGAGCTTAAACGAGAGAAACAGAGATGTAAGGCGTTGCAGGAGCAGATCGACAAGCTCAATGAAAATGTATCGCCCGATGTTGCTGCAACCCATAGATCTCCATTCAAAACAGTGAACACTAATGACAACACAACTGCTACGACAAAGAAAACTGAAACTACGAAAAGTTTCAACGCTGGCAAACCACGAACCCCTCAGACACATCGATTCGAATTGGCGCTTAAGGAGGTAGCAAGTACAAGCGAATTGTGTATGGTTTGTAAGGATGCGATTCTTGTTGGATCGCCCTACTGGAAATGTAAAGAATGTAAGCATTGTGCGCATCGTAAATGTCGCAGTGCCATCAACACATCGTGTAATTGTCATGAACAAGATGCAGCCCAAACAGATCAAGTCGTCGACAACAACAACGACACTTCTTCCATTTCGACAATTGGCAGTTCAGGCAAATTCTCCTACGAGGGAAAATTAACACAACCAAAGGGCGAAAGCTACAATGGCAGTTTGATTTTCTCCTCGCAAGACACTGGCAATCATCTTGAAGTTAATTGCGTTTATGAAATGGACGAACAAGTGATCCTTCTTGGTTGTAATTCTGGACTTTTTGCATATCACATTAACACCGCAACTCTTGTGCATATAGCTGGCATCGATAGTGTTAACTACATCGCAATTTCAGTGGCTCTATCGAAGGCGATACTCGTCGGTTCCAAGGGGGAATCATTGTATCAATGCGATTTGCGTCATTTGCAGACGCGTAGCCAAGCAAATTCTTGCATGAAACCATTGCTTGAGACATCGGTGCTTGACTTGCCATTCGCCAATCGAGCGCCCAATGAAAAGTGGCAACTAGTCAAGATCTCAACGGAGGCTGAAAATGCCCTCGACTCGGTGGCCATTGCAGCGACGTCATCGCGCCTAGTTATCCTCAGGTACGACATTAAACTGCAGAAATTTAAACCTGTTCGTGCCCTGGACACGGCTACTTCAGTATCCTCAATTCTATTTACACGACACACCGGAATTGTTGCTTCGGATAAGTTCTTTGAGATCGATTTGACAAGCTACGCAGCTGAAGAGTTTGTCGACCTCTCAGATCAGACGTTGAGTCATACGCGCAATTGCCAGCCGGTTGTTGCACTTCGGATCAGCCGTCAGGAGTTTCTTCTTTGCTTTATGGAATGTGGCATTTTTGTCGACGAATTTGGTTGCCGATCACGGCCCTATGATCTCAACTGGGAATACACACCAACAGGGTTTCTCTATCGCGAACCATTCCTTTATATCTCGCATTTTCAATCTGTGCAGATTTTACGTATTCATCGTTCATATTCAAAAGAAGTTGATGATGGTAACACAGCAGGCTTGACCGACGCAATAGAAGGTATTGTCCAAGACGAATTGGGAAATGATGAGTGCACGCTTAAGCGGGCACATTTGCGTTTTTATATGCCTACTCTGCTTGCTGAGAGCAACAAATTGAATGTATACACGCTTGCCATACAAAAAGACTCAGGGCTGAACGAGGTCCATCACATTGATGGACTGAAGGCGTTTAAACAGAATCTTAATGAATCGCTTGAGACAATTTCATCAATTGCCACATCTATCACACTCGGGTCAATGACCACCACAGATAATTTGTAAACGGATTCTAGACTAAGGATAACATTCTGTTTTTAAACTATATAAATATGTATTTACTTATTTAAATAATACCCCCGGTTTTTAAATTGTTATTTACATGTTTGGTCATACATTCAAATGTGAAATTTTTGGTATTTTCATTTTTATGATGAGTTTATTTTGTCAAATAAAATTTGGACGTGCCATTTACATTATTTGTGTCTTGTGCAACTATGCAGTGCAATAATGTACAACTATGAACTATGTAGGTGTCTCACTGTTTCTCATAGTTTCCATTTGTTAAGAAGCGGTCATTTTGAAAATCTGGGAAAAAATCGAGTTCAACGGAATTGTTTTCCCCATTGTTTTAAATATTGGATCTTCCAGTTTAGAAACTAACAATATGTTTTTTTTTTTTTTTTTTTTTTTTATATAAAGACTTATTGCCAAGGGATGACTCCCTGAATGACTTACGTCACGGCAATAAGTTGGGCTAAGCCCTTTATTAAATTCAAAATAAAATAAAAATCGAAAGAATGTGATTTACAATATATCACATTCCTCACGTTTGTAGCCGGTTTCAATTTATTTTCTCAGAATTCTCCCTGATTCATTGGAAAAGCAATAGGAAAAACGAACACGAATTTAGAACGACGCGAGTCCAAATACTTTTATCAATGAATCATGGTCAGGGAAAACTACAAAAAACCTTGACCAAGAAAATATTACAAATTATAAAAATAATTTAAAAAATACTGATAAACAATTTTTTTTTTTTTTTTATATATTAAGAAACAACTTATGAATACTTTAACCATCATCCTTCAAGAAGTTGTTAACGGCTAATTTGAACGCCTGCAGATTATAAGATTCTGGAAACACGTGTTCGACCAATTGATTCCACATCGAAGATACTCTAGGAAAAAAGGAGGATTTAAAGTGTTGGGTTCTACATGAAAAAAGTTTTAAGGCAAATCTATGTTGATTGCACCTTAAACGAGTGTTTACGTTACTGAGAAAAGGCCCAGGAACTAGAGAACGGGTTTCTAAAGAACATTTACCGTTGTAAAATTTATAGAAAACAGATAAAGCTCCTACATTTCGTCTGTGCTCCAAAGTATCAAGAGACGAAGTAATGGTCACATCGTTTATCAAACGGATAACTCTATTCTGAACACCATCAAGATGAACCAAATGCGATCTTGGAGCACCACCCCACACATATGAATTAAATTCTAAAATTGGTCTAACAGAAATTAGGTATAATATTTAATTGGAGCTTAACATTGAGCTGGCTGAAAGTTAAAAAATTTTACTTTTAAATTTCTTCAGCATTTACAACTCATGTTAGCGTAGTAGTGCATTAATTAGAGGGTTAGGATGACAGTTAAGTTTTAAGGCTTCACTTCAGTCAGTTTTTGGATGTTGATTTCTTCTGTGATTGTTGGGATTCTCAGGTCTCTATGCAGCAGGGAGTTTCCAAAGTACCATGCTGCGCTCGATATCGTTGTTAGGATTTTGGACTGCAACTGTTGCAGAAGTTCTAGATTTGAAGAACTCGCTAAGCCCCATAGGGGTCCATATGGCTTGCTGATTGCTTTATAGAGAAGGACTATGTTATCTAGACTGATGGTGAAGAGCATCCAGTGCCAGATTATAAAATGTAAGTTTAACTTGATTGCGTTTAGACTCAATGTGTTTTTCTCCAGGTAAGTCGTCTGTCAAATTAGATACCGAGGTACTTCACATCTTTACTTTGAGGAATTGTTGTGTTGTTGAGAGCAATAGGAGGGTAGTGCTCTTGCCTGAGGACAAAAGTGATGTGAGTGATCTTCGTCTCGTTCACTCTACTCGATTAACCAGAGTTCGAGTCGCTTTATTGAATTAAGAAAAGCTGATTTGAGGAAGCTTTGGTTGCTTAGTATCGCGGTGTTGTCGTGAAAGGTTAAGGTGTTGTCCGTCGGAAGGTCTGATGTATTGGAGTAGGCAAGAGACTTCCTTGGGGGACACCCAACGATTTCGTCCCCTTCGACCTCCCACCACACCGATTTCCATTCATTACCCGATCAATACACGTATATCCGCCTTAACCCCATCGCTCATTTCCTTCCCACCGACCCTCTCCCCTAGATCAACAGAATATCATCACACCCTCCCAAAAAAAAAAAGAAACGCACTAAGAATAAATTATTTTATTTTCAACCAATAAATTTGTTTATCCGCACGGTTCAGGGTGCTCTCACAATGAAAAAACTATATGCAACAATTCTACTCAATAACTCAAATTTCAACAACGAACAACGAAATCGGACAACAAATACAAAAATAAGAATACAGCGCCACCTATCAGAATTCAACATAAGTATGAACATTTTAATAACCAAATCCAACGTACATCAATTCTGGGGGCCGATTATGGTTCTGTCGTATTTCGACTTACGACAAGTCGAAATCTTCAAAGTCGTAATTTCCACATATCACAATTATTGAAGCATGTACGACAAAAATTATTTCGATTTCTTCTCGGTATATTAGAACGCAAAAGGTTTATTGTTGTTGTAGTAAGTAAAAAGAGGGGTAAATCTCCCAAAATATAGATATCTGTTAGAGGGGAATTTCGATCTACCGTAGATTGGTTTTTTAGAGAAAGCGAGCAACTTGACAGCCAAAAAATCAATCTGCGCCAGATTTTTTTTAAAGACAAGAAAAGTTGTAGTATAACTTTTATATTTATTAAGACGTATGTTATTTGTCCATAAGTAATCCAAATTATCTTTAAAGACCACTTTTTCGCTCCAAACTTCATCAAAAAAAAACTTCAATGCCGGATTTGTTTCTGAATTTTGATAAACGTGTTACATGTTGTCCATAAGTAATCCATGTTGTCGCCCAGCCAACAAAATTTTAAGTTCTTGTATGTTTATTATTATTATTTGAAAAGAAGTAAAACTACGTTACTAAGCTATGCACACCTCCTCAAACGTAGTAACCCAAACAAAAACCAAAATAATTGTTTCCGAAAAATCGACAAACGTTCAGGGAGAAAGAATTGGGAAGCCGCAGATTTTTACAGTAATTAAAATCATTTCAATTAAACAATCGAGCGTTTTTTTTTTAGTTTTCGAAGAGGATTTAAAATTCGAAAGCTCCTTATTTTTCGGCGTTGCCCAACCCCACTAGCACTAACCAACACATGTATCAGTGATGGGCGCATTCGAATGATATAATCCATTATTTATGTGACATATCACGTATGAGCGAAAAGAAATAATAAGTAAAGCAAAAAAAAAGCAAATGATTTCTCTCTTTACTTGTACATACATACTGGTATACGCTGTTTACTCGCATATCATAGCATGGCCCAAGCGAAGCAATACCAAAACCTTCTCTACAGAAAGCCCAACTGTTTTCTTGAAGCACAGATGATGATGCAATGATGCATGCTTAAAGTACTCAAATCAGATGTATTAGTAATTAACAAAAGAGAAATTTCCATGTAGACTTTTTCTGTTTCTCACTACTCCAACTTCTCTCGCTCTTTTCACTACCACCAGTTAGCGTGTCTGTTTATTTTTTCTACACCGATTTGAGGATTTTTTCATTACATTAGTATGCGTAGAGTTGGGCTTTCTGTAGAAGAGGTTTTGAGCAATACACAAAACACATGTGCATGCGAGGTACGACAGATGAATGAAAAGAAAAGAGAAATAATTCGAATGATTTTGTATCCGAGTACTCGGTTGCTCATGTTCATGTTCATTATACTACTTTTTTAATTTCGTATTTCATTCATAGTGCGAATACTGGAATCGATTCGTATGTTTTATCAGTGTTGATTCCATAGTTTTCGGAGTCGCTGAGAAAAATAGTGTTTGTAGGTCAAATTTTACAACCGTAAAACGCCGGGCATTCAGCTAGTTATATTTATTAATTAAATACAAAAAGGTAAAAATAAGTATTTCTTTATTCCTTGCAATTGGCATTGGCTGCAACCGAAACATTAATTAAATGAAGTGTGACAATCATGAGAAACGAAAACTTGAAGTCATGTTAGTACTCGTTTGTGTTCTCATATCTCATATCCCGAATGATAGTCGATTACATTAATCATTCGAATACTAATAAATCGATTCTTCAAGTTATTCGATTATGCATTATGCCTATCACTACCATGCATATTTACTTTATCGGAAAAATCGTCGCTCTTTGATATTTAAAGCGGCTGACAGCCTATTGAACCTGACTGTAAGTCATAACTGATGTAATTTTTGACTGTTGCGCCTTGCGGTCAAATTAGTAGGATGGTTTGCCAGTCAAATCAACAGTCAAGCTCTATTTTTCGGAAAGATGAAGAGCCAACATAAAGCTTGTTTGTTGCTCATTCTTGCGATCCGCCGCCGACGCCTTGTGTTTTTTCATAATACCAATTTGCGATATCCATAATTTTTTTCACGTATGACGTATTCGGGGCTCGTTTTGTCCCACAAACAGCGGTTATTTTCATAGGCGTACACAAATTCTTTTAAAAATCTTCTGCCTACATCCATATTCACAACGTCCTTTCAAGTTAAAAATTACAGCTGACTGTCGATTTTGTGTACACATTATCGAACCGCGAAAATTTTTAATAGCGATCAGTTTCGAGTATCAGTCAGTCTTTCACACTATCAGTTTTGAGGGATGTCGATCAAAATTACAGTCAAGTTCGATAGTCTGTCAGTCGCTTATGAATAGTGTCTAGTCTCGAATCGATCTCTCGATTCTAATATATATACAGGAGATTGTATACACTCAAACGCCACTGGAAAACAGAATCGAATAGCTTGTCAGTAGAATCGGCATAATTGTTTAAGAGAGTAAAGCGGAGCTTTTCAGCTCGGGCCTTAGGCCTTAACGTTTCGGTTGAACATAACGTATATCAATTTAAAATAATAAAAAAGTTAAAACAACTATAAATTATCGTAAAACGGAATTTTGTTTTTTATTAAACAAAAATTAAAAACATTTTTTTCATTTATCTATAGTCTAAAAAATTTTGTTGTTTCAGTTTCTCTGTTTAGTTGTTTCTGTTTCTGTTTCTGTTGGTATGACTGTTTTTAAGTTTCGTTCGTGCTCAGAGCTTAAAAACGAGAGATTTTTGATAAGTCACTAATGTTAAATTCTGGCGTAGATTGATTTTTTTGCTGTCAAGTTTTTCATTTTCCCTGAAACACCAATCGACGGAAGATCGGAAATCGCCTCTTACAGAGCAATATATTTCGGCAGGGAACACCAACAACCAACGATTTGTGTTCATTGTGTGATTTTTCTTCTGGAATACATAATATTATATTACACATACACATGCAACAAAACAATGTATCTCGTTTTTCGTGTTCTGCTGAGAACAACTAATAGCTCCAACAAAGATTTGTAAAAATGAAAAAAACGATATAATTATAAACAAATTGTTTTTTTTTTGTGGACTTGGCAGCAATCCGAAAAAAATTTCTTCGGATAAGCTTTATTTAGCTTAAACGAATAATAATTTTGTCATTCACTGGCTGTGTTTTTTTATGTCAGAGTACTCGGAGAGATAATTTAACTGCCAAAATTCAGATCTGTGGGTTTTTTAATTTCTCTGAAGCGTTCTTTTTAAATTCTCTATATTAACTTCACTTGCCCGTGGGTCGTCGGTCGGTCGGTCGTCTGTCGTGGATTCTTGCGATCAATTTTTAACCCACTTCCCATGGCCCGATTTTATTGAAATTTTGCACACATGTGTATTTCCGGAGACAACACTTTCTATTAAATTTTGAGGCCCCTCGGGCTGCGGGGTCGGGGGGCTCCCAAACAAAAATTTTAAAAAATTTACCCGATTTTCTTCAAATTTTACACACATGTGTATACCCAATAAACAATACTTTTTCGAAAATTTGGTAGTGATCGGGTCCCGGGTTCGGCCGCAAGGCCCTTATACATTTTTTAAATATCTGTACTGGCATCAGATATTCCTCGCCCTTTATGGACTTTGTGCGGTGTGTGCTGCGCAGTCGGCTGCGCTGCATGGTTTTGTTGGTGGTGGAGAGAGAGAGAGAAATCTTAGCGCACGCACAAATGAACCCAGCAAATGAAACGAGACATACATGTTTTATGCTTACTTCAACTTACATTTTTATTATATACTGAATTGTATTTTTATTGATGTCGGTTTTTTTGTTGTCGATATCAACTTACAGATAGAACAACAAGTTTTCACAATATTCTGTCATTTGGCGTTTTCATAAATTAGTTCAGAGCAGTCAAAGAGTTCTCAAGATAAATGTTCGTGTTTCTTATTTGCTCAGAGTATGAGCGTGCTCTAAGTGCTCAGAATAAAATGATCTGAGCTTTTTCAATTTTAACATCTGATGTCAAATGTTTGTTTCGATGATTTTCTTCTACAATAAAAAAAAATGGCCCAGGATCGAGGGGCTCCCATATCAATTTCTGCGATTAGAGAATTTAGATGAAAAATTTTAATTTTTATGGGTTGTTTTTTTACTCTGAAAAAATACGGAACATTTTTTCACAGCTGTAGTTGTTTGTTTCTTTAAACATGTGACATGTCGACTATTATGGAGTATTTAGGTGAAAAATAAAACTTTTCTCTGAAACACACAGTTGATAATTTTTTGATCTGACAGGTCTGATCAGAGAAAAAATTATCGGATTTATCGGATATCTCGGATCTAGGATTTTACAGATTTCTCCGACATAAAAAAAAACACGGCACTTTTCCATCAAAAATAAGTACTAATTTGGTATTGATTTAATTTGTTGAAAATTTTTGTGGAATTTGAGTGGATTTTGGATCTATCAATAGAAAACTATTAATCGATTTTTTCAGCATGCGTTCGATTACTGAATCTGGTTATTTTAATTAAATTGCATCCGTAAGATTTCAAGCGTTTTAACTCATTAATCGCCATTGAGATGACAAACGTGTTTTGACTCAATCTAACTGCTGTGGTTCCGTTGTAAAACAATGAAGAAATCTGTCCGTTTATGCTGTTGTAGTTTCAGTCTGAGTCGTCATCATCATCATTTCGTATTTCTTGTCGCTGAAGTAGGTAGAGTTTGAATTTGATTGTCTCTCTGTGCGCTGCAACTTCGAAAAGGCAGATAGAGCAGTAATTTGTGCGTGCTGTGATTGGTCCGCAGTTCGAGTGAGCAAAGGACTTTAATTCTAATTTCAATATTGTTTGCTGATCTCACTTAACGAATGGTGGACATTTATTTTTTTTGATTAAGTTTTGATAAATCTAAAGTGTTTACGAACCATTCCAAAATATAGAAAGTTCCCGCAAATTTCATAAAAATGAGTGGTGGAATGCCAGAATTAGGCTCGAAAATCAGCCTTATCTCAAAGGCTGATATCAGATACGAAGGCAGACTGTACACGGTTGATCCAAACGAATGTACAATAGCGTTATCGAGCGGTAAGTGGAGCACCTAAAACTAAATTAAAAGTTGGTAAAAAATTGCGAAAAAATGTCTCCTTTGCCGTGGAAAAAATTACAAATCATGCAATTTACGAAAAAATGATGGCGATGGAAAAACGAAAAAAAGATGGTTTCTGCTATTGTTGTCTCTCTCGTGTTTATTATTGCAATGCGGTCGTTGAATAACGGGCAGACGAACGGTGTTTCCACCACGACCGCAAATTGCGTGGTGTGGTAGCTTTGCTGGCTGTCGACAACTTTCATGATTGACCCCCTCCCAAATAGGATTTATGATTGTTTTCCAAATTTCACATTGCTAGAAAAACGAGTATATGAATATGAACGAAAAAATATATTTTGGCCCAGAAGAAATATTTAAAAACGCAAAACTAGAATGATGATAATATTGGCAGTTAAAATTTTTATAAGTTTGTTGAATAAGAAAAAAATAATATTACAACAAGTGGTCAACTTCTGCGTGGGCTATTCGTATTTATGCTTTATAAATATTTGCATTATTGTGTAGAAACCAACCAGTATTAAAAAAAAGTTATTTCATTACATGGTTTAACTTGAGCAGCCATTACGAAATTTCCGTAATTTTAAGAGCAGTCAGATTAATGAGTACACTCCCGTTAAATATTACACAGTGCATGCAACGAGCACAAATACATTGTTGTTGGTGTAGTTTTAAAAAACTGTTTGTATAAAAATATTCCTCAATGTAAGAAGTGAAAAGAAAAGAGTCAGCAGAGGACATTGCCATTTAATCAATACATTAGTCATTCAAAATTGTATTAATACAAATTATAGTTTGTGGTCAAAATTTTACTGCTGCAGAATTTTAATAAATAAATAAATAAATAGAATGTTAATAAATTACTGAAATGACTGTTGTATATTTAAAAATACTTTGTTGCTATTGTATAATAGTAGCGACTAGCGACATCTGCGGTTACAGTAATTGTCCATTGCAATCATCTTGCTGTGTGTTTTGTAGCATTCTTCACAACAACAACAACAACGTTTGGTTTGAAGTAAGCATGCAACAGGGTCAATGCTCGTGAACCAACCGCCTGAAGTTGAGCGATTAGAAGATTGATATTAAGCTATTACATTTTTTTGTAACAAAGTGCTAAAATGTAATAGGATTAATACTAGTTCATAAAAAAACTACATATAAATATCAACGTATGCATACACAACTTGAACTACCGCACGTATTAACCGTACTGTAAATGTAACGGCGCATACTTCCCCAGCTATATATCGGGTTTTATTTTATACAAAATTATATATTTTATTTTCTTCATATTTTGATAAAGAATCGCACATGATTCTGTTTGCTTCCATTTTTTAGTGGAAACTTTTGTACGATAGCCTACTTTGAAACGCTAATAGAAAGCTACATTTTAAATCAGACAGAAATTATGCAGGTGATTCTGCGTAATCCTGTAGCATTGCACCAAGTTCTCAGACTTGGGCCTTACAGTAAAATTTATTTGCATTATACGATAGTTAAGTATAAGTACTTGTTTGTAAAAATAAACGAAACACAACATTTAGACTTTAATGGAAGAAATAACCAAAGATATCAAGAGTAAGTGCAATTTAGTGCGATTTGTTAGCTGGCAATTAGTCCAAACATAAACTGTGAATATCACATAAATGGCGCGCAACAACTTACAGTTAGGTTATGGATCGAGTGCTGCAGTATAAAAGAAAAGTGCACATTTACGTCTCTTTCTGTTGACGAACTGTAACTATTTTGGAAGCCATTGGTATAAAATTGCTATACATTATCAATATTGTTCTAAACAAACTTCACAAACAAACAAAAAATTTAAAATGAAGTAATCCCTCAAGTTTTTCTTTTTATATGTAATACGAAATTTAAGTGTATGATTTTATCAGATTTTTTTGTACCTGTAATAACGGGTAACCAAAATTGTGGTGTTAGTTAATCTTTGGATAAACCCCCCAATTTGAAATATTGATAAATATAAATTAATTAATATAAATAAATGAAATATTTGAAATATAATAATTGATAATACAAGGTCCGTTCCCGTACTTTTTGTAGTAAAAACTAGGAGAAAATTGGCATATCAGAGAGAGCAAGCACACAAAAAATTATGGGAACGCATAAAACCTTAAACTTGTTGTCTTCTGTCTTAGCAGAAACTGTCAAAATTTCTTACGCCTAAATTCAATATTTTCGCGTAAGTGTTAGTTAGTTATGTGGCTTTCTTTTTATAGAAAAAGTGCAAAAATACTGCACTCAATTTCATAAAATGTGCACTCGATTTGTTTGCTTATGTTACAATCTTAAGATAAAAACATTTTTATAATTTTTATCTTCGTCGTAGCATTAATGCGACCATTTCGACACAAATTCATATACAACGTGCGAGAGTACTTTTTTTCGCTTAGTGCCAAAAATGAGTGCTCGTTTAAATAAGTGTAGAAAAAACCAACGCCACTAAGTTAGTTGTCAATAAATTCGTTTTTGACAGAATGTTCACATGTTACAGAAATTTTTGTAGTAAAAGTGGCAAAATCCGCCAATGTAAGGGGAAATGAACTTACTCTCTATTTTTCGCTCTCTTTTCCTTTTTTTCGAGTACAGAAACGCGGTTGAGTAAAAAGTCGTAACAATTAGTAATAATTATTACTATTTTTGAGTAGGGGGACAGACCTAAAATGTACAAATAAAAAGATTATTATTATTAATTTATTGTTTATACCCAGTTAACGAAGTTTTTATGCAAATCCACGCATTTACTACTGTGTTTTGAACTGCCCCTTTATGAATATGCAACAAACGAATCTACGCCTAATATCAAATCATATAGTTTTTGCTCTGATCATCTGGATCATATGAGCTATGCTTCCTAATATAGCCTATAATTAAGCCAGTAAAAAAGATTTAGCTATGTATATAATTACTATCACAATAATAACTAATTTATTTTTATCTTTTTTTTACTTCACAGTTCGATCCTTCGGCACTGAAGATCGGGAAACACAATTTCAAATTGCACCACAAAGCCAAATCTATGATTATATATTATTTCGTGGCTCCGACATCAAAGATATTCGTGTTGTGAACAATGGCCTGCCGCATCCAAACGATCCGGCAATTATGCAAGTGCAATTACCAAATGGACAACACTTGATGCCGCATTTTCCTATGCCAGCTATGAATCCACCAATGGGTAATTATGGAAATCCCTTCGGAGCTATGGGTGGTCTTGGTGGAATGGGTTCGTCGGGATTGGCGCCCGGTGCTGCTGGTTCGTTTATGCTCAACAAGCCGAAACAACCAAGTGAGTTAAACGACGCCATTCCTCAAGAACTTAATTTAAATGCGTTAAGCAACAATCAGCAATCGACGGCTGGTGGTTCAGCTGGTGGTGCTCCCAATACCAATACTGCTACTACTACTACTAGTAATCTTCCTAATGCTAATGCCGTCGTATCCTCCAACTCCGCGGCTGAACACAAAGACCAAGGTGTGATGGTAATTCCTTAGCGTGTGTTTTTGATGTTGTTTACAAAAATACTGTACTTTACTATACTTTCGTACTTACTATTATATACTACTATGTGCTACTATTACATACACAACTATAGTACATAATATTAATAAGGATCGACATAATTATGTAGTTTTGATTTTTATCAACAGAATTTACATATTCTAGAGATGTTCTGCTAAAATTTTTATTCTTTATTCAACTTAAATTTCATTTCATTTGTTATGTTCGTAAAGTTTTTTTTATCCATTTTGCATATTTTAGCTAATCGAATGCGTCTCTTATTGCTAATTTTTTTTTTACATATTTGCCATTTTCCCGTATAAAATCTATTGAATTTTACGACTCTGGAGCTTCACCACACATGCCGTACGCAGACTTTCATTCATCCAACATTATTTACAAAAAAGTCAGTAAATGAACATTGGGATAATTTTTGACTGGTGTAATAAAAGATCAATTGTATCCTGGATGGTGTAAAATGATAATAATACACAGACACAGCACGCAAAAAGCTACAAACACTACCATGTATACCTAAAATTCAGCGCATTGAACTACTTACTGCTAAAGAACCGAAAACTCCTTGGTCCATAGTGTTGAAACCAAAACAACCTACCAAATGCGTCGCTGCTATTGTTGTTCTATCCATGTTATTTAGAGTTAAAAATTAATTTCAATTCTAAATGTTGTGTGTTGCATTGGTTTACGTGTTGTGTTTGTGATGCTTAATGGAGTGTTGATGTCGGTCCAAATGTGACGCCTTGTTTATGGATCTTTTATGTATAGTCCTACGTGTTGTATGAGTCCAGCCACAACCTAAAATTACTTTATAAGTAGAGTCTTAATTCAAATGTTTTGTCTGGTTGTAAAATAACTAACTGATTTGTAATTTTATTAGTTATTCGTAGTTGTGGTATACATTTTTGACTTTATTTTGTTGAAACAAACTAATTGCTGTACTATTACTTCTTTGGTGTTTTGAACAAATTTTCTATGAATTTACCATGTTGATTGGAGAAAATTTAGAGGATTTTGTATACCGACATACGCACAGTGACATTTACATAATTCCTTGCGAAATTGCCAGAAAGCTAACCGAACTGAGGTAAATGAGTCAAGTGTTGGTAGACTTGTCCCTCATATATCTTGAAATTGGTAGCTATATTAATTAATTTATATTGTTGCCTGTCGAAAAGAATATTATAAGTGTTTTGGTACCCTCGGTGATTTTTAATATTAAGTTCAGGCAGCTTCCATTCATACCCAAAACACCAGAAAAACTGCTTCGAATCAGCCAACAATCACCAACATCTTCAGCAAACTTCTTTGATATAGCAAGCAAACTAATTTCTCAGCAAATTTTCTGTGAACTACAAATGTCAAATCTGGTTTCGTTTTGGTGTTTTAGTTGCACAGCGTTCAGCACGAAAACAACGAAAACCTTGTGACTTTGACAGCTTACCCGTGGGTGTGGGTATAGTTTCGGGTACGGTTTGTGCAAATGGAAAGAGTCATAAGTATCAATTTACAATATTTTATAATGAAATGTACTCAGTGGAATGTTAAGACTAACAGCCTTGTTATCAAAGAATTCTTCAATTTCCTCTAAATTGTAAATAGATTCTTGTTCTTCTTAAGCATCAAAACACTCTTCTTGCTCTTTTATTAGCAATAGAGTCTTTCTGTTTTTCTGAAGTAGCAAAAGATCCTCCTTGTAAACTGGTTGTCTACTGGAGGTAGTTCTAAAACTTGTCACGTTATCACTCATATCATACCTTAACTTTAGTTCGATCGTTCCGGTGATGTATGCAACTGACAGATTGATTTAATACATGCGTTATTATAGGAAGTGGTGTCCGTTAGGCAAAGTAAGTGACGGAAGCGACTTTTCTCTCCGGCAAAGATTTGATAGTTCTCACAGCAGTTTGAAGTTTATTTTTGCATTTGTTTTTCTTTTTGTGAATACGTCGCTACAACGGACGCAAGGGATTCTATGGGCTAGACCCGTAAGGTCTGTTTCCATTTACTGGTAAGAGTTAAGATTTATCTCTCTTGGCTTAAGTTTGACGTTCCATTTTCTACCACGGACGCAAGGGATTCTATGTGCTAGGCCCCTAATGTCTCTTTCCATTTACTGGTTAGAGTTAAGATATCTCTCGTGGTTAATTTTGGTGTTCCATTTGCAAAGTTTTGTAAACGACACTGTAACTTAGCTACCTATAGGCGAACGACGGGTAAGGTTTCTCTTACTCAACATGATGGCGAAGAGAACAAGCAAAACCAACTTTTGAGAGAATGTTTCGAAATTTTCTTTCTTTCGTTCGTTCTTCGGTATTTCATTACACAACAGATATAACACGACGACGATCGCAATTAAAGGTAATTTCCATTTTATGTGAATTTTCGTTCCATTTTCAAACTCTGTCGACCAAGAAAACCTTGACACTTTGACAGTTAAACCGGGAGTATAGTTTCGGTTACGGTTTGTGCAATTGGAAAAAGACATAAATAATGTAGTTGTTAACCAAAAAATCTCACTTATTTAAAATAAAAAATATAAAGATGTTTAAAAAAACTATCGAATTCGAATGCAACAGTAAGTAAGTATAGGTCCAATATTCATGTTGTGTATCATGTTCATAATTAATTTGTTTGCTTGCAACTGTCTACTCGTTATGTTTTTGTGTCTGAAAGGTTATTTGATGTATGTATTGTACATTTTAGGAAATTTTGTATTGTGCAGTTGTCAGCCCCGTACATCGTTATAGTTTTATAGATTGGTTTGTTTGCCATATTAATGAAATATAATAGAAATAGAAGATGTTAAATTGTTATTGTTGACTAGAAATATTATGTTAATAGAAGATGCTAAATTTTTATTGTTGACTACCCCTCCTCCTTCCTCAGCCAATATTATCCTATTCGTTTGTTTTTTATAGTTCGTTTTTTTACACAAAACAATTCAATACAACACATAAATTACAATATATGAATGTGGAAATCAAATTAATTAAAAATTAGTTTCCGTCATAGACTTACTTGCCGGTGCGTCCCGCTCAACAACGCCAATTAGTTTAATATCAAGAAAGAGTCCGTCTGCCGACATGGGCGTACAGGTTAATCAGCAACCACAGCAGCAGCAGCAGCAGCAACAACAACAACAACAACAACAACAGCAGCCACAACAAACGAACCTACATCATCAACAAAATGCCGGCAGCGGAGGTGGTAATCGTGATGCTGGACATAAGCGACAAAATCACCACCAGCGTGGCAACAATAATCGTGGAGGAGGCGGCAATGCCGGCAACGATATTAACAGTGGCGGTTATTACCAACGTGATCGTCGCGATTCAGGCCGAATAATGGATAATCAGCAGCAACAGCAACACAATAACAACTACAATAATCAGGCGCATCAGCAGCATCAGCATGACAACCGGAACAACCACTATAATCAACGAAATAATCACCAAAATCACCAGCAGCAGCCAGGTGGAGGTGGTGGTCAAAATAACCGCGGCTGGGCTATGAATCGTGGACAAAACAATAACAACATGATTAGGAATCGTGGTGGTAGTGGTCGTGGACGCATGCAGAATCAAGTAAGTTTTGTTCTTTTTGTGAATCTCTTTTGATGATCACATAATCACTAATGGCAATCGTTAGGGATTTCGACAAATGGGCAACGGAGGCACTGGCGTTAATCCGAGCAAAAACAACCGTACCAAGAACACAATCAAATTCGAGCAAGATTTCGATTTTGAACAGGCCAACAATAAGTTCGAAGAACTTCGTTCGCAGCTATCAAAACTTAAGGTGGGCGATGAACCCAAGAATGAGCAGGTATTTTTTTGTTTGTTTATTACTTTTATTTTCCTTTAGTTATTTTGTTTTTTTCATTTTAATGTGATTTGTGTTTTTTTTTGTACCCTTGGTTAGTTTTGCTAAATGTTATTTCTTTTTTTTTATGAGAAAAAATGATAGTATTTGTAGTAAAACGAACCGTTTACTGTATAACTATACTTTGCCAATGCAATTCATGGTAGTGCCAGACAAAAAGTTTTATCTGACGTTGATTTTTAACTCTTAACCTAGTTTTTGTCCGGCACCAGAAGGAGTTATAGGAGAGCGGTTGTTTTTGAATGCGGAACTTATTGGGGAGTTAATCGTCCCTACTCAAAATTATATTATTTTTGTACATATTTGGAAAATACAGCCTGGTGCAAAAACGGACATTTGAACAAAAATTAAAAACTGGTTACATAAATAAATTGAGTTTATTCATGGCAGTAACCAAAGAAGTAAAAAAATCAATAATTTTAAAATAATTTAATTTTTTTTGTATTTGAAAATTATACATTTAGTGGTAATCGCCAGAATATTTCAAATGGTACAGTTATGTTATTAACTGAGCATCTTGGAAATTTAAAATATGTATGACTCTGGCACTCTCTACCAAGTTTCTTATGTTATTACCAATTATAACTATATTATGAGTTGTCATTCCCATTTTCTTCTGCACTGATGATGTAAAAAGATGACCTGTTGATGAAATTAGATGGACCGGATGGCTATAACTTTTAGTCCCACGATTGTAGAAAAGGGAAGCACAAGAAGAGAAGAGGGCGTTAAAGTTTCATGAAAATACCGTTAGTTTGTTCTTTTAAAATTTTAGAATTCATCATTGCATTCAAGATGAACCACTGTTTTTTTTTTTTTTTTTTTCGCTGACGGGTGAAAGTTAATTTACTTCTTAAAATTGCCTGCTTCTAATCTTCTTTTTTTTCCACAGCTCTTTAGTGGAACAGTCCCCTCATTGCATAGTTCTCTCTTCTTACAACTTTCATAAAGCTGATTTCCTCAAAATTATCTTAGCAGGTTTGGGGTTTGACAATCTATCATTAAATGATGCCTCTCCACTTAAGAATTATTTAATTTTATCTCTCTTTATTTATGTCCGCTTCTCGCGCCATAAAACCTCATCTACATCTCCTCCCTGACATAATCGGAGACTTCGCCCCTACAAAATAAGAAAAACAAGCTATGTGCAGCTAACCTTGGTACTTATTATGTTTCTGACTATTCCAACTATCTCGGTACTTACTTGCAATTCATCCAGCTTTATAACTCTCTCTATCTTAATAATGCGCAAGCCAAACCCATAAACTAGCCTGTCTTTTTTTCAATTCGTCTACAATAAAAGGAAGTCTGACGGCTACCCTCCATCACTCTCTTACAAAAATAAATCACCAATCGATCCACAAAGAATAGTTCGTTTAAACATACAAACAGTGCTTTGATTGGTTCGCTAAGGTTAGTAGTCAAAGCATATCTATTTTTGATCCGATTATAAAGGCAAAGGCAGGGGAAATAGTGAAATTGGGCGTAAAAAATTTTACTGCGTCAGATGAATGGTAAAACAATTGGCGTATAAGGAATAATGTTGCTTTTAAGTGCAAACCGGGTGAAGCTTCAGATGTAAATTAGGGCAGATCAAGGTAAAGCTGTAATCTCTGTTGCGTAGATACAAGCCAGAGGAGGCAGATAAAAGCGGGCTTTTCTTTCGCGCACTACCTGACTAAACTATCGCTCTTAAATCCGAAAAATGCATTGGTGGCAAATTCTCTAAGGAAAGACTCACAGTTTTGTTTTGTGCAAACATGGCTGGAAAGAAAGAGCTGCTTTTGGCCATAGGTAAAGCACGACATAGCGAGTTCAGCATCGGAGCTGGCAAAATCTATTAATGTTCTTGAAGCTTTGTACTTAATAAAAGTCTCTTGGGATCAAGTTGAAACCATCTACTTTCAACAAATGCTTTCGTAAAGCTGGATTCTCTGAAATAAATCATAGTCTTCCCGATTTTGATGCGGAGCATGATATACCACTGGCAACCTATGCAAAATGCCAACAAGGGTTCGCTTTATCAAAAGGTTTTGATGAAAGTGTCTTCACTGAAGATACCAGTATTGGAATACAGTTCGAAAAACAAAGCACTACTCCGGAGATGAGTGAGTCTTAAGACAAAGCTCACGAAGAAATTAAAAATTCCATACCTTTGCATGAAGAGGCATTGAAACAAGTTGCCCGTTTGATGCATTTCACCATATGAAGAACGTAGAGACTCATTTTGTAACTTAACATTTTAAGTTAAACCAATCCATATATAAGCAATCTACTATAACTAAGTTTGTTCAACCAAGGTAGACTGGTTTTCCATTAATTTAAATGAAATGTAAATATGTGTATAATATACGTAAATATAGGTATGTAATATGTAAATGTATCGTAATATACATTCTTAAATATTCATAAACTTTTTACAACTTATTAAATAAACGACATTTTCTGTCCATTTGGGTTACTCCAACAATGTAATTCAAACAATAATAAGCGGTCATCTATCATAACTGGACAAAACACTGCGACGGTGGTTGTCCGGCTATGGGGAATTTCACTGTATTGTATTCATCACAGAGTATGGGTAAAATTTGTGAAGATAGCCATTACTGGAACACATACACCATATTTTGTATCCAAATCGTATTGGATTTCCCCCTGATAAACATTTTGCATCCTTGTTTTTCAAAATAAAAAACTCCAAATTTTATACAATTTTCCAAAAAATATCGAACCTTGTAAAATATGACATTTGCATCGATGGTATTATATGTAAATAAAGAAAAACATCTATGTCGTTATCATCTCACAAACTTGCGATCTTTGCCATAGTTTTAAAAATATTTCTTGCACTGCAAAAAGCATTGATTCAGTCACAATAAATGGTAATGGTTGTATGGTCTTAAATGAGGATCATTTTTGACTCTTAAATTACCCTATAGACTACAACAAAGCAAACAATCAAATAACTAACTCCTCATATGAATCTTAATCAACATCGCATGAGATTATACTGTGTCACAGGCAGTCACTTGTTAGAAAGTTCTTAACTTTACTTTATTCTCTTTTCTCATACATAGATTAATGGCGAGGCAGATAAAAAAGACGATTCCGGTAATGAAACTGGCGCCGGTGAACATGAACCGGAAGATGAGGAAATCACTGTTGGCTATGACAAGACAAAATCATTCTTTGATAACATATCGTGTGAAGCGGCACAAGATCGGTCCAAGAACAAGAATGATTGGCGTCAAGAGAGAAAGTTAAATAGCGAAACATTTGGCGTTTCTTCGACAAGACGTGGAAAGTAAGTTGAATATTACTCGTCGTAAGCTTATTTTCGTTTTCTTATTATTCTTACTTGTTTTACAACAGTTATCGCGGCCGAGGTAACTACTACAATCGTAACATGAATAATTACGGTGCATACAATCGGGGTTACAGGGGTGGCAACAGTTACAACAATCGAAATAACAATAATAACCGTAACGCCAATCGAATGCTTGCTGCAAATGGCGGTGTCGGTGGTTCACCAGCAAATGCCAATGTTGTAGTTGCCAATGACCAAAATAACATCCCACAAAAGAATCAAAATACGCCACAGCAGCAACAAACTCCAACAACAAATCCGAAGACACAAGATAACAATATACAGCCACAAGTAACGGCAATAGCTGCTGGTAAGAATTTGTTTTAATGATTTATTTTCGTAATATGTATTTAAATTTGAGGCTAAAAATCTCATATTAAAAAAAATGGTTGAAATCTAAATCAATCAGATCAAGCAATCAACCACCGCAAATCACAGAAAAATAATCATAGTCAAAAGTTGCCAGGTAAGTGCTTTAGGCAGGTGTCATTGGAAAATTGAGTGTCCATCCCGAAATAGTAGGAGTAGGAGCTAGGAGCGGCAATCTAACGAGCATACATTAGGCACTTTTCAGCGAGTAATCTACGCTATTTTTTACACGACCAAATAAATTGTTCTAGTAACTGGGGCCCTATAATGATTTCCGCCACGAGTCGTAAACTATTTCGATATCTTTTATTTGACAACTTAGTATCATGAATTCCTCTATCGAAAAGACTATAAAAGCACTCATTTAATGTCATTAACTGGAAGATTGGGGCAATAACAAGGCAATTTTTGACGCAACAATATTCACGGATGGATCCAAGATAAAGGACGGAGTTGGTGCAGGTATCTTTTCGGATGATCTAAATCTGCTAAGGTCATACAAGCTACCCGATTCAGCTAGTATCTTTCAGAGGGAGGTCTTCAGTGCACTAAGGCTCAGTAACGTCAAAATTGGAAGGATTGGCATATGTGTTAATAGTCAATCTGCGATAAGGTAAGGTCGACTCTTGCGACCACCATAAACTTGAAACTCTTACAACAGTGCCAAGAAGAATTTGCTTCGATCAGCCAATTTCTGGACATCACCATAGTATGGGTGCCTCGGTCAACTACAGACTCATGCCGACACCGACACCACACACGATCAACATCTCAAAACACTAACTATTGCAGTCAATACAAACGACACTCTAATCGAAATAACAAATGTCCATATTCCTTTAACTTGCCTGCTGTACATCAGGCTACTTTCCTTCTTTAGAACATCTTCTAACAGATGGTAAAAGCCTGAATTTACCGTCCACCATGATTGCTGGCACTCTAATCTTGAGAACGATCGTCACGGCACGCATATTACTGAGCAAATCGACGTGTCAAACTTTGGTACCATCAATGAAAATTCTCCCACCAGGATCTGTGCCACTTGCTCCAGCTCCCCAGACATCAGTATAGTGAGCGACTTCTTATTAGCCTGTACATACTGGAGAACAGATATAGCGTTAAACTCCGACCATATCCCGATCATCATCACCGTGAATAAAGCCGATGACTTTGTGTCTGCGGATAAACGCACATTTGTCAATTTAGCCAAGGCGGACTGGCCAAGTGTCACCAGTTTTGTCGACAGACAATTGGGGCAGTCACCAACCCCCACCAAAACATTGGACACCCCTGACCCTTGGAAAGTGGGTAGAATTATTCCCCTACTCAAGCCCGGTAAACAGGCAGACCAAGGATCCTCGTATCGTCAAATTTCTCTCCTGTCTCCCACAGATAAAATACTCGAAGCAATACTACTACCTCATCTTCATTCCAAACTCTAGTTAACTGAACACAAACACGTCTTCCGCAAGCAGCGCAGCACAACCACAGCCTTTACAGAGATCACAACACTCATCTCGCAAGGTCTTAACCAACAGTGTCCCTGTGACCGCAGTGGTCTTGTTGCACTGGACCTATCGAAGGCATTCGACACCGTTGACCAAGGCGCATCTGACTACAAGACATCCTAGAGTCACAACTCTCCAACACAACGAAACGACGGCTTGCCAACTATCTTAATGACTTCTTTACCAGTCGAAATCTAATCCTGTCTCCAGAAAAAACGTCCGCTACACTTTTTACCACCTGGACCAAAGAAGCTCGACATCTTGATACACGGCAGGACAATCCCTACAATCAAACATCAAAAGATCTTGTGAATTACATTCGACAATCTGTTGACATTTTCGACTCATTCAAAAACATAAATAAACGAGTCATGACTAGAAAAAAAGTCGTAAAATCCTTAGCGGGCAGTCACCATGTACTGCCTGAGTAACTTCAGGGTAACTTTCGAACATCAAAGTTGGGATGGGTGACATTTTACCAACATAAAATTAAAAGTTACTCTGAAGTTACTCAGGGCCTATTTACGAATGTTCCTTTTATGATTATTTGCAAAATTGTCTCGAAGTTTCGAACATTAGAATGAATATGAGAGACTAAACTAATTTCCGTGTGCCAATTCTTGTGCTATGTTTATTCATTCTCTTTCTCTGTGTTTATAGTTTATTTTATCTCAATTATCAATGTAAACTTTCAACTTAATTATCTGTTTAACTTTTTTTTACAGGCCAATAATGTTGATAGAGTAAACAACATCCCACATTAAAACGTAATTGTAACTGAATGAAAAAAGGATTAGAAAATATGCATTTTTTTATCTGCTGACGTCCTTCTCTCCTATCAAAATGCAAGGTACTGCGATCTCTTCTACGTAAGAACTGAGAATAAAAAATAAAAAAATAATAAAATGAAAAAAAATGGTAAAAAGTGAAGAAAGAAACGTTAATCGCACACGCGCGCGGCGACTACAACTTGTAAGAAATGATAATGAATATAATAATATTAATTAAAAAACAGAAGAAGTTAAGCATGAACATTGAATATTATTAACAAGAAAAAATAAACTTAAAACAAATAATTTGGGAAAGACTACTTACTGATCGTGTGGCGTCGTCGCAGTGCATAGAATAAGATGTGTTTGGATTGAAAGATTGTCTATATATATTATATAAAAGGAAGTGAATACATAAATAAAGACACACACCACCCACTCACACAAACAAATTCTAAGAATTTTTCGCAAAAGTTAATAATGATAGTATATAAAAACAAAGAAAAAAAAATGAGAAGTTTTATCGATAGAAATATATAAATAAGGAGAAAAAATATTTTTAAAAGGATGAAAAATGGAAGGCAAAACAGACATAAATTAGATAATAATTAGATGGTGTGTAGCAGCCAGCCACACACATACACAATCATACGAAGAGAAAATGTCTCCCTTCTCTAAATCAACATCTGTCTCTCGCTCCAATCCAATCTCACTCAATCACTCTAAAAGCGAAATTCATTAAATTAGTAAAGGAGAAGGAGGAAGGAAGTCCGTCGGCGGTCGTCGTCAAACTTTTTACCATTCGAGCAGCAACACAATAATCATTACATGTGAAACACAATTACTATTATTAATACGATTATTATGCTTATTATTATTATGTAGTTATGTTATAATTTTGATAGGTAATCCTAATGAGAAAAACGAATTTGAATTAAACCTCTTTGTATTTCATAATTGTAATTAATTCAAAACAAACAAAAAAGCCAATAAGAAGAGATTATCGATTAGCCAAAAAAAACAAAAGGAGAGAATGGCAACACCCTCTCAACTCTTGGGGGAAATTTGTATACAAAAATTATTTAAATATTAATACACGAAGAATCAGCGAATGAAGCAAGCAACAATTTTAATAAAAATATTATTTCACTTTTCTTTGCACGGAAGAGAAAAGAGTACAATTAAAATACGATTATAATTGAAATTATTTGAACTTATTAATGGGACTGCGTGCGTGCGTGCATAATTATCATTATTATTAGTAAAAATCAAGTTAAAATATAATTAAAGGCCACCCACACACACATATTTATGTATATGAAAAATTTATATTGTAAATGTATTTTTTTTTTGGAAACATTCGGAAATAGAAAAAATGGAAATCTAAATTGAATAGTAAAGTGTGTTTGTTATTTTCGATTATTGTGTAGAAGAGAAAAAGCAACAATTTTTTCAAAGAGCTTTGTAACTCGGTGAAGCAATTGCGATAGCAGAAAATATGAACAGCAAGAAAAACAAAAAAAAATTTTTTAGATCGAAAATACACAAGCACACACAAACGGACAGACGCACATCTGTAAAAGTACATATTCAACATTTATTAACTATTAGCAATTAACGTTCATACTTTGAAAAAAAAGGCCCGGCTTCACCTACAAAACCGAAATTCACAAATTGTAGCAATTTATATTGATATTGTAATTTTATTTTACTGCTTTTATTATATTATTATGATTAAAATTTAGTACTTATTGTTCATATTTGAAATACAAATTACCTGTTTTTTTTTGAATTTGAAATGATGCATGTGAAAAAGCAAAACAAAAAAAAAACAAAAACAAAAGTAATATACATCAAACATAGCACACAAACGTAATAACAATGATAACAATAAAAATAAATGCCAAAAAAAAACCAACCCATAAAAAATTAAAATTTTTAAGTACATACATAAATTCTCTATATTCTCCAACCAGTCTTCATCGGAGATACACATTGTGTACAAAGTTTGAATAAACAGGGTTAAAGGGGTAAAAATTAATCAAAAGATTTGGTTGCCACAAACACGAAGTTAATATAGATAATTTAAAAAAGCGATTCTCCAAAGACGACGCACTCCCCTCGTACTTAACTATTCCCCTCATGCGATCGTAATTTTCTTAATGCTCGCAACGAAATTTTCGTAACGTAACGTAAAGCTAGAAAATTGTAGCTTGCTTAGCACTTCAAAAGGAAGTAAGGGAACAATATTTGATAAAAATAGTTACATAGAAGTAACGCTAGAAAATTGTAGCCTGCACTTCAAAAGGAAGTAAGGGAACAATATTTGATAAAAATAGTTACATGGTAGTTGTAAGTTGATCTGGGGTGAAATCGGCTAAGGCAAAAGTGGTATACTGTCACTGTTTTGATTGTTAATTTTGATTATCAACTTTTCTTTGTTCTGCGAAAAGTCATCGCTAATAATTTAATTAAACTGACTGCTTTCTTTTAATAACTGCAGCGCTTAATTCAGCTACAGTACTTTGACCCATCGGTACAGCCCAATCAGCCTAAACCTGTCGTTGGTAACCACCACCTCCAAAAACATTTAAAGTTGCAGCAAGTTTGAAGGATAGGTGGAATATGTGTTGATATTATTCCTGATGGTAAATCAACCGCTTCTTTTAGTCGAAAATTTATAATTTATGTGTCGAAAATATAGGAAATTATAGGTACATTGGATTAGGAGGTTTCAGCATATTTGCTTTATTCCTTAACTTAATTCTGAGTAATTGAACTTTTTTTTTGTAGTCATTCTCTTCATTTCTCGTTCTGTTCGCCGCATACAAAATTTGCATTCAAGTATACATTAATGTTCACTTATTTTTTATTTTAACTTTGACATCTTTTTCACTTTTTTTCACTAAACTTTCGACATATACACATATATATATATATATGTAATGTAAGCATGAACATGTATGTGCATATGAATATTCCTTGTTTTTATTCTAATATATTGTACGATATGTGGACTCATTGGATTAGTGCATGGATCTCTGAGCAGGGGATTCGTACTTCGATTGTTTAGTTGTGCGCACTTTCATTTATTTACATGCAAAATAAGCTTTTGTTAGTGTGTTTTCTGCGGTTATCCCGTAATCCGAAACGCAGATGTCCGTCAAAATGCATTGTCATGCAAGCCTGACTTGCGTGAAAATTTTAAACTCTGTAAATCGACATACCTTAAAAAAGCTCGAAGATGTCCAACCGTGAGCCTGTAGCAAACTTTACCCAAACCAAGTTAAATAAATGTATAAAAAAGAGAAAAATGTACCAATTGTTTCAAATTCTACTTTTAATATTAAACTAAAAAACTAAAAGTTTGCCAACAAATTAACAATTTCATCCCCATTAGGAGAAATTCTCCAGGTTTTTCATGTTTTTCTGATTAATACATAATTAAAACAATGAGTCCTTTTTTTATTTTTTAAATATCACTACAGATTGTCAGAACCTTCTTTAAGAAGTTGTAAAATGTGTGTGTGTGTGTGAAAAATGTAAAAAGAACTCTTGTGTGTCTTGTTAAACATTTTGCAAATTCCGAAATACTGCAATGTTGGATAGAGAAAATGAATCTTAGTCCAGGAATATCGTCCTGATAATTTTAGAGAAAAATTGTAACATATTTCTACTCTGTCAAAATAAAATATTTGTAAAAATTGTACCTACATGAAAAAAAATCAACATTTCAAGTCGCAAATAAAATAAGCAACTTTTTTCAATTTTAATATCAAAATTTGGTTTATTTTTTCAACATTTTTTCAATTATATTTTAAAGAAATAAGACCGTAAAAAATTGCTTAGAAAGAGGGTTTTTATTCCAAAAATCATAAGAAACATCAAGTATTTCTCATAATTACTCAAGATAAGATTTTATTTTAATCTTTTCTGACTTTACAATTGGAGTCCGTTTGGTTCTCGACTGTCCGAGATATAAGTATTTTCAAACCTTAATTGATAAATAATTAAATATAAATTGTAAGGTTTTTATTTATTTGTGAGTTCACTGAACTAGACTAGGACTGTCTTAAGGTAAACCACAACAAAAAATGTAACAGAATCTTAATTAGAAGTTGCGAAACAACTTACTTTCGTTTAATACGTTTTTATATTAATAATTATCTTCAGATTATTGTTTTAATTTATATATTAAACAAGCTCTTGATTGAGTGTGTGAAAATAATCAACGTTACAATCTATTTTTTATTGAAATTTGTTAACAATTTCATGACTTTACTTATTATTGATTTTTAATGAGCAGAATGTTTAAGCTTCGTCCTCTAAATAATTTTTTAACAGGTGTATTCGCGACAACAAAGGATTCATGCAGTTTACCAACGCCATAATTAAATGGCTAAGTTGATAAAAGTGGGGGATATGTAAAAGCAACTTTTGAAATATATATTTATAGGCTTTTCTTCTGCATACACCCTAATACGTAACATATCTCCCTCATCATTAAAAAAAAACAGAAACCTTTATCCATGGTGATATCATGGTGATGGTTTAAAAAGAATACACCCACAGCTCTTCAATTTAAGAAGAAAAACAAGTATGTAAATGTAAAAAAATTCGGTCGGTCCAATTTCTGAGCACATTTTGTATTATTGTATTGTGTGCGGCTCTATTTCGGCAATGGAGGCTTCAATATTGGCTTTCAAATGCTCAATTGTTTGTGGATTGTCCCAAAAGTCGTCCAAAACAATATCTTCAAGATATGGCCACAAAAAATATGTTAACATCGCGGTCGCGGTAGTTGATTCCGTTGGACGTAACGTTCGTGCCGGCAATTGATGCATTGGCTTCTCCACATATCCTTGTGGTTTTCCGAAACCCAAATGCGACAATTTTGTTTGTTTACGAACCAACCGAGATGGAAATGCGCCTCTTCCGAAAAGATGATTTTTGAGTTGGTCGCAGGCCCACACAGCGAATCGATATTGAAGCGGATGGTCACGTGGCTTCAATTGCTGGACCAATTGAACTATATAAGGCCACACAGCAAGATATTTAATATATAAATATATTAATATATAAAAAATTCTCTTTTGGACTTACCGACACTTACAAAATTTCAGCTCTCTAGGTTGTGTGGAAGTTGGTTAAAAAGTACCACAAAGTGGTCGAAAATACAGACAAATAGGGGGCAAGTCAAGTTTTTAAAAAAAGGGCAACTACACATGGAAATAGTAGCTGTATTCGAATATAGGTATGTTGACAACTAACTACTTGTATGTAACGTAACTTAAGGCTTAAAGCAAATATATTAAAAACAGCAACTGCAGTCTCGTCTAACCAGAAGTAGATTTAGATTAGGTTCAGATTTTATTTTTTTATTTGTTTTAAATATTACATTAATTTTTTACTACAAAATCAAAAAAAAAGTATGGATGCAGATTGACAACTATATAGATTAATTCTGTATAATAAAAAAAAAATAAAATATTTAATTTAGAAAGGAAGGAGAGTACTTTTGTGGGTTTTAGAAATGTCGTGTAATAATTTGATTTCGATACCCCAGAGAAACTTGCAATAACGATACAGTTGAGTCACGTTAGGCTCATTTACGTATCCCAGTACTTGAACGTCCGGTATAAAGTCACTCCCGAAAAAGAGTCTTCTCGTTTTCCTCAGCATCGGGCACCTTCCAAGGAAATGCATGACATATTTTTTTTCTCCAAGGAATTGGGAGTTCATCCCTATGTGGAATGAAATAATAATGAATAATAATTCGCCACCATTGGTTGTTCTTTCAGACTGAATTCGTCGCGAAAGTTACTGTCTTGCAGATTGTGATATACCTGGTTCTGTGAATCGAAATCCGTTAATCCGTTGCATCTCTTAAGAAGCTTTAGGGGTGCACTGTTTTTATGAGGTGATAGAGCGTTGGTTTGCAATTTTATACTTTTCTATATCCCACAGCTCTAGCGCAAAGCTATGCCATTT
This sequence comes from Nephrocerus scutellatus, assembly GCA_947095585.1. Lineage (NCBI taxonomy): Eukaryota > Metazoa > Arthropoda > Insecta > Diptera > Pipunculidae > Nephrocerus > Nephrocerus scutellatus. The sequence goes on along the minus strand of OX352765.1, from coordinate 27,667,337 downwards.
TGCCATTCCGCATACCAGCTTGACCGTTTGGATATTAACCTATGTGCAATTCGGCAGTGGATCGTTTGGCGTCTTAAGAACCTTCAGGATATAGTCCACTTGAATCTTTAGCGTTTTTATGAATAGCGGAGGCAGTCCTGTCTTAATCATGAGCATGCAGTTAAGTCGAAATATTCTTTTTATGTAGAACCTCATACATTTCGACTTCCCGTACTTGTGCTGCAAACAGCATAATTGCTTCGGAGACTGCTGCAAAAACCTTATTGAATTTGCGTCTATGCGTTATAAGTTTGCTGGCGAAAAAACTTCTCTAGGTAGCATTTATTACTATTTATGCCTTTGCAATTTTTCGTTGAAAGGTTTGTCCATGTTTTAGTTTTTTGTAGTCGGACACATTTTAATTCTCTCACCATTGTAGTCATTCAATACACATGTGCATAGACATATAACCTTTTCCTCTCCTTAGTTTCCAAACGCCCACGCTGTGCTAAGCATTATAAGGGTGCAAACTCCTTGATCGTGTGTAGATTATAAAACGGAAAAAAACTAAGCTCCATAATTGGCCATATTCATATAACCGGTTTACCATCCGCTGGAGAGTCTCGGGAGAACACACAAACATAACATCAGGGCCTTGATTAATGTACCTGCAAGCTCTATACCTCCGGGTAAAAAATCGATCAGGTGAATCGATGAAGAGTGCACACAATTCCTGACTTAAAGAACATCCTTGTCTTAATCCATCCTCCATTTTGAACCACTCTGGAGATCCTCACCCATCCTACACTGCCGAAAACAATTAGTTTCGGTCTACTGTGTCGAAAGCTGCTCTGAAGTCTATAAAGAACACATATAGCTTTTTCTGTCTCGAATGAAAGGACTTCACAATGCTTCTCTAGATGAATTTATGATGCACGGTCGAATATCCTGATCTAAATCCTGCTTCAGATTCTTTCAACAAATTCTTTTCTCTAAGCCATGTCGTGAGCCGTTTAGGAGATTCGCTGTGTAGATTTAGTAAGAGGAATTAAGAAACGAGACATTTCTATAGTTAACTGTGTCCGATTAATTCCTATTTTTGTCAATGTGGAAGATCGGGGATTCCTTTAATTTATGCGGTATGTTGCCTTTCTTCATTATTTAATTAAACAATAGAGCGATATTGTCTGTAAGTTCAATGCTCCCATATTTATTTAATTAGGCCAGTAGCCAGAAGTATATAGAAGAAAAAGAGAACATTTAAAAATCGTCAATCGAGAGACGATTCTCTTTGCTCCTAAACCCGTTACTTAAACTGTAATTACTTTGCTGTATTGTTTATCATCTAAACACAACTACTTGGCGTATCATGTAACACAGCAATTCATGTCGATTATACAGCTCGCCGGATTTACTGTGGCGCTACAGCGATCAGCATTCGATACGCATTTATAATTAATAAATAGAATCCACAGGAAAACTGTGTAATCCATCTGTAGTTTCAGTCTATAAGAACCATCATCAATAGTCAATGCAATTCCTAAATTGAGTTTATTTTGTCATTTCTTTCGATCAAAATAGAATTCCAATTCCAATTCCTCGGCAAAAGAAATAATAAAAAATAGCTTAAAAAAATTCCATTTTTAATTTTTGTTGAATATAAGGCGTCCCATTCACAATAATATCGGACCGTTTTTCGTTTGTACATAAAAAAACTTTTTGTATAATTCAAATTAATGTATTCTATAATAAAAAATAAAAAAAATTACAATCTGCAACTGTAAGACTAGTTATATAAACAAAGGAAATATTTTTACATAAAAAAAATTAACAAAATGTGTATACAAAATAAATGTATGTTAATTGTAATCTTAAATTTTGATTTTATTGCTGCCTATTTAGAAAGAATAAATAGACACATCCTGTTTTTAACTGACGTTTTTGCGAGACAGTGAAAGAGAATAGAGGCAATAATAAAGCTATACGATATAAGGCGAGAAAGAAAATTATACATTAAAATAAATAAATTAAAAATGGTAGCGAATAATTTGGGTTTCTATATCTGTAACTGTAAGTCTAAAAATCCTTTGTTTATTATAGTTTTTTTGAACGAATATTTTATCCCGTTGGTGATTTGTGATATTTTATTTACACATATCTATTGTTATACAAGGAATAATCCCTTTAAGTATTTGCCACCTTAACGGATACACCCTGTATAGTTTTGTTCACAAGTTCTGCACTTATTTTATTTCATAACGTAGTATTATGGTTGTATTTACGTAAAATACACCTAATTAATTTTGCTACATTTATTTCTGCAACTGGGGTGGTGAGATTGTCTTTGCGGTCTCTTGTCGTTATCATTCCCGGACGATTGCCGTTAGATTTGTTTCTCTGATTCTGAATTTCAGAATTTTCGATTAGTATTGTACAAGTTCATTTTTAATAATATCTTCTATAGGCAACAACAACAAATGTTTAATAAGGAACTAGTATTCACAATAATAGCTTTTCTGTTTGGTGGCGAAGTATAGAATCTCTTGATCATTTGTTTCAACCGCACAAAACAACACACACCCATCGACCAACCCCTAACAACTATGTTACCGTCGGTAAGTACTGCTAGCTTAACGGAAGACATTAACTGTAATTGTGAATAATGCTATAAATATTGGTAGAGTTAATTTTCTATTGAATTCAATCTTTGATAGCACCATTCTGTTTAAACAACATGCCATGCAGGATAATATAAAACAAATACAGTTAAGTACTGCATATTACAATTGTTTTTGCAAAAGAACAGACCATTCATGCTAACAGACAAAAAAGTACACAACACGCTGTCTATTTGAGACAACATCCACGTTGTTTATTTACCTAATGGTGTATTCTATTATTTTAATCAAAAAAAAATCCGAAAAACCCGAAACGGGTAATGTGGCTAACACATATTTTCTTATGTGCTATTTATTAATAAGTTTAAATCATATAGATCATATTTCTTCAATTTAAGAATTCATATAAATGTCAATATTATAATGTGAATTCAATTGTAAAATTTTATTTGTTTACTTATTCTTTTTCATATAATATTAAAGTTCAGTCATTTCATCTAGCAATACTGAACTGCATATCATGACGACGAAAACCGAGTAATGTAGTTCCGGTTCCGTCTCCATTTTTTAATCTATCCTTAGTCTGCCATGATTGTTTGCGCAACGTCAAAATATTTTTCCGCTAACAAAATATTAAAATATAAAAATTGTTGTGTTTTTATTAAATATATTTCGTTTGATCAAATTAGTAGATAACACTAAATTATCAACAGAAATCTTTATCAAAAGCCTGAATTTGTAATTCCAGAGGACTTGGCGAAACTACGAAAAACCACAAAGAATCGTCAAAGAATAAGTTCTCTTCTCTAGCAAACTTCATTTAAATCAAACTCTTCCGCTCATCCTTGGTGCAATGTTTGGCGACAAGAAACATTGATTTTGTGGAATAGCCTTGGTACTAAAGACGAATCCGGTACGATTCATTGTCAAGTTGTTGGCTTCCACGAAAGACGACGACTAGTTTCTGTACTCGTAGGTAAAAAATATAGTTGCCGCGTAATCAGAACAAACAAACTGTTTTTCTGAAGACATTTACATTATTACTGTAAAAATAGTAACTGGTCGTAACCATGCAGCACTTTTTTCAGAGCACACCAAAAGTCCCTCCTCTTGCGAGTGTCTGACAAACGTCCGAGAGTAATAACTTGTCACGGAGAAAGCTTTTCAATTTTTCGTTTGGATTCGGCATTAAATTGTAGCTCAGCCGGTTAGGCCCTGGACTGGACCACAATGGATATGTCGCGCCAAATATATATTTTGTTTCTTATTTCTACAAAAACAGTTTCTCGAAACAAATATTATTCCAACAAACATATAATGTTCTACAACTATAACTGACAATTTTTAGTTGTTCAACCAAGCTTTATTTAGTAACAATGATTGCTGCAACAAAAACCAACCGTTTTATGATTCTCTTAAAACATTTTTACAGCAACTATGGTTTTTTTTTTCGTCAGGGCCGAATAGTTGAATAGATGTTTCAAGAATTTTAAAGGCTCACTTTCGTCAATAATTGTAATATTTTTTTTGATCAAGGTTTTTTTGTAGTCTTTCCTGACCATCATCATCCCTTGATTACAGCATTTGGTCTCGCGTTGTTTTAGTTTCGTGATCGTTTTCCGTATTGCTTTTTTCAACGAATCGGGAAGAATTCTGAGAAAATAAATAGAAACCGGCTACAAACGTGAGGAGTGTAAAATATTGTAAATTACATTCCTTCGATTTTTTAATTTTAATATAGGTCATAACCCACCCATGGTATAAGTCATTCAGGGAGCATATGTTTAAATATAAAAAAGCTGAGTTATTTCACTCAACTCTGCTCCTGTTTATCTGAAGTCCTTTGAAATCAAAATGTTACGTTACGTTTATTTTCTACAACCAAGTATTTAATTGTACACATTATAGTGCATAAGTGAAGACAGCAAATATAACATGTCGTGATCCAGGGTAAAAAGGTAGTTTCGCAAGGACCTGAGCTTTTGCCAAAGTTAATGGAGAAGCGAAAAAATAGGATTGAAGGTTAACGAGGTAAGAAAAACACCAAGGTAACAAAAAAAGAACACCAACACAAACTGAATTATTTCGCAGAAAGTCACAGTGGGCAACTACAATTTGACACAGTAGGGACTTTATATATATCAGCTCCGTTCGAATAACTATTGGAAAATTGGAGACATTTGAGTAGAAGTAGTATTAGTATTCCATCCTGTTCTGCTATATGGAAAATTATTCGACTTAAGTACAAAGGATTTAATTAGCTGAAGACCTTGCTAACAAGGAGGGGCATATTATTTACTGGGGTTTAGATTCTTATCGAATTACATACAGGAGAAGGACAATATTTCTTTACATAATGCGGCAGCTCCCCGCCAACATCCGCTTTGAACCACTACTGACCATTCTATTCTAATATGCGAGTAAGTTCTATTGTCTGCCTTAAGAGTTTTTCTATTCTTCATAATTTTAGCTAATCGCGTGAAGCTTCATTACCTGCGTGCGCTGATAATATTGTCTCAGTTGATGCGATAATGGGGGGCGGGGTCGAATGCATAAATTAAGAATTTGTTTATTTCTTTCCATTATGATCATCGCTTGCTTGTTTTGCTATCAGCTTTGGGCGACCTGACCTTCCGCTAGAATTTCACATAAATAGGGAGTCTCTACAAGCATCAGTTGTCATTTGCGCTCCTAGTTTCAGCAAAAGCACACTCTTCTTCCTTCAATCATTATGTTCGATTTATGTGAAAAGAATGTCGTCTACGTTGGCGGTTTCGGTGGACTTGGCTATCAGGCATGCAGGATCTTGTTGAGCAAGAAAGTAGCTGTAAGTAATTAAGAAAGGCTGCATCTCACCTGTCATCTAATAAAAAACTACTTGTTGTGTCCTGCGCAGAATCTAGTGGTTTGCAGCCGCATGCAAAACAATGAATTCATGCACCAGCTACAAGCGGAATACCCAAATGTTAAAGTTAACTTTGTCCAAATGAACATCATTGATAATGCCAGCATCGAGAAGGGGATCAAGAAAATTGTCGATCACGTCAAATACATTGACGTGTTGATTAATGGTGCTGGCGTTATTGCTGAGAAGGATGTCGAGAAAACTATTGGAGTGAATTTGGTAAGCCAGAAAAATGTCGTTAATTCTCTGTTGGTAATAACCCTTTCCATATGTGCCGATTAACATTCGCTTACAGACCGGATTGATCAATACAACCCTTATGGCAATGCCATACATGGATAAGCAACAATTTGGACGTGGTGGCATCGTTTGCAATATTTCCTCTGTCTATGGATTAGAGCCAGCACCAGCTATGGCTGTGTACGGTGCTGCTAAGCATGGTGTCGTCGGATTCACTCGATCGCTCGCCGTAAGTACTTGTCTGTTTATCATTTAAATTTTCATATAATTTTCATATCACTCGTCTTTAGGATAAACATTACTATCAGAAAACTGGTGTTTGCTTTATTTGCGTCTGCCCTGGACTCACATCCACTGAGCTTATGGTCAACCTTAAGGAGAACGTGACTTTTGATTATTCGACAGAGATGGCCAACTTGGTTGCCAGTGCTAAGCAACAAAAGCCAGAAGAATGCGCCAACAATATGATTATGGCCATTGAGATAATGAAGAATGGTGCCATGTACATCTGTAACATGGGTGAGATGAAGGAAATTGTTCCAACTTCGTACTGGCACATGTGAGGTGTGAATGATTTGGCGGTGAGATCAATCGAAACTGAAAAATGCACCCTGAGATGATTTAATAAAAAAATAGAAATTTTACACTCTGTAGAATTTGTTGATTAGTTTTTGTTATATGTTGTATAAAAAATATAAAAAATGCATAGAAATGAATTTAAGTTTGTCGTTTGTTAGTTTCTGTATGGGGGAGTTATTTATTTTCCTCACTGTCATATATGAGCAGCTACTATGTTGCTTCATTTGCGTCATGGAAATTTTGTCTGTCCGTACAAAAACAGGATAATAATATTTGGCGCAACAGATCATTGTGGTTCAGTGCCTAGCGTCTCGCGGCCATTCGTGTTGTGGTGCTACATTTTTTTGCACACAAATGAAATGCACCTACAATTTGAAGCAAAAACCGAAAGTTAAATTGAAAAGCTTTTCATGAATGTTGATACTCTCGGTAAACAGTTTTGTGTTAATTAAAGTTACTTTACCAATTGTGTAATGCTCTACTATTAAACATTATGACATAATAAAAATACGTCTATTTTACCCTGTGTGGGAGTGGGCGAATAAGCCATCAACAAAAGCGCCCAGAGTATTAAAGTATAAGAGGGCTTACAGGATCTTAGATCCTCTTTTTGCGCACGCGTAAAGGATCTTACCTATACCCTGATTATGCTCGGCTATATGCTTGGCACAGCATGATCGTTAAGGAAAAGCAGGAAACAAGAGGAGCTGTCTATGAGCTTGAGTTTTGAATGCCTGTGGATGGAAAATCAGAGCTTGGCCTAGCATTCCACATACGTGTTGTACGCGGCTGAATAACGAATCTCTGAACTAAACTGTATATTAGAAGAAGTTAAACAGATGATCATTTAGAACGCCACGAGTATTGCATTGAATTCAAGAAGTGGTGGCATACAACTGGCTATTTCTCTTGAGCACCGCTGATGGAAGAAGCGGTAAAACAGTGCCAAGCAGGAAACGTTCCTGCGGTGTTAAAGAGAAGCAATGTTTTCGTCAACAATAACTTTTAACGCTCGGTCTTGTATTCTATCTAGCAGATGTAATGTCTTAAGCGCACCTGACCAGATATGACAATTGTACTCAAGTATGGGGCGAATAAACGCCAGATTAGAGGGAGTGAAATAGTTCTTCCACCCTGTTAGGAAGCCTACACATTTCACAGCATTTTTGGTGATGGCGAATGTGCGGTCGTTCCAAAGAAGCAAAGTTTCGAGTTTTTCAGTTTCCTCGATGATAATGTCATTCATTTATTTAAAATTCGCTTGGTTGGCAGGGGACTGCATTGTGTTTTAGAAGCGTTAAATTCTACTCGATTATTTTCTCCCCATTTTATTATGCTGTACAGGTCAGAATTTAACGTGCTTAAGATTTGTATTTGTTTGAGTTCCACATGAGAGAGGGAGGAACGTTCCTCAAACTTTTATGAGAAGCTCAGAGTACTGTCGTCAGCGAAAGAGTGAATTGGATTAGAAGTAATGGACCAGAGATAATTAAGAAAAGTGAGAAGAGTTTCGGAGACAAAACAAAGCCCTGGGGTATGCCAGCATTTATTATTTCACATTTGAAACCGCCCAAAGCAACTTGTATTGAGCGGCCCAAACGAAAGCTTTTCTAATCCAATGAAGTGGTTTTTTGTTGACTTTATAAGAACGCATTTTGGACAAAAGAGCTTGATGCCAAACCCTGTCAAATGCCCTGGAAATATCGAGTGCAACAGCTTTGCTTTCACCAAATTGATGCAAAGACTGATCTGTGAGATATGCTATCAAATCACCAGTAGAACGTTGTCCACGAAATCCGCACTGCCGGTCGCTAAAAATCTTGTAAATTTCAAGATATTTCATGAGATGATAATGGATCAGCATTTCTATGGCGTTTGAAAGAATTGATCTAAGTGCCAATGGTCGGTTTGAAGAAGGAGACGACGGCTCGCCTTTTTTGGGTACAGGCTGGACAACGGCTATTTTCCTACTTCTAGGGAAGATTCCAGAAGAATAGGAGAGGTGGAAAAGCATACACAATTATAATGCCAGGTTGGAAAAACACCTCTTCAGAACTAATAAGGAAATTTGGCAACGGAGTTTCCCAGCCAGTGTAAATCAGCGTGACCAGGGTTCAGAGAAAAAGGGGTCGTTACAATAAAATTTATAATTTTGTGACTCTTCGACTTAAACTTCTTTATTTGTCCATAGGAAGTGTATAACACGTTATCTCATATTTTATTTCTGCTGCGTTGGCTGGTCATTTGCTGATTTGCGGGCGCTTGAGGAAATCGTGAGCCTCGATGAGCAACGTGAGTCTAAAAAACGTGCGAACCGTGCACGAGCCTTGAATGAACGTGAGCCTGAACAATAAGTGAGTCTGAACGATGCGTTAGCCTGAACGATGCGTGACAAAACCTTCTCTATAGAAAGCCCAACTGTATGCATACTAATGCACTGAACAATCCCAAACGCGTCTGTGTTTGTGGGATGTGAATACAGTGTACAAAAAAAAGCAGTCGCATAGAGCGAGCAACGTAAGATGTGGTAGTGGGAAAAAAGAAAACAGATTTTGCTCTTTTGTTGAATACCAACCCATAAACATTTGGGATTTTTTAAGCATGGATCTGTGTATCAGCGGAACACTTGGGCCTGGGTTTTGATACGTAAGCCTAAACGATGTGCAAGCCTTGCACGAGCCTTGAACGAACGTGAGCCTTAATGATGTGTGAGCCTGAACGATGTGAGAGCCTGAACGATATATGAGCTTTGAACGATACGTGAGTTCGAACGATGCGTGAGTCTGCACGATGTGTGAGCCTGAACGATGCGTCTAAAAGGACGTAGGCTGAGGAATGGATAAAGAACGTGGGCAGCAAGTTAGGCAAAACGTCGACAACGAGCTGTTGCCAAAAGTCAAGGGTGTTGTTGTAATGATTTGCAATGTCAGGTATTCTTGTAGACTCATTTACAAGTATGTGTAAATACACACATCTCAGAGAATATCTCAACACACCTTCCTTCGGCTGTTGTCTGGCGAGAATGGCAAAGCTACCCAGAATTGTGTACATTGAAATCGCCTGCAATAACGATTTCAGTGTGAGGATATTGTGTTACAATTCTTGAAATTAAATCAGAGAGTGCTTTGAACTCGTTACGAGTTGAATTAGTGTCTAAGTTGGGGCTTCTATGAAAAACAGTAGTGTATGTTTCGCCCTTCACTGAGTCATAAGGAAATTTCAGATTGGAATATTGGCTGATTCGAGGTAGAAGTTGAAAAGCAACATCACTACGGACATAAATCACAAGTTCGCGTCGGGGGAAAAATAAGTCCACTAAGTTATACCTAGGAGATTTAATTCCGATGAATCGAAATTTTCATATATACCTGAGTTTCACCCAGTGCCAGAATTGCTGGACTATGGACATGGGCATGGGTACACACTGCGAAAAAATTCATTCTCATGTATGTTTCTGAGATCCTCTTTAAATTACACATCACAACACAATCAAACACACAAAAACACAACTTTCCGCTTCTTTTTGCCAAATTGAGAAGTGGATAACTATGACTCACAGCGAATTTTCAAACCAAATTGTCGCAAATACCAAATCTTCGCGACAAAATGAGTCAAATCACCCAAATAGCTCAGCATACAGTAGATGTAAGTGTAAATGTGAGGCAAAAGTAATGTCATAATGTGAATTGGCTGCCATTTGGTTAAAAATGAAAAAAGGGCAGTAACAATAATTCCATGTTCAGGTGTGTATCACTCCATTGCTTGTTGTCAACCATTTCTACCTGTCTACAACATAAATGTCAAAGCAAAATGACATTTGACACAATTTGCGAAAATTATGGCTTGTTAACATTATGACATTACTTTTGCTTTACAAGGCCTGCTGTACACATCAGACACATATCCCTATATTCTTACAGGATTTTTTAAATTCTCTATATTAACTTCACTTGCCCGTGGCTGGATGGCTGGCTGGCTGGCCAAATCTTGTGATCAATTTTTAACCCACTTCCTACAAATTTGCACACATGTATATCTCCCAAGACAACACTTTCTATTAAAATTTGAGGCCCTTCGGGCCGCGGGGTCGGGGGACTCCCATACAAATATTTTACAAAATTTACCCGATTTTCTTTAAATTTTGTACACATGTGTGTCTTCGATGGAAGACACTTTTTGTAAAAATTTGGAGCGATCGGCCCCTTGGGGACCCCAATATACAATTTTTAAATATCGCTATATCGCATCAGATCACGGCAAAGTCTGAGCTCTGTGCTTTGTGAGCAGCGCTGTTCGCTGCCGCTGCGTCATTTGGTGAATGATGTTGCCACAAAACGAGCACGCAGTGTGTGTGTGTGTGTGTGTGTGTGTATCCCCGATTAGAGAATTTACAAGAAAACTTTAATTTTTATGGGTTGTTTTTTAAGTAATGGTTTTTGATATGAATAGAAGGGTATGGAGAGTTAGAATTACGAGTGGAACTGCACTGAATTAATGTTAGAATGCAGAAACGCTTGTCTGTGTGTACATTGCTTTGGATATGGAATATTACAGAGCACCCGCGTTTGAAGCGTGCGGCGTGACGCGTGTGAGTTTTGGTTTTTAAAATTCTTTGGGATTCTTTGCTGAAAGTTTTCTAAGGAGAACATAATCGAAATATCGAAAATAATCGGTGACGTATAAGTCCAGCTGATTGTTGATACTAACTAAGATGTTTACACATAAATCCTCGTGAGTCCCAGCACTCACACTTTCTCCATTAATATGAAATTACTCATTGGCACGTCCCTCCTACAACTTAAATGCAAAAACAAAAATTTATAAAAGAGTAAAATCAATTTTATTCCTAAGTGAAGGGCATTCCATTAATAAGTTGGTTTCCAGAAAGTTGGCATTTCGAGTTCCTTCAATTCACCCAGATCTGCAATCCAAACTGAACCATTTTTAGCCGTTTCAACCACCTCGACCAAATGTGCAGCACACTGCTCAGGTTTTTGCTTTTTTACCAGGGATATTTTCGAAGTCATTGGTGCGGTACACTCAAATGTGTCCTTTCCATGGAGCGAATCGATTAGTGGCGTCTCAGTGAAACCGGGACACAGGGTGATGAAACTGATATTGGAGCGTTTGAAATAGTACTCGTGCTGGAAAACATTAAGTATCATGGTTTTTTGATAAAAAAACAACAACCATAAAAATCTTACTCACACTTATTGATCGTGTGAACGCAGTAACTCCATGTTTGGCTGCCGAATAGATCGCAATGACAGCAGTCGGTTGCACTCCTACAACAGAGGATATATTCAAAATGATACCTCCCCGACCGCCATTCGACTTATCCATATAAGGTATAGCGGTTAGGGTGCTGTGAATAAGACCCAACTGAAAGTAGTTGAGATGTTAAATTTGAAAGGATTTAGCTGATAAAAATTCTTATTGCGGACTTATAGCATTCGGCAAATACTGAAAAATATATCCATTTAATTGTTAAGGATACTGGCACTATGCGAGTTGCTTACCAAATTCACTTGAATTGTCAAATCAACTTGTCGGTCACTAATAAGACCACTGCCGTTAACGAGCACATCAAAGTGTCCCATTTTTTCGATGGCTTCCTTGTAAGCATCTTCAATGTTAGTCTTATTGGTAATATCCATTTGCACAAAGAAGATGTTTATTGCCGGAAATGCATTTTTTAGCTCCTGCAGCTTGACTGGGTTTTCAGCGAGATCGAAAATGGCTAAGTTCTGAAGAGTTAAATGGATTAGACAATAACTTTGCTGTATACTAAATGATAATACGAAATCCAAACTAACAGCGATATGTTTGGCCAGGAAAAACTTGCAACTGGCATAGCCGATTCCTCCGAATCCTCCAACATAAATCACATTCTTCCCCTTCAAATCCATTTTGTCATAGAATCAAAAACAAACTAGTAACTACTATTCTGTTGCAGCTAGCAGATCCAACTGAAATGTCATTTAAATCTAACATGTGCAGTCGTCAAGCTGCGATCTAACGTTACGCTTAACACAATTTGCGGTTTTTATACACACAGCATGAGGCCCATGAGTCATATGATAAGATGTATATGTATGTGGCTGATTTATATGCATGATATCTTTTGTACTCTGCCCATTTATTGAGGTACGAGTTGAGGAACATTGCGATATGATATCAGTCTCAAATCTAGGCTGAAAATGCACAATAACAACAATTTGATTGCATACGAATTATTATCAGGTAGTTGTGGGTTGTAGCTTATCTTACGATTAACTTGGTCTGTGCGGAAATTCTAAACTGAAATTGTCAGAACGAGTGGTTGATGGTTTTGGACGAATAATATCTGGAAGACTATATCAAGTACACATTCAACTTCCCATCATTTGATTGCTGCCGGCTGGATTGTTGTCTGGACGGTTCATCTGAAATTGAAATGAAAATTGGATTAAAAGTTGAAGTTTGAAATTACTTAGAAGCCCCTAGGGTCCCAGTAAAACGCACGATTTTAACAATGACGTATAATACAGGAAAAATAATCCACAGAGAAATGATACTTATATTATGTTATATGTAATAGTTAGATGCAAATTTCCCCGCATGTAGAAGTTTTTTTTTAATTACTCATTAATATATTAATACGTGAAGGGAAAACTTTGTACCCCTTTCTAAGCATATTGCGCTTATGGAAGAGTATGAGATTTAGCATAGTTAAAGTTTATATGGAGAAGGACTGCAAAAAGCAAAAAAATGTAATTAAAATTTATATAGGGAGTATCCGTTAAGGTGGCAGATACTTAAAGGGGCGAAAAAAAAATCGTATGGGAGAGGGGGTCTATTTTTACCCCCTGCGGTGTACTTGGCGTTTTAATGCGAGGAGACGTACTTTTTACCTTACATCATTTCACACACTGTAGCTATTGAACGCTTCTAGCTACAAGGTCATTGTTGGTATTTTTTGAAAAAAATTAAATTTTTTTGACTTTGAGGATAATGTTTTTAAGAATTAAAAAAAATGTACATTGTTTGACCTTAAAAATTTAATTTTTTATCAAAAAAGACCAACAATGATATTGTAGCTAGAAGCGTTCATTATTTAAAGAGTGTGAAGTGATGTAAAGTCAAAAGTACGTATTTTCGCATTAAAACGCTACGTACACCGCAGGCGATGAAAATAGACCCATCTCATATGATTTTTTTCACGAAATTTAGGAGTTTTATACCATAATGAACACATAATAGGCATATTTTGAAAGTAGTCAGACTCCTAGGTGAAGGGGTCACCATACGATTTTTTTTTATTGTTTCTACAAATTGCATGGTTTTATGAATCGATCGCGTTCAAACTTTGCATAGGGGTTTTATACCATAATGAACATATAATAGGCATATTTTGAAAGTAGTCAGACTCCTAGGTCAAGAGGTCACCGATTTTTTTTATTGTTTCTACAAATTGCATGTTTTTATGAACCAATCGCGTTCAAACTTTGCGTAGGTGGTTTTATACCATAACTAGCTGATTACCCGGCGTTGCCCAGGTATTTATTCATCCCAATCTTCTATTAAAAAAAATTAACCCGATTTTCTTCAAATTTTATACACATGAGTCACGAAAACTGCATTTGTTTGATTAGTAGTTATTTTATTTTACACACAGGGAATGTAAAACGTTGATATCAGCCACATTTTTAAACTGAATTTTATGACATTTTTAAGATATATTATTGGCAGGTAGGGGAAAGTTATAGGCTATAGTACTCCCGTCACCCCGGGGGTTCATGTGTGCGGGTAGCAAAGCGCCCGGGAACAGCTAGTTTAATATATATTAAGATATTTTTTGACTTGTCAACTATTAACTTTCCGAAACTGTCAACCTAGGTTGATAGAGTGTCTTCGCCGCACTAGCGAAAGCCTTAAATAGAGCTTGAGTGCGTCATTTTGCAACCACAGTCCTCGGGAGATCTAATTGAATGAAAGATAGTTGGGTTGATTGTATCCAACATGTAGCATTCAGGAACGATATTGATCGGTGATGAGGTACTCCCAAGGCTTTTTCAGGTAGGCAAAGAAGGGTTTGTTCAATTTGCGGAGTCACAAACCGGCCAGGGCTGGACATTTGCAAATATAATGAATGAGAGTTTCTATCTCACTTAAATGCAAATTACTACAAACGGTATTATACGGGATTTGGAAATGGACTGTGCTCATGGCAACTACTATGTACATATATATTATTTATGTATATATTATTTATGATTGATTTAATATATTAAGTAGTCCAAAATCAGTATACCAAATCGGGTTTATTTTTAATAAAATTTATACGGGCGCTCTTCGGTTCTGGGGCCTAAACACTTCCAAATTTGAATAGAAAGTGTTCTTATCGAAGATACACTTGGGTGCAATGATTAAAATCGGCCTTTAGGAAGTGGGTTAAAATTGATCACAATATTCCACCACAATCAAACAAACACCCGGGCACGCGAAGTTAATATAGAAAATTTAAAAAGAAGAAGAGCGCTGGCGAGCGCTTTTTTCTTAAGATATTTTTGATACTATCGCAAGGCGGCGAAGAAGCATTATGGTGGAACCTTTAGACATAACTAAACAAAACTAGTCGTCTGATTGTTGGAATTCATCCCAACTGAACCTTCTGGTCATTGAGCGATAGCGTCCAAATATAATTATTTCCACCTGCGTTGCATTTTACGTATTGTGCCCGTATTTGTGAGCAATCAGAGCAGAACCAAAACGACAAAACAATTTGCTAAGAGCGTCTGGTAATTAATTTTCATAATGCATCTGTGAGGACTTACGCGTGCTGTGCATTCATGAAATATGAGCGCATGTAGCGATTTGAAACCTTTTTTTTTTTTTAAGTCTTCCTCATAGCCACACCATCAGCCGACCTAGCAACCAACTGATCGAGACAGTCAGTTGTTGCAACTGCACAGTGTGCACAGAATGGTATTAAGTTACCAAAGAGGTGGTTTCTTGGGAGAGGCATTAGCAGTAATCTTGTAGTACCAAAGATTATTTTTAATTCTTTCAATAGCAGTAGAGACAGTGGAACGGTAGGTCGGGATGTCAATGGGAATTGAAAGAAGTCAGCCAGATTTAAAGCAAGAATTGCATTCTCGTCTTCCAATTGATTTTAGAATTTCGTCAAATTGTCACATGATCTGTCTTCGATCTTTCGCAGTCGATACCGTGTTGCAGCTGTCTGCGCCGCCGACGTCAGCTCTCATTCAAATATAGAAAAATACCGGGGAGTCAGTTACCTACACGACTTGTACCTTAACTACCCTACGCTGCGAACGCGCTATGTGTTATGTGCAAAAACGTAATTCGATCTGTGCACTATGCGCTTTGGAATTACTGAATTTCTAGGTCATTCTCTTAAGACAACTGACATAACAAGAGGCAACACGCGTGGCGCCTGGCTGCTGCTGCTGCTGCTGGACGTTATGGTATTGCATGTCTACTGCTGATGCAATCTGCATGGTAATAGATCTGCCATCAGAGCGCCTGTGATGGGCAGCACACACCTCGTATAAAAGACTTTTACTTTCGGAAACGATCATCAGTTCATTCTTGGACATCATCAAGCAAGTTCGAGTCGAACGGATTCTTCTATTGGTGTAACAGTACTCACGTGTATTTGAATTTTATTTGTTTGTTTGTCGTGTTTGGCTACAAACCAATATGAAGACCATGCTTCAGTTAAGTTTCGTCGTCGGCATTGTAGCAGTGGCTAGTGCCTCGGTAGTGCATTTTAACCCAACTCTGTATACCGCTGCCATTCCGATTACAACGCAATATCATGCTCAGGATGGGTTAGGACAATATTCGTACGGATACAGTGGTGGACCGTCGGCAAAGGCTGAATACAAGTCTCTCGATGGTGTAATTCGAGGCTCATACTCATATGTGGATGCTGATGGCGAGCTGCAGACGGTTGAATATACAGCTGATAGTGAGAATGGTTTCCGCGCTTCGGCTACTAACCTACCAAAGGCACCAATCGATAATAAGACAGCTCCGAAACCAGTGCAGGACACACCTGAAGTTGAGATGGCAAAGGCTGAACATTTTGCTGCCTTCCGTGAAGCTGAGTTACGAGCTGCCGAACAGCCAGAGGAACCAGAGTCACAGCAACAACAACAACAACAGCAGCAACAACAACAACAGCAGCAGCAACAACAACAACAGCAGCAGCAGCAGCAACAACAACAACAACAGCAACAGCCACAGAAGTCTCAGTTAGACATCAGCAATCGGAATGGAGTGTCCAGCATTAGTGAGGAATCTTTGAGATCCTCTCAGGAGGGTGTAAGAATGGACATCGAAAATGGTTTATCAGCTGAGGCACTCTCAGTAGAAGCCGGCAACCGCAACGGCCAATTGGGTCTTACCGCCAGTCAGGAGCAGGAATTATTACAAAATGGCAACGCAAATATTGGTCTCCCCAGCAGTAGTAGCCTCAGTAGCTTAAGCGCCACTGGCCTAAGCACATCCAGCAGCAGTTCCCTTCAGCTAGGTTCCAGCGTTGATCTCTCTTCGGAAATACGTTTCTCTGACATTACCCCAGCTACCACATCTCAGTTGCGTCCACTTACTTTGCATACTTTACGCGTTCCTGCAAGCTCCTACCTGCACGTCTCAACGCCCACTCATGGTTACAGTGTCATCTCACCACCCACAATTCTCACTGCACTTCCAACAATTCGCGCCGGTCATTCCACCATTAGTCGGGGTTTACCCCTCTCACTGAGTTCGTCTTTTTTGTCTCATCGCATTGACTAAGCGGCGACAAAAACGGCGATAGTGATGGCGATGCTCGCAGAAAAGGCAGGAGTGATCCAGTGATGAACGACAACTAGAACAACAATAACAACGATAAACGACCAGTGATTGCAAAAAGAACACAATTGTGAATTTAGCTTTAAGGTGTACACATACTAAACTCACATACTAAACTAACAACAACAACGGCCACTCTACTCTACAACTACCTAGCAATAGCGTAAGCTACTACACTATATTCTCAGCGTATTCTTGGAGAGCTGCTCCCTTGCGAATCTAAGAATCTATTCTAGATGAAATCTATTTCGGACTCGGCGGCTATGTTATGTTTTTCCTTTTCGAGGGTCACAAATTAATGAACGATGTGGGTTGAGCTTAAGTTGATGAGTTTTACTATTGTTTTAATATATTGTATTATTATTGTTTACTAATTTTTACTTTGTACTAAACTGCATACAATTATTATCTCTGTTTAATGCACAAATAACATGCAAATACATATACATATTTTTATTGTGAAAGAATTCGTTCTTTTGTTGTTTGGTGTGGATATCATCATATTTGGCCCTACAAACAAAGTCCGGTCCTAGCCTCCTCCAAAAATAACCTCCACCCGTTCCGATATTAAGCCGATCATATAGTTTGGCATCTCTAATCTCTGGGTGTCATGGTCTACGCAATCCTTACAGAACTGTCCAGTCACATAAATCCTAGCGCAAAGCACTTTCCGAGCAGTATCTTCTTCGTTAAGTGTCTTCTCCACTGGACCCTACAGAGCTTATTTCTCTTCACGATGCATCAGCATCATAGATCTCATAATTATAGATTTTTCGTAAGCGTCCATCCTCACATGCGGGTCCCACAATTCTACAAAAGTATTTTCTCTCGAACAAGGCTAACAGGATCAAACCTTCACATATTGGACTATGGTAATTTTCCCCCAAAAAATTAAAAACTGAATAATCGGGCTGTTGGCTCGAGACTAATAACACATAAAAAAACTCATTAGAAAACCAAAAAATAGCTTCGGAACTATAACTGATCCGAAGCAACCACCATAAATGGTTCATGGAATTACAGACGTGAAAAAGAAGAATTATTTGAATCAGTAGCACGGGATAGAGTTCCCGTCTGCCTTCAGAATGGATGTGAAAATTATTATATGAGCGCTGAAATAAGTCAGGAGAGGCAGTATTTAGGCAGTACATAAACAACCATAGTTTACACGAGAACACTTATGACAATGGACCATAAATGAATCATAAATATGGCAGCAAGTAAGAATAAGATCGTTGAGAGTGTACGATTTTCGCGTAAGAATATATAAAAAGCATCCTGGGTATCTTCTCTGATGAACCCAGTCGTTGATAAACCACCGGTGTCACAATCCAAACCTGATGACGGTATGAACGTACCGAGACCTCGCGATCAGATGGCATTTCAACGGAGCTGATTAGCTGATTAAATCTGAATGGCTTGCATTACACCAAACAATTCATGAACTATTGGTACAGGGAAGGTGGAAAAAACGATGCCTGAAATTTATAATTCGCGCACGCTTCAAGGGTTCGCACCCTATAATGCTCGGCTATATGCTTGGCACAGCGTGGGCGTTAAGGAAGAGGAGGAGAAAAGAGGAGATGTCTATGAATGCCTGTGGATCATAGTGAGGTGGGAAGACAGAGCTTGGCAGAGCATTCCACATGCGTGTTGTACGGCTGAAGAAAGAATCCCTGAATTTAACTGTACGTCCGAAGATAGGCTTGAGGGTAAACTGATGAGCATTTAGAGCGCCACGAGTATTGCGGTTGAATTCAAGGAGAGGTGGCATGCAGCTGGCTATTTCTCTTGAGCACCGCTGGTAGAAGAAGCGATAAAATAGTGACAAGCAAGAAACGTTCCTGCGGTGTTCAAGCGAATCAATCGATTTCGCTATATTTTCGTCACCGATAAGTTTTATCGCGCGGTTTTGTATTCTATCTAGCTGATGCAAAGTAGTCTTAGGCGCACCAGACCAGATATGGCAATTGTACTCAAGTTTTGGGCGAATAAAAGCCTTATATATGGTAGCCAGATCAGAGGGAATGAAATATTTCTTGCGCCGGGCTAGAAAACCTAAACATTTCGCAGCGTTTTTAGCGACGGTAAATATGTGGTCATTCCAACGAAGCTTGTCGTTAACGCACATACCGAGAATTGCGAGATTTTCAGTTTCCTTGATGCAAGTGCCATTCATGGATAATGGCATGGGGTAAAGGATCCGCTTGGACGACAGGAGACAGCATTGGGTTTTGGAAGCGTTAAATACTACTCGATTGATTTCTCCCCATTGTATTATGCTGCCAAGGTCAGAATTTAACGAGCTTAACATACGAAGTTGTTTAAGTTCCACATCAGAGGTGGAGGGACGTTCCTCAAACTTATATGAGAAGCGGAGATTGCTGTCGTCAGCGAAAGAGTGAATTGGATTAGAAGTCACAGATAAGAGATCATTAATAAAAATGAGAAATAGTGTCGGGGACAGAACAGAGCCCTGGGGAACGCCAGCATTTATGTGGTGTATTTCAGACTTGAAACCGTCCAAAACAACTTGAATTGAGCGGTCCAAAAGATAGCTTCTAATCCAATGAAGCAATTTATCATCAACATCATAAGCACGCATTTTAGACAAAAGAGCTTGATGCCAAACTCTGTCAAATGCCTTTGAAATATCGAGTGCAACAGCTTTGCTTTCTCCAAAATGATGCAAAGATCGGTTCCACTGTTCGGTGAGATATATCACCAAATCAACAGTAGAACGTTGCCCACGAAATCCATACTGCCGGACACTAAGGATTTCGTTGGTTTCAAGATATTTCTTAAGCTGATAATTGATCAGCGTTTCCATGACCTTGGAAAGAATGGATGTAAGTGCTATGGGTCGGTACGAAGAAGAAGACGACGGCTCGCCTTTTTTGGGTATCGGCTGGACAAATGCTGTTTTCCAACTTCTCGGGAAGAGTCCAGAAGAATAGGATAGATGGAAAAGCTTACGCAATGGTAATGCCAGCTTGGAAGAACACCTCTTCAGAACTAATGGAGACCATCTGGCCCAGCGGATTTGTGTGTGTTGAGATAATTCAAAACTCTAGCAACTGCACGAGTACGAATAAATATCTGTCCCATAGAGTGTTCAATACTCTGAGGTGCAGGAGGCGGCAGTGTCAGTGCTTGACAAATCTTTGAGGCCGTTGTAAAATAAGGCTCCCAAGTGGAGCTTAGAGAAAGAGCTGTGCATGTGTAGAGATGGTGAAGAATGGTCTCTTCCTCTTCCTTGTCCATGCAGCACTTAGGCGCATAATTGGGAAGACGGAAAGAGAGACTAATAGTTAGCCTTTTTAAGAAAACCCCTCCGTCTACCCCAGCATTCGTTTTTTACCCGTCAGTATAAAACCTGATCGATTCATCTTCCAAGATAGCACATTCTTCCCAGGGTGATCTGGAGAGGATGGTTACCTGAAAGTTGTCGTTGAAATGTACTTGCGGAATGGTGTAGTCTATACCTCCTAGTGGAGCCCTGATTAAACTAAAATCAGAAGAGTATCCGAATTAATTTATTTTCACTGGGAGGTTGCATTGAGGCAGCCGTGCTAGCCGTGCTAGCAGAAACTTGTCTGCCAAATTTATCGAGTATGTCTAGTTCAGAGGAGGGGGTGGAGCTGAGTGCTCCGTTCATACATAGACAAGCCGATCGTTGGAATTTTCTTAGTTTGTCGCGATTTATTGCTTTGTTAAGGCAGTCGACCAGACCACCACACCGTACAGAAGTGCAGGTCTTATAACCGAAATATAAAGCCAATGAGTTACCAATGGCTTTTTTACAGGAGAATAGTGCCACTGTGGCTTTATGAACCCTTTCTTGTATATAAAGTTTCCAGCTTAGCTTTCTGTCCAGAATAAGACCCCTGATATTAAGCTTGATATCAGAGAAGGATAAGCTTTTGCCCTAGAGGGTGGGCGAACATGAGGATGTTTATATTTTCTAGTGAAGAGGACAAGTTCAGTTTTGGGGGGTTTACTCCCAGACCACAATGATCTGCCTACATCTAGTTAGCTCGTTAAGAGCATTCTGTAAGAGTTCTTTCAACGTCATCCGCATAGGCGGCTTTTTTAGTTATATCAGATGCTCGTTAAACACTAAGTTCCACAGAAGGGGGATAGAACTCCACCATGCAGACAGATATTTTGGCAGACGCCGTGAGAGCATTTGCCGGCTTTGGGTATGAAAACCAATTTTACTTTTCCCCATAAATCCGGAATGTGGACCAATTCCAGTCAAGTCTTTAGAATTACCTCTAAGGCAGGTAGGGAAATATCTGAGGTCTTTTGGAGTACGGCTTGTATTTTGCGATGCCGTCTGGTCCTGCAGATTTGTATTTCCCGATTTCTCAAAGTTATTGAAAAATGTCAGATGTGTTTTTCAGTGGACCTTCTACTTTTTAATTGATAACTGATACTGAGAAATCAGCGGACATTTTCTAGCGGTAGTTAATCTCGAGACCTATATTGCTCAGCGACAAATTACCGAATCGAAGATACAAAATGTACAAAATGAACTCAGTTACTGCTATAAAACAACTGTAAGGTTTCAAAATTTAGCTAAATTTTTTTATTAAATCAATTACAAAATTTTAAAATTACATAAGGTATTTTGTGCCGAATTATGAAACTTAGCTGCTCCGTAATAGTCTGTCGGAAGGCACATTAAATTACCTGCAGCATAAGGTTGATACAACAAGATACGACGCTGTTGGTCGTCATCCAGAGTTTCAGATATTAATCCAATTGGTTGTCCCAAAGCAGTGATTGTGAATAATTGCGATGGAATTTGGTTATTCGGAATCAAGTGTTCGGTTGACAGAGATAATGGGTTAAATGATGGTTGTTTTTTCGGTGAGTTTTTATTTCTCACTGAATCTAAAGGTTTGCTTGGCTGATCGGTGGGTTGATCGGCACATCCAGTAGCAACAGGACCCAGTTGTGTAGACTGATAACGTTCGTCAGGGTTTTTCTGTAAACTTTTATAATCTGAAGGTGCGGCAGAATGAATTTGTTCATCAGTTTTAGCCAAAGGCAGTTCTTCGCCATTTTCCTCATATAAGAAAGTTTCCTCCAACGTAGTAGATCTATTTTCTGTAGGCAAGTAGTGTTGATTCTGTTGTTCAGGTGCACTCTTCCAGGGTCTATAATGGAAATCCAAATTCGGGAGTTCTTCGTTGCGGTGACTTTTTATTGTTATTGTTTCCACTTTATGATTAGAACCTTCATAAGGATTAATAATGGCTTTTTCCCGATTTTGATCCAGTGATAAGTTACTCTGACGACTTACTGGTAAACTTTTACCAGATGCTATTGATGCTACTGCCAAAAGGAGAACTAGGTACCCCATGTAAATGCAGATGGTTCTCGACTTAAGAAATCACTTTGATTACTGATCATTCCCACAACTGTGCATCAACTATTTATATACGTAAATGCACATCCCTGGAAGGATATTCATAGTTTTGATTTTTTAATTTTTATGTTCTGCCGAAGCGGTCCAACAAGTTTAAAAAAGAGTCCCATTAAAAAGTAAACTTCCCCCACGAAACCTATGTGTGATTCGTTGAATAATTATTCGTATTAATTAATGACACGCTACAGATGATTTTGAAGAACGCCCTAACATGTTGTTATCTTTAAAAATCCTTGAGTTGCCATCAGCGTGTACAGATCGCGTGACGGACGCCTTAAGACCTACAATAACGTCTCCATCATCCGGCAATATTAAATAAAAGTCGTATTACATAAACTCATAAGAGGGCTTTTATTATCAACATCAATTAATCCAACATCAACAACAAATCGGATCCTGATCAATGAACAATTTGTGAAGAGTACGACAAGAATTGGGAGGGGAGATAGGCGCGACTGAAACTGTAAGAGTTGGGAATAATCACCGCTGCCGCTGGCTGATGGTGGCCAACTAAAGAGGCGGACGCAGGAAGCCGTCTTACAGCAGCTAACTGGGTGGCCTTCATGTTGAGAGCATCATGACGTAGCTTCTCAAGTTCATAAAGGTGCAAATGTTCCGCTTTAGCTGCAGCAACTTCTGGCGTGTCTTCGACTGGTCGCTGCAAGCGAATATCGAAATCAGGTGATGGTATTGATGGCACTGATGAATCTTGCAGCATCAAACTTAAGCGAATTCTTTCGTGGGCAGCCAAGTGTTCGGCACGAGCAGCGGCTACTTCTGCTGTGTCTGCGATGACCGGCGATGGAATGTTGTCGGCGGCATGAGGCAAATTCGATGCTAAAACGTGGAATCCATTCTCATCGGCAGTGTAGTCGACTGTTTGCAGTTTTCCCTCAGCATCGCGATAACTGTACGATCCATGAGTGACTCCGTCCAAGAGATGAACTTCCTGCTTGGACGACAACTCATCACTGTATCCATAGGAGTACTGACCTAGATCATCCTGAATGTGGTACTGATGCGGTTGAAGTGGAGTTTCGATCAATGGAAGTTTTGACGATGTCGCTGCTGCCGGGACATAATAGGCGACGTGACTGATGGCTGAAACGACTTCCACCGCTACAAGAATGCTTAATGCGATTATCAATTTCATGTTGAAGACAACAATGGACACTAAACTGCTGACTGACTGACTGACTTGGATTGCTGCTAGTGAACACGAAGGTGGCCAGACTAGTACTCGCTCTAGAGAATTCTGTTGCAAGTTTGTCTTTTGTTCTTCCCTTTTATAGCGTTGCGTTATCGTTGTTGCTGCGCGTAAAATTGTCCATAACACTCTGAATAGGATGTGCGTACTAATTTTTGTATTTCAACGACCTTCAAGACCTTGAAGCCCAGACGACTTTCATTTAAATCCGTTTGTTGTTGTGGACAAAGATGTTTACTACTATGTACATCATCTTGTCCGTCTGATCCGTGCAGCAAAAGCTTCAACCGCCTTGGGTTAAATTCCATACATGCGAAAGGTTTGGTGTGTTCTTTCTGGCGTTCATTTATAGAAGGTTTAAGACCTTGCCATAAGTTCAACCTTGTTATCTCTTGAATTGTATGCTTCAATTTCGGCCAGTATAACATTTGCAGACTGATAAAAATTGATAGCAAAATAATAATTTATAGTTTAACAATTATTTTTATTGTTTATTGCACGTAGAGGTATATTTCGTTGTTGATAATTATTCAGGCCCAAATTTGAGCTATTATCCATAAAGATTACAATGACAGCTTTATTTAGGTGTTCATAAACGTCCCAGCCCGATGTTTTTTCCAACAACTTTTAAAAGGAAAACTTTTTTTCATAACATTCTTGCCGACTTCTGATGTTATTTAAGCATCATCCACTTGACAATCTGTTCCAAAAACTGGCTCGAATATAGAGAAACGTTTAAACGACGGGTCAAGGAACTTACCGTGGCCTTCAATAAAGCGCTGTCTGCTTCCTGCGTTCTTATTCGTCTAAAAGGTAATAAGAGACCACATTGGTGAAACTCAGATTTGGGACAAATTAGAAAAAGCTCTAGAAAACTGTTCAATTTGGCCAAGGTCACAAGAGCCGAAACCGACTTGGACACCTACAAAGCATCCCTCAAAGTATATAAAAAAGAATTGAGGAGAGCCAAGCGTTTGCCCTGGAGACTCTTCTATGGAAAAAAAGAAGAATCTTCAGAGGCATCTAGGCTAAGAAAAATCCTCTCTACCAATGCTATAATGCCTAGCTGTTTGAAAAAAGTTGATGGCTCGTGGACTACCTATGAACTGAAATCGCTCAATCCGCTTCTAGATTACCAATTCCCAAGTAGCTCATATGATATCAATATCGATGGACTTAACAGGCCGAATGGTTATACAACTATCTCCTAAGATCTCATAAATAAGGACAAATTGCCATATAAATCTGCAGGAACCAACGACATAATTCCAGCCGAATTACAAAGGACTTCGAATATTATCCTTCCTTTGCTAGAGACAATTCGAAAAAGCTGTTCTGATCTGGTCCACATTCTAGATCTGTGGCTAAAGCCGGCAAATATTCCCACGTTAGTCCGAAGGATCTCAGACCCATCAGTCTTTCATCGTTCCTTAAAAGACAATAGAAAAACTGATTGATATCCACGTATGCAATAGCATTGAAAAGAGACTTCTGTCTACTGATCAACACGCGTACTGCAAGGGTTTATCTGTCGAAACCGCTCTGCATACGCTAGTATGTACTATCGAATATTCCCTTTACTATGAGGAGTACACAATGGTAGAATTCCTAGATTATTAATGCGCTTTTAACAACGTCAACACATCTGTCGGCTGTAATGGAAGTAGTTAAAAATTAATTTAAAACTGGGCGTGACGTCTGCTCGAAGATTTGTCCCGCTTGATAGAGTTCTATCACCCCTTCTATGAAACTTAGAGGTGAATGAGCTGGTGATATGCCTGACAAGGAAGAGCTACGGAGTGATCGCTTAAGCGGATGATGTTACTATTGCAATCTCAGGGAAGCACCCTAAAAGGAACTCCTACAAAATGTTCTTAACAAGCTAACGAGATGGTCAGATCGTTGCAGTTTAGGGTTAAACCCCCACAAAACTGAACTTGTCCTCTTCACAAGGAAAAAGAAAATGCCGAACGTAGATCCTCTATTGAAGGCATTTGCTTAATAATCATAATTAGCCATTGGAAATAAATGGGGTTTTCAACCCCATATCAATCATTAGATATATACAGCGGTAGTAAGACCTACACTTCCATACGGTGTGCCTGAATAGTGGGTTGCCTTATATAAAGCGGTAAATAGCGACAAGCTAAGCAAAGTCCAAAGATCAGCTTGTTTATATATGAGCGGAGCACTTCGCACAACTCCCTCCGCCGCACTGGACATTCTGTTCAACATTACACCACTCGAGTAGGCAAGTAGCTGCTAGTGCGGCTATTCGCATCAGTGCAACCTCCCAATGGACCAAGAATGAAATCGGACACTCCTTTATTCTGAGTTTATTCAGGGCTAAAGTAGCTACTAGTGCGGCTATTTGCCTCAGTGCAACCTCACAGTGGACAAGAATGAAATCGGACACTCCTCTATTCTGAGTTTGTTCAGGGATCCATCAGGAAACATAGACTATGCCATTCAAGAACTTCAGTTCGGAAATAACTTACAAGTCACTATCCCCTTCAGATCGTTCTGGGAGTGGGGTGTTCTTTTGGAAGATGTATCGATTCACTTCTACACTGATGGTTCATAAACTGTTGGTGGGGTATGCGGCGATGTCTTCTCAAAAAGGCTTAATATAAGTCTCTCAGAAATTATGTCGATAAAGGAAGTTCTGTCTTAGCTGAAGAGAAATGTTATAACCGCTAAGGATATCTGAATTGTTTCCGATATCCAAGCTGCTTTGAAATCCCTAGAATCAGTCTATACGAACTCTATTGTAGGCCTAGACTACAAGGAGATGGCGGTGCAGTTCAACAACAGGAGGCGGTCAAATGAAACAACTTGTCTAGCATCTGAGCAGGTCTGGCCCAAGCTGGATCCAAAACGCTCCAAGTGTTTGATAACACAAAAATGATTGCACATTGGTGCTGTAATAGGTGTCATCACTAAGCACTGTCTGATAGGCAAGCATCCAACAACAACGTAACCATCATATGGGAGCTTTATTTTACAATGACCTTAACGATCTAACTAACACTGACATTAGTAGTCTCATGCGCGAGTAGGCGGGTAAAATTCTTTCGTTCCATGTGGCATCAAAATGGACCTGTACTGGTATAATTGTGTCGGATTTCCCACCGACAACCTTCCTTACCTAAACTAACCTAACCTAACCTTAAGCATCAAGATTTTGGTGTGTTTGTGAGTGTACTTGGTATCAAGAACCTGAAAGGATATTGCCACAGGTGTGGCTATAAGCACGGGTTACTGGCCAGTGTTTCAATTCCTCGATACCCATGTGTTTTTCCAACGAAATCTGTGCCAAAACCTTGAGAGGGGCATAAAGGCGCTATAATCATCATTTACTTTAAAAGTCAGGCAGCACTGACAGCTCTGAGCTCGGAAGGATGTATACGGGTTTCTAGCTCGTTGTCGTTGTCTTAAAAAGTTAATCATTCGAGATAAGATTTGGTCAGAAGTTCCGTAAGATAATGCGGCGACATCTATTAACGAAGCTTATTAGTGTGCCGTGGGTCAGTAAGCGGGAGGTTTGAAGTTCGAGTCCTGGAAAAACACCAAAAAGCTTTTTCAAGTTCTCGCCTCTCGCGAATTTCTGAAAAACTTCCACGAGTATTAACTGACATGAGAATACTTCTCAATTCGCTTTTCGGATGTCTTTAAATTTTAAGCCCCTTCCATTTGTGTGCAAAAAATATAGCACTCACAGCACGAATGGTCGCGAGGACTTCACGTAAATTGAGAGGAAATATGCAACAGGAAAGTTTTCAGCAACAGTTCAATAATACTTAATAGAAACACTAATATACTATTAATAAAAACTAAAAATTCAACCAAATAAATAACAAACAGCAAAAACTAACTTTTTTTAATAATTATTTTTATTTCGGCAACTTAGGTACATGGAAGGACTTTCGGTATTTTCAATGAAGTGAATCGACTTGAGGTATGATCGCGGACACGAGAAAGTGGAACCATTTTCAATAAATAATGTTTGAGGCCAAAAATCTTGAGTTACTGCCTGCTGGCAAGTAGGTTCGGCTCAAAGGATAGCTATAAGCGTAGACACTTGGAATAATTCCCGATGGGTGGTAGGTCTGGATAAATGGAGACTTTACTTGATAGGTCAGATGACCACTCTTACTGAGTGCCTCATTGCGAAGTGTCTCTTGTTCAAGTTTTTTAAAGTGCTCAGCTTTGGCTGCGGCCACCTCAGGTGTGTCTTGAACTGGTTGAGGGATTTGTTCCAGGGAATGAAGATCGGCTGATGAAGCTTGCACTGAAATTGAAGGCGATGCTGGTGCCAATCGCAAACGAGCTTCCTGGTGGGCAGCCAAATGTTCATCACGTGCAGCAATAACTTCGACAGTATCTGAGACTGGTACAGGAGCTTCAGCGGGTCGTACCTCTGGAATTGGGACGGCACGTGGCAAATTGGTAGCTGCAACGTGGAATCCACTATCATCGGCAGTATAGTCGACTGTTTGGAGTTTTCCCTCAGCATCGCGATAACTGTACGATCCACGAGTGACTCCGTCCAATGAGCGAACCTCCTGCTTAGCGGATAAATGATCACTGTACCCATAGGAGTACTGGCCGTATTCATCCTGAGCATGATATTGCTGTTGGGTCGGTGTTGTCAGTGGTAATGCAGAAACATACGCACCAAGAAGTATATTTGCCGATCGGAAGTCCTTCGGTGCTGGAACGTAATAGGCAACATTGCTGGACGAAACAACTGTCAAAAGGACGCTGGCGCCAATTGCGAATAATAACACGTTCATGATGGTAATTGTAATTTGATGCTGCCGTTTGCAATGAAATTTAACACTAAAGTCTTGACTCAAAGGCGCTGCTAGTGAACCCCGACTAGTACTCGCTCTAGAGAACTCTGATTTCAAATTTCAGATTCTGCCACCTTATATACGCGTACGCGTCGAGACGAGATACGTCTCACAGATCACGATTTGGCGCCGAAAGCAATTTTGCTAGAATGCACTTGGATTTGGAAAAACAATCAGTTTTTGAAGTGGACCTTGATCACAAGACCAGATTCAGATTTATTTATGGTCAGCACTTTCGGTGCACTTCGCGGTTGGCGCAAGCAAATGGAATTTCAGGCGTGTAACTTCTTTTTATGTCCCCCCTCCTACTGTGTTAATCAAATTCAAGTATCTGCCAGCAGTGCACGTCCACGAACTGCTAGACGTTGGGCGGCTATGCGGAAATCCCTTTCACTAATTGAAATATTGTTGCAGGTCAGTTGAGTTCCCTTGGTGTATCGTTGTCGACGATTTTGTACGTGTCGTCGCTTTATCGAGTTTGGTTCTTCTGCTCGAAATTCCTCGCGAACTCAAACAACCCACCGCGCATTTAATATTCAAGGTAAGTGAAGGCCAAGGGCCATGTTTACCCTATACATTGACGCGCCTGTCTGTCCACTCCTCAACTCCACTTCGCCCAGCAGTAAGCGCGAACTTTGTGTGCGAAAACTTGTTGCCAATGCAATCGCAATGACAGGACAGGATTAGAGATTCTGTTCGTACTTATTACATACTAATGTTGCAAGTCACTGAACAACAACATCCGTAGCCAACTCAGGAGGTTGTGTGTTTTTTATTTTTGGTAGGACATACGTGCGAGGCAACCGGCACTATAAGTAAAAAACAAAAACCATAACCTTGGTAGTAGGATTCAGCAGAGTCTTTGAAAATAAGAAAAACGTTCACGGATTGTTGTCATTTATCACCAGAGTGGTTGGCCGATTGGTGTGGCCTCTACAGACTGAGAACTTGGCATCGCTCCACCACACAGCCACAACGTTCATCAACTAACATGGCAATAACTTATTCACTGAGATAACTTTCGTGTTCGTTAACAAAACGTATTGTTGGCGCGAAATCATTAATTTTGGATAAGTAGCGATGCGAAGATTGGCGATGCTTCGAAAATGCACATACGCAAATACGTGTGAAGTGGAAGCGTTGCTGCAGAGGCAGAAAGGAGGAGACTAATGCGATCTGCGTGTACAGTTGCCATTGCCACGCTTAGAATTGGTGTTGGCATTGTCGATATTGAGCCTAATTGAGATATCTCTGCTGTTGCTGTTGTTGTTGTTGTTGTTGGTGCTGATCTGCCCTTTTGAAAATGGTAGCAAAATTTTTGCAGGTATACGTCTGCTTAACAGAAGCTCTGATGATCCAGAGGTATAAATAGTTTGTGGTTATCTTATGCGAGTGACTGGGCGTAAGAAGAATTTATTTGTTTACTGTTATGCAGAGGCGGAAAGCGAGTAATTTATAGGAATATCTTCGTATTTTTTAAGGATTAAACTGACAAAGGAATGCACGCGATGCTGTATTTATTCTGGTTGATGGCGTTAAAATTTAAGTATCACGAATAAATTATTTAAAATTTTATGAGAGTATGAAACGGAAAAAATTCCTTTAAGAAATGGATTTATGTTCTTTATTCATTCTTACCGAGTTGATGTTTGTCTGTAAACGCAGCTCAACCCTAAACTAAAGAATCGATTTATTATTAATGTAATAAAAATGCATGTCCGGAATACTTCTTGCAACGAGACTATAGCTGCGGAGGCGGATTAACACTTATAAGGATAATGTACTAGTGGGGTCTTAGACGCCAAGTACTAAACGAGCAGTAAAACCTCTGGGGATAAGACTGGACAAAGCAGACGAGCTCTTATAGTCGTCAGCTTTTACTGAACTGTATTTAAGGATGCGACATTTCGTAACGTCTGTCACCTTATCCTAGACCGTAGGAGAAGAAAAATACCACAAGAAAGGAGAAAGCTGTTACTTGATTTGCAGACTTTTAAGATGAATGCTCATCGCTTACCTTAATTTCCGAACGTCCACACTGCGCTTAAGACCAGAAAAAGTAATCTAGGCGACTCTGGCAGGAGCGATTGAATAGAGAGGCAAGTGAGCTTGTGACTGCCAGTGTCGGTGGTGCAGTGGTTAGAATCATTGGCTCCCACTCGGAGGACGCCGGGTTCGATTTCCGACGCGTCCAAAACTGATCATCTAGATTACAAGTACACATCATTCCAAGTTATACATGTGATATACAGATGCCGTATACTGCTGTATTCATATGTACGGTTGAGTTAATGTATGAAGTAATTAAGATGTAGAGCCATAAATGTGGGCTTATGAGCACAATATTCTAGTTTGTGAGTGCTTGGATATGAACTCAACTCCGCCCAACACAACACTGTTCTTCCTTTAAAAAAAATTTAATTTTAATGAAATATAAGAAATCTTCCTTATATTAATATTAATAGTTAAATAATTAATTGTTTATTTTTTTAATATTACAGAGTCGAGTAAGGAGCACGAAAAGAAATTCATTATGAATTTTAATTACTTTCTTTCCTTCTTCTATCCAAATTCTTTAACCAGTATATGATATTGGTTTTCTCCACTTCTCAATTACAATTTTGAGGATGTCCTTGAAAGAGGTCGTGATTTATAAATCCTTTCGAGAGGATTTTTCTGCCCTTAGAAGCTGACAGTCCTGCTTAAGGGAGAATATAGCGATCTGTATTTTTGGTATGATTTCAGCAATGCGGAAGAGCTCGTCGATTTTGTTGTTGCAGACGTTGTAAGTACGGGTACGAGCGTGCGCATATTTGTGGTAGATACGAGGGACATATAAGGTTAATAGATGGGATACGAAGATAATCAATATAATCTCTTTGAACGTAAGTACACTTCTTAAAAATATTAATTAACTTTCAGGGTGCGGCCATGGAAGTGTAACTAAATTTACGCTGCTGTGTTTGCCAAACGGCTGATGACAGCGCGCCCATATTTAAAAATAAACGTTAGTTTGTTATGTTGTTTACAAGTCTACGGAATATTCAAAATGGAATTAAAACGTAATAGTTTGATTTCACTGTATTTGGCTAGAAAGTCACAACCGTATATGGTCAAACAGCTCCAGCATTCGAATGTGAATAAAATGATTATGTATGGGATCATCATATATTACAACGATACTGGTAGCGTTATAAAACGCCATGAACAGCAACATCACCAGAAATTGTTCGCACGAATTAAGCGAAATCCACGAAAAATGCTCAAAATCTGCACGTGTCCGATAGAAAGAACCGACGGATACTGAAAATGAACTTCAATAGAAGCCCAACAAGATTCGTGCTAAAAGTGCTAAAACGTCTGCACGTCTGCTTCGTGCATCATGCAATTTCTTCTTTAAAATACTCGCCGCTATCATCCAGGCTCAAAGGTGACTAGGCTGTATCGAGCAGTAACGTGTTTTACATAAAATTTGAAATGTTATTAACAGTCCCTATATGATTTTAATAAAAATATTCATAAAAGACGAAATTTCAGGCTTTTGATTTAATAACACTTCGATCGCCGGTCCCTGTAATTCTTTGATTTTTCTTATAAATGCTTGTTTATGGATACTTGTATCTATCTGTCTCTTAAAAATTTATGCAGTCTACGGATCTTGTGCCACCCGCATGCGTTCTCGATTAAAGGCTCTGCTACATTCTCAGAAATTCTTTAAATAATATCAAAATCAATATTTTAATAATTATAAGTCCATTTTAAAAGTGACGTTAACTGTTGTATTTACATGCATGATTGAGTTGATGTAAAAAATTATCACGATATAAAGCCAACTATGTGGAATATGAGCACAATACTCTAGTTTTCTTCTTTCTTCCCTTCTTTTCTCCCCGTAATTCAAAGCTAACGCTGTACCTAGACATTGTAATCCCTTGAAATGTGTACTAATTTCAAAAACAAAACAAACCAAATAAATTATTTAGTTAATACGTATCATAAAAATATAGACAGTAAGTATTTTTTGGTTGCTTACAATAGTTTCTACTATTTCTGATTAACTAAATAAATTAAAACAGGTAATGTAAAAAAACTTAGTTTTTCGGGTATAACCTCTTATGTATACTTTATTGTTTAGTAATAATCGCCAAAATATCTGTTTTTGAGGTGGGGCGTATTTCGAAGTATTTTCTTTTTCCACGTATCTCACGCGCAATACGCGACTCGCGACACGCGTCATACGCGGGTAATCAAAATTTCCCTGACATTGAGCTACTCACAAAATTTCAGCCCTCAAGGTCATGCGAACTTGGGTTATTGGGACTTAGACACTCATAAAATTTTAGCTCTTTAGGTCGTGTGGAAGGAGATTAAAAAGAACCTTAGAGTAGTCACACGCTATTTGAGACTTAGATACTTAAAAAATTTCAGCTCTATAGGGCGTGTAGAAGGTGGTTAAAAAGGACCTCAAAGTAGTCGAAAAAAAATGTCCACCCATCATACGCGCCACACGCGTCACACGCGGAAGATACAAAATGCTATTTGGGACTTAGACACTCACAAAATTTCAGCTCTCTAGGTTGTATGGAAGTAGCCACCTTCCAAGGACCTCAAAGTAGTGGAAAAAAATTTTTCACCCATCACACGCGCCACTCGCAGATTATAAAAAATGCTATTTGGGCGATTTTTACACTATCCCCCTAAAAACCCCAAGACCCTCCAAATCTCATTATGCGTGCGCTCAGCGTCCGAGAAAGTTCTGAGCTCAAACTCAGATTTCTAAAACAAAAAAAAAAAACATTACAGAGTTAAAAGCAGCAGCAGTACTGCGAGCGCTGCAATTTCCCCTCCGTTCCTCCAGGAGAAATGTCAAAAAGAGGTGTTATTTTCGTTAATATAGCTCTACACAAAAAGAAGACGCTGCGCATCTGCTGCGAAATCTGCTCACCCCATTCGGACCTATTATTTAATTTAATGTCAACTGTAAAATGCAACGAAAATATTTCTCAAAGTGTTACTCCTATTATGGTTTATGTCTCTGCTAAACCTTGTGAGCCACGGAATTTGTATGCTGATGATGATGATATTTCATCACAGTTTTAAAACCACTTTGTGCGTGAGTTTCGTTAGTATATAGAAGATTATAATTGAATTAATTTAATTAAGAATTCATAATCAGTTACTATATACTGGCTGATTACAAACGCAAAAACTTTCAGAGAGCACTCATAACATGAGCAAAGCAAATTCACATTCACACATAACGCATAGTGGCAATGTTTTGACGGAAGTAATAAATTTCATGTCGTTGTGATTATTGCTTTGCGTCTGGTCCGACCGATAGTGGGGACCCTGATAAAGGGGCGCGCTTTAAGTTGCCGCATTCACAATTCTCCAAAACACAACACACAATGCTTTTACCGTGTTACTTTGCTCACTCAAACGATTTCGAGTATAAGAGCCGTTTAAAATCTTCCAACGACCGAGGGAACAAGAGTAACGTTGTGTAGCAGCACCCAGGGCGGGTTGTACATAAAAAAGATGATGGGAAAAAGCTCTTCTTTTATCGCTATGCCGACTTGAATATTTCTATATTGTGATATGGGGATTCCGAGGCAACTGATGTCATCACTTTAAATGGTTGTTTTGCTTCAAAGTAAAAAGCTGGACTAAAAGAGCAAACAATAGATTACCAATAGGTGCAGCTGTACATATACATTATACAGTGAGGTGTGAATTTATTGGGATAGATTATCAAATGATAATGCGACGTAAATTAATTTCTTTCAGTTTATTAACAACTTTTATTTAACTTAACTTGACTTAACATTACTTATTAATCACCTTTCATACGATCTACAGAGCTGAAAATTTGGATACATTCTTGATAAATTAAAGAAGAAAGTTTTATTATTTGTACTCCTAAAGCCATTGCCATAAGAAGGGAATTCGTTAATGGAAGTTCCTAATATTTTGAAAACTAAATGCTCTTATAAAACCTAAACGCCGTGAGTGGGGTAGTCAAGTTGATAGTGCATTGGACTAATAATAGACGGATGAACGTGAAAATTATATACAAGTCAAGTGGTTATAGAACAAGTCAATGGAGATTGATATTAGACCATTTTCACTAACAAGTTTTGGGATAAATTGAAAAAGTAGGACATTTGGATAATGATGTGTTCTATAATTAGTGGCACTTTACCCCCCTTTAATAAAAAAAAAACAAATTACAATAAAGAATATCTTGAAGGTAGACTTGAGGATAAACTGATGAGTTTTTAACAAAAACGTTGAAATGCGGAACACTACCAGTTATTTTTCATGAGTTGGTGTCGCTCTGACTTCAGAAGGGGTTTTAGAAGCGTTGAATGCCACTCTGTTGTACTAGTTTTCTTAAAACCATCCGAAAGAACTTGACCTGACTAACTAAATGGTCTGAAAGAAATTTTCTACTCCAATGAAAGAAGAACATGTTGTATTGATTCTATAAAAATTAATTTTGTCAAAAAAGCTGGAATGGCAAACTCTTTCAAATTCTTTAGAATAGTTAAAAACATGGATAAATAGAGTAATTCAACTTTTCAATTAGACATGCCAATTCAATTCATCATTAATTCAGTCTATAACGGTTAAAGAAGCGCTAAACCTTAAAATATGGCCGTTAACCAACTGTTCGGGTGGGTGGAGCCCAGAGGAATAAACTTACGCAATGGTTTTACCAACGTTAAAAAAACCCTACATAATAATTGGGGCAGAGCCCAGCAGATCTGTAAACGCAGAGAGTCTAAAAAGATGCTTTTAGTGATATGCATGCAATCATATCTTAAAAGCTAAATGGTTCTTCATCGAGAGTACAAGTAAAAATATTAAATTTACTATTACTTCCTTTTTAAAATTAAAAATTTTGCATTTATCTAAAGTCGTTGTTCCTTTTTCAGTATAATAATTGCCAATGTCATTCGTTCCCGCATGCAGGGACGCGCACAGGTACAAAAATAAAACTTAAAGTCTTTATCTAAACGATAATATTTATCGTGCTTAGAAATATTATCATTTTATGACAATTGACATTCAATTAAATAATACAAACTAGTTGATCATTCAGAAAAAAGTATGACGTAATGAAACTAAAGGATCCAGCCATAGAGGAGGCATATAGATCGGAAGTAAGTTCCCGCCTTGCAAAATCAACGCAAATAACAATATGATATAACATCGACTCTAGCTGCAAATCAGTAGCAGAAAAACCTGAAAAGGGACTATAACCAGATAGAAAGTAGAGTTCGGAAAATTATCGAGATCGAGAGCCTTATACAAACAACATTTCCTTAGAGGCAGAACGGAGAGGCGTGACTGAGCAACAGCCTCTTTCCCGCTGGAAAGAAAACTTTTTGAGGACTCAAGTGCTCCCGATGTATCGGAAAACCTTCTTCCCGGACAAAGACAGAGAGTTGTCCCTACCACCTAGTAGTGATGAATTTGAAGCTGCAATTAAAAAAAATAAAATAAAGAAAACACCGGGCCGTGCTCTTTAAATGCAGCTCTAACATTATTGCGCGCGCGATTGACCCAATACTACGCGACACGTGAAATACAAATATTATCCCTGATTGTTGAAAATGTAGTGTCATCGTGGCGAACCATAAAAAAAATTACATTGTTAAACACAATACAAACAGTGTTAGCATTCTTTATTTTAGATCGGATTAAAAATATATTGCGATCGGAACAGGCAGCATTTGGAGCCAATAGATTATGTGTTGATCCCATAAATAGCATCAGAATCATCGTCGAGGAGTCTGTTGAATGAATATCACCCATCTTCTTATTATTCGTCAATTTCGAGAGAGTTTTCGATACCATATCACAAGCTCCGCCATTTGGAAGGCGCTGCAAAACTGCGGAATAGCACAAACAACCATAGATCTGATTCAAGAGCTTTATCGAGATGCGGCTTGCATTGTTAGGTACAAAGGCAAGGGCAGTTACAAATTTACTATCAACAAAGGAGTACAACAAGTGTGCGTTCTCTCACCTTAACTCTTTTTGATTGTCCAAGATAGTGTGATATTGATGCGTCGAACGGTATACAATGGCGCCTATTTCAGAAGCTAAATGATCTCGATTACGTCACGATTCAACAAAGCCAGGTATGCATATTTCAAACTGCAAAAATATGGCGCTCGCAAGTAATATCAAAATAATATTTCGAGCGTACAATCAGTAATTCTCTATGTGTGCGAAACTTGGAAAGTAACACAAGCATCAACAAAAAGACTCCAAATCTTCATCAATAAATATTTGAGAAGAATATGTGGAATCTTTTGGCCCAACTACATTTCTAACGGTGATCTATTAACACTGAAATCCCAAAACTTTGAAATACGCCGGAAGAAATAGAAATGGATTTGTCGAGCAAAAGACGTTGCCAAAATGGCATCATTCAAATAGAATCCGCAAGGATCTAGAAGAAAATTCTCTAGTCAAAGAAACAAATATGTGCCAAGTTTGAAAAAAATCGGGCTAATTTCCAAAAAAATTATATGGGAGCCCCTCGGCCCCGGGTACGATCACTTCAAAGTTTTTACAAAACGTGTTGTCAATCGAAGATAGACAAGTGTATAAAATTAAAAAAAAGCGGGTATTTTTTTTTAATAAAAAAGGCCCGATCACTTCAAAAATTTTACAAAAAGTGTTTTCCATCGGAGATACACATTTGTATAAAATTTAAAAAAAATCGGGTAAATTTTGTAAAATATTTGCATGGGAGCCCCCGTCCGAGAGAATGTTGTCATCGACGATATACATGTGCGCAAAGTTTGAATAAAATTGGGCTTTAGGAAGTAGGTTAAAAATTGATCATAAGATTTGGTCCGCCGGCCAACCACGGGCACGTGAAGTTAATACATAGAATTTAAAAAAGATGACCATTTAATTGTATAACGGGGGATTTCTACTTGCCTGTCAATACTTTTCACCTTACGCCTGATATATATTTAAAATATCCAAATGTAGTTCCCTCTACTGTAATTTTTACAGGTAATGAACGTGACTCTAACATCTTTCTGGAACTAGAAGCATAGAACACTTTATCACCTGAAGAGAAAGACTTGAAAGAACTTTTTTCCGTTTGCTATGTCTGTGTTTGTTTGTTGGGTGAAACTTTATGTTTCCAATTAACATAGCTGCAGGAAAAGTTGGTGGCAGTCTTCAGTTCTGGGATGTTTCTTACAACACTACAGACTTACAAAAATAAATCAAACCAAAATCGTATCCATAATATTTACGGCGTATACCTTTGAGCTAGTTGTTGAATTTAACAAATACCTAGAATCACGCACACATTTAGACAAACGGACATGATTTTAAAATTCTGTTCTTTTTAGTCCTACAACTGAGGTGATGTCCGGTCCTGGTCTCTTGGTCTAATAAATTTAATATACCACAAACACTTCCATCTGTGTGCTGTTGCAAGATTTTTGAAAACGCTTAAACATCCCTTGGAGCGCTTTCTATAACATCACATGCGAAATTATTCTTTAAGGGCGATTCTAAACGAAAGTGCTTTGCCTTTTTTTTTTTTTCTAGAACACAAAATAGAAACCAACAAAACACTGAGTACAGACATCACACCCTTTCTCACCCCCTAAAAGTCTGATATCAAAAAGCTTTGATTTCGCTACACTTTTCCTGGTCGTCTCTAACTTTTTGTTGATTTGTGTTTCAGTTGAATTCCGTCATCATAATTGTTCAGTTAACTGCTGCTCAGTCCGTAGTGTTTCGATGGTCACAAATAGAATATTAGTAAAAAGTGGAAGTTCTATAGATAAACTGTGTTAGTTAAAAAAGTATACTACTCGTACGATTCTAAACAAATTCGGAATTTCTTTTAAAGCAAACAAAAAAATCACACATGTAAGTTCGGTTTTAAAATATGAAGAAATTTTCATTGAAAAAAAAGTTGTAGTAAATTGAAAGTGTCTGTACCTCTGTGGTTGGAATGTACCCTTTGTTTACAAACACTGAAAAGAATGGAGAAGTATCATTCAGATTACTGTTTCCAATTCTAGAAGTGTGTCAACAAGCTGCTCTGTATATCCTACTCAAGCAAAGTAGTACTACGTTACCGATGGCGTATGCGTGCTTTTGTGTGTGTTTCCTCGTTATCCAATTATGTTTTTTATTGTTTTTCAAAAATCAATTAAATTTTCCAGAGAAACATTGAACATTCAAAAGTAATCCCATCAGACATCAAAAGCATCCCTTAAGTTGTTTTTTTTTCTAAGATGAGATAAAAAAAAATCTGAACAAGGACACGTTATTAGTACTTTTATAAAAGGACATGCGCGCTGGAGCAACTTCAAGGAATATGGGGGATATGATGTCATGACGACTGAATGTGAAAAGAGTGAAAGTTGTTTTGTCTGTCTGTTAGTGCGATAAGAGGGATGAACGTAACGTTTGAGGAACACCCAGGATGTTTTTCTTCCTTAGACGGTTTGTTTATATTTCAAATTTGCTTAGTTTTTTGGTGGTGCATTGACCTCCTTTTTCGGAGACTGCAGCCTACTGGCTAATTTTTTATGAATTGTTGTTAAATGTTATTTATCACGAATAGAGATTAGGATTTTTCTAGAAGGGATAATTTATGTTAAGCTATGTTTTAATGATATGAAATTATAGTTTTCTCACAACATTTTCCCTTTCTGCAAATAGAATTATTAAGTTTATCTATTTATCGGTTTCCGTTTTTCATTAATTTTCCTATCCTGTGTATTTATCTCTTTAAATACTTAAAGAATTTAGTATCAATATTTATACACATTTTAAATCTATATTGTCTTAACTCTGAGTTAATTTTCTACCATTTAGAATTTTTTTTCTTTCAAACCCAGATGAGGTGGGGCTTCTTTTTTTTACCACCAAAGTATTGAGTGATTATTTGTACGTTTCTATGCGTTACTTGGTTGCATGTGTTACATGGTTTCATGCGTTTTATTCCAGCTATACCTTGAAGGTTTAATCTAAGGAAGTTTAACTTCAAAAAGTTGGGATTCTCCTTCTTTCTTACTCTCTAGCTTGTATATTCAACTCAGGAATTCACCTCCCGCACTATCAATAAAACCTTGTTTAGTCCAGTTTTGACATCCTATATGCCGCATATCTTCTTAGAGGCCCATGTTTTCACGCCAGTGTAGTCAAGGTCTATTCTTACAATTTACTGGCTACTACTGGTTGGTTGTCATTGAGAGACTTTTTTTGTTTATCATCTGTAGTGTTCCATGGTCACCTCAATTGGCTTGATAAACATTGTTACGACAACAGATTTAGTACATTTTACAGCACTCAGTTGTTTAAAAGTAAGCATTGTATTGAATTGTATTAGAATTAAGAAATCACCAAAATCCATTGCATATATTTAGGTTCAGTAAATTGTAATACTTTTACGATATATGTAGTTGCACTTGTATATAAAAGTTATATGTTGAGTTTTATATAAGAATTTACCAGTATGTTCTGGTATTTGCTAGATGGCTCAAATGGAACAGAATAGAATAGAAAAGAGTAGAACATTCTCGAAACTGTTGACTAGTTATAAATACCCCATACTTTGTCGCAGTGAGTTAGTTAACATTTGAATTTGTACCATAGTACTTTCAAGCAGATAGAGCAGTGGTACATGTGAATAAAGGTGATATAGTGAATATACTCGTAAGTGTTAGTTGTGTGAATAATAAGTAATCAACTGTATGAATTTTTGTTGGTTGTGAACAAAGGTTGTGAACTAAGCTGATAAGCTGGGCAGATCATTGTGGTCTAGGGGTAAACCCCCAAAAAACCGAACTTGTCCTCTTTACGAGGAAATAAAAAATCCCACTTGTCAATCCTCCGTCCATCAAGGGCACAAGCTTGACTTTCTCCGATAAGGCCAAATTCTTGGTCTTATTCTGGATAGAAAGCTGAGCTGGAAGCCCAACATACAAGAAAGAGTCCAAAAAGCCACAGTGGCACTCTTCTCAAGCAAAAAAGCCATAGGAAGTAAATGGGGTCTACAACCGCATATTACTCATTGGCTGTGTACATCAGTAGTCAGACCTATTCTGCTATACGGTGTGGCTGTTTGGTGGACTGCATTAGATAAAGCGATCAATCGCAGCAAACTAAACAGAGTCCAAAGATCAGCTTGTTTTTGTGTGAGCGGAGCGCTTCGTACAACACTCGACATCTTCGGCCGACAACTGGCTGCAAGCGCGGCTACTCGCGTCTGAGCAATCTCTCAGTGGTCAACTTACTATACCATTTGCGCAGCTCCACTTCAACAAAAACTTCCAGGTTACCATCCCCTCCAGGTCTTCTTGGGAGGAAGGTATCTACTTGGGAAATGAAGGAATTCATTTCTATACAGACGGGTCGAAAACTGATGAAGGGGTTTGCGGAGGTGTCTTTTCAAAAAGATTAAATCTAAGTCTCTCTTTCCGTCTTCCTGATCACTGTAGTGTTTTCCAGGCGGAAAGCATGGCTATTAAGGAAGTCTTGTCTTGGCTGAAGAGTAATGTCATATCTGCTAAGGATATCCACATTTTCTCGGATAGCCAGGCTACGCTAAAGTCCATGGAATCTGTCTCCACTAATTCAATTCTGGCCCGGAATTGCCGATCGTCTCTTGAGGAGATGGCGGAGCAATTCAACATTCACCTGTGCTAGGTGCCGGGGCATAGAGACATTCCTGGTAACTGCATGGCCGATTAATTCGGCAAACATGGAACCACACTACCCCTATTGCCTGAATATGGTTCTCTAGGCATGCCGATCGCTACGTGCAAACTCATGTTTAAATGGGATGCTATAATAAAAACTAATTATGATGGTCAAACGGTACAACCTGCATAGCAACGAAGCAGAACTGGCCCAAGCTACATCCGAAACGCTCCAAGTGTTTAATCTCTCAAAACAGACTGCACATTAGTGGCATTATAGGTGTCATAACAGAACAGACACTAGGAGTCTTTTCCAACGATTTCTGCAGAAGCTGCATGGATGAGGAGGAGGAGGAAACCACTCTCCATCTACTTTGTACGTGCCCAGCCCTCTCGAATAGGTGGAAGCTCCATCTGGGTGCGTTCTTTTTCAACGATCTCAACGATCTAAACCAAATTGATATTAATAGTCTATTGCGCTTCATACGAAGCTCCAACTGGTTTAACGAGTAGGCGTGGGATTGTCTAGATCCTTGTAGTATCACAACGGACCTTCATGGTCTAAGTGCGTCGGCCTTGACTGACGGTCACTTCAACCTAACCTAACCTAACTAAGGTCGTAATTTGTCAATAAACGAACTTGTATTTTTAAATTCTCTATATTAACTTCACTTGCCCGTGGGTCGTCGGTCGGTCGTCTGTCGTGGATTCTTGCGATCAATTTTTAACCCACTTCCCATGGCCCGATTTTATTGAAATTTTGCACACATGTGTATTTCCGGAGACAACACTTTCTATTAAATTTTGAGGCCCCTCGGGCTGCGGGGTCGGGGGGCTCCCAAACAAACATTTTAAAAAATTTACCCGATTTTCTTCAAATTTTACACACATGTGTATACCCAATAAACAATACTTTTTCGAAAATTTGGTAGTGATCGGGTCATTTCTCATTTAAAATTCAGTCTAAATTTTATATTAATTGTTTCTGTTGTATTGAATCTTTACGTTTTTAGAAGGTTTTTCTTTATTTTTACCAAATTATAGACCTACACAGACACACATGTGTATACCCAATAAACAATACTTTTTCGAAAATTTGGTAGTGATCGGGTCCCGGGTTCGGCCGCAAGGCCCTTATACATTTTTTAAATATCTGTACTGGCATCAGATATTCGTCGCCCTTTATGGACTGTGTGCGGTGTGTGCTGCGCAGTCGGCTGCGCTGCATGGTTTTGTTGGTGGTGGAGAGAGAGAGAGAAATCTTAGCGCACGCACAAATGAACCCAGCAAATGAAACGAGACATAAATGTTTTATGCTTAATTCAACTTACATTTTTTATTTACTGAATTGTATTTTGATTGATGTCGTTTTTTTTGTTGTCGATATCAACTTACAGATAGAACAACAAGTTTTCACAATATTCTGTCATTTCGCGTTTTCATAAATTAGTTCAGAGCAGTCAAAGAGTTCTCAAGATAACTGCTCGTGTTTCTTATTTGCTCAGAGTATGAGCGTGCTCTACGTGCTCAGAATAAAATGATCTGAGCATTTTCAATTTTAACATCTGATGTCAAATGTCTGTTTCGATGATTTTCTCCTACAATAAAAATAAAATGGCCCAGGATTGAGGGGCTCCCATATCAATTTCTGCGATTAGAGAATTTAGATGAAAAATTTTAATTTTTATGGGTTGTTTTTTTCTTTACAAAATTAATTAGAAACTCTTTAGTAACCCTAAATTTCGTAACAATATGTTGAAGCCACTGAGTCTCTAAGGATTGTCTGTAAAACGTGTGCTAAGACTACTGTCCCTTAAGAGATAGTAAAAGAACACGTAACATTGTTTCGTACGTTTTATTCAAGATGGACCTTGAAAGTTTACTCTCAATACGCCAAAAAGTTAGTATTCTACTACTTTTGCACTGTCTAGCTTTCATTTTCATTGACGAAATTCGAAATTCCTGATTATGCAGATGCCCATGTCATCTCACTACCATAGTCTAAGTCTCTCCCGGCTGGTTGTCTTTGAATGACTCTTTTGCTTATGTTTTGACGTGTCCTAGCCAACTCATTCGGGAGAATTTGATAAATCCTATGATGCCGCTGAACCTCCGAGGAGTTATCTATAAAATGCGTACTACCACCACTGCCACAGAGATCATATAAAAACTCGTACCAAAGTAGGTAATCCTTCCAAAGGAGTTAAAAACAAAAACTTGTACACGAAAAATTTATTTTATTTATTTTATCAACTACTGTACCAGAAGTCAGTTTTATAATCCAAACAACAGGAGCAAATAAAAACAATAATCCAATTTGCATGAATCTCAGTTAAGATCTCTCCTTCGCTTTTCTATTTAATACAATCCATGACCAATGCCGTGAAGAAGTCCACCGCTATGCACTAATGGAGTAGCAATGTGTGCAGTGGTTAGGATTGGTGCTGGCAACGACAATGCGAGTGGGGCATGAGCCAACCGGAGGGTTGGAGCAAGATATCCTGGCTCAGCGAATGCGAATGCAAACAGACAGAAGAATACCAACTGAAAATATAGAATCAATTAGTATTTTAGATGGATGGTGTCCTTTTAGTAGTTGTTGTCTTACAAATTTGAACATGTTGATTGCGGTGACTTGATTGCGCGTTGCGTTGGTCTTGTTGACTGTGTGGCTTACAAGTGCGTTTGATGATTTACTCCAATGTTCAAATCGGTTTTATAGCAAAGAAATTGCTCGTATTGTACGTGAAGAACTACTATCACTTTTTACTGTGTGGTTTTCTTAAGGTTTCTTCGCACTTTGGAGCAAAATAATTTT
The DNA here is from genome assembly GCA_947095585.1 of Nephrocerus scutellatus. Classification (NCBI taxonomy): domain Eukaryota; kingdom Metazoa; phylum Arthropoda; class Insecta; order Diptera; family Pipunculidae; genus Nephrocerus; species Nephrocerus scutellatus. The sequence goes on along the minus strand of OX352765.1, from coordinate 27,623,137 downwards.
TTATGCAATCTGTTGTGAATATTATGTTACATTTGCACAACAAAGATGTATTTTGTGGTAGATGGAGATTGCAGTTACGTAGATGTGGGCTATTACTATTTTTTATATAGTTCCATACAACATATAAGCATACCACATATACAATCATACAAATGCGTTGAACTTAACTTATTTATATTTAAATTTTTCATATAAATTCCCTAACCAGAGATTAACATGTGTGACATGTGTTTGAATTAAATCGAGTTAATTTTGAAGAAATGTATATGGGATATCCCCTCGACCCTGGTGCCGGATCACTACCAACTTTTAATAAATAGTTTTGTCATCAGAGGAAAATATGTCGGAACTCCAAATAACATCTAGTGAAGAGTTTAGATGGTGACCTTCTTATGTCGGATGAGGAGCAGCTCACTAGATGGAGAGAACATTTCGCTACAGTCCTTAACCACTTAGACGATGGTGATATGATCTCGAGAATCTTCCGAAGAGATAAATTCCTGAATTCGCACTGGACTTCCCAGTAAAACCGAAATAATAGCAGCAATCAAGTCTCTAAAGAAAAATAAAGCGGTGGGTATTGACAGCATCACTGCCGAAATTATCCAATATTCGGCTGATCTTCTACACCCGCTCATACGGAGAGCGTGGGAAAATGATCAATTTCCCCAAGAGTGGAAAACAGGGACGATCGTCAAGCTTCCATAAAAGGGAAATCTGATGGGCTGTGGAAACTGGAGCCGTAGCCAAGAGAGGTATTCCAGAAAAGCGTATAGCTATTATCAAAGCTACACACGAAAGAAGTAAATGTCACGTCATACACAACGGTAAGGTGTCCGAGGAATTTGAAGTCCAAAGTGGAGTACGTCAGGGATGCATACTATCACCGCTGTTATTCTTGGTGGTCATCAGCGATGTACTCCGTGCAGCACTGACGGTAGGGAGCATTGGAATTCGATGGAATATGACAACTTACGTTAAACACCTAGACTACGCTGACGATGTTTGCCTGCTCTCACATCGGATAATGGACCTTCACATGATGGCCCAAAATCTAAAAAACCGAAGCAAGCAAAGTGGGGCTCAAGATAAACACTACCAAAACAAAAGCCCTGAACACTCCTAACACCCGCTCTCAGCTCAACGTTGCTGGACAGGTAGTCGAAAAAGTTGACAACTTTCTATACCTAGGAAGTGTGGTCTCGGCTGATCGCGATAGCACCGAACTGGATCTGTTCAGCAAAATCGAGAAAGTAAGGGCTGCGTTGGGAATGCTTTCGAAAGTCTGGAGAAGTAATGATTTCAGCTAAAGAATTAAGCTTCGACTGTTCCGCTCCAACGTCGAATCAGTACTGTTGTATGGGTGTAGTACTTGGAAGGTGGATACCACTACCACGCGCAAGCTGCAATCTTTCGTCAACAAATGCCTACGTATCATCTTGAGGATCTTCTGGCCCAATCGTATATCCAACAACGAACTTCATCGGAAAACGGGCCAAGAAGATATAGACGTTATTGTGCGAATGAAACCAAGCTTAGTATGCAATATTAAAATTATGATAATAAAATTTTATATTATTATTAAATAATTTGAATATTTTCAAAAACCCTTTCTTCAAGTTGCAATTGTTTGTTTAAGCGCTTCTCCTTTAATATCCGTAATAATACGAGTATATTGTAATGGTCGTCCGCCCCTTCGTCTGTTCTCTCATTCCTTGGTTCTTGAATTAAAAATATAAATACATGGATAGATATTATCACGTAATTTTTTAATATTCGTACTTTTGAAGCTCTTATTATGAATGCATTAAAATCAACAAACAAATCCGTTCTATAAATATAACAAACGAGAGGATGCCTCATTTAAAATTCAGTCTAAATTTTATATTAATTGTTTCTGTTGTATTGAATCTTTCCGTTTTTAGAAGGTTTTTCTTTATTTTTACCAAATTATAGACCTATTTTTTAACTTTGCTAATTTGTTTATGGAATTCATTAGTATAGTCATATAATTTTGTGAACTACTTCGAAATTCGATATTTTTTGCTCTATATAGTTGATAGGTTCAATTGTGTAGGGCGAGCTAGAAGCTATATACAAATACAGTTACCTGTCTTTGCTCTAGCTTATGTGTATATAGGTAGTTACATTTTCCCTTAAAAACCATAGTTAGGTTGGTTTCATTTGCATAATTAATTAGACTTGGAAACGTAAACTAAAATACAGCAATTGACAACTTCTTAACTAAGTGACGGAGAAAAAGTTTGAGGTAAAAATGAACACCGAGAAGGAATTCAAATCAGAAACTGAAACATATGGGAGCCATAATATGGTATACATATGGATCAAAGAAAACAGAAGGCACGGGTGCAGGATTCCACAGCCCACGAACTTAGTACTCTGAAGAAATGGGGCAGTACTCAAGTATATACCATCAAAAGACGTGCTAACTTTAATCTGCAAAGGAAAACATGAGGGAGGAAATAGCTATCATGACAGACAGCCAAGCTGGGCTAAGGGCCCTTGGTGCATTCCACATAACGTAAAAATTGGTAGAAAAGTGCAGGGCAAAGTTTTACAGACTTGGCGAAGTCCATAATATAAGTTTGTACTCGGTGTGGGACACACTGGCATAGAAGGCAGTGAATAGGCTCGCTAATAAAGGGGCAGAAACTCAGCTAGTAGGGCCAGAACAATTTTGTGGTATCCAGTTACCAGAATGTGGTTAAGGAGCTCGACGATACTCGCTCTAAGCAGGGATGCTATTGAACATAGCTGGGAACAGTGTATTGAACTAAAAGGGGACTATGTAGAGAAATATAGATATTTTTTCCCAAATTTATTGTGTTGTCTTTGTTAGATGCGGTACTTCTGGGACTACCCTCGTACGAGTATCTCTTTATTCACGTCAATTGAACAACTCGCCGGATTTATTAACTTTTTGTGCAGACATTGATATGATTTAATCATAAATCAGACATTTATAGATTTCCGCTCAGTCTTAACGCCTACAACAAAAGTTAAAACAAACACAAAAATTCTCATAAAAGTTAAAAATAAAAATTCATTCATTCCAATGTCGTCTAATATAATTTTTTAAACTTGTAATCAACAGTCATCATCATCGCGGTACATATCAATAGTGACGGAACGAACACCAGTCGGGTGGTGCTTGATGTATTCATTAGAACAATAAATTTTGTTTTGTTGTTTTCTGTTGTCTTTCTCACTTTTGTTTTCTGAAATAGACCTCAATATTAGCTGTCTTTCATTAATCTGGTAAATTTCTTCTAGTTATAGTTATATCTAAATGTTCGGTCTCGTTTATCTTCTATAAAAAAAAGTACTTAGTTCTACCTGTACAACGCATAATGTAAAACAGCAATTGTTTGTTTTTGATTAGATAATCAATGTTTGAATGATTTAACCGATTACTATGAGAACAAACAATTTACAAATACTAATTGTACACATTTAGATACAAAAGGAGTTAATTAAAAAAAACTGTTTACTCGTACAGTGTGTGTAGGTCAAGTTTAGTCGACGACACTGTTGTGAAATGCTGCAATAAAAGTTTTTACATACTATAAAATGCTATCTACATATATGTATGAGTATCTCAAACACATTCAAATAGCAACAATTGGATAATTCAGCATGTTCATCGCAGGGTGAAAAACTTAACAAGTCATGTCATCGCATTTTGCTGACATGGTTGGGTGTTTCCTCTTGAATGGGGAAATAGAAGTGAATAGCGAATAGATGCTCACACAACTGAAGAGGAAATTGGAACGAACTAAACCATTTTTCAACTGTAAACGTACAACATTTCACATTTACACTCAAGTGACCGTTAAAGTTTTTACGATGACAATAAAAACACATTGGGCTGAAAATGTCCTCAAACTGACGTTCAGAAATTCGTTCATTTAGTTTGTATTATCGCTTGAGCTTATTTTGTGTTTCTGTACTCGCAATATTTAAACGACACAAAAAATTAACAAAAAAAACAAAATTCTTGTTAAACAAGATATGCCGGAATGCGTCTATATGTACCTATTCTACATACATATATGGTTAATCCGGTAAATGAATTACTTAATTGAAATGCAATAAATTGACATGTGTTCATACAAGTTATATCAGTGTGTAGCTATTAGTAAGTTTTAATCTTATAAATTTTACGCTATGAATACATACTCGTATATGTACAGTACATACATGTAGTAGGTGTTTTTTTTTACTTAAAGCGAAGTTAACTGTAGAATATTTAGTTGATCTATTTTACATTTATGGTTTTATTTCTATATCTAATCATTTATTATGAGTGATAGAGTAATATCCAAATATACATTAAAAGCAGTTTCAACAGAATGGAGTAACGTTCCATATGGCGGCAGAAATAATTGAATTATTGAAATCATAATTTAGCAATGAATAAAGCAGTCAATCAAAGGGATTTGACAGCTTTCGAATATGTTAGACAACATAAAGTCTCTAATGTATGCTGATTACCTAGCAACGGTTGAAGACTTTGATGCCAACATTGTATAATGAATCAAAGTATGTCTCGCACTTTTCCGTTTTCAAGATCTGTGATATTAATTATTAACCCCTTACCGAAGCATTTGTGTCTTCTGTAGACTAATGCCAGACAGGAGAAAAGAATATGTTCTATTGTCTCCTCGTCCTCCTTGTCCATGGAGCCTCTGCAGAAGTCATTGTATTCGACACCTACCCTTCTCGTGTCTTCTCCTAGAAGGCATTGTCCTGTAAGTATCCTCACAACCGTTTTTAGGTCACATCTTTGTAGGGACGTTACTTTTGTCGGTGCTTTATCACCTCTCGCTTGTTATGGCTTCTGTCTCTTTTCGAAGTTCAAGCTTTAGTGTTGCAATAGGTCCCAGCACATTTGGTGATTGCCCCGGGACCTAAATAATCCATATGCTGTACTGTTCACCCATCTTATTAATATAGAAATTACAGCTCAGCGCCACTTTTGATGTAAGTGAGACCGCTACCAACACAAATGTTAATCGAATCATACTTTACCGTCTAGCTTAGAGCCGTTTCGAAAAATTGTATTGTTTCCGTATCGGGTTCCACAACGGGTTCGGATCCACTCTTTCATTCTTCTCTAAAGCGGATTGTTGTCATACAGCATTTATCGAGTACAGCACTAGTGTCATGTAATCGAGATTTGTCACCTCTTGCTTTACCGTTTTGTTTGTAGTGGGTGGAGTGACCTCTTTTCCCTCATTTACTGTTAAAAGTCGCGTAGCCGTATTAGCCGCTTTCTGTGTGTCAAATATATCAACTGGAATAAGGTGGAGCATAACCTCTAAGAGCTAGTTGCTGTTGATATAAGCGCCCCAACTATAAGGAAATAGGCCGCTCTTTGCACACTCTCAGTATGTTAATATACGTCACTTTTTCCAGAACTGTTCCATTTGCAAATTTTTGTAACCGACAGTGTAACTTTGCTTCCCGTAGGCGATCGCTTACTCACTTACTCAAGAAGATGGCGAAAAGAGCAAGCAAAACAAAGAAAAAGAAAAGTGAGACAACATTTATATCGCATTCTTCGGTACTTGAGTACAAACAAAGGGAATTTCTGGTTAATGTGGATTTTCGTTGCATTTGCGAACTGTCAATCACGAAAACCACGAAAACCTTTGACACTTTGACAGCTAAACCGTATGGGTATGGTTTCGGGTACGGTTTGTGTAATAGGAAAGATATATAACAGCGCTTTCGATTTGCTGGGTACAGTGAATTTTTGGTTTGATGGCACACCAAACCTCCACTGTACCCAGCAAATCGAAAGTGCTATAAGTTTCTTTGTTTATTTTATCCTTGCTATTAATTATAACCTTCAAAATATGCCTACATAGTACTCGTTTATTTTAAAAACTATTAAACATCTGCCAACTTAATTATGCAGTATAAAACATTACTTACATACTTCCAACTAAGCCCGCAAGTTATTATTAGTCTCTCTGAGCCCATAATCTTTAATAGCAATCATAAAAGCAGAAGAAGAAGCTAGGATTGATCTTACAACTTACAACTCATATAGGAAATTTAAAAAGAAATCATTAAAAGTAAATGTTTATTTTAATTGCTTTTCGACCATAATGGTAATGTCTTTCATATCGAGAGAAATAAATTCCCAATTATCGTTAAGAATATATTGATCACTGCGCGATCACTGAGAAACAAGAGAAGACAACGAATGAGTTAATGCGACCAGGTACAGGTTAAGAAAATTGTGTTATATTGGAAGGCGGTTTTTTTAAAGTAGATGACACCAGTCTTATTAATATGCCTTATAAATTGCTTAACACGTGCGTGTCTTCTGTTCACCATTCGCAGAGGTAGCCCGTTTGCAATTTTTTTTCTTTACAGCTCGCATGTTCAGCTGGACATTTCGTGCTGCCTGGTCGGTCAGGATAAAAACTTTTTGTCCATACCTTGTTCGACCGATGATATTAATATCATTTGAATAAGCTAGTGACATTATAAGAATTTAATTCTATTGATGTAGCACCAGAGTTCCATATCACTTTCTCCCAACAACAGATTACAAAAAAAAGTGTGAGTGCTGCGAATCACGAGAAATTTAAAGCTTACTGTGAGATTTTAATAGGAAATTTCTTTTGGACTGAGTACAATGGACTGACGGCCTAAGTGTACGGTTGTAGTTCTATCACGCCTACCCCCTATATGCAGATGATTCAATAAAATACATCTACTATATATGGGATGAGTTATTGTTCCAAATTTAAGTACGACCAGGAAACCAAACCTCAATCCATAATAGTATATAGCAAGTTCCATGTTAATGCAATCAAACCAAAATTGGCAACAAATAATGATGATGCTGTCGATCAACCTCACTAAAGAAAATCTAGTCGTTTTGGAAACTAGTTAGGCATATGTATACTCAAACTGTTAACTAAAAGTTTTTTCGAAAACTTTTTTTTTACCGCTATCAAAATGGGATCAATGAAATTTAGCCACTAGTTTGGTTTGGTTTACCAAAAGTTAAAGAAAGGAATAAGAATATAAATAAATAAGGGATTTCTTTTATTTAAAAAAAATCCCTTAGTTATTTATATTTTTTTTCGTAAATAAAATATTTATATTAAAAAACCTGCCGAAACAGTACATATTATTAGTTCATAATATAATGTATAAATACAATTACTAATTTGATTATCCAGTTAACTTTATAATTCTTTATTTTTTGTAAATCACTGAACTTTTCTTTTTTATATTTTTACTTTAGTGTGACCATTTCACTTATATGATCCGTTTACATTGCACGATTTTTTAAAAAAAAAGTTTATAATCCATAAATTCATTCATTAAGACTTCGATAACTGGACAATAATTAAAAAATAAATTGGTCATAATCGCAAAATTATCTGTTTTTAAGTCGGGCCTTATTCCTAAAATAGCCTAAATATGATAATAAGCTGTAATTAAAACATCCTGCAGTGTTTTGAAAAGGTTTTGCCCCTCTATTGATTTAAAAACTTCATACAAATTAAAGGCAATAATTATTATTACAATTTTAAGACAATCTTTCAACCTACTTATCAGACTTTTGTTACTCTCCTCCTATATAACTATACATAATATATGTAAAGATATATTTTGCATATAAATACTCGTACGTCAAAGTTCTCGTTTATCAAATTTCATATGAATACAATAGCTTTAACTTATAACTTATGAGTTATGACTAATTGAAATGGCAGTGACGACAACAACAATATTTTAAACAATTTCTCCCTCAATCGTTTTTTTTATAATAATTGTATACACGCTAATGTGTTAAAAATTCATCTCGCGCTTAGTGACCATTTGATTGCAGTACTTGCAGGCTGTTATTTATACAACCTTAGAGAACATAGAGTAAAACAACAAACTTGTTGTTTTTATTTTCACTTTATTTGAAACAAGCACAGAAGCTACTTCATCAATTTTAACTTTTCGTGTTTTCTGATATTTCGGTAATATTCCATTCCTACCGAGTGAATACGCGTGGATGGCGAGTGTAATTTTTATTCCTTTTCTAATCTTTCGATTTGATTATTCCCGAAATACCCGTTTACAGAATTAACTAAACAGCCAAAGTTAAGTTTAAATTTTTTTTTTCATCTTCAATGGCAATGGCTAGTGTCTGTTAATAATTATATACCTTTATTTGTATATAATACATGCTTATTTGCATATTGAGCATTAGTGGAATAGATTGTACCGTTGCGGCAATCGAAGTGTTACTAAATCGAAAGGCTGTAATTTCGTAATTTATAAATATTTTTATTAAAATTTTGTTAGAGAAGTTTTAAAATATTTTAAATTTTATGGAAAACATATTACTGCATATATCCGCGCACCAAATATATGCATATACCTCATATATTTGGTGCGGATGATAGCGTCGAGTCTCTTAACGAAGGCATTGCATGCTGCACGAACGTGACCTGTCGGTTTTTTTGTCCAATCTCTACTAAGAGCTGTCTTCAATGCATCCACACTTTCATATCTTTTTGTCAACACCTTGGCCTCCAAAATGGATCATATAAAGAAGTCTTTGGAATTCAAGTCTGGTGAGTTTGGAGGCCATTGTTGCAAAGCAATTAAATTTGGGACGTGACTTTGTTAAAATTCTTGTGTCAAACGAGCTTTATGAGATGGTGCTAAGTCCTGTTGAAATGTTCAGCTGTTGTTACTGAATAGCCAAGAAAGCCACGGTCATTTAATACATTTTCCCGGTACACTTCTTGATTAACCTTGACGCCCTGATCGATAAAGACTAGCAGAGAATGACCATTTGGAGTTACTGTAGTATCATCCGTGTTGGCACCTATTATCATCAAAAGCAGCACGTTAGATTATTCCAATGAGGTTTAATATCTCGGCCGCATCCTTGATAAATAGCTAAACTGGAATTCTTATATCAAGTGCGCCATCGAACGTGCCACTAGGATCTTGTTGGCCAGTAGACGCCTCTATGGCAGAACTTGGGGTATTAATTCCAAATTTATACATTTGATGTATACAATGATGGTGAGACCGACTATCACGTACGCGGCCCTCGTTTGGTGGCCGAAGGTTCTTGAATGGACAACGCCAATTAAGTTTTAAAAGGATTGCCTGGCTAGGTATAACGGGTGTCATGCGCATTAGAAGCATTGTAGGGCCTCCACCCCTGTCAATCTTGATCAGCAAGACGGTCGCTAGATGCGCTATTAAGCGGCAACTAGAGTACTGGTTCAAACAAGGTGACTATGTGCGACACCTCAATTCCCGAAAGAGACATGTTTTGAACTATTTCCGACACAATGGCTAGGGAGTACTGTTTTGGCAGGTTATTTAAGGTAACAATATTGGACCGTGCAATCTGGTCTATACCAATGGGTATGAGTCGTTTTCCAGGGACTCCATGCTATTGAGATCTGCGCGAGGATTAACCTTAGTAAGGGTATTATCAGCGCTACGAATTATATATTTACAGATATCGTCCAACTTATTGGACTCTAAAATACTGTAGTACCACATAATTTTACAGTTGGTTTATTATTGCGGCTATCACAGCGGTCGCGGCTCCATTCTGGTCAGGCAGTTATTGTCATCTTGAGAAAGATTTTTGAAAAAGTTGCGAGTTAAATGTTCGCATACGTTTGCGCTTATAATATGTGTTGCACCACGAAATAATTTTTAATTACAAGCTTGTCAACGTCTGGCTGAGCTGGTTCTCTCTTAAGAATTTTATTCGAAGGCAGTATCTCTAATTAGTTTGAAAAAATCATGTATATCGCGTATCTGTCTACTTAGCCGAATACCGGATGATATTAGAAACAGTTTCTTTACCGCTGGACCTAACGCTAAACAACTCGGTCAATGTTCATGACCCCATCATGGAGAACTTTCAGAGGTGTTTTAGAACTAAGAGATATGACTACTATAACTATAGCTGGGAGCAATGACTACGTGCATGACTTCAAATATTTCGGGTCAATCATACAAATGATATCCAAGCAAAACTCCAAAACACAGCTGAGGTTATTTCGATCAAAAGACGTGTAAACTCGGACTTTACCAAGCACTAAAAAGATCTGTGCTTTGGGATGTAAAAGCTGGACACTGTCCACCTCTGAATGTAGAACCATCCCTTCATTCAATAGAAAAGTAATAGAATTAGTCTAGCGTCTGATTAAAGCATCATATATCCACCTTAGATTTCCATAACCCACGACAACATATAACTCAAATTTAACCAAGCGATCTAGGCTGGGCCACTCCTAAAGAGCCACAACAAGTCCAGCATCGCCAGCCAGGTAGTTTACGCCTAGCGGAAGACCTAGAGCATGTTTTGTTGACACTGATTAAGATACACTACAAATAGGATGTCAAAACTAGAGGCATCAGGATAATTGGCTGTCGATAGTACGGACTAAAATATATGTAAAATTCAAAGAATCGAGGCCTCCCACAAAAAATGTGTCCACCGGTTTCGTGCCAATGTCATTCAGTTAGGCATTCCTAAACTCTTGGCTTCCTAGTTCGCTCATGTGAGCTAGGTTTCCCGCCCACCGGTGTCTACCGAGCTTAATTGCACGATGTCGACTTTGCGAAAACTCTCATAAACTTGTCATTATAGAGTCCCGGAGTCATCCTTCCTCACATAATTACTGATATAACTGATACACTTGCAGCATGGTTTTTATTATTCTTGGCAGATTAAAGTAGGCTTTGTTGGTGGTTGGCAATGGTGCTCGCATTACTAGTTTCATGCTGTTATTGGCTGCTACAACTGATGGCTTAAGGATTGCATTACTTCAAATTCGCTCTTCACTATCTTAATCAATGGACCAATATTGGATCATCACCGTGTTTTGCTCTTGCTTATAGGCTGCCTTAGATTTTGTGCAGTTCGCTCTACCAATGATGTCAGTATTGTCTGCGTAAGTCATTATCTGGATGGACTTATAGGACTTTATCCAAAGCCAGGACATTTTGGTAGAACTTCATAGCCTGTACTGTACTCTCTGTAACGTTCCTGTTCATGGATGGTATTCTTTTTCCAGGCTACTTTCTTCCGCCCATGAACTTGTTATGTAAATCAGAGTCTCGGAGTACTTTTTGCAACGACAAGATAATTTTGTTTGAGTTGATAGTGTTCCAAATCTTTACCGGGCTTATCAGATTCGTTACGGAAAACCTTCAAATTGCGTTTGCGTTTATTTGGCAGGGATATAAGTTGGTTATTTTGCACAGTCGACTAATTTTCCAAATAAGAGCATATTATACAGACTTAAATCTACTTCGACTTCCTAATACTTTTAAAAAATTGCAATGAAACTTTTAATGGCTCTTTACCATAATAATAATAATAATTATATTTGGCGCGACAGACCTTTGCGGTCCAAGGCCTAGCTTCTCGCGCAACCATTTGTGTTGCGCAAGTATATTTTTGGACACAAATGGAAGGGACCTACAATTTAAGGCCGGAGCCGAACGGCTTGTCATGAGAAGCTTTTCGTGACAAGTTATTACTCTCGGAACGTTTGTCACCCATTTGCGAGAGGTGGGGCACCGTGAAAAATACTTTTGGTGTCACTGGGATTCGAACCACGAACCTCCTGCTCAGTAGCCGTGCGCAATTCCACTGAGCCACGGCGCTCACTAATCCATACCATAATCCATTCCATACATACAATCATAACAACAGTGCATAAATACTTAAACTATGTAGTTACGCATTATTGCTTATTGCTTAATAAACACGAAATATCAAGCTTACTCCGTGGTGCTTTATTTATACAAATTGATTACAATTCAGGACGACTTCACATCGAATCAATACACAACATACAACGGATAACAACAACACAAAATGTATTCACATGTTGCCGTTCACAGGTGAGGTTCATTTAGATTGCAATCAATGTTGACATGCAATAAGAGAATTGAGTAGGGTTAACAAGATGTGTCAAACACGTCACGGTTAATGATTATTACAAAAGCAAGAGAAAATTTGAATAAAAAAATAAATAAATTTCAATGCCTTGATTTCTTGATTTCCAGATCAGTAATTATGGCTGACGAAGTAACTAATGGATCCGTTACCACCACCAGTACCGCCACCACAACTACTGCAGATGCCGATGCAGTTCCAGTTGCCGAAGTCGCTCAATTGGCCCTTGAAGATCAATTAAAACCAAGCGCTAGCTTACAAGATGCCTTCAGGGCCTTCTCAAAATTCGGCGATACCAAATCGGATGGTAAAATGATCACACTGTCGCAAAGTGACAAATGGATGAAACAAGCTAAAGTGATCGACAAGAAGATCACCACCACAGACACCGGAATTCATTTCAAGAAACTCAAATCAATGAAGATATCCTACGCTGATTATAATAAATTCCTCGAGGATTTGGCCAATACCCGCAAAGTTGACTTGGCCGAAATTAAGCACAAAATGGCCAATTGTGGAGCACCAGGCGTTTTGCAGGTTTCGGTAAGTTTCGTGTCGAATCGACTCGATTGCAATTGTTTATACATTAATAATATCGTAACATTTTTCACATTGTCTTACGACAGGCTGGTAAGGCTGCGTCAGCTGTAGATAGACTAACTGATACCAGCAAGTACACAGGATCTCATAAGGAACGATTTGATGCCTCTGGCAAGGGAAAAGGCATTGCTGGCCGCAAAAATCTCGTCGACAACTCTGGCTATGTAACGGGCTACCAACACAAAAACACCTACGGGGCAACTCATTAAGCAACAAGCCGTCAGTCACATAAATTTTGTCTACTTACCATAATATTAATTAGAAACTATATAATAAGCATTTGTTAGTTTGTTAAATATTTTGTTAAATTTGAGATATTTGTACTATTGTTAATTTTGTTTTTGTTTTATAATATTTTTATTGTTTCGCCATTCATTATAGCCTCTTGTCTCCTTGTATGATTTGTAATTATGTCAGTTATATAACGATCGTTTTTTTTTGGTAGTTCTTTGAATTTTTTTTTTAAATTTTATGATATCATTTCTAAGTAAAGTTTGTGCGAGGCTTTTTACGAGGTCCCGTGATGATGATGATGAACAAACAAAAACCTACGCCATCCACGAGATTATGCTTCCCACCTTGACAATTAAACATACAAAACCGATAAAGTAAGAAATATATATGAAAATACATATAACAATGCACAATTTTTAAATTTTAAGAAACATTTGAAGTTTCAAAAATCCAATACACACTTTTTTACATAAAATTTTTCTAAATTTTGAAAGAACCTTTAACCTTCAATCATCTTTGTGAAATTATCTCTCGTCCTTTAACGAACACAATTATGTAATGATATAAGAATAAATAAAGTCTTCTATATTTGAGTTCAAAATAATAAATCATTTTCGCGCCATTAATATTTTTTTTTATAATTTGCGCACGCGTAAAGGGGTTCGTACCCTTAGGAGATGCAAATGCAAGGTAGTTAGGGGCACCACACCAGATATGACAATTGTACTCAAGTTTAGGGCTAATAAAAGCCTTGTAGATAGTAGCCACATCAGAGGGAGTGAAATATTTCTTGTACCAGGTTAGAAAACCTAAACATTTAGCAGCATTTTTGGCGACGATGCATATGTGGTCATTCAACGATGCTTGTTGTTAACGTACGTTGCGAGCTTTTCAGTATCCTGGATGCAAGTGCCATTCATGGATAATAGCATTGGATTTAAGATTCGCTTGGACGACAGAAGACAGCATTGGGTTTTGGTGAAATGCTACTCGATATTGTTTTCTTCCCATTTTATTATGCTGTCCAGGTCACAATTTAACGTGCTTAACATACGTAGTTGTTTGAGTTCCACATGAGAAGTGCAGGGACGTTCCTCAAACTTTTTTAAGAAACTGATAATGCTGTCGTTAGCGAAAGAGTGAATTAGATTAGAAGTAAGGGACAAGAGATCATTAATAAAAAGGCTGTTTTCCAATTTATCGGGAAGAATCTAAAAGAATAGGATAGATGGATGGAAGAACACGTCTTCAGAACTAATGGGGAAGTACCATCTGGCCCAGCGGATTTGTACGTGTTGAGACCGTTTAAAAATTTGCAACTGCACTAGTATGAATGAATATCTGTCCCATAGAGTGTTAAATACTCTAATGTGAAGTCCACAACAAAGCGCAATCTGGAAGCATGGAGTTAGCTGCAAAATCCGCAGCAAACTAATTGGCCTTGTCCTTAAAGCTGACAACACACAACATTACCATACCAGAGTACCATTTTAGATTTCAAAGCACAAGCTCATAGACATCTCCTTTTTCTCCTCCTTTCGCTTAACGCCCATCCTATCATCCGCCCATCCGCCCATCACCAAGCCATCTGCAATCGCGACTGCTTTCGTCATGTTTTGGTCAACTATTTTCGGGATCTTGCTTTTGCCCATAAAGGCGAAATAACGCCTCCTTGGAGTGTCCTTTGTCTTATTTGGTAATATTACAGCTGCCTGGGTTAGCATAAATTGCTCTCCTACCAAGCTTGAGTTAATCCATTGCTATAGGAAGTGTTCCACTCCAACCTGAGTGAGAGTTATATCTTACCGAGAATTTTATTATCCATTCATCACTTTAGTGGTGGTAAATAAGGTATTTGTCAGAGCTGACATCAAGTCCTTTCATCGGAAATGCGAAATTGGACTAGAAACTACTTTAAGGACCGTTCAATTGAATTTGTTTAACACTCTTTAGGTCTGATATTCACTTTGGTTCCTGCGGTTTTGTTCTGTTTTCGTTCTGTTTTGGCTCTGTTTTGTCTCCGACTATCTTTCTTACTTGGCGTTTTACATTTACCCTAATAAGAAAGACAGACAGACGGAGAAAAAACAACTTCTTCCCCGCTCGACTGGTATGATATTAACTCTCAACACGATGAAGATTAGAACAACAAATACAAATTACTGTGATGAGAAATTTTTCGATTTAAATTATACGGCGCATTGCCAAGTTGGATGATCAACGAAAAGACTTTTTGGGTGCGGCCAGGATCAAAATTTACCTGTAAGTCCCCAAAACAAAGATTTCACGGAATGAAAATTTGAGTGTAAAATTACATTTATAACATATCTATAGCTTCTATAAGAATACAAAGTCTCTAAAGCTTAACCGCTGCCGCATGTAGCGTCGCTTGATTTCAATTGTTTTAATTATATTTTGTCATTACAAAATGCAATCAAATATCGATGTCGTGAAGCAGCAAATGCGGCATTCGATTGGTTACTAACTTAATTACTGTGGTTTATTACAGACGTGGTACAAACAGCACATAATGTACACATTTATGAGTACAATAATTGTACAATACGTATCACTTGCACCCTTATTGAAATTGAATCTTTTTTTGTCCGGCGGCAGACAATTAAATTGCCAACGAAGCTCAAAAATGTGCTATGCACAAACACGAGAAAAGTGAAAAGCGAGCAGTCAGATCTTTTGCACCGTCTGTTTTTGAACTATGTTGCAAAACTTTCCAAAATAGTGTCATACTCATGGGTCATGGATCGCGGTACACGTGAAAGATAATGCAAGCTAGCAAAAAATTTGTTTTAATTACCTCCTACGATGAATCCCAGTCACTTGGAAACAGAATTTCATTGTTTTGTTGAATCACTACTTCATAAAAACTAAGTTCAACTCAGGGTGTTTCTGAAACAAATAGTTATATCGAGTTCTATTTGGTTTTCCGTATCAATTTAAATTTTAACGTGTCAATATTACATGAACGCATAAAAACTTGACATTTAGAGCAACTCTGTTTGCTCTTATAGGCAATGTCCAAATTGGACAGCGATCGCGCATTTTGGCGATGAGCGATGATCGCTAAAATGTCAAACATCAGCAATCTTACTACGTGACCTGTTTAGAAGAGGATACCGACCCACTTAGACCAATGATGTTCCATTTTGATACCATATGGATCCAGAAGATTTTTCACCTTACTCGTTGAACCAGTTGGAGCATCGAATGAAGCGTAGAAGACTTCTAATGTCAGTATTTGGCAAATATCATTCAGGTAATTGTAAAAGATTCTCGCATGTGCAGAGAATGTGAACAATGTCTATGTAGCTTCTGCAGAAATCATTGGAAAATACACCAAGCCTTGCTGCATGCTTGCCTATGAGACAGTGCCCAGTAATAAGACACCTATTGTGGCACCAATGTGGAATCTGTTTAGAGAGATCAAACACTTGGAGCATTTCGGATCCAGCCAGATCTTTTTTGTCGCTACGCAAGTTGCTCCGTTTGACCACCTTATGTTAATTTTCTCAAAAGCATCCAGTCTTAGCATGAGTTTGCATTTAGCGATCGGTATGGTTAAGAAACTATTTTCAGGTAAAAGGGGCAGTGTAATTCCATCTTTGGCGAGTTTATTAGCTCTACAGTTCCCTAGAATGTCTCTATTCCCGGAACCCAGCACAGGTGAATCTTGAACTGCTCAGGCATCTCCTTGAGAGATGATCGGCAGTCTAGTGATGAAACAGAGTTCGAAGAGACTGATTCTAGGGATTTCAAAGCAGCTTAGTTATCCAAAGAAAATGCGGATATCTTTAACAGATATAAGATTTCTGTTCAGCCAAGACAGGACTTCTTTTATCGCCATGATTTCTGCTTGGAAAACACTGCAGTGATTGGGAAGACGGAAAGAGAGACGAACATCAACATCAGTTTTAATAAAGCACTGTCCTCCCATAACGACCTGGAGGGGATAGTAACTTGGAAGTTATTGACGAGCTCTTGTTCCGGAATAGTGTAGTCTATGTTGCCCAATGGAACCCTGAATGAACTCAGAATAGAGGAGTGAGGAGTGTCCGATTTCATTGTTGGTCCTCCCATAACGACCTGGAGGGGATAGTAACTTGGAAGTTATTGACGAACTCTTGTTCCGGAATGGTGTAGTCTATGTTGCCCAATGGAACCCTGAATGAACTCAGAATAGAGGAGTGAGGAGTGTCCGATTTCATTGTTGGTCCACTGGGAGGTTGCACTGAGGAGAATAGCCGCGCTAGCAGCTACTTATCTGCTGAAGATGTCGAATGGATTGACTGTATAGAGAGGCTATAAATTTTACTCAGTTTTTATAGTGTGTCATCGGCCTGTCCGTCCGTCTAGCTTTATTACACTAAGAGAAGAAGAGATAAGATGAATGAGTTGCTCCAATGTGATATCAATAAATAATATATCAGAAATATTATATAAGAATATTATTATTATTATTATTATTATTTTAGAATATAATTGAATTTAAAAATTAACCTGGGATCAAAATAAATAAGAGCTATGACTTCCAAAATTTAGTTTGGTAACTCGTAACAAGCTCGGTATCTTACTCCACATAACTGTTTGAAAAATAAAATGTGCTTGAACTAACGGCCTGATCTGTTTGCTGTACGCAACATTTGGAAGATTACACACACCAATAGTGGTCCGATTTCAATTTTAAATTAAATTGGAGTTATATGCAATTTATTAAACAACTAGAGGTTTTGACTTAGGTTTAAGCTGCAAAATAGATTGTGTTGATTGTACTTCTCAGACAGATGTGACATGATATCAGTTAGCAATCCAGTAAATTCTTCTGCAACAAAGTATAAAAGGAAAGCATTGCCAAATGGAAAATTCAGTTCCGAGATACGTTTCAAATAAGAAAAATCTAATATGGCATTTAAAGGAAAGAATGCAGTCATTACTGGAGGAGCCAGTGGCATTGGTCTGCAAGTGTGCAAGCAGTTGCTACTGCAGGACATTTCTGTGAGAGATTCTAATGGAATACTGGATTTGTAACCAATTTTTCATTTCAGAATGTAGCAATCATAGACATTCAGGACAATTCAGATACGCTGTGTAAACTGCGAGAGTCTCATCCATCACAAAAAGTCAATTTATTCAAAATGGACGTATCGGATGAGAAAGGTGTAAAAGCGTCCTTTGAGAAAATTGCAAATGACTTTGGAGTGATTGATATTGTTGTAAATGTGGCGGGAATATTTAATGATCAGGATGTGTCGCGAACGATTTTGATTAATTTGGTAAGTGAAGCTACCAGTACATTTAGAAAATGTTCAAAATTCTTTCCACAGGGTGGCATGATCAATTCCACGTTGGCTGCTATGAAACACATGAGCAAGGAGCATGGCGGAAATGGTGGAACAATTTTAAATATGTCTTCGGTTGTTGGACTAGATCCGATGTTCTTACTTCCGGTCTATTCAGCAACGAAGCATGGTATTATTGGTTTTACTAGATGTTTAGGGGTAATGGTTTGTCTATTTCCACTGAATCAGCTAGAATTACCTTTCGCATATTCTAGAATGATGTCTACTTGCAACGGACGGGCATTAAATTTATAACTGTTTGTCCAGGTGCAACCATAACTGATATGTTTACGAATTTTACCGAAAAAATTCTGTTTCCAGATATGGGCGATGAATCGTACCAAGTGTTAAATCGACTGGACAAACAAAGGTAAGTAAGTAGTGGACACAATTTTACTGCTATGAACATTTCTAATTCTATTTGCAGTGCAGCCGATGTGTCAAGATGCATGTTAAATGCTCTTGAGAAGGAAGAAAATGGAGCTGTGTACATCATTGAGAGTAAAAAATTATTTCCCATTCAGATGACGCGATATTGGCGAGGCATCGAAAACAAATTGGACGAATAGCTAGAGAGTGCTGTGTTCCTTCTGGGAGTTACACTTTCCTAACACTAAAAGTTTATTGCTCGTTTTTCTTTTGTTTTTCACATTTAGTCGTAATAAAACGCATAAATATCGTTATTATTGTAATATGTTTGTAGCCGAGAGTTATTGTGCTCCACAATGGACTTAAGACTTACAAGACTGTATGGATTTTGGTTTTGATAAAAAAAATTTTGCTCGTTATGTTGGAAATCCATACAATCCTGTAAGTCTTAACTATTAACTTTTTCATTGTAAGTCTTAAGTTTTAAGTTTCTACATTGTAAGAGCTTGCTAAAGGCTTAAACAGATCGAAGTGCAGTGCAGTGCGGCGCCGTTGCAGTATTCTAACGCCAAACAGAATAGAATGCTCATATTACTACTTGGAATATTAATTTTAGCAGCTATTTCACACTGTATCTTATTTTTTTTTTCAATGTTTTTGTAGTTTTTGTTTTTAAGGCGGATATTTCCTAACTAATTCTAACTGTTATTTCAAATGAAAGAGAGCGAATATGGCTGCTACAATATTATAGAAATTTGGCTTAGCTGTTGTGGTGCGGTGCAGTGCAGTGCGCCCTCATGCTCATCGATTTTGTGTTCACCAATGCTTAACGTTGTTTCTAAGCGGTCTGTCAGAATACCGCACCGCACCGCAAACCATTCTGTTTCAGGCTTAAGGTTGCGAACCCCTATACGCATGTGCAAATTACAAAAAAAAAACTTTAATTTGGAGATCATGTTCAAAAACAAAAAACGATACACCCATAATGCATTTCATGATTTTAAAAAACTTAAACCTCGCACAATGAAGACATAAGTTTTAAGTTCTATATAATACAAGATACAGATAGTATAGTTTATTCATTAGGTGCGTTTTTTTTTCGGGCAACTTATCCGCGACAACACAAAATATTGGGTAAAATACTGTGAATTTATAGGTTTTTAGTATAAAACTCTGTCTAACTTTTATGCAATTATTTGTCAACCTTCTGCTCACGTTTTTTTATTGTTTAAATTAATTTGATTTAGTAACGTAAATGTGCTTGAAGATATAAATATGTGAATGAAAATTTGTGTATTAACCTTTAATGCTTCAAATTTAAACATTAAAAAATTTATTTATTTGGATTTGGTAGAAGTTGTCGCGTACAAGTTGTCCGAGAAAAAACGCAACAATTGTTTCGAGCAATAAATACATGAAACGCATTACCGATTGGCGCCATTTCTTTTCAAATGATATAGAGTGAGTTCCACTGCGCAACAAAATGTTACACAAAGTTACTTTTTTTGACATTTTGTCGTTCATTATGGACGAAGGTGTTGCAGGTTGTTATGACAACTTGGTGTTCAGTACATAAGTTGTCTTCGACAACTTGTTTATTAGTTGTTGTGTTTTGACAGTATTGACACAAAATAACAACATGTTGTTCACTGGCATAAGTGTAGACGACTTTTCGACATAACACCACACCGCTTTTTCCAATGAACACAACCGTAGTGAACAGCAGACAGTCGATTGACAAGACGATATTATTATGTCATCTTTCAAAAAGTAAATGCCAATATTTTAAAGTTTATCCACTTTGCCGTTACCCTTATCAAAACGATAAAAAGCGCAAAAAAGAAGAGCAACAACAGAGTGAAAATTTAGCACAAAGGGTTTTATATTTCGTCCTCAATAATTTTTATATAAAGGAGATTAAAACGGAAGCAAAATGTCCAATTCCTATTCACAAGACATCGACGTTGACGACATAGTCAAAATAATGATTGCAACCGATAATCACCTTGGTGTCAGTGAGAAGGACGCAGTGCGTGGTAAGTGGTTGTTCTGGCTGTTGACTGTGTAACTAAAAGCTGATCACTCGTCGTCGTCGTTTGTTGTATTAATTTCGCCCTTGTAGGAGAAGATAGCTTTACAGCATTCGAGGAAATTCTTGAACTGGCGGTGGAACACGATGTGGACTTCATTTTATTAGGCGGAGATTTGTTTCACGATGCGACCCCGAGTCAGAATACATTGCACAGGTGAGTCTTGGTAAAGCAATTCATAAATCGCAACCTAAATCGATTTTTGTTTGTTTTTATCTGTAGATGTCTAAAGCTTCTGAGACGCTACACATTGGGAGACAAGCCCATTCCTCTTGAGTTCCTCAGCGATCAGACAATGAATTTTCACGACGCTCTCAATCAAACAGTTAACTATGAAGATCCCAATTTGAATATATCGATACCGATTTTCTCCATTCATGGTAATCACGATGATCCAAGCGGTTTCGGCCGTCTAAGTTCACTGGACTTGCTCTCTACAACAGGTCTTATAAATTACTTTGGTCGATGGACCGACCTAACAAAAGTTGAAATTAGTCCAATTCTTTTGAAAAAGGGAGAAACGCAAGTTGCTCTCTATGGACTTAGTCACATTCACGATTCACGCCTGGCGCGTCTCTTTGAAAATGGAAAGGTTATTATCGAGAAACCAGATCCATCAACTGGTGAATGGTTCAATCTGATGGTTCTGCATCAGAATCGTGCCGACCGTGGCCCAAAGAACTATTTGCCTGAGGAGATCTTACCAGATTTTATGGATTTAATCATTTGGGGTCATGAGCATGATTGCCGCATTATTCCTGAAGTAAATCACAAACAGAATTTTTATGTTTGCCAACCGGGATCATCTGTGCCGACATCACTTGCCGAAGGAGAAGCCCTTCAGAAGCACGTCGGCCTATTGCTCGTCCACAAGACCGAATTCAAATTGGAACCTATTCCTTTAAAGACTGTTCGACCATTTGTCTTTGAGTCAATAACACTATCGGATTGCATAGAGGAGTACGCTTTGGATGAGGGCGATACTTCGAATAAAGTGATGCAATTGGCAAAGGATAAAATTGAATTTATGATTAAGCGGGCGACAGAGATGCAAACTGACCATCCAAAGCAGCCAAAGCTGCCGCTTATTCGACTTCGAATTGTATACAACGATGAGGAGCAGATGTTCAATGCGATCCGGTTTGGCCAGCAGTATAATGAGAAGGTATGTTGGGCCAAGCTTTTAAATCATCTCATTGAATATTTCTTCCTATACTTGATACAGGTGGCCAATCCAACAGACATGGTTCATTTCAAAAAGCTCATTAAAAGAGCCAAGCACGAGACCAAAGAGTTCGATAAAACAGCAATGACCAATGCTTTTCAGAAAATGGTTTGTAATGAATGTGAAGAAAATGTACGTCTTTTTTAACTTTTGATTTGTTTACCATTTCATAGGAAATGGAAACAGAAACCCGAGTTGAAGATGTTGTCGATCGATATTTTGATGAAGTCGACGAAACAAAGAAGCTTCAGTTAATGTCATCAAAGATCCTTTCGGAAATGTGCTACCGACTGGTCGAGCGTAGCGACACAAATGCGGCGGAAAGCATTATTAAGTTAATATTTTTCTTTGCTACTCATTAGCAGTACGTAACTATTTACACACAATAGATTCTACAAGGAGAAAGCTATAGAACATCTAATGATGAAACTACCCAGTGAAGAGACAATTGCTGACGAGTTACTTTCGTTCAAGGAAAATGCGTCGCAAACGTACGAGACCGTGTTGAAAATGCTTGATGAGCGGGGTTCAAATCAAGCTGTGAAGAACGACAATGAACTACTTTTTAGGCCAGAAGCTACGACAACTACAAGTAAAACCACCACATCCAAGAACACTAAGGAAGAAAAAAATACAACTGTAACAAGTACCAGAGGCCGAGGTCGTGGGCGTGGTCGCGGAAGTCGTACAGCTTCAACTACATCGTTAACTTCGTCGCGGACGAACTCACGTACAATGCCTGAATTGGATGTCTCCGTTTCATTGGTGGGTACTACATTTTTTATTGCATTAATGTCAACATTAATCCTTTCGTTTTAATTATTTTTAGCGAACTTCTGGGCGTCAACAATCCCTTCTTGATGCTATCGGACAGAAAAATACCTCCACTGCAACCCGCCGTGGTGGTAATAAAGCGCCCGTATATGAAATATCTGACGACTCAGATTAGCGTTTAAGATAAACTAAACATTTACACACATTCCATTTACCAGTTACATCTTGTTTTATTGTTTATGAAATGAAATACATTGCCAAAACTAATCATCTCTCCACGTAACCAGCACCTCATCCGTGCGAAACCGTTGCGTTATGGTGGACTCCTCAATAGGCATTCGAATGCCTGATTTATACATTTCGGCTCCCGTGTGTGCAATCATTAGGCCGTTGTCAATGCAGAAGCGTTCGTCTGTAGCAAATAATTTCCCTCCACGTTCCTCGCACATTATACGCATCATATCCTGCAGACGTTCGTTGCACCCGACACCACCGACAATGAGGACCTGTATAAGTAATAAATTAACACGATTTCTTTCGCTCATATAGAAGTAACTTTCTACCTCGTTCGATCCACAATGAGCCATCGCACGCTCTGTTATTTCAACAAGCATAGCGAAAATTGTCTCCTGCAGCGAAAAACAAAGATCTTCTTTGGTATACTCCTCTTGCGGTTCCTCTCCTTTTTTTCGCTTGCCCTTTCGGCGACCTGGATCAGCAATATCTTCAATGTTTGAAAGAATTCCCGAGAAACTTACGTCCATTCCTGCCAGTAAAATAAAATGAGCGCTATTTGCATATACAACATATTATTTACTTACCTTTTACCACATACGGCAGCTTTGCATATTTCTTTCCTTTCTTAGCCAACTGCTCAATGTTGTAACCAGGACTTGGGTCATTCGAGAGTTTTATTATGCGCGCAAATTTATCCAAGCAATTGCCTACAGCTATATCAATTGTCTCTCCAAAGATTCTGTACCGTTTATTCGAATAGGCTATAACTTGCGTATTACCTCCGCTGACATAAAGCACAATCGGATCCTTAGCTTTTGTAATGAATCGTCCCATCTCAATGTGTCCGATGCAGTGGTTTACGCCAAGTATAGGCTTCTCCCAGATTAATGCAAGGGTACGAGCGACTATGGCAACTGTAAGAAGTGGAGGTGCCATTCCTGGTCCTTTTGTGTAGCAGATCACATCGATATCGCGGGAAGTTATTTTTGCCTCTGCTAAGGCCTCCTTGATTAGTTCGTGTATATTATCGCCATGGTGTTTTGCAGTTTCTTTGGGCAAAAAACCTTAAACAACATTAAATAAATTACCTTGTAAATTTTTACAACAAAAAATAACCATTAGGTACCTTACCTTGGCCAGGAGGTGTGATGTACGTTCGACGCACATTCGCCAACACCACCCCATCACGAATAATGCCGACGCCAAGTTTATTGGCACTGCCTTCTAAGCCAATTGCACAGACCATTTTTCCTGGTTGATGGAAGTTATATTATTAATTATTTAAATTACGTTCTTAAATATGATGTAAACACATATTTAAATTGTTTATTAAAATGAACTTGTTCTTGACTTGATGATGCCGTACATCGTACCTTTCTTGAGTTCTTGACAAGGGAAATATGACAGCTATTACTTATATAGGGAATTAGAAATCTCGTTTGTTTAACTTATATCCAGTGATGCCATACATGTGATTTACTTATTAACGTGTATGACTGCAACTCGTTATACGAATATTTGAAATGTCAATTCAATTCAAATCAATAGATTGCCAATTATCTTACATTCAAATTTTTTTTAATTATATTTATATAATTATATAAAATTTAATTATATAATTATGGTTTGTGTCTCTCTATCGGCGCGACAATGCCTGGCTTCTCGCAACCATTTGTGTTGAGCATGCATATTTATGCACACAAATGGAGGGACCTACAATTTAATGCCGGATCCGAACGGCGAATTGAGAAGCTTTCAGTGACAAGTTATTACTCTCGGACTGTTGACGATCCACAGTTGTTTGTCAAGTCAGTCTAACATTAAATGAGTGCCACTATGACTTTAATGGATGCGTTTATGACATTAAGTCAGTGCGTTTTTAGTCTTTTCGATAGGGAAATTCATGATACGTAAGTTGAAGCGGGTCGAAAAGAAGATATCGAAATATTTTACGACATGCGGCGGAAATCATGATAGCGCCCCAGAAAAAAAAACTTTTTGTGTAGGTGATGCTTTTTAGAAGGATCTGTGTTTTAATCACCCGAATTCACGGTCATATATGTTGGTCACAACAACCTGAACTGGCTGTGAATTTTTTAAATAAATATTATAGTTCAAATATAAATTATAATGGACATATGACTGCATTTGCGCGAGTGGTTCAGGTCGCTCTTTGCTTATGTAATTTTGACTTTAGTCATTTGGATACGAAAAATAAAGACAATTAGATATACATGGAAAATTATATTAAACGTGCAAATGGCATTTAATTTATGTTGAAATCGAGTTGCCAAAAAATCAGGCGTGGATTGATTTTTTGGCTGTAAAGTTGTTCGTTTTCCCTAAAAAAAAATAATCGATGGAACACAATTTTTGATCGGAGTGTAAAAAAAAAAGACTGAGAGAAATTACATTTTTTTGTCGGAGAATTCAAAAAAACTCATATCTGTATTTTGAAAATTCAATTACTTGTCTGATTATTCTAACTAAAAAAGGAATTGAATTACACATAAAAAATACCCTAACATCTCACCAGACAGTCCTAATAAGAAATTCTTTGTGGGTCAGTGACAGTGTGATTATTGTTGTTGACATTTATATACAATTATACATATAGATTTTCTCTTTTTGGCAGTACAAAGTTTGTTTTTGGTTTCTATTCTAGTAAAAATGTAAAATTGATAAAAAAGTAAATGATAACCATTCCTTAGGCGAAAAGATAGAAATTCAAGTAATTTATAATGGACAGTGAGTCGGATGACAAAAACAGTTTGTGCAAAGATGAAAACAAAATTGTTGGGCAGACATTGGTGCAACCAGAGTCACATATTGTTATGGGAAATGGAATATTAGATGAGATGGCAGTTGTTCAACAAAACAAAGAAAAAGGCGTCACAAACAAAACGTTTCCCGATACCGCCCAAGATCAAAACAACCAAATTATAGTTCCAGCTTTGGTTCCATCAAGTATCCCACAAATTACTGGTGATATAAATTCTACAATAAATCAAATCATCAAAAGTGAACAGAACATTCCTGTTGGAAATGCAGAAGCATTCGTTGGCGCTTCTGATTCTGTAAAATCTTTAAATCCTGCCGAAATAACTCTTCCGCTAACATCTGTACCTGAACAGGAAACTGCCACCGTTCAAGATTCACCTAAACTGTTGCCTTTATCTGAAAAACCGACGCATTCGGAAAATGCTTTGGTCAATAACTGTCAGCAGCAATTACAACAGCAACACCAGCAACATCTTGCCGCACAGGAACAATTCAAACAGTCCTATGACCAGCAATTGGAACAATTACGTTCGGCTTTAGCACAGAAGGAGAATGTGATTAGCTTATACCAACGCGAAAATGCCATTTTAGAGAAAGAAAAATCTGCCGTGAGATAATGTGACGTGCATAGTAGGAAATTGATTTTTTACCCTTCTGTTCTTCATTACAGCTTCACAAGGAAAAACAACAAGCAATGAAGGAAAAGGAGAGCATCGTTATAAAATTTGCAACTAAAGAAAAATCAGTAATTGATGCTAAAAAGGAAAAGGAAGCTGTTGAGAAACAGCTCGCTGAGGCCAGACGTGAAGTTAAGAGTGTCTCTACAAAATTTCATGCAGTGTGCGAAGAAAAGTCCAGAATCACCTATGTGCTGGATGAAAAGGTTAGAATTTTCATTTAAGAAGAAGTATAATATATGTCTTCTATTTATTTTCAGTGTAACGAAGTGAGAAAATGTCTGAGAGATATTGAAAAATTCAAAACGGACTATGGCCATTTGGAGTCGAAACTTAAGTGGCATATATCTAAGCTAACTCAAGAGACTGAAGCTAAATTGGTGGGTTCACTTGATTTGGTCATTGATTACTTTATAATTAGTAATTTTATAACCAATAGGCAGCTGAGAAAAAGCTCGAGGATGAACGAAATTCTCCAAGCAGGCTAGAGGAGAAGGCTAATGGTACGATCAGATTAGAAACTGACACCTTAATTATTGGATTTTCATAATATATTTCCCCACAGAAAAACTTAAAATGGAATGCGAAGCAAATGTTATTCTGTTGAAACACGAGATTGAGCGCAAAGATAAATTAATTGATACGTTGACCAAAGATCTAAAACAATCGACGGAAAAAGTTAAGCAATTACAAGAACAACTAAATAAGGAAGTCTCAGAGGTAAATGTTTTTTTATAAAGCTTTTCTTGGGATATTTTATTTATTTTAATTTCTCAGAAATCGCAAATGATCGTTGATTATGAAGCGCTTAGGCAAGAACATACTTCGGTACAAAACTCATATAGCGATGAAATGCTTAACTCAGCCAAGCTTCGTGGACAGTTGGATGAACTACAGCTGCTGAAAACGCAAAACACTCTGTATTTAAAATAATTCCTCTGCTTGCCATTATGTATAACTACAATAAAAGAAATTGTTTCCTTGTTATTGTTGCAGAAATGAGGAAAAAATCACCACACTAACAGCAACAGTAAAAGACTTGGAAGAAAAGTTTGAAGACAATAACCAAGATTTGCAACAATTACACGCTAAGGAGACTGAATTGCTCAGCATAAACAAGGAGATGAGTGAATCTATCGTTGCATTACAGAATGAAGTTTGTTTGCAAAAATCAAAGGTAACTTTGTTCGTTTGGTGGCAAAGTATTTAAAAAAATTATGCCCCGGGTGAGGCTCGAACTCACGACCTTAAGATTATGAGACTTACGCGCTGCCTACTGCGCCACCGAGGCTGTGATTATCCTTGTTCTAAAATTGTAATTTGTCTTGTGTGGTTTTAAGTATGATGCTGCGCACAAGCGCTGAAATTCTGCCAGCCATCCACCGACGAACAGAATTATGCCGACGCAAAGTTAATATCAAAAATTTAAAGAACCCTTTGTTACTCCATGAGCAAATCCCATAAATTATCGCCTAACTAAAATTAATTATTTTGCCTTGTAACTCAAGCACAAATTTTCGCTTGACAGGCCCACGCTATTCAAGCAGAAAATGAGATCCTCAAAAAAGAAAAGCTGGACTTTGATATGAAATACCAATCGATTGAGACGCAACTCAAGCAAGAGATTCAACAAAAGTCAGAGGAGCGACAACTTCTGACGAAGCATTTGTCCGAGAAAACCAAACTCTATGAGGCCACCAAATCAAAGCTCGAAAATGCTTTAGGTGATTCGGAAGCGACCAAAAAGAAGCATTCACAAATTGTTAAAGTATGTATGGCAGGATTTTTCTTCCGATTGCGATTTATTTTCTAATTCTATTACCGAACAATCACAGGAATTGCAACGAGAGTTGCAAAAGTTGAAAAAAATCAGCGAGAACGAATTTTCGCAGGTTCCAAACTCAACGTGCTCATCAAAGATTGCATCACATCAAAAAAGTTACATAAAAAATGGTCACACAACGGTAGATAATCGAGCTAACCAAGGTATAGCTTTGTCTACGGCGAAATCATCACAAAGTGTTAATAGCAGCAGTCAGCACAGTGAATCGGAATCGGAGGTACAAAGTAATT
The DNA here is from genome assembly GCA_947095585.1 of Nephrocerus scutellatus. NCBI lineage: Eukaryota > Metazoa > Arthropoda > Insecta > Diptera > Pipunculidae > Nephrocerus > Nephrocerus scutellatus. The sequence goes on along the minus strand of OX352765.1, from coordinate 27,594,731 downwards.
CGTCCACTGTGAATGAAGTCCAGGTAAGATGCGGAAAAAATGTGTGTCCTTCCCTGTATTGATTTCTTTGTTCTTTACCAGGGCCCTACAAAGCAACATCTTGTTGAGCGTATACTTCGATTGCAGCAAGCTTCTGCCAGGCAAACGGAAAAAATTGATTTCCTCGAGAATCACACTCTTTCCTTGGTGGCTGAATTACAGAAGAAATCTAAAGTCGTACAGTATTACATGCTGCGTGATCAAGCTGGAGCGCTGACCTCGTCTAAAAGCGATCAAAACAAAACTGAACTTGCCAAATATGGAAGTGGTGTAATGTCTGCCATTTACAGTGGCATCAAGGGTTCCAACCAAAGTATGACGTTAGACCTGTCTTTAGAGATTAATAAGAAGTTGCAAGCAGTTCTTGAGGATACACTGCTCAAGAATATTACACTTAAGGTAAATAATGGGGAAAAATATGTAAAATATGATTTCTAATTATTATGTCCCTTCAGGAAAATTTAGATGTACTCGGTCTTGAGGTTGACAAACTGACGCGAAGAGTGGCCCAGACAAAAAACTGACAATGGTAGAATATAAACGTATGCAGTGCCATTAGCCGTCGCAATTCATTTAGATAGGATATTAATATTGCAAAAGCACTAGACGTGTTTTTCATTATGATTATTGTAAAAAGCAATCGTTAAATAAAGATGTAACTTGTATGATAAGAAATTGAAAATGATAATAAATGTATTTTAATATTTAATTTATTGTCTTATCAGTCAATTGGTTACAAGACACTCTCATACAAAGCGGGACTGGCGGGCTCACCCAGCCCCATTGTCATTGCCACAGTTGGCTTCTCGCTGTCACTGGCAATGCTTGCTAATTTATTGTATGATTTTTTAAAGTGCACCTTCATAAAGGGATTTTTTTCGCCGGTCTCTTGGGTTATGTATTCACGAAGAAGAGGTGGAAATTCCACTTTTTTTGGTAGGATCTGTTTTTGTGCCTGTTTGGTAATCTTGCAGTATTCTGCCTCTTCATCTCTGGGTATAAGACGATAGTCGGCTTTGTATGAAGTGCTGCAGATGACAACGGGTTTTGGTTGGGTTATGCCACGGAAGGTTTTCTCGACGGTCACACGAACTTTCCGAACTTCCTAGAATGTGTAAAAAAACAAATGATTTGATGGCTTTTTTCACTTAAAATCGTTCAAGTTACCTCATTCGGCAATGCCTCAACTTTTAGAATTTTCATATAACACGGCTCTGGATATCGCTCGAACATGCTGCGCACGACAATTCGTCCAACCCCGAAATTCTTTAGATTGCCAACGATTTCCCAAAGTGTTTTTCCGCAAAAGTCAGTCTTGCGACCAATATATTTGATGGTGGTCATTGTTTAATTCAAATTTGTTGTATTAAATTAAAAAATTTCAGCGATGGAATTAACTGAGAAGCAAAGTATAGCGATCGTCGTTCGTCGATAAAAGTTATTAAAAAACTGACAGTTGACATTTCGCAGATGATTTCGATGGTCAAACTTAGCGATAGGGTGTGTGATACAAAATTGCCAACTAATATCAAAGTTTTTTTTGTACAAATTCAATATTTATTGACCCAATATTTAATGTTATTCGGCACCTTGGACATTTTAAACAAAAAATTATCACTTCCAAGTTTTAATAAAAAGTGTTGTCTGAGATAAACATGCGTATAAAATTTAAAGAAAATCGGTTAAATTTTTTTTGATAAAATTTGTATGGGTGCCCCCGAGGGCTTTAGGAAGTGTGTTAAATATTGATCACAAGATTCTACCCACCAGCCATCCAGCAAGCAAGCCAGGCAGCCACGGGCACGCGAAGTTAATATAGAGAATTTAAAAAATGGAAAATAACACAGTTAAAGGTAAATTTAAATTTTATATTTAAGAAAATAATTCTATTTCATTCATATATAGCAGAATCAAAATAAAATATCTGACAAAACTAATTCCCTTGACGCACTGGCATACTTGAGTTCAAGTCCCAACTAGTTTGCGGAATTAGTTTATCGCCGTCAACGAGTTTCTACAGCTGTTTTTGACAGTGACAAATTTTGATTTGTTGAAAATTTAAATTGGACAAGCATGGCCTTCGGGGTACAAAGGGGTTGACTTCTACCCATTGGCTTGGAAGAAGAAAATATACAATTAAATAACTATATAAGAAGCTGTAATGATTAATATTTATTGTTATTTGATATACATAACTTATAAAAAAATAAATATTTAAATATTTTATACGTATTAGTATAAAATTTAAATAATGCCATTTTTGGAATAAAAGCTTCTGGCGTTGTTGTCCAAAATTTTGCCTATTTACTTGACTTACTTATAATTTTAAGGATGAATAGATATAAATTATATTATATAGTTGCACCCTCTGCAAATAATCATGCCGGCGCCTATATTGACAGCAGGTGGAGTAACACATAAGTAGGTACTCACTCTAGCCTATGCATAATATTAAAGCAATTTCACAGTTTCGCTTGACAAAGCGTTTTATAATCTTCTCTTTTTTGTAAACTAACCGAGAATAGTATTGAGTGTGTCAACCTCAATAGTTAACTTATAAACTACAAACGCTAAACTAGTTAAAGTTTGCCATTGTGTCAACGGCACAAACCAAACTAGTTTCGTAGAGTTTATTTGGGTGTAAGGAAACTCAAATCTTATTTGTGTTTCCATGTGTTAAAACAGGCTTACTATATCATGGAAGCGTGGTAATTTTATATTGATATTGGCCGTGTTTTTTTATGTCGGAGAAATAGAAGTAATTAAAGTTCCGAGATATCCGATAAATCCGATAATTTTTTTCTCTGATCAGATCTGTCAGATCAAAACAATTATGCTATGAGCACTAAACAAAAGTCCCATCAAATTCTGACTGGTAACAATCGAGATATACGAGTGGACAAACTCACAAACACACGCACGCTGAAAATAACTTCCGTTGCTCTGATTATTAGCTTATAGCTTCAACCTTCGGGCTCGCGATAAATAAATATCAATATATTTGGAATTGATGGACAATTCTTTCTGTTATAGGAACACTATTTATTCACTTAGGTCTAAAAGAAGCCCCATCAGCTTCAATGAGGTTGGCCATTTAATGAGAATGACCAACGTTTTGGATCTCAACTTCTGTTTGTCCTCCATGATCTTGATCTTCATGGCCATCATCGGAGCGCACGATATGCTCATCTACAAGATATGACGTAGAGTCATCTTTGACAGCAGTTTCACTGTCATGTGATTGACTTGCACTCTCGTACAGTCCAATGGTGGCTTTTGCTCCTGCCTTCGATGCATTTATCTGTGCTTCAGCAGCAGACGAGGCGGCGTTGAGAGTAGCCTCCTTAGTGGCGGCATAATCCACACGTGCTGAATTTAGTTGATCTTCGACTGCTTCAAGTTTTTTCTTTGCCTGACCCACCATAGCTGATTGGGACGCCAGTTGATTGGAGACTTCATTGGAAGCATGCTCGGCATTATCAGATACGATTTTGGCATCGTTAACTGCTGCTATTAGAACGGAGACATGACTCTGAGCTGCTTGAGCTGTTTGTTGCGCCAATTTGGCTGCTATTTTTGCTGATTTTAGCTGTTCCAATTCCCTGGCTAGCGATCGATGAGCCTCAGCTGCTTGTTGCTCCAATTCGTGTAGGATCACCTCTTTCCCCGTAAGAGCTGCTTGAGCAGTAGCTGCCGCCTGAGTAGCCGTTTGAGCGAGAGCATTCTTGGCGATAAAAGCCGCTTGCTTGGCTGCTGCATGTTGATTGGCTACCGCTGAATAAGCCTGGTTAGCCGAACCTTGGGCAATGGAACGCAGACCACTTCCGATACTGTATCCGCTTGATGGTTTGTGCACAAAATACGACGATTTAGCGCTGCTGTCTGGTTCTTCGTGATGTTGTTGTGGAGGTGGAGGTGGTGGCGACAACTCATGGGTGTACGAGGAGGATGAACCGGAGGGTGACTGGTGCTGTTGATTATGATGATGATGATGCTGGAGCTGAAGCTGGTGTGATGGATTGTGATCGTAGCCATTGCGTTTTTTCAAGCGGCAATCGGATGATGGCGTTTGAAGAACTAAAACAATAACAAATTCAACAAATACCCAAAAAAGAAGCGGACGTAAAGTCAAGGCTAGCGTATATATTACCGAAAAAAGCGACGACAACACTTTCAAATGCCAACCAGTTCATGTTGTTGTTTTTGGAGTAGAGTCAACTTTTGCAATGGACAGTTGAATAATATCTCCAGGGTTTTATAGCCATCCAGCTGCATATTCGGTTCATTTACAATAAAAAATGTTCCATTGAAAGACTTTCTTTGCTACCACTACGACGATGGGGAAGCAAGTGCCCAAACGGCATTAGACCATGTCCATCATTCGTTCATTTGTCTATATGCCGAAGAAGTTCGCAAACACTACACAGGAAAAGTGCAATTTGTTCATTGTGGTGGTGCTTGGAGTCGACCGAACGTCTTGCAAGTCCAGTGCACGGTGCACACATTAATACACACGTATAAATGTAGCGTGTAAACGACTATTGTGCGATCTGATTTAATTTAGCCGACCATTTAAAACCGGTGTGTTGGGTTTTCCAGGAAACTTTATTTGACGGCGTCGTTAATGTGTTATGTTTTGTTATGGCTTGGTTGGCTTTCTTCTTTCTTCTCTAGCCGAAAATCTATAGTACTCGTACTTGGCGAAAATGGAAAAGAAAAGAAAAAAAAACAAAGATTCTTTTTTTTAGACGTTCACTGAAAACAACATTTTCAGTTTGCGATAAGAACATGTCGTTCAAATCTAAAATACCAAGAAAAGATGAAGGCAAAATATGGAAACAGATTGTCGACGAGGAACAGCAAATGCAAGACCTATACGATGCTGAGAAGCTGGCAAATCTGCATCGTCCAAAATTTGACTGCGTTTCAAACTATTTGCACCGAGAGTTGTTCCCGCCGCTAGTAGCAATATTTCAAGAGGTTTGCGCTCAGCTCTTGGCAAAGAATGCTCCTGATGAGCCAGGACAATTTTTCAATGGTCTCGACGGTATAGCAGAAATTCTCTATAAAACAAATCCTTCATATCCGAGGAGAATCAAGAAGTGGTACTCGATTTATGAAGTCTATGAGACGATGGAGTAATCTTTGTTATTCTGTTGTTTTTTTGTTATTTTTGGTTGTCTTTTACAGAAATCGTCCAACGTGCCCTCTTCATTGGGTTCTCATTCCAGACGAAGCGGCTGTAATGATACAGGCTCTCGTTAGAGGATTCCTTACACGAATGCGCTATGATTTGGTTGAGATGAAGGTATTTATATTCATTGTCTAAGACGATAATTGGTTGCATTTGCTATAACAAAGAATTTTATGCTTACAGAGGATTCGCCAGATGGAGTTGGAAAATTTAAGGAAACAAACAGATTGCCAGAAGTCCCTTAAGGATAAAAAGAGAAAGTGTAGACGGACAGCAAGAGAGATGTCTACGAAAGGAGTGAATTCTTATGGAACTTAGTTATTTTTGTTGTTGTTAATTTCACTTGAACTTTGTATATATGTACGAGTATGTGTAAATGAGGTTTGTCTTAAAAATCAGTGCTTAAGGTTAGCTACTTTCAGCAATTTAACGTTCAAACATAATGTCCTTTTGCCCCTTACATTAGTGTCAATAAAGAAATATTTTCTTGAGACAATTCTCTCGCATGTTGCATTTTGCATGAACGGCTCTTGCTTCGAGGAAACTAAAAAACTCGCAATTCTAGTTATGTGCGTAAACGACAAGCTTTGTTGAAACGACCAATAATCTCAAGGTGCAAGAAATACTTCACTACCACTGATCTGGCTATAATTTACAATACGTTAATTAACCCCAAAGTTGAGTACAACTGTCATATTTGATCAGGAGCTCCTAAACGGCGTAGGAACGTTTGCTGCTTGTCACTGTTATACCACTATTAAACCAGCGGAGCTCAAGAGAAATAGCCAGTTGCATGCCACCTCTCTATGAATTCAACCGTAATACTCGTGGCGCTCTAAATGCTCATCAGTTTACTCTTAAGCCCCTCTTCAGAAGATCGGTTAAGTTTAGAGATTCATTCTTCAGCCGTTCAACACGTATGTGGAATGCTTTGCCAAGCTCTGTTTTTCCTCATCACTACAATTCGCAGGCAGTCAAAGTTCAAGCTCACAGACATCTCCTTCTTTCCTCTTCCTAGACCTTACGCACATGCTGTGCTAAGCCTAGCATTATAGGGGTGCAAACTCCATAACGCTTGCTTAAATTATATATATAAAAAAAAGGTCAATGTAAAAGGCTTTGTATTGAATTGTATTTAGAAAGCTTTCTATAAAATAAGGTTTGTGTTGGTTTGTGAATGGTTTTTTTTTTGCGCTCAGCAATATCGATAGGAGCTACTTCAAAAGTATTTGGAAAGTAGATAGAATTGCAAAATTCATTACGAACTCGAAAGCATTAATTTCGTAACAATATGGTGCGCGAATTTCCTTTTTTTTTGGCTCTAGAAGAAGCGACGATAGCAAAACTATTTCTAAGGAAGAATGCAGCATCTTCATTCCTGGAAGTTATTTTATCTACGAAACTTAACCACTTTAAAAACCCTTTCATATGTACTGAGGTGATCGCGAATGCTGTGTTTTCGATCATGACGACGGCTGGTCGCACGGTCGTGATAAGGACAAATATTTAGATCGCGAGTTCAACACGCGATACAACCAACTATCGCCCATAATAATATTCGGCGCGACAGACCATTGCGGTCCAAGGCCTAGCTTCTCGCATCCATTTGTGCTGAGCATGTATATTTTTGCACACAAATGGAGGAGACTTACAATTTAATACGGGATCCGAACGGCGAATTGGGAAGTCAGCTTTCCGTGCCAAGCTATTACTTTCGGACTTTTGTCCGTAAACCTACGGCGCCCACGTAAAAGTATATAATTATTATAAAAACTTAATATTTAAATTTGTGGTTTTAAAGGAAAACGCTATAATAAAACCTTCAATCCGTTTCTCTTATATTTAGGATGATTGGAGAATGATCTGAACTTAGATCAAACCCTTATATAACGTGAAGGAAAGTTTTGGAGATCTTATTGACAACGAAGCAATCAATTTAGTCTCGGATTTTAGCTAAATCCGTTGGCCTGTACGTAGGCTTACCAGGAAACCCACCCGTTTCCTGAGCCGCTTTGTATACTCACGACCCTTTGTAGTTATTAGTCTCCTCCCATGATGAAATTGTTGTTTCAAAAGTTAATATAAACATATCCGTTTCCTCTTTCGTTCTAACTATTAGTTTATTTATCGCCCTAATTGCTTTAAAACCTTGTTCAATTAGGTCGGAAGTGATAAGTGATCCCAATCTTATCGTCCAAAATTTGACTGCGTTTCAAACTATTTGCACCGAGAGTTGTTCCCGCCGCTAGTAGCAATATTTCAAGAGGTTTGCGCTCAGCTCTTGGCAAAGAATGCTCCTGATGAGCATTGATAGCAGAAATTCTCTATAAAACAAATCCTGCATATCCGAGGAGAATCAAGAAGTGGAACTCGATTTATGAAGTCTATGAGACGATGGAGTAAGCTTTGTTATTCTGTTGTTTTTTTGTTATTTTTGGTTGTCTTTTACAGAAATCGTCCAACGTGCCCTCTTCATTGGGTTCTCATTCCAGACGAAGCGGCTGTAATGATACAGGCTCTCGTTAGAGGATTCCTTACACGAATGCGCTATGATTTGGTTGAGATGAAGGTATTTATATTCATTGTCTAAGACGATAATTGGTTGCATTTGCTATAACAAAGAATTTTATGCTTACAGAGGATTCGCCAGATGGAGTTGGAAAATTTAAGGAAACAAACAGATTGCCAGAAGTCCCTTAAGGATAAAAAGAGAAAGTGTAGACGGACAGCAAGAGAGATGTCTACGAAAGGAGTGAATTCTTATGGAACTTAGTTATTTTTGTTGTTGTTAATTTCACTTGAACTTTGTATATATGTACGAGTATGTGTAAATGAGGTTTGTCTTAAAAATCAGTGCTTAAGGTTAGCTACTTTCAGCAATTTAACGTTCAAACATAATGTCCTTTTGCCCCTTACATTAGTGTCAATAAAGAAATATTTTCTTGAGACAATTCTCTCGCATGTTGCATTTTGCATGAACGGCTCTTGCTTCGAGGAAACTAAAAAACTCGCAATTCTAGTTATGTGCGTAAACGACAAGCTTTGTTGAAACGACCAATAATCTCAAGGTGCAAGAAATACTTCACTACCACTGATCTGGCTATAATTTACAATACGTTAATTAACCCCAAAGTTGAGTACAACTGTCATATTTGATCAGGAGCTCCTAAACGGCGTAGGAACGTTTGCTGCTTGTCACTGTTATACCACTATTAAACCAGCGGAGCTCAAGAGAAATAGCCAGTTGCATGCCACCTCTCTATGAATTCAACCGTAATACTCGTGGCGCTCTAAATGCTCATCAGTTTACTCTTAAGCCCCTCTTCAGAAGATCGGTTAAGTTTAGAGATTCATTCTTCAGCCGTTCAACACGTATGTGGAATGCTTTGCCAAGCTCTGTTTTTCCTCATCACTACAATTCGCAGGCAGTCAAAGTTCAAGCTCACAGACATCTCCTTCTTTCCTCTTCCTAGACCTTACGCACATGCTGTGCTAAGCCTAGCATTATAGGGGTGCAAACTCCATAACGCTTGCTTAAATTATATATATAAAAAAAAGGTCAATGTAAAAGGCTTTGTATTGAATTGTATTTAGAAAGCTTTCTATAAAATAAGGTTTGTGTTGGTTTGTGAATGGTTTTTTTTTTGCGCTCAGCAATATCGATAGGAGCTACTTCAAAAGTATTTGGAAAGTAGATAGAATTGCAAAATTCATTACGAACTCGAAAGCATTAATTTCGTAACAATATGGTGCGCGAATTTCCTTTTTTTTTGGCTCTAGAAGAAGCGACGATAGCAAAACTATTTCTAAGGAAGAATGCAGCATCTTCATTCCTGGAAGTTATTTTATCTACGAAACTTAACCACTTTAAAAACCCTTTCATATGTACTGAGGTGATCGCGAATGCTGTGTTTTCGATCATGACGACGGCTGGTCGCACGGTCGTGATAAGGACAAATATTTAGATCGCGAGTTCAACACGCGATACAACCAACTATCGCCCATAATAATATTCGGCGCGACAGACCATTGCGGTCCAAGGCCTAGCTTCTCGCATCCATTTGTGCTGAGCATGTATATTTTTGCACACAAATGGAGGAGACTTACAATTTAATACGGGATCCGAACGGCGAATTGGGAAGTCAGCTTTCCGTGCCAAGCTATTACTTTCGGACTTTTGTCCGTAAACCTACGGCGCCCACGTAAAAGTATATAATTATTATAAAAACTTAATATTTAAATTTGTGGTTTTAAAGGAAAACGCTATAATAAAACCTTCAATCCGTTTCTCTTATATTTAGGATGATTGGAGAATGATCTGAACTTAGATCAAACCCTTATATAACGTGAAGGAAAGTTTTGGAGATCTTATTGACAACGAAGCAATCAATTTAGTCTCGGATTTTAGCTAAATCCGTTGGCCTGTACGTAGGCTTACCAGGAAACCCACCCGTTTCCTGAGCCGCTTTGTATACTCACGACCCTTTGTAGTTATTAGTCTCCTCCCATGATGAAATTGTTGTTTCAAAAGTTAATATAAACATATCCGTTTCCTCTTTCGTTCTAACTATTAGTTTATTTATCGCCCTAATTGCTTTAAAACCTTGTTCAATTAGGTCGGAAGTGATAAGTGATCCCAATCTTATGGGATGAAGATTTTTGGCTATAACTTTGATTGGACTTACTTGTTTGTCTTCGTAAGAATACCACGAAAGGTAATGATTTAGTAACCGCTACTTATTTGGTAATAGCTACATACCGTTGTTTATTAACTTTGCAGAGAATGAGTTTTTAGAGAACTCACCGCTTGGGCACTGAGTCGATATGATTTCCGGCAATGACTCAGAATTTCTTTTCTTATTTATCCTTTTCTTTTTTCGCATCCAATCTGTTTCAAGAGTAAGCTCATCTTCATCTGTGGCATATTCTCGGATATGAGAAGTTAATTTTTTTTTTGTAGCATTTTTTTTAAACTTTTTTTTAACAAGATGAATTTGGTGGATAGATTTGGTGGATTGAAAAGAGTGGTCTTCCAATATTCAGAATTGCTGAGATGAGTAGTGTTGGTAGCACACTTCTAGGAGTAAGTTGTATCGCTGAGGAGAGTAGTGATGGTAAGGCATCTCTATCGGGAGGAGGTCTATAGGCCGATATTAGTGCCGATTCCATAATCAAATTTTCAAACTTTGAGAATGTATAAAACATTATATGCACTAAAAACCTTGGCTACGGAATGCTGTGTTAGGCTGCGATCAATATGCGGCTGGCCTAAAGGTCAGCAATATTAATTTCGCATGGAATACTGGCAATACTTTGTGAGTATTCTCAAAGTTTGAAAATTTGAAAAGAAACTTTGTGTTTCTTGGTCCTTTTTTCTCGGCTACGCTATTCTGCGTTCAATGTCTGGCTACCCTCGGTGTACCTTGAATAGTTCACATACCCACTTTTGAATAGTGTATTACAGCCAAAACCTTCTCTATAGAAAGCCCGACTGTTCCGATCGTACACAGATACATGCTTAGTTTCATCCAAAACGTATTTGTATTAGTAATCAACTAAAAGCAAAATCCATATAAAATTTTTCTGTTTCCCACTACCACATCTTACGTTTCTCGCTCTTTGCGACTACTTATTTTTTCTACACTGTATTCACATTCCAAAATACAGACGCATTTTGGATTGGTTTACAGCATTAGTGTGCATTGAGTTGGGCTTTCTATAGAGAAGGTTTTGATTACAGCCCAATAAACAAATGCGCGTTAGGATATTAGCATATAATAGACGCGTTGACATCTTCATTAGGTGAATTTTTGTTTTCACCAGTTACAAATGTCATTACCTGTCAATCGTATGCCAAAGTTCAACCAAATCTAACCCGCTTGTCATTGTTGTGTTTTTTAGGCGCACGCTATGTTTAGTACAATTTTAAAAATATTTCACAATATTTTTAATGCGGATCATAATCAACAAGATCAGCTGCGAACATGAGGTTATTTTACCCGCATAGGGTTTGTTGTATTTCTAGTTTCTTTAAGGTAAAACGTTTGATAATTTTGCAATTCCGACAAAGAAGCGTTTTGTTATCAAAATAAATTGATCAATTTTTTTATTATTTTTCCCAAACTCTGGCTGGTTTTTATTTAGCTATCACAAGAATATGGTCAAATACTGGGAATATAATAATCATTGCAATAAAACATCAAAAGCGTTAGTCAAAAATATTTTACGTTCAAATCGGTATAGAACACAAACCCAAGGCTGAAACTTAATTGAAAATTTTATGGTCTGCCTAACAAAATTTATGATTCTTAACTATTTTTATCAGTTTCTTTAACTTATGTGCGATATGAGTTAAGATTTTGTAGTTTACGCACTTTACGCAGGTAATAAATACCCGATACACTTGACAGAGACATTCATTTAAACTGAATTTTCTTCAGCGATCGCGTGCAATGAAAGTTCTAATTTTTCTCGGGGCGTTTTTGGTCACAATCGTAACCGTGCTTAGTGGGCATACTTCGTTTGACATCCCGCAAAGCCGCATTGTAGGTGGGAAATTGGCGAATTCTACGCAATTTCCTTATCAAGTTGCACTAAAAATTGAACTCAACGAAACGTCAACTATTACTACAAATACAACAACTTCAACTGCAACTATAACTACTAAAATTTTAACTAGGTCTTGCGGAGGCAGTTTGATTCACCCGAAATGGGTTTTAACCGCAGCTCACTGTCTTCATAAGTCGTAATTATGTTATTATTTTTTCACCAAAATAAAACCATTTACCTCAGTTTTTGTTGTCGTATCATTTAGTAAGTTTAATGGTACTGTTTACCTTGGCACAGCTAATAGGAGTAATTGGACGCAACAAATAAAGTTCCGAAGAAGGAACGTATACATCCATCCAGAATTCAAATTCGAGAAACGAAGAAATGACATTGCTTTAGTTAAACTTCAAAAAAAGGTAATTTCTAATGGTAATGCAATATAAACTTTTGATAAAATGTATAAAAAAAATTAAAATTTCTTGCACACAGAATATGTTCAACCCGTGATGTTGCCGAATTCTTCCAAAAAGTATATTGGTTATGGCGTTGTCGTCGCCGGATGGGGCAGAACTGGAGACAGTAAGATCGGAACATATACTAACTAACAATGAAATCATATTTTTTTTACAGATTCCAGCAGTGTTAATGATCTTCGTTATATTGAATCGAAAGTTGTTCCAAACATAGTCTGCAAACGAGTTTATGGTTACAATAAGATTAACTCAAACCATATTTGTATGTCAACCACTCCAAGTCAGAATGTATGTATTGGTGATTCTGGCGGCCCGTTAGTTGTCCTCGGCGGCGAAAAGATTCAAATCGGTGTTGTTTCATTTGGTTCGAGTATAAGTTGCGAAATAGGTAAACAAGCAGTATTCACCCGTGTCAGCAGCTATTTACCGTGGATCAGGAATACTACCAGTATTTTACCATAATGAACATATAAATATACAATGAAACATTATTTTAAATTTTTTATTGTTAAACCAATTGTAATTTACTTTCAGTTCATTGATGGCAATAATCAATTCAATAGATAAATAAAGTACTCTAATAATATTACCTGAAATTTGAGCTTTGTATGAGTTTGAGTGGTTGCTTGTTGGAATAAGTTATTTGCAATTTGGATTGAGAATGACTAAGAAACGAAGCGCCCTTGTTAACCCCTAAACCAACAAATCAAGAACCTAAAAAAAAACTGCCAGTATTCCATGCGCAATTTAAATTTGCTGTCCATTATTGTACTATCATCAATAGCCCACATAGTCGTTAATGGTGCACTAAAGGGCAAAGCACAATGGCGCGTTAGCATATTGACATTATAATGCACGCGTTCACATCTGCGTTAAGTGTCCTGAACATGAAATCAGTTGCGTCCGTTTCGGCGACGTATGCAACTGACTTATTGACATCGATTATATACACGCGTTCTTATGAGAAGTATCCCATAGAAAAAGGATCTGACGATAAACGAATGAATTAATTTGGTTTCAGATAAAATAAAAGCATAAATCGATTCCTTGGTGACTTAACAAGTAGGCCGAATACAAGTCTTAAAGAAAACCACAGCTGTGTAGAATTGTTTATTGACTTTAAAAAAGTATTTGACAAATGAAGTAAAAAGAATATTCTCAGTCACAGGAGTTAACAATATAAAGATGGTTTGAAAGCTACCTATGGAGTCCATCAGTGATCAAAACTGGGACCCATCCAATTCATAATTTATGTAAATGACCTTTTATCTGTACTCAAAATAGCGCCGGATATGCGTACACTGACGATACTGCTATTATTGTGAGTCACAGAGAAGCGGAAGCTATGATGCGAAAATATTGAAATGCTGTCACAGCTTGGTGTCATGACAATAGTCTTGTTATTACTATAAATATAACAAAAGTTGTGCACATACGTCCACAACATGTACCAAGAAAAATAATAAAAATAAACGTGCGTAATAATAATTGCTTATAACGGGTGTTTTTTTAGGAGGTTTGTTTTTCCGATAGATGTCGTTTTATTTTATGACAGTTGTTTTGACAGCTCAAAGTGGCATTTCTACTCAGTATTGTTTGGCAAATCATTATAAAAAAAAAAAAAAAAAAAAAAAAAAAAAAAAATGACATTTGTGAAAAATAGTCGTGGTAGCCATATGCCAGAAATTGTGTTTAAATGTTAAATGCCAAAAAATTATCTACCAAATAAAAAAAAATTTTGGTCATTTCATAATTTTATATGTGTTTTATTCAAAAAAAAAATCGGCAACCTCTTAAAAAAACACCCGTTAGATATAACACCCGTTAGATATAACACCCGTTAGATATAACACCCGTTAGATATAACGTGTTTTTTTAAGAGGTTGCCGATTTTTTTTTTTTGAATAAAACACATATAAAATGATGAAATGACCAAAATTTTTTTTTATTTGGTAGATAATTTTTTGGCATTTAACATTTAAACACAATTTCTGGCATATGGCTACCACGACTATTTTTCACAAATGTCATTTTTTTTTTTTTTTTTTTTTTTTTTCATAATGATTTGCCAAACAATACTGAGTAGAAATGCCACTTTGAGCTGTCAAAACAACTGTCATAAAATAAAACGACATCTATCGGAAAAACAAACCTCCCAAAAAAACACCCTTTATGACACAAGAACATACGTGAACATACAAAGAGAAGATTGCGTATAAATACCTGCGAGTAATTATGGACTACCAACTTACATGGAGCTACCACCTTAATGAGTTGACCAAAAAACTTAGATCTGCGGCTTACGCCTTGTTTCACTTCAGATATTTTATGGGCGAAGAAGGCTAGAATTACCGACTGAATTTTTTGGCCTATCAAAATCATTAATGATAATGAAAGTAAAAGATTATTTTCTTTATATAACATAAAATTTATAATGTACTAGTCGTTAACCCTGGCGTTACTCAGAACCCGCCGACCCCCACCCCTAAGACACCATTTAGACCTACCAAGAGCTAAAATAACATGTGTTGTCCGGCTGTCCCACTGTTGTGCGTTGCAGCTCCGTGCTTTCCGCTTTCCAGGCGGAGAAGAGAACTGGACGAAAAATAAATTGAATAGACCTTGTTTTTATATTTTACTTACTTACTTAATAATGTCCTATATCCACTTGTGGGTCCTAGGGCCTCGACCCCGGTTGTTAAGCCAAATATGATGATGATGATAATATACCTAATTGTTCGATTCCTTTGATTGACATTCAATCGGATCTGTTGGTGTTCTAATCGCTTTGAACAAGCGTTGTAGTTGGCTGCAGCTGACCGTTATAATTCGCACATCGAACTTTTTCTGTCGGAATTTTAGATTTGGGATCATCTAGGAATATATTTTCAGGGCAGAGCAGAGATTTGTGAGATTTTCCACATTTAACACTTTTGGATGGAAGAAAGCAATGTCAAGCACCATGCCCAAACGCTAAGCAGTGTGCACACTGAGTTGGACCAACGTGTTTATTTGTCGTTGGAACAATGGAGTTGGAAGTTGACCGACAAATACCCAATTTGGCGGATTTCGCTAATTTTGTAATACAACAAAAAATTTCGGTGTTGTGAGTAACGGAGAATTTAAATATTGATAATTTTAATATCCAAAGGAGTTGCTCCAAGTTGACGTAGCTCAGCAAAAACTGTTTCAAATGATACTGATTCATTAGCCCGTAAATAACAAACTTCTTTTTTAAATTCTCTATATTAACTTCGCGTGCCCGTGTGTTTGTGGGTTTGTGTGTGGATTTGTGTGTCATGGAATCTTGCGATAAATTTTTAACCCACTTCCCATAGCCCGATTTTATTGAAACTTTCCACACATGTATATTTCCGGTGACAATACTTTATATTAATTTCAGGCCCCTCGGACCTCGGGGTCGGGGGCTCCCATACAAATATTTTAAAAAATTTACCCGATTTTCTTAAAATTTTATACAAATGTGTATCTCCGATGGAAAACACCCATAACTTTTTTTTTAAAAAAATTAACCCGATTTTCTTCAAATTTAATACACATGTGTATCTCCGATAGACAACACTTTTTGTAAAAAATTTGGAGACGCCGGGCCCGGGTTCGTGGGGCCCCATAACTTTTAAAAAAAAAAAATTAACCCGATTTTCTTCAAATTTAATACACATGTGTATCTCCGATAGACAACACTTTTTTTTGAGACCCCGGGCCCCAAATTTTTTTTTAAAAATATTAACCCGATTTGTTTTAAATTTTATATACGTGTGTATCTCCGATGGGCAACACTTTTTGCAAATTTTTTTTTTTAAAAAACAACCTGATTTTTTTAAAATTTTGTATCTCCGATGGACAAATTTTGTTGTAAAGTTTTTGGAGTGAGGCCCTGAGGTCCGAGGGGTGCCCATATAAATTTTTTAAAAATTAGCTCGATTTTCTTCAAATTTTAACACATACCCATCTCCTATTAGAGAATTTACATGAAAATTTTTATTGGTTGTTTTTTTTTTACTTTTAAATACAGTGTGCGCTTATAAAACTCCCATAAGTTTTACTCGATTAAAAGCATGCACGCAAATATGCTTGTCCCATTTTTGGAAAGCATCGCTACGACATACAAATCGCTCTAAACACGCATCCCTACATGTATGGACTATGGATTGCTACGACCTACGCTACGACCGACAAAACGAGACATGGCTCGATTTATGCATCGCTAGACAAACATATGTACGTTTTTAAATTTTAGATATCAACTAGCTGAAATGCCCGGCGTTGCTCGTGGCTTCATTACCCACCTATCCTTGCCTTCTCCCAAATCATCGTCCCATCACTCCATCACCCCCATAAATATGCATAGCCTCCCACATATAACCCCACCGCCCATTCCACTGACCCACTCCCCAGCGACCACCACCCTAGCGATTCCCTCCACCCACCACACCGATTGTTTTTTTTAAATACCAAACAGTTATGCGAAATGTCAGGATGCTACTATTTAAAAATTCTAATAAATTCATAAAAATATGCAATTTGTGAAATAGTGACCCCTTGACCCAGGAGTCTACCCCTTTCAAAATATACCTATTTAGTGCCCATTATGGTATAAAATCCCTACGCAAAGTTTGAACGCGATTGGTTCATGAAAACATGCAATTCGTAGAAACAATAAATTATGGAGACCCTTTGACTTAGGAGTCTGACCTATGCCTATTAAGTGCCTATTATGGTAGAAAACCCATATGCAAAGTAAGAACGCGATCGGTTGAAGGGTTTGGCAGTCCATACCGGACATACATACATACAAAGTTTCACTTTTATATATAGATAGATTGTTACAATAAATAGGCATAAATAGATTGTTATCTATGCTCGCAAAGTTTACTAAGAATTACTGTTAACTTCAAACGATACATCAAGAACTTGTGTCATGTATACGGGTAGTATACGTGCCCAAGTTCTACTGTACAGCCGCCTACTCAGCACATTCTACAACGACGACGACTTTTTGAACGGTCTAACTGGGGTTGGGGTTAATATGCGCGTTGCACGTCGTCATGGTTACCAACTGAAATTTTGAGGTAATTAAACATTAAAGGAGAAAGTACGCTTCACAATGTTTAAAAATGTGTAGAGCCTTAAAATCTTTTCTTTAACTTTCACATTTTGATTTGTCGGAAATATGCAATTTGTGAAATAGTGACCCCTTGACCCAGGAGTCTACCCCTTTCAAAATATACCTATTTAGTGCCCATTATGGTATAAAATCCCTACGCAAAGTTTGAACGCGATTGGTTCATGAAAACATGCAATTCGTAGAAACAATAAATTATGGAGACCCTTTGACTTAGGAGTCTGACCTATGCCTATTAAGTGCCTATTATGGTAGAAAACCCATATGCAAAGTAAGAACGCGATCGGTTGAAGGGTTTGGCAGTCCATACCGGACATACATACATACAAAGTTTCACTTTTATATATAGATAGATTGTTACAATAAATAGGCATAAATAGATTGTTATCTATGCTCGCAAAGTTTACTAAGAATTACTGTTAACTTCAAACGATACATCAAGAACTTGTGTCATGTATACGGGTAGTATACGTGCCCAAGTTCTACTGTACAGCCGCCTACTCAGCACATTCTACAACGACGACGACTTTTTGAACGGTCTAACTGGGGTTGGGGTTAATATGCGCGTTGCACGTCGTCATGGTTACCAACTGAAATTTTGAGGTAATTAAACATTAAAGGAGAAAGTACGCTTCACAATGTTTAAAAATGTGTAGAGCCTTAAAATCTTTTCTTTAACTTTCACTTTTTGATTTGTCGGAGAGACAGAGCTGTTTATCTGTCTATCGTTTAACAGTCCAAGCCCGAAACCAGCTTATTAGTTTCTTATGAACTCCTCAGCAAGTGGTTGCAGTCGATGAGCGAAAGAAGTTTCACTGATGTATTGTGTAATACATTTAAGCCGAGTTCATCGAGTTTGTAATTAATCCTGGCAACCTCACTATAAGATACTCGTACCAATGAACCGTAAAATACGAAAACTTTACAAGCAGTAATGTATCCCTCTTTTTAGTCAATCACCAATATTTTTTAAAAAACTTTTATTTAACATGACTTGACCCTTTTTGTCTGTATTTTTAAACAATTTGAGTTCCTTTTTAACCACACGACCTAGCGAGCTGAAATGTTGTGACTGTCTAAGTCCAAAATAGCATTTTTATATTCCGAGTGTAGCGCATGTCGCGTGTCGCGCGTGTGATTGGTTGAAATTTCTGTTTTTTTTTTGACTTATTTTAGGTCCTGTTTAACAGATATTTTGGCGATTATTACCAAATAATAAACGACTGTGTGGCATGTTTCGATGTATATATAAAAGTTTGTACCCGAAAAACGAAGTGTCACGTGTCGCGTGAGGCGCGTGTGATGGGATGAAATTTTTGTCCTTTTTTAACCAACTTCCACATGACCTAGAGAGCTGAAATTTTGTGAGCGGCTCACTATCAGGGGACCATTTTGATATCCCGCGTGTGACACCTGTGAAGCGTGGTAAAAAGAAAATTATTTGAAATAGCCACGACCTAAAAAACCGATATTTTGGCGATTATGACCAAATAATAAACGATTGTGTGGCGTGTTTCGATGCATATATAAAAGTTTGTACCCAAAAAACGAAGTTTTTTTACATTTACTTGTTTACATTAAATAATTTTATTTTGATCACATCTTACTTACTATATATAATATATGTAAATAAATTATATAAAAAACGCAAGTAATACGTACTATTTACATCAGTTAAAGTTGAATAATTACAATTAAATTTATGCAAATTATGCATTACATTAGATCTCCAGGCGTTCTGGCTGAAGAATAAGTGCGAGCCACTAACTGTGGTGAGTTGCTTCATCGTGAGGCTTATGATTTTTTAACAAAAAAAAAAGAAGAAGAGAAGGAAACAAAGCAACAACAATACTTGAACGTTGCATAAATAATACATATGTATGTGTGTATGAAATAATTTATGAAAAATGGCGAAAGAGATGAAACATCCTTGATGATTTCGTCCTTAGTATTGAGTGATTTGTCGGATCCAGTCTAAATAGTGAGCGACACGAACGTACACACCGGGTACATTGACCTCACCGCATCCGATACCCCAGGAGACGACACCGACTACATTCCACGCACCATTACGTTCGCAAACCAACGGTCCACCACCATCACCCTTGCAGGCATCCTTGCCTTCCTCGCCGCCAGCGCAAACAAAACCGGGATTGAGTTTGTAACTGTAGCCCAAGCGGGTATGACGTAACTGCATCTCGCACTGTTGATGTGACAGGATTGGCACATCGGCTTCCTTCAAGATGTTTTGATATTTGCCTTGATCACCGAATGCGTCCTTACCCCAGCCGGTGGTCCAGCAGCGAGCCCCTGTGAAGTCGGAGTATTTATCCGGCAGACAGGCAGGACTGATGTGTGGATTATTGGGAAAATCAACGGGATGGTCCAGTTTCAAAACAGCCAAATCATTGTCCAAAGTTCCGGCATAATACTCTGGATGAATGTGCACGGAGACAACATCACGTTCGATGTAAGGGTAAAATTCCACATCATGATTGACATCCCACTCCCCGAGACGGGCACGCAGATCGAAACCATTTTGACTGATAAAGGGAAAAATTTTTCACTGTGAACATATTGGCCATAAATTGAGTGTCCTGCAGATAGGTTACTTACGATTTGATGCAGTGGGCAGCTGTGATAACATGTTGGGCGTCAATTAAGGTACCACCGCAGGCATAGATGGACTCCTTGGGGTCCTTCTTTAATATGGCCACATGCCATGGATATTCGCCAAATTCACTGTCACCATCAACGTACACTGGGTTCTTGATACGTCCGGTAATGCCGGCGGCATTACGAGTTCCACAGCGACCCAAGTGTTGTTGTGGTGGACGGAATGGACGGCGACAGCAGACCTCATTGGCACGACAGGTTTGTGGTACGGGACGGTTGCCATAGTAAGCGCGCTGTAAGAAGTAGGATTATTGATTAGAAAATTGCAAGGGGATCTTAAGATCGATTTTAGATTTATGGTTCCATAAAAGAATTTGGCATTTTGGACATATTTTAAACCTCAATTAGTTAAGACGCAGTTTTTGCATCCTTTATATCCTGACAATGACCCTAATTGACCCATAATTTTTCAAGCTCTCTCTCTCTCCTCTCCATATTTTTACTCAATATAACTTTCAGCTCCTTGCTGAGAAAATAGCTAAAACTTTCTGCTTTAATAAAAGACGGTTCTTAAATAAGTTAAACAACATTCCACTCTTGTTAGACCAACTTTAACCCATTTAACAGTTAAACGTTGGTTTATGGACCAGACTTAAATTTAAGGCTAAGGTTCTTAGAAAACATTTCGCTCATGTGTGACCAACTTCAGACCGAATAACACTTACAAGTCGGTTTTTGGACCAATTTTAAGGAGAGACTAAGGTTATTGGAAAAACAACGTTTCACTCATATGAGACCAACTTTAGACCGAACCGAACACTTACAAGTCGGTTCTTGGCCCAGGTTTGAAAAAAGACTAAGGTTCTTGAATAAATCTGAAAAGGTTCCACTATTGTTAGATCAACTTTAACCCGCTTATCACTTAAAAGTCGGTTTGAAAGTTACCTTTTCCAGCTTCACTGATCGTGCGACAACACTCTTTTCACCGTCTTCAGCGTCTTGCTCTGCATTTTCATAAACACTTCGCCTGCGTCGATCTTTTGGGAATGTAATATGCTCACTACCCTCAGAAGCTCCAGGTGCTTGTGTTGGAATGTGAAGACGACCATTGCTGGTGAAACTTGTTTGTTTCTCTTGACGATGGTTGTTGGAGTAATCTTGATAAGCAGGAGCTTTGTTATAGTCACCAT
Source organism: Nephrocerus scutellatus (assembly GCA_947095585.1). Classification (NCBI taxonomy): domain Eukaryota; kingdom Metazoa; phylum Arthropoda; class Insecta; order Diptera; family Pipunculidae; genus Nephrocerus; species Nephrocerus scutellatus. Next base: position 27,573,524 of record OX352765.1, on the reverse strand, counting down.
TTCCCGTAAACACTCCATGCAAAGCAGTGGACGAGTTTTCATTGGTCAGCCGTTGATACGGGTCAATAGAGCCATCATAACCGTCAAAGACATCATTGTCAGCAGGGCTGTAGGTACTTGATGGACCAGTTGCCCGATAGTGGGGCTCGTACGGTTCTGTGTAATACTGAGGACCAGTTATTCCTCCTAAATGTTCGTGATGGTGCAATGGTGGCACCGGTGCAGAGCCGGCGTGATACTCAAATAACGGAGGACTTGAAAACACTTCGAAATGAGGATCAGGGCTATGTTCTGGATGATGATGTATTGAATCTGGTCCAGCGAACGTCGGTGCCGCCGGATATGGATGGTTATGATGATGATGACCGTGATGAAAGCCAGCCAAGTCGTAGTGATCATGATGGTGGTAATGTTCGTGCTTATTGTGAAGAGTCTCAGGCTTTCGTTTGAACAACTCGCTGACTTTTTGGATAATATTCGCATTTGGGGTCACATGCAGATTAACCAAAGGCTTGACAACCTTCTGGCCATATTCAGTTTTGCTAACTTGCACCGAGACCAACGGATTGACATTGAATAGACCCAGATTCAAGCCATTCGGAGAGATTGCACCGAAATTAGGATTTGGACCGGGATGTGGATAACCGTTAATGGCATTCACTGGATACGATCCAGATGGATAAGGCAGCCCAAAGGAGACGCCAAATGTTGGTAAGACTTTGCGTTTGGTCAAACTGACCACTGGAAACCGTTGACGCTACAAAAATGGGAATTGTGATGAGGGATTTATTGTGTATTTTGAAGGATGCAAAAATGAAACGTTCCACAATCAGTAGGGTAAGTACTATATATGACATATGTATTGTTGTGTAGTAAAATGTGCATCCAGCAGAAGTCTTTCAACGTTGTTTGCTGCTTTTGTTGAAGCAAAGTGCAGTTTTGTTAGGTTAGTTCAGGTTAGTTACGTTTGTTATTCGCTTACACACATGAACTAACCCAACACGCACTGCAAGCGCTTAAGCTTGTGGCTCACGGTACAAAGCTCCTGCAGAGGAGACGGGTGAAATAGCTCGCTGGAGAGGATAACCTGAGACTATTTGTGTTTATGTAGCGGGTAAAGTCAGGTATAACGAATAACAGATTTCTTGGTAAGCATTAAAGGGTAGATTAAGGTCAGAGTTAAGGCTTGGTGTTATGTCATTTTACGCCAATAGAAATGCCAGCTATATTAGCCGTCGCAGTTAAAACCAGGGTTAATTACGACATTCGGTTTAGTTTAAATTATTCATAACTTACCCCTTCGACTTCCTTGAACTGCTCATCCGTATCGTCGGACAGATCACCCTCGGCTTGAATGGAGGTCTCACGCTTGGCCTTTTTCGAAGGCTCCTCCGTTTTCGTTTTGTCATTGGTTGTGGTACCAAGTGTAACATTGGCGGCCGCCTCATCACTCAAAGCTTCAATGTCTTTCCCAATGTTGCGCGGATCTATGGGTAATATGAGATCGTCTTTTCGACCGATACGATCGGCAGCTGGGCACTGGTTGAATGGAACACATGTGCAGTCAACAATTTGTTGCCGGGCATTTTCATAGCCTCCTTGATACTGGGATTGAGCACCATATCCACTGGTAAGGCCATTGTTTTGCGAAGGAACTCCACCCAAATTGTGTAATTCCTTCTTGTGGTAGTGTGGATTGGAACTGTGATAACTGCCTGAAGTCTGTCCGAAGCCAGATTGTCCGAAACCAGTACCAGCGTTTTGTCCATATGCTCCATTAAAACCATCTGCTGGTTTGTAGGAATCACCATTTGATTTCTGTGGCACTCCATAGTAACCACCATTGGCGTTCGAGGTAAGACCTCCTTGGGAGGATGCACCATTAAAACCAGCGGCGTAGGCAGGCGATTGCGAAAATCCACCTGCTGTGATTGGGGCAAATGCAGCGGAAGATTGGGCCAAAGTTGAGAAGTCAGTGTTCAAAGAGTTGCCACCAGAAATAGGAATTGGCACTGATGGAGCTTTCGCAGCTGTGGCGTCTCCTTCAACGTGGTGATAGTGATGGTGAACATGCTGTTGAAGACTGGCAGCGGCTTGAGCTGCAGATTGGACTTGGTTTGCTACAATCCCAACAACATGAGAAGCTGAAGCAGACGAGCCTGATTGATGCTGATTACCATAGAGAGTATTTTGGTGAGGACCGCCCACTTTTATCTTGTCACCGACAAGATGTTCAAAGGTATATGGAGCATCAGAGTTACCCTCAAACACAGGGCCTGGAGGTTTCGATCCATAAATAATAGCGCCAGCTGGTGGTTTGTTAAAGGAAAAATCGCTATTTGATGATGATGGTGGTGATGTCTCCAAATAGGGGCCGCCGTTGTATACTGGTCCTTGAACTTGTGGCCGGCCATAAAATGGTTTCGATACTTGAGGTCCTTCATAACCAACTTTACGTGGTGGCCCAAAAGCATTTAACGATGTCGGCGGAGGCGGTGATCCGTAACGATTGTTTGTTGGAGGTTGAATTCTGTAGCGATTTGGTGGTGGCATTGGTCGTGGCGGTCCATATGGTCCACCGCCATTTATATGTGGTGGAGGTCTCTGTTGGTGGGCACTTATTGTAGAATAAAATGGACGCTTCTCCTCAACATCACAACTCATCAGACCGAGCACGCAAAGTTTCTCCCTAACTAAGTTGCGTGCTTGCATATCGTCACCCTGCTCAAGGGCCTGCTCGACATTACCATCGGCATACACTTGATCGAATTCTCCAAGAAGGCGACCCTCCCGACGGGAGCTAAGAATATGCTCGATAACGGCATCAATGTTTGTGTCATTACTGTAGATGGGCTCATCCTGTACGCCATACAAATTACGACCTTGTGTGCTCTCCTGTTGTGACACCTCAGATTCAGCTGATCGCCGTCTGACCATTGAATTTTTAACATCGTGGACAGGAATTGGAACTGGGAGCCATCCTGACTGATCATAGTTTATGCTCTCAGCAAAAACTGCCGATGCCATGAGTGCCATCATGGCTGCCACTACAGCCAACTGTTTTATGTGCATTGCGACGATGAATAACAATGATCTGTGGAATAAAAATAAAAATTTGTAGGTCAGTTACAAGTGAGTCTTGTGCAATACTTAATTAAATCAATGTCGCCACAACAACATCATTAGTCATAACTAATGCAAACATAACCCAAATACCCTAAAAAACAAATGGTCATCGTTCCATATTTGGCCGAATTGTCGATCGTTGATCGTCGTCAATTAGCATCTGTTGCCAACCGTTTAAGCACTTTTCCTTTCATTTCGTCGTAAGATCGTTTCCACAAGTCGGCCGCTTAAGCCACAGAGGGGGGAAAGAAATTCAAAACAAAGAGAAACAGATGAAAGGTTCGAGACATGGGTTATTAGATAACTTTTCTGACATCAGATCACTTTTACGAAGCTAGTGGGATTCGTATGAGTGGGACATAAACAATCAAGAAGCAAAGTAAGTTTTATGCCTTTTTACAATTTGGCATACAGAACACGTACAGCAGACTGTGTTATGCAACAAAATTATCTCATCAGTTTATAGCTGAAGGCGGAGTCGCGAAGGAAGTGCGTTTTTTTTTAACATTTTTGCTTTTTAATCCACAATGCTTGACTGAAATGGAAATGGCTGATGGCGGATTTTTGCGCACCGTTGTACGCAAGACATGAAATCATGATTGAATTGATTATGTATTACGAGTATTAAAAGAATGGCTTTAATTTCTTTAAGAAAAAGGTTGAAGCTGTGTATTTATGTAATTAAGCGAAGTTTGTTAATAAAGTTTTCACACTCCCATAGACGAAAGTGACTGTTTCATACACTATAACCTAGATTCGAAGGTAGACGTTATACACACTAGTGAGTTAACAGCGAACACACACATTCCCAGAGTAATTTTGCATTGCGCAAAACCAGCTTAGCAGAAATACCGGTTTTGGTCGTGTGAAAAATAGCGTACATTACTCGCAGAAAAGTCCTTATCCTGCTCGTTAGATTGCCGAACTCGGCTACCGCCTCGTGCTTCAAACTTCTAACTCACGCGATTCCTCGCTCGTTATGTAATATACTATTTCACACGACCATAGACGAAAGAGACCTATGAAATTTGTACTTTTTTTTTTTAAAAATTTGATTAAAATTTAAAGAAAATCGGTAATTTTTTTAAAATACTTGTATGGGAGCTCGCAGACCACGAGGCGCAAGGGTTCCCAAATTTCAATAGAAAGTGTTGTCATCGAAGATACATATGTGTGCAAAGTTTGAATAAAATCTCTGATTTTCTTTAAATTTTATATACATGTGCATCTCCGATTGAAAAAACTTTTTGTAAACATTATGGAGACTCCGGGCCCCATAAAATTTTTTTTAAAAAAAATTAACCCGATTTTCTTCAAATTTTACATGCATGTGTATGTCCGATGGACAACACTTTTTGGAAAAATTTTGAAGACCCCGGTTCTCGGGGTCGTGAGACCCCATAACTTTTTTTTAAATTAATCCGATTTTCTTCAAATTATATATACATGTGTATCTTCGATGGACAACCCTATTTTTTAAATTTTGGAGACACAGGGCAAAATTCTCCTATTAGAGACTTTACATTAAAAATTTTTAATTTTTATGGGTTGTTGTTTTTCAGTTAATATCCGAATAAGTTTTTTTTTAAGAATTGCTTCGAATGGTTATAAACTTAACTTATTTTCACTAAAACTTTGCGTATGCTTAATGGCTTTGTGTCTGTGAAGATGTCCTTGGACGTTTCTGATGAGTGACTTTTTCAATTGTAACTTTTAGCATCAATAATTCCACAATTAATTTACAACAAATCGGAAATTATTTAATACGAAACTGCAACATTTAATTCAAACGTGCAAACTTAACTTAAATTTTTTTTAATTTATACAACAGTTTAATGAACTGCATAAAAAGCAAATCAATAACAAATCTAAAGATTTTCAATGCACATAAATTAAAACTTAAAAAAAAATTCAACTGAACGTTCGGTCACACTTGCTTTTCTTCTAGCGATTTTCCACCACAGAGAGCAAAGAAATAAAACGCTGCTTGCCTAAACCACAGTAACAATTACTGCATCGGTGAGTTTTGCCATTTCTTTTGCGCTTGGGTACCCGCTCGCAGCAACTCATGGATTAAAAGTTTCACTTTCATTTTGGTTATGTATTGCACTGCACTTAAACTTCATTTCGCAAGGTAAGATACACAACACAAACATCCGCCGATGATCATGAGGATGATGATGATGATGATAATTAAGATCAGATGAAATGTTACGCTCTGTGTATTGACTCACCTTTGTTGTTCGTTTTATTTTATGTTTTTCGAAAAAAAAATTCAAAAAAAGCGAATTAGCACCGGTTCGCGTTTACTATTCCGTGCCTGTGTGCGTGTGTTGTAATAATCCTTATGTAATCCAAGAAACTGTGAGCACCGCTCCTTTTCGATTAGTTAGTTGTCGTGCTTGGAATGAATGTTGCTTGTTGACTGATTTTGGTTTAAGCCAGAGTTGCGATTATATATAGGATCCCAAAGCGGTGGCCAACACACCACATCATAGCACAAAACATAACAAAACAAAACGCAATCGTTTCTTTGAGGGATTGGCTTCGAAATTCAAATTTGTCAGCGTGTGACGTCAGAGATAGCCGGCCACAGCAAATGATGCAGAAGAAAAGAAAAATAAGAAAAACCCAAAATGTTAACCGGCAGTGCGTGTGAAAAGACAGTTCGAGTTGTTTTTGCAGCAGAGTTGCAGAGTGAAGCACGGGATGTAAGTACAGTCCGTCCCTATAACCAGTGCTGTTGATGTCTCATGGACGAGACCGCCTCAGTAAAATGTTGAAATCGAGGCTTATGGTATAAATTGCCAATTGTTTTCATTGTCTCACAGTGCAAAGTCATAGTCAGGAAAATGCATGTAGGAAACAAGCAAAAAAGGCACAAAAAAAATTGGCTTGCACTTTCTCCGTGTTTCAAGTAGGTTTTTGGGATTGGTTTGTTAAAAGTGTGGGTTCTGACGATGCGTGTGTTACAGATTGTGACGTCTACAAGTGGTTCGTTTAGCTATAATTTGCTATGCAGTTGGTATATTATAAGTTCTGTCTGCGAGTAGTGTTTCAATAATAAGATATTATTCAACATTAGAAGAAATATTTTCACGTCAAAACTTAATATACATTGAGATGTGTCTATGTTTTCCTTGCTACAGCTATGCCAGTTTAATACAAGTTTGAGGATAGCAGATAGATAGAATAGATAGAGCAGCGCTGCACCCCAAAAAGAAAACCGTCGGTGAGTGTCCCAACTATGCATTTGTTTTATTCAAAAGATCAATGATCTGTCTTTAAATAGAATTTACTTGCAACAATGTTTTATCTTCCTTGTCATCATCATATCATTTTGCTATACTCCTAGTATCCAGTCGTAGCTGGCCACTCTCAAAAATATCTTCACTGGTCTCGACTACAAAATAAATGAAAATCTGATCAGTTGTTGGTTGTCGTATGCCAATTACATGCCATTAGCATGGGCTATCCTGTCTTGAAGGATAGAGGAGAAAATCTAATAAGCTGTACTCAACAACGATAATTGCTGCTCGTTGTTATATTTTCTTTCTTGTGTATGAAGCACAAGATGAACTCTTCTCGAGTCTTCTAGTTTCTTCGATCCATACTATTACTTCATGCATTGCTTGGTGTAAAGCAGTCCTTAATCAGCTCCGCTTTGATGCTATATGATCCCGTGGTCTTGTTATTTATTTTTCACACGACCATAGACTAAAGTGACTGTTTACTACGCTATAACCTACCCTCGAAAGTAGGCATTATCCACACTTGTGTGTTAACATAGAAAATACTTTTGTTATTTACTGCAGTCTTAGCGAACACACATTCCCACAGTAGTTTTGCTTTGCGCATGAGCAATTTAGAAGAAAAATCGTTTTGGTCGTGTGAAAAATAGTGTACATTACTTGCTGAAAACTGCCTATCGTGCTCGTTAGATTTCCACACTCGGCTACCGCCTCGTACTAACTCGCACGATAACGCCCACTTTCCTACCCCGTTATGTAATATACTATTTCACACGCCCATAGATGAAAGTGACTGTTTCATTCACTATAACCTAGCTTCAAAAGTAGCCTTTATACACACTAATGAGTTAACATATAAAATACTTTTGTTATTTACTGCAGTCACAGCGAATACACATCCCTTAAGTAATTTTGCATTGCGCATAGCCGGCTTAGCAAAAAACCCGGTTTTGATCGTGTGAAAAATAGCGTACATTACTCGCAGAAAAGTGCTTATGCATAATCCCTACTTTCCTCGCTCGTTATGTAATATACTATATCACTCTGCAAGCTTCGTTTTTTCTTTATGGCGGTAGTATAGTGTAAAGTCCAAAATTTTCTCGATTCTGTGTTGATGTCAGCAATTGGGCTTCTCGTTGTTTCAGTTTTGAATCATGTGATTTTTATTGGAAAACCAATCTCGTTGTTGAAGCCCTTTTCTGGCTTCACGGCTAATTTTTCTCGTGTGGGCATATCAGCAATCCGGAGCCATTCACGAAATGCTATTACACCAACAAAAAGAGACTGTTTGATGCGGATTTCAGGATGGAGGTGTCATTGGCCCATACTTCCTATTCAATTATGGTGACAACTCAATCTCACTCAATAGCTTTTACTACCAGACCATGCTGACTTTTTATTTTTGGGATAAAATAGAAGAAGTTGACTTGGAAGATATTTGGTTACAACAAGACGGCACAGCAAATGCCGCACAGCTGGCCAAACAATCGAGGTTTTAGAGTCAAAGTTCGGTCACCCTATTGCATCCAGACTTGGACCAGTCCAATGCCCCGTTCATATGATTTGACTCCTCTGAATTTTTTGTCAAGTCCGCAGAGCATTTCGAACACTTCAGGATCAGAAAATTAACGGCATATCTCCCGATTTATGCGAAAAAGTAATGAAAATATGGGTTCAGCGAATGTACTCGTGCTGGCGTTTCCGTGGAAGACATATGAATGATGTTGTATTCTATAATTGATGACATAGACAAGTCAAAATAAACTTTAATTTTATGTCATTAACATAATAATTAACATTTTATTTAATAAATAATGGGGCGCTATTAATGAAAACGGATTAATCTATATACTAATTGGCTATGTACCTCACGCACAAAGTGGTTCTAAAACTGTGAATTTTAACAGAGACAATAAAGGATCTTTAAACACAGACATAAACCATAATGGCAGTTTTTTACAGAGATACATACCATAATGGGAACAAGAAAATAAAATTGAGAAATGTTGTAATAAGACTTTTGATATTAAGTTGAATAATACAAACTTGCTGACTATAAGCTCAAGATCACTTGGATTGTGTGCGGTATATACATATGCGGCATCTGATTAGATAAATATTCTTGTTGGTTTTAAACTTCGCTTTTGCTTTTAATGCAAATAAATGAAAAAAAAACACAGAGCATAATAATCGCTGTTGTGATATTTTTCCGTTAAGATTCAAAAATATTCTCTAATTATTTTTAACAAAGTTGAATGTGATTACAATTGTTGCTATACTTTTATTCTATTTTACATATATTTCTTAACTAATTATTATGCGCAACTGGCTACTTTTTCTATTGAAAAAGACCATTTGCCTTGGCGCACACCGCACACAATTGTATACCTAATACCAAGATAAAATATTTTTATGCAATAGTTTCTTCTTTATAAAGAAAGCTTAAAAAATAGAACATTGAACCCGTTTCTGATTTCCCAATAAATACATAGGATTTCCCTCAATTCGTCAGAATATTATTCGCAGTCATATGGGGAAAATGTATGTATGTATGATGATGTCCAAAACACATCAATCTTACAAATGGTATACAAAAATCATGTGCATGGTAGTATTACCGATACGTATCGTATAATTAAACTTAAGATTGACGTCACGACGCGTGACGAATTGGGTAGGGTTATGTTGCAATCCTGTACCGTGCTGGCAGCAAACAGGGCACAGAACCTCTTCAACTTGGATTCCGAGAAGAAAAGAGAAAAAATATTTCACTATGGCACACGCTCGCCTACTGTTTGCCCAAAATTTACCCCAATGCCAACGATCGGAATCGCTGGAATTACCGAAGATCAAATGAATATACGATGAATAATCAAACGGCCACTGCCTGCTGTATTGGGTCTAGTAGCTTTGGCGTGGCGTTTGACCTTCTTGAGTTCATATTGAGACGGAGCAAGTCAATATGCAATTAGCTCCGTGGCGCTGCGCGCTCCGTTACATAACCAATGAGTTGAATAGACTTACTGGCCTGTTAGTAAGGCTTACGAGTATAATGTATAACGTATGACAACAACAAAAATATAGCTGTTTCCACTAGAAGTGATAACCAGTTTTCATAATATGATGTACGGTTACATACAGGGTACTTAATTGTCATTCAATTCAATTATGAAAAGAAAATGGTAATGGTAGTCTTTAGCGGTAGTTGTCTATAGGGATTATCTATGTTAATTTAAGATTTCATTGAACTCTCAGATTTCTGAGAAGTTTCGATGGTTATTCGACTTTTTAACAATTGTCATAATCGTCGACGATAGTTTTGATTGAATGAAATATTACAAACAACCAGGTCAAGGTTTGGTTTCTTCTAATAATTTATAATGTTTTTAAAATATTTTATTATTGAACATGATCAGTATATACCTTGATATGATAAGTACACATGGATTGTTCCAAAAATAATTATGTGAAATATTTTAAGCAGAATTAGTTGGCATTCATACGCCGAAGGTTATTAAGGTGCCATCAGAAGTTCTTGATGCTCTTTCCAACAGGTCTAAAGCAGTTCAAATAGAAAAGTAGAACTGGAAACGCGACTATCGATATGCTGGCTAGAAGAAAATTCTTAATTCTTACACACTTAAAAGATGTAATTCAATATAATGGAGGAGATTCTAGAAGGACTGCAAACAATCTAAAAAAACAAACGCAGGAGTATTTCCTATGCGACTCCCCATATTTTTAAACCAAAAGGGTGTGTGCTTAAAAGCTGATCCAGGTTATTCCTTCAAGACTTTCTTAAGTTTACTGCCTAACTAGTAGCTATATCCTTGCGGAAGAAATTGCGCAAGACTTGAATGCGGAAGTAGCTTCTTCTTATCAGGAACATATTTTGCTTAGGTCGACTCGTGGTGGTTCAATTGGGATTCGGACGTAACTTAACAAAACTTTTTAATTTTTTTATAATGTACACATACACACACTCAAGGGGTTTGCACCCTTATAATGCTGTGCTGAGCATGAGCGTTCGAAAATTAAGGAGAGTAAAAGGTGAGATGTCTATGCACATGTGTTTTGAATGACTGTAGATCATACAAATGTGAAAACACAGAGTCGGGCAATACATTCCACATAATTATGGTGCGGCTAAAGAAGGAATCTCTCAAACGTCAAAGATAGGCCTAACGGTAGACCCGTTAGCTCGAGATGAGGCACAGGTATTGCGGTTGGGTTGGAGGATGGGCGGGATGCATCTGGATATTTCTTTTGAACACCGCTTACGGAAAAAGCGATGGAACAGTAACAAGCAGAAAACATTACTTCTACGTTCATGCGATTCGATTATTTTCGCGATGTTTACGACACCAATGTGTGCGGCATGGCTAAGTTGATAGGAGCATGGACTCCTGAGCAGGGGGTTCGTTGTTCGAATCCCAGTAACACCAAAATATTTTTCACGGTGTCCCAGTTTGACAAACGTCCGAGAGTAATAACTTGTCACGGAAAGCAGAAGGCCTTGGACCGCATGGTCTGTCGCGCCGGTATTATTATTATTATTATTATTATTACGACACCAATAAGTTTTATTGCGGGGTTCTGAATTCTGTCGAGTTGATGCAATGTGGTCTTGGATATGGTCCAGATAATACAGTTGTATTCAAGCTTAGAGCGAATATATGCCTTGTAAACAGTAGCCAGGTCTGAGGGAGTGAAGTACATCTTGCACCGTTTTAGGAAACCTAAACATTTCGTAGCATTTTTGGCGATGGAAAATATGAGGTCGTTCCAACAAAGCTTGTTATTGACGCACATACCGAGTATTGCGAGTTTTTCAGTTTCGTTGATGCAGGATCCATTCATGGATAAAAGTTGGTGGCTTAAATTACGCTTAAGCGACAGAAGACAGAGCTTTGGGTCTTGGAAGCGTTAAATTCAACTCTATTGTGTATTCCCACCTTTTTATGCTGTCAAGGTCAGAACTCGACGAGCTTGACATACATTGTTGTTCAAGTTCCACTTGGGATGAAGAAAGGCGTGCAGAAAGCGCGAACTCATATGAAAAGATAAGAGCGCTGTCGTCAGTGAAAAAATGAATTGGTTTAGACTAAGCTAATAGGAGATCATTAATGAAAATGAGAAAGAGTGTCGGAGGCAAAACACAGCCTTGGGGAACACCGGCGTTTATGTTGTGAACACTGCATTAGAAACCGTCCAAACAAGCAGAATCTTATCGATTCCACAGGTATTCATTTTCGACAAAAGAGCTTGATGCCACACTCTGTCAAACGCCTTAGAAATATCGACTGCAACAACTTCACTTTAACAAAATTTGTGAATAGACTGGTTTTAATTTTCGGTGATATATGCCTTCAGATCACCTGTAGAACGTTTCCTTTGAAAACCGTACTGCTGGTCGCTAAGGATTTCACGTTATTCAAGGTATTGCATAAGAAGACGATTGATCAGCATTTACATGACTTTAGAAATATGGTTGTTAGCGCAATGGGTCGGTGTGACGAAAGAGATGAAGGTTTGTTCTTATCTTCGTTTCTGGTCATAGTCGAATTTGAATCGGTTAAGGTAGGCATTGCAATCATTTCTGACTCGTCTAAATTTGGTTCGGTTTTCTACAGTGGGGTTGTGTTTATATAACCGAAAGCATACCTCCCGGTTACTACAAGCCTCTTTACAGCATAAATCATTATCGTACCAAGCATTTTCTTTCGGTTTGATACACTTAGTCCTGGCAGAGATAAATTGTCTCATGGATTATGTTTGTGGTCGTATCAGAAATTCCATCCACACCGCTATTGGCATTTAGTTGCCAGTTATTATTCCTAAAGAAATTGTTAAGGCCATCCCAGTCGGCTTTCTCGTGTAGCCATACTTGTAGGAGTTTTTTCTTTAACTGTATGGTTCGACAACGAGAAATTAGCTGATACCACACAATGGTTTGAAGAGCCTAGAGGTGATAAGTCTTTTTAGAGGTCTTTTTGTGGTCTTTTTCTGGTCTTTTGTTGGTATTTAAGGAGTTTTTGATGGTATTTTTGGGGATCTGTTGTAACTCGGTAGTAATACGAATGAGGTACAAACTAAATGATACTCGTATTTTATTAGAACTAAACTCTATGAAATATAAATCGGAATTGAGACATGGGAACAATCAAACGAACGGAGAGAAAAGTTTCCTTAACTCATTAATCGCAGGGTTCTTAGATCAATATCTAGAGCAGTTAAGAATAAATAGGCAAAACGATAATTAGATCGATAAAAGATGGATCCTGTGAGCGCCGTGGTTCTAGTGGTTAGTGATTTTGACTTCTGAGCAGGAAGTTCGAAGTTCGAATTCCAGAAAAACACCAAAAAAATTTTCACAGTCTCACCTCTCGCGAATGTTTAACAAACTTCCAAGAGTAATAATTGTCGTGGACAGCTTCTCTATTCGCTGTTCAGGTACTGCTTTAAAATTGTAGCTTTCTTTAATTTGTGTGCATAAATATAACACCCTTTCTGCTTTTCCAGAATTTCGATAGCATTCCAAAAGTAGCTTTTGCCTTCTTCTTGTCCTATGACGGCTTCACGTCTGTTTCGGATGTCTAGAAAATTTTTGAAGAGGAGGCTGATCGCAATTTGGTCGATCTGGTTGGATGTTCGCTGCCGGTCAGTTGAGGCCCCACTTATTTTGTGCCAGGTGTTATGCTTAAACAGTGTACCTCCAATGAATAGGCAGTTGGTATAGCAAAAGTACACTTAGCGTTCTCCTTTGTCGTTCCGGTCACCAGGACCGTGAACTGCCATCACTTGCTTAACCATGGTATTGTCGCTTAAAATATAATAGCTTAAACTAATGGTCGTGAGAAGATAGGTCTTGGACCACAATGGTCTGTCAAGCCAAAGATTATTACAAGGATGGTTACTGGGACATGTCAATCCAATGGAGAATAAGTGAAGACAAGATTTCAGACGAAATGGGGCGGCTTATTATTAGATCCTACGTATAAAGAGTTGAGGAAGCTTTTCTTCGATAATTGGAGAGAAGTATTTGCTGATTTTGACAAATGGTAAGGTATACTGACACCGAAATGATCACTTCGGAAAACGTAAAGCTAATTAAGAGAAAGGCAATGGAAACATGTGAACAGTATCCCGGAATATTTGCAGATTACCGCGCATAACTCAGGCTATGCTATGCTAGCTTAAAGTCAACGAATTACTGAAACTGTACTGTCAAGACCGTTAAAAGTCAGCAATCAAACTATATACTACACGTTGGTCTATAAGACGATGATAACACCAGTTTTAAAATTCAATTACGAGACCATGGAAAAGAAATAAAAAGTAAAGAGTATACCATTTGTTGTTTTTACCAGGTTTTAACGCAATTTTCGTTTACATTTGAGGCTAATGTTAATCCTGGTTACACCCACTTAAGATTGTTTAAATAGCTCCGCTATGGTATAAGATAGTTTCATAACATTGCACGCCTATAGCATTCAAATCGAAAACATATGTAAATCTATCAATAAAAAATTGCATCTTTTACAACTAAATCTGTCCGCCTGGCACTGACACAAATCACATTGCATTCTACGGCATAAAATCCGCCAACAGCCAACTGTGTTACATAATGGAATTCTGGAAAAACCACACAATACAAACTTGTTATTAATATGATTACCAACTGCATTTCATTTCCTCAGCGGTCTTACCAAATTTCCTTTTAGACCGACCTAAACTGGAGTTGTAAGTCGATGCAATAGAAAACCCACTAATCTCAAGCTCTCGAGTGCAGTCAAGAAAATCTGGAAAACCCCAGACAATTTCGCGCCCCAGTGGATGGGATTAATGTCCATGCTCCAACTTATTGCAAATGGACAGTTTTACTTTTATTCTGGGATCAACTACATATCTGCCTTGTGCGGAGACTTGAAAATGGCAAAAAATAACAACAACAAAAAATGGTGTTGGCTGTTCGCCTAACTTGCGAATATGTTTGCGTGTGTCTGCAGCCTTGGGGATTCCCTGAATTTTGTTGCAATACAACTGCGAGCCACCTCACTCCATCGCACTGCTGATGTGCTTAGTCGATTTTAATTTTGTGTGAATGTATTTGACTCATAGAAGTAGTATAATATACACATTGGTACAATCTATAAAAAATAAATCAGAGCCATTGCGATATTTCTATTTTTCGCTCAATGAAAGAGTCACGGTGTCACTCACACATGCAAATGTCATATTTTCATCGATTGTCACGCGTTTGCAGTGCAAAAAAAGTGGGTTAAACTATACGCACGTGGATTATTAATTTAAATACAAGTACCTACTGATTGATTGGATAAATTGGCATGTTCGATGGTGTGCGAAGGTTAGTTACCCTGAAGTTTGCGGCTGTATTACTTACTTGCTAAAATACCCGGCGTTGCCCGGCGACAATCATCGTGTTAGCTATCAGGTGAAATTAAGTAAAAAGACGAATTAGCTAAGATGAGCGTCGTTGTGAATACCGGCTCTATGGAGAGGGCTAGCTGCTCAATGGTCTCAGTCAAGGAACAACTTCTCTCCTCTTTTAATACTAATTCACAGCTCAGGTGGGGCAGTCTGTCGAACTGCGCCATATCAAGATTGATGTGGCCATCATACAGCAAGAGGAAAACCACCGAGTTGTTATGTAAAACCCGAAAGTATATTGCCAGAGTTGTGGCTATCAGCACGGGTCACTGGCCAGTGGGCAGTCATGCTGCTAGGTTGGGTATACCGCACAACAACTTCTGCAGAAGTTGCAAAGATGAAAATAAGAGAGAAACTCTCATACACTTCTTCTGCAATTGTCCGGCTCTAGCAGGGCCAAGACACCGCATTTTAGCTAAACCATTCTTTAACGACCTGAAAGAGCTTTCAGATTACTGGATAATCGAGTTGATCATGTATCTGAATGCTACAGGCTGAATTTAAGCAACTTAAATATCAATGTTAGGTGCCTCGAGATTTGTGGCATCAAAATGGCACACACTAGCGCTAATTGAGGACCTTGCAAGTACAGCGGGGTCAACCACTTTACCTACTTACCTAACTTGTAGTACAAAAATTACTCTAGTACCTCTGGATATACAATATTCTTAGTTCACGTATTTGCTGGCAAAAGAATGTGCTGTGCGTCTTTACTACCAACCCGGTAAATAGCGACATATAACTGACCGTGCCAAAAACAGCCTCCTCTAAGGTCAATACCCAAGCATTTAAATGTTTGACCTTTTTTTGATGGGAAATTGAATTCTTTTGAACTGTAATGGCAGGTCTGACGG
Organism: Nephrocerus scutellatus; assembly: GCA_947095585.1. Lineage (NCBI taxonomy): Eukaryota > Metazoa > Arthropoda > Insecta > Diptera > Pipunculidae > Nephrocerus > Nephrocerus scutellatus. The sequence continues at coordinate 27,557,842 of OX352765.1, read as the reverse complement.
TATGATTGGTATCCTTGGTAAGATTGCACTTTTACCCGCGGAGGGTTCAGTTAATGTTTTTACTTCAATAATATTATTTCTGTAGGTTATTACTTGTAATCTTGTGCCGTTACATAATTTCGGTAGATCGAGGCTAATTTTAATAACCAGGAGGATTAAGGCTTTGCTAAAATTTCCGCGGGAAAACAATCGAATCATTCTTGTTTACTAACACCATAAATAAAGAGGAATATTTTACTATCAGCATGGAATTTTTCCAAAATTATATTGTTAATTTCATCTACTAATGAATTTCTTCCCGCTACGATAGATAGCTCTTTCGCGAAGATATTCAAAACTTTTTGAATTTAAGTTTTCTATGTCAGGATGAGCACTTTTTATGGATTGACTGGACAGCATACTTTGATACCTAGGTCTTCACTTATTTCTATATTTTGATCTGATTTGCCCATTCCGATCTCCAACAATCTGGAAGCAAATGTCACATGTCAAGCATATTATGTCGTTATTATGAGCTTTTTGACTTGTGGCAAAAGTGTTTTTAGTTTTAAGGCAAGCATTTAATGCATAATCCAACAATCTGGAAGCAAATATCACATGTAAAGCATATTATGTCGTTATTATGAGCTTTTAGACTTGTGGCAAAATTTTTTTTTGTTTTAAGGCAAGCATTTAATGCATAAGCGCGGGTGCCTTTAGTAATAGCCGGTAGTTCTGACGAAAGACGTTAGATATTACAAGTCCCATGGTTTTCGAAGAGTATCTAATGTCCTGCAAAGTTATGTTAAGTGCTTCCAAATGCGTTCTATGACTTAGTACACTCATCCCAAAACATCACCGCCACTTTAGCTAACACACCACTTTTATGAACGTATTCTTAAGGGATAATTGTAAACTGTTGTTTAAACGTTGAATGTGCAGTTTTTCTGCCACTTAATAATGTAGATGCAATGACCGACGAAGATGCCACTGCTATTGCGATCTTACCTTCAGAACGTATTTTGGAAGAAGCAAGTTTATCCAGTTTCATGTCCATGGGGCATCAATAGAAACAATTTGCCTTTATTGTTATAGAAGATGGCCGGAATTTAACTTCAGTTCATTTACTGAGACATATCTTTGTAAGTCATTTACATCGTAAGCAAGGGTTCTTACAGGCGCTGGTAAATTGAAGTCACTAATGTATTAAAGATGTAACTTTATCTTGTAAAAATATAATAAAAAATACCATGTTCCTATTACATAAAACGCAACAATGTAAAAATCAAATTACATTTTTTTGATTATTTTATATTTTAACCTCCTGTTTATTTATATATATTCTATTCTATAGCCCATTTTTAATTTAAAATACTCTATGAAATTAAAACTGCCAAACTGGATGACATCGGCTCGAAATCGGGACCGGTGGAGAGACTTTTTGCGGGAGGCCAGGACCGGACCCCGGTTGTAGAGCCAAATATGATGATGATGCTGAAATTAAAACGCATTAAACGAAGGAAAAAAAGCGTACATGAAATAAGACCAAACATTTAAGTTGAAACACACGTGTTTAAAAAGATGCCCCACCACACCAACATACCACTGATACCCAGCACTGACTCCCCTACCAGCTTATTTTTTTGATTTCTACCCTAGCCCATATGTCAGACACTGCGACCTGTTAGATCTATTGTATCTAAGGGTTTCTTTACTCTAAGAGACGTACCAACTCCCTAAAGAACGATAGTACATCCTTTCAGAATTTCTCACCTCCGCTGTGGAGCATATTTCCTTGTTAAAGATGCGCCTCCTTAACCAAAGTAATGTTGGACATTCACAGAGAATGTGCTCGGACGAGTCTTTATCTTCCGAGCAGAACCTACATTTTGTCTCTGAACCCACACAAATTTTGTAAGCCACAATGACCTGTAAGAAAACTCAGCAGCTTCCTAATGCTATCCCTATTAAAATTAAGGATTTCCTTGTAGGCAAAGGGCCTGATTAATTGTTTGGACTGCCTAAGCTACTCCAGGTTCCCAATAATTTATCAGGTCTGCGCCGGCAGCCCAGTTGACACCACAGTAGGGTTCAGGTCCAGCCAGCCCTAGCTAGTTCATCCGCAAAATTGTTACTTGCAATTTCCAAATGATCAGCGACCCAACCTAGTTTGACTTTGTTGTGTTGGCAAGAGATAGCAGTGCATCGTTTTTGACTGATATTGAGCTCATTAAATTGGACGACTTTAAGCTTTAAGTGCTGCCTGGCTATCTGAAACGGTTAACGGTGGGGACGGATTCCGCAAGCACACTCTCATTTTGAATGTGACAGTTATGTACGAGCATGTGGCAACAGATGTCTGTTACTTGGCAAACTGGAGCTTCTCTTACGAGTATCTCTGGATAATTAATTAACTAGATGATTAAAAAAAACAAAAAATACAAAACACGATATTAAGCCGTAACGGTTGCAGAAAACCCGAAATCTTTCGATGCTGTTAGTAGCCAATAATTACCCTCAATAGATACACTTACTTTCGTTGGAAACGCGTCAACGAATATGAGCATAGCCTGAAACATTGCACGCAATGACGCGACACCACTATTTGGACATGACGTAACAAGTTCAAATGGAGCACTGGAAACAACAAAAAAGAAGTGAGTGAATCCACTTTAGAGTGTAAATCAAGCGGTATCGATTGTGTAATCAAAAAAAAATGGTAATCGATCGCTTTGGATGGAAATTAACTGTCTATACGCAGCATATCATAAATTCAACCCGGATTTTTATTTTTGTTAACTCGTCCGTGAGTGCATAGTGGAGCAATGCCCCATCGTGAGCATTTTTGTTGTGGTTTGCGCAGCATAAACGTGAGAGAGTATGAATCATCAACGGGTAAAACTTGTTCGAAGCCGGCATTATTGGCTGGTGTTGGGCAACATGTATTTTATGTACGTTGCTTGCTTTACTCGTTTTGTTTTGATATAATGTGGTCAATCATATCGATCAATGGCACCAAGCCCACAATGGCACAAGGTTTTTTCTTTGTAACTCGTAAAAAAGTTTGATAACTTGTCTCATTCGCACTCGATTTGTTTGTTGTCAGTTGAAAAATTCAAGGTTTTAAAAATTTGACATCGAACAAAATTTTTCCAAAACTGCAAAGAACTTTCCGAGCAGGATCTTCTTCGCTCATGCGAGCTAGGTGTCCTGCCCATCGGAGCCTACCGAGCTTGATTTTCTGCACGATCGCCATAACGCTCGTTGATCTCATCATTATAGAGTCTCCGCAATCGTCCTTCCTCACATACGGGCCAAACAATTCTCAGTAAATCTTCTCCCTCGAGCGCGGCTAAGAGATCAGAATGCTTTTTGCTAAGCTCCCAAGTCTCAGATCCCTATGTAAGTACTGGTATGACCATTGTCTTATACACCAGCTTCTTGGATGCTATGGTTAAATTCCTGGAATTGGAGAGTCTTGACAGAGTAAGGTAGTCTATGTTGGCTTTGAGCAAACGTGCGCGTATTTATGGTTCCATGTTGTTATCGGCTGCTACAGTTGACCCGAGATAGTTGCACTACTTTAAGTTCGCGCTCCACTATTTCAATTGAGGGACCAATGTTGGATCTTCTACTCGCAGATGTGGCCACCATGTACGTTGTTTTGCTCTCATTTATTTGCAGCCCCAGCTTTCGTGCCGCCCGCTCGATCTGGATAAAATCTTACTGTACAGCCCTTTGGTTTCTACCAACGATGTCGATGTCGTCTGCGTAAGCCAGTATTTGAATGGACTTATATAGGATTGTTCCACTCGCCGTTATGTCAGAGTCTCAGATGACTTTCACCAATGCAAGGTTAAAGAAGACGCAGCCAGTCCATTCCCAATGTCGGAGACCGTTATAGATGTTTAATGGGCTTGATAGTGATCCGGATATTTTAAATTGGATTATAACATTGGTCATAGTCAACCTACATAGTCGTGTTAGTTTATTTGGGATGCCGAATTCTCTCATGGCTTAAAAAAGTTCTACTCTGGCTATGCTGTCATAGGGGGCTTTAAAGTCTATAAAAATATTGTATAATGAGTTTTGAAACTCTAGACATTTTTCCATCACCTGCCTAAGCGTGTAAATCTGATCAGTTGTTGATTTGCCTGGGATGAAGCCACACCGGTATGGATCAATGATTATTTGATTTAGCGTATGGGGCTATCCTGTGTTGAAGGATAGAGGAGAAAATCTTATACGCGGTACTCAACAACGTTATACCACGATTATTGCTGCATGTTGTGATATCTCCTTTCTTATGTATGGGGCACAGTATGCCAGTCTTCTTGCTTCGCTTCTTCTTCCAATACTTTCACTATTAGTTCATGAATTGCTCGGTGTATTTGGGGACCTCTTGTTTTAATAAGCTCCGCTGGGATACCATCTGATCCTTGGGCCTTATTATTTTTGAGACGATTTATCGCTATGCTAACTTCGTCTATGCTTGGTGGCGGCAGCAAAGTGTGGTCTTCGATCATTGGTGGAGCCTCCAATTTCTCAGTTAGCTGGCCATTTAGCAATTCATGAAAGTTCTCTTCCAATTGCTCTTAGATGCCTTTGAGCAGTATGTGCAACGCGGTGCAAATTGCGCCATACCGCGTATTCTTTGGTAGAACTTCCGCACATGGTGCGGTCCTCGCTCTCTGTACAGTTCTACCCAGTAGTTCACGGACAAGATTCTTCTCCCAGGCTGCTTTCTTTCGCCGGTGAACTATTTTTCATATCTACTGAGCTCTTTATATTCATCTTCACGTGCCCGCGTTCTATGAGTTTGTTGCATTGCTCGGTACGCAACATTCTTACGTTCAGTCGCTAGCTTACATTCGTCATCGAACCAGTCGTTCCGATCTCTACGACTACTGCCTAAGATGGAGTCAGCAGTACTAATGACAGTATTTTTAAGGCGTGTCCATTTCTATTCTATACCTGACATCTCAGCCCCAGGACTTACTCTCCCTGCATTTAGGGCGAGTCCTATCGCTTCACCGTAGTTGTTTCTGGTCTCTTCGTTGCGAAGGGCAGCCGTGTTGACTCGAGTCTGATTCGCGGATGCAGTCTTTCGTGACGTTGCAATTCGCGCTCGGAGAACCATACCAACAAAGATAGTGGTACGAGTCGTCGTTGGCACCTCGGAACGTTCGTACCGTCATCATGTTGGGGTTCTATCTGGTTGCGAGTGGCTCCATCAGGAGATACCCAGATGGTTTTGTGGATATTTTTACACGCAAACCTTTTACTCGCAACGACCAAATTTTAGCATTCATATCCCCCAGACTGAACTGAGGGCAGGCATGGAGTTCCCGTTCGACTAATCCAAGGAATTCATCTTTTTCATCATCTGGGGAATCCCCTGTAGGTGCGTGAACGTTTATTAGGCTTATGTTTTTAAATCTGCCCCGCGAGTGTGTCAATTGGATGAAAAGCTCAAATCTATTCCCATTTCCATTCCCATTCTAGAAAAAAATACCCCCGGAATATATTTGTCGATGTAAGCTAGCTCAGTGGTATTTGAACTGCCAAACCATCTGTTTCATCTGATCACTAGTCAAAAATAACATCAGCCTTTTTGAACAGTCATGTTAAAATACCTTTAAACTACAGCTTAACTTCACTCTCAAGCATGAATTATAATAGACATTTGCCAGCACGAGCACGCATAGACGAATTTGCGAATTCATAGAAAGTGTATTGTGTGGTTATAATAGAGTTCAGCTCCGATATGTTAAGTTTTCGTTCACGTTCGTGCGCATAGACGAGAGTGATTCAGGTCGCTTCTTGCATGCATGTGAAAATTTAACATGGCTATGCAAGCAAAAGTTCATTATAACCATTCGTTTTAAAATGGTAAACAGTAGCAAGCATTTCGTTTAATTTTGACACTAGCCCCTGCATACGAAAGTATATTATAATCGACCCTTCACTGCATTTAGTTAGGCATTTCCGCTTTTTAGCCTGCTAACAACATGATGTTCGTTGTTGCCCTAATGTGTTGTGTTGTGTCATGAACACGAGTATAATTCATGTTGTTTGGTAAGTGTTACTTTAAAAAGAATAACAAAGCAAAATATCTGAATTGCAATGTAAGTCAATGTAAGCAAAATGTACATCAAACAACACTATTTTTTAATCGCACTCAGTTGTGTGACTTAATCGCTTGTTATTTTTACGCAAAACACCATAAACTACCAAAACTTAAAGTTTATTGTCATTCGCTTGATGGAAATATATTTACATTTCCGCTGGAAAAAACCGTGCAAGAGAAAGCCAAATTGAATAATTCGAATTAAGTGGAGTTTCTCAATCCATTCATTCGATTTAATCAATCAATTATACCCTCGCATAGGTCAAGAAAATGAACAATGTCTGTAAGTAACCACCACACTATAGCACTATAATTAGATGGGATGTCATACAACATTGTATATACACTTATATAAAATGGAATGAAAGTAACAAAAAATCGTATATGACTTGAATGAACCAATCAATTTGCTCATACTGGTACATTATGCAAATTAAATCCTTCCCTTTGTTGGTCTTCTGATTTTATGTGTAGGTACATACTGGTACTGTAATGCCGTAGTCCTGCTGATATATAGGAATAAAAATACTCAATATCCTGCAGAGAAAATTGCTTTGTTTATTTGAAAAATTGCCGCCAGTAAGAATCCCAATGTGAGATCTAATTAGATAGTAGAATAATGGATAGGGGATGTTGAGTTATAATGTGAAATGTTTGATGAAAAAAGGGATTTATTTTGAGCAAACAGAAACGTCCTATCTAGGTATCTCAGAATCCTACATTTTAAACCGACATACTATAGAACATTGTCTAAGCAATTGTTCAGAAGGATATCGAATCGCTCAGTACAGTGCATTTTAAAAAGGATTTATTTATGGCACAACTTATGATATTACGAGTATAATGCGAATTATGCCTAGGAAAAAGAGGAACTCAGCGAGGTAGGTGCCGGTAGGCAGAACAGCTAGCTTACATGAAAGAAGGAGTTTCTGTCGAAAACTTCTATGCCGTAGGAATTATAGGGCACGACAGCAAAGACTACGCTAGAAAGGTGGCATAGACCAGAACGCTCAATTGGCAAGCTAATTTTCGTTGACTGGCTGGCACGTTTTCCATTGTGTATTACTGTATTTCAGAGGTGAAATGCTTGGGTAAACTTGCAAATCTAGATAGGATATGACTGGGCTGCTAGAACTTAAAATTAGCCAGTAACTATCTTCGTATCAGTAATCTGGTCATATAAAAACTAAATCGAACGCTTTGTAAAGCATAGGATAACGTATCAACTATCATGAACAGATCTAAAGAGAAGCGAGATTGTGATACAGCACTTTTTTCTTAGCCAAATCTGTGTATCTTTCAATTTCTTATCAAATTGGTTTAAAAATTCACTGCAATACTGCCCTGTGATCGTTCTTCATTTCTGCAAAGAGTCCATGAGTCGAGACCATGACGTTTCCTGATGATGGAACCGTCTTTGCCTTCTTCGGAGCAGTTTTCCCAGAAAAAATCCATTGTTTTGACATATTCGCTTGGTCTCTGGCGTATAATAATGTTTCCAGGTTTCATAAACGGTGACGACTTTACGCAAAAACTCCTGCGAATTTTGCTTAAAGAGTTCCAAATACTGCTTCGACATAAACATCCATATCCGCTTGTTGTCTACTGTGAGCAATCGTGGCACCCATCATGCCGACACTTTTCTCATACTTACGAGTATCTTATCATTTAAAATATTAATTGCCGTGCCGTACGACACGCCTACAGTCTATGCAACTTCACGCATTTTAGTTCGACGATAAGCGAGAATCATGTCGTGGACCTTTGCAACGATTTCCTCGGTGACAACGTCTACCGGACGGCCTGGCCGTCAAAAACAGATGCACAACCACGTTGAACCAATATCATAGATGGTGAAGAGTCCCCATTGATAGCATCCAACTTCGCTTTTATTCCTTCGCATATTTTTCCATCCAAAAAACCGAATTACGGATCGATATAGCCCTTTTTCAATTTATTGAGATACACGAAACACGAGTGATACGACTGGCTGCCAAATAAAAACTAACAAATGAACTAGTCTGAGTTTAGGTATGTGTCGTTTGACAGATGACAGTACACGACGCTAAAGTCAATTTCCCTCAGCAACGCCACCTGTTTTCTAACACGGAAACTTATAGATCGTGGTGCAAAAGGGCTACTGTAGTTGTCTTATCCCGTAGAGGAGATAATTTCCGAGAGGAAGATGATTTCAAGAGGTGCGGATGGGATGTTTCTTTGAGGCTGTGGCACATCGTTCAAATGCGGGCAGTGTGCATGCTCGGCGTAAATTTTCGCTTTATAGAATGCTATTTAGCCAGAAGAAGACCGTAAGGTATAGCCCTCCAGACAGATGCCTACGTTAATCAACACGACAGTATGTCTGTATTAGTACTATTCATGTATTTTATATCCCTTTTCGAGGTTATTTCTGGCGCAGATATCAATCGCATGCCTGGAAACACTAAAATACACGCCTAGATGCAGGTAGTACCGTGACTTTGGCATTCCGTCGAAATTTTGTTTATATCGTCGATATATTGACAACATTGGGTCTAGATCTGGTACAAACTTACATAACAATTATTTTTCCTTAATTCTTCTATTCTACAGTAATTATTTTGTCAGTACATAACAAAACATGTGTTTCAGGAGTTAAGTACACTCAGACTAATGTCTCACCACATCATGCAATCGTCTTTCTTATGAAGATTATTAAAGGTGAGAGCGTAAGGCTGGCTTTAATAGAAGTCGTATGGTTGGTAGGCAATGCAGCTGTAATTCCGTGATAAGAATAAAGTTTGAAGGATTTAAATTGGTAAACATTAGAATGCCTTTGGTGCTAGCTAGGAAGATATTCGATGACACTAGCACGAGTAAGCGAGTTTGATTACTTTTTCTGCAATTCTCGTCCCCAGCTACTGACAACATTACACTTCTTTGAGTTCATGCCCAGGAATCTTTGTTGTAGGAACACTGTTCTCGTGGCATATGGGGACACTATGTAATTTGTTTTTAAAGTGACTTGTACAGTCGTTGGTGTTACACTGATGATGCCAAGATTGTCTGCGAATATCAATACCCAATAAGGCTTTTAAAGAATTAATCTAAAATTGTTTTATTTTCTGCTTTCTAGATTATATTTCCAATGTAAACTGTCTTCTCCTATGCACGGATTTTTTGATTTTGATTTGAATTTTCTCTAACTTGTTCCTTAAAATGTCTCTTCAGAACTACAGAAGCTACAGATTCTGCGAATTTCTTCCCTTATTCTAAGAAATCTTGATTATGAGCGTCAAAGTCTCACTAGACATATTTCAGGAATTATTTTTACAAATTTCAGATTTTCTCAATGCATATTTAGTTGAAAAAAAAGAGTAAAATAAACATGAAATTATGATTAAGCTATCATGGAATGAAATTAAAGGAAAAATTTTTAATTTTCAAGCAGAAAATAATTGTTGTTCGTAGAATCTTCAAAAATGTATTATTTCTCGCCCTAAAATTCAATTACTGGAATCTTGAGGAACATTTATTGAATATGGACGTCTGTCAATTCGTTGCTCCCATTACTATTTAGCAGTTGTTGGTTAAATCAGCTTTTAGGCGCAACAGTTAAATTCGTTTTAGTTCGAGACGTGATACGATGATGCTTCGATTGGCGACAAGTACGTTAGCTATGTGGGAAAATAATAACAAAACTTGGTTGATTGCAAGACAATTGCTGTATTCCATTATGCCATCTTAAATAATGCATATCAGTTACGAGTAGATAATAAAAGGAATCCAGCTTTTAGTTCAAAATCAAAATTTATATAAAGCGCAAAATTTGGCGATACATTTTACATTTGACATAAATTGAAAACGAGTGTTGGGATTTACTATTGTTAAAGGAAGAGAATTTATATGTTTGCATATTTATACCGCAAAGTGGTAGCTATTCATAATAAAGGTATAAACTAGCTACGAGAGGAGACAGAATTATCGTAAGCAGTTGTCATAATGGATATTCAGCAAATAATTTACTTAATACTCACATAATTTGAGGCATATGTCAATGGTACGTGTTCCACGGTGGTATACGCCGCCGGAATGTATGCACTTGGAGATAGATATGCTGTGGAACGTAAAATCGGAGTCATTGCACCCACATATCCAGCATGCTCGGTGTTGGCTGGTGCTTGTGCTGGTTGCGGAATCAACCTACCTAGTAGTGGAGTGGCAATTGGTGCTGGTGCTGCACTTACAAGAGCAATCATGGCAACGACGAGTAAAATCTGTAAAGTGTTTATAGTGAGTTATGAATTACTTGATAGCTCTTTTTCCTTACCAATTTAGACATCATACAGCAGTGTTGTTTGAACATTCGCGTGACAATAAGCATTAATAACTACCTTCTGGTACCTATTTATACAAACTGAAGGGCATCAGAACTAAGAACTAGTCATCCTGCTGATGAAAGTTCTTCCAAGAACCGTGCTATGCAGAAAGAACATCAATTTCAAACTTGTTCACAAAAGAGTTGGCGAATAAAAAAGTTCAATAGGGATATGTAGAAAACATGTTATGTTTATGGTATTTTTTTGGTGTTAATGAACCAACGATATTCCACTTTAGTTTTTGATCGTCCTTGAGATGCAAAAAGTGAAGTGCATGGTCGCGGTTGTTTCTTGAACAGCATGCATCGACCTTTGCCAAACGCATTTATGCGAACCCCTTTTAATGATGCGAAGCGTTTTTTACTCTGTGATTATAAATTCAAGGTTTTACTTGAGGCTGATGAATTCAAAACAAATAAAAAATTAGCGATTATGCTCTATATACGGACTTTTTGCTGCTCTGAGCGCCTATTTGTCCGACTCGTGCCGTGATCTGCCATTTTGCTAGAAGGGCAAGTGACAAATACATTCGACATGCTTCAATAACTTTGGGTAATCGTGATGCTAGCTGGAGATACTATGCAGTAAGGTACCTGAACGAGAACATAATAACATGAAGCATCTCGTGTATTCCGTGTAGTCCGTACGTTGGGTATCAATGAGTTGTCATATTCAAATATCAGAAGGATATTTCACCAGAATTGTGAATATAAATAAGGGTCTAGCTATTGGGCGTTCACCATAATATCTTATACAGGAGCTGTTAGAAGATAAATGAGAACGTATGAAAAAAAAGGGAAAGTAATAATAAGATAGAGAGAGAAAACACTATGAAGACTGGAGCTACTTTTTATCTGAAGGCCCACATTAGGAGGTTAACAAAATTGCCAAGCTGGCGATAAAAATTTCAAAATTCATAACAACATATGTGGTTATCCCACAGTGGAACTTTACAATGTTATGAGAGAATTAAGGAGGCGTATTATTCCCCCTATTCCCCGCGCCGTGGCTCAGTGGAAATGAGCATGGCTACTGAGCAGGGGGTTCGTGGTTCGAATCCCAGTAACACCAAAAGTATTTTTCACGGTGTCCCATCTCTAGTGAATGGGTGACAAACGTTTCGAGAGTAATAAATTGTCATGGAAAGCTTCTTAACTCGCCGTTCGGATCCGGCAAAGCGCTGTCGTCCAATTTAATGAACTCAAATTCAGTCAAAAACTGTTACGATGCACTGCAATCTCTTGTCAGACACAACAAAGTCAAACTCGGTTGGGTCCCTGACATCTTTTGGACACACTAGGATCCAATAGATCTTTCAGGTCGCAGTGTCTGCCATATGGGCTGGGGTAGAAATAAAAAAAAATCCCCCCTGCTTTGGAATATGGTAATAAATGTATTACTCTTGCGACTGAAAGGAGAAGAGATAAAAGTGGTAGCGTATGCTGATAATGTAGCGTTAGCTGTCCCAATGAAATACCAAAAATACGATTAAGGAGGTTATGTAAAATCCCCTCTTAATCGTAAAAGAATGGGCAAATAAAAGCGGCCTGGGCATCAACCCGAACATTCCAACAGTTGATCTACCAACACTAAATTGTTCCTGCTTAGTTTTTGCTGATAAAGCAGGATTTCTTGGCACGATCTACAATAACGATAATATCATAGAACGAGTAAATAAGGCGAATATCGCTTTACACTCGTGTAAGAACGCCATCGTTACCAAATGGGGTATGAAACGAAAGCTGGTACACTGGCTTTACACAGCGGTAGTAGGTACCACAAAACTATTGTACGGGGTAAGCGGTGGCCAGAAATGGAAAAAATAACGACATAAAAAAATGTAATGGAGAAGGTCGCTCTTCTCTCAACGAGATGAGTGAGCAGTTCACTATAAGGATCATTTGGGTCGTGGTCCCACTCGGATGTGAAGAAAAATGTATGGCGGACGAATTAGCTGGACGTGGTACGACTCTCCAGCTTCTATCGGAAAGGGCAAAGGTGGGGAGTTCTATGGCGAAACTTAAACTTGAGCTTCGGAAAGAGACAGAAGTAGCAACAAATGTAAGGTGGGAAAACACCGACAAATATATGAAGACACGTTTGGCCACAGGTAGATTTAAAGCGCTCAATTGCACTAATTTGCTCTGCAAAGGGTTGTAGGGATAATGAAAGGACACTGCCTGCTGCTAAAACACGTGAGAAGGATGGGTGTCGAATATGATGGCTTCTGCAGAAGCTGCATGGACGAGGAGGAAGAGGAGGCAATATAACATCATCTTTGTTTCTGTGCGGCACTAATGCATTGAAGGTAAGCCGTTAATAAATAACTGCTCAGATCTCGAAAACGGCAAATTACGAGACATTCTTCGATTCATTAAGAGCACTGATTGGATCCTCTGGAAAAAGGAAAGGTATAAGATCCTGTGGTAATAAAAAGCAAATGAGCAACTAGCTGCCACCACAACCAAACCTTACCTATGAGAGAATTAAATAATATTTGGCGCCGTTGTGGTTCAGGGCTTAGCTTCCTGGGACCATCCATGTTGTGCCTGTTATATTTTTGTACACAAATGAAAGTTACCTACAATTTATGGCCTTTTCTGAAAGTGATTTGATAGGCTTTCTCAAGACAGTTATTACTCTTGGAAATGTTGTCAAACATTCGCAAGAGGCGATTTGATACAAGTATTTCAAAGTTTTCATAGATCTTCTTGGTTTGATATCTCGTAAATTTTTTGCTTCTACTAAATCCTATGCTCGTGTGATAACGATGTACTCGTATGTACGTGAAGTGGTAACGATTTATGTACTTAATTACAGGAATGATAATACCGACACTATTAATACTAAATATTGCTTTATTAACAGTTGCATGATTAAGATCTCATTGCAATAAAACCGCAGCCTCCATAAGGAGGTACGTCAACACAATCGATGGCAAATTAATTACGGAAAAAACCAACAGTTCATTTTCTCTGATCGAAAAAAGATATAACGAAAATACAACCTGTGGCTGACTAAAGTTAACAAAAAGAAAACCTTGACATTCTCCTGCGGACATTTCAGCGGTACCATTATCTGAGGGAAACATCGAGCGACTGTAATTATGTCTGTGCGAACGCCTCTTTTTGCCGTCAAAGCGCCTGTGCCTGTGCCGTCGAACGTCCATTGAAACCTGTTGCTCTGCATAGAATTATGTCCGTTTCATCACGTTTCATCAGATGATGATGATGATGATGATAAATGCGCAAGTAGGATAGACATTTCCCCCCGGATTGTTTTCCTGTGCGAGGAGGCATGTTTTATTTCTTAATTTTTTTATTTTCGAAGTAAACACCAATTTAATGATAATACGAATGATCATGACCATGACTCTGGAAATACTCCTTCTTTGCTAAATTCCAAATTTGGTTCCTTTCCTGGAATACCTTTAAGCGTTTTTTAAAAAACCAATTGTATGCTATTTTGCGGTAAAAATTGTTATATGAAAAGTTTCCTTAAGAAATTAATGCTGTGTGCCTTAACCCGATTTTTTTTTAATTTAAAGTTTAGAATAAATTGTTTTTTAGGTCATGCAACGTATTTAACTGTTAACTGTGCCTGACTATTCATGATTCTAAATTGTTTTTACATTGAATAGAATAATGACATCTTGCTGTTTTGTATAATTTTTATAATCAGCTGCAATAATTTCTTGTTTATTTTATTATGTCTGTATTGTCCACCCTGGCCACTGACACAACATAAATAAACGACTACTAAATTGAAAAGTAACCAAGCAAGTAGACCTTTTGCTAGCCGTCTGGTGGTAAATAGCGTAACGTTACCTTGAAATGGATAATCTGGGATTTAGTTAAAAAAAATTGTGTCAGGCACACAGCATATGTGTGTAACATTGATTTTCAGTTGAACCTTATGCGTAAAAAAACAACCCATAAAAATTAAAATTTTTCTTGTAAATTCTCTAATCGGAGATACACACACACACACACACACACACACACACACTGCGTGCTCGTCTTGTGGCAAAATCATCATCCACCAAATTACGCAGCGGCAGCGAACAGCGCTGCTCACAAAGCACAGAGCTCAGACTTTGCCGTGATCTGATGCGATATAGCGATATTTAAAAATTGTATATTGGGGTCCCCAAGGGGCCGATCGCCCCAAATTTTTACAAAAAGTGTTTTCCATCGAAGACACACATGTGTACAAAATTTTAATAGAAAGTATTGTCACCGGAAATATACATGTGTGCAAAATTTCAATAAAATCGGGCCATGGGATTGGGCTAAAAATTTATCAGAAAATCTGACCAGCCAGCCAGCCAGCCAGCCAGCCAGCCAACCAGCCAGCCACGTGCACGCGAAGTTAATATAGAGAATTTAAAAATCTAATAAGCTTAATGCACTAAAGTCGCACTTCTAATTGATAGTATGGTGTCCAGACCACAGATTGTGCTTCACATAAAAGGACTCTATACGCGCTCTATATGTGCTGCATTGCAGCCACCCAGAAATAGTTACGATCACATGTTGCGAGAGTTCTATAAGAGAAACCTTGGTATTACGTGATATTTCTGGTGTTGGTAGAAAGACATGAAAGAAGATTAACAAACGAGCACCCAGACTAACAGTCCATTTGATAAGCCAAAGCATAAATCTGCAGCGACATTGACGGTAGACTTACTGGCGAAGAAGGACATCACACTGGACATAAACTACACTGATAGAGTCTGCTATCCTTTGAGCTTCGTCAGAGATTGTGTTCTCACTTACCACCTTACCATCAAAGTACAGCTAAGGTGGATTAACTGTACCACGTCGAGGTCAATGTGGCCTTCCTACAACAAAGACAAATCCATCGAGCTGATCTCCAGAACACGGTGGAATTGTTTGAAGAGTAGTTGCCGTAATCACGGGTCATCGGCCAGTAGGCAGCCACGCAACCAAACTAGGAATCCCTCATAATACCTTTTGCAGGAACTGCTTGGATGTGAACGAGAAAGAAACTCTCATTCATTATTTTTGCAAGTGTCCGGACCTGTCGGGCTCACGACTCCGCAAATTTCTTCTTTTCCGACCTGATGGGGCTTTCGGGTGCGGCATCACCGATCTGATATCGTACCTGAATGCCACAGGTTGGATATAATCAACCGAATTAACTTTCTTTAGATCTCCTGGGGACTGTGGTTACAAAACGGCGCACTCAAGCACTTTTTGAGAACCTCGCTAAGAGAGTGCGGACCTACCTACCTAATGGTCCATTGCACTCAACTCCATAACTATTCAAAATTCTTTATTATGTTTAGATCCTTGATCTCGTTCCACCGATCGTTGTTCTTCCGCAGTAGCTATATATTATACTAGTTTTTTCCAAGCGCTCCGACACCCGCACACATGAATCCCCGCCTTGCCATCACTACAACGGGAGGGGTGTTCTTATGCCTAAACCTAAACAAAGCGCCACCTCAATCGTATTCGCACTATGTGGTTTACCGAGATTTTCTTAAGATTTCTGTTTCTGTGAAAGTTTCGGCTCAATCGGCTGTCTAGTTTTTGAGTTTTAGTGTCGTATTACAAACATATACATACTAGCTGACCCGACAGACGGTGTCCTGTCCAACTTTCACTAAATTTGTTTGTGATCGTTTTGTGAATTTTTGAATATTTGAAATGTTAAATCAAAGTAAATTTGAGAAAAAACCGTCAACCAAATGATTTATTTTCTTGCATTAAATTTCGATTTCGATTGCAATGTCATATCAATCTATGTTTTGATTGTTTGCTTGAACAACATTATTTCGTTCATTGCAATGCTTTATGATACACGACCTTTTTGTAAGTAAAAGGCGAGTTGAGGAGAAAATTTAGTACGCTAACAAAAAAATGTTCTGTTGCGGTTTTGAATCACATCATTGGTCTCATTATTGTATTACTGGGGGGTCTTCTGGGAGTCTTTTGATGGTCTTTTGAGGTTGGGGGTTTTTTGATGGTTTTTTGACGGGTTTGATTGTATTTTGTGGGTCTTTTGAGGGTCTTTTAAGGGTTTTTATGGGGTCTTTTTTGGGTTTTTTGAGGGTCCTTTGGGGCCTTTGAAGCGTCTTTTGGGGGTTTTGAGGTTTTTTGGGAAGTTTTTTGAGGATATTTTGAAGTTCATGAGTTCATACAAAAATCCCATGGAAAAGAGTAAATTCAGATTTTTCCGAATTTTTCAAATTTTCGGGCAACTTTTCCAATTTTTCTTTCCGTATAAACCTTACTCACACAATGACAAGCATTTTAAAAAACGATGAACCAAATCGGTACAGCCGTTCTAAAGTGATACGGTTACCAACGAACAACTTTTAATTTTTACATATATAGTATAGATATAAATATAGAATATAGTACGTACAAAGCAACGCAGCACATATCACACAGTAATAATGATGCCGCTATAGCCGTGATGTTCGTACAAAATGTAACACAGAAAGGAGCGGAACGAATAGTGCAGCACAGAGCACACAGACCCGACCATTTTTTCGTCGACTTTAGTTGTTTAGTTAAAAAATTGGTCGCCACGAAAGGTCCTTTTATTTACTATATAGTCTATATTTACGCTGAAAGTCCATTCTAAATATTGGTGAAAGAAGTTTTGAAATCGTTCTAGTAGTTCCGAAGATCACCTCATACACACAAACTAACATTACATCCTTTTATTTACGATATTTAGGCTTTCTAGAGGTCGTAATGGATTTTGCAAATAAAAACACAATACAAGTTGTTTATTCACCTAAAGTACAGCAATAGTTCACAATTTTTCACTGATGATTACTTATTATTCACTTATAACACTATTATTCATATAGGCGGTAGCTCTATGTACTTGCCAAGTAGCCTGGTACAATTGCAAATAATAACTAACTCACTGCGTATGGGGTATTTATACCTAATCAACAGTTTTGAGAAGGTACTACACTTTTCTATTCTATTCTGCTCTATTCGAACCATCTAGCAAATACCAGAACATACTGGTAAAAACTCATATAAAATTCACCAAATAGTTTTATATTAAAGTTCCCTACAAATAACTTTTATATACAATATTACTGAGCAGCCTCAATATATACCATAGTTTTTGCTAATTTTTTAATCCTAATACAATTCAATAAAATGCTTACTATAATACGAGTATGTAACTGCAACAAAAGATTTTTATTTACGGTTTCGTAACAATATATATCCTTTAAAAAAAGGTTCATCCCTTATCTGCAGTAAGCAGAAAAGCTCTATAAAAAATGAAAAGTTCTTTCCTCATTTATTTATATATCGCGTCCAGTCCCTTGACCTTGAACAAATATGATTTCCGGTATGGTTGTGCTTTGTAAGTAATTCCATTTTAGGTATTTTGACCTATCTACAAAGTATTTGGCAATTCCAGATTCTACAAATGCTTATGAAGTTCCAACAATATTTACATTTTCGAATACACATAATTAATCTTGCTAGACTCTAGTCTAACATTGGGTGTGCAACTATGGGAATAGCTGATGAACTGCGTCTTCCATTGTGTCATTGCATTACATTACTACATATGCCTGGGAACTGTTATAAGAGTTACCGACTGATTGAACAATATTCCATTGTTCAAGAAAAATCTTCGACTATATACAGGGTTTCTTCAATCTTTAAATATTGTGAAGTATCGTCTTGGTGTTCTACTCGAGATAATGAAAATTACACAATACAGCTGTAAAAGTGTAAGCCTTAATAAAAAAATATTAATTGTAAATATGAGTTATGGAAGACATCTACCCTGCTAACCGATAACTTAAATAATAACATTTACAGCTGGCAGAACATCTGCAACTAAGTTGTTGTTTAAACATCTGTGAATCTGGTAATTACTATTTAGTAACAGATGCATTGTTTATATTGTCTATGTGAATTTCAATGAATTCAGATGAATTCACCTAAACAAGGTAAACAATAGATTTCACTTCCAGTCCTGTAACCATTTATCCGAAACATCTTACGATTTCTGGTTAATACCCCAAAATGCTCAGATTATACGCTCGAGTTAGTCCTTTAAAATCGAAAAAGGTTGCATAATCTTCAACTGAACTGTGGACACCAATATTTATCTGCTGTAAAGTGGCATAGCTTTGCACTCTCCTTAGAGGAATATGAGCTAATGACGAATAAACTATTCACGAAGGTTGTACGAAGGTTTATCTTGGAAATTGTATCGACGATCGATTGCAATTGAATTGTTTCACTATGGATTGTTTTGATAGACAATTGTTGTCATTTGCACATTGGCCGAATTGAAGCATAATATTGGCTTTTATCACAGAACTATTATATTGTTGGTTATTATTAAGTCCTGCTTTTGACTGGTCGGAATTTGGAAAGCGTAAATGCCACTGAGACGTTCCTTACCATTTCTGTAGGTAAGTCCAACTGAATAGCTAAATGGCCATTGGCATAACAACAAGAATGCTTTATAGATAATTACGAGTACAATTGCATTACGATAGAAAGATTCTGAAGAAATAAGTATCCAAATAGAATAGAATACTCTTGAAGAGTCTTTGTTTGTTTCAGGAGAGTTAAATGTTATTTCCATCCATTTGTTTCTTATCTCTTATATTTGGTCATATGGGCGAATGTTTTATGAATTTTTAACCCGATGTGCAAACAAAGAATACTAACTAAGCTGCGCCAGGAATATTTAGTCGGCTTAACATTGCCTATAGGTAGATCCTATCCTTCGTATTGGGTCAACGTCTGAAAACACTCATTACCAACCTGATTTTCCCTATCAGTGCGGTTTTTTCTCAGCAAAGTTAAGACCTTTCCCTCCTCGGCAGGGTTAAGAATTCTCGCTGATCAATTAAGTTAGGGAATAACCTTCGACCCAGTCCTTTGATATCAAAAACGGATTTAAGTTTGAGCAACTGCTGACATACGCTGACGACATCGGCATCAATCGAATAACCCAATGATATGTCTCTGACGTGTTTGCGAAACTAGGACTAGAGGAAGACAGGGTATTTGCTGTCAAAAGGAAGTCAAACCCAACACCAATCTATTGGATTGGACAAGACGGTGAGGCAAAGTGCTGTCACATAAGTCTTAGTCCTAAAAGGAGTGGCCCATTTAGTTCTGAAACTCCAAAATTTTCATTGCCCTACTGAGGGTGAAAATTTCATTAGTTATTTATTTGGCAGAAAGGATATCCTAAACTCTAGTCTCCTGGTATTGTTTAGTCCTCCCATACACTATTTGGTTCTGCTCCATAAGACATTTATTTTTCAAGACGATTTATCTGCTTTGTCACTGAATGCATTTTTTAACTGTGTAGGGACAGTTCCAAAAAAATTTTGCCACAAAAATTAAACAGCAGCATCCAACTGGAAACTTTGACTTGATGACAAACGAGTAGAAATAAAATTTAAACTATTCGCTGCCGGCATTAAAATATTGAATATTAATCAACTATTTTGTAAAAATGAAATGCATACGCCCATAATAACTCGCTTTCGCAGTAATTGTAGCAAAATCAAGATCTGCAATAATATTGAAGCTCCGGAATACTCGTTCTCAAAACGCAATCCATACGCGATAAATTGAAATAATAATGAATTTAAAAAAATAAATATAAAAGTAATACGAGTATTGTAGAATATTCCATTGTCCGCATTTATAACCGAGAGTAGGTAGCTGTCGGTGAAAAAACTTTTTTTTGGCGGATTGTGCCTGGATGAATGCATTTTTTGTCTTGCCTGAGTCCGGGTAGACCGCTGAAATGAATTTAATGTAAATTGTTTTATCGTAGAAAACAGGATGTCTTACTGGTAAAACGTCTGACAAAGTTTGGGCAGGTCAGAAAAAAAAAATGACTGTTAGCATTTTCAAAATAAATATAATGATGGAAGAAAACGTAAAAGGCAGTCAGAAAACATCCCAACGCTTATGTTGTCCGCCATAAAATCAGAGGACTTTGCCTTCGACATTATCGCCAGCGATAAAGTTACAACGGAAAGCAAACTTCACAACCTTTACCTTAAAATGCTATGACTAAAATGGTATTTAGAGCGAAATCTAGTGTTGATAGTTAGAATAGTTAAGGAAAATTATCTATAACATTCCCTTGACTGAAGGTGATAGATATGATGTTTTTTAAACAGCATTTGATCCATAATTTCATAAAAAACGGATATTTCCCAACTGTGTATGTAGGTATTCAATCGGATGGTGTGTACTCGTACATCATTGTCACTGACAGCCACCACTCACGAGCTATTCACAACACAACACGTAAATGAAAAACCGGTATTATAATATTTATTTCAATAAATATAAATATATTGTTATGAAATTTAGGCTTTCTATAGTTCATAATGGATTTTGTAAATAAATCACAACAAATGTTCGTTAATTCACAAATTACAACTTTAATTAACAAATATCAAAAGTTCCAAATTTACACTCGTGATTACTTATTATTCACTTATAACACTGATATTCCCATATGCTATAGCTCTATATACTTTTCAAGTAGTCTGGTTCACTTCCAAATATTAAATTAATATTTTTCGAGAAAAGATACAAGAACATACTGGTGCTCCTTATGTACAATACTCGCTGATATACAGACTTCCCCGGCTGCCCCTACCAACTAACTGTATCAACCAAACTGACCCCAACCCAACTAACCACCTTCGCACTAAAACCATTCCAATGACATCACACCAACTGACTACTTCCCCACTACTGAATCCCCTCCACATCAACCCACTACCGACCCAAAACTGTAGCCATTAACTTTCGGGGCAAAAAACACTGTACAATGTTGAAAGCCTGCTCTAATTTGGTCCAGTATTGGTAGACAGCACGATCATCAAATCGAAGTGCGAGATGCAAGAACATCAGAGACAAAACAATAATGGTCATCACGACAAAAGAATGTTCCACAAAAGGGAATTGACAAGAGGCAAGTGTAAGCCCCAGAATAAGGCGCTGGATGTATACCATAATAATCACAGCAATGTTCACCTACGGAGCAGTAGCATTTCCAGAAAAAACCAAGCTAATCTCTGTAAGGGACAAAGTACAGAGGCTGGTCTGTCTTATTAAGAGGGGCCATGTGGACCTGCTCCACAGGAGTAATAGAGGCGATTTTTGGACTGCTTTTACTACATGTAGTGATCGCGGACGCAAAGCAAGAAGTGAGGTGGACTGACTTACCAGACAGATTCCGCTTGAATGCATGTCATGTGATATCATGTTGACTTCAAGAAAAACTTTTTCAAGTTAGATGGCGTACCAAGAAGGAATTCATGGACAGTACACGAGCATATCCTAAGAAGAGGTGTTTGCCATCAAAGGATTTGCTCACTCAAATCTGGTAAAGAGACAGAGAATTGCCATCATAACGGGGAACCAAGCAGCAATAAAGGCCCTGGCTGGTTTCTACATCGCATCAATAAACGTAGTTGGCTACGATGCAGCGAATCAGCTCATGAACAAAGGTGCTAGTAAGACCAGAACTATTCTGTGGTATAGGAAGTGTTGCGAAGAATGAGGGCAATAGCTGTAGAAGTAAAATCCTAACAGGGAATTCCTAACAAGTATGATATGGAATTGATGTGGTGTATGGATCGATTTCTAGAGCACTAGCGGGGAAGCGCAGTTGGTCCACATTAATCAATAAAATCTCGCTCTTTTTCTTCTAAGGGGACGATGTATAAGATCTTACTCAGTTTTGCTCAATGGTGTTTAAGTATGGCGGAGTCGAAGGCGGAGTTAGATATTCTCCGAGGGTTCGAGCGGAAATTTCTTTCGAATACATTCGGCCA
Organism: Nephrocerus scutellatus; assembly: GCA_947095585.1. Lineage (NCBI taxonomy): Eukaryota > Metazoa > Arthropoda > Insecta > Diptera > Pipunculidae > Nephrocerus > Nephrocerus scutellatus. The sequence goes on along the minus strand of OX352765.1, from coordinate 27,535,530 downwards.
TGATTCAACAGGAGGTAGGTAATTAGGTTAAGTTCTTGCTAATTGGATAAGCCCAGAGGTTCACTTTGAACTATAGCGCCACCATAGTTAGCAAGTATTGCTATCATAATCGCTAACTCATGAGCCTTTGCGTTTTTAGATAATAAATACTTTCTCATTTAATATATGTTTACAGATACGTAACAGTATTACAGATGTTCATATAATCAAGCGCAACTTTTTGAAAAACTTCAGTTTTTATTGTTATTGCAAATTACGATTGTAATCAAAGCCGTCTCAAATAACCAATAAAGACATGTTACCAAACACAATTGTACGTCTTATTCTAGCATTAGTACGATTCTTCTATCAAGGCGTTTGCTAAAAGAACACAATAAACTCCAATGTACTCGCAGATAAATGAGATTGTTTGTCTAAGAGAAGCTTTGATTTGGTTAAGTGTTTTTTTTTTGCCGTAACATCTATCATTTATTACTTAACAATTACCTTCAAAAAGATCAATACCAACAGCAGGAGTTAGTCCCATGTTCTGTGATACGAGCAATTTCACAGCGATCGTTCCTAGCCTCATGTTGCGCCGCGCCATACCGACGAAGTGTTAACGCATTAGCGCCGACATGTGCGTGGGTCGATCTGCTTTACGATGTCCACATTGTAATGCCTGGTAGACCTGACAATTAATTGAAAATTTATCTTAGGAAAGGCTTTGCTAAATCTTTTCCAAGAAGAAGGCAGTGACGTGCACATGGGGTGCGATTTACTTTTTGTTTGATTGATAAAATTGCTATAAACGTTGAAATGAAAAAAAAAATGACTTTCATCAACACTAAAGAGTCTTTAAAACTGTGATAATTTTTCATCATTTCCTGTAGACAATTTCTGATTGTAGTTACGATTACTCGACGATGGAGCCGATCATCTGAGGTCAGAGTTTGTTCTAAGAATTTAGATTTTATGATTTTTAAGACATAAGTGTACTCATGGCACTACGACCTATAAATTATGAGTATAGATTTCTAGAAAAAATGTTCTTCCTCCACTCTGGTTTTACATTCTGATTTTTGTCAGGAACCTTTTAACGATGTTAAGTTTGAGTAAATGTCATCCAGTTTGTTTATGTCTTATATCCCCTTGTTGGTCCTAGGTTCCTGGCAATGAGCTCTCTCCAACTCTTCCCCAATTGCCGTGACTCCTCCTCAACTATTCTGCGCCATGTATTTCTCGGACGACCCGATCTTCTACCATCCTGAGATAACAGATTCCATTGCATTGCGTAGTTTGCTATGAAACTGTCGCCTTTTCGGAGTGTATGACCAATCCACTCCCACTTCCGTCGTTGGATGGTTGTGCATGTTGGTTCCTGGCCCGTTCTCTGGTAAAGATGTTCGTTAAAGATACTGTTAGGCCAGAAAACCTTTAAAGCGTCTATTTACGAACGTTTTTAATCTTTTTGTGATATCAGTGGACAGCACAGATTCAACATTTGAACGGAACAGTCGCAGCTTGGTGTTTAAACTGATCGCATTGCTTTGCCATATCATGGACATCATTCTAAACACTGGTTTTGCTTCGCCGATTTGGTTGACAACGTTCTGTTCGGTTCCACCTTCGGTCGAGACAATACTCCCAATCTAGTTTGGCATATCTCAACGCTATGCGTCCTGGCCTTGTATTCATCCTTTCACGAAAGACTTAATAAAACCATCTGTCGTGTCCCATAAGTCCTATTGGAAATGAATTTCCATATGCAAGTACGTAGTTTCTTGCTTTAATGATAATTGCCTGCCCTTTTCTTAGTAGCATCATTTTAGACGTGGTCGGCGTCACGTAGTTATTAAACCTATACGTAGTCGTACTTTATTACGGGGCCAATAACTGTTCGTAAGACTTTTCTTTGAAAACGGTTACAGTTCCGAAATCTTTTTACATTTTTTGAGTATTGGATCCGCAAGAAAGTACATACATATTTTGTTTAACGACCATTGCCTTATATACACGGCAGATGCGACCACTATATATACGGTTGACCAAAGTTAGCGTCAGTAATTTAAATTGGAATAAATTAAATTTTCTGGTTTGCTGCGTTGTACGAAGTGCATTCTGTCAACCCATTTTTTTGCGACTGTTTCACATACTAGCTAAGGATGATATTCCGTCTACGGCTTGGACAATATTGACCTTCAGTACTTCTATTTATGGTTGTTCGCAAAAACTAATGACTTGATGATCTAAATTGGTCTTGGTCTTGCAGTAAAAACCAAGATCAAGAACAAATCCACTTATTCTCGTGCAAGATCTGCTCTGTCGCTATGCAAGTTGTACCGTTTGTCCACCTTCAATTAGTTTTTTCATTTGCATCCCGCTTTAACATGAATTCGCATGTAGCGTTTGGTATGCCTAGAGAACCATATTCAGGTAAGATGAGTAGTGTAGTTCCTTTTTTGCCGAGTTCGTTAGCCATACAGTTTCACGGAATATCTCTGTGCTCGCTTGTTGATCGATGTTGATGATCGGCAGTTAAGAGCTAGAATTTAATTTGTAGATACTGATTCCAGGGATTTCAGTGCAGCTCGGCTATCCGAGAATATACGAATATCCTTAGCGGAAATGACGTTTCTCTTCAGCCAAGATAAGACTTCACTAATAGCCATAATTTCAGCCTGCAAAACACTACGGTGGTTAGGAAAACGGAAAGATAGTTTAAGATTTAGCTTTTTTGAGAAAACACCTCCGCCAGTTCCGTTCATCTTCCAGGTAATCATCTTCTTGCCAGAATAATATAGAAGGGAATGTGACCTGGAAATTTTTAGTTGAAATGGAGTTGCGGAGTGGTGCAGTCTATGTTGTATTAGATCCTAACTAGATTCAGGATAGAGGAGTGACCAATTTCAACTGTCCACTGAGAGATAGCATTGATGCGAAAAGCCTACCTAGCAGCTACTTGCCTGCTGAAAATATCGAGTGCTGTAAGGTCGAACCAAATGTCCAGTGCGGCGCAGTAGGTTGCACGAACTTCTCCGCGCATACATAGACCAGCTGATCTGTAGACTTTGCCGAATTTGTCAAGATTTACTCTCTTATTTAAGGCAGTCCCCATGCAGTCACACCGTATAAAAGGGTAGGTTTTACTACCGCTGCATATAGCCAATGAGTTATATGGGGTTAAAGACCCATCTGCTACCTATTGCTTTTTTGCATGAGAAAAGTGCCACCGTGGCCTTACGAGATCTTTCTTCTAGGTTTGCTTTCCAGCTTTGCTCTGTTCAGAATAAGACCCAAATTCTTGGCTTTATCAAAGAATTTTAAGCTTATACCTTTTACAGAAGTAGGGTTAATATGTGGAACTTTATATTTCCTGGTGATTAGGAGAAGCTCAGTTTTGCAAGAACTTACCCCTAAGCCGCATCGAACTGCCCAGAAAGTTTGCTTGTTGAGAGCATTTTGCAGGAGTTCTTTTAAGGTTTCTGGTATTTTCATACCAGAGCGATTACTCTGCAGCCATCACCTCTGAAGCATAACAGTTCCATAAAAGAAGGACAGGACTCCACTTTGTGGGGTTCCTCTACAGACAGATCTTCTGGCAGACGACTTGGCCAGTTTGGAATTAATAATCCGACTTGTGAGCAGAGGATTAATCAATTCGCCAAGCGAGTCCTCAAAGTCGACTGTGCATCCGTAATCGCAGATGTATTGATGTTGTTCAATAGAATAGAATAGTGTATGCAGAGCTATTTCTACAGACTTACCATTACAATACGCATGCTTATCTGTCTTTTGTCAACGCGTGCGCGTATGTAGATATCGATCAGTCTTCCTAGTGTATTAACCAGGAATAATGGTAGACTGATTGGTCTGAGAACCTTTGGACTAATCGACGAGCATTTTCCGGCTTTGGGTATGACAACAACGTTCAATTCCCTCCATAAAACTGGAATGTGGACCAGATCGAGACAATTCTTAAGAATTGAGAAAATAAGTTATGCATTTTTAATTAATTATTAGTTATATATATACAAAAAAAATTGAGATTGGTGTGCAACAATCTTACCAGAAAGACCGTACGATTGTTGGTCCTAGGTTCCTGGCAATGAGCTCTCTCCAACTCTTCCCCAATTGCCGTGACTCCTCCTCAACTATTCTGCGCCATGTATTTCTCGGACGACCCGATCTTCTACCATCCTGAGATAACAGATTCCATTGCATTGCGTAGTTTGCTATGAAACTGTCGCCTTTTCGGAGTGTATGACCAATCCACTCCCACTTCCGTCGTTGGATGGTTGTGCATGTTGGTTCCTGGCCCGTTCTCTGGTAAAGATGTTCGTTAAAGATACTGTTAGGCCAGAAAACCTTTAAAGCGTCTATTTACGAACGTTTTTAATCTTTTTGTGATATCAGTGGACAGCACAGATTCAACATTTGAACGGAACAGTCGCAGCTTGGTGTTTAAACTGATCGCATTGCTTTGCCATATCATGGACATCATTCCAAACACTGGTTTTGCTTCGCCGATTTGGTTGACAACGTTCTGTTCGGTTCCACCTTCGGTCGAGACAATACTCCCAATCTAGTTTGGCATATCTCAACGCTATGCGTCCTGGCCTTGTATTCATCCTTTCACGAAAGACTTAATAAAACCATCTGTCGTGTCCCATAAGTCCTATTGGAAATGAATTTCCATATGCAAGTACGTAGTTTCTTGCTTTAATGATAATTGCCTGCCCTTTTCTTAGTAGCATCATTTTAGACGTGGTCGGCGTCACGTAGTTATTAAACCTATACGTAGTCGTACTTTATTACGGGGCCAATAACTGTTCGTAAGACTTTTCTTTGAAAACGGTTACAGTTCCGAAATCTTTTTACATTTTTTGAGTATTGGATCCGCAAGAAAGTACATACATATTTTGTTTTACGACCATTGCCTTATATACACGGCAGATGCGACCACTATATATACGGTTGACCAAAGTTAGCGTCAGTAATTTAAATTGGAATAAATTAAATTTTCTGGTTTGCTGCGTTGTACGAAGTGCATTCTGTCAACCCATTTTTTTGCGACTGTTTCACATACTAGCTAAGGATGATATTCCGTCTACGGCTTGGACAATATTGACCTTCAGTACTTCTATTTATGGTTGTTCGCAAAAACTAATGACTTGATGATCTAAATTGGTCTTGGTCTTGCAGTAAAAACCAAGATCAAGAACAAATCCACTTATTCTCGTGCAAGATCTGCTCTGTCGCTATGCAAGTTGTACCGTTTGTCCACCTTCAATTAGTTTTTTCATTTGCATCCCGCTTTAACATGAATTCGCATGTAGCGTTTGGTATGCCTAGAGAACCATATTCAGGTAAGATGAGTAGTGTAGTTCCTTTTTTGCCGAGTTCGTTAGCTATACAGTTTCACGGAATATCTCTGTGCTCGCTTGTTGATCGATGTTGATGATCGGCAGTTAAGAGCTAGAATTTAATTTGTAGATACTGATTCCAGGGATTTCAGTGCAGCTCGGCTATCCGAGAATATACGAATATCCTTAGCGGAAATGACGTTTCTCTTCAGCCAAGATAAGACTTCACTAATAGCCATAATTTCAGCCTGCAAAACACTACGGTGGTTAGGAAAACGGAAAGATAGTTTAAGATTTAGCTTTTTTGAAAAAACACCTCCGCCAGTTCCGTTCATCTTCCAGGTAATCATCTTCTTGCCAGAATAATATAGAAGGGAATGTGACCTGGAAATTTTTAGTTGAAATGGAGTTGCGGAGTGGTGCAGTCTATGTTGTATTAGATCCTAACTAGATTCACGATAGAGGAGTGACCAATTTCAACTGTCCACTGAGAGATAGCATTGATGCGAAAAGCCTACCTAGCAGCTACTTGCCTGCTGAAAATATCGAGTGCTGTAAGGTCGAACCAAATGTCCAGTGCGGCGCAGTAGGTTGCACGAACTTCTCCGCGCATACATAGACCAGCTGATCTGTAGACTTTGCCGAATTTGTCAAGATTTACTCTCTTATTTAAGGCAGTCCCCATGCAGTCACACCGTATAAAAGGGTAGGTTTTACTACCGCTGCATATAGCCAATGAGTTATATGGGGTTAAAGACCCATCTGCTACCTATTGCTTTTTTGCATGAGAAAAGTGCCACCGTGGCCTTACGAGATCTTTCTTCTAGGTTTGCTTTCCAGCTTTGCTCTGTTCAGAATAAGACCCAAATTCTTGGCTTTATCAAAGAATTTTAAGCTTATACCTTTTACAGAAGTAGGGTTAATATGTGGAACTTTATATTTCCTGGTGATTAGGAGAAGCTCAGTTTTGCAAGAACTTACCCCTAAGCCGCATCGAACTGCCCAGAAAGTTAGCTTGTTGAGAGCATTTTGCAGGAGTTCTTTTAAGGTTTCTGGTATTTTCATACCAGAGCGATTACTCTGCAGCCATCACCTCTGAAGCATAACAGTTCCATAAAAGAAGGACAGGACTCCACTTTGTGGGGTTCCTCTACAGACAGATCTTCTGGCAGACGACTTGGCCAGTTTGGAATTAATAATCCGACTTGTGAGCAGAGGAATAATCAATTCGCCAAGCGAGTCGTCCGCCCTCAAAGTCGACTGTGCATCCGTAATCGCAGATGTATTGATGTTGTTCAATAGAATAGAATAGTGTATGCAGAGCTATTTCTACAGACTTACCATTACAATACGCATGCTTATCTGTCTTTTGTCAACGCGTGCGCGTATGTAGATATCGATCAGTCTTCCTAGTGTATTAACCAGGAATAATGGTAGACTGATTGGTCTGAGAACCTTTGGACTAATCGACGAGCATTTTCCGGCTTTGGGTATGACAACAACGTTCAATTCCCTCCATAAAACTGGAATGTGGACCAGATCGAGACAATTCTTAAGAATTGAGAAAATAAGTTATGCATTTTTAATTAATTATTAGTTATATATATACAAAAAAAATTGAGATTGGTGTGCAACAATCTTACCAGAAAGACCGTACGATCGAGACCAAGACTTAGGATATAAGACCAAGATAAAGACTAAAGGACCAATGCAATGCCAAGACCAGGACAACCTGCAAGACGAAGATCACGTCCGAGATATCGCGTTTCCTTATCACTACTTGACGTATCTCTACAAAAAATTCCAATGGTGATAAATCTCATGATATTGCAGGCTAATTGATTGGATAATTTCTCCGTCTCCGAACCCAGTTCTTAATAAATCGATTATTTCTACCGAGTTTGGTACATCTTGCTGGAACCGCATATCGTCCGTTTCTATATCATCAGCTTTCTCAAGAATTAAAAAATATCTCAACTAGTTTATGTTTTATTCTAATTTAAAATACTGACAATAACTTCGAATAACCTTTTGTTTGCTCTTTTGAGAGTATGGCAGAAGATTTTGTACTACACGCTTAATCTGGATCAGTGTTGTATGAAATCGAAAAATACAATAAAATTATTTTAAATTATTCTACTGAAAATGTAAAAAAATCTAGTGGAAAGCCAATAGGATCACTAATAAACGCCACTGCCTCAACATTTTACATTTTCATCAAGCACCAACCCACCGTTCTAAGTCACACACAGTCCATTGCACTGCCGAGTCTACTCAAGTCGGGTTCAGACTGATTAAACCACAATTGTTCAATGTCAATGGCAAACGGTGTCTGTCTGTACTCCAGCGGATTGAAAGATAACACAGATCCTGCTTAGGGGTGTCTGAATGTGGTCGCCTTAAGCGTTAATTGTCTGATCGTCAGTGCCATGGAGTGTAGGTGCGACACAAAGCGCAGAGTATCGGCGGGACATGACATGTCCAACAATGTTCGTTATTTTCACAGATAGTCGGCAGTTATGTCCGCAAATTAGTAGTTCATTCGCATAGGTAGGTATAGACCAAACTTGTTGTCCTCCTGGATATCCGCAACAATCAGTGTAAGAGGGAAAGACGAAACAACTTTCATGGCAGACATCAAACTCGATTAACGCGTCTAGTTATGCGGTCGCGTGAATATATGCTCATGCTCTACAAGACGCGACGCGACGAAAATCATGGCAATGATGGCGAACGTATTGCAAAAAATTGATACACTTAGCAGGAAAACCATCCATCGACCGTTCGTCGACTGCCGCGTAGTCGAAAGTAAATTCGTTTTCAGGGTCACAAAAGTTATAGCTCGCACACGCCGAACGGAAGATAACAGCAGGACGGGTGGTGGATTGATTGTGCGTGAGGTACTTGTACACTTAACATCAACAACTGTGCCTTTAAAAACATAAAATTATTTGGAGAATAAGAACCAGATTCTGTCCAATCAACCGCTGGAGTAACAAAAAAACAAAAAAAAGGAAGCATTCTTGATTGTTGTTGCTACTGATTATGATCCAATTCACAGAGACTCGATCGTCGCCCAGGCTCTCAATTCAGCACCAAACGCAAGTATATAAAACGTGGACATCGTCCTAAGAAGGCATCAGTCAAACTTTGTAGTTCTATCAGTTAGCACAGTACAGCACAGACCTCAGATATCTTCAACATGTTCAAATTGGTAAGTCCATCGAGTCGGAGTAGTTTGGTTGCTCCAAAGCACATCTTTTTATTTTATTATGTGTGTGTTCTTGAGTTCAACATTGTCATTTATTTAATTGCAGGTGGTGTTGTCTGCTCTCCTTGCTGTCTCCTCAGCCAAACCCAGCCCAGTTGATGTCATTGCTGCAACTCCTATTCTAACCAAGGGTTTCGCATACTCCGCTGAGCCACTAGTTAAGACAGCTCTCGTTCATGAAGCCGGACATGTTGAGGTTCACGAACCGACTTTGGCTAAAGTCGGGGACTTTGTTGAAAGTGTTCCCACTGCTGTGTCCCATCAGAGTTCCACTATTGTCCACAGCAAAGCTGACAAGATCACTCCAATCCTTTCGCCAGCTGTTCGTTCATATACTGCTCCCGCTGTAAAGACCTATGCCGCACAAGTTGTTGATGCTGCTCCAGCAGTGTATAGAGCTTTGTCGCCACTCGGAGCATCTGCATATGTTCATGCTGCTGCCGCTGAAATATCTCCATACCAATTGAGGACTTATGCTGCACCATACTCTTCATATGGATACACCTATGGAGCTGGACCATTGGTTTACTCAGCTGCTGGACCATATGTCTATTCTACAGCATTGTAGGCTGGTATACTACACTGACCTGATCAGAAGGGAGTCTATTGTTCCCGATTGCTGGGAAAAATTAGAACTCGCAACTACAAATTGACAACAATAAAAATTATTCAAAAAAAAAAACTTACAAAAAAACCTTTCTTTTTTTCTAATCTAATAAACAAGCCATACCTGGGATGATTATAAGTTGATAACAATTTTATATAATAATTAAAATATAATTATAACAATAATCCTATCAATAGTTAGCCCGAAGAATTTCGTTGAGCTATTCGTATAGATTTCCTGTGTCCTAACCTTAATGGGGTGGATGCTCCATACACTATGCATTGCGATCTTATTCTTTGATAACTTCAGCTGATTATTCTACGCATCACTTAGTTTGGCTATATGACATTATGGTTACTAAAATGCCATAATCATACTATAATAATAATATAATCCTAAAATCACCTTATAATATAATTACCGTTGCCTGTTTGTTTGTATGGATATAACGCTATGAAGCTATCGACATCGTTATCGATTCTTGCTAGACATATTGAAGCCATGTCTTTAGACCCGATTGGTGGCTCTGGTGTGAAGATTTTGTGCATACATATGTGTGTAAGAGAATTACGCCTAATATCTCTAGTTATTAAAGCGAAATTAACACTATATATTTGTTTAGTGGTCCTTAAGTTTCATAAATTTTTTGAACCCAGTATGTGGCGCTGGAATCGAGATATTTTTGAAAATGTGATTGTACGTATATATGTAACCTCATCACGTCGAAACCACTGGACGTATCTGGAATCGAGATGTCAGCAGGAATAAAAGACGTCATCACACGTAGACCACTTGACATATCGATGCCATATTCACACCATATGTTCGGTTGGTGGTCCGATAAGTATATGTTTTTTTGGACCCGGTAAGTGGCCTGGAGTGGAGATATTGGTGCATATGTGTGTAAGAGCATCACGCCTAAGCCACTATGTAGACATATTGAAGCCAAATTAACACCATACGTCGATTGGTGTTCCTTAAGGTTTAATAGTCATGAGTCTTAATCTAAACTGAATAAAAGCAAAAATTATCACAGGAAGTAATGTGATAATTTCTGATTTGGAAAAGAAATTGGCTTTCCTAAAATTGATTTGGAAGTGAGACAAAGTACTTGTAATTCAGAATAAAGCGTCGCAAATTTTCATTGATGTTGCCTTTTGCAATGACAACCAACAAGAGTCAATGCCAGTCTTCCGACAATGGCCGTTTATATCTTACTAAGTCAGTTTTCGCACATGTACAGTTATGTGTCGCATTAACTCGAGGAAGATACCATGAAAATTTAAAAATGTTAGCTAAAAATACAAATTATCAAGGAAATTTACTTAAGCACTCGAAAATATTTATAGTGTTATTAAAGAAACCCTGAACTAAATAAATAAATATGTCTTTTTTAAAAAGTGTTTATTAACTCGCTTTTCTTGTCTGTTTGGTAAAAATTTTGTAATTGATTTTAAACTAACTTCCTGATAAGCTAGTGATTTTAAACTTTGAACATATCACAGAACCGGATGATAATATTAAATCGCTTTCCTTTCTGTCTGTTTGTTAGGCACGTACGAGACCCCATTAATAAGTTCACGCTATTCCTTCGAACATCTGGATTTTTAAATTTGAAAGACTGTATCTTTTCAACCATAAGGGTTGAAGAGGACGCAGGCCAGCCCATCCCCCTATCAGAGCCCGTTATAATTGTTTAATGGGCTTGATAGTGATCCGGATATTTTTACTAGGCTTATAACACTGGTCATGGTCAACCTACATAGTCGTATCAGTTTATTTGGGATGCCGAATTCTCTCATGGCTTTTTATCAAGTTTTTAAAGCCGTTTTAAAGTCTATAAAAATATAGTGAAGTGAGTTTTGAAACTCTTCTCTTCTGGCATCGCTTCTTCCACCCATACTTACACTATTATTTCATTGCTTGGTGTATTGATGGGTCTCCTATTTTAATCAGTTCTGTTGGGATCCCATCTGATCCTGGGGCCTTCAGCTGATTTATTGTTCTGCTAAATTCGTATATGCTTGGTCGCGGCAGCTTGGTAAAGTTCCCAATTCCTCAGTTAGCTGGCCATATAGGAACTCATTAAAGTGCTTTTCCCATCGCTCTAAGATTCCATTGAGATCGGCCATTAGATTATCCTCTTTGTCTTTGCAGTATGCGCAACGCATTGTATATTGCTTGCTCCTATCTCTATGACTCGTTGTCCATTGTCATTAGTGTTCTCGTGTAAGCTATGGGTGCCAATGTACTGCCTGAATACTGGCTCTATATTGTGAGCGTACGTTTCATGAGAAAATTCTTAAATCGTTTAGCCGTGGTCGTCGTCGTTCATCAGGGTATCCGAGGCGGATTTTGGGTTCCGTTATATATGTAGTTTTTTTACGGGCGAGTTTATTGTCCTCGCCTCAAACTAAGCTTTTAGCTTTTAGAAAAACACTACAGGTGTAGGGAATATTTATTTTTTTTAAGTTGTTAATAATTTATATTTAAATGGATGCGCGAAAATTTATAAGACACACACATTTATTAGCTGGACACTAGATAATAAAAACACTAATTTTCTTATAAATCCTTTTGATGATAAGACTGTCTAATCTACAAATTAACTGTATTTATAAACAAGTGCTGGAAGCACTGGCATTAAAAAAAACTAAGCCAATTTTGTTGCGTGTGAGCAGAAGTACTCTGGCATGTTGCTTAGTAGAACAATTAATTCGACTTGAGTCGTTTTTTAATACCATCATACTCGTATCGCGTTGAATTGCATTTCGAAACCGGTTAACATTACTTTGGTTAATCAATTAATTATTAAATAAAATTTATTTGTTAACGATTGACATAATCGTGTATCGAATTTCAAGACTACATCTGTAATTCAATCTCCAATCTTCTTTGGAAAAAAAATCTCCAAATACTTTAGGTCGCTCTAATTAACAATTAGTAATCAGAGTGAAAATCTGCATGTCGCCACAATACGCTCCCAACTTGGCCAATTCGATGGGTGCCATTATGAAATTTCTTAGCGAAGTACGACTACGCTTGACAGATGACGCGAGACAATAACTACACAGCATATGTGGCTCACCTCCGGAAGCAGGTGTGCCTTTTTTCGCGTCAAATCTTTTAAAACAATATGTGAAATGGCCTAGACTCAATTCCGCCATCAACACTGCAAAAAAGATGGTGAAGCATCGAATCGCTTCACCAAACAGTTGCAGTACGGGTAACAGATCAAATTTCCACATCAAGTCATCTAAATATATCAGATCTGTATTGAATGATGAAAGCCGATTAAAAAGTAAGCTGGTATGCGTGTGACAAGTTAATCTTAACGACGACGATCATATGGGAAATCTGATAATTTTTCGATTTCACGATTGCATCGCAATCAGATCATTGGCTTATTGAGGTTGGCGTCATCTGATCGTTTCTAGATCTAGATTTCTAGATTTTTAGATTTTAATGTGTCTCCGAGTGCATCAAAGCATCAGATTCAATCAGTGAATTGATGTGCTGGGCGACTCTATAAAAAGTTGACATCAGTCAAAGTTGGGCATCAGTAACGTACTGCAAGTTGCATTGGATTAAAAGTTTTCTTAGTCGATCATCGCTGCACATTGTCGAAGTAAGAAAAGAAATTCCATTCAAATAATGTTGAAATTGGTAAGACACAAAGTGCCGCACTATTATAGTGTCCTTAATCATCACCTACATCTTCCGTAGTTTATTGTAGTTTCCTCCTTGTTGTTGGCTGTGGCAGCATATCCTACTCTCCAGCTATTGGCTGGTCTGCCTTCCCCAGAGGAGGTTTACTCGTTCACATCATTTGGCCAGCTTCAATCGACTGCCGTTACAACCGCTTCATCTTTGGGAGAATCTTCCTCCTCTACCGTCGAATCAACCGCTTTACCACCATCATCATCACCATCAGCACCAGCAGCCGAGGAGCCGTCACAGAGTAAAGCCCTTGAAATGACAGAGTCAACAAGTGATGATGAATCATCGGCTCAAACTTCGCCAGCAACTTCTCTGGCCATTGCACCGGCAGGCGTGGGATCACTCAGCTCATTAGCCGCAATTCAACATCATCTACTGCCCGCTGAACAAATCCCCTTGCCCATCACTATATCAACAAGTCCTGGCTTGCGAACTGTTTTGGCTCCGGAGACTATTACGATCCATCAGCCGGCTGTTGCTAAGGTCGGTGAATTGGTTCAGAAAATCCCCACAGCTGTCTCCCATCAAAGTCAAACCGTCGTTCACAAACATGCCGAGGTAATTACGCCAATTGTTGCCCCGGCAGTCCGAACAATAACCTCGCAAGTGGTCAGGGCTTATCATACTCCGTTGGTTTATGCTGCACATGCACCGGTCATAAAATTCCTTCAGCACTGAGTTTTTACGATTTTTATGATATGAATATGACGACCGATTTGTGGGTCAAATATGGCAGCGACTAAATGATTCGAAGCATTACGAGTGACGACGATCGATCGACTTATACAGCTTTCCTTGAAATCCACTTTTAGAATACTCCTCTATTTTAGTTTTTTAATTGGAGTTTATTTCCAGGTTTCACACGCAAGTGAAACTGTAAATTTAAACTCCAATATCCCATAGAATTTTCTGTGTACGCCTATTTTTGTAATAATTTTTAATAAATTTCAATTGTGATAAGAATCTTTTGTTGTTTCTGTGAGACTTATAGGTGTTGTAAGACTTGTCGGTGTTGGTGGTGCAGTGGTTAGCACAATTGGTTCCACATTTAAGGACACTCTAGGTTCAATTACTGGTGAGTTTAAAATCGCACGAGATTAAGCAGGCCACCGTCTTATTTTGCTTTGAAGATATCTGAAAAGACTGATCGATATCTAGATACGCACACGCATTGACAAAAGACTCCTGTCTACAGACACCATAGACTGCACCACTCCGGAGCTCCATTTCAACAGAAACTTTTAGGTCACTTTCCCCTCCAGATCGTTCTGGGAGGAAGACGCTTACCTGGAAGATGAACACATTCATTGTTACACAGACGGGTCAAGAACTGATGACGGAGTCGGCGGAGCTATTTTCTCAAAAAGGCTAAATCTTAGCCTCACTTTCTGTCTTCCAAATCACTGTAGTGTTTTTCAGGCTGAAATTATGGCGGTCAGTGAAGCCTTATCTTGGCTGAAGAGAAACGTCATATCCGCTTATGATATCCGTATATTGTGAATAAACGAACTTTTGTTGTGTTTTTATTTGCAAAATCCATTACGAACTCTAGAAAGCCTAAACTTCGTAACAATACAGGGGTGTCCAAAAATATGTTACCACCTATATGGCACAACCTAATTTTAAATTGTCCAAAAAGATAGTGCAGTATTTCGAAGTTTGCAGAGCTTGGTACATATTTTTTTTAATGATCAAACTGTAACGGGAGGTGCTTACCTGGATATGTTGCAGAATTTGGTTGTTTATAATCTTCCGCTCCGTATCCCAACAGCAGGTTACTTCCAGCAAAATGGTGCACCAAAACATTATTCCTATATGGTTCGACATTACATGGATGAAACATTTGGTAGAACCTGGATTGGAATAGGTGGAATTTTGGTTTGATAGGCTCACCAGATTTGACTCCATGTGATTTCTGGATATGGGGAAGGGTAACAGAACGCGTGTATGCTACAACATCTATTGACATTAATGACGTTAAAGAACGCATAACAACTGTTTTACCCTCAATGCCTTCGGAAATGTGTGAACAAGCTATGGGCAGTATGGAGAAAAGAGTTCGCATATGCATTGGGAACCAAGGTCGAAGGAGTGCAGTAGCTTCATTTGGACTTGTGTAAGTGTGTGTTATTATGTTATTTAAATAAATATATAAAAGGCAATCAGTTAAATCAATTAATGCCAATTTAATCAAATGTAATATTTAGTTTAATGTCAATTATCTTACAACAAAAATATTATTCTCTATTGTTTTATGATATTCTGAAGTATGCTAATTACAGAAACAGTTTATGTTTTTGACAAATATTTTTATTCCACTAATATTAAATTGCTGCCATTTGGTTTTATTATTCACATAGACGAAAAAGCATTGCATACATTTAGGCGATTTGCATGAGCGAGCAAGCGAGTGATCTGGTAACTAGTTTATAGATAACTTCGTCAAATTCAATTTCCAACGATAAACATTCCTTTTTACAAACCACTGTTGTACACACAGGAATTTAGACTTCTTTCTTTATTTTTACCATTTCTGATTAAGCCCTTTTCATAGTATGTAACTTACACGCATCATTGACAGCTTGTGTAGTCAAATTTCAATGAACTTGAACCCAATTGCATATTTAAACGTAAAATATGATGACTAATCGAAAAACTCGTAGCTAATCAATCAATCACTCAGCAAAGCACATACGAAGGTTGAATCTGGCCTGGCCCTAAAACAACGAGTCATCAGAGAAGAATACCAATTTTTAAACTTTGACAAACCCCAAATTACTGCACATTTGTTAGATACAGAGGAATACTATACAACAACGATCAGTAATCTAAGAAGATTTACTCCGACCCAGAGTAATCTTGCCGACCTTCATTGTCAAAAAGTAGTTGTACTTTATACGACAGATTTTTTTTAATGTGGCTTAACAGATATGAGGTATAATTGCGATGCATATAGAAGGTGACTACGCAGGCAGAGCGGCTAAGCGCCGGTAAAAATCAATTCAGCTGAAGGTGATTGATCGCATGTGGAGTTGTTTTTTCGGGCATCTGTTGTGTGGTCTGGTCTCACTATAAAACGAGTAGCAAAGCAGCTGGTTAGCATCAGATTCGATTCAATTCTCTGAGACGAAGCAAGTTCAGTAAAAAACTTTTAGCCAAAATGTTCAAATCGGTAAGTTTAAGGGACTTAACATTTATATCTTGTGAATAACCATGGTTCGTCTTTAGATTGCCATGTTCGGTATCCTGTTCGTAGCTGCTGCCAGCGCTGGATTCATTGAAACTCACCATGTTGTAGAGCCAGCTGTCGCAAAGGTTGGAGCTGTTGTACACAGTGCTCCATCAGCTGTCTCTCACCAGAGCTTTACCCGAGTTCACAGCAAATCAGTTATCGAACCAGTTGTAGCTCCAGTTGTTAAAACTACACACGTTGTTGCTCCAGTTGTTAAGACAATTCATGCTGCCCCAGTTGTTCATACGTATGCCGCTGCTACTGCTCCAGTCGTTCACCATGCCGTTCCAGTTGTTAAGACCACCTATCATGCTGCTCCACTTGTTCCAAGCTATGCTGCCACTCCAGTAGTACACTCTGTCGTCCACTCTGCCCCACTCGTCAAGACTATTGTTCCAGCTCCACTTGCCTATACACTCCATCATTAATGTAGAATTTACACGCTCGCCCATCCTCTCGTTTAGTATTTAAATAAATAATTACATGAACATTTATTCCTTTTTGTTTTAACTTAAACTACACTGGAAATATTTTCTTGTATTATATGAATGGCTTAAGTGAATGGCGATGACTTAAACAGGAGAAAGAAAAGCATAAGTTAGGGAGTTATTATATAATGTCAAAATTGTTACATTGATTTGATTATGATGTGAGGTTTATTATTCTAAGTGCATCTAATCGAAGTGTCAGTAATTTTTAAAAAATTAAAGTCGCGATTGATTCATTTTTGAAAATGAAGCTCAACGAATGTGTGGATTATGCGCGTAATAGATTAATTAACGCAATCATGCACTGATGTCCAATAGTGTTTACAACTCAAAATCCAAAAATTCTTTATGTTTCTACACCATTTGACTACGAGCACATAAAAAGCGATTTGAAGCTATTCTTTCTTTACTTGAATTTGTCCGTAAATGAATGATGGGCAGAGCAACACTGCTTATGGTATCCCACGTTGACATTACAACAAATGTTTTGAAACAATTCATGGATAATGGCATGGGATTTAGGATTCGCTTAGACGACAGGAGACAGCATTGGGTTTTGGAAACGTATAATTCTACTCGATTAATTTCTCCCCATTGTATTATGCTGTCCAGGTCAGAATTTAACGTGCTTAACATACGTAGTTGTTTGAGTTCTAAATGAGAAGTCGAGGGACGTTCCTCAAACTTATATGAGAAGCTGAGAGTGTTGTCGTCGGCGAAAGAGTGAATTGGATTAGAAGTCACAGTTAAGAGATCAATTATAAAAATGAGGAAGAGAGTCGGTGACAAAACAGAGCCCTGGGGAACGCCAGCATTTAAGTAATGAACTTTAGACTTGAAACCGTCCAAAATAACTTGATCTGAGCGGTCAAAAGATAGCTTCTAATCCAATGAAGCAGATTTTTATCGACTCCATAAGCACGCATTTTAGACAAAAGAGCTTGATGCCAAACTCTGTTAAATGCCTTAAAAATATCGAGTGCAACAGCTTTGCTTTCTCCAAATTGTTGCAAAGACTGGTTCCACTGTTCGGTGAGATATACTATCAAATCACCAGTAGAACGTTGCCCACGAAATCTATACTACCGGTCACTAAGGATTTCGTTGGTTTCAAGATATTTCTTGAGCTGAAAATTGATCAGCGCTTCCATAACCTTGGAAAGAATGGATGTAAATGCTATGGGTCGGTACGAAGAAGGAGACGACGGCTCGCGTTTTTTGGGTATGGGCTGGACAAAGGCTGTTTTTCAACTTCTCGGAAAGATTCCAGAATAATAGGATAGATGGAAAAGCTTGCACAATGGTAATGCCAGCTTAGAAGAATACCTCTTCAGAACTAATGGGGAAATACCATCTGGCACAGCGGATTTGTGAGTGTTGAGATCGTTTAAAACTCTAGCAACTGCACGAGTACCAATAAATATCTGTCCCGTAGAGTGTTCAATACTCTGAGGTGCAGGAGGTAGCAATGCACAATCTGGAAGCGTGGAGCTAGACACGAAATACGCAGCAAATAGATTGGCCTTGTCTATAGAGCTGACAACTGGAATTATAAATGAGCGTTGGAATCGACGACGAGGCTATATTTGTGATTCTTGTCACGAATGACCAAAAAGTTTTACTACCTTTGGGACATTGTAGTATTTTTTGCCTCAATTTTTGGTCGTAGGCGAATTTGACTCGCCGAAGATGAGCATTGCAATCATTTCTGGCTCGTTTAAAATTTGTTCGGTTTTCCTCAGTAGGGTTTGCTTTGTAAAACCGAAAGCATACCTCTCTAATGCTAGAAGCCTATTTACAGCTCGAGTCATTCCATCCATCTTGTTTTGGTTTAACAGACTTATTCCTGAAAGATAAAGTCTCTCATACCAATAAGGTGGATGTTTGTGATTGCATCAGCGTCGGCATCCACGTTGCTATCGCGAAACAATAGCGATCAGTTAATTCTCCCAAAGACGTTGTTAAGGCCATCCCATTTGGCTTTCTCGTATTGTTATACTGTTTTTTTGGGAGTTTTTTTTCTAACTACGTGGTTTATTGACGAGAAATTAGAGGCGATAATATATTGACGGAGTATTTATCAGGACGAGAGTTAAGAAACAAGTCAAGGGTGTTTACGGAATGATTTGCAATGTCAGGTAGTGGAATGACTTGCTGGAATATCGCTGGATATCGACCAATTCTTACCCTGCGACATCTGCTGGGGAAGACTAATCACCATATTATCGATTTCAGAGCCGCATATGACAGCATTTATAGAGTCCATTAGGTGGACGTATTGTTCCGGTAGATGTGCTTTTAATTAAATGAATAATCCTTTGTGGGACTTCTGAGCAGGAGCTTCATGGTTCAAATTCCAAAAACACCAAAAAGTATTTTTAACGATTACACTTCTCGCAAATATGTATATGACAAAGGTCCGCAAGTAATAACTTGTTGAGGAAAGCTTTTCAACGCCTTTCGGATACGGCATTAAATTGTAGATCACTTCCATTTGTGTGCAAAAATATAACACGAACAACAAAAATGGTCGCGAGATTAAGGCTTTATATCCTTATCCTTATCCTTGATGTCGTTCTTTGTCAAAAGCTTGCGCTACGTCCAAGAAGAGCACACTTTTCTTATTTCGTAATTTTTTAATTTTTTATTATATTATATATTTTATATTTTTAATTTCGGCTATAATTCTACGTACTTGATCTATCGAAATCCAAACCAAGGCATTAGGTTTCTCCATTCAACTATTGGGTACGAAGAGGATATTTTCCGTTGAATTTGAAGCTCACAATTCTTCCGGTTAGCCAACAGCACTTGAACAGACTCTTGTCTTCAAATTAGTCCCTTTCTTACTGTCTATATTCTTTTGAAAATTTGAGACAACTTCATTTATTTCAACGACTGTAGCTCAAAAAACACATTTAAATGTAAATCGGATACAAACTTTAATGTATACATCGACACACGCTACACAGTTCTTTATTATTTGGTAATAATCGCCAAAATATCTGTTCTTGAGGTCCTATTTCAAAGTATTTTAATTGTTTCCACGCATTACATGCGCCGCATGCGACTCGCGACACCCGTCACACGCGGGATATCAGCTCTCTAGGTCGTGTGAAAGGTGGTTAAAAATGACCTCGAAAAAAAAATGCACCAATCACACGCGCCACACGCGAAACCACGTATCACACGCGGAGTATAAAAAATGATATTTGGGACATAGACATTCACTCAAGTTCAGCTCTCTAGGTCGTGTGGAAGGTGGGTAAGAAGTACCTCTAAAAAGTCGAAATTTTTTTTTTCCACCAATCACACGCACCACACACGCGACACACGCGGGATATAAAAATGATATTTGTGACTTAGACACTCACAAAAATTCAGTTCTCTAGGTCTAGGACTCGCACGCGAATATAAAAATGCTATTTGTAACTTAGACACTCACAAAATTTTAGATCTCTAGGTCTTGTGGAATGTTGTTAAAAAGTAGTCGAAAATAAGAGGTTAAAGTTAAATAAAAGTTTTTAAAAATTAAACAAAAATGGGGAAGCTGTGTCGGATACACGGCCGCGGAATTTGAGCGTGACAACGTCTGCCCGGGACGAAAGAAAAGAAAACAAAGAACGGACACAAAATTTCAAAACGGCATCCAAAATTCCAGACCATAATTTCATGCGAATCGCTTGAGAAATTGTGTTTTTCCCGTAATTCCAGAATTTCCATAGGAACAAGTCATGTAGTCGCATCTTAGTCCTACATACCGAATTTCATGCGAATCGCTTCAGAAATTGTTTTGTTCCCGTAATTCCAGACCATATGACCATATTCCAGAATTTCAAGTCTTATAGTCGCATCTTAGTCAAATAACGAATTTCATGCGAACCGCTTGAGAAATTGCTTTTTTCCCGTAATTCCAGACCATATGACCATATTCCAGAATTTCAAGTCTTATAGTCGCATCTTAGTCAAATAACGAATTTCATGCGAACCGCTTGAGAAATTGCTTTGTTCCCGTAATTCCAGACCATATGACCATATTCCAGAATTTCAAGTCTTATAGTCGCATCTTAGTCAAATAACGAATTTCATGCGAACCGCTTGAGAAATTGCTTTGTTCCCGTAATTCCAGACTATATGTCCATATTCCAGAATTTCAAGCCTTATAATCGCATCTTAGTCCTACATACCGAGTTTTATGTGAATCGCTTGATAAATTGCGTAGTTCCCTTAACATGGGACATGAGACAACATTCGACACTTAATATGGGACATAACATTGGACACTTAACAAGGGACATAACATTGGACACTTAACATGGGACATAACATTGGACACTTAACAAGGGACATAACATTGGACACTTAGCATGGGACTTAACATTGGACACTTAACAGTGGACATTTAACATTTTACTTTTTGAACATGTACCCTTTGTAGTGAGACGTTGTCACGTCAAAAGAATATATTTTTTGATGTAATTGTTTTATTTATTTAAATACTTAACGAGGGGATTAGCGAGTAAGTAAATTATACATTAATGATGGAGTGTATAGGCAAGTGGAGCTGGAACAATAGTCTTGACGAGTGGGGCAGAGTGGACGACAGAGTGTACTACTGGAGCGGCAGCATAGGTTTGAACAAGTGGAGCAGCATGATGGATGGTCTTAACAACTGGAACAGCATGGTGAACGACTGGAGCAGCGGCATACGTATGGACAACTGGGGCAGCATGAAGTGTCTTAACAACTGGAGCAACAACGTGTGTAGTTTTAACAACTGGAGCTACAACTGGTTCGATAACTGATTTGCTGTGAACTTGGGTAAAGCTCTGGTGAGAGACAGCTGATGGAGCACTGTGTACAACAGCTCCAACCTTTGCGACAGCTGGCTCTACAACATGGTGAGTTTCAATGAATCCAGCGCTGGCAGCAGCTACGAACAGGATACCGAACATGGCAATCTAAAGACGAATCATGGTTATTCACAAGATATAAATGTTAAGTCCCTTAAACTTACCGATTTGAACATTTTGGCTAAAAGTTTTTTACTGAACTTGTTTCGTCTCAGAGAATTGAATTGAATCTGATGCTAACCAGATGCGTTACCAGCCATTTTATAGTGAGACCACACCACACAACAGATGCCCGAAAAAGCAACTCCACATGCGATCAATCACCTTCAGCTGAACTGATCTTTACAGGCTCTAAGCCGCTCTGCCTGCGCAGTCGGCTTCTATAGGCTTCGCAATTACACCTCATATCTGTTAAGTCACATTAAAAAAATCTGTCGTACAAAGTACAACTACTTTTTGACAATGAAGGTCGGCAAGAGTACTCTGGGTCGGAGTAAATCTTTTGAGATTGCTGATTATTGTTGTAGCTTACCTCTGTGTCTAACAAATGCGTAGTGAAATGAGGTTTGTCAAAATTTAAAAAATAGAAAGAAAACATCAAATTGTGTTGGGTTGTGTTGGACTAATAATTGGTATTCTTCTCTGATGATTCGTTGTCTTAGGGACAGGCCAGATTCAACCTTCGTATGTGCGCTGTGCTGATTGAATGATTGATTGATTAGGAGTGTTCGGATACGATGTGTGCGGATAAGCAATTGTGTTCAATGAAATTGGCCTATACAAGCGGTCAATGATGCGTGTAAATTTAATGCTATCAAAAGGGCTTATATTCTTCCAAAGTATTAGAAAAATTATTAACACGGAAAAATAAATTCTTTAATAATTGACTTGTTCAGCTATTTATTTCCAGAAGTTTCTTCTTAACTTTTTGCCCTTCTTACTTATGGTTGGAATATTGACACATTTTCCAATTCTAAAAAAACAGTTTAGTGACTAACTTTTACTAAAAACTTAGTATAATAAATAGTTCATGGTCTTAGTGAAATTAAATCTGCCGACAAAATTGGAATCGTAATTATTTTGAAACATATCCATTGGATAATTAATGAAGCTTGCATCTTGGAGCTGAAAACGAATTGAAGATTTTTATTTATTTTTATATAATGTACACACGCTCAACACATTATTTGCACCCTTATAATGCTAAGTATAGAAGGCGTTGTGAAATTAAGGAGAGAAAAATATGAAATGTCTATGCACATGCATCTTAAATGGTCCTTTATGATTTGAATGGACCAATATTGAATACTTCTACGCTTTTTGATATCACTCTTGGTTCTGGTTACTTTTCTGTAGGATAAAAAAGTTTCTTCAATAATCAATAATTTCAGAACACCCCACTATTACAGAACAATATAGGTTTACTTTATTTTCCAATATAATGGATTATTAATGAATGTTGAATTGAATTATGATCTGAAAGAGCATTACAGTTGATTGAGTAACAAGAAAATTAAAAAAATTCCAAAAATTTCAAAAAAATTCAACATTTCAGTACTCATGAATACAATTACTATACCATAACACTGGTAACATTCCTGATCCAGGATAAGTAGCTGGTTAGACGAGCAAAGACTGCTGGTTCGCCCGTTTGGCAACCGTCAATAGAATTAAATGAAAGTAAACCGATTTGAGTGTTTTGCTCGTCGAGGAGAACCAATGGGCCGCCAGAATCGCCTAGACAAGTATTCAGACTATCAGTGGCTGCCATGCAAACTTGCTTTGCGGTAATATAGTAATTGCCATAAGCGCTTCGACAGACGGCGTTAGCAACAACTTTCGACACAATATAACGAAGATCATTAGCACTGCTGGAATCTGTAGTAAAAGATGATTTCATTGTTAGTGAAAGAATTGTGTTCCGATCTTACAGTCTCCGGTTTTGCCCCATCCGGCGACAACAACGTCATAATCAATGTACTTTTTGGATGAACTCGGCAAAACAACGGTTTGGACATAATCTGTATGCAAGAAGGATTAATTTTTTTTTTACAAATTTTATCAAAAGCACATATTGGATTACCATTAAGAATTGCCTTTTTTGGAAGATTAACTAGAGCAATGTCATTTCTTAGTACCTCGGGGTTGAATTCTGGATGGATGTATACGTTTGTCTTTCGGAACTTAATTTGTTGGGTGCAATTACTCCTATTAGCTGCACCAAGGTAAACAGTACCATTGAAATTACTAAATGACACAACAACAACAGAGGTAAATTGTTTTATTTCGACGAAAAAATAATCACATAATTACGAATTGTAAAGACAGTGAGCTGCGGTTAAAACCCATTCCGGGTGAATCAAACTGCCTCCGCATAATCTAGTTTTAGTTGTAGTGTTGTCTTGTTGAGTTCTTAGTGCAACTTGATAAGGAAATTGCGTTGAATTTGCCAATTTCCCCCCCACAATGCGGCCATCTGCGATATCCAGTAAAGGAGGTGCACCAAACACGACAAGGATTGTGACCAAAAACGCTCCGAGAACAATAAGAACTTTCATTGCGTGCGATCGCTGAAGAAACTACAAGTTATATGAATGTCTTTGTCAATGTGTCGGCTATTCATTTCCAGTGTAAAGTAGGTAATCTGTTTAATGTTTGCTGTACAATTTGAACTGATAAGGCGTGTTGGTTTCGTAATTTAGTTTTGAAAATAACAATAAATTTATCTCAATTTCTATTCAATATTCTGGCTATCGAAATAGTTGAGCCTATTTTCAAATATGTATTACCACCGATTACTCGTACATATCGTTATTAAAACCATAAAAGAAAAAATTGATAAAAATAATCATTGCTTGAAATTTGTATTTCATATTTCCGGAGCTCACCAGAAGACTGACTACTAAAGCGTTTAGCTTTTAGGGTCGAATATTGTCCACACAAGTAGCGTGCTATGATTTAAACTACACATACACTAAACGATTTTTTGTTATTTTAATAAAGGGAATCCTTAGTGCCGTTGCGTAGTAGTCGGTCGTTTTTCGGAATATAATTAATTTTTAATTATTTCTTTTTAAATCATAAAAATTTAAAAGAAAAGAATCAAATTTCAAATCATCATGAAAGGCCTGAATTGGAAGAAGTTACGAGGAACCGCATAGAATCATCAAGAGTATTTGAGTCAAATTTTTCGGTCTTCGCTTGATGCAATGTTTGGCGTTGGAGCTTATCGGCTCGATAGTTGTGCGTGCCTTTTTCGTTTATTAGGCCTGGTACTCCAAACGAATCCGGTACAATCAACTGTCGAGTTGTGGGCATTCAAGAAAGAAGTCAGTTTGTTCCTGAAAGACCGAATTTTTCAATAAAGGCTCTAAGAATTTCGAATTTTTTGTAATATTTTCTTGGTCAAGGTTTTTTGTAGTTTTCCTTGACCATGATCCATTCATTAAAGCATTTACTCGCGTCGTTTTAGTTTCGTGAACGTTTTTTCCGTATTGCTTTTTTCAATGAATCAGGTAGAATTCCGAGAAAATAAAATTGAAACCGGCTACAAACGTTAGCAATGTGATATATTGAAAATCCAATTTCTCCGATTTAATTCTTAATTTTAATAAAGGGCTTAGCCCACTCTATTGCCGTGGCGCAAGTCATTCAGGGAGTATTCCCTTGGCAATAAGTTTATGTATAAAAAAATATATATTCTCGAGACTCGAAACAACACAGAAGAATTACACTAAGCAATTTTTAATCACATATCAGGTACAACGAGGACAGACCGCAACTAAATCAAATGTGGAAGCGAAGAGACCCAAAAGACCATACCAAATCGGTTGAGAAACTGTTTAGTTCCCAAAATTCCAATCCTTAATGACCATATCCCAGAATTTTCATAGGAACAATTCTTTTAGTCGCGCATCTTAGTTCTACATAGCGAATTTCATACAAATCTGTTGAGAAATTCCGAAATTCCAGACCCTAATGACCATATCCAAAAATTTCGTTAATGGAAAATGCAGGTCAGCAGTCGCTAGTAATTTGGACTAGGTTAGTTGCCCTTCCGAACAAAACCGTCTTAAGTTTAGAATAGCCAGTAACAGAGCAAACTCCATAATAAACAGGTCTAAAACCATAAATGACCTAAACATTCGGGATAGCATGCGAACAATTTTAGATTCATATTCAAACAGTCGAAGCTTTTGGTTGTTTGCTGTCCTGGTTAAAGGAAACTTTGCAGACAAGTCTTCTTCTGTTCCTTCTTTATTCCATAATGGTATCCTTTATTAAGCTAGTATTCAGAAATCCAATCTCTTAGCTTCTCATTTTCTTTATGCGTCTACCCTTCCATTATCTAACCAAAGTCCACCAATTCTTCCGAATGCAGACCCAGTTATTGAGATTATTAAAGAACTTGACTCCAATAAAGCGACTGATCCCGACGGTATTCCACCGTTACTATTAAAAAGATTTTATCATACTTTAGTGAAACCGCTTAGCAATTTCATCTCTTCATCTTTCTTATTGCATGGATTGAGGATTATTTATGGAACCGTAAAATAAAAGTTGCATTGAACGGTATATCTTCAGCTTCAGCTTCAGTTGGTGTGCCACAAGTGTCATCCTTGTCAACTACGCCCTTGTTGATATATATATCAATGATCGTTGTCTTCTACAACCTGTGACATCCATTCATTTGCTGATAATACAGCGCTATCGGCCTCCATTGCGTTTGTACGTCAAAAAGAATGCAATTATCGCTTAACTGATTCGCGTGAATTAATGAATACGGCTATTCTGTCTAACATTCAAGTCATTCTTAATTGGGGCCGATCTAATGGGGTGAAATTTAATCAAAATAAAGGCTTGTCCAGGCTTGTCTTTTTTCTCAAAAGACAGTTCAATATTACGTGTCACAAGTAATAAATGATGCCACTATTTCGAGATCAGATTCACTTAAGATGTTAGGTTCGAAAGTTTCAAGTGAACTTTCCTGGTAGGAACATATTTATGGAATTTCAGAAAGAGCCAGCCAATCTTTGGGCTTCATAAGACGTTGAAGTATTAAGATTATATAAGCCTTATGTAAGACCAATTTTAGAATTTAATTTATATATGTGGGGTGGGGCTCCAGGAACGCATTTGCATTATCTTGATGGAATTCAGAATAGAGTTATCCTGTTGATAATCGATGTAATTATTACTTCATCTCTTAATTCTTTAGATCATTTAAGAAATGTAGGAGCTTTTACTGTTTTCTACAAATTTTACTTCGGTAGATGTAATTTAGAACCCCATTCTCTAGTTCCACGTGCTTATTTCAGCAACATATTTGTCTTAAAACCGTTTTCATGTAGAACCCAACCCTTTTATAAAAAGCATAGCACACCTTATTGCCGTGCCGCAAGTCATTCAGGGAGTTCTCCCTTGGCAAAGAGTTTATGTAAACAAAAGTAGGAACAAATCTTATAGTCGCATCTTTGTCGTTAGTTCCCGAAATTCCATTCCATAATGACCGTCTCCCAGAATTTCCTTAGGAACAAAGCTTAGTCCTACATACCGAATTTCATAGAAATCTCTTGAGAAATTACTTAGTTAAAAGAATTCAACAAACGTAACACGAAATCACAACACAAAATCATAACACAAAATCGTAACATTTTGATGTTTGATGCAGAGCTAAATTTTCTCCTCACCGCCGATAAAGTTGTTTGACTTACAAAAAATTTTGCGATTACACTGTGTGACTTTATTTTCAAACGGAAAATGGCCATTGCCACTTTGTCATATAATGTAATCTTAGCGTACGAGACGCATCGTTTGAGGGTCTTTTGAGGATATTTTGAGGGTATTTAATGATTTTTCCAGCACTTCTTTAGCTTTTTCGTCTTCAACGTCTGACCAATCTCCATCTATAATATCTTGTGCGACTTCATCATCAGATAATACTTAGATATCTTTCAATTCTTTTTTAAGGGTTTTTTGGGGTTTTTTTTTGGGTTTTTTTTGAGGGAGCATAGCAAACAAAACAAGAAAAAGAATCAACCAAATATGTCAGTCCTATCGTCAGTTATGATTGAAAGTGCATACAAGAAGTTATGATTTTTGCTGTTTGTCCTAATTTTTTGACTTACCTTTATAATTGTCTTTCTTTCCAGGGCCATAACGAACAAAACAAACAAAAAATTACGCAAATCCATCATTCGAATCGTGAGTTATGGTCGCGAGTTCGTAAAAAATGTTTGATGTTATATTCAACATTTCAGTACTCATGAATACAATTACTGTGCTATAACACTGGTAACATTCCTAATCCAGGATAAGAAGCGGGTTAGACGAGCAAAGACTGTTGGTTCGCCCGTTTGGCAACCGTCAATAGAATTAAATGAAAGTACTCCGATTTGAGTGTTTTCCTGGTCGAGGAGAACCAATGGGCCGCCAGAATCGCCTAGACAAGTATTCAGACTCACAGTGGTTGCCATGCAAACTTGCTTTTCGGCAATAAAGTAATCGCCATAAAAATAACAATAAATGGGTATCAATATCAATACAAAATTCTGGCTGGCTATCGAAACAATCGAGCCATAAAATTGATATTTACAAAATGAGCACAATTTTACAAGCTTACCTTTGCAACTAGCAACTAGTTATTTTCAAATATGTATTACCACCAATTAAATATCGTTATTAAAACCATAAAAGAAAAAAGTGATAAAAATAAATTTTTTAAGATAAGATTTCATTGCTAGAAATTTGTATTTCTTATTTCCCGAGCTCACCAGAAGACTACTAAATTGTTTAATTTTTATGATCGAATATGCAGGTCGATCATCTCTGTTGAGCACGACGTTATCTAGGTCGTATTACAGAAACCTGCTTGAAAATTTATTTGTGAGTTCCTTGACCACTTGGACACTCCCAGAGCTGAAAATACAAAAACCCATTCCACCTTTAATTAACAACAAAATCTTTTAGATTTTGATATTTTTCCTTTTTATTTCATTATTCATGAATTAAATTTCCAAACACATCTGACTAGTTAGATCAGAGTTAGTGGTGGTATGTAGTGTAGACTGGTGAGGATACAATTGGAGCAGCATGGACAATTGGAACTGAGTGAACCACAGGTGCGGCGGCATAAGTCTGTACAACTGAAGCAGCATGATGAATGGTCTTCACCACTGGAACAGCAGCGGCATGATGGACAACTGGAGCAGCAGCGTAACTGTGAACAACTGGAACGACGGGTACTTTCCTTTCCAAGTTGACAAAGCTCTGATGGGTGATGGCCGAAGAAGCGCTAGTGTCGATAACAGCTGGTTGCACCACGGCGTGTGTCTGAAGTAGTCCTGGCTTGGCTGCTGCAACAGCAAGGACGGCAAAGAAGGCAATCTGTGTGAGGGAAAATTATTTGTAATTCTTTTATTTTATTGTTTTTTTTCCAATAAATAATAATATACTTACAAATTTAAGCATTTTGATAATGGGTTTAAGGTTTGGTTTGTTCAATCGACAAAGTTTAACTGATATCGATCTTCATCCTCCGTCACCTTTTTATAGTTACTTGTTACTTGCTTAGTGTGTATACTCGTAGGTTCTTTGGCTTTGTCATTGATCGGATCGGCTTTGAGTTTCAGTTACAAAACACTGTAGGCTCATAAATGTTTTTCGTTTGTTCCGATATGAAAGGTCACACGTATGAGAAATTAAGTTTACTTGCATCTGTTTCTAGCGGTCTTGTAGCTTAACCATCTAATACAGATTTGAAAGAGCTGACTTTTTTTAGTTTTCCCTTTTTTTTATTAGTATTAGATAAAAATGGCAAGTGCTTTAATTTATCCCAATTCAAATTCTGGATGGCTTGTTATAAAAATATCAGTTTGACGCTTGCACGGCAACTGCAACTTAAATACTCATCATCATGATCATATTTGGCATTACAACCCAGGTCCAGCCCTTGCCTCACCATAATTATTATTAACAAAATTAAATAATATGAGAAAGTTAAATAAATAAACAGGAAAACATTTATTATTTTGTGGAATTAAATTTGGTTATCCTTTCGTGTGGAAAGTGGTTTAAAAGGACCTCAAATTACAAACCATTTACAAACCATTATATTAAAATATTTAATTCAAAATAAAATAAAAAGAAAAGGTAAAACTGTGCAAGGTAAGTATTGTTTATATAAAAAAAAATAAAAAACAGAAAAAAATTTTATATTAAATATAAATTGTCACTAAAATGATAAATGGTAAAATAAAATAAATAAGAAAAGAAGTAAAAATATTTCGTAAGGCAATTTTAGTGACCCTCCTTGCTTGAATTTCTTTCATTTTGCCCCTATGTCGTTTATAGTTTCTCATATCGCTGAGGTAGTCAAAAATAAAGACAAAAGTGGGTCAAGCTGTCTGAATTTTCGACTAAATTGAGGGCCTTTTTGACAACCTTCCACACGACCTAGATGGCTGAAATTGTGAGTGTGTAAGTCCAAAATAGCATTTTTTATATTCCACGTATGACGCGTGTCACGTGTCGCGTGTGGCGCGAGTGATGGGTTGAATTCGTGCCATTTTCTCCTTTTTTGAGGTCTTTTTTTACCACCTTTCGTACGACCTATAAGACTGAAATTTTCTGAGATGTTTTATTTTATGAGGGTCTTTTGGAGGTCCTCTGAGGGTCTTTTGGGGTTTTGGTGTCCTTTTTAAGGGTCTTTTGAGGTCTTTTGGGGATTCTTTTGAGTGTCATTTCGGGGCCTTTTGCGGGTTTTGAATATTTTGGGGGTCTTTTGAGTGTCTTAAGGGTCCTTATGGGGTCTTTTTGGGGTATTTTGGAAAGCCTTTTGATTATATTTTGAATATTTTTTGGTGGTCCTTTGAGGATCTTTTGGGGGTCTTTAATGATTGTTTCTGAGGTATTTTATAATTCTTTTAAGGGTATTTTGGTAGCATTTTTTCACGGGTATTAAGCGTTTTTTGGGAGTCTTTTAAGGGTCTTTTGTATGCCTTTTGTAGGTCTTCTGGTGGTCTTTTGAGGGTCTTTTGGTGGTCTTTTGAGTGTCTTTTGGGAGTTTTTTGGAGGGTTTTTTGAGGGTTTTTTTAGGGGTCTCTTTGGGTCTTCTGGTACGCGCAGTGTTTTATATTTGTTTTGTTGTCTGGCGCGTAATCAAACAAAGCTTATGGTTTTCCGACACTGGAGCAGCACACATACAATTGACCATGCGAGAAGCATGGAGTTTTAAGGTTAATGCCGCAAACACTCAATGGCTGCCCTTTTGATTTGTTTATTGTAATTGCGAATGCACACCGCACCCGAAACTGCAACTGCTTAATATCTATTTGCATGTCGGTCGGATTCATGGCGTTGACAGATTACAAAACAAAGACCGTGGAAATGCATCAGCTACCGAACAAAATTTACTACATAACGTCATTTATTGGAATCTATTAGAATACAAATTAATAATAGATAACGACTTTTGTTGGACAGATCGAGAATCGACACAACAGCAAAAAAAAAATTTAATTTTATTTTAATTCAGGCTGGAATGCGTTTTTTCAGATTTTTCTTTTGTCTCTTTTGTAATTTTCCCGAACTTTCTTTTGGTAAAAATTTCGCAGGGAGCATAACGAACAAAAAAAAAAAAAGAATCAACTAAATATGTCGGTCCTATCGTCAGTTATGATTGAAAGTGCATACAAAAAGTTATGATTTTTGCTGTTTGTCCTAATTTTTTGACTTACCTTTCTTTCCAGGACCATAACGAACAAAACAAACAAAAATTACGCAAAACCATCATTCGAATCGTGAGTTATGGTCGTGAGTTCATACAAAAATCCTATGGACTTTTGTATTTCCGAATTTTCCACCAAACTTTTCTAAATTTTGTTTTCGCATATATCTTACTGGGATTATGTTGAATATTTTAAAATGAAAATGAGCCAATTCGGACCAGCCGGTCTAAAGTGATTGAGTGAGATAATACAAAAATCCTATGGATTTCAGTTTTTTCTGAAATTTCCAATTTTCCGGGCAAGTTTTCTAATTTTTTTTTCGCATAAACCTAATTCGAGCTATGATGGACATTTCAAAATAAAAAGTCAAATCGGTTCAGCCGTTCTCAAGTGATGCGGTTACCAATGAACAGCATTTCAGTTTTATATATTTATCTTTATATATATAATTCTACTGTACGTGTCTATGTCACTGAACTCCTCCTAAACGGCTGGATCGATTTGAATGAATTTTTTTTGTATGCGTTTGGGTGATTGAGTGGATGGTTTAAATTCACAAATCAGCCCGGCAGATGGCGCTGGTATCGTTTTTTTTTCCAAAAATTCTTATTTATGGAACGATTTGGCTCAAATTCACACCATATAATATTTAAATAAAAAAGAAAGTCGTTGACAAAATATGGACCCGATAGGTAGCGCTGGGTTGGAAAATGTAGTTTTCCCTGTATATGATCTTCATATAAAGAATATGAAGTATGTGTACATTTTTTCTCTAAGTGTCGATTCTATAGTTTTCTGGATTGCTGAGTTAGTTAGTTAGTGGGGTGTAAGTGGGCGTGGCGTCAGTGGGCGGTCAGTGGGATGATACAGCCGGGAATTGCCAGGTATTTCTGCTAATAATGATGTGACTAATACTGTGACGCGATATCGCAAAACAACTAGCTTTTCACAAGTTCACAAAACAATCACAAAAAAATTTATTGAAAGTGGGACAGGACAACGTCTGACGGGTCAGCTAGTAATTTATATAATTCAGTTAGTGCTAATAAATTATAATGACTAACTTAAATGTAAACGCGAATAAAATTAAATACCGCAAAATTTCCTTAATTAAATTCTTAAAACTCCGTAATTCGAAATTTCTCTTCCAAACGTTTTTGCGTTTTATCGAGATCTTTTATATCCCGGGATTTTAAGAGTATAAGACATAATGAAGTAAATAAAATATTAAATGGAAATTTATCCCAAAAGTAAAGAGCATTAAAATGACAGATCAAAACTTTATATGACTAAAGCTTAATATTCTTTGATCTAGGAATACAAATATTGTGCTTGAAACAAGTTGGACGTTTGTATATAGATGTAGAGCAAATGCTGCAACTTTATGGCTGCTCTGTATACAGTTTTTAAGAACATTTTTGTTATCCGTTCAACAAAGGTTTGTTCAGTACGTACATAGATTTCATCTTCTTCAATGGAGTTTTAATCTTCGTCCAAATGAGGTAGTTAAAGTCGATCTGCATTAGTGACAGAAATGTGACAAAACTTTTGACGCTTTAATTTTTGAAAATTATCACCTACAAATCTAGCCTATACTCTAAATGGCTAAAAACCATGAATTGTTTGTTAACTGTAGTTGTTATTGAAATAAATGTTATATAGGCTTTTCGCAATGTACTACATGTTTACCCATAAACCTTTCTGATAAGTACTTTTTATACAACTCTCCTTAACTGCGAGTAAAAAGCTCCTACCCAAGCAGACAAAAGAAATATTTTTCTCAAGAGATGAGTGCACTTAACATTCGACGGCAGCGATGATTAAAAACCAGTTTTAGGTACCAAGTTCCAAGTGGTATCAATGGCAAAAAATACAGTCTGTGCGTCTTGTAATCTCGAACGACTATAAAAAGGCGACGCTGGATAAATATCGACATCAGTTACACTTTGTCGATTGAACATACCAAACCCTAAACCCATTATTAAAATGTTTAAATTCGTAAGTATAAGTTATTTATTAGCAAAAAAGTTTAAAAAAAATTTACAAATAATTTTCCCTCACACAGATTGCCTTCTTTGCCGTCCTTGCTGTTGCAGCAGCCAAGCCAGGACTACTTCAGACACACACCTTGGTGCAACCAGCTGTAGTCGACACCAGCGCTTCTTCAGCCATAACCCATCAGAGCTTTGTCAACTTGGAAAGGAAAGTACCCGTCGTCCCAGTTGTTCACAGTTACGCTGCTGCTCCAGTTGTCCATCATGCCATTCCAGTGGTGAAGACCATTCATCATGCTGCTCCAGTTGTAAAGACTTATGCCGCCGCCCCTGTGGTACACTCTGTTCCAGTTGTCCATGCTGCTCAAGTTGTATCCTCACCAGTCTATACCACATTCCATCATTAACTCACAACGTAATATTGTAGCTAGTCAACTTTTAAGCTATTCCTTGTAACACGAAATAAAGAATGAGTTTTGTGAAAGAAACAATGAATTTATTTTTGATAATTTTCCTTTAAGAAAATATAACATTCCGAGCCCTACCTAATTCCAAGGTAGACACTCATGCCTATATGACAAGCCTTACTAATATTATAATATGAAAGTAACTCTGTCAGACTGTTACCTTTTCACGACTAAACGGCTGAATTGATTTGGCTCATTTTTTTTTGTAAAAATGTTCGTTATAGTCCGGGGATAATTATAGGAACCTGGAAAATTGGAAAATTCAGGAAAAACTGAAAAATGCCGTTTTCCATGAGATTTTTGTATGAACTTGCGACCATTACTCATAACTCGAACACGTTTTTATAAGTAGTATATAGCGGTCACGTTGGTTGGGTCAGTATGGTGTAAGGGGCAGCCAGACAACGCCTGTTATTTTAGCTTTAGGTGGGTCTAAACGGATACCGGGAAACGCCGGGGTTAACAAGCTGAACTCACTTTATTCGTCCTTCTTTTTCTTTCACGTATTTTCATACCTATACAAAGTTTTAAGAATACTATATAAAAAACAGTTCACCGGCGAAAAAAAAACAGCCCGGCAGAGAAGAATCTCGTCCGTGAACTAGAGCAGTACAGAGAACGAAGACCGCACCAGGCGCGAAAGTTCTAACAAAAAGGCCGTGATATGACGCACTATACACCGCGTTGCACATACTAAGAAGACAAAGAGGGGAATCGGATCAGATGGTATCCCAGCGTAGCTGATTAAATGAGGAGGTCACGAACTACACCAAGAAATTCATTAACTAATAGTCTAAGTATGGGAGAAGACTGGCGAAAAGGCATCCTGTGCTCCATACAGGAAGATATTGAAATGTGCATCAATTATTGTGGTATAACGTTGATGAGTAACGCCTATAAGATTTTCTTTTTATAAATCTTTGAGAAAATTCCTCATTCAAAAAAAAACTGACACGACTAACCATGCCCAATGTTATAAGCCAAGTTAGAATATTCGGATGACTTTCAAGTCCATTTAACTTCTATAACAGGCTCTGACAATGGTATAGACTAACCTGTGCCCTCTTTAATCTGACCCTGGAGAAAGTGATCCGGGACTTGATTCTGACCCCTTAGACGAATTTGAGAGAAAAGTATCACGTAGAATTGTTGACCCCGTGTCTCTGTAATAATAAAATCTACAAGTGTTACCGCGATGTCGACGTCGTGAAGAGAATTAAGCTTGGTAGGCTCCGCTGGGCAGGACACCTAGCTTATATGAGCTAAGAAGAAATCCTTTTACGGTAGGATTTATGGGACACAACAGCGAGGCGGCCAAGCCTATGCTGAAAGTATGGTGTAGACCAGGACGTCCAGATTTTGGGGATGCCAAACTGGATGACATCGGCTTGAAATCGGGTCCGGTGGAAGATTTTTTGCGGAACCCGGTTCTAGAGCCAAATGTGATGATGATGATATGACAGCGTAGTCTTAAAAAAATACTTCCATCTCACGAAATTTAATCCATGGCTCGTTTATAAACTCTGCACGTAGGTCAATGGTGTCTTGCATCAAAGTTACTATAATGAGACGAAAACGGCAGGACGAATCTTCTCTAATTTTAAAATGTCTGTGAAGTATTCGTACGAATTAGTGATAGGGATTTAAAAATTTCCTGAAATAAATTGTTGTCGGTAATATTTACCGAGCACACTTAAATTTTATTTTCTTATTGAGTGAAATAAACCCAATAAAACTTGAAATAGTACAAAATAACCCAAAAAAATGTTTGTTTTAATTAAATTGTTGTATTTATTCGAAAGATCCGTATATAGCATTGACACATATGGCCACCGCGACTGCGCGTTCTGGATGTCCAATTTAGTCCACTTTTTCGACCCCTGCTGGCTGAAGGTCAAAAATAACACGAGCAATATAGGCCTCCAAAGCGTCGATTGTTCCTGGTTTTTGAGTATAAGACAGTGACTTCACGTGACCCCACAGGAAATAATCGAGAAGTGCCCAACGCACGACCGTGGAGTCCAATTGACAGGTCCATTTCTCTAAATTAGATAAACGCTAAATTTGCATGTCATTAAGTCGATGGTTGCAGTTGCAATATGGCACGTAGAGCCGTCCTGTTGAAACTACAGCTCGTCCGAAACAATTTCATCCATCCATATTTGCAAACAGAAAATTATTGATCATGGAGCGGCAACGATCTCCATTACTAAAGGGTGTTTTTTTAGGAGGTTTGTTTTTCCGATAGATGTCGTTTTATTTTATGACAGTTGTTTTGACAGCTCAAAGTGGCATTTCTACTCAGTATTGTTTGGCAAATCATTATGAATAGGTTAACTCCAGAACAACGTTTTCAAATCGTGGAAATTTATTTTCAAAATCAGTGTTCAATTAAAA
Organism: Nephrocerus scutellatus; assembly: GCA_947095585.1. Classification (NCBI taxonomy): domain Eukaryota; kingdom Metazoa; phylum Arthropoda; class Insecta; order Diptera; family Pipunculidae; genus Nephrocerus; species Nephrocerus scutellatus. The sequence goes on along the minus strand of OX352765.1, from coordinate 27,499,428 downwards.
ATGTTTATAGAGCACTTCGTGAATTTTATGGTGCACATAATCGTCCGTCAGAGACCACCATAAAGAACGTAATTACCAAATTTCGGTCTACATTCACTCTTTTGGATGCCAAGCCACCGACAAGAATGAGAAGAGTTCGTACAGAAGAAAATATTGCTGTCGTTGAGGCCAGTGTCGAAGGAAACGACAATTTATCGATTCGTCGTCGTGCTCAGCAAATTGGACTTTGTCCATCGACTTTATGGAAAATTTTACGTAAAGATTTGGGTTTGGTGCCATACAAAATTCAATTGGTGCAAGAATTAAAGCCACACGACCATCGTTTGCGCCGTGAATTCAGTGATTGGTCGTTAAATCAATTGAACGAAGATCCATTTTTTTACCGTAAAATTCTCTTCAGTGATGAGGCGCATTTTTTGTTAAATGGATACGTCAACAAACAAAATTGTCGCATTTGGAGCAAAGATAATCCACACGCCGTTCAAGAATTACCAATGCATCCTGATAAATGTACTGTTTGGTGCGGTCTATGGGCTGGTGGGATCATCGGTCCATATTTCTTTAAAAATGAGGAAGGACGACGCGTTACCGTGAATGGAAATCGATACAGAACCATGTTAAATGAGTTTTTGTTGTCAAATCTTGAAGATATGGATATGGATGAAATGTGGTTTCAACAAGATGGTGCCACTTGCCATACAGCACGTGAAACAATCGACTTATTGAAAGAAACTTTCAACGACAACATTATTTCGAGAAATGGTCCGGTGAATTGGCCTCCACGTTCGTGCGATTTGACGCCACTCGATTACTTTTTGTGGGGATACGTGAAGTCATTGGTTTATGTGGATAAACCTCAATCGATTGACGCTTTGGAAACCAATATTCAACGTGTCATTGCTGACATACGCCCTCAAATGCTTGAAAAAGTGCTGGAAAATTGGACCTCCAGAATGACATTTGTGAAAAATAGTCGTGGTAGCCATATGCCAGAAATTGTGTTTAAATGTTAAATGCCAAAAAATTATCTACCAAATAAAAAAAAATTTTGGTCATTTCATAATTTTATATGTGTTTTATTCAAAAAAAAAATCGGCAACCTCTTAAAAAAACACCCGTTATAACGCGGACTCCGGCCTCATTTCTGTAGAAATACGTCCGATGATGCCACCAGCGCGTATACCGCACTAAATGGTGTATTTTTCTGAATGCAATGAAGATGCGGCAATCTTGCCAAAAGTGAGCCTCATCGGTCAACACCATTTTGCGTTAAAAAACGGGTAGATTTGCAACTGCTCTAAAGTACAGACGATGCATATGAGGGTCTCGTGATTTAATTTCCTGTACCAGCTGGATCTTATACGGCTGCAGGCGAAGATCTTTGCCCAAAATTTTCCACGTAGTGGACGGACAGAGCGCCAATTCCTGCGACCGTCTACGAATCACTAAATTTGGATCTTCCACCACACTTTCATTACAGCGGCAATATTATCATCAGTAGGTACATTCCTTAGGCTTGTTAGAACTATTGCATCATTGAGAGAGTATGTGTTACGAAATCTATCCACAACTCGACGGATGGCTTGATTAGATGGACGATTATGTGCGCCATAAAAATCAAGAAGTAGTCCATAAGTTGCGCGAATCGACAACTCATATTCAAAGTAAATTTAAATAATTTAGTAGCGTTTTTCAAGCGTGATTCTATTCATGATGCAGAGTATACTGATAATAAGTGTTACAAGTCAGCTCATTTGACAGCTAACCCTTCAGTAAGTTCTATCTAAGCAAACAAAAACAACCGTTATTATTTAACCATAATAGATGCTCAGTGTAATGTAAAACATACACCTTTGGCATGCACACATTTTTCAAGATTTGCAAAGAATTTTTAGTTTGTTGCCAATTTTTACTTTCGATTGTGTAATTATATAGAAACAATTCAGTCTGAAATATTATTAACAAGTTGTAACTGTTTTTTTTTATCAAATTTATTTAGTCATTTATTTTATCCAAATTATCCATATAATGTATTGTTAGTAATAAAATAAAATAAAGTACAACCTGTATTATGTATGAATAGCTATTATTATTGTTTATTACAATAATAATGTATAGCTATAGTATAGTATACTTTTGTATAGTAACAAACTGACGGTTCATTTCAAGTCGTCAGTTCTTTTTGCCAGTCATTCATTCATCCGGGGCAGCTTTTGTTTACAATGCCCTTATGTACGATAACAATTATTACAAAATAAGTGAAACATCCCAACATATAAAATAAACATTCACACACATAAAGTAAATACAGATTCAAAGAAAAAAAAATTAATTAATGCGTTATCTACAGCCAGGTAAATGGGTCAATGACTGTACACACTCTGACCATGGCTTAAGTACGAGTACTATCGTGAGATTCATGTAATAAACGCAATCAGAGATTTATGGAAACTTTATGGTTTAGGTCAAATTTTTAATGGGCAACAGGCATTCAAATGGAGTACCATTCAAGTGACTGATTAATTATCATGTAAATAAAAGGTTAACTTCAGGAAAAAAATATCACCAAAATAAAAGTAATTTTGTGGTAGTGTTACAGCATATAGTTACCTGCATGAACTCTTATGTAAGTGCAACTTGTAACTCATGAAACTCTACAAGAATTCTTTCGTGTAGAGACCCCCACCCCCTAAATTAAAGCTGTTGTCTTTGTATTAAGTTGACAGTTTGGAACAAAAATACAAACTATATTTTATTATATATTTTTTTAATATAGACTTAAATAGGAAATTCAATGACTCTGGTTAAAAGTAGGAATTTGATATCAAGTTGAAAGTAAGTGTGTAAAGACAGCCAATTGTAGCTTTAGTTGAAGTGGTAATTTTGAGCCAACAACGGATTATAGACGTGTGTCTGTAATAAATTAATTATCCTTCTCTTTTTGCTGCAATTCTTTTTTGAGCATCATAAGAATAATAAATCCCTACCTGTAGTGCGGACACACCAGTAAATCTGCTTTATATTAGTAATTCTAGTCGTTCACAGGAATTAAAAATAAAACACAATTAACAAACCTTGGCCTGGGAGTCTTAATGCATAAACAAATATAATCCAGTAGTGCTCTCTTTAAACAACCTCTATATAAGCATGCAACTAGTAATAAACGCAAATTGAAGTTCATCCATATTGGTTATCTAGATTTGACATAAAAAATATCTGAAGTTACATAAAAGCTGGTTGTCCAGAAGGTTTCTGCAAAAAATCTATTATACGCAGCTAACCTTAAACAAGCTACAATCGAAAAGTTAAGAACAAGCGAGAAGCATGGATCTAAACTCAAATGGCTTCTGTAAAAGCTGTACGGATATGGATGAAGAGATGTTTTTTTTGTGTGTAACTACCCTAGCCCCTATGGCAGACACTGCGACCTGAAAGATCTAAAGTGTCATAGGGTTTGTTTATTCTAAGAGGCGTACCACCTCCCTAATGAACGATTGTACATAAGGTTTGTTTTTTAAGAAACATACCACATTCCTAATGAACGATAGTACACCCTTAATGACGGAATTCCTCAGCTCCGTCGTCGAGCATATTTCCTTGTGAAAGATGCGTTTCCTCAACCAAAGTAATGCTGGGCATTCACGGAGAATGTGCTCGGATGATACTTCATCCTCCGAGCAGAACCTACATTCTGTCTCTGAGCCCACACCTATTTTGTTAAGGTAATTTCGCACGCCACAATGGCCTGTTAGTAAGTTCACTAGCCCCATAATGCTATCCTTATTAAAATTAAGGATTTCCTTGTAGGAAAAGGGTCTGATTAATTGTTTGGATTGCCTAAGCCCCGGGACACTTTCACAGTGGGCCAGACGAAGTTTGTGTTCCCAACATTTTATCAGTGCACGTTGGATTCCACATTTTTTGACAGACGCACAAAAAAAGGTTCGTGTCGATTGGTGCCGCCAAATGCTTGAATAATTCATTGAAGGTACTTCCAAAAACGTTTACAAGATCGTGACAGGTGACGAGTCATGGATATTTGCGTATGAGCCGGAAAGAAAAGGGCAATCGACTGTTTGGGTCTTCCAATTCGAAGAAAATCCAACAAAAGTTGTGCGAGTTCGGAGCGTTGGTAAGCAAATGGGCGTGTTTCTTTACGAAAACCGGTCATGTGGCTACTGTGGCTCTTGAAAATCAAAAGACAGTCAATTCAGCTTGCTATACGACCATTTCTTTGCCTGAGGTTTTCAACAAATTGAGAGAAAACAACCCAAAACGGCGAATCATTTTGCATGACGATAATGCGAGCTCACACCCATCACATCAAACAAGAAGGTATTTTAGCACTCAAACGATCGAATTGATGAGTCATCCGCCATACAGCCCTGACTTGGCACCAAATAACTTCTTCCTGTTCCCAACAATCAAAGATAAGATGCGTGGACAACGATGTTTATCGCCTGAAGCAGCGGTTGAAGCGTTCAAAAACCATGTTTTGAAGCTATCATCTTCGGACTGGAAAAAGTGTTTCGATAAATGGTTTGAGCGTATGCAAAAGTGTATAGATCTTTAAGGCAAAGGCATTTTGAAAAGCAATAAATTTTTGATGAAAAATTTTAATTTTTTATCACTTTTTCTATAAACTCTTACGCCACCGAATCGAATAATAGGGCATGCCCAAAATAAATTGAATATTTTGACATAGAATTAAAAAATATGGTAATAAAGGGAAATACTAAACATTTCCGTCAATTTATTTTTCTATTCTAACATTTAGGTCGATTGCTTTAAACTTTTTTTTTATTCTATTATTTTCCGTAATATGGCACTAGTAGTAATTTATAATATAATTAATTCTGTCTATACTAGGTAGCACTGTGCATTTGCGACATCAATCTATGTGTTCCATTTAATTAGATGCATATTTCCTTGTGCCCAGGAAATTTATGACTGATATAAATGAATACGCAAAGATTAGGTCAACACTCACAAAAGAAATTACCGGAGTGTTGCGGACATAATCCCTATAGCACAATGGTGTATGAAATATCAAGATCAATAAGCTTTGTCAAATTCTGAAGCTTATGTTCGAGGAAATAAAGTCAACATAACACAACATACCAGGAAACAAAAAATAATTATCCAGATAGAAAAGATTGTGAAGAGGGATACTGTCAGATCAGTATATAGACAGATCAATAACGATCGATATCATTATTGCTGTCTGACGTCTGTTATGCGATTAGGCGGATATTCTAATATTTCTTTGCAAATAAATGTTCCAAATGTCAACTACAACAACATCATCACTGCAAGTCAAAAGCAGCAGATTAGAATTATTGAATTTGGCATCGATACAGTAGTTAAGCCAGCTCGTTTCTCTAATACCTAAAACTTAATTGCTGACAATAACATGTTAAAAAATTAATATTTAAAATTTAGTTAGAAAGAGAGCTATTTCAACGTGCACAGTTGTTTGGTTGTTGAAAAACCGCTTCAATTGACGGTACAGTTAAATGACAATAAGTGTGAGGCAGCTTTGTGCGTGGCTGATTGAGATATAACACTGCCTATTACTGGTACAAGAAACGAATAACGAATAATTAAAAACAAGGAGGTGACTTGACATAACGATGTGGAATATCACGTAGGCAAAGTCACCATTGATTGTACCAACCTACCCAGACAGACAGCAGAGATCAGTGATCTTGGAAATTAACCACGATTTCATGACCTTCATTGCTGAAAAAAATGATGCTATTACATGGCCAGACTGTGAAAGATTTCAAAGCAAAATTGTGGAAACATCATTCAAGGTTTATGATGTACTTGTAACCATTTGATTGATGGCATATCTTTTGGCATCGTAATTGTTATCGTTAGTATAAAACACATTGCCGAGAAGCCCAACGACATTAGATTCAATTCAGTCTCCGAGTCAGACTCAGTCAAACAATCGCTATTAGCCAAAATGTTCAAATCGGTAAGTTTGAGGGACTTGTCATTGATAACAGATGAATAACTATGGTTCGCATTTAGATTGCCCTGTTCGGTGTCCTGTTTGTGGCTGTTGCTAGCGCTGGATTCATTGAAACTCATCATGTTGTAGAGCCAGCTGTCGCAAAGGTTGGAGCTGTTGTTCACAGTGCGCCATCTGCTGTCTCTCACCAGAGCTTCACTCAAGTTCACAGCAAATCTGTTATCGAACCAGTTATAGCCCCGGTCGTCAAGAGTACACACGTTGTTGCTCCAGTTGTTAAAACAGTCCATGCCGCCCCAGTTGTCCATACTTATGCCGCTGCTCCAGTTCTTAAGACCGTCCATCATGCTGCTCCACTTGTTCATACCTATGCTGCCGCTCCAGTAATACACTCTGCCGTACACTCCATTTCAGCTCCCCTCGCCTATACTCTCCATCATTAATATAAGCTAAAACGTTTTATATTTAAATAAATAATAAAAGAAATTTATATTCTTGAAATTTGAAATTGCTTAGAATATTTTGAAGTAATTATACTACTTGATCTTAAAATATTAAAGCTTTAAGAAATAGGCGGTTTCATGTTAAAACCTTTTTTGTGCAATGTTAGTAGAGATTAAAAGATGACATCGTACAGTTTCTTGCAAAAGAGAGCTACTTTGAGAGCTACTACGATGAATTTAAAAATTTGAATGAATAATTTTAATGAATTAATCACTTGACACAAAGAAGAATATAAATATATACCGCTTTGCTTAGTAATTAATTTCGCCAAGGCAATAGCCAATCCCAGAAACACCAAAAGTATATTTTACGGCTTCACATCTTGCTGTTTTCTGACAAACGTCGCAGAGTAATAACTTGTCACGGAAACCTTCTCATCTCGCCTTTCTGATACACGGCATTCAATTGTAGAAACCTTCCATTTTTGTGCAAAAATATAAAACACGAATGGTCACGAGAAGTAACGCCTTGGACCGCAACGCAACGCAACGCTTAATATTATTAACAAGTGTGCACGATCCGTTATATCAATAAACGGGCTCCTAGTTTGTGTAATATTATTTAATGTAAATCACCCTCGAAATCACTTGAAACGTGTGAGCTCATTAACAAAACAAATAAACACCATATAACAGCACACCAATTACCAACCTACGCTATTCATCTCAGCAGTCAGCATCCCCGAAAATTATGAATTCGACCCTAATATCAGCATAAACCCCGCCCACAAAAATAAATCCCTTAATGGATTCAACACTAATATAAATATCGACACCGCCTTAGAAAAAACGGCTAAGACCCATCCACCACAATACCACACCCCGTGAACCAAGCTCTATCTTACCAACGCTATTCATCACAGCGACCCCGAAAGCAAAATTTTTTAAAAATCATGCCAGATAACGGCGTCAGATCACGCCATACTATAATGACTGTGTGCGCTGTGTGCAGCGCTGTTTACGACATGGTGGTTGTTCTCAAGCGATTTTTATGAAATTCGTTATGCACTATGAACCGACTATAAGACTTAATCCTATTGAAATTCTAGAATACGGTCATTAGGGACTGGAATTTTGGGAACTAAGCCATTTCTCAACCGATTTGAATGAAAATTGGTATGGTCTTTTGGGGATCTTTGGAAAGTCTTTTGGGGGACTTTAGATGGTCCTTAGGGGTCTTTTAAGGGTTTTTTGGTTTTTTTGAGGAAATTTTTGTGGTCTTTTGCGGGTTTTTGGAGAGTTTTTTGAAGAGTTCTTCGAGGGTCTGTTGGGCGTCTCTGAAGAGTCTTTTGAGCGTTTTTCGGTGGTCTTTTGTGGAGTATTTTGGGGGTATTTTGGTGCCTTTTGAGGGTCTATGGGGTGTTTATGGGGTAATTTTATGTTTCTTTTTGGGGTTCTGGGGGTCTTTTGATGGTCTTTTAGGGTCTTTTATGGGTCTCTTGATGTTTTTTTGCCCCACATAAAGTTATACGCACTGTGTTTTATGAGTTGTTTTTATTATGATTCGGATTTGATGTCAGCGATTAAATGGCTTGAAAACTTTTGAGTGGCTACTATCGATCGATTTATAAATTTTTTTCAAAATGAATGCTCCTTTTTTATATAATTTGCGCACGCAAAAAGGGGTTCGCACCCTTATTATGATCGGCAATATTCTTGGCAAAGAGTGGGCGTTAAGGAAAAGCAGAAGAAGAGATGAGATGTCTATGAGCTTGTGTCTTGAATGCCTGTGGATCATAGTGATGTGGAAAGACAGCGCTTGGCAGAGCATTCCACATACGTGTTGTACTTATTATTGAAGTTTTATTTTTACAATTTGGATGCGCCAAAAATGGGCTTACGCCGTTATAATGCTAAAAATAATGCCTCGTCTTCAATCCTAACGATCATTCACAATGACATTCCAATTGCCAGTTACATAGACAAGGCAAATATGCTTGCTATAGATTTGGCATTTAGCTCAACGCTACCAAATAGCGGGTTTTACTTTTAATATTACTTTCAATAGTCGAATCCTCTATAGGACAGATCTACTTTCGTACTCGTCAAGTAGCTAGAGTATTAAATTATCTCAACATTCATAAATCTGCTGGGCCTGATGATATTCCTGCTACAGTTTTGAAGAGGTGTTCTTCAACTGCGACTGCGCAGGCTTTTCCATTTCTCCTATTCTTCATGAGTCTTCCCAAGGAATTGGAAAACAGCTTTCAAGCTCTCCGCATAAACGCCGGTGCTCCCCAAGGCTCTGTTTTGTCTCTCTTGACACTCTTTCTCAATTTTATTAGTAATCTTCTTTCCGCTACTTCTAATCCAGTTCATTCTTTCGCTGACGACAGCTCTCTATGCTTTTCATATGAGTTCGCGCTTTCTGCACGCCCCTCTTCATTCCAAGATGAACTTAAACAACAACGTATGTTAAGCACCTTCAATTCTGACCTTGACATCATGACAAGGTGGGGACTACACAATAGAGTAGAATTAAATGCTTCCAAAACCCAATGCTGTCTTCTGTCGTCCAACCGTAATTAAAACCACCAACATTTATCCATGAATGGATCCTGCATCAAAGAAACTGATTACTCGCAATACTCGGTATGTGCGTACACAACAAGCTTCGTTGGCATTGGACCACATATCCGCCATCGCTAAGAATGATGCAAAATGTTTACGTTTACTAAAACGGTGCAAGATGTACTTCACTCCCTCACCCCTGGCTAATATTTACAAGGCATATATTCGTCCTAAACTTTAATACTAATGTATTGTCTGGGCAGATGCTCATTAACTCGACAGAGTTCAGAACCGCGCGATAAAACTTATTGGTGACGTAAATATCGCGAAAATAATCGAATCGCTTGAATATCGTAGGAATGCTTTCTGCTTGCCACTGTTTTATCGCATTTTCCATAAGCGGTGTTCAAAAGAAAAATCCAGATGCATGCCGCCCATCCTCCAAACCAACTGAAATACCCGTGCCACAACTCGAGCTGACCAATTCAGAGATTTCTTCTTTAGCCGCACAATAGCTATGTGGACTGAATTACCCAACTCTGTATGATCCGCATTTGTATGATCTACAGTCATTCAAGACATATGTGCATAGACACGCTGAAATTAACAAAAATGTCCAGAAAACACAAAAAAGTTTTCATTCAGTTGATTTTTTCTCCTTAGATGAGGATTGTTAATTTTCTGTAGGTAACTACTTGAAAAAAACTTTTTGCTCAGTTCTACACCAAAGACCCACTAACCCATTTTACCAGCCGAAGGACGATATAAATCCAAACACCTATTAGCCGAAGATCGTTGGAATCGAAACACCCATTGACCCACTATAATCGACCAAAAACGCTAGAAATCCACTGTGCGTTACCATTGTTACCATCGCAAATAAATAAATCACTCAGTTCTTAGGTTCAATAAAAAATGTACAAAATCTATTGCAATATGGCTGTGCGCTCATTCTTTTACATATTTACATTCAATTATACAAAAGGATGTTATGATGAACTTTTCCTAATCGTGTGCTTGACGTCTTGGCAGTTATTGTGCGGTTGGTGGTTGATCGAAGCATTGATTTCCTCCGGACCGACGCTGTGAGCTACCAGTAATCTCTTAATGGTGAAGGGATAGATGGGCACCATATCCGTGACTAATAAGTGGGGTAGAAATGATATGCGACTGCAAGAGTGGAGCATGAACCAACGGTGCATGATGGACGACTGGAGCCAGGACTGGTGTGATAATTGGTTGGCTATGAATTTGAGTGTGGCTCTGGTGTGAGATGGCGCTTGGTACACTATGCACTATGGCGCCAACTTTGAGAAGAGCTGGCTCATGGATGGCAGCGTGCAAGTATCCTGGACGAGCAGCGGCGACGGTAAGGAGAGCGGCGAATGCAATCTGAAAAAGGAGATTTTTGAAAATTTCTTATTTGGTTAGTATCCTTGCGCAGCGGCAGCAGCACAACTACTAACTATAACTTACCAATTTGAACATTTTGAATTATTTATGGAGAGAGTTACGTTGAGGAGTTGACTTGTTGTTGAGGCTTTGACTTCCCGATTGGTTGTGATACCTAACTGCAGTTGCTCTGAGGTTTATATACAAGTGGAGGTTGAATGAAACCCTTCCTTAGTTGAAGTGGCGGTTGTGGTGTTGAAGGTGTTTATGGCTGCACCAGCAATGCATCGCGCACAATCGTTTGCAAATCTTGTTGTGTTCGCTGCAGACGGGGTGGAGAACGTGCCGTAACGTTTTTGTTTACCTTGTACAATTTCCCCATGCACACAGTGCACGGCAGCAGCGTTTGAGTGCAGTGTCTGCAGTGTGTAATTGAGAAGGTCGCGCAGGCTCAGCTAACGCTCGCCAACCAATGGAATTCAATCGGGCGTTACAGTTGTTGCCCCATTCAGACCGGTCAGATCTATTTTAAATGCTGTCAATTTAATGCTGTGTCGTTAATGAGCGGAGCAATTGAGCAGTCTGACCTGAAATGAGTGGGCAGTAGTGCACTGTCCGACGCGATCGCCAATCGCGATTGATCGATCGAACGCGCGTTTGCTGTTGCAATCTCTTGTAATTGTTGTGTGTTTCCATCAGTATTACTTAATTTTTCTTGGTTAATGTTTGTTTTTCTTCTCTCTGTTTTATTATTATTGTTGTTGCCTTATGGGGGGGGGGAAAGGTAAACCTTATACCTTGTAGGCAATCATCGTTCTTTTGTTACATCTCGGTTGGCTGTTGGAATTAGTTCGCAAGTCACATGACAGGAAAGGGTTTACATATGATGCGGTTTGGCAATGTTTCTTGTGCGATCACTTTAAGTGTTGACAAATAGTTACTTGTGGTGCGCCTCTAAGTTCCTTTAATGACCACTTTCAGACCAGACTTTTAGACCGATAGAAAATGGGTTTAATTACTTTCAGTATAAATAGACAAAAAAGTAGGAGCGCATGTTATACATGAGATGCATGTGTCTTGCAAGCCTTTTTATATGGTTTTATGGATTGGTTGGATTCTTAACTGGAATATAAGAAATTTATTACTTCATAGTAACCTAATATACGCATGAATGAAAAATTAAGGACCATTGGTAAATATGGTAAAATACTAGGATCTTTCAAAATTCAAATGGATTATCTTTTGGTAGGTCGCCCAGTAATGTATGTAACTAACAACTTCTTAAATGCATTTTTTATCTATCCATTATATGTATACAATTACGTGCATTGTTTTTATATTGGGAACTAAACATTTGTACATTGTGGGGAATTACAGAGCTTGGCATGTACGGCTAAATAAATAATCTCTAAACTAAACAGTAGGTCCGAAGATAGAGCGAACTATGAACTGATGAGCACATGTAGAGCTGCAAATAATGCTGATGAATTCATGGAGAGGGTGTACGCAATCGGTAGTGGCGATAAGACGGAAACATTCCTGCGGTGTTTAAGGGAATCAATTGACTTCGCAATGCGTACGTCACCAATTAGTATTAACGGCCGGTTCTGTATTCTATCTAGCAGATACAAGGTATTCCTCGCAGCATTTTTGGAGACGGCGAATATGTGGTCATTCTAACGAAGCTTGCGAGTTTATCAATTGTCAGTACATCAATGGAGCAGTTTTCAAAGGATATATTTCAGGCAAATTTTTCATGTAAATTCTCTAAAAGGAAATACATATGTGTCAAACCGGGTTAATTTGAAAAATTAATATTAGAGCCCCTTTACTTAAATTTTTTTACCGAATTTGTTGTCACCGGAGATACACATGTGTAAAATTTTTTAAGGGAGCCCCGTCCTTGGGGCCCGATCAATTCCAACTTTCAATAGTAGGTGTTGTCATCGGAGATACGCATGAGTTTAGAATTGGAAGAAAATCGGGCTAATTTTTAAAAAATGTATATGGGCCTCAGGGCCCTCAGATCATGGTCACTCCAAAAATTGTATGTCCATGTCATATGTGTATAAAATTTGAAGAAAATCGGGTTAATTTTTTTTTTAATTTATTTGGGGCCCCAAGACCCCGAGGCCCGGATTCTCCAAAATGTCTACAAAAAGTGTTGTCCAGCGGATATACACATGTATATACAATACTAAGAAAATCGAGTAAATTTTGTAAAATATTTGTATAGGAGCTCCCCGATGCGAGAGGAGCTCAAAATTTTAATAAAAAGTGTTGTCATCGGAGATACACATGTGTGCAACGTTTCAATGAAATCGGACTTGAGGAAGTGGGTTAAAAATTGATCGCAATTTTCCACGACAAACAAACAAACACATGGGCACGCGAAGTTAATATAGAGAATTTAAAAACAGCAAAAATTTTTCATGTAAATTCTCTAATAGGAGATACATATTGTGTTTAAAATTTGAAGGAAATTGGGCTAGTTTTTAAAAAATGTACATGGGTCTCAGGACCCGATCACTCAAAAAATATTGCAAAAAGTTTTATCCATCGGAGATACACATGTGTTTATAATTTTAAGAAAATTGAGCTAATTTTTAAAAAATTACCTGGGCCGAGGGGTGCCCTTAAAGCGCGTTCACACCAAAAATTTTACCAGTTTTGTCCATCGGAGGTACACATGGGTTTAAAATTTGAAGAAATCAGGCTAATTAAATTCTCTATATTAACTTCGCGTGCACGTGGCTGGCTAGTTGGCTGGCTGGCTGGCTGGTCAGATTTTCTGATAAATTTTTAAAACACTTCCCATGGCTCGATTTTATTGAAATTTTGCACACATGTATATTTGACGGTGTTTATAAAATTTGAAGAAAATCGGGTAAATTTTGTAAAATATTTGTATGGGAGCTCCCCGACCCCGAGGCCCGAGGGTCCCAAATTGTCTGGGCAGGTGCCCCAAGACCACATTGGATCTACTAGATCTCAGAACGGCGCGATAAAACTTATTGGTGACGTAAATATCGCGAAAACAATCGAATTGCTTGAATGTCGTAGTAATGTTTTCTGCTTGTCACTGTTTTATCGCTTTTTCCATAAGCGGTGTTCAAAAGAAATATCCAGATGCATGCCGCCCATCCTTCAAACCAACTGAAATAGCCGTCAACTCGAGCTGACCTATCAGAGATTCCTTCTTTAGCCCTACAATAAAAACAGACTGCACATTAGTGCCATTATAGGTGTCATAACAGGACATTGTCTCATAGGCAATCATGCAGACAGACTAGGAGTCTTTTCCAACGATTTCTGCAGAAGCTGCATGGATGAAGAGGAGGAGGAAACCACTCTCCATCTGATTTGTACGTGTCCAGCCCTCTCGAATATGCGGAAGCTCCATCTAGGAGCGTTCTTTTTCAACGATCTAAACCAAATTGACATTAATAGTCTATTGCGCTTAATACGAAGCTCCAACTGGTTCAACGAGTAGGCGTGGGATTGTCTAGATCCTTATGGTATCACAACGGACCTTCATGGTCTAAGTGCGTCGGTCTTGACTGACGGCCACTTCAACCTAACCTAACCTAAACTATAATAATTATGTGGATGGAGTTACCCAACTCTGCATGATCCGTATTTGTATGATCTACAGTCATTCAAGCAACATGTGCATAGACATCTCACCATTTCCACTCCTTAATTTACGAACGCCCACGCTGTGCTAAGCATTATAAGGGTTCCAAAAAAACACAGCGTCGATTTGGAATTTTTTGTGAAAGAGAACAAGAGGATATGTCTGTGAGCAAGTACTTGTAATGCTTAAAAATTATACTGATATTGGAATACAGAGTTTCTTTAAAAAAGACAGGTTATTGTTGTGTTTTTATTACCCATCCCTTAATGGAAAAATTAAAGTGCAGTTTTAGGCAAAGTGAATTTTAAATTAGCCATGTGTACATATTTGAAGCGAAAATATTTTTTTTATATTTTAAATAGCTTGAGCGTTTGAATAGTACCGAAGAATGAGCACCAATACAGCCCATACACTCAAAACGAGAGACAAAGCAAATAAAAGGACAAATCTTCTCAAGCTGTCGACGTTTTTGTCAGAGAGGGACCGCTTTTTATAGATTGTCAACAATTAACAAAAATTTCCAGAAAACACAAAAAAGATTTCAGTCAGTTGATTTTTTCTCCTTATATCAGGATTGTTTTGCTCAGTTCTACACCAAACACCAACTGACCCATTGTTACCAGCCGGAGGACGATATAAATCCAAACACCTATTATCCGAAGTTACTAGCCGAAGGTCATTGGAAATCGAAACACCCATTATCATCGACCAAAGAACGCTAGAAATCCACTGTGCGTTACCATTGTTACCATCGCAAATAAATAAATCACTCAGTTCTTAGGTTCAATACAAAATGTACAAAATCTATTGCAATATGGCTGTGCGCTCATTCTTTTACATATTTACATTCAATTATACAAAAGGATGTTATGATGAACTTTTCCTAATCGTGTGCTTGACGTCTTGGCAGTTATTGTGCGGTTGGTGGTTGATCGAAGCATTGATTTCCTCCGGACCGACGCTGTGAGCTACCAGTAATCTCTTAATGGTGAAGGGATAGATGGGCACCATATCCGTGACTAATAAGTGGGGTAGAAATGATATGCGACTGCAAGAGTGGAGCATGAACCAACGGTGCATGATGGACGACTGGAGCAAGGACTGGTGTGATAATTGGTTGGCTATGAATCTGAGTGTGGCTCTGGTGTGAGATGGCACTTGGCACACTATGCACTACGGCGCCAACTTTGAGAAGAGCTGGCTCATGGATGGCAGCGTGCAAGTATCCTGGACGAGCAGCGGCGACGGTAAGGAGAGCGGCGAATGCAATCTGAAAAAGGAGATTTTTGAAAATTTCTTATTTGGTTAGTATCCTTGCGCAGCGGCAGCAGCACCACTACTAACTATAACTTACCAATTTGAACATTTTGAATTGTTTATGGAAAGAGTTACGTTGAGGAGTTGACTTGTTGTTGAGGCTTTGACTTCCCGATTGGTTGTGATACCTAACTGCAGTTGCTCTGAGGTTTATATACAAGTGGAGGTTGAATGAAACCCTTCCTTAGTTGAAGTGGCGGTTGTGGTGTTGAAGGTGTTTATGGCTGCACCAGCAATGCATCGCGCACAATCGTTTGCAAATCTTGTTGTGTTCGCTGCAGACGGGGTGGAGAACGTGCCGTAACGTTTTTGTTTACCTTGTACAATTTCCCCATGCACACAGTGCACGGCAGCAGCGTTTGAGTGCAGTGTCTGCAGTTTGTAATTGAGATTTTTTTTATTGTAAAGGTTGGAATCTCCGATTTAAGAATGAAAAACAATTTCTCGCGAATAACGGTTGCAATGTTATGTTTTAAATTTGGAATTGTCTCTGGATTATACGCATAACATCTATTGTAAACGGCACCCCATAAGAAAAGCTCATTGACATCAAATTGCAGCATTGCGCGGGCCTATTGATATCTCCAAAACCGCTGATTATTCGGTTGCCGAATTTGGCGCACAAGAGATCGATTGTCAGTCAGCTTGTATGGCATGTGGTGCCATCTTGTTGAACCAAAGTTCGTCCACTTTTATGGCGTCAATTTGATACCTCAAAAAGTTGGTCAGCATGGCTCTGTAACGGTCACTATTGACGGTAACGTCATTTCGAGCAGCGTTTTCGAAGAAAAATGGGACACCCCTCCAAATACCATCAAATCTGTCGCTCTTGGTGGATGTATTGGATTTTCTAAGATTACATGTGGCTGTTCCGAACACCAAATTTGGCAGTTCTGCTTGTTTACATAACCCACGAGTGTGAAAAGAAGAATTTTCGACCAAAATCGACGTCATTATCAAGCTGGTCTATGGCCCACGAAGAGAACTGATATAAAAGCGGACGGTCATTTGCATTCAAAGCCTATGTCATCTGGACCTTGTAAGAGAATAATCCGAGGTCTTTGTGTAATATTCTGCTCAGGCTGGTGCGACTAATGGCCAGCTGCTGTCGGTGTCGAGTTAAGTTCGATGGAATCCGTTCCACACTATGGCCCACAGGCGAAATATTCTCGGGCGTGCGATCTGTCCGAGCTCGGGGACCACTTCTGTTATCTAATAGCAATAGCAAGTTTTTCTCATGAAATTTTTTCACCAATTTTACTGCAGCGGCTCCACTTGGCCATGCCTTTCACGACCCATATTTCTTTTTAAAATTCCCAAGGTTTTGGCTACACAACACTGACTTTGAAAAGTTTTCGATATTTCGAAACGATCCACAAGCGAAACATGATTGTATCATGCCTCGTAATATCAGACTGACGAGCTGACAAGCAAATCGTTCAAAAAACAGTTGCCGTATCATATGATTTAAAAACCAATCTTTTATGTATAGGTTCCATTTAATGAACCGAACCCAAAACAGTTGTTTGCCAGCATTTAGGTGAAACGCCTAGATCCGCGTTTTTCGAGATTAAAATTTATTTGCAGTTTCATGTGGAAACGTTTCTTATACCCTATTATTGTCAATGAGCGATTCATGTTTTTGATCTTCATATTATTGTCAAAGACCTTACAATTACATAACAGTCGTATAACAAATATTATCAACGCCACAAAATGTTAAGCAGATCGATCGAAATTTAAAGACCCACACTTAACCGATTATACTAAGAAGCAAAATTTCAGGGTTAAAGTTTGGGTTACCCACATCGTTTTTATAAATTCATAATTTTCGCAACAATTAATGATTAATCTGAACTACTCTAATTGAACATATCGCGGAAGTAATGCATTTATCCAAAATCCATAACAAAATACTATTTTGTCACGAACTCCACCCTTCACAAAAACGAAACAAAAAAATTATTACGAGTATTATTATTAATTTTGTGTGGTGTCCATATGAAATTAATTAATCATTGGTCATTTTGTGAGGTGCATAGATACTTTCAATTCAGCACGTCGCACAATTTATAAGTTTCTTATAAATGCAATGCAAATGGCAAAGCTATACGTAGTACGAATTATGGCAAATGTGGGAAAGTGAGAAAGAAATAGAAATGTGGTAATCAGAAGACAATGATTGTATCGAGTCGGAGAGCAAAAAGTGAAAGGGATGTTGGGCATCGCAGTATGCACAATGTGCATGCGCATGCGGAATAGATCGATGCAACAAGTACTTTGCTCAGCTCAGATCGTTTATTCTTAGTTATTGATGATGTGAAGAATGGGCGACGAGATCACTGTGCTGCGTTGGCGCTTCGGTGCACCAATCGCCACCGCCTAGCCGGTGTGATACGATTGCGGTAATAAATAATCGAACGAACGAACAACAAACGCATATGTATCATTGTATGTATAAACAATAAATAATAGCGTTACATACATATTGTTGAAAAGTAATTTCTAGTTAGAGCACCAATAGTGCTGCGCAGCAATTATGCAAAGACGATTTCAATTAACAGTACTGGGAGAACTGCACTAACGTGCAAATCTAGCACAATGTTGCTAAAGTCATTCAGCCATTAAACGTCGAATCAGTTTATAATTACCATTTATGTATTGGAGCTGTCACAGGTCAGTGAGTGTTAATCGTGTTTCTTGGTATAAAACAACCGCCTGCTAACCAGGATGCCACCAATAATCTTATCTACATAACTATCAGGTGCTTTACCTGGGTTTGCAATATTAATTACCATTACGAGCATTTCGTGCATATAGAATGTTTCCACCAATTACTGTAGTTAGTAGAAAACACAATACGCTTAAATATAGTAATATTATAATTTTGTATTCCTATATAGATAAAGTAAACAGATACAAATAACTGGTGTTGAGAAAACATGGTGGGTGTATTTTACCAGACCAGGACTTAAAGGGGTTTGGTTGATTACAATATATTATACATATATATATACATAAGATAGAAAAGCGATCTTCTCAGCTCGCCATAACCCATATTTAACGCATTGCATACCTTTAGACATAAAACAAAAAAATCGATATTGATGCATTGATTGAGTATTTTTCTCAATTTTTCATCTAGTACCCCTATGAATAAAAAAAAATTACTCCATCGAATGCCCATTACTAAGCATTTGTTTTAAAGCAAGTCCCCTCAAATTCTGACTGGTAGAAGCCGATATATACGAGTTAACACACTGATAAACGTACAAACTGACAAATGTACACACGCACGCTGGAAAATTTTTCTTGACCTCTGATTATTAGCTTCGCCCTTCGAGATCGCAATAAATTTGTATTTTTATGCCTAACCAACTCTAGAACGCCTTGACCAATTTCCACCTAACTTGGATACATATTACTTACAATGTGGAATCCAATATAGTTGGTGGAGGGTAATATCTTTTGTTGCTGGGGCTGGGGTGGCAGCCCTTCTTAGTGTCGAACCCATAGTTTTACCGATCGCCGTGATGAATAGTGCTGGATAGAATGGTGCTGGGTGATCGGCTGTTGTTGTATATTGAGGCTTTATGATAGCTGAGATATAAGCGATGGTAAGACACCTGGGTCAAGGTTTTTTTTGTAGTTTTCCCTGACCATGATCCATTGATCAAAGCATTTGGACTTGCGTCCTTTTAGTTTCGTGATCGTATTCCATTGCGTTTCTCAAGAAATCTGGAAGAATTCTGAGAAAATAAATTAAAACCGGCTACAAAAGTGAGGAATGTGATATATTGTAAATTACATTCCCTAGATTTTTTTAAATTTAATAGAGGGAGTAGCCCACCTTATTGCGGTTGCGCATGTCATTCAGTTAGTTCTCCCTTGGCATTAAGTTTAAATATTTATTTAAAAAAATTGTGCCAATTCTAAGTTTTCGGGGTCGCTGAGGTGAAAAGTGATAGTAACTGATGGTATCGAGTGGTGGTCAGTAGACGGAGGAGTGTGGGCGATATTTGTGTCAAATTTTACAACCGTGCAATGCCGGTCACTTAGTTATTATATAACAAAATAACGAGAAAAAATCGTATGGGAAAAGAATTTTATTTAATTGTATTTTCAAACGCGATGATCTCAAAAAATGCTCTTCGATAATTTTTACTTCTACAGTAATAGAGCATATACAAATTCCCACAATTTAATGGCACAATTTTTAGTGCATTCAGTGGTGGTGGTGAAAGTAAATCCCCAATGGACGATTGACATTAAATTCAATATTTTTTTTCAGAAGCAGTAGATTTCTGACGGTTAGCCATTAGCAGAATAGAGGGAATGACACACAATGCGCTAGAATTGCAGGTGGTCGTAAATATCTCTGACTGGTGGAATTACGATCACACCACCACATGGTGGCTGTCGGTAGTTTTCCTTCAATGCAGGAAAAGGTGAATACTGAAGGGCTAATCCCTTTAAAGTAAGGTTGGACCGAGGACAATAGCATCGCCCGTAAAAAATGTTATTACGGAACCCAAAATCAGCCTCGGATTCACTGATGAACGACGATGACAACGGCAACGTAAAGGGCTTAAAGACTTAAGCATTTTCTCATGGAACGTACGCTCACAGTATATAGCTCGAGCTGCACAGCAGCTGGCCGATACCCTGTCTAAATATAAGGCTGACAAAACAGCAATCCAGGAGATGCGGTGGACGGGGAATAGTGTATTACAAAAATCAGAATATGACATATATTACGGCTGTCATGGAAGACATCATGTGCTTGGGGTGGGATTTCTATTCAGCAAAATAATGAAACCCACCGTTATCGGATTTAAAGCAATTAATGCACCCTTCGTGGGCGCCGTGGCTCAGTGGTACTGCACATGGCTGCTGCGCAGGAGGTTCAGGTTCGAATCCCAGCAACACCAAAAGTATTTTTCACGGTGTCCCACCTCTCGCGAATGGGTGACAAACGTTCCGAGAGTAATTAATTCCTTGTCACGGAAAGCTTCTCAATTCGCCGTTCGGATCCGGCCTTAAATTGTAGGTCCCTTCCATTTGTGTCCAAAAATTAACATGCGCAGCACAAATGGTCGCGAAAAGTTAGGCCTTGGACCGCGCAATGGTCTGTCGCGCCAAATATTATTATTAATGCACCCTTCGCGTGAGGGGCAGATTTAAAAACATAAGCCTCATAAATGTTTACGCACCTAAAGATGATTCCCCAGAAGATAAAAAATAAAATTTTGTCGTTGTTGAACATTTTTAAACAGTCCGTTGAAGTTGTTACACGGTCGTGCAAACGCGACACCCATTTGGTTTCTCAGTCCACGTGAAATACCCACAGCGTCAGCAGTCTCTCGTACATTCACTTATCGATCGTCAATTACCATTTATCGACCATACACTTAAATTCAGCTGTCCAATATTTTATTGTTGATATCGAAGATGCAGAGTTTAATTCGATTTTGATCTCATCGTTCATTTTATTTTTTAAAAACAAGTATCTTATCACTCTACGATATACAATTTTATTCACAGACAAACTAAATGACGCAGCTGATGGATAGTATGAACGAAAGCCAACATTGCTTTGATACTGGTAGCGCCATATCTTGCCTAGGACGATTTCTTTTCAGCTTGCCCTCGTTCGTCGATGTTGGCAATATACTGGCCCAAAAAGATATGAACAAAATCTCTAATGCACATGGACTCTTGTTTTAATTCTAAAAGGCTAAAAGTTACATTATAACAGAAAATATAGAAAATATCCCAATTTCCCTATAAAAACTCGTTTTAAAATAGTGTTCAATAATTTTGGCCTAGCAAACGATGACTTCCAACAAAACCTAAAAACGCCAAACTCGCCAAAGGACCTCTTTGCTTGGGAGTGATATACTTTGCGTTGCACGTTGACATTTTCTGTAATCCATTATAGTTTTTTATTTACTTTTAGCAGCTACCTTAAAATTGTTTGCAATATGAAGTCTATAAACCTTGTATTGGAACACATGTACCTAATTAGAAGAAAAAATTAAGTAATTTTTTTTGAATTTTTAACGAACTTTTACCGACTTACCAGATTGCGAATGGTAAGCCGCACATATTTCCTGAAACAATGGCAGCACACATCTGGTTCGGGGAGAACCCAATCTACCTAAGCGTCTGAGCGCAGAGAAATCCTCCACAAAGGTATTCGATTTCAATTTCATACCAAACAATGCGTCTGCGACTGCGATGAAAGATTTCCGGTTATATAATAAACAATTATTATAACTACAGATGTGGCGACATGTCGGGCGAAAATGGGATCACCACATTTATGTTATGTAAGATAACAACAATCATCGTTTTTTGATGTAAGGGGAAAAAATGTGTCATTTGCACGCCGTCGACGTGACGCTACAAAAATGTGGTAATGTGGAAAAGCCTTTTTCCTTTTCATTTGCCAAGAAATTTTCTATGATTTATGCAGATCGTTGCGGCGTAGTGCAGAGTGCGCATGCGTAACATAGAGTGATATGGGGGTGTGGAAAATATCATGTAGTAAATGGATAAACGTTTGATAAATTTATCCCATACCACTCAATACTAAAATATGTGCCATATGTGCCAACTTTAGTTGATATCCTACTTTTGTTATGAACACTCGAGAATCGTTTTGTCTTGTTTTCTTCCATAGCAACAATACTCAATACCAATTATTAAGATAAATAAAAAATTTATTTAACATCAGACAGTTAATAAAGAAACAGCCAACACTGGTTAAAAAAAAATATGAAAACTACACAGAACTATTAACAAGAACGAGAAATTGCAGTAAGCACTCAGCCTTTTTAGTGGAAATGATGTCCAAAGTGGTAAGGCACTGCATGATGAAGGTGATGATGGAAAGCATCGTAGTGCAGTGGTGCCGGATGATAGGCCTTAAGTAGGGGAGCTGGATGATATGCCTTAATCAGTGGAGCTGGGTGATATGCCTTAAGTAGTGGAGCTGGATGGTATGCCTTAAGAACCGGAGCCAAAATCGGGGTCACAATATGTCCATGACTGTGGACAACAGTTGAACTTTGATGTGAGATGGCCGGGACATGATGCACGATGGCACCGACTTTGGTGACAATAGGTTCATGATGTATCAGCGGCGCGTATTCCACAAGCGGAGAATGATGATGTTGTCCATGAAGAAATCCAGGACGAGCGGCTACCAAAGCACACATTGTTGATACTATAACCTGTGATGGTAAGCCATTCATTCACTGTGCACGATCAAGATCACTTCACTATACTCACCAACTTCAACATTGCGTTCCTTTGACTGTGATTCAATAGTTTTGGAGTGGACTAACGACGCTGGTAGATGTTCGCTGTTCTACGATAGACTAATGCCCCAGTGCATCCGTTGTCACTCTTTTATATTTGTAATTCAATGGACGCAATGATCTAGCACATCACATACTTCCCACTGTAGCGGTCGTCTCCAACCCCCTCTAATCTAATTATTACTCCATATTCCAAGAGCAGTGCATTTAAATTAAGGTACATAACGCGATGGTTTTGTTGTTGTTTTGGGTTTCTTTTTCGTCAACAGGTGCTGCACGGCGGTAATGCAATGTCGCTCCACGAAGGCAATTGCACAACCGACAGATATTATTAAAGACCCGTGTCTGTCCGTACGCTGTTGCTGTGTGAATGCAATTGCCTCACAAGTTTCTTTGTTGTTTGTCTGTTCTGTTTGTCTAATGGTTATTGCCAGCCAGCAGCGCTGATGTTACCGATGATGCTATGGTGTTTGCAGATTCTACATTGGAGCTCATTATCTGATGGTTATATCAGCATACCAGTTGCAGACACATATCTATGCAGAATAGATTCGATTTTACTTTTGAATTTACTGAACTGACCTTCATCTACGGAGGATGCAGTGGTCGACCAATAGATATGAACTGCTGAACATTCAGCTGAATAAAAGTTACATAATTATTAGGAACGCAAATTTTCAATATGATTACTGGCAGATGTTTTTTTTTTTTTTTTGAAAAACCCTAGTCCAGTCACTTGGACTAAAAGATCTATTGTGTCAATAGGGCATTAATTATCTAATAGACATACAACTGTCCTCATAAAAGATAATATGTCCTTAGAAGCAGAGTTTTTCAACTCCGCTGTTGATCATATTTCCTTATGGAATATGCGTTTCCTTAACCAAATAAGTGCTGGGCAATCGCAGAGAACATGTCCGGATGACACCTCATCCTCCGCACAGAATCTACATTCTGTCACAGAGCCCACACCCATTTTGCTAAGATGATATCTTAGGCCACAGTGGCCAGTTAGAAAACTCACTAGTTTCCTAATGCTACCTTTATCTAAATGCAGGATTTCTTTATATGAATAGGGTCTGATTAGTTGTTTGGATTGCCTTAGCCCCGGGGAATTAACCCAATGAGCCAGGCGAAGTTTGCCCTCCCAACAGTTTATCACCTTTGTGGCGACACACCAATTGACGCTACAAAATGGTTCAGGTCCTATGAATGCAGTTTCCGAACCAGCCCTAGCTAGTTCATCTGCGGCTTCGTTGCCTGCGATACCTCGATGACCTGGTACCCAACCGAGCTTAACCCTGTTGTGTCTGGCCAGAGATTGCAATGCATCGTAGCAGTTTTTGACTTTTAATGAGTCCATTGACTTGGACGACAGAGCTTTGAGTGCTGCCTGGCTATCTAAATAGATATATATTCTAACGCCTTTAACGCCTTTACTAAGGTTTAACCTGGCGCAGATCTCTATGGCATGGAGTTCAGCTTGAAGGACCGTTGGACTGTCTCCCATTGGTATTACTGGCAGATGTTATAAATAATTCAAAATGACCTCCGAGTGTCTAACACTTCAGATTGGGCATTGCTCCGGTTTGTAGGTACTATCTAGTGTACATATAAGAAGAACGTATTTTGTGCTCGTACACTTGCTAGAGTTTAAAGTGAACTTAGCAGACAAATGGTATATTTCCAATAATTCTTAAGAGGGATCCTTAATCGCTGGCAAAAATATTGTGTTAGTTTTAACATCTATCCTATGTATTGGATAAGAAATTACAGACAGAAAATCATTAATGAAAATAAGAAAGAGTGCCGGAGAAAAAACACATCCCTAAGGGACACCCGCATTTATGCGGTAAATATTAAACATAAAACCATCCAATAAAACTTGGATCGTTTGAAAGATCACTTCTAATTAATTGAAGCAGGGTTACATCGATTCCAAATGCAAGCATTTCAAACAGAAGCGCTTGGTGCCAAACTCTGTCAAATGCCTTGGAAATATCAAGTGCTACAACATTGCTTTCACCAAAGTTGTGAAAAGACTAGCTTACCCTAGCATGGAAAGTTGGAAAAATTTAACTGTGATAGGAAATTCGAACCAATATTCTTCAAGTTGGGACTTATATTAGATCCAACATATAAGTCCTGCCTGGAGGAAAAAGATACAACTATAAATTTCCATTGAAGCTGCCCTTCTTTTTCCAGGCTAAGGATGAACGTTTTTGGAAGGGATATAACAACGATCGAAGAACTCGAACTCGAACTATCACACCAACCCACCAAAACTATATACAACTATATAAAAGAACTGTAAAGTTAAACGTCCGTTATTTATGATTATCCAATATCATGTGTCATAACTATACATCTGTTCCTTTTCATATAATAGACGTAAAAAAAACATTGGCGATATATGCTCAACACTTGACAACACTCATGCCTGGTTTGGTGAGGTTTAAATTTCTTAAATGTTTTTATATTTACTTGCCGGTGTTTGTCTTTCTGTCGGATTATTTGTCATTCTGTCACGCTTTTTTCATTCTAGTGCTGTTAGTTGACAGTCCAGCACGTGTTGTTGTGGTAGGACTTTTCGGGACGGGTCTTGAGGGACATCTTGTGGGGTTCTTAAGGGATCTTAAGAGGTTCTTAAATGGATCTCGATTGGGTCATGAGAATGTCTTGAGAGGTTCTTGAGGGGTTCTTTAGGTGGTCTTGGGGGGATCTTGAGGAGATTTTAAGAGGGTCTTAAATGGAGTCGTGAGGGAGTTTTAAGAGGATCCTTAAGGGGCTTGAGTGGGTCTTGAGATAGTTTCGATGGAGTGTTAATGTCATATTGAGGGGGTTTTGAGGAGGCCCTACGAGTTCTTGAGTGGGGTCTTGTGTGGTATCTTGAGGGGTTCTTGGTAGGGGGAGTCTTGAGAGGAATCTCGATGGGTGTTCTGAGATTTATATTATTGAAATTATATATATTTCATTAATAACTATATACTATAAAATAAAATAATATTTAATAAAAAATATGTATATTTAAAAAAAAACTCATCATTTAAGAGAACCACGCTAAGCACTTTGCGTTTAAAATGCAAAAAAAAAATTAAAAGAACATCAAATGCTTAGCGTGGTTCTTTAAATTGACGTGATTTTTTTGATAAACAACCTTTGATTCTAGCAAAGAATCGACAACAAAACACCACAGAAGCGGCGAAAGGGGTCCACTTTGTGGGCATTCTCTAGCCACTTCGACTGTTACTCTTTAGTCCATATTCTCCCCTGTCTGAAGAATCGGAAGAAGCCGGCGAGAAAGCATGTAGTGATCCTTTTGGTAAAGGCTGGTTCCACGCCATGCCTTTTAGCAGAGTTGCACTCCAATAGTGAAGATCCCGTCCATCATGCTCTTTTCAATAAAGAAAACAAGATCGTAAAGAGTAGATTCACAGGATCTCCCACGTTGATAGGCATGATGATTTATGTCTAAGGAATTTCATCAGAGTACATTCGACCTAAGCGTTTAAAAGATTTCAGCAAAAATGATTGCCTCGAAGCTTTTTGTAGCATGTAGGAGCATACCCGAGGGTCAAACATTATTGGATATATACCATCTGGACCTGGTGCTTTAAAATCCTTGAAGGAAGATATAGAGAATTTTATTGCCACCGATTTAGCCACCCTCGCAATCATATCTGGTGACATTTCTTTTATCCGGAGCCAAGTTGACATTATTTATCTAAATTAACAGTCTGAGTTATCGACCTCCTGCATGGAGTTAGGGAAAGTACCATCAGATTTTCTAAGTGAGTTGAGCTTAGCACTGTTGTCTTTCTTAAAGATTTTGCAGAACCTTGCTGTTTCTCTCAGCTCATTTATTTTGTAGCAGAAATTCCTATAGGACTCTTGCGTTTCTAGAGACTAGTTTTAGCTATTAGAGACTTTTGGAATTTCGTCCAGTCAGTTCTTCTTGGATTTCTGCTAGCGAAAATTGTGTCAAATTCGGCATTTAGCTGAAATCCAATGAGATATCTTTCATCACTTTCCATCCTTTGATTTGATTGGTCATCTTTTCGTTTGACAGTGTTGTATCAATCACTTCTTTTCTTTTACTGTTCACAAATGTTGTTTTGTTGCCAATGTTATTTATTACTTATTCTGTGGAAATTATATAGTCCAATAGCTGAAGACCTCTGTGGTTGCATTTTCTGCTTCTCCAGACAGTATGCTGAGAATTGGCATCGCATCCAACAATTAGACCCAGATTTTTAGATCGAGAATATCTAACCAACTCCATTAGTTCCCTTGATGGAGGAGGACTAACGGAGTCGGATGGATGAGATAATTTTTGGAATTATCAAAGAAGCCCGAGAACGATTACTGCCTTCATGATAGAAGACAGAGTTCCAACTAATCATGCCTAAGCCACAGATATACCCATTGCATAAGCCATTGCATGGATTATTTGAGGTGATGTTTGCAACTTCGCATTAATATTGCATAGCAGAGCAGTAGCTGATTTGCTATGCTGCAAGATAATCTGAGTAAAAATAATAGACATTGTCTATGATTTTTCCCCCTTATCCCCGTTGCTTCGCTTGATGAGCACTGCTGTATGGACGTATTACGAACCTTTCTTTCAAAGTCTTGACTGATGGATCATCCATTCCCATAAGGAGCAGAGATGCATAATCACCATGCTCTTTTTGTGAGTAGACTCGCCTTTTATTTGTGTCAACACCCTGATTTTTAGTTCGGACTTTCACGACAAATTCCGCAGGCTTCCGGAGTTTTCCAGGTAATCGGAATGTCACTTTTCCAGATTTTGAGGTTCCCCTCTGCTGACGAAGAACGTACTGCCTTCAAAGGCTGAAAAAGCTGCCACCTTTATTGAAAGCCATTAGAAGGAGTGTTCATTGGAACATTGCACTTTGATGGTGCCCTGATCTAAGCTCATTTTCTCGAATGTTGCTGAATCGTTTTCCACCACAATTTCACAAAGGTGGTCTTGGACAAAGTCCAGTTGTTTTTTTTTTTACATATAGCCTTTATCCTTCCTCGCTGAAAATACTTTGGCCGCTATTTTGGAATAGCTGTGACTCTGTGTCGACTTGTCTACCTCAGTGGAGTTTTAAAGCATATGAACAGCTGGGCAAGCAGTCCTTTTCTAGTGCATGTCCAACGTTCAGTGTTGTAGTCAGAGATTCCGAAGTCAAGTGTTGGGATGGGTTGGTTCTGATAAGACACGCTTGTAATTAAGTCAAACGCCCTACATTAGAATTGAGGACTTTGTTGTCTTTAAATGATCATTAAATTTTTGAAAACCTTACTCAAAATTTTAAATGCGGATCATAGTGAACAAGATCAGCTGCAAACATGAGGTTATTTTACTAGCACAGGTTTTGTTGTATTTCTAGTGCCTTCAAGGTAAAACGCTTGATAATTTTTGCTGCTGCTGGCATCGGTAACCGTTGGCAACCTGAACTTTAAATTGAACCGCATCAGAGAAAGGAGAACGTCCTTCTTAGTCTTTGAAGTAGTCGCTCTGTCGTCGCTGTTATATATTCGGCTCGTAGTTAAAGAATTTTGGTGAAAATGTATCACGACCGCAATAAATGCAATTTGGACAATTTTTAGGATCGGTGTACATTTAGCGACAGCGGATTTCGCTTGCATTGATGTGACGGTGCAATGCGACAAAAACACAAAAATACTCGTATACAGATATGCGACCTTGACGACGAAATAAAATTTTTTTACAACATTATCTACAAAATCAAACATCGTATATATGGATGGTGCTGGTGTTATTTCAAAAATGCGATTCGATTTCTAACTCTTGGCGAAGGCGGCGGCTCGCGGCGCAGTTACGAGAAGGTATACAGATACGTACAAAGAAAAAAGCTAGAACAGCACTACCCGAGCAAGTAACTCGCCGTCAATCATTCATCAGGAGTCCGCCAACCGCCAGCTGCCAGATATGGTTAATCGTAACAATAGTAAGATAACAATCTTCGTTGGTAATAAAAGGTCAAAGGCTTTTCCAAAATAATTCTCAATTTTTAAAAAAGCAATATAGAATACGAACCCAAGGCAGAACTCAAAGTAATATAATATGGTATCCCAACGAGAATTTATGGCTCTTACTATTCTAATCAGTTTCTTTAATTTATGAGCTGTTACCTCGATATATGTTAAGATTTGGCCGTTTTCGCACTTTACGCATTTTACGCAGCTAATAAATAGCCGATACGTTGGCAGAGATATTCATGTAACTTTTAGTATCTTCAGCGATCGCACGCAATGAAAGTTCTTATTGTTCTCGGAGCGTTTTTGGTCACAATCGTTGCTGTGTTTAGTGCGCCGCCTATATTGGATATCGCAGAAGCCCGCATTGTAGGTGGACAATTGGCAAATTCCACGCAGTTTCCTTATCAAGTTGCATTAAAAGTTCAACACAACGAAACAGCAATTGGGTTGTGTGGAGGAAGTTTGATTGACGCGAGTTGGGTTTTAACGGCTGCTCACTGTGTTTACAGGTACTTTCAGACCTTTTTTGTTTTATAGAAAAATAACCAAAACCTCACTTATCTAGAATCTTGAATGGTATTGTTTACCTTGGTGCCGCGAATTGGATGAACGTGAATCAAATAATACGATTCACAGGAAGGAACGTCTACATCCATCCAAGATATAACAGAGTGGACAAAAAACACGACATTGCTCTAATTAAACTTATAGCAAAACCAATTATTAATGGTAATGATTGATTTTTAATTTAATTATTAAATTCTTTATATTAACTTCGGTTGCCTGTGTGTTTGTTGGCTGGCTTGTGATCAATTTTTAATCCACTTACTAAAGCCTGATTTTATTCAAACCTGACACATATGTATGTATTTTCGATTAGATTAAATTTTATGGGTTGTTTTTTTTTGTAATTATGCAGAATACGTACAAATCGTGATGTTGTCGAATTCCTCAAGTGGATACAATGGTAATGACGTCGTCATCGCTGGATGGGGCAAAAACCTAGATAGTACGATCAAGTGGTGATATACAGTATACACTTTGTCACTAACAACCGAATCATTTTTGACTTTAGATTCCAGCAGTACTAGTGACCTGCGTTACATTGTATCAAAAGTTGTTCCCAACATTGTCTGCAAAAAAGCTTATGGTTACGATAAATTAAATTCAAACCATATTTGCATGTCAACCACTGTAAGTCAGAATACATGTGTTGGTGATTCTGGCGGCCCGTTAGTTCTCCTAAGCGGCGAAAAGGCTCAAATTGGCGTTCTTGCAGGTGGTTCCGCTAGAAGTTGTGAAACAGGCAAACCAGCTATCTTTACCCGTGTCAGTAGTTATTTACCCTGGATCAGGAATATTACCAGTATTTTACCAGAATGAATTTACATTGAAATATTTTTATATATTGTTTATTATTTAACCAATTAAAATGGTTTTTCAGTTCGTTGATAGCAACAATCAAATCAATCTTCTTAATAATGGGTGTTTTTTTAGGAGGTTTGTTTTTCCGATAGATGTCGTTTTATTTTATGACAGTTGTTTTGACAGCTCAAAGTGGCATTTCTACTCAGTATTGTTTGGCAAATCATTATGAATAGGTTAACTCCAGAACAACGTTTTCAAATCGTGGAAATTTATTTTCAAAATCAGTGTTCAATTAAAAATGTTTATAGAGCACTTCGTGAATTTTATGGTGCACATAATCGTCCGTCAGAGACCACCATAAAGAACGTAATTACCAAATTTCGGTCTACATTCACTCTTTTGGATGCCAAGCCACCGACAAGAATGAGAAGAGTTCGTACAGAAGAAAATATTGCTGTCGTTGAGGCCAGTGTCGAAGAAAACGACAATTTATCGATTCGTCGTCGTGCTCAGCAAATTGGACTTTGTCCATCGACTTTATGGAAAATTTTACGTAAAGATTTGGGTTTGGTGCCATACAAAATTCAATTGGTGCAAGAATTAAAGCCACACGACCATCGTTTGCGCCGTGAATTCAGTGATTGGTCGTTAAATCAATTGAACGAAGATCCATTTTTTACCGTAAAATTCTCTTCAGTGATGAGGCGCATTTTTTGTTAAATGGATACGTCAACAAACAAAATTGTCGCATTTGGAGCAAAGATAATCCACACGCCGTTCAAGAATTACCAATGCATCCTGATAAATGTACTGTTTGGTGCGGTCTATGGGCTGGTGGGATCATCGGTCCATATTTCTTTAAAAATGAGGAAGGACGACGCGTTACCGTGAATGGAAATCGATACAGAACCATTTTAAATGAGTTTTTGTTGTCAAATCTTGAAGATATGGATATGGATGAAATGTGGTTTCAACAAGATGGTGCCACTTGCCATACAGCACGTGAAACAATCGACTTATTGAAAGAAACTTTCAACGACAACATTATTTCGAGAAATGGTCCGGTGAATTGGCCTCCGCGTTCGTGCGATTTGACGCCACTCGATTACTTTTTGTGGGGATACGTGAAGTCATTGGTTTATGTGGATAAACCTCAATCGATTGACGCTTTGGAAACCAATATTCAACGTGTCATTGCTGACATACGCCCTCAAATGCTTGAAAAAGTGCTGGAAAATTGGACCTCCAGAATGACATTTGTGAAAAATAGCCGTGGTAGCCATATGCCAGAAATTGTGTTTAAATGTTAAATGCCAAAAAATTATCTACCAAATAAAAAAAAATTTTGGTCATTTCATAATTTTATATGTGTTTTATTCAAAAAAAAAAATCGGCAACCTCTTAAAAAAACACCCGTTATATACGAGTAAAATAGAGAATTTATGTGTGTATGTTTGTATGTTTGTATAAGTTAACGACGAAAAAGTTGAAGCCGCATATTCGCAAGAACGATATGTAAACATCCGCTGGAGCTCTGCTCTGATGAATATTTTTAAAAACTATTAATAATATAAAATAGTTTAATTTGCGCCCAACGTGTGGGGCTCGGGTACGCGAATAATAAATTAAAGGAAAAGTGTTATTAAGTGAAATAAAAATAGTGACCTCAAGCAGCTCAAAAAGTTTTCATTATTTCAACACAAGAAAGCCCTTAAGTAGTGCTGTGTTTTTAAGAAAAATAGACAAGTGACCTCAAATAGCTCAAAAGTCTTAGTCCCAAAATTATTCGGTCCTAAAACAGTGCCTCCTGAGTCCCGAACCCCAGGACTTGCAACAGCGTTTTTTAAACGATCATAGAGAGTGGTGAGACAAAAAAAGAAAGGGCCCCTTAGTAGCCGTTAAAACGGAGGAAAAGGAAACGTCGCAGAACGTTAGCCGCATCGCTCCAGATCAACAATACGATATTCTCGTACGTAAGAAAACCAGCAATGTTCCTGATTTTTATATTGTAAGATTTATACTATATTTTTTTATATTATTAAAATTTTTGATATATACATTTTTGCATTATTCATAAAAATTTACGCAAAACAAATCTTAATTCAATTTAAAAGTTAAGTGAATCCGATAACTTTAAAGTACATACTGAAAAGAAAAAATTGGTATTTTAAACCTTTAAATAAGGAAAAGTATTGAAAAATATTTATTTATGAAAATATTAAAGAAACACTAAGTAATAGAGAGTAATATTGATTTTCAAATTTAAATTTTTAATTTCGTTCTTCGTGTGTGAATATATAACATTAACAATGGCAAATGAAAATATACCTAGACCTCCGGTGCCTAATGTACCAGACACATCCAATTCCCCTAACATTAACAATCAAACACCGGAACTTCAAGCAATTATAACTTCAATTGTTAGCCAAGTCATTAGTTCGGAAGGACGAAGCATGATCCAAAACATGCTAAATCCGAATACGGATCTTACCAGAACAGAACATCAGGCCAATTTATCGGAACTCGATAAGATCCCGGACGTAGTTCGCTGTCTCAGAGAATTCTCTGGTCAGCCAGGCGAGTTCAGCTCATGGAAAAAGAGAGTGGATCGTATTATTCGGCTTTACGAGTCAATCAAAGGTACACCAAAATACTTCGGCGTTTTAAACGTCATAAGAAACAAAATTGCAGGAAATGCGGATATCGCCTTAGAATCCTACAATACACCCCTTAATTGGGAGTGTATATTGCGTTGCCTTACATTGCATTACGCAGACAAGCGTGATTTGGGAACACTGGAATACCAGATGATTTCCTTAGTGCAAGACAATGATTCTGTACAAGGCTTTTATCAAGCAGTGTATTCACACTTGTCCTTGATTCTAAATAAAATCAGTTGCATGGAAGTTGGTCAAGAAGCAATTACTCTACTTACAAAAAATTATAGAGACAAAGCTTTGGACACCTTCGTATGTGGTCTAAAAGGAGACTTGCCTAGACTCCTCGGAATTCGTGAACCTGTTAACCTTTCACAAGCCCTCTACCTATGTCTAAAATTAGAGAACCAGAATTATAGGTCCAACTATGCCATAAACCATCAGGGAATATCAAGGAAACCACAGTACCATCACCCAAATCCTCCAACACTTCCTCCGCGAAGAACTAATAACAATTTACACCTTCGAACAAATAACGTCCCCTTTTTCCCACAACTTGCATATATTCCACAACCAACTTATAATTTTAATAACAGACCCCCTCAATTTAACAACACCCCATTCCAAACCCAATATTCAAATCGCAATTACCAACCCAACCAAAACCAAGGAAACTTTATGCGACCACCGCCTAGACCACAACCTCGACCAGAACCGATGGACACAAGCACCATTCAGTCGCGCGCAGTTAATTATACTAATCGACCCCAAGGAAATTAGCAAACTACAACTAAGAGACCCAACTGGACAGCCCAAGGACCTACACCAAATAAAATGCAAAGAACTTTCCATACGACAACCCAAGTAGCGCATCCAGAACCACAAGAGGATGACCAACACATTAGATTAGGAGACGGAAACTCCGACCAAACTCTTGCTGAATACTTGGGAACAATTGGTGACTTACAGGAATATGAATATCAAAAACCCGATATTATAAATCCCAATAACACCGAAATCTCCCACGAAGCTCATGACATTCATTTTTTAGTTTGAACAGCTCTTCGCTTCCATATTTTGAATACCGAACGAAGAGCGGAAACACACTAAAATTTTTAATCGATACAGGTTCTAACAAGAACTATATTCACCCGAACTGTGTAAATAAAACTATTTCTAACAAAAATCCATTTTTTGCTAACTCTATAGGTGGCGATGTGAAAATAACACATCATGCCATGTTGCACCTCTTTGGCCTTAACGATATATGTCTCAAATTTTTTATTCTTCCAACCCTTAAATCATTCAACGGTATTATTGGTAACGACTCACAGAACTCAATGCAGTAATATATACTGCAGAAAACTACATTATATTACACAATAAAATTAAAATCCCCCTAACACAACATATTTCACAATCCGTTAACAAAATAGATATAAGAACTTCCTACTTAAATCAAGAACAAACGAGTAAACTTTTAAAAACAATTTCGAAATACCCGAACTTATTCACAGAGCCGGACGAGAAACTGACATTTACGACTACTGTTAAAGGTGAAATAAGGACAAATGATGAGAACCCCATTTATTCAAAAAGCTACCCATACCCCATGGCATTAAAGGATGAAGTAGAAAAACAGATTAAACAACTCCTAACCGATGGTATAATCCGACCTTCACGGTCACCCTATAATGCTCCCATATGGATTGTACCGAAAAAACTCGACGCCTCTCGTGAAAAAAGTATAGAATGGTAATAGACTATAGGAAATTGAATGCAGTTACAATTCCTGACCGTTACCCAATTCCGGAGCCAAATGAAGTACTTGCCCAATTGGGAAAGAATAAATTGTTTTCTGTTATTGACCTAAAGAGCGGATTCCATCAAATTCCGTTAAAAGAAAGCGATTTTGAAAAAAACCGCTTTCTTGGTAAATAATGGCAAATACGAATTCGTAAGACTTCCATTTGGTCTCAAGAATTCTCCGTCAATATTCCAAAGAGCACTCGACGATATATTGCGCGAGTACATAGGAAAAATTTGCTATATCTACATTGATGATATAGTCATCTCAGCAAGGATGTTCAAACCCATCTAGAAAATCTAGAAACAATTTTCTGTACATTGCAAAAAGCAAATATGAAAGTACAACTTGACAAATGTGAGTTTTTAAAAACGGAAGTTGAATTCCTAGGTTTTATTGTATCACCTGACGGAATTAAAACAAATTCTGCGAAGGTAGAAGCAATAATGAAATTTCCTTGTCCAAGAACTCTAAAAGACTTACGCTCATTTCTCGGTCTTTCTGGGTTTTACCGGCGATTTATTAAAGACTACGCCAAATTGGCAAAACCCCTTACATCCCTCTTAAGGGGGGAAGACGGACGTTCGTCCAAACACAATTCAAGCAAAAAGCTTATCCACCTTAATGAAGAAGCCATTAATGCATTCAATAAAATAAAAAATTCACTTACTACAGAAGACGTAATGCTCACTTACCCCGACTACAGGACAGGACAACAAACCGATAATGTTCATATCAAGAACACTAAGCAATGCAGAAGAACACTACGCTACCAACGAAAAAGAAATGCTTGCTATTATCTGGTCCCTTAAAACTTTGAGAAAATACCTGTATGGCTCCGCAAAAATTCAAATCCTTACGGACCATCAGCCCTTGACATATGCAGTAAGTAACAAAAGCCCTAATAATAAAATAAAGCGATGGAAGGCAATACTTGAAGAATATAATTACACACTGAAGTATAAGCCAGGTAAAATGAACGTCGAGACCCCCTCGCCAATCCCAATTTAACTCAATGACAGTGACACAACATAGTGACGAAAGCTCAGGTCAAAATTTAATACAAATAGCTAAAGAACCAATTAACGTATTTAAAAATCAGCTTTTCCTAGATCTAGATAACACTTCCACTTACCAATTCAAAATTATCTTCCCTACCTATCACCGCCATATCATAACTGAACCTGAATACTCCGAAGAAAAATTAATAAATATTTTCAAACGTTATTTAAACCCATCAGTTATCAACGGATTAAAAACAGACGAAAGAACTTTAGGCCTTATACAAGAAGTTTACACTAAACATTTTAGTCAATACCGAATACGATTTGCTCGGAAGATGGTAACCGACATTACTGACGAAGTTGAACAAACGACGAAAATAATAAATGAACATAATCGTGCTCATCGAAGCATCAGAGAAAATAAAATTCAGCTTCTACAAAACTTTTACTTTCCCCAAATGCAAGCAAAAATAGGTAAAATCATTAAGCAATGTAAGACGTGCAAGGAACATAAATACGATCGCCATCCCAACAAACGCATGATACAAGCTACTCACATACCTCAACATCCAGGACATATTTTACACATTGACATGTATTTTACTGACAAACAAATAATACTAACAGCTATTGACAAATTCTCAAAGTACGCACAAACTAAAATTTTACGTTCCAGAGCTTTAGAAGATATTAAGCAGCCACTCAGAGAACTCTTACTTTCATTTGGCGTACCAAAATTAATAGTATTCGATAACGAAAAATCTTTTAATTCCAGTCCAATAACATTTATGCTTGAAAACCAATTCAACATAAAAATATTTAAAGCTCCACCCTATACAAGCTCTGCCAATGGACAAGTGGAACGTTTCCACTCTACTTTAGGTGAGATCATGCG
The DNA here is from genome assembly GCA_947095585.1 of Nephrocerus scutellatus. Taxonomy (NCBI): domain Eukaryota; kingdom Metazoa; phylum Arthropoda; class Insecta; order Diptera; family Pipunculidae; genus Nephrocerus; species Nephrocerus scutellatus. The sequence goes on along the minus strand of OX352765.1, from coordinate 27,463,017 downwards.
TTGCCTCAAATCTGAAAATGTGCACGAATCTTTTCAAGAACTATTAGACAGATCCGTTTATGAGTATAACAACTTAATACACTCCACTACTAACAAAAACCGATAGAACGCTTCTTTGGACGAACCGTAACCACTAACCCACAACAAATTGAAATAGAAAGACAGGAGAACATTAAAAGACTTGAAGAACAACAAAACGCTGACCTTAACTATCATAATAAAAACAAGTCACCCCCAAAGAATTATTCTGAAGGAGACGAGATCTTCGTAAGAATTAATAAAAGAATAGGAAATAAGTTATCGCCTAGGTATAAAAAAGAAATAGTTGAAAAAAAAACAATAATAGTACTATACTAACACGTTCAGGAAGAACCATTCACAAAAGCCTTATAAAAAACTAAATTTTTCAATAGAACACTGATACCACTGCGCAAAAGAGAATCCCTTATATCCTGTCCTTTCCTATGACATTTTAAGAATAAAAACACACTTATCTAGACTTAGAATTAAGAAAAACTACGAAACAATTACAGATAAAAAAAAGAAAGTATTAGAAAATAACCACAAACAAATCATTATTAATAAAATATCTATGGAAAAAATAAATGAATTAACAAACGCAACAAATAGTTTACTTAAAATGTTTAAAGAAAAAGAAAAAAAATAGTAACACAATAATTATGAGAATTAAATAAAAACTAGATCTAATTAAAGAAAAATCGAAAATATCCCATATATAAACATTAATGAAGCATTAGAATTTGCCGAAATTAAAATTGCATCAAATGATAAAAATTTGATTTATATTTTAAGTTTTCCAACTACTAAGGTAGAAACATGTAACTTGTCAATATTAAAACCAGTAAAAATTAAGAAAGTAATTAATAAAATTAATTTTGAATCAATTATAGAATGTAATGAAGAAATTTATGGCATCTCAAAAAAATGTAAAACATATAACAACTTATCAATTTGTAATAATAATAATATTCAAAACTTAAGAAATGCATCCTGCATCCCAAAGCTAATAAAGAGTGAGAAAGCTAACTGTACTATCGTCAACAACGAACATGTCCCAGAAGTAGAAGAAGTCGCACCAGGAATCTTGCTGTTAAACCAATTCGATGGACCAGTGCTGATCAACAATGAAACCGTGATGCTTAGAGGTACTTTCATCATCAAACACTTCAACACCCCCATTGAGGTCAATGGAAAAACAATCCTGGCTAAAGAGGTAACTCAATACCAACCATTACCGGCAATACTACAACCATCCCACAAACAAACTATTACATTTGCATGCAGAAGACCAGATGGCAGAAGTCATACACGGGGAGACACAGTTTTAACTATCAACAACCCAGCATTAACAACTGTTGGCATTGAAGACATTCCGCATCTAATAACATCAACATCAACTCACGAGGACGTTCGATTTTAAGGGCGGAGGAGTTAACGACGAATAAGTTGAAGCCGCATATTCGCAAGAACGATATGTAAACATCCGCTGGACGCAGCTCAATAAAAGTATTTCGTCTGAATGCTGACACTAATAACGGAACTTACAAAGTATAAACTCATAAATCACATACAATGTTTCCATTCGTCGGACGACGACCACACACAACATAGACATCATAAATTCATCTACATTACGAGTGTCTGATACGCTAGCCTTCACTTCTGCTGACATCATCAATAATTCGTCAGAATGACCATAATGACTTGCTTGGGATGCCAACGCCACTTACTATTATAAAAGAACCAATGTATCTAGTTTTAAGTTCAGTTCTTATTTTGAATTCAATAAATAAAGAACATCAGAGCTCTGCTCTGATGAATAAAAACTAGTAATAATATAAAATAGTTTAATTTATATAACCAACAACTTAATTGCCTTGGTAAATTTCAACAAAACTTGGTATATATATTACTTATAATCTGGAGTCAAACATACGTGGCGGCGGTTACACGTTTTGTGGGTGGGGTGGTATGGAGTGGCTGCCGATATTAGCGTCGAACCCATAGTTTTCAGGTTTTCTAAACTGCTTGTACTTAGTACAAAATGCAACTAAAACTATCGAGCAGTTTAAGTTTATATGCAAATAAAATAAAGTTAAAAAAAAAACAACCCATAAAAATTTATATTTTTCTTGTAAATTCTCTAATCGGGGATACACACACACACACACTGCGTGCTCGTTTTGTGGCAAAATCATTCACCAAATGACGCAGCGGCAGCCAACAGCGCTGCTCAAAAAGCACAGAGCTCAGACTTTGCCGTGATCTGATGCGATATAGCGATATTTAAAAATTGTATATTGGGGTCCCCAAGGGGCCGATCGCTCCAAATTTTTACAAAAAGTGTTTTCCATCGAAGACACACATGTGTACAAAATTTAAAGAAAATCGGGTAAATTTTGTAAAATATTTGTATGGGAGCCCCCCGACCCCGCGGCCCGAGGGGCCTCAAATTTTAATAGAAAGTGTTGTCTTGGGTATACCTCCCAAGTGTGCAAAATTTGAATAAAATCGCGCTGTAGGAAGTGGGTTAAAAATTGATCACAAGATTTGGCCAGCCAGCCAGCCAGCCAGCCAGCCAGCCACGGGCAAGTGAAGTTAATATAGAGAATTTAATAAGTGACACCCTTTAGAGTAGCTAGATGTTTGGTTCCGCAACTACATCGTGAGGCATTATGCGGTTGAGCCTTCTTTCATGCTAATTTTGATTGAGGAGTCTGGGTGCTTCTGCATTTGAGTGCATTGACTGAGTCGTTTAGCATGGTCTGCTGCATATTTTATCATTTCGTTGGTCACTGTTCCTACTCCTAGGTCACGGTGAAGATCAGAGTTACTTCATTTTGGATCCGTTGGATGATTTTGATGGTGCCCATCTTGGCACACCCTCATAAGCCAATTCATCTTTCTCAGTTTGAAGTTGAGTTCATCCTTTTTCCTCTTGACATGTTCCTTCCATCGAAGCTTTGCGTCCAAGGTCATGCCAAGATATTTGGCGGTGTTTGCATGTGGGATCTGTGAATTGTTTATGACAATCGGGATATGTTGAATTATTTTGTTGGTGAAGTCATAGTACATATTTGGCGTCATTTAATGTGCCATTTTACTTTCTTTTACATAGTAAAAGAAAGTCTGTCCGTCCGTCTGTATATCTGTCTGTCTGTCTGCCTATCTCTCTGTATGTGTCCACTCTACAGCCCAGGTGGGCCATTTGATTTTGACGGAAATCTGACAACCGGATGTGACAGTTTACTTAGTTTCAGTTTTTCGAGTTTTTGCAAACAACTCAAAAAATATAGCACTTAGAGAAATCTGTTAGGTGCAAAAGAAATTTATACAAAAACAAAAAAAAATAAAAATTAAAAAAAAAATAAAATTAAAAAAAAGGCCAGCAGTCGACACAAACTTATAGCTGTTTGGCACCCTCCAGAGTCCTGTACAGATCCTAAGTACCTTCCTTTCAAATAGGGAGATCTTCTTCATCATTGTTGGTGAGACGGTGAACCATATGGGATAGCCTGGTGTTGTTGGACAGTCGGTTTCGTCTGGGTGCACCAAATGAAGAGCGTAGTTCGCTTTTTTCAATGTTTTTTCTTATACTTGTTTCGGCTGCTGGCACTCGGAAGCAGATGAGTTCCGATTTGTTGGCCTTGATCTTCAGTCCTCACTTCAGGTAGTACTCCCAAAGATTTCGGAGGTGTTCCTACACTCTTCGGGCAGCTATCTCAGGAGATCGGGAATCGGGAGAACGGCATACGTGATGGAGTCATCCGCGTAAAGCATGCTGCTTGTTCCGGCTGTATTGGTGGGTTGAACCGCCGTGTAGATGTTGAAAAGGACTGGGCGAAGTCTGGAACCTTGAGGAACTCCGGCTTAAATCCCTTTCCTAGTGGATGAGTCGCCAAAAATCTGTAAAGGCCAGCCAGCCACGGGCATGCGAAGTTAATATAGAGAATTAAAAAAAATTAATATACATTTACTGACGATTCCGGTCCCGTCCGTTATCTAAACTTGCAGGTTTTTCGTAGATTCTCCTGCTATTTTACCGACGGCTAGTATAGCACATGTGGCGATTATATTGCTTGTTGAAGTAGGAAGATCATTGGTGCATAGTAGGCATAACGTTGGACCTAAGATACTACCCTGAGAATATCCTGCTTTTATCTCCTAAAGCATCATCAGCATTTTTCGTTTAATAATAGGTTTCAGTCGCTTTAGTAGTACTTTTTCGAGCAATTTTGACAATTTGGATGTAGGGATATAGGTCTGTACGATACCAATTCGTACGGCGATTTGCCTGGTTTAGGAACAATGATAACTGCGGCTACTTTCCAATGGCTGGGTACGTGTTTTAATTGAATGGAATCTTGTATTAAGTTGGAAAGTTTGACAATTTTTTTGTGGGGAAGCTGTTTTGAAATTTCGCCTGTGATCATATCATATACCCAGAGGCTTTCTTTGGTTTAAAGTTTTCTTGAATTTCTTTTTGTATTTCATTGAATGTAACCGGAGGAATATCTTCTTTAGCTTAATTACGTACCACTCTTAATATATCATTTTGACTTATGTGTGGTTGGAACGTATTTGTGAGATATTCAAAGAATAACGCAGCTTTATCTGCATTAGTTTTTGCCCATTCTATCTACATTCTTTTTTTATAGGCGGAGATTGTTCAATTGGTGTCTTCAGGTGTTTTGTCGTTTTCCAGAATGAATAGTCAGTACTTTTATCGTGTGTCAGTTCTTTTAAGTATCTATGCATAGATTAATATTTTATTACTTTGATTTTCCGCCGGAGTTGATGGGAGTTTCTGTTGAAGATATTTTTATCTGTTCGAGAACGTGTTGGTTGCCATTTCTCTCGAAGTCGTCGTTTATGGGCTACCATTATCCTTGGCTATCCATTATATCTTTGCGATAGTTGAGCACTTTCCTCTTTATGACCGGCGTGCAATTCTAGACCGCATTTTGGACTTTGGAGCAAATAACGTTATAATAATTTGGTTACAGTCAGTACAGAGATTTGTTATGCTTGTATCTTTCTTCTGGAAAAATATATAATAATAATAATATTTGACGCAACAGACCATTGCGGTCCAAGGCCTAGCTTCTCGCGACTATTTGTGTTCCGCATTTATATTTTTGGACACAAATGGAAGAGACCTACAATTAAATAACGGATCCGAACGGCGAATTGAGAAGCTTTCCGTGACAAGTTATTTTACTCTCGGAACGTTTGTTACCCATTCGCGAGAGGTGGTACATCGTAAAAATACTTTGTAGTTATTAATCTTGATCCCTAGTATATGTGTTTTGCGTTGAAGTCTCCTCCCATGATGAAATTGTCTGAATGTAATTAAATTAACTGCTTAACTGAGGGCTACAAATAGCCGTTAATGATAACCTTTATTCTTTACTGGTTTTTACCGCTATACTTGTCGCCTGAAATTCTTTGGAACTGTAATTGCTTTCTAAGTACTGGATGGATTGTATGATATTGTTACTTAGGCTTTGGATTTCGGCTTTCGAGTTCTTATGGATTTTGCAAATAAAATACAACACAAGTTTATTAATTTACAAATCATCATCACCATCATATTTGCCCGTACAACCGGGATCCGGTCCTGGCCTCCCACAAAAAGTCACTCCACCGCTAACGATTTTGAGCCGATGACTTTACTCTGGGCGTCCTACCTAGCACACCTACCTACACCTACCTACCATCAGGATCCTCTTCGCTCATGCGAGCTAGCTGTCGTGCCCACCGGCGCATACCGAGCTTAATAACGATCGTAGATCTCATCAGTATAGAGTCTCCGGAATTGTCCTTTCTCATATACAGGGCCAAGAATTCTCCGTAAGACTTTTCTCTCAAATGCTTTTTGCTCAGCACACAAGTCTCGGATCCATATGTAAGTACTGGTATGACCATTGTCTTATATACCAGCAGCTTGGATGTTTTGGTTAAGTTCCTGGATTTTGGAAGGACTATAGTAGGCCTTGTTGGCTTTACGCAACCGTGCGCGTATTTCTGGTTCCATGCTGTTATCGGCTAATGCGTTTGAACCGAGATAGTTAAAGGATTGCACTACTTCAAATTCGCGCTGCACTATTTTAATTGCGGGACCAATGTTAGAATTTACAAATAACAACTTTAATTAATCAGAAGCAAAAAAAAAATTCATAATTTTATACTGGACCACTTTTAAATGCACACAAAAACACTTATAATACTTGTACTACTGTTCATTTAGCTGGTACTTCTACCCTTTTCGTTTTCACCTTTTAAAATTATCTGGTTGAATTTCAAACAATGAATGGATTCTCTGCGGCAAACTCCACCCATTTATACTCATTGAAAAAACAGCCAGATACTTCTAATCTTATATACAGAAATATCTAGGAAAGACATTTACAGCTAATACTCATATGTATTGAGTCATATATTGCAGAACTTCTAAAAATAAATTCTATAAGCGCTCATGTAAACACTTGGAACAGGTTTGACTACATTTTGGACAGCACCAGTAAGTAATGACTTAAACCTTTAGTCGGTTACTATTACAGCCTAAGAGTATGCAAATTCTAAATTCTAATTGCTCTTGTACCATTATCGATCAGTGAACGACTTGTTCCTTTTATACTTTCATGGAGACAACTAACTACTTTTCGTAACAATATGTTTCAAAATTTTCAAACTTAATGAATGACTGATTTGTGAAGTGAGTTTCGGGTTTAAACGAACATCGATTTTTTCTGTATCTAGAATTACTTTTAGTTCCACTTGGTGTTTAAGTAATCCATTAGCATTCCGTAACAACATTGTTAAGTTTTTAATTTTTAGTTTTTAATAAGTTCAAGCCTGTCGAGGCGTTTAACTAATGAACTGTTGAAATTCTCTTGTTTATTAAGCATTGTAAGAATTTTGGATAGAATGTCTTTATCTTGAGTGCTTTTAAGCTCAGTGGGAATATCTTTGTGATTTGTGAATAAGTAAGTTTGTATCCACTTGAGTTTTCTACATTCATAGTTTTATGGTTGTTTTCTTCTTTGAATTGAAAAGTTATGGTTTTATGGGGTATAATTGGATTTAACTGAGGATCTGATGGTTTGTCTCTTATTTTTTAAAGCTCTTTAGCAACTGCACAGCCTCTGTTACTTGCTGGATCAGCTTCACCACAATTGCACCAATTTGGGTGTTCTGTTTCTAGTTTGTTGCATTTACTTGTACTATGTTTGCCAGCACACTAAGCACATCTGGCGGTTTTTTGTATGCCAAAGGGATTGGTAGTTTCTACATTGAGGGATAAACAATTTAAACTATGAAACCTAGCATATGTCCAATTTCATAGATATTTTAAACGTCTTCTGTTGCTTCAAAAGTTAATATAAACTACTTGTTTGGCTGCGTAAGAATACCATGAAAGTTAATGGTTTAGTAACCGCTACTAATTTGGTAATAACTACATGAAAATCACTCACACCAGCAATCATAATAGGCGGTGGTCTACGCTTTCTTTGAAGTGGTGAAGTTTCTTTTGGTTTCGCTACTTGTTTTCCTTCAATTGGCTTAGGCACTGAGTCGATATGATTTCCGGAAATTACTCAGATTTTCTTTTCTTATATATCTTTTTCCTTTTTAGGATCCAATCTCTTTCAAGAGTAAGTTCATCTTCATCTGTGGCATATTCTCGGATCTGAGAAGTTAATTTTTTTCTAGATTAGCATTTTTTTACAATTTTTTGAACAGAATGAATAGTGGTGGATAGAAAGGTTCTGGGTGATCGGTAGTTTTTGAGAAGGGAGGTTCTACCGATATTCAGGATTGCTGAGATGAATAGTGTTGGTAGTACACTTCTAGAAGTGAGTAGTGTCGCTGAGGTGAATACTGATGGTAAAGCAGAGCCATAGGGAAGAGTTTGATAGACCGATATTAGTGTCGATTCCATAGTTTACGGAGTCGCTGAGCTACATAAGTAATTCATCGTTATAGAGAGGGGGTCAGTCGATGTGGGGGGGCGGGGGTAAGTTTGTTCGTGACGTCGATTGGGATGGTGGTGGGGATGAAACTGTCAAATTGTACAACCCTGCAACATGAGCACTAATTTAATAGAGGAACCATGTAGATATCCTTATTACATTACCTGAAATTTCAGTGTTCGCACATGTTAGCGATTTGGAGTAAGTTATTTACAATATGTATTGAGAAGGACTTAGAAAAGAAGCGCTTACGTTAAACTAAAAAATCAGAAGAGGACCAAGAAACACAGCGTTTTTATCCAATCTTCAAACTTTGACAAGACTCACAAAGTATTCCCATGCGCAATTAATATTGCCGCATATTTACCGCAGCCTAGCACAGCATCGCGTAGCAGAGGTTTTTAGAGCATACAATCGTAGACTAAATGCTGGAAAATTTCAAAGTGCTTTGCTAAGAGTAGAACAATGTAAGCACTAAAAACCTCGGCTTCGCTATGCTGCGTTCAATATGTGGCTAGTACCTTGTGTACCTTGAATTGTCCACACAGTACACACTTAGTGTATTAAAGGCCAATAAACAAAGACGAGTTGACATCTGCATTAGGTGACATTTTGTTTTTACCTTTCACAAATGTCATTACCTGTCAATCGTATACCAAAGTTCAACAAAATCTAGCCCGCTTGTCATTGTTGTGTGTTTTTAGGTATAGTACAACTTTAAATCCATTTCACAAAATTTTTAACGCGGATCATAATCAACAAGATCAGCTGCGAACATGAGGTCATTTTACCAGCATAGGTTTTGTTGTATTTCTAGTTTCTTTAAGGTAAAACGCTTGATAATTTTGCAATTCCGACAAAGAAGCGTTTTGTTATCAAAATAAATTGATCAATTTATTATTTTTCCCAAACTCTGGCTGGTTTTTATTTAGCTATCACAAATATATGGCCAAACACTGGGAATATAATAATCATTGCAATATAACATCATCTATATATAAATTGGCAAAGGCAAAACAGTTAAGAACCATTTTCTCCTCTGTTTTTTCAACCGATTTTCTTTTTTTTTCTTTTTTTTTTTTTGGTAGCTATTAATGAGCTTTAGTGTTATCAAAAAATTGGAAACAAAAAGTTATCTATTATCGTTCATTTTAGCGTTTAGAGCAGTTTCTAAGACTTCAACGTTCAACAATTTGAGGTTGTTGGGTGGTTGGGGATGGGTGGTGTAGGGCGAGGGAGTGGGTGGATGGTGGGTGGGGCGCATCAGTGACCGTGTGGAGGGTCGCATAGAGTACAGAGATACGGTCGAATTTCGACCAATGGGCGATAGCTAGTAACATCAAAAGCGTTAGTCAAAAATATTTTATATTCAAATCGGTAAAGAACACCAACCCAAGGCTGGAACTTAATTGAAAATTTTATGGTCTGCCTAACCAAATTTATGACTCTTAACTATTTTAATCAGTTTCTTTAATTTGCGTACAATATGAGATAAGATTTTGTAGTTTACGCACTTTACGCAGGTAATAAATACCCGATACACTTGACAACGACATTCATTTAAACTGAATTTTCTTCAGCGATCGCGTGCAATGAAAGTTCTAATTTTTCTCGGAGCATTTTTGGTCACAATCGTGGCCGTGCTTAGTGGGCATACTTCGTTTGACATACCGCAAAGCCGCATTGTAGGTGGGAAATTGGCGAATTCTACGCAATTTCCTTATCAAGTTACACTAATAAATGAACTCAAGAAAACTACAACTATTACTACAAATACAACAACTTCAACTACAACTATACCTACTAAAATTTTAATTAGGTCTTGCGGAGGCAGTTTGATTCACCCGGAATGGGTTTTAACCGCAGCTCACTGTCTTCATAACTCGTAATTATGTGACAATTTTTTCGTCAAAATAAAACCATTTACCTCTATTTTTGTTGTTTTATCATTTAGTCACTTCAATGGAACTGTTCGCCTTGGCACAACTAATAGGAGTAATTGGACACAACAAATAAAGTTTCAAAAAAGGAACGTATACATCCATCCAGAATTCAACTCCAAAAAATATATAAATGACATTGCACTAGTTAAACTTGAAGATAAGGCAATTTTTAATGGTAATCCAATATACACTTTTGATAAAATTTATAAAAAATTAGAAAAAAAAAATAATCCTTCTTGCATACAGAATATGTTCAACCCGTGATGGTGACGAATTCCTCCGAAACGTACATTGATTATGGCGTTGTCTTCGCCGGATGGGGCAGCACTGGAGAAAGTAAGATCGGAACATAATTCTTTGACTAACAATGAAATCATCTTTTATTACAGAGTCCAGCAGTGTTCTTCGTTATATTGAATCGACAGTTGTTACAAACAGAGCTTGCCAAAGAGTTTATGGTTACAATACGATTAAATCAAGCCATATTTGTATGTACACCACTCCAAGGCTGAATGTATGTAGTGGTGATTCTGGCGGCCCGTTAGTTCTCCTCGACGGCGAAAAGAGTCAAATCGGTGTTTTTTCATTTTATGCCAGGAGAGGTTGCAACGAGAGTAGACTAGCAGTATTCACCCGTGTCAGCAGTTATTTACCATGGATCAGGAATATTACCAGTATTTTACCATAATGAACATATAACTATACAATGAAACACTATTTTAAATGGTTTGTTGTTAAACCAATTGTAATTCACTTTCAGTTCATTGCTAGCAATAATCAATTCAATAGATAAATAAAGTAGATACTCTTATAATATTTCCTAAAATTTGAGCTTTGTGTGAGTTTGAGTTTCAGTATGGTTGCTTGTAGGAATAAGTTATCTCCAATTTGGATTGAGAATGACTAAGAAACGAAGCGCCCTTGTCAAGCCCTAAACTAACAAATCAAGAACCAAAAAAAAAAAAATTGCCAGTATTCCATGCGCAATTAAAAAATTGTACTATCACTAGCCCACACAGTCAAAGATCAACGCACAACGGCGCGTTAGCATATTGACATTATAATGCACGCGTTCACATCTGCGTTAAGTGTCCAGCACATGAAATCTGTCGCGTCCGTTACGGCGACTTACTGACATCGATTATATACACGCGTTCTTATGGGAAGTATCCCATAGAAAAAGGATCTGACGACAAACGAATGAATCAATTTGGTTTCAGATAAAATAAAAGCATAAATCGATTCCTTGGTGACTTAACAAGTAGGCCGAATACAAGTCTTGAAGAAAACAACTGCTGTGTAGGATTGTTCATTGACTATAAAAAACATTTAACACATTAAGTAAAAAGAATATTCTCAGTCCTGTGACTGAGAATAACAACATTAAGATGGTTTGAAAGCTACCTAACCAACAGATATTTCAAGGTGCAAATATTAGATCAGCAAAGCGAAGATGAAAAACTTCTTTATGGAGTCCATCAGTGATCAAAACTGGGACCCATCATATTCATAATTTTTGTAAATGACCTTTTATCTGTACTCAAAATAGTGCCGGATATGCGTACACTGACGATACTGCTATTATTGTGAGTCACAGAGAAGTAAAAGAAGCGGAAGCTATGATGCGAAAATATTGAAATGCTGTCACAGCTTGGTGCCATGACAATAGTCTTATTAATATAAATATAAAAAAAGTTATGTCCACAACATTTACCAAGAAAAATAATAAAAATAAAAGTGCACAATACTAAAAATGTGTTAACTTATAAATACCTGGGAGTAATTATGGACTACCAACTTAAATGGAGCTACCACATTAATCAGTTTACCAAAAAACTTAGATCTGCGGCTTACGCCTTGTTTCACTTCAGCAATTTTACTGCCCTTCTGAAGTTCTACGGCAATTCTATTCCGGATTAGTGAAATCGCAGCTTCTGTACGGAATATTGGCAACCTCCAAGATCCAAAAAAAGAATAAGTAAAATCATATCTAGATCGAGATGTAAAAGACTTCAGGCTGAGAACAATTCTTAGATACTAAGTATTCAACACTTATACAAGTCAGAAGTCAGCGGTAATAGCTGAGTTGCAGAAGTGAAATACAAAATTTTAACAGAATACAATATAAACCCAAGACGCAGAGGACAAGGACGATTTTTATACCCACGATACTGGAATGAGTATGGGTGAAGAAGGCTAAAATTACCGACTGAATTTTTTGGCCTATCTAAATCATCAATGACAATAAAATAATAAAAGATTATTTTTTTTCTATAACATAAAACTTATAATGTTCTAGTCGTTCACCCTCCACCACCACCCAGAAGGCACCATTTAGACCTACCAAAAGCTAAAATAACATATGTTGTTCCGCTGCCCCACCCAACCTACTGACCCAACCAAACTGACCGCTCCCTCACTGAAACCATCGCACTCCATTAAGGACATACCCCACCTACCCGCCACTGAACCAATATTAAAGCCTATAGCGCGTGTTCGAATCGTGAGTTATGGTCGCGAGTACATAAATACATAAATCCCAAGGAAAACGGAATTCTTTCCCGGACTATTGCGAACATTTTAAGGAAAAATGAGCCAAATCGGTCCAGCCGTGTAGCCGTGAAAAAATGGCAGACAGACAGAGATACTGTCACATTTATAACATTGCTGGTTGTTAGCCCCGGCGTTACCCGGGACTCGCCGAACACCAAACCCCAAGACACTGTTTAGACCCACCAAAAGCTAAAATAACAGGCGTTGTCTGTCTGCCCCCCACACCCTACTGACCCAACCAAACTGACTGCTCCGCCACTGAAAACACAGCACACCATTGAGCCCAACTCCCACCTTCCCGCCATTGACCCAAAATTGTAGCCTATAACGTGTTCGAATCGTGGGTTATGGTCGCGAGTTCATACATAAATATCATGGAAAACGGCATTTTTTCAATTTCTCCCGAATTGTACAATTTAGGAACATTTAAAAAAATGAGTCAAATCTGTCCAGCCGTTTAGCCGTGAAAAGATATCAGACAGAAAGACAGAGTTATATTCACATTTATAATATTAGTATGGATAGTATGAATAGTGCGGATTTGTATAATTATTAATTTAAAAACTCACTATTATAAAATTGCCCATTTCGATAATCAATCTTATGCAGACAAGCCCCTTTGCTTTGCAGATAAAAAAAAATTATGAAACGTAAAATTCTGTTTGGTCAATAAACATAAATTCAAATTCAATTTAATTCAAATGCAAAAAGTTGACCAACTTTAAACTTTTCTCTCACAGCAGTTTGAAGTTTATTTTGGCATTTGTTTGCCTGTACGACGAGAACGTATTCATTGGATCACCTCTTTGTGTAACATACGTCAACGTCAACCAATACGTTGCCGCAACGGACGTAACGGATTCAACGTGGGCAAGGCTGGGCTCTTTACATGTGCGTTACCTTAAGTTATATTTTGATTTTATCAATGACAAATGTCATTTTAGCTATCAAACGCACGGAAAAGTTTAACCAAATCCAACATTATCTTCCGTCAATCACGTTATTACGGTTCTCGTTACTTAACGAAGCTTATGTTGATTTCCTGTGGTTGAACTTTTGACATCTGTCAAGGTACACGCTAAAACACTTACGTGTTTTGCCCTTAATGTTCTCGTTTATAATAATAAAGCTTTTCTGAGGAAACTTTGCTCCCTGTGAGTAAAGATGTCATCAGCAGCAGATACGATTTAAACGAACAAGTGGGACAAAAGTTTAAAAATTGAAGAAAACGCGTTTTATATGGGGCAGGGCAGAAGGATGGAAAAAGCTATGAACCTATGAGCGCCATTACATTTGAAATAACAAACTGGAGTAAAGTTTTACGTCAGAAGAAGAGTCCACGGCGTTCTACAAGTGCCATTTTTGCTTGTAATGTTCGTACGTGTGCGCAGATATTACATAAGTGTACGCAAATCCATCGTTTGAGCCATGATTTATGGCCGCAAGTTCATAGAAAAATACCATGGAAAATACACTTCCAGTTTTTCCTGAAATTGTAAAATTTCCGGGCATGTTTTCCAATGTTTCTTTCCGTAGAAACCTTATTCGGACTATTGCGATTTTTTTTAGAATCGGTCTAGCCGTTCTCAAGTGATGCGCTTACCAACGAACAGCATTTATCAGGCGTTTGCCGGCTGCCCTATCCCACTGACACCCAACCAACTGACCAATCCCACACTGACCTCCAGCCCACTGACTCCCCGCCAACTGAGCCACCCGGAAAACTATAGATTCAACACTTATATCGGCAGAAAATAGATACGCGTTTGAATCGTGAGTTATGTTTGGGAGCTCATACATCAATCCTATGGAAGACAGCACTGTCAGTTTTTCCCGAATTTTCAAAATTTCCGGGCAACTTTTTTGATTTGAATTTACATTTTGTTAGTATGACTATGGACTATGACGAATATTTTAAAATAAAAATGAGTCAAATCGGTCCAGCCGTTCTATGCGGCTACCAACGAACAGCATTTCATTTTTATTTATTTAGATAATAATAACCAATCGCTCGCTTACGTACGCACGCACGCATGCTCGCTAATTTCAGGGATTCTCAAACATTGAAATATCATTAGTATACTATTTCGCCAGGCCATTCACTCACTCACGCACGCACGCACAAATATATGTCGAAAATCATGGAATGCATTTTGAATTTTAACAGATATATATATAAGCCACAACGTCAGTGATTATCAAACGTTCAAATATAAATGGAGAAATATTTTCGTTGTTGTGACAATGTTGTGACAATGTTGTGACAATGTTGTGACAATGTTGTGACAACTTGTTGTTCAAGGCGTAGAATGCCGTCAACACCAAACGACATTTCTACTATGATTAATAATAATTTAAAAATACAAACTAGGTGGCGGCTAGTGCCACACTCGTAATAAGAATACTTGGCGCAACATACCGTTATGGTCTAGGGACTAGCTTCTAGCGTGTGTACTTTTCCACACAAATAGAATGGACCGGATAGGAAGGCTCCAACGCACTAACTACTGAGACACGCCACCCAAATTATATTTTAATAACTCAACTGAAATTCCATTCATTGTTTTAAGAAATGGTCGATCGATTGATGCGAACTGCTGAACCGTCCGCTGGATTAAAGTTGTATAACGAAAAAATGAAAATTTTCAATATAATTGCTGGCAGCTGTTAACTTTACATTGCTATAAACATCATCGCCAAATCCATCGCTCATTTATAATTTATATAAACTGACTTTGTCGAACCTGTACCGCACAAAAGACATGCCTTCATGCACCATTCTTCGCCATGTCTTCGTATCATATAGCACTAATTTTCCTTCTTTCCGATGTCATCGACACGTCAAATTATCGTCAGCTTATGAACACGGAATCTTGAATCCCTAAAACTCCCTAATAGCTAACTGGCAGAACGATTTTCTAAGCAACGTTCTACTGGTGATGTTATAGCATACTTTATTAAAAAGTGGAAGGAGTTAAATTGTTGTATATAAAGATTGTTGTACATACCGTGCCTGAACTTGAGCCCACGGTATTGAACATGAGATCTATCCTCGGACCTACTAACCAATTCAGAGATTCCTTCTTTAGCCGCACTATAGTTATGTGGAATCGATTGCCCGATTCTGTGTTTCCACATTTGCATGATCTGCAGTCATTTAAGGCACACGTGCATAGACATCTCATCTTTTCCTCTCTCTAATTCCCTAACGACCATGCTGTGCTAAGTATTATAAGGATGCAAATCCTTTAAGCGTGTGTACATTATAAAAACAACAACATTATCAACAAATAGCAAAAGTTTACAAATTTACATTGGTGATAAAATATCATTCACGTATAACAGTATTATTTACATAGGCGGTTGCTCTATCCACTTTTCAACTTTTCAAGTATTCTGGTTCACTTCCAAATAATAACTATAGAGCAAAGTTGTTGCACTCGACTTACTGTTGTCGTGACTTACTGCGATAAAGTGGCTTCATTTATATCACAGCTTATCTACAGCTTCCAGAGGCTTCTAACTTTTCTATTATTATTCTATTCAAACCATGTATATATAATCTCCAATTTGGTAACAAGTTCCACTCATATAACTTTCATAAACAATATTACTGAGCCTAATTGTATGTCATGATTATTATTATTTTCTTAATTCTATTACAATTCAATACAACGCTTATTGTTATTATACGAGTATGTACAGTGCAATAAAAGATTTCTATTTAGATTTTCTTAACAATATGTTGCTACGAAACTTAACAGAATAACAAAATCTGAAGAGTACAATAGAGTAGAATTTAAAAAGTCTAAGACTTATGACTGCCTTTTATCCTTAAACCAAATTTCAAAGCAAGGTTCGTAGAAATGAAATACATATTCGCAGTCGCGAAAACGAAAAAGACCAGATTATTGTTTTTTTAAGTGCACGCTATGATTTCTAAAACTTTGAAGGTTTTTCACAAATTTTAAGTACGAATCTTAATCATCAAGATAAGCTGCGAACGTGAGGCAATTTTACCAGCACAAGTTATTGTTGTTTTATTAACAAACACAGAAACTTTTTGTTATCAAAACTGGAATTCTTTCTGTTCTTTTATTAGCCATTTGATATGGTCAATTGAAGGCCAAGCTAACAATTTAAAATTATTAATAAAAAATAGATAACAATGTATCATAATCTTGCTTTTAACAACCAAGAGCAAGTAGTAAAAATACGTATTCTTATCAGTTGCAATGCCAACGTGTTTTTCTATGAAATAGAAAGTTGACATGCTTGGTAGTGATATTTGCTCCTTAACCGATCACACGCAATGCAAATTTTTATTATTCTCGGAGCGTTTTTGGCCACAAATGTTGTCGTGTGTGGTGCAGCTCCTACATTGGATATCTTAGAAGGCCGGATTGTTGGTGGACAATTGGCAAATTCCATGCAGTTTACTTACCAAGTTGCAATAAAAATCAAACTCGAAACAACTGCAACAAAGTTGTGCGGAGGAAGTTTAATTAACGAGAGTTGGGTTTTAACGGCTGCTCACTGTGTTGACAAGTACTTTGGGCATTTTTTGTTTGTTTAAAAAACATCTTTTAACCTCTGTTATGCACTCATTTAGAATCTTAAATGGTACTGTTTATCTTGGTGCAGCAACTTGGAGTGACACGGCCCAACAAATACGTTTCACAGAGAGGAACCTCCACATACATCCAGAATATAACAGAGTGGAAAAAAATCACGACATTGCTCTTATTGAGCTACAAATGAAAGCAATACTTAATGGTAAGGATTGATACTGATACAATTTATTACACACATTTACGAGTATACCTTATTTTGCACACAGAATACGTACAAATCGTGAAGTTGTCGGATTCCTTTAATGAGTACATTGGTCGTGACGTTGTCGTCGCCGGATGGGGCATAAACCGAGACGGTAAGTTCTGTATACAGTTGTGGCACTAATAACATTTTGTCTTTAGATTCCAACAGTGTTAATGATCTGCATTATATTGTATCAAGAGTTATTCGCAACGCCCTCTGTAAAAGGCTTTATGGCGATATGATTACCTCAAACCAAATTTGCATGTCAACCACCGTAAGTATGAATGTATGTAGAGGTGATTCTGGCGGCCCATTAGTTCTCAGTGGCGACGAAAAGATTCAAATCGGTGTGGCTTCATATACTTCTCGTAGCTGCGAAGCTGGCGCACCAGCAGTTTTCACCCGTGTCAATAATTATCTACCCTGGATCAGGAATATTACCAATGTTTTACCACTGCAAATGATGCATTTATGAACATTCATGCATTTGAATATTCAATATTATGATATTTTTAAATATTAAAATAAAACAAATAAAAAGTTAAAAATTAAAATATTAAATTTAAAATTTAATTAAGTGTTTTTTTTTCTACAAAATAATTTGGTTTTATGATTGAGTTGTTTGATTTCAGTTTAGTTTTAATTCATTGAGAGCGATAAGAAATTTACGACAAACATACAAACACACGGGCACGCGATTTTAATACAGAGAATTTAAAAATGAGTGCTTCTCGTTGGTAAGCGCAACACGCTTACTTTAATTTAATTTTTGAATTTTCGTCATAGTCCAAGAGTATGGTTTATACGTAAACAAAATTGGAAAAGTGGCCCGGAAAATTGAACAATTCTGTAAAACCTGAAAGTGCTTTTTATTTGGTAAGCGCATCACTTGAGAACGGCTGGACCGAAAATTTTTACGCAAAAGAAAAATTAGAAAATTGCTAAATTCGTGGACGGGTGGTCAGTTGGGTGAGTGGTCAGTTGGATGGGGATCAGTCGGATGGGGCAGCCGGCAAACGTCGTGTAAATAACTCTAGTAATGAATAAAATAGAGAATTTATGTTTTGTGTACATATGTGCCAATCTAACTCTGGAAAGTCTTAATCAATTTCAACTTACATTTTATATATTACTTACAATCTGGAATCAAATATAGATGGCTGCCGATATTATTGTCGAACCCAGAGTTTTCCATATAAATTATAGTACTATAATATTGACTTCGTGATTAGAGTTAACTATTAAACCATTAGAGCTGTTCGAATAACTGGAACACGACTAAAAGGAGAAAAGACACAATAATGCAATGAGCAAGGAACCAATTAGCAGCATTACAGACAAAATTCAAGCTGACGGAATAAAATTTGATGTCGGCATGAAAAAATATATATTTTGTATATAACGTGTTCAAGTTGCAAGCTGAAATATGATAAAGTCGAAATAAATTTAAATTCTGAATCGGTCGAAGTTTATCTATTAACCAACAATAGTTTCAACAGAGTAATGCAGAGTATCAGTTCGTCGAGTGGATCTGAGTAGTGTACAGTGTACACATTACGGAGCTAAAAATTCAATGTTATTGAAATAGCAAAACTAACTTGGCCATAAGGTAATACTTAAAGACCATGTTATTGTTTGATTCTGTTCATTTCACAAAAACGCAAACAGCGTCCTGAAGATGTTTAAATCTGATGATCGGCGATTTTTTACAAAAATAAAGTCGAGTTTTTGAGTCGATTCATAGCCATGGATGAAACACGTGCTTATTACTTCAAACATAAGATGAAGGAAAACTCAAATCAATGGACAGAAAGGAGAGAATCGATCCAAAGAAGTGCTGTCTCATCAAGATAATGCACCAGTTCACACATCCGTTATCGTGATGGCAAAAATCAAAGAGATATAGTTCGAATTGCTTCCTCACGCACCCTATTCGCAAGATTTAGCTCCCTCGTATTATTTGCTTGGACTAAACTCGTACAACGATCTAAATGATCTAAAATTTCAAAACAAAAATAGGTGAATATTTCAAACATCCATATATATAATATTGGATAGTTGGCTTATCGGTTACAAAAGTTACAGTCGCAGCATGGTGTTTAAGCTGATCGCATTGCTTCGCCATATCATTGACATCATTCCAAACACTGATTTTGCTTTGCCGATTCGGTTGACAATATCCTGTTCGGTTCCACCTTCGGTCGAGACAATACTCCCAAGATAATGGAAACACTCTACTCTACCGGTTGTCCAGCAATGTTAACTTGAGTTACTGATTTAGTACCGAGGTTGATGCTTTTGGTTTTAGCAGTATTAATCTTTAAACCAGCAACATTTGCCTCCCTCGTCTCCTTACCGAAGCGTGGGCGTTAGGAAATGATGAAATGTCTATGTACACGTGTTTTAAATGACTGCAGATCATAAATACAAATGCGGAAATACAGAATCAGAATTCATTCCACATAACTATTGTGCGGCTAAAGAAGGAATCTTCGAATTGGTTAGTACGACCGAAGATAGCCTTAACGGTGGACCCGTGGGCTCGAGTTTCAGGCACGGGTATTACGGATTGGTTCGAGAATGGGCGGTATGGATCTGGATATTTCTTTTGAACACCGTTTTTGGAAAAAGCGATAAAACAATGACAGGCAGTAAACATTCCTACTATGTTCAAGCTATTCGATTGTTTTCGCGATATTTACATCACCAATAAGTTTTAACGCGCGGTTCTGAACTCTGTCTAGTTGATGCAGTGTGGTCTTGGGGGCACCTACCCAGACAATATAGTTGTATTCAAGTTTGAGGCGAATATACGCCTTGTAAATAGTAGCCAAATCTGAAGGAGTGCAGTACTTCTGGCACAGTTTTAGGAAACCTAAACATCTCGCAGCATTCTTGGCAATGGCAAATATGTTTTTGTTCTAACAATGCTTGTTGTTGACGAATATACCGAGAATTAAGAGTTTTTCAGTTTCTTTCATGCAAGATCCATTCATGGATAATGGTTGGTGATGTAAATTCTTTTGGACGACAGAAAACAGCATTGGGTTTAAGAAGTGTTAAATTTAACTTTGTTATGTAGTCCTCACCTTGTTATGCTGTCAGAATTTAACGTGCTTAACATACGTTGTTGTTCAAGTTCCACTTACGACGAAGAGGTGCGTACAGATATCGTGAAGTCATACGAAAAGCTAAGAGTGCTGTCGAATTGATCGGATTAGAAGTAGCGAATAGGAGATCATTAATGAAAATGAGAAAGAGTGTTGGAGACAAAACAGAGCCTTGGGGAACACCGGCGTTTATGCGGTGAACATTAGATTTGAAACCGTCCGATACGACCTGGATAGAACGGCCAGAAATGTAGTTACTAGTCCAATCAAGCAGGGCCTTATCAATTCCATAAGCATTCATTTTGGACAAAATACCTAGACTCTGTCAAATGCTTTGGAAATATTATGGGATCTCGGTAAGCTTGGCTGACTTGGGTTCATCTGGGTTCATTTAGTGAGCATAGATTATCGATGGAGATAGAATCCCCCAAAAAAGATGACTCTAATGAACAATTATTGTTACCTTTACTGTGGGGACATATCGGCTAAAAATGGAATGACAAAACATAATAATAATTAGCTGGCAATGCAGCAAACCACCAGATGGTTGAGCGTTCAACTCTGTTTTAATCGATCAGAAAAGGAACGTCGTGCACGATCGAGTTTGAGATATCATGAGCAGAAGTGCGACAATGCGGCGACTCTGCGCATATTAATTGAAAATAATGTTGTACAGATCTGATGTGCGAGGTTTTCCTCTGATTCCATTCTATGTTGTGACGTTTTTGAACTTCTCGTGACGTAAGGACGTTTGTTGTTAAAGATCCGTTGCAACTCTGGTATTTCCAGACAATGACAAGGAGTGAGAAAATATGTAAATGTGCATTTCAGTACATGTTCTAATGCATTAACTGCCAGGGATGTCGATAATGTTAATTGGTTCTGTTAAATGTTAAAGCAACAACAATTAAAAAATGATCTGATCGTGCTGAAGATTTCTGAACTCAATTGAACACGACCATACAATCGTGCATTAGTTCAACAAGTTAGTTGGTTCTAAAGAAGTGAGGCCGAAAGTAGAACACTTATTGGTGATTCTTTTAAAATCCAACTAAAACGACGTGGTAAATGCAATTCTTATGCTTATCGAGCTGAAAATACAAGATTATCCTTAGACGTGAGTCAGCTTATGTCATAGCAGTACGCTAAAACAACAACAACAACTGCACACGATTTGATAAAATTTTGTAATTTATTTTATCTTGAACAGGAAATACAAAATCTGGGTATTTTGCTAACAAATGTCGGGTCTAATTTCTCGCCCAAGCAAGTCCATGCTAATAATACAGCAAAAAAATTACCTAACCCGATATGTAGCGATTGCAACGGTATACAACGGTAGTGTAGTATAAGGTGCAAACCATTAGATAAACGGCGAGTACAATCCGTCGCCCGATCCGTTGGTCCATTCAATTCACCTACAACTGATCCGGAGCATAACCTATGTGCGCTACCATACTTAAATGGCTTATTGCTGCTTCACAACTGCAATTCTTAAGTTGGTTGTCCATTAAAATCGCGATAAAAACCGAACGATTGAGCAGACACGTTCATGCCGTGTGGCAGTCTTTGTGTGAACCATTTAGTAGTTTGGTCGTCGGTATGCATGCAAATTGGTCCGCTTTAAGGCACACTCTTAACCGCATTGTTGTTTTTGTTATTTTCTTCTAAACTAAACAATGAAGATATATTTTCAGATCACATACTGTGAGTGGGCTCAAAGATATCCATAAAAACACAAAAATGGCAAGTGGGTCACATGCGGTGTTGCTCCAGAAGCACACTTTCGGCGTCAGTACTACTTATGTTGTTCTTTTTGGTTGCGAATAATGGAAATTCCTTAACGATATCACTCTGACAATTTATTGTTATTTGCTAGAAAAATTATTATTGAGCAATTCAATCGTTCGTATTGAGAAAGAAGGAAATTGAGTGAGTGAAAGAGCTATCATCAACCTTCTTCTTCTTCTCTACAGTGTTTGTCGGTCTAAATGATTCGAAATTATGGCGATAGGAATTTCGGCCAATGTACTATGAACGTGGCTACTTTTCGGTAAGAGAGGGCACGCGCTAGCTCCACCAGCATTCCTTTCTATGTGTCTCAGGTCTACAACATCAAGATAATTGACTGCGAAATAGTCAACATAGTGGTTTGTGGGCTAAGGAGTAAAAATTTCGGTAAATATTATTCAATCCTATTATGTGAGTGCTATTATTCTAAGAGAAAGGTGGAAGTCCGTTTTACGAATAAACAAAAAGATATAGTTCGTATTTCATTGCCGTGCTAGAATCACAATGATGAATGCGTGTGTGAGTGAGCGAGGGACAATTAGAATATAGATGTTTTATGATGCCTGATTACAGAATGGAAATCATTGCCTCTAAATTTCCTATCATACTTTCGTTTCTTGAAACCATTTGGAGTAAAGCTTCAACTATAATGGGCACTAGTGGGCTTATTCTTTGTCAAAAGAAAAGCTTGATTAATTTTTCTTCTTCTTTAACTTACAAATAAGTCATTGTCATCTGTCAGTTGCAGCAGCTGTCAAATCTTTGTGCCGTATGTCTCACCGGATACCGCAGGAGGGCCATTATAGGCATGCCTTCGAATGACAGTGATAGGATTGTGGCACTTCATGGACCTTCCGCTGCAGGTAACAAAGTAGCTTAAGTTTCCCCTACAACAGCAGCCAACCTTAAAGGCGCACCTAGTAGTGGATATTCGCGGCAACTCACTCCTCCCAGATCGCATCTTAAGCATCGGCGAAAAACCACTCGGACGCTGAAAGCCCTCGGAGATTTTCCGGATTTTGCGAAGCGCAAGTGTGCTCAATCCTTTGTGGACAAGAATAGTAAGTGGACCAGAAACGACTCCTCGTCCAAGTGATAGAGATCAGTGTAGGAAAACTCTGATCTATAGCAGGCAAAAAGCTGGTCTCATTATTGGTAGGTAGCTCTCATGTCATTAGAAAAGTTAACCTTAATAGGTTAAAATCTCTGTCACACATATCTCATGATCTTATTAATAGGGACAAATCTCTTTGGGCACTGCACAGCTTCAATCCACACAAATATGCAGGACCAGACGGCATAACCACAAAACTGAACTTGTCCTCTTCACAAGAAAATATATAAAATTCCTTTTGTTTACACACCCTCTATAAAGGGCACTATCTTATATTTCTCTGATAAAGCTAAATATCTGAGTCTCATTCTGGACAAAAAGCTAAGTTGGAAACCTAATATACAAGAAAGAGTGCCACAGTGGCACCGCTGCACTAGACATACTGTTCAACCTAACACCACACGACATCTTCAACAGACAAACTGCTGCTAGCGCGGCTGATAGCCTCGTTTCAACCCTCCAGTAGATTAGAAATGAATTCGGATAATCCTCTGTTCTGAACTTATTCAGGGCTCCTCCAGAAGGTATAAACTACACCATTCCGCAACTACATGTTAACAACAACTTCCTGATCACCATTTCTACATACAGATCAGTCTGGAAAGAAGTTGCTATCTCGTAAGATTAATCAATCAGTTTTTATACTGACGGTTCAAAAACTGATGCTGGGGTAGGCGGAGGTGTTTTCTCCAAACGTTTCCTTTCCGTCTTCCCAATTACTACACTGTTTTTCAAGCAGAAATCGTGGCCTGTCTTGGCTGAAGAGAAACGTTATATCCACTAAGGATATCTGCATCTTCCCGGATAGCCAAGCAGCTTTGAGAACCATAGAATCAGTCTTTACGAACTCTATTGTAACCCTAGACTGCCGATTATCTCGCAGGGAGATGGCGAAGCAGTTCAACATTTACCTGTACTAGGTGTCGGGCATAGGGACATTCAGGGCTGATGAGCTAGCCAAAAATGGTACTACGCTGCCCATTCTACCTGAGGCTTTAGGCATACCTTTTGCTACAGGTAAACTCATGTTAAAGCAGGATGCTGCTGATAAAACTAACCTAATGGTATAACTTGTGTAGCATACAATACGAATGCAATGGTGGGTCGTTCACAAAAGCTTAGTAAATCCCACTTAAGTCCGTTAAAGTTGGTGCTAAAGATAGTCTATTTACTACACCAACAACCGTAATAAACAACCGAATACAGGGTGTAGGGTCAAAAACGACGACGATGATGCTGATGAAGATATATGTTGTTGAACTGAAACCCAAATTACAGTTTATTTGTTACTTGCAGCAAGACGCTTTAGTTTTCGTATCTTTAGTCAGTCAAAAACAAAGAGGGGTATTTTTTAAGATTCGTCAGTGGCCGTAATTATCTCTGACTGGTGGAAGTGTGTTCAAGTCACCAAGTGGTGGCCGCCGGTAAATTTCCTTATATTTGTTCACTAATAATACGAAGGCAATCTTATCAAACGTTTGTAAGCCACATTGTGAATTTTGTGTCGATTTAACCGAATTTTATGCTTCAAGTTCCACTGTATCATTTGACTTATAAAATTGCAAATACCAGTAGCAATCAACCGTAACAAGTATTATGCTGTTGAGCGCTCATA
Source organism: Nephrocerus scutellatus (assembly GCA_947095585.1). NCBI lineage: Eukaryota > Metazoa > Arthropoda > Insecta > Diptera > Pipunculidae > Nephrocerus > Nephrocerus scutellatus. The sequence goes on along the minus strand of OX352765.1, from coordinate 27,438,076 downwards.
TGCGCTGTACACTTTTGCAACCGAAACTTTATATATGTGACCGGCAAAATAGTGTGTTGTTGTTATGCTCGCTTGACCTTACTTGCATTCTCTGCATTAATGACATTACCACAAAATTGTCACATAGTCAGTTTACAGAAGTACACAACACGTTTCTCGATTTCTTCTTCTTCTTCTTGAATTCGAATGTCAGTGCGACATTGATGTGGGACAACGAACGAATTCAAAAGAAAACGAGTGCGTCGATAGATGAGGTCGATGGGATCGAATAATTTTCTTGAAAAATGAAAAGTGATTCGTCTTATTATTAAAAAAAACGTAAATGATTTACTACTTTGTGCCATGTGCAGCTGCGGACACAAAAAGAAACATTGAGCCAAGAGATACTTGCAACATTCCGGACAATCATGGATTTCTATCTTTGGAGGAAAAATTAAAACAATATCGTGTAGCACAGAGTATGATGCTTGTTGGTAGTTCCTTGTTGTTATCAAAGTCGTTGCACTGCTGTACTCGTGCGGTCCACCGGCTAGCTAACATAACCACAGTCAACCCACAAGGAGTCCCAGTCGGTCGGATGAATGCACAGTCTTTCTATTAGCCGTGTTTTTGTTTTTCGGTTGAAAATATTTATTTCGCAAAAATATGACAATATCAACCCACAGACCCAGATTGTTGGTGCGCCAGTTGTCGGTTGCAACGTCCATTATTTCAGCTTCCCAAATATGTTTAGGGCGCCATGGATTGGTTGTCTTAAGCTCGAATATAGCGGATTATACTTATAATCTGGGCTGTGTAATGACGTAAAAAGCTGACGTGGTGGATTAATAGCGCATAGTCATTTTTTTTATTAGCTCTAGTGGTATTCAAGTGGTTTCCACATCTGCACGATAATGCTGTAATAATGATGATAGCCATGATGACTTCGCAATGTCCGCTTTTATTGCGGTACAAAACAATTAAAATTATGAAGTAGATTTGGTATTGGGAAATTCTTTATTTCAAATTTCAATTTAATTTCGGCCAGTTTTGGACGTGAAGTTTCCATCTGGCATTGGTTACATAACATAAAATTGGAATATTTCCAAGTGATAACAGGCAATCACAGGCTGTTTGTCAGGTGGGACTTGAAATGTATCGTTTGTTATTAGTTGTTTTCGCTTGGTTTATCAGTGAATCTAATGTTGAAAACATGAACAACAACAACTTCTGACAGAGACAGACACCACAGAGCACAGAACACTTTTTTTGGCAGGAAGAAATATGAGACACTAGACACTAGAGTCTCGGTATATCTGTTTTCTATGCTAACATTCAACCCAATTAGATACGTGCCTTTATAAACCTTGGAAAATGTATCTAAACTTTAGTTCAAAAAGTATCAAAATTATAAAGACAGCCAAGTAGATTTAAGAGAAGAGAGATCATTGGTAGACTCACGATGAACATAACAAGGGTTACATATGATGGGTGATCAATAACCAAGGACATGGAGACTGCGGACAAACTATGTACCGCTGGAGTGCTATGTTCTGTGGAGTGCTGTATCAGACATAACATTTTTAGGATCAAAGCACAAAGCGAAAATTAGTCGATCTTACCCGATGCCTCTGATTTGATATTTACGGATCTGCGTAATATGGTTTTTGGCACACACTATTGTGACTTCCATTTTCCACTCAAATGCCACTTTTCCAAACTCGTTGTTCTTGCAAGGTAAGGCCGATCCATTACAATTTCCTTAAAAAATCTCCGATGCACAATGATTTGAGTGTCAGCAGATAGCCGTTGGTGATCTAGTCCGTCCAAAAAGTTTTCATTATCCGCCTCAGACGCTTTTGTTAACGAAGACCTTAAGTTTGCTGGACAGATGCTCCATTACTCCCAAAGTTTCGCTGCCGTAAAGAAGAACTGACATAACGCTTATGTTAATGCCAAGCCAAGTTTGGGACGCTTAGAGATGGTCAATATCATTTCAAAACATCAAACATTTTGCAGTGAGTTGAATGCATGTCGTTCTTTGTTAATTCAGGCTTTAATGTCCGCCTAAAGCCACCATCCGTTGTAAAAAAAACTTCCCAAGTAGCAGAAATGATTTACATTTCAAACACTCACGTCTTTCAGGAACAACGTCTGTGAGTTGTTGGCTATCAATCCGGATCAGTTCGGTTTTGAAGTCATTGATATTAACCCAACTTTTTATGCGTTTATAGTTAGTCTCCCTAGTTTTCCTCATTTCCAGTGAATGTTTGTCAAAATCGTCGTCGTCGATATCGAAATGCCATTGGATGTGATTAGGTGCTTCGATGATTTTTTGTACTGTGACGCTGTCAAGAACGGCCAGAAAGAGTAGTGTGTGAAACCCTCTCTGACACCTCTATTGGTGATGAAGACGGCGCTTACTTTATATTGGAAGCATGCTATTCAGGTGGCATCTGTATACATTTTAAGGCTAAATTTAATAATGTTATCCCGAATACACATATTCTGTAAACTGTTTCAAATGCCTCCGTCAAAATCGACGAAGCGTGGAGTTAGTTTAGCGATTTCTATTCTAGATACTGTTCTACTATAATGCCTATGTGATGTGATCGAAATAATATCGAACTACAAGGAAGAAACAAGAAATGTAAAAGTTCATTGCCATCATAAATACCAAATCTTAACAAACTCTGATTATTATCTATTAATGTTCTAAAGCTAAGGCTTTGAATATAACGTCGCTGCATTCATGCCATCGAATAACTTAATTATGAAGGTAGTAAGTACCCTAGACTATTTATAATATAATAAGAGGATGGAATGAAATGTTTGCAAACCGACCCAAAAATACGATCAGAATCACCTCTGAGCTCAATGCCCTTTTTATTTCTTATATCCATCCGACCTCTACATTCGTTTAAATTCGTTGTCCTCTATATGTTATTTTTAGATTGAAATACGAATAAAAGTGTCACGGAGTGAGATCAGACTAATAGGGACTAATTCAAACCCAGAGCTATGGATTTTAGCATTTTTTTGACACGACGTGTGTCGGCGTGCATTGTACTGAATGATGTAAAGGCATTCTATTTAACAGTTTTTTTTTTATTTATTCTCGAAACCTTTTCATTGACCCTTTATAGGCCATGAAGTTTCCATTTTCGTCTCAACAAACTGATGCTATTACTTTATCTGGCGGTAGTTAAACTTCACCCTTCTTCCGCACTGGTGATGCAGATTCTCTCTACACTTTTGGTTGTGTCTTCGGGATTCTGCGATAAATCCTTGTCTCATCCATATTCTAGATCGATTCGAAACAGTTGCACACACTTTCGGGATAGTTTCAATAGATTGCGTTTTTGTTTAACTAAAATTAGTTGTAAAATCATTCTCGCAGAAATCTTGGAGAACCAAGTTCGTTTTGGATGACAATTAAAATCCGTTCATACAAAATGCCACTGATCTTCCTTATCTTTCGGTATCCAATCATCAATGTAGGCTTTTTTTCAACGTTTTCCTTAATAACTGAAGTTTGTCCACGTTTAAAGAGAGTCACACTTAGAATGTTGGGAGAACTTTTTGTAAGGTAGGCCATGACCTTAACAATCAACCCTCGTACCATAGATCTGTTGAACACCCGTACCTTGGGTACCGAAAATATGGTTCCAGGATGAAGACATTGAAATTGATGGGGAAAATAAAGGGATCTCTTTTTGGGAGTGTTTGATGTTTGATCAGAGAACAGTTGCCATCAAGAGTCAAACTTACTCGTAGTTTTTAATCAGAAATCGCAGACTTTCGTACTCCATATTGGGTAAACTTGCTTTAACTTGTATGCAGAGAAGAAAAAGCAACATTAACCAACGTACTCATATATCAAAAGATCACTCATCCTACGTACACTCAACAAACAATATGACTCCTTTCCTTGAGGCATTAAATCATCCAGAAAAGGAACTTTCGGTACATGCAATGGAATTTCGTATTGGTGCAGAAAAACTAATCGAATTTATGCAGCAATCCCGGAACAATGTCACACATGTTAATTGATTCATGAAGTCTATTTCAGCGAGTTGAATAGAAAAACCTACAGCAATCCCAGTGTTTCACGTCTTTACATTTGCATTTATTTATTTATTGTATTATTAATATCATTGTATCTTGTCCAGGGTGTCACTTTCTGTTGTAAATCTGTGCACGCGCCGCTTACCATACCTGAGGGTAAATGGCCGGCTCCGCATAGAATGACTTGACCAACGGTGAGGCATATGAGCGAACAAATCCATTCAGTGGGGCACTAACAGAAGCGTGATTGACGTAGTCTGGTGTCTCAATGGTATGCTGGTACTCGTACCCACTGGCGACTGGAGCTGCTTCATAGACCACCGGGCTGACGAAACCAGCAGCAGCAATTGCGACAACAACGAGTAACACCACCTGGTGAAATGGCGAGAATAAATTAGGTTTCATAGTTGGATTCTTTCAGCAGACGATAATACTTACAAACTTGAACATTTTTTCTGTTTGGATTTTCAAATCGTCCTTTTAGTCTGTCTGTGTTACTTGAAGCGTTAATGCTTAAAATTTGATGCCGATTCCTCATGTACCACTCCGTTTTATATCAAAAACTGATATTTTTTGAACGCTATGACGCATTTGCATTGTCATGGAACTGCTGAGGGCCTATGACCGACGCACTGAACGACTTTCCGGGTTTCATTGTGTGAAAGACAACGAAAAGTGACGGCGCAACCTGATCGAGAACAGACAATTTACATTAAACCGACGAAGCCGACAACGACCTTCACGATTAATGACATTAAAAGAGAAGCGTGTGTGCAAGCGCTTTACGCGGCAACTACATAATCGACTTTATGGCGTTCACAAAGCTAAGAAAACGGCTTTCTAGCACAAACCTGTCTCTCATACTGCAGAATAAAGTAAGTGATTCTTACTCATAGACAGCATCAAGCCATATGCGGACATTGTCGGAGGAGAACACTTCGCCTAGAACAGATGCTGTACATTCCCCAGTCGTTTCGTAGTTAAAGCCAAGCGGGATTTTGAACTTGAACTGCGCGCCATTTTTAGCCTGCGTTGGTTGATTGATCGTTTTTCGTTGTTTGTTTGTTGCTTGCTACTGATTCCGTTGCTAGCCAGTTTAGGATTTTATTTTGACTTCGGGCAGTTCCGTGTTAGCTTTAAGCGGATTGCACGAACATATTATTCAGTTCTTACGTTTTCATGTTCCCCACTTCCCGTCTATTTTTAAGCCAAAAGAGCAGTCAGTTATAATAATTTGGTGTATTTGGACTTTCAATTGTGGTCTCCTACATACAATTATTGTTTCTTGTATCCGTGTTTTCTGATTTCTTTGTCTCGAGGGTTGAATGAACGCTAAACGTTGGCTTATGAATTGATGTCGGAGTTATGATAAAAAGCCGGATGAATTGTTCGATAATTAAAAAGCCTTATTTATTGGCAGAACTTATTTGTTTTTCACTTATCATTATGAAAAAATTAATAGAAAGCAAAGTTATGCCTTCTACACGTTTCACGTGCTCTGCCTACATTTGGATTAGGAATCTCGATTAGGAATCTGGATTAGCAAACTGGATTAGTTATCCAGATTTATAATCCATATTTCTAATCTAGATTCATAATCCGCATTACTAATCCATATTCCTTATCCGAATTACTAACCCGGATAACTTATCCAGTTTACTAATCTTGATTAATAATCAATATTCCCAATCCAGATTGAACCCTTCAGGGATTCGCTCTTCAGCCGTACAACACGTATTTGGAATGCTTTTCCCAGCTCGTGGCTACGATCCACAGGCATTCAAAACCCAAGCTCATAGAGATCTCCTTTTTTCCTCCGCTTGTCCTTAACGTTTACGCTGTGAAAAGCATATATTCGAGCATTGTAAGGATGCGAACCCCATAAAACAGCAAATTAGATGGTACCTAAATAACAAATAGACAAGAAAACCAGTTAATATTGCATTGTCATACAGTTCAGACCTATGTTTGGAGTTTCAAGCTTCTAGCTCATCAGAAAGCTAGTTTAAAATCAATTGCGAAATTTGTACCGAACAGGCAGACAAGGAAGACAAGAAAAAAAAAAGTTAATAGAAAAAAAAAAACAAAACATCACGCAATACCATACATATCTGTCTTTTCAACCCTAATTAATCTCAGATGCCCAAAACTATTCATTCGTCACTTATATCAATATTGACCCTGTCCCCAAAAAACCCAAACCCAAGAAGCGTGCGGAAATAAAAAAATCCACCAAACACAGTGTTAGAACCTCCTCGTGTGGTGCCGTTTCTCTGGTGGCTAGTGCGTTGTACTTCTGAGTGGGAGATTAGATGTTCAAATCCCAGAATTACCAAAAGTATTTTCCAAGGTTCCACTTCTCGCGAATGTCTGACAAACGTCTGAGAGTAATATATTGTCACGAAAGGCTTTTCAGAACGCCTTTCGGATTCTGTGCAAGAATATAACACGCACAACATGAATGATCCCGTGAAGCCAGGCATTGGACTGCAACCGTCTGTCGCGCCAAATATTATTATTATTATTTTAGAACCACTTAGTATGTATATAGAAGAAGGCAATTAGTATATAGAAGATGGAGGAAATTTTATATTGGTACGAAATAAACAGTAACACTTTCTTAGCTAACAGACATTTCGAAACATTATCATTATAACACGAGATGGCGTCTCAAGTCTGTTCCACGTAATACCAATTAAAATCACATTTAATCAAATAAGGGGTGACCACTTCTGCGAGTAGAAGATCCGACATTGGTCCTGCAATTAAAATAGTTGAGCACGAATTTGAAGTAGTGCAATCCTTTAACTATCTCGGGTCAACTGTTGCAGCCGATAACACCATAGATCCAGAAATACGAATCTATCAAGACTCTTCAAATCGAGGAACTTAACCATTACATCCAAGATGCTGGTATAGAAGACAATGGTCATACCAGTAGTTACATATGAATCCGAGACTTCAAAGCTTAACAAAAAGCATTCTTACCTCTTAGCTGCGTTCGAGAGATAGTCTTACGGAGAACTGTTGGCACCGTATGATTCCGGAGAATCAATAATGATTAGATCTATGATCGTTACCGTGATGTCGGCTTCTTGAAGAGAATTAAGCTTGGTAGGCTCCGGTGGGCAGGAGACCTAGCTCGCTTGAGCGAAGAGGATCCTGCTCCCTCTAAAACTAGATCTTGGTGCTGAAGATTTTGGACGTCTTTCTTAAGCAAGATTTTGGACAGCCCTTCTACCTTAAAAATCGTATTAAAGCCTCATAAAGAGCTTTCCGACAACGTACGTAAGTGCGCTCTTCCAACGAAGTCTTACAAAGTCTAGTCTTACATGTTATCTGTATTGCGTTTACGTTCGTTGATCTCGTGGTTATAGGTATACCAGACTAGCATACAAAGTCAAGAATTTACCGAAAGACTTTCTCCAAAAAATTCAGAAAGCGACTAACTGCGTTTTTCTGACCACCAAAGTCTCGTTTTCGCATGCAACTACTAGGTTGTTTGGATGTTATAATTAGGTTCCTGAATTCAAGGAGTTTTCATAGATTGCAGAAAAATTTATAAACTGAATGAATTTGTTTGATTCTATGTTGTTATCGCATGCCAAATGTGTGAGATAGGTAATATATTGAACTACTTCAAATTCATGCTCTATTCAATATGTTGTAGGATCAAACAGGGATTGACCAAAGTGGCCAACACATGAGTAGCCGGATCTGATGGAAAACTTTTCTGCAGCTTATTGTGATTTTACCGTTTACATGAATATTGTTTCCGTTATCAAATATTTAGTGGGATTTGTAGAGGGTTGTATTCATGAATAGGCGCAATGCAACTGACTTTTTCTTTAGAGCACAACTGATAGAAAAATACAGTGAAAAGCTGCGATGCTCTAGACGATCAATCGATTTTGCAATATTATTGTCAGCTATAAGTTTCATCGTGGTGTTTCTTTATTCTGTCAAGCAGGTGCAAAGTGGTCCTGAGTGAACAAGACCAAACTTGATAGTTATAATCAATTTTCGGACAAATTGACGTCTATTAAAACAGAAGCCAGATGAGAGGTGGTATTATATTTTCTGCCCCGTTTTGGGATACTTCCACGTTTCGTGGAATTTTTAGCAACATTGAATATATGGTCATTTAAGTTAAGATTTTCGTTAACGCATATGCCAGGAATTACAAGTTTTTCTGTTTCCTCGATGCTAGTGTCTTTCATGGGTAATGGCTGCTGAAGGCTACTTTTATGCTTAGACAACAGATGACAGCATTTGGTTGAGCTCAACGCTATTGAGCTCTCCACACTTATAAAGCTATCATGGTCGGAATTTAATGTGCATAACATACAGTGTTGTTGAAGAAATTTATAGCATTATAAATAAAAGACAGAAGTACACTAATGAAAATAAGAAAGAGTTTCGCAGACAAAATACAGCCCTGAGGAACACCTTCGCCTTTTTTTATATAAGCTGGACAAATGCTGTTTTTTAGCTGGTTCTAGATCATGGGCGAGATTCTTCTCCCAGGCTGCTTGCATTCGCCGGTTTTCATGCGTTATGTAGTCTTTAATTTCCTATTCCGCATTGAAATATGTTGTTGCAAAAATTGGTAAGCAATGTCCTAAAGTTCGGTAGCTATGTATGTTGTTTATTTCAATAAATATTCTTGGTACTGACATTTTTAGCTTCAGTATTTCAAAAGCGTAGTTATTGTGCAATGTATAATATTTTTAATATTTTATATTAAGTGATCCGAGCATGTTAGCGAAAGTGTTAAGAGGAAATGTACAGTAAGATCGTTAAACAATCATCTAGCTCTTGACACTTAATTAACCCCAAAGGTTGAACCATTTTGCCATCTAGGAATGTCACTTCATAAGTTATGTATGATTCTAGAATATTAACAAATAAATTGGTCAAAAATCCAATAGATTGTTATGTATTAGTGAATGTTTGTTTTGCAGACTTAGAAGAACCTGAACTCGCCAATGTAGCCCTCCGAATTCGATAATTTATTTTAGAAGGAAAAATAAAAACTAGTTTTTAATTAAAATAATTTGTACAAAGAATGCGTCAGCACCTAAGTTTGTAAGGTAGAACTACTAATTTCATCTTCTATTTACATCATAATTGCAATTTTTTCCAGGTCTACATATCCTTGAAGAGCTCAAGAAAACATTAAAGCTGTCTAATTGTAAATAAAAACGGACAAGTGGTAATATGAGCAGAATTTAACCAGGTGGGCAAAGTCGATCAAACAAAGTAAAATTTTAATGGATTATGCAATTTGAACCATGCAGACAACACGCAAGTTTGCGTGTTCGACAAGAAAATGGTGCTCTATCCTCGATTACAAATATGAATCAACCAATAATTATAAAAATTTTAACCTCGCTTTTGACTGTCTCTATATAATAAGCTTATTCTATGCTCTACTCTACAAGTAAATGCGCATTTTATGGCAATAACAAAATTTGATATTTCGAATTAAAAAGTTTTATTTCTCGTAAAAGTCATGAATGAATAAATAAACAAAATCGTATTAGGTGCCATCCAAATGCCTGTCGCAGTTTTTTTTTTACCAAGATGATTCCCAGCCGGAGGAGTAATGCAAAGCTGGAGCAGCATAACCGACATGTACTGGAGCAGCATAGCCGATATGTGCTGGAGCATACGAAGCATAGGAAGTGTGAACAGCTGGAGCAGCAGCATAGGTTTGAACGACTGGAGCCGCGTACGTGGTTTTCACAGCGACTGGAGCAACAATCGGGGTCACTGAGTGAGCATGACTGTGGACAACAGACTGACTCTGATGGGACACAGCTGTTGGAACACTTTTGACAATTGCCCCCACTTTGGCTAGGACCGGCTCATGAACCACTGATGCTGAGTACGCAAGTGGAGCTTCGTGTAAATATCCTGGACGGGCAGCAGCTATGGCGAGAAGAGCAGACAACACCACCTATTGACGGGAAGAGAAGTAGCTGTATTAATTTTCCATTTCAATTACGATTCTAATTCCTTTTGACCAACTTACCAACTTGAACATTTTGATTTGATTTGATTTGTTTAAGGGAGGTCTGTGTTGAATGAAATTCGAGTTTGGTCGACTGATACATTTTGCAGACTATAACGTGGTTTATATACAAAAAATTTCAAAGAAAACGCCCAACAATGAAGCAGCTTAACGGTTGTAGGTAGCCCGCTAAGTTTCATTCACCTTTACCAGTCTTTTGGTTAAAGTTTTTGACCGTGAATTTCAACACTCGTTTTGCTTTCATGTTGTTGGGATAGCGTAATTGGACGCACGCACGATTCACGACGCACGACACACAAAGTGCGTAAACGGCAATGGCCAAAAGTCAAGGCGGTTGCATTAAGCCATGTGCAGAACTAAACAACTGTATTCACACAGATTTCAATGAACGAAGGCGAACACAAAATTACCTGCAACACGGCACGCAATCCATCGTCTTTCTTGTTGCCAATTACTTTTTTCTGCTTATGGGTATGTGCACCGGCGTGCCAGACACTATGCGCGTGTAACTATAAGGAAATATACATACAATCGCCGCCACCGGCAGTTTCACGGTCAATTGTAACTGTCGGTTGGGTAAGATGCTGAGTTCGCGAATGCGATTGCGATTTACTGCAATGGACCGAAAGAGAAAATAAGTGTGCTCGCTAATACATATCACGAGTTGGCTATAATTCTCCCGGGTTGAGAAAAATGGCCTGGTGTGGCTAGAAATCGAAAGTACTTTTCTGAGCGGGCGCGCTCACAGGCAATTTTAGTGCCACTTGGGTATATAAAGCACTGCCGCGACCAGAAAAGTGTATCAGTCGACCAAACTCGAATTTCATTCAACACAGACCTCTCTTAAACAAATCAAATTAAATCAAAATGTTCAAATTGGTAAGTTGGTCAAAAGGAATTAGAATGGTAATTGAAATGTGGAAAATAATACAGCTATTTCTCTCCCCGTCAATAGGTGGTGTTGTCTGCTCTTCTCGCCGTAGCTGCTGCCCGTCCAGGATATTTGCACGCTCCACTTGCGTACTCCGCATCAGTGGTTCATGAGCCAGTTCTAGCCAAAGTGGGGGCAATTGTCAAAAGCATTCCAACAGCTGTGTCCCATCAGAGCCAATCGGTTGTGCACAGTCATGCTCACTCAGTGACTCCGATCGTTGCACCAGTTGCTGTGAAAACCACATATGCTGCTCCACTCATTCAGACCTATGCAGCTGCTCCAGCTCTTCACACTTCCTACGCTTCGTATGGCTATGCAGCTCCAGATTTGCACTACTCCTCTGGCTGGGCTCCATCTTGGTAAAGAATTCCGACGGGCAGTTGGACCGCATTATTGTTCTATTTATTAATTATTTATGACTGAATCAAAGAACGAAATTAAACGAAAGACATTTTTAAATCAAATAATTGTTGTTCTCAATTGCTTCGTCTGTTATAGAAGAAGTATTATAGATCCTCCTAGCTTGATGCTTTCTTTTGTGATTTGTTAGAACGTGGCACGGCTACATAATTTATGTAGCCATACAGGAATCTTAATTTGAGCACCCCTTTCAGTGCTGTCTATTGAAACTATTTTATTAAAACTCAAAAAACATAGACATTGTTAAAATTGTAGCCAGAATTCTCAGCAAAAATAAGTTATTTTGACTTTGGAACGCTCAAGAGTTTATCTATTATAATACACGGAGAAAAGACTCGATGATCAGCAAATCCGAACTACGTTCGTGTTCGACAGAGAAGTCCAATGAACAATTTTTGTTATATGAGGAAGGATGTCTTCAGAGACTTTGGAAAATTAAAATTTACAAGCCCTTGTAGATAAGACACCTAGATCACAAAAACTCTGTTCGGAAAATATTTTATGGTAAAATTAATGGGACATGACCACGAGTTAGGTAAAAATTCGTTGGAAAACTAGAGTTTTTCTTAAAATGTTTGAATTTTCGCGGAGTCTTATAGTTTTATTTTTTTTTTTCGTTGTATTGGTACACTTGTCACTGATAAAAGTTGACATTGGTAGCTATTATTATTATTTGTTTAATTTGCTATTGGCTGTCGAAAAGATAAAGATTTATTGTTTGCAGATATTTTCTCCGGAACCCAAAGACCAGATTCTGGTTTTTGAAATGAAATGATGATAGGCAAATTATTTTTAAAGGAACAATTACGACTAATAATAACTAATAGAAATAAAAGAGTGACTACTTGGAGCTCTTGGCAAACGAGGTGAGGTTTAGGAGAAGAAGAGGTATTATGAGAGAAAGCCGGAAATTGTAGAATCAGTATAAAAACAACTGAACTATGTTCCTCTAATGGTGGTCAGCCATCAGCAGAGTAGGGCTAATAACACAGAATGCTTCAGAAATGTATGTGGCCGCAACTATCTCTGAGTGGTGGAAGTGCGATCAAACATCCACGTGGTGCCCTATGGTAATTTTCCTCCAGTACAGTAAAATAGAAATGATCGGGCTAGTCCCTTCAAAATTAAGTTGGTGCGAGGCCAATAACCTCACCCGTAAGAAAACGATATTACAGAACCCTCGGATACACTGATGAACGACGACCACGGCAACGGAAACGGCTAACCGATTTAAGATTTTTCTCATGAAACGTACGCTTACTGTACACACAGCAATTATCGTGGTACAACGTTGTTGAGTACCGCATATAAGATTTTCTCCTCTATCCTTCAAGACAGGATGGATAGCTCTATACGCTAAAGTCATCATTGGTCCATACCAGTGTGGCTTCATCCCAGGTAAATAAACAACTGATCAGATTTACACGCTTAGGCAGGTGATGGAAAAATGTTTATAGTTTCAAAACCCACTATACCATCTTTTTATGGACTTTAAAGCCGCCTATGATAGCATAGCCAAAGTAGAACTATATAAACCTATGAGAGAACTCGGCATCCAAAATAAACTGACAAGACTATGTAGGTTGACCATGATCAAGTTATAAGCCAAGTAAAAATATCCGGATCACTATTAAGCACATTCAACATCTATAACGGGCTCCGACAAGGGGATGGAATGCGTTCCCTCCAACATGGCGATGGAGAAAGTAATCCGAGACTTTGACGTAACGGCGAGAGAAACAATCCTCTATAAATCCATTCAGATACTAGCTTACGCAGACGATATTGGTAGAAACCCAAGAGCTGTACGGGAAGCTTTCATCCAGATCGAGCTGGCGGCACGAAATCTGGGGCTGCACATAAATGAGAGCAAAACAATGTACATGGTGGCCAGGTCTGCGAGTAGAAGGTCCAACATTGGTCCCTCAATTCAAATAGTGGAGCGCGAATTTGAAGTAGTGCAATCCTTTAACTATCTCGGGTCAACTGTAGCAGCCGATAATAGCATGGAACCCAAAATACGCGCACGGTTGCTTAAAGCCAACAAAGCCTACTATAGTCTGTCAAATCCAAATCCAGGAACTTAACCATAACATCCAAGCTGCTGGTATATGAGACAATGGTACCAGTACTTACATATGGATCCGAGACTTGGGTGCTTAGCAAAAAGCATTCTTAGAAAAGTCTTACGGAGAATTGTTGGTCCCGTATGTGAAGAAGGACGATTCCGGAAACTCTATAAGGATGAGATCTACGAGCGTTACCGCGATGTCGACATCATAAATAGAATAAAGCCCGGTAGGCTCGGATGAGCAGGACACCTAGCTCGCATGAGTGAAGAGGATCCTGCTCGGAAAGTCCTTTGCGGTAGGATTTATGGAACACGACATCGAGTCCGCCCAGAGTTTAGGGATGCCAAACTGGATGACATCGGCTCGAAATCGGGAGCGGTGGAGAGATTTTTTGCGGGAGGCCAGGACCGGACACCGGTTGTAGAGCCAAATATGATGATGATGATGTTCCTCTAACAATAGGGAACTAGGCAAGTGAAGCCAGACGGAAGATGACTGCTAACTCAGGCATGAACCTTTTATTGGGGTTGAATAGCCAAACTGCATGCTCCATACGATAAATAATATTCTTTAAAAAAAGAACTGGTAGGCGTGACAGCGTCTGCCCGGGATAAAAGAAAAGAAACAATATACATAGTGTCCTTTGTATGAATGCATTTCTGTACGTTCGTAACAATTTTTTCTAAGTGACTTAACATTCATATCATATCATTCATATTTCATATTGTGTGTGGCATGTTTCACGTTACAAGTTAGGCGTTGCTATTGCGTTTCGCATGTTGCATATTACATTTTGCATGTATGCAACATGAAACGCATAGTCTATTATGACCTTGCGAAAAATATATATCTAAATATTTAAAAACGTTGGTGCGTATGTTTTTCTGACTATCACGTTTAAACCACTGAAGCTTTACAACTTATACTCACACCATTTGTTAGTGTGGCGCTGCGGTAGCTTTTTTTTAAATTCTTATTTATGGACCAATGTAATATTTAAATAAAAAGAAAGTCGTTGTCAAAATTTAGACCCGATAGGTGGCGCTTTGGTGGAAAATGTAGTTTTCCCTGTATATGATTTTCATATAAAGATTATATAGTTTTCTGGGTTGGTGAGGTGGTCAGTTGGTTGGCTGGTCAGTCGGCGGGAAGTCATAAGGTGGGAGGTCGTAGGGCGGGAGTTCAGTGGGCGTGGCATAAGTGGGCGGGTGTTAACTTTGGTGGGTGTCGGTCATATCATTTGTTACCCATCTCATAGGTGCTATTCCTCTTAGTGACCACGAAAACTATAGATTTAACGGTAGTATTGGTCATAGTATGTGCCAGCTCTTCCTTATCCTGCAACTAGGAACGAAGGCGAGCACAAAACTACTTGTAATACGGCACGCAATCCATCGCCTTTCTTGTTGCATTTATTTTTAAATTCTTTTCGCATATTCGGTGAAATTATTTAATTAATTCTTAACCCACTTCATAAAGCCCGATTTTATTTAAACTTTGCACACATGTGTATCTGCGATGACAACACTTTCTGTTAAAATTTAGAAGTGATCGGGCCCCAGGGCCGAGTTTTTAAAAAATTAATCCGATTTTATTAAAACTTTGCACACCTGTGTATTTCCGATTAGAGAATTTACATAAAAATTTTTATTTTTTAACCCTGCTGCTAAACTTGCTTCTTCTTTTATTTTGATGAGATATTTATACATAAGCGACAATTATACGTCCAAATATTTTTGTATAACAAACTTATTCATTACGAATTTGTACAAATGTACAACGCTCTGAGCAATTGCACAAAATGTATTTTTCTATTCTTATGTTCTTGTGTTCCATTATGACAACGCAAGAACGATCTGGTCACGATGATATGAGTACCTATTCTGCAAGGAGTAATTTACCTAAAATTAAACTATTGATAGACTTTTCCACAAGTCACGACATGCTGTCATTCAAATAACACTAACCCCAAGAAAAGCCAAGAAAAGGTTAAGGTGATAGCGTAAGCCATAGTGACCTGTGAAAGAAACTCACCAACTTTTTAATACTATACTTATCTAGGCTTAGGATTTCTTTATAGGAGCACGGCCTGATTATTCGTTCAGACTGTGTTAGCCCTGAGACATTTTCCCAATAGGCCAGACGAAGTTTGTGCTCCCAGTTGTCAATCACGACTGTGGCGGCAGCCCACTTGACATCACAGTAGGGTTCAGATCCTATGAACTCAGATTATGAGCTAGTCGTAGCTACTTCATCTACAGATTCGTTGCCTGCAATTCCTTGATGACCAGGAACACAACTATAGGAGCCAGTCAAACAAGATTTGACTATGTCGAGCAACGATTCGGAAGTTGACGGCACACACCCAGATTACGATCTCTGGAAAATATCGCAGGGAACTTGTCATCAATCAGGAACGAAAGAATACTTAAAGTGATACGGTGTCTATGTGTATGTCTTCCCATGTTTATTATTTCAAACTGTATCCACTAGAAGAGTGGGAAGATATGAAGGCGATGTTTCCTTTTTTAAAGAAACAAGCAAGGAAGTTCTTGGTATTTGTTTCTTTTTCTGTACATTGTTAAAAATATGATTGATTCGATGCGAGTAGGTATCGATACATTTGAGCTAGCACGCTCACAGGCAATTTTAGTCCCTCTTCGGTATATAAAGCACTGCCATGACTGGAAATGTCTACAAGTCGACCAGACTCGAATTTCATTCAACACAGAGCTCCATTAAACACATCAAATGAAATCAAAATGTTAAAGTTGTTGGTCAAAAGGAATTAGAATATGGTAATTGAAAGTGAAAATTAATACAGGTACTTCTCTACCCGTCAATAGGTCGTGTTGTCTGCTCTTCTCGCCGTAGCTGCTGCCCGTACAGGATATTTATACGACGATCCATTTGCGTACTCCGCATCAGTGGTTGATAAACCATTCCTAGCCATAGTGGGAGCCAATGTTAAAAATTTTCCAACAGCTGTGTCCCATCATAGCCAATCGATTGTAAGGAGTCATGCTCATTCAGTCACGCCAATTGTTGCTCCAATCGCTGAGAAAACCACCTATGCTGCTCCAGTCATACAGACCTATGTTGCTGCTCTAGCCCTCATACTTCCTATGCTTTGTATGACTAACCCGCTCCACATTTGCACTACTCCTCTGGCTGGGCTCCATTTTCCTTAAGAATTCCAATGGGCTATATAGACAATGACTGAATCAGGAAACGAAATTAAATGAAAGACATATTTGCGTTAAATATTTGTTGTTGTGAATTTTTTTATTCTTTCTTTTGCTAAAGAAGGAGATGAGTACTCCTATCAATTCTAATTTAATCTAATTAATTTCTAATTAATTTTCTAATTTCTTCTGTAATTTGTTAATATGTGGCACACCTGGACACGTGCTTTCAGAAGATTTGTTTCATTTTGAAAATGCATGTTGACTTAAATTTAAGAATTAACTCTTAAATTAAACTGCTCAGACACATAATACAGTCAAGATTATTATCTAAGTTACCATGCTTTAAGTGCTCTCAATTATAGGCAGATCATAAAATGCGTGGAAAAAATCAACAAATTGTTTGCTTTTAATCCGGTAATCCATGTACTTTTTTTTTGAAATAGGTAGGTAATACCAAAATAACCATTAAAACTGTAGACTGATTTTTATTGTTAAGTGCAATCTTTTTTTTCGATTACTTTATTGTCGCCATTTGACTTTGACCGTGAAAATGTTTCAAGTTTTTCCATTAACTGGTGTGTGTATATAATATCTATTTTTGGTCTAACGTTGAGACCTGGCACTTAGGCCACTCATCATCACGAAAGACTTGGATTTTGTTACTCTATGTCATTTAATCTTGTAACTTCCTGCCAGGTTTATTCTGATAATTAATAATTCCTTGACAACACACAGACAAGGTCAGGTAAATTGTTTTCGTATTTATATTATAGAGAGTTTGTTTCCATGGTTTTAATAGCATACAAGACCACCACCACATGTGGCCAGTTTAACATCACGTTCTGATTTGCGTGATATGTGTGGTTTAAGTGATCTAAGCAGGTGGACAAAATGAAAACAACAGCAATTAAATGGAACTATCAGTCAATGATTATGTAGGTGTATTGGAGTAATGGGGACTCTAATGGGAATGGATATCAAAAATATTCAAACATGAGGGAGAATACAAAGATAATCAATATCTGAAGCGTAAAACAATAAAAAGTAACAATCGTTTGCAATAAGTAACCTTAGCACATTTTTAAATACCTTATGTTAGGTAATGTAAACTGTTGCTGCCATAGCAATTGGGAGAGCAAAATTTAATATTCAAAAGAAAGAATAATTTCAATTAAATACTTTTTAAAAAAACTCAATAATAATTAAAAACATAATAATTAACAGAGATATCACAATATAATTTTAAAACTAAATCCATTACAAGACCAATTTAAGCTCTCACGGTCAATGCCATATGTTCAACACTAACCGTAATTATCGCCCCATTTATAATTAACGTGCAAGCAAAAATAACAAATAAATAATAACAATAAACAGATATCTGTGGTATGGCAAAGCACACTACTGTGAAAAATGTAAAATTCAATACCATAAGAGGTCGTAGTGTAATTCGGGGTAAACATTGTGTTGGCGTTGTTTACAGGTTTGAATTTTACACCTCCCATTTTAGTACAAAACCGTGTGGAATTGAGAAAAAGCACTTAGGGAATGGTTACGCTAATTAGGAGTAAAATCTATAAGTTTAATACATTACCGTGTACTTATGTATCTGCGGATGATTACTGGGTAGTTGATTACCCAAAGTCTAAAGCAATAGAACGTTGGAATTTTTGTGCACTTTAGTAACCTAACATATCCGCCTATTTTCTCGTATACATTAATGTATTCAAACTAGCAATGGCTTGTTATATACGAAATGAACAATGAACATTAAAACAATTGTAATTACCACAGTCAAAAGCAAATAAAATGTTATTTTATTCTATGATATGTATACAAAATTTATATATATAAAGAAAAGCATAAGTGATTGTATACAAAAGAGATACGAGAAAATAAACTAGAGCAGCAGAGGTAATGGTCAAGTTCGATGATTCACAGACCTATCAACATCACACATGTACAGCTGTAATGTAGAACTGGAGAGCTTTATAGGGAAACTTTTTCCTAAAAGACGAATAGCCATAACAACTACCGCATGATTAAAAGTAATGGAAAGAGCATGTAGTCCGAACATAATTTGCCTGACCTTGTCTGCACGCTGACAAAGACAATAACGCAATAAAAATAATTAATTATCAAGAAAAAAAATCCAAAAGCGAAGGTAATTGAGAAGATTGAATGAAAACGGAAAAAAAGAAAAAGGAATTGGTCACCATAACGAATCAACGGATAGAGTGGTCTAAGTGCAAGCTGTCTGAACTTTTCCTGTAAGTAAGACCCGAAATAGAATCACTTAAGGGCAGAAATATTAAGGATCGAGTTGCATAAGAGCCGGTAAGCGGTAAGAATTGTTCACCATAACGAATCATCAGCTAGAGTGGGCTAAGTTCAAGCTGTCTGAATTTTTCCTGTGAGTAAGACCTGAAATAGAATCACTTAAGGGCAGAAATATTTAGGATTGAGTTGCATAGGAGCGGGCAATAGGTAAGAATGGGTCCCATAACGAATCAACAGCTAGAGTGTCCTAAGTGCAAGCTGTCTGAAATTTTCCTATAAGTTAGATCCGAAATAGAATCATCTTAAGGCAGAAATATTAAGGACTGAGTTGCAAAAGAGCCGGTAAGCGGTAAGAATAGATTACCATAACGAATCAACAGATATAGTGGCCTATGTGTAAGCAGTCTGAACTATTCCTGTACGTTTAATACAAATAGGTAGAATCAATTAAAAAGCTCAAATATAAAGATTCGAGTTGCATGACTGGAGGTAAGAAGTGAATACTTTCACGGGTTTCTATATATGAATCATAAACTGTGTTGAGGTGTTTAAATGATTAATTTAATTTTATCTATCACAAAAAAATCACATTGTATTAGCGCATTAAATGCTAAGAAATTTTGGATTTTTTATTACTCTTCTTTATGATTTGGCTGCATTGGCTACAGACTGCTAAGAAAAGTTTCAACCAAACCTTAAATAATAAAAAAAGTATAACTAAAGTGTTGGCGAGATTGTTACGAGGCGTACAGGTGATAATTTTGTTTCTATCCCTGTAGCTGGTGGTAGCTAGGTGGTGTTGTATTCGTGACTCAGTCATGGTAATCGAGCCTAGTTCAACAGCTAAGATATTTGGGTCTCTCTTGGACATTTGTTAAGTTTTGACGTGTTACTGGTCAAATTTATTGTCCCATCTTATTGTCCGATGTTAATGTCCCATCTTATTGTCCCATATTAATGTCCCATGTTAATTTTTCATGTTAAGTTATACATTTAGGTCACTATTTTGTGCCTTCTTATCCATAGTTATATTACATTTTACATTCTTTTCAGGTGTAATTCTTTTCCTTATCATTAACATTCGTCATCATCATCATAATTGTCTTTACAATTATGGTCTGGTCCTGGGAAGGTCATCATTAAAAATTTTGTTTTTAAAAATCATCCGTAATTCTTTGGTTTCATGTGTAACGTAGTAGTAACTTTAAGAAGCGATCGTTAACGCAATCCTTTCCAAAATTTAATCAAACTGAACGAAACTGATGTGTAAGCAACAACATAGTCGGTGTTGTCGATCATTTAATCGTCGGGTTTTGACATGAGGTAGCTTAAGTGGGTAAAAATACATTACGATTTGACGTTAAAGACTGAATTATAATACACTTTGGCCAATTAGGAAAAGAAGAAAAACTGAACGAAACTTAATTTAAGTATTGTCTGTCATTTATAGTACACTTGAAATTATTTGTCAAAGCCATTTGCTTTCATTTTGTATCCACTGAAGCATCAATACATCAATAATTGTACTAACTCTTCGAAGCGACAAGTGAACGAAAAATAATGAATGAATTCTAATTATCGCAAAGGGGGTTTTTTTTTTCAACATACAGTTTTGTCAGGTGGACGGAAAAAGTGCATTTTAATTCGGCTTAAGCAGGCAAGAGTGTCTATAGTTGAATCAATTCGAGGCTTATACTTTATCTGAAAGGCAATAATTGATAACAGAAGAAAAAGGGAATACTTAGAAATCGGGATCAAATAGAAAAGTAGGGAAACATTTTACTATCTATAAAATATTGAACATTTTTACGAAACAAGCAATTTTTATTTTTTTAAGAAGAAAATACAGGAAAGTTGTTTATTAAAATATTAAACAGGAGATGCGTTAAGCTGTTACTTTTAATGAAGTTCAAGAGTATAGAAGTTTAGGCGAATACAATTTTTTTAAATGACTACTCGTGTTCACACGAGTCTGCTTGGTGTTAGCGCATCAGATGCGTGTTTGTTATGAGTTTTCTGTGCACATCTATTTGCGAAAATTTTTCCTCATTTTAGCCGCCAAGTCTTCTGAAATCACATTCGTGCAACTTTTTTTTTGAAAAATCTCAATTTCATCATCCGAAGAAGATTCTTCCACTTCAGCTTCAGAGGTTGCTGGCTGAATAGAGTTAAAAAAACGATTTCCCAATAATCCGACCAGCTCTGCGATATTACAACATTACTGTCCATAGTAACAAAATCATAGTCAGACAGAGTAGGTTGGAGTGTTACCTGCTAAGCAATTGTATTGATCTCCTCTTCTGCGAATAATCCACATTTCTTAAAGCAATTTGAAATTGTGGTTGGAGTGACGTCCTCCCAAGCTAGTTTAAGCCAGCCGCATGCATCAAAGGCATTTATTTTACCTGACACCTCCGATATATTATTGGCTTCATCTACAAAAGTTAATCTAATAATATATCTGAGCTTATAAAAAGAGTTCGAGCCACTAATTTTCATGCTGACAAATTCACAAAAAACATGTACTTCAGATGTTCACCCCAAAAATTATTTTGTTGGCACGGTATTAGTACATAAAAGGTAGCTCTGGATAGGCTTTAAAATAGACTTTGAATCTACATTCAAGAAAATTATACATACATTGGATTTTTGATATTTTTGAACTTTTGTTGAAAATTGATCAATCAAATGCACCATATCAGTTCATCCGCGAAGTCTATCTTCAAAAGGAGAAGGAGGGAAGTTAAGGAGTTTTTATTGAGGTTGTTGTTTCTCTAATGCGATCGTTCCACACCAACTACTGATTTTCGGCAGCTAAAATCAGTAGCAGTAATATTTTCCCGCACTTTTTGTGAAGATCGATTAATGTTGAGTTAAGTTTTACTATTTATTTAAATCTCAAAAAAAAGCTCACGTTTATTGTAAAAGAGCTCTATATATATATATTTTGATATATATTCATTGATGCCTCTGTGTTAGCCTCTGTTCAATCAAGTGGTGAACTAGAAAGAGCCTAATTTAGAGACATCGATTTTCAAATTGAAATTACAAAAATTAAAAATGTAATAGAATGGCAAGAAGATAACGAAATGAAAATTTGTGCATGTTGGTTAAATGTTTTTTTAATAATTACTGAAAAGAAGAAGAATTAAAAAAACAAAATTTCTTCAAAGAATGCAATTTATCAAATACACTCTTCTTCCGAACTGACAATGTCTCTTATAATTCTAGTGAAAAACTCAAATTCAAATTCAGAAATATACATATATTGGACCAGAAAGGTTTCCCGTTTTAAATTAAATATTTACATCAACCTGTGAACAGAATATGTTTTTTAATGAGAATTTTAATGCTTCCATATATATGAAATATATGAATATATTATGAATATATTCATATATGACAAAAATACACTTAACAGAAGAAAACAGTATTTGTAAGATTGCATTGGTTTTCTGCCTAATAGTAGGTACGCAATGATTTTCTAAGAACCGTCCATCAAACAATGTAAATTTTAACAAATCTTACAAAATCAAAGGAGTAATCTTAATACATACCAAATTTTAAGAATGAAATTTTAAATATAAATAATTATATTTGCCAAAAAGGTAATGAGTTTAAACACATATATCAAAAAAAAAACAGTTAGACTTAACAACCTTCACAAATTTTCAATTTACTGTTACATAAAATGTTGCCAGACTATAATACATTATTCGTTTGTTGTCATTTTTTATATTTCGTCCTAATCTTGATTTTTATCTTACAAATCAAAAGACAACCAAGCTATTATTTTAATTAAAACAAGTGCGAGCTGAAAGCAAACCTTCTGGTGGTCGTGTCTCATTTTGCAAAACTACACCTATCCCCCGATTTACACTGAAGATAGAGGTAGGTTACTTAGAAAACCGTGTAAAGCGAAATCGAAGTTTTTTATACGTAAAACCATGTAAATCTAAAATGTGCCTAATTCAGTCATCTATTTCAACGGAAAATAAAACTAAATATATCTTAAAAATCATAAAAAATACCGGTCTATTCGCAAAATGACAAAAAAATCTAAAGGTACATGTATTTAATTTTTTTCCATATAACCAAATTTAACCAAAAATTTAGTTATGTACTGTTATCACTTTCGTAGACTATTAATATTTTCTTCCTGATTGGTATGATCTATGATATCACTTTTATCCCTCGATAGTACATAATGCGATTCAAGTTCAATTTTAGACAAATTAGAAACAATTTCCGATTGGCAAACCTTGGTAACGAAATCCGTAATTACCAATTGATTAACAAAAGACCTCTTCCTATTGAGTTAAGCGTTTATTAAGAAATAGGAGAATATTTGGGTCATTTTGTAGAAAATAATTCGTCCTAATGACTTTTGTTGTTAGCGAAACTGATTCAGTCACCTCTTCATCAGGATCACTGTCACGGTCATTGGGTTTAATTAGCCATGCCAATTAAAACTTCGTCATCTAGTTCTTTGTCCGCCATAAGTTCTACAATATCTGCCTCAGCAAAAACTTTTCCTCCCATTGTATGCGCCATCTCCGTTATCTGAGAATATTCATGCCCCAATGGTAATCTATAATTATCACCTTCAACTACATCTGGCCATATTTTTTTTCAATCAGTCATTGAGCGTATATTGCTCAGTCTCGGTATATGACTCTCTTCAACATGCTTAAATGTATTATGATTTTTTTCAAGCATTCATAATTGGGAGAAATTCATCATTTTCCATTTGTTCTAAAATATCATTCGCTTAATGTACAGTGGCATTTAAAGTCGAAATTATCCCTTGAGCTAACGGCTGCAATAAGAAAGTCGTATTCTTGGGTAAAAATACCAGTTGCACATTTTCGTGTTGTAAATATTGAGGATGGCCTAGATTTACGTTCAGATTGAATTGATTGAGCAGCACTGTGAGCGATTTCCAAATTTGCTATAGCTTAGAAGGTAATAAAATTGAGTTATTATTGTCTTTATTTCATAAAAATATAGATTAAAAAATGATTACAAAGATGTGTTCTATAATTTAGGTTAAGTAATTTTTAATAATAAAAAAGTAAATACATCAATTTGAAGATCTACACATAATACACATTACCAGAATTTTTTGTTAAAAATTAATTATGACACAATTCTATAATTGACTTGGGGCGCTCAATGTGCGTTCAATTCAGAGCAGTTCTTTGGTTTTAGCTGAAGCTCTGCTGCTCGACCCGAACGCTCTGAATTCTGAACTAAATTATGAAAATGCATCTTTTTTCGCATTTGTGCAAGTAGGACTTGGCGGCTATTCCCGTGGCATTTGTTCGCATTTTTAAATGAAGAACACATACATAAAAGCTTTCACCAATTTATCTTAATTCATTCTTGACTGTTTCATAAGTGGTCTAACCACCAATGCAAAGATGACAGATGTTTTCAGTCAGTCCAAATTGAGTTATTTGTATGTATACTTCGAAAGCTCCAGACCCATAAATTCTTAAATCAATGGATTTAGCTTCCTTCTTTCCGATCTCAATCATTTTACATTTACAAAATGCATATCATAAAAATGCGGGAGCACAGAATCGAACACTTCATTCCACATAATTATTGTGCGGCTAAATAAGGAATTTCTAAATTGGTTAGTACGCCCAAAGATAGGTCTAGTGGTAGACCCGTGGGCTCGCGTTGAATCACGGGTATTACAGATGGATTCGAGAATAGGCGGGATGCATCTCGATATTTTTTTTGAACAACGTTTGTGGAAAAGCGATAAAACAGTTACAAGCAGGAAACATTCCTACGATGTTCAAGCGATTCCATTGTTTTTGCGACATTGACGACACTAATAAGTTTTTTTGCGCGGTTCTGAATTCTCTCTAGTAGATGCCATGAGGTCTTGAGGGCACCTGTGTATATATGCCTTGTAAATAGTGGCCAGGTCTGAAGGAGTGAAGTACATCTTACACCGGTTTAGGAAGCCTAAACATCTCGCAGCATTCTTAGCGATGGCAAATATGTGGTCGTTCCAACGAAGCTTGTTGTTGACGCACATACCGAGAATTGTTAGTTTTTCAGTTTCTTCCACTTGTGATGTAGAGGGGCGTGCATAAAGCGTGAAATCATATGAAAAGCTAAGAGTGCTGTCATCAGATAAATAATTATTATTATAAATAAGGATTAGAAGTAGCGAATAGGAGATCGTTAATGAAAATGAGAAAAAGAGAGCCTTGGGGAACAATACCACCTGGATTTAATGGGCAGAAACGTAGTTACTAGTCCAATCAAGCAGGGCTTTATCAATTCCATAGGCATTCATTTTCGACAAAAGAGCTTGATGTCAGACTCTGTCAAATGCTTCGGAAATATTTAGTGCAACTTGTCGAGTACGAAAGTAAATCTGACCCATAGAGGATTCGACTCTTGCAAGTACAGGCGGCGACAAAGTGCTGTCTGGTAGCGTGGAGCTAGCTGCGAAATGTGAAACAAACAGATTGGCCTTGTCTATAGAGCTGACAGTTGGAATGTCATTGTAAATGGGCGTTGTAATTGAAGACGAGGTAGAATTTTTATTTCGTTTTACGAATGACCAAAATTTTTACTTCCTTTGGGACATTGAAGTATTTTTTCTCTCAGTTTCTGATCAAAGTTGAATTTGACTCTTCTAAGGTAGACATTGCAATCATCTAAATTTGGTTTGGTTTTCCACAGTGGGTTTTTTTTTATATAATCGAAAGCATACCATCCGGTTCCTAGTAGCTTCTTCATACCAAGCATTTTCCTTTGGCTTATATACATAGATATATTAACATATACATACTGTAATTACCTCCAGCACCACCATTGGTAACGTATGACATGATTGGTGTTGAATCTATAGCTTTAGGGGTAGCTGAAACTAATATTGACAGTAAGAAATCCATAGAACACCTAGGGATGTGAGTTATAAAGGGTGACACATGTTGCAGGTTCATGCAATGCAGCATGCAACTTGCTTCCTGCAACTAGTAACTTGCAAGATACAACATGCAATAGGCAACACCTAACTGGCAGCAAGCAACGTGCAATTTCTTACATGCAATATGCAACACGCAAACTGCACATGCAATGAGCTACATGCTACACGTGATATGTCATATGCAATATGCCGAATATATTATCGCTCATGCACTCAGTAAATCTAATCTAATCTAATTCTTTGCTCTTAAATATATTTTAGCACACTAATTGATGTAAAATTATGACTTACTGAATAAAACCAATCTAAGTTAAATGCATGTACTTAAAAATTTAAAAAAAAAATTAATAATAATAATGATAAAAAATTAAGTTTTTTTAAATTCTCTATATTAACTTCACTTCGCCCGTGGCACGGATGTCGGTTGTAGGTTGTCGGTCGTCGGTCGTCGTGGAATCTTGCGATCAATTTTTAACCCACTTCCCAACGTCCGATTTTATTGAAATTTTGCACACATACGTATTTCTGGAGACAACACATTCTATTAATTTGAGGCTCCAGGGTCGGGGGGCTCCCATACAAATATTTTACAAAATTTTACTCGATTTTTCTAAAATTTTGTACACATGTGTATCTCTGATAGACAAAAATTTTTGTAAACATTTTGGAGACCCCGGGCCTCGGTTTCGTGGGACCCCATAATATTTTTTTAAAAAAATAACCCGAATTTCTTAAAATTTAATATACGCATGTATCTTCGATAGACAACACTTTTTGTAAAAATTTTGGTGACCCCGGGCCCCAGGTTCGTGGGGCCTCTAATTTTATTTAAAAAAAATTAACCCGATTTTTTTAAATTTTATATACGTGTGTATCTCCGATGGACAACACTTTTTGCAAAAATTTTGGTGGCCGTGGTCGTGGGCCTCATAAAAATTTTTCAAAAAAAATAACCCGATTTTCTTCAAATTTTATACACCTCTGTATCTCCAATGGAGTGAACGGGCCCTGAGGCCCAAGCGGTGCTCATATAATTTTTTAAAAGTTAGCTCGATTTTCTTCAAATTTTTAACAAATGTGTATCACTGATGGACATAACTTTTTATAAATTTGTTGGAGTGATAGGGCCATTAGACCCGTGTGGTGTCCATGTAAATTTTTTAAAAATCAATCAATTTGAAATTCCGGATTTGATTTTCTTCAAATTTTAACACACAGGTACCCATCTCCTATTAGAGAATTTACATGAAAATTTTTAATTTTTATGGTTTGGTTTTTTTGTGTTTCATTTGTTTCGGGTAGACGTTGTCACGCCGAATACCACAGCGCTCGTGTAGACGACACAGCATATCACTTTTTTAATATATCACAAGCGCTGATGTGGACAGGTATTTGGACTTACCGAACCAAAGTTCGTCCTACAGACAGAAATGTCCAGTGGGAACAATCACAATAGATTTTATTTTTTCCCATGCTGACTTTGATTTTTTTTTAAATTTACGGTATTTAAGGTGACGTCAATATCCAAAATCTTACAAGTGTGATAGCGATGGCCACGTAGGCGACACGAAAACCGCACCACAATTTTACTACAATAATAATAGCATTCAACTACCTACGCGAAATCACCGCACACGCAGCCCACACTCTGATTTTATTTTCCTACAAGTTCTTGGTAGGAAATTATCTTCACGTTACTTCTTTTGTACCCACGCTCAAGGAATTTGCACCTTTACAAATCTAAACCTAGCGTATGCGTTGAGGTCTTGAGAATTTAAGGAGGGGAAAGGAGAATATGTGTATGTGTGTAGGTCTTGAATATATGCGGATCATACAGTCGTGTGGCGACTGGCAACACAGAGCGTGGAAATTTATTCCCCAGAATTAATGCGCGGCTAAAGAAAAAATCTCTGTATTGGTCATTACGTCCGAAGATGGGCTAAATGGTAGACCCATGTGCTCGACTGAGGTAGAGTACTGCGAATGGGTTGAAAGATGGACAGGATATCCTGAATATTCTGTTTGAACGCAGCTTGTCGAAAAATCAATAAAAGAATGACAGCAAGCAACACATTCCTAAAATATTCAAGCGAACCGATTGTATTCGCCGTTCGCCAATAGCTCGAGAAGGAAATAAGGGAGGAGCAGGTGCTACCTCCAAGAATGTAAGTCAGCACAACCAGCATAGCTATACGCCAAGTTAATACCATGGCGGATACAATGTTGGTATAGTTGATGAAATGTGGTGTTGGAAGCACCTGACCGGACAACTATCTGGAGACAGGTAAATGTGATATTTATCCCCAAACGAGACAACAGGCCTAAATCATACAGATCTATAAGTCTAATATCCTCAAAACCATGGAAAAACTTATTGATGTTCATATTAGAGGTCGGTTAGAATTGTCTACTCCTCTGCACTCAAGCCAGTTTGCGCACAGGAAAGGCCAAAGAGCAGAATGTGCCCTTCACTATCTTGTAAAGAAGATAGACGGAGCTTTTCGTTCCAAGGAAGTGGCCCTGTGTGCCTTCCTCGACATTTAGGGTGCTTTCGATAACACTGGCTATGACTCTATTGAAAGGGCAATCAGTAGCAGGGGTACCGAAGTTGGTCGAGTCTTTATTGGATAAGGGCCATGCTTGAAAGTTGAGATATTATATCCTCCTCGATACGAGTGTCTATGTCAGTGACTGCAGTTAAGAGATGTCCCCAAAGAGGAGTCCCATACCTCTTCTATGGTCACTAGTCAGTGACAATTTTCTAGTCTATCTTTACAGATCAGGCTACAACGTCATTGGTCATGCGGACGATTTGGCGATTTTTATTAGTGGTAAGCACTGCACGACTATCACTAGTGTCTTGCAAGGTGCTTCACTACACGTTTTAGAATGGTGCAGCAGAACTGTTCATCAATCCTAGCAAAACCGTTCTTTAACGCAAAGAAGACTGGTCGATTTGGCACCTATCATTACCAAAAGCACCACGTTAGATCTAGTGAGGTCCAGTGAGGAAAGTTCTTGAGCGGACAACGACAACTAAGCTTCAGAAGCTATAAAGAGCTGCCTGTCTAGGTATAACGAGTGCGATGCAGGCTCTGCCCTATGACAACATTAGACGCTGATAGGGACATGTTCTGCACCATCCCCGACCTTGTGGTCAGGGAGCACTGTTTGGGAAGGAATTTTGAGGTAAAAATATTGGACCGGGTAGACTGGTACTCTGGTCTGGTTAGAGCTGTTGTCTTTGGAGCCAACACCAAAATCTCGATACAAGTCGGAAAAAGTCCCTCGGTTTTCCAGGCGTAACTCCATGCCATTGAAATCTGCGCCGGATTTATCCTTAATAAAGGAATTAAAGGCGCTAGAATATATTTTTTTCAGATAGCCATGCAGCATTTAGAGCTTGTATGGGCTTAATACCAAAATGAGCACTTAATAGGTACATTTTGAAAGTGGTCAGTAATGTTCTAAAATTTTGCACACCTACTTGAATTCATTATAAAAACGAGATACCAATTTAAACAAGAAATATTTTATTTACAATTTTTTCATTAGATTTAAGGCATATAAACTTTCCGTCCTGTTAACCAGATCCATTTCGTAAATCACCAGGCTCCTGCTGCAGTATAAGTAAGGGGAGATGCAGCGGCAAGGTGACCTTGAGCATAGCCCAGATGAGATGATCCATAAGCCAGTGGTGAAGCGGCAGCGTAGGTGTGGCCGGCATAAGCTGGAGCCGCGGCATAAGAGTGTGCGGCATATGCTGGAGCAGCAGCATAAACTGGAGCGGCAGCATATGTGCTGTAAACTGGAGCAGCAGCATAACTATGAACAGCTGGAGCAACATAGCTGGTCTTCACAGCGACAGGAGCGACAATTGGTTCGACAACATGTCCATGGCTATGGACAACTGACTGGCTCTGGTGGGACACAGCAGTCGGCACACTCTTGATAATGGCTCCAACCTTGGCATAAGCTGGCTCTGAGTATACCAATGGTGATCCAATGAGTCCTGGACGAGCAGCAGCTACGGCGAGAAGAGCAGACAATACCACCTAAAAGTAGAGACAAATATTCAAAAGATTTAATATCCGATTTTTGTCCTGATTGCTCAATTCTTATGCCCAACTAACCAACTTGAACATTTTGAATTTTTTCTTGGTTGGTTCTAAGGAGGTCTGTATTGACTGAAAGAGATTGATACTGATATCATTTCCGAACTTTGCATGTACCTTATATAGCTTGAGCGTCAAGGTACGTAGAGTACTGTACAAGTAATACGGAACAATCGCCCGAAATGGTAACAATCGGAACTATTTGTGGTCAAGAAACCAGTTGATTTTCATTTTGCTGTGGTTTGCCGCCCATTTTCTGTAGATTCACAAGCCAAGATTAATGGAAATAACAAAAAACAATAATAATTATAATCGTCCATGAACAATTAATAAGCCGCCTGATTATTAAATGCAAAGAACACATCGTGTGGAGTATCAAATGTGGCATAGATATGGCCTTGAAAATTCACTTATTTGTGGTCGAGATAGACGTTCGCTTAGTGTACGTACAAGCGACCGCTTACTCTTTGGAGAATTATTTTTGTTAAGCTTTCCTCAAACTTAAGAAAGATTTGTATGTTTATGTCATAACGAGATAGTGGTTGATTCATGATTTTGTGATTATCTGTGTTGTGTATCCGTAGTTCTTGCATGATAATTTAGTTCCCGCAGGTGTTGTTGGAGTGGGTTTTTGGAACACCACACAGCAAATTAGTCAGTTCATGTCGATTGCTATAAAAGACTACTGCAGCTGGATCAAAGTTATCAAAACACTTCAAACCTTCCACAAAGAACCATACGTCAAAAATCACGTAAATCTTTTTAAAATGTTCAAATTGGTGAGTAGATCGGAATAACACACTCGACATGATCGACTAATTGGCGGTTATTTTACTTTAACAGTTTGTCCTTGCTGCCCTCGTCGCTGTTGCAACTGCCCGTCCAGGATTTGTTGGATCACCATTGGTGTACTCAGAGCCAGCTTATGCCAAGGTTGGAGCCATCGTTAAGAGTGTGCCAACTGCTGTTTCCCATCAAAGCCAGTCGGTTGTCCATAGCCATGGACATGTTGTCGAACCAATTGTCGCTCCTGTCGCTGTGAAGACCAGCTATGTTGCTCCAGCTGTTCACAGTTATGCTGCTGCTCCAGTTTACAGCACATATGCTGCCGCCCCAGCTTACGCCGCACATACTTATGCTGCCGGTCCAGCTTATGCCGGACACACTTATGCTGTCGCACCAGCTTACGCCGGCCACACTTATGCAGCTGGTTCACCTCTTACCTACGGCTCATCTCATTTGGCTTATGCTGGAACTCCTGCACACTACTCATCCTGGTAAAGACAATCAAGCGACGTTGTATTTTAGACAAAAGATTTTGATATCAAAAAAGATTAAAAGAAATGTTGTTGACGTATGGAATTTGTTTGTGTAAATAAATAGTAAATTTTTGAAAATTGAAAACACACTTCTTTTATAATTCGCGGCTTATGAGACTTGCTAGAAAATTTAAGATAGAAGGCATTTGTTACTTTTGAGCTTTTTCTCCTTTACTTTCCCTAATTCCAAAATGCATATGCTCTACTTGGCATAAAAAGTATGCAAATCCCATTAGTGTGAATAAGAAGGCTTTAAATAGATTTGTATTTTAGAAAGTCATATTCAGGAAACTTTTATGATTGTGCTCCATAAACTAAAAGGAAGTTATGTTTGTTAGTAACTGAATTTGAGATCTTGGTTGTGCGGTTAGATATGAGTTTAATTTATTATCATGGGTAGTTTTCGAATGAACTGTTGCCAGCTGTGAAAACTTTAATAAATATTCCAAAAACCATTTATCCAGGGCTAATTATTGGTTGGCAAGTAATTGGGAAAGAAAGGCACAAATTTAAAAGGTCGCTATAATGCTGTGTACCAATAAACACAACTTCAGGTGTTAACAGGAATCTCAATATTCAAAACCGATATAAAACGTTCTCTGCTTTTTTGGAATAGATGCTACCATTGTCACTACTTAATTAAAAAATTTTGAACGAGAAACGTCAATAGCAATAGGGTTTCGGAATATATCTGAGATGGATAAGACGTACAGTAAAACTAATTACATATTCTAAAAGGCCTATACACCAGTGGACAAATAAAGTTTGTTCAAAAAAAGTGGAGAAAAAATCAATAAAATTCGGTAACAAAATGTTAAAGTTCGTGTTGTTTGAGCTGGCACATTATTTCATAGAAATAGGCGGGGTAATTTTTGATACTTTGCTGAATAACGTGACTGTCGGCCTATATCTTATGAAATTAAAAAGGCCTAGATTTTAAACTACCCCAATTTGATATATTTTTTTTCCTTGTACAGAATTAAGTAAGAAAATTATAAAGTGTCTATTGCGTCCTTGTGTATAGTTATAGCATTCGATTTACCAGCGTTAAATAGCAGGTTCTTTTGACAAGATTACAATAGAATTGATTGGCCCTTGCCACCACATTCTCTATTAAGCCAATAGGAAAAGATAAATACAACTGCACATCATCTGCATATAAGCGATATGGTTGTTAATAAATAGCGAAAACAAAATCGGACCGAGAACTGATCCTTGAGGTACTCCGTGTGAAAACTGTCGAAAAGTAGACATTTGGGAATTGTGATAGACCACCTGTAGTCGATTAGTCAGAAAGCTCAATATAACTTTAGAGGTAGTAAGAGAAAAATTAAAGTTATGGTTGATCTTGTTTATTAATAATATTAATATTTATTAATAGCTCGTAGTTGGCAGAGTCAAAGGAATTGGAAAAATCAAGCAGACTCGTTAGAGCCATTTAGTGTTTGACAAGATTGTGCCGGATGTCATCCGTAATTTTAGACAGGACAGGTAAAACTTTCCTAAAACCCGATTGAAGCAAAGATAGTATATTTAATTGGTTGTAGTGCGTTTTTATCTATTTGATCAAGGCTACCTCAAAAACTTTAGATAAAAGTGGAAATTACATATAACAATTGGACGATAATTGTGGGTGAGCTTTTTTTCGGCACACGAATAATCTTTCCATTGACTTGGATACATAGAATATGTAAGAATATTGTTGCAAATATAAGTTACTAGCTGAAATACCCAGCGTTGCCTGGCTGCCCCCACCGCACAACACCCCTACTGACCACCAAGACCTTTCAAATTTTTTTTGTGTAAAATTGTGTCAGCTATAAACAAAAATCTGTTCATAAGAATTGGGGAGAACAAATTTGAATAATCTGGATATACAAAAAAAATGATAATGGCCAAAATCCAGGGATCATTGGTAATGTTAACGCACAGAGTTTGAGAGCAAATGCAAATGATATTTCAACTGACAGTATCATCGTAAACGTAGATATTATATTGGCAATAATAGAAACATGGGTACAATCTAACAGTCCTATACATATTGGCTATTATGGAAACATGCATATAATCTAACAATCCTGTACATATTAAAAACGTTCAGTTGGTCAATCAAGGAGAATGTAAACAGTGTGCTGGTGGACATACAATTTATACAAATGAAAGTAGCTTTTACGATACTATGCCTATAGAAATAAAACTCAGTCCACAATACGAACGGTTGCTGCGAGAAATATGTAGTCGATATAAGCGTTTATTAAATTAGTTTGCAGAAAACAGAATTTACTGTTAGAAGTGTGTACATTAATCAATTGATTGAGTATAAAAATGAAGCTCTATTCTTAATTGGACAAATCATTCAATACAGTATACAACTGACTTGCCATATACTTGGTTCAGAATCCAGTTTTCATGTTCCTATGGTGGATTTCAATTTAAATGAGAATGAGAGAGAAATTAAAATCATTTCTGTCAATTCATTTCAAGATTTAAATAATATTATTTTACACATCTTAAGTAAAACATATCTAGATTTAATGTTTGTAATGGAAAAATGAAGGTAATATCTGTAAACCATTCGTATCGTACTTATCACATCATTGTCCATTATTGAATAGGGCAACTTTAAATTAAGATTTTAGAATAACAAATCTATTGAGAAAGAAAAAGCTATGTAAGAGATTGAATTAAGATAGAAACAGTAATCATAAAAAAGACCTAAACAGGATGAAAACTGTACACCAACGGTACGGCAAAGACAGAAGGTTCTAGTGCTTTTTTACAGTTTTATTTCTTAAATTCATCGTACAATTGCTGCTGCGTCCCAGGTATTTGTTTTGTGTCCTATACATGGTTTCTTTATTTTCATTTACGAACTTTTGTCTGGTAACTCTAGTCCTATAATACATTACGTTTCTTTGGGAGTGAAAATATAACAACAACTAATGTTAATAACGTTAACAGATTCGTAGACAGGATACAGGACCATTTTGTGATATGTCAATTGATTCGCTTTACCTTTCCCGCTTATAAGTGTTTTAAAACAAATTCTTGTACCAGACGTTCTCAAATGAAATAATAAATCAGTTAACCGCAACCACAAGGATTCAAACGCTTATAGGTTAACTGTCGAGCTAATCTGCAGATCTGTTCTGTCAAGGATTCTTTGCTTACCGGTATAAAATTAATGTAACTTTTTATTTCCGCATCATGGATCATATTCAAGCACCTAACCAACCTTCTCTCCTTTATACTGCTTAATACCTTAACGCCCGGTTATATATGTATACAAAAATACAACAATTATAAAGATATAGATGTTTATTAGAACGCATGTTACATAATGCCATAACCGAAAATAGCTTCTTCCTTTTATAAGATTATCTCTACGCACGTCGTTGTCGTCAATGTCACAAAGCGATCTATTCTGGTAATTTCACCCACTGTTGTACGTA
The DNA here is from genome assembly GCA_947095585.1 of Nephrocerus scutellatus. Classification (NCBI taxonomy): domain Eukaryota; kingdom Metazoa; phylum Arthropoda; class Insecta; order Diptera; family Pipunculidae; genus Nephrocerus; species Nephrocerus scutellatus. Next base: position 27,403,254 of record OX352765.1, on the reverse strand, counting down.
CGCCACAGTATCTCGTTGGGGCTTTTAAGGAAAATTTGGAGATAAAATAAAACAAAACCTTCTGGTGAATTCAAAGGAGCACCTTAGCACGTGTCCACATTGTTGTTTATACGTCTTTAGTCTCGAGCTGTTTAATGGATAGATCGCAGCTACATGTGTGGGTTGAGAACGAATCGTTTTACTGGGTACGTCCACGTTTTTGTTCACACACTAGCAATTCTGGTACTAAGTGAAACGCAGGTAAATGCGAATATACTCTTATATATTGTACAGCTTAGTGCAAGACTTTTAGTGCGTAGACGAGGACTCGCAATTTATACGTAATGATGTTGCCTTTAAATGTCTACCTCAATTCAACCTACATTTCAATTGGGAATTTGATTTCTTGTGGCTCCAAATCTAACTAAAAAATCTTACCTAATGCTGCATCTACGGAAGCGTCTATCTAGACATTGTTTTACCCGTCAATGTGTTTGGTGCTCTGTCGAATTAAAACTTAAACATTGTCACCCGATATCCTCACTTATACCTCACAAAGTGTGTTGAGATATTTGCTGAGATAAACAATCGGTAGCTCAGTGGATAAGTGCATGGCTTCTGAGCAGGAGGTTCGTGACACGAATCCCAGTAACACCAAAAGTATTTCTCACGGTTACACCTCTCGCTAATATCTGACAAACGTCCGAGAGTAATAACTTGTCACGTAAATCTTTTCAATTCGCCGTTCGGATATGGCATTTGATTGTAAGTTCCCTCCATTTTTGTGCAAAAAAAATATACATGCGCAACACAAATAATCGCGAGAAGCAAGGCCTTTGACCGCAATGGTCACCGAATATTATTTATACAATCTTACTCAACTTGTAAATGGTCACACGATTTCCGGACATTGAAAATCATTTCACCAATACCGTGGACATGTTTCTTGCCTCCCAACCTGATAAATAAACCGTTAATACTTTATCGCCTCTAGGCTGTAGTCAATAGTACGAGTACTTTCTCTTTATGAAACCACACATTTAGAGAGAAAACTTCCCAAAAACCAGGATGGCAATACGATTGAATCTCAATCGCCCGTTCATAAAATAACTTGAATTAAAACAAATTCTCAATGACCCGCTGTACAGGTTTCGTGAACAAAGTTCTATTAGGGAATATCTCACCGAAAAGGGGAACAAGTCTACATACTTTTGGTAAAGGCAAAGTTACTGTACTCGATATTTCCAATGCATTTGAAACTGGCATTGACCTGTTTTGTAAAAAGTACGTTCTTACGGAGTTGATGAATAGCTACTTTATTGGATTGCAAACTATGCTTCGAGCCGCTCAATTTAAGTTGATTTGGAGGAATTCAATTTGGGAACTCCTCGAATAAATGCTGGCGTTCCTCAGGGCTCCGTTTTGCCCCTCATCTTCTTTACAAATGGAACTTAATGATGAGCACATTAAATTCTGACCATTACATGAATTGCTTTGCCAAGATTTATATTATATATATAAGCGTAATTTGCAGGTCTATGAGGAAATGATTCTATTTACCATGTGCTTTTTTTCTTGTATTTATTTTACTAAAATATATCACTTATTTCTGAATGAAATGCACAAGATTTTTTTTTTAAGAAAAGTATTTTGTTTAAGAAAAATATTCCACATTCGAAGCCAGAAATTTTTATTGCAACTTTATTTAAGAAAAATTTGATATTTTATGGGAAATAATTTTAGTTTCTTGTTTCTGAAATAAAAAATTTACCACGGATGCCAGCCACCATAAATTGGTTTGTAACTCGGAGTCCAGGAGTTATCATAAAGATCCGAATAACTGGAATATGGAGAATAACCCACAGCTGGCGTATATGAATTCAAAATCGGTGTATGCTCAATGATGGGACGTAAATATGGCCTCTTCTCGTGAACAATTGTTTGACTCTGATGTGAGACAGCCGTAGGAAAGCTATGCAGAGAATGTCCTACAACAGTTGGCGTATATGTAACCTCATAAGGAAGCTGTGCTGAATGAAGATATCCTGGGCGAGCCTGAACCAAAATAACTGCCACTGTTGCCAAGATTAAAATCTGTAGACGGGACAGAGACGATTAGAATATAATACCGAGTAATTTTTGCAGTAGCGTTTTCCTTACGATTTTGAACATTATGCTGTGAGGTGTTATGGTTAATCCAGTGTAATTCCGCACTAAAATGGTACTGTACAAGAAATCCCGTCCATCGTTTCTTTTATATGAGCCGCAATGCTGATGCCGATGTCTGAATGCCACCCGCAATTTTTTTTCTGCTGTCGACAAAGCATTTAAATTTTCTCCATGAATTCCCTCAAACAATCGGACAATACGTTTTAATTCCGCAAAAATCGCATCGTGCCATAGGTGGCCACCAATGGAAACAATGGCCATTTGTATATCGGTCGGGCAGCGCACAATTTTCCCGTAGCCTTGCTTGTACCCTAAATTAGTTATGACTTAAGACAGTCAAAGCCAGCTCAGCATTCAACCGTTTAGACTTTATCGACCACAACGGTTTCCCCTCTTGGCACAATATCATCATCGTCTTTGAGATACATTTTGTGCACGGCAATGAACAAATTAGCATAAATGCGTATTGGTTCGCTTGATTTCATCACTGAGCCGATTGTCCGTGTGTATTGGGTCTATAGGGCTAGCAGACTGTGGATTGGTTTATATGCATCCCTTTTGCACCAGGAAGGCATCTCAATTGTGTTGTTATATCATTGCGTTTAATAAGATGATTGTGATCTAAATTGATTCCTAAAATATTGTTGGTGGGTGGGGATACTATATGATCTATCGATAATAATTTCTGCCACAAAGTTACATTTGCGTTATATCGTTGTTGGAGGCTTTTCTTCGACATTATAAATTGACGTAAAGAGATGTTGTCAGACAGTCGTTAGATAATTACGTTGTGCTTTTTGGAATATACTCGTGGAACATGATAGCGACGCCGACCGAGCTGGAAGGATGACGTAGATTAGGACGCCAAGAGTTTGAGAGATATATTGCAGTGGCCTGCATCGTTTTCTGATTTTTGAACCAAATATTAACTTGATTGCGGAACTACACCCGGAACTTCACCAAGCAACTATAAAGAGAAATTCCTAAGAGTAACGTGTTTTGCGTAAGTTTTTTTTAAGTTTTTGGATGTACACTTATTGTTAGAAGAGTTGGCCTGCCACGCTATCGTCTTTCATAAGCTCTGCCGCAAAAGACTTTACGAGCAAGATCCCCTTTGATCATTCAAGTGAGGTGTCCTTCCCACCTACCCCAGCTTTCTGGGCCTTATGCTCCTCACAATGCCGAAAACAAGAAAACGCTCTTAAATCCCCTCAAGAATATCTGAATCGGACTATTAGTGACAAACGATATAATTGGGACGCCCTTTTTTTCCCATTCTCGTCTACGGTTTATTTGACTCGGTTGCTAATTATCCAAATTTGTTATCAAAGTTCGCGTTGGGTTGAAACAACTTTAATGGGCCTAGCTTCAATTTTCGAAAAAACTATTATTGGCTCAGGAGCTTCTTTTATCGAATTTGTCTGCAATACGAAGTCATTCACTTAACGCCATTACACCCATAAAAATTGACTGATTCATTTGCGGGTTTCAGGCTAGAGAGGTCGTTGACAACGAAGTCATAGTCAATGCAGATCGCTATACCGGAACTGTTGACTGACTATTTTTGGAATAAATTGAAAAAATTGAGAGCTACCTTGGAACATATGTATGTGGTATCTCGCCCATGAACTAGAACAGTACAGAGAGCGAGGACCGCACCATGCGCGAAAGTTCTAGCAAAGAGTCCGCGGTAAGACTCAATATACACCGCGTTGCAATTCATGAACTAATAGGGCATGTATGGGAGGAAGAAGCGATGCCAGAAGACTGGCGAACAGGGTTCCTTTGCCCCATACATACGAAAAAGGATATCACAGCATGTAGCAAGTATCGTGGTATAACGTTTTTGAGTACCGCGTATAAGATTTTCTCCTCTATACTTCGAGACAGGATAACCCCATACGCTAAAGTCATCATTGGTCCATGCCAGTCTGACTTCATCACTGGCAAATAAACAACTGGTTACATTTACACCCTTAGACAGGTGATAGAAAAATGTCTAGAGTTTCAAAACTAACTACAGCATCTTTTTATAGACTTTAAAGCCATGAAGCCATGAGAGAATTCGGCGTCCCAAATAAATTGACACGACTATGTAGGTTGACCATGACCAATGTTATAAGCCAAGTAAAAATATCCGGATCACTATCAAGCCCATACAACATCTATAACCATCTATAACGGGCGCCAAAAAAAGGGATGGACACGCCTGCCTTCTCTTCAACTTGGCGTTGAAGAAAGTAATCTGAGACTCTGGTGTAATGGCGAGAGGAACAATCCTATATAAGTCCATTCCGATACTGGCTTTCGCAGACGATATTGACAACGTTGGTTGAAACCGAAGAGCTGTACAGGAAGCTTTCATCCAGATAGAGCAGGCGGCACGAAATTTTGGAGAACATAAAATTGGTTCTTAAAGGCTAACTAACTGGAGACTGTCTCGTTGCAGTAAAACGAAATTATGACAAGAAGACAAATCAAAGACCACTTGTTTTCCGTTGATTGCTTTTTAGTTCTTCTGGCAGTCAAACAAATTTTAGACTCAAACAAATTGAAGGTTGAATTAACTATAATTGATTCGATGGCCTTAAGCCAACATTCTTTTGATCATTTTTACTTTGCACCGTCATGGTAGAAATATGAACCAAAACCCATAAAATTTTGAGAAAATTTTCTTTTTTGAATTTCAACAAAAAATTTAAAGACAAAACTTGTTCAAAAGCGAAATGGGTAACTTATGAGCCCATATGAAATTGAAGTAGCATTGTTTAAAATCAGCCTGCTACGATGAAGGCTGAAACAATTTCTTCTATGAGTAGATTATTACAATTCGCTTGATGTTTACACGTTGTTGCTGGCTTCTGGGCCATTTGAATTTTTATATGGACATAAATAGGATGACGTACTTTACAAGACATTCATCGTCATCGTTAGTGAACGCAGCACGCATTTCGGTCAGCTCGCTTGATAACCACCTGTCAAGTTGTACAATGGTGCTATGGTACTGTGACCTTTTCTCGCTCTTTACAGTCCACAGAGGAAAAAAAACCAAACATAAAAATTCGCTTGTAGTCAAATTATGATACATTTTTTTACTGCCGTATTGCAACCAAAACGCTGAAGTGTTTTATAGGCAATTAAGTGGGAATTGTTTTAACAATCAAAACCGCTAATTTTTGCCCAATTAAATCTGAGCCGAGTGGTTGAATATCTTTTGATGATTGTGATCAGGCGGGCTTCATGCCACTTGATAGCGCTCTTTAATTAATTGGCCAATTGTTATGTTATGTGGCTCTTTTTGTTATGTTATGTGGTGGAGTCAATTGCAGAAATAATTAATACGTAATACTTGTTGTTTGTAACATGAATGTCATTGATTAACATTTGTTTTAAACTTGAAATTTTTTTTTTATGGAAATTTTGAATGAATGAATTTTAAGTAAATACATGAGTTTGAGTAACCGATTTGGAATTTAACTTTTACATTTCAAAATTTAGTTTCGGGGAAAAAGATTGTTGAAAATAACGTAGATACTCCTAGGAATAAGAAATACTTATTCTGTAATGATGGATCTTTTCAGATCAGTATAGTTGTAAAGATAAATCTTGCGATAAGCCTTAATTAGTACTTAAGTGCGCCATTTGTTACCGAAGACCTCGACCTTTGGGGTTATTTGGATGGTTTTAAATCCAGTCTGTAGCGTTCAAGTTCGAGATCAGTTCAATAATCCTTATTTTTATTTTTTTTATAATGTACACACGCTCAAAGGATGCGTGTCCCGCGCTGTGTACTTTGGAAATTGGGGAGAGGAAAATATGATACATCTATGCACATGTGTCTTAAATGAATGCAGATCATACAAATGCGGAAACACAGAGTCGGGCAATACATTCCATATATATTGATTGTGCGGCTCAAGAAGGAATTTTTGAATTGGTTGGTACGTCCGAAGATAGGTCTAAAGGTGGACCCCTGGGCTCGAGTAGAGGCACGGGTATTGCGAATGGGTTGGAGGATGGGCGGGATGCATCAGCTGGATATCTCTTTTGAAGATCGCTTGTGAAAAAAGTGAAAAGCTGGAAAAATTCAACGATGTTCAAGCACCCGTTGCACCGTTTTAGGAAACCTAAACATTTCGCAGCATTCTTAGCGATGGTGAATGTATATTACATAGATTACGCTTCGATGACAGAAGACAGCATTGGGTTTAATTCTACTCTATTGTATAGTCCCCACCTTGTTATGTTCTCGTGGTCAGAATTTAACTTGCTCAACATACCTTGTTGTTCAAGTGCTACTTGCTATGAAGAGTCTCATGAAGAGACCACGAGCTAATGATATAAGCTCAGAGTGCTGTCGTCAGTGAAATAATGAACTGGATCAGAAGTAGAGGATAGGAGATCATTTATGAAAATGAGAAATAGTGTCGCAGACAAAACAGAGCCTTGGTGAACACCGGCGTTTTAACGGTGAACACTGGATTTGAAACCGTCCAATACGACCTGTATTGAACGGTCAGAAAGGTCCAATCATGCAAAGAGTTATCAATTCCATAGGCATTCATTTTCGACAAAAGAGCTTGAATCCGATCTCTGTCAAATGCCTGCAAAATATCGAAAGCTCTTATAGGTCGACAAAATAATGGTTTCTACAAAGCGCGTAGTCTGAACTCAGCTAGAGGGCTGGGTCTGGATCTACATCTTACAGAAGGTGTTTGGAATACCTAATTTAGCAGCGTGGTTGTCCACTGGCCATCTGACCCGTACTGGTAGACTCAACATTGGTACCTCCTCTTATTGTAGAAGGACCATAAAGCACTTGACATTGTGCAGTCGGTCGGAGTGATACACTTTAGTTGTGACCTAGTTTTAAGTAACTAGAGAATTTTTTCATGACTGAGGGAGCTAACTCTATCCATTAACCCATACGACCTGTTTGCTCGCTCACTCTCTCGATCTTCTTCCGCTCTCTCGTTGCCCTCTACGTTAGTATACCATAGCACCGATATGATAGTTATGTCCATGAATTGGCTTATTGAGCCGATTAGGCTTGGCACCTTTTAGCGAGTTTCGAGTTGGTGATAGTCATATGAATGGCTTTGAGCCTCTGCAATTGCTAGAATCTCCGCTTTAAATATGTATGTGGCGTCAGGAAGCCTGTATCACTTTGACAGAGTAAGATCTACGGAGAAGTCATCGATTCCATCCTTCATCTTGGATTCTTGAGCGTAGATTGTAACGCCACATTGCAATATCTTTAGGTACTATCCGCAGTATTGTCTGGTGACCCAATTACCCAGATTCTCTGTATACTCATATTACAGTCCACTCAATTTGTGCGGTAGTATGGTTTACTAGTCTACAAGACTTGATAAATAGCTTGAATCTCCGCTTGAAAGTCAGGAGTCCTATATGACTTTGACAGATTTAGCTCATCCCAGAAGACACCTACACCGAATGCCTTCCGTCAGTATAGATTAACACACTATATTATTGCCTCGTTACTTCTATGTCAACTTTATACCAAGGGTGGAGTGGATAAACAAATGATTTAAAGAAAGGATTTTTTATAATTTTTTTTATTTTGTAAATTCTTTACAACGGATAATTGGACCTGTCTCCTTAATTAACTTTTCAAATTCTTCCATACTTCTTACGTATAATTTGACCTTGAATTAATACAAAAGCCCACTTTTTCTGTAGGCAGTCATTTATTGTCCTTATGGCGAACAATTCATTCACTTCGATCCAATCGTTTAAAAATTTTACGCGTCTCTTTGCCTACCTTTACACCCAAAAATCGTTTAATTACTTTGGCAAGTTCCTGTCACCTAATCTATGGTGGTAGGATGCAGACTAACCTGAACATATATCTTTCTTTAATCCAATTTAGTCTATTTATAGCTTAAAATTGTGTAATGTTCTTGTTTCTGTGCGACACTTGTGAGGAAACTGGACGTAAAAAGGACGTCTACAAATAGATACACTGTGCAGACGGATGGTTACCTATTTTCCCATAAATTAATTACTTTGGTGTTTCGAAGCCGTCATTGCTACATCTTTTAATAGAGATTTAATTGCGCAGAATAAATAGAATAAAGCAGAATTAAACGCAATGTTTTTAGTGGGCGCAATTTAGCTGTCATTTTCTTATATATTTTATTCTCCCGAGCTTTAACTTAACTTCTTAGTTTGATTAGATAGAAATATAGTAAAAAACGAGCATTAAAAATTCACTTGTATCGTTCTTTATTTTGATTGCCTTAATTATTTATTTTTATCAGTATTAGTCAAATTGAATGATGAATAAGAATAAAAATAGGAAAAAAGTAAGTTAGTCGCATGTTCGAGTTTCAATAAAATTCAATTGAGCGAAGATCGAGTGCCTTTTTTCTTAAAATTAATTTCATATTCTCATAAATATATAGCACTGAATTTATACTGAACAAGGGAAAGCAGTACAATTGTGTATACTTGGCTTAACATCTCAAACGTTACGGCAATATTTAAAATGTTTTTTCAGAAATTTTCATTTTTTTTTCTTTTGTTTTATTAATAAATGAAGAATACAGCAATGATATATAATACCCTATGTATGTGGTTTCATAGAATAAAGTCTCAAATATTTATAATTTGGCACGAGTGCTGATAGCAGACACGTGTAACCATAATGCAAATTAATCCTTTTAGCTAACTAGTAAACAATGCGGTAAAAGTATACTATTGACACTTTCGGCGAATTACTTTCACTTCTACCATGCTCTGTGGATTTGTCTCCTAGCGACTGTTTTCTGTTTTTAGAATTAAAATGATGGTAAGCAGGTACTCAGGATTATTGCAATAACATTTGAGAAAATTTAGGAAATTGTCGAACGATGTGTTTTCCGCTAAAAGGTAATCCAATTTTTTTTCGGCAGATAATCCAAAATAAATTCAAGAAAAAAGTTGTTGTCAATTGAGAAAAAATCTTAGTCTTAGCTCCGTGGCTCAGTGGATAGGAGCATGGACTGCTGAGCAGGGAGTTCGTGGTTCGAATCCCAGTAACACCAAAGTATTTTTCACGGTGTCCCACCTCTCGCGAAAGTTTGACAAACGTCCGAGAGTAATAACTTGTCACTGAAAGCTTCTCAATTCGCCCCGTTCGGATCCGGCATTAAATTGTAGGTCCCTCCATTTGTGTGCAAAAATATGCAGGCTCAACACAAAATGGTTGCGAGAAGTCAGGCCTTGAACCGCAATGGTCTGTCGTGCCGATATTATTATTATTATGTAGGGTAGAATGGGTACGGTTGAAACAATTTCGTTTATCGTCCATATTATTACCTGTTACAAGCCGAGAGATAATGAAGGTATGTTAAACGAAAGACCGTGTTGTTATTTACAAATGGGCAGTGTCATTTTAATATCCAGTGCGTTATATTTAGTATTACATCAATTTAAAAAAAAACAACCCATAAAAATTAAAATTTTTCTTGTAAATTCTCTAATCGGAGATACACACACACACACACTGCGTGCTCGTCTTGTGGCAAAATCATCCACGAAATGACGCAGCGGCAGCGAACAGCGCTGCTCACAAAGCACAGAGCTCAGACTTTACCGTGATCTGATGCGATATAGCGATATTTAAAAATTGTATATTGGGGTCCCCAAGGGGCCGATCGCTCCAAATTTTTACAAAAAGTGTTTTCCATCGAAGACACACATGTGTACAAAATTTAAAGAAAATCGGGTAAATTTTGTAAAATTTTTGTATGGGAGCCCCCCGAACCCGTGGCCCGAGGGTCCTCAAATTTGAATAGAAAGTATTGTCACCGGAAGTATACATGGGTGCAAAATTTCAATAAAATCGGGCCATGGGAAGTGGGCTAAAACGTCGTCTAGACGTCTAGACAGGCTTCTGAACTGTTGTTATACCTGTTTCATCGGTGTTATATTTGTCTTAGGGGTCAAACTTATGACGGTCCATGACGTTGGTCAAATTATCTACGTTGTATTTATTAAAGCTAGTCGCCCTTGAAAGGCTGGTAGCTAGCGCTGCGCGTACAGGCAGCTCACGGTTCGTTCTCATAAACATCCGAAACCATTTATCCCCAGCCATCTCGTTGTCAATACAATAATAAATTGTCGTGATAAATTGTACTTAATGTTAAGTTCATATGTAATTTTCTTTCCATCTTTTTATATAGACCAAAAAATAAATCCGGACATCGAATCAGGTATTTTGAAAGTATTCGTTCTTGCTCCGTAAAACTATATATATATACTTTATATACCATGGGTTGATTTTCTCCCTCACCAGATGCATATCGCTTTTGTATATGTCTTAGGAGCGAACAATGATTTACTCCATGCTTCTCCGCCGCATTTCACAATGAATCACCCGCTTTTACCTCGTCATAAGCGTCTTTGTACCCTGATAACTCAATCTGTCCTCTCGAAGTCTTTCTACACGAACTATCGGCATCCAGAAAACATGAAATCTAAGTAAACATAATTTTTCAACCTTACCCAACCCCCCTATAGGTACAAAAATGTATACATTAGTGGTTACAGTAATGACACATGTTGTATTCTAAACTCTTCATTTCGAACAAACTCAATATTCTCACATGGATATAAACCCCAGTTGTAGAAAAAAATATCCGAACCATATAAATAAGTGTATTAAGGTAATTCGTATTACTAGAGGAGTAGATTATGGCTGTAGTTCCTACCCATAACGCTGTCCAAATTCATTTTACCACTCTAAACCCATAGTCACAGAACGGGTAATATTTTTTCAGGTTCAAGTATCTTCGTTGCCATTAAATATAGAGCATGATTCAAATAGCCTCCACGAAAAGCGACGTTGGTTTACGTAAAGTTGACATTATGCAAAATCAAAAAATTTCTCTCTACATTCTCCATTCGGCAGGACACAGGAAAAATCATTTGCAATACAAGCTATGGGATAAGATTGTTGAGTCTTAAGCAAACCAAGCCTTCCAAAAAAATGCTGGCGGATATAAAAACCTGATAACATTGATTCAAAAAATTGTAGTTGGTTTTTATATTTCTTGTCAAGTCACAAAATCGTGTGTCGTACATATATATTTACTATTTAAACCATCAGAGTCAATAAGGTGAACCTAATTATCGAATTACGCGATGTGCACAATAAGACATAACAACTAAACGAAAGGTTCTCAGATAATCAAGATGCACCACGGCCCACTTTTCGATCCAGATTGAAAGAAAATAAAACGTAATTTAATAACTGTTAACTAGCTAACCTCAAGTGGAGAAATAATTCTGAGATTCCTGTGCTGACATTTACATATGTAACAAAACACGATTTTTGAACTATGGCCAAGAACAGCACAACATCCGCTATTATTTAATGCAAAATGTTTAAACAGATACCTAGTAATGTATCTGTTATACATATATGTATCTGTATGCATGGCATGAGCATATTTACATATTCATGCCATATAACCATATTGAAAAATGCTAATCAAATTGTAATTGAAAACAATGAATTAAATCGCATAGCTTAAAGCGTTTATAATTGACAATTGACTGTAGACGACTGAGACTAGCACAGTCGAAGGCACTGAAAAACGATTTAAGGGGTCTGCCAAGTGATCAGTTGTTAGTGGGAGAAGGCAAAGAAGAAAATTGTTCATTGATTTTAAATATAATTTGCACACGTTGTGGGTTGGTGATGAAATGTACAGATTAATTTACTGATCGTAGGAGATCTGACTTAATCTGTTATTGGTATATGAAAATTCCTTCATCAATCCTTGGTGTACTGGGAAATGTCTAAATTAAGAAATGATTGACAGTTAATTCGCCAAAGAAATCATTTCATTGCTAACGATGTCTACGTTCCCATCCGATTGGAAAAAAGCTAAAATCATCCCAATGTCAAAGAATAAAAATTCTAGTATGACTTTCCTTTTTTTGTCAAAAGTCCAGAAAAAAATTATCATGTCACAAATGCATAGATACCTAACAGAAAACCAAATTCTGTGCTCAAACCCATCAGGATTTAGACCAAAACGACGCTGTTAACGGTCCTTTATATTGTTGAAGTAAGTCGTGGAAGTCTTTAGATAAAAATTACTCCACTTTTCTAATTCTTTTAGATTTTTTAAAGCTTTTGACATTGTGAATCACTCGACCTTGTGCATTAAACTAATGCATTACCATCTGCGAAACTGATCTCCTCCTGCTTAGAAGGTAGTCAACAACGCGTGGAACTTGGTGAAAAGACTTCACATTTTGATAAAGTCCGGAATGGTGTAACACAAAGATCAATCCTTGGCCCAACACCGTTCTATTTTGTATGCGAACGAACTACCTATAGCAATTAGGCATATGTATGCAGGAGATATTTAACTTTTCATGAGTGTTTCTATGAATATTGGTTATTGACCCGTTCTCTGGTAAAGATGTTCGTTAGATATACGGTTAGGCCAGAAGATTTCCGTGGGCACCTATATACGAAAGTTTGTAATCTTTTTGTGATAGTAGCTGTCACCTTCCAAGCTCTGCACCCATACAACAGCACAGATTCAATATTTGAACAGAACAGTCGCATCTTGGTGTTTAAGCTAATCGCATTGCTTCACCATATCATGGACATCATTCCAAACACATATTTTGCTTCGACGATTCAGTTGACATTGTCCTGTTCGGTTATACCTTCGGTCGAGACAATACTCCCAAAATATTGGAAACTCTCTGCTCTCTTTACCGGTTGTCCAGCAATGTTAACTTGAGTTACTGAGTTAGTGCCGAGGTTAATAATTTTGTTTCCTACTTACTATTGTAATTTTCCGAATTTTCTTTCGCTAAAAATTTCTCCGGGAGCATAACGAACAAAACAAAAAAAGAATGAACCAAATATGTCGTCAGTTATGATCGAGAGGGCATAAAAAGATTATGATTTTTGCTGTTTGTCCGAATTTTTCGAATTTCCTCTGTAACTGTCTTTCTCTCTCAGGACCATAACGAACAAAAATAAAAGAATTACGCAAATACATCGTTCGAATCGTGAGTTATAGTCGCTTGTAGATACAAAAATCCTATGAAAAACAGCACTTACAGTTTTTCCCGTATTTTACATTTTTTCGGGCAGGTTTTCTAATTTTCTGTCCTAATAAACATTACTCGGATTGTGGCGAATATTTTAAAATAAAAACTAGCCAAATCGGTCCAACGGTTCTCAAGTGAGGCGATTACCAACGAGCAGCATTTCATTTTTATTTATGTAGATAAGAGAGTAGGTAGGAGCTGGAGTAAAGTCCACATTCGATTATTGTTATGTTTCACAATTAAATATGTCACCAGCATTTTTAAAAAAGTATATTTTTGGGCGCGAATCAATTTGCGCCGCCAAATCGAATTTAATTTTTACACGAATTGTGTGAAGTCAAACTTTGCGATCGTATTTTACAATCCATTGTTCAGCATTTTGTGCGGAAAAGCTTGGATATAAAGCTGGAAACACACAATACAATGTCTGCACAGCAGTTGGTCTGAAATCGCGGTGTCGCATTCGACGTCTGTGCTGTGGGTTTGAAAAAAGCACATTGAGCTGATATCGCGCGGTAGTACGCTCTGGAAGCAAAGCGCAGGCCGAGTTTTTATCTTGTATTGTATTTCGAGCTTAAAAAAGCTATCTTCAGGAAACTCTTTTATTATGTTGAGTTCGATTTACTATTTGCTGATCTATGAAAGATCAACCTGTGATTCTCGGCAAGACGAACTTGAAAATGGAATTGAGTGTATGAGAATGTATGTTGACAGACAGAGCATAAATCTAAAAAAATTAAAACTATTTAATAAAAATAAAGTTTTGACATAAAAAAAAACAACAACCACAAAACTATGACTTTACTTTTTAAACTTTGAACTTTTTTCAATAAAAACAAAATGTGTTTCCATACAGATTGATAGCAAAAAATTAAAAAAGTAAAAAGACAAAATACAAGAGGAGGAGGATCGATTTCAATACAAAAGATATATTGAAACGCATGGAAGAAGAAAGATAAAAATAAAAAATGGCATGTAAATGAAGATGGGAGACAGTTCTACTTGAGTATTTAAGTGTTCTGAATCTGATATATCAAGCTATTACGTATACGCCCCGAGGTATTTACACTACAGATTACGGTGCGGTTGGGCTCTGTTAGAACATACTATGTTGGCAAACAGATAACTAGTTCGAACTCGGTAAGTGAGTCACATTGTTTAACCTCCTTGGGGTATTTGGCTGCACTTTGATATTCCTAAGCTGATCTCCTTAGTTCATTAAGTGAATGGTACAGCCAACATCAAGAAGAAATACTTCTGCTGTAGTAGTATTAACATGAGCATGAGCTATAAATTTACAATTGAGTTATTACATGGAGTTCCTGCTGCGCGAATTGTCATCCAGTTGCATAAAACATAAAAGAGGAGGAATCTTATTAGGAGCAACAAAAAAAAGCACCAACATCATTCTCGTCCTCTAGCTGTTTTTGATCAAAGTAATTGCCGTGGAGTTAAGCCGCGGTCCACGCAATCGTATCAGTTTCTAATTACAGACACGAACATCGCCAGCGCTCACGCAATAATGCGTAAATGAGAAGGTGATTTACACGTTCATCGCTTCGAGGGTATCGTACGCCGATAGTTAAACCATACCGCTGACTGCAGTTCAATCCAGTTTCCGATCGGCTCGGCAACAACGCAACAGTCAGCTTAAATTTGAATTGCAAATCAGCAGCAGTTGCAAGCTGGGATCTAATGTTCACCGTTGTGGTGGTGCACTTGTAATTACCAAATTGGACTTTTCTCATGATTTATGCGGCACCGGTAATTGTTTGCAGTTCGCAGTATGGCTCCAGTTTAATTCTTAAAACATTCACCATCAGGTTGGCTTCTAATTTAATCCGACATTTGGACGTCGTTACAGTCGGATTCGGAATTATCATTTACCTGAAGTTATGTGTCTAGAAACTTTTGCTACATTTTGTATTGCTTCCATGAGTGGTGCGTAGATTTTACATGAATATAGAGACACACTATCAAAGTTGTTCCAAAATAATTACAAATAGTTTGTTTGATTTGAATTTATCTGAGAGTGTTGTTGTTTTTTGACTGAGAAGGATGTTTTTTTAAGGCGCAACGTAGTATTTTCCTTATAAAACAAATAGCTTTTAATGAATGTGAATCAAAATGTATAAGCATACTCATTGTTTATGAAGTTAAGTTTTATTAGTCGAACATTCTTCTAGG
The DNA here is from genome assembly GCA_947095585.1 of Nephrocerus scutellatus. Classification (NCBI taxonomy): domain Eukaryota; kingdom Metazoa; phylum Arthropoda; class Insecta; order Diptera; family Pipunculidae; genus Nephrocerus; species Nephrocerus scutellatus. The sequence continues at coordinate 27,387,831 of OX352765.1, read as the reverse complement.
CGCCGCTTTTTCATGATGGATCCATTTGCTTAAAACGTTAAAACCTAATTCAGGCGGAAAATTTCGTATTTCGTATGAGAGTCTATTGTCTTCGTTAATTGTAAGAAAATCGACTCTTGTCAGGTGTGTTAGGACTGTGGGCGTAAAAATATTCATTACTTCACTAATAGCAACTAAACTCTTTCATATATGTGTAAGGCAGCTTCTATTTCAGTAGTCCAATCTGAGTGGCAATTCGTGAAGGAAAATAAAAGTACGATTCGGTAATATATCGGTAGGAAGTTGGACAATTTTAAAAGGTTTTGGCAAGCGTATAACTAAGAGGTAAATCTTCTTGAGCTATGACTTCACAATGGTAGAGCATTTTTTATTTCTTTACGTTATTTATTTTATCAAAATAATCATTATAATGTAGTGTTAGTAACAAAATAAAGAAACTTACAATCATATAGATTGTATTTGTATAATTACTTTATGACGGTACCCATTATATAAAGGGTGTTTTTTAAGGAGGTTTGTTTTTCCGATAGATGTCGTTTTATTTTATGACAGTTGTTTTGACAGCTCAAAGTGGCATTTCTACTCAGTATTGTTTGGCAAATCATTATGAATAGGTTAACTCCAGAACAACGTTTTCAAATCGTGGAAATTTATTTTCAAAATAAGTGTTCAATTAAAAATGTTTATAGAGCACTTCGTGAATTTTATGGTGCACATAATCGTCCGTCAGAGACCACCATAAAGAACGTAATTACCAAATTTCGGTCTACATTCACTCTTTTGGATGCCAAGCCACCGACAAGAATGAGAAGAGTTCGTACAGAAGAAAATATTGCTGTCGTTGAGGCCAGTGTCGAAGAAAACGACAATTTATCGATTCGTCGTCGTGCTCAGCAAATTGGACTTTGTCCATCGACTTTATGGAAAATTTTACGTAAAGATTTGGGTTTGGTGCCATACAAAATTCAATTGGTGCAAGAATTAAAGCCACACGACCATCGTTTGCGCCGTGAATTCAGTGATTGGTCGTTAAATCAATTGAACGAAGATCCATTTTTTTACCGTAAAATTCTCTTCAGTGATGAGGCGCATTTTTTGTTAAATGGATACGTCAACAAACAAAATTGTCGCATTTGGAGCAAAGATAATCCACACGCCGTTCAAGAATTACCAATGCATCCTGATAAATGTACTGTTTGGTGCGGTCTATGGGCTGGTGGGATCATCGGTCCATATTTCTTTAAAAATGAGGAAGGACGACGCGTTACCGTGAATGGAAATCGATACAGAACCATGTTAAATGAGTTTTTGTTGTCAAATCTTGAAGATATGGATATGGATGAAATGTGGTTTCAACAAGATGGTGCCACTTGCCATACAGCACGTGAAACAATCGACTTATTGAAAGAAACTTTCAACGACAACATTATTTCGAGAAATGGTCCGGTGAATTGGCCTCCGCGTTCGTGCGATTTGACGCCTCGATTACTTTTTGTGGGGATACGTGAAGTCATTGGTTTATGTGGATAAACCTCAATCGATTGACGCTTTGGAAACCAATATTCAACGTGTCATTGCTGACATACGCCCTCAAATGCTTGAAAAAGTGCTGGAAAATTGGACCTCCAGAATGACATTTGTGAAAAATAGTCGTGGTAGCCATATGCCAGAAATTGTGTTTAAATGTTAAATGGCAAAAAATTATCTACCAAATAAAAAAAAATTTTGGTCATTTCATAATTTTATATGTGTTTTATTCAAAAAAAAAATCGGCAACCTCTTAAAAAAACACCCGTTACATAACTTTTTTTTATCGCAGTTTTTATTTTTTTTTTAATTTTTTTTTTTAAGGATAAATGGATGAAAAACCTTTAAATCTTTATTTATTTTGTTTATACTTAAAACTACTTAACTAAACTTAAAATTACGCAACAAAAATTATAAAAAAAAGTTAAATCCCTAATATAACGTTTGCATCCTCACTTGCCCCAGCACAGCTGGCCCCATAGAGCTGTCACTAGAGCAGCCCTGCGAGACCCATTGTACAGAACTCTTTAGGGTTAAATGTCAGCCACACACCAGTCTAGCTACCACTATCTAATTGTATGGCTCTTATCACGGTCTCGTTTAGGTAGGTTACTGCAGTAACTCCAGTTAGCATCTCGATTATCCAAAGTCATTGTAATGTGTCGGATGCGTTTGTCAGTTGCCATTCTAACAATATAGTAGATTACTGGCACGTTATACGAGTCCGACAGATAGCCCAGTGCATCCAGATGCAAGAATGCCGCTCTCTTGTGCTCTCTCGACGTGAGGATTCGGATAAAATGCTCCCGAAATGCGAAATCCAGGAGTTTCTTATTCGACACAAAATGCCTATAATTGGAGTGTTCGCTTCTATACGTAGCCATACACGCTCTTAGGCATTTCATCTCGCGGACGTAGGATCGACTGATGTTCCACCATATTAGACACGTATATGTTGAACTTGGTCTTACTAACGTCTGTTAACAAAGGATCTTTACATCCCATCTCAGATGACGTGAATAAAATAGCATTTTCAGCGCCAAAAAAGCAGTTCTTCATTTTTAACAGCGGTATTTGCGTCTTCATTGCAATACAAGAATGTATCCAAATAAACACCCAAATACCGCACTACCTTCTTTGTTGGAATTTGAAAACCATTTGCAAAAGTCCGTTCGCAACTGAATCAAACCAAGCCTGATGTTTCGAGTTCAGATCTAGGATGAAATTGTTATTAAAACTATCTAATCCTATTGAATCGAATAATTTCTCGAGCTCGATCTTAAATTGATTATTTGCTGGCGTTGCCCATGCAGATAGTGGCAGCGAGAAAAGAGTCCTCTCTAGATAATTAAAGTTTGCAATATCGCTCTCATACAATTTTTTAATATGGCAACATATTTTTGCAAAGTCAAAAGCATTGAAATCAAATTAAGGAACTACCTGGTAGCCTTCTAAGAGAAGTGCCCTTGAAAACAGCTGTGGTTCATCCTAGAACCGGAATAAGGCAATTGGTTAAGGTGAAGTGGCCTGCAAATTGCTCATGGAGAAAACAACAGCATGTTAACTGCGTAATAGTAAAGAATAATATTTCCAGAATTGCAAAGCAGCTTACAAAATCTTCAAGTGTTTAAGTGACTTTTTTATAATAATAGTAAACTTGGTGCTACAGACTGTTGTGGTCCAGAGCTTAGTTCAACGCGACCATATTATGAAGTGAGTTTTGTATATTTTAGCAAGCAAGTGAAAGCGATCAACAATTTAAAGCCGTACCCACAAGGCGAATTGAGAAGTTTTCATGAGTGTTGTTACTCTCGGATATCTGTCACAATTTCACGAAAGGTGGGACAGTGAAAAGCTTTTTGGTGTATTTCTGGGATTCAAAACTCGAATCTCCAGCTAAACAGTACAAGAAGTGAATATTTTACGCCTTTTTAATTTGCATTGCTCGTAGTTTTTCTTTGTTTGTTATGCCTCTTTCGATGTACTGAAACTGTACCCGAAACCAAATCCAAGGCTAAGCTGTCAAAATAATAGAGTTTTCTTGGTGTTAATGGTGAATGCTTTGGAAATAGAACGCCAAATCAAAACCAACCAAAATTTCAAAAAAAAAAGACTGAGAAATTAGTCTGCCTGCTCTCTCTTCGCCATCTTGCTGAGTAAACGAAACCTTACCCTCGATTGCCGATTGGTAGCAAAGTTACAGTGTCGGATACAAAACTTTGCAAATAAAACGCAGAATCACACCTTACCCCGGGTACAATTTGCATATATAACGTCAAACCAAAATCACGAGTGAGAAATCTTTACTCTACCCAGCAAATCGAAAGAGGCATTAGACTCTCAAAATATTACATTAAATGAATTATTTTTAAAAGCGGTGCGGATTGGTCTAGTAACTACCTTTCTAACTGTTCAATCCAAGTTGTATTGGACGGTTTCAAATCCAATGTCCACCGCATAAACTCCGGTGTTCCCCAAGGCTCTGTTTTGTCTCCGACATTCTATCTCATTTTCATTTTCCTATCCGCATCTTCTAATCCAATTCATTCTTTCGCTAACTACAGCACTCCTAGCTTTTCTTAAATGAAGTATTTTTAAAAGCGCGCATGGAGCCTAATAAAATCATGAGGTCCCGCACTACACCAAGCAATTCATGAACTAATAGACAAGGTATTGCAGGAAGAAGCGATGCCAGAAGTTTGGCGTAGAGGCATTCCATACATTAGAGGCTTTCGTGCCGACCGAAGCCCGGTTGTAGAGCCAAATATGATGATGATGACTTTCAAAAACTCTTTTAACATATTTTCGAATACGAAATGAAAACCATTTCGAACTGCCATAGCGTAACAAATTTAGATATTGTCCCATCAATATCCGATGGAATTATGAGCATGATGTTAGCGATGGCTGCACTACAATAAACAGCGAACACGTTTCATTTTACAATGATCTTCAAGTACAATTATTTTCCACTCAAGCACTAAAGATAACGTCAAACGCACTGACACTCACCTCAGCTGCAATTATTGTTCGAGCTAATGATGACATTGCAATGCAAAATCCCGTAATAATTATACATGTACATAGATATAAATAAACCATAATCTCCTCATTATCACCGAATCGGTCATAAACGCTATCAGTGGTCGCAGTTTAATTAGTCAAACCGGAATGAGTCAGCACTTCAATGGCGGTGAAGTTGTTGGCAGCAGAGTTAGAAAAAGTAAAAATAAAATAAACCTGAAACTTGGAGTTGGCTTAATAATTTAATTACCACGTTCATTTGCAATCATTATAAAGTAGTTTTGCAATTTGTTAATAAGTTGCTTGTGGTTCCGAAGGGGAAATAGAATAGCGGCTGATCTGACCGCGACAGGTGTCGCAATTATGGCGTTTGCCCGCAACAGCCTTTCTGCAGAAACGTAATTAAGAAATTAATGTTAAGCACTGCACCGATTGTATATATATTTCCTTTTTGACGCAAAGGTGAATGCTTCTACTTCCATAATAATAATTATAGTTTGTTACCAAAGTTAACCTTGGGCGCTTTGGACAGAACAATAGCATCAATGTATCATTTCGATGTTCTGGTAATTTCCTTATTTATACAACGAATTAACTTTGGGAGAACAAAATCATGTTCCAGCACTGTTCAGGTTGTTATTTAAGCTGCAGTTCAGTTGTGTTATGGCCTGTCTAAAGAGTTGTAAAACGACATAAAATAATTCATTTGTATCATGTAGTTTTTTTTACTTCGAACACTCTTACGATTATGTTATAGTGAATGGTTACACATTAGGCTCAGATTGCAGCATGGTAGCAAACAGAAAGTAAGTTGCCGGAGAATGACAATTTAGACGAAATGTCAACATCCGGTTGTGGACGGCAATCATTTACTTAATCATTGCCCCATTTGCAGAGATTCTTGCAATAAGTTTGATTTCTGGTCTTACCGTGGATATTAAAGCAGATTAAGTAATAACTGGTGCTATAATTAAACAACGTTTTTTTTAATCTTTACTTCGGCCCAGTTTTTGCCATTAAAACGCAGTTAATGGAGATTGTCTAGTATTAAGTCGGGTGATCAAATGCTAATAAAACAACTCCTACTAAATGCGATAAAAAAGATTTTTTTTATTTTTTTGATACTATTTACCAGGTTCTTTTTTTGTTATCGTTTTTAACATAATCCTACCATTAACATTTAGTTTAATGTTCAGTATGTGTACATATTTTCGCGCACAGTGACGAGAGAGAGCGGTGCGAACCGTCGGCTACAGCCATTCATCGAAATTCCTCCTCCTCATTATACCTTCTAAAGTCCGCTCAAAAGAAACCTAAAAGACCCCCAAAATACACACTAAAACCCTTCCAAAAGATCCCTTAAAATACTCAAAAATACCCACCGAAACATGTCCAAAAGATCCTTAAAAGACCCAAAAAGACCTCCCAAAAAGACTCCCAGAACACCATCAAAAGACCCTCAGTAGAACACCTAAAAGACTCCAAAAATACCTTCAAAAGACTAGCCACGTTCACAGACTGAGGCTTCTACGAGTAAATCCACTTAAAAGTTCAGTTTGAATTTGAGTATTAAATGATCTTAATATTCATAAATCTCCTGTGCCTGATGGTATTACCGCATTTGTTTTGAAGAAGTGTTCTTCAATGCTGCCGTAAGCACTGCAGGATTTTAAATTTTTCTTTTTTTCTGGAGTCTTCCTATGATTTCGAAAACAGCCTTTGTCCAGCCTGTTCTTAAAAGAGACGAAACGTCACTTTTTTATTGTGCCGACTAATAGCGCTTACATCCGTATTTTCTAAGGTCATGGAAATGCTGAGTGATCGTAATCTTATGCAATACCTTGAATCTCACGAACTTTTTAGGGACCAAAGGCAACGTTCTACAGGTGATCTGATGGCATATCTCACTGAAAAGTAGAACCAGTGTATTCACGAATTTGGTGAAAGCAAAGTTGTTGCACTCGATACATCCAAGGTATTCGGCAGAGTCGGACATCCTTTGTCGAAAACGAATGCCAATGGAATTGAAAAGGCTTTGCTTGATTGGACTAGTCTACCTTTAAAAAATTCTTTAATTTTTTAAAAAAACTTTTATTTTTTACAGGCTTACATGCGTCACACGCGTCACACGTTGTTTCAAAACTAATCCCATTAAATTCTGACTGGTAGAAGCCGACTTTCCACTACTATAGACACACGGGGTAATGTATTCTGCTATGCGAGTGAGTAAACACCCGTGTTTGTATATTTAGTTGTAATTCCGTTTAAAGACTAATTTATCTTAGAAGCCTAATAGTATGCAACGTTAAATGTAGGTCTTTCATTCATAAGCGATAAGACAGTCAAAAGCAATTTCTGAAATAGACTGAAAAAACACATTTTACTTTGAAAACGCTTAGGCTTAAAAAAAATCAATAGCGATGCGTAGATTGAGAACTTTTTTCTGTTTTCTCAGAGGAAGTAACCCGTAGGAAAGAAAAAATTACGCCATCGCATCGCGGTGCAAATCACTTGAGCGTGTATTCATTATAAAAAAAAACGTTTTCTTTTCTGCTTCAAAAAACTGAAATTAAAACTCATACAAAAACTCATAGTTTGATAGTCTTCGCATCGTTTTGTTGTGTAACCAAGAACGCTAATTTAGATACTTTATTAATGGCAATGGACTAAAGATGCAAGAAAATATATTCTCCTATGCACCGATGAGATATGGATTGCTCATGGATGGCCGAGAGCAATCCATATCTCTTTAATGTTACCAAAGTATTTATCCTATCAGACTATGTAGTATTTCCTGTCTAAATTACTCGTTCATCTCAACCTAATGATGTTCTTCATTCATTAGTACAGACAACATCGAGGTATTCTTTTCAATGTATGTTTGGGATTAGCTATTGTTTTCACAGATCTGATTCTCCCAGATTGTCAGAAGTTGTCATAATTTGTCTAATCTTATTATCTTATCTTATCCTCTTTGCATGCTTGTCTTTTACAAACCTAGATGAATATTCCACGAATATGATTGATTTCCATTTATGTTTCCTTTATAGGAGAACACCCAGACATGTACATAGATGTGTTATACCGTCTGCTGTCGTTCGTTATGTATTTTACAGCCGTGATAAGTGAGATATTGGTTTTTTTGTATTCTGATTGTTCTTTGAATGAGTTTTGCACTTAATGAGGACTTTTTCAGTTTGGTTATATTACGTGTTCACGAAATTTTCCAATGTAACATAAGAACAACGCAAAGGCATATGTTATGCTTTTGACTGTGTCGGTGTAGGCTTCAGGCATCCATAAAAAATGCACCTTTTGGTTACATAACATGTTATATTCTGTTACACAAAAAAATCTTCTCAAGTTTCATAATTTGTCGAAATTACTGTTTTACTGTTGAAGGCGTATTGTTTCATCGTTGACCAAAATCACGTTCCCTGTCAATTATACATATATCACATACTTCATATGTAATCATAATTAAAACTTAATATTGGTTCTCGTTCAGATCTCGGTGTATTAAATGTTTTTTTTTATCTATAATTTCAATTATATATTAAAAAAAATTGTAGACGTCTACCGTGGGGAATCGAGAGGATTGTAACTTTTTTGTGATTATCGTATTTCTACCGCACGCAAGGGGTTGGCTGTTAATGAATATAAATATGAGTTTTGTGAGAGTGTAGGTTATGTTTTTAAATTTTGTGTAAAATTTCTATAAATGGGAGTGCATTGGAGCTTGAAATTCTTCTAGATGAATAACTAATATCGCATTCATAAGGTTAAGGGGTAATTTTATGCAGCTCCTCTTATCTTTTATTGTCTTTTGTATAGTTTCGTATAGTTTAAAACCACATAAACTTGGCATTTCCTTAAGTTATTGGTTATAGCAGCGCGGACAATATTTGTTTGACTTTATACAGTGATCTATTAGCAACGGTTTTTAGAAAAACTAAAGAGTCGTCATACTTTAAAATACAGAAAATGTTTATAAAAATGTATATAAACAACATCCTAAAACGATTGCATCGAAAAGGCTGCTGCAACGATACTGACGGGACGGTGAATAAAGCTGTAATCTTTATAGCGAAAGTTATGGTGGCAATACCAACAGCTCAATGACAATGTTTTCAAAAATGCAGTCCTTTTAATTCAATTGGTGTACAAAATATGCCAGAGCGAATAGTTAGAGGTTAAAGCGTGTTGTGCCAACATACAAGGTGCTTGTCTTCCATAGAAAAAACAAAATGCATTCTCTCAATTGTGAAGATATATATATGGATAATATACCCCTGAACCTTTGCCCCACTGTCATTATTCATCATCATATTTGGCTCTACAACCGGGGTTCGGTCCTGGCTTCCCGCAAAGAGGCTCTTCACCGGTCCCGATTTTGGGGCGATGTCATCCCTAAACTCTGGGCGTCTTAGTTGACGCCATCCTTCCAGCGTAGGCTTGGCCAGCCTCACTGTCGTGTTCCATAAATCCTACCGCAAAGGACTTTCCTCTTTGCTCATGTGAGCTAGGTGTCCTACCCACCGGAGCCTACCAAGCTTAGTTCTCTTTACGATGTCGACAACGCGGTAACGCTCGTAGATATCATCGTTATAGAGTCTCCGGAATCGTCCTTCCTCACATCTTGGAAGAGGACGCAGGCCAGTCCATCCCCTGCCTGAGCCCGTTATAGATGTTGAATGGGCTTGATAGTGATCCGGATATTTTTACTTGGCTTATAACATTGGTCATGGTCAACCTACACAGTCAAGTCAGTTTATTTGGGATGCCGAATTCTCTCATGGCCTTATAAAGTTCTACTCTGGCTATGCTGTTGTAGGCGCCTTTAAAGTTTATAAAAATATGGTGTATGTGAGCTTTAAAACTCTAGACATTTTTCCATTACCTTGTGTAAATCTAATCAGTTGTGGATTTGCCTGTGATAAAGCTACATTGGTATGGGCCAAGAATGACATTAGAGAATGGGCAATCCTGGCTTGAAGGATAGAGGAGAAAATATTATACGCGGTACTCAACAACGTTATACCATGATAATTGCTGCATGTTGTGATATCTCCTTTCTTATGTATGGGCCACATGATGGCTTTTCGCCAGTCTTCTGGCATCGCTTTTTCTTCCCATACTTGCACTATTAGTTAGTGAATTGCTTGGTGTATTGCGGGATCTCCTGTTTTAATGAGCTCCTCTGGGATACCATCTGATCCCGGGGCCTCATTATCTCTGAGTCGATTTATCGCTCTACTAGCTTCGTCTATGCATGGTGGCGGCAGCACAGTATGGTCTTCAGTCATTGGTGAATCCTCCAATTCCTCTGTTAGCTGGCCATTTTACAGCACATGAAAGTGCTCTTCCCATCGCTCTAAGATGCCTTTGAGATCAGCGATCTCAAACCTGTTGTCTTTGCAGTATGTGCAAACACCGCCTTGCAACGCGGTGTATATTGTGTCGTACCGCGAATTATTTGGTAGAACTTCCGCGCCTGGTGCGGTTATCGTTTTCTGTACTCTTCTAGCTCACGGATGAAATTCTTCTTCCAGGCTGCTTTCTTTCGCCGGTGAACTATTTTTTGATACCTTCTGAGCTCTTTACAATCATCTTTGCGCGCCCGCGTTCTATGAGATTTTTGCATTGCTCCCTACGCAACATTCTTGCGTTCAGTCGCTAGCTTACATTCGTCATCGAACCAATCGTTCCGATATCTACGACTACTGTCTGAGATGGGGTCAGCAGTATTCTTAAGACGTGTCCATTTCTCTTCTACGGCATCTCAGCCCCAGGACTTACTCTCCCTGTATTTAGGGCGAGTCCTATCACTGGACTGTAGTTGTTTCTCGACTCGAATCTGATTCGCGGATGCAGTTTTTCGTGAAGATGCAGTCCGCGCTCGAAGCACCATACCACCAAGACTGGGGTTCGAGTCAACGTTGGCACTTCGGTAATTTCGTACCGCCATCAGGTTCGGGTTGTGGCGGCGGTCAATCACCACGTGGTCTATCTGGTTGCGAATGGCTCCATCAGGGGTTAACCAGATGTCTTTGGGGATATTTTTACGCACAAACCTTGTAATCGCAACGACCAAATTATTGCTTGCTGCCATTTCTATGACTCGTGGTCAATTGCCATTAAGCTATGGGTTGCAATGTTCTGCCTGAATACCTATTTTAGAATTCATATCCATAGTGATTTTTACATCGAACTGAGGGCAGGCATGCAGTTCCCGCTCCTCTGGTTCAACGAATTCTTCTTTATCATCATTTGGTGAATCCTCTGTAGGTGTGTGAACGTTTAGGAGGCTTATGTTTTTTAATCTGCCCCATACGCCAAGGGTGCATAGCCATTTATTTATTGCTTTAAAGGCGATAATGCTGGGGTTTCATTCTTTTGCTGACTAGATTGAGATTCAGACATGAATCTGTGGTTGATTTGTTTCAAATACACTCCTCTTCAAAACAACATTTGGTTCACTCGGATCGGATAATTAGTCTCTTAGATAATGAACCCGTATATGAATATGTGTCGCATTTCTTAGTAATTTCGTAATAACGAATGCATACATATTTGGACTCATATTTTAAGAGATTTTAGTTATTTTTTGTAAAAGCAGAAAAGTTAGAAAATCACAAACTGTTCTATTGCTAGAACGGTACAAGCTTTATTCCAGCTAAATAAAAACTATTGAAAATGAATTAAGTTAAGTGTGATTAAATGTAAACAGAAGGTACTATTCAATAGATTTTTATATCTATTTTTATATTATTATATCAACATTATAGTAAAAAATGCACCAAAAGTAAGTTGGTTGCAAAAGGCGAATCTATTAGGATGTCATAACGTCATACCAAAAGAAAAAATGTCATCCGTATTTTTAATCGCCTTACTATTACACTATTAATTGAAGCGTATTATGTACTGAGTAAACTCTCATAAAAAACTGGCATAAATATGATATTGCGTAAAAATTTATAAGCTCGAGTTATTTGAATTTTTTATATAGCGATGACAATTCATTCGTGGAATTTCAAATAAAAATGCATGCATGAATGCAATTTAAAAAAATCAACTTGAAAATATCACACCTTGCCTAATTACATATGAAAAATCCAATTAACTGTACTGTAGCTATTAGCTAAACTGTGCTGCAATTGTATCTGTAACTGCAACCAATTTCTTCAGCATTATGAAAAAATCCTTAATAAGTCGCAATGCATAACTCAAATGAATTCCTTTGTACGTCTATTGACAAACAAATGCCAAAGGCGATTGTCTTATAGATCAAGATAATGATCGCGACTTTCATATACTCACACAATCAAGAGCTGCATCATGTAATGAATGATCTATTCCAAACTGAGATCACGTCAGTCGGCTATAGGAGTAAGTTGGAACATCGTTGCTAAGCAACTTGCCTTCTGTGTAGTGATTTTACGCTACTTGTCTTGGATTGTCCAGCCAACTGGCCAACTAACTTGGAAATAATGCAATATGATACATTTTATGTTACTGCTAATTTCTTCACATTTCGCAAAAAAATGTTGATTACTAGCGATTTCTCAGCGTGGATGATACCACATCGTTTGAAGTAGGCAAGTTTTGTTTTTAACAGCGAATCTGTTCACCAGGGTGTAAAAATTAAATGAACTTTTACCTTTGACGACTTGGACGGGACGGTTTGCTTTAAGTTTTTTATTTTCTGCGAACATTTTTTGGAAAATAAGATGTGTCCCTTATCTGGAGGAGGAAGTTATTAGACACTAATGATAAATTCCTTTAAAGACATTAATCAAACCCCTACAAAACTAGGTCACTTAATCGAATCACAAATAATGATGAGTGTTGGAAATGTCTTGTAATATTTTGAGGTACTAGTTCATACTTTCATGGAGGTATGGCAACGATTTTATGAACAATGTTTAATTTGTTGACTTGGTTGTTGTTTAACTACTCGCGATTGTCTGTACCGATCATTCGCGCCTTAAATCACATCTAGTGAACACTGCCAAAAAGACTACATAGCTCAGTGATTGCAATCACATTTCACCGCCCACTTGCTTGTAAGCAACTCCTCCTACACTGACTTGTTTCGAACTCGGTGCAGTCTGTACAAAATTGCAGATTATTGCACCTCGTATAAATCCGTAATTTGTGCTTTACAACGCTGCCGCAATGTGCTCCGAAGACTTATTAAGGCGAGCAGTACACAGCAGGTGTGTCGCTGTCGTGTGATCGTCGATCGACGTTTCCCACCGTTTATTGCTGATTTTATAATTCACTTTTTTTTTAATTTTCTTCTGGTGCATGTGTCTGGTGGCCCACGATTTGTCATAATACTTTTTATAATCTAATAAGATTGTCACGTTGATTTCCAGATAACGAATAATGAGTCGATGACAGTTTACAGAAAAATGTATTCTAAGCTTCTTGGTCAGTTAAATGAATATAGCCAACTGAGGAAATCAAAACAATAAAATCTTGCATAAGATAATTGAAGTCAACAATGAAAAACAACCCATAAAAATTAAAATTGTTCGTGTAAATTCTCTAATCGGGAATACACAATGTGCAGTTTTAATAAGATCGGGTAAATTTTTTAAAATTTGTGTATGGCCCCGGGGCCCGAGCGCTTCAAAATTTGTACAAAAAGTGTTGTCCATCGGACATGCACATGCGAATAAAATTTGAAGAAAATCGGGTAATTTTTTTTATAAAATTTGTATGGGCACCCCTACCCCGGGGCTATTTCACTTCCAAATTTTTACAAAAAGTGTTTTCCATCGCAGATACACATGCGTATAAAATTTGAAGAAAATCGGTTCCTTTTTTTATAAAAATTGTATGGGTACCTCCCGACCCCGAATCCCGAGGTGCCCCAAATTTTAATAGAAAGTATTGTCATTGGAAATACACATATGTGCAAATTTTGAATAAAATCTGGCTTTAGCAAGTGTGTTAAAAATTGATCACTAGATTCTGCCCACCAGCCAGCTAGCCACGGGCACGCGAAGTTAATATAGAGAATTTAAAAATAGAAATCAAAGGTGTTGTCAATAATTAAAATTTGGCAAGATGGTATGTTTTTCCAAATTTCTGTTTGTACTAGTATGAAGGGATAAAATTTATTTTCTTTCAAGAGAATAGATTTTTTTGAAATAATCCTTAAGTACGTTTGCATTATTATCTTTAAACTCTGTAAATATGTTTTCAACTACCTACTAATAAGGTAAGGTTTTCAGGACGGCTCAGTGGTCAGAGGGATATTTTTTGGAGTTTACTGCTTAATAATCGATTTTCATATAAACCCCGCGGTAAGCAAATTAGATGGGAAGTGAAATCGAGTGTTAACAAAAGTGAAGTCATTAGTTTTTTATTCGACTTCTTTGATGTCCATTTTAACCACCTTTCACACGGTCGAGAGAGGTGAAATTTTGGGAGCAGCTATACTTTCTACGCGTATGACGCGTGTCGCGCGTCGTGTGTGGCGCGTGTAATGCAAGGAAAATTGAAACTGGTGTGAATCGGCTTCTATCAGTCAGAACTTATTTTAAATAATTGGTTAGCGCTCGGCTTGCGAAAAAAACAAAAAAAACCGACCTAAAAAAATTTATTATTATTATTATTTTTATAGTTCGCGCACTCGTAAAGGGGTTCGCACCCTTATAATGCTATATTGGCGTGGGCGTTAAATAAGAGGAGGAGAATAAGGAGATGTTTATCAGCTTGTGCCTTGAATGCCTGTGGTTCATAGAGATTTGGAAAGACAGAGCTTGGCAGAGCATTCCACATACGTGATGTACTGCGGAAGAACGAATCTCTAAACTTAACTTACAACCGAAGATTGGCTTAAGGGTAAACTGATGAGAATTAACAGCGCCACGAGTGTTGCGCTTGAATTCATTGCTTCATTCATTGCTTCTTCATTGCTGGCAAATCTTTTACCACAAAGCCATTTTTCAAATTTGGAAAGGGATAAGAGGATAAGTCTGGCGAACATGGTGCATGAGGAAGTAATTCGAACTCTTTGATTTCATGAAACATCGCCAAAACTCGATTGAAACATATATATATATATACAGTTAACTTAGTTGTCTTTAGCTAACTCGTGCTCCACTATCCCTATGGAGAAGTATTGGATCTTCTACCCAACCGTTTCATTAATAATTTAATAGTTTTCGATATAGTTGGATGTTTCGTATAAAGTATTTAAATAATTTCTCATCGTTAGAAAAAAATTATATAACGTATTATTATATTTATTATTATTATCGCTATAACACAACAAATTGGCTTCTTAACTCTTGTTTTTGCTGTTTACTTCGAAATTATCTATAACAATGTTAAAATGTGTATATCATAACAGATAACCAGATCACAGCATCTCATTGCTATTCATTATGGGTATTATGTGTGCTGAACGCTGAACACTGAGCACACAAGCTTTCAGCATAAAATACATTTGACTGATCGCGTATCTCGTACGCCTCACACAAGTTATGACATCCAGTATAAGATTGCTGACATAAATCATCGGCCAACATTAGATGCAGAGATACACACGCAACAATGATCGCAACGCGACGCCTTTTCCGTTACCAGATACAAAAACTAAAAACTGCTTTTTGTTGTTGTTCGATCTAAGCTGAAAAGTCTTGAACGAACAGTTAGCTATTTAGCCAGTCGATCGCATATTATGAAATCGAATTTCGAAAAATATCAAAGAGTTTGCCAAACGATAGAACATGAACGCAGTTTGGAAGGGAAGCAAACTGCTTACGATTGTAGCGAAAAAAATACAAATCTCACAAATGTCACATATGTACGTACGTGAAAAACAGTATACTTCCATCAACATGAGTCCGTTCTTCCTATGGGGGGTGCAGCAGTTGAAGTCGATGTGCGCCGGCCGTTTAGCCCGAGTTAAACTATGGCTGCAACAAAAGCACAATTTTGTCTGGGAATCAAAAAAAAGGTTGTACCTACTTAACAAATGTAGAAAAATAAACGTTCGTTTAATGTGTGCAATGTTATTTACCCGTATCCATTGTTTCTAGTAGGTACCTTTGGACTGGATTGTGTGTTGTTATTGTCTAATGCATTTATTCAGGTTTCATACATGAGTTCTTTCAACTCAACTGCAATTACGTAATTTTGTTATTTATTGCATTTATAGCAGATTGCGTTCAACAGATCATATTTAATCGAAGTAACACGAACAAATGAGGATTGATTGGAGTCTTGTCTGTAGATATTTTTCAGATATCTAATCCATCTTCATATTGCGATTGCTTACAAAGCGCGTTGTACTCCTACTGTAGGAAAATTCGCATGTAATCTACAAATGAAGTTATATCGAGCCTTTCAATTGATGACCGATGCTGACCAATTTTCGCTGAGCTTCACCGACGACCTTGCAAATGTTGTTCCTTCATTCATGCGAAACTATTGAACATGCAAGGAACATTCAATCGTTCTTATACAACAATATTATAATGTCTCTATTACTCTAATGCATTTCAATGCGTAAATTGAGTAACAAAATTCATTTTTTTTGTTTTTATTTAGTCTTCCAATAGTACAAATATGTGCAATGTGTTGCTTTCAGTTCCTATGGTGCAATAGTGTTGCTTTCCCAGCGGAACCGCGTTAATGAATGGGCCCAACGATTAACGTCATGCATGCGGTCGATGCATTAGTTGTTTCCACTCATGTGGAGCATTGTCTTGTAGTCAAAATCTTCAAGAAAGGTAGAGAGAGACCTTCGAGTACAATTACAACTGTGTCGACGTGTGGAGCAGCTATTTTACTTTTGTACCTTAATTGGTGTCATTTATATTATTATTATAAAATATTGCATTCGGCAAATGTTGTCGCCGTTGTGTGTTACTTACCTTCAGCCTTGACCTACACGAAACAACAATCGCTGATGGAAGTCAACGATAGCACGAATTTAATATTGAGCTTACTATGTTAATTTCTTGTTGTTGTTTTCCCATGCACAAGAAGAAAAATCTCCTTGAAAAATACACGACAAACAATAATAGTTGATAGTAAGAATGGCTTTAGACGTGCAAGAGTCGCTGCTTTTTGGAGAAGCAATTAAATTGTATTGCACATCAATTGTTTTTTTTTTGTAATTCATTTAATTATTGATTCCCTAATAATAACCTTAAAATCTGTAAAAATTATAAAATACAAATGACCAATACATATACTCTTAATACTTTTTTTGTTGGGTTTTACTAATGATATTTTTCGATTATTTTTTTTTATTATTGAAACTAAAATATAAGAATTAATATGAGAAACAAAAATGAAAACAACAATTTTTCTCTATTTCGTTTTTTTTCTTATTACTTAATAAAACTTCTTAACAATGAAAATGTAAAAAATATATTACTATTACCTCTTCTAGGTTTTGATGTTGAATACTGGTGGTGGTGGTGGAAAGTGCGTCCACTTTCCAGTCAATCCATCAGTATTTGTTTGAATTTAAATGTTTAAATACCTCAGGTGGAATATTTCCGCTCATTAATGTTTTTCTGAAGTACTAAGGGTTCGGAAAGAATGCTCTCGAATATCAAGAATAATATCAAGAAGAGCGTTGTCACTTCTTGACAATCCAGATGCATCCAGAAGTTTTTTATTTGATATGAAATGTCTGTAGTTGGAGCGTTAGCTTTTATACATACGCATACATGTTCTAAGGCATTTCCTCTCAAAAACGCGGATTTTGTCCATATGTGCTTTTTTTCCACTATATTGGACACACAAGTGTCAAAATTGGTCTAATAAATGCTTGGAAGCAAATGATCATAACACTTCTTCGAAGACAGCGTGAAAAGCTTTTTAAGAGTCATAAATACGGCTCTTGTTTTCCCTAATACGGTGTTTACGTGTCCATTATAGTATACATAAAATTTTCCAATTAGACAGCCAAATATCGTACGACAGTCTTTGTTGGCATCCGAAAACCATTTGCATCAGTCAGTGTTATGTTCTTCAATTCCGAAGCAGATTCTGCGCCTTAGAGGGGACCGAAACGGAATAACTTCGCATATTGAATAGAAGAATGGAAGCTTAAACCATGTTTCGCAGTATGCCTGAAACTTGGAGCTTTCTTTAAATCCCTTCGATTCTTGATCCGTGTGAGTACAGTATAATGTCGTCAGGGTATGCTATAGACTCGTACACGTCCTTTAATACTTCAGAAATATATATGTTGATAACGAGTGGCACCGTTACTGTGCCCTGCGGCAGGCCGTTAGCGATATTAATTATTTTATTTGTCGTATCTTCTCTGTCCGTTAACACAAATTTCCTTTCGTATATTATTGCTATAATCATTTTTGTATATGATGTGGGAGCTCATATCTAATTATTTTATAAATTAGCGCGGCGTCCAAACCGTGTCGAAGGCCTTTTCGATATCCACTAGATAAGCAGCAGTGTTCCCCTTATCATTCAAATGCCAGTTGTCATCCGAAATCAATATGGAAACCGCGTGAATTGTCGAGTGGTTTCTCTTGAACACAAACTGGTGCCGCTCTTATTTCGTTGGCACGCTTTCAAAATTGACTTAGTAATAACCACATCAAAGACTTTCCCAATATTAGGCATGAGAGTAATTGGCCTGTAATTTTTCGTATCAGAAGGATCTTTTTTAAAACACAGCAAAACCTTCGATATTTTCAATCAATTTGGGAATTGGGTTATTGGGTTATTGGGTTATTGAAGTATTTCCGTATGATTTCTACCAGAAGACATGTTGGGATGTTAACAAAACCGGTCTGAACTGAAAATATCTGTCAGTTCTCTTAAGGTTGTAAAATGGTTTTTTGTCTGTCCTTCGGTAAGTTCATCCGATTTTAATTCGTCAGAAAAGCTCTCTCAAGAGTTTCCGTGTAATTGCCGGAATTGCGAAATCTTTGGAATTCCTCGCTTACCATCTCAGAAGAGTTACTAGACAGTGTTTCTATCTGATAAACCTTTTCAAAGTATGAACCAAAAATTTTGAGCTTTTTAATACTTTTGCCAACAATAAATTGGTTATAGGTGATTGGTGTAGTTCTTATATTAATCCCAGCTTACGAAATGAGGCACCCTGCGTCAGTTGAATATTTTAATTTCGGAACCGCGAAAATATTACGGGGTTTAAAGGTTTTGGTTTATGTTAGTAAACAAATGTTTCGCGAATCTGATTTTAAAATATTTTCAGTGCGTTTCCGTAGCTATTGACACTGTTCCGAGATTGTTGCTCCAATAGAGTTTTCATATATTTCAAGAGTGATTTCATCCTACTGATCTGTGTGATCAAGAAACTCGTATGATTCTGTTGTGTGCGTATATTATTACGGTTAAGATACCATCCAGTAGAATTTTTGTTATTAAATTTCGGGACTGTCGGGACATGAACACTCGCCAGGGTCAGCGAATTCAGTCTTTCGATATCTAGATTACATTTCTCGTTCGTCATATTCCTTTTATTAGAAGCTTCCGAGGAGGAAAATAAATTTCTGTATTCACGTATGGCCCGTTTTTTAAATCTGCTACAGTTGGTCTTTCTAAAATTTATATATTAGGAACTCCTGGTTAGATTTCGAGGGCCTGTATAGATTCGTCAGCAAACAAAGTTACAATTAATAGCATTATGGTCGCTATCATACGCCAGTATCGAGATCTTATTGTCTTGAACCGTTTCTATTTGCAAATGCGCATCTGCAATATACAAATCCGGAATTATAACTCGCCGGTTATGCACATCAATTGTATGTGCTATCAGATCAACTTCATTCGTCGATATTTTGTCCTTTGTGATAAACTCAATCATATTTTAGAAAAATTACAGAGGTCAACGCAATGTTCGTCGTTTCACCGAATATGCTCTCCCCAAACCGCACCGCAATTCAAACCGCTTCCGGCTCTGCTTTTGGTTCTATTATCTGAAGTAGATGATAAAATCATCACTTAGGTTGCTTCTTGATCGTATGCAAAATTAGTCGAGTTTACCGGCTGCATTTAGCTTGTCAGGAACCCCTGTGTGTTTGTGCCTTGGTGTTGATCACATCAACGTTTCTAAAACTGTCTACCTAAATTACTTGGAGGGGACTACTTCGACGAGATCGTGGTTGTGATTGCCTTCCCGCCAGTTCAGAGTATTACGGCATGAGCTTATTTTCGCATACTACATACTTGTTATTCTTTTCTACTCCCATTCTATTAATGACTCAATAATGCCGATGGACACTTATATAAAAAAAGATTAACAGATTTTGTTGATTACGCGAAGCTGTCATGCAGTTGTAGCTAGATATGAAACACATTCCAAAATCTTAATTAAACCTGAAAATCTATTTACATAAACCTAAAAAACTGTTCCTTTCTTTTGCGCACGAGCTTCAAACTAACATATCTAGATTAAGCGAGTATGTACTAAGGAGCTTTTCAGCTTTCTAGACAGAAAATTTATAGCTAAAAGTAATTAAGACTTTAATTGAAGTTGAGCAAAAGATAATTTTTACTTGCTTCCTTAATCCCTAACCATTACGTAACGTCATAAGGTGCAAATTAATGGCTTCAGACCAAATTAAAATTTATTACGAGCCAATTTAGAAAAAAGAAACACCTCCAGCATTTAAGCTTTAAGGCAAGGCATAAGACAATTCCTTATCATATAAAACCAATTCGGCGAATCAGTTCTTTAAATCAGCGAACTTTTCTGAATTATGCAAATTATTTGCGTTTGTTGAGATTATACATGAGCTTAGAAGGAACGCGACGCCATAGTAGCTATATGTCGGATTAAATAACCAAATTGCTCCAATGTGTAAGGTGATTAAAAGTGCACCATTTTGAACTTGTATTTGATAAACCAATAATCTAATTAAGTATAAGGCAGTCATATGCCCATGTTACTCGCTCGACATGCATTCGAACGCAGCTGATTAGATTTCTTGCATAGCACTAGGATTTTGCGCACTGATCAGCCCAATAGCTTAAAAACCTGTCCTCTCCGGATATTAGTCAGTGAAGGGTCTGCATTTAGAATTTACGACCGTTCACAGCTTATCTCCTGCACATATCGTAGCTGTGTCTGTGTTGCCCATTTGGTCATTAAGAGTGGGCGCTGTGCTGCGATACGAGTATGACCCAAAGCGAAATGCGTAAAGAAAAACATAAACAGTTGAGGCACGCCTGTCGCCTGTCGACTGTCGCACAACAACATGTCACTCACTCATTTACTCGGTGCTTAAATGCAAATCCGGCACAGGCTCTAAGGCGCTACTCTCCCTCGCTCGCCCCTCCCACCAAAACCTATTGCTGCACTTGTTGGATGTTTTGTTTGGGCATTGGGTCTCTCGCAGTCTAATTAATTACGAAATTGTTACCTGATGGAGAGCGATTGATACAAGGTGACCGTGTCCGAATCCGATTCAGAATTTAAGGTTCCCTCCATTGACGAGTTGACCCCGATATGGCGCACGCGTACAAATCCTAAACGGATTTGCAGCACGCGCTCGCTCACCCGCTCGATAATCAGTCGGCATTTAGAATGAATGATTTGACATAATGCACTAGAGAGCCATGTCCAGGTTGCGTACCTACCTACGTACACTGATATCTTTTGTGCAGTATTTTGAATAATTTGATATTTGCCAATTATTTTGCGTAATTCGAGATGAAAAGAATTGATTGCCAGTAGGCTTTAGAGATATACGAGAATATTGCGTGGTAGCAGCAGCAACCGAAATAATTTGAACGAATGATCATTGGATTGTCAGCGTGTTTGACGACGTCACTTGCAGTGTGGGTTTTTGAAAATGCAATGTCTGATTTGCTTGCGGATTCATAATCCTTCAGCACCACTGATCAGCATTAGGTTGTGTGCAGTTTAGGGTTCATATACAGTTTCAAGATTTTTCTCTTCATATATTTAGTCGTTTTTTTTTCATTCTGTTGGATGATTCAAAAATAGGTTCGTTACTTTGTTAGGCATGGAATAGAGCATTCCTCTTTAAAACAAAAGTTAGACATTCGCACAGTGGGTACGCACAAAGACTAATTAACCATCTAATGTACGTAATCATCGTTATTGAATTTCTATAACTCTCTTACAAAAAGAAGTCATCAACAAATCCACATACCATTTTTTGTGACCTTTTTCAAACAATCTTTCACCGACAACTTCTAAAAAACGGACTTCTCTTACTTCAATTCTAATCTAGAAAACCGTCTCTATAGCGTTCACTTCTTGTCCGCCCTCTCGGCCACATTCTTGACCACTTCTGGTGTTCCCTAAGGCAGTAATCTAGACCCTCTTCTCTTCATCCTAACTATAAATGATCTTGAGAGGGTCAATAAAAACTCAGACCTTTCTCTGATGATACCAAAATTTTTCGAACCCATTTTTTACCACAAGTTACTCACAAGTTTCGAGCCACCACAAGTCTCCTGCCTCTATCAACAAGAACTAAATAGTTTTTCGAAAAGTTCTCAATATCCCCAAATTCCAATCTAGACCTTGTCACGTAAGTGCAACAAGCCCTCTTTTCGACATTACCTTCTCCTCGGTCAACCCATATCCCGAGTCCAATCTTTTCGAGACCTCGGCATATTGTGCGACGTATTGATGAAATAACTCTTAAAGCAAACTCATCACTTGGCTTTGTCAACGGACCAAATAATTTTACAACCCTTATGTGACCAGATCACTTTACATCACTTTTGTCTGCCCTCTCCGCGAGTACGCTAGTCAAACGTGGTGCCCATTTCAAGAAATTCATGCGTCCAAAATCGAGAGTATCCAAAGCCGTTTTCTCTGATTTGTATTTTGTGGTCTACTTGAAACAATCCTTTTAACCTGCCTCCCTATCAATACCGCCTTAATCTCATAAATTTGTATACCCTTCAGGAACACAGGGACGCTGTTGATATTCTTTTTAAACCTCTCTCATGGCTCTAACCATAAATCTCCAGTATGGTTTCGATTTGATTTTAACCGCAGCACTCCCCGCCTTAAACTCGATCTCCTTTGCCATTACCCTTTGCTTTAAATCTTAGTTTTAGGTCTCAGTCTAAGGCCTTAGTGTTAAGTCTTTAATCTTGTTAGTTTTAGTTTAAGCTTTCAAAAGCCGAATAAATGGAGGCCAAACATAAAATTAAGAATGTTCTTTTTTATTTGTTTCCGGTTATCTCTGTTGTCAATGTCTACACTCACTCACTACACTAGTCAAACACTTTCCGAGCAAAAGCCGTAAGGCAGCTCTTCCTTTTGTAGTCTGGGTGGGATGACCAGATATCGATCAGTCTGCCCTTGTTGGACGGATCCATGTACCATTTACTAATTATTGTGTTATCCTTACTAGTTAGTTGGATGTAAAAATAGATATGTTCGATGGTTAATTCAAAGCTTGGTAAAGCTTTGAATATATGTCAATAAAATCTTCAACTGGATAAATGATAAATATGATAATGATAATGGATAAATATCGAACAAGATCTACTTCTCAAAATGAACGAGTTTCTGTCAAAATTTCCTTCTTATTTTCTATGGGCTGTTCCATGCCAAGATTGCTTCAAATATAAACTAAATATTATAAAGATTGAATTGCATCAATTTGTTTGAAAATAAATTAAAAAAATGTTTCATGCTTTAGATGATTGTATTTGAAGGGTATCTAAGACATTTCTATAACGCTGTTTTACTGAGAGTGACGTTGATTAATTGGTTCAAAACCCACTTTAAATGATATCCAGATATCAAGAACAGAAGCTCACTACTAAGTTACTGAGTCTAGTAAATGGTTGTAGTCATCGTGCTGGTAAGTGAGGTAATTAATTTTAGCCAAACTAAAGCATGCTGCCAGTACCCAGTAGCGAGAGTTCGAATTGACCTTCCACAAAAATAAAAACCCCAACTAAAGACATCCACACTAGACTCTGAATGATACAAATTTAGACTCAAATCAAATCCGAATTTTCTAAACGAATTAAGTTGATTCAAGTAGCACAGAAATTTAAATCGCACTAATGCAGAACAACCTGTAAGGAACCGCAAAGAACCAATCCACTGCTGATTATGTTACTAAAGCAGTACTCAAACTGTAATAAAAATAATAACCGTAGTCACCAACACCCAAGAGATAAATTTTCAATTGGGTTTGCAATATTTTTTGCGCTTAGAACGCCCGACCAATTAGATGGACTCGTTTGTCATTTAATTTGAGTAAACATTTACGATTTTTACTTAATGTCCAATGTAATTGATGAGACCTTCTATGCTGGTGATCTATCAAATTAAAGATTTGTGTTTTGGCATATTGGTGTGGTGTTTTGAAGTTTTTAGTAGCACTGATATTAACCTGTCCTTGCCGGATTAACGACTTGAATTATTGCTCTCGATCGGTACATAAAATTTTAATTTGCTTATCAAGAAAGTGCCGTCGTTTTAGGTATACGTTGTTTTTGTAATTGGGATTTCTTCTGACTAAAATAGTAAAAGACTGAATGTTTACTGCATAATATCAAATTGGGTTCTAGTTAAATGTTTTATTGGATCTAAGTAAAAAAAGTACTGATTTTTTTTATTCATAGTTGCAAAGGTTTTGTCCCATCATATGTCAAATCATGTAGATCATTGAAAGTTCTAATAACTATATACTACTATGAAGGAATATCTGTACTTTAATCGTAAAGTGTTATGCAGTATACGCTTGTCTTTAGGGTCTGAATGCTGGAATATTACGCGGTATTGAATGTAAGCAGAAACAACTGAAGCTAAAGGCAAAAATGCCATAAGATCACAGCGTCGAACAATATGAGCCGTGTTATCATCTAAAAGAATATAGCTCCTAAATGTGTAGTAGTAGTGTGTAAAATTGGGGAATTTTGTTTTACTTTTTAAAACCATAAAACTTAATGTTTTTTAAGGAAAACTACAAATGAAAATAAACAACGTAGTCAGTCATAAGCATGGTGGACATTTCAATCTCTCATATTTGATAAAAAGTTTTATTCCAGCTACTGCACATATCTAGTCCTGCACAAAATTATGCCATTTAGTACTTATTTGTCTTAATAGAAGTAAAATATTTCAAAAACAATTTTATATTTTTTAAACAAATATAGTTAAATGCTCGAATGGGTCTTTTATCTATAAATTGCCGTCCTAAACGACGTTGTAGGTGTTCTACCTATGGATATCCACTTCGAAAACCAAGCGTTCAAACCCTTAACTATAATCATAAGGGCCAAATTTTAATAGAAACTAATGTCTTTTTTTTTTTTTTAGATTAAGATATTTTATTTAACATTTAAGAAATATACAATTTTGACTTAAAACTAAACTTATAACTATTATTAATAAGTGTCGGCTCAACAATAGGGGCCCGACGTATTTACATTGTCTTTTATTCGTATTGCTTATAATTAAACAATATTTTTGACTACTTAATCTACTACATGTTATATTTAAAGTAATTCAATTTTAAACAATAAATTTTAAAATAAAATAAAAGTGAAAAGAATATGAGAGGGTATAAACAGGGCGATCTTCAGCCTCTGTAATGTTGATTGCTGGCCTTCTCGTAGAAGGAGACGTCTTGATTATTAAGGATGTCGTCGAAACTAGCATCTGTGAATCCTCTGATGTGTATTTACCGGTGACTTGGCTCGATTTCTTCGCTTCTCAGTCCTTGCATCTCAGGACTTGGATGAGTTTCCAATCCCTCGACGAATTTCCTCGCCAATTGAAACAAGTGATCTGTTATTGGCAGCAGACCTGCTGCTTCGTAAAGTCTTGCAGTCGACAAAAACTTATATAGCTGTTTGGCACCCTCCAGAGCCCTGTACAGATCCTTAGTACCTCCTTCCTTTCATATAGGGAGATCTTCCTCATCGTTGTTGGCGAGACGGTGAACCATATGGGAAAGCCATAGGTTATCACTGGCCTGATGAGCTGCTTGTAGATGAGCAGCTTGGTGTTGTTGGACAGTCCGTTTCGTCTTCTTAGTAGCGGGTGCACCAAATGAAGAGCGTAGTTCGCTTAGAAACTATTGTCACCGGAAATATCTTTGTATACATAATTTCAATAAAATCGGGCTTTGGGAAGTGGGTTAAAAATCACCGTCGCAACTTTAAGAGCGCTTACTCCAATTTTGGTCCAACATTGGTCCCGCAACTAAAATAGTGAAGCAAATTTGAAGTAGTGCAATACTTTAACTATCTCGGCAGCCGATAACATTATGGAACAAGAAATATGCTCACGGTTTCTTAAAGCCAACAAAGTCTACTATAGTCTGTTAAGACTCTTGAAATCCAGGAATTTAACCATACCATCCAAGTTGCTGGTATATAAGACAATGGTATAAAAATGGCTCCGAGACTTGGGTGCTTAGCAAAAAGCATTCTGACCTCTTAGCCGCGATCGGGAGAAAAGTCTTACGGAGGATTGTTGGCCCTGTATGTGAGGAAGAACGATTTCGGAGACTCTATGAGATATACGAGCGTTAGCGCGATTAAGCTCGGTAAGCTCCGGTGGGCAGGACAACTAGCTCGCATGAGCGAAGAGAATCCTGCTCGGAAAGTCTTTTGCGGTAGTATTTGTGGAAAACTACAGCAAGGCCGGCCAGGCCTACGCTGGATGGATGGCCAGAGGATGCAAAACTGGATGACATTGGCTCCAAATCGGGACCGGTGAAGAGACTTTGCGGGAGGTCAGGACCGGACACCGGTTGTAGACCCATATATGATGATGATGAATGGAGTTTCTTGAAGCACATTGGCAAAGCCATTAAGCAAAAAATCATCGCCAGAGATGATTTTTCGATGAAATTCATGATTTTCTTCAAACTATTGCAGGGCCCAATCGGAGAAGTTTCGGTGCTTCAAATGATCAAGAGGCTTCAGTTATTGAGTTAATTTGATCTTGTAAGGCTGTAAGCCAAGATCTCTATTTAAAATTCGCCACAATGTGGACTGAGATACTCCCAATTCGCATCGTCGTCAAATGGACTGATTTGGCTCATTTTCAACTGAAGTACTTATAATAATATCCGGCGCGACAATCCATTGCGGTCCAAGGCCTAACTTCTCGCGACCATTTGTGCTGCGCATGTTAATTTTTGGACACAAATGGAAGGGACCTACAATTTAAGGCCGGATCCGAACGGCGAATTGAGAAGCTTTCCGTGACAAGGTATTTTACTCTCGAAACATTTGTCACCCATTCGCGAGAGGTGGGACACCGTGAAAAATACTTTTGGTGTTGCTGGGATTCGAACCTGAACCTCCTGCTCAGCAGCCATGTGCACTTCCACTGAGCCACAGCGCCCTCTGAAGTACTTACGGTTGCGATATTTGCGGTACTTCGACCGGTGTTTTATCTCAGTGGCATAGGAACATTCAGTAGTGAATATGTTGACTTGAATTTATCCACTATAACGTGCACAGCCTGTCTGGTGGGACGATTATTACGACCGAAAATTGGAGTAAGCGCTCTTAAAGTTGCGACCGCCGACTCAGAATTGAGCGGTGATTTTTAATAATTTTCAAACTTTGCGGCTAGTGATAAGGTAGGCTTGCATATGATAATGAGAAAACGGGAGATTAAACGAACAAAGTCGTCGCTCTGTATACCGGCTGTAAAGAATCAGCTGAGAGTCAGAGTTGACATTCGTATTGAATTCAATAACACTTCTAAGTTAAATGAGAAAACTAAATACAGACTTAACTGGTTTGATGAACCACTTTAATGGAGTTCTAAAAGTTATGAATTTAGAAGTTGGGGAAGCAAAGCGACCGGTCGGTCGGAAAAACATTCCAAAGGAGGTTAAGGCTTTAAGTAATAATAGCACAAAAAGTAGGACATCAGTAGAAATTTAAATCACCTCTCCAATATAAAGGACTTCATGAAAATGTAACTGAGCAAGGCACATCTAGAACTCTACCAAATTATCGCAAATTTATAATTATTGCTTTTTTAGGATAAGCTCTCATCTGCACCATCACCACATATGACAAATCGATAATGGGCGTCGTCTAAAACAACAACAATTCATTAGTAAGGTAATGGTAAGGGGGGAGGGGGAATGGTATAAAGCATGCGATGATTTAGAAAAAAAAATACCACCGCAGTAACAAACCCCAATAGCAAATCCCAAGTTGGCGAATCGCGTAAGATTGCTATTAGCCCGAGGTCGTTCTTTGTGAAACCACAACAGGCTGCAAGTTGCAAAACTGTATTGGTCGATCGGAACAGATGCGTATCAGCGAAACTATTCGAAGCTTTTATGCTTTGGTTCCGGCCCGATGGCGGCTGTAATATGACCAAAGCTCTGAGCCCGAGCGATTGATTGGGCAGAGTGAATTGTGGCTTATGTGACTACTGTCGTGTGACTCAGCCGTTTTACCCTCACATCGGTTATATTCGTTTATCGCACGAAGCCACAAAGCTTTTACACCGGCTTTTATTGGCGTTTGCCCGTTAACCGTTCTGCTTATGGCCAAAAGAGAACTTTGTTTTGTTATTGTTGCTTGTTAATTTTTTTTTTGCAACCGTTGAGATTTTGTCTACTAATTAGCTGATTTGCAGCGCAGTTTACATGGAGAACGAAGGCGCCTCCGCAAGAATATTCGCGGCATTTGATTCGTATAAATACGAGCGCTTGTTACCAAATCGATATCATTCCGAATTTGCACCAAGCAAACAACTGTGCTAACTTTCAACTAACTTAACAATAAATCATATAGCAAATATGTTCAAATTGGTAAGTGCGATTACCGGACAAATATCCTTTGGTAGGATATAAGCTCATGTCTTTGTGGCTTCGCATTCGCACCTGTGGATAAGCGTCTGCAGGCTACTTTAACCAGGAATTCATTTTCATAGTATCTCTATCACTCTTTTCTTGTTGCAGGTGGTAGTCTTGTCAGCCATTTGCGCTTATGCTTCAGCAGGATACTTGGGCGGTTACGGTCTTGGACATGGCTACGGCGGACTCGGCTACGGTGGACTTGGCTACAGTGCATCCTATGCTGCTCCAGCTTACCATGCAGCACCAGCACTCAGTATTGCTCACGCCCCAGCAATCTCCTATGCCGCTCCAGTCGTCAAGACCTACGCTGCTGCTCCCATCGTTAAAACTATTGCTGCTCCACTTGCCACCTCGTATGCCAACACCTACAAGGTAGCTGTGAAGTCTGCTCCAATTGTGCATGCTGCTCCAGCTGTCGCCTACCATGCTGCTCCTGTTGCTGTTGCCGCTCCAGCTATCAGCTACGGATATGGCGGATATGGTGGATACGGTTTGGGATATGGTCATGGATCTTATGGTGGATACGGCTATGGAGGTCATTCGTACTTGCATTAAGTAGTTGACCAATTATTTGGCAATTACAAAAAATCGACCTTCTCCCCGCCACATGTCCCATGATCCAGGTCTTCTGATGCAGATGTAATGCCATTGTAATCAACACAACATGTTGTGTGAAGAGCTGACTGTAAAGTGTTTTCTTTAACATAATCATGCATATCTGAATCATTCTTTATGTAAATAAATTTTAAATGAAATTTTAAACGTAAAAACTGTCTTTAAATGAAATGTCATATGAAGGACTTTAATGTTATCGATCTGACTAACCCATAAAAGGCTCTTAGGTACTTGGTTCATTATTTATTCGGCTCTTAATATAAAGAGCAAGCATTGTTCTATTATCTAAAACTATATTCCTAGGGATGTTTGCTCTATCCTGATGCCAATAAAAATTCAACAATAGATTATTCAAGCATAAGTCGATTTAAACAGTCGACCAACAAAGACGATTTTAATTCCTTTTATAATAGAAAGTAAATCCAGCTAGTTTCTACCATGTAAAACTTTTTGGGATTCAGATTGTGATTTAGTGTAAGTTTTATTTATCTAAAATTTGCCAGCTTATCAGATCCTTCTTCCGACAACAGTAGTAGGGAACTATTCCCAATATGACAATGTTCTCCTGTTTCAGAGGTTTTGCATGTTTCAAGGTATGCCTATACCTATTTCTTCGTTGAATAACTCCATCTGTTTTAAGGAATATCCTCTTTTCTTATAACCAAAAAACTCATACAATATTGTTTTGGAAACTAATGTGCCCCAATGCGGTAAAGTAGCAGGTTATTGTAAATATTTTATACGGGCACCTTATTAGCTCGTACATATTTCTAAATCGAATATATTTTCTTTTTCTTTGTTCGCCCATCATATCCCCCTTAATATTTTGCTCTGTATATATGTGGAATTAATTACAGTATCATCAGCAGATCTCAGATCATTAAATCAGTTCGATAGTTCTCTAGGAAGCATTAAACTGCATCTGCAATTGCAGATTGATTGATTTTCCTTTTTTTGGCAATGGATTTAAATTTATTATTCAATACTTGCTAATCGAAATAAAAACATCAAAATCTGAAAAGTTGCTCGTATATAATGTAAAAGTAGTTTTGGGGCTCACAGCTTGTAATTATTTGTATATCTTATTTATTACATTGTTATTATACAAATGAAATATATATTGAAATCATAGACTACTCAATAAAATACTATCAGTCACACACCAACTTTAGATAATAGCTCCTGCATTCATTAATGATATTATATTAATACAGTAGATAGGGAGCCTCATATAAGTTGAGTTCCATTGCATGCTACAAGAATTGGCTTTAACAAAAAAATAATTTCCTATCAAAACTTCAAAGAAAACTCAATCATCGTGCCGATTTTTTTTTTTTCAAAAGTATGAAATCTGCTCAAGATTAGTATTAAATTGGAAATGTGATACTGATCATAGAGATGGCAGCAAGCATAATTTAGTCTTTGCGAGTACAAGGTTTACGCGTAAAAATATCCACAAAGCCACATGGGTATCTCCCGATGGAGCCACTCGCAACCAGATAGACCACGTGTTGATAGACCGCCGCTACAACACGAACCTGATGACGGTACGAACGTACCGAGGTGCCAACGTCAACTCGGACCACATCTTGTTGGTATGGTGCTTCGAGCGCGGATAGCATCATCACGAAAGACTGCATCCGCGAATCAGATTCGAGTCAACACCGGCTGCCCTTCGCAATGTAGAGACCAGAAACTACTACGGTCAAGCGATAGGACTCGCCCTAAATGCAGGGAGAGTAAGTCCTGGGGCTGAGATGTCGGGCGTAGAAGAGAAATGGACACGCCTTAATAATACTGTCATTAGAACTGCTGACTCCATCTTAGGCAGTAGTCGTAGAGATCGAAACGACTGGTTCGTTGACGAATGTAAGCTAGCGTCTGAATGTAAGAATGTTGCGTACCGAGCAATGCAACAATCTCATAGAACACGGGCACGCAAAGATGAACAGAGAGCAAGGACCAAACCAGGCGCGGAAGTTCTACCAAAGGGTCCGCGGTATGACGCAATATACACCGCGTTGCACACACTGCAAGGACAAATAGGGTAATCTGATCGCCGATCTTAAAGGCATCTTAGAGCGATGGGAAGAGCATTTTCATGAGTTGCTAAATGGCCAGCAAACAGAGAAATTGGAGGCTCCACCAATGACCGAAGATCATACTATGCTGCCGCCACCAAGCATAGACGAAGTTAGTAGAGCGATAAATCGGCTCAAAAATAATAAGGCCCCGGGATCTGATGGGATCCCAGCGGAACTGATAAAAATAGGAGGCCCCGCATTACACCAAGCAACTCATGAAATAACAGTGCAGGTAATGGAAAAAGAAGCTATGCCAGAAAACTGGCGAAGAGGCATCCTGTATACACTCCTCTCCTCTCTCTCTATCCATAGACCCATACCGCTTCATCCCAGGCAAATCAACAACTGATCAGATATACACCCTTAGGCAGGTGATGGACAAATGTCTAGAGTTTCAAAACTCACTACACCATCTTTTTATAGATGGCCTAGGACAGCGTAGCCAGAGTAGAACTTTATAAAGCCATGAGAGAATTCGGCATCCAAAATAAACTGACACGACTATGTAGACTATCAAAACCATTCAACATCTATAACGGGCTCCGACAAAGGGATGGACTGGCCAGCGTCCTCTTCAACCTGGCGTCGGAGAAAGTTATCCGAGATTCTGATGTAACGTAACGTGACGTAACAATCCTCTATAAGTCCATTCAGATACTGGCTTACGTAGACGATATTCACATCGTTGGTAGAAACCCAAGAGCTATACAGGAAGCTCTTATCCAAATCGAGTGGGCAGCTCGAAATCAGGGCCTGCACATAAATGAATGAGAGCCAAACAAAGTACATGGTGGCCACGTCTGCGAGCAGAAAATCCAACATTGGTCCAGCAACTAAAAAAGTGGAACGCAAATTTAAAGTAGTGCAATCATTTAACTATCGGGAGCCGATAATAGCATGGAACAAGAAATACGCTCACGGTCGCCTAAAGCCAACAAAGCCTACGATAGCCTGTTAAGACTCTTCAAATCCAGGAATTTAACCATACCATCCAAGCTGCTGGTATTTAAGACAATAGTCATACCAGTACTTACCTATGGATCCGAGACTTGGGTTGTTAGCAAAAAACATTCTGACCTCTTAGCCGCGTTCGAGAGAAAAGTCTTACGGAGAATTGTTGGCCCCGTATGTGAGGAAGGACGATTCCAGAGACCCTAAAAGGATGAGATCTACGAGCGTTACCGCGATGTCGACATCGTAAAGAAAATTAAGCTCAGCACGCTCTGGTGGGCAGGACACCTAGCGAAGAGAATCCTGCTAGGTAGGATTTATGGAACACGTCAGCGAGGCCGGCCAAGCCTACGCTGGAAGGATGGTGTAGATCAGGACGCCCAAGGTTTAGTGATGCCAAACTGGATGACATCGGCTCGAAATCGGGACCGGTGGAGAGACTTTTTGCGGGAGGCCAGGACTGGACCCCGGTTGTAGAGCCAAATATGATGATGATGATGATGATACTGATTAATAAGTACTAGAGGCCCGTTTATGGTTGAAATTCGACAGTAATTCCTTAAGTTTTCAAGATTGATCGTTATTCAGGTTCTTTTGTCAAAGAGTATAACCTCATCATTGCATATAAATTTTAGCTTTCTGCACTCCTTCTCCATATAAACTTTAACTATTCCAAATCGCATACTCCTCTTGCACGCAATATACTTAACAAGGGGTACAAAGATGTCTCTTCACGTATTAATAAATAGATATAATTGTTTCGATGATCCACTTGTATTTTCTTTCTTTCTTTCTTTCTTTCATACTTTCTTCTTACTTTCTCCTCAGTATATGGTGTCAACGATGTTGTACTGATTTTTAGAATGAACTGAAGAGATGTTAATCTATAAATATAAAATTTTATTGAGGTATAGAGTAAAATATATGTTCATACACATGTGAACATCAAGGCATGTATAAAATGCAATTTTATGTGAAAAGATTGAACATTTGAGTACAGTTGCACGACGGTTTTTTCCTTAAACTTAAACGTTCAGGTTATTCAAATGTTTGGCCATATCCACCAAGAACCATATGTTTGGGTTTGGTACGTAATACCGCATTCCAAAATCTCGTATACGAAAATTCCGCATCCCGCATTAATTGTCTTAATATTGTTTATCGAAATCGTTTCCTCTACTTCCAATAAAATTACAACATCAGTGGTAATACTGCAGAATTTACTGCAATCAAACCCATAACTCGTATCTAATAGGCCATATATTTGACATGCCTGCTTTAAAGACATTTCCTTTTAAATTTTATGAAACATATGACTGCAATTCAATTGACGACTAAGTATCTTACCGTTGCCACAGGAAAATGATACATAAATTCAGTAAACATCCTAACTGTAACATGATTTAAAATATTTGTCTTTCTGAGACAAAAGAAATGTCGATTTGTTTGGCTTTCGGGATCCAGAATAGGCAAAAAATATAACAAATTGGAAAAAATTAAATTAAAAAAATTTGATATATTTACAAACAAAACCAAGCCATTCAAAAACATTTGATACAAAATATTGCCTCTCAAGTCTTTGCGAATCAATTTCGTTCTAATGATAGTGATTTGTCGGTCATGAAGGTACATTTTTATTAGTTGTTAATACTGCTATTTCATTTGCCACCTTAAATTTAATGTAAGTAGGAATGACCTCCATATCCGTATCCACCATAAGATCCATTACCATATCCCAAACCGTATCCACCACCATATCCGTAGCTGATGGCTGGAGCAGCAATAGAAACAGCTGGTGCAGCATGGTAAGCAACAGCAGGAGCTGCATGCACAATTGGAGCAGACTTAACAGCTACCTTGTAGGTGTTGGCGTACGAGGTAGCAAGTGGTGCAGCAATAGTCTTAACGATGGGAGCAGCAGCGTAGGTCTTGACGACTGGAGCTGCATAGGAGATTGCTGGGGCGTGAGCAATACTGAGTGCTGGTGCTGCATGGTAAGCTGGAGCAGCATAGGATGCACTGTAGCCAAGTCCACCGTAGCCGAGTCCGCCGTAGCCATGTCCAAGACCGTAACCGCCCAAGTATCCTGCTGAAGCATAAGCGCAAAGGGCTGACAAGACTACCACCTGAAACAGAGAGAAAGAGAGACTATGAGAATGTAATCCTGGTTAGAGTGGCCTGCAGACGCTTATCCACAGGTGCGAATGCGTTGTCACAAAGATATACGCTTGAATCCTGTCAAATCCGTCCACCTCACTTACCAATTTGAACATAGTTGCTATGATTTAGTGTTATTTAATTTAGTTGGAAGTAAGAACAGTTGTTTGTTTGCTCCAAATTCGGAATGATATCGATTCAGTAACAAGCGCACGTATTTATACCAATCGAATGTGTTGTGGATATGGCATGGAAAGAGAGTGGGTCATTTCAAGTAGAAAAAATCAGCACTACTACATAAACGATAATCAGAACACGTGAGTATGTTATTTATTTGTAAGTCAGAAGCAAGAAGCAGTTGAAATATACCAGAAATATACGCCTCTGTCGGTCGGGCGGCTAGTCAGTCATCAAACATCAATGGGAAAGCAAAAGCTCCTAGTCGTCGTGCATTAACCTTCAGTGGACCATACTGATCATAGTCAAACTGTTAGCTTAGAAGGCTT
Organism: Nephrocerus scutellatus; assembly: GCA_947095585.1. Lineage (NCBI taxonomy): Eukaryota > Metazoa > Arthropoda > Insecta > Diptera > Pipunculidae > Nephrocerus > Nephrocerus scutellatus. The sequence continues at coordinate 27,353,148 of OX352765.1, read as the reverse complement.
AGTCATACCGTATACTGAGCCTGCAGTTGGGCGAGTCAGCCACTCTGTTGAAGCTTTATCATTTCATGAAAGTTTATATCTGCTTACGACCCAAAAACTCCATAACTTCAGTAGGAAATATTTTAAAAGGTTGTTCAAAGCTTTCCCCTAATGTGTTATTCTTATTACTTTTTTAAGAAGCAAGACACTCTGAGCCGCTGTAACTATGCAGTTATCGTATGATTCCATTTCATAAATGTCTATGTGCCGCTTATCATTATTTATTGCCTTTCATAATCCATTAAATACTTAAGTCAAATCTTTAACTATTCTCTCGCTTTAATTTTGCCAAGAATATATGTATTTGAATGCTTAAGCAGGCCTCTATAAAAATATATTGATTTGCATTTTAAATGGATAATACGAAAAATATTTGTCTTACACCAATCGATAAAGGTATCAAGATATTCTTGTAATTATGTAGAGTCCTCTGAGCTAGAATTTCTGTTTATGTCATTCATAAATAAAAAAAAACAAAAGAGGACCGATATTACTGCCTTGTGCTATACCTGACAAAACCTGGAAAGAATTCGAATGATAATCTTTGCAAGCTGCTAAATTTAGTTTGTGTTTGACAGCTACTGAAAGCAGACAACCTCGTGAATTTTTACGAAAATGGTGTGTGCTGATAAAGACATTTTTGCCGCAATCCGCAAACGATCGCTTGCGCCGTTTCGTAACCGTGGACGAAACATGGATCCATTACAACACACCAGAGACCAAGGAACAATTAAGACAGTGGGACAATGCTTTTCCAAGGTGGGTCTGTCGGCCAACAAGGTCATGGGAACAGTTTTTTGGAATACACGCGGTGTCATTTACATCGATTACCTTAAGACTATAGCCGGCGAATATTATTCAGTGCTTTTGAATAGGTTTGGTGTTGATTTGAAGTAAAAAAGACCGCTTTTGGCGAAGAAAAAGTGCTGTTCAAGACAATGCACGGGTGCACACGTGTGTAGTCATCATGGCAAAAATCAATAAATCGGTATGCGAACTGCTACCACATCTTGAGCCTCCTGCGACTATATTCTGTTTCCAAACCTATAGAAATGGTTGAACGGTAAGAGATTTGGGTCTAACGAAGAGGTCATCACTGGAACAAACACCAATTTCAAGGCCCTTGAGAAAACCAATTATTTGGAAGAAATAAAAAAATTGGAAAAACGCTGGACTTAATGTATCGAGCTTAAAGGAGACTATGTTGAGAAATAAAACGCTTCTTTGCCGGAAAAATATCTTTATTCAAAAGATCTATTATTGCTTAACGGCTGGAGGTGATGGTTGTTCAGTCATTCAGTCTAAATCGTCAAATTGCGGCCACAAATATCTTTTATCGTTTTCCGCTTAAAAACCGGAAACCGAAAACCGGAATCTTCCGTTCAAGCCTACTCTGAGATCAAAAAGATGGATTTGCAGTACATACTTTTCCAGCTCATTAGATATCCACACATAAAAGGGAGAAGTAGGCTAATAGTCAATTTGCTTTAATTCTTTAGTGAGTTGGATCTTGTTATTAAATAATTCGGAAGTTTTTGCAATATTTCCCTTCAGCAAATTGCTTTTGTTATTCACAAGAATGCCAGTTTACCTGAAATACCTTATGAATGGGAAAAGGAAACCAATTAATAGCTTACCCTTAATAATACACATTTTATAGTAAAATATGATTGTGTTATCGTTTTACTCCACACATGACGTGGACATTAAGAAAAATATTTTATTTATTTTGATTCATTATGTCAAGTTATTATTATTAAACGTAAATGATTAGAACTTGCTTATCGTTGGTTTGTTTCGTAATAATGGTTTCTGAAAGCGCAATATGTTTCAACAGTTACAAGTTTGTTTAAATTGCAATCGCAAAGGAACCTCTCTTTCTTGATAATTTGCAAAGTTTATCGAATTGAATATCTCAGAGAGTTTTTACATAACTTGAAGTAGTTATATTGTGTTATTCCATTCTATTAATCTGTCTAATTATCTGTGGATTTTACGATAATGACTGAAATTTCATTGCTTCACCACAAATATCATTAACAAATTTCTTTGAAAATAATTTGAATTCAGTCCCACTTATAAGCGACTTCTTCAATGATCATGATTCGCGAAACTTCTCCATCAAAAAGAGGAAAAATCTCCTCATTTCGCATATATTGGAATTCCTTACAAAGCTTTTAAGGCCGTGAGCAAGCTGATGCCGTTCGAGCAAAGATGAAGAAACAGTCCATAGTTTTATAATTAAGATTTCTAGATGTGTTCGATATGCCTACATGGCAGTTGTTCTTGTTTGTGTGTTTCGTGAACGCCACAGTCATCGGCAGACACTCTTCTTGTATATGTAGATGCAACGGTGACAACCATTTATGCACAAGCTTCATCAGAGTGCTGCCGCTTCAGATTATCGCCATCACAACGGTCAATACGGCGCGTCAATGTACATTTCCGAATTGGCCAATCGAAATTACTTGGTAATTTGATTTATCAGTGCAGGGGATTGACGATCGTGCTCTAGTAAGATTATTCTGCAGCTAATCATTGAGTCTTTGCCAATCGGTCAGTCGTCTCTGTGCTGTTGTTGCAATGGCTGCAACAAATTCCGGAAAATTGCAATATTATTTCAGTTTTTCTCCAATTTTTTCTATTTCTTTGCTGTAATGGGGATAATTTTTTTGATTTAAATTACAATTATTATCAACTTAATGAATTTAATTTAGTTGGCACAATAAGCTAGTCGTGCGCTGATTAAAGCAGTTTCACAGCATTCACATGGTTTATTGCTTGCTTAAGAGGTTTGTTTCGAGACAACCTGGAACTGAAACTGACGGTCTGAAATGTGCCCCTTTCACTATGAATTATCTTGCAGTTGTTATTGGAACAAAAAAAGAGGTTATGTAACCCGCTCTGATCGAGTTTAACAATATGAACTCATTTTCTAAAGCAAAAGGAGAAATCGAAATGCATACACAGAGAAAAAAGGTTCCCAAAAATATAACAAAATAAGTTTCAGTTGTAAACATAAATACTTTTTTTTTTGATTTAAAACAATTTTTAATTTTAACAATTATCTTGACTGGGGTTGACTGAGCATATCTGAGCATGATCATCATCATATTTGGCTCTACAATCGGGGTCCGATCCTAGACCATGGACCTGGACATGGACCTGGTCATCCAGTTTTGCATCCCTAAACTATGTGCGTCCTGGTCTACGCCATCCTTTCAGCATAGGCTTAGCCGGCCTCACTGTTGTGTTCCATAAATTCTACCGCAAAGGACTTTTCGAGCAGGATGCTCTTTGCTCATGTGAGATAGGGGTCCTGCCCACCGGAGACTACCGAGATTAATTTTCTTCACGGTGTCGACATCGCGGTAACGCTCGTAGACCTCATCATTATAGAGTCTCCGGAATCGTCCTTCCTCACATACGGGACCAACAATTCTCCGTTAGACTTTTCTCTCGAACGCGGATAAAAGGTCAGAATGCTTTTTGCTAAGCACCCAAGTCTCAGATCCATATGTAAGTACTGGTATGACCATTGTCTTATATACCAGCAGCTTGGATGTTATGATTAAGTTCTGGATTTGAAGAGTCTTGACAGACTTTAGTAGGCTTTGTTGGATTAAAGCAAACGTGCGCGTATTTCTGATTCAATGCTGTTATCGGCTGCTACAGTTGACCCGAGATAGTTAAATTATTGCACTACTTCAAATTCGCGCTCCATTATTTTAATTGCGGTACCAATATTGAATTTTCTACTCGCAGACGTAGCCACCATGTACTTTGTTTTGCCAGTATCGTCTGCGCAAGCCAGTATATGAATGGACTTATACAGGATTGCTCCTCTCGCCGTTACGTCAGAGTCTCGAATCACTTCTCCAACGCCAGGTTTAAGAGGGCGCAGACAGATGTTTAATGGGCTTATAGCATTGGTCATGGTCAACCTACATAGTCGTGTCAGTTAATTTTGGATGCCAAATTCTCTCATGGCTTTATAAAATTCTTCTTTGGGTATGCTATCATAGGGGGCTTTAAAGTCTATAAAAATAGGTGTAGGAAGTTTTGAAACTTTAGATATTTTTCCATCACCTGCCTGAGGGCTAAAATCTGAACAGTTGTTGATTTGCCTGGGATGAATTTGGCTTATGCGGTTATCCTCTCTTGTAGGATAGAGGAGAAAAGCTTATACGCGGTACTCAACAACGTCATACCACGATAATTGCTGCATGTTTTGATATCTCCTATTTTTATCAGTTCCGCTGGGATCCCATCTGATCCCGGGGCCTTATTATTTTTGAGCCAATTTATCGCTCTGTAAATTTGTCAATGCTTGGTGGCGGCAGCATAGTTTGGTCCTTAGTCATTGGTGGAGCATCTAATTCCTTAGTAAGCTGGCCATTTCGCAACTCATGAATGTGCTCTTCCCATCTCTATAAGATGACTTTGAGATTACCCTCTTTGTCTTTGCAGTATGTGAAACGCGATGTATATTGAGTCTTTGTACTTTGGTAGAACTTCCGCCCCTAGTGTGTTCCTGGCTATCTATACTATTCTAGTTAACGGACGAGATTCTTCTTTCAGGCTGTTTTCTTAAGCCGGTGAATATTTTTCATATTAGCTTTAGAGTCTTCGGACAACAGTTGTCGTGTAATAATTTTTACACCGCCTTTACGATATTCCATATATTCTATATAATTAACACATATTACTAAGCAATTTGTAACAATCTTGGCCCGAATCAATCGAATTCATTATATTATAATAACACACACCCAGTTACAGATAAAGTTTGTAACAAACTGGCGCACTTCGGGTTCACTAAGCCTGTTAATATTGAACCTGGTAATGTTGCGCAAATTTTAAGCGGTTGCTGTTGACGGATACAGTACGAAGTCGTATATTAACTAACATAAGATGGTCGGTAAATAGCACTCTATGATGGTAATATTTCCACTATGTCAATATCTGTGTCAGGCTTTCAGGATATGAGGCTGCATCAGTAAGACAACAATCAGTATACGGACCTCCATCCGGTCCCAGTTGGTCTTCCAGAACAGAGCATATATGGCATATTTTTTTTGTTAGGAAGTGGTATTTGTCGGCATCGTACCATCTTATTTCACTCAGCTCAAAGATGCCTATGTTATATCACATGAAGTCACGTTCTTCGTGGAGGAATTTTGAGGCACCTCCTAAAGTGAGGAGAGTCTTAATCTTCCAGAAACTGATCGTTGTCCGTGTACAATAATTAAGGGTCATCAACGAAGTACCCGTCCGTATTCAAGGCAATATATTCCGTTTCGGAGCAATTGGGTTTTTACGGTTTTAGTTCGCTGGCCCAACCAACCGACACTAATCCTATTTTCTGGCACAGGAGGCTCGTCATTTTCCCTTGGCCGTTCCTAATTTCTAGATAAACTCCCAGATGGTACCACAAGGAGTTGGAAGTAGGACTTACTAACAGAGCTAAAACTTGTTCGGCCGCAGTGGCTCTTTCTCGTTATTTAGTGGACCAAAAAATATCGGGAGATGCTTCTCCGACGAGGCCTTTGTTAACTATCCAAATTTATTCACACAGTGTTTACACACATTCACCTTCCTACAAATTTTAAATATTTTTGCTTTAGATCGGCAGGAAAAGAGGTAGAAGCAAAAGTTTGTGTAATGATTTCTTGAGAAAAAATAAAGAAAATACAAAACTTCGCTTTAATTATTGACCAGTAAAGAAAAACAAAAGCAAGGCTATTAAGACCCTTCTAGCTGTAAAAGTTGTTCTCTTTTTTTTGGGTTTCCAACATACGACTATTACCAAACCTCACTTATTACAACGTGTAAAACTCATTAAATGAAGTCAGAAACTTTTCAATTCATAAAACTCATCCCTGTTAATGTAAACGTATAAGTTGCTTAGTGACTGATTTAAGTAAAACCAATTATCTGCAATACTGACTGATATAAGTAACTACCTAAGATTAGTATATGACAAATAAAAGCAGTATAGTCGTACAAGAAATAAATATACGAGTAACTGCTATGCTATGCGTCTATTTAACTTGACATAATAAATTGACAATTATGTTGCTGTTGTGACACTCTTGACCTTATTATCGGTTCGACATGCAAGGGGAAAAGTGCTTGCACAGATGCTCAAAGCCGAGTCATTTGTGTTATGGTCCATGTCCATTGTTCACATTCGCTACACTCTGCCAATGATGTAACCTTTGTGTGCGTTTGTTGTCTGCACAAATTATTGTCAACTTTTGTTAATTATCGCAATAAATGTGAAACCTTGAAAATTAAAATTACCATCGCGACGCGGCTATTCGTGCGTTTCAAAGTGGACTTGGTCTTTTGGTCAGGTTTGCCGGCAAACCAACAAAAGCAGGTATTCGACGTGGAAGTAGACGTGGTTTGCAGTACTTGCAGTCTGCGGCTGCTGCATGTACTCAATTGCCATTGACATTTACCTCTTTGTCATGTGAGCTTCGATACTGTGACAAAATCAAATGCGGATGGCAAACACAGACAAAAAAAAAACTACAAAAATTATCTGCAAGTTTATCACTGTCAGATGGGTTGTGAGTTAATAGTTTGAACTTTGTTCTTTTTCATAAAGCTTCGAATCGCAATGTATAAGTAGCACATTTTGTTGGATGCTAGGTCATATGCAGAAGTTTTAGCTTCCAGTATCAAGCATTGTATATATCTGATCTTTTACCCGAGCTGAGCTGTTACGAGTAATGTTAAAAGTTACAACTTAATCTGTTCTTTGATTCTTTAATAGTGACAGTGTATCTTTGACCATAATTTTTATTACAAATTGGGTGATCATCTGTATTGAGCAATTATTCTTGAGCATTGAGTTTGTATTTTTAGTGCAAATAAACAATAAAGAGCGCGCTTTGATACGTGTAATGCAACACGAGAAAATATCAGTCTTAGCTATGCGCTAATATGTTGTTGTTGTGTGCGCTTCAACTCGTATTTTTGTCAAATGGGGAATATTGCTAGAATGACTTGAATGCACTTCCAATGCAGCAACACTCGGGACTTTTGCTGTATCCCTAGTTTGGTACACAGTAATGTGGCTTTAAGACTAGGGTCTACGCGCTAAGCATATTTTCTTGCGTTTCCCCTGAATTTTATTTTATGATTAGGTGACATGTAATAAAATCCAATGTAATTAAGTCCTAACTTTACTTTTGCATTTTTCAAAATACAATATATTCCAAACTCTAATTGGACTTTAGTGCACTTCCAAAAGTGCGATGTTGTTAAGCTATGAATACTTGTGGGTATGCCACAAAAGATGTTCACTAATACGTTTATCACAGCAAAAACTACTAGGCCTTGGTGAGAATAGCCAACTGTTGCAGGATAATCGATAGTAATTTTTGCTACTCCAGTTTGATCTCTCAATTGTGATAACCTCAAACGCATATATAGGCTGTGCGATCGGATCGATTGTTGCAGTTGCATTACAGCTACCATACAAGATTTCATGTGGTCGGTGCTGGATTTTAATTCAGAAGAATGAAACCCACCGTTATCGAATTATAACCATTACATGTACGGCTATGCACCCTATGCCTAAGAGGTGAGGGCTGCAGAGTAATCGCTTATGCGGATGACGTTGCTATTGCCGTCTCAGGAAAATACCCAAATACCTTAAAGGAACTTCTGCAAAATGCTATCAACAAGCTAACTTTTGCTAGCCAGATCGTTGAAGTTTAGGGGAAAATCCTCACAAAACTGAGCTTGTCATTTTCACCAGGAAATATAAAGTTCCACTTATTAACCTTTCTTCTATATAAGGTATTCTTTAATAGAGCCAATTATTTGGGTCTTATTTTGGACAGAAAGATAAGCAAGAAACCTAACATACAAGAAAGTGTTCGTAAAGCCACCGTGGCACTCTTCTCATGCAAAAAAGCCATTGGTAGCAGATGGGATCTTAAACCCCATATAACTCATTGGCTATATACAGCGGTAGTAAGACCTACTCTTCTATACGGTGTGCTTTCAATAAGAAAGTAAAACTATACAAATTAAGCAAAGTTCACAGATCAGCTAGTCTTTGTATGAGCGGAGCACTTCGTACAACCCCTTACGCCGCATTGGACATTCTGTTAGACCTTACATCACTCGACATTTATAGCCGGCAAGTAGCTGCTAGTTCTGTTATTCGCCTTAACAATGAAATCGGTCACTCCTCTATTCTGAATTTAGTCAGGATCACAGACAACATAGAATACAACATTCCGCAACTCATTTTCAACAAAAACTCCCAGGTCACCTTCCCCTCCAGAATATTCTGGAACGAAGACGCTTACATGGAAGATGAACACATTCGTTTTCGGGTCAAAAACTGATGACGGAGTCGGCGGAGGTGTTTTCTCAAAAAAGCTAAATCTTTGCCCCTCTTTCCGTCTTCCAAATCACTGTAGTGTTTTCCAGGCTGCAATTATGGCAATCAGTGAAGCCTTGTCTTAGCTGAAGAGAAACGTCGCATCCGCTAAGGGTATCCTTAGATTCTCGGATATCCACGCTGCACTAAAATCCCTGGAATCAGTTTCCACAAATTTAATTCTAGCCCTTAACTGCGGAGATAGCGGAGCATTTCAACATCCACCTGTGTTGGGTGCACAGTGACATTCCGGGTACCTTTATGGCTGAATAACATGCCAAGCAAGGAGCTACACTACCCTTCTAACCTGAATATGGTTTCATAGGCATACCAATCGCTACATGCAAACTCTTATTAAAGCGGGATGCTAATGTAAAAACTACCTGTAGGTGGTCAAACGGTACAACTTACATAGCGACAAAGCAGATCTGGCCCAAGCTGTATCCGAAACGCTCCAAGTGTTTGATTTCTCAAAAAATATCGCACATCGGTGCTATTGTAGGTTAGGTGTCATCACTGGACACTGTCTCATAGGCAGGCATGCAGCAAGACTTGGAGTATTCTGCAAAAGCTGCATGGATGAGGAGGAGGAGGAGACAATCGTCAATCTTCTCTGTACTTTTCCATCCCTCTCCCAAAAACGAAAACTCCACATGGGAATTTTCTTCTACAATAACAGTAAAGATCTCATCAACATTGACATTGGTAGTCTTCTTCGCTTCATACGAAGCTCTAATTAGTTCATCGAGTAGGTGGAAGGAAATGTACCTGATCTGTGTGGTAGCACAAGGTGCCATTACCGGTCTAAGTGTGTCGGTTTCACTGACAGCCACCTTAATCTAACCTAACCTAACCTATGTACATATAGGTGTTCCCGAATTGAAAGTTTCCCACGTTCTTCAAATTGAAAATTCCATTTGTTCTGCATAATTGGAATACCGGATAATGCACATCTGGATCGACAGCTGTTCGATTATTAAAAAAAAACTCTTGAAATTAATTTTTGCGCGGTGATTTATTTTTTCGAAATGACATGAAATCGAATACTATGCGATTGCTAGTTCAACAGATGTTGATGATTTACTTAACTTGCTTTGAGCGGGCAAATCTAATCTAAGCTGTGCACGCCGTGTGCGTTATTATTATTTATTGCATTGAAATTGCCGGCTGGAGCTATGATGTCTGGTCTACAGTATATCGGATCAAACATTAAGAAAAACTCCATAATTTATTCATTACCACAGGCAGCACAGCATTGTTGAAGGTTATGCTCGCTTGCTGCATAATTACATGGAATTACATTTCATCAAAATAGGCAACTATCGTAAAACGATGATCTGTAAAACACTTCTGATCACTGCAACATAAAGTAGTTTTCCTCTACGTTAGGTGCTGTTAAGTGTTTTTTATTTGACTTAAGAATCGCTTACGAATTTGTTGCAGTTGAGGTTAAATGTTAAAAATTAGAGCAAGTATATGGTTACTTTGTAGCTTAAATTCTTTAGTCCTAAAAAGGAAATCGCTACGGATCAACATTTTTTAATTTTTCAAATCAATTTCATAAATGGGTTCATAAGTATGTCTCGGCATGTATGGGAAAAAAGTCATTCTACATGTAACTCACTGCATTAACTAATAAGCGCTATTCACCTTAAATCAATCAATATAAGGAGACAATTTTCTTAGAAATTTAGGAATATCGCTGGATATCGACCAATTTTCACACTGTGACAGATTGATTTAATAGCAGTGTGTTGGACTTCTGAGCAAGAGCTTCATGGTTCGAATCACAGAAACACCAAAAACTATTTTTAACGGTTACACCTCTCCCAAATATCTGAAAAAGGTCCGCGAGTAATAACTTGTAAAGGAAAGCTTCTCAACGTCTTTCGGCTACGGCATTAAGTTGTAGATCACTTCCATTTGTGTACAAAAATAGAACATGCACAGTAAGACTAGTCGCGAGGTCAAGGCCAAATATTATTATTAATCCTTGATGTTGATCCCTGTCAAAGGGTTGCGCTACGTCCAAAAAGAAGGCAGAGCACACTTTTCTTATTTCTAAATCTATTTTTTTTAGTTCGGCTATAATTAACCTTTGCAGACGATACCGCAATTCTAAGTACCCACAGACACCACTCATAACCTAAATAACTACATAAAGCGACTCGAACTCTGGTTACCCACTTGGAGAATTAATGTGAACGAGACGTAAATAATGCACACCACTTTGGCCCTTAGGCGGTAGGACTGCCCACCTATCGCTCTCAACCACACATTATTTCCTCAAAGTAAAGATGTGAAGTACCTCGGTATCCACCTAGACAGACGGCTTACCTGGAGAAAACAGATTGAGTCTAAACGCAATCAAGTCAAACTCAATTTTTACAATATGCATTGGATGCTCAACAAACACTCTACCATCAGTCTAGATAACAAAACTCTTCTCTATATAAACAATCATCAGGCCAATATGGACTTTTTTGCAACGACTGCAGTCCAGAATCCTAAGAACAATCACGGGTGCACCATGGTACATTAGAAACTCCCTGCTGCATAGAGAACTGAGTATCCCGACTATAACAGAAGAAATCAACATTCAAAAACGGAAGTATACCTTTAACCTTCTACATCAGTGTGAGCCGCACAGGATGAATAGATTGTAGAATGAAGTATAATTCTATAACTTTCAACAATCACAATGTTTAGCTCCAGCTGAATTACATATTGTTAGTTCCTAAATTGGTAGATCCAATATCTACTTAAACAAAACAAAAAAGAAACTTGATGTATGATTAAATTCATATATGATTAACTGAATGAAGCTCATTCTAAAGTCTGGACAATAAGTTCGCGATCTATTCCGTGATTCTTAAGAACATAGGCGTGTTTTATTAAATGCGATTTATTGCTCAATCTTATGTCGTACTTTAGGTTTGCTCTGCAGACCATCTGCTTTGTAACGCCACTAAAAGGGATCACTTAACATAGTAAGACGGTCCATTGCATGCAGAAAATAAAGTCATAAATTAACGTCTGAAAATATAATCCTGTTCGAAATCAACATACACATCGCATTTACATACAAAGTTGAAGTTTCCAACGACGCTCTGATCAATTTGTACTAAATCCTTTAACTCCACATTGGGTATGAAGTGATGTAAAATGCACTTCATTGAGGACCACCTACGTCAACAAAACAATGTGCAGATGTCATTTAAATTTCATCGTCGTTGCAGTCAAATTTCGCAAGTCTCGAATTGATTCCTAACTCTGCGATTAACATTTTATTCACATAATTCGATGTCAGTTCTGTTTTCACCAAAGAAAATGGATGTAAACAACTTGGAATAAAGGGTGCTTTTAGGTTCATGTCATTATGAGTACAAACTGTATTCTTTAAATATTTTGGCATTGTTTGGTTCGCATATTGAGCAATGCTGGATTTCCAAAGCATCAAATTCTGATTCTGTCTTCCATTATCTCTATAGAATATTATCGACATTTAATTAAGGGTTCAAAAATTCGAAGATTTTAGTCATCGTAGACATATTCTATTAAACCAGCAATAGTTAATATTTTCAAAATTAATTTTTATAATCTACTAACTGACCCGACAGACGTTGTCCTGTCAACAACTTTCAATTAGTTTGTTTTTGATCGTTTTGTGAATTTTGGGAAAAGCTATTTGAGCTATTTCAAATTAAAAATAAGAAAAAAAACGTCAACCAAATGATTTATTTTCTTCCATTAAATGAATCACAATGAATGAGGTGTTTTATTAACACTTCGATTTCGATTGCAATGTCATAGCAAACCATTCGAAACAATTGTTTGCTTGAACCTTACTAGTTCGTTCATTGCAATGCTCCATGATAAACGACATTTTTTGTCTTATTGTCTGGCGCGTAAACAAACAAAGCTGAGGCTTTCTGACACAGGAACAGGCGACACATAATTGACCATCCTAAAAGCATGGATTTTCAAGGTTAATGGCGGAAACACTCAATGACTGCCCTTGTGATTTGTTTATTGTAATTGCGAATGCAAGCCGCACCGGAAATTGCAAAAGTTTAAATCCGAATGGCATGCCGGTCGGAGTCATTGGGATGCGTGGTATCGACAGGTCTTCTCCTTTGTACTTTTAGTTAAAATTGTTGCTTCGATGATGTTGTTCATCAGTTTCTTCACTGCAAGCCAGGTGCCAATACAAAGACGTGGTTGGTTGATATTTCACAATATTATGATTACCGATCCTACTTTCAATTTGAGATTGTGATGTGACAATCCTGGCGATTCTAGCGAATTTAAAATTCGGTTGGATAGTTTGACGAAATCATCTTGACTAGCAATAGTCATTAATTCGCTAGAAGTTTAACTTTGCATCTTGAAATTCAATTTGTCGGCATTAATGTTATTCGCAGCCAATATAGCACATTCGCTCAACCAAACATCAATTTTTGTAAGTTTGGGAACACATTTAGGATGAGTTAGGTCTTTTATTTGGTGAACTGGAAAAAATCGACGATAAATGTAATGCAGCCAGTCGAAATGCTAAATTGCCGTTGCCAATGTCCAGCAGCAGCTGGACACGCATGTACATACTTAATTTGAGTGCCTTGACGTATTCTAAAAAAGGACGACTTCAAACATGCACTAAGTTCATCGGATAGCGTTTGGCGAAAATCACCTTCCAACAGATCCATCTTTCTTTTACAATTTTCCTGGCTTTTTTTCTGATTTTCGTATAAACCTTACTCAGATTATGATGAACATTTTAAAATAAAAATGAGCTAAATTGGTCCAGTTGCTCTCAAGTGATGCATTACCAACGAACAGCATTCAATTTTTAATTATAAAGAAGGTAAAATTAAAAAAGACAAGTTAGTTGATTACACTAAAAATAAATGTGGCTTTACAGTCGACGTCCGGTTCTAGCCAACCGTTAACAAAATTTCTCCACTGGTCCCGGTCTTGAGCCGATGTCATCAAATTTGGAAAACCTAAACTCTTACGTCGTCTTCTACACCATCTAAAGAGCGTAGGCGGCTTTGCTATCGTCTCTCATAAAACCGAGCAAGATTTTCTTCGCTCATGTGACACCGGAGCATACCAAGCTTAATTTTCTTTATGATATGACAAAAGAGTCTCTGCAATCGCCCTTCCTCACATCCGGAAACTTTTTTCTCAAATGTGGCTAAGAACTCACGCTGCTTTTGGCCTAGTCTCGAATTCATATGTAAGTACTGGTTTGACCATTTTCTTTTGCTTGGATGTAAGAGTTAGATTTGAAGAGTTCTGAGAGACTAGAGTAGGCTTGGCTGACTAGCATGCACGTATTTTTGATTTCATGTTGTTATATGTTGCTACAATTGACCCCAGATATTTGATGGATTTTATTACTTTAAATTCGTCCTCCTCTATCTTAATTGAGCGACCAGTGTTAGATCTATAGCTCGCAGACGTGTCCCATTTACTTTGCTTAGCTGTCATTTATGAGCTGCCCTAGATTACTCGTCAGCCTCTCGAACTGGATAAAAGATTCTTGTACTGCTCCTGGGTTTTAACCATGATGTCAAAATAGTTTGCGTAAGCCAGTATCTGAATGGATTTATAGAGAATTGCTCCTCTCGTCGTAACATAGTAGACCCGGATCACTATATCCAACTCCAGGTTGAAGAAGACGCAAGCCAGCCTTTACGATTTTCGGAACCCGTTATAGGTGTTACTGGGCTTTTAGTTATTCGGATATTTTGAATTGGCTTACAACATTGGTCATGGTCAACCTACATAGTCGTGTCAGTTTATTGGAGGTGCCGAATTCTCTCATGGTTTTATTCGGGCTATGCTATCATAGGCGGTTTTAAAATCTATAAAAAGATGATACAGTGAGTTTTGAAACTGTAGACATTTATCCATCACCTGCCTACGGGTAAAAATCTGATCAGTTGTTAATTTGCTTGGGATTAGGCCACACTGGTATCGGCAAATGATGACTTTAGCGCGTGGGGCTTTCCTATTTTGAAGAATAGAGGAGAAAATCGTATACAACTTTATACCATGATAACCTGCTGCTCGTTGGGCACACGAAGCCTCTTTTATATTCTTCTGGTATCGTTTTTTTCTACCATTGATGCTTGATGCAGTGCGGGACCTCCAGATTTAATCAGCTGCGCTGGGATCTGTTCAGTAGTAGTTTTACAATAAACTAAACCTTAAACAAACAGTAAACCATTAAAGCGGTTTTAAGTATTAGCCAATTGTTTTAATTAAAAAGGGTTATTAGCGAGGATTTTACATATCATACTGATCATAAATGGATAACTAAATGTTGGCAACTGTATCGTAACTTATATTTTGGGGGAAAAAACACCCATTATTATCGAACTCAGTCAAAGATGTCTAAAAATACGAGTGTAAGAAAAAGCTGTCGGAAATTCAATTTGCCCCCCACAAATAATTCGATTTTCAAGACACTCCTATATGACGCAATTCCACAGTGGAATTTGGATGCAACACATGATGTGCAACACGTAAACAGATAATTTTCAACGGCTTGTTATTTACATCTTTCATTTGTGCTGCGTGCACTTTGTAAGACCTCTGACTGTCAATTGTTTTCACCTAAAATATGTCGAACCAAAAACATCCGGAATACGTTCGCCTATTTGCCCTTAGTAACACTTAACCTTAAGAACTATTGTAAAATAAATCCAAAAGGTATACAAATAACTAACGGCTATTGCGGAGTTTCGAAGAATGGCTTCTATTAAACGGGCCTCAATGTCAGAGTTCTATAGAAACACTTATATTTTGCAGAAATACATTGGTACACAGTATATTTCAATATTTCAACAATATCCACTCCATTTTGATGTTCCAGGAGAAGCCCCTGTTTGTCAAATTGATACTCGTACATCATAATTCATAAACAACATAATTATACGTGCCCATATTTGGATGGTGTTTATCGATAATGTGTTAGCACACATTTTACCAACTGACGCTTTCCCATCAGTCTCAACCTCCGTACCCAATTACCTTCTTCCAAATAACTAATAATATTATTATTATTATAAAATTATACGGTATTTACTTTGTTCACAATTTGTTGCCATTATTCAGGCCTCTCATCTCTCTCCACATTTATAAATCCTTTCCACGCGTGCACACGTATATCTCAACTCAACTCAATAAATTTCAATGTGTATCCAATCGATTGTGATAGCTGCTCCTACTGCCGCTGCTGTAGGCCGACAATGTTGACAGATGGAACGGAATAATAAATATATTTAGACAGTGGCTCTCGTTGTCACTTAATGTACCCACTAACGTCGAAGTAAGTGGGACGGAAATTATACGGACGTCGTCGCGGCTCCCGGTTATCAGACACGTCGCAGTCATTTCCACGTAGGGCGAACTGTGTATGCCATTTAATGGTATGTACGTAACGTGTGTTTGAGTACCAGAATGTCCAGCAGTAATCGGCAGTTTAACTCGTTTGGGATACATAAACCATGCGTATGCGTGGCGTTTGGTGCTTTAGTTTGTACTTGTTATTGCCGATTCATTGATTACGTACAGCGTTGTTTCGATTTCCATAACACCGGTATAGGATCATTGAACTTATAAGGTAACCGATCGGACTTAGTTTTAGCTTACGACAACTTATACCATGTAGGTGGCAAGATAAGATTTTCAGAAACAAATAGATGCTGAAATCGGTATTAGGCATCCATTTTGTATTTTATAGATACATATTGGTCCTGATAAGTTTCAGAATTTCAGAAACAAACAGATTCTGGACTTAGTATAGGCATCCATTTCGTTTTTTATGGATAAATAGGTACCAGTAAACTAAATTGGCTGGAGATAAGATTTTCAGAAACAAATAGACGCTGAAATCGGTATTAGGCATCCATTTTGTATTTTATAGATACATATTGGTCCTGATAAGTTTCAGAATTTCAGAAACAAACAGATTCTGGACTTAGTATAGGCATCCATTTCGTTTTTTTATGGATAAATAGATACCAGTAAACTAAATTGGCTGGATCGCCTTGAATAAAATTGGGTCGCACCGTAATATTTAATTACATTAAACGTCCTATAATCGCCGCAAAGTGTTTTGAATAGTGTGTAGTATATTTTTGCTATAAGAGGGGTGTAGTAGCACTGCGACCTATGCGGATCTGGTGCGCTTCTCCCTGACTTGTGCTACAGAGACAGTACATGCCCGTCTCTAAAGCACTCCCTTCATACCTATGGCTTAATATATGGAGCGGATTCAGTGAATGACGCACAGACTCCGAGATTACGTGAGTTCCAATTTGATTTCTTCTCTGTCGGATCGTTTCTCCGCATTCGTTGAGAAAATCCCAAGCATTTCCTTTGCCTGCCGTAGACCTGGGAGATTCCTCCATCTTACGGAAGCTGCTGCCTTACCTATACTGCGTAAATCTTCCCGCATTATGCGGTACCCTATAGCAAAGAACGGTTATGGCCCTAATAGCGGAATTTCTGCTCCCTTATTAGCGAGCCTATCCGCTGATTCGCAAAAACGTAGTTTGTTGACTTCGTCAAATCTATTTAGCTTCGCCCTGCATTCCTTCACAAGTTTAGATGTGATGTGGAATGCATCTAGGGCTCTTAGCGCGTATTGTATGTAGTTCCTTTCCGGATTTAAGTGAGCACATCTTTCGATGGTGTGTACTTCTGCCTGGAATATACTCGGGTACTTCCCCATTGCTACAGACTACTTAGTTCATGGCCCATAGACTCCAGCACACGTGCCATCCGTATAACACTTCATTGCACCCGAATGTATCTGGTATTCAGTCTGGATTCCTTCTTGGTGCTCATTATTACTTCAAAATTCTATTTGAATTCAAACTTTTGCACCATGCTATCACACGGCATGCTTGCTAAGGGAGTCAGCTTGGCCAGTGATTCCACTATTACTATTGCCCTGCTGTTGGTGCAGCAGCCTACCTTGCTTAAACGTAATTTGCTTTCCCTGGATTTGCCTACCAATAGGTGTAGTGGGAGTAGCCCAAGGATGTGGGGCAGGTTCTCATGTGCCCTGTAATTAAAACACAGGCCAGCCTCTGCACTTTTTCCAATTCCCTTTTCGTAGTAACCGGGTGCATTCGCCCCACCTTTAATTGGTGAAAGGAAGCATTGTGGTCTTAGTTGGGATTACCCTGAGTCCAACTTCTTGGCACCACCTACTGGTGATATTTAATCCGTTTTGGCTTATGTCACAGAGCACTTCCTCAAATTTTTCTCTTGCTACGATGACAATATCGTCTGCGTAGCCTTGGGCATAAATTTCTGCTCCAGCTAGTCGCTGAAATAGTTCATATTCAAGTATGCTCCACAATAGGGGTTCGCTGTTCTTGTGCCCAGCATCTCGCACAACTATTCCCAAGACAACTTGAATTGAACGGTCCAAAAGAAAGCTTCTAATCCAATGAAGCAGTTTTTTATCGACTCCATAAGCACGCATTTGGAACAAAAGAGCTTGATGCCGAACTCTGTCAAATGCCTTGGAAATATCGAGGGCAACAGCTTTTCTTCCACCAATCGGTTCCACTGTTCGGTGAGATATACCAGTAGAACGTTGCCTACGAAATCAGTACTGCCGGTCACCAAGGACTTCGTTAGTTTCAAGATATTTCGTAAGCTGAAAATTGATCAGCGTTTCCCTGACATGAAAGAATGGATGTAAGTGCTATGGGTCGGTACGAAGAAGGTTACGACGGCTCGCCTTTTTTGGGTATGGGCTGGACAAACGCTGTTCTCCAACTTCTCGGGAAAAGTGCAGAAGAACAAGATAGATAGATAGACTGAAATGAAATGAGCGTTGGAATTTTGCCTCAATTTCTGGTCGTAGGTGAATTTGACTTGCCGAAGATGGGCATTGCAATCATTTCTGGCTCGTTTAAAATTTGTTCAGTTTTCCTCAGTAGGGTTTGCTTTGTAAAACCGAAGCATACCTCTCTTATCCTAGAGTTGGCCAACAATTTGACTATACTACTCATAAGGCTGTGTTCCATATTGCTCTTCCATGTTAAACTGAAATGATGACCAACTGAAACTTAACAAAAAAGTCATACAAATAACCTGCTATAGCCCAACACAATTTTGTACTGAAATGATGACCGACGCCCCGTCAATGTTCAGTTTTAAAACTCCGTCGGTAATGTTTCGGTTTAACTTCATGTAACAACACTACTAGACACCAACCAATTTGCACGCAAATAAAAGTACGCAGTCGGTGGTCAAATGGTAAAATTAATTTATTTAATATTTTTAGCCGTATACAATGGAAGTATCCTTGAATAATCAGAAACCAGATCATCATAATTATCCGCACCAATACATTGTGCTAACACCAATGATGCAATGTAGCGGTAAATGTAAATGTCTGCAACAAATTAATTACATTATGAAATACAAAAAGAAAATTATATAAAAATTGAATATAGGTACTAAATAATAAATTAATAATCAGTCGAGCGATTATCAATACGCAGGCGAGATAATACCTACGTAGTATATGACGCCGACGATAGCATTAAGGGTAATCTATTGTTTTTAACGACTACACACACCGATTGTGAAAATTGGTGGTGACAAGTCTTACGGACAGTGGATTACCGGATCCATTTTGCTGACGTCAGTTGTTAGCTGTTTTGATGGGAGGGGGGGGGTCAATTTAATTAATTCCTAAAGAAAGTGCGTACATTTGCCGAAAATAACAGCTTGGACCATGTACAACGCATATTTCCTAACGCATAAGCGTCCTTTGAATCGAGATAAATTAAAAGGAATTGTTATGATCAAAACTCAAACTATTTGACATAAAAATGGATCCCTTATTTATAAACAAATTATGATGAAATATTAATGATGCGATAAGTTGGCTGTTGCTTTCCCTCAACTGCAAGAATTGCATCCAGGCCTGTTCGATTGGAAATTTAAGACAAAAATTTCGAATTGTTGCTAGCAAAATTTCTATGCATAATATGGCAAAATAAATCGATGTATGTACGTAGACAGGTATTGAAAAATACGATTTTTTTGTTAATGATTTTGATTATTTCAACACTACACTGTAAAAAAACTTCGTTTTTCGGGTACAAACTTTTATATATGCCTCGAAACACGCCACAGAGTCACACACACATCTGTTTTTGAGGTCGGAGCTATTTCAAAGAAGTTTCTTTGCTCCACGTTTACACGCGCTACACGCGTCAAAAGCGGGCTATCAAAATGGGCCCCTGACGTTGAGCCGCTCACAAAATTTCAGCCCTCTGTTATTCGAAGCTGGTGCTGGCAAAAGCACCTTGTATGTCAATATGTCTTTGGCCTTATATAATGGCCTATTAGTTTCTCCATGGACTTTGGATATGGTATCTTCGGGGGATTTTTTACCTCTATTAGGTAAGAATAACACTCACACATCTCTACAGCACCTTGGAACGAATTCTAGGTTATAGCTGGCTCTGTAGATATAGAGTCTCTTGTCTAGAGGATGTAAGTTCACCGTTTGGTTTCTTTACTGAACCGAGTAGGTTATTGTGGTCAAGGGAGAGAGCATTGCGTAGTTGATAACCTGTTGGCAGTTTATCAATGCTTTCGCAGAAATCTATCCAGCTTTTCTTTTGATGTTTCTTAAAGCCACGTTGTATCAAATTAGGGCAGTTTTATATGTCGTCCAGGTGTTTCTACGCTTGGCCTTATTAAAGAGTTAACGAACTTATCTTCTGGCCTCGAGTTCGTGAATCCTCCATGGAAAGTCACTTGTGCGCCTGATGCGAATTACAGGGGCACTTGTGTGGTAGGCGTTTATGATTGCCTCGGTAGGTTCATTTGCCGTGCCTTACAAGATCGGCAATTGAGCTAATTGGGGAACGTATGTCAGTTAGGTTATGTTTAAGTTGGTCTTAGAAGACTTGTCAGTTCGTGTGTTTAGGGGTTCTTAAAAAGCATGAAGGCCTGTTTGGTGTTTCTATATTAAATTTGATATAATTATATGTATGTGGTCAGACAATGATGTCTTCATTATTAACTGCCTTTTTTTTTTTTCTTTTTTTTTTATATAGAGACTTATTGCCAAGGGATGACTCCCTGAATGACTTACGTCACGGCAATAAGTTGGGCTAACCCCTTTATTAAATTTAAAATACAATAAAAATCGAAAGAATGTGATTTACAATATATCACATTCCTCACGTTTGTAGCCGGTTTCAATTTATTTTCTCAGAATTCTCCCTGATTCATTGGAAAAGCAATACGAAAAACGAACACGAATTTAGAACGACGCGAGTCCAAATACTTTTATCAATGAATCATGGTCAGGGAAAACTACAAAAAACCTTGACCAAGAAAATATTACAAATTATAAAAATAATTTAAAAAATACTGATAAACAATTTATTGTTTTTTTTATTTTTTTTTTTTTTTTATATATTTTATGGATCATGGCTGGCCGTCATTGAGTCTGATAAGGTAAGGTCCATCTCTCCGTATGGTGTTTTATCTTTCCCCACGCTGCTTATCACAATATATTTTGAGGAACAGTAGATAAAAAGTTTCTCACATGTGCTGTTGGTTTATTGTTATGTATTTAGTTATTGTAACAGAGGTCCCACCTCTCGCGAATGGGTGACAAACGTTCCAAGAGTAATTATAATACCTTGTCACGGAAAGCTTCTCAATTCGCCGTTCGGATCCGGCCTTAAATTGTAGGTCCCTTCCATTTGTGTCCAAAAATTAACATGTGCAGCACAAATGGTCGCGTGAAGTAAGGCCTTAGACCGCAATGGTCTGTCGCGCCAAATATTATTATTATTATTATTATTATTATTATAACCTCATCATTGCATATACACGCTGCGAGCGTGTACAAATACGTCATTAGCGTGTGTTGTTTGCCTAAATTTCCTGCAATATCTATAAAAAAAAGTTTTTAAATTTACATTATATATAATTTTAGCTTTCTGCTGTCCTTTTCCATAAGAACTTTAACCGTGTCAAATCTCATACTCCTCCCTGTGCGCAATATGCTTATGGTACAAAGTTTTCTCTTCACGTATTAATATAAAGATTCAATAATAATAATAATATTCAGTGCAAGAGATCTTTGTCGTCCAACAAATGGAAGGAACGTACAATTTAAAGCCATACCCAAAAGGCGAATTGAGAAGCTTTCCATGACAGCTATAACTCTCAGACATTCGCGAGAGGTGGGACCGCAAAAAGGATTTTTTGTGTTATTCTGGTATTCGAACTTCTAACCTCCTGCTCATTAGCCCAACGGACTAACCCGTAGAGCCACGACGCCCACTATAATTCAATATTAGTAAAATAATAGGACGAAGTCCTATAAAAAAGAATTAAAAAAGAAGAAATAAAAAAGAAGGATAAGAAATGGTAGTTATTGCTTAAAACAAGAAATGTCTGAGTAGTTAACCGTCTGTGCCTTTGTTACCATCTTAATAAACTGAACCTGTCTCCCCAGAAGAAGTGAAGTGAGAAGACTCATGTGGTAAAGGCGATGTGTCTTCCATATTTCTACATATAGATCCTTAGTGTCTACAAACTAGAATGGTACCTTAGATATGATAAAAATATGAGTACCATCTTTTCCACATAATTCTTGTAAAGTCCGTCCATGAAATTGATTGGATATTTCTAGAGTATTGTTTTCACTTGCAACATAATCTATATAAGTTACGATAGTACAATGCAGCCACATGATTTTGGACAGAATAAAGAACCCTTTAGAGAATGCTTACACCCCGTAGGACAATGATGCTTTGGCTGGTGCTGTGTACATTAAACTCGAGTTGCCTTCACGAGAGATTTACTTTGTTCGTTTTTCCTAGATTTATAAGTCTTCGCATGTTTACGTGCATATCGCACCAAAAGGACAACGAACGTTCAGCAATACTCCTGGAATCAATCCAAATTTAATTCAATTTCATGAACTCTGGAAGACACATGTCTCAACGTGTCAAACACTTGTTGTCGGTTTTCCCCCTAGAATCGTTGAATTGTATTTTTGTAGGAATTCCTTGTTTTGATTGCAACAGAAAAGCAAAAGTTGAACTGTAGTCTCGTGTTGCCTGTAGGAATAAATTGATTTGTTAGTTCGAGTCATTGTCACAGTCGAGCGACAACAAACGTTCAATTACAAAGGATACTATTGGTTGATGGATGTCCTGTGGATATTGTGTTTTTTTTTATTTCTTTGCCATAATACCAACCCTTGTGTTGATAAAGTGGCAAACAATAAGATGAGAATGCAAAACAACATTTGAACTCTTTGGCTGAACTGTTGTGAATGGCTAGGAAAACTGTCAGTTTCTTGAACTCCTCAGGGCGGGGTATTCAATGACCTATCACTTGGTGTGTTGTAGGAAGTGTTTTTATGATAAATATATATTTTTATATATTTATGATAATTTAAATCACATTTTTCAACTCATATTTAAATGAAAATTTTATTTTCAAATTTTCTTTGATGGCCGAATAAACATAAATAATTGTATTTTCTATTCTCTCGATCCATTTTGCATTTCCCTTAGTAGTTTCCGTTGATCCTTCGAATTCACAAAATCCAATTATATCAGTCTGCTAAGTCCTTATAACTAACATCTTATCCAGTAACTAATTTACAGAGAGAGGGGTACGCTGCAAACTTAAATCAAGTAGCTGGGACGGGGATATGAAGAATAACCGAAGGGAGCAGCAGCTGGAGCAGCAAATGTAAACTGAGCTGGGGCGGCAAAAGCAACTGGAGCTGGAGCTGGAGCGGCAAATGCAATTGGAGCTGGAGCAGAAAATCCTATCGGAGCTGGCGCTGGTGCAGCTAAAACGGCCTGTGCCGGTGCCGGTGCAGCAAACACTGGATGGGCTACTGCGTGGTTGATATGGTGTGCATTGTAACTAGATGCATATGGTGCAATAAATCCAGCTGTTGGGATAACTCCAGCCTGGACAGTGCTTACAACAGCGAAAACAACAAAGATCTACGTAAAGAAGAAAGTCATTTATAATCCATTGAACTGGTAATCGTCAGCCTCGCCCAAAATCCTTACCATGCATTTGGCCATCATTCTGCTTGAGTTTTGGAATTTCGTTTGTTGTTAACAGCAAAGAGACAAAAAGTGATTTGATAAAGTTAATTGACAGGCGATAGGCTTTTATATGACAGCGAAGAGCAAACGGTGAAGTGACTCACGCCGACAGGAATACAAAGTAGGAAGTGATGACTTTCTATGAACGCCCATCCCAGACAATGGAACGCCCGCCGAACGCAATCAATCAATCAATTAATCGATGAATTATGCGTGTTTGGGTGACATGATTAATTCCGCAACAAATGAGTTACTGCAACGCACCAGAAATAAGGTACATTATATAATAACGGAAAATAAAAACAAACGTACAGCCCGAACTTGGTTTGGTTTGCACGCATTTTCATTACGAGTCGTGTAATATGGCGTGTTTTGAATGTTAATGTCAGTTGTTTTTGAAAAACAAAAAACAAAAAACAAATATAAGCACCATACTTTGGTTAGCAAATAAAGACAAGTCTAATTACTGTGCCATTCAATGATGCAGGGATTCTTATGTAAAAACAACGATTAATATTTCGAACTTAACCAACAAAGTGCACTTAATTGCCGTAAGCCATATGGTCGTCCCAGTTTTTTTTAAAATGGGCATTTTTCTTATAATATGTGCAGCTTGCTTACTATATGAAACGGCCTAGCACGGTTGTCTTGAAAATGTTGCAGTAATAACTTTGACAAATTGAAGTTTGAAAACATTTTTTTCACCCTCATGAATTAAAAAAAACAAATCCTGCTTGCCAGTGTAATTATGGTATCTACACTTTGCTTGTTTAGAACATCGCGGTATTAACTGGGTTCTCTTAAAAGTTTTTACTATTATGAACCATTCAAGACGGTTATAGCTATAGAAAAAAAATGTATGGTGTCGGATACTTTCCAAAACATATAACAGTTTGTGTTTTCTTTTATTTCATGAATTCTTGATGCTATGCGGAAAGGACGGACATACCTATCTACCTACGGAAAATGTGTTTTTTGTTTTTGAATTATATTTTAAAAATGCATTACATTACGTCCTTTGAAACTTACAGTTATTTAAGCAGATTCGGCTTTCGGGAGTCAGCCACAAGTGGTTAATAATAATATTTTCACACGGCCATAGACGAAAGTGACTGTTTCCTAGGGTAAGTAATAAACCCTCGAAAGAAGGCATTATCCACACTAGTGTCTTAGCATAGAAAATACTTTTGTTATTTACTGCAGTCTCAGCGAATACATATTCCCATAGTAGTTTTGCATTGCGCATGAACAGCTTAGCAGAAAAATTGTTTTGTTCGTGTGAAAAATAGCGTACATTTCTCGTTGTAAAGTGCTTATCGTATAACATCCACTTTCCTAGCTCGTTATGTAATATACTAGTATGCATTCAAGGCGGTGCAAGGCAGGACATACCGAACAAAGATATACGATTTGATACTAATGGTTGTATTGCTAAAGTGAGGAATGTTTTTGGACTATCAGAAGAAGAATCATCTTGAATCGATGCACAAGAACGCCTAAGAAATCCATCAGCCTATTCTGAACAGTAGCTTTAGTGATGAATATTTTTGGACTATTAGAAGAAGAATCATCTCGAATCGATGCACAACAACGCCTAAGAAATCCATCAGCTTACTCTAAACAGTGAACAGAAAAGACACGCATAGTGGAGCGATATTTTCCTTAGTTTTCTGAATTTTTTGGTGGACACATATGTACCAAGATAGACTTTCCAGCAGTACATACACACCGCAAGGTTCACTAAAGTAGAGATCGTCTTCTTAATCATAAATCCCTCTTCTCCAATAAACTCGATCCATCTATGCCAGGATTTTGCCCCTCATCCGTAATGGTGATTTTTTTTGTATTTTCCCTTTTGTAAAGTTTGATCTTTAGGCCGGTGTACACGCCCAGCACCTGCTCTAACTTTATCATCGGTTTGGGTAGGGTCTTGTCCCGTCAACTGCACTTACCACCATAAATAAAAAAATTTATGCGTGCACGTTGGTGTGCGACCTCCTGAAAGGGGCTTATATACTGGAGGCGACAACTGATCTCAATTAAAGAACTCATTTCTTAAAAAAAAACTTTATAAGTATAATATTTATTTCTATCAATTTCCTCTCTCAAATTTGTTTTCATGTTTTAATATATTCAAACTAACAACAATAATGTTGAAAGAGCGTGCTGATATGCAAGTGAGGAATAGTATATTACATAAGGAACATAAGGATAAGCCCTTTTTAACGAATAATGTACTCTATTTTTCAAACGACCAAAACAATTTCACGGCTAAACTGCTCATGAGCAATGCAAAACTACTGTGGGAATGTGTGTTCGCTGAGACTGCAGTTAAAAATAATAGTATATTCTATGTTAACACACTAGTGTAGATAATGCCTACCTTCGAGGGTATATTATAGTGTATGAAACAGTCACTTTCGTCTATCATCATATTTGGGTCTACAACCGGGGTCCGGTCACAAAGGTTACCCGTTTTAGACGCAGTTGGATAATATTCTTAACCTCAAACTAAATTGTATAACAAGAAAATATTTTTATCTTATTACGCAGAGAGTCTCAATATAGCTACGAGGCAAAATGGTCGCCTTGATGTCGAGCGCCTACTGAGGAGCCGTTGTGCCAATTATGACCAGGGTGTCATTGTATCCGAGAGATCCGTAGATTTCCCTCAATTCGGGGTACTAACTCCTGCTAACGCTTCGATTCCCAGGAAATTCCGTGGGTTAGCACTCAAATATAGTAAAATTTATTAAAAGTTATTACCTCTCTGCGTCCTGCTAATGAAAGAAAATGTCCTAAATTCTTCTTTCCTTTTTGGATTTCCGTTCTGTGTTCTCCTAGCGGGTGTTGCTCTTTTGAGCACCAATATCGTAGGAGGAAGTACCAACGCTTACCATATCAGACATTGCTTCCCCTGTTAGCAATAAGTCAAATAGCTCAACGCACTAGGAGGAGATAGCTAATGTTCAGTACCTTCTGTTCTCATTTCCAGCACCTGTTTGGCTTTTATTTACTCGTTCATCCGATGTGAAAGTTCGAGCCCTTCCAGTCGTCTCCGCTCAATTTTTCTTTTTCTGCCCTAATTCTATTTTTATATTCTTTCATTTCTGTCCCTATATCTCCCGGTTTTTCCAGCGACCCTTCCTACGAACTTCATTTCTTCTGTCTGGAATTTGCTCAAATGTTTATTTAATAGCGGTATTGTGGCGGGTTGTTGCGCTGGTACATCCAGCAGATCGCTGCCGACGTCTTCCTCTGCTTCCGTCATTCGTACGACGCAACTTCGCTGTGTGGCTCCCCTACGGGTTGTTCTGCTGGTATATCCAGCAGATCGCTGCCGACGTCTTCCTCTGCTTCCGTCATCTGTTCGCTGTGTGGATCCCCTACGGGTTGTTGCGCTGGTACATACAGCAGATCGCTGCCGACGTCTTCCTCTGCTTCCGTCATTCGTACCACGCAACTTCGCTGTGTGGCTCCCCTACGGGTTGTTGCGCTGGTACATCCAGCAGATCGCTGCCGACGTCTTCCTCTGCTTCCCTCATTTGTACGATGCAACTTCGCTGTGTGACTCCCATACGGGTTGTTGCGCTGGTACATCCAGCATATCGCTGCCGACGTTCTCTCGCTGCATTCACCACTGTTGCTCACGTCAAGGCTCGTCGATACTCACGTCACTTTGTCAATGCATTACTCAGGTCACTCACGTCAAGGCTCGTCGATACTCACGTCATTTTGTCAAGGCATTACTCAGGTCACTCACGTCAAGGCTCGTCGATACTCACGTCACTTTGTCAAGGCATTACTCAGGTCACTCACGTCAAGGCTCGTCGATACTCACGTCACCATTCACGTCGCTCGTCGTCACTAACGTCAAGGCTCGTCACCGTTCACGTCGCTCATCGTCACTAACGTCAAGGCTCGTACCATTCACGTCACTCACGTCACTTTGTCAAGGCATTACTCACGTTACTAACGTCAAGGTTCGTCACCATTCACGTCGCTCGTCCTCACTAACGTCAAGGCTCGTCACCATTCACATTACCCACGTCACTTCATCGAAGCTCTCACGTCACTCACGTCACACGTCGCTCGGGAGTCCCGACTGTCTCACGCCTACACACCGCTCAGAAGTCTCGACTGTCTCACGCCTACACACCGCTCAGAAGTCTCGACGGTCTCACGCCTACACACCGCTCAGAAGTCTCGACGGGCTCACGCTAACGCATCGCCAGGACTTACGCTCGTCAAAGGCTAACGCATCGCTCAGGACTCACGTTAAATTATAGATTATAAGAAAAGTAGAAAATAAAGAAAATACTTCGAAAAGTCCCAAAAATATAAATTTTATTGTAACGACCCCTTGCCTCAGAACCCTGGTCACGCTGAGTTTACCCCGGCTGGGAAAACTCCTTTACACCGTATAGTGCTATTGGTACAATAACCGTACCATTCTTTTTGCGCTAATATCTCGTTTACCTTAACTCATAGTCGGCTGACACAGATTTTTTGGTCCAAGATATTTTTTTTTTTAACTCTCTTTATTTCTTCTGCCGTTACAAATTATATGCAGATTTTCTGCCGACCTATATATTCTTTAGAGACCCACATTACTTTTCTCTTAGTTACATTTACCACCATTCCTTTTCTTCCCAAAAGATCCTCTTTGCTTTCTTAACTGCTTCTTTTACTGCATTTATCTTTTTTTAGGGTCACAATGAAGATATTTTGCCATTGATCACCGTACGAACATGATATGAGTATAATGGAATGAGGAAGTCAATTTTAGACCAAAGAAAATTTTTGCGTTCCCTTTAATACTTCCTGTGCCGTAGCTATCTGAATGTAATAGAACACTTTGGGAAAAGTAATAACTACTTTATGCAACCAAAAAGATAATGCCAATAAATAAAGATTGAATTTCAATTAATATGACGGGCAAGGTGTTGTAAGTGGTATAGTAGCTCTGCCATAGACGATTCGACACTATATATACATACATATATATGGAATTATAGAAAGGGTCTTTATGACCCAAATTGGTTAAAGTAGCATAAAGCTAACCATTTATTTCGTGCACTAAAAGTTAGGTTCGTTCCGTCCAGCTACCCACTCTTCCGCAATACTCATGCCTTAATTCGAGTCCACAAGCTACTTTTGAATCCATCTTCAGATTTAGCGATCAATACGGAGATTCCTTACTTAACCGCACATTATTATTAATAATAGCATTAATAATAAATTAACGTATTGCCAAGTTCTGCGTTTTCGCGACGATATGATCCAAACCCATTCAAAAGGCATATGCATAGACATCTCCTGTTTCTCTCCCTTAAATTTCCTAACACCAACGATGTGCTTGGCATTAAAAGGGTGCATATATATCGCTTAAGCGTGTGTGTATACTTTATTTAAGAAAATTCCCCATTTTGCCATAGATAAATTTCTTAATTCTATTTTTCCCAAATTTTGAAAGAAATCGTACTAAGTGTATTGGAATAGACTGAGACGCAGGCTACTATGGAAGCTAAAGTTCAGTGCAGCGAGCTGTGTGAACTTGAACTTGACAAGCAAAATAAAATCATAACATTTTAAGGCTAATTTTGAGCTCCCTATGATCTCTATAAAGTTTGAAGTAACAACTAGTTCAAGATCATGATTGAAAATGATTAATTGATATAAGTAGTGTGAGGTCTGCAGAACGATGAGAACTTATTTGCTCTAGGGTCTAGAGAACTCTATTTAGCAAACATTTTTTTTTTGTAAAAGGGAAAATTTTACGAAATGAAAAATTAAAACTTTTAACTTTTGTTTCGATAATCGTTTTATTAAGCTGTGAATGCGTCAGCCACTTTGGTAGAGCAACGTAACGGGTGTTTTTTTAAGAGGTTGCCGATTTTTTTTTTTGAATAAAACACATATAAAATTATGCAATGACCAAAATTTTTTTTTATTTGGTAGATAATTTTTTGGCATTTAACATTTAAACACAATTTCTGGCATATGGCTACCACGACTATTTTTCACAAATGTCATTCTGGAGGTCCAATTTTCCAGCACTTTTTCAAGCATTTGAGGGCGTATGTCAGCAATGACACGTTGAATATTGGTTTCCAAAGCGTCAATCGATTGAGGTTTATCCACATAAACCAATGACTTCACGTATCCCCACAAAAAGTAATCGAGTGGCGTCAAATCGCACGAACGCGGAGGCCAATTCACCGGACCATTTCTCGAAATAATGTTGTCGTTGAAAGTTTCTTTCAATAAGTCGATTGTTTCACGTGCTGTATGGCAAGTGGCACCATCTTGTTGAAACCACATTTCATCCATATCCATATCTTCAAGATTTGACAACAAAAACTCATTTAACATGGTTCTGTATCGATTTCCATTCACGGTAACGCGTCGTCCTTCCTCATTTTTAAAGAAATATGGACCGATGATCCCACCAGCCCATAGACCGCACCAAACAGTACATTTATCAGGATGCATTGGTAATTCTTGAACGGCGTGTGGATTATCTTTGCTCCAAATGCGACAATTTTGTTTGTTGACGTATCCATTTAACAAAAAATGCCCCTCATCACTGAAGAGAATTTTACGGTAAAAAAATGGATCTTCGTTCAATTGATTTAACGACCAATCACTGAATTCACGGCGCAAACGATGGTCGTGTGGCTTTAATTCTTGCACCAATTGAATTTTGTATGGCACCAAACCCTAATCTTTACGTAAAATTTTCCATAAAGTCGATGGACAAAGTCCAATTTGCTGAGCACGACGACGAATCGATAAATTGTCGTTTTCTTCGACACTGGCCTCAACGACAGCAATATTTTCTTCTGTACGAACTCTTCTCATTCTTGTCGGTGGCTTGGCATCCAAAAGAGTGAATGTAGACCGAAATTTGGTAATTACGTTCTTTATGGTGGTCTCTGACGGACGATTATGTGCACCATAAAATTCACGAAGTGCTCTATAAACATTTTTAATTGAACACTGATTTTGAAAATAAATGTCCACGATTTGAAAACGTTGTTCTGGAGTTAACCTATTCATAATGATTTGCCAAACAATACTGAGTAGAAATGTCACTTTGAGCTGTCAAAACAACTGTCATAAAATAAAACGACATCTATCGGAAAAACAAACCTCCTAAAAAAACACCCTTTACAACGTTGGTTAATCATACAAACAATATATTGATACCAATATTATAAGATAACAACAACACTAACACTCAAATAACGGTCTATTTGAGTTAACACAAAAACTATAATAATACATAACAATTATTATAATAATATTAACAATAATAATAATTATAACTTAGGTTTAATTACATGAATAATGACTTTGGTTTTGGCAGCACGCATAATCCATTGGGCACGTCATTTGACACCAATTCGTCTGTCATTTGCATGATTATGCCAAAATGTGTGCGCGATGATGATGGTGATGTGGAAGTGCCAGCGGAGCAGAGTGCAGGTGGGCGTGTGGTGCAAATTTAGCCAAATGTGCTGGATACGCAAATCCGTAGGAGATATGGTGAGTTTTTGTTATGGGTCCGGGAATGGCACGGTAGGATGGAATCCGAGCGAATGGAAGAGGATCATAGATTGGCGGAAAAGACTTGGCTAATGGCAGGGGAAGAGGAGCAGCTGGTGGAAGGAGAGGTGCTGGAGCTGCAAAGAATGGAATCGGTTCGGGGGCTGGAAGAATTGCCGAAGCCGCGTGAAATGCTGGAGCTGTGTGGAAAGCTGGAGCTGAATGGAAAGCTGGAGCTGAATGGAAAGCTGGAGCTGAATGCAATGCTGGAGCTGAATGGAAAGCTGGAGCTGAATGGAATGCTGGAGCTGAATGGAATGCTGGAGCTGAATGGAAAGCTGGAGCTGAATGGAATGCTGGAGCTGAATGGAATGCTGGAGCTGAATGGAATGCTGGAGCTGAATGGAAAGCTGGATCTGAATGAAATGCTGAAGCTGAATGGAATGCTGGAGCTGAATGGAATGCTGGAGCCGCATGGAATGCCGGTGCTGGTAGCACTGGAGGAGCCAAATCTACTGGAGCTGCAAATGGAATGTGATGCCCCACAGCCACATGCGGCTTAGCGCACACTGAAGTTGCGATTGCAAGGACGACGATTGTCTGGAAGTTGAAGAATGTAATTATTGATAAATAAACGTTCTAATCATAAACAACCATTAGAGGTCGTCGGTAACCATTAGTGCCTTACCAGCTTCAGTGGAGACATTTTGCTTGATTATTAGTCAGACTAATCCTGGCCGTTGTCTTCGTTAAACACGCGGAAGAACTTCGATTGTGGCTTCTTGTCAAAACCTCAACTCGATGGGTAATGAATTAATAATTACTCGGTTGCAATTTATATGAAAAATCTATATCAATCCACCATTGGTTTCACTTTCGTTGGGCGACCATTTTCGGGCTTGACCATCCATAACCATCGATGATTATGCGTGCGAGTCAGCTAAGAAGTGACTACAAAATTCGTGACTTCTGTCCCCATTTGCAAAGAAGTACATGACATGTAGTCGGTCGGTGGTGTTTACGAGTACTATTTATGGCGTTGTAACGATTTGTCATTGAATGTTATGTAACATGTAATGACATGGAAGGAAATTACGAGTAGTGGGCCGGACGTGATACGTTGACAGAAGCAAATTTACCTACCTGCGTAGTTAAGGTATGAGAAGTTGTGGACGGCATAAACACTAAAGTTGGAAAAGTGAAAAAAGTTCCTTGCGTGTCTAGATTCTAAGAAAAAGATTCAAGAAAACTTTCGATGGCTTTTGAAATTGCAAAAAAAATTTATTTTGTATTGAACGAAGTTTATAACGAATACACAACATGAAATAGGAAACTAACAAATAGCAGTCTTGGCCGTCCTTTCAAAGGATTTAGAATACAACTGGAGCTTGGGAGGCAGCAGCAACAGTGTATGGTGCAGTGGCAATATAAGGACCAGCGGAGTAGGCTGCCGCGTACTTGGCTGGAGCGACGCCATTGTAAGCAACTGGAGCGGTGGCATATTGGGTAACAAAAGTGGCTGCACCTGGGGCAGTACTGTACTTGGCTACCCCTGGAGCGATAGCATTGTAAGCAGCTGGAGCATTGGCATATTGGGCAGCATAAGTTGCTGCAACGGGAGCAGCAGTGTACTTGGCCACAGCTTGAGCGGCACCATTATAAGAAACTGGAGCGGTGGGATATTGCGCAGCATAGGTGGCAGAAACTGGAGCAGAAGCGTAGTTGGCTAATATTGGAGCGTCATTGTAAGCAGCTGGAGCGGTGGCATACTGGGCTGTATAAGTGGCGGCAACTGGAGAGACACCATTATAAGCAACAGGAGTTGTGGTATACTGGGCTGCATAAGCAGCGGCAACTGGAGCTGCAGCGTATTTGGCTACAACTGGAGAGACACCATTATATGCAACTGGAGTAGCGGTATACTGAGCAGCTATTGGGGTAGCATAAGAAGCAGTAAATGGAGCAGTGTAAGCGGCAGCGTATTTGGGCACAGCTGAAGTGACACCATTGTAGGCGAATGAAGAAACTATCGGAGCTATTGCGGGAGCAGCAGCATATTTGGCTGCAACTGGACCATCATCGGTGAATGGAGCGGTTGCATATGACGAGTATGTACCATCATAGTTGTTGCGGACATCCACTTGACTGCTTCCATCGGCAGCGTACAACGGAGAATTGTATGCAAAAGGAGAAACAACCGCTGAAGTGGCAGTACTACAAGCGGCCAAAGCGAAGACCACAGTGATCTAGACGTTCGGAATAGAAAAATAATAACAATAAAGATAGCCTGCTGCAATTAAAGAAAACTTACGAATTTGGACATTTTAATTTGGGTTTCTTGTGATTCTTCGTCAAGTACTTCTGTTTGTTGAAGAACGTTGAGTAAGTTATGTCTTTTCGATTTACCTGTCAGCACCTTAAATAGTAAAACTACCATAATAGCTAAAATGAGCTGAGTATGGGTCGTTTAATGATAATTACAATTGTTATACAATTCTCCAGACATTTGCATTTCGACGTGATTTGGATGCTCTATGCGAATTTTTTCGGAAGCAAATTCGCACATTTAGGTTTGCAATGCGATGCACGCGCAACAGCTCATTAAGTTGGAGAACACCCATTTTACCATCAGCAAAAATATCGATCATCAGGTAATTAAAGTCTTCTGGTAATACACTTGCGGAATAAATTGATTTAGCGATCGGCTGATTTTTTGACGATAATCAATAGCGCACGGCAAAAAACCTTCAAAAATTTTCACGTAAATGTGCAAAACTTCATGTGCAACAAATTGAATAAAGTGAAGGTGCTTTTCTTGTACATAGAGAATAATAATTTCTTGTTTTTTTTATACTTGTCCTAATTCTACTGTTAACTGTTGTTTTAAGCATGTTGACATTTATCATTTACCATTTTTGAATATTATGTGTAAGAAATGCCACAACATGCTTAGAGGATTATTTATAGTTGTGGTAGGTAGGTGTGATAATGAAATCAAAACCACAGCAGAGCACTCAGACCGTCGGTCCATTGTACTCGTTCCCAGTTCTATTTAAATCTCTTCGTTACCTTTAGATAGCAGAGGACTTGATTTAGTTTTAACAATCGAAGTTCATTCTTAATCTGGAAAAGCGGGACAGCTACTGAAGAAGATATGGATGTTTGGAAGCACTTACATTTTGGTTCCAATAAGCAATTTGGTTTACGACGATTTGACCGAGTATCTTATGTATTATTCCATATTCGTCTATATCGCGTCTTTACGGGTTGACGCTTGATAATCTTCTAAGACATCGTCTTTTTACGGATATCCTGCTTACTAATAACCCTTATATCTCTATGAAAAAATTAAATTGGCTGCTTCAAACAGATCTAATTAACTAATTCTCCTCCTTGTACGACGTCCTAAGGTAAATCTTAATATATATATAACATATATTTAAAACGTTTAAAACGAGTATTGTGCGTAGTAGTGTGCTTTTATCTGGAACAAATTGTTGAAATATAGCTGAAACTTTGGGATGTGGCCCCACCACCACGGTTGGAGTAAATGTTTGTAGGTGGTTCGTGTGGTGATGATTAACCTGGTAGGGGGCTAGGTATTGTTTGTATGAGATTGACTCGGAAACCGTGTATTTGATAGATAGTGTTGATATATGTTAGGGGGAGGGGATTGGATAAGGTTGGTCTTTGAGAGGGTCTTGGAAGGTTTTGGTAGTTAGTTTTAAAGTATTCTCCTAGAGTTAAGAACGCCTTTTCGTCAGGCAAATTATGTGGTGGGGGCAGCCTGGTAACGCTGGGTATTTAAGCTAGTTTTTTATAAACTTGTGGAACACCTTGTTCGTTATATTAGAAGAATATTTAATACGACAAAACTTAAAACTCAATTGAGAAACTATCTATCTGTAAATAATCAACCTCTGTGACTTTATTTTATTTAGTTTTTTATTTTTTGCTAATTCTTTATATTTTTCTGTACCTTTATCCCTTTTTTATCTCTTTTTTATTTTCTTTTACATAGTTAAAGGAAGTTAAAGTATAGTAATCATGAAAATTTGCGAACTCGTGATTTTGCAGATTTACCTTTTACCATATCTCCTGAATTTTTGCAAATAACTCAAAAAGTATAGCACTTAGGAGAAAACTGTTAAGTGCAAAAGAAATTTAAACAAACAACAAAACAAAATAAAAAAAACTTTATGAAGATTCCGGTCCCGTCCGTAAAAGAAAGTCGTGTTGTGCCCACACCTCCCTTTTTTAATGTTAAATATAACTACTTTCACCCATAACAATAATTAATCTTATCACTAATTTATAATATGTAAGATACACTTACTGTGATTAAGAAATTTAAAGAAATATGAATGAATATATAAGTCCCAACTTGAATATATGAATTCCAGTCGGCTTTTTCTCTTTAAGTAAAAAGAATATGCTCCGACAGTTCCTAATATTGCTAAAACGAACTTGGCGGTGTTTTTGTTCTACAAAGTTCTCGCGATAGCTCTAAATGTATTTGTGGAGTTCCAAATCATGTGCTCCTGTTCTGCTTACATAAATCTTCGAATACCAGTAGTTAAGCTTGCCTAACATAAGCCTAAGATTCGTTCCAGACAAGCCGGAACAGCGGACGAACCGCTTCTTGCAAGTGCATCAGCATAGTAAACCTGTATGGCCCGGAGTTACATCTGGAAATATTCAGTATTCCTTTACATTCTAGAACAATCTTCGAGTTGACGAGGTATTTTATATAATTATTTATTTACCAAACTGAATCTTAGGAACTAGTGTTAGTAATAAATAAATAACTTACTGAATAACTTACTGACTATATTATTTATAACTAAGAAATTAACCTACGTGGAATTACACTACTTTCAATAAATTTTATTTTGCTTAGTTAGATCTAACATTTTTTTAGTTGACACAAGGTAATTCTAATTAAAGGATTGCTGTAAGAATTTGTTTTAAATAAAAATACT
Source organism: Nephrocerus scutellatus (assembly GCA_947095585.1). NCBI lineage: Eukaryota > Metazoa > Arthropoda > Insecta > Diptera > Pipunculidae > Nephrocerus > Nephrocerus scutellatus. The sequence continues at coordinate 27,317,020 of OX352765.1, read as the reverse complement.
GATTGAACACTCAAACACTCTTGTATACCAAAAAATAATTTGTTTTTATAATTTACACACTCTCAATGTATTTGCACCCTTTAACATAGCGTGGGAGTTAGGAATTCAGGGAGAGGAAAAGATTAGATGTCTATGCACATGTGTCTTAAATGACTGCAGATCATACAAATGCGGAAACACACAGTCGGGCAATATGTCTAAGAGAAGAGGTTAAGAAGAGCTTAAGAAAGATGGTAGCATATTTATAGGAAAACAGTAGATTACAGTTTGAGTAAATGATTAAGCAATGAATTTAGGAAAATTATAGGATGATTATTGGAAGAATGTGTGGGCACCGTGGCTTAGGTTGTTAGTGTATTCGACTATTGAACGGGAGGTCGAAATTTAGAATACCAGAAAATCACAAGAAAAACTTTTTAAGGTCTTGTCGCAAATTTCTGACAAATGTCTATGAATAATAACTTTCAAGAAAAGCTTGCATGTACCTACCATTTGTGTGCGAACGGTTTGTTATGCAGAATTTTTTATAAAAGGATCGTTATGGGATAATTTCAGGATGATTGTAGGATGATTATTGAATGATTATTATATAGTAGGGGGATCCTTTAGAGATAGATGTGGTTGAAGGTTATAGCCTTTAGTAAACACCATACCCCTCTTTCACCATTACAAATTGTGGCAAATGTAAATATCAGCCACATTTATCAAAACAATTTTTATGATGTTTTCAATATACTTGTATGTTATTGGAAGGTGGGGGAAGATTATTAGGTCACCCACTCGTCGTTCATTTCTGCGGGTATAAAAAAATCATTTTTTGTGCTTCTATACGACACACATTACAAAATTCAAAAACTATCTATCCTTTTGACCTGTAACTTTCGTAAGGTGTTTGATTCGATGCAGGTAATGTTCTTAATGCAAGAGTTTTTAATAGGTGGCGCTCACTCGCTTTGCGGGTTACAAACCGAGAAAAAAAATAAATCCTTTGAACACGATACATTTACCTACAACTTCTTCTTTTTTTCACCAAGCGCTCTAACTGGTAAGCAACGGAACACGCAAAGCAATCGGCTGCTTTTCACAAACGTTATGTAATCGTAAGCGTCGTTCTCATTTTGATTATGCCTCTCTTTGTGGATTAAAAACATATTTTCACACGACCATAGACGAAAGTGACTGTTTTATACACTATAACCTAGCCTCGAAAGTATCCATTATACACACTAGTGAGTTAACATATAAAATACTTTTGTTATTAACTGCAGTCACAGCGAACACACATTCCCGGAGTATTTTTGCATTGAGCATAACTGGTTAAGCAGAAAACCCGGTTTTGGTCGTGTGAAAAATACTTTACATGCAGAAAAGTGCTCACCGTACTCATTATATTGCAGCACTCGGCTGCCGTCTCGTGCTTCAAGCTTCTAACTCGCACGATAATGTGATAGAATACTATTATGTTCATCATCATTTACTGCTGTCGTGCCGCGAGGTCACATAATAATAATAATATTCGGCGCGACAGACCATTGCGGTCCAAGGCCTAACTTCTCGCGACCATTTGTGCTGCGCATGTTAATTTTTGGACACAAATGGAAGGGACCTACAATTTAAGGCCGGATCCGATCGGCGAATTGAGACGCTTTCCGTGACAAGGTATTACTCTCGGAATGTTTGTCACCCGTTCGCGAGAGGTGAAAAATACTTTTGGTGTTGCTGGGATTCAAACCTGAACCTCCTGCTCAGCACTGAGGTTCATTATGTGCACTTCCACTGAGCCACGGCGCCCACGCGAGGTACATAAGTTATTCCAAACCCGCTCCGTCGTTTTCTGTATATGTGCAAGTTCTTTATCAACCCTTCAAGTATCTTAACTTATTGCTATGTAGTTCTGCAGCAGATTATTGTAACATATTTTAAAGTATTCTCCAATAGTTAAGAACGGCTTGTCGTCAGGCAAATCATGGTTTTTTGGTGCTGAGAGTTAGCTATAGCGTAGACAAGTCATAAGACAAACACAAACACGCCATCGACACATTAGTTTAACAAATCTCTTAGTCAATCTCTTAGATCAAGGCTCACGCTCACTAATTGTTCAGGGTGCATGATCGACTCAGGATAACGCTCACGTATCGCTCAATATTCACGATCGTATTAGGCTCACACGCACGCATCGCTCAGGATTCACGATCGACTCAGGATCACGCTTACACATCGCTCAGGACCCACGCTTGTCTCAGGCTTGTGCACAAATCACGCTCTAAAGCTAATGTAAAAGGCGCACTAAGGCACGCACTCAGGCTCTCCTCAATGCCTAAGTAGTGCCCAGACTACCTTGACATAACAAACTAATTACAAATCTATACTGAAATAAAGCAGAAATTGTATTAAAAGTCCCAAATATAGAAATTTAATGTAACGACCTTAAACCATTTTGAACCCTGTTGGCTCTTCTATGATTTTTATAGAATGTTTACTAAAAAACCCACTATTTAACCATTAGAGATCAAGTTCTTCCTTTTGATTTTCGAATTAAGGTTATCTTTATATCAATAGCTTCTCAGGCATAGACATAACATAACGAAATTGACCAGTAAGACTTAACCTCGTAAGTTGGTTTTTTAGTTTTTTAGTAAAAAAAATATTATGTTAAGAATGTAATCAATTTGTTCCGTTAACGACGACTTAAGTTACTCCCATCCCAACACGATAAAAACATGATGCTATAATAGTTCACTGACACTTCTGTGGGATTTTTGTTCGCTTCTTAGGCAATTAAAGTTCAGAGTATCCGGCTTTATAAGCACACTTGCAATAAATGTAGATCTGTTGCCATTTATGATGCTACATAATCTCTGGCAGATGAACCGGTTAACACGTACCAGCTGCGTTTATTGTGTTCCTATGCAAGCACTCCACACGGACGCGTAGCAGAATTGGCTCCGTTAAGTGCTGATCTGTTCAAACCAGTTCCAAGTGTAAGTCAGTTGGTGACTCACTCACTCTACGAAAAGCGAGTTAAACATTGCCTGTTGAGCAGCTCGTTTGACGTCATGACATGTTTGACGTGCCTCGTTTTGCTGCTCTTACGCAACTTCGTCTATTTGCTCTAGTAAAACGTGGGAACTGGTCTAAAAACGCAGGTTACATTTCAGTGGGCGTGTTGAAGTAATCAAAGGGAATAGAGAAATTACCCATCCGATAAATCCGATAATTTTTTCTCTGATTATAGCAGTTAGTTAAAAAAAATGATCTGTTTTGTTGTTACGTTCATCTAAAATAGAAAAATCTGTTCTACATATTTTAAAGTTTATGTCTTACTTGAACGCTTCACAGTAGTCGACATTGTCTCATGTTTAATGAAACTAATAATCAACTAGAGCGCTCAAAAAAATGTCTGAATATTTTTTCAGAGTTTAAAGATCATATCCGAAATTATCCGAATAAAGAAAACAATTCAGAGAATACAGTTTTTCTCGGAGAATTAAATAAAAAACCCATATCTAAATTTTAATAAATAGTTAAACTACACTGCAGTTCACTAGATTAGAATCACATCATTTTTTAAGACAAAATTGCTATTTCTTCAGTCAGGAAAGAACAAGTAAATGTACAATCTTTAATATACACATCGAAACATGCCACACTGTCACAGCTATTTGGTATTAATCGACAAAATATCTGTTATTTATGTAGGGCTTATTTTAAATTATTTTCTTTGTTGAACGATTCATAAGCGCTACACGAGACTCGCGACACGAGAAAATGCCAGGATTTCAACCCATCACACGCGCCACACGCGAAAAACTACACGCGTCATGCGCGGAATATAAAAGTGCTATTTTGGATTTAGACACTCATAATTTCAGCTCTCTAGGTCATGTGGAAGGGGGTTAAAAAGGATCTAAAAAAAGTCAAAAAAATATTCAACGCATCACACGCGTCACATGTGACATGCGACACGCGTCATACGCGGAATGTAATAAATGCTATTTTGGACTTAGATACTTATAAAATTTCAGCAGTCTGGTTAAAAAGGACCTTAAAATAGTCAAAAATAAAGACAAAAGTCAAGTTGTATAAAAGTTTTTAAAAAACAAATTATGGTGAATGTTGGAGTAGTTTATGGTTTTAAATAATTAAGTTTTAAAAAATATTAAGAACAAGATAACGGTTATAAGAGACCTTTTTGCCAAATGAGTCAGAATGGCAAGCACTTAAATCGGTTCATTAAATGATCTCAACATTCATAAATCTTCTGGGACTGATGGTATTGCCGCTATAGTTTTAAAGATGTGTTCTTCAACGTTTCATTTCTCTTATTCTTCTGGAGTCGTTCAAATGAATTGGAAAACAGCCTTTATCCAGTCTGTTCCTAAAAAAGGCGAACCATCATCTCTTTCCTCCCACCGACCAAATGCGCTAACATCCATACTTTCTAAGGTCATGGAAACGCTGATCAATCGTAAGCTTATGCAATACCTTGAATAGCGTAAAATCCTTAGCGACCAGCAGTACGGTTTTCGTAGGCAACATTCTACAGGTGACCTGATAGCTTATCTCACTGAAAAGTGAGATTTGGTAAAAGCAAAGTTGTTGCACTCGATATTTCCAAGGCATTTGACAGTGTCTGGCAATAAGCTCTTTTGTCGAAAACTAATGCCTATGGAATTGATAGGGCCCCGCTTGATTAGACTCGTAACTACCTTTCTGGCCGTTCATTCCAGGTCGTATTGGACGATTTTAAATCCAATGTTCACCGCATAAACGCCTGTAGTCCACAAGGCTCTGTTTTGTCTCCGACACTCTTTCTTATTTTCATAAATGATCTCCTATTCGCTACTTCAAATCCAATCTATTATTACACCGACGGCAGCACTTTTAGCTTTTCATATGATTTCACGCTCTCTGCACGCCCCTCAACGTCGCAAGTGGAACTTGAACAACAACGTACGTTAAATTCTGACCTTGACATCATAACAAGGTGGAAACTACATAATAGAGTTGAATTTGAAGCTTCTAAAACCCAATGCTATCTTCTGTAGTCCAAGCTTAATTTAACCCCCAACCTTTATCCATGAATGGATCTTGCATAAGAGAAATTGAACAACTCTCAATTCTAGGTACTTACGTCAGCAAAAACCTTCGTTGGAACGACCAGAATGCTGCGAGATGGTTACGTTTCCCAAAACGGTGCAAGATGCACTTCGCTCCTTCAGAACTGGTCTTTATTTACAAGGCGTATATTCGGCCTAAACTTGAATACATCTGTATTGTCTGGGCAGGTTCAACTTGCATAATTAACTTGCACAATTTAATTTTTTGATAATCAAACGCATTTAGGTGGTAATTCGCGCGCGCGATTTATTCGTTCGTTTAATTATAACAAAAGTAAACTAAAGAAAGAATACGAATGTTAAATAATGTTAATTTAAAGAAAACAATAAGTAAATATTTTATTACCACGCCTACACAAATAAAATATTAAACGCATTTATGTGGTAAATCGCGAGCGCGATTGCTATTTTGTACAGTTAGAACCATGCCAACGCAAATAAAATATTATTGTGTGTATTTCTCTATTTGCGATTCCGTGTAACTTTACAAGTTGAATTGTGCAAGTTAAATTGTGCCAGTGGAATTGTGTCCAGTTGAATTGTGTCTAGTGGAATTGTGCTAGTGGAATCGGCCGGTTACCATTTATTTGAATAAAAATAACTTTTTAATTTAAAACGTTTCTAAAATGAACTTAAAAGTATAAAATATTTTGTCCTACCCTCATACAGATAGTCCTGATAATTTTAAATTGTGAATTATGAATTGTGAATAGCTATGAAGACATACTATATTTAATAGATAATTGGTGTATAAGTAGTAGCATGCACCCCACGTTTTTCATTTTAAATTATATTTTCATAGCTAGTATTTAATAATTCACAATTAAAAAAAAACCCATAAAAATTAAAATTTTTCATGTAAATTTTTTTTCTCTCACTGCCATATAACTGGAGAAAGATTATTTTAACTTCTCAAAATTGCCTACCACTAATCTAGTGAACCGCAGTGTTTCTCTCCAATTAGTTCGACATCAAAACAAAAACTGGGTTTTTTCTAATCATTTATTAGTAAGCGCCAAGTAACACTCTGTAACACTGTAACAACCTTAATTGCTCGTAAACTGAAACATAAAAATCGTAAAAGTTTACGATGGTAGCACGAAGCGTGACTATCACGTATTTTGGCCGGTGGCATAATAGCCGCAAAGCATGCACTCTGTCTAGGTGGGTGGACTATAGTGTGACGAATGGTATGAAGGTTGATTTTTACCAAATGACCTTGAACATTCTTCAATGGTCATGATGAAATGACTATTACATAATTTTTAATGATCAGATTATCAAAGAAAATTATTCGATAAAATTTGAGATATTTATCAGGTTTTTAATTTTTTTATGATACAGTAAGCATAGTGACAGAAAAGTTACGCATGCGTATTGGCACATCGGCCTATTTTTAAATTCACTATATTTGATTCGCGTCCGCGGGTGTTTGCTTTTACGTGTGTCTGTGGCCAATCCATTTCTTATAGCTCGATTTTATTTGAACTTTACACATGTGTATCTCCGACCACAACACTTTCTGTTACAATTTTGAAGTAATCAGGCCACAGAGTCGAGGGACTTCCATATATATATTTTTTTTTTCAAAATTGAAGCCATTTAATTCAAACTCCTATGAAAACGCTTTGTAAAAATTTGGAAGTTATCGGATACTATGACCGAGGAGCTCCCATTCATTTTTGATATTTTTTTTTCAAAATGAACCAGATTTTATAAAAATTGCACACACATGACGTGTATCTTCGATTACAGAATATGCATATAAAATTCTATGAGTTGGTTTTTTACATGATAATCTTATTAATGAAGTAGCAGAAAGAACTGGGGAAGTCACACTTACTCTTAAGTTGATATATCTATAATAGCCTTATCATCGGCCAACTGTAGGATAATTATTTGCTTTTCTTTTCTTACATCTTGTGTAGTTTCGTTTATGCTTTATGAGTTCCGTATTCTAACGTCGCATACGGTAAATATTGTATAGTAGGTCATTCTGGATATATATTTTAGAAGTATGACTGTATGTGTGTGTGTCTTTTTTTTGATGAGATTGGAAATCTTCAAAGACGATGTGCACCTTAAGCATTAACATGTGCGCGAATCAGATTCTTACTGAGTAAAACCAACCCCCCGTTATTAATTCATAGCCAGTCCCGCGGGACTACCGTTAGGCATTTCATCGCGGGAAGGCTCTCAGCGATGGCTGCACTTTCATTTTTGATATTTTATTCTTCCTCTTTATTCACTTTATTTTGCTGTGTTACCCTTCTTCATTCGTCATTCCTCTCACGCTCGAGACACCGTAGGCGCTGCATTATTCTGGAAGACATTCCACTGATTGCGTTCCATATCTCCTCATTTTGTAGCATAGAATTAACTATGTTTTCTGGCGAAATAGCGTGCCCTATTTTCTCTGACACATCCTGTCTTACTCCTGCAAAACGCGGACAATGGACATGTTCCACATCTTCTGGTATACCCTCGCATATGGTACAGTCGGGTGAACTCTCGTGTTTATATTTAAAGATGTATGACCGGAAGCACCCATGCCCAGTTAAAAATTGGGTTAGATAAAAGTCTACTTCTCCATGACTTCTACCGGCCCATAATTCTATAGATGGTATTAATCTATGGGTCCATCAACCCTTCTTGACTGGACCCATTTTCTTTGCCAGTTTCTAATGGCTTCAGCGTGTGCTGTTTTGCGGTTCTCGGCTCTTGTAAGATACCCCGGCGCCTATAAATCACCTGACGTCCCTTGGCCTGTAAGTCGATTGGGAGCATACCACACCAGCTGGATATTAGTAGAGCTTCAGTTTTATGTTCTGTCAACTGTAATCCGATTGACGTCAGCCAATTCCGGATAGTCCTAATTGTTGCATTACATATTGCAGTAATCTCCTCCTTGTGTTTTGCCACAACGAAGACTGCGATGTCATCTGCAAAACCGACAAAATCTGCCTCTTCAGATATTATGAGCCTAAATATGCCATCGTGCATTATATTCCATAATAATGGGCTTAGCACAGACCCCTGTGGAACTCGTCCGGTAACCTTATATTCCTTCAAGCCATTGTCGGTGTTGTATAGCAGAATTCTGTTACTGAAGTAATCTGCCACCAACCTCAAAATGTACGACGGGACCTCTCTCCGACGTAGTTCATTGAATATACAACTCCATTTGGCTGAATTAAAAGCATTCTTGATATTTAGGGTGACTATGGTGCAATACTTTTTTGTTCCTCCATTCCACCTTTTCCCATCTATCGCTTTTTGTGCCAAAAAAAACACCAAAATCAATGGCATCCATTGTTGAGCGTGCTTCGCGGAAGCCATATTGATGTTCTGCAAGGTCGCCTGATTGTACTACGGCTTCCTGTAGTCTACCGCCGATAATTTTTTCTAAGATTTTGCCCGTTGTGTCGAGCATACATATAGGACAGTATGAGCATGGTTTGTCTGGTGGTTTTTCCCCTTTAGGTAGTAGGACAAGTCTCTGTTTTTCCACTCCGCTGGGAACACCCCTTCTTTTATGCATGAGTCAAGCATGTTTGCAAACATATTTGGATAGTTCCTAATCGCGGGTTTTAATGCCACATTAGGAATATTATCTGGTCCTGGGGTCTTGTTATTGCCTACCTTTCTGACTGCCTGGAGCCATCACGGGCGCAATTTCTTCATCGGGATCACCTATCTCTACATTAAAGTCGTGTTCTATTTGCTGAGGAAACAATACGTTTACAATACTATTCAGCATTATTGGGCACGAGGGGGATGTAAAGGAGTTACACTTAAATTTCGCCATTACCGTTCTGTACGGTCTACCCCAGGTGTCTTGTTCAACTTGTTGACACAGCTCCCTGAGGCATCTGCGTTTACTTGCCTTTATAGCCGTCCTAAGCTGTGATCGGATATTACAATAGTGCTGGCGCAAATTATCAATGTTCCTATGCCTTTCTCTTTGGTATTGCCGTCTGGCCCGTTAGCACTTTCGACGCAGTTCCGCTATTTCTTCATTCCACCAGTAGGTAGATTTGCGTTGGCCGATTAATACTTTCATTGGTATTGCTGCATAACAGGCTCTTCTTAGCGATGTCATGACTTTAGACACCTTTTCCGTCGCTGACCCTGAGATACTGGTATCCTCCAACATGAAAAGGAACAATTTTTCATCAAATGATTTCGCTTTCCAAACCACCGGTTCTAAGTTTTTGATTTGGTCCTATTCCATTCCCTATTTCACACAGTATGGCTTGGTGGCTTGTGTGTATGATTCGCTGACTTCCCAAGTGGCTTCGATGCTTAAGAGGCAGCTACTAACAAACGTTAAATCGATTATCGAGCAAGCGGACCCCCTACGGAAAGTCGGTGTATTTCCATTGTTCAATAATGTAATCTGCAACGTAGAAAGTGCTTCCAAAAGTGCCTCCCCGCTAACATCTGTTTTCCGGCTGCCCCATTGCCCCCAGACCATGCATTAAAATCGCCCGCTATCACTACGGGACTCCGTTCACGAGCTTCATCAACTAGACGTTCCATAAAAGCTGTAAACTCTTCTAATGATGCACTTGGTTTTGCATAACAGCTATATATATGAATGCCATCGACCTTCGCTCTTATAAAACCTGATTCCAAATTCATTTCTCTTTCTTGGAAACAACGCTTACCACAGATCCATATGGCAGCGCTACCAGTAGCGTCGGCTGCAAATATGCTTTCATCGAGGATTCTGTAAGGTTCGCTGATAATAGCAACCTCTACCTCCAGTTCGCGCACGATTTGATGCAAAAGATCCTGTGCAGCTTCACAATGATTAAGATTCAGTTGGATAATAATAATTTCTTCTTCCGTGTATGTCTGTATGTCTGTATGTCTGTTCGCGATTACCTCGAAGACCGTGCATCTGATATAGGTGAAACGGTGGTGGGGACGGTTGGGTTGGCTGTTTGTAGGAGGTCAGTATGATGATGTGGTGGGTGGGTATGTATTTTTTGTATGAGATTGATTCGAAGACCGTGCATGTTTTAGATAGAAGCGATTCATGTGCAGGGGAGTGGGTTTGGGTATCTTAAGGTGGGTCTTGGAGGGTCTTGGTGGTCCGCTGGGTGGGGGTAATGCGGTGAGGGGAGCCAGGCAGCGCTGGGCATTTCAGCTAGTTTTTCATATAAAAATTCAGTAACTTTAAAACAGTAATAATCATACCCTAATTGTCTTAAAATAATCTTGGGATCATCCCATAATTTTCCTAAAATTTTACTTTCATACTGATTATATAATCCTTTTTTTTGCATAAAACTCATTGTCAAGGGAGATCTCCCTGAATGACTTGCGTCACGCAATAAGGTGGGCTAAGCACATTATTAAAAATAAAAATTAAAAATCGAAGGAATGTGATTTACAATATATCACATTCCTCACGTTTGTAGTCGATTTCAATTTATTTTCTCAGAATTCTCTCTGATTGATTGAAAAAGCAATAGGAAAAATCAAACACGAAACAAAAACGGCGCGGATCCGCGGTTATCCTCTACGGTCGTCCTTCATGAAGTTTTTAACGGCTATTTTTACTATACTATTTGCCCACAGCATTCGGTCATTCAGGCACGCACTCACAACAATACAAGCCTATAATTATGCAATGCGTTGAAGTACTTTCATTGTTACATTATTTTTGTTGACATTTTTCAGTACACAAATTGCCTATGTCCCTCGCTAGCTCACGCGTGCACGCACGCACAAAAAATAAAAGCCTAAAATGATGCAATTATTTTGTAATCAACGCAGACGCACCTGTATAGCAAAAAGTTGTGATGCAAAACGTTACAAGAGAAAGAATAATTTTAAAGAGCCATGAAAGAATACGCTTAAAGTGCTTAAGTTTTATTTAATAACAGTACATTCTCTTTACGCCTAAGATTCTTCCTTTTTCATCCATTTGGTGATGTGTTTGTTTGTGTTGTTGTTGTTAGTTGAAGTGTATTTAAACGACTTTTGGCTACCGTTTCAATATTTTAAGACACTACATTCTATAATCACTGGAGTTTATAACCTTCACTATTATTCACTTTTTCCATTTTCTATTGAAAAGTCATATTCCGGAAATCAAACAACAATACTCAATTTATTAAGAATATATTTTCTACCAACAAACAAAAAACATTTACAAATTTGCTACTAACGGAGCGCCCTTTTTCTACTGCGCCGGCGGATATGTCTCATAAGAGGTTTGACTGGATCGCAAAGAAGCGTAACTAGCGCCAGCTTGCAACGGCAATGGAGCAATGTTTATTGGTGTAACATTTAATGAAAATGGCAGTGGAGCATTGTAAGAATAGAGCATCGGCGATCGAATTATGCCATGTCGTACTAGCGGAGCGATGAATGCGGAATTATCCAAAGCGGGCATAGCAAACTTTAGCGCTGCTGGCGATGTCTTGAGATCCACCGGTGAGCCAAGATACTTTCGAACAGCAAGAATCTTCTGATTGGCTATTGCTGCTGTCGGCTGGCGATAATGAACTGGACCGAAACCATGTGATAAAACAGGTGTCGTGCTTGCACTTTTTCTATTCACTATCTGTCTATTGTCACTACGTTGATTTGGCGCTGAATAGAAGTACAATCCTGGCTGTTGTTGTTGGCTGTGAATTGTCGTCACTGACCATACACTAGGTTGAAAGCTGCCAGCATTCACCCCTGCCAAAACGGCAGCACTAAAAAGAAACTGTCAAATAATTACTAACCAATTAGGAAAACACTAAACTGACGATTTGCTTACGTATCTTATCATGCTGGACAAAAATTGATCTCTCCGAAACAAAGGTTAAATTGTGAGTAAACTTTTTTTACATCCAACGTGGGTTATTTATAGAGCTTCCGATAGTTTCGTTTCTTTTTCCAATCGCTCTCTCTTACATACTTGTACGTCATTTCTAATTTATTTTGATTAACATAGACATCGTCGATTGAACAAATATTTTCGGCCGGTCGATTTACATGTAGCGGAGGTGTGACAATGCGAGACACAACGAAAACAAAAAGGCAATATAGGCACCACAACAGAGATGGGTCACTTATCTAATCGCGGTGATATCGTTGTGCTGTGCTCTGCAAAAATAACATCTTCAACATTCAACACCGTGCCACAGGTAAGATAATGAGTGAGTGCCCCCATCGCATTGATGGTCATCGTTGTATCTTCATCCATGTTTCGCTCTACTCTCTGCCCCTGCTGTTTTCTTTTGCTCAGCAATTGTTAATCAAATGCTACGTCCGCCGTTGAAAGTAAGTAGCAGTTGAGCACCTTCATTTGATCCGGATGTTATCATCATCCAATTGTAAGATGTAGATGAATGGTTACAATGGGCATTCATTGCCAACACTTTTAGAGTTTTGAATGTAAAAGACATTAGGCAATAATTAAGCTCAGTTTTTAGTAATGAAAAATACTAATCATCATTAAAAAATTAAAAAACTTTCACACAGCACTCCAATTGTCTCAAGTAAATAGACACTCTGTCAGTACTGGAACAACAATGTATCAGAAGGTGCCGGCAAATTTGTTGGGAACGTCTCATATCGCTGATGAGTCGGCACAGACTGAACACAGAGCGTGCAAGTCACAATCGGTTTGGTAGCAAAATAGTTAAACCCAAACCAATCGATACGCTATGCGTTTGTTACCTTATTGACGTTACTACAGCCAAAGCTTAAACCGCAGCAAATCGCTTTTTTCCAGCCGTCGCTGATTATGGCAAATCATTAAATAAGTTGACCAAATGAGGCTAACAGTTCCCCCACTCAACTACTTCAGCTACGGTATGGTTTCAATACCGTCAGCTGTCAGTTATGAATATTTCATAAAAAATCAAACTTTGCTATTAAAAAAAATAACTTGCTTGAGTTAAGTACACGTATACACCACAAACACTTCATGTAATATTCTTATTATATAGCATAGCACTTAATGAAGTCGATAACCTTTTTTGCAATAATTTGTGAACATAATTTATTGTTAATAAACCGCTTCGGCTATGTTTTGTGTGTGAGTGTTTGTCTATTTTTTAAACGTAAAAACAAAAACAAAAGCGATTTTATAATAATTTACGACATTTCCAGATGGATCATGGTTTTCATGTCACGAATTATCATTTAGCAGATTTACCCAGGAAATTAGCATTTTTACTATTTTTACACATACTCGTATATAATGTGTATATTTACATATATGTATACCGAAATGTATTCACAGATTTTTGACTGCCTAGACTCTATGTGGTATGTAAGGGATCGGTATCAATGAATAAGAAAAACGACCGGTCTCACGGCTGATATGATAATTATTTGTTTTAAAATAATTAAAAGTTCCCAGGCATGTAGAAGAATTTATTATTTAATTAAATATGTAGTAAAAAAAATTAAACTTTCATACTTCTTGGGTAATTTTTTTTAAAGACAAACCCTATCCCAATGGGCTGATACTGCGACCTAAAAAGATCTATTGTTTCGTAGGGTGTAACTAATCTAAGAACTTACTACCTTCCTAATGAAGGATAGTATGTCTCTAGTGGCAGAGTTTCGAAGATCTGCCGATGAACATAAAGTTGCGCATGGCACCTGGTTATACCTAGACAGGCAGTTCTGCTTCTGAAGCTTAACTACCGTTGTCCGTTCAAGAACTTTCGGCCACCATATGATCGCTGCTTACGTGATAATTGGTCGCACCATCATTATTACATATACATATACAAGGCCAGTATGCTTGCTTTACATTTCGCAGCAAGCTCCACGCTACCAAGAGGCAAGAGCAGAATCCTCTTTACTTTCGTACTCGTCAAGTGGCTAGAGTATTAAATGATCTCAACATTCATAAATCTGCTGGGCCTGATGGTATTCCTGCTATAGTTTTGAAGAGGTATTCTTCCACGTTGGCATTGCCACTGCGCAGGCTTTTCAATTTCTCTTATTCTGCCTGAAAACAGACTTTATCCAGCCTGTTCCTAAAAAGGGCGAAACGTCATCTCTTTCCTCCTACCGCCTATTCACAAATTTGGTGAAAGCTGTTGCATCTGGTATCAAGGTCTTTTGTCGAAAATGAATGCCTATGGAATTGATAAGGCCCTGCTTGATTGGACTAGTAACTACCTTTCTGGCCGTTCAATCCCGGTCGTATTGGACGGTTCACCACATGAACACCTGTAGAACTTTGCCTACGACAATCATATATTTACGTGATTCTTACGCATAATCTTACGATAGATTAGCGTTTCCATGACCTTAGAAAGTATATATGTTAGCGCAATGGGTCGGTAAGAGGAAAGAGATGACGGTTCGCTTTTTTTGGATCAGGCTGAACAAAAGCTGTTTTTCAATTCCCTGGGAAGACTCCAGAAGAACAAGAGAAACAAAAGCCTGCGCAGTGGCAAAGCAACGTTAAAGAACACCTCTTCAAAGCCGGATAGCAGGAATATTATCACGCCCAGCAGATTTATGAAGTCATAGAGATCATTTAATACTCTAGCCACTTGACGAGTACGAAAGTAAATCTGTCCCATAGAGAATTCGAATCTTCCAAGTACATGCGGCAACAATGCGCTATCTGGTAGCGTGGAGCTAGCTACGAAATATGAAGCAAGCATATTTGCCTTGTCTATAGAGCTGACAGTTAGAAAGTCAATGATCGTTGAGGACAAGGCAGTATTTTTAATTCTTTTCACGAATGAGCAACAATTCTTACTTCCTTTGGGACATTGATGTATTTTTTGTGTTAGTTTCTGGTCAAAATCGAATTTGACTCTTCTAATAAGGACTCGTCTAAATTTGGTTCGGTTTCCACAGTGGGATTTTCTTTATATAACCAATAGGATACCTCCTGGTTATTAATAGCAACTGTCTCATACCCTCGTGGATTATGTTAGTGATCGTATCAGAAATGGCATCCAGACCACTATTGGCATTAAATCGCGAGAAAGAAGTCAAGGGTGATAAAGTTATGACTTACAATGTCTTGAATTCGAGTGGGCTCATTCACAAGCTGAAAGTGAGATGGTTTAACTCGGCAAATAACTCAACATCCCCTCCTTATGTTGTGTGTTGTGCCAACTAGACGCAACGACGATTTTAGAATGTCGATCAAGCGATAAAATTCTAGTAATAGACTCAGACAGTACATCTAACTCATAACAAATTGAGATATTATCTAAATTAGGGCTTCTGTATATAAAGCAGTAGTGAATGTCATGTTATAAATGGAAGCAGTTCAAAGATATTTTCGGCAAACCATCTCATGGTGGGGACGGACTTAGGACTTGAAGCTTAGCTGTCCGTTATGATAGCTCTTTTCTGTCTCATGTAATTATTTACCAGATTCAAGATATCTTTCCCGCCCGCTACCCACCGATTGGTTGGTTCTTGCCCCTTGTGTTCCCGCACCATAGCATCTTGCTTCCTTTTATCCATCCAGGTATCACTCTTTCTCCCAGATCTATTTGATACTTAGTTTCAGATCCGAATTCCTTCTTGGTGCTAAATATGACTTTAACGTTTTTCTAAGAGTCAAACTTTTGCATGTTATCACATGACTTATTCTTGCTAGCGGAATCTGCCAGACAATTGCATGATGATATCAAACTCAGTTAATCATAACTTAGTGTCCTTAGACTTGCTTTCCATCACTTATACCTGTAGTGGAAGCAGTCCAAGTAACGCCTGCATCTCCGCTGTGAGGCAGTTCAGCATGATTTCTGTTTTTAAGCCACAGTCCAGTCTCTGGACTTTATGCAATTCTCCTCTTACGTAGCTTAGGTGATCATTTGATTAGTTATCATATACATTGTTCTACATACTTACTACTAGTAATTTGCCTAGTTATTCCAATGCAGTCTACTGTCAAACACCAGTCCGAAATATTTGACCTCTTTGATGAAAACATTGGTTGCATATGCTCCAGATTCGTTTTAATGCTAAATTGGTTCAGTGTGGTCTTACTCGAATTTACACTGAGTCCCACTTCTTGGCACCATATTCTTATTATATTTATAGTTTGTTTATTTATGTTATAGTTCCCCGGTTCAGCAAGTCGCTTTGCTCTACAAATGGGAAATAATTCTTGTACGCAGCAACTCACAGATCGCAGTGCGGTCTAAGTCACTTTCATCCTGACATTCCTTCTAGCATTATGAGGTGTATTGTGAAAACCCCTAATCGAGGATTGGGAAGACGCATAGCATGATTTCCATATTGACAATGGGTTTCTTGATGCCCCTAGTCAGTTCCCCAGTCTCCGTGAATCAGCCCACTTTTTATGCTGACGTGTCAATAATCTCTTCGATTATCTTCAAGGTAACGCAGTTAAGCTAATTAGTTAGTAGGACTTGGGCTGCGAAGAATCTCTCTTGCCCACCATATGTATAAATACCACATTTCTTCAGGTTGTAGGTTAATCTGAAGTAACGTTAAACCAACATGAAAATAGGGAACATCTTATTCTTGATAAATTGAACGTTTTCAATTTACATGTTGGACTAAGAGGAGAGGTGCCACTTCCTCAGACTTATTCAAAGAAAGCAAAGACTATTCAATAGCAGCATCGGGTTTCAATGAATTTAACTCATAAAATAGGTTTGTGGGTTATTTATAAAGTGAAAGCTAATTCTATTACCTACTTATAAGAGATGTGTGAAGCAACTTTTTGACTCTCTTCGCAAGTGGTACTTTTATTAGTAAATCTATGCTACTTCCATCAATTCAGCGTCTATTTAAAACAGAAGTTACCACAACGCAAATGTTTGGGATTAGCACACGTTTAAGTCAGTGAGGTATGAGATGTTTGCGATGTGATGAACTTTATGGTAAACAGAAACAGAAACAAATACCTAGCCAAACGCACCAGTCGCACCCAAAGCACCAACACCTAAAAGGCTCACTTGAAGTAAATAGTTGCGGAGCAGCGCGCGTAACAAACAGAAGAATGTATCTCAAAAGGAGGCAGCGTCATCGCTATGGTAGACCTGTTCCATTTCCTTGTTAGAAGCGATGTTGACGGTGATTCCCAAACGGGTCCTAAATCGCGTTCATTGCATGCAGCACAGGCCAGCCATTTAGACATCAGCCGTCTGCTTCGAGAAGCTGGACTGGACTAGCTCCAGTTTGTTATCGAAATTGATACGATACCATACGATAGAGCCATCGTCGATCTGGACTGAAAGTGGATTGCTGTGATGATGTAAAATATTAGGTAATGCCGTGAATAAGGCGTAGCAGCAATAAAGGGAGTCAATTTAGCGGCAGACATTTTTGTGAAGCAAATATTAGGCTCTGTGTGTTTAAACATGTTTTGTAATGCGTTTAGATGCATTACGTGCATATTCGGACCATCTTTTGCTTTATATTGGACATATAATAAACTGCGTGTTGGCTCCTGTTAACAGCTAACACAAACATACACACACCAAAGGAAAGATTTAGAGATGTGACTATAAATATCGATTGGCAGCACCAATCTAAGTACATTCCGTCTGAATCTCAGTTGGCTGATAGTTGGCACACGACTTGGATACTATCCTTCAACAAACATCAAGATGTTCAAACTTGTAAGTAGAATAAGGATCAAGGAATTTCTAATATTTTCATCCTTGCATACACCAACCCAATTTAGATAACCATTGCTGCTGTTGTTTTGGCCTGTGTGCATTCAACTATCGGTGGATTCCTGCATGGTGACATCGGACATTACGGCCATGGATACGGTGGCGGATATTACGGCGGTGGACATTACGGCGGTGGAATCTATGGCGGCGGACATTACGGTGGTGGATACTACGGTGGCGGCCATGGAGTTGCAATTGCCGCTCCAGTTGTGACGAAAATTGCAGCACCAGTTGTAACAAAGATTGCAGCACCCATTTCGTATGGCATCGGCTATGGACACGGATACGGATACGGTCATGGATATGGTCATGGCGGCTACGGTGGACATGGAATCGGTTATGGATACATTCCACCGGTTGTGCATGCTGCCCCTTTGGCTACAACAATAAAGTACGCTGGTTATGGTGGTGGATATGGCCATGGATACGGACACGGCTACGGGTTGGGATACGGTGGTCATGGGTGGTAAGACTTCTAAGTTAAGTACAGGATCAGTGTTTACTTCACTTTATTACTCATCATTATCTTCAGTCTGCGCTTTACGTACACATAGATTTTTAATCATTGTCGCTGATATTGTTATAAAATATTATTATTATTCCAAATAAACAAGTAAATGAACACTTATAACACCAATACCAAATATGAAATAAAAGTCCAAATATACGAGCAGTATATTGAATAACTGAGAGCTGTTTATTTGATTGATTTTGTCATAATTTGTAAATAATATTTAAGATAAGATTTATACTCACAGATTTGTCTTCATTTTATTCAAAGTTCTGAAATCTCTTATACGGCAAAGATCTCCAAGTGATTTGATGACATACTTTTCCAAACGGACAAACTCCATTAAATCGTTTCTTTTCTCTAACATATTCTTTATTTAATTGCGTTAAAGTGAGTTGGTTTAAGTGCCAAATATTTGCTTTCAAGGCTAGTGTTTAAGTTACCCGTTTCTCCATCCTTCAATTCATTTTTGACCACTGTGAGAATATAAACTAAAGAAGTCTTCCCTAATCGAACATACACATATGTGCACAGTTTCAATAAATTTGGGTTAAAATTGAACAAAATTATATGTTTGCTCCTCGGTGCTGTCATCGGATATACACGTGTTTGCAAAGTTTAAATAAAATCGGCCAGATTTATAAAATAATATATGGGAAGCTGTTCTACTTCCACACCACTTCTAAATGTTTGCAGAAGGTGTTCTGATCAGAGATACACATTACCCGGACACACACCCGGACGCAAAGGTAATATAAAGAATTTAAAAAGGCTATTTCTTTAATAGGAAGTTGGTCAAATTCGAAATTTGTGTTAGAGTTGCTTCTTTTTTACACGCACTACTTTAACAAAATTTACTGTACAGGGTTACAAACCATTTGTCTGGTTTATAACTTCATTAGTTTCTATCTTTTTTTTCAGACAATTAAAAATAAACTCAAAATTTCTAAAATGTACCGTTACACAACTCAACAACGTTCCGCTATCGTTTTAATGCATGCTAGATGCTACCAGGTCAACGAGTAATATGGACACCCCTGGGCAACGAATAATATGGACACCCCTGGTATTAAGAACTGTGAGACAGTTAAGTTGTGAATTAAGTTTGTTCCAACCACACGGTTAAATTAAGAAACTTAAATAAAGAAATCCTTTTGTTATACAATTAATTAATAACTGTGTTATCTTTTATTAGCGATACCATTCAACATAAAACGGTAACACTAGAAAAAATACATCAACTGTTGTTACTCAGAGAAAATTTCGTACACTCAACAACAAGCAACTACGACGATTCAGACGATTCGACGGTTAGTGGCTAACTTTGAGGAGACCGGATACACTGAAGACTGACGATACACAATACGGGAAGACCACGAATGTCTCGGTTTTTGTAGATTGAACGTGTTGGACAATTAGACATCAAAAGAACGTCC
Source organism: Nephrocerus scutellatus (assembly GCA_947095585.1). Classification (NCBI taxonomy): domain Eukaryota; kingdom Metazoa; phylum Arthropoda; class Insecta; order Diptera; family Pipunculidae; genus Nephrocerus; species Nephrocerus scutellatus. The sequence goes on along the minus strand of OX352765.1, from coordinate 27,297,303 downwards.
GTTCCACGAGGCTAATTTTCGTAAGTGTAAGTGAGTAGAAAATTTAGCACGGTATCAAAAATAATTTTGTGTAACGATTTTGTGTTACATTTTTGAATTCTTGTAACTAAGGCATTTGTCAAGCGATTTCTATGAAACTCGGTATGTAGGACTAAGATGCGACTATAAAACTTGTTCCTATGGAAATTTTGGGATACGGTCATTAGGGACTGGAATTTCGGGAACGAAGCCGTTTTTCAACCAAGTTGTATGAAATTCGGTGTGGCCTTTTTGGTGTCTTTTGGAAATCTTTTGAGGGTATTTTTGGGTCTTTTGGGAGTCTTTAGACAGAATTTTGGTGGTCTCTTGAGGATCTTTTGGTGGTTTTTTGGCATCTTTAGAGGGCCGTTTTGTGGTCTTTTGTGGGTATTTTTGGGAGTTTTTTGAAGAGTCTTTTGAGGGTCATTTTGAGAGTCTTTTGATGTTCTTTTAAGGGTCTTTTTGGAGTCTTTTCAACAGAACATTAAAGAAGTTTCACTTACATAGTTTTTCGAAATTAGCTAATAAAAACTTTTAATTATAATTTTTAATTTTTTCTAATTATTTTTTTTCTTCCTAAGAAAGTTATAAACAAACCAAATGGTGTGTTATTCTCTCTGCTCACCCTGTTCAACAAAAATGTTGACGTAGTGTTTTTTGTATATCTCTTTACTTCTCTAATGTCTCTACCGATTTGCAGGGCAGAGGTACGATTTTCATTCTCTCTCCATGTTTTGGTTTGACGTTCTATTTGCAAACTGTACCCGGGCTTATGGTTTGATTTTGCGTTTTATTTGCAAAGTTTTGTAAACCACACTGTAACTTTGCTACCCGTTGGCAATCGCTTTCAGTTTATTTTTGATTGTTCCATCTTCATGAGAAAGGCTGCGATACCACCATGCGTATTAAGTGCGTCATTCCAGATTTTTATTCAGTAGACTGGACACTCGGTAAATGCTCACTGTGTATGTATACTGTACTTTTATTGCCTAAATAAAAACAGTTGTCTGTGGGTATTTTGGAAAACTGTCACTGTTTCTTACGAGATCTAGGCTTTCGAGTTCTTAATGGATCTTGCAAATAAAAACACAACCCAAGTTTATTAATTTATATAAATTACAATTTTAATTAATAAAAAGTAAAAAGTAACAAAAGTTTACAAATTTACAGTGGTGATTACTTATTTTCTTATAACAGTTATGTTTCAGTATACTATTCTCTTAGGTAGTAGCTCTATCTGCTTGCAAGTACCTTTGAATTCCAAATATTAACTGATCTCTGTGGCAAAATTCTTTACAATTTATAGTAAGTCAAAAGCTTCGCGAAGGTTCTAATATTTTCGACTGTTTTCTATTCCAACAGCAATCGAGTGCGCCAGATCTGATAAGTTCTGATAAGCTGGTAAGTTCCTTATTTTAAAATCTCTAAAAACTTAAATAATAAAGCGGCCATAGATTGCAGCCTAAAAGCATGCACTGCAAAAATTCTGGTTCCATTATTGGGAAACATGCTTGTTCCATTTATCTACACGTGGCGATTTCAACTATTTTCGTAACAATATTATAAGAATTTTGAAAGAGATTTCTACTTTGGAAGTCAGAATGCTTATCAAAATTATTAGCTATTTTTTTTTCAAACTATGGTTATAAGCAGAACGCAACGTAAGAAATTATGAAAAGTTATATTGAAAACTGTAAAAAATGGTTTGTTATTAGGGTTTAACTTGGGCCATATTGCATTTAAAAAAACACAGCAATTGATTACAGCAAAAACAATTATTGTGTGTGGAAAAGAGCATTTAAGAGAGCTTTTTTTTTAATTTTCAATTAGAAAACATTTACCGAAAAAATTGTCCTTAAGAACGAATTTATTAGAGGATGATTCCTTAAAATCGGTAAATTTTTGGTATTGCATTCAATTAATCAAAAAGATCACTGGATAGTTCCAATATATTCTTCCACAAATCTGCAAAGCATTTGCAAATGTAACCAACGAGCTAATTTAGTTTATTTAATTGTTAATCATAATCTGATTACAAATAGATACGAAGCCACATAACCTGATTCCCACACGGTCTTTTACTTTTTCGATCATTCCTGCAATGCCAATATCAATTTACTTTCTTATAATACCTTTATATGTACCAATACTTAAGTATATAGTCTTTCATTTGTAGATATTTTGTTTGAGCTGCTCCCTACAAAAACTTTTCTTCCTTCTTTTAAAATTGTCCACCTTATTGAACACTTTATCTCAATCTTTGGTAATGTGCTTTCAAGGCACTTCATTTGAATATATTTTAATATAATAATATTATATGGCCAGCATGTGTGCAACTTGCATGCTAAGTATGATAAGTGTTATAGTGTGCATTTTAAAGTTGTGAACTTGTGTTATTTTTTACTGTTTGTTAATTAAAGTTATTATTTGTAAATTAGTAAGCTTGTGTTGTGTTTTATTTTCAAAATCCGTTATGAACTCGGTGTGATGTGGGCCCACCAGATTTAATCAGTTCCGCTGTGATTGCATTTGATCCGGAGGCCATATTATCTTTAAGTCGATTTATCGCTCTGCCAACTTTATCTATGTTTGGTAGCAGCAGAATATTGTGGTTATAGGTCATTGGTGGAGCTTCCAGTAGTTCCTCAGTTAGTTTGTTATTTAGAGACTCATTAAAGTACTCTAACTATCACTTTAAGATGCATTTGAGCACTACAATCGGATTACCATTTTAGTCTTTGCAGTATGCGCGGCACATATTGCGTCATACCGCGAGCACTTCCGCTCCTAGTACTGTCCTCGCTTTCTGTACTGTTCGACATCACAGCCAAGATTCTTCTCCCAGGCTGCTTTCCTCCGCAAAGGTAAACTAATTTTTTCATACAAGTAGAGAAGTAGAGAAGTATGAAGTATGAAGAAAACTTACAGATGTCCAATACGGCGTTGTCATGTTCAGTACCATTTCAAATTTCATCCTAACTTCACTTGCCGACCTACATTTGTATTTAAAATGCACCTGAACCTTAATAAATAAAAAACCTGTCCGACGACAAGATCCTATGAATTACTGGTTTATGACTAGTCAGTTAATCAATTGCCATTAGTAAACACTTTAGGCGTACCCAGCGGCGAATCCCGTTGCTGCACACATTAGTCTAACGAATCTGGTTAAATGCATCTCATTACTCTTAATGGCTGGAAGACGTTGTTATGCAAAAGTCGGTTGAATTTTCAATTGATCCCTTTAGACGTCGGATACAACAAGAAGAAAAGGAGACCTGCCTGACAAGACATTATTAGACAAGGTAAGGCAAGACAAGACCAGACTTCAGAAAACTTTGTAATGCTAGGCGCAAAATTTGTTCACGATGCACAAAAATGTCGTCAATATCATTAATGTGTCATATAATAGTATTCATGTATCTATATTTAATATTTTTTTTACACATATGTACAAAATTCTGGGTACTGCTGATAGCTTCCTGTTGTCACTATTCTTACCAACCATGCGCCAAAGCTGGAGCAGCAAGTCCATATGGTGAAGCATAAGCGGCATGAGCAAGTGGAGCGGCAGAGTACTTGGTGATAGCTGGAGAAATGTATCCGCCATGGCCCAATCCCAATCCCAAGGGGCCACCATATGGTGACAGTGGTGCAATAGAACCAATTTTGGTGATAGGAGCAGCAGCGTAAGAGATTGCTGGAGCGGTGTGGGCATACGAAATAGCTGGAGCTGCATGCGCAAGCGAAAGAGATGGTGCAGCATAGTGACCTCCCAGTAATCCTGGTGCGGCATAGTGGCCTCCGAGTAGGGCGGGTCCACCACCGAGAGCGAGTCCTGGTGCGGCTGTAGCACAGGCAACTAGAGCCAGAGTAACTGTAATCTGCCAAGGAAGAAGAAGATATTTTTTATTAATATTATTATCCAACTGTAACTGTCTTTCAGCCACTTACGATTTTGAACATTTTGCTGGATGAGTACTTCTTGCTAAGAACGTTGTCTAGGACGGAGTATGATTGGTATGGTTTCGGTCGCCAGCTTTTATACGAAAAACAGAAACGATTTGTTTAAACTTTTACTTTCGTTTATTAAAGTGCACACGCAGGACAGACAGGAGAGTGCAATGGTGTGAGTGAGTGCTTAGTCGGTTGGTTAGTTGGCCAGGCAAAGTTACCACGTTGCCGACGTCTGTGTGTGCGGATCCAAATACTCAAATCGCATCGCATTGTCCGTCCAGTATCAGACCGGAGGCAATATAATGGCGATCGATATGGAAATTTGGCGGTAACATGCGGCACAAACAGAGAGCACAGAGTGCAATTGAATTGATTACATTGGATCTGGTGCACAGCCACCGTCATCGCCGCCACACCACAACCTCAACCTCACCACACCCCGAAAATGCAGCTGTGAGTAGTCTTCTCGTTTGTGCCTGTGACTATGATCTGCAACAGGTTCAGGTGTATGGTACCTTCGTGTCCGCCTCTGTGAGTCTGCGTCTGTGAACTGCAGCGGCAATTTATCTAGGGCAGAGAGTTTAAATTGAATCGATTCATGTTTAAGCCAGGGGCGGTAATAAATGTAGTTTCGGTTTTTTTTTAATTTACCTAACAATGGGCGTAGCATACAAGGTGGTATATTAGTCAGTGTGCCGCTGTCCCCCTTTACGTTTTTATGAAAATCGCGTCATCTCTAACATCCGTGCCGGTGACCTGCGGGTTGCGGAGAATCCAATTCATAAACCCATTAAGTTGCGTTTTTATACTATAAACGTTGTGAGAACGTCCGTCGGCTTGCAACGGCTGCAGATAATTATGCGTTGCGTTTAGTGACAATTTGCACGCAGATTAGAGTAGCAAAAATAATTGGATTTGCGATAACTTTGCCACTGTGCGCAAGGCTGAGCCATTTGTCTGACTGTGTGTAATAAAACTTCGTTAGATTAATACGTTCTTGACTTTTTGACATTTTAATCTTGGCCATTGGTATTATGCAATTAAGGTTTAAAAAGAAGAATCAATAGTGCTCAGGGCAAGAATAAAAGTAAAAAAAATCAATTGATGCTGGCACAAGAGGGCGCATAGCTGAATACTCTCTTTGGCACACATTACATAACAATATGTATGAGAACATTACGACGCAAGCTGAAAAAGTGTCCGTTTAGTGGAAAGACGCCTAAAGGAGCGGTTGTCATCGCTTGAAAATAAAAGGCTCACGATGCAGACGGCATAGGTACCAGCCAAAGTCTTGCACAAACAATACCAGCGTTACGAAATAATTAAAATAATTAGGCATTGCTGAGGCTGATTATTGTGCCATTGCATTTACCGGACATGGTCGACAAAGTACCGAAGAAACTGCATGGATCTGTGATGCATACAACTGCAGGTGACACCAGAAAATTAGGGGAAAGGGAAAAACACTATCTATGAACTAATGCAGTACATTTGGAAATGCGGGACTAAGACCAATAACTCTTCCTTTGAATATGCATATTGAAAATTCCTTCAACTGCACATAAGTTGAAGGCGCTTGAACAATTCTTTCATAGACCAGACCAGAACTCCTTTAAGTTTTTGTATCTTTTTAGGTCGTCTTATTTCAATCCACTAACGTGGTCTTTCACGTCTTTTGCAACAAAAAAAGCCGGAAGACATAATTATCACCAAAGCACAGAGTTAGCTCATAATTAACAAATTATTTAGATGCAAATTTTGCAATTGTCTTACCTCCAACGAATAATCTATTGTTCTATATATGTGGAGCAAAACCTGGAATCTTTAAGCCGAGAGTAATCACGAGACCAGTGTACACAGTTTCAAAACGGTGTCATTTAAATATATAAAAGTTTTTCGGAATGACGATTATTATAGATCGGCTCAGAAACGTAGGACGATCTAACCCTTTGGATCCCCTTGTCCAATTATTTTCGAGAAACTATTCCAATGTGTTTTTGTACTCTCGTATATATCCAACATTTGTACTGATTTTATCTTAACGGGCAGATATAATGCTATATATGTACTAAAGAAAGTGTCAGTGAACTGAGGTGGTAATAATCAAAACATCAATATTTTTGTCTGCTCATAAGTTTTTATAAAAATTTAGTAAAAATGTCTTTTTTTTTAATATATTAATTATTATATATAATAACTCATATTAGAGAACTGATGCTATTGTTGTTTGTTATTTCAATAAAAAGTTTGGTGTCCATTGTGATGGACATTTTTCATTAATGGCTGCATCCATCAGTATGGACATAATTTATTTCTCCATGAGAATGGACACATCGCTGGAATGTTACAAATACTAAATTCTTCGTACTAATGAAGATTTATTTTGTTTTTTGTTATCAGAAATCACCTTACATTTTATTTGAATTGGAATCAAAATTTTTGATAGATCAGTGCTTTCAACCAGTCTAGATTTCATTTATATCGAGGACAAAAACAGAAATGTTCGTTATGTTATGGTAAAAAATTGTTTTGGATATAAATCAATGGGTGCCTTTGACATTTTGGATCAAACATTTTTATAAAACTTATAGAAACAAAATAGAATTTAAAAGACTTCGCTAGTGTCCATGGTTTTGCTCTTTATTTGACTAGGGTGTTAAGGCAAAATTAAGAAATTCATCCACATTATATTTGGATCTACAGCAAGGGTCTGGTCCTGGTGTGTGTCCCAATTTAAAGCCAATGTGGCCCATTTTAGCATATCTAAATTTTGGGTGTCCTGTGTGCCATCCTTCCACCGTGGCTTTGCCTCGCTTTCTTGCCACCCAAATCCTAATTTTTGAGCAGAATCCTTTTCACTCATGCGAGCTAGATATCCTACCCGCCGGAGCTTAATTCCCTTAACGATGTCGATATCGGGGGAACTCTCGTAGATGTCATAATTCGAGTGTCCGTAATCATTCCCCTGCCCATACAGGTCAACAATTGTCCGTACTACTTTCTTCTGGACCACTGGTACTACCGTGTCGTATAGGCCAGCAGCTTGAATGCCATCCCTTAATTACTGGATTTGTAGAGTCTTGACAGAAATTAAGAAATTAGAATCTATAGATGACAAGGAGCTTGATTACGGTAGGGTATGTAGCAAAAAGGCCTGTTGAACAAGATAATGGATATGTTTCCCCGTTTTAAAATAAAAGGGATCAAACGAGAGTTAGACACTGGACACTTTCCTATATTTGATTTAAAAAATCATATGTTATGTGGTATGGTATTAAAATAGATATATATTTGTTTCTACAGGCGGTCAGCCATCAGCAAAATAGGGCGAATAAAAAAGAATGCTATATCTAACTGCTGGAAGTGCGATCAAACCTCCACGTGGTGGCCGCCGGTTTTTCCTCCAATAGAGAATAAGCTAAATGATCGTGCTAGTTCCTTCAAAGTAATGTTGGCGCGAGACCAGTCACCTCGCTCGTAAACTCGCTCGCTCGCTTTATAACGGAGCCTTAAATCAGCTTCGGATACACTGATGAACGACGACGACCACGGCAACGAAAACGGCTAAACGGGTTAAGAGTTTTCTCATGGAACGTACGCTCACTGTATAGAGCTTGAGCTGCACAGCAGCAAGCCGATACCCTGCCCAAATATAATGCTGACATAACAGCAAGATGATATATATTACAGCTGTCATGCTAGACATCAAGAATGAAACCCACCGTTATCGACTTTAAAGCAGTAAATGAACTGCGTGCGGGGTAGATTTAAAAACGTAAGCCCCATAAGCGTTCACGCACCTACAAAGGAATCCACAGATGATGAAAAAGAAGAATTATTTGAATCAGTCGAACGGGAACTCCATGCCTACCCACAGTAAAAATCATTCTGAGGGATATGAATGCCAAACTATGTAAGGAGCCATACAGACATTGGCACCCATAGCTTACATGAGAACACTAATGACAATGGACAACGAGTCATAGAGATGGCAGCAAACAATAATTTGGTCGTTGCGAGTACAAAGTTTGCGTGTAAAAATATCGAAAAAGCCACCTGGGTGTCTCTTGATGGTGGCAGCCGCAACCAGATAGACCACGTAACGTAGACCGCCGCCACAACCCGAATCTGATGACGGTACGAACGTACCGAGGTGCCGACGTCGACTCGGACCACTACCTTGTTGGTATGGTGCTTCGAGTGCTGATTGCATCATCAAGAAAGACAGCATCCGCGAATAAGTTTCGAGTCAACATAGCTGTACTTACCAACGAAGAGACCAGAAACAACTACGGTCAAGCAATAGGACACCAATGGCCGAACACTACAAGCCAGTGCTACCGCCACCAAGCAGAGCAGAGTTAGCAGAGCGATAAATCGGCTAGAAAAGAATAAGGCCCCATTATTAGTTGGTATCCCAGCAGACCTGATTAAATCAGGAGTTCCCGCAATACACCAAGCAATACAACTGGAAGAAGTGAACTCAGAAAACTGGCGAAGAGGCATCCTGTGCCCCATACATAAAAAAGAAGATATTACAACATGCAGCAATTATTTTGGAATAACGTTGTTGGGACAGCGTATAAGATTTTCTGCTGTATTTATTAAAACAGAAAGAATAGCCCCATACGCTAAAGTCATCATTGGTCCATAACAGTGTGGTTTCATCAAATGCAAATCAACAACTGATTAGATTTACACCCTTAGACAGGTGATGAAAAAATGTATATACATAGTTTCAAAACTCACTACAGCAACCTTTTATAGACTTTAAAGCCGCCTATGAAAGCATAGCCAGAACTTTATAAAGCCATGAGAGAATTCGGCATCCAAAAAAAACTGTCACGACTATGTAGGTTGACCATGACCAATGTTATAAGCCAACATTATTCAACATCTATAACGGGTTCCGACAAGGGGATGGACTGGCCTGCGTCCTCTTCAACCTAGCGTTGGAGAAAGTGATTCGAGACTCAGACCTAACAGCGAGAGAAACAATCCTCTATAAGTCCATTCAGATACTGCCTTACGAAGACGGTATAGAAATCGTTGGTAGAAACCAAAGGGCTGTACAGGAAGCTTTCATCCAGATGGAGCGGGCGGCATGAAATCTGGGGATGCACATAAATGAGAGCAAAACCAAATACATGGTGGCCACGTATGCAAGTAGAAAATCCACCATTGGTCCCTCAATTAAAACAGTGGAGAGCGAATTTGAAGTAGAGCAATCCTCTAACTGTCTCGGGTCAACTGTAGCAGCCGATAAAAGCATTGAACCGCACGGTTGCTCAAAGACAACATCCAGGAATTTAACCATAACATCCAAGCTGCTGGTGTATAAGACAATGGTCATACCAGTACTTACATATATATCCGAGACTGCACGATTACGAATGAATATCTGTCCCATAGAGTGTTCAATACCCTGAGGTGCAGGAGGCAGCAATGCACAATCTGAAAGCGTGGAGCTAGCTGCGAAATTCGCAGCAAACAGATTGGCCTTGTCTATAGAGCTGACAACTGGAATGTCATTATAAATGAGCGTTGTAATAGACGACGAGGCTGTATTTTTGATTCTTTTCGCGAAAGACCAAAAATTTTTACTACCCTTGGGACATTGTAGTATTTTTAAATTCTCTATATTAACTTCACTTGCCCGTGGCTGGCTGGCTGGCCAAATCTTGTGATCAATTTTTAACCCACTTCCTACAGCCCGATTTTATTTTGCACACATGTATATCTCCCAAGACAACACTTTCTTAAAATTTGAGGCCCCTCGGGCCGCGGGGTCGGGGGGCTCCCATACAAATATTTTACAAAATTTACCCGATTTTCTTTAAATTTTGTACACAAGTATGTCTTCGATGGAAAACACTTCAACACTTTGTAAAAATTTGGAGCGATCGGCCCCTTGGGGACCCCAATATACAATTTTTAAATATCGCTATATCGCATCAGATCACGGCAAAGTCTGAGCTCTGTGCTTTGTGAGCAGCACTGTTCGCTGCCGCTGCGTCATTTGGTGAATGATTTTGCCACAAAACGAGCACGCAGTGTGTGTGTGTGTGTGTATCCCCGATTAGAAAATTTCCAAAAAAAAATTTAATTTTTATGGGTTTTTTTATGCCTCAATTTTTGGTCGTAGGCGAATTTCACTCGCCGTTTAAAATTTGTTCGGTCTAAGGGATTTGCATCCTTATAATGCTTACCACAGCGTGGTCGTTAGGAAATTAGGGAGAGGAAAATATGAGATGTCTATGCACGTGTGACTTAAATGACTGCAGATCATAATTCAGATCAGGCAATTCATTCCACAGTTTACTTTTTGTATACCAATGTTTAAGTTACCACTATCTGGATAAAAATAAATTAAAACGATGTCAAGGCAAAAATAATAAATCTATCTAAAGTCTAAAGTAAAGAGAAGTGCAGCTCCTTCGCAATTAAATATTTTTTTCATCTAAATAAATAAAATTAAAATAAAAAAGAGAAGAATTTATTATTCGTATAGTTCCTCTATTGAACTCCTCTTATTAAATTAGCATCAGTTAAGCCGTCCGTAAGCCTTTTTAAAGAGGAAATCAAGTTCACACTGCGCGTAGATATAATTGACAGAAAAAATTGCCTTTTCGAACTCCTTACTCGTATAACATATTTTTCCAATCAAAGTTTATTGACTTTGCCGGTTTACACAATTTATTGTTGCAGTGTCGCTGGGTAGGATTACAATCGGTGCAACGCGATGACAACTTGACAACATTGAGTGCAAAGAACTTAACGTGAAGACAAGAAAAGGCGATTCTTAAGTGCAACTTAATTGAAAACCTAGACGCAATGTGGACTGACGGCAGTGAACAGTAGCCCGCCCGTCACTTTCATTATGTAAATAAACAAAGAAACAATTAATTGATTTGTTTCCTTCCATTGTTGAATCTATTGTTCAATTTTCCTTACTTGCTTATAGTTGTGATTTTTATCCATACTCTATAGTCTGGGATGAAAACAAGGAATGCCATCGAACTTTTCTTTCTATACTCTGTTGCGTAAAAAAATTGTAAATAAAAAAACAACAGCGGTCGGGATTTACTCTGTATTTTTGCATTGCATTTTTGTATTAAGAAATTTTTCTATAATCAACGCTGAATGTTATATTGTCTTAGCGACATCTTTTTTTCAAGCCAAAGCCATATTTTCTTTCTGCAGACAAGACGCTTTCGCGCGGAAAACGGACAACAAGTTATTTTTCCATGATACCCTTAATGAAACCATTGATATGCTAATAACGAATATAATGTGTTTAGTACATAATGGTGGAATTATTCGTTGAGTCGAAAACTACCGAACTTTCATGACTGCAAATCGTAGTAGAAACGCGGCATTAATTCCTTTACGTACTAAGGTTAGCATGATTGGGTAGTTGGAAATAAGATAAAGACAGGGAAAGAGAGATTTCCGTTTTCTGGACCTTTTCAATAGCGGACAGCGAAACGTGCTGTTCGTGTGCGGAAATAATTTTTGTGTTCTATGTTTTAGTTTCTAAATAAAGTTGAATTAGAAAAAAGTTTGATAAGTTAAATTAAAAAACACAATTTTGGATTGGATTCGGAATATGTATTTTTTTTAAATGGCCACAAACGGCCATTCGGCCAAGGGCCCGAATACTTCAAAATTTTACTGAAAGTTTTTTCATCAGAGTTAAAATCGAGTTAATTTTGAAAAATGTGTATAGGAGCCTCTCGACACTGCCACCCGAAGGCTTTCAAACTTTAACAGAAAGTGTTGTCATCGGATAGACATAAAATGGGATTAATTTTGCAAAAAATTATATGGCAGCCGCTAGGGCCTGGGGCCCGATCACTTCCAAATTTTACCAAAACGTGTTGTCATCGAGGATACATTTGTATGCAAAGTGTACATAAAATCGGGCTTCAGCAAGTGGGTTGAAAATTGATCACAAGATTTCACCAGCCAGCCCAATCATAGACAGACAAACACACGCAGACGTGAAGTTAATATAGAAAATTTAATAAAAAAAAAAACAACAACAAAAATTTGAATTTTTCATATAAAATCTCTAATCGGAGATACACATGTGTGCAAAGTTTTAATAAAATAGGGGCACTTCGCTGCACACACAGCAAGAGGTTAGGGACGCTTCATTACCCTCACAGGCAGTGAGCGCGTTAGCTTAACTACATGCAATGAGAGCACTTTGTCTCTCCTTCTAGACTTTAGATTTAGAGGATTCATAGCATTCATACCATTGACCCAGGGATTCCGTCTCAAATTATGACGGTTTCGTTTTCGTTTGCAAAATTGATGGAGGTTGTAGAATTAATGAAAATAAATAAAAATATGCAGAGCAATTTGAGGAAGCACACTGACTGTAATATTAGTATAGATCTTTAAAACAACTTTAAAAACAAAGAGCAAAAATTACAATTCAATTACTTATTATTCACACTAAAACCGTGTTATCGTTTTTCCACAAGCGGTGTTCAAAAGAAATATCCAGATGCATCGCGTTCATTCTCGAACCCATCCGTAATACCCGTGAGCCCAAGAGTCTACCATTAGGCCTATCTTTGGACGTACCAACGAATTCACAGATTCCTTCTTTAGCCTCACAATATTTATGTGGAATGAAGCCAACACTGTGCTAAGCATTATAAGGGTGCTGTTTGAGCATATAACCTGGAAACCAAACAAACAATTTACAAACCATAAAAATTATAAAATTCTATATATTAGCAATTATTCAATCTATCAATTCAATTTCATTTGTTTTATACCATTTTACTTTCTCTTACATAGTAAATTTAATATTCATTTACTAAAAAGATCCCGTCCGTAAAAGAAAGTCGTGTTGTGCCCACACCTCCATTTTTGTAATGAATTTTGTTTCGAGTAGTGGATATTTGGCGTGGCATTCGATCTAATGTTTCTGCTCGTAAAAGTCGTGGATAATCCGATCTTCTTTTATTATAAAATAAATTATTAACCCGGTTATAAATTGCACTGCCTTTTCTTTTTGTTCACTTCTCCAGGCACAAAAACGCTTGTTCCTCAACAGGTGCAAAACCCTTGTACATTTACAAAAAAAATTCACTTAGGCGATAACTTCATCTACTTGCAAGTACTTTGGTGGAATTCCAAAGAATAACTAAACTTGCTGCGATGAAGTCGCCTGTATTTATACCAAATCTACAGTTTCGAAACTGTTCTTCTTTTTAAATTCTCTATATTAACTTCACTTGCCCGTGGGTCGTCGGTCGGTCGTCGGTCGGTCGTCGGTCGGTCGTCGGTCGGTCGTCGGTCGGTCGTCGGTCGGTCGTCGGTCGGTCGTCGGTCGGTCGTCTGTCGTGGATTCTTGCGATCAATTTTTAACCCACTTCCCATGGCCCGATTTTATTGAAATTTTGCACACATGTGTATTTCCGGAGACAACACTTTCTATTAAATTTTGAGGCCCCTCGGTCTGCGGGGTCGGGGGGCTCCCAAACAAAAATTTTAAAAAAATTACCCGATTTTCTTCAAATTTTACACACATGTGTATACCCAATAAACAATACTTTTTCGAAAATTTGGTAGTGATCGGGTCCCGGGTTCGGCCGCAAGGCCCTTATACATTTTTTAAATATCTATACTGGCATCAGATATTCGTCGCCCTTTATGGACTGTGTGCGGTGTGTGCTGCGTAGTCGGCTGCGCTGCATGGTTTCGTTGGTGGTGGAGAGAGAGAGAGAAATCTTAGCGCACGCACAAATGAACCCAGCAAATGAAACGAGACATACATGTTTTATGCTTACTTCAACTTACATTTTTATTTACTGAATTGTATTTTTATTGATGTCGTTTTTTTTGTTGTCGATATCAACTTACAGATAGAACAACAAGTTTTCACAATATTCTGTCATTTGGCGTTTTCATAAATTTTATTTTTAATTTTTATGGGTTGTTTTTTATTTGTATTCTATTCTAATCAGTTACATTTGAATCATCTAGCAAATACAAGAAAGTAATCTTTTTATATACAATTTGTTATAGATGTTCCACACATATTAACTGTTACATGCAATTTAATTACAACAATATTACTGATCCTAAAGACATGCAATGGTCTTAGGTAATACAATTTAATACAATGCCCATTCCTAAATACGAGAATGTACAGCGCAATAAAAACCAAATTTTTTCTTTTTGTGTGACAATCTATATACAAGTACAAACAATACTTTTTTTTGCCTACATCAACATTTTCCCATATTATTTCGAAATCAATAATTATAACGTAAATAAAATGTCCCATACCCACTGTTTTGTGTGATGATGTTTGGTATGTGGCGTACAAAGTTCCCATCCCAACAAACTAGTTCGCAAATAACAAGGCGTGTACTCTGTCTGTAGCAACTGCTAAGGAGCTAAATAAAAATGGTACCTTTTGCTGTTTGGATCATGCACGTTTAAGTCCTTAGTAATATTTTTTATCTCCACAGCTTTAACGGGAAGATTTTGAACCGTAACATTTTTGTATTATTCAACGAAAGCAACAAGTAGTCAAACGGACGGGCATAATATATGTAAATAGTGGAAAAATATACCGGAATTGTTTCTGTTAAGACAGCAAATTATATAAAATAAGTAAAACTACTAACATTTCACTTTAATTTGATTACACAAAATTCCTTTATTTATGAAAATCAATGAACAAATATTCATCTTTAGCAATTGTCGTCATCGAGTAACTTTTCACCTCACTTCTTTTGCCTACCTTTTCAAGACGACAGTGGGGGCAGCAGAATAAACTGCTGGAGCGAAAGCAGCTGGAAAAGCAGCCGAATGGGCCACCTGATGGGCATTATAGCTGCTGGCGTATGGGGCAACATATGAAGCGTACGCTGGCGCAGAGTATGCTAATGGTGCAGAGTATGTCAAAGGTGCAGAGTAAGCCAAAGGTGCAGAATAAGTCAAGGGGGCAGAGTATGCAACTGGAGCGGCCAGAAGTCCTGGCTTAGCGGCGCCGAATGCTCCGGCAAATACGGCAAACAAACAGACAGCAAACTGCAATTAATATATAAAAAAAATATTGGTTAATGGTAGAGGATTTTCAATTTCTATAGTCACTTACCAATTTGAACATCTTGAAGTTTAGTGAATGGGGTTAGCTGTTGAACTTTGTGCAAACAAAGACGAAACTGGAATGTGATACCAATTTCTGATGTCCCAACGATTTATATAGCTGTAAATTCGGTGATCGTCTTCTGACAAACTTACGCTGTGGTCACTTAGGAAATCCTTGATAGGTTGAGGTCTGTTATTAACTGATTTCGAGTGCATGTGCCTGTGTGCCAAGCTAATCACGTTTGATCTCACGGTCATCAATTAAGATATTTTCATTTCGAACTGATTCGATTGGAATTACCGCCTGTTCATCGGCTGGCTAATAGTTTTAATTAAAACGAAATAATTACAAATTCAGCTCACAGACAAATTGATCAAAACGTGCAGTGGTAGGAATGAATTGCTTTTGTTAACTTTATGCGTCGACTGGTAGTAGCTGGTTGGCAGCTCCGATATCAGTCTCGTTCTTCTTTCAAACACGTTCTAGGATTCATTCCAATGCGTGATACCACTAAGGCGAATGTTGACAAGTGCAAATGGCTTAGGTTTTGTGGTATTTCCCGATGTCTAATTTTTGTCAAATGTGTCAAGGTTAGGTTGTTGTTTATGATAAAGGGCAAGGTAACCGTTTTTTATTGCTTATCAAATGCTTTTCTATATCGGTTGATTTGGTTTATTATTTAGGGGTTAAATAACAAAAATTGGCGCTGGTATAATCAACAACCTTCTAAAACAACAAGAAATTTTGCCAGGTGGAATAAAATCATTGCAGTCTTGCAAGGCAAGGCCATTGTTCTCAAAAGACTTTGATGTTTGAAACAAAACAAATGTGAGAAGTGTTGGCACATGCCATAAGAAATTGTCGAATTGTGCAAATCGTGCTTTTTTGAGAAAATAGGAACAAAATATTTGATTGTTTAGGGGCAAACTCTTTATATATGTACTTTCGTACATACATTTGGTGGATAAAAGCATTAATTTTGGGTGCTGACCAGCAGTGTGAGCTTCCAGTAATTTCACATGAATCTCGCTTAATTGTACGATATACGAGTGAATTCTCATGCAATATAGCGTCTACATAATATGTATAAATTTAAATATAAATCTTTAATATAATTTGGTTATAGTAACTTTCGGTTTAGATACATAATTCGATGCATAATTCGATGCAAGCAAATTACGGGTATATAATCTCCTACCCGTTCGCTCGGAAAAGTATTTTCCGGCCACTACTTCTCAGGAGAAATAAATTAAGGGGAAAAAATACTTCTGGTTATTTGAAATTATTTTGATTATGACTTGCGTATGTTGTGTAAGTCATAAAAAAACAAGTAAATCTAAGAAAAAACTTCAGTTTTCGGGTTCAAGCTTTTATGTATACATCGACACATGCGACATTCGTCACAAGCGCCCCATGGGTCACACGCGCACAAAATTTCAGCTATATAGGACATCTGAAAGGTGGTGACAAGTACGTTAAAAAGTCAACGCTATAAGTTTATTTCAAAGGTTAACACATTTTCCGCTCATCACAAGCGCCACATGACTCGCAACACGCATCACCTCCGGGATTTCAGAAACGCTCAAAGAGACTAAGATATTCACAAAAGTTCAACTCTCTAAAACATGAGAAAGATGGTTAAAAAAATAGGACCTATTTTACAGATTAACCAATTTTCCACGTTTTACATGTGCCACACGTGACCACAGATAGATGTCGCACGCGGGATCTCAGAAACGCCAATTCAGACTGAGCTACTGATAAAAATGTAGCTCTCTAGTTTGCATGAAAAGTGATTAAAAAGGATCTCAAAGGTGTCGAAAAAAAACAGTCAATTTAAATAAAACTTTTTGAAAATGTATTGAAATCATATTAAATATATAAACTGATATATGCACAATAATTTGCGAAATTTTTCTTGGGTATATTCTAAGAAAAAATCGTTCTACAGTATATCTCTAATGTTGACATCATTTATCGGAGATTTAAAAAAAAGTTTACTTTGTTTTACCCTGATCCATATCAACGGAAATTGCTCTGTTAATACTACCGGTAGAAACTTCGTTTAATACTTTCTTTTTAGAAGAACTAGCCTTTGTAACTGCGTCCAAATAATGATGATATCTTCAGATATCCAATTTTTGAATTTGAGGTAAATTTTTTTTTAGAAAATGCCTTAGAAACATTACGTTTTACTATTTTTTTCTAAACGAATGAATGAATAATTGAATGTAACAATAATAAAAATAAAAACCACCAACAAGTTTGCGGGAAAACACATAGATTTTATGATACTGAATCTTCAGCAAGTAAAATTTTTAATAACAGGGAATTTTTGCTTTAAGCTCCAAAGCTTATGAATAAAAAATGATTTTGTGCTGTTTTACATAATTTTTATTTTACGTGTGCACATCAACAGTTATAATAGGTGCTCAATGTATCCTCCTTGGTTTTGTGTGCATGCTAAAGCCCGTTTTAGGGTGGTAGCTTGAAGGGGCCAATAAACTTGTTTCCAGTTACATCCGCAAGCTTCTTGTTGATTACTATTTTTCTTATTGTTTCGTTCATAAGAGAAAAATAGTAAAACGCTATTTTTATTACGCATTTTCTGGAGAAAATTGACCTCAAACTCGAATGAATATTTAGCATGGGCAATAAGACTGGAACTGGCATTGAAGTTGGATATCTAAAAACTGAAACAAGATATCAACTTTATTTAAACGCAATTTCAAAGGCTACTATTTCTTCTAAAACAGTATTAAACGAAGTTTTTACTGTTAATATTAACAGAGACTGTAGGACGATTTTATTTTAGAATATACATATGCACTATTAAATACGCTATAAGCAATTTTTCATGACTTTTTCTTATAAATTGGGCGAAATGCGGGCAACTTCGCATTAGATGTTGGTCCTGAGGCCGTCTCTGGCTAATTAGCATATACCGTGTTAAAGCCACATATGATCCAAGTCAATCTTTTACAATTTACCAGTGAACCGGTAGCGTTCTCCATTGAATATGGCTGCTGAATTACGCAAATGCGACAATTTTGTCTATTAAGGAATCAGCTACAACATTAATGAGCTTAACCGCAGGGAATATAAATTTGGTGTTAGCGCACATAAAGTAATCGCAAGGGGACCATAAATTAAATAAAAAATTTGGATAATTTACGAAAGTTGTTGAAGCGTTTAATTTGTATAAAATTCCATTAGAAAATTAAATCGTTACACACATTGCACATTCTAGGCTATGTGTAAAGTTGGACACATAGCCTAGAAAGTTATTGGGAAAACGGGGCATCCCAATTGCAGAAACCATAACCTAGCCTTACCTTTCCAGTAAACATTATTTCATAGGAAACATTATTTCAATCCTTTGAGTCTACAAGTAATGCTGATGGAATTAATGATAAAAGAATGGCATAAGTGTTGGTATAAAAATTGCTTATAATTTTTCCCAATTACTTAACCTTTTTTAATAGCATAATATTTTAACATAACTTGTTTAACGACGTGAAATAAATGTCTGGTGGTTATAACGCAGTATCCGGTATGATTTGAATACATATAGAAAAAAGCCATTTAAATTCATCTTATAAACCTTTTCCTAGAATTAGAAGTTACAAAAACAGAATTGCTGGTGCAACAGTAAGCAACATTCTTACTAACTTAAAAAAAACTCCTCCTGAAAAATAAAGCTGTTTGACACTCATATTCTACCTTAATGTGATATTTTACGACATTACTTGCGTCCCTTCCATTTGTGTCCAAAAATATGCATGCGCAACACGAGAAGCTAGGCATTGGACCGCAATGGTCTGTCGCGCCTAATATTATTATTATTACTTGGGTCTCAGTTTTTAAGGTTTTTAACTTAAGTCTTTTGTTATGGAAAATGTGCAAGTGTATCTTTTTTCTGGTTAAGTCACTTTTGTAATCATTGTGTGCAGACATCCGCTGTAGCCAAAGGTTATCGTTAGCAAGTTGTACGTTGGCTGTCGGTGGTACCATGTATTGTGTTTAAGCATTCGATATATTCCTTGTATCTGGCTTTAAGATGCCAAATTTGTAGGCTAATAAGATTTTATGTAGCATGGTCATGGTTAGTCCTTTGGACCGTTTATTCTACCTATCTTTAAATATATACATTGATTTTGAAAAAAATCTTAAAGAAAATATTGACACTTAAATTGTATTTTACAGCATTTTTAGTTTATTTTTTTGGGAAAACGAAAACTTTTTATAACAAAAACAGGAAAACAAAGACATATATTTTTTTGAATAAAATCAAAACATGAGAATTGACAGTTGAGTGACAAGCCAGGTTAGTTATCAGAAGTCCAAAGTGAGTGCTCAGCAGCATGCAACTTTCCTTTGTCATTAACGCAACAAAGTTGTGGCGTATGGGTAGGCGGAGTAGGCAGCGCTGTATGGCGACACATATGAAGCGGCATAAGGAGCAGCATAAGGAGCAGCGTATCCTGCAGAATAAGCGGCAGTGTATGGCGAAGCGGCTACCAATGGTGAAGAGTAAGCGGAGTAAGCAAATGGTGAGGCAATTACTGCTGGCTTAGCGGCGACGCAAGCAATAATCGCGAACATGCAGATAGCGAACTAGAAGTACAGAAAAAGGAACAGTTATAATCCTTATGCTCGGGACCCTCACCGAATATACTCACGAATTTGAACATCTTGATTTTTTGCTGAATTGATTGAGCTCCTGAGAAGTTATCTTGTGAACTGATATCGATTCGTATTCGCAGCAGCAGTTTATATACGCAAATTTTGGCCTTAAAACCCATCGGCTGGGTGAGCGATTATAGCTTTTGATTCCTTCCATTCCATTGTATTTTGTGCTATTTGGCTTATTTGTCGTTTAACAGAATTTAATTCACAGTTCCACTTGGCTAACGTACGCGTTTGGCATGAGCGATGATAGCCGCTGTTAGACCTCAGCGACATTAACAATAATAATTATAGACAATTGGATTGAGGCCACCGTTCAGAATCCCAAGTGAAATCAAAACTAACAAACGAATCGTGGATTCTTCAATGTGAGAGATGCAACTTTTATTTTCATTTCTCGCCATTTTGGCCGTCGTCTAAGGCGTTTACATACTCAATCGCGATAGCAGCCGCTGACAGCCAGTGATTGACTGTGTGTTTGTCTGCCAGAAGTTGTGCTAGTGATGATAGCGCGCTTTGCATATGAAGTGGCATCGGCCTTCTGCTCTTGAAGTAGGTATGCGTGTAAATGCATGCCAATCCACCAGAAGGCTGCTGTATAATTAACTCATACGAATATATACGCACTTTATTTTATATGTGAATAAAAATGCTAGGCTTTGAATTCTAAATCGCCAGTCGCGTAGTAATCTGAAGCGGAGCTCTCCCTTGGACAAAAATGTTCAAATTTGTAAATTTCGTGGGCCTGCGGCAAAGAAGATCAACCTTCTGTTTATCCTCATTCTCCTGGTCCACCATCACACCGCCTGTACGTTGGCGTACCAGAAGTCAATCTTACCAAGAAATTCCTTATTTAAAATTCGCAGATTGTCCCACTGTTGCAGCCAGCGATGGATTCAATTGTTGTCTATGTTGCTGCGAAACTCGGATATCATACAGCAGTTCGTGTTCAAGTGACTGTGTGAAGGGTGATTGTACCTTGTGTGTAAGTAGCAACAGCAATTACAGCTTCAGTTCCACCACCAGTTGTGTCAGCCATTCAAGATATTGCTCCATATGTTTGCACATTGAGACACTGGGCTACTCGAACTGCTGCTGCAACATAACCTGCAACAACTTTGATTCTTGCTCCAAGGCCAGCTGTAGGTGTTTCAAATCCTGCGTATTTAACTCCGCTGAAATGAAGACATCCTGACAACGTACCAATTTAGAAGTTACACCTTTCAAGATTCTGTGTTATTTATATTAATAAACTACCTCAAATATTTATAAATATATGTGTTATTCTTCTTTTACTTATTATTCAGGTGTTTGATACTCTATCATCCATTAAGAAGATAAAGTTATTTTGTAATTTATATCTTTAGTCTTTGTTGCATAACAAAAACTTTAAGCCGATATGACCAATTCTGTTATTAGATTTCATACTATTAAGTAACATCTAGTAAAACTGACTAGAAGTGATTTTTTATTATTATTACATTTGTTTAATTCTGAAGCATGTGGAATCTAAATAAGTAGTAATAATTAGACTACCGGATGTTTTTAAGTCCGGATGTTGTTAAGTCAAGTACAATTAAATTAGATTCAGTCTGTCAAAAATTAAAATTTTAATCTTGAAAATTTATCAGAAAGTAAAGGAAAACTGTATTTTCAAAAACTAACAAGACATCCGTAAAAGAAAGTCCTGTTGTGGCTATACCACCGTTTTTTGGTTTTTGTGTATTTGCTCTCTAGTGGCGATTTCAATTTAATTTACTCTGTTACTAACTTTACTACAAAGTAAGTAAGCGAATGAACGTAATAATTTAAAGAGTGTTGTACAATATAAAAATAGTATTAAGTTTCATCATCATCATATTTGGCTCTAGAACCGGTGTCCGGTCCTGGCCTTCCACCTGTTCCGATTTCGAGCCGATGCCATCCAGTTTGGCATCCCTATACTCTGGGCGTCCTGCTCTTTCCGAGCAGGATCCTCTTCATGCATGCGAGCTAGGTGTCCTGCCCACCGGAGCCTATCGAGCTTAATTCTCTTCCCGATGTCAACATCGCAGTAACGCTCCTTGATCTCATCATTATACAGTCTCACAAATCGTCCTTCCTCACATACGGGGCCAACAATTCTCCGTAAGACTTTTCTGTCGAACGCGGCTAATTTTTGCTAAGCACCAAAGTTTCGGATCCATATGTATAAGTACTGGTATGACCATTGTCTTATACACCAGCAGCTTGGAGGTAATGGTTAAATTCCTGGATTTCAAGAGCCTGTACCGACTATAGTAGGCTTTGTTGGCTTTAAGCAACCGTGCGGGTATTTCTGGCTCCATGCTGTTAACGGCTGCTCCAGTTGACCCGATATAGTTAAAGGATTGCACTACTTCAAATTAGCGATCCACTATTTTAATTGAGGGACCAATATTTGATCTTCTACTCGCAGACGTGGCCAACATGTACCTTGTTTTGCTATCCTTTATGTGTAGCCCCAGATTTCGTGCCGCCCGCTCGATCAGGATGAATGCTTTCTGTACAACTCTTTATTTTCTACCAACAATGTCAATGTTGTCTGCATAAGCCAGTATCTGAATGGACTTATAGAGTATTTTTTCTCTCGCCGTTACGTCGGAATGTCTGATCACTTTCTCTAACGCCAGCTTGAAGAAGACGCAAGCCAGTCCATCCCTTTTGCAGAGCCCGTTATAGATGTTGAATTGGCTTGATTGTGATCCGATCTTTTTATAAGCTTATAACATTGGACATGGCCAACCTATATAGTCGTGTCAATTTATTTTGGATGCCGAATTCTCTCATGGCTTTAAAAACTTTTACTCTGGCTAGATGGTGTAGTGAGTTTTGAAACTCTAGACATTTTGCCATCACCTGCCTAAGGGTGTAAATCTAATCAGTTGGTTGATTTGCCTGCGCTGAAGCCACACTGGTATAGACCAATGATGACTTTGGTGTATGGAGCTATGCTGTCTTGAAGGATAGATGAGAAAGTCTTATACACGGTATTTAAGAACCTTATACCCCGATAACTTCTGAATGTTCGTATATCTCCTTTCTTGTATATGAGGCACAGGATGCCTCTTCATCCTTCTGACATCGCTTCTCCCATAATTGCACTATTATTTAATGAATTGCTTTGTGTATTGCGGGACCTCCTGTTTCAATCAGCTCCGCTGGGATACCATCTGATCCCGGGCCTTATTATTTTTGAGCCGATTTATCTCTCTGTTAACTTCGTCTAAGCTTGGTGGCAGCATAGTGTTTGTCTTCGGTCATTGGGGGAGCCTCCAATTCCTCAGTTATCTGGCCATTTAGCAATTCATGAACGTGCTCTTCCAATCGCTCTAAGATGCATTTGAGATTTGCGATCAGATTACCCTCCTTGTATTTGCAGTATATCCAAGGCTGTGTATATTGCGTCATACCGTGGACTCTTTGATAGAACTTCCGCGCCCGGTCCGGTCGTAGCTCTCTGTACTCTTCTAGTTCACAGACAAAATTCTTTTCTGAGGCTGCTTTCCTTCTCCGGTGGACTGAGTTTTCATATCTTCTGAGCTCTTTATATTAATCTTCGCGTGCCCACGTTCTATGAGATTGTTGCATTGCTCGGTACGCAACATTCTTACGTTCAGTCGCTAGCTTACATTCGTCATTGAACCAATCGTTCCGAGCTCTACGACTACTGCCTGAGATGGCGTCAGCAGTTCTAATGACAGTATACGTCCGACATACCAACAAGATAGTGGTCCGAGTCGACGGCTTGTTGTGGCGGCGGTCTATAAGCACGTGGTCTATCTGGTTGCGAAAGGCTCCATCAGAAGATACCCTGGTGGCTTTGTTGATATTTTATGCGCAAATCTAACGAGAAATTATTGCTTTCTGGCATCTCTATGACTCGTTGTAAATTGTCATTAGTGTTCTCGTGTAAACTACGGGTGCCAATGTACTGCCTGAATACTTGCTCCCTGCCTATTTTGGCATTCATATCCTCCAGAATGATTTTATGTTTTTAAATCTGAGATGCATGCTAAGGGTGCACTGCCGTTCATTTACTTTTCTTTTGCTGACTAGAAACCCAACCCCGTGCACATGATGTCTTTCATGACAGCTGTAATATATTGTATTATTTTTGTAGGATACCATTCCCCGTCCACCGCAACCCTGAATTGCTGTTATGCCAGCATTATATTTGGACAGAATATCGGCTAGCTGCTGTGCAGCTCGATCTCTATATAGTGAACGTACGTTCCATGAAAAAATTCTTATATCGTTTAGCCGTTTTCGTTGCCGTATTTGTCGTCGTTTATCAGTGTACCCGAGGCTGATTTGGGGTTCCGTAATTAAGTTTCTTTTACGAACGAGGTTCTTGACCTCGCGCCAACCTTACTTTAAATGGAACTGCCACATAATTTAGCTTTTCCTGTACTGGAGGACAATTACCGACAGCCACAGCGTGGAGGTTTGATCGCACTTCCACCAGTCAGAGATAGTTACGGCCTATTCGGCTGATGACTGACAAAAGACAATTTTTTGCAGATCTCTACGACCACTGATTAAAAAATTATATTTTATTAAAGCTCTTTTTAACAACCTCTAAACGCATGAGTTTAACATTCACCTTAGCTTTGTGAAATAAAAAACTTTCGATTATTCGTACAGATTTGGATTTAATAGAAAAAGTTCTCAGGAAGATATGATGCTTACTATTTTCAATTTTGTCCATTGCTGGTTCAACGGGTTCGCTAAGAAGCCTAATTGTCATATATTTAGGTAAGTCAGCAACACGAAGTCATTCAAGAAATATCATAATTACATAACTTTACTCAACATTTTGTTAAGGGTGTCTGGTTGGAGGAGGTCCATACTTCTTCTGTAACTATACTGGCAACACATTCAGAGTTAATAGAGTTTGCTACCTGATCTTCTTCGAAGTTCACTTGGAGCATATATTTTCAACAAGACGGCGACACCGCTGGCCAATCAATCGAGAAATGTTGGGGATACCAAAATAAATATGTATTAATGACCACTTTTTGTGAGTTTGATTTAAAGTTTTAATATATTTGTAAAAAATAGCTAAACAAACAAAAACACTATAAACGAAGGTTGGCGATTTAAAATGACACACAAACAACGCGTAACGTGTACATAACAATTTTATTGGCATTATGGCATTAGTTCGTCTTCAGAGTCCTTGTGGTAGTACTTCTTCTTCTTGAATTTACAGAAGGGCTGTGTATCCAGCGGCATATGGATAGTACGAAGCATATGGAGCAGCAGAGTAAGCACTGGCAAATGGAGCGGTATATGCTGCTGCAACTGGAGCGGTATATGCTGCTGCAACTGGAGCAGAGTATGCAGCGGCAACTGGAGCAGAGTAGGCAGCGGCAACTGGAGCAGAGTAGGCAGCGGCAACTGGAGCACTGTAGGGAGCGGCAAGTGGAGCACTGTAGGCAGCAGCAAGTGGAGCAGAGTATGCAGCGGCAACTGGAGCAGTATATGCAGCAGCGACAATTGGTGCCGTTCCTATTCCATTGTAATTCCTAGCAACATATTGCGAACTGGTAGCGGTGACAACACCAGCAGGAGCAGCAACGACTGGGGCAGAATAGGCAACAACAGCGGGCTTAGCCGAAACAGTGTAGGCCACAGCAAGGACAACAAGAGCGAACTGTAAGTGAAAAATGAGAAAATAAAAATTAACTGATTTAATGTTCACTTCACAAGATAATTCGTATCCTTATTACCAATTTGAACATCTTTAGTTTTTTGGGCTTGCAAGTAGTAAGACTATGACTGAAAGGAGTCGGACTGTACTATGAATCTACTACCATCTGATGGTGACTTTTATACCCGTTTTGCGTAGAAAAAAACCAAACTATTGAAAGCGATAGTACGTCTGTCTATCCCCTTTGTTGTTTTCTGTTCTATTTACTAAAACGAAATTACTCTGTCGCTTCAAGTGTGGCCATTGCAACGATAATAACTTTTTGCATTTTGTCAGTGCCAAAAGTTGGGCCAACAAAGCAAGCGATCATGATTGTTTTACCAAATTTTGTGCCAAAACAAAGAGGTGGCAAGCAATTCAGATCACGTCCACCGCCTTCGCATCATCGATTTGACACAAATTATGTCAGTTCCAGTTATTAAGGAGATTTTTTAACAAACATTTTTGCACCATTTATTAAAACTATGTAATTCCATTCTGTTAAAACTTTTTGTTAAACATCGTAATAACATTGCACAGCAACTGCAGGAGGATGAAAAAGGAATTTTCAAATGACCATTTGAGTATTTGACTAATTGAACAATGGTTGAAAGTTGCTTCAGATTGGAACGCAACTATGTTGGGCAATTATAGTTTTATATTTACATAACAATGCATTACAGCTCTGCCCTGATAAATACGCTTCTTGCACACCAACTGAGGATAAATAATTGAGGGTTTGTTGCGTCTGCAGTAACTGCCGATATGTTATCGCTAAGCTGTGCAGTTGTTTGAAGTTTTCGATGGGTTGCCGTGCCGCCGCCGATATTATTGCAGCAGTAACCTTGATTATTTCTGGCATATCGCAGTGTGACTTTGCAAAATTCATTTCATTTTGTATTCCATGGCGAGCGCGAAATACTGATTGAGGATATTTCTGATTCGGCGCCAGTGTGGTCACGACGACGTAATTTACATTACGAAGTGAGAAAGTGATAAAAAAAATTGAAGAAAAAATAATGTAAACAAGTTAAAACATTTGTCATTCTTTGTAGATTGTAGTATGACCCATATTTTAAAATAAAACGGAACTCATATTATTATTAAACAATCAATGAAATAAATTTCTGAATCTTTTTACTTTTCTAAAACTGCGGTTTTTTACGATTGCAAAGCTTAAGATTCAGCCGTGCAAGACATTAAAAGTGTGCAATCCTTTATAAACCGAGTATCCATGCGACCTGTTATAATAATACACGTACTAGGGGCACGCTAGTATTATGCAATTTAATATCAGTTGTCTTACAATTTATATATTTTTTAATTTTATTTAAAAGACTTGCTCCCATTATGGTTTGTTTGTTTGTTAAATTTGTGAGCCACTGAAGTGGTATGATGCGGATGCTATTTACTGACAATTTTAGAACAACTTTTTGCGTGAGAGACAAAGTCAATTAGTATATAGAGGATATTATTAAAAGCAATGTTTCTCTTTGATATACGTTTATCACTCAAAAACACTATTTCGATTTACGTTTTATTTAATTCATAGATATGTTCTTTACTCAGGTTTAAGTGTAGATCTGGTTACGTCAAATAATAAAAGGAATAAGCTGTGACGATAAACCCTAAACACCTCCTAAACAATAATTTTGAAGTCTACGCAAGCGTTACACTAATATTTTCCAAAATTTCTAAATAAGAGAAACGAAGTATATTTCATAATTATAATAGAAAAAAGCTGGAATAAGTACAGCTTGGTTTTTTAAAACAAACATGCATTTCTTGTATTTTGAAAGGTATATAGGTAAAATTCAAAAACTCCTTTCCGTCATCATTTTACCTTTATGTGTTATTGGGTAAAATTGGATATGCATGTATGTATATTAATATTTCTCGTTCAACTATAACTCATCAAAAAAATCGAGTACATCCTTTAAACAAAAAGGAATCTATTCTAAATAAACAAGTAGCCGTTGTAAAATTTTAAAAGTCAAATACATACGTTGAAGTGGTCCTTTTGGCCATGTGGTCACGGTCAACGCTTTGTATGGTATTCGTGTGGCATAAACTTTTCCATGCAAGTAGAAGAGTAGCAAAAAGTAATGTCCACTTTTATTAAGAATTAACGGAAGACCTGTCGTTTCCCTGCTGCCCCATCCAACAGACCACCTGCCAACTGACCTCCCACCCACTGACCCCACCACCTTGACTACCTCAGCCACCCAAAAAACTATAGAATCGACACTTATATCGGAAGAAATATACACGTATTGGAATCGTGAGTAATGATCGTTAGTTCATACAAATATCCTATGAAAAAATAGTAATGTCTGTTATTTAGTTGTTTTTTTTTTCATCTTTCTTTCCGTATATATCTTACTCAGGCTATGGAGAAAATTTTAAAATAAAAAAGAGCCAAATCGAATAAGCCGTTCTCAAGTGATGCCGTTACCAACGAACGGCAATTCATTTTTATTTATATTTATACTAGCTGACCCGACAGAAGTTGTCCTGTCGAACTTTCAATAAATTTGTTTGTGATCGCTTTGTGAATTTACGAAGAGCTATTTGAAATGTTAATTCAAAGTAAAAATGAGAAAAAATCGTCAACCAAATGATTTATTTTCTTACATTTAATTTGAAATCACAAAGAATCTCAAGTTGTTTTATTTATATACTAGCTGTTCCCGGGCGCTTTGCTACCCGCACACATGAACCCTCGGGGTGACGGGAGTACTATAGCCTATAGTCCCTCATCTGCCAATAATTTACGTTGACATTTTTTTAAAAATACGTTTGTAAATCTCATGTTAAAATTTTACCTTTCTCCACTTCCATCTATACCTAAACTTTCCCCTACTATATCTTAAAAATTTTATAAAATTCAGTTTAAAAATGTTGCTGATATTAACATTTTACATTTCCTGTGTATAAAATAAAATAACTACTAATTAAACAAATGCAGTTTTCGTGACTCATGTGTATAAAATTTGAAGAAAATCGGGTTAATTTTTTTTTTAAACACCTGTATGCAATTTGTGAAATGGTGACCCCTTGACCCAGGAGTCTGACCACCTTCAAAATATGCCTATTAAGTGCCTCTTATGGTAGAAACCCCATATGAAATGTTAGAACGCGATCGCTTGAAGGGTTTGGCAGTCCATACCGGGCATACATACATACATACAAAGTTTCACTTTTATATATATAGATATAGAAATTCTGGTATAAAGTTATTAAGGACTAGTATTTCGGGAACTAAACCATTTCTGTAATTTTGGAAACTAAGCCACTTCTTAACCTATTTGTATGAAATTCGGCATGTAGGACTAAGATGCGAATATAATACCTGCTCCTATTGAAATTCTGGGATATGGTAATTCAGGTTTGGAATATTGCGAACTAAGTCATTTCTAGACCGATTTTTATAAAATTCGCAAGGGCCTTTTCAGTGTTGGGGGTCTTTTGAGTGTCTTTATGGGTCTTTTTAGGGTGTTTTATGGGTCTTTTGCGGGTCTCTTTGGAATCTTTTGAAAGTATTTTATTGGTCTTTTGAGGGTCTTTGGAAAGTCTCTTGGGGGTTTTAGGGGTCTTTTAAGAGTCTTTTTGGGTTTTTTTAGCCGTATTTTGAGGGCATTTTTGTGGTCTTTTGCGGGTATTTCGGGAAGTTTTTTTTAGTCTTTTGGCGGTCTTTTGAAGAGTCTTTTAAGCGTCTTTCGTGGTCTTTTGGGTAGTCTTTTGTGTGTCTTTTGAGGGTATTTTGATGGTTTTTTGGGGGTATTTTTATGATGCTTTTGGGGGTCATTTGATGGTCTTTTGCGGTCTTTTATGGGTCTCTTTAGGGTATTTGCCCCACATAAACGTTGCACGAACTGTTCTTTTTTTTATTTGTTTTGTTGCCTGGCACGTAAACAAACAAAGCTGGTGGGTTTCCGACACTGGAACAGGGGAAATACAATTTACCATGCAAGAAACCAACACTCAATGTCTGCCCTTGTGATTTTTTTATTGTAATTGCGTATGCAAACCGCACCCGAAACTGCAAGCGTTTAAGGTCTAATGGCATGTCGGTTGGAATCATTGTGATGGATCAGCTGTCAAACGACACTCGCGCACATAGCGCCAACTATTAAAATATATTGGAATAAAAATTAAATAAAGACTTTTGTTGGACAGATCGCGAGTTAGAACAAATTTAATTTTATTTTAAACTAGGCTGGAGTGCGTTTTTCCATATTTTTCACTTTACCAAAAACATTTAATTGAGTTATTTACTCAATAAATATCCAATTTATTGTTTTCCAAATTTCCCTTCTCTGTTTTGTAATTTTCCCGAATTTGCTAAAAATGTCTCCGGGAGCCTAACAAAACAAAAAAGAATTACGCAAATCCATCGTTCGAATCGTGAGTTATGGTCGCGAGTTTATACAAAAATCCCATGGAAAAGAGTACTTTAAGCTTTTCCCGAATTTTCGAATTTTCCGGGAAATTTTTCCAATTTTTCTTTCATTATAAACCTAACACGGACTATGACGTATATTTCAAAATAAGAATGAGCCAAATCGGTTTAGCCGTTCTCAAGTGAAACGGTTACCAACGAATAGGATTTCATTTTTAAATTCTCTATATTAACTTCACTTGCCCGTGGCTGGCTGGCTGGCTGGCTGGCTGGCTGACTGGCCGGCTGGCTGGCCAAATCTTGTGATCAATTTTTAACCCACTCCTACAGCCCGATTTTATTGAAATTTTGCACACATGTATATCTCCCAAGACAACACTTTCTATTAAAATTTGTGGCCCCTCGGGCCGCGGGCTCTCATACAAATATTTTACAAAATTTACCCGATTTTCTTTAAATTTTGTACACATGTGTGTCTTCAATGGAAAACACTTTTTGTAAAAATTTGGAGCGATCGGCCCGATCGATTGGGGACCCCAATATACAATTTTTAAATATCGCTATATCGCATCAGATCACGGCAAAGTCTGAGCTCTGTGCTTTGTGAGCAGCGCTGTTCGCTGCCGCTGCGTCATTTGGTGAATGATTTTGCCACAAAACGAGCACGCAGTGTGTGTGTGTGTGTGTATCCCCGATTAGAGAATTTACAAGAAAAATTTAAATTTTTAATTTTTATGGGTTGTTTTTTTATATATATAGATAGATTTCCGGGCATATTTTGTTTTGTATAAACTTCTTTTTTTTATCGTGATAATGTTACCAATAAACAGCTATTCATTTTTATTTATATAGAAGAATATTGCATGCAATTTACATATTAAAAAAATATTGAACTGATCGAATGAAAATTAAGATATTCTTTTCACAAAAAACTGCACACTTTTCTTTATAAAAAATAGTAATGCCTGTTATTTACTTGTTGTTTTTTTGCATATGTTCATCCTTTCTTTTTCTATAATTACAAATAATATTCAACTACACTCACCATTTGAATTGATATCGGTTTAAAATCTGTATCTGTATTTATATAAAATATATTTAATTCGTAAGTTAATCCTTAAAATGAAAGACTAAATATATGATCGACAGCTAATGATCCATGCTTGTGTTGACAGTAGCGGTCGATCGAAAAACGATGCTCCCAGCACGTCGCTCGAATGCGCTGAAGTAGTCAGGACGTCGGACCTTCACCATTTTCACAACGATAACTCCCAATGCTAGGCAAACCATGGCCAACATTGAAATCTTCATGAGCAGCAAATAAATTTCCAATTTATGTTCATGCAGCTTGAGATTCTCGACGGTTTGCATGAGCAGAGTCTGTTCTCGGTTTCGTTGTTGTGACTCCTTTTCTATTTCGGCCGGCAACTTGCGACTACTTAAGCACGTTATATCGCGAATGTGCGACGACTCTTCGGCACTGGCTACCGGCTCAATGTGCAACTCGACAAAGGTCGACAAATACGGCGGCGTCAGGATATAATGCAAATACGAACAATTGAATTGGTTTTGCGACAAACCAATTTTCACCAGCCCCGGAAAGGCATACGATAAGGGCATTTTGCCACGAATCTCTGTCAGGTTATTGCCATCGATGTAGAAGTTTTTAATTTTCGACATGTAAGGCACGAAAATATCCAAATTCAATTCAGTCATGTTGTTGAACGACAGATCGAGGATCTCCAGGCTTGTCTGTTTGGAGAACATCCCATAAGTTATCCGCGGAATTGCGGTGGCACGCAAGTATAGCTCCTTAAGCCGCTTCAGCTTGTCGAAAGTGGTTATATTTAATGGGCCAATGGCATTATGCGATAAATCCAAATACTGCAGCACCGTTAGGTTGGTGATGTTCGAAATGTCAGAAAAATTATTCCATGCTAGTTGCAGTTTCTCCAAGTAGTTAGCGTTCAGCATTTGTATGGACGAGATGCGATTCGCTTCTGCACGGACGTATTTCGTTGAATTGACAGCCAGAGAAGTCAAATTGTTGTTGTCCAAATTCAATCGCACCAGAATACTCTTGTTGTCCAATTGAAACTCGCTCAGGTTGTTTGCAGATATCTGCAATGTTTCCAGTCCGTAAGCTGCTTGGAAAGTGTTGGGATGAATTCTAGAAATCCGATTGTTTGATAGGTTAACGTCACGTATGCGTCTCAGCCGACTGAACACCTCAGGTTCAATGTACTCGATCAGATTGTTGTCCAATGCTACCGTCTCCAGGTAGACATTTTCCAGGAATATATCCTTGCTGATGTTGCGTATCTGATTGTTGGATAACTGGATTTTGTCAATCTTCTCCAGGCCACGGAAGGCGAACTCATTTATATCCGAAATAAGATTTCGACTTAGATCGATGCGAATCAACGAATTCGCACCCATGAATACGGACGTCGTGATTTGCGTAATGTTGTTGTTGCTCATGTTTAGATAAGACAGATTGTTGGCCGAAGCGAAGGCGTTCCGTGAAATATCCAAAATCTCCGTAAACGATACATCGAGCGTCTTCAAGTTGGTGAAAACCTCGAAGAGTTTAAACGGCAAATAGAGCAGACGCGAGTCGTAGAACTTCATGAACTTCGTCATATTGGCCTTGGGATATTGCACGATTTTGACAATTTGACTGTGCGAAACGGTGAAACCGGAGACCGTGCAGAATGCATCGACGCTCTCGTATACGCGTTCGAATTCATCGCACTTCAGGAGAATATCTTCAGCGCGACTAAGACAACTTAACGCCCCCAATATCAGCAAGAGTAATAAATACACTCGACGTGGCGGCATTTCTGAGGAGCGTTCTTCGTAACAAACTTCACGCTTAAAGGAATAAAGAATAACTGAGTGGTCTGGGTATCGAATGCCTCAAGAAACTTAAGTTGAATTCTACTGAAGTGGGATTTATCAATGAACCTAAAGTTGATTACAACTTATTGTTTTTTTTTTATTTTTCGACGACGACAACAACCAGACGAGGACAAAGATAACGGGTTAATATTATTGATAAGTCCATTCATGACGGAGCTGAAGAAACGGGGCATCAAGTTCAGCAGCATTTCTGTTATCACCACAGGCACAAGTCACGCTTGCGAAATTAAATGCTGCGCAAATTTTCCACAAATACAACAACTCACGAGACCAAAGAAACAGCCACATTGGGACTGGGACGTATTTCTGGTGCGTGCACGCACAATTATTCTCAGATCACTGACTTCCTAGATCATGACCGTAGACAATCTTCAGTTGTTTTCCTTCCGTTACACAATGATAATAATTATTTTTCCCGCCGAGTTGTAGATATACGAGTACCATTTGAAAGGACCTTGAAAGAAATATCACACAAAGTTGTGTAGGAGCTGGAGATGGTCTGAAAATAGAAAGTTGTTAAATAAGCATGTGCGATTAGAAATTAAAAGATGATTGTGATATCCGGTATAGTGGGCACGGAGACAAAATAGCGTTAAAGTTCGAAGGATGAAAATGTGTGGGTACCCACATAAAAATAATGTGAAGTTCTATGTGAAACGACCCTGAAATAGAATGAAAGTGAACAACAGAGCAATTCGCGCGACAGACCATTGCGGTACAAGGCCTAGCTTCTCGCGACCATTTGTGCTGCCCGTGTATATTTTGGATCCGAACGGCAAATTGAGAAGCTTTCCGTGACAAGTTATTACTCTCGGAACGTTTGTCGCCCATTCATGAGAGGTGGGACACCGTGAAAAATACTTTTGGTGTTACTGAGATTCGAACCACGAATCTCCTGCTCAGTAGCCATGCGCATTTCCACTGAGCCACGGCGACGGCGTATAGAATAAAATGTACACTCAAAAACCTTTTAATTTATATTAAGATATTAAAGCGGAGCTTCTCAGCACGCCATATGGATAGTTGTAATTCAGTCTAAAGACTGAATGAGCTTAAAAGGATTTTACTTTTATAAAAAAAACCCTTTTTTATACTTCTCCTCCTAAAACTACCTCTCTGGATAAAAAATCTCAAAATTACGCCATCGCAAGCCGAGTGCTAAACAATTGTTTTAAAACAAGTCTCATCCAATTTTGACTGGTAGAAGCCGACTTGTGCGAGAGCACAAACTGACACACGCACGCTGAAAAAAATTTCCTGTCCTCGCTTTCAGCAATTCACGCGTGTGAGAAAGTAAATGAAATGATAGCATTAATCATTGTGTATGTTATTCTATCTTACAGCTTGGATGTGATAGTTAGATTCCTCGTACTGCCGAAAATCGACGTTCATGTGAACTGTAGGTTGTTAAACCCAAGCCAATTTTTAAGGACAGTCACTTTCTTCAACAACTACATCAGGAAATGGCATTCATTCATTTTCCATTTTCTGAAGCAGGCTACACGTGCGCAATACACTTATATCATGGGCACTTTCAGGAAAATGACACTTACAAATAGATTGTGAGATCTGGTTCGTACACAGTATAGTTTATAGAATGCTTGAATTACAAATACTGGTTCATTGGCTGATGGACCAAAGAATGTCGTCCATTGCGGGGCAAACTTTGGGCATGCCACCTTTTTTATAAAAAATTCTGAATGATGTCAATCACGTCTTTAGGGTAGCTTACATTGGTTGCAAATTTCACCTTGTTTATGGCAGATGTGACTTGAGCTACACAACGATGAACAATCTTGTTACAAACGCCATGTATGTCAACTATAAAATGGTGTTGTATGCCAGAACCGATCCAATGCAATGCAATGTAGCTTTGCTGTACAACAAGTAGGGAAATTGTTAATTTCCCAACTGATTAAGTAGATTAATTTGAGTACCATTGGTAATAGTTACTTTACTACTTGTAGCTTTGAAATAGTTTAAAGTTCGCCTGTAGAAGACTTGTAGTTTTATGATACAGGCCGCTGGTTAGACGGTATTTACAAAACCGAAATTAAACCAGTTGTAACACTCATGGAGGTAACCATTTGGGCGCTTAGTTGGCGTGAAAAGTTTGAGCGAAGAGATTATAACGCTCGTTCGTGCTTACATTTTCAGTTATACCTAAGGTACAACTCTCTTACTCATGGAGGTATAAATAGCTCAAACTAAGAACAACTACAAGGATCAAGTTACTTTTAACAAACGACATTATCTTTACTGGGATTGACTCAATATTATTGTATTGACAAATAATAACATTCCAAATTTCAAACTGAAAAAAATTACGATTGTCCAGCATCGGATTGTGGTTGTAGAGTTAGAGAAAAAAAGAAGAATATATGAAAGATATAAAAATTAAAAAAAAAATTAAATCCATCTTAAAAGGAATTTTTTATATTTTTAAAAAAATTCATAAACATAAAAATTCAATAGGTAATCAGTCTGTCAATCGTGTAATCCTGGCAATTTTATTGTCGCATAAATCGTCGTCTACTTGAACAAGTAAGGAGCAGTGTATGCAGCAGCATACGGCGAAGCAGCTACAATTGGAGAGGAGTATGCGGCAGCTACGTAGGGCGAGGCAGCTACGTATGGTGAGGCAGCTACGTATGGCGAGGCAGCAACGTATGGTGCGGCAGCAACATATGGAGCAGCAAAATTTCCATGATATTCTCGAGAGTAAACCGCTGAGGCTGGAGCAGCAGCCACCACAGGAGCACTGTAAGCCAATGGAGCGACAATTCCTGGTTTAGCTGAAGTGAAGGCAACAAAAGCCATGAGAACGATAGCAACGGATTTGAACATTTTTTGACCGAAGTAACTGTGTGCGTGTTTCGTAGTACGTAGTTGTTACACAAAAGGCAGCTTAAGCAGTTTTGATAACAAACGGTTAATTGTTGGCCGGTTTTATAGTCAGAGATAATCCTTGGTGACCAACACAGCTAAATGCAAAATCAAAATCATTTCAGCTCAAGAACCTTGAATGGGGTCTGGTCGATCGCGACATCGTTGGTCGTCGACACGTTTTTTAACATCGAAAGTGAAACCCATGCAAAGTGAAGCGAAATTATTCTAAAGCAATTCAATTCCAAGTACTTTGGTCGTATTATGCAATCCAAGTCAAAACGTTAGCAATGCTCAACAATTGTGGACACCTCCGGAATACTGATGAGAGTAGTTCGGTTGGTATCATTTGTTCAGCACGTGCGTTTGGCCAATTGTGGTTTCATAGTTCCATAGTTCGTCCGTTCGGCTTAACCGAATGATTGTAATAAAATTAATGATTTACTCGTATAGCTCTTTCAAATGACAGTTCCGCACAAACATTGTTACGGGCCCAAAAACATCGGTATTTCGACCGCATTCGTGTGTTTATTGCACTTTGGTCTGTCAATTTGTATTTTATTGCTTCGTGCAAACGAATATTGTGGCTAAATAGTGCCTTGGGAAGACCGACGATAAACTGTCTGTACTCAAGTCGACTGTTTTATGCATCAATGTGTGATGTGGTTGCTTCATGGGTGTGCGATACATCTTCAGATTATAAGTTTGTGGTTAATTGATTTTGCCATAAAAAATGTTTTTACTGTCACTTAATGAACCGTTATATTACTCTTCTGTTTGGCTACTGGTTTCTGTTTTCCGGGATTTGCATGGAAGTCTTATAGCACTATCCCGGCTATAGTTGTTGTTGTACGTTTTTCTCTTTCTTTATACAGTCTATCAAATGTTTCAATATTGGACCAAATAATATCCAGTCTAACAGCAGTAAACTTGCTCGTTGGATATCATGACTTTCTGAGTTCTTTAATGCATGGACACTACACGCATCTAAGATGTCTTTTATGGAAATGATTTATATAAAACTACCTAGAAGGAATTTCTCGTGTTGTATTATGACTTATTTAAAACAACTAAGTTTGGTATAGTTTAGTTTAGTTAAGTTAATTCATCTACCTTGTTTTACTCTAACAGATTTCAGATTAATATAACAATTCTAGATAAATAAATAATTCAGTAGTATTTATAATTCAATATTTACATATAATTCAGAAGTAAGTAATATTCCATATTAACGATTTAAATTTAGATCAATCATCACATAAATCAATATCTGAATATACAGAGTTAAAAAGGGTCATTTAGTCAACAGTTCATTGAGACCATAGTTGTAAAAATGCCTATGGATGAATAAAAATGTCCTTCTTCAAAGAATTCTTTTTGGTGCATATAATTGACAATTAAGTAATTCGGGACATATAGTACGATAAGAAAAGACATTATGAATCAACAACAAAATTTCGCCATCTGTCCAAGGTATCTAACCCTATTAGGGCACATCTTGTATGATGAGGGGGCATAGCGTCGAGATTCCATTTCATTTGTTTTATAACAAATCTCTTAAAGAACTTTTGTACCCTTTCAAGTCGTATTAAAGAATTTACATAGATTGGTCAGCAGACTATAGAGCAATATTCAAGAAAATGACGTACAAGTGACATATAAACAGACTTCGGACCATTATCATCATATTTGGCTCTTCAACCGGAGTCCGATCCTGGCCTCCCGCAAAAAGTCTCTTCACCGGTCCCGATTTCGAGCCGATGTCATCCAGTTTGGCATTCCTAAACTCTGGGCGTCCTGGTCTACGCCATTCTTCCAGCGTAGGCTTGGCCGGCCTCGCTGACTTTCCGAGCAGGATCCTGTTCGCTCATGCGAGCTAGGTGTCTTGCCCAATATGGCATTCCGAGCTTAATTATCTTCACGATGTCGACATCGCAGTAACGCTCGTTGATCTCATCATTATAGAGTCATCAGAATCGTCCTTCCTCACATACGGGGCCTACAATTCTCCAAAAGACTTTTCTCTCGAACGCGGCTAAGAGGTCAGAATGCTTTTTGCTAAGCACCCAAGTCTCGGATCCATATGTAAGTACTGGTATGACCATTGTTTTATATATCAGCAGCTTAGATGTTATGCTTAAGTTCCTGGATTTGAAGAGTCTTGACAGACTATAGTAGTTTTTGTTGGATTTAAGCAACCGTACGCGTATTTCTGGTTCCATGCTGTTATCGGCTGCTACAGTTGACCCGAGATAGTTAAATTATTGCACTACTTCAAATTCGCGCTCCATTATTTTAATTGCGGGACCAATGTTGGATTTTCTACTCGCAGACGTGGCCACAATGTACTTTGTTTTGCTTTCATTTATGTGCAGCTCCAGATTTCGTGCTGCGTGCTCGGTCTGGATGAAAGCTTCCTGTACAGCTCTTGGGTTTCTACCAACGATGTCAATATCGTCTGCGTAAGCCAGTATCTGAATGGATTTATAGAGGATTGTTCCTCTCGCCGTTACGTCAGAGTCTCGTATCACTTCTCCAACGCCAGGTTGAAGAGGACGCAGGTCAGTCTATTCCCTTGTCGGAGCCAGTTATAGATGTTGAAGGGCTTGATAGTGATCCGGATATTATTACTTGGTTTATACCATTGGTCGTGGTCAACCTACATAGTCGTGTCAGTTTATTTGGGATGCCGAATTCTCTCATGGCTTTATAAAATTCTACTCTGGCTATGCTACCATATGTGGCTTTAAACTCTATAAAAAGATGGTGTAGTGAGTTTTAAAACTATAGACGTTTAGACACCTGCCTAATGGTGTAAATCTGTTCAGTTGTTGATTTGCCTGGGAAGAAGCCACACTGGTATGAACCAATGATGAATTTAGCGTATGGCGCTATCCTGCCTTGAAGGATAGAGGAGAAAATCTTATACGCGGTACTCTACAACGTTATACCACG
Organism: Nephrocerus scutellatus; assembly: GCA_947095585.1. Lineage (NCBI taxonomy): Eukaryota > Metazoa > Arthropoda > Insecta > Diptera > Pipunculidae > Nephrocerus > Nephrocerus scutellatus. Next base: position 27,258,639 of record OX352765.1, on the reverse strand, counting down.
ATAATTTTGTGTGCATTTTGCATTTTGTGATATCTCCCTTCTTATGTATGGGGCATAGGATGCCTTTTCGCCATTCTTCTGGCATAGCTTCTTCCTCCCGTTATTTCATGAATTGCTTGGTGTAATGTGGGACCTCCTATTTTTATCAGTTTCGCTGAGATCCCATCATCCCCTTATTAATTTTGAGCCAATTTATCGCTGTGCTAACTTCGTATATGCTTGGTGGCGGCAGCATAGTATGATCTTTGGTCATTAGAGGAGCCTCCACTTCCTCAGTTAGCTGGCCATTTAGCAACTCATGAAAGTGTTGATGGCCATTGCAAAAGCCAACATCAATGGTAATTGGCGACGCTTAATTCTGAATGGCAAGGTACTTTCGCTTGGCTCCAAATCAATTCTATCTATTCTTCATATACATCAATCCAGTACAACTCCCTTTCAACCTTATAAGTTCTATTAGTTCCTCTTTCATTATATTTCCTGCTCTATACCGAGCAAAAATTGCTAATTGCGCATATCCACTTATATCAGTGCTCTCATTTAAAGCAATCGAATACATTTCCGCAATATTAAGATCAATATTTATTTGATAACTAATAACTACGAGTATCTCTTTCCAATTCTATAACTCGTGGCTTTAATTCCTGTACCAGCTTGATCTTATACAGGTGTAAGTCAAGATATTTGAGCTAAATTTTCCACGTAGTAGACGGACAGAATCCCAATTCGTGCGACCGACGACGAATCGATAAATTTGGATTTTCGACCATACTTTCATTTACATCAGCAATATTCTCTTCAGTACGCACATTCCTTCAGTGTGTTGGAGTTATTGGACTGTTTAGATAGTATGTGGATAGTATGTGTTTAGATAGTATGTGGTTAGATGTGGCCATAGAATCGAATCGACGACTGAATTTCAAAGTAAATTTTTATAATTTGGTAGCGTTGCCTAAGCATTCTTCTCTTGACGATGATTTTCCAGAGTATAGTGATAACAGGGATCAAAAACTTAGCGCATTATGAGTGTAGCCAGTTGTATTTGTTGCAGTTGTACTGCTATGTAGTTCATATGTATGTAGTTTTCAATGTTTAACAATTTTTAAGCGTCAAATGTCAAAATTGGTTAACCTGTATACAAAAAATTAAAAGACTAATTTATTTTGACATTTATTTATCTTCTACACTCAAGTACTTTATTGTATTTGGCAACGAATTCAGCAACTACTACTTGATTCACTGGTGGAATACGCCAATTTGTGGTCGAGCCTAAAAGTTGATACTAGTTTTAGTTATTTATCGACGATCACTGTGGTTCTGTGGCAAACTGTGTCTTGCATTTCTGCAGTACACGTTGGCTTAGATCACAGATCAGTAGCTATGACATTTCAACTGTTCTATCTTACGCAAGCCTGAAAGTAAGCAAGACTTCTATTAAAATTTGTATAAAGTTGGTAGTTGGTATACTGCATTGACAGCACTCACATTTTTGATAAAATTTTCATTAGTCGGAAAGAACAGAGAAAAAAAAAAACATCGCTTAATAATTTAAATTTCAGATAATAAAGATATTGACCAAATGAAAAAATGTTGTGACAACTTATTATTCAATGCGTGTTTGCCGTCAACACCAATCGACATTTCTAATGTAAATGCAAAAAAATAAAAACACTTGCAAAACAAAGGAATGCTTTCAAAATATACGCCTAAGAGTATACTATTTTCTTGAAGTGGAAAATAACTTTTAAGAAATTTATATGGGAGCCACTCGACTCTGGGTCCCGCCCGATCACCAGCAAATTTGTATAGAAAGTATTGTCATCGGAGATACACATGTGTGCAAAATTTAAATAAAGTCGCATTTTAGGAAGTTAATATAAACTAATCACAAGATTTGTCGACAAACAAACAAACACATCCGGACGGAAGAATAGAAAAATTAAAAAAATGTTAGCTTTTCTTCATACAGTAGCCAGACGCGTTTTTTTTATCCATGCTGTTATATATGGAATATTCGGGAATGAACTCACGACCATAACGCACGATTCGAACACGTATATATTTTTTGCTGACAAGTGTCGATTCTAGGGGTTTGTGGGTGGCGTAAGGTTGTCAATGGTTGGAAAGGGGACAGTGTGCGGGTTGTCCGTGGACGGGAGGTCAGTAGTTGGGAGCACAGTTGGTCAGTGGGTCAGCCGTGAGACACCGGGTATTTCCACTATTCCATACAAGTTCAACTAAATATAGGGAACAAGTAATTTAAGAACTTTTATTTACAAGTATGTACACACAAGTACATAATACTGAGCCTAAAGATATGCAATGCCTTTTGGTAATACAATTTAATACAACAATTTTTAATTCCCAATTTCTTTTTGTCTGTATTTTCGACCAATTTGAGGTCCTTTTTAACCACCTTTCACACGACCTAGAGAGCTGAAATTTTGTGTGTCTAAGTCCAAAATAGCATTTTTTATATTACATGTATGACGTGTGTCACGTTTCGCATGTCGCGTGTGGTGCGTGTGACAGGTTCAAATTTTTGTTTTTTCGACTTTTTTGAGCTCCTTTTTAAACAACTTCCACACAATCTAGAGAGCTGAATTTTTTTTATAAGTGTCTAACTCCAAAAAAGCATTTTTTGTATTCCGAGTATGACACGTGTCGCGTGTCATGTGTGGCGTGTGTGATGGGTTGAAAATTTTTTTTGTGACTTTTTTTAAGGTCCATTTTAACAACCTTCCGCAAGAAATAGAGAGCCGAAATTTTGTATGTGTCTAAGTGCAAAATGGCACTTTTTATATTCCGAGTATGACGCGTGTCGCGTGTAATGGGTTGACATTTTTTTTCGACTTTTTTTGAGGTCCTTTTTAACCACCTTCCACACGACCTAGAGAGTTAATTTTGTGATCTAAGTCCAAAATAGCATTTTGTGTATTCCACGTATGACGCGTGTCACGTTTTGCGTGTGAAACCTGTGATGGTTTGAAATCGCGCCATTTTCTAGTTTTTAGGTCTTTTTTAACCACCTTTGGCACGACCTATATGGCCGAAATTTTATGAGCGGCTCAATGTCAGGGGCCCATTTTGATATCCCGCTTTTGACGCATGTCTCGAGTCGCGTGTGGCGCGTGTGAAGCGTGGAACAAAGAAAATTCTTTGATATAGCCCAGACTTCAAAAACAGATATTTTGGCCATTATTACCAAATAATAAAAGAGTGTGTGGCGTGTTTTGATGTATATATAAAAGTCCGAAAAATCAAGTTTTTTTACATTTACTTGTTCCTTATAATACTAATACTAAGCACAGCGTGAGCGGTAGTGAATTAAGAAGAGGAAGCAGGCGGAGATATGTCTTGAATGCCGGTGTATCATACAAACGCGGAAACACATAGCCTGCCAATTTTTGATACAAATGCGTCGATCAGGTAACTAACATATCAACTTGTTCCCATTTAGCATAGAGTTACAGCGTTGCAATCAATTAAATAAGGTCTTAATCTCATTTTTTTTTATAACAGAAAGTATTGGTAAGTTTATCATTTTAGGGCCGTATAAGTAGTATCTTATCACCTTGCATGAGCGCACCTTCTGCATATCACGCCATAGTAGTAATGGCACGCGGATAGCATGATTTATGATGTAAATAGTCATAGGTATTTGGAATAGGAGAAACTCCGTTGACATTGATGACATGATAGATTAAGTATTATCGCTTTGTAACTATATGCACGCTTTGAAATTGTCAGTCCAATGACATCACTTTTCTCAACTTTGAATTGACTTGATGCAACAATAAATACTCTGAAACCGTTTCCACACCTTTTGTCTAACGAAAACCACATTTGTCAACACACCACCACACATTGGTCATATGTGTACATCGTAACATTATTGTAAACAATGAATCGACGGCAAATCCTTTGTATTGAATTCTCTTCAGAGTTTTATTACCCCAATGGTTAGACAAAGAAAGGATATGTGAGAGAAACCCAATAAATAAACCGTTAAAGAAAGGTAAATTTTTGATGTACATTGTGGTTAGACACTCTAAGTAAGCAACTTTGTGACATGTGTATGTGTTTAGCCCCTCCAACAAAATGAAAACTCTTCTTCCTTTTTTATTGCATTTCTTTAAATTTATTAAATTTGCCTTTAATTATTTAGGGTCACAAATTGAATTCAACGTTAGGACGATCTCGGTATATTGGCAGATTTACAATATCAGAGTCGTACTCTGCTTACAGTAGAAGTCCTGAGTGCAAAGTGGCACCATGGAGCAAAGGTGTAGCTGCATAACGAGTGAGGGCAATCGGAGCAGTACGGATCAATGGAGCCGTTTGGATTAATGTCGGAGCACGCAAGCTGATGGCTGGGCCAATCAATCCCGGAGTGGCGCAAGCGAATGCAAGAAGACAGAAGAAAACCAGCTGTAAAGATGGAAATGAAAAAATTTTAAGATGTCTTGTATCCCTAATGTGTGCAAAACTTACGTATTTGAACATTATTGTTGTAAGTGTTAGCGTAAATTGTTGAAAGACTGAATATGCTTGTCGAAGAACGCTCGAAGAATGTTTGATGCTTTTCCAATTGGCTGTGGGTTCTTATATACGAATCAAAACGCTATATATCGTGCGTTGGTTAAAGCTTTGGCACTCATTGAAATTGACACCATTAATAGTTAAGCATACTCTTTCTAAGAAGATTTGAAGGTCTGAAAATGCTCGCTCTAAATGTGGTGCAGTTGCAATAGCCGTTAGTTATTTGATACGAGTCAAAGTTGTACCACAAAAATAAGATAACATTTCTTCGCCGCAAGTTGGGATGCAATAAACTTTATGTCTTATTGTGATAGTGTTCGGATTCTGTAATTCAGTTTGGAGCATATGCATATGTAAAACACCGCACACCGGTAATGTACGTATATTTTTATGTAGAAATCATTGTCTTGTGCAGGCAATATAAGCCAAAGAATAGCAATATAAAACCAACCCATAAAAATTAAAATGTTTCACGTAAAATGTAAGTTTGAATACAATCGGGTTAATTTTACGAAACATAAAATATATGAGAATATGGAAAATCGGACCTTAGAAAGTGACCTAAAAATTGATCACAAGATTTGGACACAAACACACGGGCACTCGAAGTTACTACAGAGATTCTAAAAATAAAATCGTCCTTTCCGTTCTATCACTATTGATACTATCTCTTTAGGTTTAAGGTTTTTCAAAGTAAATACATAAATTCAGAAAAATTTTGCTTTCTTACGAAAGAATACTTATTTTGTATTAGCGAGTACACCAAAAAAGTATAGTCGAGATCACATTTGTCTTTCGGCTTATTAATCTACGCCATAATGACGAGATTTTTTTGCCTTGCCAATTACTAGTAATTTGAAAAATGAATCATTAAAACCTATAGTTCTAGAAGGAAAATAATGAGATAAGAATGCAGAAATTCTGTTCAATTGGGCAATCACAATCTTTTACGAACTATGTGTGGTAGGAATTTACCTTGCGGTATTCGTGGTGAGTAGGAAACTCATCGACATTTCTAATCAATCTGTGGTCTACTTTACTCTGTTCCCTCTAGTCGAGTTCTACTGCCAGTGGCGCATAGAATTTTCTTGGTCGATGGTTACTATTCATCCCGTGTGCCACAAGGTTCTATTTTGGAATCGTTTCTATTCTTTATTTATAAAAACGACTTAACAGGTGTTCTTAAAAACTGCAACATTCACCTATATGCTGATGACGTTCAAGTTCACATTTCCAGGCCAATAGGTCTTATAGAAGATATGGGTTTTCGTATAAATGAAGACTTGGCAGCCATTAGCAAATGGTCGTCTTATTTTGGTTGGAAATTGAATCCTTTCAATTCAATTCAATTCAATTTCAGGTTATTGCAATCACACATGAAAATTATGATGTTTCCAACATTCCACCTATTTACCTGGCCGACTCCCGGCTAAGTTTTTCCAACAGACTGGGGATAAAAATAAATGGTGACCTTTCTTGTTCAAATCATATTAACATATATGTTATATTGCGCATGTTGTGGCTAACCAGTGATTTTACACCATTGGAAACTAGACTCATGCTAGTGTGATCCTTAATTTTACCTAATTTTCTCTTTTTAGGGAATATTAGGCAAGCTTGACTCCCACTCAAAACATAAACTGTTGGTATCCTGTAATGACGCGGTTCGATGCGTGTATAAATTCCGTAAATACAATCACACCTCTGCCCTGTTTAAGAACGTTATCGGTTGCTTACTAAGACGGCTTTGAGATGACGGAAACTGTAATTTATACTTATACTATAATTTTCGCATCACTCGATCCTCTACCTCTACCCTCAATATACCGAAATATAATTTTCTTCACTCCTCAAGGCACTTCGTTCATGTCACTCGACTGTGGAATTCTGTGCCGCTCTAAAATGAATAGTAAATGCATTGTGCTTCTAAAAGGCCATCTACGATCCCTCATGAAACCTGCAGACTCTAAGCTCCTTCCTTTATTTTAATTTTCTATACTTTGTCCTTCAAGCAATTCTTGCTTTAATGGTTACATATATTATTAGTTTGTTACAGCTTATATCATAGTTTATATTTATATTTATTAGCTCAAAGACTCTGTCTTCTATACTTTAAACTTAAAGATGATCCAATAAATGAAATAAAATGGTTTTCTGTTTTTCCAAATTCTGGGTCATAACTCCTGCTACAACCACTCCGACACTATTCGGTATAAACGAGCGTCCCTGAAAAAAAACTCTTTACTTGCACGGAAGCTATTTAATTTTTTGTTTAAGAGTGTCGGCTCAGATTTCAGTAATATTGTCTACATAACATCAGAACTCGACGCTTAATTGGGATATGCCTTCCGACATACTATAGTTCGGGTTGAACCTGGACATGAACCTTACATGTCACATTTATGCTTCGGTACCATAGAGCAAGATTACGATAAATGAAATCTTTTTGTGCATCAGTAGAGGGCTTTAATACTCAATTGCCTTCTAAGACTAAAGAAACAGCGATTTCAAGAGGGATTCTGCGATGGATTTCTGTAGTGGAGGGTGTGTCATTGGATGTTATATCGGAGTCTAGTTAGATAAAGTCCCTAACTTTGATGTGGCTATTGTGACGTTTCTTCTGACTCAATGCGTGCAAATTCACCAGTGACAGGTCGCTGGATTCTGCAAATGATGCCGCTATCGACAGCATTGACAGAGCAACGAGAGTTATCCACTGCACTGTCAAACGAGTACTAGACATGGCTTTATATACCTCTGTTACTTTACGGCTCTCGTCTACAAATGCTGTCATATGCGCAGTCTAAATATTTGGACTTACCTGGCCTAAAGTCGAAGTAATAAGGGCTAATCAGATTGTTGCTGTTGATAAGAAGGCGTTGTAAAGGAGACTTATTTCTCTATAGTTGGCGTGGTTTAGTTGGTCTTCTTTCTTGTGGATCGGACAAGCAATGCGGCTGCCTTTAATCTTCTTATCACAGTTATCTCTTAAGCTGCCTTTACTGTATGTAGAATTTTTTATAGTTTTCCAGTCGCTGTTTTCTCTCTTTGTATCTATCTTCCAACGCTATACGCCTCCTGGCGAGCAATGAGATCTCATTTTTTTTTTAAATTCTCTATATTAACTTCACTTGCCCGTGGCACGGATGTCGGTCGTCGTGGAATTTTGCGATCAATTTTTAACCCACTTCCCAAGGTCCGAATTTTGTACACATGCGTATTTCCGGAGACAACACATTCTATTAAAATTTGAGGCCCCTCGGTCCCCGGGGTCGGGAGGCTCCCATACAAATATTTTACAAAATTTTACTCGATTTTTTTCAAATTTTATACACATGTGTATCTCTGATAGACAACAATTTTTGTAAAAATTTTGCAGACCCCGGGCCCCGGGTTCCTGGGACCCCATAAATTTTTTTTTAAAAAAATAACACGAATTTCTTTAAATTTTATGTACGCATGTATCTTCGACAGACAACACTTTTTGTAAAAATTTTGGAGACCCCGGGCCCCGGGTTCGTGGGGCCCATAATATTTTTAAAAAAAAAATTAACCCGATTTTCTTTAAATTTTATACACTTTTTGTAAAAATTTTGGTGACCCCGGGTTCGGGGGGCCACAAAATTTAAAAAAAAAATTAACCCGATTTTCTTCAAATTTTATATAAGTATGTATCTCCGATGAAAAACACTTTTTGTAAAATTTTTGGAGACCCCGGGCCCCAGGGTCATTGGGTCCCAAATTTTTTTTTAAAAAAAATTAACCCGATTTTCTTCAAATTTTATACACCTCTGTATCTCCGATGGACAAAATTTTTGTAAAGTTTTTGGAGTGAACGGGCCCTGAGGCCCAAGGGGTGCTCATATAAATTTTTTAAAAATTAGCTCGATTTTCTTCAAATTTTTAACAAATGTGTATCACTGATGGACATAACTTTTTGTAAATTTGTTGGAGTGATAGGGCCATGAGACCCGTGTGGTGTCCATGTAAATTTTTTAAAAATCAATCAATTTGAAATTCCGGATTTGATTTTCTTCAAATTTTAACACATAGGTACCCATCTCCTATTATAGAATTTACATAAAAAATTTTAATTTTTATGGGTGGTTTTTTATGGCTAAGCTCAGCACATATTCTTCGAGCCAGAAATTTATTTGTTGCATATCCTATCGGGCGAAAAATTTGCAGCTTCACTGTACACACACAAGGTATAATTAAGAAAATCTTTCATATAGCATTGTTTTTAATACATAACTTTTACCATAAATAAATATGTAAAAATAAATTCGAATGGTTACATTAAGTATTCAAATTTGTATTTTGGTAAAATAGAATAGAAATTGTTGAAGCTAGTCGTAGGAGTAGTCTTGGTAGTAGAAATCGCAATGATTTTTCTCAACATCAGTTTTATAACAAAGCATGAACAATCAACATAAAACCCTTGGCGATACAGGTAATTCTTCATCACCGAGTAAGACAGTAACCAATAGGTCAACTACATTCAGGATTAAATATCTTTTATGTATTTTTTTACGCAAAACATCACTTTGATCTTCTTCAGACAACAACAGAGAAGCAAAGTGGCTAGATGCTGGCGAAACTTGATCAAAGCAAAACGCGAACAAATTCCAGATAACCACTCTTCTCTTGGTCATCTTTGTTGCATTGGATGCCGGCCGCATAATAATAAAAATATGCCACTAATGTACCTTTCGCATGCATTTGACTTGTACGAGTATCCGGCTAAGTGCATATTCTAGTTGCGGTTCTTCGTGATGTTCCTGCTCGTTGTGATTTTGAACAAGACAATCGCCGGCAATTAACAACATCGTAGACTTAAAGCTGGCTGAACTAAAGTCGTTCCCTTTGGGGACTTGTCTCCTTGTATGGTTAGCCAAGAATTCAACATACCTTCGATTGCCAAGATGATGTCTTTAAGATGCTCCAAAGATGACCTTGATTTTTTCTGCGCGCAATGGTCAAGACGAGTATAAAATGTCGCAACTCTCGCCCTAGAACTCATAGTACACTTCTAGTTCTCGAAGAATAAACGTCCAATATGTTGAAATACGTAAGTAAATAGTGATACGATTACGACTGGTCAAATAGCGCAGCGCTCAGTTAACTCACATTATGTTCATCTCTTACACTTCTTGCAGTTTCTCTTCGCCTGCGTTGTTGCCATGGTATCTGGTGGTGCAATACTTACGCCGAGGGCCTACTACGCTCCAGCACCTTTAGTAGCAGCTGCTCCTGCCCTTCCACTGGCCTACGCGAGGATCCATTCACCGGCTTCAGCCGTTGAGACATACAATAGCGTTGCAACGGCGGACTCATTTCAGCAGCAGTACCGATCCGATTACCAGCCACTAACCTATTCGACCGGCTTCATCTACTAAATGCAGTTCAGCGTGCCAACATGCGCTGAATACGTACACAACCATTTGCTTATTTGATCTGAATATGACTTGAATATGTTTATGTATCTGTAAATGGAAAATAAAGAAAAGGCAATGCATCACAGACTTGTACAGCTACCTATTGAAAATAATCTTTGCTTTTTAGTGCTTTGTACTCAAAATATGGTATTAATCTACGAAGCCTCATACTAGTATGAAGATTCTGATTGGATTTTGTTAATGCAAATTTATTCAAACGAAGCGAATACTATTAAAAGGTCAACAAGTACCTAAAAGTTTGAGTTGAAATTTCTTCAATCTCCGTCAAACACTATCGTCGTTAAAACTTTCATATAATTTTCCGCTCAAAGGTGAAGCGCTCCAGAAGACTACAAAAGCCCTTAAAACCATATACATCAATATGAAAGAGAAAAGCCCAATGGTAAACGTAGGATAAATAGGCAAAACGCAGTTCTCTGAACCGGTCAACAAGACAGGTTCACACAGGCATCACAAACACACAAATAAACATACCTTCAAAATACATATAAAGTATGACATTTTTGTTTGATTACTTCAGGAACCTTTTCCAAATTTATTTAAATTTTTTCTGTCTATTGGTCGATGCATTTGGAAAGATCTCCTAAACAACTGACTACAATAAACAGTATCTTTTTGGTAATTGAACCCCAATTGACAAGCACTCTATATCGACCACTCAACATAATAGTAATGTATTTATTAACGGTGTTAATAATTCCACCAAACCAATGCCAATTCCATGTACCTTTTTAACGTCACTCACCGTCGAAAATAAAATCAATCAAAGTCCTTAGTGGCCTGAATGAGCAAAAACAACTGCCGTCAGAAAAATATCACTTTACGAATATACGATCTCTAAGGATTTGAATTAAAACTACAAAACTTACAACAAAAGCGACCCACAACATTCCATCATGCTATAATACATATCTGAACAGTTAACACCTGCAATCTAAGTACTCTATGCCACAACAGCGACTCTGAGGTGAATCGAACATGTGACCAATGCAAGTCACGTTTCCTCGCAATAATCGTCATTCATTTATGGCTTCTCTTCCACATGCCACAAGATGCCGATGTTTCTTGATTTTTATTCTCTAACGCCACGACAGACGCACAGCTCCGTCACATTGCCAATGGCGTCGTTCCCTTTGTAGGGATTCCATAGATTTTATGTTTCATTTCTCGTTACTTTTTCTGATGTATTTTGATACTCCTTCATATTTGCGTTATATTTAATCAATACATTGAGGTTTAAATGCAAATTAATCGAGAGTCGTCTCTTGGCAATCTGTAGGTTATTCTTTTCTAATCAGAGTAGTAATTAAAAATGTTCCTTCGTTCAGTCCTTGTGGTCTAAAATTATAAAATAAAGTTTTTAGATACAAATAATTAGAGTAGAAGGATATGCGGTATGAAAACGCAAGACCAATATCGATCTTGTTAATGCAGGCAGAATCTTTTTCTTAGTCTTGTGGTCGTGTTTGTATTATTGATAATTTATAAAAAACTACAGATTTCATTTACACGCATGTCAATGCGTCCTAATGTCCTAAGCACCTAAGCTATACTTATTATACCATTTAAAAAAAAATTAAAATTGTATACCAATATCAACTTTATTTGTTTGATTTTGATGAGCTTTGAAGGGGCGTGGTAAATTTGATGATTTCAGAACAATGTATAGATAATTTAATAATAAATCTTGTGACGTTTGAATAATTCACCTAGCTATCTCTTCGTCCCAGAATGATCTGGATGAAGTGCTCCGCTCATACATAGACCAGCTGGTCTTTGGACTTAATTTTTCAAGGTTTAGTTTCTTATTTAAGGCATTCCACCGTCACACCGTATAGAAGAGTAGGTCTTAGGTCTACCGCTGTATATAGCCAATGAGTTATATGGGGTTGAAGACTTGTATGTAAGGTCTCCAGCTTAGCTTTCTGTCCAAAATAAGACCTTTATCAGAGAATGTTAAGCGTATACCTTTTATAGAAAGAAGGTAAATAAGTGGAACTTTATATTTTCTCTTGAATATGACAAGTTCAGTTTTGTGAGGATTTACGCCTAAGCCACAGTGATCTGCCCAGTGTGTTATCTTGCTGAGAGCATTTTGCAGGAGTTCCTTTAAGGTATTCTGGTATTTTCCTGAGACGGCAATATCAACGTCATCCGCATAACCAATTACCATTGCGTAAGCTTTTCCATCTATCCTACTCTTCTGGACTCTTCCCGAGAAGTTGGAAAACTGCATTTGTCCAGCCAATACCCAAAAAAGGCTAGCCGTCGTCTCCTTCTTCGTACCGACCCATAGCACTTACATCCATTCTTTCCAAGGTCATGGAAACTCTGATCAATTATCAGCTTAAGAAATATGCATTTGACAGAGTTTGGCATCAAGCTCTTTTGTGTAAAATGCGTGTTTATGGTGTTGATGATAAATTACTTCATTGGATTAGAAGCTATCTTTTGGACCGCTCAATTCAAGTTGTTTTAGACGGTTTCAAGTCTGAAATACACCACATAAATGCTGGCGTTCCCCAGGGATCTGTTCTGTACCCGACACTCTTTTTCATTTTTATTAATGATCTCTTATCTGCGACTTCTAATCCAATTCACTCTTTCGCTGACGACAGCACTCTCAGTTTCTCATATAAGTTTGAGGAACGTCCCTCCACCTCTGATGTGGAACTCAAACAACTTTGTATGTTAAGCACGTTAAATTCTGACCTTGACAGCATAATACAATGGGGAGAAATCAATCGAGTAGAATTTAACGCTTCCAAAACCCAATGCTGTCTCCTGTCGTCCAAGCGAATCCTTAACCCCATGCCATTATCCATGAATGGCACTTGCATCGAGGAAACTGAAAATCTCGCAATTCTCGGTATGTGCGTTAACGACAAGCTTCGTTGGAATGACCACATATCTGGTCTGTTGCGCCTAAGACTATTTTGCATCAGCTAGATAGAATACAAAACCGCGCGATAAAACTTATCGGTGACGAAAATATAGAGAAATCAATAGATTCGCTTGAACACCGCAGGAAGGTTTCCTGCTTGTCACTGTTTTATCGCTTCTTCTACCAGCGGTGCTCAAGAGAAATAGCCAGCTGCATGCCACCTCTCCTTGAATTCAACCGCAATACCCGTGGCGCTCAAAATGCTCATCAGTTTACCCTCAAGCCCATCTTCGGACGTACAGTTAAATTCAGGGATTCGTTCTTCAGCCGTACAACACGTATGTGGAATGCTCTGCCAAGCTCTGTCTTCCCACCTCACTATGATCCACAGGCATTCAAAACACAAGCTCATAGACATCTCCTCTTTTCTCCTCCTCTTCCTTAACGCCCACGCTGTGCCAAGCATATAGCCGAGCATTATAAGGGTGCGAACCCCTTGAAGCGTGCGCGAATTATAAAAAAAAAAAAAAAAAAATTACTCAGCAGCCCTCACCTCTTAGGCATAACAGCAAGCCCATTCACCGCTAAGTTCCATAGAAGGGGGATAGGACTCCACTTTGTGGGGTTCTTTTGCAGGCAGATCTTCTGACAGATGGCACGCCCAGCTTAGAATTAATAATCCAAATTGTGAGCAGAAGATTAATCAATTCACCAAGCGAGTCGACCAACCTCAAAGTCAACATTTCATCCGTAATCGCAGATCAGTTGACGTTGTTAAAAGTGAATTTAGGGAGTAAAAATACATTTAGATTACGTTTCACTAATATGCAGAATCTAGGGTTACCTTTATCTGCTACATATAGCGAGTAATAACCAGGAGTCTTCAGTCCGCAAATCAGGTTTTTAACAATCCATGGTTCTTGGATTATGACAATGTCCTCTCCGCCTTCAAGCAGACGAAGTGAAAGGGAGGCTTAAGCCCTTTAAGAATGTTGGAGGTTAATCTGAACGAAATGCAGCATTTCTGTTGTAATCAGGGAGACAAACCTTGACCACAGTATTCACATCTTTCCTTTCTGAAGACGAACTTAGAAGTACGTCCTCGTTGGGGAATTCTCCGAAGTGTGAGTACTCCGTCTCCATATCCGATAGAGGATCGGTCAACGAGATAGACGACTGTCACAGGGTTACTGAAGTTTTTGGTGTGTCTTCCATCAAGGGAACCGTGACAGATGCTCCAGAGTCGAGAATTATTATATCCGAGTCCGAGGGATGGGGTCAGTTTACCCGCCTCCAGTTCATACTTCTTGAAGACTTGAAGGGTGATGTGACCAACCCAAATCTTATCACGCCTTTGGTCTCAGCTAGAGGAGCGAGGGTTTCCTTATTGATCACAACAATCGCGAATCTGTAGGAACCGCGTTGCTCCTCCAAATTGGCGACTTTCCAGTCGTGGCTCGGAAGTGAGGGATTGCTGCCCTTTACAACGTTTATATTCGCCAAAAACATGAATACTACTGTATTATATAGTCAACTGATCTTACTACCAAGACCACATTGCATTTACTAGACAGCACATAGAACCGCACGATAAAATATATTAGTGGCGGAAATATCTCGAAAACTTGTCTTGACGATTGACACTGTTATTTCACTTTTACCAAAGCGGTGCATCTTCCAACCCAATTATACATTCATGAAAGTTTTATTTCCTAGTAGCTATAACTAAACGGTGTCCTCATCTATTTTAGCTGCAAACCAAATCTGAAGGCGCTTGATTATATAAAGCTCGCAGATCATATTTTGCAATTTTAATAGATGAGTATGAAGATTGATGGGTCGACTATTTTTCTATTTAAAAAGTGCAGCGACACATTTAATACCAAATTTTTCATATAAAGTGGTAAAACTAAAGTGTACATATTATAAAAGCTTAAAAATTATAATATAAATTATATTAATTATATTAATAGTTAAATTCAAGTTGGTTTATTCATAGCTCTATGCAAATCTCACATTCAAATATAAACCTTTTGTTGCCTTGCAATTTAACTATTTCGCAATTAATTTTTTCGCAATTTTTGTTAAGCATGTTCTCATTCTGCATTGTGTTTAAAAGGAAAATTAGATAGAAAATCATGGAAAGAGCATTGCAAAATGATCACGTTGCAAGATGAATCAAAAATCGAATGGTCGAATAGACTGGCACCCATCGTAATTATATGTATAAAACAAATGGAATGAAAAATATAGTTTTAAGCTTCTTGAGCATTTCAAATTTAGTATCGATGCTTCGGTAACATCTGAGAGATGATCTGAGTTCTTCTACATATTGTATGTGAATGCGATACCTGCATGACTTAACTTATTAGACTTCATTATAAACATTTTACACCTGGATCATGAGATGAAAACATAATCGTCATCAACATCGTCATCATCATTATCATCATCACAATCGTTATCATCATCGTCATCATCATCGTCATCATCACCGTCATCATCATCGTCATCATCATCATCAACATCATCGTCATCATCATCGTCATCATCATCGCGTCACCATCATAGTCATCAAAAAGGTTCATGGACATCACTGACCATTAACCATGAATTCATATGCGTTAAACTTCTTCATTGGGTCAGTCGAAGGCAGGCAGGTCAATTCTGATGAACAATATAAAGGGATTCTACCAAACGGTAAATGCCTTTTTCAATGTGAATGCCCAAACACACATACAACACTGTGTCAAGTAAGTCGCTGGCCAGTTCATAGTTCATACCATACCATGGAATTGCTTCCCACATTCATCGAGAATATGAGTAACAGATGCGAGTATCATAAAAGACATAATAACCAGTCTCACTCACCTGTCTATTGGCGTAAAATCACAATCACATACGAGTAGGCGAGTGTTAGGTCCTTGTTGAAATTTGTCATCCAATCTAATGAGAAATTTCAAGGTGAGACGTTTCACACAACACTCTGACGGTCTACTTTGCTGTTTTTGCATAAAAGCAAATTACATTCTAAGCATTGTTGTTGTGCTTTACATAATACGAGTATACCTGTATATATGAGTGAAAACTCGTGGGAGTATTTGAGACGTGACGTGACGTTTCTAGGCAATTGGGTTTGTGCTGTTACACCATTATGACATATTTGTTTTCTTTTTGTTTTAAAGTTATCAATATTCCAATCATGCAGAATTCTTGACTTGATTTGGTTTTGATAATCTTGTTACCTTGGCTACAATTCGATTAAATAATTTTTTTAATGAAGGACTGGATAATCTTTTATGCTGATTCTTGATTTCAAGGTTCTTGTTGACATTGCAAATTTTCCATACAAATTTTATGAAAAAAGTACCCGATTTTCTTTAAATTTTATACGCGATCGGACCCCGGGGTCGGGGGGCTTTCTAACAAAAAATTTGAAAAATTTACCCGATTTAATTCAAAATGCACATTGTGTATTTTTATGGGTTGTTTTTTTTTATGTCTTAGATTCCACTTTTTAAAATGAAATCTGGCTTTTAAATTTAACCCTTATAGGCTAAAAATTAAAAGAAGAGTGCAGAATTCCGGTGCACGCGATACAATAACAAATTCTTTGACGCTCATTGTATGTTATGCTTAGTTAATAAATACGTAATAATGGTTTGGATTCCTAGTTGTACTCAATTATAGGGCAATAAAAGCCTTGTAGTTAGTAGCTAGATCAGAGGGAGTGAAATCTTTTTTACACCATTTCCAACATTGGGTTTTGGAAGCGTTAGATTCTACTCGTTTGTTTTCTCCCCATTGTATTATGCTGTCTAGTTCAGAATTTAACGTGCTTAACATACAAAGTGGTTTAAGTTTCACATGAGAAGTAGAGGGATGTTCCTCAAAATTATATGAGAAGCTGAGAGTGCTGTCGTCAGCGAAAGAGTGAATTGGATTAGAAGTAATGCATAAGAGATCATTAATGAAAATGAGGAAGAGTGTCAGGGACAAAACAGAGCCCTGTGTAACGCCAGCATTTAAGTAATGAACTTAATTTCTTGAGTTAAAAATTCCATGACCTTGGAAAAAATGGGTGTAATGTAATGTGTGGGGTACGAAGAAGAGTCCAGAATAAGACCTAAATACTTGGCTTTATCAGGGAATGTTAAGATTATACCTTTTATAGAAGGAGGGTTAATATGTGGAACTTTATATTTCTTGGTGAATAGGACAAGGTCAGTTTTGTGAGGATTTACCCTTAAACCACAGCGATCTGCCCAGCAAGTTAGCTTGTTGCGAGCATTTTGCAGGAGTTCCCTTAAGGTGTTCGGATGTTTTCATTAGACAGCAATAGCATCGTAATCTGCATAGGCGATTAATCCGCAGCCCTCACCTCTTAGGTATACCAGCAGTTCATTCACCACTTAGTTCCATAGAAGGGGAACACCACTTTGCGGGGTTCTTTTTCGGATATTCTGGCAGACGACATGCTCAGTTTAGAATTAATAATCCAACTTGTGAGCAGAAGATTAATCAATTCGCTAGGCGAGTCGTCCACCTTCAAAGTCGACAGTTATCCGTAATCGCAGATGTGTTGACGTTGTAAAAAGCGCCTTCAATGTCTATGAATACAACCATTGAGTGCTCCTTGTTTCCGCAGACTTGCCTGCACAATCGCGTGCTGATCTGTAGACAGGAGTCTTTTGTCTATGCATGTGCGTATGTAGATATGGATCAGTCTTTCCAGTGCCTTTAACAGGGATTATGATAGACTGATTGGTCTGAGATCCTTTGGAATAACATGCGAGCATTTACCGGCTTTGGATATGAACACCACGTTTACTTCTCTCCATAAAACTGGAATATGGACCAGATTCTTTATAATTGTTTCTAGCAAAGGAAGGATAATTTCCGAAGTCCTTCGCAACTCGTTTGGAATTATACCATCCGGCCTTGCAGATTTGTATGAATTGAAGCTTTGTAGCGCCTAAAGCAGTTTGTCCTTATTTGTCAGATCATTGGAGATGGTTGTACGAGTGTCTGCCCTATCAAACCTGACATTACTTAAAACATGAGAGCTGCCCGTGAAGTGGGCATTTAAGAGCAGATTTAGCGATTCTTCGGTAGTCAACGAGCAATCTAGATTTTTCAGGAAGCTCGGCATTATTGGAATGGTTGCGAGAATTTTTCTAAGCCTAGGTGTCTCAAAAGATTCTTCTATTTTACCACAGAAGAGTCTCCAAGCTCTCCACTCCTGGCTCTCCTCCTTAAGTCTTTTCAGTCAGCCCAGCTCCGAGGTCCACCAATGTGGTCTCTTCTTACCTCTTGGACAAATAAGATGGCAGGAAGCAGAAAGTCTTTTATTAAAAGCACATGTGTGTAACTTCACTTTGTTGTCAAGTTCATTAATGCTAAGGGGATGGGGGGGGGGATAGTAAGATCAGGGCCGAGGGGTTCCCATATAATTTTTCCAAAACTAACCCGATTTTATTCAAACTTTCCACATATGTGTATCTCAGATTAGAGAATTTACATTGATGAAAAATTTGTTTTTAAGGGTGGTCTTTTTTCATCATTATTTTAATATTATGTTTTACCCACAGCCTTTTTCAGCCACTAAAAGTTCACACAATTGATAAATCACTTGCGTTTCGCAATAATCCTTACGTCCAAGTTTTAAAAGATAAGGAATTTAATTACTGAACCACTAGTAACAAATTTTCACACCAGACTGACATTAATCTAACTTAGACTAAACAAAAGCCATAAACACACAAAAAGTAATAGGACTTCAAAAATATTTAGCTGGAAAACTGTGAACTCAAACGTATCAGAAATAAAAATAACTGGATTACATAGAGTGGTTAAAAATTAAAAGATAAAACTTTATTTTCAACTATGTTTCTTTATGTATTGCAAAAGTACATGGGATTCAAGGTTAATTTCATAATTTATTTAATTTGGATTCTAGCGGTACCAGGTTAAATCAAGAGTATTCATTTTATTTTCATCTAGTTTATAGTGGATTCCAATCTATATATTTCCAGAATAAAAAGCCACTTATTTTAATTCAAAAGGTCCATTTTTCTAAGTGGCATTGAAACTTCATTACCCTGTTGATAATAAGAAGTTTCTCAACATATAGCCTGTAAGCTAAAGTCTAATAATTCCTTATGAAAAAAAATGTCTGTCATTTAAGCAAGTTCTCATTCCAAAGACACAAATTTCCTCTACTTACTAGCAATTAAGTGACCACTAAGAATATAAAAAATTTTCCATCGTTACAAAATAAAATTAAACCAACACAACAGCAGAAAGATACCATCCATCGTCATCATTCAGAAAGTGCTAGGAAAATATATATACGGACAAAAAAAAATTTCAACAACATCAACTTAAGATTATTTCAGTTACTAGTTATGAACTAAGGTAACAAGTTTCTTATAACCATAAAAGCGAACATTGGCGAATGATATGCTTTCATGCAATGTACGATCATCAGTCATTGGGAAAAATAGAACCACAACAATCGCTTATGCTTTTCCCGTGAACAAAGTTGAATGAAGAATCCTTAACAACAACACAACCCCTGATATCAATTAGTTATCGTGCGGAGGCACCATCTCCACAATCAAATTCTGCAAGATCACATGAATTGGCATTTGCTCTTGAAGAGATAAAAGGGATAAAGCGAACGAACAAAAATCAAGAAATCAAAACAGCAATGAAGTGCAGCTTGTTGTTGATGTTGTTGTTGTCTAACTCGTCTCACCCTTCAGCATTCCATCGATGCGGTTGAAATTGATGTTCAGAACAGATTATTGCTAAGCACAATTGCAAACAAACAAACAATTGGAATTCTGGAATAGCAAAGTACAGGAACGTTTAGCAAATATGTGTGCAATGTCAGTAAAATCAGGAGAAAACTATGATTAAGAATAGGTTTAATTTTTTTTTTGATTTTAAATGAATTCAATAACAATAACTAATTTTTACTTCCACTTTCTGTTACTGTCAATGGTTTAGTTTTTAAAAAAAAACCAACTATAATTGTAATGATTACATGAACAGTTGAGGGCCCAGGGCGACAGCGAAACTAGTCCCTTGCCTATAAAGAAGTTCTGGCATGGACATCAGTACTTGGTTATTCTCTGCACACTGATCAAGAAAGCAAAATGATAACAAGCAAACACAACAATAATAATCTTTGATCTCTTTAGAAGAGGTTCTACTGTGGAGCAAGTAATTCAAAGTTCAAGTTCAATCACCTGGCATGAACGAGAACCTTCCATGTGTCCCACAGGTCTAGAAGAATAATAAGAAGAAAATGAAAAATAAAAACAACAACCGATTGAATGACCAAGCAATTTCATCTTAGGCTGGCAGTTGGCACGACGGCTTTCAGCGGACCAACTAACACAGGTTAACATAATGTAGGTTTTCTCGAGCATCTATGTACATCGTAGCTTCGTTATTAAAAATTAAAAAGCAAGCGTAGATCCTTTGGACAATAAAGACTTGTTCACAAAACTTGCAACATTTTTTTAAAGAAGCCTTTTAAAAAAAAAGAAGAGCCTTGCACTGATTTCACAGCATAATCAAATCATTGATTCGCTTATTATTTTGCAAGATGATTCCTTGAAAAACTCATTTTAAGCTTTAGTGATTGTTTACAGTCTTATACTCAAGAAAAATAAGAAAATTTAGTTTATTGTGAATTTATTTCATTAGCCTGAGCCAATACATACTGACTGTAGCGTACTTTTATTATTATTTTATTATTTATT
This sequence comes from Nephrocerus scutellatus, assembly GCA_947095585.1. Classification (NCBI taxonomy): domain Eukaryota; kingdom Metazoa; phylum Arthropoda; class Insecta; order Diptera; family Pipunculidae; genus Nephrocerus; species Nephrocerus scutellatus. The sequence continues at coordinate 27,237,979 of OX352765.1, read as the reverse complement.
ATTTTATTATTGTCCACTTTGTTTCTGTGTATATTCCTCCTGCGTTCTAATTCCTTGAGGCAATACTCCCATTGGGAGTATAAAAGTCTCCGCATAAAGAACTTTGCAGTCAGTGCGCTAGTAGCGCTTGCCAAGGACACTTGCGAGTATTTTGAGATCAAAATGAAAATTGTAAGAAAATTGAAGTTGATAACATAAAATAGGATTTTAATTTTTTTTCTTTCATCTCAAATCCACAGCTCGTAATATTTTCCTGTTTGCTGGCCATTGCAGTGGCTAAGCCTTTGGCATTATTTCCTGCGACGACGATTTACCATGCAACTGCTAATGGATATGCTACTGCTGCTGTGGCAAGTCCAGCTTACACTTATGCAGCAGCTCCAGCTGCGCTAACCTATGCCGCACCATTTGCGTACAATTCTGTTCCAAACTTTCGCCTCGCATATTCGATTCTTTAAGGAACTTTGAACTACTGACGCTAATCTAAGATGAGCTCAAAGTGTGTGGCGAGAAGTCTAATTTTTATGGGATATGGGGATAATGCAATACTCGCTTGTGAGACGACACTAATATTAATTTTTTTACTTTTTGCTTGTTTTTAAGTATTTCACTTGGAAATTTTGTCACAAATAGAATCTTTGTGTAATAAAGTTTATAAAGCAAAAACTAAGTTTGTAACTGTAACTGTAATCGATGATCAAATGGCTTTTTCAATTTAAGATTTTTTTCCTTTTTGTGTCTCTTTGGTGTTCCGGAGCATTTAATTTGCTGTTTTCGTGTTGTCTTCAAACTATTACTCATACTCGTGAACATAAAAATATCATATTAAGCATTTTTTCGCGTATTATAAATTACTGCTCAAGGTAAAAGAATTTATATTTTAAAGTCGGAAAAGCAGAACCGGACTAAGGTCTCTAAACTTTTAAATTGCCCAGCAATTAAAATTTGAATATTATTTATGCAGAATTGATTGATTCATTTAAGATTTGTTTGGGACTATGAAATATGAAGTTGGTGAGAGTGCTTCAGTGATGTTAGAAAAACGAATTTTTCACTATTTTAGCCTCCTACTGAAACGCCTATGTGCTGATATATGCTTAGTTTTTAAAACTTACACATCATAGTAAACCTTGTTTTGTAATTTGGAAGCGGATCAAAAGACATGACGGGCGTGAATGTCATTTGCTATTTGTCAGAATTCTATTATTCGGAAAATAATTGCTCTATTGTCCCCGACTCCAAACATCTATCATCTAGTTTAGTATACACCATTCTTGCAACGAAGGCTTGGTCATTCCTTTTGACATATCTCATTATCCTAGAACGTTATACACTTTGATCGAACGATTGTCTTCTACCCGAAAACAATGCATTTTATTTATACGCCACCACCAGCATTCATCCCACACAAACTGTAACTCATAAAACGTTTTCCCGCGCAGGCGTTTCAAACGTTTCACTTCACATAGCCTAGCAAGTTTATACATGCCAACTTTATGGGTAATTTAAAAAAAAAATCAACTGTCAATATATTTACCTCTACAAATGGTCGAGGTCTGCCCTTTTGCAAAAAATCTATCTACACTGGTGATTTGGGTTATATTGTCGTGAAGGTATAACACTGGCGACAATTTATTTATAAATAATCCATTGAGAGTCATCCATTTCTCAGTTCGGTTAAAAGAAGCGGTAAGTTGTGTTTTGTGTGTCTGTTTTTATAGTTATGTGTGATTTCAGAGCATCATGGGCATGGGCTGAGAAGGAATTTTTTCTCTGTGTTTACTTTTGTACATGTCCACAGGCCAGCAATATAATGGCGTTTCATCTAATACCTCGTTAATAAGCCAAGCCACGCAGTTAGAGAAAAAATTCAACAAAAAAAAAATGGCGATACGAGAAAGCCAATTGGGACGGCCTTAACAACCTCTTTGGGAGTATTAACTGGTCGCTTTTATTTCGCGATAGCAACGTGGATGCGGACGCTAATGCAATCACAAACATCATCGTTATTGGTATTAGGGACTTTATCCCTTCCAGGAATAAGTCTGTAAAGCCAAAGGAGTGTGGATGGTATGACTCGAATGGTAAAGAGGTTTCTAGGATTCGAGAGCTATGCTTTCGGTTTTACAAAGCAAACCCTACTGAGGAAAACCGAACAAATATTAAACGAGCCAGAAATGATTGCAATCCATATCTTTGGCGAGTCAAATTCGCCTACGACCAAAAATTGAGGCAAAAAATACTACAATGTCAAAAAGGTAGTAAAAATGTTTGGTCATTCGTGAGAAATGACAGCCTCGTCGTCGATTAGAAGCTATCTTTTGGACCGCTCAATTCAAAATGTGTTGGACGGTTTCAAGTCTAAAGTATATCACATAAATGCTGGCGTTACCCAGGGCTCTGTTTTGTCCCCGACACTCTTTCTGATTTTTATTAATGATTTCTGCAATTACTTCTAATCCAATTCACTCTTTTGCTTACGACAGCACTATCAGCTTCTCATATAAGTTTGAGGAACAACCCTCCACTTCTCATGTGGAACTCAAACAACAACTTCGTATGTTAAGCACGTTAAATTCTGACATAGACATCAGTCCCAAGCCTTTATCCATGAATGGTACTTCCATGGAGGTAACTAAAAATCTCTCAACAAGCTTCATTGGAATGACCACATATTTACCGTCGCCAAAAATGCTGCGAAATGTTTAGGTTTTCTAACCCTGTGCAAGAAATATTTCACTCCCTCTGATCTGGCTACTATCTACAAGGCTTTTATTCGCCATAAACTTTAGTACAATTTACATATCTGTTCTGTTGCGCCTACAACTACCTTGCATCAGCTGGATAGAATACAAAACCGTGCGATAAAATTTATCGATGACGAAAGCATTGCGAAATCAATAGAAGCACCAGTCTCAATGCCACCACACTTTAGCACCAGTTAGTATACTAATTGGCCATATAACTGCCTCACTCGTGCATAAAGTGCAAAACAAAGTTTTAGAATTGTGATGAAATATCATCACCATACAAGTTTTTAACATAGACTTAAACCATATTGGGAGCAAACGTTTCAGCAACACTTTAAAAAAAAATGTAGAAATATTTACCTTGTAGTACAATTGACATTAAATTAAATAATACGAAATAGGGGCGCGTTTATTCGTATAATGTGCTGCAGCCACACTCGTGTAACATAACACTGTAACACCAAGTGCTCCAATAAAAATATTACGCGCACGTAGCGAGTGGCAAACACCACGCATGTTGTTAAATCTCCAAGAAAACCGCAAACAAGTGAGATTACGTAATTCTTCACGTGTACTCGTATCACAAGTAAACCGTTATTTTTCCTATAAAAACTAGTGACATCTTTGAGTTAGCATCAAACGCACTTGTCAGCAGCAACAGTAAGACAACAAGAGTTATTCCCACAGCCAAAAAACAACCCAATCAAAATGTTCAAATACGTAAGAGGATAACCAGAGGACTCAAGTGGACGCATCTTTCTAATAATATTCTACTTTCAGTTGGTATTCTTCTGTCTCCTTGCCGTCGCTTTGGCTAACCCGGGATACCTAGCTCCAGCACTCAGATTGGCACCAGCTCCATTGACTATATCATCAGGACCTATTCTGACTACTGCACATATTGGTAGTCCATTAATCTCCACTAGTGGACTTATTCATGGAATTGGTCATCCATTATATTAACTATGAGACTGCAAATCAAAAGATAAAGCGATTACCTCGCAAGCAACCGCACCTCGCCACACCATCAGTAGTGTTTGTTTTCGAAACAAACTCAAAATTTATTGTTATTTATGTAATTAACTCTTGTGTTATTAAATAAACGCATTATTTTAATGAGCAAACTTTATTTACATTTTTGTTAATGGAAAAGGGATTGAAAGCATATCCTGGCAAGATCTCATAAAAAAAAATTGGTTAGGCGTTGTCGTCCACATGGCCGCTCGTGTTTTGAGCGTCGTAAAATGAATTAAGAATACTGCTTTGTCGTCTATTCCAACTCTTTCTTATAATGACGCTTCACCTGCGCAGCTTGCTCTACTCTTACAGATTGTTCGTGGAATCCGCCCGTATCTACGAGTATTTAACTCTATATGGGTCGATCCACTTTCGTAGTCATACAGTTGATAAATTTAAAGTGATGTCAACGTACACAAACTGTTCTGAGTGATCTTCATTCCTGGCATTAATATTGCGTAGGGTTTTCCATCTATCCTATTATTCCGGAATCTTCCCAGAAAACTGTTCAATCTGTACATAAAAAAGGCGAGCCGTCGTCTCCTTATTCGAACCGACCCATAGCACTTATCTCTATTTTTTCCAAGGTCATAGAAACGCTAATCAATTGTCAGATTCTGATATATTTTGAAACTCCAGAAATTCTTAGTGATCGGCCATATACGTTCTTGTAGTAAATCTATGATGTATCTCACCGAACAGTCGAACCAGTATATTCATCAATTTGGTGAAAGCAAAGATCGATATTTCCAATGCATTTGACTGTGTTTGACATCAAGCTCTTTTGCAAAAATACGTGCTTATAGAGTCGATGAAAACCTGCTTTGTTGGATTAGTGACGATCTTTTAAGCCGCTAGTCTCCACTTATTTCGGACGGTTTCAATTCGAAAACTCGCCGCATAAATATGGACGTTCCTCAGGGCTCCATTTTCTCTCCGATACTCCTTCTTATATTCATTAAGGATTTCTTTTCTTTTACTTCTAATCCAATTCATTCCAACTTTAAACTTATCACATAAGTTTAGGGAACGTCCCTCGTCTTCAAAAGAGGTCTTCAAACATCAATGTAAATTCTGACCTAGACATCATAATAAATTTGGGAAAATATAATGGAGTAGAATTAAACGATTCCAAAGCCAACTGCTGTCTCATGTCATTCAAACAAAACGTCATTATACTCGTGAATGTCAAAAAACTCACAATTCCTGGTATATGCGATAACGACAAGCTTTGTTGGAATGACCTTATATTTCCCGTAACAAAAAGTACCGCGAAACGTTTAGGTATACTAACACGATACAAGAAATATTTCACTCTGATCTGGCTAGTATTTACGTTCGTCCTCCCGAAAATTGAGTATAATTATTATTATCGTATCTGGTCAGGTCTGGTCGTGTCTTTAAGGTCGAAATCCTCGGTAGCACATCAATTAGAGCACAAGAAAGAAAGACACAAGAAATGATTTAGGCTAAATATTTGGAAAATAGAAGATAAAACATAAAAAATTGTCAGCTGAAATAACCTCGTAACAAATCCTCACAAGCCACACCAAAACAGCATATATAAATAAAGTATGTATGCTGTTCCACCTATCAATTTAGGTGGTAAATACTTAAAGGGTTGATTCCTTCGTTAATTACGTGAAAAAATCGTATGGAAGAAGGGGTTGAACCCCTGCGGTCTGCATAGCATTTTAATGCGACGAAACGTATTGTTGACTTCACTGTACTGTACTTCACACCCTGTAACTTTTGAACGCTTCTCGCTATTACTTTTACTATTGATCTTTTTGAAAGAAAATTAAATCTTTAGTATCAAACAATGTACATTTTTTAAAATTCTTAAAACCATTACCGTCAAAGTAAAATAAAATTTTTAAATTATATTTTCAAACGCGGATATCTCGAAAAATGCTCTTCAATAAATAGTTCGTGGGCCAAGAGCAACATGAAAAAGGCAGTGCTATTTTCTGAACACATGGTAAACATATTTCAACCCATTGAAATATCAACCAATGAAATTAGTGCAGAAAGAACCGCACAAAGGAGGAGGAGATCCCTCCAGTCACGCTAGCTGTAATCGAAACTGTTATTCAAAAAGAGTTTCCAATAAAAAATAATACCCTGGTTATGACATCATTAGAACTAAACTGATGCAATAATTGCCCCAGCGAGCCAAGTGTAAGTTAATAATGAATGCTTGCTTGATATTCAAACATTTTCCTTGCTATTGGAAAGTTGCCGAGGTAATAATTATTCCGAAGGCAGGGAAGGATTCTAATTACCCGTCATCTTACAGACCCATCTTATTGTTGCCCATTATATCAAAGCTCTTTTAAAAGATCTTAATCAAGAGGCCAAAACCGTTCAAGGAAAGTGAAGGCGTGATTCCATCTCATCCGTTCGGATTCAAGGAAAAACACTCAACCATAGAGCAGATTCACAAAATAACCGACATTTTTGAAAAGGCCCTAGAAGATAAATAGTAAGTTCAGCTATATTTTTAAACGTGGTAAGGTTTAATAAGGTTTGGCATGAAGGATTTCTATATAAACTTAAGCTAATTTTCCCAAAAGAATGTGCGGGGTCTTATTCCTCAGAAACATACTTTCCTATCAAGCAAGATGATGCTTATTCTCACCTTAAAGAAATTAAAGCTGGAGTCCCACAAGGAAGGATACTAGGGGCAGTACTATATTTACTTTTTACAAATGACATCCAAGACATAATTTTGTGAGTGTACACATGAAAATGGTGTCCACTGACAAAATTAGGTCCTTCTGGGCAAGTACGTTTACAGAAGATTATGCAATGGAGTAAAGTGGTAAAGGTGCATCCATTCCACGTGTAATTTTGTTGGACTGTTGCTACAGGACCACTGAGATGGCATGCAACTCTTCTTACACGTAGTAGTAGTAACACAACCAGAACTATCACGTTCTTGTTGAACGAATATACAAATATTGTGCCATGGATTTGTAGGATATTGAATACACTTTAATGCTACATTTGTCCAAAAAAATTATACAAGATCATTTCTCGAAATAATAATCGTAAAAAAGAAAGAATTTGACGAGCTTCATATCGGTATGCTTAAATAATTTAATAAATGTTACATTGACTGATCATCAAAATTTAAGATAAGATAAAAAGTAAAGTGATAAATTCAAACGCGTACCTACAACTTTTGGCCAATCACCATCCAGAATTAATGGAAGACTTTCCATTACTGACTGGAATTAACATGTGTTTTCAGCTAGATGGTGGTTTTTGCTACAGTGGACGTAATGGAACTACATTTTTAAGTGAACATTATTAAAACCGATGGATTTGGTATCTTAGCCGTCTGGATCTAACTCTTCTAGAGTTTTATGTGTGGGAAAGAATGAAAGAGATGTCATACTTTACAGAAATAGAAACTGTAAAACAACTATAGGATGGACGATTGAATATGCTCAGACGATTGCAATGTATGGGGCAGACAAACTTGAGAACTTAAAATTGTTTATACAAACTTTTTACTTTAGCGCTGCTCCTGTTGGCCGAATGCACAAATATTGCGCCATTGATTTGTAGGAAATTGAATAAGCTTTAATACTGCTTTAGTCAAAAAAATTTATCTAAGAGCATTTTTCGAGATAATCGCGTTTGAAAATACAATTAAAAAAAATTAATTTGACGACCTTCATGTCGGTAATGGTTTTAAAAATTTAAACAAAAACAACCCATAAAAATGGGTCATGTAAATTCTCCAATAACCAAAAGTATGCTGAATTCTACTATAAATGCTGAAAAATAAAAACACATACAAAGCACTGCAACCCAACAACAAAATCACCCCAATCGTAAAGCAAGCAGCGCTGCTCGCAGAGCACTAGCGCACACAAAACACAGTCATTATAGTATGACATGATCGGATGCCGCTATATGGAAAATAAATTTGTATGGAAACCCCCGACCACGCGGCCCGATCACTCTAAAATTTTAATATAAAATGTTGTCATAGGAAACACATATGTGTGCATAGTTTGAATACAATCGGGCTTTACGAAGTGGGTTAAAAATTGGTAGAAAGATCTGGCCAGCCAGCCAGCCACGGGCACGAGAAGTTTATATAGATAATTTAAAAATGTACATTGTTTGATCTTAAAAACTTAATTTTCTTTCAAAAAAGAGCATAAGTTATCTTGTAACTAGAAGGAGTTACAGGGTCTGAAGTGATGCAGGATCAACAGTACGTTTCTTCGCATTAAAACGCTACGACACTGCAGGGGGTAAAATAGACCCCATACTCTCGCATAGACTCCCATACGATTTTTTTTCATAATTAATCAAGGAATTACTCCTTTAAGAATTTGCTACCTAAACTGATACACCATGTATAATTAATCTGATTTGTCTAAATGTTTGATTTTTTGGCAAATGCAGTAAGATAGTTTGCATGAAATAATACTTTACGTTATAGGTGTTACGTGAAACGTCATACACTAACACAATATGGATATAGTACTATTACTACCGTATTGCTTTTGCCATTTTGTTTGCATAATTGTGACGACGTCTGTTGGAGCTTCGACGTCCGCCCGCGAACTAGGGGTACCATCGACATTATATTGTACGCGCTTAACTCTCTGTCAGACGGGAGAACTCTTGTCTGAGCGAAATTAAAAGTGTAAATTAATACTGAGGCGAGTATATCAAGTGGTATTGAGACTAGCACACATCAGAAAGAAGTCAGTTGGTTGACTTTAAAGCAATTCAATATATCGTATTGTTACTTTTACTTTTTTATCGCTTAATTATCAGCGTAGAACGAGTGATCTCTGTCTCCGCTCGAGACAAACTTTAAGTCAAGGCTTCAACAATTAGGTCTTTATTTTTCTATAAAATTGCTTTGCATGTCTCAAACAGGCATCAAACGTACTTTGACAGCAGCATCGCAGTTACTCACATCCAACCAACCAAAAACTCAATAAAAATGTTTAAATACGTAGGTGAATAATGTCAGGACCTTAGGGGGTTTTACAATAATTTGTTTTTCCTCATTTCAGTTGGTTTTCTTCTGCATTCTTGCCGTTGCTTTCGCTAAGCCAGGATTAATTGCTCCAACACTTAACTTGCTCCCAGCTCCGGCTACATTGACCTTAGCATCAACACCAATCCTCACCCACACCACTTCGCATATTGCTGGCCCATTAATTCAAACTGGAGGACTCATTCATGGACTCGGACATGTATTGTACTGAGAATGGATTTTGAACTTTGAAAGTTGAACTAAAGTAACTTTAAAAAAAAATTTTTTGTGATAACTGTTTGCCACTTGGTTTAATAAAAATGATATAAAAAATTAATTATGTGTCAATGTACTTAATTAAATAAGACGGAACTTCACGCACTGACGACCTCAAGGACAACATTTCTGCAGTTAAAAAAATAATTTCTTAAAAATTCGTTTAAATTTAGATTTTAAACGTCCGACTTCGATTTTTTCAATGTTTATTTATACTCTCTCTTTATTAATTGTTTTTATTAACAACACCAAATGAACTTATGCATGATATGAAAGCAAATACAATATGTACGAAATTCCGGTACCGATCTTACTGCAGAAAGATAAATTAATGATCCAATACTACCTCTTTGGGTTGTACAGTCAACTCTCAAATTGTTATATTTATCAAGTTAAATTATCATTAAATAAATAAATAACTAATGTTAGAGAAGAATCAAACCTACTCAACGATATTTTACTCAAGCTTTTGGAAATATTTGGCATGAATGGCTTAGCCAAAAATTAAGATCTTTACAAACAATGCAATTCTCTGCAATTCTGGAATCATACTTGACAGTACGATTCTGAAGAATAAAATTGGATGAAAGATATTCCTCTAATTAAAATTTACCATTATGCGATCTTCCTTTATTATAAAAATAACAATATAAGGTTACTTGCCTGACGTTACTTTGCTGATGATACGTGAATCGTAACTGTAGCGTGGGTAGGGAAATGTCAAACGGAAAATCGGGACCGGAGGAGAGACTTTTTGCGGGAGGTCTGGACTAATCTTATACTAATCTAATACTTAGATTTACTTGATAGGCAATACACCAAAAACCATTTTTACGATCCCAACCCTCTCGAATGTCTGACAAACGTCCGAGAGTAATTACTGTAATGATATATGGCTTTGGGATATGGCTTTATATTGTAGGACCTATCCATTTGTGTGCAAAAATATAACACACATAATGAATGGTCGCGACAACCTAGGCCATGGACCTTAAAAGTCTGTTGCGCATAAAACTATATTAAACTATATTATTATTTTTATTAGACCGGTCGTCAGCAACAAAACATTCATATAAAGAGGGGAGGCCGTTGTTAATTCAAAACGTAACAACTTTTCAACAAAATTGTGTCCCATTCTCCCAGGGAAACAACATTGGAGAAACCTTCACGATATTGCTATTGGGGACAAAGTTCCATTTGGGTGTCAAGTTGACTCAACTGAGCTGAATAGCTATTTTCTCTCATCTTCAACATTCAGCTCTCCCCCTTTGACTCCAATGGTATATCATAATGTTTGTCCCTAGAGTTTTGAATTTTCTACTTCCTAGGAGAGAGACGTGGTAAGTAGAATTATGTCCTTACAATCAAACTCAGTTGTAGACGATTGCATTTCCCTTAAATTTTTCAAATTGATTATTCCAGATATCCTTAGTTGCCTTTCACATATCCTAAGCTTTTGCATTACATCTTCATCGCATCCAAGTAGCAGGAAACTTACTAAAACAATTCCAGTAGCTAAAAAACCAAATGTTTCTAATCCTGGTGACTTTCGACCGATAAGTATCATATCGTGTGTTTCAAAAATTTTTGAAAAACCAAATATAAAACAGATCACATCCTATATTAGTGCTCACAACTTATTGTCTCCACTAGATTGCAGTGGAGACAATAAGTTGTGAGCACTAATATAGGATGTGATCTGTTTTATATTTGGTTTCAGGCCAAAAGCCTTCAGGCCAAAAGCCTTTGACACTATAAATCATGGTACTATTTTCATTAAACTTGGACATCTATTTGGTTTTGGATATAATTCTGTGAAGCTCTTAAAAGACTATCTCTTAAATAGGTATCAGGAATTCATACTCGTCGTATAGCCACGTTGAGTCCGGTGTGCCACAAGGTTCTATTTTAGGACCGGTTCTATTCTGTATTTTTATAAACAACTTAACAGGGGTTCATAAAAACTGCAACTTTCACCTTTATGTTGATGACATTCAAATTTACATTTCGAAGCCTATAGGATCTTGTTTGACGTTAAAATTAATATTTGACAGCCATTACCGAATGGTCTTCTTGTTTTGGTTTAAAATTGAATCCTATGGAGTCGCAGATTATTGCAATTTTACATGAAATTTACTATGTTTCAAACTTTCCCTCTATTTACATGGCCGACTCCCGGCTTAGCTCTTCTAACTGTGTTACCAGCCTGGAGATAAAAAAAAATGTTGATCTTTCCTATATTGTGTATTGCGCAAGTTGTGGCTAACCAGTGACTTTGCACCATTGGAAACTAGACAAATTGGTGAAGTTGGTGGTAAAGTCTTTAATTTTACGCAATATTCTCTTTGTAGATGTAATCTATAGAAAACTTGACTCCCACTTAGAACATAAGCTGTTGGTGGCCTATAATGACGCGATTCGATACTTGTTCAAAAACGTTTTTGGTTGCTCACTAAGACGGCTTCTGAATGTCAGAAACTATATTTTCTTACCCCAGCCTACTTATACAATAAATTGCGCTTCAGTCGACCCTCCCTCTAGTAATATCACTCTTCTTATACCAAAATATAATATATAGGGTTTTTCAATAAGAGCACTTCAACTTTTTTTTTTGAATAAAACACAAACTGTTCGACTTTTGAACTAACTTTCTTTTTATTAACGAATTTGAACATATACATATGATACATTTAAGTATGAAACTCGATTTCTTTTGCATGACCACCGCGTGCACGTTTTACGAAGTCCAATCTTTGAACCAAAAATATGGCCCAATGACGCCGCCGGCATGTAATCCGCACCAAACAGTGACTTTTTCGGGATGCAACGGTGCCTTATGAATCACGTGTGGGTTGCTATCTGCCCAGTAACGCATATTTTGCTTGTTGACAAATCCTTCTAGCCAAAAGTGAGCCTTATCGTTAAATGGACCGTAAAATGGCCGTAATGCTCTTAAAGTAGCGGCAACAGAACGATTATTTTGATAAAAAATTTGCACGATTTGCAATCGCTGTTCACATGTGTAGCGTTCCATGATGAAATGTATACTAATGAAGTTTCCAAATGACAAAAGAACAATAAAAAATATGGCGTCGTTCGCCGTCCCTATCGGAGAAAAGTTGAAGCGCACCTGTTGAAACACCCGATACTTCCTCGTTCATGCCACCCGACCGTGTAATTCTTTCCCGCCTTCTCTGAAATTAATATTACACACATCGCGCTTCAAACGAGCTATCTACCATCATTACAATTTGCATGAATTCTTCAGACCATATGCTCATTTCCTTACTTTCCATTACTCTGCTTTATTTTTGTTTTTACTCTATCCCTTTTCTCTACTTTTTCCTGAAATGAAATGAATTTAGAATCAGGTCTTCTTGGCCTGCCTAGCTGTCGTTTCTCATAAAACCTATCACAAAAGACTTTCCGAGAAGAATCGTATTCGCTCATGTGAAATAGATGCCCTGCCCACAAAAGCCAACCGAGCTCCGTTCTCTTCACAGCAACGACAACTCTCGGTGACGATAGTATCTTCAAAATCATCCTTCCTCACTTACGGGGCCAACAATTATTCTTCGTAAAGCGTCGAATCTATAACCATTGTCTTATACATCAGCATTTTGGATGTCATGGTTAAACTAAAGTAGGTTTTTGTTGGCTTTAAACAACCGTTCGTTTTTTTTCTGGTTCTATAGTGTTACTAGGTGCTGTAGTTGACCTGACATAGTTAAAGGATGGCATTTCTTCAAATTCGTGCTCTACTCTCGTAATTAAGCGACCTTCAGATCTTTACTGTCGGCCTTGTTGGATTTTCTGCAGTCCAGTCCATCCCAGTGAGGATGCCCTTGTTGGGTCCGCTTTAAGTTAAGACTCCAGTGCTGCCGTGTTGCGAAAAATCTTTTCCATTGGCATCATCACATAATGCAGTTTTGGCATCTCTAAAATCTATTACCCTTCTGTTATGAGCTATCCTTGCAGCGAAAGACTGACGTTTCCCGCTAAACGTAACCCAAAAATCCTGCCTCGCGCTCATGAGGGCTAAGAATTCGAACTATTGCAGTCAACATAAATTATTTTTTTTCCGCCATGTCAACACATTGTATTTCTAGTTTTATGTTGTCAACAATGTCGCAACAATTTCTATTTTTCTAATTCTTTCTTCACCATATTGATAACAGAATCAATGTTGGATCTTCTCTTAACAGCCGGGGCTACTACAAACTTTATCATATTCAACGTCTTACCGATCTTATGAATAAATTTGTATTTGTCGCTCTCCAGGACAAATTAATCTGCCTATTGTAGCTACCAATTTTTAATGACCCAACATAGATGTCAGCTTCAGTAGTATCTTAAAAAACTTTAAAAATGTTTGAAAACCGGGAGAATTATTATATACAGAAGTACTCGAGTTAGGCTCAAATAAGTATCACACATTGTGGAAATGAATGTCCGTAACGCATGGTATGGGCATGTAGAAGATGACTTCATATTTTCTGTGATTGCTGTGATTGAGAACTTCGACCTCTCATGAGAGGGTGTCAGAATCACTTCCTCAAATATCGAATCAGTAAGCCTCAAATGTACTACTAACCGCAATGTCCGCAATTTAATTAGCAAAATAGTCCAAATTCGGCTAAAAATTCCGTATGCCTAGGCTTTAAGCATTCAAAAGAAATGGATTTTGATGGAAAAAAAAACCCAGCTTACGAAGCAATAGAGTTATTTGAATTAAAACTTTAATTGACATTTTTATTTAGACGACCCTTCCAGTATGTAATAAAGGTTAGCTATTCTATATATTATTCTTTCAAATGCTAAAATGTTGAAATTCGAAACCTTTCTGCACTAAATAACATCTACATTTATGCAACACAGAGCAACCTGATATCGGTAATAATTTTGTCCGCAAACGGTAAAGTGCGTAACGAGTACGCCTCAACTGTCTACCACTTGTAATCGAAACTTTACGAAAACCTCAAACAAACGTTGGTATATCTTCCAGTATCTTACAAGTTGAGTTGGATTATTAGGCTTTGCTATAAAAGAGCATACTATTGGAAGGTAAGCATCAAACGCACTTGTCATCAGCAACAGTCAGTTAACCAGAGTTACTTTTAGCCAACAAACAACTCAATCAAAATGTTCAAATACGTAAGAGGATAACCGAAGCACTCAAGTGGACGCATTATTGTAATAATATTTCACTTTCAGTTGGTATTCTTTTGTCTCCTTGCCGTCGCCTTGGCTTATCCAGGATACCTCGCTCCAGCACTCCGACTGGTCCCAGCTCCGGCATTAACTCTAGGACCAGCCCCCATCCTGACCACTGCACATATTGGCAGCCCATTAATCTCAACTGGAGGACTCATTCATGGAATTGGACATTTATTGTAATAATGAGGAGTACTCAGAACGAGAAAGAAGTGCACCTCACTGGCCACGACGTTCCTGCGGGGACAAAATTTTCCTCTGCTCCTTTGTAATCTATTATAAAGGATTAATCATAATTTTCGGATAATAAAATATAAAAATTGTTCACTCATATAAACATTGTTTTGTTCTTTATGATACCGTTCTTCAAGAGTTGGAAAGGGGTTAAATACACCGGTTACGAATGAAAATTTCTTCAGTTATTATAATAATAACTAATAATTATTACAAAAGTGTCGGGCAAAAGACTGTTCTGGTTCAGGGCTAATCATTTCCCGTCCATCCATGTTGTGCGTTTTATTTTTCTTTTCACACAAATTGAAGGGACCTGCAATTTAAAGCCATATTCGAAAGACGATTTGAGAAACTTTTCCAAGGCAGTTATTGCTCTCGGACTTTTGTATGACATTTGGGAAGATGCCGTTAAGTATTTTTTTTTTTTTTTGAGATTTTTCAACTTCGAATGCAACAATTGAGCCACGGCGCCTACTAAAATATGCCATGTAAAAGCCCTTACCTAGGAAAGATACGATAAGGTTGATCAGTGGATGCTGTGGTAGTATATGTTTTGAACTATCCTGTGGTTCCTAAATATGTGATACTACTAAGTATCTTAATACCAATTGTATTAAGTTGTTGTTTTCAGTCAAATTTGTTAAATTTTAAACCAGTTGTTGTGTTCTTTCTATAATGAACATTTG
Source organism: Nephrocerus scutellatus (assembly GCA_947095585.1). Taxonomy (NCBI): domain Eukaryota; kingdom Metazoa; phylum Arthropoda; class Insecta; order Diptera; family Pipunculidae; genus Nephrocerus; species Nephrocerus scutellatus. The sequence continues at coordinate 27,222,788 of OX352765.1, read as the reverse complement.
TTATAATCAATATTTTAACTTCACCCTAATATAAATAAAAATAAACAAAATTAAATGTTATCACAGTTAAACAAAACTCAGCATTAGTCCGTTCAATTGATTGTTCGTGAAATGAAAACAAAAACTATTTTCGCATCAAATAAATTTTTGATTTGGTTGATGGTTGAAGTGGAATTTCTTTAGGCGCGTTGGGAGTAAACTCCTATAGGACTTTGTGTACCGTAACTAAGATCCAATGACTCATCTTATAAAACAGATCTTATGTATGACATGTTTAAATGTGTTATGTATGTATATATATACAAAACCGTCATCGTTAAATTCGCAGTATCCTTTTTTCTAATCGAGCTGACTGAAGAATGGATAGCTATGATTATGTTCTTGCTGCTTAATAGTTAATATATAGAAACATAATCGAATTCAACGAATACAAACTGGTTTTATAAGCTGAAAGCTAAAGACAACTTCTTAGTAATTTTTAAAAGCCTTTATTTAAGTTGACTTGACCCTTTTTTGTCTGTATTTTCGACCAGTTTGAGGTCCTTTTTAACCAACTTGCACACGACCTTGAGAGCTGAAACTTTGTGAGTGTCTAAGTCCAAAACATCATTTTTATATTCCACGTATGACGTGTGTCACGTTTCGCGTGTGGCACGTGTGATGGTTTGAAATCGCGCCATTTTCTCGTTTTTTAGGTCTTTTTTTAACCACCTTTCGCACGACCTAGAGGGCTACAATTTTTGTTAGCGGCTCAATATCAGGGGCCCATTTAGATATTCCGCTTTTGACGCTTGTCGTGTCCCATGTGGCACGTGTTTGGGGATCTGCATTGCGATTGATCGGGAAACTACTGACTGCTCAAAACTTGGTTTGGGCCAGTAGCGTAACAATCAAGTTCGTGATGTAGTGCTTGCTCTACCTCCTCGTGGTGGTCCCCGGGCAACTATGTGTATAAATCCTTATACATGTAGGCTAAAACTGCAAGTGCGAACGGTCTAGCGTTTCTAGTCTAGGTAACGTGGGCTAGCACCCGCTACTGAAACTGACACAACGCCTCGGATAAGTAATGATCGAATAATGACGACTTTTGGCTATTGTACCCGGACTAAGATTGGTTTCTGGAATGTGAGGACGCTCCTTGACTCTGGAAGTGAAGGACCTCATAATGCCAGATTTCTTCAACTGGAACGTGAGTTTCTTCGATATAATTTGGACATACTGGGAGTGAGTGAAGTAAGATGGTTCGACGCGGGAGAGTACCAATCCCCAACGTGTAACACTGTGCTACTCTACTCTGGCAAACCCTCCGGCAGTACTCGTGAATCTGGAGTGGGTCTGCTGCTAACGCCAACAGCACGTAGAGGCCTAATTTCCTGGCACCCGCATAGTGATAGGATCATATCGGCCAGATTTCGGACTAGAGTACGGCGCGTCACGATCATACAGTGCTACGCCCCAACGAATCCCTCGACTGAGGATGAAAAGGACAACTTCTACAATCAACTAAACGCTGTATTCAACGCAACGCCGAACGGAGATATCGTCATCGTGATGGGGGATTTGAATGCCAAGGTTGGCAACGACAATGAAGGACTCAAGCATGTGATTGGGAAGCACGGCCTCGGCGAACGAAATGACAATGGTGAAAGATTTGTTGATTTCTGCAACACCAACAACCTTGTTATAGGAGGCACCATGTTTGAGCATAAGACTTGCCACAAGGTCAGCTGGGTGTCAACTGACAGGCAATCATCATCCAACCAAATCGACCATGTGGCGATCAGCAGACGTTTTAGGAGCTGTCTGTTAGACGTCCGAAACAGACGAGGAGCCGACATGGGTATGGTACGTGATCATCACCTTATGGTAGCTACTGTCCAGTTACGTACTGCATCAGTTCATAGAATCCGCAATATCATCCGATTGCCTAGGTATAACATCGACCGGCTAAAGATCCCCTCAGTACGCCAACAATTAAGGGATCATTTGTCGCAAGGAGTGGAAGCAATCAGCAGCTCACTGCCGACAACCATCCAGGAACATTGGAAGGCTGTGAAAAATGTTTTCACATCTGGAGCGGAAAGTATTGTTGGTAGAAGCCAGGCAAGGCACAGCACGTGGCTTACCGAAGATACCTGGAGGCGGATTGAAGAACGTAAACTACTTAAAGCTCGCATTGTAGATATCCCAGCAGTAGCGAGGAGCGAGCTAGAGTCCATGTATCGAAGAAAAATGAGAGAAGTGCAGCGTAGTGTAAGACGTGACAAGCGTAACTATATTAACAATCTGGCCTCAGAAGCAGAGGAAGCAGCGAGCCGGTGCGATAGCAGAACCGTTTACAGAATCACCAAAGAGCTGACAGGTGGTCACCGCTCTAGCCAACATCCGGTGAAAGGCCTAGATGGTACCGTACTCGTTTCAGATGAGGATCAGCTCAAGCGATGGAAGGAGCATTTCTCTACGGTCCTTAACCGTGTATTTGCTAACGATATGCACCTAAATCAAGCGGAAATGCCGGAAGTAACAATTTCCCGAATTCGCACCTCAACTCCCAGTAAAGACGAGATCGCTACCGCGATTAACGCACTAAAGAACAACAAGTCGGTAGGACTAGATGGTATACCCGCAGAGCTTCTGCGTGCAGCTCCAACGACATCAGCAGAGCTTTTATATCCTCTTGTAGAGAGAGCTTGGGAGGTAGAAAGTTTCCCCGAAGAGTGGAAGAAGGGAATGATTGTCAAGCTCCCTAAAAAATGTAGTCTTATGGAGTGCGAAAACTGGAGAGGCATTTGCGTTCTCCCTGCAGTTGCAAAAGTAATAGCCAAAGTAGTACTTGAACGTATTAAGGAACATCTGGAAGATACACTCGATGCCGAACAAGCAGGTTTCCGCACTGGATCCTCCTGTGTCGACCACATCAACACACTGCGGATCATTATTAAACAGTTTGTTGAATTCCGGTCACCACTACACCTGCTGTTCATCGATTTTGAGAAGGCGTTTGACAGTGTCAACAGACAGTTTATCTGGCTCGCTTTGCGCAGGAGAGGTATACCCGATAAACTAATAGCTATTATTAAAGCAACCTATGATGGCTCTAAATGTCATGTGCTGCATAGAGGAAAGCTGTCAGAGGAATTCGAGATCCTAAGTGGGGTACGACAAGGTTGCATTCTATCGCCGATACTTTTTTTGTTGGTGATTAGCGATGTACTTCGCGCAGCTTTATCTACTGGAAACGGAGGAATTCGTTGGACTCTTACATCTCAACTCAAACATCTGGATTACGCTGACGACGTTTGTTTACTCTCACATAGAATTATGGAGCTGCACCAAATGACAACAAATGTGGAGAGGGAGGCAAATGTTGCGGGTTTGAAGATTAATACTGCCAAAACCAAAATCATCAACCTCGGCACTAACTCAGTTACTCATGTTAACATTGCTGGACAGCCGGTAGAGAGAGTAGAGAGTTTCCAATATCTTGGGAGTATTGTCTCGACCGAAGGTGGAACCGAACAGGACATTGCCAACCGAATCGGCAAAGCAAAATCGGTGTTTGGAATGATGTCCATGATATGGCGAAGCAATGCGATCAGCTTAAACACCAAGCTGCGACTGTTCCGCTCAAATGTTGAATCTGTGCTGTTGTATGGGTGCAGCACTTGGAAGGTGACCGCTACTATCACAAAAAGATTACAAACATTTGTAAATAGGTGCCTACGGAACATCTTAAGGGTTTTCTGGCCTAACCGTATCTCTAACGAACATCTTTACCAGAGAACGGGTCAGGAACCAATAGGCACAACCATCCAACGACGGAAGTGGCAGTGGATTGGTCATACACTCCGAAAAGGCGACAGTTCCATAGCAAACTACGCAATGCAATGGAACCCGTTATCTCAGGATGGTAGAAGAACGGGTCGTCCGAGAAATACATGGCGCAGAACAGTTGAGGAGGAGGCACGGCAATTGGGGAAGAGTTGGAGAGAGCTGAAGCTCATTGCCAGGAACCGCACGCGATGGCGCGTAGGCGTAGTAGAGGCCCTAGGACCCATAAGGGGATACAGGACATAAAGAAGAAGAATGTGGCACGTGTGTGAGGGGTCGGGAGCTCCCATACAAATTTTTTACAAAATGTACCCGATTTTCTTCAAATTTTGTACACATGTGTATCTCCGAAGACAATAACTTCTGTAATAATTTTAAAGTGATCGGGCCCCAGGGCCGATGGACCTCCCATATAATTTTTTTTAAAAATTACCCCCATTTTAGTCATATTTTATATATCTCCTCTGATTACAGAATTTACTTGAAAATTTGTAAGAGTCGGTTTTTTAAAACTTTTGTTTACCTTGACTTGACTTTGGTTTGTTTCCACATTTTTAAGGTCCTTTTTAATCATCTGGGAGCTGAAATTTTGAGAGCAGATTACTCTCGAATGGCGTTTCTGAAATGTCACGTCTAATGAATGTCGCGAGACGCGTTTGGCACATGTGAAGCCTTTAAAATGGATATTAGTTTAAGGCTTTATTATTATTATTGTTATTACTCTAAGAAACGATAGAATTTTATAAGCACTGAGATGTCCCCAAACGACAATCACCATGACAATCCATATTCCTTATCCATAATCCATAATCGATCCTTTCCTTGTTGGTGTACATTAATACTGTCTAATGTTATCTTAAAAGCGCATGTGTACCACAAAACAAAAAACAATTTGTATGCTAGTGAAAAATTTTTATTTTACAAAATCATCCGAAAACTATAATTAATCCTTTTTAACAGATTACAAAGGAACATAGGAAAATTCAGTCCCCGCAGGAACGACGTGGCCAGTGAGGTGCGCTTCTTTCTCGTTCTGAATACTCCTCATAATTACAATAAATGTCCGATTCCAGAAATGAATCCTCCAGTGGAGATTAATGGGCTGCCAATATGTGTAGTGGTCAGGATGGGTGCTGGTCCTAGAGTTAGTGCTGGAGATGGGGCCAGTCTGAGTGCTGGAGCAAGGTATCCTGGATAAGCCAAGGCGACGGCAAGGAGACAAAAGAATACCAACTGAAAGTAGAATATTATTACAATGATGCGTCCACTTGAGTGCTTCGGTTATCCTCTTACGTATTTGAACATTTTGATTGAGTTGTTTTTTGGCTAAGAGTAACTGACTGTTGCTGCTGACAAGTGCGTTTGATGCTTACCTTCCAATACTATGCCCTTTTATAGCAAATGCTAATAATCTAAATCAACTTGTAACAAACTGAAAGAAATACCAACGTTTGTTTGAGGTTTTCGTTAGGTTTCAATTACCAGTGGTAGACAGTTGAGGCGTACTCGTTACGCACTTTACCGTTTGCGGACAATATTATTACCGATATCAGGTTGCACTGTGTTGCGCAAATGTTACTAGATTAGTTGTCATTTAGTGCAGATAAATTTCGAATTTCAACATTTTATTTTATAAAACGAATCAAAACTTGTTAACATTTTGAACTATCAACAACGCCGTCTTTTTAATCTTCATTTTTTCTATCAAGAACTGAGATACTTATACATAATGGCTAAGTATAGATAGTGTCGGTTTGACTGATCTTTCATAATAAGATATTTTTTGTATTCTCCGATTTTAGAGATTCTACGACCGTTACCGTTGCGGTGTCAACATGGTGAAGAGAATAAGGCCCGTTAGCCTCCCGTGGGCAGTATACTTAGGTCGCATTTGTTAACAGGATCCTAAGTAGAATGTCCGAATCGGTATTATATATAGGGAACGACAGCAAATCAAGCCAAGCATAAGACCTGCACGCACAGAGCTTAGAGATGCCCAGCTAAATGGCATCGGCTCGAAATTGGACATTGGAAATTGGAGGGTACAATCCTCCTCCTTCTCATAAATGTTTTAAAATGCATAATCCAATCGAAATAGAGTTTAAATCTATGTTAGCGATAATGTATTGGTATACATCTTAAGTACCATCTATTATCATGGCTAGTTGCTTCGGTGAGGTGTAATTATGGACGAATCGATACAAGTAAATACAAATACATACTCGATAAGTTTGTTAAAATCCATACAATTTCAGCATCAGATATTTTGATTGCAATACCAAGTAAATATCGTAAAAAAGTTTTTGTATCAAATGAAAGTTTTGTAACAAGTGAAAAATACATATGTGTTCCGAAAATAATTCCAATGTGTTTGGTGTTTGGAAAAAGAGCTTAAAAAATTAACATCAGTAACTATCAAATATGTTTTCACACGAACATAGACGAAAGTAGCTGTTTCCTACGCTCGAAAGTGGGCATTACACGCTAGTGTGTTAGCATAGAAAATATTTTTGTTATTTACTGCACTCCCAGCGGACACACATTCCCACAGTAGTGGCTTTGCGCATGAGCAGTTTAGCAGAAACATTTTTTTGGTCGTGTGAAAAATAGCGAACATTACTCGCTGAAAAGTGGTTATCGGTTATAACGTCCACTTTCCTAGCTCGTTATGTAATATACTACAACAGTGTCCGAAAAAAGTTGCACTAAGAATTAAATCGCAGATTTCAAACTAAAGACTAGATAATACTCATGTAGCGGTTGTAACGTTTTGCATCCTATATTCAAAAATATCCACTTTCAAGACCTCAGTGCATGTCGAAGAGCGATTCAAAGACTAAAGGAGCTTGTCAAAGATTTGGCTATGTCAAGCAGCGATTCGAAAGGTGATGAAGCGCAAGCAGATTACGATATCTGGAAACATTACAAGGAAAAACTAAAAAAAACTGAAAAAAAACTCAAACTGATACGATGTTTATTTATTTCTATTCCCATGTTTCTAATTTACTAATTCACGAAAAGAGTGGGAAGGTATTAAGCTGGGGATGGATGCTTGTAAAAGGTTATTTCAAAGGCGGGAGCAACAACTTACTACCAAAACGAGAAATCGATTAAGTGGAAAATATAGAAAAATTACTGTGTTTTGGAAATATCCCATAAAATGATTTTTGTCGATACTACATATTAATAACACCTAAAAGATAAACAAAAAATATATATATGTTGTTTTAACTTTGATTTGATAGTTAAATACATTTTTTGTGATACCAAGTAGGTATCGATATTTTCTGTCGATACCGCAGTATCGAGAAGCGGTATCGTTTCATCGTTGTAACACACTGCACGTGAGTGGAAAGAGGAAGCCAGGACCGGACTCCGGTTGTAGGGCCAAATATGATGCTTCCTTTTTATAGACAGTTTAAGCAGAATCGAAGCTTAATCTAAAACTCAAAAATTCTTCTGTCCTTGTTTCTTCTATACCTACATTGTGAAGGGATATATTACTGCAGCAATTAAAATTAATTTCCTTCCTGTAATGTAATTAACCGCCATTAACATTTCCCCTTCGCTTTCTATCTTCCATAACCAGCAAATCGGAATAAACTTCTTTCCTAATAATAATGATTCGACCACTCTTGGTTTCACTTCTGAATCAGAATTGCATGTTCAGATAAAAAAAAAACTCCTTTGGCAAATAATAGAGAACAAACCAGCTTTAACAATTACTTTTTATGGCCATAGAATGTGCATTATCTGATAACATACAGCAGAGAAGAAACATCAGCTGATAGCACACACAAATGAGATCAGCAGCAATGCACCGCAGTTGTCGTTGTTATCTGCAACAAAACCAACATCAACAATTATTTACTTCATTGCAGAAATCCAGTTTTGCAACTTCGACAAGCAACGGAGCAAACAAACAACCGAGCAAGGAAAAAAGGAAAAACCACAGTTCACTGGCACGTAGCACACAGCGGAATCAAGAGGCATGCATTATGATGAGCACTGACCATAACCATGACCATGGTAATGTTGATTTTGTTGCCTCATGCCGAGAACATGCACTCCGGTTGCCCCTTTTCAAATGAACGCATCATACGGAAAATTACAAGTCAAGGACAAGTTGGACGCTTTGAAGGAAGTTACTTGTTTTTCCACTTCTGCTTTTCTGCCATCCTATAAAAGGCGAATCCTTTGTCTACGTTAATATCAAAGAAGTTTTATCGTTCGTACGTGCAACAACACCATAAAATTTGTGCAAAATGTTCAAATTGGTGAGTTTGATAAGCTGAGATTGATCGGCTGAAATTAATTTTTTTCTTTCCCCCTCTCTTTTGCTCATCCACAGTTGATTTTAACTTGCTTGCTGGCGGTTGCCACCACTGCGCCCTCACCGGTGACGCCTGTTCTGACTTATAGTGCAGGAGCCCCCATTGCACTTCATGCATCTCCGATCATCTATTCATCACCGTCACTGTACTCCGAGGCTATACCGTATGCCTACTCCTATGGCTATGGCGGTCTCCGTCATTTGCCGTATCCGACGATTGTTGTCTAATCAAGGGTCATGCTGCAACACAACGTCACGACGTCACGTGTTAAAAAATACTTTCTTGCGACATATCGAACAATAAAAATATAACAAAAAGAACTTCAAGTATTTTGGTATCTGATTATTGCACGTTTTGTGAACTCAACAGGTCAGGATACTACCTACTTTTTTTTGCGTTACATGAAGTCGCAAATTCTTGAGCTTTGGTTTATCAGCCAGCTCGACAGAACTGCCATTTCACGAGCGAAACAATATGCATGTGATGTTATAGTTACTTGCGGATTATTGCTGAGTTTTCTTTTTTTCAATGTTTTCCTGCTGTTGTACTCGTATAGCAGTTGTGCACATCTTTGCAGAAACTAGTTCAAGAAAAGTGAATAAATGTTATGCTCATTGGTACAAAAAGAAGAAACGAGTGTGTACGCTAGTCGTGCTCTAAAGCTATTAATTTTATAATAGTAATTTGCCACATTCTAGGCGGCAGCGATCATGGCTGCATGTCTAAGTTCTTCTTAGGGAGAGATGAGTTTTTAATGCAAAAGTGCTTCGATATTTGCCGATGGAAACAGAAGCTGTGTAATTGTCCATCTTCAGCTCGACTCTTGTGTAACTCTGTTTGAGGGCTTCAATTCGTCTTCCTCGTTACTGTAGGAGAGTGCACCAAATTTTGGTGATAGCGACTAGGACTTGGTTAAAGTGTAAATAACCTATGCAGGCAGTCAGGCGCAAATCAGATCGCTGGAATTAGTTTCTCTGACGTCAAGATTCCCGGTTTTCACACGAGATAAATAAGCATTTTAATACTCGTAAAGTCTGAGTCCCTGGTCACTCGAACTCACTACGCAAAGACTGACTCTTCAGCTGCTACCAATAGAGGCCTATTGCATAAGCTAGAGAAAAAAGGCGAAAGCGCTTGTACATAGATGTTGGATGAACATCTTCACATGCAGCATTACAACCAAGTATAACCAAAACGGGGGGCGAATTACCACGTATTACCAATAGAGGCCTATTGCATAAGCTAGAGAAAAAAGGCGAAAGCGCTTGCACATAGATGTTGGATGAACATCTTCACATGCAGCATTACAACCAAGTATAACCAAAACGGGGGGCGAATTACCACGTACGTGACTGAACAATACGTGACTGATTTGGCATGATCGCTTATGGGAACGAGTGACGAGTAGTGATCATCCCAATGTGAATACCCGATCACTCGTTAACGTATGGGTTTCATTCACTCGTTAACCGATGTCGTAATTTGACCCCTGCACTTTTGGAGCTCCAGTACGTTTGTTTCTCTCCAATGACGAGAGTTGAGAACGGTCACAGGATACTGCCTGCGAGAAGGCTGTGTCTGGAGTCTAATAACTTTTATATAAGCTGTAAGTAAGTGGTGGAGGGGAAGACTTTAGTTCACTTCCTCTGAAGTTCTCCGGAACTATCACACAAAAAACTCAAACACTAGAGTAAATACATAATATACATTCTCTCGGATCTTGATATAGCCTGATATTTCTCGCTACATGAAAAGATCTGAATGGGTCCATTATAGGTGGGAAAGTAAGATCTTATGTTATCAAAACGATCGATCGTCACCGATCTAAGTCTGTCAAAGCATCCATTGAAACCGAACATTTAAATTACTCCCATGACTTCACAAAGTTATTCTCCGATTATGCTCTGATCTGCTATTAATAGTGGTTTTCAAGTCTATGATATGATAAATTTGGAAATTCTTAGAAATTATTGCCATCGCCTGTCTAAGAGTAAAAACTTGTTGAGGTCAAATGCTGATTCCTACGTATTCTGTCTATTCTACGTTAATGTCTTCTATTATTTTCTGTTTGGCATGAACTGTTGCCTCAAATCTTCAAAATAACGATACAAAGTATAAACCTTATGAAGGCTAACACATACGATGATCCAAGAACAGGAATTGATATTTAATGATAATTGGACTTGAATATTAATACTGGTTCCTGAACAACAACTCATGGGCTCCACGAATTTCGAATAAAAACGATTTTTTTTCTAAAAATCTTTTAAAAATGGAGTCTATCAGCTTTAATAAAATTGCAATAAGAGATGTAATTATTAATATACTAATTGCCCGTGTCACTCGCTAACTAATGCACGCTTGTACGGACGCACAATTTGCGATTATCAAACTTTGTAATATAATCGGTATACCCACTTCCCACGTCGCTCGCTTACTTATTTTTTTTGTGGATGTGAATGTGGATGGAGAAAAAATTTCTTTGTAAAATAATTGACATTAAATGAAATAATACGAACAACAAAGAATAACAAGGCGCGAAAATAGTCACACTATTCCATTGGAAACTAGCCAGACCATATCTGTTCAACAATATGCTGGAAACAAATTTGCTGATACTCCAAAGGATAAGTGAAATTCAAATTAACGAAAAATTAAATCAATGGGAGGGTCATCGCAAAAACACAATTTCGTGGAGTGTTTTTATACGTATCTCGAGTCTTCATTGCATTTCCTTTTCCAAAACATGCTACAGTAGTTCTTGCGTTAAATGCGCGTATCGCTGTCAAGTGTACATTGTTTTCGAATAGCTGACAATGTGTCAAAATCTAAAAAAACCAAATCTTTCTGATCACCAAAAATTTCATTTTAAAATTATGAACATTGTGGCGGCGAAGCGAATACATTAGCTAATAATCATTATTAAGGAAAAATTTTACTTTTCTTTATTCTTCCAAAAATACACACACACATACACGATACATATCAAAGCGTTTTTCTTTTTTGTTTCACATAATATGTTAGATTACGGTGTTGTCTAAAACTAAAAACATTTATGTAAAAACAAATTTCAACGAATGTTTTTTCCTCGTGATGAACATATTCGTGCACTGCACGTGTAAGCAAAGGTGGAATGGAATGCTTCTCAGGATACACGATTTTTTATTTCGGTGCCAGGAATTTTCATATAATAATACCTACCTAAACTAAATATATGTCTACACAGAGAAAAATGTCTTCTTATGTATAAAAAAGAAGTCTGAATAAATAAATGTGTATCAGGGCAAACACTAGGCTTCCACTAAACTTGAATTCGATCCCATACCAGTTAATTTATAAAAAAAAAACCACAGTATTGCCAAGGATCTTAACAACCTGTCAAAAATTAAGTAAATATAGGATAACTGTTAGTCTGTCCTCACTATCTTATATTACTCGTATGTTAAGCAAAAAAAATACATAATTTGCTGGCCATATATATATTGCTTACCCTCCCCAGAAAGTTTGCTTTTGGGATGATAACTTTTTTAAGAATTTTCTATTATTATTGTTTTTACAAACAATAAGGGTATGACTTTTCTTTCTATGCACTTCAACGTGTTACTACTTTCCACCTTTAATCGTGTTGTATTTCATTTTTTACGTACGACTATCCTTTACGAATAACCTGGCACAATTACCCAACCATAAAAGACGCATTCAAGTGCTACATAATCGCAGCTACTAAAAAATATGCGGCAACCAAACGTGAACACATTCCTTACACTCATGAATTTGGATGAATGTCTCAAAAATACCCTACACTATACTATGTGGGGGTATTATAAATTTTCCCGTACGTCTGAATAAGGGTAATAAAAACGAAAACTCTTGGAACAGACTAAATTCAAAAGAAATGGTTGATTTAAGTTCATTGGCGAGAATCACAGAATTCTAAATTCCAGTGAATGTGAGTTATACATAGTAAAAGTGGCTGCGATATTTACTTACTTACCTCTAAGGCATCTATTACGCCTACGCGCCATCGTGTGCGGTTCCTGTCAATCAGCTTCAGCTCTCTCCAACTCTTCTCCAATTGCTGAGACTCCTCCTCAACTGTTCTGCGCCATGTATTTCTCAGAGGACCCGTTCATCTACTATCCTAAAATAACGGATTCCATTGCATTGCGTAGATTGCAATGGAACTGTCGCCTTTTCGGAGGGTATGACCAATCCACTGCCACTTGCGTCGTTGAATGGTTGTGCCTATTGGTTCCCGACCCGTTCTCTGGTAAAGATATTCGTTAGAGATTCGTTTAGGCCCGAAAACCCTTAAGATGTTCCGTAGGCACCTATTTACGAACGTTTGTAATCTTTTTATGATAGTAGCGGTCACCTTCTAAGCACTGCACCCATACAACAGCACAGATTCGACATTTGAACGGAACAGTCGCAGCTTGGTGTTTAAGCTGATCGCATTGCTTCGCCATATCATGGACATCATTCCAAACACTGATTTTGCTTTGCCGATTTGGTTGACAATGTCCGGTTCGGTTCAACCTTCGGTCGAGACAATACTCCCAAGATATTGGAAGCTCTCTACTCTCTCTACCGGTTGTCAGCAGTGTTAACTTGAGTTACTGAGTTAGTGCCTAGGTTGATGATTATGGTCTTCAAACCCGCAACATTTGTCTCCCTTTCCACATTTGTTGACATTTGGTGCAGCTTCATAATCCTATGTGAGAGTAAATGTCGTCGGCGTAGTCCAGATGTTTGAGTTGAGATATAAGAGTCCAACGAATTCCTCCGTTTCTAGTAGATAAAGCTGCGCGAAGTACATCGCTTATCACCAACAAAAAAAGTATCGACGATAGAATGCAACCTTGTCGTACCACATTTAGGATCTCGAATTCCTCTGACAGCTTTCCTCTATGCAGCACATGACATTTGGAGCCATCATAGGTTGCTTTAATAATAGCTATTAGTTTATCGGTTATACTTCTCCTGCGCAAGGCGAGCCAAATTAACTGTCTGTTGACACTGTCAAACGCCTTCTCAAAATCGATGAACAGCAGGTGTAGTGGTGACCGGAATTCAACGCACTGTTCCGCAGGGTGCCTTCTTTTGCACAGAGGTTTGCTGCCTCATTCCATTCGTTGCATAAGTGGCCGGTAGACCACATTAGGGTGATCTTGTTGGTTTAGGCTAGTTTGTTTATGTGGCAATAACAGCTCTACGTTATTCTGGAAACGAAGAATTTGTAATAATATTCCATTACTAAAGCATTATTAAATTTATTACGAAGAATTTGTAATGAATTTAATATTGCTTTAATAATGGAACAAAGCGCATCAAAACACGCGTAATCTTCTCGACAGCCAACAATAAACTAAGCGAGTAAATAAATCTATCAATGACAATATATATCAGGGACAAGTGTACCCATCTTATTGGGCCAAACAAAAGCACTCGAAATTCGTGATTTCCGCGATTTTTGTTCATCGAAACTCTTATTACTCATTAGTTAAATAATTACTCCTTTATCTTTGTAAAATGATGAACGACAGAAAATGACATAACAATCAATTTACGTTTACCTTCAGAAATTGTGTTTGCTCTAGATTTTGGAGAGAATATTGCCTCAAAGCCATCATTTGTAAATTCCAGATAGAAATAATTCAATATGGTTCAGTTTAAATTTCTTCCAAGCATATTAAATCAAGTCTATAATGGTAAGCTTCATCAAAAATTGCCAAAAAAATAGATACAAAAAAAGAGATTAAAAAGTGAACCACCGCTCGTATTTATTTTTAATCCATTTAGACACAGCTACCATTTTTCTGTACTCCTAAATAAACTCCCAAGTGAGACAATAGCTTGCCACATTAAATATTATAACACATTACAATAAATATACCTTTAAAAAATAAACACTTAACATTGTATGTATTATATCGTTACTACGTTACTACCGAATAGTACCGAGATGTTGTTAACTTATACTTAATAGTATCCATGATTTTGAGGTGACGGATTTTTACATACCAAAAAAACAGCAAAATACTTTTTATAGTATTGAAGAAAAAAGTCAGTATTAAAGGAAAATAACATAACATAAAAATAGCACGCAACAGTTAATTCTACTGGAAAATCAACTAACTGACTTATAAGCCTAAAAAAGTAATGATAGTCAGGTCAGGTAGGTTGAATGTAATTGCTCATCTACTACTATATTTTCTTCTTTTAAATATCGCTTTTAAAAATTAACTCATATGCCAAAGATTTCATTAAAGACCGGCAGAAATATTTAAATTGGATATTCTAATATTAATTTTAATAATAAATAGATCAAATATTTGTGGCAAAAGTGCCAAATTGTAAAACATTACTTAGTAACAATATCAAAAATACAATGTAAATTTAAACGGTATTTTATAGTTTGCACTACTATGACGCATTTAAAAAAGCCGAGGAGAAATGAGAAATAAAAAATAGAAGAAGAATACATATTTAAAATATTAATGTTTTTTTCTAGAAACTAGAATACGATTTATATTATGAACAAAATTTAGGTGGGGTGCATTTCCGAAATTTGGCGAATTCGTGTACGTTTGCAAAACTTAAGTTGTATTGGAGTCCCTTGACCGAAGTGTCCGACCACTTTAAAAATATGGCAGTACTTTTTTTCTTTAAATACAAAACAGGTGTGCATAATTTCAGGAAACTAGTATTTAAAATTCTGAAAAATTCATATAAACATAAGATTTGTAAGAAAAATACTTAAAGTTAATCCAGAGTCTGCGACATTCAAAATATGATGGGAAACCTACTCATTAAAGTATCGAATATCCATGATTTTTAAATCGCTGCTTCTACTTAACTAAGATGTAACCTCGAAACTCGCCACATAGACGTTGATGCGTTATCACAAAACCCATTGACTCTTTGTCTTCTCGTAACATAAAGCATGTGATAAAGTTTAAATAGCCACACAGTATGTCTTAAATGTCGCTTCCAAATTTTAATAGAAAGTGTTGTCATCAGAGATATACATGTGTGGAAAGTTTGAATAAAAGCGGGATTTAGGAAGTGGATTAAAAGTTGATCAGCGGATTCCGCCAGCCAGCCGAAAACAAACAAATACACGGGCACGCGAAGTTAATATAGAGAATTTTGAAAATAAAGCAAACTTGGTGGACATGACACTGGTATTTTCCATTTTAATTTCATGTTGGTCTAAGAGTTTTCACTTTTATTACCTATATGCATGTGTGTTACAGACGTACGGACAAACCTATCATACCTTCGCATGGTGTAGGTGTAGGGTATTCTTGAGACATTCATGTGCAGGATACACCCATTTGAAAAGCAGAATGCTATGACACCGATCGGCTGAAATTGCTTGAATAGCAGCAGTAAAAAAATATCGCCAACATGTCATTTATAAAGTCTGACGTAGATCAACGCGTTTTTTTGTGTATCACTGGCGATGCTCTCACGCTTAGAATAATTGTTCTGCTAACAGCAAGCAAGCAAGCAAGCAACAGATGAATACACGGGTGTTGGTGTATATAACATATGTTGCACTCAAATGTCCATGAAAGCACAAAAAGTCATGCAAATATATTCAATGTAAATCAAAACATTTATATGAGTTTTTTGCTGACACATCGTGTTCACGCATCCCTACAAGCGAAGTACGACTCCAGCCCTATGACGCTAAATGCAAGTTCCAAAAATATTATGTGCGACTTTCTTCGTTTTCTACAAAATGAGGTACCAAAAATCACGATGCTCTGCACTGCAGGACAGCGCCGGCGATGTCCTTAGAGTGTAAGATTACCGAAATAACGAGATTTACTCGTATATCTACGATTTTTAAATCGCAGCTTCTGCTAAGCCAAGATGCAACATCGTACCTCGCAACATGGACGTTGATGGGTTGTCGCACAACCCATTGACACTTTTTCTTCTCGGTTATATAAAGCACTAGCTTCTCCAGGGCGCTCCGCCACCCGCACAAATGAATCCCCGACTTGCCCTCACCACAACGGCAGGGGTGTACTATTGCCTAACCATAAACAAAGCGCCACCCCGATCGTATTTGCACTAGATGGCATACTAAGATTTTGTTAAGACGCATATTCTGTGAAAGTTTCAGCTCAACCGGCTGTCTAGTTTTTGAGTTTTAATGTCGTATTACGTATTACACAGAAATACTTATATATATATATATATATATATATATATATATATATATATAGATCAGATACAGCCCGACTGTTTTTTCGTCAACTTTAGTTATTTAGTTACAAAATTGTTCGCCACGAATGGCCCTTTTACTAAAACGGGATAATTTATAGCCTATGCTCACTCTGACTGTCCCTTCTAAATATTAGTGAAATAATTTTTTAAATCCGTCTAGTAGTTTCGAAGATCCTTTCCTACACACAAACTAACTTTACCTCATTATAATATTAGTATAGAAGTATAGATATGATAAAGTTAGATTAGCATATCTATCATTTTTTTATAATGTACACAACACACGCTCAAAGGATTTGCACCCTTAGTACGCTTAGCACAGCGTGGTCGTAAGGAAATTGAGGAGAGGTAAAGATGAGATGTCTATGCACATGTATCTTAAATGACTGAAGATCATACAATGCGGAAATACAGAGTCGCGCAATTCATTACACAAAATTATTGAGCGGCTAAAACATGAATCTTTGAATTGATTGGTCCGAAGATAAGTCTAATAGTAGACCCGTAAGCTCAAGATGAGGCACGGTTATTGCGGTTAGGTTGGAGGATGCACGTTTTGCATCTGTACGCCACCTAATCATGTCTTATACGATTAAAATCTAAATATCTCTCCCAAATTTTGATAAAAAGTGTTGTCATCAGAGATATACATGTGTAGAAAGTTTGAATAAAAGCAGGCTTAAGGAAGTGGAATAAATGTTGATCACAAAATTTCGCCCGCCAGCCACAAACCAAACACGGGCCCGCGAACTTAATATAGAGAATTTAGAAAATAAAGCAAACTTGGCGGACACGACTAATGTATTTTCCATTTTAATTTCATATGTGTCCAAGAGTTTTCGTCTTAATTACCCATATAAATGTTTGTTACAGACCTATGGACAAACCTATAATACCTTCGCATGGTGTAGGTGTAGGGTATTATTGAGACATTCATGTGCAGGATATCCCCATTTGAAAAGCATGAATGCTATGACACCGATTGGCTGAATGCTTAAACAGCAGCAGTAAAAAATATCCCTAACATGTGCATTTATAAAGTCTGACGTAGCTCAACACGTTTCTTGTATATCACTGGCGTTGTTCTCACGCTTAGAATAATTGTTTTGCTAACAGCACTTGGAACGTGTGAAATTGCAAAACAATTTAGAATCAAGTTACAAGTAAGCAACAGATGAATACACGGGTGTTGGTGTATATAATATATGTTGCACTCAAATGTCCATGAAAGCACAAAAAGTCACGCAAAAATATTCAATGTATATCAAAGAGCAATCACAACTACATTCATATGATGGTGGTTTTTTGCTGACACATCGTGTTCAAGCATCCCTACAAGCGAAGCACGACTCCAACCCTATGACGCGCAATGCAAGTTCTAAAAATATTATGTGCGACTTTCTTCGGTTTCTACAAAACGAGGTACCAAAAATCACGTTGCTCTGCACTGCATCACAGCGCCGGCGATGTCCTTATAGTGTAAGATTACCAAAATAACGTGATTTACTCGAAGCAGCGTGAATATGCGCATATCCTTGAATGAGCTTTCGCAGTCGGTGGTGTAAAGTCTTTTATCCTGAGCGAAAGCGCGCAAAAGCTATCTAACCAAGTGGATTGGTGCGGTATAAAAGTGATAGCTCCAACCAAGAAACATTCATAAGTTCCCTGATTCTCGTTGAGCTCGAACAGAATTCGGTGTCCAACATACGGAATTATACCAAACGGATTGTACCGCAAAATTATTTAAGAAAATAAAAACTACTAAAAGTGCTAAATAACGTGAACGTCAAGAACACATAGTCAACGGCAATTACCATAACTATGGATAACAACCAGCAACGTACCGACTCCAGCGGCAGCGAGGACTCCTGCAGTTGTTCAGAGGATTTACCTAAATCGCAGAAAACCATCTCGCCAAACAGACAGCGAGCGAAGAATTTTCTACAATGTCTAAGCAAAAGATTGGGTGGTCGACGCTTCCAACATGACCTCATCTACAATAGTCAAGATGATTTGAGGAGCTCGTCAACGGATTCCTTTTCGCTGACTTTGAATCGCACCTCCAAGAAACATATACGCAGTTCCAGCATTGATATATACAGTGAAGGTGAATCGTCGCGCACTTCTTCGTCTTCATCATCTCCGGCATCCAACCTTTCGTCCTGTGACAATGATAATGATGGTGACGATGAAACTTCCAGCTATCATGACTACGATTCCAGCAGCTATCGACACAGTGATGAATGTAAACGACTTAAAGGCATCAACCTGAACTTAATATCACTTTCTACGGTCAGCCGAGTCCTGCAGAATCTGTCATCGTCGTCGAACCGTTCGTTATCCTGCAACAGCAGTCCCATCAAACAGGCGTCTAAATCAAATTCAAATCATCAAAAAAATCAGACAACGACAACGACGACAAAAAAGTCATCGTCTCAAACCAAACAACCGCAGCGGATACTACGACAACCCGTGAATTATGTCTACCTGAAGGGTATATCCGGTTTGCCAACTCGCCGAGTGCCGCGCTCATCGTTGTGCTGTAACTATGCCTACAGATAAGGGGCTCAAGCCTGCCTTACGCCGCATGCAAGTAGATAAGAACGACATCAGCGAATATCTCAAAATCTAAGTGATACGAACATAGTGCCTCACCAGAGGAAGATGAAAAGTTTTGAAAGTTTAAAGGACTTGTAAAATTTTCCCTCTTCATCAATAAGTCTTAATAATAAATTGTATTTTTTCAAAATTTAAATCTCTCGAGAATTTTTCTCACATCAATATTTCTAATCACGAGAATGCCTCCCGATAATTGTGTATTTGTTTCATAAACAAGCAAAAAATGTATCAGAGTTGAAAAGAATTGTGATAAAACATCAAAATATCATAATATTCAAAATTCAAAATATCAAAAATTTTCCGAATTTATTTTTGTACTCATGAAAAAATCAAAAACTATCAACGACGAAGTGGGAAAATCTTCAATATGGTTATAAGAAAATCACAAATAAAAAAAGCTATTTATTAATAATATTTAATGTATATTTGCAAGGAAATGTTTAGGGTATAACTATGAAAATAATATTAAGAAAATTATGAAAAATAATAATAAGAAAATTATGAAAAAATTCAAATTACAATCTTCTCTCTTTTTTATTTAAACTTATATTTGAATTTTAGCGAAATATTTGTTCTTCTTGGCAAATCATATGAAGAACGCTGGGCAAAAGCTTTCTTAAGCATTGCAGAACTCTGCAAACCTAGTTCCCCTGCATCGTAGAATATTTGTGGCTTTTGCAGAAGTGCCAATTCTCTAAACTTGTTCTTTCTGTTGTGTACAAAAGAGCGGTGCACTTGCTGCTATGCCTTGAGAGTGGAATTCCATTGCAGTTGAAGGATTTCAGGAAAACATGCGCTGAATGAGCAAAAGCACGTGGTGTATGTAGTCTCCCTTTCCTAACAAAAACAAAAGAAAACAAAACATACTAATAAAGATATTTAGGAAACCACCAGTTGAGACTTATATATGAGGCATGTAATTCATTGCATTGCGCTTATTGCTGGGCTGCGCTTACAGGGATGTTGTGCTAAAACATACAACTCAGATATAACACCCAACAAAGTAACATCTTAATTTTGGCAACTTCACACAATATAAGACATCCCTAAACGAGGACTGTTGCTCAAGGTCTTGATTTGTATAATTTATTAATTTACTTTAGAGATCGCCAGATGGCAACAAGAGGTGCTAATCATTTGTTAAATACAAATACTAGTCTTCACTTGGAGTTAGGCTTTGACCTTATTCACTAGCTTCCACTATATGATAATAGCGGTGTGGAAGCCATTTCCGATACAATAACAAACATCATTGACGACAGTATGTAAAAATGTATCTCCTCCAGGACTGTATGTCCAACCGAAGAACGATAGTTGGAATGATTAAGGGTATTAGCAACTGGTAGTTTAGTCCTGTTTAGATTTCCTTAAACGGTGCAAACATTAGTTCACACCCTTAGATCACAATATTACAATATCGGCAAATAATACTTAAACATAAAAATCAATTAATAATGGGTGGTGAATTCAATGCGAAGCATACGCATTAGGGATCGCGATTAGTAACTACAAAAGGTCGAGAAAAGCAACTCAACAAACAGGATGATAATTTATGTAATTTGGTAAACGAACCTTTTGGCCTACGGATAGGGCTTAATTAACTGACCTCATCGACTTCTTTATAACAAAACAAATATCGAGGGGTTTGCTAAAAATACAAGGAATTTGAATTTGGATCACTCTCCAGTCTACATGGTGTTTATCGATCGTGTGCATATGAAAAGTGAAAAGAATATCTTTCTCACAAACAAAAGAACAGATTGGAATTATTTTGAAGCGCTGCTTGAAGAGAAATTTAACTCCGATATCAGGCAAAGATCAGCTAGAAGAACAAGTACTTGCCTTCACTAAACAGATACAAAGTTCAGCTTGGAAAAGTACTCCTGTTATGAAAAAAAATATTCAAAAGAAATCTTAAATTTAATATCTGAAAAACGAAAAATCCGAAAGAAATGGCAACAAACAAGATACCCTCTGTTCAAATCGCAACTAAACCAACTCACATAATTAGTTTGCATGCGAATAAAACAACATAAGAATCAATTAATTAAAAGATTATAAAATTCACTCACCGCAGAAAAAACAACAGTTCTTAATCAAGAGCCTAAAACCGTTTATTGAAAGGAAAGGCGTGATTCCATCTCATCAGATCGGGTTCAGGCAAAAACACTCAACGATATCGCAGGTGCATAGAATAACCGACGTAAAAAGACCTGGTTAGTTCAGCTATATTTTTAGACGTGACTCAAGCGTTTGATAAGGTTTGGCATGAAGGATTGCTGTATAAACTTAAGCTACTATTTCCCAAAGAATATATGGGCGCCGTGGCTCAGTGGAAGTGCACATGGCTGCTGAGCAGGAGGTTCGTGGTTCGAATCCCAGCAACAGCAAAAGTATTTTTCACAGTGTCCCACCTCTCGCGAATGGGTGACAAACGTTCCGAGAGTAATACCTTGTCATGGAAAGCTTCTCAATTCGCCGTTCGGATCCGGCCTTAAATTGTAGGTCCCTTCCATTTGTGTCCAAAAATTAACATGCACAGCACAAATGGTCGCGAGAAGTTAGGCCTTGAACCGTAATCAGATCATCAATCATCAATCAATCAATCAGATCAATCATCAATCAATCAGAAAGATACATTCGTATCAAACAAGAATATATTTATTCTTTTGAAGAAATTAAAGTTGGAGTCCCGCAAGGAAGTATATTGGGGCCAATATTATATATACTTTTTACAAATGACATCCAAGTCCCTCCAAACAGTACAGCAGCTACATTTTCCGATGACACCGTAATACTTGTAGTCGAGAAAAGTGAAGTAGTATATATTAACTAGAATTATTTAAAGTTCTGTAGACGATCGAGTAAATTGAACCAAGAAATGGCGAATACGCACTGTACTATATCTGTTCACGTCAATTTCACGACCAAAAAGATTCAACATATCTCGACTACCATCGCAGAAAGAGAAGTCCGCTACTCGAATACAGCAAAGTATCTCGGAATGAACTTAGATGCAAAACTAAGATGGTAGGATTTAACATATCCCGATTACGATCTCAGGAAGAGTAGTCCCCTACTCGAACACAGCAAAGAATTATTTAAAGTTCTGTAGACGATCGAGTAAATTGAACAAAGAAATGGCGAATACGCACTGTACTAAATCTGTTCACGTCAATTTCACGACCAAAAAGATTCAACATATCTCGACTACCATCTCAGAAAGAGAAGTCCGCTACTCGAATACAGCAAAGTATCTCGGAATGAACTTAGATGCAAAACTAAGATGGTAGGATTTAACATATCCCGATTACGATCTCAGGAAGAGAAGTCCCCTACTCGAACACAGCAAAGTATCCCGGAATGAACTTAGGTGCAAAACTTAGGAACATATATAAAAAAGAAAATTTAAGAACTTAACATCAAACTCAGAAAACTATATTGGTATATTGGTAACAGTTCATGTCTATCTATTTACAATTTAGGTTTAGTTTATAAACATATGCTAAGACCCGTATGGACCTACAAAATTCAGCTATGGGAATGCACGGCTAAAAATACCATCGAAATAATTCAACGATTCCAAAAACAAAGTCTTAAGAGGCATAGTCAATGCATCTTGGTACATAAGGAACTCAGATCTACATCGTGACTTTAAAGTCAAGACCGTAGAAGACACAATTAGAGAGCATGCAACAGTCCATCATCAAAGGCTGAGGCTACACATAAATTAGGAAGCAGTAAAACTTAACGTTACAGCCGGACTTACTCGAAGACTGAAGCGCATCAAACTGGACATGGTTTTATCTTGAAAGAGCGTTAGATAGAGAGAGCGGGAAATTACTTATTGTGTGTTAACTCTTAATAAACAAATAAATTTAAAATTAATCTATATATATAAAAATGAAATGCTGTTCGTTTGTAACCGCATCACTTGAGAACGGCTTTCATTTTAAAATGTTCGCCATAGTCCGAATAAGGTTTATGCAGATAAAAAAATAAGAAAAGTTGCCCGAAAATACAAATGTTTAATGTTTGCGGCATTAAACTGGAAAATCCATGCTTCTCGCATGGTCAATTGCATGTCGCCTGTTCCAGTGTCGGAAAAACATCAGGTTTGTTTGTTTACACGCCAGACAGCAAAACAAATAAAAACATGTTGATGTTGTGGGGCAAAAAACCCTCAAGAGACCCATAAAAGACCCTTAAAAGACCCCCAAAACCTCCAAAAGACCCTCAAAAAAACCCCAAAGTTTCCTCAAAATACCCTCAAAAGACCCCCACGAGGACCCTCAAAAGATCATACCGAATTTTATACAAATGACCCAAAATTTAAAAATATAACACAATAATGTGACCAATAATGTGACTCAAATTGCAGCACAAAATTGCTTTTGATGCCATACTAAAGTTTCCCCTAACCGCGACGATTAAGTAGTGTAGCACTTACGCATTGCAATGAACGAAATAGTGATGTCCAAGCACAATTTAAAACAAGCAAATGCTTTGTTCGAATGGTTTGCTATGACATTGCATTCGAAATCGACATGTAAATAAAACACATTGAGATTCATTGTGATTTAAAATTCAATGAAAAAAAATAATTCATTTGAATGACGTTTTTTTTTCTCAATTTTACTTTGATTTAACATTTCAATTAATCATCATATTTGGCTCTAGTACAACCGGGGTCCGGTCCTGGCCTCCCGCAAAAAGTCTCTCCACCGGTCCCGATTTCGAGCCGATGTCATCCAGTTTGGCATCCCTATACTCTGGACGTCCTGGTCTACGCCATCCTTCCAGCGTAGGCTTGGCCGGCCTCGCTGTCGTGTTCCATAAATCCTACCGCAAATGACTTTCCGAGCAGGATCCTCTTCGGTCATGCGAGCTAGGTGTCCTGCCCACCGGAGCCTACCGAGCTTAATTTTCTTCACAATGTCGACATCGCGGTAACGCTCGTAGATCTCATCATTATAGAGTCTCCGGAATCGTCCTTCCTCACATACGGGACCAACAATTCTCCGTAAGACTTTTCTCTCGGATCCATATGTAAGTACTGGTATGACCATTGTCTTATATATCAGCAGCTTGGATGTTATGCTTAAGTTCCTGGATTTGAAGAGTCTTGACAGACTATAGTAGTTTTTGTTGGACTTTAGCAACCGTACGCGTATTTCTGGTTCCATGCTGTTATCGGCTGCTACAGTTGACCCTAGATAGTTAACTTATTGCACTTCTTCAAATTCGCGCTCCATTATTTTAATTGCGGGACCAATGTTGGATTTTCTACTCGCAGACGTGGCCACAATGTACTTTGTTTTGCTTTCATTTATGTGCAGCTCCAGATTTCGTGCTGCGTGCTCGGTCTGGATGAAAGCTTCCTGTACAGCTCGTGGGTTTCTACCAACGATGTCAATATCGTCTGCGTAAGCCAGTATCTGAATGGATTTATAGAGGATTGTTCCTCTCGCCGTTACGTCAGAGTCTCGTATCACTTCTCCAACGCCAGGTTGAAGAGGACGCAGGCCAGTCTATTCCCTTGTCGGAGCCAGTTATAGATGTTGAAGGGCTTGATAGTGATCCGGATTTCTTGGTTTATACCATTGGTCGTGGTCAACCTACATAGTCGTGTCAGTTTATTTGGGATGCCGAATTCTCTCATGGCTTTATAAAATTCTACTCTGGCTATGCTACCATATATGGCTTTAAACTCTATAAAAAGATGGTGTAGTGAGTTTTAAAACTATAGACGTCTAGACACCTGCCTAAGGGTGTAAATCTGTTCAGTTGTTGATTTGCCTGGGAAGAAGTCACACTGGTATGAACCAATGATGACTTTAGCGTATGGCGCTATCCTGCCTTGAAGGACAGAGGAGAAAATCTTATATGCGGTACTCTACAACGTTATACCACAATAATTGCTGCATTTTGTGATATCTCCCTTCTTATTTATGGGGCACAGGATACCTCTTCGCCATTCTTCTAGCATAGCTTCTTCTTCCCATACTTGCACTATTATTTCATGTATTGCTTGGTGTAAAGTGGGCCTCCTATTTTTATCAGTTCCGCTGGGATCCCATCAGATCCCGGGGCCTTATTATTTTTGAGCCGATTTATCGCTTTGCTAACTTCGTCTATGCTTCTTGGCGGCAGCATAGTTTCCTCTTCGGTCATTGGTGGATTTAGCATTTAGCAACTCATGAAAGTGCTCTTCCCATCGCTCTAAGATGCCTTTAAGATCAGATTACGATCAGATTACCCTCTTTGTCCTTGCAGTATGTGCAGCGCGGTGTATATTGCGTCATACCGCGGACCCTTTGGTAGATATTCTTCTTCCAGGCTGTTTTCTTTCGCCGGTGAACTGTTTTTTCATATCTTCTGAGCTCTTTATATTGTTCTTCTCGTGCCCGCGTTCTATGAGATTGTTGCATTGCTCGGTACGCAACATTCTTAGCTTCAGTCGTTAGCTCACATTCGTCATCGAACCAGTCGTTTCGATCTCTACGACTACTGCCTAAAATGGAGTCAGCAGTACTAATGAAAGTATTTTTAAGGCGTGTCCATTTCTCTTCTACGCCCGACATCTCAACCCCCGGACTTACTCTCCCTGCATTTAGGGCGAGTCCTATCGCTTGACCGTAGTTGTTTCTGGTCTCTTCATTGCGATGGGCAGCCGTGTTGACTCGAATCTGATTCGCGGATGAAGTCTTTCGTGATGATGCAATCCGCGCTCGGAGCACCATACCAACAAGAAGGTGGTCGCAGTCGACGTTGGCACCTCGTTCATTCGAAGGGTGCATAGCCGTTCATTTATTGCTTTAAACATTTCAATTAGCTCTTCACAAATTCACAAAACGATCACAAAAAAATTTATTGAAAGTTGGACAGAACAACGTCTGTCGGGCCAGCTTGTTAATAATAAAGATGGAACTTGAAATCTAAATAGAATATAAATAAAAACTCCACTTAATTTAATTTAAATAATTATTTATTTTATTACATATATACATAGTATTACGAAGTACTTCACACTCTACTTTGCAAACGCAGTTAATTTTTCGTTTGCGTTATCTTAATGCTTAGGGTAAGCTGTGGGTAATCTGTGTATGTAAATTTTTAATAATAACATGGTGTTGGAATACAACACCATTTTCATATAGTAATTTCTGATGCTGCCATCCGGTTGCATCCTTCAAAAACGGGGAAAAAAATAAAAAAAATTAAAACAAACAACAAAATCTGAATCCGATTATTCTTTACCGCTTCTATGGAAAGATTTTCGTTTTATTTCATGGTCGTCTGTCGCACTATGTCTGATACGGCTAACTTCTCAAGTATATATAGTATAAGGTACTCACTTACAACGTAGCCATTATTTGTTTAATTTAATATTTCCGTAATTTTATTCCGATGAAAAGGAAGACTTTTGAGTGCTGGAGTTAACTGAGGGCACACAAAAACACTTACACACATACTTGCTCGAACACAAAGAAGTCTATAACTTAAGCACAATTACAATGGTGAAATCCTTCGGATAACTTAAACAAGCACTCGATTGTTAGTTGCCACCTAACTCCATTAAAAGGTTTCGAAAATCTTATTGCAAAATAAACAACACACAGGAGATGATGATGCTCGTGCCGCTTGATCCAGCCACAATAAAAACATCAGACAAATCGATGCACATACTATGCGGCAAACAATGACGTAGAAAATATTTAGCGTCAACATTCCGATTGTTCAGTTTTCGGATTTTGATTGTGACGAGTATTTCAACAAAAACAGATATTTCGTCATTAGACCATAATTTGATAATTTTTTACCTCACACACGTCTTCGCATATACATATGAGTATTCCATTTCAGAATTTGACTGACCATTGCGAATTATTTTTGCCACTCGCTGAATGTTCTGAAAAAGTTTTATTAACATCAGTTATCAGGAATTTATTATTTTCCAATGTGGTTTGATAGTTGAAAAAATTGCTAATTTTGCTTGCACCATAGCTCTGTGAGAAACACATTGCTTTGAGACTACTCATAGATATTTATGTGTTTAAGCATGAGCTTATACTTGTGCTAGTCGACAGTAGCCGGAAAACTGGCGTTTTCAAAAAATGTCCTATTAAAATGTGGCATATAAAAAGGGGGTACGATATTCCGAATTCCCGAAAAATGTTTATTCTAAAGGTATACAGTGGAATTTAATGAACATTGTAAAAAATTTTAAAATATCTAACCATAGGACTACATAATGAAATTTAATGATTGTTGCAAAATGAGATCTCGTATAAAGCTGAACGATATCACCAAATAACAGGTATACAGGTAGATAAGGCTTAAATGCATTTCGAATAAGTTTCTGATGATAAAGCCGATTTGACCGAATCGGATTCTGCAGTTTCACAAGGAGCATTTACGTAAAATGTATCTTTTATTTCACAACCCTAATAAACATTGTGGTCGTCGTGGCTCAAGTTTGCGTTGTACCTCTAAGCAGGATGTTCGTGGTTCGAATCCCAGAAACACCAAAAAGTATTTTTCACGGTCCCACCTCTTGCGTCCCATAGTAATATAATTGTTACGGAAAGCTCCTAAAATCGCCTTTCGGATACGGCATTTGTCTGCAAAAATTAACACTCACAACACGAATGTCCGCGAGAAGCTAGGCCTTGGACCGCAAGGGTCTGTTGCGCCAAATATTATTATTAATAAAAAAATTTAAAAAATTGTCTGATAATATTATAACTGCTTAGTTTCTTTTAATCCCCATATCCTTTTTTACATGAACAATAGTTTACACCAAGGTTTTCGTCTCAGTATGTATAATTCTGGTACTTATAGTCAAGTGGCAGATATTGTGACTTAAAGTGGTCTATGTTAAGGTGTTCTCCTACGTAGATAAACATAACCCAGTGTTTGAGTTTTTGAGCTCTTTTCAGAGGAAAATACGTCATGTTAGCTAAACAAGTTCATGGCAATCACAGAGAATGTGCTCTGCTGATTTTAATTCTTATACGAAGAAATTTGAGGCAGGTTGCACTTTTGAAGAAATTATCTCAAGTGCCTAAAATTCCTTGTATAAAGGTAAACTTCTTTCTTCGAATTTGGCTTATCAAATAAGTCTCCTTGTTTATTCAAGTCCTGAAGTAATGAGACATGGTAAAACTAATTTGTGTTCGCCTAATGCTAAGCAAGTAAATGTAAAAAAACTTCGTTTTTCGGGTACAAACTTTTATGTATACATAGGCACACGCCACACTCGTGACACGCTCACAAAATTTCAGATCTATAGGACGTGTGAAAGTTAGTTAAAAAGGACCTAAAAGCAGTTGCAAAAACCACTTGTCCACGCATAACACGCGCTACTCACGACTCGTGACATGCGTCACAAGCGGGATCTCAGAAATGGCCTATGACATTAGGCCGTGCTGTTAAAAAGGACCTCAAAAAAGTCAATAAAATCCACAGAGAGACAACACCGTGGCGTACAATACGGTGGCTGAGCAAACCCAGGCTAATTCTTCAGCATCATGTCTGAGATCCTGGTGATTACGTACCATAGCAATACTTTCGCGAAGGGTTTGTAGCACCTGTTCAATTAGAAGTCTAACAAATTGAAAGCTAATGCTTACAATTCCAATTGAATACCTCTTTCTTTCTGTCTATCTACTACTCTCCCTTTCTCTCTCCTAATCACAGCTGCTATCTTTAATAAGCAAATTTGTTTTGAAACCTTGTCAACGTGTTCGTAGAAGCAATATGTTTAAGCAAACTATTGATAAGTTGTGTTTTCTTTTACAAGAATACAATAATTCCGAGATGAGATGATTTCGAAGAGAGTAGTTACGGTTATTTAGTTTTGTTTCTTATTTTCGTAAACTGGGATGAGTTATGCTATGGCGAATAAACATTCTGTAGACGTATTCGATATAGCGAGTATTACCAGACAATATATTAAGTCCCCAAGACCAATTTTGCTGTATGGTAGCACTTCATGTAAACGGAATTCCAGTCAAAAACTTCTAGATATTTGACTACGTCGAATCTTTTACTGTGGAATTTCTATTTAAAGCAAAAATGAGAGTTCATTTGTCAGTCAGTTGCGTCAGTTGATTGGTGGCCAATAACTTGCTTGATAACTTGGCTAAGAGGACACTAAAGAAATTGCAAAGGAAAATCTGCTTTGTAATAATGATCCACCTCGGCAGATGCTGTCAAGAAACTGCTATATCTGCCACCTCTGGATCTAGGTATTCAGATTGAAGCGGTGAAAGCTATATGTCGACTTCGAAAGAATAATGTCTGGCATAATGGGTATAAGAGTGTGTATGGAATCATATTCCATTAGGTTTCAGAACGAATTCCATCGCTCCTTATGCCTATGGCCAGTATTGTACCTGTTCTTATGTTCAAAAAGTAGTCCCACGACGAGAGATGGCGTCTCGTCACCTCCAGCGTCAATGATGACGCATAAGAAAAATACTTCCAAGAGGCGATTATTTGATGAGATGGCAAACGTTAGACAATTCCAATATTTACAATTATTGATTGATTGATTATTGAACACACACACACACACACTGGTGGGCAAAGGCCCGATTAAATTCGTAAAAACTTACCACACCACACCACAGCGGATCCTTCGCCAGGCCATATCTTACATATAATGTCTGGCATGATGGGTATAAGAGTGTGTATGGAATCATATTCCATTAGGTTTCAGAACGAATTCCATCGCTCCTTATGCCTATGGACAGTATTGTACCTCTTCTTATGTTCAAAAGAGGATATCAAGCTCAATACCCTAACAGGGAAGCTGAGGTCCTTAGAGAATTAGAACAAATATTATTCACTGACGGTTCCCTTACTGATGAAGGAACTGGAGCAGGATGATTATTAGATACGAATTCTAAGATGGCATTCCACTTGGAAAATATCCAACAGAAATATTTGCTATTTTACGAATTTAATATTGTTTTGGAATGTAAGAGAATACTGAACTCTATTTTAAGATAGAAAGACAGAAATAAAAGGAGATAAATCTGCTGATGCTCCACTTGTCCGGAACCACTATTAGGGTTCCATAAATCAATACGTTAGTCCTGACTGGAGGAAGAAGAAACCTCTTTACATTTCCCTTGTAGCTGTCCTGCTTTTTCCAGGCTAGGGATGAAAATGTTTCGAAGGGATATAATAAAAATCAAAGAACTTCGATCTTTAAAACTAGATCAAGTCCTTCGCTATCTTAAGGTAATGCAGAGATATGAAAAGTGAATGGACCGAAAATCGGAATGCTCTGCTGTGATTTTTCTCGAGTTTTTATACCAACCCATCACAACTATATATACTCGTATATATCTTCCGACAAACATAAGACACGCACCCACCGAAGTTTAATTTTTCATTAGGAAATTTTTTTCTTTATCAAAAATTTAGATGACAACCAAAGATCTTATATAATTCGTTCACATTTCACATTAACAATGCAGTAAAAAAAACTATTTTTCTTCCCTAACTTCACTAATAACGCATCACTAATTCATGATCGAAAAATAATGCCCTTTTTATTCGGGAAAATTAGTAAGTAATCAACTCATGTACAAACAACATCCAGTTTAATGAAACCCAAAGCTAAGGATTATAAATTTCCTTTTTGCTTTGTTGCACGCTTAGGTTATGTCCTTTGCGGAGTTAATTGCAGTACTATGGTTGCATTGTGATTTCGCATAAGTTGTTGTTATAGAGTAACTTCCATCAATCCCATATGGTCATTGACTTCAAGGATGGCATATGACAACAAACGCCACAGTGTTAGTTTACCGGAAGAGTTTAGCCAAAAGGGTGAAGAATGCCCGTTCAGGATAACAGTGAGTTTATGGCATTATACAGACTGAGGACTAAAAAGCTCTTTTTCTCTGCATTATTTACTACTGGATAAATCCTGAGAGTAAATTAAATTAATTCTATGCGCATGTCCTTGCACAATTGCTGTAGAATTTCTCCTCTTCTATTGTGCCAATGCGAGGGTATAAAACGAACCGAAGATTTGAAAAATTTTCCAATCTCTTCAGTGTTGTTCGATTGTTATGTGGTTTCGTAACGGAAGAATAGAAGAAGAACGCGACAGCATTTACAGTGAATGTTTATGTGAATTGTGATGAGAGTGTATGTGTACAC
Organism: Nephrocerus scutellatus; assembly: GCA_947095585.1. Classification (NCBI taxonomy): domain Eukaryota; kingdom Metazoa; phylum Arthropoda; class Insecta; order Diptera; family Pipunculidae; genus Nephrocerus; species Nephrocerus scutellatus. The sequence continues at coordinate 27,191,580 of OX352765.1, read as the reverse complement.
ACAGAAGTGCCTACAATCAAGTGATTTTCCAAACAAATCGAAAACAAACGTAATAAGAAGCAATTAGCAATCAAGAATATAACATTAAAAAACTCAAGGACGGATTCACAATATTGTGACCGAAATAATCAGATGTGACTTGCAACAAATGGAAGTGAATCGCATTTGCTACATCGACATACAGTCGACAGTGGCGGCGGCATCAGTTGATGCCGGCAACACTTGCCAACAATTACAACAGCAACAGCAACAGCACCATTTGCCAAACCACCAGATCGGCCAAAAAGATCGTTGCCTATCACCGATGACTCCATCGCCACGTTTCGACCGTAACATGGGTTTCTTTCATATGTTAAGTCGTCGCTTCGGCTGCAGGTCACACGATGACCTAATTTATAATGTCGAGGAAGATTTGCGCAGTTCATCGACCGAATCGTGTTCTTCGGGGGGTTGTGTACTACCACTGCAATCCACTTCATCGGCATCGGTCAGCAACAAAGATGTTCGTGGCTCCAGTATGGAGCTGTCCTGTGCTTCAAGCGAAACCAGCAGCACTGTCGATGAGAACGAACGAACGCCACCGATGAAGCCGCCGCCAATAATAACAACAACAACAACAACAACGCAGCTCACCGGCCGTTCGAAGTTGCGCCCCCATCGTCGATCGACGTCGTCCATTCGAAGGGCATTCGAGAATATTTCCATATCATCGCGTTCGCTATCCTGCAGTAGTCCCACAACGAGAGATGGCGTCTCGTCACCTCCATCGTCAACGATGACGGATAAGAAAAATACTTCCAAGAGGACACCACCACAGCGGATCCTCCGCCAGCCCATATCTTACACATATCTCAAGGGAATGTCAGGATTGCCAACACAGCGCGTTCCACGAAGTACAGTTTGCTGTCGCAACCACACTCGATGGTAAAGTGTAGCAAGCTCCAGGCAACTACTTGCAGTGACAGTGTTTTCTGAATTTTTGTGACAAAGCTTGTGAAATTCGAAGTGAGAGAACCGAGCAAAAGTAATTTTCAATTTGTACTACAAAAATAATAACATAAATAATTACTAACAAATTCGCATGTAATAATCATAAAAACTTCGATACACACACGCACGTAGTACACCGAGTGAGAGGTGTCATTGCAAGATTTAATCATGCAATACACACAAACACACAAATCTTTTTTCTTCCCTTTCCAATTTAATTGTATTTTACATAAACGATGAGGAAATTTTTAAGACTGGTTAAATAAATGCAAATTTAACGAAAATAAAGTAAAAAACATAAAAAACAACAACAACCACAACAACAAATAACAAACATTGCGTAAGCCAATGATTCATGATTTTTCCCTTTCGGCTTTAAAAAGCGCAAATGTAATTCACATTGTGGTGGAGAGGTGGCAGCTTGAAAACAACCACTAACGCCACCACCACCCGAACGACAACAACAACAACATTTCACAATATGCAAATATAAATTAAACAAATTTTTAACATTTTTCAAGTGCAAAATAACAATTTAATATTATGCAATGCATTTCGTTAGATTTAATATTGACATTAATATTAAGACGGCGAAGTCGTATTAATTGTGCCTTTACTTGTTAATTGGAAAATTTATTACATTATAATACTTAATTATAATTTTTAATTGGAAACTTACTAAAATGCATTTCTCAATCTCAGATTTCTCCAGCACAATTCTACTCGAAGTATTTAAATTCACATAGCATCTTATATAAGAAAAACGTTTATATTTTAAAAAAATATAAGTTTAGATTTATTGTAATAAATTTATCTATCTATAAATATTATTATGTATCGTTATTAATCAAGGATTAACGAAAACATTTTAAAAATTTTGTTTAATACATTTTTCGGAATTATTTCATAAAAGAAAAATTTAAATTAAAAAAATAATTTTAAATAAATACATTGAAAAAAATTTGAGAATATCGTTTCGAAAACATTAAGCAATTTCATCTATTTATTTATTAATCAAAAGATTTAAAAATGTTAATGTGGTTTTTTTAAAAAAGATACCCTTCTGAAAGATAAGAGCAGTAAAATAGATCTTAAATGCACCACTAAATCTGTATTCATTGTATGCTTAGATGCACTACATAATTACGAAGTCCACTCAACTACGTTATTTCAAAACCTTTCCTTGTCACCGTTAATTATTAGTTCTTTTTGTAGATTTTTTTCTACTGTTTATGTCCTATCTCAACGAAAAAAGGAACGTACATATTATTAAAGGAAAAGTTTTCACACCTAATATTTGCAATCTTTCAAATTTTGGAGGCAACCTCCTTTATATAACATTCGTTAATAGGAATGCGTTAGTTAGGAAATATCTTTTAGACCATTCAGTTCAAGTTTTTAGTCGGTTTTTAGTTTGAAATTCACCAAATTAATGCTGGTGTCCCTCAAGGCTCAGTTTTGTTTTCGACACTTTTTATAATTTTCATCATATATCACAAAAGTTCGATTAGTTGGTTTGAAAAAATAAAAGTAAAACACTTTTTTAAATAAATATTTGTAAACTTCATTAGATTTTATTTTTTCAACATAATAGCGATTAATTTCTGTAAATTTTTTAGTAGAGTGTTTTTGCAAAATTTAAATTCCGGCAATGTCTGTTTTTTATTTTCTTCTCATTTGGGATAAAAAATAACTTTGCCTATAACTAGTTTTTTTTATTCCTATCAAATAGGTAAACAATTATAGCAGGTAGATACTATCCTATCAGACTCTTATGGCAATACATAGCCTCCCACAACGTCAACTCCCTTAACACCATTACCACACTTACCACCTCAAAAGCATATTGACACTCATCGTTAGTTTGACTAAGCTATACTTTGACCGTACTGGCTAGCTTAAAAACCATCATCGTAGTACAGTAATCACTAAGTTTCACTGTGTGAACACAAAATCAAACAAGGTCAGAAAGTGCTTCAAAGAAATTGGCCTTGCTTAGACTGTGTCATGTTGAATGCGGTGTACAATTTCACCCCTTAAGCACATTTATAAAATGTTTATTCCTATTCCTTTTAATCTCAAGGGATCAGCATTGTTTTGTCATAAGAATCGTCTATAGAAATACCTGTACGTCTACTATCAAAAAAAAACTTTCGACCTTCTATCAGCTATAGCGCAAAAATTTAAATTATGAACTTTTTCAACTCCTATTTGATAACAAAAACATATAAATACAATTTATTCCAATCCGAAACTTATGATCTGCACCACTGTAGAAAGTTTTTTAATTAAGAAAATGGATGAAAATCTGCAATTATTTTTATTAGTAATTTATACCTTATAACTAATCTAAATACTACCTTATAAAAAAAACCTAAACCTAAATTTCGATAAATGCCAACGGAAATATCGAATTAAATAAGTAAATCACTGTGTAAATACCCACTAGTAGTTTAATAATATGAAACCCATTTATAATATATTATTACAACATCTACAACAATTAAAAATAATAAAATAATAAAAACTGTAAAAAATTTCTACAGGCATGAAACTGATTTCTTATTAATTTTCATTGCCAATGAGTTATAGATGGTATACAAAGAAAAGGAAAGGATTTAAATTTGCCAAAGTCAGCGTCAGTGAAAATCGTCATCCTTGAAGAATCAAAGACATTCGTGAACTAAACGAAAAAAGCATACTTTCAATGTGGAAATGTTGGTAGGAAATTATGTGTTAAACAAAAGGTAGGAAGACCCTTGTGGTAGGCAATCGAGAAAAATACTCCGGTTACCTTAGTTCGTTAAAAACTCCAGTGCGTCGAGAGGCTGACTATTAGAGATATACGAAAAATGGCTTAGTAAGTATTCGATAAATTCTTCGGGTTCTGATAACTTCTGCAAATACCATCTCTCCTAATTGGTAATGACACTTGGAATGCCCGCGATGGTTGTTTTAATACTAAGTGGACTGCTTTACACCACAGCTATGGGTACCGCGTTTGTTTGTCTTTCCCATAAAAATGTTGTAGGTATACAACTGTCCAGTCGCTTTTTTAATTAATAAAAAATTACTCTTACTACCAGGACCTGACTTCTCTCATTCTGCTTTTACGAAAATTTATGTTAAGCTTCATTTGTCCCATGTAAACGAACAAAGGAATACAGCATAAGATAACTGCACCTGTTGTAAGTTCGCAGCAACGTTTCTTTGTCTTATTTCAAATTTACTTGGATATTGGGCCAGAACTGTTAAACAATGTTTTTCCAGAAATAAGTAAGTTGTTATCAATGAATTGAATTGCATTTTGGTAAGAGGAAATTGGTCCAGATTTCTTGGTGTACCTTATCCAAAAAACAGCAATGGTTAGTATGCCCCAATGTTGTCTAATTAACCATACCGCAAGGGACCTTCCAATCGGAAAATTTTCGCAGGCTAGTGTCCTGTAGGGCACTACTCTAAATTAGATCTATATTAAACCGTATTGCACAGTTTTTAAAGCTCCAGTAATATAAATAAAATTGATTGCCTAAGCCGCTATTTGGCTGGACTAAGAGACAATTAATAATCGTGATAAACATCAAAGTGTGGAATCACTTTATCTAATGCCAGATTACGATAAGACAGTCCACTCCATCCATTTGTCAGAACCCGTTCTAAACGTTGATACGGATTTGATTTTTACATGGCTTATTAAATGAGTTGGGTTACATGTAGATGAATCAATTTATTCGATATGCCTGCAATGTCGTTACAAAGGTCAGGTTATAAGGGTGCCTATATACCTTGCGTGTTAATCTTCCTGTAAAACGTTATACCCAGACAATTGATTCATATTTTCTTATGTATAGGGCTTATTATGCCAATTTTTCATTTTCTTATGCATCCATCTGCAATACCTGTAGTGTTAGAACATTTAGTTATTGCTAAGTTATAGGTGTGTCCATCTATTAAAATCATTCTAACAATACCTGGCGTTTTCCAGCTCCCATCTCACAGTTCTACAGTATAATATATTGAAATTATGAAGAAAAAAAATTTGGTTAAAAATTATTCCGGTATTTCTTATAAGATAAAAAGTTGAACTACCTCAAACTACTTAAATTACTTAAATAGACTTTAAAATTAAATCCCTACAGGTAGCGGTTAGGGTTAAATTTCATTATGTTCTAGCAAAATGTTATATTACAGGAACGTTGTATGAATCTGACAAGAAGCCCAGTGCGTCCAGATACAGAAATGTCTCAGGTGGTATGAATTCACTCCCCAATGCATTTTTAAAGTACCCAGGATTAGGATAAAATGCTCTCGAAACTAAGTCAATTTCAATAGATGCTGATTGAGCGAAATTATTCCTAGTAAGGTTAGGAATGACATTGTCATTGAATCAAGAAGATTCGGAAGCATTCGGGAGTTTTTGTTTAACACTTAATGCCTGTACTCAGAATGTTCGCTGTACGCTGTACTCATTTGATCATATGACCACTGCTTGGGTGTGCAAATGCACGACATTATTCAGTTGGACCTGAACACCATTTTCACCGATTATCCGAAGATTCTTCCAATTATGTCGCATATCGTGAGGGGTGAGAGGGACGCAAAACAGTATAACTTGGCCCTTTGAAAATCTTATCTTAAGTTTCCATGTTTCACAGTATGTCCGAATTCGTCGAATTCACTTTGTAGCTTTCTTTGAATCTCTTCAATTTTCGAGCCGTATGCATATAGTACAATATCATCAGCATGTCAACCATGTCATTAAGTACTTCCGAAATATATATGTTGAACAAGATTGGTGCCGCTACTGTACCCTGTGGCAGACCGTTAGCGATATTGAATATTTTGATCTCTGTTACCACAAATTTCTTCCCGTATATCATTGATATAATCATTTTAACTAAATGATGTGGGAACTCGTATCTAATAATTTTTTAAATACGAGCTAAACTCGTAACTCACGCGGTCAGAATTGACTTACTAATAACCACTTCAAGTACTTTCCCAATGCTTTGCGTAAGACTAATAGGCCTATAATTAGTCGGATCAGAAGAATCTTTCTTATTCTTTACTATTGGAAAAACCTTCAATATTTTCCAACAGTTTTGGAATTAGTAATTATTGAGCAAGCTCTTAAAAATGATGCAGTATTTCCGTATGATTTCGATACGATATTAGGAGTGTTATCTTAACCTGTCGAGGGCTTGTTGTACAGTAAACTAGCTTATATCGACATAGCGAACAGTATCGTTTTAGTTGTCACACGATTAAAACCGCTTATGTTGAGACTTAAGTTGTTTTACAAATTGAATTCTTAATCAATTTTTGACTCAAGAAAATAAACCAGACATGGTTTTTTTTATAAAAATGCTAAATTTGTCAAAGCAACGTATTTTTATGATAAATACGTTTTTTGCTTACGTATAAATGCGAGGTCCAGACTAATAAAAGGTTTTAAAATTTGCAACATGATTAATGAATAAAGTTGAATTTGACTTAAGTCAACATAAGCTACTTTAACTTATTGACCAATACTATTCAATACGAGGCAATCCTTTTGATAATAAACTGCAAGTGTTGTAAATAGATTCTATCTATTACTATTCAATACGAGGCAATCCTTTTGATAATAAACTGCAAGTGTTGTAAATAGATTCTATCTTAAAATAATAAAGAAAAACGACTTGCTTCTAAATTGCAGAATCAGACCTTCATCATCATCATCGTTTCTAAAACTCTCCTCATCATTGTTTCGTTGTATTGCCTTAGTTACAACACAAACGAAACAATATGCTCATGATTCTGTCGTAGGTTGACGAAATCCAAGTTCCAAGTTCATCAATAACGTCTTTATTATGATATACTCACACACTCGTACATTGAAGTTAAACGTCGCAATTAAATTTATTGGAGCAAATTAACCCACATTAAAAGTAGAACAGCAAAATATTTCTATTAAGTTTAGATCGAATTTCCCTCTCCTGTTCTGTTTTACTTGGCGATATCAATTTTACATCCTTTTAGAGGAGTTTGTCAATTTGTCCTCAATAAAGTCGCCCTACTCAACAGAGAATAATATAAAAGTTTCCAAATAAATTGAATCATTCAAACACAGACACACACAGTTACACATACAGATTTCCTTTAATTGCAATTTCATAGGACATTGGAATAATTGCCATTTGTACAAAACAAACCTCCGAAATGTGAGTAATACATACGAAATTTTTGTAAGTACTTCTGTAAAAAGATTCAATTAACATTAATGATATCATCAATCAAAGAGCAAACGTGAATCTGCTCACTCTGAGCCTATCAAAAATTGTCACAGAAATATTCGTCCTTGAGGCAAACAATTTTTCTCCTTAGCATACTTGAAGACGAGACTGTTCGTCTTATTGAATTGATCATAATAATGAGATGTCTCCGATTGATGTCATAATATCAGTACAAAAAAAAAACGAAACCTTGAAAAAATCTAATTATGTTGGACCTGGATCGACATATTCTTATTTAGAAGTTGAAAAATTTGGTTTGAGAGCTGTCGTCTAAAAATGTCTGTGGTTTTTCTATGAATTTATGAAGGATTTACATCACAGCGAACTTTTGCAGGAAATTTTATGCCAATGCCGTTATTGAACCAAATATTTCTGGCTGTATTATTTCAATGTTTAAATTTTCTCATAATTGTAGGGATTCAAATGAGAAAATGAGACAAAAAAATTGTTAAACTTCACTTTCTACTACAGTACAGTTGTTCACAAATCCCAACTTTATGTTGAAATTATGACCTCTGTGCATTACAACTCCTTAAGAATAAAAAAATATGTATTTTGTATTTTGTTGTAAAAAGTTTATTTAACTTCAACGGATTTCAAAAGGATGAAATGTAATTTCCAATTTTCAGCCAAAGAAATGATCACAATAGACGTTGGTTTCCATTTTCCATTCTTTCCTGTTCTAGCTCTGTGATGCCTCTCTTCAGTACAATCCATTAATAAGTGGGCCACCATGGAGCAAAGGTGTTGCAATATGTGCAGTGGTATGGGTAAGGATAGGTGCTGATGCTAGAGTAAATGTAGCCGGAGCTGGGGCCAATCTAAGTGCTGGAGCAAGATATCCCGGATTAGCCAAAGCGACGGCAAGAAGACAGAAGAATACCAACTGAAAGTAGAATATTATTTCAATATTGTGTCCACTTGAGTCCTTCGGTTATCCTCTTACGTATTTGAACATGTTGACTATGCTGTGAGTATCTCTGGTTACTACTGACAAATGCTGCTACTGACAAATGCGTTTGATGCTTAGCTGTGAATTTGAATTATCTTTTATAGCCGAAGCAAGCCTTCTGTGCTATACTTGATGAACTACTATCACTTTGCTGCGGTTTTCATAGTTTTACAACAAAACTAATCTGGTTGTGGTCGTTTCATATCAACACATAGACAAACTTATTAGTTATTCATGATAAAATAATTCGTATTATGTTACCTTTAGTAGAGCGTCGAACAGAGTAATAAAGTAAGTGGAGCTGTCTGTTGCTGAGGCAGACTTTGTTGCATTTCCCTTTAATTACGAGACTAATTCAGACAGTTGTTAAAAATTAGGTGTTACTTACATTACATTACTATATAATGTTATGTCATTCTCCAAGCATCTTGGATTAGTATTAAACTGTGTAGCATGGTTTGTCACCATTTTGAAATTTTGTAAGTACTTCTGTAAAAATCCACAATCCACAGTACACTTAATAATATTATTGAAGTTTGATAATTTATCGCGATCATGGCTCATCGCCAAATCGCGGTATGACTATCTAATTAGGAAATTTCCTTACTTAGTAGGGGATCGAATATTGATGTGACTATGCAATTGAGCTGATGAATCCTTCACAGGCACCTCTTTCCTGTGATAGTAGACAGATCACTGCACCAATATAAAAGAATAAAAAAAACATTGAAATAAGTTGCAGAGTAAAATCCACTGCTTTGCTTTATTTTGGAAAACATTCCAAAAGTAGACTTTGATTTGCTAATTCGTTCAGTTAGTTATGATAACATAGGAGTGGAAATTAGTTACACCATCGCTTGACAGATGTTGAAAACTTTGAAATCTTTCTATCGGTTTCCTCGCAATGCATACTTGAGACAAGATGTTTTTTTATACTCTGCTATTTTTCGTTTACTTATATCGTTAGCACAGTTCAGAAGTTAACGCGGGTTTTAAGAGTCTACATTCTCCACCACGAATAACATTGCAACGCCGGCCGTTATAATCAAAAAAAGTATTGGTGTAAGAATTCAGTCTTTTGTTACCCTAATTTGGGTCACAAATTTCACAAACAATTTTACTTTATAAAGATGTCTGTGATCTTCACATCAGATGTGAATCAGATCTGCACAAAAGATGTGAAGATGATGCAACTTTATAGTCCAACGATTTACTTAAAAGTAAAAATTAATCACAACATCGAAGAATGGATGAAATTACAAAACACCGAGATCTTTTTTTTATAATGTACACACGCTAAAGGGATTTGCTTAGCACAGCGTGAGCGTGAAATTAGGAATACGAAACGATGAGATGTCTATATACGTGTATCTTAAATGACTGCAGATCATACAGATCCGGCAACAAAGAATCGGGCAATTCATTCCACATATTTATTGTGCAGCTAAAGAAGGGCTCTCTGAATGGGTTAGTGCATCCGAAGATAGGCCTAATGGTAAACCGATGGGCTCGAGTTGAGGCACTGGTATTACGGATGGGTTGGAGAATTGGCGGGATGCATCTGCATATTTCTTTTGAACACCGCTTGTAGAAAATGCGATAAATCAGTCACAAGCAGGAAACATTCCTACGATGTCCACGCGATTCGATGTTTTCGCGATATTATTGTCACCAATAAGTTTTATCGCGCGGCTCTGAACTCTGTCTAGTAGATGCAATGTGGTCTTAGGGGCACCTGCCCAGACAATACAGCTGTATTCAAGTTTAGGGCGAATATATGCCTTGTAAATAGTAGCCAGCTCTGAAGGAGTGAAGTACATTCTTGGCAATGGCGAATAGGTGGTCGGTCCAATGAAGCTTGTTGCTGACTCACATTCCGAGAACTAAGAGTTTTTCAGTTCCTATGATGCAAGATTCATTTATGGATAAAGGTTGGTGGCTTAAAATACGCTTGGACGACAGAAGACAGCATTGGGTTTTATGAAGCGCTAAATTCAATTCTATTATGTAGTCCCCATCTTGTTATGCTGTCAAGGTCAGAATTTAACGTGCTTTAAATACGTTCTTGTTCAAGTTCCACTTGTGGTGCAGAGGGGCGTGCAGAAAGCGTGAAATCATATGAAAAGCTAAGAGTGCTGTCGTCGGCGAAAGAATGGATTGGATTAGAAGTAGCGAATAGGAGATCGTTAATGAAAATGAAAAAGAGTGTCGGCGACAAAACAGAGCCCTGGGGAATACCGGTGTTTATCCGGTGAACATTGGATTTGAAACCGTCTAATAGGACCTGGATTGAACGGTCCGAAAGGTAGTTACTAATCCAGTCAAGCAGGGCCTTTTCAATTCCAAAGGCATTCATTTTCGATAAAAGAGCTTGATGCAAGAATCTGTCAAATGCCTTGGAAATATCGAGTGCAACAACTTTTCTTTCACCAAATTTGTGAATAGACTGGTTCTTTTCAGTGAGATAAGCCATCATGTCACCTGTAGAACGTTGCCTACGAAAACCGTACTGCTGGTCGCTAAGGTTTTCACGTGATTCAAGGTATTGAATAAGATTCAAAACCGAGACTTCTACACCTTCTTTCTATCTTATGCATAGTGCTCTAACCATTGAGTCACTGAATGCAAAAGCAATGCAAACTTGAAGTTAGCGTCGTTCTCATTTTGATTCTGCTTCTGATTCTGTTTTTCCTTGATTCTGTTTTTCTTGATATATATATATATATATAAACATATAGGTATCAATATGAGACTATCTCAGCCTCAAAGCTTCCTCTTGGAGTATAGAATTCTCTCTTGACTAGGTTATCTAACTTACTTATTTTACATTATGAGCTATAAATAGAAGTTTTACAGTACGATTCTTTTTGGAAAGTAGATTTTAATAAATAATGTGCGAAAGCATTTTAGACGGTACTTTGAGATACTTGCTCGACTAATATATTCGATACATTTGGCTACGACCTACTGTGATATATATTTCATTAGAAGGTCATCTTCGTTAACTAATTATTTTGGTGGATCAGTTGAAAGAGAAAAACCTCGATTATAGTAATCTTCTGAAGGCATTAGCTCAGCGTTGTGGTAAGAGTCTATAAAAAATTACAATCTTACTTCGGCGTAGGGTGTGCACAACTATATAGTGGGCGCAACACTATAGGCCAGAATATATTAAGTATTCCTTTTGATATCATGAAGACGGCAAAAGATGACCTCCTTTGTATCTTCGAGGTTTCGCTGCCGTCTGTAAACACTGATTTAACGTTTTAAAATGAATATGTGTAGCTTTTGGCAAATTTTGTTGACGGCGTAATACATATTTGAAGCTTTATAAATGCGGGGGTTTAAGTACGCCTCAGTGTCACCATTTGCGAGCATGCTGCACTAATAAAAAAACAGAACAGAGACTCATTTTAGTAAGGTCTTTGTTTCGGCTATGTTTTTGTGTAGTTAATAATCCATAGGAATAAATTTGTGGGTCAAAAGACGAATTCCGTCCACGTAAGTTCCAAGCGTTTTTCCTTTTTTAATGCCAACAGGATGTTGTACGTTCAAATTAAATTTTTATCCTGGCAAATATTAAATAGTTCTAAAAATATCTCAACATAGAAGGTTTTTTTTTATTTTATTCAATTTCCAACGAGAAAAGGAAAATTTACGCACCCACATAAACACAGCGGATTTGAGGTAATCGCAAGTTAATGGCAAGGAAAAGTAACTGCAGATTATAAGCGATGAGTTCGCGCAAATTATAATGGAAAAGCTACGAGTAGTAAAGTCCCAAGCACACCATATCGCAGGGAAGATCAATATAAATCTCTCGTAATGTGCTCCAGCAGAAGCGGATGTGTTCCCAGCTGAATGCTGTTGTTTTTATGTCTCTGGGAAGTTGATTCCATTTCTGATGGGAATTACGTCTAAAATCCAAAGATAATTACATACTGAAATGAAGGATTTTCTCATCACATACGTCAACACGTGCTGTGTTGAGCCAAATCGAGTGCCTGTTTTTGTGGTCGTATTGCCTATCAGAGCAGTCCTGCACTTACGTACATAATCTTTAGTAGAAAAACTGCTTCGAGATATATCCAAGGAGTTATTTGAATTTCCGAAATCATACTAAAACGAGTGTAAATAAAATGAAAGAGAAAAAAATGAAGAATCCTGCTTATGATGTATTCCATGTTTGGCTCGGCCGAGGATGTTTCTATACGAACAATACCAGATGTTTGGTGTGGCAAAACATAATAAAATTAGGCTAAATTCCGAGGAAATTTATTCATGGATTGTGTGGATTTACTGAAGTACTATTGTAAGATATTTTTTGAGACGTGCGAGTACCTCCATTATAACTGAGATTTTTGCTAGGCACTATATCCCGCCTTAATCGAATTGCTTAGTAGCTATTATGGTTTGTATGAAAATACGCCCATACAGTACGAGTGATAACTACAACTGTTTATTATTCTTTAATTTTACTTACAAAACTAAATAAATTCCAAGGAAAATATGTTAACCCTTTTATTATTAAGAGCTTGTATTGAAGAAAGTAGTAAAAGTAGTACGAACATAGGTCTTTAAGATTTGATAAAATACTCAAAAGACTATTTTAGTCCTAAACAGACTTTAGAATCTAAATTAGTTGTGAGTTTAAAACTAGAGCGAACGTGAGGAACGATTGGACAATGAAGCAAAAAATATAACACTTTAGACCGGCGGAACAAGAATAAAAGATAGAATCTTTTCAGAGAGTCTTTCATCACTTCTAGTCCTCTCGTCGTCATCTCGTCTTCATAATTTATCAATTATTTCTCAGGAAGAGTTAGCATTTCGTAATGCATTTTCAAGAAGATTCGGCTACGATACAACAAAACGTAAAGTCCTTCTATTTTTGTCAGGGCACAATACTATTGAAGGTAGTTAAAAATCAGATGCGAAAGCAGCAATCCGGTTTTAGAAATGTGTGTAAATGAGTAAAATCGGTGCTAAGGTTCCATATTAAGAATAATGTGCGCCACCTAAAACAAACCGAGAACAACCAAGATGATAAAGAAACTCGCATTCATTGTCTTTGCAAATTAATTGATTTTAAAAAAAATAACATTTCAATAAACTGCTGTTTAATTACTTCATTCATGAAGTGAACTGCTATTGGATCTTCGGATTCAAATAGTGCAGGATAGCGATAATTGCCGGTTTGACGGTATGATGGCGATTTACTAACCATAATAACTATTGACTGTCCTTCTGCCCATATTTCCATCTACGCATCCATCTAAATACTAGTCGTTCTGTTCATCCGCCAGTCAAAATGTGGAAAGGACTAATGAGTTGAATTGAATATATATTCTACGGAATCCTGTAATAGGCAATTTTTCAATTAAATACATTCTATTTATAAAAATTGGTCTAGGAGTAAAATAATAACACAATAATAAAGACAGAAATGGAAGGAACCTACAATTTACGGCTGGATCCGAACGGCGAATTGGGAAAAGCTTTTCGTGACAAGTTATTACCTCGGAACGTTTGTCAGACTTTCGCGAGAGGTGGGACACCGTGAAAAATACTATTGATGTTACTGGGATTCGAACCACGAACCTCCTGCTCAGTAGCCATGTGCATTTTCACTGATGCTAAGAAATGACTTCCCTTCTTTATGATTTCCCTTCTTTATAGAAGTACAAGACTATAAACAAAAGTTATAGTCACACAGTTTTTAGTGCAATTTCTCTAATCGGAGATACACATGTGTGCAAAGCTTGAATAAAATCGGGTTACTTTTAAAAAACAAAAATTTTGGTAGTCCGGGACCCGATCACTCCATAAAATGGAGGTGTGTTCACAACACGACTTTCTTTTACGGACGGGGTTACTTAATTTTCTGTAAATGTATATTAATTTTTTTTTAATTTCTTTGGCACTTAACAAATTTCTCATAAGTGCTATACTTTTCGAGACTCGAAAAACTGTACAAGTAAACTGCCACTTCCGGTTGGTCGATTTCTCCCAAAATCATTTGGAACCGCACAATTTACGTAAGAAGCTTAAATATGAATTTTGATCTCCATAAATTCAGCTGTCTGGGATGTAGAGTTGACACAAACAGACAGACAACGATTTCACAAACACATGTATATAATATTTAAAGAAAATCGACAAAAAGTGTTGTCCATCGGAGATACATATCTGTTTAAAATTTAAAGAAAATCGGGTTAATTTTTAAAAATGTTATATGGGCACCCCTCGGGCCTGATCTTTCCAAACATTTTACAAACATTTTAACAGAAAATGTTGTCGTGGGAGTTACACATGTGTGCAAAGTTTTAATAAAATCGGACTTTAGGAAGTGGGTTAAAAATTGATCACAAGATTTGGTGTGTCAGTCCACCAGCCAGCCAGCCAGCCACGGGCACTTGAAAAATAAAACTCTTTTCTCATACTTTTATATTTACAAAAAAATTTCATACTGCAAGCCATTGCAAGGTTAATAGACAAATAAGCAACCGATTTTAAAGGATGTACGATGTTTGACTCCGACCTTTTTTCTTTGGAGCTATATCATATCCACGGTCTAATCCGAAAGGCTAGAGACGTAAGACTAACATCGAACGCGAAATATCCCCCATATCATCAGATTCATGCGAAAAGTTCAATACAAATTTGGTTCAGCACATATTCACTCGTGCAGACGTTTTCATGAAGGATATGTAAATGATGTTCATAATTAATTCGACTACTAATGACATCGATGGTAGTTTAAACCTAAATAATTTGTTTATATCTTAAACACAAGCTGACTTTTTTTTAATAACAAATTGGAGCGCTGCTAATGGAAAATCTATTAGATTGTGCGCTGTCATTTGAAATGGATGCAAATTCAATATGTACAAGATTTTGGTAATGTGATTATAAAGTTATGTTTTTTTTTGTTTTTATATTGTACCAATGCACAAGGGACTTAGATCCTTATAGTGCAATGCTGGGCATGAAGGAATACAGGAAAGGGAAGAGGAGATCTATGCATATGCGTCTTGTATATTAGTTATTTCTCTAAAAGCCATAAGTTTTAAAAGCTAAATAACCCTTATTAAGAAGAAAATAAATTTATTAGTATTCCAGAGCAGAGCATTCCAAATTGTGGTGGTGTACGGCTGAAAAACGAATCCCTGAACCTAACTGTACGTCCGAAGATGGGCTTTAGGGTAAACTTTTGAGCTTTTAGAGCGCCACGAGTATTGCGGTTGAATTCAAGAAGAGCAGGTGGCTATTTTTTGCGCACTGTTGGTGGAAGAATCGACAGAACATTGAAAAGTAAGAAACGTTCCTGCTATGTTCAAACGAATCTATTGATTTCGGTATATTCTCGTCACCAATAAGTTTAAGCGCACGGTTTTGTATTCTATCTAGCTGATGCAAGGTAGTTTTAGGCGCACCAGACCAGATATGACAACTGTACTATGTACAGCTTAAGCAATATTTTCAATATTTTGTTCAACCGATACTCAAGCTTAGAGTAGCACGTAAAAAAAAGTGTAGTAAAAGATAGTAGCCAGTTCAGAGGGAGTGAAATATTTCTTGCACCGGGCACCTAAACATTTCGCAGCATTTTTGGCGACAGTAAATATGTGGTCGTTAACGCACATACCGAGCATTGCGAGATTTTCAGTTTCCTCGATGCAAGTGCCATTCATGGATAATGGCATGGGATTTGGGATTTGCCTAGACGATAGGAGACAGCATTGGGTTTTGGAAGCTTTAAATTCTACTCGATTATTTTTCCCCAATTCACTTTGCTGTCCAGGTCAGAATACAACATGCTTAACATACGTAGTTGTTTGAGTTCCACATGAGAAGTGGATAGACTTTCCTCAAACTTATATGAGAAGCTGAGAGTGCTGTCGTCAGCAAAAGAGTGAATTGGATTAGAAGTAATGGACAAGAGATCATTAATAAAAATGAGAAAGATCGTATGAGACAAAACATAGCCTTGGGGAACGCCAGCATTTAAGTGATGTACGTTAGACTTGAAACCGTCCAAAACAACTTGAATTGAGCGGTCCAAAAGATAGCTTCTAACCCAATGAATCAGCTTATCATCAACTCCATAAGCATGCATGGACAAAAGAGCTTGATGCCAAATATCGAGTGCAACAGCTTTGCTTTCACCAAGTTGATGGAAAGACCGGTTCCACTGTTCGGTGAGATATACCATCAAATCACCAGTAAAACGTTGCCCACGAAATCCGTACTGCCCCTCACTAAGGATTTCGTTGGTTTCAAGATATTTCATGAGCTAAAAATTTATCAGCGTTTCCATGCCCTTGGAAAGAATGGGTGTAAGTGCTCTGGATCGGTACGAAGAAGGAGACGATAGCTCGCCTTTTTTGGGTATGGGCTGTTTTCCAACTTATCGGGAAGAGTCCAGAAGAATAGGATTGATGGAAAAGCTTTCGCAATGGTAATGCCAGCTTGAGAGAACACCTCTTCATAACTAAAAGGAAAATACCATCTAGCCCAGCGGAAATAAAGACAATGTTATTGTAAAATTCCCTAAGTTTTTTGGAACCAAATATATTTAATTACTTATTAATAGATTTCATTTAAAACTAACTTTGCATACAACTTTTATATAACAATTGTTCTAAGTATTCCGTAATTATCAGAACTCTTTTACAAATACTTTTTTTCTAAAAGAGTTACCTAAAACTCTAAATCAAATAACAGATAATCAAAACAAAACAAACAGATTAATTTCATCACTTCCTCTGGGGATTTTACCATAATTCTATACGTATGTATTACATACATACATAAATGTTTGCATGCTTATATAATAACAACAATTTCTGATAGTCATCTATTATTATATTACTGGTATCTTCGCCTAAATTGTAAAAGCGAAAAAATTATCCCTGTCTCTCTATGTAAGCAAATAAATGGCACACATTATTTGGTCAACGATGCGTGCAATAAAAGAGAAAGAAATAATTTTATTTTTACATCAGTCAAGAACACGATTCTTATAAGAGTACTAAACAAACCTAATAATGCAAGCAACAAATGTTATGTATCAATGTAGATTTTTATTACTCTAGATGATTTGTCCTTCTGAACTTGGCTGTAAGTTAATCTCAGAAATGGAACGCTGAATCGTGATGATGCATGAAGATAATCTACTTCGCGCTTCCCTTTGCCATTTTACGATTATCTATTTTTAGTCAGGGAAAAAAGGCATAAAGATTTCTGTAACGCAGATAATGAAGTTGTCTCTAAAATCCCACTATACGGAAGAAATGATGAAACAATATAATCCGCTTGGAGAAAAAAAATTACTATCAAAATAGAAGAACATTTGGGAACATTTTCTTCCAGCTTTTGAAGCTCTTCAGACTGTGAAAAAATTATTTAAAATAACGTTTTTATGTAGATATAAAAATACATATATGTATATATGCCTATAAGTATATTTGCTTCAGCATAACCCTGGAACGCCTGGAGCGATTACAACCAATCTTAGTACACATTGACTTACAAACTGGAGAAGGTTTTCGGGTTCGCTGAGATAAAAAGTCACGGTAAGAGAACCCTATTATCTCTGTGGTGGAGCTTAGAAGGGTGTGAATATTAAAATAGTCTCAAACGACCGATATTAGTGTCAAATCAATATTTTTCGGACAGTGCAATGTTCGGTGTAATTAACCCAATTTAAAGTTGATTTTTGTCTACTCGTAGAGTAAAAACGCCAGACAGTCCTAAAAATTTTCTTTAAGACAATTGTACGCAATCCAATAACTGAGGAAACAATTTTCGTTAAAAGACGTGTATGTACCGTGTTGTTTTTCTTCTTTTTAAGAGTCAACTTTCTGCTAAAATTATTTCAATTTTATATTCCAACATAGTATGTCTTATTTCTTTGAATTTCTTTATCAAATATTTTATGGCCTAGAGCAGTAATGCTACGTTGCCACCCACCCCACTCCATTTACAAGGGACAGAGTAAACTTTTATTTTTTCACTTTTTTCCTATTCTGACGTTTTATTTTCTGATTATAAAATATTCATAAAAGAAACAAGGTTCGTCGGTTTAAGGGGACAATATGGGTCTACGTTTAGGTAAAGTGCAAAACTCTCAGATTGGACAGGAAGTACCAAAAATTTGATTTTTTGAATCTATCGCTTCTTTGCTAAATAAAGTAATCAAGTAACATCATTAATATGGTTGCACGCCCTTTATAATATACAAATAAGACGAAAACATTTTTTTTTGACTCAAAGGATTTCACATATCTACTCAGCAGCTACCGACATGTACTTTTCGTTAATGAATTTTTAGTTAAATTTTCCTATATCATCTAAGCTTCTCAAGGATAACGCAAAGATGGTTAATTCTTTAAATAGAATCATCTTTGTTTGCAATTTGGAATTTTTCCATTCATTAAAACGGACTTAAGGCTAAAATAATAATAATTTTTTTATTGTCCTTCCTACTGAAAGGGCTCCTACTTGGCCTATAGAATTTCAGTTAGTTCGTCCTTTTTGTTATGCGAAATGTATGCGAACAGTTCTTCTATACGCACAGTAATTTAGGCCACTTTAAGCGGACAGCGCCGGCGTTTGATGTCATCGTCGACGTCATTTATCCTTCAACTCAGTTGAATTGATGGAATGGTCAATCGGTTGGTAGTGCTCGGGAAGAGCGATTTACTGCTATATTGTTGGGGTGCGCTTTTCTGAACAGTTCCGCAGTGCCATTCGAGCCGATCACCAAGTGCGCTTAACGACCTTGTAGCGTGTCTCTTATATATTAGTAGAGATACTGCAGTGACGGCACACACATACACCACCGGTTAAAGTCGGTAACCCTCTGTTGGCATTATATTCGGCTGAGTCTATTATATAAGCGATTGCGTCACTTCTACGTCATGAAACACAATCGCCGCAATTGATGTCCTTCCGCAGGAAGAAATAATGTGCTCTGGCGAGAAGCTGAAGCTGAATGCCGGGTATGATGCGACGACTCAATACACAAATGTTTTTTAAAGTGGCAATGCGGCAATTTTATGAAGCAGAACAGGAGTGGTGGCGTGTGTGTGTGTGTGTGTGGTGTTTACATACTCGTATGGGTGTCTGAGCCAAAAACTAGGTCACAGACACTCTGAACCATCTCATCCGGCTCTGCCGTCTGCTGAGAAATTTGAATGAATCGATGCATGCAGCTTGTTACTGTTGATGCTTTGCCATTTATACTTAGCATAGTTTAGTAAAGCTTCATAAATATAAAAGGGCAAATCTGATGAAGGTTGTCGGGAGCTTTAAAGAAATAAATATTGTTACAAAATTTAGGATTTCTAGAATTCGTAATGTATTTTCTAAATAAGAACACAACACAAGTTCGATTTTTCACAAATTACAACTTGAATTAACAAATAGCAATAATTCACAATTTTACACTGGTGATTATTTATTACTCACTTCTAACACTATACTATTTACAAAGGCGGTATCTCTATCTTGCAAGTAGATAGAGATACCGATACTTTTCATGTAGTCCGGTTCACTTTAAAATAATAACTAACTTACTGCGATAAAGTTCCTGCATTTATACAAAATCTACAGTTTCGCGAAGGATCTAATCTTTTCTACTGTATTCTGTTCTATTCCATTTAAAAAGTACAAGAAAGTACCAGGAATTACTTGTGTAATCCCTTATATACAATTTTTATATATGCTCCACACGTATAAGTGTTACATGCAATTTTTATTCAACAACATTACTGAGCCCAAAGACATGCAACGTTTTTTGGTAACACAATTCAATACAATGCAACAAAAGATTTCTGTTTACATTTTCGTAACAATATATTAAAATGTTGCACTAATACAGCCTTGTGTGTTCTGAGACGTTGGTAAATAAAGTTACATACCTACATTTTAAGCCTAGACATAGGTGCGATGAATTTTTCCCCATCCTAAGCGAGCTTTTTCTAATCATTATAATCCTTCCATCAAAATGGCAAGGGTGACAACACTATATTTTGGTACTATAAGTTTTCAGATCAACCTTCATTTTATCAAAGGCGACTAATAAAAAATTTGAATTATTCTAAGTCAAAGTAAAAGCTGGGCGCCGTGGCTGGTGAACTTCTGAGCAGGGGGTTCGTGGTTCGAATCCCAGTAACACCAAAAGTATTTTTCATGGTTTCCCACATCTCACGAATGAGCGACAATCATTCCGAGAGTTATAACTTGTCACGGAATGCTTCTCAATTCGCCGTTCGGATCCGGCATTAAAGAGTGTGTGCAAAAATATACATGCTCAACATAAATGGTTGCGAGGAGCAAGGCCTTGGACCACAATGGTCGTTCGCGCCGAATATTATTATTATTATTAAAGTCAAAGCTAGCATACGTTCAAGGCAGTTCATTGCTGCAACTTAATTGGTATTTAAAAAAAACCATAAAAATTGTTCATGCAAACTCTCTAATCGTAGATACACTTGTGTGCAAAGTTTGAATAAAATCGGGTTGATTTTGAAAAGCTGAGACTGTGTAAAAGATTTGTGATGTTTTTTTCTGTGGGATTCGCACATTGAACCTCCTGCTCCTTCTGCTCCAACGCACTAACCACTAGAGCAATATAGGAAATTGAATTTTTTTACAAATATTTGTTTAAAAACAGAAATATCTTTTAAAAAGTTAAGTGTACTACGAAGTAAGTTATTGATTGACCAGCAAAATTAGAAGTAAGACATCCAAGGTAAGGTAAGGTGTATGTTATTGCGTTGTTCTGGTTATGGCGATCCTACCGCCATAATGCCAATTAATTGAGTCCTATTTTGATGTTGATATGACTTTAAATCCAGTCTGTAGCGTTCATTGATTCTGGGCCATTGAAATTTTGTTATGAAATACATGTCTTAGTTGCTTCCTTTTCTTCTTTTGGTAAGGACCAGCTAATTTGTCCACAACTTTGACAATATCGGTTCATATTCTGGACATAATCACTGTTGTTCTCTTTTTATTGTAGTTTAACCATCGTTCTTTATATTACAATACTATTGGTTGTTGTTAGTTTACTGTATAAAATACCAATCAAATCCAATTTGTGTGGTACTTTGCTTTGAAAGTCTCCCTAGTTGCTAAAAACACTATCTAAAATATCCTTAACGAATTAGGAAGCTAAATTGTATATATTGGTTTTTTCCCAACATATTGCCTTAATTTTGTTAGCTACTGAAAGAACAATTTTAAATGAGAATGGAAATTTCTACCCTTAAATGCAATTTGTTAAGCTTTCCTTTCCCTGTGGTACCTAAACTTCGGGGATTTGTTGTATCTAACTCTACTGTGTCTGATAGGTTTTAGGTGATTGTAGCAGAGACGTAGTAGTATGCGTTTTAAAAAAGAGGTACTTTAGTTAAAAAAATACACAAGCGCGTATAGTTAAATGTTGAGGTGTTAACTGGTATCTTAGTTTATTGTGTGCTGATGTGGTTTAAGAGTGTTAAATGATATTTGAATTCCTCTCAAAGATGTTGCGTAACTTAAGAAGATTCGCAGTTTTCCCTTTTTGTGATAAAATTTTAAAAAATTATTTTTACTCTCTTTTTTAAGTAAGCTTTGTTGCTTATTCTTCTTCCTACAGAGAACATACGGTCAGAAACTTCAACAAAAGATATTTCTAACGGCCCCTATTCAAACTCGACTTTCTCCAATTATTTGTCTTTAAAATCGGACTATGATATTTTTGCATACGTGTCAAATGTGATTAAAATCCTTTAAAACCTTAAGGTGGGTTTTCTTTGCCAACGATTTTTCGACATCCATTAGACCACAATCCATCCATCACTAAACCAGCTCACAGTGTATACAAATTTTCGAATATACTGATTGCTACTCAATATATATATGCATTCCTTCACATAAATACATAAAATATTACATCATTATCATTGCCATTAATTTTTGTGACAGGAAATTGTATGAAATTCAAAGAAATTCTATTTGTGAGATCTATTTCCAGCGGTAGCAACAGCAATAGCCAATTACAAAAATTTGATTCCGCGAATATCTCTTAGAGAATCGGTCAGTGTATTTTTTCCTGGAATATTATAATTACTTTTCTGCCAAGTACATTTCACCATTCATCCATCAAAACCTAAAGTAGCAACTATAACAGCAAAATAAATAAAAAAAATGAAAATGAATAAGAAAATAAGGTTACCAGTACACAATAAGTGTGAAGTGTGAAGTAATACCTTGACATTTAGCTGCGAAAAACTCTCGGATCTTTGGCAATGAGCAAGCAAGTCGCCAATCAAAAATTTGTCTGAATGCAATTAAATTCGACGAATAATTTAATTTTGAAGGATAAGGACGTAATAGTTGCAAGTTGTTGCTTTACGAATGAAGTGATCTTTGAGATTGGGACTCTTTATCTGTTTGATTTCAAGATGCTTCTATTTTTTTCATTACAAAACGTTAAAGATCAAGATCAAAACATAAGAAAGTGCTCTTGAAACTCTTAAAGGACCAATTTTATGTTAATTATTGCATTCAAATCTCAGTGTCTATTTCTGATGCAGTGAACCGATTATCACCATTGAAAAATCCTCTCTTTTTCTATGCAATTAAATGGTATTTCTACATCTTCGCATTAGATCAAAGCTGGCGTGCCACAAGGGTCATCCTTGTCGCCTAAGGTTTTCTTAATATATATCAATGACCTATTATCTTCTAAATACAACTTGTGGTATCCATTCATTTGCTGATTATACAATGCTATCGACTTCCATTGAGTGTGTGTAATCAAAAAAACATGCAATTCTCGCTTGATTGGTTTGCGATATTTAACGAATACGGCTATTCTGTCGTGCATTCTTGTCATTGTTGATTGGGGCAGATCGCAGATCCAATAGGGTGGAATTTAACCCGAATAAATTCCAGGGTTTTATTTTAAGGCAGTTCAGCATTTAGTGCCTCCGGTAAATAATAGTGTTAGGCTTAAAAGTTTTCAGTGAACTTTCTTGAAAGGAAGATATTTATAAAATTTCAAAAAGAGCGAGCCAATGCTTAGGTTTTATAAAACGCTGTAACTTATAATTAACCCCTTCTGAATTATTAAGATTATATAAGATTAATGTAAGGCCAAATTCGGAATTTAATTCGTATGTATTGGGTGGGGCTCCAAAATCTCATTTGCATTATCTTGATAGAATTCAGAATAGAGTTTTCCGTTTGAAAAACGATGTAACCATTTCTTCATGTATTGATTCTTTGGAGCATAGACGAAATGTAGGAGCTTTAGCTGTTTTCTACAAATTTTGCTAGGGTAGATACTCTTCAGAAACCCGTTCTCTAGTTCCAGGTGACAGTGAGGAATGTAAAATATTATTAATTAAATTCCTTCGATTTTTGTTTTAAATTTAATAAAGGGTATAGCCCACCTTATTGCCGTGGCGCAACTCAAGCGGGCAAGTCATCTTGGCAATAAGCTTATGTAATTATTTGATCTGTATCTGAATGCTAAAAATAAACGAAACGTTTACAAACATTTTTTAAATTTTAGGTGAAATCAGGACCTTTTTGTTAAAACAGATAACATAGTCAAACACTGTAGTTTTTGCTTTACAAAAACCTGAATAGATTCCTGTTATCAAACGATAAGTTAGTTGGTAGTGCTTTATTATTTGCCTGATAATCCGAGAACAGTAACACTTTGGCGCTTTTCCGATACCTTCTTCAAGTTTTTCTAGACTATCGTCTCATGGATTTGAGCATAGAAGACACTCTAGGACAAATTTTTAGGGTACCGTGACTGTGGTGTTGGCTCCGATTGATGGGCTTATCTTTTCGCTTCCAGAAAGATCAAAAAGATTATAAATAATCTACTCAATAAGAAGATATACGATTCCGCAAAATGGTAGAAAAAATGGTATTTTACAGTAGATATTCTATCTAAATTTCTACAGTGCCATCTCAACGTCACTTGCAGAATATAATAAATGCACGCAAACACTCGAACATAAAATGAAAATCACATAAATTCCACTGATTGCACTCAAGGTTTGTTTTTGTATGACGTCCACACCACATACCAACCATCGACATCGTGGCAATGCAATTCATGTACTATGTTGCCTTGACGGTTCACCTTTTATCCAGTTAACCATAGCGAACTTTCAACAACATTACAGCTAGTTAAACGCGGATAAATATATGCAATGGCATGCATTTTTCACATAACATCTGCAGTTCCAGTGAAAATAACGTAAAAATGTAGTAGTGTGAGGATGCGGACTGAATAATCAGTTCCCAGAACAACAACACAAACCCCAACCGACCAAATCAAATTCGTTCAACCCTATGGACGAATGTTAACATTAGCTACCAACATGCTCACATTCAAGCTGTGAGGATGTTTGACCCAGTAACCAGTTTGTTCGGTAGATTGGTTTCCTATGGAATGTACCTATTTTGCTCTTTATCATTCTCACATACACACACAAATACTCACACCTATGACAGTATTCTGTAATGTAATGTTTTGGGAAAATGGAGATTTTTGCGCGAGTGTGCGCATAACCGAATTGTGTCAGCCAGTCAGTAGTTGCTGTAAAAGGATGCCGAATACTCGTACCAAGTGGATATCGGAGTGTGACGATGTTGAGGCAGGTAAGGGTAACAGGCCATGTGCATTTATGACGAAGTCTTTGACCTCCATAACAAATATGACAAAACGAAAACAAAGCTACGTAGAAGGACATGGCAATGATGTAGTAACAGGCACTGATGATTATTTCTTTATTTCTGACTGAAAATAATAAGCCCAATACATAAATATTATTTTTTGGTACTTGTTTATTTAGTTGAAACAATATGTAATACCATTTATTAAAAAATACTCAAAATGAGAAGGACTACAAATTTTTGATGCACTGACAAACAAAGCTACGAAGAAGGACATGGCAATGATGTAGTAACAGGCACTGATGATTATTTCTTTATTTCTGACTGAAAATAATAAGCCCAATACATAAATATTATTTTTTGGTACTTGTTTATTTAGTTGAAACAATATGTAATACCATTTATTAAAAAATACTCAAAATGAGAAGGATTACAAATTTTTGATGCACTGATAAACAAAGCTACGAAGAAGGACATGGCAATGATGTAGTAACAGGCACTGATGATTATTTCTTTATTTCTGACTGACAATAATAAGCCAATTAAATAAATATTATTTTTTGGTACTTGTTTATTTAGTTGAAACAATATGTAATAACATTTATTAAAAAATACTCAAAATGAAAAGGACTACAAATTTTTGATGCACTGACAAACAAAGCTACGAAGAAGGACATGGCAATGATGTGGTAACAGGCACTGATGATTATTTCTTTATTTCTGACTGACAATAATAAGCCCATTACATAAATATTATTTTTTGGTACTTGTTTATTTAGTTGAAACAATATGTAATACCATTTATTAAAAAATACTCAAAATGAGAAGGACTACAAATTTTTGATGCACTGCCAAACAAAGCTACGAAGAAGGACATGGCAATGATGTGGTAACAGGCACTGATGATTATTTCTTTATTTCTGACTGACAATAATAAGCCCATTACATAAATATTATTTTTTGGTACTTGTTTATTTAGTTGAAACAATATGTAATACCATTTATTAAAAAATACTCAAAATGAGAAGGACTACAAATTTTTGATGCACTGACAAACAAAGCTACGAAGAAGGACATGGCAATGATGTGGTAACAGGCACTGATGATTATTTTTTTATTTCTGACTGACAATAATAAGCCCATTACATAAATATTATTTTGTGGTACTTGTTCATTTGGTTAAAGCAATAAGTAATACCATTTATTAAAAAATACTTAAAATGAAAAGGACTACAAATTTTTGATTCACTGACCGGATTATATTGATATAATATTTTTATAACACAATCTAGTCATGTGTCAATTAAAAAAAATTAATAAGCCCTTAAGCCCACTTTCTAGATGAATGGAAAATTTCATATTTCAAGCCTATTTTAAAATCCGGTCGAAAACACCTTATCGAAAATTATAGAAATATTTGTAAATTGTCAGCGATTCCAAAGCCTCTTGGAAAAGTAGTTAAAAATGGGCCGTATTTCGCTATAAAAGAAATTATTTCCCCATTGCAACATGGAAGCCATATCGGTCCAATTTTGTTTTTAATTTTTATAAATGATATTACAGACAATTTTAAATACGCCAAATGTCACTTATATGCAGATGATTTAAAAATATTTAAAGAAGTAAGTTTTTTGTTTTAAAGTGAAATAAAAAAGCCAAGTAAATGGTGTATTTTAAATAAGTTATATTTAAACTATAATAAATGTAAATTATTGACCGCTCACCATAGTCTTGCTCCAGTGTTTTCCCAATATTCATATGATGCTAAATTATTTCATAGAGTTTCAGTTATTAATGATTTGTACATTACATATATGCGATTAAACGTTGAGATTTGGATTGCATATAGATTTTATTGTTGCGAAGGAAAACTCAATGAACGGATTTTTAAAACGTAGTTATAAATATTTAAAGACGCTTACACATTAAAATATTTATTTCTAAAGTTAGTGAGATCAATTCTGGAATATCTTTGTGTAGTTTACCATTTCCCATTTACAACATTCGTATTAATAGCATCAAAAAAGTTCAAAAGAATTTTACTAAAGACGCTTAAGGCAATTTAATGATACGAAGCTGTACTTGTGATAAACAGTAGCCCTATCTTCTTTCTTTCATTTATCGCCTGAGTTTTCAAGAGTCGCCACTCTGTCCACTGGGATCTCGTTTCCTCTACTATTGTCCTTTTCCATGTCTTGCTAGGACGGCCAACTCGGCGGCTTCCTTGTGGATTCCAGTCGAGCGCTAGTTTCGTTATATCGTCCGCTGGCTTTCTCAAAGTGTGGCCAATACAACTACATTTTCGTCGTCTGATGGTGATCGCGATTGCTTCCTGCTGCGTTACTCTCCGCAAGTCTTGATTGGTGATAATGTCCGGCCATCTTATTCTCAGTATCCTCCTTAAGCACTTGTTGACGAAGACTTGGAGGCGCGTCGCAATTGACACTGTGACTTTCCACGTTTCGCAGCCATACAAGAGTACTGAGAGAACGTTAGATCTGAAGATCGTTAGCTTCAGATTCTGGAAGATTTGCGAGTAGTTCCAGATATTATTTAGCATAAGGTGTTAATTTGACACTAACGCATTCCGTAAGCGCATCCTTTTATAGAGGAGATCACTTTGTTTAGCAGGGTAATTCCTCGCCACTTTTCGCAATTGCTTAAACCACCTTTCTTGGGGAGTTTGACTATTAATCCTTCTTTTAACGACGATGGAATGATTTCAGATTTCCAGATACCTTGATATATCGCATGCAATTTTCGCGTAGTTAACTCGACTTCGGCTTGAAGGAGTGAGATCAATTCTGGAATATCTTTGTGTAGTTTACCATTTCCCATTTACAACATTCGTATTAATAGCATCAAAAAAGTTCAAAAGAATTTTACTAAAGACGCTTAAGGCAATTTAATGATACGAAGCTGTACTTGTGATAAACAGTAGCCCTATCTTCTTTCTTTCATTTATCGCCTGAGTTTTCAAGAGTCGCCACTCTGTCCACTGGGATCTCGTTTCCTCTACTATTGTCCTTTTCCATGTCTTGCTAGGACGGCCAACTCGGCGGCTTCCTTGTGGATTCCAGTCGAGCGCTAGTTTCGTTATATCGTCCGCTGGCTTTCTCAAAGTGTGGCCAATACAACTACATTTTCGTCGTCTGATGGTGATCGCGATTGCTTCCTGCTGCGTTACTCTCCGCAAGTCTTGATTGGTGATAATGTCCGGCCATCTTATTCTCAGTATCCTCCTTAAGCACTTGTTGACGAAGACTTGGAGGCGCGTCGCAATTGACACTGTGACTTTCCACGTTTCGCAGCCATACAAGAGTACTGAGAGAACGTTAGATCTGAAGATCGTTAGCTTCAGATTCTGGAAGATTTGCGAGTAGTTCCAGATATTATTTAGCATAAGGTGTTAATTTGACACTAACGCATTCCGTAAGCGCATCCTTTTATAGAGGAGATCACTTTGTTTAGCAGGGTAATTCCTCGCCACTTTTCGCAATTGCTTAAACCACCTTTCTTGGGGAGTTTGACTATTAATCCTTCTTTTAACGACGATGGAATGATTTCAGATTTCCAGATACCTTGATATATCGCATGCAATTTTCGCGTAGTTAACTCGACTTCGGCTTGAAGGAGTTCTGCGTAGATGTTGTCATTGCCTGCTGCTTTACCTGATTGCAGTGAACGAATTGTTGTACTTAACTCATCCAATCAAGGAGTAGCGACGCTGATGTTAAGTAGCCTATTAGGGTGCATATGTGGGTTGATGGACGTGCCTAGCGAAGTACAATTCAAAACATTCCTAAAATGCTCTGTCCAGCGGGTTAATTGTTGTTCCTCCATAAGGATCAAAGAGCCGTCCATTGCCTTAACAGGGTAGTTGATGTGGTGTTTCTTGTTACGAGTGAGTTGGTAAACTGTACTCTATTGTCTACTATAAGCTGTTGCCATATACTGCTGTATTAACATGTACGATTGAGTTATGTTTGAGTGGAATTGCGCACAACTTTGTTTTCTAGAACTTTAATCGATTTCTCGCGTTTGGTCACGTAGTCATACATTCTGGTCCGGATGCAGAAGTAAAAGTGTTGTGTTTTATTTCAAATCTCATTCTAGCAGTTGTGGCCGGAATTAAAACCCAAACTTTTTTTAAAGTAACTTTAGTTACATGGACATACGGTAATAATTGAAAATTTTTCCAGGAAATTCCTTCAATTTGGGATGCCTCAAATAAAAATGACCGGTGAAATGTCTTTCGCTGTTTAGTGGATGTACCCAAAATTGTGTTTGCTTTCTTTCCTTTTTTATTCTTTTTGCAATGCAGTATAAAAATAAAACATTATTTTGAACTGTATCCATCTTGAATAACCAAACTTAACAAATAAGCATGATCAGCATAATATACTGTCGAGCGGTCAAAATGCAGCTCTTGTGACAATAACGAACTTTTTTCCGGGGCAAGCGGACAATTGGGCGCGCGACCGTTTTGGAGCTCGTGTGGCATTAGCCTAAGAGTATCAGAGGACGTTATGATCAATTTTCTTAGGTACGTTCTGTAAAGTTTCTTGTAGTTATCCTTGATAAATAATTATTAAAAGCTCCTTCGATGTTCGGTGGTATTTTGGTATTTAATCGATAGTTAAATTTGTTGATTAATTGATTTGACATTTATAGTTGGTTTGGTATTGGATAGTTAACTGCCAACAATAATGAACTTAGGTGAGCTTTTAATTTTTTTAAAGCAAACGAAAATTTGAATTAAGACCATTTAATTACACGTTTTTATTTAAAACAGCATACATCCATATTTTATTTATGGTCGATTTCTGTTCAATTGGTGGTCCGACGAGGATGGTTGTTTGATCATTGTTTTGACTTTCGATAGTTCGTTTGATGTTTGATGGGTGCGTTTATGTCTAATAGTTGGTCTTTATAGTTGGCTTCCACTACGATATTTATTTCAAAGCATTTTGTTTAAAAATAAATTTCTTATGCTAAGCATAAATGAAACGAAGGTTGGTTTGGAATTTTATCGTTCTTTGGTTATTCAATGTGGGTTGGGTGCATGGATGTCGATCGATTTATGTTCAATTGATTGGCCGTTGTTGAAGCTTTGATCGGTAGTTCGATGACTGATTTAATATTCGACATTTATTTAGAATATCGATATGCGTGTCTTACCGGTAGTTAATTCCGGCTATTTCAATTGTACATGAACTCATTTCCAATAAAGGCATTATACGCATATTGATTGGAAGATGTTTTAACTAAATACTTAAAATATCAAGTGAGCTATTAATAAAGTCCTTTGGCTTACTTATATGCTCCCATATATGTTCCCTAAATTAATTTCAACTGAATAGTGCATAAGGAAATTACGACAAACGTCATCGTGTATAATATTGCTGTTATACAAAAAATTTGATAGAGATACATCGAATGAAATCTATTTATGGAACGACCTTGTCACACAATGACAATCACTCAAATGCACGTATTATTTTAAAATAAACGACCGCCAACTCCGCGACTTTCATTTCACTTCGCTGATAGAAAATAATTTTACAGACAAGCAAAAACCTTGAGTCTATTTCAAATGATGAAACTCACAATAGCTAGAAGGAAGAAGGACTATCATCATTTTCAATTGCATCTTCCAAGTCTGGTCATATGGTCGACCTTTAATTTCAGCCGGCGACGTCACGTATAGAGGGGCGGCACTTGAAACGAGAATTGTATGCAGTACAAGGAAATATTGAGTGCATATTCCGATTGTATGAGAATGCAAAGTGCTAGTGCACAACAAAATACCGCATCAGGTGATGACGTAATTGTAACTGCAGCACTAGCCACGGATTGGCGTTTTTAGGACAGGGACCTTGAGTAACCTTATGACGTGTTTAGATAGTCAACGCTGATAGTTCGCTCTGGAATATGCATCATAACATTAAATTTAGAATTGTGAGAAAAGGATGGAATCACTGATTGGGAAAAAGCTTGTGCTGTGCGTTCATTCTTCACACCCGTTCCAACGCTGTCGGTAAAACGATTGAAGCTTTTATATTATTGCTGCTACAGCCGCTTTCCGCAGCATTTCAAAATAGCTTTAAGGATAAACTCATTCATTTGCAATGCATTTTTGCACATAAGTAACCTTCGACACAAGGTTGAAAAGATCTAAGATTATCAACGCATTACGGATTACATAATACGTACGGGCTCTGAGACACTCAGCTGATGGTAAATTCAACTATTTACTGAAAGTTCTGTTTATTACTTCTCCAATTATAAACAAAATTTTATATTCTAAGAATTCAGAATGATGAACGCGCTGCGAACAATATGTTTTGTTCCTCGTTTTCATAATTTATGGTTAGGTGAACCCCAATTGTCATCACGAACAATGTTAGTCTGTCAGTGGCTGCTACACATCCTCTCAAAGATTCTATAATAACATCACAAACCGAACGGATTACTTCTAAATATAGTTTAAGATTTCTTGTTTGGGTATAAAATACATACATGCATACATAAAATAATTATAAATAATAAATAAATAGCAGAATTGGATTAACTTTAACTGATACTAATGCATTGACACTGTTCTTGTTGACAATCCTCACCTCAGCAAAAATTATGAAAACTATAGTGACAGGTTCTTTGCAGCGTTATCTCGTTTATTGAGCGTTATTGTACGATAGATAACTAGATAGACAGACAAACGAACAGAAGTGTTCACAAAATTCAATTTTTCTGTCAATCAAACTATCTATCACATACCAACCGATAATCCAAAGGTCAAAACCGTTTATTGGACATCGAGAAAAAAAATTAACTTGTTCGATGTTTAATAGATTTTGGATGTTATGTTCGGTCGATTTAAGATTTACCTTATTGCGAGCCTGAAGGACGAAACTTATATTCAGAAGACATGAAAATTTTTCAGCGAACGTGCGAACATTTGTACGGTTGTACGTTTTTTATTTTTGTACGTTTCGACACAAGCCGAGCGCTAACCAAATGTTTTAAAACAAGTCCCATCAAATTTTAACTGGTAGAAGCCAAGATATACGACACGGCAAACAAACGTACAAGCGTACACACGTTTGCCAAACAATTTTATTGTCCTCTGAATATAATCTTCATCCTTCGGGCTCGCAATTAATTTCGTGATTATTACTACTTTACTACATATATGTTCATCTTCTTATTATTATTTTTTCTCAGGTTACCTCGTCTAACTACGTGATAACTTGCTGTAGTTCATCTGCTGTGGGGAAAATTTTGGGGATTTGATTCATCCGTTACTTGATTCCGCATCTTGAAAAATTTCCCTAACCACTATTCAGGGAGTTGCCTTAATAATCCAGAATTAAAAACTAATTCAAAATATTAGGTATCTTCATCAAGTCAAGTTTATATTTTACATTGATTCCATTGCAGGGAGCCCCTCTGTGAGACAGACCTTGGCCATCATTATAATTTTATTATTATTAGTGTGGGTGGGGCTATAAAGCCTTGTGTACTGCGAGCTCGAGGTCTATTGCGCATACCAGATGTTTTCCCATATTGTGTTCCTTTGTAAACGCCACCACATCTGCCAATTCTATTGGTTTGGCATTTGGCCGGAGAACTGTGTGAGTCTCGAAATGTTTTATTCTTTTCCGGGTGAGAGCTGCTCATATGAAAAGTATGTGCTCTGATGTTTCCTTTGGTTCGTTACAAAATCGGCAGCGATCCGATTAGGATTTACCCATTTTCAAGAGATAGCCGTAGAATGGGCCATGTTCCGTCAAGTACCAGACTAGTGTTCTTAGTGTATGGCGGTCCAGTTTGTCCATCTGACTAATGTTGTATTTGGGAAGCTCTTTGGCCTGTCTCATCCCAGTCGAGAATAGCCATTCCGGTTCAATGGCTGTGTTTTCCCATTCTTTGACCTTATTTTTGATGTGGCTTTTGGTCTCAGGGCCAGTGAATGGTACTTCTGCTCCTTTTCTTGGACAGAGATGTGCTGCCTCGTTTCCTGATATGCCTGAATATCAGGGAGACCGCATTAGAGTGATTTTTTTGGTTTTGGTCAGTTATTTAAGTGGCAGAATCAGCTCCACATTACTTCAGAATAAAAGACTGGACTTTTTAGCGCTAGCAGTGCGCCTTATTGTCTGAGATCACATAGATTTCGGTTCTTCTGTACCTTCTTTTGATACATTCTAGTGCGCAGGCTTCTATTGCTATGGTTTCTGCCTGGAATGCTGTTGGAGATCTACCTAGGTGTATTGGCATTTTGGTTCTAGGTCCGCATACCCCTGCTTCAGTTCCTGTGTTTGGTTTGATCCATCTGTGTACCAGATGGATACATAATATAAATTTTCAGCATGATTTTGTTCGGGCATTCTTATCAAAAAATTCCTTTGGAAATTAGTGGTTTTTATCATTAAGTAGTTTCGTTTTCCAATTTTATGTTGGTGTGTCCTGGGCCAGGATTCTGTGTCGGTGATAATGATAAATAATAAAATTATAATGATAAAGAAATGTCAAATATAACAAAAAAAACTAAAATATTGTTTCATACACATTTTGTCGATGAGAAATTATGTTTTGTTATTATCAGACACAGAATCCTGGCCCTGGTCTTTTTGCTTTAATTTTATTAAGAATTTTCAGTTCGATGGCTCTTGATCCAGCCTCGCTTTTGATATGAATGTGCAGTAGTGAAAGCCCCAGAAGCTTTTCCAGAGCTGCCGTTGTCAGGTCTTTACGGCACTCGTTGCACTTAGACAAATTAGGCTTGGCCCTTATTTGTATAGCACAATTTTAATGTCGTATATTCCCAAAATGAAGTCTCAAGCATGCTCCCTGTGGCCTCCTTCTCCTACCTACCAATTTATCACAATAATACTGCAGTAAGCGCAATCAAACCTTAAAATCGTTTTATATTCAGATTTATATGTGTTCCATGGACACACATGGTGTCACGGCAACAGCAACGATGACGACAAGCACGAATATTGACACTCATCCTAGATGAATGATGAAAACACCAAATCGATGAAATTTTTCACGTGCAGACCGAATTATCCTTCAATTCGAAATGATGGAACTATCGTCATCAACAGACACGTTTAGTACAACTGCAAAAAGTCCCAATTGATGAATTCCCAGTGACCAAACCCCATGATGACCTCCATCCTAAATACTCTATCCACATTATTTTTGTATGTGAATGCATCATATATAAAAATAATTAAAATAAAGCAAAATATAATGCATCAGCAAGAATTTTCTAGAAATGTCCTTGCTCTGTTTTTTTTTCTTCTTAAAAGGATACAAAATATTTTCTACTAGCACACCGCGTTTGCCTTGTATGACGACATTTGTGCGATATCATATGCTCAAGCTTATATACATATAGGCGTTCACTAAGAACATAACCATCGCGCAGTGCATGTATTATGCTTCGAAACAAGAGCGATGATTATGGAAAGCTGCTCTCTGTGCATTGTTGTATTGCAAACACTCGCGTACTCCTAGCAGAAATCTATTTTGACCCAGATAAAGTTTAACGAACTTTTGAACTCAGCTTTCAGCTGCTATCCATATGCAGCTTCTGCAAGGCACAGAGCGCAGGATAACCACGAAACAACTGCATCATCGAAGGCATCCTTCGAAATACCGCACTACATAGTACAAAAAAGGCAATGAACTCTACAGTTCACAAATAACTGTGCAACTATGTCACCCACCCACCAATTGAAGTGAAAAGGAAAGAGTCAGGCGAATATATGCTGCCATATTTGCCGGTATCATCAACACAGAATGTGCTACACTGCTCGAAGGACGAAATCGTTGCACAAACCACTACTACTATGCCGCAAACATTGTCAATGAGCACGGATCGATCTTTTGGTAAGTTCCTATATGTAATATGGGGTGGTATTTGGTAGTAATGGGTTGTGTGTAGCTGCAACTATTTTTAGGTATATCACAAAAACTGTCAACATTTATTAAAGTAGAGAGCGCTTCGTTGTAGGAGTGGGATACGATGTTGGCTTAGTTCAGCATTTTAACATAAAACATATCTTATGTGCTTTTATTGTGCATGTTGTCAACTAAATTGTTTGTGAAATCCTCTCTCTTCACAGCTAAATGTGTTAATAGAAACAAGGTAAGAGTAAGGGATTGAATTCATTTTCTTTCATCTTAAAGCTTTGGAAATACAATTCGTGGCTCACAATATACTATATCCAAGACAATGCAAAACAGAAGTGTCCTTAATTCGTTGCATTTATTTCTAAAAACACTATGACACACTCTAGATTTGTGGATTATTAGAGCGTGACAAATGAAGGCAGTGGAAGTGATAGTGGGTAGACTGGGTATGAACATATGAATGGAAAGAAAAGTTCTGCTCTGTCTCTTTGGGTTAGATCCGAAGACTCTTTTCTGTTTGCAAAATAGTTGGCAATTTTCTAAGTGGGAATTCTTTCTTAGAATTCTCATCTAAGAACCATTCTGCACCAGTTCCTTCATCGGTTAGAGAACCGTCAGTGTAGAATATGGGCTCGAATTCCCTAAGATTCTGAGTTGAATTTGTCCAACTATCCCTGAAGAACTTTATATCCTCTTTTGAACATAATAAATGGTACAGTACTGTCCACAGGTATCAGAAGCGTGGGAATTTGTTCCGAAACCTTTTGGAATATGTTTCCATACCCACTCTTATGCTCATAATGCCAGACCTTATTCTTGCGAAGTCGACTATAACGATATCCAGAGGTGGAAGATTTAGCAGTGTATTGAGAGCATCTGCCGATGTAGAGCGCATTGCGCCAGTTATTCACGATAGACGTTCCTTTGCAATTTGTTACCGATAGTCCATTTCTGCTACACTAGTTATCCAACCGATTTAAAGCAGTCTGTAGATTTATACAGGCGGCCCTGAGGGATTTATTGGATAAAAAAAGACATACATCGTCCGCATAAGCGTGTATGTGTATATCTTACTGACAAACTTCTTCGAGCAAAGAATCGACAACAAGGCACCATAGAAGCGGCGAAAGGACTCCACCTTGTGGACATCCCTTGGCCACTTCGACAGTAACTTTATCATCCAAACTATTGCCTGTCTGAAGAAATCGGCGGGAAAGCATGTAGTAAATCCATCTGGTTAAGGTTTTCCACTCCACGCCTCTCAACATTGTCAAAATCTCTCTTAATATCAATAAACACCCGTATGGTGTAGGCTCCGTTCATCATGCTCTTTTCAATCCTGATGAGCAGATGTCCACGCTGATAGGCGTGTTGATTCACATTTAAGGGATTTTTTTGTGTACATTCGACCTTATATACATCTTAACCAAGCGTTCAAGACCTTTCATTGCATAAACATGTAAGAACATACCCTTAGGCCAAACTAGATGTATAAATCAGTTAAAGCTCGTCTATAAGTCTATTACCAACATGTTTCAGCATTATTGGGTGGATGCCATCCGGATCTGGTGCTTTAAAATCGTTGAAGGACGAAATAAAGAATGCTATTGCCTCTGATTTAGCCACCTTTCCTGCTATATACCAATCATATCTGGTGAAATTTCATCCATCTTGAGCCAAGTTGACACTATTAGTCTCCTTTAGCACTCTGCTTCCTGGGAAGTGAGTGTGGAGTAAAATGTCATTGACCTCCTGCATAGAGTTGGTGATAAAAATGATGAAATGATGAAAGACTGATTGGTCTGAAGCTAGTGAGTAGTCACTTTTGCCTGGTTCCGGTATAAAAGCTATTCTAACATTGCATAAATTCTATTCCAGTCTATTACCACCATGTTTCAGCATTATTGGGTATATACCATCTGGATCTGGTGCTTTAAAATCCTTAATGGACGAAATAGCGAATTCTATTGCCTCCGATTTAGCCACCGTTCCTGCTACATAACAATCATATCTTCCATTTCTTCCATCTGGAGACAAGTTGACACTATTAGTCTCTCTTAGGACTCTGCTTCTTGGAAAGTGAGTGTGGAGTAAAATGTGATTGACCTCCTGCATAGAGTTAGTGAAAGTGCCATTCGATTTTCTGAGTGAGTTGAGTTTGGCGCTGTTGTCTTTCTAAAAGATGTCGCAGAGCCTTGCTGTTTCTCTTAGCTCATAGCTTTCAAGATCTGTTATTAAGGCTCTATTTAGAAGTATTCCACCAGGGAACAGTCCAGTTCCACTCCTTTCTGGCTGTACAGGACCCAAAAAAGCTATCCAATATTGTAGCCTAAGCTAGTTTTTCTCTCTTAAAACATTCTTCAATTAATTGGAAAAGATTTCCATTAGCAGTTGATGTCAAGGAATGTCGAACTATTTTGTCCGTTGCTCATTTAGAAATATGGTAAAATTAAGGAACATTCCATGGGTCTGACAAGAAGCTTATTAGCTCAGCTGGGGATGTAAAAGTAGACTCTCTAGCTTATACTGAGGATTTGGATAGAATGCTCCAAAACTTAAGTTGTTCTTAGAATATTCTGATCGTAAGGATAATATGTTGTTCCCCTATATAGGGAACGCCAGAATTAGTCTAATCTTGAAGTTATTTTTTAGCATAAATGAGGCGTATGAAGAAGAGCTTTTTTTATTATGCAATAATAAATGGACATCAAATATTGTTGATTGATGACGAAAAAAACACTGCTCAAAAAATTAAATCTCTATGTTTCATATTTTTTTCGAATTCTATTTACGTCTTTACAAAATGTGAGTTGAAATGTGTATCGAAGGTAAAAATCTACACGAATAATATTCGATAACAAATGAGAAATTTGAAAATTTGGGGCCAAGTTATATTCAAGTAGCATTCCTTCAGTTGGACATGTAATAAATGTATGAAAGGTTAATAGCGAAAACGACAATAAATAATTTCCCTCCT
This sequence comes from Nephrocerus scutellatus, assembly GCA_947095585.1. Taxonomy (NCBI): domain Eukaryota; kingdom Metazoa; phylum Arthropoda; class Insecta; order Diptera; family Pipunculidae; genus Nephrocerus; species Nephrocerus scutellatus. The sequence goes on along the minus strand of OX352765.1, from coordinate 27,153,764 downwards.
CAAATCCACATACTGCTAAGTTTAATTTTTAAGATAAAATGTATACTGTAAGAGTAGTTCTTTTATTTAATTCATGAAAAATTGATTTAATAAAAATGTCCTTCAAAAGTGCTTCATAATAGCTTTTACTTAATCCATCGCATTTGGGTTAAGTAAACTTCAAGGAAACATATAAAAGCCATACAAATATTTAATAAACACACACAATATCAATTGCACTAACAATCAAGATGAAGAAATACTAAAAGAATATATCAAAAATGTCCTCGGACTCACAACTCGACTATGTCAAGGCAGCAAGAGCCTCCTAATACATGACCAATTATTTAAATTTAGGTCGAGTATCCTTCGGTATTCATTGCATTGAATTTATAATATGTAATGTGCGATTTATGCTACATTAACAAAACCATACAAAAGCAACAAGGACGATGTGTAACTTCAGCAGGATTCGCTTGTTCGGATTCAGAATGAACGAATAAGCCACTTCTATTCATAGGCACACACTTATTGCGGCCCAAATCGTGTTGTAAGCGTTTTGTGGTTCTCCAAGCAGCCAATGTGGATTTTAAATGCTCCCCATTAGACAGATAGCAATTGCACTTAAGTTAAGTTCACAATCAAAACACCGGTTACACAAAAGGGGAAAAAATTGGAACAAGGATATCTTTACGTAGAAGTGCGGAATGACAAAACGTTTATTATGCTTAAGTCGTTTGAAGGTTTATGCACTGCAACAGAAGGAATGCAACAAATGATTATGCATCATTGTGATGTTGTAAAGGATTTTGAAATTCCAAGGATCACAACCCTTTAATTTGGTGCACAGTTTGGTCTACAATTATACACAAAAGATAAAACATGCAATCCATTAAATAGAAATTATCTCTGTCTCTGTTGTTGGATAATGTCAGATCAGTAAAAAGGCTTAAAAGAAGTCTTTTCTTATAAAAACGACCGCTAGTGCATACGCAACCTGGGGCATAAATATGGTAGCTAAACATAGCATAGCCAATCCAGCATTCATCATTTTATTGAATTCGAATTATCACTCGATTGCAACATTAAAAAACCAGAAATATGTGCATGTCCGTCAAAGCATACCACGGGTTTGTAAAGATTCAAGAGTCTTCAGAAAAACCTAATCCTAAGAATACAAGCTGCCTATTTCATACTTTTTTTTTCCCTGACCATGATTCATTGATAAAAGTATTTGGACTCGCGTCGTTCTAAATTCGTGTTCGTTTTTCGTATTGCTTTTCCAATGAATCAGGGAGAATTCTGAGAAAATAAATTGAAACCGGCTACAAACGTGAGGAATGTGATATATTGTAAATCACATTCTTTCGATTTTTATTTTATTTTGAATTTAATAAAGGGCTTAGCCCAACTTATTGCCGTGACGTAAGTCATTCAGGGAGTCATCCCTTGGCAATAAGTCTCTATATAAAAAAAAAAAAAAAAAAAAAAAAAAAAAAAAAAAAATACTTGACAGCGTGAAGCATAGTGAGCTCAAATAAGCAAAGACGGAACTGGACGGTCATCTGCGGTACGATTACTATGGCACATTTAATGGAGAGCTTGTCATCTTGTTATGCCAACCAAATAAATCTTACATCACTAAAACGATATTGGCAGAAGTATACCCATAATTGATAGGTCACACATGTCATAGAAACAGCAGTCGCGGGCTTTTATGACGCAAGCATTATTTCCTTTGAACTTTACCTTGTTGAAACTTATAACCCAAATGAACAGAAAGCTAAATCCTACCTACGTGAAAACGTGATTTTTCCAACACGAGTATATGACATGGCCTGATATGATATTTGAAAGAAATTAAATAACAGATATTCTTTTAAATTTTTCCATTCAAATGTGGGCGGGAAAAAAGTATTTAAAACATCGAATCTAAATAAAAACTGTACATAGTTCGCCTTTGATAGTTCCTGTTCAAGTAATCAGGGGGAAAGGAAAACGGCTAGCAGTGCACTGAAAGTGCACTCTCGTTTGGATATCAAAGAATTAAATGTTTTGTAGGTTTCTTCTTGTTCTGTAAAAAAAACTACCAATGCCAGAACTGACTGCAAGATTAATATAAGAGTGAGACAGGACAATCTTTTCTGCAGACTTCAAAAGTCATCTTCGAATGTTAACCAAGTTCATTGTCAGTTTCTTGTGCCCGTCTTTCTTGGTACTGATATTATAACTTCTTGGAATTTTGACATATGAACTCTGTGTGACTCGCTGACATATTATTGCCTCAAGTTCATTAGACATATTCACATAGTGTTTACGTCAAATAGAGTAAAAGCAACAATAATTAACAGCAACAACAAGAGAATCGGCATTCAGCTGGGCGTTGATTAATCATAAGGCCGAATAATACGTCAGATTGAAGACGTTGTTATTGTTCCTTTGACATCATTTATTGTTATTCTGATTTTGGGTTTCGAATTTCGCGTAAACGCATCTAAAGAAGATTGAATTCTTGCGGGATTTGCACATCAGCTTAAACGATTGAAGTGTTCATGTTCACTTGTCGAATCAATTAAAATGTTGTTACCATCAATAATATCTATCTGCAGCGCAATGCCCTTATTCATAACAATAAATGAAGTTCACGACCCGACCGGGTCAATTTGGATGAGCAGAGTTATGCCGGTTAACAGGTTTATCAAGAGATGGTCATCAGAAATCCATTAATTTTTTATTTTATACAAGATAATAATGCTGTTTATTTCGTCAGAGCTTACGAAAACACGCTAACAGCCACAGCCTTCTACAGTAAGGCAACTGTAGGATGAAATTATTACTTCGAGTTTCATTTATTGCAGGCGTTGAGGGACAACGTCCTGTGTTATAGAATTTTGTTTAACAGTAGAAAAACTGTAGGATGAAATTTTAACTTAGCTTTTCATTTATTGGAGGCGTTGAGGGACAACGTTCTCCGACAACACAACACATTTACTAAGTTTCATGAATTACTGCAGGTTAGCGCTGTGTTATAGAATTTTGTTTTCCAAACTGTGCATAAGTAAATCGACGACATATTGACTATAGTCCTCGAAAAGGGTACAAACGATAGAGAAAAGTGATATTGCCGTTTAATAGACGGTCTGAGGATACCCAAGTAACATTTCCAAAAAACTTTACTCTGACTTTGCGAAAAGACATTTGCTATTAGGCAAAATTCTTAATTTTGTTATTTAGCAAAACCGTATGTATTCCGAAGAAAGTAGAGGTCGAAACCCGTCTGATCAGCTTCTTCATCAACCAGGGTCCGGTCCTGGCCTCCCGCAAAAAGTCTCTCCACCGGTCCCGATTTTGAGCCGATGTCATCCAGTTTTGCATCCCTAAACTCTGGACGTCCTGGTCCTTCCAGCGAAGGCTTCGCCGGCCTTGCTGTCGCAAAGGACTTTCCGAGCAGGATCCCCTTCGCTCATGCGAGCTAGGTGTCCTGCCCACCGAAGCCTACCGATCTTAATTCTCTTCACGATGTCGACATCGCGGTAACGCTCGTAGATCTCATCATTATAGAGTGTCCGGAATCGTCCTTCCTCACATACGGGGCCATCAATTCTCCGTAAGATTTTTCTCTCGAACGCGGCTAAGAGATCAGAATGCTTTTAGCTAAGCACCCAAGTCTAGGATCCATATGTAAGTACTGGTATGACCATTATCTTATATATCAACAGCTTGGATGTTATGGTTAAGCTCCTGGATTTAAAAAGTCTTTACAGACTATAGTAGGCTTTGTTGGCGTTAAGCAACCGTGCCCGTATTTCTGGTACCATGCTGTTTTCGCCTGCTACAGCTGACCCGAGATAGTTAAAAAGTTGTACTACTTCAAATTAATGCTCCACTTAATTTTAATTTCGGGGCCATTGTTGGATCTTCTGGTCGCACACGTGGCCACTATGTACTTTGTTTTGCTCTCATTTATGTGCAGATTTCCTGCCACCTGCTCGATCTGGATGAAAGTTTCCTGTACAGGTGGAAGAGAACGCAGGCCAGTCCATCCCCTCGTCGGAGTCCGTTATAGATGTTGAATGGGCTTGATAGTGATCCAAATATTTTTACTTGGCCTACATAGTCGTGTCAGTTTATTTGGGATGCCGAATTCTCTCATGGCTTTATAAAGTTCTACTCTGGTTCTCATAGGCGGCTTTAAAGTCTAAAAAAGAATGGTGTAGTGAGTTTTGAAACACCAGGTATTTTTCCATCACCTGCCTAAAGGTGTAAATCTGATCAGCCTTCGATGAAGCCACACTGGTATGGACCAATAATGACTTCAGCGTATGGGGCTATCCTGTCTTGAAGGACAGAGGAGAAAATCTTATACGCGTTACTCAACAACGTTATACCACGATGCTGGTGAACTGTTATCATATTCATATCTTCTGATGGAGCAACTCGCAACCAGATAGACCACGTGTTGATAGACCGCCGCCACAATCAGAACCTGATGGCGGTGCGGTACAAACGTACCGAGGTGCCAACGTCGACTCGGACCACTATCTCATATTCTGACTTTTGTAAGACACCATTTCCCGTCCACCGCATCTCCAGGATTGCTGTTATGTCAGCATTATATTTGGACAAGATATCGGCTAGCTGCTGTGTACCTCGAGCTCTATACAGTGGGCTTACCTTCTATGAGAAACATCTTAAATCATTTAGCCGTTTTCGTTGCCGTGGTCATCGTCGCTCAGCAGTGTATCCGAGGCTTGTTTTGGGTTCCGTAATAGTTTTTTTTACGGGCGAGGTTATCTGCCTCGTTCCTCGTACCTCGTAAGCAAGGGTAGAAAAAAGAATGATATCAATCTATAAGGTAAAATTTTAGTTTTTAATAACAAAAATATATTTGAAATTATAGCTATGGTATTCAAATTATAAAATAAAATTAAATAAACATACATAAAATTAATTATAACAAATCTTGGTTGTATACTTACAATGTTTTTAGTTTCACCTTCAAGAGCAGGAATAAATATATTCTTAGGTCAACCCAACCAAGCAAAATAAAGTTGTCCGTGGGAAAAGCATGGCAATCTCAAATCTATACTCCGCAGTTCTTAATAAACTGTCCGACCGTCGAAATGAGTGCTATCCATGGGATAAAAACTGTTTCACACTGTCCCTTTTCTGTCAAGATAGTCGCTTCAATTATATTTCCCGGCATCTCTTTTACGCACAGTCTTATGCCGTTGAAAAGTTTTGGCGAGTCGAGAATCCGTAGGAAAATAATTGGAGATCAAACTGTAAGACGATGTGGTGGCAATCCAGACGAATTAAGTGAGTTAAGGAACTCAGTTAGATATTTTATTCCTCATCAGTATATACAACGGTATCGATACACTTATATTCAGTGACTACGCCTATTAAGATGGCAAGTATTTGATTGTTTATTTCGTGGTTTTCTCCATTTTGGTAGCAAGAATGGCCCCTTCAAGCACCCGGTTCAAAATGTTATAGTTTTGAGAAACAGCCGGATAAATAGAATTTATTAGTTCTGCAGCAGATATCAAAAATCGATGTAAATTTAACATATCCATAAAACACGGCTACTAATCTACCTTTTCCAATTTTAAGTAGTGGCGACAATGTCCTCACCACCAAATTCGTCGCTAAATGGTCACCGAGTACCATTCTATACACCACTATTATCTCAGCGACCCCGAAAACAATAAAATCAGCACTAACATCGTTCACCCCTCCCCCACAGTTATCGACCCCATCCCCCTAGAGCCATCAACATTCAACTCAGCGACCACGAAAACCATAAAATCAACACTAACATTGGTCAGTTATCGACCCCATCCGCCGAGAGCTGTCTTAGGATCACCATTTAACTCAGCGACCTCGAAAACCATTAAATCAACACTAACATCGGTCACCCCCCCTCAGTTATCGACCCCATCCATCGAGAGCTGTCTTAGCATCACCATTTAACTCAGCGAACACGAAACCATACAATTAACACTAATATCTGTCACCCCCCCCCCTCAGTTATCGACCCCATCCCCCTAGAGCTGTCTTACCATCACCATTCGACTCAGCGACCACGAAATCCATAGAATCGACACTAATATCGGTCACCGCCACCCCCCCCCCCCCCTCAGTTATCGACCCCATCCACCGAGAGCTGCCTTAGAATCACACCATTCAACTCAGCGACCCCGAAAACCATAAAATCAACACTAATATCGGTCAACCCCCCCCCCTCTCAGTTATCGACCTCTTCCGCCTAGAGCTGTCTTACCATCACCATTAAACTCAGCAACCCCGAAAACCATAGAATCAATAAAATCAACTCTAATATCGAACAGCCACCCCTGCGGGAATATAACTCACCCATAGGAGTGTACTACCAGCATTATTCGTCTCGGTGATACCGAAAAAGGTGGGTCCGACCATATAATCGCCTGCCACGCCTCCCACAGCCAAAAAACCTACTACCCTCCACCCCCTATATTTGATTCCACATAGCAAATAATATGTACACCAAGTTTGGTTGAAATTGGTCAAGGCGTTCCAGAGCTAGTTAGGCACAAGTATATATATATACAAATATACAAATAAATTCTCTACTTTATATATATAGATTAACAATGGGGTTTCGCAAACTACTCCTATTACTAATAAAAACAACCTTTGAATTGTTCAACTAAATCAATCGTGTAAACATACACAAATTGTCTCTTATTTATATAGATTTTAAAATGAATGAAAGTAAAAAAATGGGCGCATAAACAGCCTCTGCAATGGAGATTGTGGACCTTCTCGTAGGAGAAGTCATAGTATTACTTATGATTTCATCAAATCTAGCATCTGTGATTTATCTGTTATTCATATGCCGATGTCTTGACTCGATTTTCTCGTTTCTCAGTCCTTGAATCTACGAACTTGGACGTGTTTTCAACCCGTGATTTTTAGCCCCCACTTGAGGTGGTAATCCCAAAGATTTCGGAGGTATTCTTCCACTCTTCGGGGAACTATCTTAGGAGGGAAAGGACCGGAATATGTGATTGGAGTCATTTGCGAAAAAAAACATGGTTCATGTTCCGGCTGCATTATGCATTTCACCCATACCATTACTCAACTTTAACTAAGCGTTAAGAGACAATTCGTCCTCCGACCAACATAATATAAAAAACTTTTACAAAGGATCTATAATCACTGCCGTTACTGGGCACTGCGTTATATTTGTTTTCCAAAATGTGCAGATCTCAGACGATGGCGCATTGACAACAGCCTTCGAAGAAGGTACGAAGATAGCTCACAGATGCTTCAATCAAGATGAGAAAGGGATACTGACGTTTGATAGACGGTCTTCCGGTCTAAACCTATAAGGAGGGATGGTAATTTAATTTGAAATTACCTATTACTATACTGGTCAGGCGCCGTGGCTCAGTGGAAGTTCACATGGCTGCTGAGCAGGAGGTTCAGGTGTCACTGTGTCCCACCTCTCGCGAATGGGTGACAAACGTTCCGAGAGTAATACCTTGTCACGGAAAGCTTCTCAATTAGCCGTTCGGATCCGGTCTTAAATTGTAGGTCCCTTCCATTTGTGTCCAAAAATTAACATGCGCAGCACAAATGGTCGCGAGAAGTTAGGCCTTGGACCGCAATGGTCTGTCGCGCCAAATATTATTATTATTATTATTATACTGGTCAGGCAGTTCTCCTTAAGTTTTATTCCATTAAACCAATCGGCGGATTTCGGTCGGTTTTAGAATGTTCGTGGGCGTCGTGACTCAGTGGTTAAGTGCATGAATTTCTGAGCAGGGGTTCGTAGTTCGAATCCCAGGAAACACCAAAAGTATTTTTCACGATCCCACCTGACAAACGTCCGAGAGTAATAACTTTGCCGTTCGAATACGGCATTAAGCTCTTCCATTTGTGTGCATAAATATACATACACAACACAAATGGTCGCAAGAAACTAGGCTTTGGACCTATGGCAGAATATTATTATTATTATAGAATTTTCTTAGTTAGGTTGGACAGTTATATTTACAGTAATGGTAACTTAAAACTTTCAACTTTCAAGATGGAGCAGTTTTTGCAGTAAATTTTCCAAAGAAACAAAACTATATAAGATGATAAACAAAATGTTTCTGCAGATATGGACATGGAAATTAAACGGTGGAAACGATTGCCGAGACAACAAGACCACATCCAAATTACGAATCGATGGCTTAAAATTGTTTGTAGCCTCCCACGTCACATTCTTCTCTGTTATACACGTACGTGCAGTATTCCGTCATATTCCATACGCATTGTGTGCCTCAGACAACCGTATTTACCGTCATTTCTTTAGTTGGTCTGTCGCCAAATTTCTTCTCAGCATAGCGGAGGCAACGCCAGCTTACATATGTTTTAGCTCCACCGTCCGTAGAGATGAAACTGCCTAGGTATGTGAAGCTGCTAACGTCAGCGGGAGTTTTCCACTTCATTACGAATCTGTTGTTATTTGTTGGCCTAGCGGGAGTTTTCCACTTCATTACGAATCTGTTGTTATTTGTTGGCCTAATGCGAATAGACTCCGTCTTATTAAATATTTATTTTAAACCACCCTTCGCCGACTATATCTGCAAGTCATCCAGCGTTGTCTATATATGGTCGTGTCAATGAGACAGCACGACAATATCATTGGCATATTAGAGATCCTCGAAATCACACAGTTATCGTTATTGAAGATTTTAAGAACCCAGTCAAGTCCTACTAAGAACAGCAGCGAAGATAAAAACCATTCTTGCCTGATGCCTTTGGTGGATGAAAACAAGCCGCTTAGAGCTTCACTATGCAGTGATACTTCGTTGTTCAGTATACTTTACAATATGCACCAAAAAATCCATTTATACCATCAGAATTTTAATTAGCGAGCACTTCCCTGTCTTTTAAACCATCTCCTGATGGAATTCCGTTTAATTTAAACGAAAGTCTTTTCGTAGTCAGTTAGGACAGCGTACTTTGTTACATGATTACTCTTAGTGTCTTGATGTTACCCAGACACAATATGTGTGCGCCGAACCCGGCTTGCTGCTTTCGGTGGCATTCGTTTAATAGTTCGACAATGGTGTTTAAGATAATCTTGTTAAAAACCTCGCTCGAACAGTAAAATAGTGAGATTCCTTCCCAATTGCTACATTAATTTAGGTTTACTTTTTTTGGAAGCCTAATGATGATAGACCCTTTCCTTTCTCCTAGTAGTCTCTCTAGAGTTTTAAATTTTCTTTGAATAGCGGATAAAGTACATCGGTAATGGTTTCAACATCAGCCTTAAGGCATTAAGGCTTTTGGTCGATGCGAAGGATGCTGCAATTTATGAGTTACTAGGACTTACAACCATCATATTCTATTTAAAATAAATGTATTGCAATCTGTGAACTGGGTACCGAGGGTGAAATTTTCTAAGTCTTTCTTTGAATTTACTTCCAACCGATGTGTCATACATGTTTCCAATGTCTATCAGTGATTATTTTTTTTATTTAATTGCTTATTACCGGAATTCACCTTCACAGGTAAGTAGTATGTTTTTTCATTTTCTGGTGCTTGTACGAGTAGATTGAAAAATCCTTTCATGTAACATCAATTCTCTTAGAGAAAAAAATTCGCTCTGGTCTTAGGCTGTTTTGCAGTTTAGCTATTTAGCGGTTAAAATCGTTGGTCCTGATTCTGTTATTATGTGAAAACCCGTCCTTTACATTTTTTATTTTAACTGCAACACAAAAAGATTTATAACGACCCCTGTCACTTGATTACTTATATTGCCTTTCCATTGATACTGAGTTTTGCAGAAAGATTACACAAAGGATACGTAATGAGCACGATAGTTGGCTGACAATATGTAAAAATTGGCGACGTTGCGACGCCATACAGAGACTAATCTCTGTGTCTATACCGCTGACAAAAAACATAATAAGTTATCTTTTTCCCCCCATCTGTTATGGTAACCGTTTTTTGCGGTCGTTTTGTGCGTCATGTCAACATGGTTTCCAACATCAAACGGGTTTCATTGCCAACAAGAATCCTTTCTGAACTTAACTACGAGACGGAAGAGGTTTTTTTTTGTCTTGCGAAATTTGAGCAAAATTAAACAATAAACTGGTCCTTGAAAAAAAATATCATAATTTGTCGTCAATCTGTTAAGAAGCACTGAAATACCTTCGATTTGTGAGGAAGGACGAAGAGTTCTGATTTTTAAATTTTTTTTCAACTTATCGAATTAAACGAAATGGAACGAAATATCGTATAATTTACGTATAGCTTATGTAGTTCCGCCTCTTAACAGAGTTTCGAAATTTTCATTAAACTTGAAGTGATCAGATAAAAGGGGCAATTAACAAGCTTAAGAAACAACCCATAAAAATTAAAAAATTTCACGTAAATTCTCTAATCGGAGATACAGATGTGTGGAAAGGTTAAGTCTTGGGTGGTACGGGTATTGATGGGAGTGATGGACGGTAATCGGTGTGGTGTGTTGTCGAAGGGAACTGAATCGTTAGGGTGGCGGTCGGTAGGGAGTGGGTCAGTGGATAGAAAATGGGTGGTGTGGCTATATGTGGGAGGCTATGATAACTATAGGATAGTATAGTTCTATAGAGTGATGGGAATGTGATTGGGGAGATATAACGATAAATTATTTTAATTTTCTTTCAATCAATTTGATTATGTGTACGGTAGTTAGCAACAATTCCATTCAAATGTCAACAACGAAATCGACCAACAAATACAGAAGTGGGAATACAGCGCCACCTATCAGAACTCAATATAATTATAAACATTTCAGTTATCATAGCCAACGTACATCCATTCTGATATGAACAAATATCAGTAAATGTAGTTTTTCGTAAATATCTCGACTCAATCGCCACTTAGCGGGTCCAAATTCTATCAGCAAACTTATTGAAATTATATTTCTTTGGGCGCGTTTGGTAGAGGGTGAAATTGAGGGCGTTACATGATGATTTAATTTTTTCACTGTCCGCTACGCAGTGCTGATCAACCCAATATCCAGCACACATACCACAAAACGCTTTTCAACATCTTTGTTGTACATTGAGTCTTTTGAGTGTCTTTTGGAGGTCTTTGGGGGGGGTCTTTTGGGGGTATTTGGGGGTTGTTCTGGAATATTTTGGAGGTCTTATGTGATTGGTTTGGAGGTCTTATAGGGTCTTTTTGGGGTCTCTCGTGAGTGTTTTTTGCGATTCTTGGGTGTCCTTTTGGGGTCTTTTGTTGGTCTTTTGGAGGGTGTTTAGATGGTCTTTTGGGGATATTTCGGATTATTTTTAAAACGTTTTTGGTCGTTTTTTGTTGCTTGTTTTGGGGGTCTTTTATGGATCTTTTGTGGGTGTTTTTTGAGTATTTTCAGGGGTTTTCGAGTGTATTTTAAGGGTCTTTTGAGGGTCTTCTGGAGGCATTTTGGGGGTATTTTGGGAGGTACTTTGGGAGTGCTTTGATAGTTTTTGGTGGTATCCGAGGAGTCTTTTTGCAGTATTTTTTATATATTTAAAAACAAAAATAAAAAAAGTCTAGCACATATTTCTATATTTTATATTATTATCATCATATTGTGCTCTACAGCCGGGTCCGGTCCAGGCCTCCCGCAAAAAGTCTCTCCACCAATCCCGATTTTGAGCCAATGTCATCCAGTTTTGCATTCCTAAACTCTGGGCGTCATGGTCTAGGCCATCTTTCCAGCGTAGGCTTGGCCGGCCTCGCTGTCGCCATAAATCCTACCGCAAAGGACTTTCCCAGCAGGATCCTCTTCGCTTATGCGAGCTAGGTGTCCTGCCCACCGGAGCCTACCGAGCTTAATTCTCTTCACGATGTCGACACCGCGGTAACGCTCGTAGATCTTATCATTATAGAGTCTCCGGAATCGTTCTTCCTCACATACGGGCCAACAATTCCAGATAGTTAAAGTATTGCACTACTTCAAATTCGCGCCCCACTATTTTAATTTCGGGACCAATATTGGATCTTCTAGTCGCAGACGTGGCCACCATGTATTTTGTTTTGCTCTCATTTATGTGCAGCCCCAGATTTCGTGCCACCTGCTTGATCTGGATGAAAGCTTCCTGATCCAACGATGCCAATATCGACTGCCTAAGCCAATATCCAAATGGACTCATAGGCATTATGGTCTATAAAAAGATGGTGTAGCTTTAGCGTATGGGGCTATACTGTCTTGAAGGATAGAGGAGAAAATCTTAGAGGCGGTACTCAACAACGTTATACCACAATAATTGCTGCATTTTGTGATATCTCCCTTCTTATGTATGGGGCACAGGATGCCTCTTCGCCAGCCTTCTGGCATAGCTTCTTCCTCCTATTTTTATCAGTTCCGCTAGGATCCCATCTGATCCTTATTATTTTTCAGCCGATTTATCGCTCTGCTAACTTCATCTATGCTTGATGGCGGCAGCATAATATGGTCTTCGTTCGTTGGCGGAGCCTCCAATTCCTCAGTTAGCTGGCCAATTAGCAACTCATAAAAGTGCTTCCCATCGCTCTAAGATGCCTTTAAGATTGTCGATCAGATAACCCTCTTTGTCCGGGCTACTTTCTTTCGCTGAGGAACTCATATTTCTCATATCTTCTGAGCTCTTTATATTCATCTTCGCGTGCGCACGTTCTATGAGATTGTTGCATTGCTCAGTACGCAAGATTCTTACGTTCAGTTACATTCGTCATCAAACCAGTCGTTCCGATCTCTACGACAACTGCCTAAGATGGAATCAGCAGTACTAATGACAGTATTCTTAACGCGTTTCCATTTCTCTTCTATGCCTGACATCTCAGCCCCAGGACTTACTTTAACTGCATTTAGGGCGAGTCCTATCGCTTGACCGTAGATGTTTCTAGTCTCTTCGTTGCGAAAGGGCAGCCCTGGTGACTCGAATCTGATTTGCGGATGCAATCTTTCGTGATGATGCAATCCGCGCTTGGAGCACCATACCAATAAGATAGTGGTCCGAGTCGACGTTGGCACCTCGGTAAGTTCGTACCGTCATCAGGTTCGGGTTGTGGCGACGGTCTATCAACACATGGTCTATCTGGTTCCGAGTGGCTCCATCAGGAGATACCCAGGTCGCTTTGTAGATATCTGTACGCGCAAACCTTGTACTCGCAACGACAAAATTATTACTTGCTGTCCATTGTCATTAGTGTACTCGTGTAGCTATGGGTGCCAATGTACTGCCTGAACACTGACTCCCTACCTACTTTACCATTCATATCCCTCAGAATGATTTTTACATCATACTAAGGGCAGGCAGGGAGTTCCTATTCGACTGATTCAAAGAATTCTTCCTTTTCATAATCTGGGGAATCCTCTGTAGGTGCGTGTACGTTTATGATGTTTTTAAAACTGCCCAGCACGCGAAGGGTTCATAGCCGTTCACTTATTGCTTTAAAGCCGATAACGGTGGGTTTCATTAGTTTGCTGACTAGACACCATTCCCTGTCCACAGCAATAGCGGGTATAGCATTTTTAATTATCCAGAATTTTTGCGCAGTGAACTCAACTAATGTGCTATATTATATATCAAGTCGTGCGTTATCTTATCATTTATAATTTTACTCATATAGATTTTTATCGTGCATATTAACTTTTAATCTTTCAATCACACAAGTCCACGCACCCACTTTTTTTTATTTAAGAAATTTATTTTGTGAATTTAAAACAAGTCGAAACATAATACGAAAAATTTAAATATCAGGACACCACCTTAAAAGAAACCTTCTTGCAGAATAAGCTAACATATTGTCCAAGTTTGGTGTCAATCGGTCCAGCGGTTCTCGAGTTTTAGACGCTCGTACCTGGAACGAACACTTTTATATATTATTTAAAAAATTAATCTTTTGATCTATGAGTTGAGTGTTTACCTGTGCAATCAAATTAGAAAATTACCTTTTGTTATATGTGTTCAGAACTCAGGTAATTACTGCTTTTGAAGGATAAAAATTTTAATTTTATTTCATGTTGTCAAAGAAAATGTCTGGCTTATTCCAATCCTATGACACCGCAGTTTCAAAGAATATTTCGTCACGAAAAAAAAATTTAAATTCAAATCGGCTCCTCGGCCAGGTCTCCCAACGGGTTTCGTTCCGTAGTTCTTTCTGATCTTTTAGTTGCGAGGGGCAGTCTTGTTGACTCGGATCTGATGCACGCTTTGTTTCTGATTCGAAAATATAACAGCGTTTCCAATAGGTTCTTAGTATTTTCACAAGCATGAAGCCCGATGTCAAGACTTATAAAAACTATGTAAATCTGGAGTAATATTTATGAAAGGCAAGAAAAATTGATTTGTTTTTGACTCTGGAAGATGAAATTAAATAATCACCCCAATCATAGTTTTCAAAGATAGTTTTCCACATGGAATTGTTATGCCGTTTATGTTCGTATTCCTGTTTTCGAACGGAAAAGTGTGGTTCTGAACCAACTCTGATATTTTTCGGAAACTATAAAATTGCGATTTCTCAATCATCTATTTGTTTTGATTGTAGCAAAATCATTGTAATTTTATTGTCATATGTTTGTGAAGAAGAACAATGAATGGAGAAATAATCGAAATTCGTACAATCGAAAAAGCCAAAAACCATGCCGACTGCGCAGCACACACCGCACACAATCATTAACAAGAACGACGGTATCTGATGCCACTATAAGAAATTAAAAAATGTATAAGGGCCTTGCGGCCGAACCCGTGGCCCGATCACTACCAAATTTTAGAAAAAGTATTGTTTATTGGGTATACACATGTGTGTAAAATTTGAAAAAAATCGGGTAGTTTTTATTTTAAATTTGTATGGGAGCCCCACGAACCCGGGGCCCGATCACTTCCAAATTTTAATATAAAGTATTGTCACCGGAAATACACATGTGTGCAAAATTTCAATAAAATCGGGCCTTGGGAAGTGGGTTAAAAATTGATCGAAAGATTCCATGACACACAAATCCACAAACAAACCCACAAACCCACAAACAAACCGGCAAGTGAAGTTAACATAGAGAATTTAAAAACAACCCATAAAAATACAATTTTTCATGTGAATTCTCTAAAAGGAGATGGGTATGTGTTAAAATTTGAAGAAAACCGCGCTAATTTTTAAAAAATTTACATGGACACCAGACGGGGTCAGGGCCCGATCACTCCAACAAACTAACAAAAAGTTTTGTCCATCAGTGATACACATGTGTTTAAAATTTGAAGAAAATCGAGCTAATTTTTTTAAAAAATTGTATGGGGCCCCACGAACCCGGGCCCGGGGTGTCCAAAATTTTTACAAAAAGTGTTGTATATTAGAGATACACATGTGTATAAAATTTGAAGAGAATCGAGAAAAAAATTTTAAAATATTTTTAGGGGAGCCCCCGACCCCGCGGCCCGAGGGACCTCAAATTTTAATAGAAAGTGTTGTCTCCGGAAATACACATGTGTGCAAAATTTCAATAAAATCGGGCTTTGGGAAGTGGGTTAAAAATTGATCGCAAGATTCCACGACAGACAGACAGACGTCCGACAGACGTCCGACTGCCGACCGACAGATTTCCGACCGATTTCCGACCGACATCCGTGCCACGGGAAAGTGAAATTTTCACTAGAAATTATTCATCTTGACATCTAACCCTCAAAAATCACGCATTGCCCGACTGAACAACATTTAAGTAAAAATATGGGATATACATTTATATACATACTAGGTGACGCAAATACAAAGTCAACAGATACTGAAAGTAAACAAAAAATAACTCTGCCTTTTTGTGGCCCATAAATAATTGTTCTTCTTAAGTTTGCAGACAAGCTTTTATTTGATCTTAGATAACGCTACTCTAACATAAGCTCAGATAAGCAAGATAGATAGAACCAGCACGTTTAAAAACTACCAGTAATATAGACGACCTTGTACATGGTCTCTTTTCACCAATTTTAAGAGACTCGTGGTCCTGTCGCGTACCTTTAGTAGTAAAGCCAACTTAAGGCAAAACCGGGTTGACCTATAATTTCACTCAGTTCGGCGCGAATAGCATGTTAAATAATATTCAAGACTGAAATTCTCTTTCTAATCTAAATAATAATAATAATAATCCAGGATGCCTGCACATCTTCTACTATTATGGATGGCGCTGGGATTTTTTCTGCAATCATCTACTCAAGGCAATTCTGCAACTAGTGTAGACGCCCAAGACAACATGGACATGAGGGATTCATTGCCTATCGATATAATAATCGATATATGTACTCGCAAGTTCAATGAAGCCGACAAAAAAATCATTCTGCTTGGCGTATCGTCACTGTACATCGAACGAATTGTTGACATTATCTACGCCAATGATGTGGAACATTTCTACTTGTTAATCGATTATGTTCAATCGTCATCTGAAACTCTGATTAGCCATATCATCTTGATATCAATGTGGCATTCGATTGATAGGAATGGTCCGTTAGATGTCTACAAGCTTTTGCTTCTTTATCAAAGACTTTCTTCAATAATGATCGATCGCGATTGGGAACAACCATCAGAAAATATCATTATGACAACTCGAAACGAGGTGTGCAATGCAATCGTCACAAGCGCTGCTGAAACACTTAAGATTTCTGTGCTTAACAAAACCTATAAGAGCAGCCGTATCCAAAAGCTGACAAAAATGTTGCAATCTATCGACGAGCAGATCTCTGACGAGGCTATTTATAAGGCGATAGACTATCTCTACAATAAAATTCCAGCAATTGAACTTATACGCACAATGTACAACAATGAAACAATATCACAAACTGTTGCATCATTGCAGAGAATTAGCGATAATTTTTTGTTGTCACCAACAGCATTAAAAGGTTCCAAAGTTCTGGCCGTAATGCTTTTAGCTGATAAATTGAAACGTCTGCAGGATATGCCAACTTATATGAATATATCACAGAAGAAGAAAAATATCATGTCTTTGATGGTCAGCAAGTTACCAATATCCATATGGAATTTATACTTTGGTGAGAGGTTGTGCCTACGTAATCACTACACTTCAGCGTATATGTACTCGCCCAACACAAATTACATATGGAATAATAATAATAAGTATGTCTTTACATTGGATAGAGGAACTGCTGATCTTCAAGCCACGTGGATTGCAAAAAAAAGCGATCAATACGAGGCTTCGTTCGAGTTCATGAGTGCCTTTAATCAGGATGAGTATTTGTATGTTACAAATGTTCAACCGGCGGCGAACAGTGATCGTTATCGTCCAGTAACGACATGGATACCTGAGGCAGGAGGTGAAGACAGAAAGTCGTTGTGGCAAATTATTCCATACGGCAACATTGTGCATATTGTTAATGTGCATTTTTCTGAATTCTTGTGCACATCAGGTCAGAAATACGAAGAAACCAACCGACACGTATTTGTTGAAAAGAAAGTCTCGGGCTGGACCCTTCACACAGGATGTAATTGGGTGGTTGAATGGTGTTAATTTGCAATATTTTTTGGTTTTATTATTGGTATTATTAGG
Organism: Nephrocerus scutellatus; assembly: GCA_947095585.1. Taxonomy (NCBI): domain Eukaryota; kingdom Metazoa; phylum Arthropoda; class Insecta; order Diptera; family Pipunculidae; genus Nephrocerus; species Nephrocerus scutellatus. The sequence goes on along the minus strand of OX352765.1, from coordinate 27,136,249 downwards.
TACACAATTTACTTGACAACAATTTGTTTATTTGTTTATCTATTAAAATACGATAAGAAATTAAATCTAAACAAAATTATATTTGTAAAATTATTATAATATATTAACTGGAACACAAGTTACTTATTTATTCTTTTTTGTACACATAACTCCTAGATAGAGCAGTTTTATCGCCTAATTACATAATTACCATTGTCTGTTTGTCTGTATGGATATAACGCTTTTATGTCGCCTCATCCCGCCTAAACTACTGGACATATCGAAGCCATATATGTTCGTTTGGTGCTCCCATAAGTTTAAGTTTTTTTTTACCCGTTAGGTAGCGCTGGAGTCGAGATATGGTTGGATTTGGTTCATATTCACACCATATGTTCGTTGGGTGCTCCGATGAAAAATTGTGAAATGATTAGGTGGTAGAAAAAAGATTCCGTCATTTTTGACGGTTCTCACCTAGACGTACTAAAGATTGATTTTCCTGTTGAATTTTTAAACGCACTATGTGCCTCAGGAATGCCGCCAGATATATGTCGGGAACTCACTAGTATGTGAATAATTAGTAATCACCAGTGTAAAGTTGTGAACTGGGGCTATTTGGTAATAAAAGTTGTAATTTTTAAATAAACAAACTTATGTTGTTCTTACTTTCTTTTACATAAAAGGGAGTATAGTAATCATGAAAATTTTCGATTATTAAGAAAATTGTTAAAAACCAACTGGAAGATGTTTCAACACAATATTTGGAATGTTATCTAAGCCTGCCGAGGGTTTGTTGTTGAGTTTCTTGGAGATGTCTGTCAGTTCGGTCAGTGTCGCAAAATGGTTGTTTGTATGTTGTTCTGTCAGTTCGTCGGATTTAAGGTCATCAGAAAAATTCACATAAACTTAATGTTCTCCAGTAACATTTACCGTAACGTCACGGTCATCTTCAAAAAGGTCAGGGCCAATAATACCTCCAGACCTCATCTGTTTGTTTAAATGGATGCAAGGGAGACTGATGAATAACTTTAGGATTTTATGTTCCCCAGATCCAATTATTTTTTTTTATTAACGTATCCATTCAAATAGAAATGTGCCTCGTCGCTTATTATGATTTTTCATAAATTAGAGTTATAATTAGCAAGCTGAAACATATATTTGGCATATGTACGGCATCGCAAATGGTTTTGTGGAAGAATCTCTTGTCTTAACTGAATTTTAAATGCACAAACTCAAATCCTTATGAACAATTTTCAACAAATTTGTCGTCTTAAGTACAATTTCTTGTACACAGTTTCGAATGGATGATTGACTTAGATAAAATGTTTTTATTATCAAAACACATTTGTGTATCGAATATTGTTTTATAGTAAATTAGCCACGTCTATAACTCACGAGTGCCTAATATGAGCTGTCAAAAGTAGTAAACCCTTCCGGCGAGCATCTTATTCTTCCGGTTGTTGGATTTGGTTGAGGGTAATGCATCATGTCCTTCAAAAATTGTGTTAGATTATTGTTTTCGTTGACGCAGCATGTTGGTCAATGAGTTTGCCAACATGACATTATGTTTTCGTTAACAGTCTCTTTATTCAATATTTTTGCGGACAAAATAATTTGTTAAGCAAGAGATTGGTTTTGGCCAATTCCATTAAATTAGTTTTTTAGATAAAAGCTTATCTTTAAAATTTCACCTTTCGTGCACTTCAAAGAGGCAATTTACTCTGATTTTGTTAGAACGATGCAGACTCGTACCAACTCAAGAATATAATATTTAGACTTACGAGTATATCATATATATCGCGGTTTGGCGCCGTAAAAAATCCTCATTTTTCGATGAAAATCAGTTTTTTTTTCTGTTACAAGAGGAATATCCGATTATTAATTTACTCTTCTCGTAGTATCAGCATGAGACTTGAAATTGGCAACGCAGCACGACATTAAAAAAAAGTTCACCAAATAAATTCTCATTATTTCATCTTATAGTTAATTTGAGTAACAAAAATTATTGCAGAGAAAACATGAAAGGAACTGTCGTAACTATATACTTACAATGACATCTATCTAACATCTATCTGCCCCCTGCCTACTCAAAGCTTGTTGGATTAAAGTTTAACATTCTTTTTCTGATTTTAAATTGCATTATTCCTGGCCATAGAACATCGATTACATAATACAACATAAATAAATACTAATGATAGATAAGTTGAATAAGTTGTCAATAACGAGCTAAAAGGTTGTATATTTCCATAATATGAATGGAGATGAAAATATCAATATCATTGCATCGAGGAAGAAATCGATTTGAAAATATTATGTACATCCTTTTGTAACTATACAAACCAGTGAACAATGAATATTATTTATAGAATAGAATTCGTTACAGAATTCGTAACACCCGTGTTTCCTTCTTTAAAAACAAACTCATTTTCAATTGTAAATAATAATTTATGGATTTCATACAAAAATTTTAATGTAAAGAGAAGGAAGAATGTTATCGACTTATGTCAGCACATTAGTCAGCCTCACAGAGTTTAATGGGTTTCGCAATGGAGGGCTAAGAAAAAAGATGTCTATACACTTATTGTATGCCTTTTTCAGCAGTCTACCATGATTCAATTATCAAGGTCATTTATACTCGTGTATTTAAAAAAAATATTTTGTACGCATTTTGATTAACAATTTCATATTATATGATATACAACGTGTAAATTACTTGAGAAGTGGACAATGTTTGTGTGGGTAGTTTGTTGGAAATATGGGATCGGTTACACTTAAACCCAGTTGGGATTGGTTTTCGTCGAGAACGCTGTCGAAATAGGACACCAAACCTTCACTCTACCCAGCAAATCGAAAGCACTGTTAGGTCATATTACAAACCAACAGACATTAATTTTTTATACATATATATATATATAGATTATAGCACGTACAAAGCAATACTACACATTACGATGACGCTATAGGGGTGATGTTCCTACAAAGCATAACACATAAAGCAGCGCAGCGAACAGGGCAGCACACAGCCACACACAGTCATTATGATGTGCGACCTTTTTTTCGTCGACTTAAGTTGTTTAGTTACCAAAAAATTGGTCTCGACGAAAGAGATAATATATAGCCTATGTTCACGCTTAAAGTCCATTCTAAATATGGGTGGAAGAATTTTTGAAATCAGTCTCATAGTTCTGAAGATTACCTCCTACACACAAACTAACATTACCTCTTAATATTATTAGTAAAGATATCGTCATGCTTCAGCGTCAAAGAACAGTATTGAGATATGGATAAGGTTCCTTAATAGTCTGACAGAGAGAGTTTTACTACTCAATTGACTTTTTATCCCAAAACAACAGCAATTGTTAAGGATAATAGTTCTTTTGATTTCTGAATTTGTGATACCGTTCTTAGATATAGTTATAGTGGAGATTAGGTTGCCAAACTACTAAACTATCTAGCCGTTGTATCTGTCTAAAATATAGTATTCTGCTAAATATGAGTACATCGGATCTCAATGATGAACATGTATTTTCTAAAGTCTGTTCTTAACTCGGTGAAGTTGATTCTGAATCATTTACCTTGACCGAACATTAAGAGTTCTCCTCTTACTAAATCTCTATATCTCTCTATTTCTCCTTTTCTCTATTTCTCTATTTATCTATTTCTCTATTGCTCTCTTTCTCTATTTCTCTATTTCTCCATTTCTCTATTTATCAATTTCTCTGTTTCTCTATATCTCTCTATTTCTCTATCTTTCTATCTCTCTATCTCGCTATATCTATATCTCTTTAACTCTCTATTTGTCTATCTATCTATCTCTCTATTCTCGCTATTTCTCTTTATCTCTATGTATCCCTCTATCTATCCACCTCTCTTTTTCTCTCTATCTCTCTATCCCTCTATTCCTCTATGCATCTATTCCTCTATCCTCTATCATTCTATACCTATATCCATCCATCTCTCTATTCCTCTATTCTGCTATCTCTCTATTTGTCTATTCCTCTATCCATTTATCTCTCTTTTTATATCTATCTCTTTATCTCTATGAATAGCTCCTCTTTCTGTAATTGATGTAACATGAAGCTTAAATATATATAAATATAGATTTGGGTACCTTATGTTGATCTTCTACATGATCTCTTGCTAGGCGAACATCTGGTCGAATGTGGATTTTCCGCACCGCAATAATAGAATCAGATTGTCAACAAATAGTTCCAGATTGTCTCACAATATTGTAGGCATCTTAGAGTAAATGTTAGGGAGACTTTACCAATAACATTTCCAATGGATACCAAAATTCAACAGAAAATTGCAATGGAACGGAGACTGATGCAGCTGTTTGTACTCGAGTATTACGAGTAGATACTCATATTAATGCGTTTTCATTATTCAGCAAATTGTGCTTTTTTCCTCCACTTTAATTTGTAATGTGGGTTCATTTCGAATTTACAAGGATACTTTGCTGCTGGGTCCAATACAGCTACAGTTGGGTTCTTCTGTACGATCTTTTTTACAAGTAGCTCTTTTTATTGTTTTTGTTTGCATGTAAGGCCAAGGCAGGCAGAACTGAATTGTTATGTTATTTCCAAGGTCAATTTCTAATATTAAAAGTGAGGTACATATATACTGCTAGACAAAACAAATTTGTAAATCAAGTCGTGTGATTTTATCGTTTTCTATACAATGTACCATGAAAAAACCAAAACTGTGATGCCTTAAAAAAATGGTCACAATTCTTCAACTGGGAAATGTTATTTATTATTCTATACAATTTAAATGAAGTAGGCTTACAAAAAAAGTAATGTACAATCAAAGGAAAAAATTAATTTTTCCATAGCCATCGTACAGCCTCTTTGAACAATGTCCTTGTTAACGAATGGAAAAAACCCGAGGTCGCAACAATCACCATGACACTGAAGTCGTCGGTTATATCGATCATTATTTTGGCCATTTGCATAAATGATAGAATGTAAGCATAAGATGAATATCAAGTCAAGTAGAAAGCCTGTTGAAGACAGCTAGCAATACTATCTGCCAACAAAAATCAGCCAAAGGGAAATTCTGCTATTACCTGCCCACCATGACACAGTGGAATTCTACCAAACTACAAAGATAAATAAATGCCGATAAACTAAACGATAATGCAAATTATCAAGCCTGAAATTGGTTTTTGTTCAGCCAATAATAATTTTAATGATACTTCTATGTAGAACTGTAGAAGTAAAAGTTTTGCATATACGCATGTATTTTTTTTGTGTTTGGTTTATTAATAAGAGTATTATGTACATGAAATTATTCAAAATCTTATTCAAAATAAAGATATCACAATTAGACATTATTTAATTAAATTAAAATTTACTCCCCTCCAGCAGGATAGGCACACTCATCATCGAACAGATAACATTGCATCCAACCGACCCGCTGGCGTACTGTAAATGTAATCGGAAAATTCCAAATTAAATGTCGTAGCTCCTCATCGACTGTGGGAAATTGATTTGAATTTTTGCGACATTCGGACACAAAGAATTTAGCCAGATACTCTGCAGCGGCCATCGATTTCACAGAGTGCGAAAATTTGTCCATATCTTCATGATATTGCTCAAAGGTGACCTTTTCCGGATGAAATTGACAACCGTACAGCGGATATCTTAGAAGGAAATAAAAAGCCAAATAAAGGAGAAATGTTTTTTTTTTGTCAATTTCAGTTAACTTACTCAATGTGTTCCACAATGGAAATGAATTCGAGTCCATTGGAGTCCTTGTTTGTTGCTAAAACTTTCCACTGGTCAAATATTTTGAACTGAATGAGATCCTTGAAGGAAATAACACCATATATTAAAAAATGGCTAAAGCATTGTACTATATTTTATTTCCTTTACATTTTTTGTAATACAATAACGGTGATAGTGATGGCCAAAGTTTTCTTTTTCCATTATTTCTTCCATTTCCGGTGAAAGTTGATTGAACATTCTCGATGATCTGAAATCTGCATCAAAGTTAAAAGAAATGAAGAATTCAGATTTTAACTTCCTGACGGTCTTCAATGTTTAGACGTCATATAAATAGCATATCGCGCTTAAATGTTAATATTATCTGTGACTTCACTTCAGTTTTATTTATTAGTATAGATATATATTGTAGATGAAGAAAGAAAAATAGTGTCTACCAAAATACCCTTCCATTAAAATGAGACAAAATCGATAGAAAATAAAAGTCTTAAATTGATTTCAATACTTCTAGTAGTAACTTGGCAAAATTAATCTAAACTGTTTATATTTTTTTATTGTTCTCGTTGGATTTGCATGCATATAATGATTGGCGCAGTGTGGTCGTGAATAAGGAAAAGAACACAGGAGATGTCTACCATGCATGTCAAATTGCTTCAGATCATATTTATGTAGATTCGGAAACACAGAATCTGGAAAATAATTACACATTCATGTTACGCAGCTTGCGATGGACAGGATGAAAGCTGTTGCGTATGCAGACGGCGTGGTGATACTTGTGTCAGGACAGTACCCTTCTGTGATTAGTGAGGTCATGGAAAGGGCTCTAGGCAGGGTCAGCTCCTTCGCGACCAGCTGCGGCCTGGGATTTAACTCTGGCAAAACTGAAGTGGTACTGTCCAGGCTCAGAGACTCACGCTTACCTCAGAAGCAGAATATCGCGGCGTAATCCTAGACAGGGAACTCAGCTAGAAGTTAAATATAAAGTAAGTAAGCATGTATTGCCCTGTATGCTAGCTGTAAAACCATTGGTAGGAAATGGGGACTGCAGCCGAGGATGGCTCTGTGACTGTTCACTGCATTGGTGCGACCTATTCTTAACTACGGTGCGCTGGTCTTTTTGCCGGCAATTAGTAAAAAGAACAGCCATCTAGATAAGTATAATACAAAGATAATTGGCATAACTGGAGCACTTCGGTCCTGTCCCACCGATGCTCTAAACGCAATCCTACGCATACTACCTCCCTACATATTTATTAAATACGTTGCAGCGTGCTGCACGAAGCAGCTCAGATATTCTGGGTGGTTTGTTACCAAAATGGAAAAACCTAGTGACCAGCACTATTCTCAAAGGCAATATTCTCGAAGCCAATGTTTTTCAAATTTGTAAAGTGTCCTCACTAAGTTGTAAAGATAGTTATTATAAGGAATAAAACTAAACGGTAATAACCATTATTCGAAAAGATATTGAACATTTTCGAAAATTAACTGTCAATAGCAGACAAATTGTCTTTGTGATCTCTTCGTTGAAAAACAAAATCATTTTTTCGTTACCTGTAAAAGTAAAAAAAGAACCCAATTTTTGTGTTACATTCGGCAAACATAATAAAAATTGTTTTATTGCCTACCGATATGCGAACCAATAAATTGTATTTGCACCCATTCCCAAAATTATATTGCAACCCACTCACCGTCTTCGAATTTCACCGGCAACGAATATTCCATGGTTTTACAATCCTGTCGTGGATCGACTTCACCCGCCGAATGATACAGCATCAACTCGTAGCCAAGGCATGTGCCCCATATGGGAAAATAATCACCAGCGGCGTTGTTTTTCCTGCATGCTATTTGGTAAATAATTTTTGAACTCTCGACGCAATCATTCCGTTGCTGGGGTGACTGAATATGCTCCGAATTAAAGAAGACGGCACCACCGGGAATGATGATACTTAATCAAAAGAGAAAAAAAGACGATGGCGGTTTCATCACAAGTTTTAAGCCGACACTACAAGTTTGTTTTGTTACCCATTTATTTTTGACATTATTTCTTCGTAGTAAGCAGCACCTTTTCCAATCCTATACGAAGAGATAAGGAGTCAAATTTCAGTGGTTTCTATAAACATACGGCATAATGTTATCTTCTGATTGTTTTTAAACCTTTAGCAACCCTCACACATATCTATACCTCTTAAGGTGATAACAACTCTATTACAACTTTACAACTTTTGTAACACTAAGCCAATTCATTCTTTCTAATTTTTTTCTGCCTGACGGTCCCTTAATGATTTTATACGGCGTTATTTCTACTTGAAGGACATAAAAAAAAACTCCCAAAAATACCCGCAGACCATTAAAATACGCTTAAAAACGCCCAAAAAGACTTTTCAAGGACCCCCAAAAGACCCTAAAAATACCCCTAAAATACCCTCAAAATATTCCCAAAAAAATCCCCAAAGACCCCCAAAGACACCCAAAAGGCACCGAAAAGTCCATACCAAATTTTACACAACGGTTAAAATATGACTTGAAATATGACTTTAATATGGCTTCAGTTGAAGGTAATTTAGGTATTCTCTTGTTTAGCAGCGAATAACCGATCATTTTTAATTCTGGGACAGCGCCAAAGCTACTAGGCTTAAAAGTTCGATTTATTTTATGAAACAAGTTCCTCGAATCTGCCATTATTAAATTTTCAGCGCGTTGTTGACGCTGTTTCAGAAATGCTGTTACAAAAGAATTTTAACATTTGTTTATACATTTATTTTATTATATGTTTTATAAATTACTAGCTGATAATTCCAAATTTCATTTCTTTGCAACAATAGCCTCCATACTCACCAGACTTAAATCCAATGGTCCGTTTTGGAGGCCAAGTTGTCGACAAAAATATACATATGAAAGAATTGAGAATGGTCCTAATGCCAACAGGTCACGTTCGTGCAGCATGCAATGCCTTCGTTAAGAAACTCGACGATATCATCCGCCAATGGTGGCTATATCGAGCATGTTTTACAGGAAAATTGAAATATTTTTAACATCTTCAAAAAAAATTATTAAAAATATTCATAATATGCTTAAAAATTACAGCCTTTGATTTAGTAACACTTCAATCGCCAGCCCCTGTATATACAGCTTTGGCATAAGTTTTATTTGTGCAGAATGCAGCACGCCATTTAAAAAAAACTATTCCAGAAACATACTCAGGGCAAAGAAATTTTTGTAAGTTTGTGAATTTGTCAGTTTGTGCACTTGTATATGTCGACTTCCACCAGTCACAATAAGATAAAAACTATTGCTTAACCTTCTACTTACGATGAAGGAATTTTGAATTTTTTTTTCTCAATAGGGGTGGTTTTAGGAGAAAAAGTATGAAAAAGGTGTTTTTCATGAAACTAAAATCCTTTAAAGCTAATTCAATTTTTAGGCTAATTACAAGTATCTATAAGGCATGTTGATAACTGATATTCCAAGTATTCTGATAGGTATTCCAAGGTTTCTATTCTTTAAATGGGAAAACGTTTTCAAATGCATTAATAGCATTTTGACTTTTATTCTGTATAAAAGCATGATAACTTGCACAACGTCTGCATTGTAAGAAATCCTAAAATTTCGATACACGTTTCACGCGTTAAATAAGTAAAATGTTTTTTGTTTTTAATTTTAATAAAATAGGAAACAATATTTTATAAAAATTTTTGTGGGCTCGTTCCATTGAAAAAAAAAAGTATATGGTGACCTTGACCCAAGAGTCTTCACACTTCCAAAATATGACGAAAATCTGCTCATTTTGGTATAAAACTCTATGCAAAAATTTAAAAGCTATTGGATGAACGGTGTGGAAGCGTATAAGGGACTTTAGTGCATACAAGCATATTTTCATTTTTATTTATATATATCTATAACCTTACAAAAGACAGTGAACAAAAAGATTTTTAAAAGAGGACAATGGTAGGTAGCTAGGAAGGTAGAGTGGTGAATCTAGCTGTACTTGCAAGGTCCTCAATTAGCGACAGAGTGCGCCATTTTGATACCAAAAATCTCGAGGGACCTAGCATGAATATTTAATCAACTCCTTTATGATCCCGTAATCAGAGAGTTTTTTCAGTTTGGTTTTCCTAGAGTGCGGGGTCTTGGCCCTACTAGGGCGATCGGACAACTACAGATGAAGTGTATGAGAGTTTCTTTTTCATTTTCATCTTTGCAACTTCTGCAAAACTTGTTGTGCAGTATATTAAACCGAGCGGCATGTCTACCCACTGGGCAAATGCCCGTGCTGATGACCACAACTCTGACCTTTCATTTTGCTGTAAGATTGCCACATCCATCTTGATATGGCGCAGTTCGACAGACTGCTCCATCTGACTAGTATTAAAAAAACAACCCACAAAATTTTTCATGTAAATTCTCTAATAGGAGATGGGTAACTATGTGTTAAAATTTGAAGAAAATCCAATCCGAAATTTCAAATTGATTGATTTTTAAAAAATTTACATGGATACCACACGGGTCTCATGGCCCTATCACTCCAAAAAAATTTACAAAAAGTTATGTCCATCAGTGATACACATTTGTTAAAAATTTGAAGAAAATCGAGCTAATTTTTAAAAAATTTATATGAGCACACCTTGGGCCTCAGGGCCCGTTCACTCCAAAAACTTTACAAAAAATTTTGTCCATCGGAGATACAGAGGTGTATAAAATTTGAAGAAAATCATGTTAATTTTTTTGAAAAATTTTAATGGGGCCCACGACCAGACCCCGGCCACCAAAATTTTTGCAAAAAGTGTTGTCCATCGGAGATACACACGTATATAAAATTTAAAAAAAATCGGGTTAATTTTTTTAAAAAAAAATTGGGGTCCTATGACCCTGGGGCCCGGGGTCTCCAAAAATTTTACAAAAAGTGTTTTTTTTACATCGGAGATACATATGTATATAAAATTTGAAGAAAATCGGGTTAATTTTTTTTTTTAAATTTTGGGGCCCGGGGTCACCAAAATTTTTACAAAAAGTGTTGCCTATCGGAGATAGACGCGTATATAAAATTTGAAGAAATTCGGGTTATTTTTTTAAAAAATTTTATTGGGTCCCACGAACCCGGGGCCCGGGGGATTTTTACAAAAATTGTTGTCTATCAGAGATACACATGTGTATAAAATTTGAAAAAAATCGAGTAAAATTTTGTAAAATATTTGTATGGGAGCCCCCCGACCCCGTCCTCAAATTTTAATAGAATGTGTTGTCTCCGGAAATACGCATGTGTGCAAAATTTCAATAAAATCGGACCTTGGAAAGTGGGTTAAAAATTGATCGCAAGATTCCACGGCGACCGACGACCGACATCCGTGCCACGGGCAAGTGATGTTAATATAGAGAATTTAAAAAGGAGAGAATTTGTTCCTTGGCTGAGTTAATTGGACTGTTAACGCTCTCCATAGAGCCGGTGTCCATAGCGACGATCTGCTTAGCCAATTCGTCCACCCACTCATTTCGCCCCGTCACCCATAATAATATTCGGCGCGACAGACAATTGCGGTCCAAGGCCTAGCTTCTCGCGACCATTTATGTATATTTTGGGAAACAAATGCACCCATACTGTGGTGATTTCCAGGAATTAGCTGATCGTAGAGATGGATACCATCGAGGAAGATGGTAGTCCATTTGATACGCTAATTTGAAAAGTTAATGAAATTACAATTCCGCTTATCGCTTTAAATATCTCAACATAGATTTGGATTGGAGATTTGGAAAATAAACTGGCTCTTGCGATAAGGGTATTAGCAATGTGACTGGGTTTAATAATGCGCACTGTACAAACAGAAAGTCAATTAACTTTAGCCATAATCAATGTTGGGATCACCGAAAAATGTAGCTCATATGCAACTGCGAACGACGAGTAAATTCACTTAAAATCCACCCAAAAAGAGAAAACTTTACTTCAAATTGCGAAAAGATGACCAGATAAGAGTAAAAAGCCCAACGCAAAACTTTCGTTTTCATTGTTGTCGTATTATATCACAAAAAGCTCTCGACCAGGTAGAAATGATATGTTTTGGTTTTTTTTTTCACCACATTTGCATGCGCAATAAAACGAGCACTGGACAATTCACACTAGTTATGAAAACGCAAAACTAGCAGCGGCACTCACCAAATCGGTACAACCTGGGCACCGGCGTTTTCTACGAACTTCACATATGATGCTGCGATGTAACTTTTTACATTTTCTCCGTACGCTTCCAACAACCTTTGCGCCACATCTATGCAAAGAATTCCGATAATTGGACATCGATTAACTCGATTAGGAACGACAGCCATTGATGATTCTACTATCGCGTTCAGTGCAATACGTGTATATGTGGGAGGCAGATACAAATAAAATTGAACTTAAATTCCCTACGACTCACAAATTAGCGGATTCACGGCTTGATAAAAACTAAATTTAAAATTGTCCTCAACTCTTTGGCGATGTGTAAGAGTATGATTCATCAATGCTCTTTCTAGCTAGAGCTTTTCCCCTTGTTATCGTTCTCATATCGTCTTCGTCATTACGAAACACTCGCGCTATACTCAATTGATTTTTGTTCTTCCGTCTTCCGTGATTGGATTGCTTTGTTTTTTTAAGAACTACTCTCGACTCTCGCTACACTTGGAGTGCATTATGGTGCTTGATTTATTCTCTTGTTTATGTTTTGCTTGTTGGCGATAGTGAGCTGGTGTTTAGAAAAACAAAAATCAAATATGAAACAAAGTAAAAACGCAAGCCCGGATGGATATCTAGCGATAATAATTAATTGTTTTGACCGCGAAAAATATCTAACTGTGGAAGAAAACAAATAAGCGTTCTTGGAATTCTTAAAGTATAAGAAATACTCCAGTGTTTCGTTCTACTGGCTTTACACCGTCGGTTTTGTCAACGGTGTACTAAGTTGTTTCTTTTCATGTTGGCAAAACGGAACAAGGAATGAAGACCGAATGTTTACGGAGAACATTCAGAGCTGACTTGAAATTGCGGTGTTCGGCGTTCTGAGAACCAGTAACACAATTCGTTGTTAAACAGTAAGAATTGTGCGTTTTGCATTGACGCCCCCAATAAATAGAATTCTCTCATAAATTGGACTATCGTCACAATAACAAAAGAATAATATTATTGCGAGCCCGAAGGGCGAAGCTAATAATCAGAGGACAAGAAAATTTTTCTAGCGTACGTGTGTCGATTTGTGGGTTTGTGGGTTTGTCAGTTTGTCCGGTTGTATATCGCGACTTCTACCAGTCAGAATTTTATGGGACTTGTTTTAAAACAATTGGTAAGCGCTTGGCTTGCGATGACGTGACACGCGTCGCGTGTGGCGCGTGTATTTTTTTTTTTAATTACTTGTTTTAAAACTTTCCTTGCGATGACTTGACGCGTGTCACTTCACGGCGAAAGAAAGCAGCCTGGGAGAAATATTTCATCCGTGAACTAGAACAGTACAGAGAGCAAGAACCGCACCAGGCGCTTAAGTTCTACCAAAGAGTACGCGGTATGACGCAATATACACCGCGTTGAACATACTGCAAAGATAAAGAGGGTAATCTGATCGCCGATCTTAAAGGCATCTTAGAGCAATGGGAAGAGCACTTTCATGAGTTGCTAAATGGCAAGCTAGCTGAGGAATTGGAGGCTCCACAAATGACCAAAGACCATACTATGCTGCTGCCACCAAGCATAGTCGAAGTTAATAGAGCGCTTAATCGAATCAAAAATAATAAGGCTCCGGTATCAGATGGGATCCCAGCGGAGCTGATTAGGTCAGGAGGGTCCGCAATACACCAAGCAATTCATGAACTAATAGTGCAAGTATGGAAAAAAGAAGCGATGCCAGAAGACTGGCGATGAGGCATACATAAGAAAGGAGATTTGGCAGCAGTTATCGTGGTATAACTTGGTTGAGTACCGCGTATAAGATTTTCTCCTCAATCCTACAAGACAGGATAGCCCCCTACGCAAATCAACAACTGATCAGATTTACACCCTTATGCAGGTGATGGAAAAATGTCTAGAGTTTCAAACTCACTACACCATATTTTTATAGACCTTAAAGCCGCCTATGATAGCATAGACAGAGTAGAACTTTATAAAGCCATGACAGAATTCGGCATCCCAAATAAACCGACACGGCTATGTAGGTTGACCATGACCAATGTTATAAGCCAAGTAAAAATATACGGATGACTATCAAGCCCATTCAACATATATAACGGGCTCCAAAAAGGGTATGGACTTTCCTGCGTCCTCTTCAACCTGGCGTTGGAGAAATTGATCCGAGACTCAGACGTAACGGCGAGAGGAACAATCCTCTATAAGTCCATTCAGATACTTGCTTACGCAGGCGACCTCGACATTGTTGGTGGAAACCAAAAGGCTGTACAGGAAGCTTTCATCCAGATCGAGCGGGCAGCACAAAATCTGGGACTGCACATAAATCAGAGCATACCAAAGTACATGGTGTCCACGTCTGCGAGTAAAAGATCCAACCTTTAATTAAAATAGTCGAGCGCGAATTTGAAGTAGTGCAATCATTTAACAAACTTTAACTCGGGTCAACTGTAGTAGCCGATAACAGCATGGAACAAGAAATACGCGCACGGTTGCTCAAAGCCACAAAGCCAACAAAGCCTACTTTAGTCTGTCAATAATCTTTAAATCCAGGAACTTAACCATAACATCCAAGCTGCTGGTTTATTAGACAATGATTGTACCAGTACTTACATATGGATCCGAGACTTGGGTGCTTAGCAAAAAGCATTCGGACCTCTTAGTCTTACAAATAATTGTTGGACCCGTAGGAGAGGAAGGATGATTCCGGAGACTCTATAATGATGAGATCTACGAGATTTACCGCGATGTCGACATCGTTAATAGAATTAAGCTTGGTAGGCTCCGGTGGGCTGGTCACCTAGCTCGCATGAGCGAAGCAAATCCTGCTCGGAAAGTCCTTTGCGGTAGGATTTATGGAATACGATGGCGCTACCGACCAAGCCTACGCTGGAAGGATGGCGTAGACTAGGACGCCCAGAGTTTAGGGATGCCAAACTGGATGACAACGGCTTGAAATCGGGACCGATGGATAGATTTTTTGCGAGAGGACAGGACCGTACTCCGTTTGTAGAGCCATATATGATGATTATGATGAGCCTCAACACGAAAAAAAGAAATCGAATGGAAATTAGTGCTCGTGTAGACTTACGAATGTTTCTCACAAACATAGAGCCGAACATAAAAAAACTCATATCATCTCATCAAATTCACCCAACTCATTGAAAATAAGATAAAGTGTTTTTGTATTCATAAAAAAAAGTTAAAATTGTTTTTTATATTTTATTATTACCTCACAATTTACCATTCAAGACATCAAAGTTAATATTGTTAATTATGCAGCTATGTAAAGCTATTTCATTTTAGGGTTTCATGGCAGGTTTTTTGCTTTTATAAGGGATCCATGGGTTTAGTAAGTTTGGGAAGCACTTATTAGATAAATCAACAGGCATTTTTAGCAAAATAGAAAATTATTATCTAGTATCTATATATTATAATTTGGAAGGTATCGGGCCCCAGGTTCGAGCGGCTTCTAAAATATGGTGGTTTTTGTTTTCTTTAAATACCAAATAGGTGTGCAAAATTGCAGGACACTGACATTAAAAAATCCATAAGAATTCATAAAAATATGAGATTTGTATAAACGCCCGTATAATGTCCCGTTAACTCAGATGTCTAATGACTTCCAAAATATGACGAAAACCTCATCGTTATGGTATAAATTCCCTTTGCAAAGCTTCAACGCGAGTGGATGAACGGTGTGGACACGAATAAAGGACATACATATACATACATACAGATATTCATTTATATTAATATAGATTAACCAACGAATTAAAAATAAAAAGATTTCCTATTTACTAATTTGACATATCTAGTTTGTGACGCGGTATATTATTATAACACATAATTGTATTTGGCACTTGTTTTTTTGTTAATTACCACTAAGAATTAGAAAATAATAATTAATAAACCTATTGAACAGTTGTAGGAAACAGCGATATGCATACGAAAAATTGATTTAAACTAAATTCTACAATTGTCTACGGAAATTATTCTAAAACGATTTACATCGAAAAGTGCTACTAAGTAAACTCAATAAAACTACGACCGCACCGTTGAAAACCAGTTTTGGGCTGGAAACACCACTGCTACGGTCCCCAAACAAATACTGTTGCAAGAATACTGATCCCATGGCGCCTGTATATTCCGGAACATAGTTGTAGATTAATTGGCTCATCTCCTCGGTTTTGTTGGCAAAACTATTGGTATTTTTACGAGCTTCATTTACAACAAAATCGGCGAAATACTGTGAGGCTAAAATGGCGTATGACGTGTGGGGGATGTTGCGATTCGGCACAAACTCGTACAGGTTTTTTTCTGGATGGAATTGGACGCCATAGAAGGGATAACTGTGGGTCAAAAAGGAAAGGGAAATTTTGTATGAGACAGAATTTTAAGTGTAAAAAGTGTAAGAAGTAAACAAACCTTTTATGCTCCATGGTGGAGATAAATTCCAAGCCATTCCAATCGTAACTGACACTCAGGACATCCCATTGTTGATCCAGTTTCGCAGCAGCCAAAATCTGTCGAGAATAAGAGTTCGTATGAGTTATGAGCTGCTTCCGCCTTGTGAAATGGTTGATTCTAAATTGCACTATCAACTACTAACAAGACTGAAGTAAACAAAGCAAAAGTTGTTTTTTTTGCATCGACCATACAGCCTCAAACCTTTTACCACTGTTTTGGTAAATTTCACATTCTCTGTTTCTCTAATATGTCAATGTCTAGTTTGGGTTAAGTTAAAGTACCATCGATGCCATTATATATGGAACTCAACATCATTCAAATGTCCTACAAGGAAGCTACACAACTAAATTCCCTGAATCTAATGTTTCATGACCGTCGTCTTCGACTCTTCTTAAGACTCTTAAGAAGATTAATGGCATAGACCGCTAACAGTTCTTGAAATAACACGATAACCGACCTTCGACTTAAATACCTTTTTTGATCGGCTTTTTTTGCACCCTAATATAAATATAATATAATATATAATACGTAGCACAGCTCGGACTTTAGGAAATTAAGGAGGTGAAAAGTCTACGCACATGTGTCTTAAATAGCTGCAGATAATACATATGTGGAAAGACAGAATCGGGTAAACAAATCTACATAATTATTGTATGGCTAAAGGAGGAATCTCTGAATTGGTTGATATGTCCGAAGACGTGCTCCGGTATTACGGATGAGTTGAAGGATGGGCGGGATGCATCTTGATATTTCTTTTTAACCTGCCTAAACAGTACAGTTGTATTCGAGTTTAGAGCGAATAAACGCCTTATAAATAGTAGTCAGATCTAGGGGAGTAGAGTAACCTATAACATTTCGCAGCATTTTTAACGATGGTGAATATGTGGTCGTTCCAAAAAAGCTTGTTGTTGATGCACATACCGAGTATTGCCAGTTTTCCAATTTCTTTGATGAAAGATCCATTTATGGATAAAGGTTATTGGGGGTTTAAATTACGCTTAGACGACAGAAGACAGCGTTGGGTTTCGAAAGCGTTAAAGTCTACTCTATTGTGTAGTCCCTACCTTGTTATGATGTCAAGATCACAATTTAATGTGAAGAGGGGTGTGCAGTCATATGAAAAGCTAAGAGTGCTGTCGTCAGCCAATGAATTGATTGGATTGATAGTAGCGGATAGGAGATCATTAATGAAAATTAGAAAGAGTGTCGGAGATAAAATAGAGTCTTGCGGAACCACGGCGTTTATGCGGTAAACATTGGATTTGAAACCATTCAATATGACCTGGATTGAACGGTATGAAAGGAAGTTACTAGTTCAATCAAGCTGGGCCTTATCCATTCCATAGGAATCAAATTTCGACAAAAGAGCTTGATGTTGAAATCATTTAAAACTCTAGCTACTTGAGCACTAAAGTAGATCCATCCCATAAATGATTCGATTTTTGAAAGAATCTGATAGCGTGGAGATTGATGTGAAATGTGATACAAGAAGCCTGGCCTTATCAATAAGGCCTATTCCAATTTATCGCAAAAATAGTCAGTCAACATGTTTGGGTAACGTCATCCATTTACTGTGAATGCGTTGCTCCATTGTAATGGAATTTCTTGCATGGCTTCAGGTTGCCCAAATGCAACAATTTTGCAACAACGAATCCGTTGAACCAGAAATTGGCATTCTTTTTGAGAATAATTTTGTGATGAAAATCGGGTTCGTTTTCCCACATGTTAAGGGCCAACGCGCTGAAGTTACGTCGCAGCTGATGGTCGTTCGCTTCATTCTTGTTGTAATGTAGGCCCAACTTGCGCCAAATTCGCCATAAATTCGAATAGGAGTGGCAAACTTCTGAGATAGGCGCGGAATCGGTTAATTTGGTACCTCGCTTACATTCGCGGCTACAGCCGTAATATTCTCGGCACTCCTTGTGTTTCGTTGTCTTGTAGGCACAATATTAAGTGCATATGGCGACTGAGAATTTTCCACCAGACTTCCAATTGTTCCAATTCCAATTGATGGCCCAAAATTGGTGCTAGCGAAAGTAAAGTTGTCGCTACCGAAAGTTAATAAATTTGGATAACTCTCTAACAAAATGGAAGAATGGGGCGCCTCTATTAAAAAAATACTCTTTATATAGACTAGTGGGCTACTGAGCAATTGCAAAAACCTGAGATCTTTAGAGAAATCGAAGAAACAGATATAAACAGAAAAGAAAACTGGAAGATTCGAACCAAAAACCTATCTAATCAGCGCTCTAATGTACCGCGGAACTCACAAAGCTTCACCGGTTTGCAAACTTATTGTTCTCATCATTCTCGTTCTTATTCTTGTTGGTTTTTTTCTCTAAGAAGGTGGCTTTCAATTCGCATGATAGCACATAATGATCTTTAAGTCTAGTAGTATATTCAACTCATAGATAAAGTTGTTTTTATATATTATATAGACAAGTCAAAACCGTCCGTTATACAAATAAATTGTCTTGTAACGAAAATACTTCAAAACACTGCATAGTCTTAGGATTATTTGATATGCGTGCGTGCATGCGTGGGCGAGTATCAGGGACAATTAGTAATAAAGATTTGTTGTGCGTCACATTTACTACAATACCAGTTTTAGCTACGAGTATGTTACCTTTAAATACTAGCTATGGTTTCGATGATATTTCACTTTATTTCAATTTAAGATATCAGCTTATATGATTATTCGACCAGTGTTGGCGGACAAATTATAAAAACGAAATTGAGGACATTAGGATGAAGTGCACGTTTTGTCATTTATCTCTTTTTACCTTCCACGGCATTATGCAGTTTGCCAAAATGTGTAAATGTCAACTTGAAAGAGGCATAATAATCTGAAATTCCCCAAACATCCTTGCCAAGTTGTACATTGTCCGGTAGGATCTATTTTTGTTTATTGTAGTAAGTAGAATCGAGGGTTGTTCTGATCTAATAATAAACCCTTAAGTGATGCATGTTTCCCTTATTGCTATTCCTTGTTTACTGTAATTGAAAACTATAAAACCCCAATGCAATGCAGTTCCAACTGGATAGTACAGCACTTGTCATAAAGTATACTGTGAATAATTGAAAACCTTTGATATTTTACTGGATAATTATGGCCATTGTTTTCGATAATCATCCATTATCTCACATAATTCTAATAAGCTACTCGTATGACACACACACACACAAGTGCAGTTGCATTTGTTGCCTCTAAAATTAGAATACTGTATAGCAAAAAAGCAGCAAAATATTTGTATTATATACATACGCCTGACCAGTGCTCTTTGCAAATTGTATTATTTGTTACGTGCTCATGCTCTGTTATGAGTATTTTTAATTATACTCGTACTCGAAGTCGTACATCAAAAATATACTACCACAACGAATGCATAGTTATTCGATAATATGCATAATGTCACGTTTCGGTTTATTCAGAGAAGACTGTGTATAAATATTGGGTAATATGAGATTTGGGACATTCGATGATGTATCCACTGGTATCTACCGATCCACATCAACACTTTTGCCAATTAATTCGCACAACTCACAGTAAAATCATCTTTACTGGATTGCAATCAGTAGTTCAAATTGCACAATGCAATCCATTATGCGGTCATTATGCTGCAACTGCAACGATATTAGTATGTAATTCAAAGCGGGCTTATTTATGTATGGAGTATGGTTATGCCGGTCAGGCAATTTCTGACTTTTTGACAAGCAATTAACCAGCAAAAGCGTGGTTGTTCTTTATATAATATGAGTCCTATGGCCCTTTAAGCGAACTATGTAACTCAATTTGCTTACAACATTTTCAACGTGCCTTGTAATTTATTGAATTGTGTTATAAATGAATTTATTAGTCATAGCAATGCATATTGATTTGAAATAGTCAAAGTTTATATGCAACTGAATGCAGCAGGATAAATGACCAATTAAAATGTTCAGTGATGTTAAGAAAATGAATAAAAATATTTAGATAAAATCGTCGCCTTACCTCCTCCGTAACACAGTACATATGAAAGTTTGGCGTAACAGGATAGTTCTGCAGAATATCCACAACTGCTTTTGGAGCACTTTTAAACATTCGACTGGTTTGATAGCCTGTAAAATTAACAATACATTTAAAAATAAATGTCATAAATATGTACGTCAAAAGCAGAAAAATGCAATTACCATCTCTAAACTTGAGCGGCAACGCCTGATTCGACGATGCACAATCAGTACGCATTTCCGTTCGATTGGCTGATAGATACGCTAACAGCTCAAAGCCCAAGCAAGTTCCCCATATGGGCATAAACTCTCCACGATCATTCATTTCAGTCGCAATATCGTAAATGTGTTGTCCAGCGTCAGCGTATCCGTTCGATTGATTGAAGAACGTTGCACCGCCTGGAAGTAGGACTCTGCAATTGAGAGTGAACAAAACATGTGCACTTAAATTTTTATGTGAGAGAGAGAGAGAGAGAGAATTGTTATTCACTTGGCACGATTCTTAGGATGAATCTGTCTTTATCCTTGTATAGACTACATTATTTCTGACGTGCTACTTTACTTTACTACTTTAAGTCAAAATAAATATTGAACGAGGAAATACGAAATCAAAATCAAAACAATGCTCTTGACTTCAGAATGAACTCACAATCAACTATTCGATCGAGATACTGCGAATAAGAGGTGTTCTAGTATTTCTGGAGATTGGATCACGACAACGTTTCGAATGTCAAGCTGTACTTTCAATCACCGAAAAAGGCAGTGGTACCTTTTGACCTCTTATTGAAATCAAAAGACACTTTAAGGGACGTCATTTTGACACTGTGGACATCATCCAGAAGGTCGTGTCGAACGATATGAAAGTCATTTCACTTATTGACATCCAAACCTGCTACGCGAGTGGTGCAACCACCATCCCGACGGCTGTATAAGAACTAACCACATTTGTAAGGAAAGTCTATTGAACAATTCGTGGTCCTGTATGAAGGAAGAGCCAATTTCGTATATTTATACTCGTATACAATGTGATCCGAGACTCCGGTGAAACGGCGGGAGGAACAATCTCTACAAGTTCATTCAGATACTGGCTTACGCAGAAGATATTAACATCATTGGTAGAAACCCAAGAGCCGTACAGGAAGTTTTCATAGAGTTCGAGTGGGCAGCACGAAATCTAGGGCTACACATAAATGAGAGCAAAACAAAACAAAGTACAACAACACAGTATGCGAGCAGAAGATCCAACATTGGTCCCTCAATTAAAACAGTGGAGCACGATTTTGAAGTAGAGTAATCCTTTTACTATCTCGGCTACACTGTAGAAGCCGATAACAGAATTGAACCTGAAAGTGGCGCACGGTTGCTTTAAGACAACAAAGCCTACTTAAGTCGGTAATAACTCTTTAAATCCAGAAATTAAACAATAACATCCAAGCTGCTGGTGTATAATATAATGGTCATACCAGTACTTACATATGGATCTGAGACTTGGGTTCTTTACTTAAAAAAATTCTGAGCTCAGAGGAAAGTCTTACGGAACATTGTTGGCCCCACATGTGGGGAAGGAGGATTCCGGAGACTCTATAACGATGAGATCTACGAGCGTTACCGCGATTTAGACATCGTGAAAATAATTAAGCTCGGTAGGGTCTGGTGGGTAGGACACGTAGCTCGCATGAGCGAAAAGTCCTTTGAGGTATGTTTTATGGAACACAACAGCGGACCGGCCAAAGCTACGCTAGATAGCTGATGGTATAGACCAGGACGCTTAGAGTTTAGGACGGCCAAACTGAACGACATCGACTCGAAATCGGCTGAAATATGTGGAATGCTTTGCCATGCTCTGTCTTTCTACATCGCTATGCTCATAGCTCATAAACACCTCTACCGGACCGGTGTAGAACCAAATATTATGATAATGTATACAAGTCTTCACTTGAAGTATGACGTATGGCATGATGCCTAGTCAAACTAACTGACCCCAAAATAAAAACAAAAGGGGATGTTTTTTGCGCGAATCCAAGATCGGATCCAGTTGAGCCGGAGAGTACAAAGAAGAAGAAAAACTGGAAAAAAGTCTTCCTAAGGATGCTCTCACCTTAAGAATTTCAAGATTAAATGGTACTGGTTTTGAGTTTGTTTTGTTGACAGAAAGCTTAGAGCAAAAGTTAAGAAACTTTTAACATTCATCGTAAGAGCGATTCAGAACGCGATTGTCAAATATTTGTCTTACGTTAAAAATGTTCAAATTTCATAATTTAAGGAATCAAACTTCAGTACACTAATAATGAAGTTTGTCAAACTTGTGAACTTTAAGTATTCATTGCGCAAGCTTTTCTAAATGTTTTTCATTGTGAGACAATAATTTTACACCCAATTAAGAAGCAGCTTAGTGGTTATTTCTGTTATGTTAATTATGGACTTCTTAAGGATATAAACCCAATGATTTTCTCAAGGATTGCGATATATTGCTGGCAAAAAGTGCCATATTTGTGGTTCTAGATGTTTAAGCCCTCCAAACTAATAATAATTGTCAGTGTGTAAACTGCAATCATTACTTTCCTTATGCTCATAACTAAGTCGAATAAACCAAAATTTTTAGAATTGCATTGAACGAGAAACGATAACAATATGTATTAATATTAATTCATGTCTGTTCTGTCTTTTAGAAGTTTGATCCTATCTATCACCACTGAAGATTTGAAGCGTTTAAGCCACGTGTATCTCATTTAGGTTTTTATTTTTTTCACGATATGAACGTTTACAAAAGAAAAATAATCATAATATAGAGTACTTACCCATTTATCTTCTTTAAAATATCCTCGTAGTACTCGCGTGACCTTCCGATCCTTAAAAAAGGAAAAAGTAAAAAAAAAATATTCAAAATTTTCAATTATGTTATATATTAATGAGAAAACCTTTAATAAGTTTAGGAATTGAAAAAACACATAAATCCGATCTTAGTTTGAAAGGTATTACATATAAGAGGGTAAGTGATAAGGTTAGGTTAGGTAATATGAGAACTTAATCGGTGCTAATAACTTTTTAGCAATGACAGCATCTATTCGGGTACATTGTGATCCGCTTGGCAAAGAAATTTTAAATGTGACTCTTGTGAGATTGTAATGGTATGAAGACTAGTAAATGTTTCCGTATTTACAAGTACCAACTAGGATATACTCACAACCCACGGGAACTTTTTGAAAAAATAAGCGTTTTCTCGTTCAATTTATCGTACAAATTTCACATAAGAGAGCGAAAGGGTTTATATTGAAATAAAGAAATGTTATTAAACAAAACAAGATGTCAAAGTTATGTACAAATAATGGCGTTTAATATCGCCGTGTGACGACTAGAGAAAATCGTCAACAATATAATTCTTCTTCTCACTCTGGAATCCGAATTGACCAATTTTTTGTTTTTGACAATGGATTAGAAGCAGGATTCGAAGTAAAAATTATCTTTTTGCCGTGATATGGCAGTTAAAGAAAAAAAAAAGGTGAAAGAAATGTAATGGTGAATTCCAAAATTTTAAGAGAACAAGCTAACGGTAATTTTATGAAATAACAACTGAATGAATCAGAATGGGATGCATTTAAATTGGTTCATATAATTAGAAGCAGTCAAAGTACAATCATTGTTTGTGAAGTGGTTCATTTTTTTGTATAAAAAGTTAATATTGTAAAAAAAATTAAAACGGTGTTGGCTTTTCCGAAAATCTACTTTCTACTACTACTTTCATGGATATTTCAACACGACAACGTGCTCCTCCGATCGCAATGTTAAATCGCTTGTTTTCAGTGAAAATGTTGAACTATTACCATGGCCACCATGTTCGACAGACCTTTACATTAAAGAAAATGTCTGGGGCTGGCTTAATAGGTAAATGTACGAAGGTGGAAAACAAAACGATGACAAGGAAGCGCTAGTCGATGCCGTTAAACTTGCCTGGAATGAGATTTCACTCTGTAACTTGGCCTCATTGTACAACTCCATTAAAGATCGAATTTTTGAGGTTATCTTGAAGAAAGAAAGGTATTTCAAAAATAACTTTTTGATTCATTTGTAAGTGGCTTCTAATCTTGTGAACCGATTAAAATACGTGCCATTCTGTTTTGAAGAAAATTTTGTCAAGAAAAAGTAAAAAAAATTCATTTAGAGTCTCTTTGAGGCACTCCGAGTTAAATTTTCATTTTTGGAGAGCCTTTCATTTAATAGCGTCCTGAAAAAACGTAAAAAAAGCGAAATTAACTAAGATTTTATAACTTTAGTGATACAAATGAAGTAGTAATTACTTTTCCCTTCCAATGCACATAAATATCCATCAGCTGAATTGTCGTTTGCCGAGTAAAAGAACACACAAACACAAAGTTTACGCTAGACATATCGATTAGCTTTTTCTGTTTTCTGGAACGGCATGTGAGTTGTGACGGAAGCAACGGAAAAAGTTTACCAGCTCCAGCTTTTCTCTCCGGCAAATGCTTTGCCAATACTTGCATTGCCTTCACTTTAAATTAAATGTGGTTCAGTTCTCCGATTTTACAAGACAATTTAGAAAAAATTCCTGCCATCCTGGTAGCAAATTTATGTTCGCATACACTCACCCACACAAAGCATGTAGACGGGCCGTGATGACAACCGTAGGTGTACAAGTCGAGGTTAATGTCAATTATTCCGGACATTGTAGAAAATTGAATATCGCACATGTGCAACGTACAGTTAATGGTCGTGAAGTGTTATCAAATACAACTGAGTAAAATGTGAGAGAGGGCTGTGAATCTAAGTTAATTAACAGTAAATTGAGTTTTATATTAAAAAATAATAGAAAGTATCAATGACGTGTTCATAGGAGCAAGAATTCTATTCTTTGCTGACGCAATTTTAACTAAACCGTCATGTTGTTCTATAGCAATTTATATAAAAAGTATACAAAATGTTATTTGCGCAAATACAGAGACCAAATGTTTCGATTGGATAGCTAATGATCTAATTATTCTACAATAACTGTATTAGCCGAAAGATATTAAGCCAGAAATATATGTCTCTTTTGAAGTACCGATCTCCTGAATATTTCTATCATATGAAGGTACTAAAATAGCCACATCCCACCACTGGCAATGACAGACAGGAAAGACAGATTTCCGTGATCTTTAATCTGCCACTATGTTTATTGTGCCTTGTGCACTAGTGCCAGACGGCCAAGATATGTGTTAGAAAGTGGCTTTCTTACTTTCTTCAGCTTAAGAAGAAGGTAATTTTTCACTCACATTGTGATGCAACTCCTGCAACAACCATAACTGCAGGTTCTATGCAACTACCTTACGATAGACGCACGAAAACCCCTACTGCTCTTTGGCGCTGTACAGAAAGCCTGCGTGATCTGCACTTTTTATCAGCCAAATATCCTACGCGGTCATCATCTGTAATTCTTTTTTCGAATGCGGCAAAGCCAAAAAGGAAGAGTAATGTTTTTATCAGTCTATGTATTTTTTTTTAAATTCTCTATATTAAATTCGAGTGCAATTAGATCTGTTTGTCTGTCGTGGAATCTTCTGATGGTGCTAACTAATGCATCTGATAATTTAAAATCGAAAAATGGGGTACATGAACAATAGTATATTACATAAGCACTTTTCAGCGAGTAATGTATGCTATTTTTCACACGACCAAAACCATTTTTCTGCTAAACTGCTAATACGCAATGCAAAACTACTGTGGTTTGTGTGTTTGCTGAGACTGCAGTGAATAACAATAGTATTTCCTATGTTAGCACACTAGTGTGGATAATTTCTACTTTCGAGGGTAGGTTATAGCATAGGAAACACTTACTTTAGTCTATGGTGGTGTGAAAAAATAGTAGTGTAACGAAATGGGTTAATAACTTCCCAACTATTAGCCTTAGAGACGTAAGTGGAGTGTCGTTATTTAACGTATATGGTCAGCTCGCTGATAAGAACTTGAATTTCCGTTGCTGGCGGACGAGTTGGTGGGTAAGGGGAAGCGCGCAAATTTTCGTAACCGGCGCTTTTGCTCCTTTCTATTCAATGAACCTTACGACTGCTAGCGCAGTGGTTCATGTACTTTTGAACAGAGTTTATTTAGATCTATCTATATATATGTTAAAATTTAACCGAAATATAAATCATATAAAGCGCCCAGAAACAGGTGGTATATATATAATGTTGCTATTATGTCTTATGTATCTTATTTCTTATATCACAGACCAATGTTTATTATGCAGTCAATGACTCAATTTCCCTTCAATCCTTTACACTCGTTGACGTCAAAACAACTATCTTAAAAACATTTAAAATTTTATGTAAACCACGATATGATACAATGTAGGGGTCGATACTTGATATAGCCACCTTTGGCGCGAATGATAGCGCGAATCTCTTCACGAAGGCATTACATTACATTACTTCTTGATTTACCTT
This sequence comes from Nephrocerus scutellatus, assembly GCA_947095585.1. Classification (NCBI taxonomy): domain Eukaryota; kingdom Metazoa; phylum Arthropoda; class Insecta; order Diptera; family Pipunculidae; genus Nephrocerus; species Nephrocerus scutellatus. The sequence goes on along the minus strand of OX352765.1, from coordinate 27,109,520 downwards.
GACGCCGTGACCGATAAAGAATAGCGGAGAACGACCATCTGTAGTTACAGCTGCCCAAACTATCACAGAGCCCGCGCTTGTTTGCAAAGAGCAACTCGCTTGTCCAAATTGCCGTTGGACTTGCCCTCTGAATATACACGATCATTTTGCTTCTGTACGTACTGTTGGACCTTAAAAATACCAAGTTGACGAGTTTCGTTCGTGCAGACGTTTTAGCACTTTGCATCTTTCAAGCCAAACTGCCTTTTGATCTTGCTTGTTAAATCTTGCACTTTTTGAATCTTGTAGAGCTTCAATTGAAGTTTATTTTTCAGTATCCGTATGATCCTTTAATCGGACACGTGCAGATTTTTTGCGTACTTTGTTGTTGTTGTTGTAGCAGGTCCAGGTCTATTAAAACTATTGCTGATTTTACGATGCTTGGTCCAGTGCATGAAACACTGGAGTCCTTTCGGTGCGTAGAACTATCGTTGTAGCAAGGTGCGTACTTTGTCGTTTTTTTCGATTAATTCGTGTACGGCCATTTAATTTAAATAGAATGGAATAGAAATAGATACTCTTAGAAGTTTAAGACCCAAAAGCTTTATCGGATCAAAAAAAAACTCGCATAGTTCAATTCATAACTTCTCTAACTTAACTTCCTTCAACTAACTTCAATCCTTAATTTTTCAAGGGCTCTTAAAGATTTTGGACTAAAAGATTTGAGATTTATCGTAATCATAGTTATACTGACTATGTATATATATATATACTGACTATGTGTTAACATAACACAATTAGAAATTGAGTTTACTTATTCCTTATATTAAACCGAACAAACCATTAAATTATAGGAACTTTAACGTTAAACGCTAAACCGTGATAATGACTTAGATAAACAATGTTTTCTATGTTATTATCAGTCTCATTCATTACCATTTATAACCGTCATTTTAATGTTGGTATATTTGTATCAATTTGTTCACAACTATAAGGTATTTAAACTGCACAAAGTGTATCAGCAAGAACATAAAACAACTCACTATCTGGATTTCAGTATCTTCTATTAAAAGGTGTGTCGAGATTTTAATCATATTTTGCTGATTTCTTCCAGACCAACAAAGAAAACTGACCCAACACATTGCATCTACTATTTAACAAAAAAGACGTCATCGCTTTGTCTAGATTCTTAAGCGACTCCCTGCCAATTAACAATCAAAATCCGTTATAGTTGAATTTTTTATAAGTAACCATTAAATAATCAAAAACCTGCTGCTAATTTCGAAGTTGTTCGACTAACATCTTTTAGTAAATTAACTGAGCAAAGCAGTTTAACAGGGTGTTAGTCATCAAATGTTTTTAGGGAATTTACATTTTGGCCAGCGAGGGTGAGGCTCCCACAGAAATCTTAACCAATAAAAAGAAGGCGTATATGTATTTCCATTTAAAATATTTAATACCAAAACACTGCCATAGCAGCTGATGATGAAAAAAGGAACAACATTTCATTTCAGTGAAAAAAACGCGTTTGTGAGCCGTTAATTTGTTTGTTAATAATTTATAGCACGTTACATTTGCTACTTTCGAATCCGAAACCGAAACCATGGTTAAGCTGTCAAAGTGACAGGATTTTTGTGGTTTTCAAATGCGTAGTTTGCAAAAAAAAAAAACCTAAATCCACATAAACCTGAACTTTGTTATGTTCGCATTCTTCGTCATAGTGATGCCTATTGTGTACAGAAGTTGTGAATAACAAGCTGATTCACTCTAACTAACGTCAGCTGATCACAAGTCTTCTCAGTTTATGAAGTTTGCTAGTGTAACGCAAAATTACAAATTTTTTAACCCAACCAATTGTCATATAGTATATTACATAACGAGCAAGGAATGTGGAGTTTATCGTGCGAGTTCGAAGCTTAAGGCACGAGGCGGTAGCCGAGTTCGGCAATCTAACGAGCACGATGAGCACTTTTCTGCGAGTAATGTACGCTATTTTTCACACGACCAAACCGGTTTTTCTCCTAAATCGATTATGCGTAATGCAAAATTACTCTGAGAGTGTGTGTTCGCTGTGACTGCAGTAAATAACAAAAGTATATGATAAAGTAACTAGAGTGCGTAAAGGCTACTTTCGAAGCTAGGTTATAGTGTATGAAACAGTCACTATCGTCTATAGGCGTGTGAAAAATATTGAAACGAGATTTGGGAGGAGGAAGGAAGGATTATATAGTTCTAATGATGAGATTTACGGACGTTACAACGATGTGGACATCGTAAATGATGACGATGATGATGATGATGATGATAATTACTGGATTCATGTGACCTTAATCAAGTAACGCAACTATTTAACCCTTTTTCACCAGTTTATTAAGAGAGTTTGGGAAGTTCCCGTGCATTTTCTTAATTTCCTCTTTAACTTTATGACTTTGTTTTTGGAAAATATAACTTACTCAGAGGTAATAAATATATCCGGGTAACAAATTTCCAAGAGGTATAAGTCGCAAAAAAGCGGTTGCAAAAAAGTGTGGCATCAATCAAGTGATTCGGAGTGTATATCTCTCTTGTACGCTGGCTCGTACAGTTAATTTTCAATTCGTAAATTAAACAGACCTGACAAGCTACCAGCATATAATAGAAGATTACTTCTTATGGATTTATTGGCTCTAAATTTAAGAAGAGATTATTTTTATTTTGTTTTGATTATAGACTTAGGAATGTACTCGGTAGACTGTTCAGAGCTTTTGTTGTTGATTTCTCTGATTTCGGTAGACTGATCAGAGATTCTAAGTTTAATCTCTTTTCATGACCCGAGTAGGGAGTTAAGAGCTGGAAGCATTTTGCATGTTTCTCAGCTTATAACTAATTATGAATTAAAAAGTCAAACCATCCGTTATACGGGCCCCTAATTTGTACTCTTACTATTTGATTAAATGTCTATTATCTCACAACGAGATTATTTCAAAGCATTGCATGACTTGTATTTTTTGTACATTCATGCGTGAGCAAGCGAGTGACATGGTCAATTAGTATATTATTGATAGCCTAATTGCTCGAGCTTTCATCATCATATATAATAATTATTGTAAAAAATTCGAATTTTTCCTTATGAGGAGAAATGTATTTTAAAAAAATGTGTATCAAGATTGTTAGTTTTTAAACCAATGAACTAAAGTGGACCAAAAATACGTTTGCAATTAAAGTTATCAGTGTACCACAATACATATATGTTAAAAATCAAAATCGTTCAAAAAAAAATCAACAAAGCGATTGTTTACGTCAATCGTGTTTTAAGATACTTTGCCGGGTACATTACACTTTTAAAACTGCGACGTCGACTGTGGAATCACATCACCATGAAAGGCGAATTCATTAACAATTAATTATTTATTATCGCCTGATAACCGACACACATTGATGATGGTTTTTCACGTTCAACTTATATTGACAATTAAATATTGTTTTTCTGTTTATATGTATTAAGATTTTCCCCCCATGATTTGCCGAAGCTCAAATTATTTCACTGTAATGAAGCGAACATGCGTCAAATGATGGCAAAAATTGTTTTTGTTTTTGTTTTTGTTGTTTTTTCATACTATACGAGCTATTAACATTTAGCTGGAAAATTTGTTTGAAAAATCAGCAATAGTAATGTATTGAAGGGGGTTTCTTGGAATACAAACGGATATGGACTGTTTTATCATCCCATTGAGCTCACGTCGACAAACTCGTGAGTAAAGTTGCTGATGTAAGATCAATTCAACTGCAATTAAATATACGTTTGTATGTAAGTTAGTAGGTTCTTAAAATATATCAAGCCATTGTCTCTGTATCTATAATATGTCTATGGTAGAACATGGAAAATTTATTTTATAGTGGAAAGTTTTAATCTATTTTCTGTACCTGTACTGGGTTACCAGAAAACTCTCGCCTAATAGTACACGATATACCAGGGCAGTTTGATCAGTCAGTGACTTTTTGAATAAAGATATTTTTTCTGCAAAAAAGCGTTTTATTTCTCAACATAGTCTCCTTTAAGCTTGATATGTTTAGTTCGGCGTTTTTCCATTCCTTTGAAATAATAGGCTTTTTCAAGGCCCTCAAAATAGACGTTTGACTCGTTCGACCCAAATCTCTAAATACCCAGCCATTTCAACAGATTTGAAAACGGAAAATAATCGCAGGGGGCTAAATGTTGAGAATATGCTGGATGGGGAAGCTGGTCGTAACCCAATTTATGGATTTTTGCCATGGTGACTACACACGTGTGCACCCGTGCAATGTCTTGATGGTACAGCAAATGAGGTTCGCCAAATGAGGTTTTTTTTGCTTCAAATCAACATAGAGTCTGTCCAATATTATTCGGCGGAGATCATTTTACCCTTTTACGGTAATCGATGTGGATGACACCGCGTGCATCCCAAAAAACTGTGGCCAGGAACTTGTTGGCCTTCTTGGGCCAACTGTCTTGATTGTTCCTTGGTCTCTCGTGTGTTGTGATAGGTCCATGTTTTGCGTCCACGGTTACGAAACGGCGCAAAAACGTTGCGTCGGATTGCGGCTGAACATCGCCGCTTAATCAGCACACGAAAGTCACCTTTTTCCATTTTCGTTAAAATTCACGAGGTTGTCTGCTTTCAATGGCCGATTCAATAAATGATGCAGGTTGCTCAAAATTTTATAATAGTAAATTAATGGATGGCAGTTGATGGGAGCAGTGTTGCAAATCAAGTTACTGCGCGGGAAATTCAAAAAGTCACTGACTTAACAAATTACCCTCGTATCAGTTCGGTTGTAGCCGAACGGGACAGTAGCGACGCTCAGGAAAGGCTAAAACAAGTGATGTTAACGGTAAAATCCACAAAAGAAAAAAGATAATCGTATTGCTCCCGAGGAGACGAACTACCCCTATTGAGGATATATACGAGTACTGTACCAAGTACCAAGGGGGTAATGAAGTATCTGAAGATACGCATGGATATACTAGATATGGATATAAAACCGAGAAGGCGACAAAAGTGACAACTGCAAAAAGCTGGTTCATGGCTGTAATAATCCGAAAGTGACTGTCACACCTGAAATAAAACTGTGTAATCTAAGCCACCCCTAGACAGGTGATGGGGAAATATCTAGAGTTCCAAAAACCACTACAGCATTGATTATATAGACTTTAAAGTCGCATATGATAGCATAGCTAGAGTAAAACTTAATAAAGCCATGAGAGAATTCGCCATCCCACATAAACTAATTTGATGTGAGGAACAAACCGAGATGATTCCCTTCAGAAACTGTCCTACGCAGACGATGTTGACGATCATTGGTAGTAAACCAAGAGCTGTACAAGATATTTTCATCTATATCGAGCGGGCGGTACGATATCTGGAGCTACTCATAAATAGGAGCAAAACAAAGTACATGGTGCCCACATCTTCGAAGAAAAGATCCAACATTGGTATACATCAATTAAGAAAGTGAAGCGCCAGTTTGGTGTAATGCAATACTCAAGTCAATTATAGCACAAAATAACAAAAAGGAACCAGAAATACGCGCAAGGCTTTTAAAGCCAATAAAACCTACTTTAGCTTGTCAAATGAAGGAACTTAATCATAATCATTCAAGCTGCTGATGTATAAGACAATGGTCGAGCCTGCGCTTACATATGGATCCGCGATTTGGGTACTTAGCCAAAACCACTCTGAACTCTCAGCCAAGATCGGGTGGAAAGTTTTACGAAGAATTGTGTGTGGGAGGATGATTACAAAAACTCTATAACAATGAGATCATCTACAAGCGTTACTGCGATGTCGAGATCTACGAACCAACAAGTCACTTAGGTCGCATGGGTGAATAGGATCCCGTTCGGGAAGATCATTTGCAGTAGGATTTATAAGGCAGGTCGAGCCTATGCTGGAAGTATGGCGTACACCAGGACGCTCAGAGTTTTGTGACGCGAAACTGAATGACGTCGGCATTTAATCTGGACAGGTGGAGTCATTTTTTGCCAGCAACGGACCCCGGTTGTTGAGTCACATAAATACAGTAGAACAACAGCGCCTAAAAAAGAGATATATGTAAAAGAAAGATGTGCTCCAGAAGGGAGTAAGTACTAAGCAACGGTTCCCTTAAAAGAACTTACCGATTTTGGAATTTAGAATTGTCACCGAAAAACTTATTTTAATTATTAATTAAGCGACACATTTGAATTTGCATTTTGTACTTTAATTACGATCGATTTCCCTTCAAAAGACGGCAATGCGCATTATTATCAAGAGAAAAAGTCCCCATCTATTCGACTAGTTTAAAAGAGGTCTTACGTCATTGGTAAGACTAGTTAGTAAGTGAAGTAAAACCACACAAATGCAACTAATTAGATAATAAAGATTTTTTCATCAACAGATCCAGAGCATGTAGGTATATTTTCACATTTAGGTACATATATTTATCAATTTCTTCTATTATCTGAAGAAGGACAAACAGATAGACTATTTTATTGTTTTGGGAATTTCTGGTTATCTCTGCAATTTTGATACACCCTTTGAAGACTTTTTTTTTTCTATTTTTGCGTTTGCTAAACACAAATACAAATAAAAAATCAACTTTGTTGAAAAAGTTAGGTTTTTATCACTTAAACCTTACGTCTTCCCCTTATTTCACCTTATTTCAAACATGCGTAAACACAGAATTACCCTGTATCTAGACCACGTGCAAAATGCAATTCATGGTGCAGTTTTCATTATGTCAGCGTATATATCGTATACATCAAGTGAGATCTATTCGCCAATGAAACCTTCACAAATAATCAAGATCCACATTTAACAAAAACCACATACCATATAGGTATCACACGACCTCCAGCACCTTCAATGAATTTCACATACGAGGCCGCAATATAGCTGGTAAAATTATGATCGGGATAATTTTTTTGGATCAATCGCGACACTTCTTGCGCAAGGACTCCAACAATTGGTGTTGTATTCTCTGATTTATCGTTAAATCTCGGATCATCATTTATATCGATCTTTTTAGTGTTTGTATAACTCGATTGAGCATTTACGCGTAACACGTTAATTAATGTCACAAAAACAATAACAACAACAACAACCAGTAAAGTATTCATCGTTTTTGGCGCACTACCTGTCTGCGATTGTACTTTTTTACAATAACAACAATCACCAACAATCGAGAGCTGATAATGATAATGAATTTTTATCTAGTGTTTGCCGCACCGACCAATCTGGCCAGCAAGTACCGATCTACTAATTTGCCAAAGAAGAGGTAAAAACACTAATCGAACTTCACAGTCCCAACAGCACCCAACGATAGTTGTTGTTTTCCACTTCCATTATTATCTCTTTATGCCGTTTGGCGTGTAGCCGAGATTGTCAGCGACGCGATGAGTGCTTCCATTAGTGGGCTGCGCTGTGGCTGATTAATTCGCCTTTGTCTTTCTCAACGGTTTCCGCCGAGGGGACTTTTTATACATTACCATAAGGAGTTAAGAAGCTGTTTGATTTTTTGGAGTAAATTGCCCAAAATTGTGCTTATCAAGTAATAAATTTATTCAACTTTTATTAATCGACAGATTATCCGCGGAATTAAATTAAAATTTAGCAAAACAAAACTGGATCACTGCCTACGCTACGCGAATGAATGGAACAGCTGTCGGTATCGGTAACGCATTTATTTTTAGCTATACGTGCACACGAGCACGAATCGATCATGGAAGCTATGAAGGAAACATTTTGATATGTCGAATATTTTGACTGTGCGAACAAAACTTTAATCACTCATTTATCTTGATGTATTTTCTTATGTTGCTTCGCAAAATACACCAGGCACACACTTTTAACCTTTACCTATAATACTCGCGCATAAAATGCAAATTATATAAAAACGGGTACGGCCGCAGCCCGTAACACAAATGAACGGGCCCCTTGTTTGTATTAATTAATTAAATTGCAATTCTCAGTTTTTATTTAAAAGTTTCAGAATCACTGAACAAAAAGTCTAAGAAACACTGAAAAAATAGTTTAGGAACCTATCCTGAAAGAAATTGAATACCACTTCAAGAAAAATTTAAGAATCAATGAAGGAAATGATTGAGAATCATTGAAAGAGTTGGTGCCATTATGGTTTGTGTCTCCGTTAAAAATTTGTGAACAACTGAATTGGTATACTGATGATAATTCATCACAGGTTTAGAATTATAATGCTGCCTAAGCGAGTGACAGTGATATTTAGTATATAGACGACTTTAGCCGCAGCCCGTTATTCGAATAAACGTGTCCCTAGTTAGTATTATTTAATTTAATCTCAATTACCCTCGAAATGACTTGAAGCGTGCTTAATTAAAACAAAAAAGCCACAACCCATCGACCCACATCTGTCTTACAACACTATTCACCTTAGCGATGCCAAAAACTATGGATCCGGCACTAATATCAATATCGACCACGCAAAAAAAAAATACCCCAAACCTCCTCAAGATCATCTGAATACCTTTAAGCATGCGCTAAATAAAATAAAACACCATACAACACCATAGAACACCACACCTCGTCGACCCACCTCTGTCTTACCTAAACTACGAATCTCAGCACCTCGAAAACTATATGAATTCGACCCTAATATTAATATCGACCACGTCTCCACATAATAGCCCAAGACCCTCAAAATACCATTAAGCGTGCGCTAAATAACAAAAAAAAAACACCAAACCTCATCGACCCAGCACTATGCATCTCAGCGACCCCAAAAACTGTGGATTCGACACTTACATCAATTCGATTTTAATCAATTTTGTACGATTTTAATAATGGTGAGTGGTTGATTAGGCCTTTTCTATAAAAGATTACATTATATTATATTATATTATATTAGGCGATGACAAAATTAATTTGCCATAATAATAGCTGTTTGAGGGCGTTTCTCTGCCGCAAGTCCAAAAATCCCAAGCACACCCAAGTCTCGACTCCATAATTATGTAGTACTGCTATGACCATTGTCTTATACACCAGCAAGCAGCTTGGATGTTTCTGTTAAGTTCCTTAATTTAAAGAGTCTTGAAAGACAAATTTACTTTTGCCAGAACTAAAATTAGTAAATGTAAAAAAAATCACCCATTAAAACTAAAAATTTTCGTCTAAAGCCTCTAATCGGGAATACACAATGTGCAAAGTTTCAATTAAATCAGGTTAGTTTTTAAAAATAATTATATGGGAGCATCAGGCTCTGCGACTTGATCACTTCCAAATTTTTACAGAAATTCTTGTCATCGAAGATACACATGTGTACAAAATTTCAAGAATTATTAAAGCGTGTACAGCCAAACAATTATTCTCTTTGCTGACTATATCGTCCGACTGGTAATGTAAGTTTATTATTTTTTGTAAGCTCTATTTTAACAAGTTGGTAGATCGTAGTCTATGTTATTCCACCTAGGTTTGCAATCTAATAGCAGGATTAGTTCAACTCCGTGCTTTTCTTTGATATGTTCCTGTAAAATTTGAGAATTTTAATTTTATATCCCGGGAAACGGGAGTCTGACAATTCAAAACTATTGTGCGGCTAAAGAAGGAATCTCTGAATTGGTTGGTAGGTAATGATACCCCCATGGGCTCGAGTTGTGGCACGGGTATTGCGGATGGGTTGGAGGATGGGCGGGATGCATCGGGATATTTTATTTGACCGCTTTTGGAAAAAGCGATAAAACAGTGACAAGCACGAAACATTCCTACAATGGTCAAGCGATTCGATAGTTTTCGCAATATGTTCGTCACTAATAAGTTTTATCGCGCGGTTCTGAATTCTGTCAAGTAGATGCAATAAATGCCTCGTAAATAGTAGCCCGGTCTGAGGGAGTGAAATACATATATCAAGAAGATTCACTTCACAAAATATACTATCAAAATTCCTAATGCTGATTCGAGCTTAACTAATGTCGTTTTTTTCATTAAAAATCTGGCGCAGATTGATTTTTTGGCTGTCAAGTTGTTCGTTTTTTCTAAAAAACCAATCTACCGTTGATCGGAACTCCTCTCAAACAGATCTTGATATTTTCGGAGGTTTATCCCTAAGAATCACGGTATCACGGGTTCGAATCTTCGGCGTCTTGAAAGTTGACATTGTTCATTTTACTCCTATTAGTGACATATTCGGCCAGCATTGCTCCAAAAAGTTACCTAAAATTGAAAATATTTGTTCAAATCTTTGAAATAAATTAAATTTCTATTAAGAATAAGTCTTTGTGTATTTTTTTAAATAAGATCTTTTCGACTTAAGATATAAAGCTTAATTTTATTGGCATTAACTTTGGTTTTTTGGCGTTTATTAAGTAGAGTGAAAATAATAAGCAATAATGCATTATTGAGCAATAGGAACCAGTAAGATTTACATTAAAAGTGGCACGAAAATGCTATTCAAGTAACATAACAATAAAGACGCTTGTCCCGCAAAATGAACTCAAAAATATTGCATCGCTGCACTTCTAAGATCCACTAAACAAATATTGCTGCAAAAAAGCTGATCCCTTTGAGCCTGTGTACACAGGGGCATAGTTGTAGATTAATTTACTCATCTCCTCGGTGGAATTAGCAAAATGGTTGTCACTTTTACGCGCTTCGTTCACAACAAAGGCAGCAAAATACTGTGAGGTCATTACGGCGTTTGCCGTGTGTGGAATGTTGCCTTTTGACATAAACTCGTAGAGGTTCTTTTCCGGATGGAATTGGACGCCGTAGAATGGATAACTGTGTGATAAGAATAAAAGTAGAACATTTTATACTTTCAAATCGAACAAACCGTTTGTGCTCCATTGTTGAGATAAATTCCAAGCCATTCCAATCGTAACTGACACTCATGACATTCCATTTTTGGTCCAGTTTTGTTGCAGAAAAAGTCTGTACACAACATTTTCATGTAAATTAAATTCGAAAATTAAAGTCAAGTCAAAAATGCTTACCTCCTCTGTAAAACAATATATGTGAAAGTTAGATGTCACCGGATACTTCTGCAGGATATTAACTATCCTCTTAGGAGCATTCTTAAAAATTCGACTCGTATTATAACCTGGGAAATTTTTTTCGATATAAATTATTAATATGCGGTACGATATGTACAACAATGTTTGCTCATCATCTCTAAACTTGAGGGGCAGCGCCTGACCCGTCGATGCACAATCAGTACGCAATTCTGTTCGATTAGCAGATAAATACGCTAACAGCTCAAAGCCCAAACAAGTTCCCCATATGGGCATAAACTGACCACGATCATTCATATCGCTTGCAATATCGTATATGTGCTGTCCAGCGTCAGCATATCCGTTAGATTGATTAAAATATGTAGCACCACCCGGAAGAAGGACACTGCAGTTGTGTGAGTGATTTAAGTTTAAAGCCCTTAAAGTCAAATTCAAATTCTACTTACCCATTTATCTTTCTTAAGATATCCTCATAGTAATCGCGTGATTTTCCGATCCTATAAATATAATGTAATGAAACCATTAACTTTTATTAAATATTAACCGAAATACCCGGCGGCTCCATCCAACTGACCCCCACCTACGAACCCCCACACAACTGACCACTCGCCCACTGACCCCACCAACCATCGACCAACTCATCACCCAGAAAACTATAGACTCGACACTAACTTCTCTTTCATTGCTGGATACCTTAGAGCCCACGTTGTGCCCTTCAGCATGTGCCATTGGAAAAAAAACTAATATCGGCAAAAAAAACAAACATAGTTTCAAATTTATATAACCAGATAAATATACAATACCAAGTACAATTAAGTACTACATTGCGATTGATCGGGAAACTCCTTTATATGTAGGCTAAAATTGCAAGTGCGAACGGTCTAGCGTTTCTAGTCTAGGTCACGTGGGTTAGCACCCTGCGGTACTGAAAAATGTCCGCTACTGAAACCGACACAACGCCTCGGATAAGTAATGATCGAATAATGACGACTTTTGGCTATTGTACCCGGACTAAGTTTGGTTTCTGGAATGTGAGGACGCTCCTTGACTCTGGGAGTGAAGGACCTCAAAATGCCAGATTTCTTCAACTGGAACGTTAGTTTCTTCGATATAATTTGGACATACTGGGAGTGAGTGAAGAAATATGGTTCGACGTGGGAGAGTACTAATCCCCAACGTGTAACACTGTGCTACTCTCCGGCAAACCCTCCGGCAGTCCCCGTGAATCTGGAGTGGGTCTGCTGCTAACGCTAACAGCACGCAGAGGCCTAATTTCCTGGCACCCACATGGTGATAGGATCTTGTCGGCCAGATTTCGGACTAGAATACGGCGCGTCACGATCATACAATGTTACGCTCCCTCGACTGAGGATGAAAATGACAACTTCTACAATCAGCTGCGCTGTATTCAGCGCAACGCCGAACGGAGATATAATCATCGTGATGGGGGACTTGAATGCCAAGGTAGTCAACGACAATGAAGGACTGAGACATGTGATTGGGAAGCACGGCGTCGGCGAACGAAATGACAATGGTAAAAGATTTGTTGATTTCTGCAAAACCAACCATCTTGTCATAGGAGGCACCATGTTTGAGCATAAGACCTGCAACAAAGTCAGCAACTGACAGGCAATCATCATCCAACCAAATCGACCATGTGGCGGCCAGCAGACGTTTTAGGAGCTGTCTTTTAGACGCCCGAAACAGACATGCCGACATGGGTATGTTACGGGATCATCACCTTATGGTAGCTACTGTCAGTTACATACTGCATCAGTTCAAAAACTTTATTTTGATTTAAATACTATATGGTGTGAATTTGAGCCAAATCGCTCCATAAATAAGAAAAAAACGAACCCAGCGCCACCTATAAAATCCAAATTTTGCCAAAGACTTTGTTTCGATTTAAATATTATATGGTGTGAATTTGAGCCAACCTGTTGATCCGATCGTTACCAAACCTTCACAGGATTACCCGCTGGGCTTATCTGAAGATTGCCTAAAAACTTCATCAAAATCGGTGCAGCCGTTTTGAGTCCATACGGAACATACATACATACACACATCGAGTTTTATATATTAGATTCCCTATAGGCATCATGGTTGAGTTTGCTTTGTATTCAGTCCCAAAACTTATTGGAAATACCAACATGTTGCCTATACCTCCAGTTTCTGTATCGAGTTTCTGTTTACCAGAAAGCAATTGCGATTACAACTTGCATAGGATATAAGTATTCGTCGGTCTCAAGGGCTCACTTTAGATAATGAGATTGCACTTTATAAGGGCTATACATTGATCCTGTGTTCCCATTTGAAAGACTGAAGCGAATGACAAAAAAAAGGATTGTCTGAAAAACGTTTAGAACTTAACCGTTACATCACCTAGCAAGGTGCTGGAGTGAAAACGTCTAAGAGGAAAAACCAATGTCAATCTTCCCACCGAATATTTATTAAAAACACATTTTTCGCAAATAGATGTTAGTGCTTGGTCGATTGGAAATCCACTAATCTATACATCTTTTTGTTGTATATGCGATATCATAATGAACATTTTTTTATTTTAATACCCTGTAGCAGACTATGATCTTAAATCGCACGTTTTTAATGGCGTTTTTTTCTGTTTTAGCAATCTGCGCTCGAGTTCAGATTTTTTCTCGAAAAAACGAACACGAAAGCCGGAATCTTTTGTTTACATTGTTTTGTTGCATATATTGTTGTTGCAGTTAATGAAATAAATATCCAAAATATCAAAATCTGTTGGAGGGGAAATCCGATCTACCGTAGATTGGTTTTTTGAATAAAACGAACAACTTGACAGCCAAAAAATCAATCTGCACCTGATTTAAAAAAATCACGACATAAGTGTAAAACGAAACTTTTCTTTCGTTCGGTGGTCATACAATGTAATGCTCATGTTCTAGTTCCACTTCAATTCCACTTCTATATGACAAAAAGCTGAGAATACTGTCGTCATCAAAATAATGTACACATAGGATTAAAAGTAGCAGCCAAGAGCTCGTTAATGAAATAGTTAAAAAACAGTGACGGAGCAAAAAAAAGGTGGGGGAGGGGGTTAAACAACTGCAAATTAAAAACTGATCAATTGGAATAAAGTATGAAGAAAACAGTGTAATTTTATATACCTACTGCTTTGTCGAAAAATTCAGAGCTTATCTATTCCAAAAACAAAAATCTTATCTAGTATTTACACAATGCTCATTTAAGCTATCTTGCTAGATAATCAGATTTAAAGCTATGTAGTGTTATATAACACAGACGTCATACGGATAGAATTAAAATAGAGGTGGTTGATATGTCGGCTTTAGTAACCTTGAAGGATGTTTTAAAGATAACTGCAGTATGCGTTATCATTTTTTTTTCTGTTTGAATTACTGCAGTTATCTTTAAAAAATGTGTACTTCAAGAATCTTGGTGTTTGATCTTCTTCAAAGATTTGCACAAAGCCAATCGGCGTTATCACACGAAATTAGCTGTATGATATTTTCTATTTTGCCAAAAGGTTTGATAGTGCGATAATTGCGAAAAGATGTACAAGGGTTGCTCTATACATATCGGGACAATATTTCGAGTCAATCTCATAAAAACTTTACCTAGGCACCTGCCACGTCAACCACCTCAACACCATCATCAGACCCCTACAAACATCCACCCCAAACCGTCCCCACCACGACCCAAAGTTTCAGTTTTTTTTTATAATTCGCGTACGCTTCAAGGGGTTCGCACCCTTATAATGCTCGGCTATATGCTTGGCACAGCGTGGGCGTTAAGGAAGAGGAGGAGAAAAGAGGAGATGTCTATGAGCTTGTGTTTTGAATGCCTGTAGATCATAGTGAGGTGGGAAGACAGAGCTTGGCAGAGCATTCCACATACGTGTTGTACGGTTTTTTGAGGTAATAGTTTAATTTTTAAATTCTCTATATTAACTTCACTTGCCCGTGGCTGGCTGGCTGGCTGGCACACCAAATCTTGTGATCAATTTTTAACCCACTTTCAAAAGCCCGATTTTATTGAAATTTTGTACACATGTGTATCTCCAATGAAAAACACTTTTTGTAAAAATTTGGAAGTGATCGGTCCCCGGGGTCTGGGGGCACCCGTTCAAATTTTATAAAAAAAAATACCCGATTTTCTTCAAATTTTATATACATTTTTCTCCGATGGACAACGCTTTTTGTAAAAATTTTGAAGTGGCTACAAGGCCGAGGGGTTTCCATATAAATTTTTAAAAATTAGCCCGATTTTCTATAATTTTGTAGACATGTGTATCTCCGATGGAAACACTTTTTGTAAAAATTTTGGAGTGGTCATGATAAGGGGGCTCCCTTTGCACTTTGTGTATCAATTAGAGAATTTACACGAAAAATTTTAATTTGTATGGGTTGTTTTTTATATATTAAGAAGAAGAAGATAAAATAAATAAATAAACTAAACATAGCAAACATTGCAAATGTCACAAATGTCAAAAAAGTCCAAGTTCACCGGGAAATTGTCACATCAAATATAAAAACAATAATGAATTGTCATATCACAGTATAATAATATCGAGCAACCCTCGTATTGGAACGTCGGCAAATTCATGATATGACTAAAACTTTAAATTATTTATAACAAGAAAAATACTAATAGAACTCTCAAAATGGTGGAAAACTTAAGACTTATGACTTATGACATAAATAAAAACAACCCATTTTTCGTGTAAATTCTCTAATCGGAGGATGTGTGCAAAGGCCCGATGGACCCCAAATTTTAATATAAAGTGTTGTCACCGGAAATACACATGTGTGCAAGGTTTCAACGAAATCAGGATTTGGGAAGTGTGTTAAAAATTGATCGCAAGAGAATTTAAAAAGGTAAACATTTTTTAATTTTTGTCCTAAGTTAAGGTACAAAATGTATCTAGTGACACGACCCATATTGCTTTGACAAGTATTAAGAAATAAAATTGAGTTTTTTTTTAATTTTGGGCAAAGATCGAAATTTCGCTGGAAAACCTTGCCATTCACTTTCTGTTTTTCATTTACTAACGGCTCTGCAACTTACCATATCGGAATCACACGACCTCCAGCACCTTCAATGAATTTCACATATGAGGCTGCAATGTAACTGGTGAAATTGTGATCAGGATATTTTCGTTCGATCAATCGCGACACTTCCTGCGTCAGGATACCGACAATAGGAGTCTTATTCAGTGATTTAGCATTGCTTCTCCTTGCATTTTTCCGTTTGGTATTATTTCTGTTACTCGGTTGAGCATTCAACGGCTGAAACAACATCATCAGAAGCGTAACAACAAAAATAAGTAATAAATTCGTTTTCATATTTGTTTGACTCTTTCTCTCTATCACTCTATCAATTCGGGTGTACTCGTATTTCAAGGATCAGTAGTCAAGTGTAGCTAAAAAATGTTTTATTCTTTGCCGTACTACCAGAGAAACCAGACCCGCCAGGACAACAAGCAACGTACAACTGAAAACTGAATAGTGTCATCGCTTGCAGAAGATACCAAGGCACATATAAAAACATTTTTTACTAAAAGTACTGCCGCCCTGCCGTAGTCAACAGAAGTGAGTATACACTGGAGACCAAAATGTTCGTACCACAAACACTACTTAAATGAAATAATAATTTACAAGGTGGGTTTTTTACCTGAAAACTATGAAAACGTAAACAAAATTCTTTGGCTACTGCTTAGCCTATATGTTTGACCCGATTTACACGATGACACTGGGAGGCATAAATGACATTATTCTATAAGTGCAAAAGAGATGGGCTATGACAAGGAAGATATTTTTCCCCAACCGTCGCGGGCGAACTTATACATGATATTTTTCGATGTTTCTTGATTCCTTAATTCGTAATTTTTCATTTATCCTAACGTTTTTCGTCAAACGCAGTTGTCGCATCAGAATTATTCATCTGCTTAGCCTTATCACGCAAACTTTTCCAAAAATACGTATAGAAAATATAAAAAACTAGCGGATATACCCGGCGTTTACGGGCTGCCGCATGACCCCCACCCAAGCTAACACCCGCCGACTGACCTACCAGCCACTGACCCCAAGCCCACTGACCTCTTGCCCTATAAACTCCCGCCAGCTGACCAGCTGACCACCAGCCCACAGACCACCCCCACCCACTGACCTCCAGCCAACTGACCAACAACCAACTGACAAACTCACCAACCCAAAAAACTATAGAATCGGCAAAAAATGTATACGTCTTCCAATATTCATTATATGAAAATCACATGAAATTTGTGAGCAGCTATATCTCACACAGCATTTTTGATATTCCGCGTGTAACGAGCATCCCGCGTCGTGTGAGGCGCGTGTAATCCATGGAAAAGTGGAACTGGTATATATCGGCTTCTGCCAGTCATAATTTGATGGGGGTGGTTTTAAAACAATTGGTTAGCGCTCAGCTTTTTGACGCGTGTGATGCGTCTGGCGTGTGGTGCGTGTACAAAAAATAAGAAGAACAAAAAGGTTTTTTTATAAAAAAAAACTAAAGCTAATACATATTATGACAAAACTTCCAGGCAAAACTACTTGCACGATGCAGCGTTTAAGTGGGACAAGACAAACAATACTTTGCAACTACCATTTAATTTGGAAATAGATCTGACCCACAATTTTGTTCTGATTAAATAAGTTCTTAATTTTTTAAATAAAATATTTTACACTTCCACAAAATGGGGAAAAATCAACGACTTGAACACTGAACAGCCAAACTGACAATAAAAATCAACTCTGGTGGTGAGGTTTCTTACTAAAATCAGAATAGGATTATTTCATTCCCATAAAAACCAGGTATAAAATTATTCCTATTATTATTGTTGTAAAATGATTCTTATATCTTTAAAAATCTATCGCAGTTTGAGTTTTTTGGCTGTCAAGTTATTCTTTTTCCATAAAAAACCGAACCTACCGTAGAGCGAAAACAAATCTGTATATTTTGGGAGATTTACCCCTCTTTTCAAAAACCACAACAACAACACATCCAAAAAAACAATGGCCGTCTTTTTTTTTATGTCGGAGAAATCCGAGTTCCGAGATATCCGATAAGTTTTTTCTCTCGATCAAATCTAGATCTGTCAGATCAAAAAAATTATCTGCTGTGTTAGTATTAGAGAAAAGTTTGATTTTTCACACAAATGCTTCATAGTACATGTCCCATGTTTAAAGAAACAAACCACTACAGGTGTCAAAAAATGTTCTGTTTTTTTTAAAATAAAAAGATCATATCCGAGAATTATCAGAGCGTAAAAAAAGCCTCAGAAAAACAATTTCTTGGACAGTTAATTTATATCTCCGATTACTCGGACAACAAAACAAAAACACAGCCAATGTAAACAAAAATTTTCGCCTTTCGTATTCGAAAAAAAATCTGAGCTCGAGCATTTAAGCGCTTTTGAGCGCGTTTGCTTTGCGTTTCGAAAATAAAAATCCTTATATTAATTTTTAAGTTATATGAATTGGTGTTATTTAATTAATAAAACTAAGTTTTATAGAAATAAATTAAAATAGTTATTAAACTAAAAACTTTTAAGTGATAATTACATAAAAATAAGAATGTACTGCAAAGAAGTTGGCCGCAAAGCACTCGCAACTCGTTCCACACTCGACTGCGACAATCTAATGCCTGAAACACAAACACGCTTCAGCTTCGGCTTTGTTGCGTTACGAGCAACCGCTTTGAATTTGCTTTGAATGACATTTCTCATATAACTAATTTTCCCGCACAAAATAATTTTGTTTGTGTCGTTTTTTCACAGCTGTTGAGCTGTCAGGCAAAGCAAATGTTCAGAACTTTTGAACTAGAGCTTCCGTTTGTAGCTTCGTTACGTAGCATTACTATTTTCTTTACGATTGCCAAACGAAACATTGATGCCTGAAACACAAACACGCTTCAGCTTCGGCTTCGTTGCGTTACGAGCAACCGCTTTGAATTTGCTTTGAATGACATTTCTCATATAACTAATTTTCCCGCGCAAAATAATTTTGTTATTGTCGTTTTTTCACAGCTGTTGAGCTGTCAGGCAAACCAAATGTTCAGCACTTTTGAACTAGAGCTTCCGATTGTAGCTTCGTTAAGTAGCATTACGTTGAAGCCGAAGTGACATTGTGATAGAAAGCATTGAAATCGTATGGCTGAACTCGTAAACGTCAGGCGAAGCCGAAGCTGAAGCGTGTTTGTGTTTCAGGCATAAAGCAAGTTGCAAACCGAAACTAATGTCGTTTTTTTCGAAAAAAAATTCTGCCCAGAGTTTGGTTTGGCTGTTAAGTTGTTCGTTTCCCCTTCAAAACGACTCTACCGTATAGCGAAAACAGATCTTTATATTTTGGAATGACTATATGTATGACTCTTTATACTAACACATCAACAAAAAAATAAAAAAAATGAAAAAATCTGCGCTTGAGCGCACTCTGGGGCAGAGTTTTTAGGATAACAAAATTAACATAATTGACAATATACGAAAATTTTGTGAAAACTAAACATCAAGCTACAAAAAAGCAACTCTTGCGGTATGTACGCACCAAATTTGTTGAACATAAAAATTATGAAAGACGAAGCCAGCCCGGCAGTTTTGTATTTGTGTAAATAAAAACCATTATAAATAAAGCGCTTTTTTCTTATTTCGGTATTATTAAATACCATCCTATCACTTCTGGGGGCCGATTATGTTTCGACATATTTTTTCGAACTAAAGCTATTGCCCGATATCGCCATTTCAATTGCATGTTTTGTTGTTGTTTATACTGGTTTAATTTGTATTGACAAAATTACAAATACGTAGTTACTAAAAAAACGCCAAACGGTCGGCGTTCTTGCGTCACTCAAATGAATGTAGCAGTATAATATATTTAAAATTCTAAATATTTGTTTTTATTTTAGTGATAATTTTATAAATAACATTAAAAAAAATTAAAAAATATCACTTAAAAGTTATTTACGCGGTTGATTTCACACAGAAATACATTTACATTTATACATTTATTTCCCAGTCGAAATCCAAATGGTGTTCGACTGAAACACCAACAATAAGGTCGAAACTACGACTAGTCGTGTGTCTCAATAATCGCGTTTAGTCGTAATTGCGACAATAGTGACATAATTCGAAACTCGACATGCTTACATAATCGACCCCCTGTTTTTAGTGAAAGCATGTTCGATGGCCTATAATTATTAATAATAATTCTTCTTGTATAATGACCAGAATACTGGTTTTTTTTCTTTATTAGAACTGTCAAACTTAATTTGAAAAAAAGTTTTGTTTGGTTTGGCATTGGCAGATATTGCAGAGATATGGAAATGCAGTTTTATATTTTTATATTCACTTCACAGTTTTAATATTTGAATGAAAGAGGTTCATCGCTGGAGACACTCAGTGGTTGTAACTTTATTATTAATAATAATTAATAATGGGTACGTCCATTATTTTACAAAAAAAATGCCCAGATATAAGCTAAAATTTCGTTTCAGATAATATGCAATTGTGTGAAGAAGTGAACGCCTTAAGAAAACTAGGTAAGTAGCCACTTGAAGCATAAACCAAGAAACTGTATATTGTGCTTTGCTGTATTTAAAGTACATGATTTTCTTGAACTAACAATTCCCTCTTGAATTCCAGATGAAGAATACGAGCGACAGCTCAAGTTGCTTGGTTTCGAATTATGTGACCTGCCCGATGATTGTGCAGCGCTCCTAAATGAATGCGTTGAACTTAAAATGGCCACGAAGTTGCATGATCTCCGTCTGACTTATCTGGAGGAATACTATTATATAAAAAAGAAGGAACAAATTGATAATTTCCTTATAACATCAAAACTAAGCAGTGATATAAAACAACTCGAGGAGCAAATTGAGGCGGAGGCCAGTGAATGTAATGAGCTACAAAAGTGAGTTAACTCGCGTGGAAAAAAAACAACCAATCGAACTTTTTATTTACATCTCCTCTTCCATATAGATTCTCGACATCCGTTAGCAAGCGCTTAGTATCAGATGCCGAAATGGAACGGCATAAAATACAAATTCAAAATGAAATAAAAAATATGACTGAGAGACAAGTAAGTATAGTTACAGTGTGGACTTACTTATCTTCTTGTATCTAGTCTCTAGTGCATACAAATTTTACATTTCTAGAAGTCATTTCGAGCTCCAGACGACATAAACATCGATGATTTGATAAAGAAAATTGAAATCTTGGAGAACCGAAAGAATAGCCAGAAGGAGAAGTGATGCACATAATTTTAGATTTTAGAACTATAGAAGATTTTTTAAAAAGTTAATTGTATTATTTATGAATAGAAAATGAATTGTATTATGTTGTGAAAGAAATGATCCATACTTCCATAATAATATTATAAATCTAAAGGTAACTCTGTCTGTCTGTCTGTTACCATTTCTAAAGCTAAACAGCTGGACCGATTGGGCTCATATTTTTAAATGTTTGTAATAGTGTGGGAATGATTGTAGGAACCTGGAAAATTGGAAAATTTGGGAAAAATTTAAAAAATGCCGTTTTCCTTGGGACTTATGTACGAACTCACATTTGGCGAACGAAATGGCTGTCTTTTAGACGTCCGAAACAGACGAGGAGCTGACATGGGTATGGTACGGGATCATCACCTTATGGTAGCTACTGTCCAGTTACGTACTGCATCAGTTCAAAGAATCCGCAATATCATCCGAATGCCTAGGTATAACATCGACCGGCTAAAGATCCCCTCAATACGCCAACAATTAAGGGATCATTTATCGCAAGGAGTGGAAGCAATCAGCAGCTCACAACATTGGAAGGCTGTGAAAATTTTTTTCACATTTGGATCGGAAAGTATTGTTATAGTATTAAAGCTCGTATTGTAGATATCCCAGCACCAGCGAGGATCGAGCTAGAGTCCATGTATTGAAGAAAAATGAGCTGGAGTCATTGCCGGGAACCGCACGCGATGGCGCGTAGGCGTAGTAGAAGCCCTAGGACCCACAAGGGGATACAGGACATAAGGAGATAAGTGTTCTCGTGTAAATTTTGGGTGCGAGTTAATAACTAGCACCAATTACAACCCTCTCCTTTGTATAAGTAAAGTTGTATCAAAGCACGCATTCAAGCTCTATCTTCGAACTACCTACCTAGATTCCTTCTCTATAGTTCTGCGCAATGTGCGCCTACGGCGCCAGTTTGGTAAATAGATCCCATAGCAGAGTAATTCTATTTTTCCGCGGGGTATATGTTAAGAAAGAAAGATAGGATAGAGTGAAAAAGCTCGAAAGCGACACCATTCGTCCCATCCTTAATGGCAATGGGTCAATTGACATTGTTTGTACGACGACACAACTTACGTTTGTTGTTCTTAATTCATCTTACATCCCAGTGTGTGTTACGCACTCTTTAATTCGACAGTCGAATAACGAGTTGTCAATGTCGGCGAGTGGTTATGAGGAGATGACTTATAGCTCACTTCACTTGTTTAATTCAACTTCCGATAGACGGACGACTTAAATTTGGTCTCCTACTTTTGTCCTCGTGTTAAACAGAAACTGAAATCACAAAAAATCTTCATTACGACTTGATCAGTCTAAGATTATCCAAGTCTTGTAAACTGAAATCACAAAAAATATTCATTACGACTTGATCAGTCTAAGATTATCCAAGTATTGTACTCTCCTAGTGAGACTGACAGATCTGTGATTTCCGCCGCGGAAAATTTACATGATATCGTGAATTTGGAATAACAAAACACGATACCCTTTCGCCATTTCTCTGAGTGATTTGATATCAATAATTTTTACTACAAAAAGTACGGGAGCGGACCGAATGTGTTGACGATCGACATTTGTTTGTCGAGTCGGTCTGACATTGAATGAGTGCCTCTATGACTTTAATGGGTGCGTTTATGGTCTTTTCGATAGAGGAATACATGATACGTAACTTGAAGAAGATGTCGAATATGACTGGCGGCGGAAATCATAATAGAGCCCCTGTCTTCCCCAGGAGTTAATTCTTTGCTGTGACAATATCTCAATTGACTCCACAGAAGGGCTCTGTGTCTTGAAAGATGATGATGCTCATGGTACATCAACTCAACCGTACATGTGAATACATAAGCTATACAGGACACTATATTATATCACATGCAAGTTATCAACGATAGATTCATACGACACCACAGAATATTTCATGTTATTTTACCTTCCCACAGAGAACTGCTGTATTAACAAAATCTATCCTTTCTGCATAGACTTGCTACTTCAGCAAATCTTATCACTTGAATCGTAATAACCAACAGCAGAGCAGAGCATTCGCTCAACGGATGTAATGCAATATGATAATCAAATGTCACCTTAAGCTATAAGATATTCTGTAAGTTGCTGATGATTTTTTGGAATCGCCGAAAATCGAATCCGGTATCCAAATGGAAGAGAACTGTGCTAACTACAACACCAATACGGACTATACATTAAACTGTAATAACACTTTGCCGAAGAATTTGTCATAATCGCTAAGTAAAAATAAGCGGAAAATAAATATTTTTGGGTGAATAGAGATGAACGCCAGAGCTATTCGGTGTAAACCACAAAGGATGGAATTGTGGCAGTGGGAGAGCATTTTCATCGTTGCTAACAGCGCGCTTTCGATTTGCTGGGTACAGTGGAAGTTTGGTGTCCCATTTCGACAGCGTTCTTGACGAAAACCAGAGAAATTGGACACCAAACCAAATATCCACTCCTCTTGCGGACCCACCATAGAAGAAAACATATAACCTCTTGTAAATTCCTTTTTATTGGCTGTCTTCGTTTAAATATATCATCCATATTTACTTAATTTCAAAATGAATTCAACTCATACAATAAATCATTGAAATAGAAAAAAAAGAGAACAAATAGTTAATTGTAGTTATTACATATAATTTCATTCCTGTGTTTGTGTGTATGTGTATCTAATTTTTTTTTATTAAATGGAAGCTTCAAGAGATGAGAGAAGCCGCTGACGATCTATCTGTGTGCTTGGTGTTGTTGTTTTCTTTTCCCCTCGTTTCTCATACATCTTGTGTTGCTTGCTTGTTACGCAGCAGATGAATTTAATTTTGAAATTGTTGTGTGTTTGCTTTTCATTTTGTTTTTAACCTTATTTTTTTGTTGTTTTGTTTTTGAAGGGCGGGTAATTGGCAGACAAACAATTCATTCGCTGTGGCGCGGCGAATTTGTTTAGCGGCTGAATTCAGGCGCGTCATCCTGTGTGATGTCACCGTATTTCCAGATTGCCAAATGCGCTGCACGAGCAGAATCCTGCGCAGCCTTGTATTGCTCGACCAACTCCTTGAGTTTGCGCTCGCCTCTTTTGTCAACCAGCAGCAGACCATCAGAGACAAGTCCCTTGCCAATGTCTGCATTGGTGGCAGGATCATGCAACGTGGTCAATGGAAGGCCAGTGCTGGGCTTCAATTCGACGTTCATTTGGAGTTTGCGGTTGAGCACGTCTTGTGCGAACGCACGTAGTGCTTCTTCCTTGTCCTCGTTGTCGGGTGGCAGGCTAACAAGACCGAGTGCGTACTCGGTGGCGTGGGGCCTTTCGCTGGTAAATGCTGGCGGCAGCGATGCCAAGCGGGTCATAGATACAAGCTGCATATAATGAAAGAAAAATAAGTAAGGATTATTGGAACACTAGTCAGTGGACAAAACAAAGATAAGAAAAATATTAAATGGTTTTAGTTTTATCTGTCCAGCATGTGCCACATGCAATTATTTCGCTACGTAATTTGAACCCACGGCTATCAACCGCAAATCGACCGAAACTTTGCCACTTTCGAAAGTCTTCAGAGTGGCGGAGCGAAAGAATATCGCCCCAATTCCCCGTTGGCAATCTACAGCGGTGACAGTGCTTACTCGCGATTCACAGTCAAAGCGACAGCCGGGTTTTCTCTCATTACAAGAGATGAACAAACAGTAGCAAGGAGAAAATGGTGGCAGACATGGGAGCGTTATGCGTTTAATCTGGCAAACTTATGACTCATGCGTTTCACTTTTAGGCGGAAACGGATCTAAGGAGCTTGCAAATCGAATACTTTATTCTATATATGAACAACACTCACCTCTTTGTTTCCATAGTCAATGTATAAGACGGTTGCGGTATTACCCTGGACACGTTCCACCTTTGCGCGGTACCATTCCTTGTCAGCAGAGAACTGGGCTGCGCATAGGTCTCCACGCTTGGGCGTGTACGTTCCTGTAATTGGCGGATTCATTTGGAATTCCGATCGAAGTTTCGCCATGAGGTTGTCCAACTTGGCAGCGGCATCGGCGGGTTGCGCAAAGAATGTCAGATCGGGGGTAATTTCCGTGATAACGACATTCTCATAGTTGAGCTTTCGTTCGCTCACCTTGTCCTCCTTGTCTTCGTCAGTAGCAGGATTTTCTTCAGCAACCTTATCAACATAGTTTGCCCACATATTTTTTTTGGCATCCTTGGCACGATCTTCAGCAGACTTGAGTGCACGATAGTATTCCGATTTCGCAGCGCTAAAGTGCACCTTGGCAAGACCCTCTTCGACAAGAGCCAGCGACAGGTTGGTATTGGTGTCGGTCCACAGCCAACCGATGACACTGGTGCCGGCTTTGTCAATAGTGTCAATATGCACAGAAACATCGCGTTGCAGCACACGGTCGCGGGTAAATGCAAGTGCTTCATCGCCAATTACATCGGTGTCCTGAGAGGGAACACCACCATTGAGTGGGAAACGCGATGACCGTGGGCATGCGATGCCCGCTAGCAGGAAGCTGACCAAACAGCTATCCTTGGGGATGTACATACGAAGGCGAGATCCACTGGCGACAAACTCCACAATTCCCTCGGTACGGAGAGCACGTTGCCACGATGGCAGATATTGTTGCTTGATGCGGGAATGATCAACAGTCAAATCATTGATGCGCAACGGCGTGTTTTCCTTCCTGCCGTGCACGCCTTTTAGTCCTTTAATGGCTTGGGCCTCCGCCGAGAGAAGTTCATCGTAATGCGCTGAACGTTGGTCGTCGTCCTGGCGATAGCGGACAACGGTAGCCAAACCCTTGCCAACCATTGTTTCAGCTAGGTTCTGGCCGCCAATTGTCACAGTATAACAGTATTTCTCGGGGAAATTGTCCCTAACTGGCGAAATATAGTCCAGGTTGCATTGAACTTTCTTGTTAATGAGCTTCTTGCGGAGAAATTCCCGAGCTTCAAACATCATGGGGATTTCATAAAGTGGACGACTTTTGCCGCGTGGTGGTGCAACTTTGATTACTTCTTCACCATCGGCACTTATTATACTGCGTGTGGTATCTCTTGGCGGACGAATCGATGAGAGGAAAACTTTCTTAATCTGACCACTTGGCAACTTGACATTAATTGCATCACCATTGAAGACTTCGACTACGACACCGGTAAAGTCTTTTTCCTTGCTATTGAAAGCAGGAGCCTTGGATTGGTAATCTTGCCAGAGGCGAAGGCGTTTCTCCTTAGCTAGACGTTCAGCAGCGCGGAGTTTTTCGGCACCTGAACGGAAGGAAAAATAGATCAGTAACCGGCGCACATTTACCCTTATTAAAGAACTCAGTCTGAGTACGAGTCATGAATGTAAACGGGGTGAAATAATGTAGAGCCCAACTAATGAAGCGCAAACATCTTGAAATCCGTTTTTAATATTGCACTGTGCAGAGCTATTCTGGAGAATACAACTCTCAAGAAGCAAAGAACAGTGCATGCCTCTATAATCAGCAGTTATAAGTTAAAACTTAAGTTTATATTGAGTGACCGAATGTAAAAAGACAACTTACCCTCCTTCATGACGGCTATGGACCAGTCGACACACTTGGCCAGTCCCTCTCTAAGCAAAGCCTCAGCAATATTGCCCTTAGGGTACAAGATCGTTCCAATGAAGTTAGCATTGTTCACCGACTCCAGACGGATCTCAACCTCACGCTGCAGCAGACGCGATTCGACAAAGTAACGGGCTTCATCAGCGAACGGAACCTTAACACTCAAATCGGGTTTGCCATCGGCGTCTAACTTTACTCCGTTGCAACGAATGCCGGCAATCATCAGAGTAATGTAATGGAATTCTGGCAGCAGGAACGCACGTACCGTTGATCCGTCGCGGACATGTTCGATGATTGCTTTCACTGTTTTACCCTTATATAGTTCGACAATTTGAACTGGGTTCTCTTGTGTCCATTTAATGTGGCGCACGTGATCGGATGGTGAGGTGTGCGACCATTTGCCACGTGCTGCCTGTTTTGCAGAATCTTCAAGCTCAATCAAGCGCTGTAGTTCGGGTGTTGGCCTGCCCTCACGACGAACACTCACAAGACCCTCGCTTACAATTGATTCGACGACATTTTCGCCTGTCTCTTGGTCCTTGCCCAGCCAAACAAATCCGTATTCGCGATTAAAGTTTGGCGACTTTTCGAAGGTAAAACAGACCTCTTCACCGATCAATTTCTTGCGAAGGAACTCACGTGACTCCCATGCGTATGCTTCGTCCCTAGTTTCCTCACCACCGGCACCAGGCCTACGGGCGAGTTTCGGTGCGAGAACATAAGAAAAGGTGATTTGCTTTTCTGGAGGTGGAGCACCCTTAGCTGCGCGGATAACGACAGTATCGCCGGAGAGGACCTGCCAAAAAAATGGTTATTCGGTTAAAAATGTATTTAAAGGAAACTCACTTTACATATATAACTATAAGATTTTATATTTAATGCTAAAAAATACAAATGAAATAGTTAAATAATTAATTCCTCGTGTCACACAGCAAACACGCGGACGCGGCACAACTACACTGTACACAGGAAGAACGTTGAGTTTAGAATAAAATGGAGAGTTTATATACGAATACAAAATAACCTCATTTCCTAATTCCAACTGTCATTGCAGAAGGAACACGTGGAAATAGTGCGGAGAATGAGTGAAGTTTGTCGCAATTTCAGCAAAATACGACATTTCTGCAAGTTGCGGACATCGTAGGCGCGTTTGTTTTTTTAAATCGGAGAGAACAAATTACATAACCGAAAAATCAGATTTTATTCTATAATCAAGCTGTCAGATCAAAAAAAATATCCGCTATCAGAGAAAAGTTGTATTTCTCACCTGAATGATCCAAAGAAGTCAACATGTCTCATGTTCAAAGCAAATAACTTATATATAAGTTTAAAGAAACAAAACACTACAGATGTCAAATAAAATGGAAAATTGAAATACATATCTAAAATAACCTCATTTTCTGATTCCAACTGTCATCGCAGAAGGCATACGTGGAAACAGTGCTGAATTGTAGTTTGCCGAAATTTCAGAAAAATACATTTCTGAAAGTTACCAATAGACATCGTGGGCGTAAAAGCAATTTTTGATGAAAAATTTAAATTTTTTATTTATAAACTTTTACGGTACCCCTCGTAGTATGATTTTTGACGCATGAGCATAATTTGATTTTGCTTTAATGTCAACACCCGTGTTGCTTTGGTGAGACTTTCTCACAACACACCTAGTTTTGAGTACGTGAGTTGTTGTCTACATGAGACAAAAGCGAACCGATTCAAATTTTGTACTAAAATCTTGTACTAGAGTCTGTCATTAAAGTTGCGCAAAACACACACACATCACATCACATCTTAACCGCAAGTTCGTAGTATTAGTAGATGTTGTGTGTAGTAGTATGATTTTTGACGCATGCGCATAATTTGATTTTGATTTAATGCCAACGGCAGTATTATTCGTTGTTTCCACCTCAAATAACAAAAATGCTACAATAAAATAATATGCTCGCTCACACTGGCCGCTCACACAATTTCAGTCCTCTAGGTCGTGCGAAAGGTGGTAAAAAAACACCTCAAAAAACGAGAAAATTGAGCGATTTCAAACCATCACACCTGCCACACGCGAAACGTGACACGCTATGCTATTTTGGACTTAGGTACTCATAAAAAGTTCAACTCTCTAGGTCGTGTGGTAGATGGTTTAAAAGGACCTCAAAGATGTCGAAAAAAAATGTCAACCCATCACACGCGACACGAGTCATACTCGGAATATAAAAAATGCTATATATGCTGCATATTTATGTGTGGAAGTTGGTTGGTTGGAAAAAAATTGTTTTCAACCCATCACACGGCTGCACGCGGCACGCGACACGCTTCATACTCGCAATATAAAAAATACTATTTTAGACCAAGACACTTACAAAATTTCAGCTCTCTAGGTCTTGTGGAAGTTGGTTAAAAAGGAATCCGAAGAAACAAATTTCAACACATTACACGCGCCACACGACACGCGACACGCAAAATACTCGGAATATTAAAAATGCTATTTTGGACTTAGGACAGTCACAAAATTTCAGCTCTCTGGGTCGTGTGGAAGTTGATTAAAAAGGACCTCAAAGAAGTCGAAAAAATTTTTTTCAACCCGTCACACGCGACACGCATTAATACCCGCAATACAAAAAATGCTATTTTGGAATTAGACACTCAAAAAATTGCGGCTCTCTAGATCGTGTTGATTGGAAAATACAGACAAAAAGGGGCCAAGTTAAATAAAAGTTTTTAAACAGAGAATCGATTCAGAATTTGTACTAGAATCTGTCATTAAAAGTACACTAACCCAAAGAAAAAAACATTTCACCACATTAAAATTGTATGCTATACACCTCGTATGTATACGAACTGACATCTCACGTTCAGGTGAGTTTTACACATTTCCGGCCAAAATTTGTACTCAGGTGAGTTTTGCACATCTGCGACCAAAATTCGTACCCCAGAACTCATGTCACTCCCCTGTACCACTGGTTTCTGCAGCAGTGATTAATACATGTCCTATTAGTGAAGAATATGGGTGCCGTGGCTCAGTGGAAGTGCACATGGCTGCTGAGCAGGAGGTTTAGGTTCGAATCCCAACAACACCAAAAGTATTTTCCACGGTGTCCCACCTCTCGCGAATAGGTGACAAACGTTCCGAGAGTAATACCTTGTCACGGAAAGCTTCTCAGTTCGTCGTTTGGATCCGGCCTTAAATTGTAGGTCCCTTCCATTTGTGTCCAAAAATTAACATGTGCAGCACAAATGGTCGCGAGAAGTTAGGCCTTGGACCGCAATGGTCTGTCGCGCCGAATGAGCACCATGAAGCCCTGATCGATAAAGACTAGCGGGAACGACTATTTGCAGTTTCCGCTGCCCAACCATCACAGAATCCGGCGCTTGTTTGCGAAGAGCAACTCGCTTGTCCAAATTGTCGAAAAATGTTTATATCAGCAAAGACCAAGTTGACGAGATCGTTTCGTTCGTGCAGACGTTTTAGCACTTTGCATCTTCCAAGTCGAACTTTAGGGCTTTAATTGAAGTTCATTTTTAAGTGTCCGTAGGATGTTTTTAGAAGGCCACCTCGATGCTACCAGTATCGTTGTAACATGTGATAGTCCGAAAAACAAACATTTTGTTCACAATCAAATAATGCTGGAGCTGTTGGACAATGGCCGGTTGTGACTTTCCAGCCAAAAACAGTGCAATCACAATGTTACGATTGAATTACGCTTTAAATATTCCTTTTAAATACGACGTATATCGATATGCTTCTGTAGACATGTAAACAACATAACTGAGTAACGTTTGGTAAAATATGAGCGCATTGCGTGAAGTTAGTAACACACATGTCGTTTTTTTTTTGTTTGTTTTAGCAATCTAGCGTAGATTTTTTCTCGAAAAAACGAACACGAAAGCTGAGAATCTTTTGTTTACATTGTTTTGCTGCATGTGTTGATGTTTCAGTTGATGAAAAGAGGGGTAAAATATCAAGATCTGTTTGAGGGGAAATCCGATCTACCGTAGATTGGTTTTTTGGAATAAAAGAACAACTTGACAGCCAAAAAATCAAACTACGCCAGATTTAAACAAAAAAAGAAAACACGACATTAGATTGCCGGACCCTGTACAATACCCGTTGTCTTAGTTCAGATCAATGACTCCTGAAACACGAAAGCATCCGAAAACGTCATAAAATTAATCAAAGGGGCTTGGTTTTCTCGTATGTCGGGAAAATTGGAAAATTCTAAATTGCGATTGTTTATTAATAGTCACAGCCACCTGCTGACAACAGACATATGTATTACAAATTAAATAAAAAATGGAAAACGTTGTAACAATAAAAATTAGAATGAGTCAGTTCATTGCGCGCTTAAACGGGCGGTTTGTGTTGGAATTATTTATATCTTTCTATTTGAAGGAAGAAGAAGGGAAGGAAGAACATTGCGTGGAAAATGTATGCTAAAATCTTTCTTAAAAGTTTAAAAAAATCAACAAAGAAATCAGCAACCGTCATAATGGCAAAGAAGTAAGCGTTGAAGCAACAACCTAAAATCAGCCAGACGTAAAAGTTATATGAAGGCTTTTGCAATATGTGCAGCACGTTGGCTGGTTGGTTCAAGTGTTCAGTTGTTGTGTTACCCTCTTGCCGAAACGTTTTATTTTTGTTTTTTCGCTGTCGAATGACGTTTGAGCTTGGCAGTAACTAGGCAAATTTGAAGAAAAGAGGAATGCACTGATCAATTTATTACATCAAGTGGTTGGTACATCTTCGAATAAGCTCAAACTGGTTTATGTCTGATCGCTGCCATTTTTCGCTTTTTTCTGTGTTAATTTGGTGAATTTTTTAAGGTTTTGATCTAAAACCCAAGTATTTTTTGAAGTCAATCGGGGCAGAACATTTTCAATGCTTTTGATTTATTTTCCAGTTAAATAAGTTGGAATCATGTTAAACAAAGGAAATGAAAGAATAGAATCTGAATAATCTAAACACGTTGCTGGGTCGACGATCGTTGGTCCTGGGTTTAAAAAAACATGGGAGTCTTTTTGGTGCGTAGAACCGATCGTTGTGGAAGGGAAATGAATTACCCCAAAATATAAGGAGTCATATTCGATAACTATTTGCAGTAAAGTGAGCAGTCGTAATAGGTTTCTAAGAGCCCTAGCCGAAATCGCATGGGAAATGAAAATCTTTGTTACGACATATAATGCCTGTGGCCGTTTAAATATTTAGTACGCCGCCCACATCTAAACGTCATTGTTATTTAACACACAATGTACCAATATCCAGTACAAAATACAGCCCTTCGCATCGCAACTAGGTGCCTATCCATAACCAACCGCAATCGTCTTCATGACGAAACTTCCATGCTTTCCGCCAGACAACACAATGAACTGTTGTCAAAACAATTCTTGCTAGCCGGTTACAACCACGCACACCGATTTCACGGCATCATTGCCAGTAATATGTCTCTACCCTGAATACGTAAAAACATCAGTACGTACATAGACAGCATAGACCCAGTCATACCGACCACCTTAAATCTCACTAATGGCCATACAGCCTCAAATAGTATATACTATGAAACAGTCTATGCAGCAGAGTCACTTCAAGCTAGGTGTAAAGGGTCGTTGGTACACGCCTCCTCCTATAAATAACAAAGAAAAGTCCATGTCCAGGGAAACCCATACAAACCTGGCACAACTCCGGTCGGGTTGGTGTCATATACTTCAGAATTATAAAGCTCTTATTATCCCTGGCACCAATGATCTCTACCCCGACTGTAACAAAGGCACCCATACTACCAACCACCTATTCCTCTGCCTCCATAACCACACGAATTTGAACGTGACAGACCTTTGGTAAGAAGCAGTCGGTGTGGCCTCTTTTCTTGGCTTGCCGACATACTTCGATAACCATACACCATCTTTAGCTCATCTTTAGCTTACATCCATTCTTTTCTAGGTCATGGAAACGCTGATCAATTTTGATGGTATATCTCACCGAACAGTGGAGAAAGCAAAGCTGTTGCACTCGATATTTCTAAGGCATTTGACAGAGTTTGGCATCAAGCTCTTTTGTCTAAAATGCGTGCTTATGGAGTCGATGTAAAACTGCTTCAATGGATTAGAAGCTATCTTTTGGACCGCTCAATTCAAGTTGTTTTGGACAGTTTCAAGTCTAAAGTTCATTACTCAAACGCTGGCGTTCCCCAGGGCTCTGTTTTGTCCCCGACTCTCTTCCTCATTTTGTATTAATGAGCTTTTATCTATGACTTCTAATCCAATTCACTCTTTTGCCGACGACAGCACTCTCAGCTTCTCATATAAGTTTGAGGAACGTCCCTCCACTTCTCTTGTGGAACTCAAACAACTACGTATGTTAAGCACGTTAAATTCTGACATAGACAGCATAATACAATAGGGAGAAATCAATCGAGTAGAATTTAACGCTTCCAAAACCCAATGCATGCGAATCCTTATTCCCATGCTGTTATCCATAAATGGCACTTGCATCGAGGAAACTGAAAATCTCGCTATTCTCGGTATGTGCGTTAACGACAAGCTTAGTTGAAATGACCACATATTTAACGTCGCCGAAAATGCTGCGAAAAGTTTAGGTTTTCTAGCCCGG
Source organism: Nephrocerus scutellatus (assembly GCA_947095585.1). Taxonomy (NCBI): domain Eukaryota; kingdom Metazoa; phylum Arthropoda; class Insecta; order Diptera; family Pipunculidae; genus Nephrocerus; species Nephrocerus scutellatus. Next base: position 27,076,092 of record OX352765.1, on the reverse strand, counting down.
TGCAAGAAATATTTCATTCCCTCTGATTTGGCTACTATATACAAGGCTTTTATTCGCCCTAAACTTGAGTACAATTGGCACATCTGGTCGGGTGCGCTTAAAACTACTTTGCATCAGCTAGATAGAATTCAAAACCGCGCGATAAAACTTATCGTTTACGCAAATATAGCGAATTCATTAGATTCGCCTGAACACCGCAGGAACATTTCCTGCTTGTCACTGTTTTATCGCTTCTTCTACCAGCGGTACTCTAGGATTTGTTCTTCAGGCGTACAGCACGTTTGTGGAATGCTCTGCCAAGCTCTGTCTTTCACCATCAATATGATCCACAGACATCATAGACATCTCCCCTTTTCTCCTCCTTATTCTTAACGCCCACGCTGTGTCAAGCATATAGCCGAGCATTATAAGGGAGCGAACCCATTTAAGCGTGTGCGAATTATAAAAAAAATTCTAATTAGTACAAGGAACTTTTATTTGCTATTTGCTTTGCTTGCCTTCAGCTTATAGTTAATCTAAGTATACTTCAAGTGAATAATTATATTAGAACTGCGGATGAGGGTATAATGATTGGAGAGTTTCTGTTTCCTCTGACCTCAGACCTGGAGGTGCTACAACATCAACAACAATCATGTAAAGTTACAACGTATATCTTCCTTTTATAGTAACAGTTGAAACCTAAGGATGGTATTTCATACCATACTAAAAAAGTTTCTTCTGACAAACTCCTTGTAACGCCCAAATAAATTTACATTTTCACGACCGAGAGACGATTAAATTAAAATTTCTCGCAAAAAATAGTGGATTATCTCGAAAAGAAAGGTCACCAAAGCGGATCTATTGACAAATCTTGAAAATTATATATCTCTGTGTCCTCAGCGTAATTTAGAGAACAAAAAAGACGTTTCTTGTATTCTGTGCAATTTAGACAAAAGTAAAAATAGCTTCAAATTGATAACAGATAGCAAATTAATAAAAAAAAAATCCGCTTTAGCATTAAGCGTTGTTTGCTAACAATCTGCACAGAGATAGTTTATTTTTTTTCTTTGGAAAGATAATCGCAGATCATAAATGTCAAAGCAGGAAATATTCACGTGAATACAGGGTGAGGCAAAAGTGACCATGGAGCTTAAAAATTTAATAATTTTTTTGGTTATATATTTTTTCAAAATGTCTTCTTTCAGATCGTATGAATACTAGCGGAAACCCCCGGCGTTTCCCGGCTGAGCTTGATGCCAGACTCTGTGAAATAAATGACGCTATATTCATCGTGGCAAGAGGGAAGTTCGAGGATGTGCTCTGTAACATAATTCAAAACGGACCATCACGAGCAGATGGTGCCTAGAAGTGGAACTCAGAGTAAGCCGAAACAAAACTAATCGAAATAAGCTAGGGCGAATTCACCCGGTTACCCTCAATGGAGAAGAGATTGCTATCAGCAAAGAGGTTAAATAACTTGGTTTGATATTTGATAATAGAATAGAACGAACACCTACAAGCAGTACTACAAAATCAAAAAAAGCACTCATGGTATGCAGAAAGGTGGCAGGAAAATCCTGGGGAGTTTGTACCAGAATAATGCACTTGATCTACACCATGATAGTTATTCCAATGATCACCTACCGATCAGTGGCATGGGCGAATCGAACCAAGCTAAGCACCGTGAGAAGGAAATTTGAAAAAGTGCAGAGGCTGGCCTGTATTTAAATAACAGGGGCCTGCCTCATGGCGGGTATGGTGCAAATTCTTGGGCTATACCCACTACACATAGTGATAGAGAGCAAATCCAAGGAAGCCAAGTTACGTTTAAGGAAGGTTAGCTGCATCACGGACGGTAGAGCAAAAGGATTAGCAGGAAATAGCCATCATTACAGACAAATAAGCTGCGCTAAGAGCGTTAGATGCCTTCCAGATCCCATCAAGACTGTTGGAGGAATCCAGGGCGAAGCTAACAGACTTGGCGAAGTCAGTGTGGGTGCCGGAACACACTGGCATAGAAGGCAATGAAGCAGCGGATAGGCTCGGGAATAAATGGGCAGAAACTCCGCTTGTAGGGGTAGAACCATTCTGTGGCATAATGCGGGAAGAGATACGCAGAATAGGTAAGGCAGCTGCTTCCTTCAGATGGAAAAATCTCCCAGGTCTACATCAAGCAAAAGAAATGATGGGGAACTATGACTCAAAGAGGTCTCGCTCGATATTTGGAACTTAGTAGAAGTAATGTAAGAATCATAACAGGGTTCCTAACAGGAAATTTTAGACTAAAGGGCCAGCTAAAGAAATTAAATTAGAAGGGGATGACAGTTGCAAGCTTTGTGGGGAAGCGGAGGAAACTAAGTGACACTTTCTCAACGAATGCGGAGCAACGAGAGATCACATGGGAACTCACGCAATCTTGAAGTCTGCACGACATTCACTGAACCAATTCCACATGAATAACTTCATAAGAGCCATTGTGGTATGAAGAGGATCCTATAGGGACTGGCATACACATCGCATTCAGGGGGATGCGCAATAGATCCATATGGTAGCAGTGCTATTTTAATATACCCATTTTTTTATTAACTTGGCCTTCCACATAACAGCTGAAATTTTGTGAGTGCAAGTCCAAAAAGAATTTTTTATATTCCGTTTGTGACGTGTGTGACGTTTCGCATGTAGCGCATGTGATGGTTAGAAATGCCAACATTTTCTTGTTTTTTGAGTTCCTTTTTCACTACCTTTCGCACAAACTAAAGGGCTGAAATTTTGTGAGCTTTGATATCCCACGTGTGGCGCGTGTCATGAGTCGCGTGTGGCGCGTGTGATGTGTGGAAAAAAGAAAATACTTTGAAATAGGCAAGACCTTAAGAAACAGATATTTTGGCGAATATTGCAAATAATAAAGGACTGTGTGGCGTGTGTCAATGTATTTATAAAAGTTTGTACCCGAAAAACGAAGTTTTTTTACATTTACTTGTTTTTTCATCATCATCATCCCCCTAAAAGGTAGATAATAAAATGTAGCATCTAGAACTCTTATAGAAGTAATGAAAATTGCAAAAATTTTGACAATGGAAACCGGGAATATTCGAGGACCACCAAAAAACCACCAAAACATCCCCAAAATATCCATCAAAAGACCCGCAAAAAAAACATCTTAAGATCCCCACAACACCATATCAAGACCCCACTTAAGACCCTCCCAAAACTCCCTCAAGACCCCTCTTAGAAACCCCTTAGGACCCTTTCCAGACGCCCTACAGACCACCTCAAATCCCGCTCAAGATCCCAATCCAGGCCCTCTTAAAACCCCCTCAATACCCCTCTTAGAAACCCCTAAGGACCCTTTCCCGACGCCCTACAGACCACCTCAAATCCCACTCAAGATACCTCTTAAAACCAACACAAGATCACCAAATTGTTATCATCGGAGATAGACATGATTGCAAAGTAGGACCAGTATAAATAAAATCGGGTTAATTTTCAAGAAATTTTTATGGGGCTTGATCCTACCAAATTTTTATAGAAAGTGTGGTCATCGGAGATACACATGTTCGAATAAAATCGAGTTTTAAGAAGTATATTAGGAATTGATTAAAAGAATCGATCCAAACAAAAAAACACATCCAAACATGAAGTTAATATAGAGAATTTTAAAAAATAGAAATAATCTAATTCAAAAAAGCTAATTAGAATCAAATGGAGATCCCGCCGCAGGAGATCCGGAGAGTTGTATAATCGACAACAACACACTTGACTAAAACCCTGCGGGGACAGTATTAAGTCAAACAATTTTCTCATGTTAATAAAATGAAGTGTCTTACTATTCTTCGTATAGCTAAATCCATTGCCAAAGTTATAAAAATAATGGACCACATAAAATACTTATACCATTGGAAAATGGCATCCGTTTTGAAGTTCCCTTTCTTTCGGTTATTAACTATAATCAGTGAAATTACTGATAAATAACATAAATAACAAACAACAAAAAAACAACCAACGCATTGCTTCATTTTTCTTTGTAAATACCATATGTTTGTCGACGGGGTGAAATAGCGTTGGAAAGAATTAAGTGCTCTGCACAACACATTGGAGTCCGTCATTTTAGTTTCGCATTTTTGGTTCCGAAAAATAAAAGAAATGTTGTTAATCTTAGATTTTAGATCGAAATGCATACGATGGAGAAAGTGCGTCGTTTGTTTTATTATTCTTAGTTCAATTAATTGCCTTCCGAATTAGCTAACAAAATGGATTAAAAATATTAAGAGTGGAAACTTCAAAGTCGGTATCCATATTCAAAATAAAAACAAGAAACACAACAAATTAACTCTTTAATCAAAATTTTCAAGGAATACATAACATGAATTGAAAATAATTTACGCGGCATTTTCAAATTCGCTATATTAACTTCGCGGCGGTCAGCCATCAGCAGAATAGGGCGAATAAAACAGAATGCTTTATGCGGGCAACACAAACACGCTTCAGCTTCTTGTTCGCCTGACGTTTACGAGTTCAGCCATACGATTTCAATGCTTCCTAACACAATGTAGCTTCGGCTTCAACGATTCGTTTGGCAATCGTAAAGAAAAACGTAATGTTACGTAACGTGACTCCAAAAGGAAGCTCTTGTTCAAAAGTGCTGAACATTTGCTTTGCCTGACAGTTCAAGGCAGAGTACTGTGGCAGAACTCTCATTTGAGAAATGCCATATAGAGAAAGGCCATTCAAAGCAAATTCAAAGCGGCTGCATTGTAAGTTGTAACGCAGCGAAGCCGAAGCTGAAGCTTGTTTGTGTTTCACGCATTAGAGATGCAGGTGGCCGTAACTATCTCTGACTGGTGGAAGTGCGATCAAACCTCCACGTAGTGGCCGCCGGTAATTTTCCTCCAATGCAGGAAAAGCGGAATGATCGGGATAGTCCCGTCAAAGTAAGGTTGGCGCGAGGCCAATAACCTCGCCCGTAAATTACAGAGCCCAAAATCAGCCCCGGATAGACTGATGAATGACGACGACCACAGCAACGAAAACGGCTAAACGATTTAAGAATTTTCTCATGAAACGTACGCTCACTGTATAGAGCTCAAGTTGCACAGCAGCTGGCCGATACCCTGTCTAAATATAAGGCTGACATAACAGCAATGCAAGAGATGCGGTGGACGGGGAATGGTGTGTTACAAAAATCAGAATATGACATATATTACAGCTGTCAGGCAAGACACCATGTGCTCGGGGTGGGGGGTTTCTAGTCAGCAAAAGAATGAAACCCATCGTTATCGGCTTTAAAGCAGCAAATGAATGGCTATGAACCCTTCGCGTGCGGGGCAGATTTAAAAACATAAGCCTCATAAAAAGAATTAATTATTATTATTATGACGTAAAAATCATTCTGGGGGATATAAATGCAAAAATTGCTGGGGAACCACACGCAAACAGATAGACCACGTGTTGATAGACCGCCGCCACAACCCGAACCTGATGACGTTACGAACGTACCGAGGTGCCAACGTTGACTAGGACCATTATCTTGTTGGAATGGTGATCCGAGCGCGACTGCATCTGCAAACGCACTCAATTCACTCAATTTACCATATATTATATAATAAAAAACTAAAAAATAAAAAAATAAACACAAAAACAGAGCAGAACAATTTCACAACCAACAACATCAACAATCAACATGAAGAACAAAAACAAAATTCAAAATTAAGCTCTTTTTGCAAAACAACAACGATTCAACACGTTCGCCCTTCGCAACGTAGACCAGCAACTACGGTCAAGCGATAGGACTCGCCCTAAATGCAGGGAGAGTAGGTTCTGTGGCAGAGATGTCGGGCGTATAACAGAAATGGACACGCCTTAAGTCAAAAGTACTGCTAACTCCAACTTAGGCAGTAGTCGTAGTGATCGTAACGACTGGTTCGATGACGAATGTAAGCTAGCGACTGAACGTAAGAGTATTGCGTACCGAGCAATGCAATGATCTCGGCACGCCACGTTGAATATAAAGAGCTCAGAAGTACACCGGCGAAAAAAGCAGCCTGGGAGGAGAATCGCCGCCAAGCATAGACGAAGTTATAGAAATAATATTCGGCGAAGTAGACCATTGCGGTCCAAGGCCTAGCTTCTCGCGACCATTTGTCTTGTGCATGTATTTTGGACACAAACGGAAGCAACCTACAATTAAAGGCCGGATCCAAACGGCGAATTGAGAAGCTTTCCGTGTCAAGGTGGAAAGTGATTTAGACTTAGATTTAGAGAGGAACAATCCTCTATAAGTCCATTCAGGGACTAGCTTACGCAGACCACATTCACATCGTTGGTAGAAACCAAAGAGCTGTACTGCAAATTTTCATCCAGATCGAGCAGGCGGCACAAAATCTGGGGCTGCACATAAATGAGAACAAAACAAAGTGCATGGTGTGCCACGTCTTCGAGTAGATGATCCAACATTGGTCCGTCAATTAAAATTGTGTAGCGCGATTTTGAAGTAGTGCAATACTTTAACTATCTCGAGTCAACTGTAGCTGCCAAAAACAAGGATGGAACCAGGAATACGCGCGCAATTGCTCTAAGCTAACAAAGCCTACATTAGTCTGTCAAGAATCTTCAAATACAGGATTTAACCATAACATCCCAGCTGCTGGTGTATAAGAGAATGGTCATACCAGTACCACACAGTGTAGAGTTGGAGCGTGAGCCCCGCGCTTGCCTAGCTTTCGCCATTAAGCATACTCATGAACTATATACCATTCAGCAGTCCTCTCTTCGAGAGTAAACCGCAGCCCCCGCGTTGCATCCCCAGAACGAGCTGGGTCCTCAACCACAATTCTCCTCAGACTGGTCGAACCTTACGGCCGGCCTTGTTGTCTGTGAGCACGGACAATTCCCGCGGTACCAACGCGACCTTTCAGCTCTTTCAGTATGAGTGCCTGGGCGATTTCAAAAGCAGACCCTGGTCATACCAGTACCAGTATGGATCAGAGACTTGGGTGCCTAGCAAAAAGCATTCTGACCTCTTAATCGCGAGCGAAAGTCTAACGGAGAATTGTTGCCCCGAAGGAAGATTCCGGAGCCTCTATCATGATGAGATCTACGAGCGTTACCGTGATGTCGACATCGTGAAGAGAGATAAGCTCGGTAGGCTCCGGTGGGCAGAACACCGCGCTCGCATGAGCGAATAGGATCCTCCTCGGAAAATCCTTTGCAATATCCAAGGCTAGGAGTTTCGGGATGCCAAACTGAATGATATCGGCTCGAAATCGGGACCGGTGGAGCGATTTTTGGCGATAGGCCAGGACTGGACACTAGTTGTAAAGCCAAATATGATGATGATATTAATTTCGCGTGCACGGTTGTCGGTGGCTGGCTAGTTGGCTGGCCAAATCTTGTAATCAATTTTTAATCCACTTCCGACAGCTCGATTTTATTAACACTTTGCACACATGTGGTTTTCCGATTAGAGAATTTACAAGAAAATTTTTAATTTTTATGGGTTGCTTTTTTTGGAACAATATGCTGACCGTATGTGACGACAACTTGACTTACAAGGCCTTGAGTGTGTGGTTGTTTAGCAGCATTACCCTGTTACCTCAATCGCCGTATTATAAACAAAGTATTTTCAAAGAGATTTATGGATCATGATTCGGTAATGATTATAAAATCGACGATTGAGATTGAAATGCATACATAGACATCTACATTTAAAGTTAACCTTATTGGTACTTCAATCTTAACTAAAAAAATAACAGTTGAATTGATAATCCTCTAAATTTATATAGCCGTGTCCCATGTAAAGATTCCTCCCTACTCTCTGACTCATTAAATACGACACGACTCCTCAATAATCACTGTGAACTCAGATAATTTTTCTCCCCGCTTTTTTACTTGACTTTGATAGTTTGCTGACTGAAATATAGGTCAGAATGCTTTGCCATTGAATGCAAAAGTCCTCACAGGGCCGAATGTTAATTATTCCGCGCCCTCAGTTAACTGGGGCCACGGCTATTAGGTTGTTTAAGTTATACCAATTTCGTGACTGGAATTAAACTTACGCAAATTATTAATACTGCGAGTTAACCATTTGTGAACAACAACAAACTAATTGCCTTGCAAAGTGTGCAGTTCCTATTAATAAGTGAATTAAGAAATTCATTCCACAGAGTTTTGTTTTGCTCAGATAATTTTAAAACGGACACGACGACTGTTTCTTATCAAGCGATAGCAGGCACAGGCAACATCGTTGTGCATCGTCGACTGACGAAAGCTGAAGAAAGATTAAGGAAAAAAAGCATCACTCGTCGAAGTAACACCAGAGACCAGAAGGAGTCTTTCTTCTCTTTTAGATGATTTCGTTTTCCTAAAAAGCAAAAAACTACAAACACAAGGTGAAAAACAGGTTCTATGCCTTTATTCTTTGCTGTCCAAATACATAAATGTTTGATTATTTCCTCAACGTATAACAAAACAACGCATTCAAGCACTTTTTGAAGCGCCGATTTGGCGAGGGCCCCACATTGGTACCCAACAAATTCATTTTTGTGCATTTGTGGGGTACCAATAATTCAAATTGATACGATTGTTCTGACAAAACCACTAAAAATCATCATCATCTCGTGAACAACGTGAAATAAGTTGTATGTTCTTTGACTTTTGCACTTTTGAAGCTGCTCTGAATTTATTATGATATAAAGGCGACAAGAAATTCTTTTTTAAGTTTCCTTTCTTCCACAGTTATTCATTTATTGACGAAATTACTCTGAACATTTACATTAATAAGAGAAAAAGCATCCAACGTACATTTCTTCATTTTTTAATTTTGTTAATATGTCGACGGGGTGAAATAGTGTTGGAAAGAATTAAACGCTCTGCACAACACATTGGAGTCCGTCATTTTAGTTTTGCATTTTTGTTCCGAAAAATAAAAGAAAGGCTATTAATCTTAGATTTTAGATCGAAATGCATATTGTGTGTTTTTTTTATTAATCTTTTGTTCAATTAAGTTCTTTGTTTCCAAATAAGCCAGTGAAAGAGATTAAAAGTTGAAACTTCATAGTCAGAATACCAAATAAAAATAAATTCGAAAGAAGGAAGGTAATACATAAATAACAGACACCTAGAGATACTATAAACGAAGGGGATCCTGCTAGGATTCTTTTACCTCAGTATTTATGGGACAACATCGAGGCAGACTGATTCCACGCCCAAAGTTAGACATGGCAAAATGAATGACATTGGCTTAAATTCGGGACCGGTAGAGAATTTTTGCCGGAAGCCATTCAGCGCAAAACTTAAAAAAAGCCATAAAGCCAAGCAGCACACATTATTAATCATCTCCAGTAGAGATTAAAAACTTAAAAATTAGCGAAGACCAATTCTTCATTATCCGAATTTTAGATGATTCTCCGAAATTAATATTGGTTTGAAATATTTCCCAAAGTAACCAGCAGCTGTATCCAAAAAGAGTACACGTTCCCACTTTTGATATACTTGATTAGTGCTGCACAATACAATTATCAGCATACATGCTTCCTGACTTGAAGCATGGCAAACTATACCGAATCTTTTTGAAAATCTTAATTAAAAACAAAAATTTACCAACCTAGTGAACAGAACAACCTGCATAAAATGCGGCCACATTTAAACGCCAAGTGCCACCGGGAGGACACTCCTATTTTTTGCACCACCATATGGCCAGCATGGTCGCTGTCGCTGTTTCTTTTTGCATAAAATCGTTTTGAGCATAATGCTGTATTTTAAATTTGGATTGATTCAAAAAATAGAATCCAATTTGACACAAAACCAAAAAAAACTGTTGAGATTATTTTTTGAGGTTATCCAAGAAAACCTGCCAACTTGGCAGCTTCGTGGAACTTTCATTGCGACGTAGTCTTCATTCTCGCTCTATTACCGTCGCACGCACGGGTGCTATAGTAATTGCACTCACTCGCACACGCACATTACTTATTCCGCTGTCGCACCGATTGCTGATGGAATTTAATGTGAATTGTAGGGACTTTTCATTTTTTAATCAATAATTAGAAAATTAAAAAAAAAATTAAGATAAAACCATAGATAAGTTTGAATAACTAACCTGCTTGACAATTCCTTTTCGAAATTGTGGAGCCGATGCAGCAGTTTGTTGCGAAGATGTAGCAGCTGCCGCGTTTGTTGCACTCATTTTAAAAACTTTTATTTATTTTAGTTATTTGTGGTGTTCTTATTTCGTTAATCCTTTTATGAACACAAATTTTTAAAACTTTAGTTTTTTCACAGATATTTTAGTTCTTTTTGATGCGAAGAAAACTTTCTCGAATCAAAAAAGAAAAAGTAAAATTCCTGTTCAGCAGTTCAGCAATACACCACCGCCCGATGAGACGATTTTGTTCGGCTTTGCACGAAAGGAAAAGAGGAAATAAATTTGTCGTGCGATCCAGGCAGCATTCTTTTTGTCTGGCCGCAGTTTGGTGATGTGTGAAGTGTGATATGATGTGGTAAAAATGAGTAGGATAGTGTGAATGAAATGAAACAACGATATAAATGGATGCTTTTAGCTTTTACACGTCAATGCAGTTGTTTAATGTTTTTTCAGGATTATTAACGAAAAGTAAGGCGCCTTACTGACGTTTTGTACAGCAACTGCAACAAAACATCACCGACCGAGCTGTGAGCGGATATTTGAGGGAACGAAATCCTTAATTAGCATTTACTTTAGTTTAGTTTTTTCCGATTCTATATATATAAAAAATCAATTCAAACTTTTGTGTTTACTTTTACGTATTTTTAATAACAAAACAATTTTTTGGTTACGTATTTGGGGAACTGACGCGTACGAACGCTTTTTGTTTTAAAAAAGTAGAGCAACAATACCCAAAACTCGAGAGTTTTCAAAAATGTTCTAAAGCAAAAAAAAAGAAATTTTTCAGTCCCAAAAGTACATACATGAAATAAATGTTGGTTTGATTAATCAACAATCCTACTAAACTGGCCAGAAGGCGCAACAGTCAAAAATGACATTAGTTGTGACTTACAGTTAAGTTCGATAGTTTGTCAACTTTTTTTTATATCTATACTTACTAATTATAACAATATTCGCCGCGACAGACCGTTGCGGTCCAAGGCCTAGCTTCTCGCGACCATTTGTGTTGTGCATGTATATTTTTGCACACAAATGGAAGGGACCTACAATTTAATGCCATATCCGAACGGTGAATTCAGAAGCTTTCCGTGACCAGTTACAATGGTGTCCCGATTTGAGTCCTAGAATGGTTCTAAAAATTTTATACGCAAAACGAAACAACGCAAACCGAAACACATTTTCTCGTTTATTTCTATACAATTGGTGGTATATTGGTCCAAAGATTATAAAAAATATATTTTGTTATGCAAATCGAAGCAAATTTTCGCATACTATTTACTACAATACTGGTAGTAGATTGGTTCCAAAGTTGATAAATTTTTATTTTTTTATTTTAAAAAAAAAACTCATTTAATTTGACATAAATATTTTATTTCAATATATGTACATAACATAGTCTCAAGTAAGGGATTAAAAATAAAATTAAATTAAAAGAAACATAAACATAAATTTACTTTTTTTTGCTAACATTTCATTTTGTTTAAATTCAATTTGTACATCCATTTGCAGCGACGCAAATCGAGGAAACAACGCAAACCGAATTTTTTGTTTGATTCATGTAAAGAAAATAAGCAAGGTATGCTCGACTCAAATATTTTTGTTGAGGGCTTTTTGTTTGGTTGGTAGCGCTAGTTCGAAAACAATTGTTTTAATAATTTATATAAATATTAAATAGAATCCATACTAAAACAGTCGTTTCAGTGTTGACTATAAATACAAAAAAAATACTTTAGAAACAGTTGTTTTTTGAAAACAATACCTACTACTAAAGTTGTAGTATACTGTTATTTATAAAATTTACGACAAAAAAAATAAAAATGTAAGAATGGTAGGTAAAAAATTATCAAAATAATTCAAATACAACAAAGTCTACAAAATAAAATAAAAATATTGGCTTTTGGAAATTCAGCGAAGTGTATTGTAACTACCCTTAAGACTGGTTTTGTTTTATATCCAAAAACATTTCCAGTGCGGAAAATAACAAATTATATTCAGGGACATCCATCTATATCCATCCATCTAGCCAACTCAGTACCACCGTATTCACTGGACCCACCGAGACTAAAGTTGTAGTTTGTGTCTTTTTTTCACAGCTGTTGAGCTGTCAGGCAAAGCAAATGTTCAACACTTTTGAACTAGAGCTTCCGTTTGTAGCTTCGTTACGTAGCATTACGATTTTCTTTATGATTGCTAAACGAAACGTTGAAGCCGAAGCGACATTTGCTATATTGCTTTCAACAAAATGAGTTAGGTATTTTTTGTGGTAAACGGCTGATCAAAGCAACAGCAAAAACTAACCAAATTTTGGTAAATTCTTTGTTTCATGTGTTTGCCAACTTATCCATATTGAATTTTTAAAAAACGACTCTGGTGGTGGGAATTATAACTAAAAATTTGGTTAAATATTTCTTAACCACAAATTTTTTTTGGTTAACGCTAAACCATTTTCTGGTCAATGTGTTTGTTGTTGTAATTTTTATTTTTTTGTTGAAAGCAATATAGCAATTGAAATCGTATGGCTGAACTCGTAAACGTCAGGCGAAGCCGAAGCGTGTTTGTGTTTCAGGCATAAACGTCAGGCGAAGCCGAAGCGTGTTTGTGTTTCAGGCATTATATATCGCCTCAATTATCAATTGTCCGCTCTCTTTTACCACATTTTCGAGTACGGGAAAACTTAGTAAAAAGTAGTAAAAATAAGAAATACTTACAGGTACAGGAACAGACCTATTACCACTCCGGGTACTCCGGCATAAAAAAATATACGGCCATAATTTATACATTTTGTTTTTTGTCTTTATCATTAATAGGATCAATATTTCGAAGTTTTTTTAGTCTATGAGAAATATCTACGAGTTAAAATAAATGTTGATCAAAAATGTAAAGAAAACGATTTTATTTCTTGGGATTAATTTTTAGTTATTTTTTCTTTCTAAAAACTACAGATGTAACAACACTTCCAACCTTACCATCAAACTTAAATGTAGGCGTTGGAATTGTGCAAAATTTTTCAAATTTATCCGCAAAACTAATAAGTAACTCTTCCTCAGTCCAATTGCACGAAGTTATCACAAAGAAGCTTTCATCTTTAAGCATATTTCTCACACTTTCTAAATACAGTTCTCGCGTTTTCTTTGGATTACTAGGATGTAAACTAATGGCATCATAAGTACCTAAAAACAAAGTTCCCCAAAAAGTAGTTCATTGTAATTTTTCGTTTTTTAAACCGTACCTTTATCATGAACAAGTGCAAATGATCCAAGCTTTTTGCATTCCTCAATATCAATTAAATCTGTAACTTTATACTGAATATTAAGGTTTTGATCCTTTGCAATATTTGAAGCCAAGTTCACAGCTTTTGGCGAATAATCTACACCGAGCAGATCGGTGAAGCCTTCTCGAGATAATTCCACTAGAATCATACCGTTGCCGCAACCTGAATTTAAAATAAACGTACTATGTATTGAGCATTGGAATTAATATTTTTCGTCTATTACACGAATCACGTTGCAAAGTACTAGAAATAATATTCTAATATTCAAATTACCTAGATCAATGATTTTTGAATCATTTGAAAGATCGTCTCTTTTCAAAATCCAGTTGGTTACACGTATTTGGGAATCTTCGTCGAACCAAATTTCCCCAACATCTCCATGATTTTTGTAATTATTGATTTCACGATCATAGCAATTTTCCCAGTATTTCTTAGTACCAAGTTCAGAACCATTCAATTCATCAACAGACATTATGCGAAAATTTTATTTTTAATGGAAAAATTGGACATGGGATTCAGAAATAGATTGAAATTATGTGAATAACACCCAAGTTATAAATTAATGGTATACACTAATCACTTAAAAACGGGTAGGAAGCATAAAATTATAAGTAATTGCAGAAAAAACAGGTTGTCAAGAATAGCAAGCTCAGTAACTTATCCACGGTGCCGGCACTATATGATTGGTGATACACATCAGATGGAACATGTACGCAAGCAGTCAGTAATGGTTATTTACGATTACATCTACTATAAAAACACTTTTACTTTAAATAAGAAAATAGGCAGTTTAAACAATTTTCACAGGCGTGTATTTCAGATAATTATCATCATTATCATGCAAGCAGCTATACTTTGGTAACAACAAATTAATAAAAACTGTCTTAAGCAGTGTCGTTGTTCAGTGAGAAAATAAAAACTGTTTTCATCTTTATGCATTTCTTTTCAATTGACAATCCGTTGTGTTGTTTCTGCAAATAAAACATATTAGCTGCATTTTATATGCCGAGCGAGTTCGGAATTCAAATGTCAAAACCAGCCAAACAACAGGTTTTCACAATTCCAAAGAAGGAATTCGACAGTGCAATTGTTGTTGTTCCTCGGCAATAAAATACGGCTATTGTCATATTTGGCGACAACAACACCTAAAAATTACAATTCTCAAATCGAAAATACTCATTGTGCAAAGTTCAAATAAAATCCGGTTAATTTAAAAAAAATGTAGGGGAGCACCTAGGCCCCTAAGTCTTGGGTCGATTATGTAAGCTTTTCGACAATCGAATGACGACAAATTTAATGACATTTTGACTAAACGAGATTATTGCGTCATACGACTAGTAGTAATTTCGTCTGAATTGTTCTTGTTTCAGTTTAACACATATTTGGAGTTCGATTGGGAAATAAATTTAATTAAAATGATTACTTTTGTATGAAATCAAACACGTAAGTAATAATTTTTAGTTCTTTTAATGTTATTTATAAAAGATTATTACTAAAGTAAAAAAAATATTTAAAATTTTTAATCTATTATGCTACTACATTCATTTGAATGGCGCGAGCAACACCGACCTTTTGGGGTTTTTTTTTGTTACTATGTATTTGTAATTTTGTCAAAACAAATTTCGTTTAAGTCTAATAAGTCTAAGCTAAATAAGTCTAAGCTAAGACTGATTTATAATTTGTGCCGTCAGAATTGAAGGAAATCTTCCGAGATATAGAGATCAACGTGATCGGAAAATCAGCGACCGATATTTATGTCAATTAAAAAATCGGATGAGAAGTTTATTTTTCCTTAAGTATGTATGACATTTTAAACGCATTGAAAATTAAAGTAGAGCACTAAGTTAGATTTTAATTCAATTTCAAAGTACACAACAGTCACAACAATGTGAAAACGTAAAGGCAGCTTATTTTTTGACATTCCCACATTGAAGTCTAACATTTCTTCAAAACTATGAAAAAAATAAGCAACGAAACACAATTTATTGAATTTAAGAGTAGTAAATATAAATTTACTACTTCCCGGTTTGCTTGTTAAATATACAGCAGCTTTCTATAAACTCTTACTCTCCAGATAAAATATTTCTACAGTAGCTTAAGTTTTTTTTTATTTTTTTTAATGTGATCATTATGTTGAATTCGAATTGACAAAAAAAACTGTATTTTTTGACTGTTCGTTTTCCCTTAAAAAAAAACCAATCCTAATATTTGATCAGAGATCGCCTACACAAACAACAGATGGAACAAAAGAAACTATTTTCGTTTTTCACGTTTTAATTGACGTTCACCTCCGTCACAGATTTCCTAAAAGGGGAAAAACGACAGTAGAAAACAACATATGTAAAAAATTATATCGTTTTTTTCCTTTTAAATATGTCCTGAGTGGTTTTTTATGCGTTTCCTCTAAAAACCAATCTACCGTAGAGCGAAAATAGGTCTGCATATTTTGGAAGATGTGCCCCTCTTTTCATTAACTACACCACATGCAACAAAACAACGTAAACAAAAGATTTTCGCTTGTCGTGTACGTTTTGCCATTTGAATCTGAGATCAAGAGCTGATTTCTAAAGGAAAAAAACGACATTAAAATGCATTTTCGAACAAATGTGTTGTGATTTATGGAACAATTTTTTTTTCGATATTTCGGTATCACAAACTACAGAGAAGAATGTGTACATGTTCCAAACACTTTCCGATTCGTCTAATTTTTGAACTCTTCGTTTCGAACACTTTGATAGTTTGATGTTTGAAGTTTTCAACGATTGCCATTTTTTCACAGTTCTGCGAAAAATTCGCAAAATTTTTACAGTAATTAAAATAAAAAGGTAAGAACAAAACTGTCGAAGCTAGTTCTAAACATTTAAAGTTAAAATGTTAATGATAATGAAATTATTACTTAAAACAGAGTAGAAGCTAAGGATTGAAAATTTCATCGAAATGCCTCCACGAAGGAACAATATGGGCCGTCCGACAAGAGGTAATGATAACAGACACCAGGGCGATAGCCGTAATAATAATGGTGTAAGATTTGGACGTGTGGACAAAGGCGGCAATGGGTTTACACAGAATATGCGTCGTCCACCTATGAGAGGTGGAAAGGGTGGCAGTGGTGGAGGTGGAGGTGGTAGCGATGGAGGCTTTTCAGGTTAGTTGATGTTGTTGTTTTTATATGGAAGTATATTTAGTATTCTATTACTGCCAGGACTTCGAAACATCAATTGGGCTGATGTTCAGCTGCCTCCTTTTCAAAAAGATTTCTATCAAGAACATCCAAAAACACGCAGCCGGCCTCAACATGAAGTCGAACGTTATCGTGCAACTAACGAGATCACAGTTCGTGGGCCCGCACCAAATCCCATTCAGTTTTTCGACGAGGCATGCTTTCCTGATTATTGTTTGCAAGAGATTCGCCACCAGCGTTACGAAGCACCAACACCTATTCAAGCGCAAGCCTGGCCCATTGCAATGAGCGGCTGTAATTTGGTGGGCATTGCCAAGACTGGCTCAGGAAAGACGCTCGCATTTATCCTCCCAGCTATTGTGCATATCAACAATCAATCTCCACTTCGTCGAGGCGATGGGCCTATTGCACTCGTTCTTGCGCCAACACGCGAATTGGCACAACAAATTCAAACTGTTGCCAATGATTTTGGGTCATCGGCTTATGTGCGAAATACTTGCGTTTTTGGCGGCGCTCCCAAACAGAAGCAAGCTCAAGACCTTGAACGGGGTGTGGAAATTGTTATTGCAACACCAGGACGTCTCATTGATTTCATAAGGTCGGGTACGACGAATTTACAGCGGTGCACATACTTGGTACTCGATGAAGCCGATCGAATGCTAGACATGGGTTTCGAACCACAAATTCGAAAAATTCTTGGACAAATCCGACCTGATCGGCAAATTCTTATGTGGAGTGCCACATGGCCCAAAGAAGTTCGTCAGCTGGCAGAGGATTTCCTTGGTACATATATTCAAATTAATATAGGGTCCCTTGAGCTCTCTGCTAATCACAATATTCGGCAATTTGTCGACGTTTGCAATGAGTCGGACAAAAGGGACAAGCTCAAAATGCTGCTCTCGAGTATATACGATCAGTCGAATAACCCAGGAAAGATTATTATTTTCGTAGCCACCAAGAAGAAGGTTGATGAGATTGCGCGTTTCATTAGTGGATTTGGTGTGCGTGCTGGATCGATTCATGGCGATAAGTCTCAACAGGAACGTGACTATGTCCTCAACGAGTTTCGTGGATGTCGTTCTAATATTCTAGTTGCAACAGATGTTGCTGCACGAGGACTCGATGTTGATGGCATTAACTTTGTGATTAATTTTGACTTTCCACAGTCCTCAGAGGATTATATTCATCGAATTGGACGAACTGGCCGGAAGCATTCCACGGGAACGTCTTATGCGTTTTTCACTCGAAAAAATAGCAAATGCGCTCGGGGTCTTCTCGATGTATTACGTGAAGCCAATCAGGATGTTAATCCAGAGTTGGAACATTTGGCACGCACTAACAACGGTGGACGTAACGAAAATCGGCGATATAGACCGAATGGAGGGGGTGGTGGTGGCGGAGGAGGTGGTGGTGGCGGCGGTGGGGGTCCACGCAATTTCGGAAATAATGCTGGTCATGGATTTAACGGAGGTGGTTCTCGTTTCAGCCATGGGGGTGGAGGTGGTAGCGGTGGCGGCGGTGGGGGCGCCGGCAACAACTTTAATGATAGACCACGATTTCGCAACTTTAATTCAAGAAATTAAACAGCCAGGAGACCTTCCACCAAATTGCAACGATCTTTTCCACTTTTCCACGTAATCACATTGATTTACATTTTTAATACGTCTTAAGACTTACTTAGTATTTTTGTTTGCCAATAATAAGTTTTTAGAGTTGGATTATTCACAAAATTAATCTCACGTTCCTTTTTTTTACCTCATCCAAGTGCGATACTCACTCCTGTCTGCTGCGGCAAGAAACGTTTTTATAGGAACTTTATTTTAAAGTTAAGGATAATATAAGCATTTTTAATGTAAACATAAACATACATATAAAATAAATAATTTCTCGAATAAATATTTTTAAAATATTTGTTCCAAAATGTAACTGTTTTGTTTTTGTATTGTTTTTGAAGTATAAGCTACGATTTGGCGAATTAAAATGGACGGACCATTGAGTAAAAAAAATTCGGTACGAAGAAGGAGACGACGGCTCGCCTTTTTTGGGGTATGGGCTGGACAAAGGCTGTTTCCAACTTCTCGGGAAGAGTCCAGAAGAATAGACATAAGTTCGTCATGCCACCATTTTCTTAGCCAGAATCTGCTGGTGTAAATCGCTGAATTATGACGCCATAAACTAATGAGTTTGTTCTAGAAAATGAATTTTGATTTATTGATTTGGTGCAGAAAGAAGCTAACAATTACAGGACATTTTTTTAAGTTAAGTGACTACATTTTTTGTTGGTAAGATTGGTTGTTTATTTTGTATCGTTATTTCAAACATACTTTTTAAGAATTTAACTTTTAAACAATTTTTCAGTGTGGATTATGGGTATCAAAGCTGTTCCTGACACGTCTTAGCTTAACCGCTTCAGGCTGTATGAGGCGAACAGAATCTGCAGACGAAAATATACTCATACTGATTGGATATTTTAGTCCACACTCACTTCACAGCAAGTCGCAAGTTGGCTTCGGGTGAAAGATTGGTTTGTAGCAGGAAAGGTTGCTAAATCGGAGGCAATACAATTCTCTACAACGTCCTTCAAGGATTTTAAAGCACCAACTTCCAGATGATATATACCCAATAATTCTGAAAAATGGAGATAATTGACTTATCTACATCTACATCTAGTTTGGCCTTTGGTTATGTTCCTACATGTTAATGCAATGTAGCCTTGATGGTTGCCGTTTCCTCTCAGTCGGACGAGGACGTGTTTTATCAGCGCTGTAAATGAAATAACGGGAAAACAGCAAGTGCATCGCAACGCGCAGAATAATAGTGCCATTACATATAGGTGGGCGTCAAAAATACTAGAACGGTGTTGGCGTGTGTCATCAACAAATGACACGACACATTGCGAATCATTCCGCCAACACTCTGAACTTGTTTCTTACCACTGATCCTGATAAATATACCGTTAATGTATCATCACCTCTAGGCTCATCCGACCAGTGTGTTGTTAAGGAAAAAACTCCAAAAGGAATTGAATTGCATTACGAGAAAGTCAATTGGGACGTCCTTAATAGATTCTTTAGGAAATTTAACAGGTCGCTAGTCTTCCTCAATAGTGCCGTGATGGCGCCGCTGATGCGATTACAAACGTCATTCACATTGGTATGCATAACTTTATTCCTTTTAGAATAAAGTCTGTCAAACCGGAGCATGATGGATGGTATGATTTAAGCTGCAAAGAGACTTCCAGGAACAAGGAGGTAATCTTTCGATTGTTTAAAGCAAACCGCACAGAGGACAAAAAATACTACAATGTCCCAACAGTAGTAAACATTTTTGGTCATTCGTGAAAGGAATGAAAAATACTGTCTCGTTCCCAACGATCATTCACAATGACATTCCATCTGTCAGCTCTAAGGACAAGGCCAATCTACTTGCTGCACATTTTTCTGCTAGCTCCACGCTTTCAGACTGTGCTTTGTACTTTCGAGTGTCGAACAGCTTATGGGATTTACATTCGTACACGTGAAGTTGCTAGAGTTCTACCTAAGTGACCTTAGCATACACAAATCCGCTGGACCAGATGGTATTCCCCCATTACTTCTGAAGAAGTGTTCTTTATAGCTGGCATTACCATTGCGTAAGCTTTTCTACTTATCCTATTCTTCTGGACTCTTCCCGAGTAGCTGGAAAACAGCATTTGTCCAGCCTATACAAAAAAAAAGGCGAACAGTCATGTCTCTTCGTATCGACCAATAGCACTAACGTCCCTTCTTTCTAAGGTCATGGAAACGCTGATTACCCGTCAGCTTAACAAATATCTTGAATCACGAGAACTATTCAATGACCGCCAATATGGCTTCCGTGGACAACGTTCTACTGGTGATCTGATGGTATATCTCACCGAAAAGTGGTACCAGTCTTTTCACAAGTTTGGTGAAAGTTAATTTGTAGCACTTGATATTTCAAAGGTATTTGATAGAGTTTGGCATCAAGCTCTTCTGTCCAAAATGCGTGCTTTTGGAATCGACGTAACACTTCTTCACTGGATTAGAAGCTATATCTTTCAAACCGTTCAATCCAAGTTGTGTTGGATGGTTTTATTTCTGATATCCACCGCATAAATGTGGGTGTCCCTCAGGGCTGTGTTTTGTCTCTGACACTATTTCTTATGTTTATCAACGATCTTCTGTCTGTAACTTCTAATCCAATTCATTCCTTCGCTGACGACAGTACCTACTCTTAGCTTCTCTTATAGTTATGTTTGCAGGTTCACGTCTTTTCTCTTGGGATGTGGAACTAGAACAACAGCGTATGTTAAGCTCGTTAAATTCTGACCTTGACAGCATTGCAATGTGGAGAGAACACAATAGAGTCGAATTTAACGCATCCAAAACTCAATGCTGTCTTCTGTCGTTGAAACGAAATAGTAACCTCCAGCCATTATCCATTAATGGCACTTGCATCGAGGAAATTGAAAAATTTGTTAGAATGACCACATGTTCAACGTCGCAAAAAATGCTGCTAAGTGCCCTGGCTTCCTAACACAGTGCTAGAAATATTTCACTCCCTCTGATCCTGGCTACTATCTACAAGGAATTTATTCGCCCCAAACTAGAGTATAACTATCATGTCTGGTCAGGTGCACATAAGGCCACCTTTCATCTGCTTGACAGAATACAGAACCGTGCGTGCAACCTCTCCTTGAATTCAACCGCAATACTCATGGCGCTCTAAATGCTTATCAGTTTACCTATAAGTCCATCTTCGGTCGTACTGTTAAGCTTAGAGACTCTTTCTTTAGTCGTACAACACGAATGTGGGATGCTTTACCAAGCTCTGTATTCCCGCATCAATATGATCCACAGGCATACAAAAAGCATGCACATCGAAATCTATCTCTTTTCTAAATACCCACGCTGTACCCAGCATCATAAGCTTGTGCCGATAAAAAAAAAATTAAGAATAGTACATCTCACGACTTAATGACACTTGTTGTCAACTTATATCAAATGTAAATTGTATTACCTAATTTTCACTTTTTATAAATTGTAAAAAACTAAAAGTCGCATTCCTTTAATCATCTACTCACAACTACTTTGCTTGTCTTTGGAAGTCATAATGGAATACAGCAATTGATTTTCAAACTTAGGAATATCATAAAACAATGGAGAAATATTTTCGTAATAAGAAAATGATATTAAACTAGATGTTCCCGGGCGCTTTGCTACCCGCAGACATGTCCCCACTTCTTTCTCTTATCATCGCGTGGTGGGGGGTGTACTATAACTTATAACCATAGAGTAATACGCACTAAGCACACAGTCTTACACATTTCTATGGGCAGCCATAGTACGTAAAAAACCGAGCACAGAAAGCAGAGCGGCGAACAGTGCAGCACACAGTCAACGCATTCGCTCGACCGTTTTTTCGTCGACCGTGACCATTCTAAATACTGGTGAAATTATTTTGAAATCCGTCCAGTAGTTTCGAAGATTACCTTCTACATAAAAACATTACCTCTTTATATCTTTATAAATTTTATTTTTAATTTCGCGTCCTACGATGTATTCTTGCGCGTGCTGTAATGAAACTAAATAAATGTCAAAAATAGCGGTATTACCATCTACTATCTTGAAAACAGCGCCACCTATCGGGTCCAAATTTCACAAAAACCCAAATAGCAACGAAACAAACCTATGATTAAAATCTGAGACGCTTCGTTGCTGAGAAACAAAAAACCGTTATACTTTGACAACAGCGCCACCTAGCGAGTTCAAACCAAAACAAAAACCCAAAACGCTAAAATCCTAATCTATGATTAAAATTTCAGCTTCCTGCTATGTCTGGTTCCGGAGAAAGGCTATCCCAATCATTACAGACACCATTTTTATATATTCGATTAAAAATACAAACAAGAGACCTGTATAATATTTAACTTTGATTTCTTCAGTCCCGATGAATTCTTCACTTCACGTTTCCGTTTCCATAGCCCTCCATAATTTTTTCCAATAAAAAGAGTCGTTTTATTAAATATCATAATCTTGTTTTTAATGATTTTTATCCATTGAGAGTTACATTTACATTACAAAATATTAAAAGGCAAAACTAAATTTATAAAATGAAGAACACTGTACACCTATTCATATTTCGGCCAATCAGTTTGCTGCCCAGCCGTGTCCCATGTAACTGAGTGCGCATAATAATTGACATTCTGCTCAAAGGACTCTTACTTTCAGTTGGTTTCATTCTTAGCTATCTGTCAGCTCAGCATAAAACAACTGTCTTGTAGGGAGATTATATGAAATATAGGTAAAAAAATTTAGTTACAGAAAATTTGATAAATTCTCCGAGTCCTTATTGAGTGCAATGAGGATCCTTACATGGGGCACGGCTAATAGCTTTCCAGACATAAATAAAAAATACCGCAAAAATAAATTTTTATACAAGAAACACATTTTTATTAAATTTTGAATTGAATTTGAATTTTTTTCTTTGAGTTTGGATTTTGTGTGTAATGTAATGAGGTGAATTTCATTAAAGAAAATTCAAATTTTCTAACAAAACATGTCATACATACATTATTATATATGTTATTATAAACTGATATAAAATATAAAAATTATTTAGATACTTTGTATGTTTTAATGTTTAAAATTAGATCTAAATTTTTAAGCAATTAGATTTCTTTTTGTTTTTATTTGTATTTTGTATTTATACGTTTATGCGTTTGTTGATGTTTTTATTGAAACATTTATCATAATTTATATCTTTTTTTATATACGTAAGTATATTGTTGGCCTTTTTTAAGAGGATGGTCTAAGCCTGAGCCCGACGAGTTGCTGAAAAGAATAAAAAAAATTCAAGATTAATATTTTGTAAAAACAGATAATATAAAATTTAATATTATGCTTATAAGCACTATTATAAACGAACTCCGTATTGTCAGTCAACTTAATCAATGGGATGAAAATTACCCCTAAAAATACAAACTAGCAAAAAAATGTCCATCGGGATCGGGATATATGTACATATAATGTATTAACTATCGGCATAAATCCCGAATAGAAAGTCTGATTTCAAAAATTCTTTGGTTAAATGATTTTATAACAAGGAAAAGAACTGATAAGATAGAGGTTTTAGGGTTAAGGTACCTGCCATACAAACTGACCCCAAAAAATAACTTTTTTCTTCTAAGAAAACCTACAAAAAATTCAATTTCATAACTACTTTCTTTTACAAAGTACAGTAATCATGAACTCGGGATTTTTGCAGATTACCGTATCTCCTAAGTCAGAAAAAGCGAAAAAAAATCTCTGTCTTTTTGCCTGTGTCGGCTATACGGCCCAGACGGCTAAACTTCATATTTAAGATTTTTACATAAATTGTGAGGGGCCAGTTGATTTTGACGGAAATCTGACAAACGCAAGTGACAGTTTTTACTTGGACAGTTTATCGAGTTTTTGCAAATAACTCAAAAAGTACAGCACTTTGGAGAAATCTGTTAAGCGCAATAAAAAAATAAAAAAAAATTTAATATACATTTACAAAAGATTCCGGCCCTGTACGTAAAATAAAATCGTGTTGTTCCCACACCTCTAATTTTTTTTTAATTCGCTATATTAACTTCATCTGCCCGTGTGTTTGTTTGTTTGTCGTGGAATCTTGCGATAAATTTTTAAAACACATTCCAAAGCCCTATTTCATTTCAAAACTTTGCACACATGTGTATTTCTGATAACAACACTTTCTATTAAATACAAATTTAAAATAAAATTTAGCCCGATTTTCTTAAAATTTTATATACCGATGGACAAAACTTTTTGGACATTTATTGAGCGAAAGGGCCTTGAGGCCCGAGTGGTGCCAAATTTTTTTAAAATTAGATTTTCTTCAAATTTTAAACATATGTGTATCTTCGATAGACAAAACTTTTTGTAAGTGTTTGGAGTTTTTTTGGAGTGAATGGGACCTGAGGCCCGAGGGGTGCCCGTATAAATTTTTGAAAAATAAGCCCGATTTTCTTTAAATTTTAAAACATACATATATGTATCTTCGAGAAGTTGACAATAGTTTTTGTACAAATTTTGAAGTAAAACGGCTCTAATATTAATTTTTTCTAAATTAACCCTGTTCAAACTTTGCACACATCTGTATCTCCTTTTAGAGAATCGAAGTTTTGGATTTTTAAATTTCCAGCGTACAGCTTTCTTATTCATGTTCTTGCTAATTGCACATCTTCAATTTTTAGAGAACTTAGTTTAAACAACTCTGAGTCAACAGATGATCGTAAAAGTTTTAAGAGCCAATACATTTTATTGCAACAATCTTATAGAAATAAATATATGTACATATAAGAGATATTTGATATTTGTCTTAATGTTTTGTTGTAAAAAGAGATTGTTAGAGAGCTCACAAAATATAAAAAAGTAGAGTTAGCATAACGATAAATCATCTCAAAACTTTTCTATTATGTATGTATTATGTATGTATTTCTGTCTAAAACCTCTCTCTCTCAAAAGCCCAACTGTTTTTGAAGCACAGATACTAACGAAAAATTAATGTATTGGTGATTAATTAAAGAGCAAAAACCATACGAAATTTTTCTGTTTTTCACAACCACAACTTACGTTTCTAGCTCTTTTCACTACCACCAGTTAGCGCGTTTCATAAAATGGGTCTGCTTATTTTTTCTACACTGTATTCACATGTCACAAATACAGTTGTATTTCATGTTCTTTTACAGCATTAGTATGTGTTGAGGGTTTTGGTACGTATAGGACAGCTCATGCCTCTTTTTGCGTTCAAAATCGATTCAAAATGATTGCCTAAAACCAACAAAGTCTTTCTTCAAACCCACAAACTTAACTATAACAACAAAATTGTTAGTGTATAAGACAACATTGATGATTGTACCAAAACTAAAATACGGATCCAAGACTTGGGTAATCAGCTAAAAAAACCTACAAACTCTTCGTTGAAAATTTGGATAAAATTTGACATCGTGTACGCGTGAAGGACGACCCCAGAGAATGTATTAAAACGAGCGTTACTCTAATGTTGACATCAGGCACGATCAGGCTCCAGTGAGCACGAACCTAGCTAGCTTGAGCGAAAAAATATTAGCTGGGAAAATCCTTTACATTCAATTTTATAGAATACGTCTGAGTAGCTAAACAACGCGCCTTTGCTGGCAAATGACTGCAAATTACAAGTAACTCGCATTTTCCGAATGATTTTCATTCAGTGGAGTCCATTTCATGATATTCACAGCACACACCCACACTTCGCATCTCCAACCGTAATCAAAGACGCTGACGATGCAACTATACGTATAAATTGTCCATTAATTCAATTAAAATTTTGTGAAAATTTACTTTTCCAGCTAGCAGTACAACAACCATCGCACAGATAACAACCACATGCAATTCACTAATTGCCACTACACTCCTCCATATGCAGCAGCATGGATTGCATTATCGTTTTGCTTAATGGCCAAAAACCCAGTCATTGCGTGCTCACACGATCCTCCTAAACTTCAATTACAGTGCATTGTTGCACTTTCTCGTTGTGCTGGATATAGGTACGAGTACGTTATGAGAATATGCACCGTCACAGGTATGGCAAAATGCTGCAACATTCATTCAGCTATCAATTTCGATCCAGCAGTCGACGTCGACGATGCTGGATGGATAATCGCAACGGTCGTCTTCGGTGTTTGCTTAATTAATATGAAAGCCCACCCGAGGAGTTTATACAGGGACTTTTGAATTTAATTAAAATCAGCTAAAACGGTGGCTGTGCAACGTTTCCATACCCCACCTACAGACAAACACTCACATCTACTCATCCGCATTACCTTTGCCTTTGTTTTTGCGTTCTTTGTTAGTTTTGGCTCCCTTTCCAGGGTTGCATTTCTTGTTGATTGTGCGGACAGCTTCGCAGGTAGCATCGCCTGTTGACTTCAATTTGTCTTGTCGGGACATTTGGCCAGCAGCACATTCGGTCCAGGATCCTTTCTCGTAACGACATGCTGAAATTGAAAATAATGATATTATGTAATAACACTTAGTTAAAATATTATGTTCAAGAAATATTGTTACAATTTTTTGAAGGTTAGGGTCATGTCTGTTGGCTGGCTGTTTAGCCCAAAACAGCAACAGGTTAATATCTGTGCATCATAAAAGTAACGACAGTTAATCAAACTTATGACTTCAATTTTTATTAAATTCTCTATATTAACTTCACTTGCCCGTCGGTCGTCGGTCGTCTGTCGTGGATTCTTGCGATCAATTTTTAACCCACTTCCCATGGCCCGATTTTATTGAAATTTTGCACACATGTGTATTTCCGGAGACAACACTTTCTATGAAATTTTGAGGTCCCTCGGGTTGCGGGGTCGGGGGGCTCCCAAACAAAAATTTTAAAAAATGTACCCGATTTATTTTATCAAATTTTAAACACATGTGTATACCCAATAAACAATACTTTTTCTAAAATTTGGTAGTGATCGGGTCCCGGGTTCGGCCGCAAGGCCCTTATACATTTTTTAAATATCTATACTGGCATCAGATATTCGTCGCCCTTTATGGACTGTGTGCGGTGTGTGCTGCGCAGTCGGCTGCGCTGCATGGTTTTGGTGGTGGTGGAGAGAGAGAGAGAAATCTTAGCGCACGCACAAATGAACCCAGCAAATGAAACGAGACATACATGTTTTATGCTTACTTCAACTTACATTTTTATTATATACTGAATTGTATTTTTATTGATGTCGTTTTTTTTGTTGTCGATATCAACTTACAGATAGAACAACAAGTTTTCACAATATTCTGTCATTTGGCGTTTTCATAAATAAGTTCAGAGCAGTCAAAGAGTTCTCAAGATAAATGTTCGTGTTTCTTATTTGCTCAGAGTATGAGCGTGCTCTAAGTGCTCAGAATAAAATGATCTGAGCTTTTTCAATTTTAACATCTGATGTCAAATGTTTGTTTCGATGATTTTCTCCTACAATAAAAAAAAATGGCCCAGGGCCAGGATCGAGGGGCTCCCATATCAATTTCTGCGATTAGAGAATTTAGATGAAAAATTTTAATTTTTATGGGTTGTTTTTTTAGTTGTGAATAGTAATTTGGTAATATAGGTTCCAGTTAAAATTTATTTATTTAAAACCAACAAAGGCGAACTGTCATTTCGTTCTTTCTACCATTTTAAAAAAATCCACGAAAACTCTTTAATGACTGTCAATACAGTCAACACAAACTTACATTCACCATCTTCGGTGATCTGATGGCTTATCTCACCAATAAGGGATCATAACTTTGATCAGATAGTGAACTAATTGCATTTGGCCTTGATAATTAATTTTATTTTTATCAACAATCCTCAGTTCTGGCCCGAACTTGAATACAATCATCCTGCCTGGTCAGGTGAGCCAAAAAATACTTTGCATTTGTTAGACAAAATACAAAACCGTTTTATTGGTTTAACCCAAACATTGCAAGAACAATCGATTCGCTTGATCTTTGCAGGAACGTGAAAAGCTTTTCATTGTTTTACTATCATAAAGCTGGAAAAGGTCGTGAATAGCTGCTATCGTAATATCCCGAGAATTTTCTAGCCGAAGTGAATCTCTAATAAACAGCTCTACCAGAGAACGTATAGGCACAACTACACTATGCGAACTACAATGCAACATTTTTTTTAATCAATTATTTATTCCAAATTAATCTTTATAATGTAACGTCAGTATCTATAGGAAAATAGCGAAACTTACAATCTATATTTGTATACTTTTGGCGAAAGTAGTTCTCATTATATTCTGTATCAAAATTTGTTTTTTCTTACCAATATTAAGTTATTTGTATTACTTTAAATAAATTACTAGCCGCTTCTGGGAGCATGAACCATTACCCGGGATGGGGGGTATACTGTATAATAAATTACAATAATTTACATAGAAAATTTTATAAAAATTGGTTTGTAAATGTGGCCCATATTGACATTCTACATTTCACACTCCCATGGAGGGGGTAGGCGGGTGTAATATAGCCTATAACCATCCTCCAACTTTCGATAATTTAAAAGGTAAAAGAGAAAAGAGCAGAATCTTAAAACTAGTTAACAAAAATATATCAAAGAAAACAAAAATAAATTGAAAATTCCGTAATATTTCGTAGACAGCGTCCCAGGCCCCCAGCACAACCGATATCATAGAGCTGACATTATGACGAATTACCCAAGATGCTGCCCCTACTTGTCTTTAGGGTTGAATCCCGGTCACACCCCAGTCGAGATACCAATATTTGATTAGATTACTTTTGTTACTGTCTCGTTAAGGTATGTCATTACAGTATCTCCACACCGCATTACGACTACCTAAAGTCATCGATGCATTTCAGATGCTTTTTTTCCATACCCTTTATAGCAACATGGTAGATGTAAGAATGCCTCATGAGGTACAAATCCGCTCTTTACTCCTTTCTAGAAGTACTGAGTATTTGGAAAAAAGACTCCCGAAATTAAGTTGTTTGTAACAAAGGCTGGTCGAGCGAGCTGGTTCCTAGTAAGATGCATAATGAGATTATCGATTCTGGATACTACGGAAACGTCCTGGAGTTTCTTATTGAAACATAATGTCTATACATAAGTGGAATTTTCGCATCAATACATACACTCAGAGAAAAGCATCCTATTAAATTGTTAACAAGACGGTTATTGATTTTATAGTATGGATATCAATGAGTTTTTCTAATTATTTCAATGGTTTTCTATTTGTTTTAATAATTTGCGTACTATTAATTTGATAGGCAAGATATTATTGTTAATGTTATATGACATATAATTGAATTCACTACAAATACGCTTGAATAATAGTTTATTTTATATTGAGTTTATAGGATTACATTATTATTTTAATATTTTAAAACTATTAACTAATTAATAGTAAATATCATATTAAATTATTTGTGTACATTCCTTTGATTTAATATATTTCTATGTAAAATAATGTGATAATCCTATATATTTTCTTATAGATTTAATATGATGATCCTTTTATTAGTATAGGAACTATTAATATAATAGTTTGCAGGTTATTAATTTGATGTGCTCTATACGATTGACTAAAAACAATAGGAAAAAACTATTGAATTAATGGTAAATAAAATGAATTCCATAGTATTTTTCTCTGAGTGTACTCATACAATTCAATGGAATCTAACCTAGCCTAAAATGGCTGAATTGTGAAAGGCAAATGGAGAAGAACAGTGGATGCGTAATTTTGACAGCTAAGGAAGAGTTTAAAGGGAGGTTATACTCATTGGGTGGGCGTCGTGGCTCAGTGGATAAGAGCATGGACTTCTGAGCAAGGGGTTCGTACTTCTACACATACTCATACAATTCAATGGAACCTAGCCTAAAATGGCTGAATTGTGAAAGGAACATGGACAGTGGATGCGTATTATTATTTATCCTCACTGGGTGGGCGTCGTGGCTCAGTGGATAAGAGCATGGACTTCTGAGCAGGGGGTTCGTCGTTCGAATCCCAGTAACACCAAAAGTATTCTTCAAGGTGTCCAGCTCTCGCGAAAGTCTGACAAATGTCCGAGAGTAATAACTTGTCACGGAAAGCTTCTCTATTCGTCGTTCGGTTCCGGCATTAAATTATAGGTCTTCTCCATTTGTGTGCAAATATACACATGCTCAACACAAATGGTTGCGAGAAGCTAGGCCTTGGACCGCAATGGTCTGTCGCGCCGAATATTATTATTATTTATACTCATTGGTTCTTACACACTGACGTGCATCCGGACATACTTTTAAGTAGAGAGATTTCTTGTTTAGCCATAGAACACTTATTTGAAATGCTTTCCCAAAATTCCCGCATCAATATGATCCGCAGGCATTTAAGGTACAAGCTCATAGACATTTCCTCTTGTCCGATAAGATAACGATAAGACTGTGTTTATTATTACAAGAGGTCAAACCCATTTCGTTTACCCAAATAAATCCTTTAAATTTACTCCTAAATCAATTATTGCGTATTTTTTGTCTGATATCGGCTGGAATGGGTCAATAAACCGTAGCAAGCCGGGTTATAAGCTCGCAAAAACGATTGATTTCCAGATCGGCGAGAAATAAGAAACGGAAGAAGAAGTTATTGTAGGTCACCTACAAAAAACACATAAACGGGGCTGACAGACATAGATAAATGGATAGACTGATGGAAGACTGATATGCGGGCAGGCAAACGAATAAAAAATTGATCGACTATTCAACCTCAGGAATACCTTCCAATGTTCCGACATGCCTTGGAAATTGGTGACTTAGAAATCCTTATGTTTGCATATGTTTGGGATATTGAAAGGATACACAATAGTGTTCATACTCGAGACTCGCAAATAAGTGTAATGCCCGCGCTCACTTATAAAGATTAGGGAATAACCAACTCATCATTTCTCAACTCATTTTTACCCCAAAAAATTGTAATGAATCAACGATGAGCAAGTGCAGTGCACGGCTGTTGTAACTACGATATGAATTAAGAGGCCTAAAAGGCTCTTCAATGTTAGCTTGGTTAATCGTCAGTTCGAGGATGTTTTTTTCTCTTTATTTTCGTTCAAATGTTCAAATTTTGCCAGGCCAGTCAAGACTCAGTCTACCCATTTATCCGTCAGGAAAATACCTTCATGAATTTTAAAGTTGTTTGCCATTTCTCTGTCTTACAATACCACCTCAAGGAATAATTAACCCTTTTCATTCCGATGATGAATAGACTTTGTGTTGATAATGCAATGCACGTCGAAAGTTTGCAGCCATAGTAACACAAGTAGACTTTTGAACGCAACGAGGCACGCGTGGGGCCCTTGAAATTAAGGAACACTACAGGTAGGTGTACTCCAGTTACAGTGTAGTGTAGCCTATACCGGTATATAGTATGGAACACTATAGAGTAAAAAGTGAAGGATGAATTTCAAGAGGAACGTGTTAGGTTTTTCGAATAGCATATAGCAACAACATCTTTATGGCTTTGTCTGCAAGTAGAGCAGTTCGTACTTTATAGTTGCTACGTACATAATTTTGTGTTCGGTTGGGGTTAACCTTTTTTCGTATTACCATCATCACATCCATCAGCTATGGTCTCCATTTCTGCGCATCTCATGAATATTCAAATTCGCATTCCTTGAAAGAACATTTCGAAAATTCATCTCATTTTTAAAGGAACTTCTTCACTTGGTCCTTCTCCTTGGTATGCACTCAATGACTATGCTGTAGTTGATAGTGAGTGATTTATTTATGTACTCGTATATAAAGGAATATTCGCAGGATAAAAGTTACACTCAACACTCGAGTAGCATATATATACACATAATACAAATAGACATACATACTCGTACACTCACGAACGCTCGAGTGTGTCAAGGTAAATAGAGAAAAGTTGTTGTTTTCTTTTGGTCCTCATCTCGTTGCTTAAGTGGAAAGTTCAATTAAATTCAGTTCCAAGCAATTAAATGACGGACTAAGGTGTATGCATTTCCGATGTTGAAGTTTGGATGCAGTCGTAAGTTTTGTCCACTTATTGCTTAATGACAGGTGGCAAATGTGCAAGGTGAAGATACTAAATTGCACCAAGTAGAAACTTAGCAACTTTTATGTTAGGAAAAAATAAAACTCATTTCAGTATTCGTTAGCATTTTACACTTACGATTATTATCGTTTCATTCCCAATAACAATTTTATTGTCAATTTCTATTGATTCTATGTTGATTCAATATTTTAAATTAAAATCCACAAAAAAGCTCATCTTAAAAGCTCCTTTTGTGCTTCCTGCCGCAAAATGGTTTATCGAATTCAAAGCGATTTAATCGATTAAGCTTAAATGTATATGTAGGACTTAGATACGACTATAAGACTTGTTCCTATGGAAATTCTGGGATAGGGACAATAGGATCTGGAATTTTTTGGTAATCGACCTGTCATTGGTTACGTCGCCGAAACGGATACTATGAGCCGGGCCGGCGACAGCTTTAATTTCAAGGAATTTCAAAACCGTTCCTTGGTCTTCATCAATAAGTGAAGCCAATAATTATTGTTACTATTTATCAAGGTTAATCATCATATTTTCATCATATTTGGATCTACAACTAGAGTCCGGTCCTGGCCTCCCGCAGAAATGTCTCCACTGGTCCCGATTTTGAGCCGATATCATCCAATTTGGAATCCCTAAACTCTGAGCGTCCTTGTCCACGCCATCCTTCGATTGTAGGACTGGTCGGCATCGCTGTCATGTCCCATTAATTCTACTGCAAATGACCGAGAACCGAACCTAGCTCATGCGAGCTAGGTGTCCTGCCCACCGAAGCCTACCAAGCTTAATTCTCTTCACGATGTCGACAACGCGATAACGCTCGTATATCTCATCATTATAGTCTCAGGAATCGTCCTTCCTGACGTACGGGGCCAACAATTCTCCATAAGACTTTTATATCGAACGTGGCTAAAAAGACAGAAAGCTTTTGGCTCGTCTCGTATTCATATGTGAGTACTGGAATGACCATTGTTTTATACACCGGCAGCTTAGATGTTATGGTTAAAGTAGGTTGAAGTAGGTTTTTTTTTGGCTTTATTGCTTAAAGCCGTGCGCTTATTTCTGGTAACATGCTTATCGGCTGCTACAGTTAACCCGAGATAGTTTAAGGATTGCACTACTTCAAATTCGCGCTCCCCTATTTTAATTGAGGGACCAATATTGGACCTTCAGCTCACAGACGTGGCCACTATGTACTCTGTTTTGTTCTAATGTATTTGCCGCTCCAGATTTTGTGTCGCCCACTCGATCTGGATAAAAACTTCCTTTACAGCTTTTGGGTTTCTATATCAAGGTTAATAGAACCAATAATAATATTTTGTGTGTTCTATTCGATATACTATTGCTATTTAATTTTTTTATAGAACTTAGTGCTCGTAACTCTACTTATTACCTATGATATTAACTCTGTTAGCAAAGTTCTGTGCAATTAAATCTCTGCAATACCACGCACTGCTGCCAAGTAATCAAATGCGTACTTCACAGGCAGCAGGTGCATTGAAATATTTATCCGTTAACTGCATCCCACATACACATGGACTGTTCTGTGTTAAAAACGTCCTTGTGATAAACTGTGTGATGGACTCCCTGATGAACAATTGAATATCAACGGGAGAACTCGCACTTTTTCTAATTGGGATTGCAGTTTTTTTCGTTACCCGCAATAACAACAATCTAGTAAACTCCCTCCCACTTTGACTTCCTGCTCTTGTGGCAAGTACAAAGCGCTGAGCTTCGTAATAAACGGATACTTCCTTCTGCTGCAGAGGAGCTTAGCTAAAGGCTGCTCTGTCACAAGCTCTTGTTCTTCTTGGCCGGCATCCTCGAATGTGTGCGGTGTGCGAATATGCGGTGAAAGTTTTACTTTCTTTTCCGGTTAAAAGGATTCATTCATTTCATTTGCAAAGCATTCGTTTTTTTTGTTTTGTTTCCAGTGATGATGATAGTTTGTGTACCCACTGCAGAATGCTATGGCATGGTATACGTACGTCCTTAATGAGGCAGGCAGGAATCAGCTGCAGCACCGGGGGTGTTTCAAATCCATTTGATTTCATTCGTCGGTTAGCTAAACTGCGACGCAGATGATACTGCTGGTGATGGTGATAGTGATAGTGATAATGATTATCGCTCCAGGTTGGAAGGGCTTTCGTTGGGAATTCCTTCCGCTTCCATTTAGTTTTTTGTTTTTTACTTCGCAACTGCATAGCGTTGCCATGCGTACGTAATGATGCAAAGTTTAATTAGAGAAGATTTGCACATAAAATTTAATTACTGCATGATGTGGAAGTTGCTAGCCTCCGGGAATCGGCAGTGCTGTTTGCTATGCAGGTTCCCGATATGCCACAGCCGGATGCTAGAGCGAGTGGCAATAATTGGCGAAAACATATAAACATATACTATAAATGCTCTCTAGAGAAGTTTAACGGCAAGGACATAGCATTTATGCTGAACGAGTGTGCCACGCGTACCATAAGGAAAAAAATGGCAGTTAATTATATTGATAAAGTTTTTAGTGAGTAATTAAAACGACCCAGATAATTTTATCGTAAAAAAGCCATGAATTATTTAATTTTGATGTTCGAATTTAAAAAAATTTATAATTTTTTATCACGCGTGAGGATAAATGATGGCAAATGAGTAAGAAAAAGGCTTGGGAGGATAAAAGTTTTTACTACAATTGAATTGTTACCAGTTAGTTAAATAAACTGGTATAACCTTGAACCTAAGATGCTGCCCTGAGGAACTCCTGCTTTTATTTCCATTAGATCAAAATAAGCATCAAAGGTTTGAGCTACACCGACGAAAAAAGCAGAGTAAACCTTCCTTCCCTCTAGCATGTGGAGTTGATCTATAATTGACTGGATGTCTGTAAAGCCAAATTCGTGGTTTGGAGTTAGTGTGCGTTCAATAATTAGTTTCAGTCGCTCTAGTAGTCTTCTTTCAAGCAATTTCGGCATATTTGCCTGGTTTAAATTCTTGTATAACTGGATAACTTTGTCTACTTTCAAATGGTTGAGAAAGGGTTTCACGTGAATGGAAGCTTGAATTAAATTGGTGAGTTTGGCAATAACTTTATGTGGAAGCTGTTTTAAAATTGCGCCTGTGCTCTATCATATCCAGAGGCTGTCTTTGGTTTGATGTTATTTTTTGTATTTATTTCTTACTACAGTTAAGTTCAGAGATTTTTTCTTCAGCCGTGCATCACGTATGCGGAATGCCCTTTCAAGCTCTGGCTTTCCACATCAATATGATTCACAGGCATTAAAAACACAAGCTCATAGACATCTCCACTTTTCTCATCCTTTTTCCTAACTGTGCCTAGCATTTACCCGAGCATTATAATTGTGCGAACTGCACAGCAGCTAGCTAATAACCTGTTCAATATGAAATTGTGCCCTATAAAAATCTTAATGTGACATCATCATCAACAATTGGAAGCATAACACTAGATCTTTATGTAAAATAAGTCACAAAGTAGAATATAAGTCACAAATCCGTGCGAAAGCCCTTTTACAAAAAACAATAATTGAAAAATCTCCAATTTATTGATATAGAAAACCAAACCAAAGCCCAAAGAATATCGAAGCAAAAAATACTGAAGACTAAGACCGAACTAATTAGATAAAGATATATGATTTATAGTACGGAATAATTGCAAGTGAACACAGTTCACATTGACATTCATAGCAAACAAAGTGTAAACAAAAAAAATGTCAAACTCACCCTTTTTGCATTTTTTCTGAATGGTCCTTGTAGAAAGACAATTGGATTCGCCCTTCTTCAATGTGAGTGTCCTAGACTTGGAATTAGTCTTGGCGTCACATTCAGTCCAAGCACTTTTGGCGTAGCGGCATGTTGATTCTGTATATGAGGAAATTTTTCGTGAATTAATAAAAACGAAATTAATTTTTGTAAAAACGATCTGATGGGTAGGAAATGTTAGTGCAATAGACCTCTATTTTGACAATGATTAATGACAAAACGAGAGTAGAACTCCTTCCTTCACCTTTCCTGTGAACTGATCTGACCCGAAAATGAAAAACTTAAATATGCATTTCACTAAAATGGGACGTATAGTTGATAGCAGAATTAAATTGTCACAAAAGAATGTCACCTAAATAACTGGATGCTAGATGGGTGAAGGCAATTTAAACCACCGGAAAATACATTCCTTTTCTCGTTTTTTTTTTTAAATAATTCCAAACCGAACGACAAACCGGACCGGACGCACGTCAGCCAATTCTCAGTGCTTCACACAATACAAATAAATTATATATTGTTAACCGAATAATTTACATATATAAAGGTCTCGCTCGTCTGGCCTTTTTGTTTGGTTCGGACCGTTCATTGTTGATCCCGATTTTCGGGGAGTAACAAATAACGCACAACATTATACTACAAAATGTAATTTATTTCTGTTAACGAGATCCTGGATGGATGCATGGAAAGGTAGTTTTGGCTAACCGGCGACCGCTCACAATTGACCAGCAAGTAGAGGCCTACCCTTTCATTGTGTTTGTGTTTATAATTCTTCTTCGTGTTTCGGCGGTGCTCGTATATAGCAGCTATTGTGTGTGTATCACGTGTTCGTCAGTGTTACGGACTTTTGTCACGGGTTAAACTGCATCGAGATATGGAGCGGCGGAATTATTGTGGCCTTATTGTCAACGGTACAATTTTGCAAACATCATGCAGTCAGTCGTTGAAAATTTGGTTGTCAAAAAGGCTCGCACGGATGCTGTTGTCAGTTTTCGCCTTCCTTTTGTTTGTGTGTTTGTGATTTTGATCACGTTTTATGCTCTTATTGGCGCTTGTTTATTGTTGATAAATAAGAGATACAGGGTGATTTGGTGAATCAAGAGTTGGATACTGAAAGACGTGCGGTTAAAATGCTTAAATCTTAACTGTGTTGTGTGTCGGTTTCACAGACAGAATTGTATGCCTCTTTCCATTTGCTGGGTAGAGTTAAAATTTCTCTCTCGTGGTTTCAGTTTGGCGTTCCATTTACAAACTGTACTTGTTTGATGTTGTGTTCCATTTGCGAAGTTTTGTAACCGACACTGTAACTTTGCCACCCGTCGGCAACCGACGTTTTCTCAGCTTGGTTTCGGTTTGGCGTTCCAATTGCACAGCGTTCACCACAAAAACTCTGTCACTTTGACAGCTTACCCGTGTCTATGGTTTCGTGTAAGGTAAGTGCAAATGGAAAGAGACAATAGACTACACATGGTGGCAATTAGACTTTTAAATTTTTTAATACATTTGAAGTCATTATTCCCAAAAGAAAGATTGGCTGGAACTAACCGTAAGAAAAAAATGAATCAAGACTTAATTTTGTCAAAAATCTAATGTACAGAATATATATGTATGTATAACATTAAAATAACATTACTATCGTATGCATAACATTTGAAATTAAAAAGTAATAAAGTGCGTAGTCTTTTTTAAGAACCAAGTAGAGAGATATGGAACAGTTTGTATAAAAGAAAACGAACAAATAGAAGGACGATCAGAAAGGTACAATTATGAAATGTAAAAAAAAATAAAATTTTTCGTGTAAATTCTCTAATCGGGAATACACAATGTGCAGTTTGAATAAAATCGGGTAAATTTTTGTTAGAGAGCCCCCGACCCTGGGGCCATTTCACTTCCAAATTTTTACAAAAGGTGTTGTCCATCGGAGATACACATGCATAACAAAATTTCAAGAAAATCGGTTAAATTTTGTAAACAATTTGTATAGGTGCTCCCGACCCCGGAGCCCGATCGCTTCAAAATTTTTACAAAAAGTGTTGTCCATCGGAGATACACATGTGTATAAAATTTGAAGAAAATCGGGTACTTTTTTTTATAAGATTAGTATGGGTGCTCCCCTACACCGGGGCCCGATCGCTTCAAAAATTTTACAAAAAGTGTTGTCCATCGGAGATACACATGTGTATAAAATTTGAAGAAAATCGGGTACTTTTTTTATAAGATTTGTATGGGTGCTCCCCGATCCCGGGGCCCGATCATTTCCAAATATTCACAAAAAGTGTTTTTCATTGGAGATACACATCTGTATAAAATTTGAAGAAAATCGGGTACTTTTTTTATAAGATTTGTATGGGTGCCCCCCGACCCCGGGGCCCGATCACTTCCAAATATTCACAAAAAGAGTTTTTCATTGGAGATACACATGTGTATAAAATTTGAAGAAAATCGGGTACTTTTTGTAAAATATTTGTATGGGAGCCCCCCGACCCCGCGGCCCGAGGAGCCCAAATTTTAATAGAAAGTGTTGTCATGGGAGATACATATGTGTGCAAAATTTCAATATAATCCGGCTTTAGGAAGTGGGTTAAAAATTGATCAAAAGATTTGGTGTCCCAGCCAGCCAGCCAGCCAGCCAGTCAGCCACAAACAAGTGAAGTTAATATAGAGAATTTAAAAAGACTACAAATACCAGAAGGATAAAGAACTAACAAACACAGATATAAAAGCATCAGCAGATAGAATTATAAATTAAACATTGTACGACTAACCTTATATATCCTTTTTAACAACATAAATTTTTGAGAATTTTTATTGTTGCAAAAATGTATTCTTCTGTCTATACACCATGTGGCTGATGTGGCATATGACTTTTGCAAAGCTTTGTTTATTGTATTGACGATCAATTTCAGTATATTTTAAGTACAAAAAATAAAATGTAAGGAATATCGTTTTGTACACACACGCACACACACCAACACAGCCATCGACATCTGAATTGAATAATGTAGCATGTGGTTTTTTTTAAAGCGGTCTTTAGTAATTTTCCCCATAAAATTGTTTCCAAAATTTTCTCAAGATTTTATTCAAACTTTGCACGCATATATGTGGATGTCCGATAAAAACATTTTCTATAAATATTTGGAAGTGATAGGACGCTAGGCCTGAGGTGCTCCAATATAGATCTTTAAAAAATTAACCCGATTTCATTCAAACTTTGCACACGTGTGTATCTCCGATTAAAGAACCATTTTAATTTTTATGGGTTCGTTTTATTAAAAGTGAATTTTTTATTCTTCTTAACCGCTTGTACTTTTTCGCGATTAACGATTAAAGCTTTTTTCTGAAGTCATAGACTTGAATCACTAACTTTTTGAAGTATCTGCAATTACGACAACTTCCAAAGCCACCGCTCATTACATAACCTATTGCCCAAAACAAAGTCGTCATCAATCAGGAAGGTTCTGACTTCAGCCATAGAGATATGGGAAGCCAAAACCCGACTTTGTTAGTTTTGTGTATTAGTTATGAGAGCAATGCTCATTACGTTTCTGTTTTCTGTTTGAGCTTGAAGATCAGTCAGTTTCAGAAGTTACGTCATATATCGTGTAGATATCAAATAAGGTGTAGTGGAAATTAAGCTGCAATTAGAATACGGGTACAAACCGGGTGACTATGTGGGTCACCTAAAATTTCTGAAAGAGAAATGTTCTGCACTATCCCCGACATTGTGTCTCCAATGGGAGATGATACCAATGGGAAAAAGTCTTTCGGCTTTCCAGACAGAACTACATGTCATTGGGATCTTGCCGAAATTAATTAAAGGAATTAAAGGCGCTAGAATATATATCATATCAGATAGCCAGGCAGCATTTAGAGCGCTGTCATCCAATTTGATGAACTTGATATCAGTCAAAAACTGTTACGATGCACTGCAATCTCTTGCCAGACACAACAAAGTCAAACCCGATTGGGTCCTTGGTCATCAGGGAATTTCAATCAATGAATCTGCAGATGAACTAGCTATGGCTGGCTCGGAATCTGCGTTAATAGGATCTGAACCATACATAATGTGGTGTTAATTTAAAATAACAGTAGCCTGTGACAGTGTGGGCCGTGGCTCAGTGGATAGGAGCATGGACTGCTGAGCAGGGGGTTCATGGTTCGAATCCCAGTAACACCAAAGTATTTTTCACCGTGTCTCACCTCTCGCGAAAGTTTGACAAACGTCCGAGAGTAATAACTTGTCACTGAAAGCTTCTCAATTCGCCGTTCGGATCCGGCATTAAATTCCATTTGTGTGCAAAAATATGCATGCTCAACACAAATGGTTGCGAGAAGTCAGGCCTTGGACCGCGGGTCTGTCGCGCCGATATTATATATAACCTGTGACAGTAATTTATGGTTGGGGTGACTACAGAATCAGTCATTTATTTAATATTGTTAAATTGCTGATGGGTAATGTTAGTCCTTCTTTACGTTTTCTAGAACTTTGGTATTTTTATATTTTTCTTCTGTTTTGTTTTTTCGATTTCTTTTTGCCCGTTTCCAATCATTTTTTAAATAATACGTGTGTTGTGTTGTCTTAATTGTGTGTAATGGAAAGATGTTACATTCTCTACTGTACGACACATTTCACAAAGTGATTTGTGTGAGATTGGCCCATAATTAGCCGAAAAATAAATTTTGAGTTTGACCAACTTCCAATTAAAGAAAAAGACTATGTGCTTATTGCTCAGCCTAGCTAAGCTGAGCCAATATTTTGCCGCGTGAAAGCCACTTCTGTGTGATGAAGTATAGACATGCATGCATACTACCCATGCCATCGCACAATTTTCTGAAAAGCTTTGTATTTTTAAGTCGTGATTGTATGAAGTTTATTATTTCAACGTTTTCGTCCTGACCTCCACATCGGTTGATTTGTGATCTGTCCGACTTACGCTCCGCTCGTTTTACTCTCCGATCTACTTATGCTCATTGTTCTCTTCGCATCGCCTAGGCCTGCACTATACTTAACGTCTAAAGTCCAGACCTACACATCGCTCGGGTTTCTCTCCGCTCGACTTATGCTTTTGCATTTCTTCGCTTCATCCAGGCCTACTTGTCTACACATCGTACTGCACGTAACGTCTAGACCTACACACGAGCTCAGTTTGGCAAGTTCGGGGATCTAGTGCCAACGCAATATAAATAAAACATCAACGCACCACCAGACCTGCTACCAAAAGATCAAAGAATGAAAACCTATGATGTCAGAAATAAAACAACCAAGGACTCGATTTGCAAAATGCTATGTCAGAACACTCAACCAAGCAAGAAAACTAAACATAAGAAATTAAACAACCCTTAAAAATCCAAACTTTTCATGTAAATTCTCTAATCTAATCGGGTAAATTTTTTTAAAAATTTGTCTGGGAACCGAGACACAAATTTTAATATAAAGTGTTGTCACCAGAGATAGACATGGTGTGCATGATATGTTTGAATAAAATCGGACTTTAGAAAGTGGGTAAAAATTTATTACAAGGTTCAACCAGCCCACCAGCCACAGACAGACAGACAACCGGTCACGCTAAGTTAATACAGAGAATTTAAAATATCGCAAATGTGACACAACCGTCACAAAAGCCAAACAATCAAAAAACATATCACAACATTAGGATTGCGATTAATATTGCAATAGATATCGAGCAACCCTCATACCTTTACGGTCAATAAACATCGAAGGCCATGTTGTAATTGTAAATATAAGAGGATTACATATTTAAATAGGGCAAGGACTTTGGAACAAACATTGCAAGGATAATAACGACAATAGCGATGATAGCTGTGTATGACAAAACTATTATTTTGATTTAGTATTTAATTGTTCAATGGAGATTACGCAGAGATATTCGAGTAACTAAAGAGGCAGGAAATGGATTTTGAAAGTATCCAACATGGAAATGGGTGGACATTTTCCTCTTTAATCAGATACTGATATCTTCGATGCCCAGTTAAATTCACGATAACGATATCATTACTTTTCACAGGTTCGCATACATAAAATAAAAACTAACCCCCTTCTGCCAAAAAAAGAAAAAACGTTACCCTTCACCAATTTAATTAATTAACTAAGCCAAATTAAAAGCCTCTCAATAAATCGCTTTGGACAGTTTCCACATAAGAACGAATGTAATTGTAAGTATTGACGTCCTTATTTTATTACCACCACCATAGCGCCATGCTTGGCATCATATAAACGAATTTAACACTGAAGTACAGGTTATTGGCCAGCTGGACAAGACAGTCCCTCTACTTACGTATTTTTTCAGAGTCTGTCGATTTTTCAGCTGTCGATGATGATGACAATGAGGATGTTGACTTAGCAGAGGCGCCACCACCACGTTTTCCATGACCCTGATGCGATTTTAGCAATTGTCTCTGTTTGGATTTGCTGTGCTGTTGTTGTTGGTGCTGATGGGATGACGAGCCTGAGGTTGTGGACAATTGCTTTTTGTCCAAGTGTGAACCAGGGTGGTTTTTCGAAGATGGTGATGACGACGTAGACGACGACGATGACGATGATTGTGATAATGATGGCGACGACGAAAATGATGATGATGATTGTGGTGCATTGTTTTTGGAAGTTGGACTTTCAACTAAGGGGATTTTATTTAGTTTTTTATTATTTTTACCACGCTTACCGCCACCAGCGCTGCTGGCATTGCCAGTTGCATCAGTAGCAGCAGCAGCACCGATAGCAGGAGTGTCACTAGCTCCACGGCTATTGCGAATCAGGACATCATTCCGGTCAGACTCGACAGCCACCAGCGACGACATTGAGTGTTGCCTCTTTGGCAAGCCTTTTGAGCCA
Source organism: Nephrocerus scutellatus (assembly GCA_947095585.1). NCBI lineage: Eukaryota > Metazoa > Arthropoda > Insecta > Diptera > Pipunculidae > Nephrocerus > Nephrocerus scutellatus. The sequence goes on along the minus strand of OX352765.1, from coordinate 27,033,337 downwards.
TTAATCACTGTCGGTTGGAATGCCAACATGGCCACCAATAGAACTGATGCTATTACGAGATTCATTTTGATTTCTCTGTGGAAAATCTGCAAAGGAGAGAGAACAAAAACACAAAACAAAGTTAAAAAAAATACTAAAGTTATTATTAGAGTAAATCAAAAACAGTGTGGAAGATAAAAATGGAAAATAGTAAAAAGCAAAATAAATGGACGAGTCTCGTCTCGCCTAGCACGGAATGGAGTTTCCATTCTTCTCTAAGGTAGTAGGAGTTTGGCAGAATCGGAAATTAACTGTAAGCTTCCATGTCTGGCAGGCGGTTTGGTTTGGCTAAGTGAGGCTATGCAAATTATATCCAAGCCAAGTCAACACACAGCAAAACCACCGCAGGACACAATGCACAGAGGTAGACAGAAAGTGGTAATTATCGTAAATGTTCTCGTTACGGTTGTTGCGGTTTGTTTTCAATTCTGTTATGTTGGCCGTGATCCAATGTTAATAATATCGGGGAAGCTGGAGATTGGGCGGATAAACTCGATGGTAATGATGGATGATGATTTTCGGTTTTCATCATTAGACGACAGACAGGAGGAGACACAGTAAACAAAGTACACTCCACAAAGGGCAGAAAGGGTCAATCACAAGGTTGACTCTCAGCCATTGTCACGAAAAACTTGAGAAGTTTTCTTTTCTTTGTTTTCTGGCGTTTTCGTATTTGTTGGCAAACTCCATTTCAATATACTCCTTTGAAATGTTTGCACTTTATAGTCGGAAAGAGGAAAATCCATTGAAAACAAAACATTTACACTGTGGTTTTGCAGGGGGTGGGCGAGAGTTGCATTTCACTAAGGCAAGCGAACTTCCTGCAGACCACACCATACACACAAATTTCGGGTTCATTTCGGTTCAAGACGTTTTATTCGTTCGTTGTTTTGGTACTTCTCATCATTGTAAGGATTTTCGGGTTTGTTTTGGCGAACAAATTTCACAAAGTTTTCCATTAATTTAAAGTTATTTTGTGTGGCAAAATAAATTGATTTTGAGGACTCTTGTATCTTTTGTATCTCAGTGTTCTGTGTAAAAGTATCTCATTATGTAACAACAAAATAAATTTTAGCTACAAGATACACAAATTATTTTCCAAGAATCATAGCGAGAAGTTTGATAGCAAAAGTTTGGAATTTTGGTTAAAGCAAACCATACGTAATTGATAGGTGCTCAGCGCTTCAGAAACTTACTCAACTATTTTTAGAAACTTGTTCTGGACTTTTCGCCAAATAATGTTACATAAATATGTCGACCATGCTTTTCGTTTAGCAAAGACTACGTCACAGAAGGGCGCCTACGGAGCGGAGATTTCGAAATCGTGGTAGATCGTAGATCTCATTGTTATAGAGATCCCAGAATCGTAAGAATAGTTCCTATTAAACGAAAAAACGACTCTTACTGTTTTTGGTGTGTAGACATATCGCTCTGCTAACTTCTTCTATGCTGTATTGTGGCAGCTGTCATTCAAATGCAAGCAAACCATGACTTCTAATCGCTCTCCGATTGCAAGATTGTTAAGAACTTCCACGCCTTGACGGCCTTTGCCCTTTATGCTACTATACACATATCAGCTCTCAACTGACCGACACATTAACTTTCGAATACGAATACGGACTATTATATAAACCTCAAACATTCTGAAAAGAGTCCGCTACCCTTACAATCGTGTAAATTGTAATTTGACGGATCCCCTTGTTTATTCGCACCAAATACGCAACAAACAAACAAACAAACTTATTTACACACTTTGACGAGCCACTTAATTCACTTTCAATTACAACGCCCCAGTAGTTCCAATTCAATCTTGAGAGCATCTTGTCATCCTTCATTATTCAAATTATTTGCTTTGGTACCATCAGTGCGGCGTATGATGGAAGAGCATCGTACTGTAGGTGTACTTCGTAACTCCTGCAACAAAGTGCACTGTGCACCAGCAAGTCTCTGAATGTAAACAGTAGTACAGTAACTCTGCAATTGGCAGGTCAACAACACAGCATAATAGTTGGCTCTGTTGTTGCTCCTTGAAACTAATTTTAGTTTTATGTGCTTCAGGTTCGGTGCGCTCTTTTTTGCTTCTTCGCCTGTTTTTTCGAGTGCCTGAGCTGAGGATACTTGAAAAGTACTTAGTTACTCTAAGATTGTTTTTTCTTTTGCTTCTTTTTTATTCTGGATATTCTATGAACTTCTCTAGGATGGTCAGCAAGCTGCCAGATGTTAAGGGATCAAGAAAAAAATGGCATACACGCAAAGAAATAAAAATTTCCTTTCAACTTGATGAGAGTAATGAGTAATTCGATAGAGAGATTTGTCATTAACGTTAAAGTGACTTTTAATTAATGGTGGAAACTTACAGATTATGGTCTAGTTTTGCGCATGAGGATTTTGCGTAAAACTTGCTTAACAAATTGACGGCACAAGGTCTCCGATGCGGAAATGCTGGAGACCATTACTATTCCTTAACAATACCCAAAGCACAATATACAAAGCATGAAATTTTATTTTCCTATACTGGTAATGATGCTAATAATCTTAATTACGCAGGTGATTGCACAAAGGATTTCCAATTTCCTTGGCATTGTGCAAGGAGCGTAATTACGTACACGTTTTCCGCCTTGCACCAAAACCAAACCACTTGTATACCAAATCGAAGCAAGTGCAATGAGCTGCTTCGTTGTGCGTTTCGCCGACTTCCGATGGCCATTGTGTTACGAGTATACAGTAGTCCAGCTGAAAAAAAGTGCAATCGTTTCCGTTTTATCAAAATTCCTCGAGCATTTCCGACGCTCGAAGTAGTAGTTTTTCACGATGGGATTACATAGCACTCTGCAGGAAAAACTATTAGCATTTACATTCCTTAATTACACTTTGCTTTGGAATTTATAGTTAACAAATAGCATCCCAATCTCCAATCTCTTCTCACTCGTCCTGTAGGATTTCATTCGGGATGTTATTGCACATAAAACAAATTTACATTGTAACGAAATTACTTATGCAATTTAGGGAACGGAATTTCTGTGGTTGTTGTTGTTGAATTATGTAGTTGACAACGTAGTAGTGTGCTGCGGGATTTGTAATTCCACTATAAAGAGTTCCGTCTGTCCAGCTGTGCACTTGGAAGTAATTATACTAACTTTTGTCAGTGTGTCCGGACTGGATTGGTGCAACAAATGTAAACGGAAAATAATTTTTTTTGTCTTTTCACTTTTAAAAATATTCCCTGTAATGTTGGCCTGTTGAAAGTTTCCAACCAAACTTAAAAAAGTAAATTCTTTAGTCACTGCACTTGCGTTGTTCACTAAGAGAGAAAACGAATGCTGTCATTGTTGAGCACCTCTAGGACAGGGAAAAATTTCTCAATGGGCGTTGGTTGGCTTTCGTTCGCAAAAATGTAACATGGAAGAAAGTAAAATAGATAGAATTAAGTTTTAATGACCGAAAAGAGAAATTTTTGTTATCACTCAAGTTGGTGGCAAATTTTTTACCATGGCTGGGCGCTTACAGTGGGGTATTATTGCAGAAATTTGGTAAATTCATTGTTTACACGAATTGGAATTTTGATACTCAATAACTTGGAGTTCTCTGAATATAAGCATTTGTAGACACACCTGTTGCTAGAGAAGTAATGTTTTTTTATAATTTGCAAAGGCGAAAAGGGATCATGTTATTTGGAAGAGGACATGAGGAGATAAATGTTAGCTTGTCTCTTGAATGCGATGATGCGAAATATACAGCTTAGCAACGAATTCCATATTCGTGTTGTACTGTTTAAGAAGAGAATCTCTAAAATTTACTGCACGTCCAAACACAGTCTAAAGTCCAAATATGGGTAAAACATTTGCGCCATGCCTCTAGTCGTTAGTCTAAGTACGTTGGACTGATCGTGAGGTTCGATGTTCGAATACCACAAAAACAATATTTTTCACGTCTGAGTAGTAACTGTCATGGATAGTTTCTTAATTCTCCTTTCGGATGTGGCTTCAAATTGAAGATCTCTTCAATTTGTGAGCAAAAATTAAACTCGCACAGCACAGATGGTCGCGAGAAGCTGACCACGCCAAATATAATTATTAAAGGCTTTATTAAGCGATTATTTATTAGTTTTTTTTTTCGGAATATGTATGAGTTACATGTTAATCTAAAGAAAGGCCAGTGGCTCAGGATTAATTGCATTGTTCCTCGCATCGTTGCGACAAGAATATCAGATCAATTTCTCTATTGCTATCAAAATTTTTGCGGTTGACTATCAGTCAGCGGCCATGTTTGCTTATGATCGATAATGTGTACACAAATTCGTCAGTCGCCTGTTTTTTTTTCGTGAAAGGACGTCATGGAGATGGATTTTTAGAAAAGGTCTACGAAAAGAACCGCTGTTTTTGGTACATAATGAGTCCCGAATATACGTAAAAAATATAGATATCGCAAATTGGTGGAAATTATGAAAAATACAACACAAAGGCGGCGGATTGCAAGAAAGAGCAACAAACAAGCTTTTTGTTGGTTGTCCATATTTCCTCTTTGAAAATTAGAGCTTGACTGTTGTTTTGACTGTCAAACTGTCCTATTAATCTGACAGCTGAACGTATCTGTCAAAACTGACATCAGTTATGTTTTACAGTCAGATTCGATAGTCTGTCAGCCGCTGAAGACTCGAATGGGTTTTTTTTAAATTAGAATCCGGTTTATGGTGAGATTAAAATTCTTTAAATCAAATTTAAGTTAAAGGAGAGGGATCGAGAGATAGGGAGATATAGAGATAGAGAGATAAAGATATAGATACAGATAAAGAGATAGAGAGATAGATATATAGAGAGATATACAAAGATAAATAAAGATAAATAAAGATACAGAAGGAGAGACAGTGGGAGTAAATTCTAGTTATTACACTATCCTGGAAGAAAAAGTGTTAAAAGAGAGAGAGCTTACACAATCTTTAAAGAAAGACAAAACTTTTTAAGAAAACACAACATGTTTATGCCTCACAGCACTTAACTTTACGAAATAATAGAACTGTTGATCCTTTGATTGTTTGATTGATCTATAATACCCTTGAGACACTGGCATTCTTGAACTAGTTCAAGTCCCTTTTTAAATTCTCTATATTAACTTCACTTGCCCGTGTGTTTGTTGGTTTGTGGGCTTGTGGGTTTGTGGGTTTTTGGGTTTGTGGATTTGTGGATTTGTGGATTTGTGTGTCATGGAATCTTGCGATCAATTTTTAACCCACTTCCTACAGCCCGATTTTATTGAAATTTGGCACACATGTATATCTCCCATGACAAAACTATCTATTAAAATTTGAGGCCCCTCGGGCCGCGGGGTCGGGGGGCTCCCATACAAATATTTTACAAAATTTACCCGATTTTCTTTAAATTTTGTACACATGTGTGTCTTTGATGGAAAACACTTTTTGTAAAAATTTGGAGCGATCGGCCCCTTGGGGACCCCAATATACAATTTTTAAATATCGCTATATCGCATCAGATCACGGCAAAGTATGAGCTCTGTGCTTTGTGAGCAGCGCTGTTCGCTGCCGCTGCGGCATTTGGTTGATGATTTTGCCACAAAACGAGCACGCAGTGTGTGTGTGTATCCCCGATTAGAGTATTTACAAGAAAAATTTTAATTTTTATGGGTTTTTTAGTTTTATTTTTGACAAGCTAGTTACGGAACTGGTTTATTGAAAACTAGTTTGCGGAACTAATTTGTTGCAGTTAACGAGTTTAATACAGCTGATTTTGACATTTGGAGACAAATTTAGATGAACAAATAAAATTTGATACCCATGGGAGTCGGCAGCGGAGAACAAGGTGGTGTTCTTGCACCCACTGGTTTAAAAGAAGAAAATATACAATTTGATTAATTAAATAAGAAGTTGTCGGCCCCTATGTTGACAGCATAAGGAGTAATACATAAGTACTCACCCTAGCCAATGCATAATATATAAGCAATTATAGTCCTATTTCGATGGCGCCGTGGCTCAGTGGAAATGCACGTGGCTACTGAGCAGGAGGTTCGTGTTTCGAATCCCAGTAACACCAAAAGTATTTTTCACGATATCCCACCTCTCGCGAATGGGTGACAAACGTTCCGAGAGTAATAACTTGTCACGGAAAGCTTCTCAATTCGCCGTTCGTTTGGAGCCGGCCTTAAATTGTAGGTCCCTTCCATTTTGTGTCCAAAAATATAAATATAAAAGCTAGGTCTTGGACCGCAATGGTCTGTCGCGCCGAATAGTATTATTATTATAGTACTAATTACCTCAACAAAGCATTTTATAATCTTCTATTTTTTGTAAACTAATCGAGAATATAATTGAGTGTGTCACCCTCAACAGTTATCTTATAAACTACAAACGATAAACTAGTTAAAGTTTGCCAGTGTGTCAGGGGTATAGAATTAAAAAATTAATTTCTTTAAGGGATTACGATTGTTATTTTGTGACCACAATTTATTAAACGTGTTCCACTGTAGACACATAATCTGATGCAGTTTCAAGTTGTGAGACTCATTTTCAAGTTACGAGTATCTTTCGATATAAATTTAAAGTGCACTTGAACACCTGAAAATTTTATCGAATTCAAATTGATTTTGGACTTAACTACAACTGAATTGCAAAGAAGTCGTTTAAAATTTGCAGCAGATGAACAGTTTTAGAAATAATCGATCGGTAGTTTTTGGTTTTTAATTACGAATTGTAGCACAAATGGAAAAGCAGCAGCAAAAAGTTAAAAATCTCTACAAACAGAAATCCTATCAAGTATCATTGAATGCACGGAGGTCACTAATTCGATTTAAAGACTAAATAGAGCTTCTCAGTTTGAATGCAAAATCTCTTTATTGTAGCATCGAAAACTGGGCATTTATTTGTTGTTAAATTCCGGAAAAACATATGCAGTTTTTACACAAAAAAAGGTCGTAATGACTTTTTTTTGGTATTTCGGCGTTAATTTATTATTATTCCCTCCATGCGTATTTTTAATTAATTTATCACATACTCACTCACACTAGTGAAGTGGTGGTATTACTACACATGTCCTTAATTGGGAGTGATGTTTCAATTTTCCTACACTCGTCGCATGTATCGGATGTGATAAATGTACAAAAAGTGCCCATGTTGCTGGTAAAATGCGACCGCCACCGAATACCTCTGTGTCAGTTGCAAAACCAATTACCGCCGTTGAACCTAAATGTTTATTTTAAAAATTTAATTACATTTTACATGGCAAAATTTTACTGTCTTTGTTTTACTTTTGTGCATGATAGGGTGATCCTCGTTTGGGGCAAAATTGAGAGTAAAACAATGTAAATAAATTATTTTGCTTTTAACTTCAACTTAAATTATTAACGTATCCAAAAAATGGTTGTAGTGGTTGGAGCTTTTTCACCCGACTTAAACAATCATGAGTAACACATAGCAGCTTTTCTTAGATTGCAGTAAATTTCAGGCATGAGTTTGTTGTTGGCATTCAAAAAGGCTGGTTAAAATGCTTAACTTAACTCATACCCGATAGTTTTGTTATAACTAATGATAGCCAAACCAAACATAAAAAATATTGAGATTGCCACTAAATCCGAGGCAGTACTCATCTGCTACAAATCCCTTTGTTCCATTCTGTGTACCAGAAAATAATGAAAGTATTCAGAAAAATTTTCGGAGTCCACCAAATTATAGTCAACTTATTAATTGCTTTAATTATCCTCTCTCTCGGAATGTTTGTCACCCATTCGCGAGAGGTGGGACACCGTGAAAAATTTGGTATGTATTAGTCGGCTGTAATCACTTGCATTATAAGCAATTTGCAGGTATGAATTAAATCTGACTGCTTTTATTTTTTTTTGTAAATTCAATCTAATTGGTTGGTCTGAGCCAGACTAGAACCAGTATTCGGTATACCAACTGACAAGGTTAACGTGACTAATGTAGTAAGCAGAGCACTATCAAGTACAACCTTAATTTATAATGAGCCTCAAAAGGAGATAATTGGTCTGCCTTGCCTTGAACTTTGCATTTGCATTTGAAGATGCTTTGATAAAGAATAGTCTCTAAGTTCAAAAAGATAATGGCTTAGCTAAGAAACAATCCTCTGTAAGTCTATTGCATTATACATACGAGATCAAATGGGCGAAACGAAATCAGAAGCTGCACAAAACTCGTATTGGTTGCGGGAGCGTATAGAGAGGATCTAATATTGGTAATATAATATTTAAGGTTGTAGAGGAAGAAGAAGGGCAAGACTCTTCTGTCGTAGAATCCTTTAATCAGTTAATCCTTACAGATAATTGTTGACTTAAAGTGGAGAATGATTCGCGAAGATAAGGAAATCTACGAGCACTACTGCTGTGCTTATAAAGGAAACCTAGATAAAGATTTATGGGCCGGACTAAACTTTTATTGAAAGTATTGCAAAAATCAGCATGTCCAATTATATGATATCGTCAGCTTTAGGTTAAGATCAGCAGAGATCCTTCTGCGGAAGGGAATGATAGAACTCTGCTTTCAAAGCCAAAATAGAAGAAGAAGTTGGATAATGTTACCTGCAAAAATAGCATTTTTGATCTGAAATAATTCAATAATTCAATAATATACAAAAACCAACGATATGAATAAATGGATTTCCGACATTAACAAACAAGACACTGCAATTACATGTTTCTTAAAACCTATTACCTTGGCACAAAATAAGCTTACGCACCAAGAAAACAAAAAAAAAAGTTAAACTAAACTCGAGCGAAAAAAATCTTTAACTGATCGAAATGGTCCCTTACTAATTTTATCCACCTATCATTCAGAAGTTCAAATTATCGTATTGCATTAAAATTATAAAATTTCAAATCCACTCAAGGCCAAAAATTTGTTGTTTACACAGCGGATGATTTTATTGCAAATCTGCTGGGATATTAAGATTCTATTTTTAAATGGTTTGAGTTTTTTGAAGAATTTGTTTGGGAAAACAACTCAAAATCAGTAAACATACATCAAATTCCACCGAGGCAAAAACAAAAACCATTAAAAAAAGAAGAATATTCTGACATTCGTTGCTTTCAAATAAACTAAACAGAAGGGAAGAAAAAGAAAAAAAAAGTGAAGTGAAAGCCCCAAGTGCTATGAATGCGATTGATTTCTGTGAAACTCTGCGCAAACTAACCCCAAACAACCAAGGGATGAATGATGAAAATAAATAAAAGCGAGCACTGGAATAAGCTTCGAATCGAATACACGAATACTCATAAGGTTAGGTTATAGTGTGCTATTTATAATAGCCCTCTCTCTGTCTGAGGATGAGAAAAACGCATTTTAATAATTTTTGAATGGGTTGGCGCAAAAGCTTCTGTTTCAAAGACATTTCCCACTGAAGGTAAAAAAATTTAAATTTGATGTTGGCTTGGGTGCAAAAGAGCAAAAAAAACGTACCTACCTATTGAAGTTTTGTAGTTAACTTCAATCTAGGATGAAACTAGCGTGTTGCATTGAACCGGCAACGGAAAGCCGATATTTGTCTTACACCCCGATGACTTTTCATAACGGTTTTATTTATTTACCCCCCACAGTGTGCCGTGTAAAGGCAGCCGGAAAAGTTTTACACAACGCACCAAATGCATCAGTATTCCATTTTCAATACAAACAACGGCCAAACAATTGGCGCTTTTTTAGACCTCAGTATTGACATGGTGCAAAATTTTTCTCATAAAATTCTTTACAAAAAACAGAAAATGATTTCCCATGACGATGGGAGTGTGTTTGTGTGTAACAGCAACAATGCGGGGGAAAATGTCTATGCCGCAATACACATCTCCGTTGCAAAGCAAATGTAAAGAGCATTTTACGCGATATTGTTTCGCTGAGCAAATAATGGTAATAGAACAAAATTGTATATTGTGCTGGGTGTGTGTTTCCTACCGCTGGCAAGGGTAAAACAAAATTCATGTATCCAATTCTGAGTGGGTAAATATTGGAAGAATGCATAAATCTGTTATCTCCGCTTTTTAAATTCCCTATATTAGCTTCGCGTGGCCGTGGCTGGCGGACTGGCTGGTTGGATGGCTAGCTGGTCAGATCTTTTGATCAATTTTTAACCCACTTCCCAAACCCCGATTCTATTGAAATTTTACACAAATGTATATTTCCGGTGACAATACTTCCTATTAAAATTTGAGAGTAATCGGGCTACGTCGTCGGGGGGCTCCCATACAAATTTTTTTCTCGGCATCATATGATTTCATACTATAATGACTGTGTTCTGTGTGCGTTGTGCTCCTTGGTCAGCGCTGCTTGGTTTACGATTGGTGTTGTTTTGTTGTTTGGTGTCAGTGCTTTTTATGTGTTTTTATATTTCAGCATTTGTAGTGGAATTCAGTATACTTTTGGTTATTAGAGGATTTATATGAAAATTTTTAATTTTTATGGGTTGTTTTTTTAGTTCTAGGTGCGCGGAAGCTACTCATAATAGTGGAGTAGGACCATGCGTTTAACCATTTTATTTGCTATATAACATTTTTTCTATATTCTCGCTGTTTTGTTAAGGCTAGGTTGCTGACAGAGTAAGGAGGCATTTTTTCCTTTAAATCCACACATGGACACTTGGGGTTTTTATTCTTCTTAGAATACTGTGTTCATCGCAACTTGTCATCATCGTTATTATATTAAAAGGGAAACATGAATTTTGTGATCCCTTTTACGACGAAACCATCCAACCAAATTTCATAAAAATTACACCTTTCTTCAAGATATCCTCAAAAAATCGATCTTTAATGGAGTTGTACAATGAGGCCAAGTAATCGAGTAAAACTCATTTCAGGCAGGTTTAACGGCACCGATCAGCGCTTCCTTGTCATTGTATTGCTTTCCACCTTCGTACAATTTTCGTGTGAGCTAGACACAGAAATGTTCTATAATGAAATGTTGGCCATGGGAAAAGTTCAACATTTTTACTTTACAATGCTAGCGTTGTCGTGTTGAAATATCCATAAAAGTGGTCCAAATACATCGTAGGTTTTTGGTAAAGCTGATTTCAATACCGCTTAGTAGTCGATAGTACCATAAAAAGATATTGCAGTCCAAACCATTACGTCCCCATTATCTAGTATGATGGCGGTTTAAAAAGATCGTGGAAGGAAAAGTTATAGCCATCCGCCAGTCCATCTAAACTTAACTTTTTATCGTCAGAAAAGACTACTTTTTTCCAGTTATTCCATTTTGTTCCTTCTTGAATATACCAGGTCATGTGGTCTTCCGTCTTGTAAGCGTTGTATCTTTCGCATGATCACTACGATTGATCTTGCAAGTGATAGCACGCTTAGACAAACCGTCCGAACGGTAAACATTGTTTTTTATAAAATTAAATTTTTATACAAAAAAATGAACCACTTTACAAACAACGATTGTATTTTGACTGCTTCTAATCTTACGAACAAATTTAAATGCATTGCTTTCAACATGAACCACTGTTTCTTTCATCATTATATTTAGCTCTGCAACGGTGGGCCCGGTCCGGGCCTCCCGATGTGACTGTTTCTTTCACATTTTTTTCGCTCACTGCCATTTAACAGGAGAAAGGCCTGTCTTTCCACATCACTATGATCCACAGGCATTCAAAACACAAGCTTATTCCTGATTCTAATCTCGTGAACCGCACTGTATATGCACGAAAATCAAAGAAACGTAATGTGGCTCTTTCTTACTATGACACCTAAATAAAATCGTCAGCTGTCAAACGTTGCGCATCTAATTGATATTAGGACTCAAAACACACTTATGATTTCTCCGTTATTTTTAGCAAAATCCAAGTTTATTGAAAATAACAGGAAACTAGCTTTTTGTCCTAAGATCCAGAAAATTCTACCAGAAAATGAAAAAATTCCCATGGGAATTTAAAGTTACGGATTTTCTTTATATCGAACAGCTTTTGTAAGATAAGGTACTTCCAGAAGCATCCGAACTAAAAAAAACACAAAATAGCCATCAACCGCAGACATCACAAATCTTTTACCACTGAGCCATTTTTTCAAGTTTGTAAACAGAAAATAGTCCAAGGGGGCTAAATCTGGCAAATAGGGTACACGAAGAAGAAATTCCAAATTTAACTCACTGATTTTGGCCATCACGATGACGGATGTGTAAACTGGTGCATTGTCTTTTTTCTTCGCCAAATTCGGCAGTTTTTTCTTGATTTCATCTTTCAAACGCTGCAATAAGTTCTCATTGTTTTTAATTTTTTGAAGATAATCAATGAAAATTATACCCAAAAAACTGAAGCCATGACCTTGCCTGCAGATGGAACTGTCAACGCCTTCTTTGGAGCCGATTCTGCCCTTTCAGTCCATTGTTTTGACTTTTCCTTCGTCTGATGGACTCATGTTTCATCCACGGTTATGAATCGACGTAAAAACTCAGCTTTATTGTTGTGAATCTTGGCCAAACACTCGATTGAAACATCCTCATGACGCTGTTTTTGTTCCATTATGAGTAATCGCGGCACCAGCTTTCTCATGCTAAAATTATCAGTCAAAATGCGAAGTACAGCACTTTTAGAACCCGCCACATCTGCTAGCTCACGCACTTTCAGTCGACGGTCATTCAATACAATTTGGTGGATTTGTTTCATCATTTCTGGTGTACTCACCTAATTTGATCGACCACTGCGATGTTCGTCTTGGCTACTCGTACGGCCTCGCTTAAACTCTGCCACCCAATATTATTTTTGCAAATCAAGGTGCAGACTCCCCTAGAGTAGAATGTAGCTACGTTTTGATGTTGGTTGGAATTGGGCCTTTCAAATTAAAGTATTGTATCACATAACGATGACAATTTTTTTCCATGTTTAAAAATTCATGGAGAGCGTTCACTATTGATGGCTGCCGTACATATACTAAACAACGTAGCATCGTCAAACATCAAATTTAAGCTTTGTAAGGTTGGTACTTTCTACCTCAGTCAACCGCTTTCTATACGTACGGTCGGGTACTTCTGGGACTACCCTCGTGTCTCATTTAATAAAAAAAATGTGTCAGTATCTTAGCAAAATTATTTCTTGTTATCTTAATTGTTTTCCTTTTTGTTAATTAACAATTATTGAAAAGAGTATTGAGTTTTTGGGAAATATTAGCAAAGTCAAATTGAATCTCGACATCAATGGTGCAATTTAAAAAGATGTTTTTTTTCGTTGTGTCCAGGATATTTTAAGAAATCTGTATATTTTAGAAAAACTTTTTTAACTATTAAACTGTTGTAGTTAATTTATAAAAATGGATACAAGAAGATTTGATAAACACCCTCAAAAGATTTTGACGGAGCGTTCCGGACATAAGACATAGTTAGATGACTGTTGGCTGCAGTCATCTAAGCCAATAGTCATCTAAGAAGAAGAAGAAGTATGAGTATGCTGAGCCGAGCTACATCAGTCATTCTGCCTTTGCTTACCAAGGAATTCTTTCGCTGGACATTTCATTGGTGTTTAAACCAAGAGAATGATTAAATATATTCTTAACTCTTGTAACTTGGTAGATTTTTAGCTACTTCCATGCATCTAGTTAAAGAAGCCAAGGATAAGGAGTTACCATGTCTAAAACTACATTTCAAATAGCTCGAATCCTCTTAGGTTTCACTTAGCTGGATGCGTTCCAGTTCGATGTCATTTTGCAGAAGTTGCTTAGCTTTGCAGAGATGCTAAATAGAGACATTGTAGCGTTGTAAATTTATTAAATAATTCTTTGATTTATTTATTTGTGGCAATCCAGAAATCCCTAGCCATTTCTTTATAATTGTTAATGCAAAATAAATGAACGAAAATAAAGAATGATACTCGTCTTACTCATTACGACACTGATACTTGTATTTATTATGGGTAATATAGAGACAGTTTTTTTTCAGAAAAATACAGCTAAAAACAGAATCTAGATAGAAGCATATAAATTATTCTTCAAAATCCAATTAAATTTGTTGGCACTTCAAGTATCCATATAATGGTGATTCATATGTGTAGTGTGGAAGAGACCAAATGAAATCCTTTATACAGCCATCAAATAGAAATAAATAGAGAAATAGTTGAATGCTCAGAACATGTGGGATCAAAGAACGGACAAATAAAACGAAGACATAAAAACCATTAATTGCAAAGAAATGAAAAATATTGAGACCAATTTCCACTTTTGTTCATCGTGGTCTTCCTTGTTCGTTGCCTATCGACGTTCGACAACAATCCATCACATGCAATAGGAGTAACGATGAATGGATAAAATGAAACCCTGCGGGTGGTTGGCAGTAATGCCAAAAACATACAAAGACGAATAATGGATGAACGGACGAACGGACGAAAGGATGTCGTACTTAGTACGTCCAGAGTTTATACGTACGGTTATTTCGCAATCAACTGCTATTGCCAAAGTAAATTGTGATTTTGATTGTTTTTGCTTGGGTTTTACATTTCATCGTTATCCAAGGGTGGCCAATAGCGCATGCAAGGTTCTAATGTGCCAAAGGATCGCCTCAGCGGTAAAGCATGAACAAAAAAAAATCAGACAGACAAATAGTTTATACTTTCACAAAAATCAATCAAGAAATTTCAGTTAAAATATTTTTTACTCGATCTGTCACTTACGTAACGAATCACGGGATAAAATTGCCTAATCAATCACTTAGGTTGTGTCAAGTTTTTCTTTTTGCCAGTCAGACAGCCTTAAAAATTTAACTTTGCTTCCGTGTTGTTAGCACTGGAGTAATATTTGTGGAAGTATAATATTCTTTATACCAAGAGGTAGTGTAACAATGTGGAATTATTGTAATTACATTATGAAATACCCATCATCACTCATGTAAGATAGGTGTAATCTCCAAAATAAAAAAAAGTGTGGGGAACAAACCAGAACCTTGGGGAATACCAGCGTTAATGAGGTGAACATTAGATTTGAAACCGTCTAATAGGAACTGGATTGAATGGTCAGAAAGGTAGCTACACTTGTGCAATCAAACAGTTAATGCAAAAGTGATCTGTTGTTAAGACTCCGAAGACGACAAAGTTTTAATTTTTATTAATATTGGATTGGGCGCCGTGGCTCGGTGGATAAGAGCATGGACTTCTAATCCTTGATAATGCATCTGACAAAGGAAAAAAATACACTAGAGACCTTGGCTCCCCTATTACATTTTACCATATTGGAAAATACATACAACATTCGTTTTCCTTATCACAGCACTATTATCATCACCACTGCATGAATGATCTTCCCCGGAATGGACAATGCCCTACACAACAATGTGGATAAGACTGTACCTAACATGCTTGTCGCTTGTGTTTGTATAACGATGAATGGACATAACGCGCAACGCTTGTTCTCTCTTCAACTTGCACTTGCACTACACTAGCCCTTTGTCTTGTCTTGATGTGCATTGTTTCATTTGAAATGTAAAAAAAGTAAATAACATCGTTACTCCTGTAAAATGGTCGTGCTTTGTGCTTAAGGATGACACAGCGGATAAAACAAAAGTTGAGGACTTCAACGAACGAAGTTTCAAGTGAAAAATGTTTGAAATTTGTCTCAGGGGCAAACAAAAGCAGAACCATCAAGCAATGGCAATTATCATGCAATGATAAGTCAAAATGCGAATGGGAAGGACAATTTGTTGGAATTATCGTGGAATTCCGGATGTTTGGTTATGGTGTGTGACCATGTAGATATATGAGGAAAATGCATCATGTGCATTTTTGGTTTAGAGGGTAATTTGCGTTTTACTTGATTTTACTTGACAAATACACCCATAAATTCTAACAATAAAAGGAAAAATATTCATCACATCACTTTACTTTCGCTTAAATTGTGGACATTGTAGATACTAATATTTCTATATTCCGAAAAAGAGGCAATAAAATTCTTCTCATTAGCCGTACTCGTATTTCGTAAGTCGTAAGTGTCGTAAGTACTAATACTGCTTTGTGCGGTTTCTTGGAATTGTGCTGAAAATGATACGTTGCAAGACTACAAAAGATGGCTTGGATGGCATTAAAACTTGCAATCATTTTTTTGCTTTATATGAAAGGATTTTCAGATTGCTAAATATTTTATTTATTTAATTTTTATATGAAAATGTGTAAAAGAAATACAAATTGCTAAAATAACATAACGCAAAGAACAGAACCAAAACAAAGCAAGACCCAAAACTTGTGTTGTTGTGATCTTGTGATAATTCATTGGATGATAAATGGAATGTAACTTTACAGATGTCAAAGTAAGTAAAACATCCTGGTAATATTTTTTATACACATCAACTAGTTTCGACACATTTGGCATAAACTTAAGCTTAATCAAATGAATTAAAAAATAATTTTTAATTTAATTTACAAATTGCAAACTAAAAAAAAGGATGTGCAGTTGCGTATAGCCAGTTGTATTTGCGTGTTGTATAACCACTGGACAAGTGGCGTTTTATTTGCTTTTAATGAAAATTTTTGATTTTGCTGTGTTGCTTAGCCGGACTATCCTAAAACTATTTAACACATTAGAATACCTATATGTTCTGTATGAACTGTGTCCAGGATTATGGACTCCTTTTTTGTTTTGAGCGTACTGTATCTGGGCAACATACGGCAAAAATTTTTTTCCTTGTGCTCAACTGCTACACGAAACGGTGGCAGTATTCTATATGTTCGATGAGTCTCGTCATTCACCCTATGTTTCCACGATGCCTTCCATCATTTAATGGTGCTTGACATTTCTTTAAGTCTTGCAATCATCACTCTCAGATTTCCTCGGGTAGACTACTTTTCATTTTTTAGCCAGAAGGTCGACAAGTATAATATCTGCGTTTATCGGAATGTCTGGCTCGTGTACCAGCAGAACGCAACGCCTTTGTACCAGGGACCACGGATTTCGGTACACCTATTTTGATCAGCGCGTAGTCGGCCAATAGCGGCACAGAAGAAAATTAAGACGCGACTCGATTTCTGTTAGTCCAAGAAAGTCAGAGCAAGGATATGCATTTGAAAAAAAAAACGTTGGTACCATGTGAAAATTCAATGATTCTCTCCGCAAACTGAAGCTTAAGTTTCATCGCATTGACTACTACTAGTGAACATCAAGAAGTCTAATTTCATTTTAAGTTTTAAGTGTGCTCAAAATATCCACTCGGTAAATGACCATTAACAAAATCATAGTCCAAACTTGCCTTTGAAGTCAGTTAGGAAACACTACACGCACAGTTCAAAACTCCTCGAAAACATATTTCCTCTCGAAAGCCACCGTACTTATCTATGGAAGAATAACTTTGATTTCTACTTTGTTCCTTGCACCGAGAAAAAAGCTTAGTTTTTTTTCTTTATTTAAATACATATGGTTAAGTTAGGCTAGGTTTGGGTGGCTGTCGGCAGGAAGCCAACCCACTTAGACCAATAGATGGTCCATTGTGATGCCACATTGATCGAGAGGATTTCCGGCCCTACTCATTGAATTAGTGGGAGCTTCGAATGCAGCGTAAAAGACTTTTTATGTCAGTGCTTCAACATAAGTTTTTATGTAGCAATCGGTATGCTTCGGGGAACATTTTCAGGTAGAAGGGGCACCGTATTACCATTTTTGGTGAGTTAATTTGCCTTGCAGTTTTTGCAGTTATAGGTTAATGTTGAACTGCTCCGCCATCTCCCTGAGAGATGATCGGCAGTCTAGGGCTACAATAGGGTTCGTAGAGACTGATTCTATGGATCCCAAAGACTATCCGAGAAGATGCAGATATCCTTAGTGGATATGACGTTTTTCTTCGTTCAAAATAGGAATTCTTTAATCGCCATGATTTCTGCTTGAAAAACACTGCAGTGACAAGGAAGACGTAAATAGAGACTGATAGTTGTCGCCTGATTTAATAATTGATAGGTTGTACACTAATAACCTATTTACAATCTTATAAAAACAACTTATCAATTCGCGGTTATTAATAAATGACAATGAATCGTACATATTCTTCAAATAGGCCTGCAGACGGAAACCGATAATAAACTTTAGAGCTTCTTTTCTAATTATTTCCAGTTCGTTAATCGTTTACTATCCTACGTATGCTTCCCAAATACTATGTACTTTGTCTTATCCGAATTCAACAATAAATGGTTAACCTTCAATCATTCATCAATTACATTTAAATCAGAATTCATAAATTCATATAGATACTTTAGTGAAGGGGCTGAATATAATATAACAGCGTCGTCGGCAAACATTACCATTTGTATTGTTCCATTTAAATTTAAACCAAATATATCATTAATGTAAATTGTGAAGAGACAAGGGCCCTAAATTGAGCCCTGTGGTACTCCGCAAGGAAGGTCAACTCATAGCTTTCTATCCTATTCACAACTACTATTTGTCCTGTTCGTGCAAATAACTTAAGTTCCAACAAACTAAACTTTAGTTTTTCCAACTTTATTAACAATATATCATGGTTAACACAATCGAATGCCTTTTTTAAAAATAAACACGCACATGTTTTCCCTTTATCTAAACTTTTAATAATTAGATCAGTCAAATTCAAGCATGCAGCTAAAGTACTTGATCCGGGTTGAAACCCAAATTGGTAGCGATTAAGAATCTGATTGATAGCAAGGAAGTTTTTAAGCCTTTCCAGACAGAATAATTTTTTCCTATATCTATGTAATGGCAGCAAAATTTTCTGTTTTGTGTGGTCGATCTCAATCTTTTTGATTAGCAATATATTAAATGCCTCCACGTGTCTCGCTTGTTCGCGCATGCACGCGCAAAAAATACAAGCCTAAAGCTTTGAAATATTTTCTTTGAAACCAAATTGACATTAAATTCAATAATACAAACTTGCCATTATCGGTATACTAATTGCCAATGTCTCTCGCTCGCTTAACCATGCAAGTATGGTTCATAAAATCGAGAATCTGCTGTTTTTTACACAACTATGCAAAAGTACTTCCTCAAATGCAATTGGCGAATAAAATATTTTTTTTTACAGAAAACACTTTTTTGTAATTTAAAAAAAAATCAATTAGGGTTTGGTTTTAATTACTTTCCATAAAAACACAATCGACCAGCATAAATTAATTGTCCGTTCACTTTGTGCTCAAGAGAATAAACACTGGTAATTCATCATCCGAAATAACAGCAGGGATTCACATGCATTACATTAAAAATGAGCATCAGCTCTATGCACTTATATTGCAGCAGACAAATTAAAAACCTGAACCAATACACTTTACAGTAAAACAATAATTACGCCAAATGCCAAAAAGTGCGAAAAACGGCACAAAAATGGGCATAATGTGAAGAGATAGTTTTATGGTAACTTCAGGCAGGACAGCATTTTTCTCGTTTACTTTTACTGTAGGGACAAAACAAGGACGATAAAGGAGGATAATTTATAATGGAATTGATGAATTTAATATTTGTTTATTTGATTAATTCAAAGAGTTGTTACGTGCCTGCTCTTCAACACTTACATCAAATCCTCTATAGGGCTTGGTTGCTAAATAAAATGCATGAAGATATGGTGCAGAGAAAACCCCGAAACGACAAAAAGAATGAATGAAAGGAACAAAACGCTAACACGTTAACATTGGCGCTAGAAATGGTAAAAACTTTTCCCATTTAATAACAAGGTAAGCCCTTCTGTTAACATAGCGTGCGAGCAATAACTAATGATTAAAAGTATCCCTATGAGCAATATGGACTGCGAATCCCTGCCACCATTCGCAGTGCACAACATGATCCCGAACCTTCGATGTTTTGTTACTTATCGAGCAGATAGCTAGGATGTAACTTCCCGTTATCTGGAGTTCAACAGTACTAGTTACTAAGGTTCCTTGCCAGAGCGATGGTTCTGCTCGTAGAAGAATAAAACTCGCACATACGGGCATAAAAAAGTATAACCCTCTTAGCATGTTTTCACGCAGGGTGGTAATTGGGAGCAACAACATACAAGGCATTGTTACGGTCACTCCAGTGTGTACAATTAGAACAACAACTCTACAATGGAAAAACCCCATATGAACAAAGTGTAATTTATATATTTTCCATGAGAATCAATGATTCATAACAACAGAGCCAACAGTCACAGTCAGCCATCAGCCAGCCAGCGGAAGACACGGAAAGAGAGAGTGAGATACAGTGAGGTCACGTTGGAAAATGTGTTGGATTTTTGCCGTGCAGATGCACAACAATACCAAATGGCCAATGGAACGTAGTCGCCGCATGAACTGAACTCATTCCGGTGGCTGAGCTCATGGCCGCCGCAGGCAGACAACTGACAGGAATGAAATGGTCACACATTAAAGTTTTCCTGAATGCAGATGTCGTACGCGTGGTTGCACGGTGGCACGCTGACACTCGTACACAGAATTCTTGATTTTCTGGAGGGCTTATGTGGTACAAATTTAACCCGTCCACTATATGCATATACACCACAGAGAAGCGATGCGAACGAGAAATTAAGTTTTTGAATATCCTACTCGTATACTCGTATTTTATGAGGCAGCGGGAGTTTTTCATTATGAATATTGCAAAACCAAATGGTGTCATATTTTTAATGATTAAAAAACATATATGCCAACAGCTGCTATCGCCATAGAGCTCAGGTGGAACAATCTCGCGAAGTATGTATTAAGAATACCTTAATAATGTATATGGAGGTGCGGTAAACTGCACGACTGCCAAAACTAACCAAACTCTACTTTATTACTCACCCCCTATGGATTTACTTGAGAGCAGGACCATCTTTGAATAAATTCCAAATCATTTCAAATTACCTCGAAAATGAGTACAAGAGCACAAGTTGTCAAAATGTCACTTCTTATGCAATCTGCACTTTTGTTCAGCAGAGCAAATCCAAAGTTTCGCCAATATCATATTGAGTACATTCAGGATATGATTTTGATGTTCTTGAAATTCTCTATGCCCCATCTTTATTTTAAGTGAATGTTAAACTTTTATATATATAGTTTAAGAAGTTATAGCCAACATTTTACTTATTGTCACACAAAAATCATACCAAGTGAACTTAAAATGAATTTTCCAGGATTTATTTGGAATAATACATCGACACATGCGAGGGCCTAAATTGGCGCTAGAGTACAAATTTTTTTTAGAGTACACAGACCTCGAGAGACCTATAAATGTAAAATTTAATTTCGATGATCCTGTACCTTGAAAGCTCATTCAGCTCAGCAAAAAATGGAGTATCGAACCTGCTAGAGTCGAACATCTGCAAAGTGGATAGTGGATTTTGTTTCTTATTTGTCTCCTTGCAGATCCTGTAGTAGGTGTAATGTGGTATATCAAGCCTAGCAGCATGGCTGACCTGTACTATTAGCCAAAACTGTGGCAATATCCTTTCGATATCTTGATCTGATAATCGGATGTAAAAGCGAGAAGAACAATCCTCTATGAGCTCATCCATATACTAACTTATGCAGACGATATTGACATCATTGGTAGAAACCAAAAAATCTGGTAAAAGAAGCTCTCACCCAGAATGAGCGGGTGGCATGAAATCACAAAAACAAAGAACATGGCTAGAGGATCCAAGAGAGGTCCTTTAATAAAGATAGTGGATCACGATTTTGAAGTAGTAATGCTATCCTCAAACTATCTCGGGTCATATGTAGCAGCTGATAACAGCATGAAACCTGCAGTTCGTGCACGTTCGCTTACAGCCAAAAAAGTCTTCTGTTGTCTTCTCTAGACTTTTCAAATCCAGGTATTTAACCATATCATCCAAGCTGATGGTGTACAAGACAATGGTCATATCGGTACTTACAGTGTGCTTAACTAAAAGTATTCCTACTTCTTAGACGAGTTAGAGAAGAAAGTCTTACGGTCAATTAATGGCCCTGTATGTGAGGAAGGACGATTTCACAGACTCTATAATGAAGACAGCTACCAGCGAGCGTTACCCCGATGTCGACATCGTGAAAAGAATTAAGCTTGGTATGGGCCGGTTGGCATTAGCGAAAAGGATCCTGCTCGGAAAGTCTTTTGCGGTAGGATGTATGGGACATGACAGCGAAGCAGACGAGGCTTTTAATGGGGAGAAGGATAGCGTATGACCAGAGTTTAGAAATGCCAAATTGGATGACATTGGCTCGTAATAGGGATCGGTGGGGAGGTTTTTGCAGGAGACCACGACCGGACCCTGGTTATAAAGACAAATATAATGATTATTATGATACAATACGAGTACATACCTCTGTCTCGCAGTATCGGCCACTGATCAGGATAGTATAGGAAGTAAAGTAAAGATAGCAAAGACCACTATGAAAAACCTGATGACATCGTCTCGAAATTTAAAATTTTTTTTAGAGAGAGCCCAGGCTTTGTTTTTAGAATCGAAAATATTGATGTAAAGTGGAGCACTCAGTGCTTTTAAAAATTAAAATAAACTTCAGAAACTGAATGAAATTCTCTTCACCTGGTGAATCAAAAAGTTAGATATTTCACTGAACGCCTCACAAAAATTAACGTGCAAAAATATCGACTGTCGTTGAGTCGTTTTTTTGTAAGTCATAAGGCAAGTCTAATCGAATATTTTCACATCTTCCACATATGAATATTACCTTTCATTCTTTCAGTACGCAATACATACTTCAAAATTCCAAGTAGGTCAATAATGAAATGAAATTGAAAATAAATTGCCTTTTCAATTTTACGTCATCTTCACAGTGATAAAATCGATTTTTTTTTGTTTCACAGACACAATAAGTCACGTTATCTCGCATGGTGCTTCCATTTCAAAGGAATGTCTCATATATTTATGCTGTCATCTGCTAAAAATTAAAAAAAATCCATTTATCCTGCCAAACACACACAGTTCCCGTATGGTATTGCACAAAAAAAAGTTGCCCGTCAAAATAAATTCCATTACTGTCATAACTCCCAGCGTCAACGAATATGACGCTCTACTACCCATCAATCTATTAGGACAACAGCACACAGAAATATATAGATGCTTGTCGATAGAGAGTATTTTCCTTTAAAAGTTTTGCTCAATTTTTGTTTTTATTTATCATCATCGTCATCCTTATCTAATTCTAATAAGTGATGGTGCAGAGTCACTTGAGATGGTGTCTGTCATGATGGATTTTCTGCAGTCATTCTTCATCTCTAAAGTTTAAACGGAGTTCTATATGTACTCGTTCTTACTCGTATAACAACTACAACGTGTAATGCCAATAACATCAAATAATGGGGAAAAAAATGAAAATTCACTCATTTTCAAGAATATAGTTGATAAGATAATGCTTTCCAACATATAGAAAGAATGAATGAACGAAAGGAGCATTCCATAAGATATTCCTTAACTATCCACATGTAACGTTCAACTTTCCGTATATAAAAAAACAACCCATAAAAATGTTCATGTAAATTCCCTAATCGGGGAGATACACATATGTGCATAGTTTGAATCGGGTAAATTTTGAAAAAATTTAGTTATAACTTCCAAATATACAAAAAGTGATGTAATCGGAAATAAAAATGTGTACAAAGTTTGAATTAAATCGGGCTTTAGAAAGTGGGTTAAAAATGTATCACAAGATTCGACCAGCCAACCAGCCATCGACAGACAGATACATGCCGACGCGAAGTTAATATAGAGAATTCAAATATCATATAAGAGTAAGTAAGAGTCAGTATTTAATACTATTGTGGAAGTCAAAATTTATATCTAACGTAGTTTTTTATGCACATCCCTAATATTAAAGAACGTGTGTATTTGTAATGTAAACATAAATAAGGTTTTTTTTAACGATGCCAATGAGATTATACTTTGATGTGTTAAAGCAGTCATTCTCTTTTTGATGCTTTTCATGCATACTATACGGCTCTCCTTGGGGAGTAAAACATATGTCAAGAGATTTTCAGATGTTCGGATGCACCAGCACATCACTGCACAGAATGAAAGTAACCCCCATAACGCATTAACTGTGTGAGAAAGCGAAGCATATCTGTATGCTTATATATTCATAAGCGTGGACTTTTTTTTCTTTCCTCAATACGTAATCCTCGACTACAGGGTGTCAAATTGCATATAAAGATTGCATTTTTATTCAGTTTTTTTAGAATAAAATTGGCCTCTTTGGTTCTCGTATGAAAACTAAGGAGTACATATATCCTAGTAAAATTTCGAGGCTACGTTGGAATGAAAAGTTTTGCTTATCAATGTTGAAAGGAAATGCATTGTGTTGCTTTAAGCACACAGATGGATTTTCATAGTTTTCTTTAAAACATTAAGAAAATGTACCTACTTGCTTTTCAAAATTTGCTCTTCAAGGTTTTGCCTCTCTGTTTTTAAGGTCTGACTGGTGGGACTGATCTATTTTCGAATTTAATTAAAGTAACAAAGTATTATTGTTTGTCTCTGCCTCACTCTAACGCCGCCTCAGAGTGAATATTTTCCATAATTTTTGATGTACAATAAAAGAAGTAAATGCAAAAAAAACCTTTATATAAACTTATATATAAGTAATACCTGATACGATCCGCGTTTTATCATAATAGTACCACATGCGTATCTTTACCAAAAACGAATCACTTTAACAAAATGAATGCATAAATAAACACGTAGTTCAGCTAACTCAGCAAAATATAACTTCAGTTCAATTCAAAGACAAAATTCGACGAACTTCACACAGGTGGGTCGTATCTGCATCTGCATCTGCATCGTGCAAGTAGTTTCGTCAGGAAATTTTGTCATAATTTGTATAAGCTTTAGTTTTTAGCGTTTGCAATCCCGGACGATTTTCTTAATCCCGGAATTTTGGTCTTGATAACCCGGGATTGATAACACCACAATAATTCACTCATTTTATTAAAAAAATAACTCTTTTTTTTTTATTTTATTGGTTCATAAAATAAATAATAAGATAATAAGATAATAAAAATAAATAAAAATACCAAAAAAATCACAATCACACTAGCTGAAATCTCCCAACTGACCACCAAGGCCCACCGTATGATACCACCCCCCCCCCCCCAAAATATAACGGCACTATTATTATTATGTCTATTTTAATTTTAATAAATGGTATAGCCCCACGTTTTTCATTTTAATCCTACAAATATATTTTCATAGCTTAATTAAGCTATATAGCTAGGTTAAATTATTTTATACTTTTTAGTTCGTTTTAAAAACGTTCAAAATTAAAAAATGGAGATGTGGGCACAACACGACTTTCTTTTACGGACGGGACCGAAATCTTCAGTAAATATATATAAATTTTTTTCCAATTTTTTTATTTTTTTTTTTAAATTTTTTTGTTTTTTGTTTAAATTTCTTTTTCACGTAACAGATTTCTCCAACTGCTTTACTTTACGAGTTATTTGCAAAAACTCGAAAAACTGTCTAAGTAAACTCTCACTTGAGACTGTCAGATTTTCATCAAAATTATCTGGCCCTTCACAATTTATGTAAAAAGCTTAAATATAAATTTTAATACCGATAAGTTCAGCCATCTGAATTGTAGAGTGCACACAGACGGACATACATACAGACAGAGATTTTTTTTTATGTTCGCTCTTTCTGACTCAGGAGATACGGTAATGGGTAAATCTGCAAAAATCCCGAGTTCGAAAATTTTCATGATTACTATACTTCCTTTTACTATGTAAAAGAAAGTAAAGGTTGTTTTTATTCAAACTTCATTTTATGAAGTTTAATTTTTTTTGTTTCTGTTATTTTTGTTGAAATAAATCGGTACAGTGCGTTTGTATGTTTTTTTTTAAAATTTTATTTTGGGAAAATTATGGGAATTTAATTCTCTAAAAAGGGGGAAAAAGCAATATGTCGTGGCAAAAAGTACAGAAGTTAAAAATTCTTGTTCATTTTATTGGAAAAGCTAAATCCTGTTCCTTTTCCTGTGCCGATAAAATGCAACTATTATTTTGGTTGGATATTTTGTATCTATAGATTAATACGTGAAGAGAAAACTTTGTACACATTTTTAAGGATATTGCGCGCACGAGGCACGCGAGGAGTATGAGATTTGGCATATTTAAAGTTTATATGGATATAATAATTTTTTTTTATAGGTATCGCAGGGAATTAAGGCAAACAACATATGCTAATTACGTATTTGTACGCGCTCGCAGCTGACTTGATATAACACAATTCAATAAAATTATATGCAGTTATGAGTTTTATACTCTTTGATAAGAGAACCGCAATAACCGCAATACAAATTTAATTTTAATGATATATTAATGGCTGAATTATAGACTTTTTTCCATTTTAAAATAAAAAATTTATATTTAATCGGATATTTCGGTGTATTTCACCATTTTCAACGATCAAAAAATGATTATTGTTAATAATAGATTAATTCTAAATTAACATTTGCTTAAAAAATCTTTCCAACTGTCTTTCACTTTCTCGCCGATGTCATCCAGTCAGGCATCCCGAACAAGTCTTGTTGTAAGCTAACACATTGTTCTACTGCAAAGGAACTTTCGTGCCAGGGTCTCTATGCTCTTGTAAGAAAGTATATCTACCCATCAGTTAATATTAAGCTTCACATCACCATAGCTCTGTTAGATTCCCTTAACGCCAAAATAAAGTAAAATAATCAAAGACAACAACTAAACAAGAAAATGTTAAAAAACTTCATTTTTCGGATGTAAACATTTATATATACATCACAAGATATCAAGACTTGTCAAAAGTTAAAATAACATGGCCGTGACTGGCTGCCCCCACCCCTACCAACTGACCCAACCAAACTGACCCCCACCCAAATGACCACCTCAATGACCCCAACCAACTCCCCGCTTCCCCACACTGGCCCACACCATTAAGCTCCCCTCACTCCTCTGATCCAAAACTGTAGCCTATATATATGTATGTAAACCCTATGTAGCAAAAACCCCTGTACAATGGTGTAAACCTGATCAAAATCAGTTCAGTGGTTTCGAAGATAGCCTCCTATATACAAACAGACTTTACCATTTATAATATTAGTATATTTTCACACCACCATAGAAGAAAGTGACGGTTTCCTACGCCATAGCCTATCCTCGAAAGTAGGCACTATCCACACTAGTGTGTTAACCCTAGTTATTTACTGCAGTCTCAGCGAACAGTAGTTTTGCATTGCGCATGAGCAGTTTAGCAGAGAAATTGTTTTGGTCGTGTGAAAATTAGCGTACATTACTCGCTGAAAAGTGCTTATCGTCCACGTTAACATCAACCTTCCTCGCACGTTCTATAATATACAATAACAAACATTTCCGTTTTGAGATGCTGAAAATAATATCCAAGTTTACGCTTCACACGCACCATACGCGATAGCCGACACGGGTTATACGCGGGATCTCTGAAATGCCCTACGAGACTAAGCAGCTCACAAAATTTCAGCTCCTTAGGTCGTGTGAAAGTTGGTTAAAAAGAATCTCAAAGAAGTCGAAAAAACCGTTTGTCTGTTTGTTCAAGTCAAGTTAAATAAAAGTTTTTAAAAAGTGTTTGTTTTCTTTTACCAGAATCGATTAAATGGTGCCCGCGACCATTAAATAAATCGAATCGTAGGTCAGAGTCCGCAACAGTGCACAATTGACGAGCGAGTAAATAATTCATTTAATCTTATGTTTTCCTGGTATGATACGTCGTCTAGTAACAACTTTCTTTCATTGTTTTGTTTTATTTTGTTTCAATTTTAAGGGGAGTTTCCTACTTTTCGTGTTACCACAATATGTTCAAACCACCCAGGACGGCTTTTATGGATGAAATACTTTAATTTTCCCTCACCAGCCTACATGGTTTCCAACGGATGGCTCATCTCAACGACAGTACGCACAAACGTGTGGCGACCAAACTCATGAGTCAACATAAGGAACGTAAGTAACACAGAATGATGCAAACCTAGTAAGACTCTGAATAAACCGGCCATACAAGCTTTTTTTGGCTTTATGAAAACATCCTATTATATGCCCCACTTACTTATTTGAAGGATGGACAAATGAAGCACCATTACATACATAAAATAATATAATAACCTGCTGGTTTAATTGTATTAAGGAAGAAAATTACTAAACAATTCTCAATCAGTATTACCCTGTAAAATTGTTATACCCCGTGATGCGAAAAAATGTATTACATAAGCGAAGATGCATTCATGCAAAAATGTGGGTACGTGAACATATATCTTTGGCGGATCAAATAAGGACTTTTTGTGAAATAAATGAAGGCAACAAACTATCCGAGATATCGCATGTACAACAGAAGTGCAGCATTAAAAATCGAATCTTTCATTCAATCTTGCATGCTGGTTTTCCTTACCATTTTAATTCAAATTATGTCTTATGGAATATTTATTGCACATTAGGTTTTTTTTATAAATGTATGAGTGCTCGTCATATGTTATTTACGAGTATAATGCCACTTACCACATGGCTGCAATTTTCCGTGACTGTCCGATGTAACGCTGACAGAGTTGCCGTCTTTTCGGGAAGCAGTACAGATAAACTTCAGAAGGAGTTTAAATTTTAAGGATTAGTGCCTTTGATATCCTTCCTAGAATTTCAATTTAATACTCTGGATCACAGATGGGCTTATATTTGCAAGAAAAATAGTTATTCTCCAACTGTCATATTCCTATAAAACATCCTTTAAGATTATCTCTTCCACACGAACGCCATAATCGTATTATAAACTTGGAACACAAGTTGTAAACTATTTTCAAAGCGTTAGTCATATATAATATGAACTAAGCTTTATTTGCTAGTTTGCAGAATAAGTAGCGCAATCTATTCTATGCGCCGAGCATTTATCTTTGGGAAGCCAGCCAACATATTACTTGCAGATAGTCCCATTTTCGGCCAGGATGATAGAGCATAATAAAACGGACGAAACGAATTGGAAGAAATAAATTTAAAAACAGAGAAAATCCATTTGCAGATAAATGCAGGATTTTTATTAACCATTTTTGCCGCTGTGCAAAGAAATCAGCCATATGCTTTCCACCACCATATTGCCCCAAACGACCGCATTGTGAACTGCAGCCAAGATAGACAGATAAAGAAGAACAAAAAATGAGCCGAAATAACCACCGAAAACTACACAAAATCACGACTTCATAAATCAAACTGCTTGAGTCCTTATGCTCAACTAAAGTCCGTGGAACGACGACGAAGGCGGCTGCCACTACTGCTTTTGGTGTAGTCGTTCATCAGTGCTCAGTCGAATAGAGGTTTGCAGCATCATGTCCAATAATAAGAAACCACATAAATAAAATAATGAACTAAGTTCGAGTTGCTCTCAGCAAAAAGGAAAGGAAGGAAGATTTTTTTTAAATAAAGAAAAAAAAGCGCGGGAGTTAAAGACAACCAACAGCTAAGCCTTTGGTAAATTGCGCTCACGTACAATTCGAATTTATTTTTGTCGAGTTCATTTTGCGCCTTTCTCCTAAGTACTGAGTGTCTGTCTGCTCGTAAAATAGATTCATTTCAAACTAAATGGTTATCCGATTATCGTGCAGCATAATCGTTGGGGTGTGTGTGCTCATATGTGACAAATGCACCTGAACGAACGGTCAACCAAGTAGTTTAGCTTCCCTATGCTAGGCCATGTGCTAGGATACTTGTCAAAGGTGCAAAGAATAGAACTCTTATCATAATTCGAAGAGATATGAAGGAAGATATAAAGAGACTTTTTGGTTCTTTAACAGATTTATAGCTTTTTCTTAAGGTAACGTAATCTGCCGGCTGAAGCCCCGCGGATTTCATATAAAGTTTGAAGAAATTTTTTTTTTAGTTTTCTAAACCGTCCTACGGGACAAAAATCTGGAAATTTCATCTTTGTATCAAGTCTTCTGTACTACAACATTTGTATTCATTTGCATGATCTTTGCAGCTATTCGGAACAAAGACTTGGTGCTAAGTCTATACCATTGACGCGAGTTCTTCAACCAGAATGCCTTTCTTTTTATAGAACTCCACTTATTATACCAAAAGTTTTATCATTGACTGCTGGATTGGACCATGGTGATGGTTGACTGCGGTGATTGTTGACTTCGGTGATCGTTGAATGCGTAGATTGATAGCGATTGTGATCGTTGACTGCGGTGATCATTGACTGTGAAGATCGCACACAGTTGAATATTGACTATAGTGATCGTTGCCAGCGTGGATTGTTGACTGCGTTAACCTTTGACAGCGGTAATCATTGACTGTGCTTATCGTTGACTACGATGACCGATGACTGTAATGATCGCTGACTGTGGTGATCGTTGGCTGCATGATCACAGACTGAGTTGATTGTTAACTGTGATGATCAATAGGCGCGTGCGAGAAAGGTAAGGGTTTAGAAATTTTCTCTTTTCCCTCAGTGAAGAGGATTGCATTCAGTTGAACAACATACTCCGCTATCTGTCAGTTCAGTAACAAAAACTTTTAAAAGTCAACTGACAATGTGAAAAGAGTGAGCGAATCCAAACTCAGAAAATTGGAGATAAGTCTCCGATTCCTCAGCAAGCAATCGTGTTCGAGTTACTGAGGACACGGAGCATACGGAGCTCTCCGCATCTCGATCTTCGAATGCACCTATTAACTGCGGGAATCTGTTTACTGCGTGAGTCGTTGACTGCGTTGATCGTCGATTATGGTGATTATTGTCTGCGTGGATTGCTTACTGTGATGATCGTTGACTGTAATGCTCGTTGGCTGCGGAGAATACAGACTGAGTGGATTTTTGACTTTGGTTATCATTAGTTGTTTGTTGTGGTGACCATTGACTGCGTGGATTACTGACTGTGATGATTGTTGACTGCGTTGATCATTGGCTGTGGTAACATTGAATGTGTGGATTGCTGACTGTGTGGACTATGTAGATAGTTAAGTGTTTGAACGGAGCTACGAGGGTAGTCTGAAAAGTTTCTGACCTGAACATGAAGATGACAGCAGTAGTCAGAAATAGCTAGAGAATGTGTTTACGCATCTTTTGAAAGGTACTCACCAAAATTGCAACAATTTTGGACGCTCGGTTATTGTTTGACAATCGTTTGACTGTGTTGATATGACGATGTGAGTGTTTTTATAACAATGGAAATAATCTAGTATCGAGCTGTCATTAAATATTAGTTTCTGACAGGCAATACGCCTACGCAAATCTAAGACGAGTTGGACACTGTAAATTAGAGTCTTGGCGCCGATTACTTGCTGCAGATAAAACTTGGATCTAGATCTAACCGGAAGTGTTTTTTCCGCCTAAGCATTAAGTTGCGCTTGCAGGACAGAAATTTTCATCAAATGAGCAGCTCACCACCTACGCAGAGAAATTCGCCGAGTACTACTTGGTCACGCTAAAGAGATGTTAGCATAGCTAGGAGAAGTGTGTAGACTTTCAAGGAGACTATGTCTTGCATCTTTGTTGGGTCGGAAACGTTTCACACCACCCGCGTACTTTGGGCATAAAGACATGTATCAATCAAGCCAGATGAAAAAAGCTTAAAGTGCAAGCTTGTTACTGAAGTAGCCAGTGTGTGATATGCTCACCAAAATCGCGTTTTTATCGTTTATTCTATTCCATGAATGACGTATGGCCTTGCTGTTTTGATACAGGGTGTTCTTCAGCTAATTAATTTAGCTTTTGACTTAACTAAACTAAGTGTCACAAGTATTGTCCTTAATAGGTTCATCTCATAATTTTATTCGTTACCCTTTGTCGCTGTAGGCAACTTGAAGCTTATACGAGAAAATGTAAAGAAATTTTAGGTAGATCACTATTTTTTTATTTAAAACAAAAACGTATTTAAATATTTCATATAAATATTAAATATTTACATGTATTTCAGTAATTTTAGTTGGAGCAGTGTAAAATGATCGTTTCTGGTTCCTTTCAGTAATTCCCTCAACAGTTTTCCAATAAACGTCTAAGCGTGAATAGGAGCACATTTATCACTGGAAACCATGAATTTACAAGCAGCACAAAAAAAAATTAAATTAATGCAAAGCTTTCGCATAAGCGTGATGCGAGATAGCTCTGATCCTGGGGTTTCCCATGTACCTATTCATGAATTATTCTTATATACATTCTCTTCTGTACAATGTACAATATAGTAGTGGGGTAAAAAGTTATCGCTCACATAATAATTGATATTGAAAAGAACAAGCGGCGCTCAGTGCACATACCATGAAAATACGATTCGCGGTGTGCTTCTACCACCGCTGAACGCGGCACACAGCTCGGCGGCCAATTCTAATATAAATTTTCACATCATTTTTCATAGAAATTTTAATAAAATGTCATAGATTTTTTTTTGCAATATTTTTTTATCTTCGACTTTCTGTGAGTTTTCACTCTCGTCCTTCCGTTTATTCGGTCGATGGTTCTTTTTTGCGTGTGTACGTGCGTTGCTCACTTTTTGTTTCGATTTTGTTGGAAACTTTTGCAAAAACCAGAACGACCAACTGTAAACTGCGCCGGCAGTGCAGAAGCTTCATTGAAAAGCAAAAAAGAGGAAAAAAGCGGAATGCACTTTTTAACCTTTCGACTGACTGATGCTCTTTGGGAGGAAAGCCAGGACGGCTTCCTTCGAGTCCGTAAATCCCTTGCGGGTACACAATAGACAGTGAACAGAAACAAGGAGAAGGGAAAAACTACACTTAAATTTATAACAACATAACTTTAAACTTTGTGTCCTGTGGCGAATAAGAAGGTTTTTTTCTTTTCTTATCCTCGTAGAGCTTCGTTCGTGCGGAGAAAGCGTCAGACGCGTGAGACCGTGCTCGCACATTACCTTTGTCAATTCAAAGATATTTTTTGCAGGTTCGTGTTGGATAATTCTTTAGTGATCTTTTCACCTTAGGAAGAAAATTATGACGCC
This sequence comes from Nephrocerus scutellatus, assembly GCA_947095585.1. NCBI lineage: Eukaryota > Metazoa > Arthropoda > Insecta > Diptera > Pipunculidae > Nephrocerus > Nephrocerus scutellatus. The sequence goes on along the minus strand of OX352765.1, from coordinate 27,000,491 downwards.
CTGATCGAGAACCATAAATAGTTCTCCAAACTTTTGATGTTTACCTTTTCTTTTGTAGATACGAGGTAGGTATATGTTTTGGTATTGTTAAGCTTAAAAGAACTTCATGTTAATTTTGTAAAAAAATGTCGCATTACTGACGGGAAAGGTGAAGAAGAACGCTCATATAGTCGCCCTTATTTAATACTTTTTGAATGCGAATCAGGAAGAACTTTAAAACTTTTTTCGTTTGAAATATATAACTAAATATATTTGAGACAGTAAATTAAATTAATTTTATTGAGACGATTATGATTTGATTGCCTTAATTACCTGAACGAAATGAACTTTTTAAATTCAAACTTTGCAGTCATGTGTACGAGTATATTTGGTGACAACACTTTCTATAACAATTTGGAAGTGATCGGTCACCATGGATCGATGGGCGCCCATATAATTTTTTTTCACAATTCATTCGATTTTATTAATTCTTTAATAATATACCAAATATCACCGCTATTTATCAAATGCACGGTATTCGAGTCAATCTCATACAAAAAATACCAGCCACCCACCACAGCAACCCCCACAACACCATCACCACACTAGCCTTCAAACATCCATTCGAATTGCCTCCATATCGGTTAAACGGCCTTCGAGTTATTCGCGAACAGACATACAGGATTTTTTTTTTTGAAAGAAAACCCTAGCCCATATGGCGACCTAAGAGATCTATTGTATCTTTGGGTGTATTTACTTTAAGAGCCGTATAACCTCCCTGAGTGAAGGATAGTATATCCTTGGTAGCAGAATTTCATAACTTCACTGTCGAGCACATTTCCTTATGAAAAATGCATCTCCTTAACTCAAGTAGTGCTGGGTATTTGCAAAGAATGTGCTCAGATGATGCTAAGCAGAACCGACATTCTGTCTCCGAGCCCACACCAATTTCATTAAGGTGATATCGTAAGCCACATTGACCTGTTAGGAAACTTACCAGCTTCCTAATGCTATCCCTTTATTAGATTCCCAACAATTTATCAGTACTGTATGCGGCAGCCTAGTTTACACCACAGTAAGGTTCAGGTCCTATGGACACAGATTCCGATTCAGCCCTAGCTAGTTCGACTGTAGATTCGTTGCCTGCAATTGTCTGATGACCAGGGACCCAACCTAGTTTCACTCTGTTGTGTCTGGCAAGAGATTGCAGTGCATCGTAGCCGTCCTTGACTGATAACCTGAGAGTTTACCCGGTCTAATATGTCCACATCAAATAACCTGCTGAAACAGTGCTCCCTGGCCGGGGATTGTTCAGAACATGTATCTTTCAGGAATTAAGTCAAGAATCTTCAGGTGTCCCACATAGTCACCTGGTTTATACACGTATTATAGTTGCAGCTTAATAGCGCATCTAGCAGCCGTCTTCCTGATGAAGATTTGCAAGGTGATGATGAAAATCGACCTGTTTTTTTTTCGTGAAGGGCACTAGAACGGTTTTGCAAGGAGTGATGATGAATTATCTGCTGCGCCCTTCTATGACGTGTAGTAAAGCACCCTGCATGGCTGTAGTCGTGCATTATAGTCGTGCAGTGCTTACCACTAATAAAAAAACGCCAAATCGTCCGCATAACCAATAGCGATGTAGCCTGATCTGTGAAGAAGATTCACAATGACTAGGGAGCACAGAAGGGGAGAAAGCACTCCTCCTTAGGGACATTCCTTAACTGCAGTCACAGACACAGACACTCCTCCCGAGGAGGAAATAATATCTCGACTTTCAAGCGTGGCTCTTATCCAATGGTTGGTCGAGACTTCGATACCTCTGCTACTGATTGCCCTTGAAATAGAGTCGTAGCCAGTGTTATCGAAAGAACCCTCAATGTCGAGGAAGGCACACAGGGCTACTTTCTTGGAACAAAAAGTTCCTTCTATCTTCTTTACAAGATTTTAAGAGGCATCTTCTGTACTTTTGCCTTTCCTGTACGCAAACTGATTTGAGTGCAGAGGGGTAGACAATTCTAACCGGCCTCTAATAGGAACATCAATAAGTCTCTCCATGGTTTTAAGGAAGAATGATGTTAGACTTATAGGTCTGTATGATTTAGGCAGCTCACTAGGATAAATTTGGTTTGGGGATAAATATCACATTTACCTGTCTCGGAATTTAGCCCCAGTTGTAGCTGGCTCTAAATAAGGCAATCATACCTGGTAGGATGAGATCGATCGCCTTCTGGAGAAGCGCTGAAAGGACCCCAACACCGCCGGGAGTTTTGAACGATTTGAAACATTATCCGGGTTGAAGATTTTATGACATACAGACATACAGACAATGTTTCATTGTTTTATATATTAGAAAGAAGAAGATCTTCAAAATTAGGTTTTAAATGCGGTAGTGTTTTTATTACAATATAAAAAAATAATATTTGGTGACTCTACTATATCAATTAAATTATCCGCACACAAATCAATTTGTTCGCCGATAGCAATTTTCTGAAGGGTATAATACGTTCGCTCCTCATTAATAAGCCCTCTATTCAGCTTAATATGCCACAATGCAATTCGTCATCTGGGTGTTTAGAATTAGACACACACCTAACACTCAAGCTCTAGATTAACATGCATAGAAATTTCGAAGATATTTCCTTCCGGCTGTATCAATCACTCCAGTCGACTAAGGCAATCATTGTATTTTCTGCAAAACCCTTCTATTCAAATAACATACAAATGATTGTGCCCTTTTGGATCACATGCATGGACGATTGAACCCAGCAACAGCAGCAACTTTACGCTCAACTCCCATTTGCCTCTTTCTTTTGTAATTCAATTAGAGTTCTTGCTTTGAATACAAATTGAACCAAGAAATTATTGCATTCGCCCTTAGTGAGGGATCTAGGGATCTGACCGACCAGTATAGTAGTCTCTAGGGCGAGAAGCACAAAAGGATAAAGAAGCCATTGCAACAATCGTGTGCCGGATTATCGCTCACACCTTACTTTCATAAGGTGGATGCGATGATGCAACGTTCCCTGATGCCGGCCGGCCGTCCGGCCTTCGAGCATTCAACCGCAAAGATACTCGATATGAATAGCAATTGTGTTCGTGTAGATTCGTTTCAATTTCGAATATAATCCTCTCGTGATGTTCGTTGAACATCGCAGCCGGCCGCAAGTATGCACGCCTTGTGGCATTTATATCTAAATCCGTGGCCAGAAGCACGCGACCGATGATTTTATTGTTCATTGGTATGTGCAAAGGTTGGAGCAGCTTGGACTTCCCTTCATCCTCTTCTATGTAGTGGACTTAATGTGCACGTTGATGTATTTTTCAAGCGAATTAAAATCTTATTTATTGGTTCCATTGAGTTTAAGGGAATAAACGTGTCCAATCGTCAGCTCATATTCCATAAATCGCAAATGGTACATTGGAGTTCATTAACGACAGCTTAATTGTTCCGCCTTCAATGGCTTTCAGCCTGACTGAATGCAATCGGTGTACATTCTCTCGATTTTTTAAGCAGAGCAAAGCAGAGGAACTAGTCTTGATTAGTTAAGTAGAATGTTTCCAGGATAACCAGACAATTTGCAGTTTTCAGATTTTTGAATTTTAATTAAATTTGTTGTAGGCATATTTGTAATTGTAGGTTAGGTTAGGTTGCAGTGGCAGCTAATGCTCACATAAAACATACGCGGTCCTTTGTGTTACCACAGGATCTTACACCTTTCCCCTTTTCAGAGGATCCATTCAGTGCTCTTAATGAATCGGAGTATATCTCGCACTTTACCGTTTTCGAGATCTGATAGGTTATTCATTAACCGCTTACCCAAGTGTTTGTGCCTTCTGTGCATTAGTGCCGGACATGAGCAGAGAAGATGCTCTATGGTCTCTTTCTCCTCCTCGTCCAAGCAACCTCTGCAGAAGTCATTATATTCGACACCCATCCTTCTCGCGTGTTTCCCTAGAAGGCAGTGTCCTGTCATTATCCCTACAACCGTTCTTAATTCACGTCTTTGGAAGGAGATAAGCGCAGTTGAGCGCTTCAAGTCCAGCTTCGGCCAGACTTGTCTTGAAATATTACAAGTGTCGGTGTTTTCCCACCTTACATTTGTTATTGTTTCTGCCTTCTTCCGAAGCTCAAGTTTCAGTGTCGCGATAGGACTCCCCACCTCCGCCCTTTCCGGTTACAGCTGGAGACATCCGTGTGACCCGGGACCCATATGATCCTTATATTGAACTGTTCACTCATCTCGTTAAGAGAGGAATGACAGCTCACCTTAGATTTGAGTGAGACCGCTTCCAACGATTTTATGGCCACTTGACTGTCCACATAAATGTTAATCTTTTTTGAGGATAATACATTATGCTTCAACCAGCTCATTACCTCTTCAATCGCTATCACCTCAGCCTGGTATACGCTGCAGCGATCAGGTAGACGGACTGAGATGCTTACTTTCAGCTTGTCACAGAAGACTCCTACTCCTACTTTTAGTTTAGTTTAGAGCCATCCATGAAAACCTGTATTGTTTCGTTATCGGTTACGGATCCACTCTTCCAGTCTGTAAATTGTAATTGTAAAAATTAGGTACTTTTAGTGCTTCAGGTTATTTTGGAATTGCCATTGATACCATGTTGTGGATGCCGTGGCTAAGAGCATGGCTTTCTGAGCAGGAGGTTTGTGGTTCGAATCCCAGTTACACGAAAAAGACAAACGTCTGAGAGTAATAACTAGTCACGAAAAGCTTCTCAATTCGTCGTTCGGATCCGGCATTAAATTGTAGGTCCCCTCCATTTGTGTGCAAAAATATACTTGCTCAACACAAATGGTTGCGAGAAGCGCTAGGCCTTGGACCGCAATAGTCTTTCGCACCGAATGTTATTATATTATTGATACCATGTATGTTTTACGGTTTCCTTGATGAAGTATCATTTATGTTTATATTTTGTCGAACGAAGACAGAATCTACTCTAGTAGTAGTAGATCTTCTGATTTTGTTATGCCGTATAGATCAGAATTTACATGCTTAACAATTACTGATAATATAGTTTGGGTTTGGAAGCATTTATATCTAAGTCAGAAGCTGTTGTCAGAAAAAGAATCGTCTGCCATCAGCAGAATAGGGGGAATAACACAAAATGCATCAGAATTTAAGGTGGCCGTAACTATTTCTGACTGTACAGGAAGAGCTAAATAATCAGGATATTCCTTTCAAAGTAGAATTGGCGCGTGTCCAATTCAACTGATCATATTTACACCCTAGGCAGATGATGGAAAAATGTCTAGAGTTTCAAAACTTACTACACCATCTTTTTATAACTTTAAAGCCGCCTATGATAGCATAGCCAGAGTAGAGCCAGAGTAGTAGAGTAGAAGAATAAAGCCATGAGATAATTCGGCATCCAAAATAAACTGACACGACTATGTAGGTTAACCATGACCAATGCTATAAGTCAAATAAAAATATCCGTATCACTATCACTCCCATTCAATACCTCTAACGGGCTCCGACGAGGGGATGAACTGGCCTGAATCCTCTTCAACATAGCGTTGTAGAAGACTCTGACGTTATGGCGAGAGGAACAATCCTCTATAAGTCCATTCAAATACTGGCTAACGCAGATGATATTAACATCGGTAGTAGAAATTTAAGAGCTGTACATGAACCTTTATCCAAATCGGGCGGGCGGCACGAAATCTGGGATTGCACCTAAGCGAGAGCAAAACGAAGTACATGGTGGTCAGGTTTGTGAGTAGAAGAGAGAGATTGCTTCCCCAATTCAAATAGTCAGTCAAGACTCTTCAAATCCAGGAATTTAACCATAACATCCAAGCTACTGGTGTATAGGACAATGGTCATAGCAGTACTTGCATATGGATCTGAGACTTAGATGGTTAGCCAATAGCATTCTGAACTCTTAGTCGCGTTCGAGATAAAAGACTTATGGAGAATTATTGGCCCAGTGTGTGAGGAAGGAAGATTCCGGAGACTCTATAATAATGAGATCTACGAGCGTTACCGTGAGGTAGAGATCGTGAAGAGAATTAATATCAGTAGGCTCCGTTGGTACAAAAAAAGGCTGTTCCAAAATACAGGAGAGATAAATGTTTTACTTTAAGAGCCGTTTTAGGCGGTTAGTTTTCAAACTAAGCCCGTCTAAAAGAAGTATATAGGAAATACCATCTAGTTCAGGAGATTTGTGCAAGTTAGAGTTATTTCAAACGCCAGCAACTGTATAAGATACTAGTCCCTAGAATCAGTAGTTGCTATTAGTAGGACATATTTCCTACAATCAGCACAGAACACAACTTCGCCGTTTCTTTGTGATCTCATTTGCGTTTCTACTCTGCTGTAGACCAATGTGCACGAGATCTAAGTCTCGTCATCAATGATTTTACAAACCTTTGGCAACCCTTAATCTTTCACATTTTTTTTACATATCATAAACCATTATTTGAATATCCTTTTGTCCTTTTCAGACATTGTTTGATAATTAAGTCAGCAAAATGAATAATAACAACGGCAATTGAATAATCATTCAATTTATGTTTGCGGCGCACGCTTTTTAGTTTGATTGTTCATGTCTATGACTTACCAAGTCACTGGGATTTTGATGGCTAAAAAGGCGTAATTAGTACACCAGTTTGGTTCCATTTGTATTTATACGAGTAATCGAACAATAAATAATGAACTACGAGCCAGGGTACAAACTTTTGTTGTTAGAAGTGTATGTAGGTGGTGTAAGATGTAAGTAAAGGAGTCTTATGAAGGATTTTTTAATCTGGTTTTATTCGCTGGGTATAGTAGCTTTGTTTAATAGATGTGTGTATATATATATAGCTTCTTATGTTGTTGATCATTCAAATTCATTGACGTTGATAAATGGATAGATCTGAAGTTTTTTCGATATATTCCATATCTCGTCGTAAAAATTTAAATTGATTATTAAATTTAATAAGGAAAATAAGTATTTACTTAAAAATTAAAGTTCTTCTTGTTCACATTTGAAAAAATTAAGAGAGATAACATATGATGGGTGGGTGTACTTAGCTTTTCACGATCTTCATCAGAACTTTCCTAAGAATTTTTTAGGAAAGAAATTTTAAAACAACCAGTATTGAAGACTTCACATTTTTCGGTCTTTACAAATAGGCACCATTTGCATAAAAAATTCCAACCAGGCTGAAAGCTCCGGACACATCTTACTAAATGCACGACGGTATTAATTGAAATCCTAACTAAATTTTTCAGACAATTCAAAAGGCAAAATTTACATTCCAGGTTCCATTATGCCAATGGTCCAAAGAAAATGGTATTAACCACCTAGCTATGTTTGAGAATTCAACTTCCACAAACTACAAAAATAGACAACAAAGCAAAGAGGAAAAATTAATTTTGGAAAAGGACTCGACCCACACGAAACAATGTCTTAGAATACCATGTTTGACATAAAAGGAAAAATTCGCGCAGCCAACCAATAGAGAGGTTAACGTGTGCACTGCAAAAACTTTCAACAATTATGGCTGGAGCGGAAATAAAAAAAGAACTATAGTTCAAGTTATAGCGCTTGGATAAAAAACAGCACAAACTGTACTTGGCCACACTTGGCGCGAAAACCGTCGTACTAATTAAACACAACAAGAAGGACCGGAAAGATCTACAGAAAGTCCATCGCTTCTTCTTCGCAGTCCTTTAGCGTTGTGCATGAAAAGTTTTCCACGGATTTTGCCAACGCGAACTCCAACAGTCGCGCGCTATACCGTCCGATGCGAAGGCAAACAAAATGCGAGACATATTTAATGGACAAATACAAAAGCACTTTTTGGCAAGAAACTGAAGAAGAAAAAGGGAAGACAAAGAAAGAAAAGAATGAGAAATTAAATAAACTTTTCGAATAGTTTTGAGGTCAAAAGAATTCTGAATCTCTATGGGTGGCTTGGAAAAAGTGGTGGCGCGAGCGGATTGAGGTGTAATGCAAACAAAAAGAAAACTCGAAAAATCTAATGGATTTTTTTCCTTTTTTGAATTGCTGCGATGAAGGCCTCCACTAATGGTCTTGAGGATTTTATTTATCTCTTTGAGGGTGTGCTGAGCCGCCCACCAGCTCCAGACAAAGTGTTCATCTATTCGTACTCAACGATAAAGTTGAATTATTTGGCCAGAAACTTTATTTTAACAATTGCCTTCCGATGGTTTTCTCCGGTTTGGGATTCTACTTGAATAGACATGGAGGCTATAACGCCACGACGGCATCAAAGTCGGAACTTTCTTTCAGCGGTAATTGTTGTTGTGATATTTTGGAAGTATTTTCAGTTATTTGTGAACACTCTCGACTTTCTTAGTAAAAAAGGAAGTTTTTTTTATCCGAGAAGTACCAAGTGGTGAAATAAATTGAAATTACTCGCAACATCGAATTTGTTTTCAAATTTTGTCAAATGAGCTGCTTGCGAATTTCAGTTTGAGTTGTTGTTGTATTATTATATATAATTAACATAGAATCAGACACACGAAAATGCAAAACATTAGTGCGAAAACTTTAAATATGTATAAGATGATTGCTAACTAGAAATTCATAGCTGCGAACGCTGGATGCATGCGATAATGCTCTTTATTTGAAAGTTTTTACAAATTTATCTAAAACTTCTGATACTTAAATATTTATATATTTGTATAGAGAGAAGCATATCATTGTTGTGAAGGGGGTAGGTAGGTAGGTAGGTAGGTAGAGTGGTGGACTCCGCTGTACTTACGAGGTCCTCAATTAGCGCTAGTGTGCGCCATTTTGATGCCACAAATCTCGAGGGACCTAACATGGATAATTAAGTGGTTTAAATCCAGCCTGTAGCGTTCAGATACGAGATCAGATCGATGATCTTGTAATCTGAGAGCTCTTTCAGATCGCACAAAAATCATTTACCTAAAATGCTGTGCATAGGTCCTGCTAGGGCCCTATAGGGAAGTGTAAGATAGTTTCTTCTGCAGTAGTTGTTCTGCGGCTTATCCAATTTAGCAGCATGGCTGCAACAGGCCATTGGCCCGTGCAGATAGCCACAACTCTGGCAATATCCTTCCGGGTTCTAGATAACAACTCGGATGTTTTCCTTTTACTGTAGGATGGCCACATAAATCTTGATATGGCGCAGTTTGACAGACTGCTCCCAATGAGCTATGTCTTAGTATTAAAAAAGGGACAATTTCCTCCTTGACTGAGCTCATTGAACAGCTAACCCTCTCCGTAGAGCCGGTGTTTATAGCGACGCCTATCTTAGATAATTCGTCCGCCTTCTCATTACCTTCTAAATATATTGTCCAGTGATGTCCAGGAATTGCCTGATTGAGGCCAATTCTTCTTGGCACTGTTGTACGAATTTCGAGTTTATTGTGGTCCCATAAATCGCCCTTATGGCAGATTGGCTATCAACGCATATGCCGACCCTTCCAATTTGTGCGCTACTGCGCCCTAGGGCCCTTAAGGCCTCCTTAATTGCTAGGATCTCTGCCTTAAAGATGCTAAGGGCCCCGGTCGGACAAGACCGTAGAGCTCCTGTGATGCCTACTGCTGATGATCGCTCTAATCTTCTGAGTTTGGTGGCGTTATACTTCTTTTTCATCGCTGGCCACCAGACCTTTACTGATCATGGAAAGGTGCTGGCCGGATACGAGTACCACCACGTCATATGCGTGCGCAACTACCTTCGTCCTATCCTCTTCAAGTTTTAGTAGCATTTTGTTAATTACTATCAGCCACAGTAAGGGAGAGATGACCTCTCCTTGTGGAGTGCCTCTGTCGACTCTGTCGATTAATTAATTTTTACGGTTACAGGGTGTGAAGTGATGAAAAGTCAAAAGTACGTCTCTTCGCATTAAAACGCTTCGCTGAACGCTGAAAATAGACCCTCAAGTATATATGATATAGATATATGTCGGCTTTTAGTATACGTAGTTTACTTTAAGTCAACTGATTTTTTTATCGAATTAGTTAGCTAGCGTCTAAATTATTCTATCTGTTGTATTCACCTTAACATCCTTAGCAAAGTTGCAATACATTTTAAAAGAAAGTTAAAAAAATGCTGCAAATCCTAAGAAAATATTAATGTTAGGCTAAAATTTTATTTAAATGAACAGGTAGTTAAGGCATATTTCAGTCTAGTGCTCTTTTTAAATCTAATAGCATTAACAACAATTATAATCCAAACGAATACCTGTCCTCTTACCATTCAATTCTTGTATGAAAATGCTACTGTGAAACAGAAAACGTCAAAACACAAAGAAATAAATCATGTAATGAAGCAGGCAAGTAAACCTGTGGCGATAGCAGTCTTATCGATCAGGACTTTAAATCACTGCAGTTCCAACTTCTTCGACAAAGCAACAACAGTGACTTATAGAACGACCACAGTGTAAGGACAAACTAAGCCTTTTGCTGTGCAGACTACGTACTAAGAGAACAAATACCCGATGCCCATCGGCCATCGTTTTCTTTGGCCATTGGACCAATATAATAAAACCATAAAAACGGCCACACTCACACAACACAACACCAAAGCCGGCCGTGCTTGTCATCCTTATGGTCGTTTAACAACTACCACCACTTCTAGTGCAGCCAACCGCAAGTAGGTAGTGCTTGTATGTCGTACAAACAAGCAGTTGGCCAGCTGGTCACTTCCTTGCAGAATTATTTGTGTAGTGTTGGGGATAGTTACAACATAGAACATACTCGTACATATAAGAAGACCACATGAACGGCACTAAAAACGATGTTCTAATGTTCTAACACTAATGCAACACGACACCAGTTTAAACGTGTAATTAAAGTTAATTGAGTTGCATTATTAATGGCTGAAATCACACCATTGCCACTCTCTTACAACCACAGCACCACCATCCTTTACCAATTGGTGTGGTACACGACCTCAGTGAGTAGACTTGCTGTCGCTGGTGGGTAGCTGAAATATCTGCATTGCTTGTGGCATGAGTGGCGTGTAAGTAAAGTTTTTTTTATTAAAAAATAGGGATGATGATTACAAGGACGATTACAAAAAGAAGCACAGTTGTGCATGCATTTTTTCTTGTTACATTCCGCATAAAGGTCTATGGTAATGTTCTCCTAAATGCAAATCTTAATGGATGCTCTGAATGCAGCTTCACATAGAGATTACACTGAATAAACACAAAACAGATAGAAAAATGTTCATCCTGACCAAGCACATAGGCTTTTATTTATCTTGTCATTTTTATTAGTTATTCAAGTAAAAGTGACTTCAGCATTTTATTTCATTTTCATTTATTGATACAAATACAATTTTAAGACCAATGGTCTTTTTTTACAATTGTTCAAACTAAAAATTGTGGGAAATATAAATAATTTATAATAATATGATATAAATATTTTAGGGAAAACCAGAAGGAAAATTCAAAAAGAAAAATAGTTGTTAACCCCGGCCTTACCCGGGACCCGCCGACACCCACCCACAAGACATCGTTTAGACCCACCAAAAGCTTAAATAGCAGGCGTTGTCTGGCTGCCCCTCACACCCTACTGAACCAACCAAACTGACTGCTTCCCCACTGAAACCACCGCACTCAATTGAGACTCACCCCCACCAACCAGCCATTGACCAAAAATTGTAGCCTATAACGTGTTCGAATCGTGAGTTATAGTCGCGAGTTCATACATAAATCCCATGGAAAACGGCATTTTTTCAGTTTTTCCTTGAATTTTTCAAGTTTTTCCCAAATTTTCCAACTTTGCAGCTTCCTATAATGATCCCCGGACTATTACGAGCATTTCTTAAAAAAATGAGCCAAATCGGTCCAGCCGTTTAGCCGTGAAAAGGTAACAGACAGACAGACAGATAGAGTTACTTTCACATTTATAATATTAGTATGGATATGAATAGTATGGAAAATTTTAATTTTTTTAATTTACAAAATAACAGTGTTTGTTCTGTGTAGTACAAAAGCTGAAAAATGAATCCATAATAGTAAAAGTGAAGATATGTAGTACATGCCTTTGCATGTGACAACTGAAAAGTGGGATATTATCCGGATAGCTGGAGAATCTAATTATTCATTAGTTGGTTAGGATGATTATTGACGAGATACACAACGATCAACGGGCACAATGTGACTACAGTTAAGATGATCACCTACTCGATTGTTAAAGGTTAAAACCGAAAAAGAGTCCCTGATGGTTAATGGCAAAGCATTACACAGACGAGCAGGTCTATTAATAAAATAGGGAGTTAGGGGAGTGTGCAGGAAGAATGAGGTCGTGGAAGAGAAAACCTGAGATTAGAGAAGTGATAATCAGGTAAGTGCCTCTTAATGATCTTAAAAAGAAAATTTATAGTCCTAAAGTTTAGGAAATTTGGGAGGGTAATTCCCGGGAAATCAAATGCAGGGCCCGAGATGTGATCACGAATTTTTAAGGTGTGAATAAACCGTTCACAAGCATTAAAGCATAGTTTAGGACGATAAATGTTACTTACGCTAGTTCCAGAATGTAGTTCGGCTCCATATATATTTGGGGAGCAAATCTCCGACAATGCAAAGCTCCCGTAGAACCGACCAATGACAGCGCTGATATGAGCATTCCAAGAAAGCGTTTTATTCAACGTACGCCAAGGCTAGCCACCTTAGGAGACTATGGGATGACAAGGTGAGTAACCATAATAGGGTCCAGTTAGGACTACCAAAGATAAAGCTTCTGTAGAACCGACAAAATACGACCAATTACAGAACTGATATAAGCATACCAAGAAAGCGATTCATACAACGTAAGGCACAGGCTAACCAACTTAGGAGAGTATGGGATGACAAGGTGATAAACCATAACAGGGTCCAGTTGGAGACTACCCGGAGTACGAGAAAAACGATGGCCTGACTTTTGGAGGGGTTAATGGTAAGTGGGCGCCGTGGCTCAGTGGTAGAGTATTTTTCACGGTGTCCCACCTCTCGCGAATGGGTGACAAACGTTCCGAGAGTAATTAATACCTTGTCACGGAAAGCTTCTCAATTCGCCGTTCGGATCCAGCCTTAAATTGTAGGTCCCTTCCATTTGTGTCCAAAAATTAACATGTGCAGCACAAAAGGTCGCGAGAAGTTAGGCCTTGGACCGCAATGGTCTGTCGTGCCAAATATTATTATAAATAACTTTTAAATAGTGCGATAAAGTAACAACATTAAACTCAAAATTGTCGTTTTCAGTGTAGAGCCCCCAATTTGATATCACTACAGCAATTCCCTTTCCGCATAGGCATGTAATTCCATTCCAAAGCAGGTCTCACCATATCCTGGAATAATTTGCGCACAGGAGATTGTCATCATCCCGACGAACAACACTGCTGATAACTCTCCCTGCACGCTTCTCTTACATTCGCCAACATTATGTTAAAAAAAGTCCTTCAGTTTTTCATTTTCAGTCGTCTATCGTCATAATAATATTCTTGTCCGGTTCCGGGCCCAAGTCTTTGCCATGCAAAATCGTATCGTATGTACTAATTTAATGTGCAGCGCGGTTTCGTTTTTGTTGTTGTTGTTCCTTCTATATAGCTCTTTTGCTCTTGGGACTTGCACACATACACACATGTACACATTGTAAAATTCGCAATGGGTGTTGTTCTGAGTGCATTTGCATACATAATAGAACAATGTTTCAGTGCAAATGGATGTTGCTAAATGAACGATGGAGTGCTGGAGGATTTGTTCTGAATAAGCCTACAGAATATGGACTACAGTGGTATGGCGGAGTGGGGGTGTAAAGGGAACATTTTTGGGGTATTCATTTAAGTGTCGTTGTTTGGGGTTAACATACAGTAAATCATTTCAAAATGCAAAAAATTTCCTAGCTTAACGCTTACATTCTGTAAAGAGCACCGTTGTTTGTTGAAGATTATTTTCTTAAAGCGTATACAGACATATAAGGGCGGAAGAGGAACGTTTATTAGAGAGTCTTACAACTATACAATGCAGGTTAAAATTTAAATTCGACGTTTTTTGTAAAAATTTTTACATAGTAATGTATATGAATGCATAAGCTTTGCGAACAACGGAAGGCAAAAAATGGGGAGTACCTATATATCTAAGCATGAACGAGAATTAATGTGAATTAACAATTGCAATGAGGAAGTTGTTATTGCAAGGTGCATTTAAGATTCGTAAGTATGCAACCTCTAAATATGCCAAATGTATAATCCTTTGGCATACGGAAGAAGTCTTCCTTGCTATTTTTAACTTCGTAAAATGCCATCAAAATTCTTCATCATACTGATGAAGCATACAGCATATTCTGAGGCTTTTGGAAGTCAAAGTAAAAAGTAAACAGTATGACGCAAAATATGCGATGACGTGATGCATATACTGCAGAGTAATGTGATTGTCAAAGACATCTTAGAATGATAGGACGAGAACTTTGGTTAGTTGCTAAGTGAAGGCGAATTACAGGCGATAGCTGTCAGTTAAAATGAAATAGAAAAGTAAGAGTTGGAGGAGCAATAAGCCGAACAATGAACAGACTTGAAAATAATAAGTTGGTCTTGAAAGCAGACGATGGCTGCTTCTTCTAGTTTGTGAGTGCACTGGTGTGAACTTTCGACTACACCCACCAAAACACTTTCTTTCCATCCTTCGTGCCAACATTTCCAAGCATATACTGTGCCCATGTATTATAAGGGTGGAAGTCTCTTAGCCGTTACTAATCGCTAAAATTCATAGATGTGCGAAGATGGAAAACAAAACTAATTCATATAAAATTTTGTTTTAAAAATAAAATGAATGAATGAATGAGTATATATAAAACTATACAATGCAAGTCCAGTTATTTGAATATATCTTACCACAAGCTGTATTATTTGAAAAATTATTACCACATAAATTCCTTTCTAAAGGATAATGGTAAGCCTTGTGCCAATTATTATCATACCATATCCTACATTATCGTCTGAATATGTCAATGCATCAATCTTGTTCCTTCCTTCCTACCTACCTGATGTCTGCAGTAACATGCATTTTGTGACGCATTATGTTCCTTGTATGTGAATAATGCCCTAAGGAATATGAAATCCAGACAGACAGCAACCAGCAACCTGGAATAGCCGTACACCTCTAACATCATTACTATCATACTATGCATCCACCAGCATATATGGTATGGTATATATGAACAATATGATTCTTCCAAATGCCAACCAACAGCGAGTTGTCCTACACTATGCCGCTAACTTTAAGGAACTTCAGGTTGCTGCTGTAGATATTCTGATATTTTCACTGTCATATCTCTGGGTATCCACTGTATCTAGGAATAATTTATAACAAATTCCATTTCGTGTATAATAAACTCCTTGGTCTTCCGTGCACTTGGTTTCGCTCTTCGGGTACAAATCCCAAATAAGGCGACTAACCCACTCACAAAGTCATAGAATGCTACTGCTGATTTTGTATGCACCACCATCGCCACCACATAACTCCCCTTTACTCATAGGCTGCAAAAGTGGATTTATTGCACCTTAACACACACATACACAACAAACGATGGATTGTGCAATCACCTACAGACAAGCCCACTTAGTAGTGCGATGCATTCCTGAGCACACAAATGATGTTCAGGTTCACACATCTAAGTTATCCTGCTACAACTACGACTGTATGAATAATTGTCGAGGTATATTGTTGTCTCTAGGCTGTGAGATGAGAAACCCTGTCGGTTTGTCCTAGCCCGCTAAGTTAGATGTACGAGTAAATTCTCATACAATACCTCTACCACTCGTTCGCCAGCTTGGAATATAAATTCCATTGTATGCAACGAAAACAATTTGCAACAACTTTAGTTAAATTTTTTCCCCTTTTTATTCCTTTCACTAACAAGAGAAGTTTTATGGAAAAATAATTGTCTTTCACTTCAGGTCGTTATAGAAGCTTTAAAATATTCTTTGCATTAAAAGGTTTCGTTTGCTATTACCACTTTGCATATTTGGTACAAATTACTTATAGCAACATATATACAGATTTACTAATAGTGTTGTGTAATTTTTTCTGCAAATCCTCTTGCAAAAACACATTTCTAATGGTCTGCCACTGGACACAATAATGGCACCAATATTGTTCAATATATGTATATCAAAAGTATATAAAAGTATAAAAGTATATATATACTTAAACATTTGCTGACGAGAGAATATATGAAAACAAAGGCATAAACATACGTAACGCTCAAATAATTAGAGAGATTTAGAGAAAGATGCTAGAACATAAAATTGAGTTCAATTCGGGCGAAGTAATTAAGCAGAAACATAATTTTAAGTGGCCGGTTAATTCTCGGATTTTGTAATATTTTGCACTTCCTCATCCACTTGTTTTTGATTATTTCTTATTCATGAATGGCTATGAACGACGATCCGTCTCACAGGAGTCCAAAAGTAGCATTAATATATTTGTGAGTTGAACATGAAACATCACGCTGAAAAGTAATCGGCCTATGTAAGAGATGGCAACACCAGGGGTCGAATTACCACATACGAGACCGAGTAATACGTAACTGAGTAATGTTGATTTGGCATGATCGCTTACGTGAACGAGTGACGAGTAAAGACCATCCCAATGTAAATACTCGATCACTCGTTAACGTATGGATTTCATTCACTAGTTAACTAATGTCGTAATTCGACCCCAGTATCAAAGCAATGTTGGCAATATACATACTATAGCCGCGTTCGAGTGGACTGAATTAACTGAATTAGTAGCTGTAACTGAAGTAACATAAGTGAAGGGACTGTTCGATTGGCAACCCTTCACTTCAGTTTAAAATTGGGCGAAATTGGGCAACTGAAGTAAGTGAAGAGGTGTTCTGCTCGTGGAGTTACTTCAGATGACAGATGAGTAACATTGACATTTATGTGAAGATGTGAAGCGAAGAATACCAAACGAACCGTCTCTTCACTGCAGTAGCTCAATTTAAGTAACGAGTCGCTCAATTAACTGAAGTGAAAGGTTGTACTCTTCAATCCAATTAAACGCGGCTTATACTTCAAATGTTTTCTGTCAAATTTTCTGCTAACTGCGTCATTTAGTATGACAGTCATTGAAAGCGAACAACTTTTGTGTTTTTACAAAAATGAAATAAATTGTTTTTAAAAAACGAACGATGAGATCAACATAGAATTGAACGATATTCATGAAGACTCTGCACTTATGATAATAATAAAATATTCGATAAAATATTAAGCGCGGTATGAGACAGCTCAATTTAAGCGCGGTACTTCGAGCATTATTAACTATGAGCGTCTAGGCCGTGTAAAAAAGGTCAGTACACCAGATAAGGACAATAATATCCATATTATGGTAAAATTATGATCGACAAGTGAAGGTACGCAAGATTGCTAAGGCTGTAGGTATTTCAAGTGAAGGAGTGAAGAATATATTGCATGCTTATTTGGGACTCAGGAAGCTAGCGGCCGCATTTGGCGAAGCAAAAATAGCTTTTCTACCAAGACAATGCACCGGCACATAACTCCGCAGTCACAATGCCAAAATTACATGAACTGCGGTACGAATTGGTTCCGCCCACTCGGACTATCATCTATTTCCAAAACTGAAGAAATAACTCGGTGGTAAGAGATTTGTGTCGAATGAGTCGTCACTTAAATAGAAGCCTATTTTGAGGGCTTACAGGAAGTATTGAAAACTTGGAATACTGTTGGGCGAACTGGATTAATCCAAAAGGAGAATTTGTTGAGAAATAAATCGAATTTTGGCGAAAAAAGTTGTATTTTTTTGCCTAAGCCGATTACTTTCCGGCCCGACCTCGTAATGTGCATAAGACGTTATCTTAGGTTATGGAGGTGTCCATTATTAAAAAAAAATCAACTCATTATTATATTCTCTTGTTTTATTCATAATATTTAATATTTTTGTGATTAAACATGAGATATGTTATGGAAGAGTATGCAGCTTGAATGGCAAGCTACTTAAGACTTTTGATAGAAACAGCTACTGGCGGCTTGACTTGAGTGTGACTGTGGCGTGTAGCGAGTGGCGTGTGACAGAGAAAATGTGACCAATGTTTGTATGAATATAAATACAATTATTCTGGCATCACTGTTTCGGGTATGATACAATCTTATACCATTGGTATTTCACATTCTGCTTGGAGTACGTCGTATCTGTTCTGTTTTGCCTTTGATGACAAGAGTTTAAACTGTTTAGGAAATAAAATCGTCAGTAGCCACAGATCACCAGAAGAAGATGTTCCTATCCCTTTGAGATGTTTTCAAAAATACCCTTGTAAATGCTTCAAAGATTACATAGATTTAACAAATACAAACATTAAATGATGCAAAGTAAAACAAGTTTTGAACGGATGACGTCGAAAGGGGATTACAGTTGGTCCATTTGGCAAACTCTTAAAATCTGTCGTTGTTCGCACGTATTCATCTTCTACACTCGTGTACTCTCTTTCTTCTATATAAGGACATATGAGTGTACATCATGTAGAGTTTCCGGTATTCGCATTTGCGTAACCTTTTCGATTGATTTGGGTAATTTATTCAGAAATCGATGTAATTTCAGAATCACATATATAAAATAAACCCGTACATAAGGAGACAATTTTGTTGATGTTGATGATAGTAACAGTAATAGCGATAAAGATGGGGTGATTATTTAGTGAAGCTTCAGAACTGGCCAATCGGAAACGATTTGGTATGCCGGAATGGATGGTAAACTAAAAGTGAAACACCAGAGTTGGTAATCTTGCTAATAGTTTTTGCCTCCATTATTCGCACTCATACTGCTCCAAAAACTTTCTCGAAGGTAATGCTAATGTGCGTCGACATACGAGTACGTTTAAGGAGGGGATTAGTCCTTCATCTACACATACAGTGAAGAGAAGCTATTAGAAGAGCTATTGAACGACACTTGAACGAATACGAGTCCTCGAATGGTTAATTGCGCATGCAAAACAATCGAATTAATTGTTTCTTTATGGACTTTTCTCCTCTTGAAACAATGTTACAGAGACACGAGTAGAAAGGGTTGCTCAGTTTATATGGGAGCAAATGTGAGATTGCGAATTTTTGGATAAGCGCATTGAAGAAATTTAATAAAGAGAACGGTTGGTTTAAAATTAGTTGCCTAACTGAAATTAATTTTCTGCGAATTTTAAAAGTTTTCTCTTGGAAGAGATAAAACGTGAGCAAGAATTTACCAAATCGCAAGAATATTATTTACGAGTACATATATTGTTTAATATCTATTGATAATATTATTGTTAAATCCATTGTGTTTAATCTTTTTATCAGATTGTAATCTATTTAATAATTTAAAAGCCGCTTACCTATTAACGCAAATCTGAAGCTGGAAAACTTTTAATAATAGTATTGATCTGAAATAAAATAAGAAACATTTATTAATATAAGTGTTTTTGATAGATTTCTTTTATTTATTTATTTACTTATAAATAAAAAACTGACTGACTATATTAGTTATAACTATTTAATTAACTTACATGAGCATACGCTACTTTCAATACTTTTTATTTTGCTTGGTTAGATCTCCATTTTTTTAATTATTTCTTAAGTATAATATACTGAAATTATGAAGAAAAAAATTTGGTAAAAATTTCTTCCGCTATATCTTATAAGATAAAAAACCTTAAACTAATTAAAACTTATTAAAATACTTCAATTCTCAGTTGTTCCTTTTTTCGTTTTTTCAACAACGTGAAGTATAATGTGGAAGGATTTAGCGTTGCGACCCTTTAAAATAAAACATATACTGTACCATTTGAAATGTTGTCAATGGAAAGCAGGCATAGGCGGATCATAAAAACTCATCTTGAAATTGGTGAACATGTTTACAAGAAGAGCTGCCATATTTGGATGAGAGAAAACACGCGATTGATTAAAGAGAATAAACGTTTGATGCGCATTTGGCTCTAGTGGTATCATTGATCCTTTATTTTTTTAAAACAAATACGCTGTCACTTTTGTTTGTAGAAAATATAATGGCATAATATTCCACTTTTTATGGTATGAATTTGAGAAATGGACAGGATATACCTAAACAAACAAGGGTTTATAGTATCGCTACACCGCTGATCACATAGCATACAAAAGTAATTAAAAGACTTTAATATGGCTTCAATAAAAAAAAAACTGGATGACATCGGCTATAAATCGGGACTTTTTTGCAGCAAGCAAAACTTCGGTTATAGACCCAAATATGATGATTAATATATTTTATGCTGTATAATAGATAACCATGGGAAATTTTTGGGTATTTCTAGCAACATTATAATTTGCTAATAGATCGTCAACTAAGGGCAGTTTTATAAGTCAGTTAGTTTTTGAATTTCCAGCGCAGTTTTTTTAAAAGCAACATTACTGATCCCGTCAACTGTCATCTATTAATATGCTACTGTCAAATTTTGAGCAAGGTTCGTCATTTAGCTTGTGTTTGACAGCCATTGAAAGCAGACAACCTCATGAATTTAAACGAAATTGGAGAAATGAAAATTGAATTTCGTGTGCTGATTAAGCATTATTTTTTGTCGCAATCCGAATGAGATCTTGCGCCGTTTCGTAATCGTAGACGAAACATGGATCCATCACAACCCACCAGAGACTAAGGTTAAATCAAGACATTGGGTGTCTCGGGTGAACGTGTACCAAAGAAGGCCAAGGTGGGTCTGTCGGCCAACAAGGTCACGGTTTTTTATCAAAATTTTGGCTTAAAATGACGATTAAAACTTCTTGTATAAAATGGTATGACCTGCTCTAATGCTTGAGAACAACTTAAAACAAGAACTGCATTGTAACAATAATACTGCCGAAATAGAAACATAGAAACAGGACTGGTTTTTTTTCGTGGAGAGTACTAGAAAAGGAGGTACTCAAATATTCAATTGCAAAAACCAAATTTATTTCATAACAAATTGAGTCAAAACAAAAACATCGTTGTTGTACTTTGTAGTTTTTAAGTATTTCGTTATTTTGTAAATATTGTCAAAATTGTTGTACACTTTGGATAATTTATAGTAAAAGTACTGCGCAGTGGAATAATGTTTTTTAGTGTAATCCAAAGGGAGGACTTTTCAATTTTTCAAAATAAAATGTTCACATAGTTTAGCATTTTTTAAAAACTTTTATTTAACTTGATCCTTTTTGTCTGTATTTTCGACTACTTCGAGGTCCTTTTTAACCACCTACCACATGACCTAGAGAGCTCAAATTTTGTGAGTGTCTAAGTCTAAAATAGCCTTTTTTATATTGTATGGCGCGAGTGTTCGGGTCGGGTGTGGCGCGTGTAAAGCGTGAAAAAATTATTTGAAATAGCCCCTACTTCAAAAACAGAAAACAGCGATTTTTACCAAATAATCAAGGACTGTGTGCCGTGTTTCGATGTATACAGAATTTATACATTTCATATATATATATATATATATATATATATTTCATTTATTTTTTTCTTTGTAATTTATCCTGTTTGGTTTCACCTTCCTTCTACTTCCATATGTAAATAAAATAAGGCACAGTGCAAAACTGTTGTATCTTGCTCGACAACTATCCGGGGTATTCGTCCAGGTCCTTAAAAACATCCGCAGTGAAGTCCGACAGCTAACGTTTTGTCATTCGTTAGCTTTGTGTAGACATTTTTTTTATACATTTATTTTTGTTCCATTGTCTCTCAGATTCTTGGTTCAAGAGGATATAACATACTCTTGATTGTAAGGATGTTTGCAATGGAGTGTCTTCCATTATTTTGATTGTATATTATACTCTCTATCCCTGTCTTTAAGACATTCGTACAAATAATTGTGTTAAAAGTACATCTGATTTTAAATATTTTGATAACGAATACAACATGCCACTTAATATGCTATCCATGTGATGAAGTATGGACCATAAATAAGTTTTATAATTTTTTAAATTATCTATATAACTTCGCGCTTTGAAACTAATCGGGCCCCAGGATCGAGGAGCCCCAACATAAATTTCTTAAAAATGATCTGTGGGTATACTTTTAGACGGATAATTTTAATTATTTCCTTTTCTTCCCATACAGATAAAAGTCGAATCGATTAAGAACATTCCATTTTATGGTTGTAGTATAGAAGTACATGTGTCTTGCTTACTAAATGTTTTATGCTTAATTTAACTTGTGTACTGATTGGATTTTATCATTGTCTTTTTATTTTTTGCGTTTATATGTTTATATAAAAATTTGAATTTTTATCGGTTGGTTTTTAAAAAAATTGAATACTTCTTCGTTGTGAAAAACATTATAAGTTTTCATTATTTAGCTCTATATCTATCCATTCATCCGTTTGTTATTTTCTCTCGCACCAAACTGTCTCGAAATATGGACCGGAGGCGAGATTGCAGAGGTCCATTACATGATCAAGCTTACTAAGTTATAGAAGATTTGGATGATTCGATTACATGAATACAAGTCACAAAAACTAAAGCTAAGACTAATCGAAAATATTGATCATGTTGAAAAAGCCGGACCAACGATGGTAATATTTTAGAAATATTCATATCAACTGCAAAGATAATTATGTTTTTCTCACAAAATTATCGTGACGTATTATGAATCTTATTAATGAAAACAAGAAATTTTTGTATAACATGGTCTAATAAGGCTGCCGTGCGGAACACCATATTTCACTAAAGTTGAAGCAGACAACACAAAAAATGAATTAAATGGCTCGTTAAACAGATAATATTTTTGATGTAGGCATATGCCGATTGTTTTACTAAATTTAAAATTTTATTAAATTTTTGATGTAAACTGCAACTAGAGAACATTCTTCGGGAAGATTGTATTGGAAATCCAATAACCTGCCCGAAGGATCGAAAGTAGCTAACATTTTACTTTGCCCTGTATATACCCATATACATATACACCAATTCGGATCTCGATAGGAATTCTCAGTGTTCAAAATTTTTAACACATTTTTTCCAACTCACGCATTTACTACAAATCACCAACGCTTGGAGTTTAGAAATGGGAACTGTGTTGCAGTTCACAATTCTTGTCATTTGTCTACCAGTTGCGACATATACAGCTTGTTGATCTTCTCCAACACGGACACTTTAAAATTCTTAAAGAAATAAATTGCATAAACGACCAGGAAAATGTGATTGCTATTTATTGTCGTTACAAGTGCTACTAGCCTGTGGTCTCGTCTATCATTGGTATGACTTACTTACAATTACAGTATGCATTAAAGCAAGCCGTAGAGCAGGTATCAAAAAGACAGAGAGAAAGAGAGAGATAACAATTAAAGTAATTGCGAATTCATTGGATGAGGTTTGAATTTATTTTCTTCATTTGATTGATATATTAGTGCTGCCGGTGGGAGCACCCATTCAAGGAGTGCGCATCCATCAAGTTCGTGTTCATTCAATTGAAAGGCACTAAAACACGCAAGTAATTAGCATTACGGAATGTTACGGAAACACTGAAGCAGTGCGTGTCTTTGCTCAGTAGGTGTTGATCACTGATTATTAGAAGTGTTGTGTTACATTCTGTTAAATAAGTTAATGACAGTGCAAGGATTTGCCTGAATATAATCTCAAATACGCAATAACTTAGCTTGGAAAGAAAGTATGACTCCCTTTCTTCATACCTGTATTGTTATAAGGCACACATAAAGTTATGTTTTAACGGGTGAAGCTTAAATATGGATACGGCCGAGGCTTCATAATAGAATACAATTTTAGTTCCGTAAGGCCAGGACAGAACCGGCAGAACAGATGGGTTCATGACTTGAAGTGAAGCTTAGATCGTATTCTAGAAGGTGATAAGAAAAATAGTAACCAATGTCATTAATTTGCATATATCTACTTAAAGATTTGCGTGGACAAGCGATAGCAGCAGCAATATAACTTTTTATTAGATACTGTCCCGTTTTAAGTTTTGTTTTGTTTTAGATATAAATTGTAACTATTTTTAACTGATCAATGTATTTAAGTGGAATACAATAACTACAGTGCAGGATGACAATATCAAATATCCATTCTGACGCTATTTTGTCCCTACCGCATCTACCGTCTCTACTATCTCTACTATCTCTACTATCTCTACTATCTCTACTATCTTTCCTATCCCTACTATCTCTTGTATCTCCAATATCTCTACTATCTCTACTATCTTTCCTATCTCTACTATCTCTACTATCTCTACTATCTCTTGTATCTCTACTATCTCTACTATTTCTTCTATATCTACTATCTCTACTTTCTCTACTATCTCTAATATCTCTATTATAGTCTAGTGCCTCTATTTCCTGTGCTGTCTCTACTGTCTTTACTTTTCTAAAAGCAGGCTGTATCATCGACGCACATAGCAATTTATCAACTAGTCGATCAAATTTTGGTAATCTTTGAGCTTGACGTGACTGATTTTAATTGCTTTGGGAATAAAAACCCCATGCTATAAAATATCTAATTGCACAAACAACATTTCTTTACCATTTATTTGTAACATCACTTGGAAGTTATCTACAAAGAGTCAAACTTGTTCGAAAATTAAAAATTTTATTCATATGGTGTCTGGAACAAACATATTGTGATAATAACAAGAAGACTAAATTTAATCGATCGAAAATTTATCTGCGTGTACTCGTATGCAGCACCCTTTTCACAATACATGTATAGCAATCTCCAAATATAAACTAGCAAGCGCCTAATTAAAATAAACATAACGCGAGTCAGCTTCAATCGGAAGGCAACATTGTAAAAAATATTGTAAGGCAACTATTGATAAAGGTTTGTTTATCTTAACAGTTTGAAATTCAAAGAAGAATTTAATTTTCCACAACACCAATTAGAAACAAAATAAACAACAACAAGAAACAAAAATATAAACAAAAGTTCAATATCAATAGTTTGCCATGTTGGTTATCATGGACTGTGATACATACAAGTACATACTAAATAAACTTGTGTATACAAAGTAAGCCCCAGCAGTCTAAAAAGAAGAAAACAAAGCAGAGAGCACAAGAGTTCTAGCCCCAGCAAATTAGCTTTTAAAGTAAACACAACGAATAGTCAATAGTCAGGCCAACCGCCATTCGTTCAGTCCGTGATGTACGACAAGTATCTTTGTGTCTAACTTTGACCATTCGCTTGACATTCATATCCATATATTCAAATTCATTTTATGTCTTTTACGTCTTTTTCACGTCATCGTACATCTCACTCACTATCAGGACATATCAATAGTAAATTTATACCTTCAACCCTTTCTTTTACACTACATTCAGTTCAGCATCGTTTATACGGATCTCTAGGTTCGACGGTGTGGATCAGCGACGATCAGTGTTAATGTACGAGACATGGTCGATGAACGGACTTACATGTGTGTATATATCTCTTGTCGGCACAGCACGTAAATCTATCCTTGCGTTGTCGGTCGTATCACCAGATGATATCTCGTGTATCAACTATACAATTGTAAGAGTGTTTCTTCCGACCATGACACGGAGTATCGATTACTTTAGCCATGATACAAGGGGAAAAGCAAGCGCTGAAAGGGGTACACCAGACAGCAATGTATTCCAGATGAAGACATTTTCTATGATTTCTGTTACGTCCCTCTCCTAAACCATTTTACCGATTTCAACGATCAACGAGGAAAAGTTTTAATTTTAAATTGTGAGCTGTTTGCGCTCCAACTGCGATGCACTGCAATGGCATCCCATGCATTCCGAAATCACGATGGCAAAGATGCTATCGGATGTACACACCAACAGCTGGATGTAGAGCATTCTTCTGTGAAGATAACAGCTGGAAGCTCCACCTCTTGGCTAATAAATCACAGCATAACATTGTCAGAAAGGCGCTTTTTGTATTAAATTTTAGCTGAAAAAATGTTTGCATTTTTTTCAAAGTATCAGTGTCGGGTGGGTACATTGAATCTTTCTGAAATTAACGCAACGAACACATAGGATATTATTTTAATATAACAATAAATGCATTTAGAAAAACTTTACCGTAGGATTTGTAATTTAACAACCGGAAATATACTGAGAGTTAATAGGTAGAAATGGATATAATAGGGATTCTTTTATAATTTTACAAAGTCGTAATAATATTTGAACTGATGATATCATATTAATATTTTCTATTATTTATATCAAATTCATCTGAATGAGATTATTATGATAATGTACAGGCACTATGACTATAGTACTTTAAAAATATTTTTTTTAATACTGCTGATGATAGTAACAGAAAGTCTGTGCACGACTGAACTTACCGAACAATTCCACAATCTGATAGAACGCAGGAGTATAAAGAGGAGATACATAAAAATACATTTTAAGAAGATTCACAGAATAAAAACGCTCGGGGGAGGGAAAATCTAATCTGTGTTCTAGAACAGGACAGAGAGAACGGAGACCGCAAGAAATAGCAAGAAAGTTCGCGCGGAATACCACCTACACAACAATGCCAGTGCGCTAAAGGTAAAGACTTGAAACTACATGATGTTCATAGATTAAGATGCTCCTATGAAGTGGTTAATAGATCACTTTCAAATCGCTAGATAACTGAGGAAGTGTAGCTCCATATTTGCTCAGCGACAACTGACACAACAAGACAATAAATCGGCAAAAAAGGAAGAAAATCTCGAAAGCAAACCATTTCCCTGCCGAATGTTTTAAATAATACCACAAGTGCCAGTAACAAAGGTAAAAACTGACCCACAAAAAAAGAAGATACTGCAACCGATATCGAGATATAATATTCCCACCCATAAGATAGTCTACGATTTTGAAAGACAGGAAGACTTAATAAACTAAAGTCACCATTGCATCTATGCCAGTTTTGCTTTATCTCAAGCTGAAAAGATTTTCATACTTAGAAAGTTGGATGACAGATGGAAAGATGTCTTGAAGTAAAATGTGTGTCCATTCTAGTTAACATCTATTGCGACTTTTGATAGGGGAATGAACTGGAATGCATCTACTATAACTTAGCTTTGGAGAAAGTGAAACGAAGGTCTAATGTTACATAATATAAAAACCATGCTTTCTGAATGCCGCGTATAGAGGTTTTGTCAGTATAATATAGTCCTGTAGGTGTTAAATGATTATTTAGGTATAATCCATCAACGGCGTCATTTTGCATCATTAAAAATTTGCAAGGATCTGAAATAACTCCAAGAGCGAGCCTATTAAAAATGTACCAACAAAGTGGAGTCTAATGACTTCTAGCTTACAGAAGAGCAAATGAACTCTCTCTTAATAATCAAGCTCTTAATAATTCCGTGTGAAATCCATCCATGCAAGCCAAGTGTAGCGCATAATTGGCTTGAATCGCATGCATGTGAATGTGATACCTTCCATCGATGCGCCTTGATTGGAATCTAAACCTAAAAGATCCCCCTTTTCACAAACGGTTTGTTTGAATGCTCGTATTAGCATTGAGATATAACGCTATTTATTGCACAGAGAACACACACACAAATTTAATGTGTTTTGGTCTATTTGTATGTTTCTGATTAGCTGCATATAGCTTCCTGGATGCATCGCATTTGTATAATTCCGGCAGGAAGAGTTTGAATTTTTGCTAGATTTTTCCTGATTTTTCCGACGAGTATCTACCATTTCACACCACTATGACTACTCGTCCACCGTGCCTAATTTGGCACAGGCTAATTTCATGCACCGACAATTAACTGGTTCATTTTGATGAGTGATGCTCCACTGCGCTGTATACATTTTTGTAGGAGACGACATGAACACTATATCCTAGATCCCCTTAATGATGATGGTCGGGCACAAGACAGGACGCAAGCCAATTACGTGTTCATCATCCGTCGACATTTTCAGCTCTTTATTTTGCGCATTTTTGGTTCGAAGAAAATTCCAATTAGGCTGACCGACATAGAAATTATTCAGAAGGAGTGTTTTTGGCACAAAGTGAGATCTTGTACAGCTGAAAGTGTTTTAAATGGAGAGATATTTTCAACTTGATAAAAGTCTTTATTCGAAAATGCAATCAAAGGTGTGACAGCGACCAATGCCAGTACAATGGAAGATATTATTATGTAAAATGAAAAGAATACTATACCGCATTAATGAAGAAAAGTGTGAAATATGTTCTACTGGCCGTAATTATCAATTTGTACGAAATTTTCAATTGTCAAAACAATTGCGATTTAAATAAATTGCAAAACCGATGCAATAACCAATTCAGATGTTCCTTATTTAGCCGCATAATAATTATGTGGAATGAATTGCCTGACTCTATATTTCCGCATTTGTATGATCTGCAGTCATTTAAGACACATGTGCATGGACATTATATCTTTTTCTTCCCCTAATTTCCAAATGCCCACGCTGTGCTAAGCATTTTAAGGTTGCAAATCCCTTGAGCGTGTGTACATTATTAAAAAAATTAGAGATTTCCGCATTAATATGGATTATCTGAACACAGTGTAAACTTTTCAATAATATAGAACCATCGCGAAATTGAGAAAAGCCCCAATTTAATATGTGCGTAATCTGGGTAATGTGATGAAAATTAGAAGTAGTTAAAGTTTCAATTGAAAGCTGATTAATTGATTAAAGGCTTTTAGAATTATAATAAGACAAGTGTGCATACGCCATTTTACAATCGTACGAATAAACGGGTCACAAGTTTGTATTATTTAATTTAATGTCAAATATCTTCGAAATCCCTTAAATCAAGCACTAATTAACAAAAAAAGCGTAACATATAATACCACACTTCTGTCATACCAGCCCTATTAATCTCAGCGTCCTTGAAAACTATGGATTCCACACTAATATCAATATCGACTTCGCCATCAAAAAAAAAAACCAATCATCAATTCCCACCAAATCTTTTAAAGCGTGGGGTTATAAAAAAAACCACCTTACGATACCACACCACTTCGAGCCACCACTGTCTTACCAACACTATTCATTTCAGCAACCTTCGGGGTCGAATATAAATCTTGATGCTACATCATCTAACACAAGCTGTTTCACGGAGTGCTCTATCATATGCCAACTTTTGATTTGACGTACATAATAAATAGCAGCTAAAAAGGGAATTGCGAATTTTGTGCGCCTATTGCGCGTGTGACGAATGTGACGCGTGTGGCACATGTGACGATTTTCCAAAATGGCTTGGAAATTATTCGGTAACTATGAGAATATCTAAACAGCAGTAACGTTAAGAGCTACTAGGTTATTAGTAAACCGTTTAAAACTCGGAGCAATAAACAGATGAAAACAAGTGGAAGGCTTCCTAGATTGACGAACACCTGAAGACTAGACGCGATTAAGTCAGTGACTTCCCAAAAACTTGAGCGTAGTGTAGATAAGGGAAAGTACTACAATGTTTTGGTCTTTGCTAGATATTTCTGTGTATAAGATTATAAGTCTCTGGAAACTTTTTAATTGGTATAAATAGGCGGTAAGCGTAATGATCCGTTAAAAAACACCACGTTTTGTTCGGAAAGAAACCTTATTCCGTCCTTTCAGTTCGGTTTCAGAGAGAAGCATTCTACGCTGCACCCTCTGCTGAAACTTCACAATAACGTCACTCGAGGACTGAACATCAAAAGTAGTACAGTAGCATGTTTGCTAGACTCCGAAAAAGCTTTCGATAGCGTTTGCAAAAACGGGCATCTACAAAAACTTATTAGTTTTGGTTTCCCCAATTATATTGTGAAAATAATGAAAAATGTTCTTTTTAACCGGGTCTCTTTTGTACAATTGTACGGCAGAAAAGAATTAAAGCCGGAGTTCCACAAGGTTCCAGACTTGGACCACTACTGTCAAGCATCTTCACGGTGGATCAACCCACCAATACTGACATGCTTTTCGCGGATGACTCCATCACGTATGCCGTTTCCCGCTCTCCTGAAATTGCTGCCCGAAGTGTGGAGGAACACCTGCGAAATCTTTGGGATTACTACCTGGAGTGGGGACTGAAGATCAACGCCAACAAAACGGAACTCATCTGCTCCCGGGCATCTGCAAAAACTTATTAGTTTTGGTTTCCCCAAATATATTGTGAAAATAATGAAAAATGTTCTTTTTAACCGGGTCTCTTTTGTACAATTGTACGGCAGAAAAGAATTAAAGCCGGAGTTCCACAAGGTTCCAGACTTGGACCACTCCTGTCAAGCATCTTCACGGTGGATCAACCCACCAATACTGACATGCTTTTCGCGGATGACTCCATCACGTATGCCGTTTCCCGCTCTCCTGAAATTGCTGCCCGAAGTGTGGAGGAACACCTGCGAAATCTTTGGGATTACTACCTGGAGTGGGGACTGAAGATCAACGCCAACAAAACGGAACTCATCTGCTCCCGGGCATCTGCAAAAACTTATTAGTTTTGGTTTCCCCAAATATATTGTGAAAATAATGAAAAATGTTCTTTTTAACCGGGTCTCTTTTGTACAAGTGTACGGCAGAAAAGAATTAAAGCCGGAGTTCCTCAAGGTTTCAGACTTGGACCACTCCTGTCAAGCATCTTCACGGTGGATCAACCCACCAATACTGACTTGCTTTTCGCGGATGACTCCATCACGTATGCCGTTTCCCGCTCTCCTGAAATTGCTGCCCGAAGTGTGGAGGAACACCTGCAAAATCATTGGGATTACTATAGATCAACGCCAACAAAACGGACCTCATCTGCTTCTGAGTACCAGCAACGAAAACAGGCATAAGAAATTTTGCAAGCCGGTGCAGAGGTTTAAAAACCACCCTTATGGATAACACGACAATAAACACCATGTCAGAGACTAATTACCTGGGAATCAACTTTACCTAGATGCTCAAGCTTAACTCTCACATCGATAAGACAATGAAAAAAGCCAACTATGCTTTTCATTGGGTGCACCCGCTACAAAGAAGATGAAACGGACTGTACAACAGCACCGGGCTGCCATATAAATTTCGCTTTTTCACTTAGTGTCGTTTGGTGTCGACGGCAACGCAATGAACAACTATTTGTCACATCATTCTGTCATTTGGTTATTAGAGAATTTATTTTAATGGGTTTGACGTAAAATTTGGAAATCACCATAACAAACAAAAAAAACGGAGGTAAAAAAAAAACGTTTGAAGTAAACGCTTATGCTTATGCGAAAATGAATGCTTATGGAATTAATAACACCCTGCTCTATTGGACTTGTAACTACCTTTCTGACCATTCAATCCAGGTCGTGTTGGATGGATTCAAATCCAATGTTCACCGCATAAACGCCGGTGTTCCTCAAGGCTCTGTTTTATCTCCGAAACTCTTTCATTAATTTCCAGATTTTCATTAATGATCTCTTATCCACCACCTCTTATCCAAACCATTCCTTTACTGACGACAGTACTCTTAGCTTTTCATATAACTTCACGCTTTCTGCACGCCCCTCTTCGTCACAAGTGAACAACAACGTATGTTAAGCACGTTAAATTCTGACCTTGACAGCGTAACAAGGTGGGGACTACATAATAGAGTTGAATTTAACGCTTCTAATCCAATGCTGTCTACGCTGTCGTCTAAGCGTAATTTAAACCCCCAACCTTTATCCTTGAATGGATCTTGCACCAAAGAAACTGAAAAACTTTCAATTCTCGTTATGTGCGTCAAGAACAAGCTTCGTTGGAATATGTGGTCATTTGCCATCGCCAAAAACGCTGCGAGATGCTTAGGTTTCCTAAAAGGGTGCAAGATGTACTTCACTCCTTCAGATTGTCTGGGCAGGTGCCCCCAGGACCACATTGCATCTACGGACACAGAGTTCTACTGCGACAGAGTTCAAAACCGAGCGTTAAAACTGATTGCTGATCGCGAAAACAATCGAATCGCTTAACGTCGTAGGAATGTTTCCTGCCTGTCACTGTTTTGTTGCTTTTTCCACAAACGGTGTACAAAAGAAATATCCAGATGCATCCCGCCTATTCTCCAACCCATCCGTAATACCCGTGCCTCAACTCGAGTTCACGGGTCCACCATTAATCCTATCTTCGGACGTACTAACCCATTCAGAGATTCCTTCTTAGCCGCACGATAGTTATGTGGAATGAATTGCCTGATTCTGTGTTTCCGCATTTGTATGATCTGCAGTCGTTTAAGACACGCGTGCATAGATGTGCTAAGCATTATAAGGGTGCAAACCCCTTTAGCGTGTATACATTATAAAAAAAGGGTCTAAAATGTCAAACTTAACGATAGAGACGTCAGTTACCAGATGGCAGCAATAGGTTTGCCCAATCCAACCTCCATATTAAATTGGTCAGATAACTGAGTTTAACTTATGGAGCTGTCCAGTCACGCAGAATATCAGAGAATCTTTTGTATAAGGGATTGAATTATTCGATGTGCATCGATAACTGATGAATGTTGTAATATCTCCTTTTTAATGCGTTAGGCATTGATTTCCATCATTGTTTTCCCTTCTTATATTGCACCTTCAATTCATTTTTTCATGTGTGCTCTCTAGTCTTCTATGACCTTTTTTTTTTTTTTAAAAAAAAGCAAACTTTATAAACAATAAAAATTTTAAATAAAAACTTACAATCCACTGTACATTTGAGCGGATGTTTCTGGCAAGAGCAGCTTAATTTAATCTGCAAACAACATATTGCCCAGAATAGATTAAAAAAATCTTTATTGTGAACGGAAAAACATTTAACACAACACATCCGATCCATTATAGTCTAATGCAGCGTGCGTGAGCTAGCATTTCGCATGAATCCTACAGCTCCTCTTTGTATCGCTAATCATTAGAGAGATATTGTGCTTGTGCTCGACCATTTTGCCACGAAAATGCAACTTAAGCAAACAACAAACAAACAAATAAAGGGTGATCAGATTGGAGGTACTTTTTCCAATAGGATTTTTTGACATGTCACGCGTGACTACTGTCAAACTAAATACATAATTTTATTCAGTATTCATTGACATTTCATCATGGAAATACTAACGCCTGAACAACGTTTACAAATCGTACAGTTTTATTACAAAAATCGACGCTCTGTGAAAAGTGTTCATCGCGCGCTCAGGCCAACTTATGGTGTTCAGCGATGAGGCCCATTTTTGGCTTAATGGCTTCGTCAATAAGCAAAATTGCCGTATTTTGGCTGAAGAGCAACCCGAAGTTATTCACGAACTGCCATTACATTCATTGAAAACTACCGCTTGGTGCGGCCTACAGGCTGGAGAAATCCTCGGACCATATTTCTTCAAAGACGAGGCTGGTGCCAATGTAACAGTGCATGGCGAACGCTATCACGCCATGATAAACGTCTTTTTGTTGCCGGAAATTGAAGCCCGTGATCTCCACGACATTTGGTTCCAACAAGACGGCGTTACATCTCATACAGCCCGTGACACAATGGATTTACTGCGTCCTCGTTTCGGTGAGCAATTGATCTCTCGTGTCGGACCGGTGGATTGGCCACCAAGATCGTGTGATATCACACCTTTGGACTTTTTTTTGTGGGGGTATGTAAAGTCTAAATGTTTTGTGGATAAACCAGCTACGATTGAGGCATTGGAAGCCAACATCACTCAAGTTATTCGCGAGATACCGACCGAAGTCCTCGAGCGAGTCGTTCAAAATTAGTGTTTTCGGATGGCCGAATTATGGCGCAGTTGCGGCCAACATTTGAAAGGGATTATCTTCAAAAAATAAATGTCATAAATGGTTCTAAACTAAAATAAAAAAGATTGCCCAATCAATTTGAATGTTTGTTGTTTTATTTCAATTTAAAATCCGATACCTCTAAATTGATCACCCTTTATATAACGGCTATTTTGTAAATTTCTCAAGTGCAGACGATAATTTTTATATTTAATTTACTATCATCGTACCAACACGCCCACGGCCAACACCATCGTCCGGTCGTCATTTAGTGGCCAAAAATTAAAACACAGTAATCTTGTGGTTCATCATTTTAATTAACCGCAGCATCAGAGTAGAATAATTACTGCCTAAATGTGACAAGCAACAGACAGACAGATTGTCTGCTCGCCGGGCGAAAAATGCGTCGCTCTTGTTAATAATATAAATAAATTTTTTAATTTCTTCTTGTGGCATTTCGAGATGAACATGCAGAACAAAGC
The DNA here is from genome assembly GCA_947095585.1 of Nephrocerus scutellatus. Classification (NCBI taxonomy): domain Eukaryota; kingdom Metazoa; phylum Arthropoda; class Insecta; order Diptera; family Pipunculidae; genus Nephrocerus; species Nephrocerus scutellatus. The sequence continues at coordinate 26,966,428 of OX352765.1, read as the reverse complement.
TGTGAAGTGGAATACGCTCGTACCGACACTTTGATGTGTAGTCGGCATAAAAAATTTATGAAAGAAAAAATCTGCCCAAATTACGGCATAAATGAATCAGTGAAATCGGTCATATGCGTGTTGTGGTAGTGGATTTCAGAGCTTAAGAGACAACTCGAAATTCCAATCAAATTTCAATTTTTCACCAAGCCTGCAGACGAAGCACTTGTATATTTGGTATTTGGTCGATCTTGACGAGCTCTTCATTTAAAATGATTAATTCTTCATTACATAGTGGATGACTCTTTTATGGCCTTTTGTTGGAATTAAAATGTCAGCTGTGACACACGATGGACGTCTGACGTTGAGTGATTTGATTGGAAACCCCCAATAGCGTGAAGCACGTTTACTCAACTTTATCAACATCAAAGCATGTGTTTTTGTCCACTCCGACAGTCGCTCGGTATCGCCGTTTGTCGCTAATAGCGATTTGTGGTGTGGGATGAAATCGAGTGTCAACATAAGCGGCGTCGAAGAAGAGCCGCCCGGGTACATTAGCAAGCCGTTATACTTAGCTTCCACTTTTGTTTTTTTAGTTTTGATAAATGATTTTAAAGGTTTGTGAAAAAATTCATTTTACAGTTGGATGTCAAGCAATTAGCCAGACAGAATAACAAAAAAAAATAACACAAAGCAATTGAAATTTTTCATGTAAATTCTCTAATCGAAGATACACATATGTGCAAAGTTTAAACCGATTAAATTTTGAAAAAATTTACTTTAAAGTTTGAATAAAATCGGATTTTAGGAAGTGTGTTAAAAACTGATCACAAAATTCCATCAGCCAGCCACCGACAGACATACGGACACGCGAACTTAATATAGATAATTTAATAATTCATTCCGATCTCACAGGGTCCATCGCAAAATATTATAGCGACAATAGAAAAGGCGCTTGCAACAGTAAGGCAATGAGTTTAGACCATAACGCAATAAGTTATATACAAATATCACTGATCTTGTAGAACAGACCTACCGCTGCAAACTGGAAAAGATTAAAAAGCAGGAGTTTCTCAGAAGAACTAAGAAAAGTGACTTTTTTTTAGAAGATTGTCTCTTTTATAATCAGTATTCACAGTCATTCGATATGAAAACGTGGGAAAGTTGCCTTCAACATTCGACTAATGGTATTTATACAATGATCCACCTGTTCACTTAGATCTCAGCCACATTCGTGGGATTAAAATAATTTTTTTTGCTGTCTTTACTTATGTATATGTCCACAGGTCAGCAATTCTGGTGCTGAGCGAAACTCAGTTCTGTTCTTCCAACGTGGCATTACCATTGCGTAAGCCTTTCCATCTGTCCTATTCTTCTGGACTCTTCCCGAGAAGTTGGAAAACACCCTTTTTCCAGCCCATACCCATAAAATATCAGTTCATGAAATATCTTGAAACCATCGAAATCCTTAGTGACCGGCAGTACGGATTTCGTGGCAACGTTCTACTGGTGATTTGATGATCGAACAGTGGAGCCGGTCTTTGCATCAATTGGGTTAAAGCAAAACTGTTGCACTCGATATTTCTAAGGCATTTGACAGAGTTTGGCATCAAGCTCTTTTGTCCAAAATGCGTGCTTATGGAGTCGATGATAAACTGCTTCATTAGATTAGAAGCTATGTTTTAGACCACGAATTCAATTTCTATTGGATGGTTTCAAGTCAAAAGTACATGACTTAAATGATGGCGTTTTGTCCCCGACACTCTTTCTCATTTTTAAATTCTCTATATTAACTTCACTTGCCCGTGGGTTTGTTTGTTTGTGTGTCATGGAATCTTGCGATCAATTTTTAACCCACTTCCCATAGCCCGATTTTATTGAAATTTTGCACACATGTATTTCCGGTGACAATACTTTCTATTAAAATTTGAGGCCCCTTGGACCTCGGGGTCGGGGGGCTCCCATACAAATATTTTACAAAATTTTATCCGATTTTCTTTAAATTTTGTACACATGTGTGTCTTCGATGGAAAACCCTTTTTGTAAAATTTGGAGTGATCGGCCCCTGGGGACCCCCATATACAATTTTTAAATATCGCTATATCGCATCAGATCAGGGAAAAGTCTGAGCTCTGTGCTTTGTGAGCAGCGCTGTTGGCTGTCGCTGCGTCACTAGGTGGATGATTTTGCCACAAAACGAGCACGCAGTGTGTGTGTGTGTGTATCCCCGATTAGAGAATTTACAAGAAAAATTTTAATTTTTAGGGCTTTTTTTTTATTAATGATCTCTTATTTGTTACTTCTAATCTCTCTTCTCTCATATAAGTTTGAGGAACGACCCTCCACTTCTCATGTGGATCTCAAAAAACTACGTGTGTTAAGCAAGTTAAATTCTGACCTAGACAGCAAATCAAATTGGGAAGAACTAATAGAGCAGAAATTAACGCTTCTAAAACTCAATGCTGGCGAATCCTAAATCCCATGCCGTTATCAATGAATGGCACTTGCATCGAGGAAACTGAAAATCGGTATGTGCGTTAACGACAAGCTTCGTTGGAATATCTATTTTCTATCCCGGTGCAAGAAATATTTCACTCCCTCTGATCTGGCTACTATCGAAAAGGCTTTTATTCATGTTTATGTTTATGAAGTTTGAACAAGTTTTCTTATAGAATCCTCACTCTACCAAAAAGCACTTTAATCTGTTCTGCAGTTTTTTAAGGCTCTCAAATACTCTTTTCAAATTGCAGATGGTATCTTTTTTGGTATTTTTACTGACAACAAAACTTAATGTCCAACAATTTATCATCAATTTACTTTAATTCTCAGAATGATTTATCATTTTTTCAGCATTCATTTGCACAGTAAGTTCGGTGACCCCAAACCGGGCTGATTCGTTCAGCGCATGCTGATGATAAAAAGTCGGGTCATTCGATTTGAAAAAAAAAATAAACAAAAAAAACATGTCCCGCAGTATATGGACGTGTGCCTGTGTATATGTGTAGGTCTGCTATCGGAGTCTCAAGCAAAAAATTCAAAAATTATCTCACTCCAGTCATCATGGGCTGTTCACAGAAACACACATACGCTTGTTACATCGAATGCATTGTATGGATGAATGCGAGCTTTATTTCTTATACTTCAAAAATAACGCGCAGTTAGCTTGGAATATGGCGCACTTTAAGTCTTTAAATGTACACAATGTGTGTGACCCCAAAACATTGGCCCATTCCACACAGTGAATGCGCGGAAGGCGGCAAACTTCTTTCATCGTTTTTCCATTCCTAATGGGGAGTCTTGCACGATACCAATAACAAGAAATCAGTGTTTTGTATGTGTGTGTGTATGTTTTTAGAAACAGCACGCTAATTAGATTGTTCCTTCTTTTTCCCCGGAAAATTTCGTTCTGTAGAAATTTCCATATATAGCATCTTCTTCTTTACTGCAACAATCAGTCGCTTTGTGCGATTGCTTCCGCAGAGAGAATGTACTGGATGGACAGAGAACGGCTTCTCATGTGGCATGTGCATGTGATTATTGAAAATAAATTAGGACAACACTTGGAAATGTTTCACAAACTCATGTGGGAGCTCAAGTCACTATTGAGATGGATTTATGCACGCAACATGATGCAGCTCCCATGTGTTACATGTCAAGTGTCAAGTGGTTGATTTAGACGCTTGAAAAACACAAGCGCTTGCAAGTCTTTTTTTTGTTGTTGTTATTGTGATTTGAACAGTGGGATTGGTTTGCCATGAAGCTTGTAAGATCTCTGCTTGAGAAATGCAAATTAAACAACATTCTTCCAAATTCCAAGAAATAAAATGCTAACATAATTTTTGATTCCCACATAGATTCGAGGGGAAAAATTCACAAAATCCCAACTGAAACTTGGAGTTAAAAAAAACAGCTAAATATAAATGTGACAGCAGTTATTTTGAAGCATTCCCATAATCATAGCTCTGAAGAGTATTTCTTCAACGCTGGCATTACCATTGCGTACAGCTGGAGCTGGAGGACAGCCTTTGTCCAGCTTTTATTTAGAAAAGGCGAAACATCATCTCTTTCCTCGTAGCGTTAACATTCGTGTCTTTCAAGATCATGGACATCCTGATTAATCGTTAACTTATGTAATCATGAATCAGGGGAATTCCTTAGCATATCCCACCGAAAAGTGGAACCAGTCCTTCACAAGCCAAAATGTTGCACTCGAGACTAAATATTTCTAAGCTCTTTTGTGAAAAATGAGGGCATAAGTGCATATGGAATTGGTAAGGCCGTACTGAAAAGGACGAGTAGGTACCTTTCTGACCGTTAATTCCAGGTCGTATTGCACGGTTTTAAAGCTTCACCGCAAAATACTGGAGTTCCCCAAGGCTCTGTTTTGACCCCGATACTCTTTCTCATTAAAAGCTTTTATAAAATTAGAACCTTTTCAATCAACCTTCGGGTGTATAAATAAAAGGGTTGTTTATATTAACTTATTTTTTATTAGTTACTAGCTGACCCGATAGACGTTGTCCGGTCCAACTTTCAATAAAATTGTTTATGATCATTTTGCGAATTTATGAAGAGCTATTTGAAATGTCAAATCAAAGTAAAATTGAAAAAAAAACATCAACCATTAATTTTTAATTAATTAATTTTCTTTCATTAAATTTGAAATCACAATAAATCTCAATGTGTTTTATGTACATTTCGATTTTTATTGTGATGTCATAGCAAACCAATTGATTTTTTGCTTGAACATCACTATTTCGTTCATTGCAATGCTTTATGATACTAGTACATGAAATTTTTGTAAGTGTAACTACTTTATCGGCGCGGTGAGGAGAAAATTTAGTACGGTATCAAAAACCATATTGTGTTATGTTTTCGAGTCACATTATTGGTCACATTAGGCGAATTAGTAAAGAGATCCTGAGTAACTTCATAGTAACTTTTTTTTTTTTATGTTGGTAAAAATGTTCCCATCCCATTTAAAAAAGTTACTCAACGTAAACAGATGTGTAACGTTGATGTGGCTATAATTGGTCACATTGTGTTTTATTTTGAAATTTTGGGAACTAAGTCATTTCTTAACCGATTTGTATAAAATTCGGTCTTTTTAGGGGCCTCTGGGGGGGTCTTTTAAAGGTCCTTTGGAAGTCTTTTGAAGGAAATTTGGGGAGTATTTTGAGGGTCTTTTGGGAGTCTTTTGTATGGTCTTTTGAGAAGTCTTTAAAGGGTCTTTTAAGCGTCCTTTGGGGGGGTTTTGAAGGTATTTTTAGGGTTCTTTGGGGGTCTTTTGAGGGTCCTTTGAAGATCTTTTGAGGGTCTTTTGAGGTTTTTTGGGGGTCCTTTGAGGATTTTTTGAGGATCTTTTGGGGGGACTTTAACGATTATTTTGGGAGGTTTTTATGATTCTTTTGAGGGTCTTTTGTGGCCTTTGTGGGGTCTTTTGAGGGTATTTTAAGGGTCTTTTTGGAGTTTTTTGGGGGGTGTTTTATGATTCTCTTTTTTTTTACCCACAACATCAAATAAGTTTCACTTCAACCGCGCGTAAAAGGTACGCGCACTGTTTTTTATTTGTTTTGTTGTCTAGCGCGTAAACAAACAAAGCTGATGATTTTCCTACACTGGAACAGGCGACATACAATTGACTATGCGAGAAGCATAACACTCAATGATTGCCCTTGTGATTTGTTTATTGTAATTGTGAATACAAACCGCACCCGAAACTGCAAGTGCTTAAAGTCTAATTGCATGTCGGTTGGAATCATCAGGATGCGTGCGTCGCAAAAGAAATACCGTGCAAATGGATCAACTGTCAAACAACATTTTCGCACATAGCGCCAACTATTGGTATCTATTGGAATAGAAATGAAATAATGACTTTGGTTGGACAGATCGAGAATCAACGCAAAAGTAAAAACAAATTTAATTTTATTTTAATTAAGGCTGGAATGAGTTTTTCCAGATTTTTATTTTACCGAAAACATTCAATTAAGTTATTTCATTAAAAATATATCCAATTTATCGTTTTCCAATTTTTTCTACTCCCTTTTGTATATTTCCCGTATTTTCTTTTGCTTAAAATTTCTAAGGGAGCATAACGAACAAAACAAAAAAGAATCAACCAAATATGTCGTTCCTATCGTCAGTAATGATCGGAGAGTGCATATGAAAATTATGATTTTTGCTGTTTGTCCGTATTTTCCGACTTTCCTTTGTAATTGTCCTTCTTTCCAGGACTACAACGACTTAAATAAAAAAAGAATTACGCAAATCCATCGTTCGAATCGTGAGTTATGGTCGCGAGTTCATACAAAAACCCTATGAAAAGACGCACTTTTTTGCAAGCCCTTTTGTTCATAAGTGGAACTTAAACAACAACGTGTGTATGTTAGATATAAGAAGATATAGAAATCACAATAGAAATATTTGCAAATTTTAAGCGTCTTTCTTTATACACTAGAACTTATAACACTTTAACTGAGCAATATGTGTATGATCTTCGTAATGGTACTTGACTTTCGTTGCTATATTGATAGCATCATAAGTAAAGTAAATTCTGCTGCGTGAAACGCTAGTCTAAAGAATTTCTGAACCAATATGTTATAAAATCCCTTTATCTTACCTTTGATAAATCTAATTCTCGAGTATACTAGTCAATTCCATACCCATTGTACAATTTTATTCGTTCCTGACCGTCTGATATTGACTAACTTACAGATTATTAAAAAACTATGTGATGTTGTGGATATTATATTTGTCTATCAACTATTAGCGGAAGACATTGACTGCTTGCGCTCCATGGAAGGATCGACCGACGAACACCTGTCCCTCCTTCGAACCTATTTCTAGAATTCCACTCAAGGTTCTCTGCTCGATCAACGGATTCAAATTAAATTAAAAGTAAAAAAATATTCTCTGTAGTCAGTGACTTTTCTTTTCCAGAATTTGACTCAAGATTCGCGGTACAGCCAAGCAGGATGGAATCTTCTGCTTCAGACTATTCAAAGTGGCACAACAAGCACACTACTGGTACCAAAGATTTTGACCAGAAACCCTTTCATCCAATTCGATGCGGCAATTATTCTCTTAATTAAAGACGGCCGATGCAGCTGCTCCTCCACTATCCACCTTCGTAGTAGTATCGCGCACAAATCAAGATGTTTACTACAGCCGCTGTCGAGCGGGTATTTGTGCATCATGCCTGCGTATATTTGCAACGATTGACGTCAATTATTATTCTAAAATTATGGAAATTCGCTACAAGGGTGTTGAAACCATTTCAAAAGAAAAAAAAACACAAACGGTTATAATATATATATGAGTACTTCTATGTCCGTTGATTGCGGAGTGAGTCTGCGGTGTGGATAGATTTCATGGCTTCTGCTCGATGTCGTTTTTCTTTATTTCCATCTACTGACTTGGCATTCGTTTAAGCGATTAAAGCAATTGAAATGGAGAATAGACGACGACTACGATGATGATGACGATGATGATGATGATGATGATTATGATGATAATAATAACCAGAAGAAAGGATAGGAAGGAAGTCCGCATAAACTTCTCTTCTCACTGCATCAACCCATCATAAAGTGAAGAAGCATATATAATCAGTAGAAGAGTATTTGCAGTAGAGCCAGATCAATTTAATTGAATTATACTCGTAATGTCTGTTGACTTAAATGCTGCACTCAATTTGAGTTAAGTGCGAAAAAATAACGCATTTATTTGTGCACAAATTTCAAGGGAAAAGTTAGAGAAGCAATTTTGTTTCTGATAAAATGTAAAATGGATCTGTTTAAATTTTAACTTTTCGAATACATATACTTATTCATGAAGGAGAAGATTATTTTAGTAAAGAATGACTAAAAAGGACTCTTGCAACGTCTAAACGCTATTGGCAAGAAAAAAGAGATGATAGTAAAATAGCTAAGCCAACGTTATGTTTCTTAAATGCTTTCCAAATTTAATAATCTAAAGTTTTTACAGAGATTACAGACCGGTAATGGCAATAATGACAGCATAAGTCCTGGCTTGGAAAAAATTATGTCGCGTCGTCGAGTGGTGAACGTCGACAAAATGAAGTATACTTTATGTTAACTAACAAAGAGTCTTAGCAGCGTCTTGCTGTTTAAAGCTATCAGAGATAATATAATAACCCACTAACAAGCCTTTTCAAACTACCACCCAGGCTGAATTGTACAAATATCTGCAGTTTTTGTGAAAAGTTTTACCAGATCATCATATTTCCAACAGGATGGTGCTCCAGTGCACTATGGTCGAGAGGTTAAGAATTGGCTAGATGAATAGTACGGTTTTCGTTGGATAGGAAGAAATGAATCAGTTCACTGGCCTGCAAGATCTCCTGACCTTACAGTATTGGATTTTTTGTATGGGAAATAATGAAAGAACTCGTTTATTCAACCGAAATAGCAACTCTAAGTGAATTATAAGAGCGTATTCTCGAAACGTCATCAAAAGTGAGGCAGCAGTCGGCATCAATAAGTATTTGCAGTGAAACCCAACATGCATACAAAACCCAGGAGGACACTTTGAGCACCTGTTATAACTGTTTTAGTACACACATAACACTTATCTTAAACAGCAGAAAATAATTTTTTATTCATTGCATTTGGAGCTAAAAAAAATGCATTTATGATAAAGGTTTTCCCAAGTATCATAAAATCTATGGGGTTTTCCGCAAACTTCTTGGTGATTTTTTTATTATTGTTACGTTCACAAGAAAAAAGTAATAAAACGTTATGTTTATTACACATTTTCTGAAGAAAATTGACCTCAAATTCAAAAATTAGCATGGGCAAGAAAACTGGAACAGGCATTGAAGATGGATATCTGAAGACTCAAAAACGAAGCTTCTACCAATAGTATTAACAGAGCAATTACCGTTCGTTAACATGGGTCAGGGTACACCAAAGTAAGCTTTTTCCCCCGATAAATGATGTCAACATTAGAGATAGACCCTTACTGTAGAACGATTTTCATTTAATAATATACCCAATAATCATTTCCCAAATTATTGTGCACGAATTAGGGGAAACCCTGTATAGTATATATATTAAGCCCAAACGGCTAAATACGCCGTTTAGTTTCGGTATCGCTAGGTTAAACATGAACGATTGAAAGCTGAAAATAAAGGCTTTTCACTACTACCGTTAACAAACAACTGCAATGGCCACCCTTTGCTAAGCAGCCTCATGTATAAACGTTTATAAATGTAAAATTCATATTTTGATCGTAGAACTTTTTTTATATTCCTTTTAAATTCCTCCTCAACTTGTTTTGGCGCCACAAAACAGTTTTCCGACAGAAAAGAAAATGCCAAAGAAAAAAATTACTGACCAAAATACATATTCATGTCCATCGCAAGGATATTTGGCCCCTATTTACACAGCTGAATTAGATTTTTAATTAGTTCGCAAATACTCGTAGCAAAAAAGTAGATAAAGGGCGAAAAGATGTGTTTTGTGGCAAGCAAATGAATTTAGTGATGGTAAAGTGAGTTGTGGGAGGTGGGTAAAGTAAATTAAATTTCATTTAATTAAATGCTGCTTTGCAGAATATTTTTTGCCCAAGTTTCCATCGTTGTTTTGCTCATTTTTGGCGTTCTCGTTTTGACTGGTGCAATATTTTTGCTTAGACGCGAGTGCTGAGATGGATTTACTTTTGTATTTTGTGGGCTTTTTTTACTTAAAATAAACCAAATATTGGCAGGTGTTCTGTCCTTGGGTCCATTCATTAAATTTGTAATTGTCATTGGCATATCTGAAGGGCATAAAAAGAAAGAGAAAATAAATAAACAAGTTTGGAAACAAAACTTTAACTTTAATTAATTTTAGCGTAAACGAAGCAATACAGATAACAGTTGGGCCGTCTGACACCTTCAGTGAATGATTTAGTGGTCCCCCTAGAAATTTTTTTTATTTTATCTAATTATTGATTCAAGAAATACAGATTAACAGAGCGAAGAAAATTATTTTCATACCAATATCTGACTTTTTGACTTTCAAGTCAGACATTAAGGCGCTGTACTCATTTGTAACTAAATCAAAGTTAAGTTGATGAACTTACGAGTATATCAATACACTTTTAAAACGCATAAAAGCATCAGAAGGTTTAAATAATATTGACGAATTGTGATAAAAATTGTTTAGGATCGTTTAGAACACATCAATTCATCATAGAGAAGCTGGAACGACTACAAGACAGAGACCACATGAAGATGTTCAAGAAATGGCTGTTTTTCTAAGCGGATATTTAATGAGAATTTAATGAGTTTAATGATGACAGGCTTGCAAAGAACTAATGATATGACTCCTCTACTGGAACTAAGCAAAGCTAATACAAAGCAAAGGCAACTATCTTCGTCTTCAGGAATTCGGTCATACATTACATAAAAAACCTAAATAAAAACGCTATCCATAGAACGGTGAAGGTACCATGAAAAATATCGGTGTTTCTGAGATTCAAACCTCAGAAACACCAAAAGTATTTTTCAAGGTCCCACCTATCGCGAATCTCTGACAAATATCCGAGAGGAATAATTTGTCCCGGAAATGTAAATTAAATTTTCCGTTTGTGTCCAAAAATATAACACACACAACACGAATGGTCGTGACAAACTAGGCCTTGGACCGCAACCGTCTATCGCGCCAAATATGTTTATTATTATTATCCATTGCATAGTAAGGGTCTTGCTCCTATCGATTAGTTTGAAGAACAAGTTAAAAACAATTTTCGGCATTTCTAGTAGCCAAATTGACAAAAATTAGGTCGGATTTCTTACAAAAATGCAAAATTATGGCACCAACTAATTAATGCCCGTTAAAAAAAGTCAAAGATCAAAAGAAAAAGGCCGCAAATTTTACGGACAGCTTCAAATTCCGCCATGTCAGCTAGCAACATAGAGACCAAAACTGCTAGTGTAGATACTGTTAGACGTTTAAAAAAAACATAGCGGTCATACTTCCATTGAAACTGATTCATAAAACAAAAATTCCTCAGCTTGGGACATGAGCACATGTGCTGGGAAAGCGAATGGCAAAAATAGATAGAATTAGAATTAGAATTAGATTACTTGAAATAGAAAACTAAAAAAACAACCCATAAAAATTAAAATTTTTCTTGTAAATTCTCTAATCGGCGATACACACACACACAAACACACTGCGTGCTCGTTTTGTGGCAAAATCATCCACCAAATGACGCAGCTACAGCGAACTGCGCTGCACACAAAGCACAGAGCTCAGACTTTGCCGTGATCTGATGCAATATAGCGATATTTAAAAATTGTATATGGGGGTCCCTCACTCCAAATTTTTCACTAAAAGTGTTTTCCATCGAAGACACACATGTGTACAAAATTTAAAGAAAATCGGATAAAATTTTGTAAAATATTTGTATGGGAGCCCCCCGAATCCGAGATCCGAGGGGCCTCAAATTTTAATAGAAAGTATTGTCACCGGAAATATACATGTGTGCCAAATTTCAATAAAATCGGGCTATGGGAAGTGGGTTAAAAATTGCACGCGAAGTTAATATAGAGAATTTAAAAATGAGGTGTGGCCACAAATCGACTTTCTTCTACGGTCGAGCCGGAATCTTCAGTAAATTTTTTTTTGTATTTTTTTTAAATTATTTTTAATTTCTTTTGCACTTAACAGATTTCTCATAAGTATAATAAGTGCTTTACTTTTTGAGATATATTAAGAGTCGAAAAACTGTCCAAGTAAACTGCCACTTCCGGTTGACTGATTTCCGCCTAAATCAACTGGGATATAACAATTTATGTAAAAAGATTAAATATAAATTTTCATCTCCATAAATTCCGCCGCCTGGGCTGTAGAGTGGACACAGACAGACAGAGATTTTTTTTTGCTAGGGAGATACGGAAATGGGTAAATCTGAAAAAATCCCGAATTCGAAAATTTTCATAATTACTATACTTCCTTTGACTATGTTAATGAAAGTAAATATAAAGAAAGTCATAAAATAATTATAAAAAAAAACAACCCATAAAAATTAAAATTTTTCTTGTAAATTCTCGGAGATACACACGCACACACACTGCGTGCTCGCGTTGTTGCAAAATCATCCACAAAATTACGCAGCGGCAGCGAACAGCGCTGCTCACAAAGCACAGAGCTCAGACTTTGCCGTGATCTAATGCGATATAGCAATATTTAAAAATTGTATATTGGGGTCCTCAAGGGGCCGATCGCTCCAAATTTTTACTAAAAGTGTTTTCCGTCGAAGACACACATGTGTACAAAATTTAAAGAAAAAACGGGTAAATTTTGTAAAATATTTGTATGGGAGCCCCCCGAACCCAAGGTCCGAGGGGCCTCAAATTTTAATAGAAAGTATTGTCACCGGAAATATACATGTGTGCAAAATTTCAATAAAATCGGGCCATGGGAAGTGGGCTAAAAATTGATCAGAAAATCTGACCAGCCAGCCAGCCAGCCAGCCAACCAGCCAGCCACGTGCACGCGAAGTTAATATAGTGAATTTAATAATACAACAACATCACTACAAAGTCAAATAATTGAAATCAAGTGTGCTTTAGATTAACTTTCTATTAATAAGTTAGTTAAAGGCGTTAATAGTTTGCAGTTAAACTTTATTTTGACGTTTTGAAAGTCAGCCAATATTTGTATGTAGCTGTCTATCAATTAATCACGAAACGAACAAATCTGGCTTATTTAATACTTTATTCCCTTTAAAAATATGAATAAAATCCGACCTTGCAATTCTTCGAAAAAGTGACAGTCTGTAGCATTTGCTTCCTTTCGTATGATACAAAACTTTTTGAGCAATTGCTTTGTTCGAAAAAGCATTTGCTCAAATTAGTATGAATAAAAGGCATAAAACTAAGCATTTGCTTGAAAAATGCAAGTCTGCGATTGAGCTGACTAGATTCAAATTATTAAATTTCAATAATAATATATCAACAACTGAAGATGAAACTTCAAGTTTTGAAACAAATAAAACTTAACAATAAGAAAGATTGAAAATATATTTAATTAAGAGCTATTTCAAAGAATTTTCTTTTTTCCACGCTTCACATGCGCCACACGCGGCTAGCGACACCAATATATCACCATATATCAATATATAAGCGCGATCCTGAGTGTGAGCCGCTCATAAATTTTCAGCCCTCTAGGTCGTGCGAAAGGTGGTTATAAGAGACCTCAAAAAATGAGAAAATGGCGCGATTTCAAACCATCACGCGTTCCACACGTGAAACGTGACACGAGTCATAAGTGGAATATAAAAAATGTTTTTTTGTACTTAGATACTCACAAAATTTTAACTCTCTAGGTCGTGTGGAAGGTAGTTAAAAAGGACCTTAAAAAATTAAAAACAAATTTCAGCCGATCACACGCGACACTCATAATACTCGGAATATAAAAAATGCTATTTGGGACTTAGACATTCAGAAAATTTCAGCTCTCTAGGTCGTGTGAAAGTTGGCTAAAAAGGACCTCAAAAAAGTCGAAAAAATTTTTCAACCCATCACACGTGCTATACGCGGCACGCGACACGCGTCATACTCGGAATATAAAAAATGCTATGCTACTCACAAAATTTCAGCTCTCTAGGTGGTTAAAAAGGACCTCAAAAAACGAGAAAAAAATGTCGACACATCACACGTGCTATATGCGGCACGCGACACACGTCATACTCGGAATATAAAAAATGCTACGCTACTCACAAAATTTCAGCTCTCTAGGGCGTGTGGAAGGTGGTTTAAAAGGACCTCAAAGTGGTCGAAAATACAGACAACAAATACAAAATACAAAAACAGGTGTCAAGTCAAGTTAAATAAAGGTTTTAAAAAATTGGAATTTTCTTTTCATTTTTCCTTATTTTTTCCCAAAATCAAAATAAATGCGCCTTAATAAAAAAAAATGTTTTTTGTCAGCCGCTTTGCTGTAAAATGTCAAGCAATTTCTATGTTCGATTATTCGACCTTACTAAAGTAAAGTAAAATCTTATTCATACGAATTCAAGCCATTGCTTTAAAAACTTAGTTCGCTATGAGACTTTACTTCGAGCAATTGCTAGTTTTTATTAATGCCACCCATTGTATGCACTAAAATCCTCGTCTACGCTATAAGCCGCTGTGTTGCTTTCAATATGCACTTAGCATCAGACTTATCTCCCTGTTTCTTGCTCTGTTTTTCTTAACAATCTTAATGGAATACGAAATTAGCACATTTTACAGCACAATTATTGCAGTTGCTTTAAAAGTCATTTTGACGAGTTTATCAAGGAGATTAAGGAACGAAAAAAAACATACATACGTACATCACATATAAAAAAACGTATTTTTTACTCGACTACCGTTCCCTTTTTTCTTTTCCGTTTTTGTTTAAAATTTTATCTTTAAAATGCAGACGGCACTGACAAATTTAACTAAAAGCAGCAAAAATATTATTTTTATTTGCCATCGGCTAGCGTTCATTAGTCTTCTTCTTTATAATCCACGCTGGATAAAGTTGGTAAACGAAAGTGACATTTAATTATCATAATTAAATCGCATTTTTACTTGAGCAAAGAATGTCAAAGGGCGACAAAGGGATTTAAATGAATATCCAAGTACAGGAACTTCTCGATTCTACCCTACCCTCTTGGTTGTCACTTGAATCCATTGAGATAAATTGTTTTTGAATTTCTTATGTTAACAAAGGAACAGAACGACCCAATACCCCGACTCCCTTTTGAACACAGTAGTGAAGTGTACACTGATATGCGACACATTTGCCCCGTTTATGAATATTTAGTGGTGTAAATGCTGTTTGTCAGACGTTGTCTGTCTGTCTATCTGTTTGCGTATATATTTATGCGAGTGCGGGTGAATATGAATGCCGACGGCCTTTCGCTCGGGGGATTTATTAATATTAATGGTGGAAGACATAGCTTGAGACAACGAAACCCCAAAACTACAGAGCTTCATCAGAGCCAGACGACTGAAACTATGCGATTGCAGGAAAGGATTTGTGTAAACTTATCGCTTAATATTATGCCTGAGTTCGAGCGATGCTCTTGAGATAAGTAAGACAACGTAAATATTCCATTTATTGCTGTGACATATGCGGAGCAGTGCCGTCGTACAGTCTTTGTTCGCCTGATTGTGAGTCAATGTGAGTTTCTAGAGTTCAAGTTAACGATATAAATGAAATAATGTTTTTGAAAATAAAACCTTTGAGGTGGTACGTAGGGGTCAACGGAATGCTAGCATGCATAAAATAAATTTCTTGAGGCTTTTGTATGAAATAAAATTAAGATGGGTCAGACAATCCAAAAATCAAAGCAATATTTTGTTTACTATTTTAGTAGCGGAATTCGAGCCATTCCTCTATCGGCTGTCACCGCTAAGCATCAGGAAAAGGCATCTAATGGGGTTTTCAATAAGAACGCCTCATTTTGTTTTATAAATAAAAAAGCTTGTGTTTTAGATATCAAAAAAATCGAGTTTACAATTATCGACGCCATTAATTATAAAATACAATCATTCAAAAGTCATTCATTATTTTTCAACATAAGCCAAGGATAACTCTCTGAATGACTTGCGCCATGGCAATATGGTGGGCTATGCCCTTTATTAAAATTAAAAACAAAATGAAAAAATCGAAGGAATGTAATTTACAATATAACACATTCCTCACGGAAAAACGAACACAAAACTAAAAAACAAAAAAGGAAATCGGATACTTTTCTTAATAAAATTTGTATGGGTGCCTTCAAGCCCCGTGGCCGATCACTTCCAAATTTTTACAAAAAGTGTTGGAGATACATATGCGTATAAAATTTGAAGAAAATCGGTTAAGTTTTGTAAAATATTTGTATAGGAGACTCCCGACCCCGAGGTCCGAGGGGCCTAAAATTTTAATAGAAAGTGTTATCATCGGAGATATACATGTGTGCAAAGTTTGAATAAAATAGGAAATACAATGCTTGATTAATCTAGATCTCAATGCTTCGCTCCCAACAATGTGTCATCCACGATGCTGCACGGGTGGTATCACATGAGTTCACCTGAGGAGGAAATTCATACTGCACATAAGATAAAAGTGGATTTAAGTCCAATAGCTTATTAGTTTGAAATTATAGATAGATTCCATTATCTTCGATGGAACCGACAACAAAGCAATATGGCGGTAGTTAGTAGGTGCAGATGTATCACATTTTTGGGAAGCGGTTGAATATTAGCCATTTTTCAAATTGATGGAAAAATACCAGTCTGCATTGAGAGATGAAACAATTTCCTAACCGGTTTGCCAGAGTATCATGACATTTTTTCGAAATTTATGACGGAATACCGTCACGTCCAATTGCTTTATTGGAGTCATTTAAGAATCTTTGAAACAACCCGTGGTCGGAAATAGATTTTAGACACACTTGAGCCAACATTCGGCAGAATTGGTGGGCTTTGGTTAGATAGTAGACTAGCAAAATGCGAGGCTAAGAGATTAATTTTCTGCATACCGGTTTTATAAAGAATACTATTATGGAACAAAAAAGGAAGAGAATTAGTCTTGCGTGCAATGTTGCTTTTAACAGCAAACGACTGTTTGAATCTGTCATTAAATCACTTATTCTTACGAATATTGCTTTTCTGAAAGGAGAAAGGAATGTAATTTTTCATTCCTGGGAAAATGGTTGACGTGATAAGTTGTAAAGCTTCATCAGCATTATTGTTGGAAAAGCATCTTGACCAATCGTGTGAGATATAAAATTGGCTCAGGAGCTCCCAGCTAGCAGTTTTGAAGTACCAGAGGAGCTATATACGAATAGGCTCTAAAAGGGCTGGGGTAATGAAAATTTGCCTATTACTAGAGCGTGGTCGGGAAATCCTGTTGGAGCAGATAAATCAACTGAATATTTCTCTGGCATAGTGGTTAGAAACCAGATTGAGCAGTAGTATCGAGATACATATAGTTGGCTTATCTACGAGATGGGTGAAAAAATTAATATTTGTAAATAGTTTTGCGGTTTTACCTGTTCGATCTGTACCATTCGAAAAAAAAGTTTTATAGCCTCTGAAGGCTTCCTACTTCCTACTTTATAATCATAACAGAAAACTTAAATCATATAGTTTCCCCGAAAAATGTCAACCAACACCTTAAACTTGATAATGATTCAATGGGATCAGAGAAAAATTAAATTTCATCAACCTACATGTTCACTTTCTTCAATCTAGGATAATAGAAATGCCAATGCAAGGATGTTCTAGAATAGCAAAAACACAAAATTGTAGATACGATTGCGCTGACAAACAAAACCGCCAACGAGTTTCGCGTCACATTGCTTTGGCATGCTTTGACACTAAGCGAATTTAAGCCTTTAACATGAGCTTGTAAGCCTGTTGACATGTTTATTCGTCCCACAAATGTACTCCACTCGTAGTGTAGGCGCCTCTACGTGATGCCATTCCATCAGAATCGTTAAAAAAACATTATTTGTCCTCTCGAACGTGTGGCGCTCGTTTCTGATTTGATTTCGCATAATTTCATCATTCTGTTTGCTTGAAAGAATCCTCCTATATATATTTATATATACGTCATATAGTGTGCGATCGGGATTTCCTTCAGACAAATGCTGCACGGGTGGTATCACAAGAATACGGGCGGCAATAGAAAGATTTATGAAGTCATCCCCTCTGCCCCATTGTGTAAACAGATTTTTACGCATTTGTTATCCTTGAAATATGCGCCCTATTGAAATTATTTTTTCTTTGTTAGAAAGAAAGTTGCGTTAGGGGAAAAACTGCAAAGAATTCAATAACAGCGATGAAATCATTTGAAATGACTTACACTGATGGGGAAAACACATTTATTGTGTTAGGATTTTACTTTTTCAGAATAGCGGAATTGAAAGGTTAAGAAGATTCATTATTATTATTATTATTATTATCATTTTTATTTTAACTAAATTTTATGCTACATTATATTATTATTTATTCAAGAGGAAGAAGCAAAAAGGACGATTGTGAAGGTAACATATTTTTTATTTTTCTGTATATGTGCGTCGTTCAATGTTTTTGTAATCCACCGAAAGCATATTGCTTGGTGACGCCATATGTGCTGGTAGTATGTTTTGTTTCAAAGAATCATTGCGAGAAACGCTGAATTTGTAAAACATTTTTCATCAATCACATGCTGAAGACAGTAGAGCAAACACAAGTCTGTGTGATCAAAATTGGAAAAGTGTGTAACAAAGAAGGAAACTGTCATATTAATTCTGAAACAAGTAAATGTAAAAAAACTTCGTTTTTCGGGTACAAACTTTTATGAATACATCGACACACGTCACCCGCGTGACACCCGCAAAAAATTTCGCTCCTATATGACCTGTAAAAGTTGGTTAAAAAGGACGACAAAGAAGTATAAAAAACCACATGGGACTTGCGACACGTGCCGCATGGCCTATGACAATCAGCTGCTCACAAAATTTCAGATCTCCACGTCGTGTGAAAGGTGGTTAAAAAGCCCGCAAAAAAGTAACAACATCGGGCCCATTTCAAAGATTAACCCAATTTCCACGCATCACATCAGAAATGGGCCATGACACTGAGCTGCCCATAAAATTTCAGCTGTCTAAGTTGTGTGAAAGGTGGTTAAAATGGACCACAAATAAGTTGACACAGTGGGGGCATATTTCAAAGATTAACCCATTTTGCATGCATCACATGCGTCACACTCCACTAGCGACATAAGTCACATGAATGATATCAGAAACGCCATACGATACTTAGTTACTTACAAAATTTAAACTTTCTATGATGTGCGGAAGGTGGTTAAAAAAATGGTGGGACTTATTTCAAAGATTATCTCAACTTCCAGGCATCACATGCCCCACATGCGGCTCACGACACGAGTCGCACGCGAGATCTCATAAATGGTCCATGACACGGACCTGCTTACCAAATTTCCGCTCTCTATGTCGTGTCTAGGTAGTTAAAGAGGACCACAAAGATGTCGACGCAATCAAAGCCTATTTATTAACAAATTTTCCACGCAAAGCACGCGTCACACGCGACTTGCGACAGGAGTCGCGAGATCTCAGAAACAACATACGGGACCAATCTACTCATAAAATTTCAACTCTCGTGTGGAAAGTGGTTAAAAAATATGGGGATTATATAAAAGGTTAGACCACTTTCCACGCATCACACGCGCTACATTCAACTGACGACACATGTCGCACGCGAGGTCTCAGATATTGGCCATGACACTGAGCTGCACAAACATTTTAGCTCTCTAGGCCGCGCAAAAGGTGGTTAAAAAGAAGCTCAAACAAGTCGTAAAAACCGACAGACAAACAAAGTCAAGTTAAATAAAAGTTTTTAAACAGAAGTGACGACTAAAATTTTCAGTAACTGCATGTCAATTTGGTACGAGTATATAACTAGCTATTCGTTGGCGCTTCGCTACTCGTACAGCCAGGGGTTGGTAAGCTTCTCTACCCTCGCCTCGCTACCGCGTAACTGAACTTAAAAAATATGTGTATGCGGTCCATTGACCCAATGATCGGGTTCGTTTTCGTTTGTAAAATTGAATGAGGCTTCTAATTATGGACAATTTATGAAAATAACATTTGAAAAAAAAAGAAATGAAAATGAATGAAATGACCAAAGTTTAAATAACAAACAGGTATGCAAAATGTCAAACCGCTACTATTTAAAATTTTTGAAAAATTCATAAAAAATTAGTTTTGTTAAAACAATTTGAATGGTGACTCCTTGACCCAGGGCTCTGCCCACTTTCAAAATATGCCTTAAGTGCTTATTATGGTATAAAACCCATACGCAAAGTTCGAACACGATTTTTGAAGGAGTACATAGGGAACATACACACATGCATGTACACAGAGTTTCACTTTTATATATATGGATATGCTACTCCTATTTATTATGATGAGTTAAACTTTTATTACGTTATTCCAACATCTGGTTCAGTCTTCTAGAACGTAGCTGTCTGTTGATTTCGATTCGTCCCACTTCGCCCCATACTCTTAGCTGGGATTTATCTGTAGTTTGTGGCATATTTACTCCCTATTTCACATCCGCCATTCTTTCTCCCATTTAGCGAAAACGAAATCAAAATGAAAATCCTTGTGACGTCTGTGGGTTCGAATGACTGCTGTCGTTCGACGTTCCCATTATCATATCCGGCGCTCGTGCATACATCATTTCCGCAGAGGATAGCTAAAGTCTATACTACACCACTGTCACCGACAATCTGAGAGAGAGAGAGGGAGAGGGAGAGATACCGGCTAAGGACATAATGAGCGAACGAGCAGAACGACAAAATCGTCCTCGGGAAGTAGCCTGCTCCTCATCGTCCCGATCGTCATCGACTGCTCGTCGAGAAAAACAAATGAGTCTTTGATTTCCTCAGCTGTGACGTTTTGTGGTTAGTTAACAAAGGGAAGAAAATTCGCGACCAACGATGCGCGCCGGGTTATGTTCGCGTTAAGCGCAGTTCAATAGGAAATGTGCATTGTGGTTTTTGTCTTGTCTGACACACACGAAGGGTCGTGATGGGGTTTGTCCGCCTGGTGGGTGGCCGTGGGACATGCATAACCCCGACTAGATTTATTGCGCTCGTGTGTGTGCCCAGGATATCTGATCGTCATAAAACAGTGCAATTAATGTTTCACTACTGCATATGTGATATTTACTCATCGCTGCGATTGGTTGCGAAACTCTCAAAAGGCAGAAATCAATTATTTTTCTAGTTGCACGAATACTATAAATAAAGGTTTGGGGTCGATTCGGGATTTTGAAGTTTTTTGGGGGATGTGTGGATTTCCATTTTCATGCTTACGACGACTCCAAAATGAATTAATTGGATCCAATCTGTCTTCCTGGGATGCTGTTAACTGTCATCTGGCCAGTTTGTAAGATGAACAAATCGACAGGATTTCCGTAGTGATGCAATCAAATCGAAGTTTCTTTGATATCGGCGATTTTTTTTGCTATCCATACATATGAAAATGGTAATAAGCAAAAGTAAAAGAAACAGTAACTGATGCATGGAAAGTTAATTAATGGGTGTGGGTGTAAGTCACACGTGGCAGTGACAAGAAGTTATAATAGTTTTTAGAGGACAAAATATATAAAGTAAAATTTGAAAAGTGTTGTTGTATGTAATTCCATGCAAACGAATATTAACGAATTTTAATAATATTGGTTTGTTCATTTAAAATAACAATTAGTGTTTTTCACCGACGGAACTACTTTGCGTCGGTGCGTCCTTAAATGGGAATTATGTCTTTATAGTTCTCGATTATACGAGTGTATGTATATATCGCACGTACCTGAATATTTCTTTTTTCTTCGCTCTTTACAAAAAGTTAATGAACAAAAACCTAAAAAGAAAGATAAAAATAATTGCAATTAATTTGTTTTCCATGATTAAGAAATCAAAATTAAGGCAAAAAAAAAAAATAAAAAAAAAAAGTGAGTGTTAACTTTATAGGGAAAATATATTTTCTTTTACAAATTAGTGGTCGCATAAAGATACGAGTATACACACTTTACCAATTAGCTGCTCAGCTCAGGATAAGTTTTAGCTGCTTGAACACTCCAATTCATTGCTGTTTAACGCTCAGTTTCCATTTCTATTGCACAGTTTTTATTTCCGAGAATAGAAGGCCTCAGATTTTTTTTAAATAAGCACACGCATAAGAGATTTAAAATGCCTTAGGCACATTGTGGACGTTGAAATATAAGAGATATGAGGTACGAAAATACCACACCCTAGTGCTCATAAACATTATATTACTCATCACTATATTACTGCCAATACTACTATGCATATAAATTACTTCAAACTTTAAATTAACCAAAAATGTGTATAATAAGCGCTTAACATCAACTATACAAAGTATGCACAGTTTGGTAAACGATGAAAGCATTACTTAATCTCTTGATTTCTTTGTAGCATAGACGAAATTTGGGTTCTTTAGCTGTTTTCTACAAATTTTACTACAATGCCCTTCAGAAAGCCGTTCTCTTATCACAGATCCTTTTGTCAAAAAACACTCATTTCAATTTTAAAAACATAATAATAATAATATTCGGCGCGACAGAACGTTGCGGTCCAAGGCCTAGCTTCTCGCCACTATTTGTGTTGAGCATGTATATTTTTGGATACAAATGGAAGGGACCTACAATTTAAGGCCAGATCCGAACGGAACATAGACTTGCCTAAAAACCACAGTCCAAGAGTTCTGGTACTGAATGAAACCCAGATATTTGATAATTACGATTCCTCAGAATTAAAGCTGCCTAATTATAAATTGGTGCGATTATTTTTCCCTCGACACGGACTCGCAATTTATGCCCGTAGTGATGTTGCGTTTCAGCTTTTGCCTCAATTCAGCCAATGATCCAATCCAATAGAAACCCCAATTTAGACTATGTTTGAACTTTTAACGTGTGCGATGCACTGTCTGATTTAATAGCAGGAATTGTCAACATTAGATGATAACACTGAAATAGTTATTGCGGGCGATTTCAATGTACATAATTCAGGGTGGCTTCACCATTCTGGCCAGATAACACCCGAAGGAAGGTGTGTTGAGATATTCGCTGAGTTCATTCTCCTTACTCAGCACCCTTGACTTGTTCCTTTCCTCTCGTCCTGATAAATACTCCGTCAATGTATCATCGCTTCTAGACTCGTCAGACCATTGTGTAGTTTCAGCTATTATCTCGTTAATAAACCACGCAGTAAGAGAAAAAAAACCCAAAAAAATAGTATGGCAATACTAGAAAGCCAATTGGAACGGGCTTAACAACTTCTTTGGGAGTATTAACTGATCGCTATTATTTCGCGACAGCAACGTGGATGCCGCCGCTGATGCGATCAAAAACATCATCCTTATTGGTATGAGAGATTTTATCCGTTCCAAGAATAAGTCTGTCAAACCAAAGGAATATGGATGGTATGACTCGAGCTGTAAAGAGGCTTCTAGGATAAGAGAGGTATGCTTTCGGATTTAGAAAGTAACCCCTACTGAGAAAACCCGAATAAATTTCTAACGAACCGGAAAGCGGATGGTCATCTGCTTTCAACTTCTGAGTTATCTAGGACCTTGTAAGTTAATAATCCGAGGTCTTTGTGCATTATTCTGCTCAGGCTGGTACGACTATAGTTGCTAGTTGCTGCGATTGTCGTCGAGTTGAAGTCAATTCTGTCCCATACTATGGGCCACAGCCGCAATATTCTCGGGAGCGCGACCGGTCCGGGCTCAGGGACCACTTCTGTTATCCAATAGCAAGCCTTTCTCATGAACTTTCTTTACTAATTTCACCACAGTGGCTTCGCTTAGCGCTCTTTCACGACCCATTATTCTTTTCAAAATTCGCACGGTTTCGGTTACACAACGAAACGCTCCTCAAGCGATTATTTCGTGTCGCGGAATATCAGACTAACAAGCTGTTAGGATTTCAAGCAAATCGTTCAAAAAAAAGTTGCCATAGCATGATTTAAAAACAAAAATAGTAGATTGCCCACCCTTAATGAAATTCGAAATGTAGGGTTAAGGTAGATGACGGTTTCTATCATCCCTGCCTTCGAACCTTAATGTGTTTTGCAAAACATCGTTCTATCGCAGAAACTGAAAGAAGTTTGTCTTTAGATCTTGCCCTCCACCTGCACAGGAGCATTTTACGTTCAGCCCATCTAATCAAAATCCTTAAGACTACCCTGTATTTAACTTTAATATGACTCTGAAACTTTTCACTTGCACTTTCTTTTTTCTGTCGTTTAGTGCTAACATCGAAATTTGAATGAAACAGACACTTTTTTTTAGTTATTTTGTATACTGACCCAATTACACCAACGAATCATTTCTCTGGTATTACTTCTCCCATCCGAAGGCATATTTTTGATCTTGGTTACCAAGTTAATATCAAGAGACTTAAACATTTTATTCGTTATCGTATATCAAAGAAGACAAAGTCTTCCAGTCTGTAGCTTCAAGTACGAGATCAGATCGTTGATTCTGTTCTTCTAAATCTCTATCAGGTCGTCAAAAATGACTCGCTCAGTAAAGAGCATGGCCGGATATTTGTAGAAATTGTGAATGAGAGGTTCTTTCACACCTACAGAAATGGAGGGGTCCTACAATTTAATGCCGTATCCGACCGGCGAATTGAGAAGCTTTCCGTGACAAGTAATTACTCTCGGATGTTTGTCAGAGATTCGTGGAAGGTGGGACCGTGAAAAATACTTTTGTTGTTACTGGGATTCGAACCACACGAAACTCCTGCTCAGAAGTCCATGCACATATCCACTGAGCCACAGCGCCCACTGAGGGGACATAAAGTGGTTATATACTATTTATATACATAAGAATAAATCGAAAATCAAGAGTTTAAAAACAACCCATAAAATCAAGCAAATATTGGTGTTCTGCGAGGGTTAACTTGCGATTAGGATGTCTTAGACTAATTGCTCCTATATATCTGTATAAAGCACATAGAAAAATGATTTCTCTATCACATCACATATCCATTCATACGACTCACATGTATTTGTAGTAAATATTTATAAAATTTCAGGCACGTATGACGGTGCGCCAGCTACAGTATTTTTGATGATGACGAAGACGATCTTCATCACTTGGCAAATAAACAACTATGATGATGAACAATAGCAAGCTTTAAGTTTAAATAAGGGGGTGGTACTCCAATCTCACAAGTACTCATACGCAAATACCATACAAATCAATAGTTTATCGTCCCAAGAAGTTCAAATATTCTTGTTTCAGAATTGAACGTCTTCGTCGCCTACTCTCTTTTTAGGATTAATCATAATCTTTTATCCATTTATTATACTACATTCTTTTATATTTTTTGTTTTTTTCTTTCTTAATAACAATTTACAAAAATTACTTTCTCCACCGTCCTACCAAAAAAAAAGAGTCAAGGAAGGGAATTTCCACTGCCATAGAGTGAAATATTTAATGCATTTCTGGATTTATGGAATTTAAATTTTCATTTTTAGACAAAAAATAAAACAACCGTTTTTTATTGTTAGCTTGTTTCTCCGGAAAAAGCGCCAAACTATTTTGCCAACGAATTGGATTAGCTTACAAAACGGATTGTAAGGATAGAGCGAGCGAGTACAACTCATCGTTTGGTGGTCGTAAATCGATTTCTTCGGATTATGGCACAATCGAAATTAATTGACGTATGACTAAGTCTGCCTTCCCATGCCCAGCTTCTAACCAAAATTCATACAAAGCTCAGTTGCATACAGAACGCTTGTCCGCGATGAATTGTGATTTATTGTGCTCAATGTGTATGTTTGAGTGGGAAAGAAGTAAACCAAATCATCCACCATCGTCTTAGGGAATTAAAGGCTCGCTCCACACATTATTATTGAAATTTATGCGATGTCATACCACGCGCTCCGCGCATTATTTGTGTGGCATGTGTGCTACTTGCAATAATTCTCGAACAAAAAAATGGAACTTGTTATGAAATCGAGAGAAACCAGTTCAACTTATTTATTCGCAAAATGCCTTTTGCAATCAACAAGAATCTGTTGAGAGCCATTGAACCGTTCAACATCTCTTCATCAACGGCAAGGCGATCGTACGCACTTTCAGTGGGCAAGATTGTTGTTGAGTGGTCCGTCGAATTAATGCACGATAATCATACTGCATACAGGGTGAACCTTTATAAATTACTTAAGCGCATAAAGCCAGTAATTTCATCTCTAATTTCATTTGATCAATTGCGATCAATTCAATTAATACTTGTTTCTTGGGAAGCAAGGTAGGCATTTGAGCGTTATTGAATGATAATTGCTTTGTATGAAATTCTCAGTTATTGTGGTTTATGGTTATAAACAAGGTCCCTTGGATATTTGAGCTGGACGGAACGAAAGCTGTAGCGTATGCAGACGACGTGGTAATACTTGTGTCTGGACAGTATCCTTCTGTGATAAGTGAAGTCATGGAAAGGGCTTTAGGCAAGGCTAGCTCATGGGTTACCAGTTGTGGACTAGGAGTTAACTCTTGAAAAATTGAAATGGTACTTTATACCGATACTGGTTTTAGCCCTCCCAAAGCTTAATGGCCAGAGACTTACACTTACCTCAGAGGCTGAATATCGTGATCCTTGATAGGAAACTCAGCTGGAAGTCAAATATAGAATTCAGGGTTAAAAAAGCATGTATTGCATTATACGCCTGTAACAAAACCATCGGTAAGAAATAGGGCCTGCAGCCGAGGATAGCACTTTGGCTGTATACTGCGTTGATACGACATATTCTTACCTATGGTGCGCTAGTCTGGTGGTCGGCGATTAATAAAAATTACAATGCCACCAAGCAAGGTAGAATACAAAGATCACCAACTGTTGGGATAACGGTGCACTAAGGTCTTGCCCTACCGATGCTCTCAATACATTTTTAACTTTTATTACCTCCCGATCTATTTCTTAAATAAGTTGCAACGTGCAGCACCACGCATCTCACAGAATCCGGGTAGTTTGTTGGCAAACCGTACGGGCACTGCAATTTACTGCAGTTGCTTCCAAAGGATATTATACCATCCTCAACTGACTACTTAGGAGTGCAGTAGTCAGTTGAGGATGGTACCTTGAACTTCAGTCACTTTCCTTTGAGTTTCCGACTATAGGAAGTTAGAAGGACGGAGGAGTACTGGGGCTTTTTTGACGTAACTCTATTCACCGACGGGTCCACCCTGGGTAATGGAGTCAGCGCTGGAGTCTTCTCAGAAAAACTTCATCTTTCAATGCTCTCCAGGCTTCCTGACTCCACTAGCATCTTTTAGGTGGAGATCCTGGCGATTAGGGAGGCATGCAGGGCACTTTCTACCAGTACCGCTATAGATGGCAGGGTTTGCAGACATTATTGCTACTAGCAACAACGAAGTGCCAAGCTGAATTGGCTTCAGTAAGCCAAAGCATGGACCTAACCCTAGTGTGAGTGCCGGGGCTCAGCGACATTGACGGATACGAGAAAGCGGATGAACTGGCGAAGACATCGACCACATAAAGATAGTGTGCTGTCCATTGAGCTCCGTCAGAGTACGCGTCCTCACTTTCCATACCACCCAGTACTCTACGTTAACTGCTCTACTTCAACTTCACCATTCCTACAATAAAAACAAATCCACCGAGCTGATCTCGAGATCACGGAAAGATATTTTCAGAGTCGTGGCTATTATCACTGGCCCTTGGCCGGTGGGCAGCCACCCAGCCAAACTGGGAATTCCGCACAATACTTTTTGCAGAAGCTGCAGGGATGTCAATAAGAGGGAAACTCTCATCCATTATCTCTGCAGCTGTCCAGCTCTGGCAGGCTCCCGCCTCCATAAATTGAGAAAACCCTTCTTTGACAACCTGCGGGAACTTTCGGAGTGCAGGATCCAGGATCAGCGATCTGATCTCGTACCTGAACGCTACACACAGGCTATAATCACTCCAATATACCTATCACGTCATAAGATCTCCCGAGGCAGGTGGTTGCAAAACGGCGCACTGTAGCGCTAGTTGAGGTCCTCGCTAAGGCAGCGCGGACCACCACCCTAGCTACCTAGGAAACTCAACAACGGATTAGATTTTTACACTTAGGAAAATCCCACGCCTACTCGTTGAACCACTTGGAGCTTCGTATGAAGCGCAAGATACTATTTATGTCAATTTGCGTTAGATCGTTGAGATCGTTGAAAAAGAACGCTCCCAGATGGAGCTTCCGCCTATTCGAGCGGGCTGGGCACGTACAAAGTAGATGGAGAGTAGTTTCCTCCTCCATGCAGCTTCTGCAGAAATCGTTGGAAAAGACTCCTATTCTTTCTGCATGCTTACCTATTAGACAGTGTCCAGCTAAGACACCTATAATGGCACTAATGTACAGTCTCTTTTGAGAGATCAAACACTTGGAGCGTTTCGGATCTAGCTTGGGCCAGATCGGCTTCGTTGCTATGCAAATTGTGCCGTTTGACCATCTATAATTAGTTTTTATTATAGCATCCCGTTTAAACATGACTTTGCACGTAGCGATCGGCATGCCTAGTGAACCATATTCAGTCAATAGGGGTAGTGTGGTTCCATGTTTGGCGAGTTCATCAGCCATACAATTACCAGGAATATCTCTATGTCCCGGCACCCAGGACAGGTGAATGTTGAAATGCTCCGCCATCTTACACTTAGAAAAATGGAAAAATATGGGAAATTTCCAAACTTGTGCTATCGTTGTATGATTATAGACCATTGGGCCTTCAGTGGAAGTATACAGCGGAACCTCTGGATCACTGTAAATCCAAGGTTCACTATCATGTGTTAAAAGGTAAAAAGTTTAAGGGGCAGCAGTGCTTGCCCCTAGCAGTTTAATAACCGTTTTATGAGTTTGATTTTGTCTGCCTGGTTTTGGATTATCAATAACTAAAAAATTATTCAATGTACAGAATCACCCTGTGACTATAACACTACTGCTCTGAAAAAATGCCAGCAAGAATTGAATTTGAGCAAGTTTTTGTACCTCAGAACACGCTTCATGTCAGTTAACATTGTCCGGTCTTAGTTGTTACTCAATAGAAAAACATGTACATGTTACTGCACATTTCAGTATGCTTGCAAAAGACCACCACGGCGATCTCAGGTATGATGCGATGATGGCTTAGACTAAACTGTTGGAACTGTAGATTTCTCAAGCTTCTTTAGATCTGATCAGATCAACTTGAGTTGATAGTTTTTTTTTCGCTTCTATCAAATGTGAGTTCTCGCGCTTCATATCAACCACAATCATGGGCGGACTTACATGGGCTGGTAAGAGTTTCAAGTTTCAAAAAAAAACAAATAAACTAAGAACTAACACGAAAATGCTTTCGCGTAAATTTGCTGAAATGCAGTCTTTTGAACGACGATATCATGATCGCATGTACGAGTATAAGAGAAGCCTTAAAACTGTCCATTTGAACAATCCTATAGGAGTTGGAGTAAGACCCATTAAGAGAAGAATTTAAAAGCATACACGAACTCGAGCATACTATTCCGGACCAAAGCAAAGCAACAAATCCAAGATGAAAACATAAACATAAACAACACGTTGTTTCTATCGCCTCGCAGGCGCAATATTATAGCTTGTAAGCAGCGAAGGTCCACTCTAAAAAATATTTTAGTCCCAGCGTATACATTAGGCAAACACTCAAATAAAAACGGCACACATATTTTGCACAATTTGTATCAAGTTGCACTTTGTTTTGACTTTGAAAGTAAATAGTTGGAGCATTTGCTGGCGATTTCCCCGTAAGTTGCCTGAACGCATATGAGAGGAGCTGCTCATATTCAACAGCAGCATAGTACGTACTTATATTGCGTTACACCATCCACTTATTAAACGAACCAGTTTTTGACTTTGGATTTTGCTTTCTTTTTTTTTGGTTTTTTGCTGCTCCTTCTTCGGTTATTGGAATGCTTGTTTGGCATCTTTAGAACACGAATCAAATGGACCAACTGAAATCGGAGCACCAAGCGTACTCATTACTTAATGTTGCTCTGGTAAAAGGAAAACAATTTATTGCCATTCTCGAGAATTGACGAGGTCGTTTTTTTGTGTTGCTTCCCAATTGGATCCCTTGAATGTTTTTGATGTAAGGCATACAGCTTTGATTTGGATTTCTTTTGTGTTGTAGCATATAGTGCATTGCATTTTTTGTTTATTTGTCAAACTGAAGACTGGTGTATTTGCTGGTTTGGCAAAAATTTTGATTCACAAGGTCAATGGAAACATATGCCACAAGACACAGAACACATTACACATTAATTTTATTATAAACATTACCACCGAATGCACTACCTATCAAGGTAGCAACGGTGACAATTTGTCTTTATTGGGTCATTTCCTTGCTAAATCGTTGTTCTGAATGTACCTTTATGTTTATATCCTCGATTTAAATAAAAAGGTTTAAATAAAACCATCGTTGTCACATGAACTGAAATTAATTCGCAAAATTCATTTTGATTTTTTATTTATTTATTATTATATTATTTTTAATTAATTTTTTATTTTTATTTAAAGCTTTGCTTTGTCCGCTTACAATAAAGTCGATTTTCATCAACTTTTCTAGTGCAATTGAGTTGAAATTTTGCACAAACAATCTTGGTCTCCATGCCAATTCAATGTTATGGTGCAAATAAATTTTTCGGATGATGGACTTGGAATGTAGAAGCTTCAAAAGTTTAGCTATCTAAAAGCCTATCTTGACCTACTTTTCGTTATACAATCGAATTGAAATTTCGCACACAGGTGTAGTACTGATTACGTTACAATATTTTAGTTCAACTAAGCTGGTCTGATTATAGACTCTGAAGATACAAGCATTTGTTTGGGTTTACCTATTTCTTCGCTGGAATTTTCGTAACTCGTTTAAGTTAAGCTTTTGCATAAACATCTGTCCCGCTGACAATGTAATATTATGGTGCTTAGGAACAGTTCCGATTATGGACTTGTGGAAGCTCAAAGATTTGTCTGTGTCAAATTTTTTGAGTCTATTGTGATGCACTTACCGTCATTGAATTAAATTAAAATTTTGCACAGATGTATGCTACGATTTCAAGTGGTCCAATGATGGACTCGGACGATGCAAGCATACATTTATTTCACAATTTTTTGATTTCACCTGCTTGGTTGCAAATCTTGGAACTTGATTTTCATCAGCTTCCCGATGTCTAATTTAGTTAAATATTTGCATAAACATATAGTCCCGATTACAATGCGGTGTTATATTGTACCAATGAAGTGTTCCGATAATGAACTTGTGATGTCGAAGCTTCACAAATTTGTTTGTATAAAATTTTGCAAGTCTATTTTGATGCACTTATCGTCATTCAATCGAATTGAAATTTTACACACATGTGCAGTCACGATGACAATACAATGCTGATGTACTCTGAAGATACAAGAATTTATATATTAATTGGTTGTCTAAGGTTGATTTTGATAAAATGTCCTTTATAAAATTAATTTGAAATTTAATAGTTCTGAAAACAATATAAGTTATGGTACCAGCAAGCAGGGCCGAGGATGGACCAGTAAGACTGTAT
This sequence comes from Nephrocerus scutellatus, assembly GCA_947095585.1. Classification (NCBI taxonomy): domain Eukaryota; kingdom Metazoa; phylum Arthropoda; class Insecta; order Diptera; family Pipunculidae; genus Nephrocerus; species Nephrocerus scutellatus. The sequence continues at coordinate 26,935,338 of OX352765.1, read as the reverse complement.
AAATGTATGAGTTTTTTGTGACTAAATGTACCTTCCGCTAGTACGAGGAAATCAAATCTTTGACCTTACTGATTTTTTTTTTTTTGAGTCTACGGAAAATCTGAAACACCATGAGAGCACTATATTTTTAGACATCTTAAACGCTTTCAGGATAGGTGAGCTACGTTTGAAACATTTTGCTTTTCTACTGAGCAAAGTAAGCCAATTGAAAAGGCTCTGCAAATTTACTCATCGTGTTCCATTTTTCGGTCATGTTTCGGTCTTACATAGACTTTGTATAGTGCCTGATGAAGAGTGCCATTGAATATACATAATACTGAAATAATATGGCACTGCATGTTAGAATAAAAGGTAGTCTAAGAGCTTGTAGCAACAAAAAGTAAAAGCATAATTGCAACAAGCTTTTTAGTTTAGTTAATCAACATTGATAAAATTATCTGAGTGGTTAGGTACGATAACTTTGAATATATCATAGTTAATACCACTCCACATAATGAAATATTGCAATGCACCGCAATTAATTTATGCAATAGAAATTATTTCCTCCATTTTTGTAAATTTAGATAAAAGCTTGTTTAAAAAATTTTTTTTTCTTATTTATTCTATGGCGTTTACGCTACAATTATTGCTTCTTGTTGTCTTTAATGCCTGAGCGTTTACGGTCGGTAGTTTAAAAATATTCTATGCATTACTTTTATTTGGCTAAATAGATACTTGCTGATCTTCAAGATAGTTTTGGAAATAAAAAAATTGTAAGCAGAATACAACTGAAAGGTTTTAAATCATTGCAATGTTCCTAGCAAACTGTTCACAAAACTTTTAAGGCGGAAAGAGTTAAATTATAAATTGGTCTTGTGGAAGGATCATATTTGCTACATTAACCAAGAGCAGATAAACTATGATCTGCACCGAAAAGTTAGTTAGTGACAGTTTGTAGGCAGATAAACAAGTAGAGTTCTAGCTAAACTCAGTACCATGAAACAACTGGTAATCTTTTAATCATTGTTTACGGATAACATCGCTAACCTTGTTTGTGAACTTGCAGAGCACGCTTCAATGGAAGAACTGCATTATAATATCGCCATAAAATAAGAAGTCATAAGGAAACGTGCAGTGGCTCTATGGGTTAGTGCGTTTGACTTCTGAGCAGGAGGTTCGAACCTCGATCCCAGAAACACCAAAAGTCTGACAAACGTCCGAGAAGTAATACAACTTCTCACGGAAAACTTCTCAACTCGCCGTTCGGATACGGCATTAAATTGTAGATCCTTTCCATTTGTGTAAAATATAACACGCACAGTACGAATAGGCACAAGCTGTACCTAGGACAGTCTCTTGCGACTTGCGTTAAATATTATTGCTATTATTCATAAAGAAAAGCCGTTCATCACTCTGCTCTTTATGACTGTTCTAGATATACCGTTATGGTGGAAACTTACACCAAAGTGGTCAATAGTATTCCACAGCACTTTAGTCAAAAGCTTCATGAATTATGCCTGACATATTTGTCTCACTTAACACAAAATTTACCTTACAATTGACGCAATAAAGTTGGGCTAAAGATCTCAATGCTGCAAACCGAAACTACCCTACAAATGGAACACGCCATATATTATATTTCCTTATCTCATAAATAAATTTTTCGAGAAAGACAAGCAAACACGTGAAGTTCCAGCTAAACTCCGCGCTGGACAGTTGCCAAAGTGACCTATGCGGCGATAAGAATTGGTATTTATAAGTAACATTTGAAAGAGCGTACAATATTTTTTGATAGATGATAATTTTTTGTGCGCATTCATCATCTTCACTTGGAAAGGAAGGAGGATATTTAAGTCAGTCCGATTTCCGATTGGAAACGACAAAAGAAGGCAATTGAATAAATGTAATTGCAGTTGTTGTTCGTATAGATTCGCAGTTTTGGAGATTATGTTGTTGTTTACAAGAAATATTTCTTAGAGTTACAAAAATTGTCAAACAAAGCAAATAATGTTACGTTTACTTTTCCTTATAGTTGCGGGTCATCGAGTTTGTCATTTCAACTGATAATTTTGGCGCCGCTCGCAATCAAAAGAAAAAAAAAGTAAAATATTTTTGCCAAGAAATTGGAAATAAGTCTGTGGTAAGAGACGATAGTTGAAAAATAATGAAAATATTCAGTTAGTATGCTTAGAAGAACTATCAAGTTATTTAAAAAAAATTGGAATACTAAAAGTACACTCGAATAAATGTTAAATATCTAATTTTATTTAAAAAAAAAACAACCCATAAAAATTAAAATTTTTCATCTAAATTCTCTAATCGCAGAAATTGATATGGGAGCCCCTCGATCCTGGGCCATTTTTTTTTATTGTAGGAGAAAATCATCGTAACAAACATTTGACATCAGATGTTAAAATTGAAAAAGCTCAGATCATTTTATTCTGAGCACTTAGAGCACGCTCATACTCTGAGCAAATAAGAAACACGAACATTTATCTTGAGAACTCTTTGACTGCTCTGAACTAATTTATGAAAACGCCCAATGACAGAATATTGTGAAAACTTGTTGTTCTATCTGTAAGTTGATATCGACAACAAAAAAAAACGACATCAATAAAAATACAATTCAGTATATAATAAAAATGTAAGTTGAAGTAAGCATAAAACATGTATGTCTCGTTTCATTTGCTGGGTTCATTTGTGCGTGCGCTAAGATTTCTCTCTCTCTCTCCACCACCACCAAAACCATGCAGCGCAGCACACACCGCACACAGTCCATAAAGGGCGACGAATATCTGATGCCAGTATAGATATTTAAAAAATGTATAAGGGCCTTGCGGCCGAACCCGGGACCCGATCACTACCAAATTCGAAAAAGTATTGTTTATTGGGTATACACATGTGTTTAAAATTTGAAGAAAATCGGGTAAATTTTTTAAAATTTTTGTTTGGGAGCCCCCCGACCCCGCAGCCCGAGGGGCCTCAAAATTTAATAGAAAGTGTTGTCTCCGGAAATACACATGTGTGCAAAATTTCAATAAAATCGGGCCATGGGAAGTGGGTTAAAAATTGATCGCAAGAATCCACGACAGACGACCGACGACCGACGACCCACGGGCAAGTGAAGTTAATATATAGAATTTAAAAAACACGAAATTGCTTGGAGGCGTCATCGTCATAGTTATCGAGTGAAGTGGTTCAGAAACGATGGCAATTCAATTGCAATACTGTTATTATAGATCCTAATTGAATAGTTTTTGTTCAAACTCAGGTATCGACAGTCAAGGTATGTTGTTAAGGAAGAAATTCTCAATTTTAATACATACACTGATCCTAAGTACCTGCATCTATGTGAGTACAATTGGTCTCCTACGCATTAGCTGATTGAAAATGATTTGAAAAGGAGTAGGTTGAAAGTTGCATTAACAGAGGTTCCAATTCAAGAGATGTCACCGATTTAATGAGCTCCTAAAATAACTTCAATTTGCTGTTACAATACAACACAAAATTATCTCAATTTTACGGTATATTGTGACCTACTGCTAATACTACTTATTTGGAAAAAGGGAAGGTTGAACATTGATTTCTGTGTAACAAAAAGAAGATATAATTTTGAATTTAATTGATCTGCTGACCCATAAAAGAGCCCCTCTAGCATAATTTATTAAAAAATTATAAAAAAAATAAATACAATTTTAAAGAATGTTGTTTTGATTTTGACGACCTTCATGTCGGAATGGCTTAAATAATTTAAAAAAGTTCATATTATTAGATCAGATATTATTAGTCACGGAATCTTGCGATCAATTTTTAACCCACTTCCTACAGCCCAATTTTATTGAAATTTGGCACACATGTATATCTCCCATGACAACACTTTAAAATTGAAGGCCCCTCGGGCCGCGGGGTCGGGGGGCTCCCATACAAATATTTTACAAAATTTACCCGATTTTCTTTAAATTTTGTACACATGTGTGTCTTCGATGGAAAACACTTTTTGTAAAAATTTGGAGCGATCGGCCCCTTGGGGACCCCAATATACAATTTTTAAATATCGCTATATCGCATCAGATCACGGCAAAGTATGAGATCTGTGCTTTGTGAGCAGCGCTGTTCGCTGCCGCTGCGGCATTTGATGGATGTGTGTGCATCCCCGATTAGAGAATTTACAAGAAAAATTTTAATTTTTATGGGTTGTTTTTTTTATCCACAAGAATGTTCAGTTTCACGAACTTTACCTCCAAAAATCTTTATAGTAGCCGCTAAAATTGTGCACAGTTTCTGCAAAAATCACTCAATTTAAAAAAACCTTGGTTAGAAACTTTGGCTTAGTTGGTTTCTTGTTCTAAAAAAGTCAATATGAATGCAAAAATTGTACACAAAATGCCCAATTTCCTATAAAACTTAAATCTCAGAAGACTTTGAATAATACAAAATGATTTTATGGCAGAGACATTTTTCCAGGATTGAAAATTTAATTGAAAATTCCAATGAAACAAAACTTTTTTATTGCAACTTTTTAAAACATGCCTCCTTGAAAGAAGTTTGATAAAGTAATTATTCAAGCTTCTAAAGGTTCGTTTCTTTTTTGGAATTCAAAGGTTAAAAGAAAATTCCGACCCTTTTACTGCACAAGCGATATCAGCATCTGATAGTATCTTTTGATGCCGTCCTTACGATTACATCACTTCAAAGGCAAACATTTCGTACTACATAGCCAAGGGCGAACACTCGTACATCCGCCCACACAACTCACGCAGAAAACATCCTTTTTGGGATATCAAAAAAACATAAAATATCAACTTTTCTGTTGTCCAAATAACAAAAAACTTTGCTGATTCATCCCATTGTTCAGCTCTCGTCTCAAATGAACGCTATTCCTGTACTAGAATGTATCTTTTGTATGACTAAGCTCGAATGTGTATCCATCCCAAACGACCTTGGCACATCCTTTAGCCAAGGAGACAATGAAGTTTATTTCTTATCTTTCGTACACGAGCAAGAATTTAGCTGGACCGAACTGGACGGCACCGCGTCGAAATGTCAATCATTGTGCTATTGTTCGTAAATGTGTGGTAGGTAAAAGGGTGGCCAAGAGGATAACACAGTTTATCAGAAACTTTCTTAAACCGATACACACAAGACACACCCACCAGCTGTTTTACCCTTTTCTTGTCTCATGGCTTCGATTGTATTTGTGTTTGTTGGTTGTCTGTCAAGTATCTTTTGGATGTTATCTGGCGGAGTTGATCCCCATCGTTGACATAAAGGTAATGAATAATCGAAAAGGGAAGAAGTGAAACAAAACTTCTTTATGGCTCATTGTTAGTTCGTCTGCCTGGATAGCCTTAAGGTAATGAAAATGATTATCCTTTTAGTGAATTATCGTCGGATAGTCGAGAAGTTGGCATGAAGTGTTTTCATTGTACATTCTGCCATCGGCAATTATCTGTTAATGCTACGCATTATCATTAAATAATGCTTAATGCGTTATCGTTGTTTGCTGTTCGTCCTTTGTAAACGAAAATATTTCTTAAAAGTAAGTGGTTCAAGCTTTCACACAATGGAATGTTTAAGGAATCTGAATGGGAAGTGATTCCATTTTTTTCTTGTTCTGGCTCCCGTAATTCCGCCTACCATGCTGAACCGTCAGATTTTGTTAACACCACTACATGTAGTACAAGCAACATCCACCCCAGTTTTAGGACAGATTCGCATGAAGCGTCTTATTAAGACACATGCCAAAACCTCTCTACTTTGTCCAATTCTATTCTTGTAGAGATTACCTTAGTCTTTTCTGCCCATTTTTCTGCTCCCTAAGTGATTATTGGTTTATGATTGTACATCCAGCGAATTATTCTGGGGCTTACTGTCCATGAGTGTTCTTTTAATTTTGTAGAACTGTTTGTTGGTGTTTTTTCCATACTTTCAAATACCACCATAAGATATGTAAATTCTTTACTGATAGCTATCCAGAATAAGCTTTAAACTAGCATTCCCTGTCTCTGTTATTTTCTAAAACGTTCTATTCTTACTTTCTATTTTTTTTTTGTTAAGCCAAACATAAGTAAGTATAACTGAGGTTAAAACCGTCAAATCACACGAAAGGTCATCAATCTTTGACTTCAATAACTCGATTTTTCGGCACCGGCTTTTTGAAAACACATAAGTTTATCCAATATATTAAAAACTAGCTTTTCCCGGGCGCTTCCGCACCCGTACACCTGAATCCCCGCTTTGCCATCACTACCACGAGTGGGGTGTACTATTGCCTTAACCTGAAAAAGCGCCATCTCGATCGTATCCGCACTATTTGGTTTACCGACGTTTTTTGTAAGAAGTATATTCTGTAAAAGTTTCAGCTCAATCGGCTGCCTAGTTTTTGAACTTTAGTGTCGTATTACAAACCAACAGACATTAATTTTTATATATTTCTACATTAATTTTATTATAGTACATACAAAGCAGCGCAGCACATACCATTCATTATTATGCCCGACCGTTTATTCGTCGACTTTAGTTATTTAGTTACAAAATTGGTCGCCACGAAATGCTCTTTCATTAAAACGTGATAAGGTACAGTCGATGTTCACCTTAAAATTCCATTCTAAATATTGGTGGAAGAATTTTTGAAATTGGTCCAGTAGTTTCGATGATTTCCTCTTACAAACAAACCAACAGTACCTCTTATAATATTAGTATAGATAGTCAGTCAACATAGTCTGGTAGCGTATAACTAAAGAAGAAGTATTGGCCAACCTGCAACAAATAGTAAATTTTTTTGGTAGAATTTTTTTGAATGGCGCTTCGGGTTTCTGACTTTTCCAGGGTAAAACTTCATCACTCAGAATGATTAGCACACGCAATGTTGTCGCAACCGAATACGAGATTCGATAAATATTTTCATAATTTGCAAACGTTGTTGCAGCTTGTAGTTTTCCATCGTTAAATGACGAGTAGAGACGAGTTGAAACACGTCTCTCGTCTCGTCAGCTAACATCATGCATAGCTAAGAAACGCTATTGGAAAAATGGGGCGTCTCAATTGAAACCCCTTTTATCACTATGGCAACACTGAACGCACCGCCTTACGATCCACTAGTTTTCATTCTTACTAGTCGGTCAAGGATGATTGAGGTAAATTTTACCCAAACGGCTCAACAGCTATTGTTAACGTACGTCTTCGATTGTGGAGCATGACTGCCATCTACAATAATTCATGAACAAGCTAACGCGAATGCATTACCACATGCCAGAGTTGATTACTTCTTCTAACTTCACTTGATTACGCTTGTCCTCTATACTTGTGCGCATATTGTACATGTATAGATACGGACACAGCCATACACACAAAATTATACACTTACACAAAGGAAATGAGAATTCAATGTGGCTGTTCTTTGGCTTTGTGAAACTGCAATTGCATGTCGTCGGATTAGAATTGTTCGTGGATATGATGCAAGGAAGAAAAAACTTTGTTCACTTTGCTCCGTTGTTGTTTGTTGTGTTGTTCGCTCGATGAGGATGCCATTTGAGAGGGCATCAACAACACAACACAACAATTCATGAATCCATTTGAACGTTGGCGGGACTAGTGTAGTGTCTGACATGTTGACGTCGACCAAAGGACAACACATAATGATGAAGAGGGGAGGCGCTTGATGATGAGCACCAAACGACCCAACAAACAGACTTCCAGCCTCTGCATTATCACATACAGTGTCAGCACTTCAGCAGTCGTCGACGTCGTTGAACGAGAGGAGTACCACGAAGAAAGCACAACATCCAACAGAGTTCTTCCAAGCTTGGATGTAGCATCTCAATTGTATTTTAGAGTTGGGGCAAGGAAATTGAAAGGAATAAATAAGCCATGAAAAAATCCGGAATTTCTTGAATTTTCAATCTTTGCTCCCGACGACTCTGAGACTACTCTGTGTTATAGCGATGAAGAATGCTTTCTGTTGCTTCCTCGTTTCTTGTTTGATTTTTTTTCTTTTTCCGCTCCTTCAGCAGGCTCCTCATGGAAGGATTGCTGCGCGAGCAGCGTGTAAAACAACCTCGACCATGACGATGGCAACACAACGGATTCCATTCTTTTCTCTTCAATTTGCAATTGAATTCGCAACAACAATGCAATCTTCGCACAATGGGAGGAGCAGGAATGGCAAATGAGAATCGCTAGCGACAGGAAAACGAGAAGACGACCATGTACTACTCTCTGTACAGTACATTAATGTTGAATACTAAATATGCAACGAAAAAAACACATCACGCTATATACATACTCAATAGGAAATTCAGGAAAACGTTAGGAATTCGTGCTGCAAATACTAAAGAGGAATAGCACCGCGAGGTAGTGTATACTCCGCTGCTTCCCTCCTCGGTCGATGTTTGCTATTTCTTTACGATTTTCATATTTGCATTTTTCCTCGCTGCAATGCACAGTGCAATTTCTTTTAATTTCCTGTTATTCCTGTTGTTGTTGTTGTTTTATTATGTCGCTGAGACGTGACATATTTTTCTTTTTTTTTCAATAGAATTTACTCACAACGGAGTAGCATGTAGCGAAATTTCATCTTGCAACATCGTAAAGACAATCTACTTAATGGATAAAGCTTTTGGAAGGTGTCACATCATCACGTTCTCTAGAAGGTCAGATGGGAGATGATTTGGTGCATTTTTATTGAATAATTAGATCTTGTTAAGTATTTCAGTGTGTTTGGTACCGACTTTTTTTATTCGCATAAACCAACGCACATTTATTATCAATGAGATCTGCGCCCACTATGCCTTTTATCTAGATCTTTCAGGTTTCGTCTTATGCTCGAACAGCGCGGGGGTTTAGGAAAATGAGGAGAACAGAGGAGATGTCTAATGAGCTTGTGCTTTGAATGCCTGTGGATTGTAGCGATATGGATAAGACAGAGCTTGGCAGAGCATTCCACATACGTGTTGTACGGCTGAAGAACGAATCTCTGAACTCAACTGGTACGTCGCATGATGGTGTTGGGGGAAAACTGATGAGCATTTAGAGCACCACGAGTATTGTGGTTGAATTAAAGGAGGGGTGGCATGCAACTGGCTATTTCTTTTGTGCACCGCTTAGACGACAAGAGACAGCATTGGGTTTTGGAAGCATTAAATTCCACTCGATTGATTTCTCCCCATTTTATTATGTAGTCGGGGTCAACGTTTAACATGCTTAACATGAGAAATGGAGAGACATTCCTCAAACGTATATGAGAAGCTGAGAGTACTGTCGTCATTATTAATTGGATTAGAAGTAATGGACAAGAGATCATTAATTAACATGAGAAAGAGTGTCGGGGACAAAATAAAGCCCTGGGGAACGCCAGTATTTATGAGATGTATTTTAGACTTGAACCCGTCCAAGACAACTTGAACTGAGTAGGCAAAAAGATAGCTTCTAATCGAATGAAGCAGTCTTACATCGACTCCATTAGAGCGCATTTTGGACAAAAGAGCTTTATACAAATCTCAGTCAAATACCTTGGATGTATCGAGTGCAAGAACTTTGCTTTCTCCAAACAGATGCAAAGACCGGTTCCACTGTTCGGTAATATATCCCTTTCCCAGCTGCTTGGAAACGCGCAAAAGTGGTGGTGCTGCTAAAGCCACCAGACAAGGTGCGCAGTAACCCTCGGTTCTACCGTAGCATTAGTCTCCTGTAGGTACTTGGAAAAGAGCTGGAGAGAGTAAATTTAAGAAGGCTTGAGGGTGTTGCGGCCAGTATGATGTATGACAGGCAGTACGGCTTCAGAACTGAGAAAAACACTGAAGATGCATGGTTGTACGTTAAAGACAGCGTGCATGGCAGTGCAAGTCGATACGTTATTGCTATCTTTGTGGATTTCAAGGGAGTATTCGACTATCTCAGTTGGGATTGCGTAGTTGAAAGACTGTTAGAAGTGGGTTGTCGTGAAGTACCTCTTTGGTTGAGCTACTTCAGCGACAGACGAGCGTTCTGTGTTGGCACTGCTGACCGTGTCAGCCGAATGGGGTCTGGGCAGCGGGCAGTTCGTACCATTTATGGTGGTCTATTTTTTTCTTGCAACATATGGTTCATCAGTTTAATACGAAACTATCATGCTTGCCAGGGGAACTGCTAAGATTAACTCTTGCCAGCGCGTGGCTGTAATTGCATGCTTGCCTGTTTGTCGCACAGTCTCTACGGCAGCTATGCAAGTATTGATAGGTGTTCCACCCCGCGATTTTGAGGTAGTCCGGAGGAGCCTAGTCTCCAAGATCAAAAGGAACAAGCCTTGCAGAGCGATTGGCTGACTGCTGATGTTTTCGCGGACAAAAGTCTTGGCCAATGCAAGGAACTCCTTGAAGAGGCAATCTAGATGGTCAGAATGCGAAAATGGCAGAGTAAGTTTGGGTTGATTAAGGATGTCCAGTAAGTGAAGACAAACCCAGACTTTAATCTCAACCTCAAGTTGGGATTCCTGTTCACTGGCAATGACAGCTTAAACGCATTCCTGCATCAAAGGCGCCTCAGTCAGACAGTTGCACATCTTATGTGACTGTCCGATCTACGCGGACTTAAGGGACTTGAATGCGATGGGCATTAGCGTATTTAATAACAGATACGGGTTAGAAAACCTAAACATTTCGCAGCATTTTTGGCGACGATAAATATGTGGTCATTCCAACGAAGCTTGTCGTTGACGCACATACCGAGAATTGTGAGATTTTCAATTGATACCCAAAGGAAAGGATGGATGTAAGTGCTATGGGTTGGTACGAAGAATAAGACGACGGCTTGCTTTTTTGGGAATGGGTTAGTCAAAGGCTGTTTTTCCAACTTCTCAAGAAGAGTCCAGAAGAATAGAACATAACTAATGGGGAAACTGGTCCAGTGGATTTGTGAGTATTGAGATCGTTTAAAACTCTAGCCACTGCACGAGTACGAATGTATATCTGTCCAATAGAGTGTTCAATACTCGAAGGTGCAGGCGGCAACAATGCACAATCTGGAAGTGTGGAGCTAGATTCAAAATGCCAGCTTGGCCTTGTCCCTAGAGCTGACAACTAGAATGTCATTATAAGTGAGCGTTGGACGAATGACAAAAAAGTTTACTACCTAAACTAAGTCAACACATCAATTTGGACACAAATTGTGGATACATGCAATTTGAAGCCGTGTCCGAATGAAAAATTGAGGGAAAAGCTGTTCCGTGACAGTTATTACTCTCTATTGAAGTGAAGAGAATTAAGCTCGGTAGGCTCTGGTGGGCAGGAAACCTAGCTCGCATGAGCGAAGATGATCCTGCTCGGAAAGTCCTTTGCGGTAGGATTTATGGAACACGACAGCGAGGCCGGCCAAGCCTACGCTGGAAGGTAGACCAGGACGCCCAGAGTTTAGGGATGCCAAACTGGATAACATCGGCTCTAAATCGGAACCGGTGGAGAGATTTTTTGCGGGATGCCAGGACCAGACACCGGTTGTAGAGCCAAATATTATGATAATGCTCTACTCTGCTAGAATATTTATTGTTTTACTTTTATTTATTATATTTTAACTGTGGTATATGTGTTTGAAGTAAACATTTTGAATCGACCTCTCCATCGACTTGTTAAGCATAATATTCCGCGGTGCAAATAGTGAGAGATAGCTGGACGATCAGAATTGAAAGAAATATTCTAAAGAGTGAAAATGGGAAAGCAGTTTATTGGTAAATTCAGCTTATAGTTTTCTATAAAATAAACAAGAGGAAATCAATAAAAATCATTTTTATGAATAATTGCGGAAATTCATTGGAAGGAAATAAAAACACTCTCTGTCCCAATGTCCAGTATAAGTATGCGAAATGCCATTAATGAGGTTGATCTTTGCATTAACAAGATCAGATCTTGCATCTTAATGATAGGAGAGCTCTGTTGGAAAAGTATAAATTCAATGAAATTCACTTGAGAAGGGAAAAAACTGTATGTGATACATAAAATTGTTAAAAACATATCAAGAACTATGATATGCACAGAGTTCATTTCAGCAAATAATCCTAGGATGCTTGTACCAAGTCATTGTAGAGAACTACTTTAAAGCAACCAGATTCAGAGGGTTTTTTAAAAATCTACCTAAGAATCCACATTGACTTTTTTCCAAGTGTGTGGAATCATTTTTCTGAAATTAAAGAATCTTTCTCAAAGAAAGAAGCATTTGGTCATTTCAAATTGTGAATGGGCACTAAAATGATTTAAAGATCTGCAAACAAACAACTCATGGAATAGAAATTGATGAAGACTGAAGTTATGTTTCTCGTATCACCTCATAGCGTGCCACTGATAACTCTGTACTCTAAAGTGGAAGCTGGGAATTAGTTGGCATCTTTGTGATACGTCCGAACGTTTTGTTGATGCTTCTGGTATCTAGAGAATATCGCATGCATACAAAGAATTTGTTAATACCACCGACAACTACACTGCCTTTTCTTTTAATAATAAAATGTGACTAGTGGCCACCAGAGAAATTATTAATGCTTAATGGGAATCAACACGGTTCTCTGTATTGCCCATGAATGCAGTAGAAATAAGAAAAAACATCATTAAAAAAAGGATTTTTTCTGGACTTACCTACCTGAGGTCCTCTGTGACCGCCTGTTGTTGTACGTCTGGTTGGATAATGTATGTAGTCCTATTTGAGATTTAGCGGAATCCTTACGATTATGGGAGTAAAGCAGTACAAACACAAGCAATAAGAACTTTCGTATTTTTCAGGATAATTTTTGCGCGTGCGTATAACAACTGAGAAAGAGAATCACACTCTTGCACACTTCTATTTTCGACTATCTCAATTCACTCAAAAGGATATTCACACTCACAAAACTAAATAGTCTTTTTATAGAAGATGCTGTACAGATTCTATCTACGCAAAAGAAATACCAGCGAATTTTACACAAATGTTAAATAATAACTGGTAAAGATTTGACGACTGACTCTCGGTGAAAAACAGGGAAACGCACAGACAACGGTGAACACGCGAACAACTTCAAACTTTAGCTCGAGCTAATATCAAACTGAATCAGGCAAACAAAAAATAAATCCTATTCACTGTCACGCGTACACACAGGCTGCCACTGAGATCGAGTTAATTTTACTACACTGAGAGCGATTGCTGATGGAATTGAAATTAAGAGTATATTAAAGTGGGTAGGAAATAGGAAAATAAACGATGTGAAACGAATTTGTTTGCTGGAAGGAAATGAAATTTGAATTTATTCTTCTTGAGTTGAATTGGAATAATGAGTGAATTTTTGTAAAAACTTTGATAAAGAAGGGAATATTGTACTCACTCAAAAACTCAAGACTGTTATCAATTTCTCTGTACTTTTAATGTTACTCTCTTTATACAATGGGATATCGTTATTATTTGTTTTACTCTATCAGTATCACATACCAACCACTACCTATCCAAAATTCATGATAATGGAATTCTTGTTATCAATAGTTGCTTTCTTAATATTATGCGGGCCGCGGTCAGCTTCGAATAATTATTCCAAAGTTTAACATTTTATTGAATCTAACATTAAAATTTACATAAACATAACTCTGAAACTCTGATACTGATATTTCCCATTAAAAAAGTAAGTAGTGTACTATGCTTATACAACATACAAATACTGCATGGGTCGTCCTCGTCAACCAGAGCCAAGAAGCAGCATTTTTCTAGATTCTGGATTTGTAAACGCCACGTTGTTACAAGGTGTTCCAAGACACAAATATACAGCAGTTATGTTTGTTGCTTTAATTATGAATATTTTTGTTTTTTTAGTAGGCATTAAGTTTTATGTAAAGTAACAATGGTAATTTGTATTTAAATATAGTCAATATCACCTTTATTGGTTTTTTTAATCATCGATTTCGAAGAGAAACGTAAACAAGTAAATCTTAAAAGAAACTTAGATTTTTGGGTATAAACTTCTATGTTTACATCGAAATTAGCATAAACCTTCGTTTTGAGATTCTGAATATAATATCCACTTTTCCACACGGCGCCCACATAGGCGCGAAGGTAATATAGAGACTTTAAAAAGGACCTTAAAGAATTTTAACACTCGCCACACGCGTCACACCCGCGACACAAAGCTGTTCGGAAAATTTCAGCTCTCTAGGTGCTGTGAAGGTTAAAATGGACCTCAAATAAGTCGAAACAAACAGACAAACAAGTTTAATAAAAGTTTTTAAAAACAGTATACATGCAAAGATTGAGTTCCTTTCGGTCGTCTGCGGTATGGTGCGATCTAATTATTTATTTTTTAAATTCTCTATATTAACTTCGCGTGCCTGTGTGTTTGTTTGTGGGTTTTTCGTTGAATCTTGCGATCAATTTTTAACCCACTTCCCAAAGTCCTATTTTATTGAAATTTTTGCACACGTTTCATCGTCAAAATTTATGCAAAATTATCGCAAAAAATACTATAAAATGAGGGTCTAACTATAAATCTTTGCAAGTTATTACGTTTTCAATTTTTTTAGTACCTTTTTCACATTTTGCATCATATCTACCAAGTTATGGGCACAAACAGAATTAAGCTTGTGGTTTTTGAGAGCTTATGAGTCACTTATTGGTTAATTTGCATATTTATCCAGATTTTTTTTTTTAGAATAATGTAGGTTAGGTTAGGTTAAGGTGGTTGTCATGGTCATGATCTTGCTACATGCCTGCCTATGAGACAGTGCCCAGTGAAGACACCTACAATAGAAACGATGTCAGACATACAGTCACACGGAATGTCTCTGTGCCCGGCACCCAACACAGGTGGATATTGAACTGTTTCGCCAACTCCATGAGAGATGATCGGCAGTTAAGGGCTAGAATTGAAATTATTTGATTCCAGGGATTTAAGTGCAGCTTGACTATCCGAGAATATACGGATATCCTTAGCGGATATAACTTTTCTCTTCAGCGAAGACAAGGTTTCACTGATCGCCATTATTTCTTTCCGTCAAATCACTGTAGTGTTTAGTGATTGGGATGAGGGATCCGTCATCAGTTTTTGACCCATCCGTATAAAAATGAATGTGTTCATTTTCCAGGTAAGCGTCTTCGTCCCAGAATGATCTGGAGGGGAAGGTGACCTGGAAGTTTTTGTTGAAAAGGAGTTGCGAAATGTTAATTCAGGAGAGAGGAGTGAACGATTTCATTTCATTTCTACAGGGTGTCCCAGAAAAAATGGATAAAACGAAGCAGAGTGATAGGGAAGCTCATTTCCAACAAAAACAGCCAAATAAAATTTTTTCGTATTATTGATGGTTCAAAAGTTATTCCATAAGTGTATGCGTTAAAAAAATTACAACAGCTACTCACACGATTTATCATATCTATTGGTGTAATCCATGAAGAATATTATAATACCGAAAAACTGATTTATTTCCAAAACAAATAATAAAAATCGACATTTTTAAAAAAAAATTACATATCTTCCTGGGAAATATTTTTTTTTTATTTTATTTGAGCGCCCAATAGCTCTACTATGAGGTGCTTCAGGCTTATTCATTCTTTTTGGATACCCGATATATTGTGGCTGATTTACTGCCAGCTCTGAGGTGTGTGAATTGTATTAGTGTAGCTCCCATGCTGATTATCCATTTCTTCTTCAACTTCTATATCTTTTTGAAAAAACAATCGTCAACTATACGTCAAATTGTTTGTATTCTCGCTATCACATTTTGAACATCAACTGTTGCCTCGCATATTATTGCTCGCATTACTGCTACGGTTGCTGTTCGCTCCGTCTCAAGTTGGTGGATCTTCACTGGTTACCACTTACCAGTAGTTACAGCGACCATATGGCATCTCTGTTTCTTATTAATTTCATTCGAGCGTTTCAGATCAATTTGTTCCACTACACCTTAGTTAACACTACTGAGTTTTATTACCAGCGATTGTGAGTCAATTGCTTTGGTAGGTTGAAGATTTTGAGTATTGAGTCGTTTTTAGTATTGAGTCGAATACTTTGTCGTTTGGGGATGGGTATATGTTGCCTTAAATAAAATTTGGCTTAAAATGTAATAAAAAAATAGAGTAGAGTAGAACTTAAGGTTTAAATTAAAAACAAAACAATGATGTATTTGAAAACTTTGTTGCACGGAATCTGTCACTTAAGGCAATGGCATTCGAAGTTCAACTACCAAAAATAAAGACATTATGCACCGTATGTATCAAAGAATTAGAAAATTATAAATATATAGATAACGACATAAATATAAAGTGAAAAAAATACATTTACAATAGCGTAATGCATTAAAATGCAAAATGGTGGATCTAAGATACACAGACTGCGTCACAATTGGCTTAACAATACCTACATTATGAAGATACCACATTTGTGAAAATGTAAGGTTAACAGTGAAACAAACTTTTTCTCTACTATCTGTTGCCTGAAATGTGTGGATACCTGTAACGGAGTTTCTGTGTCTTCTCCTCCGATGTTATACGTTTTGATATCTCGCAAAAGAGTAAACTTGAATTATGCTCTTGCGCAACGAGATTCCACTTCGTGTACAAGTACACAAGAAAAAAATGTTCGCATTGGGCGGACAAGAGGTACATTTTTTCCAGAAAAAGTAGAGAAACACCAATCTGCCCTCGCAATTCCTGCTACGGTTCGCTATTCCTGTATCCGATGAAGCATATAATGGCGCAGTGAAGTTGAATTGATTCGAAATTGAATTGAAAAATTATTTCTGGAGCCCATTGCTTGTTGGATCGTGTAGCATGGGGCGTTGGTGTGTTGTCGACGGCGAACAGTTCGGTCGGTGGGGTTCTTAGACCAGAGACGACAACTCTCGGCATTGGCGTCGTCTTCATCATATTTCCGGTGCATATATAAATCTCATCGGTTTCATTTCTAGAAAATTTCAATAACGAGAAATGGAGAATCTTTCTTTACGAGAAGGTAAAGTCGTTGCTTTCACCCGTTCGTTGCACTGCGTCAACTTCTAACTGTAACTGGTGCTGGAGCTTGCTTTGAATCTATCTTTAGCATCTAGTGTATTCGTTTCATTAATTTCGTGCACATGGTCAGATACATTACAGATAGATTATACAAAAGAAATATTGAATTGATTAGATGGAATGCAGAAATAGCAGGTAGAAATAGCAGCAGCATGTGTGGATTGGCATCCTCACTTCAAGCACCAAACATTCTTTTTAAGCCATCTGGTAATCGTATGAAGATGGATTATCAACAGGAGGATGCGCCTTAGATTTTTGAGCATTTGTTATCTTTGCTTATATGAAAATTTAATTCTATATTTATTATTGGTTTTTTTCGGATCCGGATCCGAAAGAAGACACAAAGAATAAAATGGATAAATCGCAACAATAAACCTACAGCTGAAAACAGTTAACACATTTCAATTTTTGTTTAATACAAAAATAAAGAATTTCATTTTGGTTGCAATGTTGCAAAAGAGGCAAGCAAATATATAATTCGCGATCGCTTAAAGGGGTTTGCACCCCTATAATACTCGCCTACAGCGCGGGCGTTAAGGAAAGCAGAAGAAAAGAGGAGATGTCTGTGAGTTTGTGTTTTGAATGCCTGTGGATCATAGTGATGGGGGAAGACAGTGCTTGGCATTCCACATACGTGTTGTACGGCTGAAGCATGCAGCTGGCACGCGCTAGACCAGATAAGACAATTCTACTTAATTTTAGGGCGAAGCCGTATAGATAGTAGCCAGATCAGAACGCCATCGTTTAAGTTATGTACTTTAGACTTGAAACCGTCCAATACAACTTGAATTGAGCGGTCTAAAAGATAGCATATAATCCAAAGAAGAAGCAGTTTATCATCGACTCCATAAGCACGCATTTTGGACAAAAGATCTTGATACCAAACTCTGTCAAACACCTTAGAAATATCGAGTGCAACCGCTTAGCTTTCTCTTAATTGGTGTTGCAGAAATCAAAAAATCTTTCACCATTGTCATTTCGTTCGCCGAGGCCGTGCTTCCCAATCACATGCTTGAGTCCTTCATTGCCGTTGCCTACCTTGGCATTCAAGTCCCCCATCATGATTACGATATCACCGTTCAGCGTTGCGTTGTATACAGCGCTTAGCTGA
Organism: Nephrocerus scutellatus; assembly: GCA_947095585.1. Taxonomy (NCBI): domain Eukaryota; kingdom Metazoa; phylum Arthropoda; class Insecta; order Diptera; family Pipunculidae; genus Nephrocerus; species Nephrocerus scutellatus. Next base: position 26,917,268 of record OX352765.1, on the reverse strand, counting down.
TTGTAGAAGTTGTCTTTTTCATCCTCAGTCGAAGGATTCGTTGGGGCGTAACACTGAATGATCGTGACGCGCCGTACTCTAGTCCGAAATCTGGCCGATTAGATCTTATCACCATGTGGGTGCCAGGAAATTAGGCTTCTGCGTGCTGTTGGCGTTAGCAGCGGAGCCACTCCAGATTCACGGGGACTGCCGGATGGTTTGCCGGAGTAGAGTAGCACAGTGTTACACGTTGGGGATTGGTCCTCTCCCGCGTCGAACCATCTTAATTCACTCACTTCCAGTATGTCTAAATTATATCGAAGAAACTCACTTTCCAGTTGATGAAATCAGACATTTTAAGGACCTTCACTTCCTGAGCCAAGGAGCGTCCTCACATTTCAGAAACCAAACTTAGTCCGGGTACAATAGCCAAAAGTCGTCATTATTCAACCATTACTTATCCGAGGCGTTGTGTCGGTTTCAGTAGCGGACATTTTTCGGTACCGCAGGGTGCTAACCCACGTTACCTAGACTAGAATCGCTAGACCGCTCGCACTTGCAATTTTAGCCTACATATATAAGGATTTATACACATATTTGCCCGTGGATCACCACTAAGAGGTAGAGCAAGCACTACATCACAAACCTGATTGTTCCGCTACTGGCTCAAACCAACTTACGGAGCGGTCAGTAGTTTCCCCGATCAATCGCAATGCAGATCCTCATTCATTCATGTATACGAAATTTTAATTTAACGGGAAGTGAATCAAAAGACTTGCAAGATTTGACACAGACAAACTTGTAAAGATTCTACATTCCAAGTCCATCATCGGAACAGTTGTATTAGCACAAGTAAAAAACGTTTCTGCAAAATTTGAAGTCAGAAGTTAAACAAAATATTTTTGCAATATTTGGAGTAAGCTGCGAGTAGAAGATCCAACATTGGTCCCTCAATTCAGATAGTGGAGCGCGAATTTGAAGTAGTGCAATCCTTTAACTATCTCGGGTCAACTATAGCAGCCGATAACAGCATGGAACCAGAAATACGCGCACGGTTGCTTAAAGCCAACAAAGCCTACTATAGCCTGTCAAGACTCTTTAAATCCAGGAACTTAACCATAACATCCAAGCTGCTGATATATAAGACAATGGTCATACCAGTACTTACATATGGATCCGAGACTTGGGTGCTTAGCAAAAAGCATTCTGACCTCTTAGCCGCGTTCGAGAATAAAGTCTTTTGGAGAATTGTAGGCCCCGTATGTGAGGAAGGACGATTCCGATGACTCTATAATGATGAGATCAACGAGCGTTACTGCGATGTCGACATCGTGAAGATAATTAAGCTCGGAATGCCCCATTGGGCAGGACACCTAGCTCGCATGAGCGTAGAGGATCCTGCCCGGAAAGTCCTTTGCGGTAGGATTTATGGAACACGACAGCGAGGCCGGCCAAGCCTACGCTGGAAGGATGGTGTAGACCAGGATGCTCAGAGTTTAGGGATGCCAAACTGGATGACATCGGCTCGAAATCGGGACCGGTGGAGAGACTTTTTACGGGAGGCCAGGACCGGACCCCGGTTGTAGAGCCAAATATGATGATGATGAAACATGTAAATTTAAGTAAAAGCTAAAAAATGCAAAGTTGGTTATAGAGATATGTTAAAAGTATAATTTAGTCATTATGGTCAAAGCTGGTCAAACAAACCCATTTAGTGGTAAATATCTCCACCACCACCGACGCCATTGTAACACTGATATAGATCTACTCTACTCTGTAACACTACAGAAAAAAGATTCTGTGGGTATCAGTAACACATCAAATATCAAGTATCAATACTTTTCTCCACAGCACAGAGTCTCTTACCAGTTATTACGAAAAAGAGCTGATAAATAATGAAATGGAAAAAAGGAAAAGCAAAAAATCGGAAATCCACTTTAAATGCGGAAAAACCAATTTTTCATTTTAACTGTAATAACCCCTACCTGGATGGCTGGCTGGAATTGCGGTCGTTTGTTGTATGCAGCTGCTTTTAAGCTCGTTTAACACTTGCATTTGTTTGTGTCTGTCTGTCCTCTGTCCCCAGCAGGAGATTGTATAATACCAATAATAACAGTAAACAACACCAGCAACTACACGTATACCCGTATATTATTATACCTATAATTTCACCTTTATCGAACGTTATCCAACGTCTCGCGTATTACACGCATTTGACTCTAATGGAAATCGTTCAATTTAACGATGACGGCTGTTTGCACTTTTCCTGCGAGCTTCTTGGTGATTACACTTTAGTGCGAGTATGCACACGTGACGTGACGCGACAGGGAAACACTCGACCCCTTGAACGCCGGCGACACTATCGACACAGGACGTCAACTTAATACTTTTAATGTGGTTTTCATATTTCAACAATCTGGACGAGAAGGAGAAAATATGCGGTACAAGTACACTAGGCGGGCACTATAAGCCAGAGCGAGTAGTTTTTCTTCGTTATGATAGAGGCACTCGCTTTACGTGCCTTTTAACATACACACACACATTTTCACTTATAAAAGTTAATCCAATTGCTCAGTGCAATTGTCGTCGTCAACAGTGTTATCGGGTTGGAATGTTGATTGAAGGATTATACTACAACGCCGCTGCGTTTTACAGTGAATTGTTTGTCCCACAGCGTCTTTAGTTGGCGCTTAATCGCAATTATCATAAAGTAGATTAAATGGGATCTATCAGGTTTGGGACCTTTGAATGTTTAGGTTAAATTTTGTGCAATTGTCAATGCTTTTGTTTTCAAAAAACTCTTAAGTTGTATAGTTTGTATGGCATGTGATATTAGGATATTATACTGGATGCCGTTTGTTTATTTAATGAAATCTGAATAACAGTATTATTTTTATAATGTATACACGCTTAAGGGATTTGCACCCTTAGATGCGTATGCACATATGTGTTATATAACTGCAGATCATACAAATGCTAAACTACAGAATCGGGCCATTCATCCACATAATTATTGTGCTGCTAATGAAGGAACCCCTGAATTGGTTACCACGTCGGAAGATAGGAGTAATGGTAGATTTGTAGAAATTTCCGGCTTACAAATCCCGTATTCAAATTCTGCGAAATTCTTAGGCATGACCTTAGATGCGAAACTTCGATTGAATGAACACGTCAAGAAAAAAAGAGTTGAAATAAACATTAGACTCAAAGACATGAATTGGCTTATCGGTAGGAAATCGACACTATCGATCAAAAACAAGAATCTTTTTTATAATTAAATACGGAAACCAGTATAGCCATATGGAATCCAACTATGGGGGGGTTATGCTAAGCACACCACCATCAGCATAATTCAAAAATTCCAGAACAAAGTATTTAGATGTATTGCAGATGCACCCAGGTATGTGAGAAACAACGACCTCCATCGAGACCTGGGATAGTAACCGTATCCAACACAATCGCAAAGAATGCAGTGGTTCATGAGAAAAGACTGATGCAGCACACCAACGAAGAGGCATCTATGCTTCTCATCCAGACTGGAATAACTCGAAGAGTTAAGCGCACTAAGCTCCATGAATTTCTATTCGTTACCAATCATAAGGATGCATGTTTAGCTAAACATAATCTTTGAATTTTATATTTTCATCTATTAATGTACAATATAATAATCAAATATCAAATGTAAACTGCCCGTTAGTTGTAGTTAAATGAAATGTAATTTAATTATTTTCTTATTATTTATTTCAGGCTGCGCTATCGCACTCACCCCCACCCAACTAACCACCCACCACTGCCCACACGCCCGCTGACCCTACAATTACTGACCCTACACCACCCAGTTACCATCCTAGAACAACCGACTACCTCAGCTACCCAGGAAGCTATAGAATCGGAAATATGCTTCCTGTTCCTTACACACATCAGTAAGGCATCCTAAAAAATCGAAAAATTACTATCAACGGTGTGGATTTCTATAACAGACAAACCTACATACATTAAAATTTATATATAAGATTCATTTAATTACCGACCGACCGTTGACCGAAGGGGGGTGTGGGGTTGAAATTGGCGTTGGGTTATGTGTGGGTGCTATGGGTCTTGATGGCGGTGATTGGAGTGATGGGTAGTGGGGAAAAAGGCGTGAATATAGAGAACCGATTGCGGTGTTGGTGGCGATAGGTGGGTTACGCGCCCACAAGAAATGCCGGGCATAAAATTCGTTTTATTCATTTTAAGGAACTAATAATCTGTTATATGTGTACTCGTACTGTGTCAACGTCACCCTTTAAATGGAAAGTACATCAGTGACCTTAAAGTGTATAATATCCGAACAGTATTCGAACAGAGTTGAACTGATGACATACACCCGTATTTTGTCTGCTGATCCATGATAAAAATCCAAAATATTCTGTTCCCACTCGCACAATATGAGTACTTTCCATGATGTTTATTTTTATTTTTATTTTTATTATTTTTCACCCAGTATACAGGTACAACCAGCAACTCATCCTTATTTGCATTGAGAGTATATGTCTACATAGGCTACCTTCCTTATCTGTCGACATGGTATCGTTTTTCGATTTGAATGCAATATGATGTGCGTGCGGCGCGAGTTCACAGATTCTCGTTATGCGTTAATTCCAATCCCAAGAGTGCACGTACAACCTACCAACATACTCGTTTGTACGTGAGTAGTAACAAGGAGAAAAATTTACATATGCGCGATATCCATATGCAAATAACGATAAAATAGGTATACGTGCTATAGACGCAAAGTATGAGTAGCTCACTGAAGATACTCTGGCAGAGGTAAAGTTATCTGCAAAAACAGAAACAAGACCACATTGCGCTCTGAGCGTATATTGAATCGATGTGTATAATTGTTATATGGCCCGATATTATTGGTATCAATAACAAAAACGGTTCATGGCGTCTTGTGTGACTAGGTATATATTCGCACACATAATGTGACGCAAAAAGCAGTCATCCAAACAAATTACACGTGAAAAGTGAAAGATAGTAAAAGCTGGATGCGATGACACTTCCAAATGGAACACATTTTTTGTCATGCATCGTAGTACACTGATTTATACAGAAGTGTTACTGATAACAATAATATTTGGCGAAACAGACCAGGGTCTAGCTTCTCGCGACTATTCGCGTTGAACAAGTTCTACTTTTCGGATTTGGGTCAAAATCACTCAGATAAAAATCCCTAAACACAAAATTCCAAAGAATAAAATGCCCTAACACAAATCCCCATATCCAAATACACATCTTTCATAGTTTTGCACACAAATGGAAGAAACTTACAATTTATAGCCATATACAAAAGGGCGAATTGAGAAGCTTTCTCATGACAGTAATTAATCTCGGACTTTTGTCAGAGATTCGCGAGGGGTGTGACCGCTTTTTGGCGCTTTTCTGCGATTCGATCTCCAAAATTTCCGTTCAGAAGTACAACACGCTGAACAAGCGGCGACAAACTCCGTAAGTATTAACGTTTTGTGAAATCGTCTGAAACACTCAAGACTGAATGCGGTGTTCATCCATATGACTTAAAGAGAGATGTGAGATGTAAATTGTTACAGGTTTATTGGCCAACTATAATAACTCGAATAAGTATGTGCAGTGAAATATTTCACTTTTATATTTGCCTTCTATATAGAAATGCATATTAGGTCTAGGCACAGCACTTCATTAAATTACATAAGTACATTTATCGAATATCGAATTAGACCATGTCACGACGCGAAGAAACTGTCTCCACTGTATCAGAATTATGTTAACATTAATTTACATTTGCTTACTCTCAATCATGAAACAGGAACTACGAATAAGATGGAATTGTTGATGGTTTTTGTACGAACATACACATTACATTATAACATTTGGTGTATCGTTTACGATGCATTTACAGCAATAAGTGGGATTAAGTTATTAAATATAATTTTACTAAAACAAGAGGTGTTACATACGCGTTTATAAACAAAATGAAGTATAAAACCACCACATTTAAAAAAAAAAACAACCCATAAAAATTAAAATTTTTCATCTAAATTCTCTAATCGCAGAAATTGATATGGGAGCCCCTCGATCCTGAGCCATTTTTTTTTATTGTAGGAGAAAATCATCGAAACAAACATTTGACATCAGATGTTAAAATTGAAAAAGCTCAGATCATTTTATTCTGAGCACTTAGAGCACGCTCATACTCTGAGCAAATAAGAAACACGAACATTTATCTTGAGAACTCTTTGACTGCTCTGAACTAATTTATGAAAACGCCAAATGACAGAATATTGTGAAAACTTGTTGTTCTATCTGTAAGTTGATATCGACAACAAAAAAAACGACATCAATAAAAATACAATTCAGTATATAATAAAAATGTAAGTTGAAGTAAGCATAAAACATGTATGTCTCGTTTCATTTGCTGGGTTCATTTGTGCGTGCGCTAAGATTTCTCTCTCTCTCTCCACCATCAACAAAACCATGCAGCGCAGCCGACTGCGCAGCACACACCGCACAAAGTCCATAAAGGGCGACGAATATCTGATGCCAGTACAGATATTTAAAAAATGTATAAGGGCCTTGCGGCCGAACCCGGGACCCGATCACTACCAAATTTTCGAAAAAGTATTGTTTATTGGGTATACACATGTGTGTTAAATTTGAAGAAAATCGGGTAAATTTAATAGAAAGTGTTGTCTCCGGAAATACACATGTGTGCAAAATTTCAATAAAATCGGGCCATGGGAAGTGGGTTAAAAATTGATCGCAAGAATCCACGACAGACGACCGACCGACGACCGACCGACGACCGACCGACGACCGACCGACGACCGACCGACGACCGACCGACGACCGACCGACAACCGACCGACGACCGACCGACGACCCACGGGCAAGTGAAGTTAATATAGAGAATTTAAAAACGACATCCATAAAAATACAATTCAGTATATAATAAAAATGTAAGTTGAAGTAAGCATAAAACATTTATGTCTCGTTTCATTTGCTGGGTTCATTTGTGCGTGCGCTAAGATTTCTCTCTCTCTCTCCACCGCCAACAAAACCATGCAGCGCAGCCGACTGCGCAGCACACACCGCACAAAGTCCATAAAGGGCGACGAATATCTGATGCCAGTACAGATATTTAAAAAATGTATAAGGGCCTTGCGGCCGAACCCGGGACCCGATCACTACCAAATTTTCGAAAAAGTATTGTTTATTGGGTATACACATGTGTGTAAAATTTGAAGAAAATCGGGTAAATTTTTTAAAGTTTTTGTTTGGGAGCCCCCCGACCCCGCAGCCCGAGGGGCCTCAAAATTTAATAGAAAGTGTTGTCTCCGGAAATACGCATGTGTGCAAAATTTCAATAAAATCGGGCCATGGGAAGTGGGTAAAAAATTGATCGCAAGAATCCACGACAGACGACCGACCGACGACCGACCGACGACCGACCGACGACCGACCGACGACCGACCGACAACCGACCGACAACCGACCGACGACCGACCGAGTTAATATAGAGAATTTAAAAATTAACAGCACTTACATTTGAATAAATTTCAATCGCCAAAAGTGTCTGAAAAAGAGAAAGAAACGAGAAAAAACGAAACCGTATCTAATTCTATAGAAAATACTAAATCGAGGCTCGACCTCTGCGCTTATATGTTTCAGCTTATATTTGGTAATATAATACAAATGTGAAATACAAAATGGCATATATTGCGCCAACCGATAGAAAAGAAGACAAAAAAAGTAAGTTGGAAATTAGCCATCAACAGAAAAATTCAAGACTTGTGATCAGAAAAGCCGATCAGTTTGGTTGAAAAAAAGGTGTTCTAGAGAAATAGAAGGGATTTTGTGAAAAGTACAAAAACAAAAAAAAGGAACATTTTTAAAAGTTTGTGTGTAACAGTTTCATTAAAATTAAATTAGATTGAATTTGTGCAAAAAGTTTCTTAAAATTCGTGCTAAACAGTTCTTGAAAATTAAAATAAAATTGAGTTTGTGCAGAATAATTTTTGAGTTTTCACTTAGCCATACCTAAGAGTTCTGCAATATGTTTTTCTCGTATGTACATTGCTGACATGTGTAAAAAAATATCTCATATACACGGTATCCCAGAATTCGTGGCACAAACGAAGCAGGGTGATAGCGGAGGTCATTTCCCACCAAAACAGCCAAGTAAAATTTTTTTTGGATTGTTGATGGTTCAAAAGTTATTCCACTTTTAGTGTATGCATTGAAATTGAATACACACCCACACACACATTTTTTAAGCTGCGTTCTCAGAAGTCCCTGCTTCGTTTGTGCCACGAATTCTGGGATACCGTGTATATGAGATATTTTTTTACACATGTCAGCAATGTACATAGGCGATCATCTTCGGACTGGAAAAAGTGTTTCGATAAATGGTTTCAGCGTATGCAAAAGTGTATAGATTTTATTTTGAAAAGCAATAAAGCAATTTTTGATGAAAAATTTTAATTTTTTGTTGCTTTTTCTATAAACTTTTACGGCACCCATATCTGGTTGCAAAATATAATGCACATTATTATTTTATTTGTTGTGATTTTAATGTTAGATTACTTTATATAAATAGCTTTACGAAATAAAATTTACTTCACTTCACAAATAGCAGTCTTTCATTCAACTCAATCCACCCAACCCATCCGCTTCAAGCAGAGGATGGGGAGAATCCGCACCCCTATCCGTGGTTAAAGTCAGTAGTTAAACCTTACAAACAAAGGCCCTCAAAATACTCCAAAGAGACCGTTAAAAAACCACCCTCAAAAGACCATACCGGGTTTCATACAAATCGGTTGAGAAATAGTTTAGCTCCTAAAATTTGAAAATGTAACACAATAATGTGACCAATAATGTGACTTAAAATCGCAACGCAAAATTATTTTCGATACCGTACTACATTTTCTTTTCATATCACGTATGCTTTATGCATTGGAATGAACGGAATAGTGATATTCAAGCAAACAATCAAAACAAACAAATGTGTTTCGATTACTATGACATTGCAATCGAAAATGAAATGTAAATAAAACATCTAGAGATTCATTGTGATTTCAAATTTAATGAAAGAAAATTAATCTTTTGGTTGACGTTTTTTTTCTCGTTTTTACTTTGATTTAACATTTCAAATAGCTTTCCACAAATTCACAAAACGATCACAAACAAATTTATTGAATGTTGGACAGGACAACGTCTGTTGGGTCAGTATCAGAGTATACAAATAAAAGTATTTACTGATTGTGATGCTCAACAATTTTGATATGTTAATCTCTCCAATATCGTCACAGATGAATAATTTATTTGCCAACTTAACGAGGATTCTTCAAACCAAGAGCAGTTGTGGATCGGGTTTTAAATTTTTTTAAAACTACAGTGGTTGCCAAGTAGCTTTTGATAAATAAACAAAATGTTATTTTTATTATTATTAATGTATATTTGTTAACATCTTTGCAATATAATAATTTATTAGTGCGTTCTGCCTTTCCGCAGTTTTGGAGGCTGGACATTTTTCAGAGCTGTCTAAAAGATTTTTAATAAAGATTGTATTTAGCGTGTATTTACAGTTGACAATAAGAAATTTTACCTTAAATTAGTGCCAATAACTTTTGCTCTTCAGGCGATGTTTTACCGAAGCGTTGGTACGTTGTTAATTCATTTATGTGTTAAAAAGAGAAACTAAAATTGCTTATGTACGAGTATAATAATTATTATGAACATAATCAGTTCTGGCCAATATTTCCTACATTTTATGATCTTCTTTAAAAATCACGTTATTCTTGGATGCATCTAAGACTGGATGTGTTACAGGATCCCATTTCAATAAAAACCCCTTAAGGGATTAACCTTATTTTGTTTGTGTTACTATACCAAATATGTGGAATTTTACTGAAAAATAAAAAAAACTGGTATTTTTTTTGTATCGGAATCGAATTTTTTTTACTAATTACCAGAAATTAGCAGAAATGTCCATTGGTTTGATTATTGGTCATGTTTAGTGTGGTGTTTCACTCTAACTAATGTCGGCTAATCAAAATCGCAAAATTCCCTCTTAGAAATAATAATTTTTTTTAAATTTTATAATTTTTTCTACGGCTTACCTTGGCTTTTCTGAGATATTTTTATTTAGTTCTTTTTTTTAAATGCTTTGCGCATCCGCCCATTCTGCCCATTGGCACTTTTTAGTCTCTAATTGTATCATATATCCTATTTAAAGGTTTTTTTTTGATTGTTGGTGAATACATTCTTGACACGTAAATTACAGCCAACACGTTCTTCTAAGATGTCAATATGGACATGTCATTCAATACCATTTCCTGAGTTTTTCAAGAATTTCATCATTAGAATATGTACATTCTGCACTATGTTTTGTATGGCTGAAATATCGATTGGTCCAATTAATATCCTTTTTCTCTAGTCCTGTCCTGTGACAAAATATATTCACTTGGAATTTCATGTAATCCTGTCAAAAGATGATACAAATTCTGGCATCTATATGTGGGCACATTCTCACAGGAGTCACTTTATAATTTGACACGATAGACAATGTCCTTAATTATTTTAAACGAGTTGTTCAAAGTTTACTTAGCTATACACAAGAAGAAGTTATCAGAGTTTTAAAATGGTTAAAGCCCATCCGATTGCCTATTTTTAGCACAGAAATAAAATGGATATTCTCAATTGTGTGTGAGGTGTAGGATTTTGTCATGTCCCAGGGCAATTGTCGCTTGTCTGCCAAACGAATATTGCTGCCATTTAAATTTATAAATGATGGCAAATTTCCGTTCCCATTTTGATACCCATTCGATATAACTTTATCTTCACTCAAAAGTTTCAAACTAATTGTTATTTCAAATCCTGAGTGATTATGCTTCTCTTTCACATTTATCGAGCTGCTGTTGGCATGGAATGTAGCCTTACACATACACTGTTGATAAAAAGTCTTGTCAGAATTATAAGCTATCATTAAACTAATTGGCCAAGTCACTCAGTCACTCACTCTTTCAGTGATTCTTAAACTTTTAAACAAAAACTGAGAATTATTTTCGTTGTAAGTCAATTGAATTAATTTTGAAGAAAGTTATTATTAGAGAGGCCTGGAACCCGATAACTTTCAAATTTTATAAGAATGTGTTGTCATCGAAGATATAATACGTATGCAAAGTTTGAATAAAATGGGGTTAATTTTTATTAAAGTATATGGGAGCCCCTAGGCCTTGTGGTCCGATCACTTCCAAATTTTTACTGAAAGTGTTATCATCGGAGATATAAATATGAAGTGTTCAAAGTTTGAATAATATAGGGTTTTATGAAGTGGATTAAAAATTGATCACACGATTTGGTCACAAACAAACACACACAAAAACATCTGGACGCGAAGTAAATATTTAGAATTAAAAAAAAACTTTTTTTCCTCCACTGTATTTATGCTTAAGTACTGCACATTTTTACCATCCTCAATCGATGTGTCTTGTCACTATGTTTTATATGTGAATGCGACTTAGTCCGGCGGCGGCTATCGCCTATTTACAATTTGAAAATTATCCCGCTGCTACTATCGACTATTGACATAGGCCGTTTCAAATGTTCACGCGCATAAATCAAAGTTTCTTTCGCTTTTGCGGATGTGTGTGCTGGAGAATCACTACGAATTAAATTCATTTGAAGTTTTCTATCGCAGTCGGATTTAGTATTCCCACAGCATTGATTATTCCAATACCTTATAGACTTAGCTCCAAGGATTAGTGCGTACGCAGTATTCTCTATATATTAGGAGTATCATATCTGTTTGTCTATCAATGCTATTGCGAATTGGTACCGCACACTCACTGGCTCATGGGTTTATGGCTACAAGCAATAAATCACGTGAAGTCTTCGGTAGGATTAATATCACATTCGATTCCATTAGCAAAGCAGTTAGGAGTTTCTTTTAATCGATTTTAATCGGATTAAAGGTTTTATTAAAAAAAAAATCTAATCTCAAATCATTGTTATTTAAAAGAGCCATCGATTGCTGGGTAGCCGGGTGGCGATTATTGGTAGAAGGTTCATATGGTGGCAGTGGCATGTTAGAGGCCTTTAGGAAAGATAATGACCTGACGTTAAAATCTTTTTAATCGGTGTTTTATATGAAAATAATGCAGTTGTGAAGAATTTTTAAAATTACACGACGCATTTACTTGTAATTTTGTGGGTACAAAAAGAAGGAAGATGTAAAAAAAGAAAAAAGAAATAACATAATCTTTTAAGGTTTCAAAGTAAACCTAAACAAGTGCGTCATCACAGCTTAACAAAAACATTTGTGATTTTTTCAAATTAACCTGTCAAGCACAGCAACAAACGCTTACTGCCAAGCTATCGTTAGGTATCGAATAAAAATACTTAAGTACTTGGACAATAAAAATACATAACTCTAAAAATAAAACAAAAACAGTGCGTGTAACCTTTACGCGCGGTGTAAGTGAAACTTCTTGAAGTTGTGGGGCAAAAAACCCTAAATGGACCCATAAAAGACCCTAAAAGACCATAAAAAGACCCTAAAAACCCTCAAAGGAATAATAAAGACCCCAAAAGACCCTCAAAAAGATACCCAAAAGACTCCCCAAAACACCACCCAAAGACGATTAAAAGACTCGTCAAAAGACCAACATAAGGCCTTCAAAAGGCTCTTCAAAAAACTCCCCATAAGACCCTCAAGAGACTCCCAAAAGTCTTTCCAAAGACCATCAAAAGACCCCTAAAATATCCCCAAAAGATCCCCAAAATACCCCAAAAGACTCCCCAAAAGACCCCAAAAAGAGACCCAAAAGACTCCTAAAAGACCCCCAAAAGACACCTAAAAGACCATATCGAATTTCGTACGTAGGTCGAGTAATGACTTAGTTACAAGTATTCAAAAATGTAACACAATATCGCAACACAAAGTTGTAACACAAAATCATAACTCAGAATCGATACCGTACTAAATTTCACTTACAATAATACTCGTATAATCATAATTAAGAATAGATATGTGATGTGAAAGAATAAAAAGGAAATGCAACTGTATAAACCATAAACCCCATCACAACTAAAGCTTTTCGTCGGTTTAAGTTATGCTCGTCAGAGTTTAGCTGATACAACTTTGAGCTACCATTGTTAATTTTGTTAAGCGGGAGATCGCATTCTAACTTTCCATGAGGAACAAGTCAATGACGAGGATTTTACTATTACTAAAGATGTCATTGATGTTGTTTAAATGTGGGACTCTTTCCGTGCTTGCAGTAACAGCAGTGTATACTTTTTTATCGCATCGTATTGCAACGCAAAACTATCATTAGGATTCTAGGTAATGCACAAAACAATATAGAATCATGGCGAGGTATTTAGTGTCAAAAAAACCGGAGCAATATATATAGTTATCTATATGTAATGTCATAGATATAAATATCTATAATACTGGTAAAACCCTCTGTCAAGATCAATGCATTCCAAGTTCTGGACAAATGGTTCTTTATTTGACCATCGCAAATTCAATTATCTATGTACCTTCCGCCTATTTGTGTACATTAGTCTGTATCTTCGCAAGGATATTTTGTGCAGTTTATCATCCACGTGCATGTACACGTAAGAACACTATGGTTGAGCTAATATTGATTATTTTTCCATCAGTTTGCTTGCGCCATCACCTTTACCAAGTATCCCTAAATTGTGTTATTCTTTCGCTTTCACCAGGAAGTACCCGTATTTGTACAAAAATCCAATGTGCAAAGAATAGTATGACAACTTCATTGATATATTTTATTATCCTTGCAATGGTGCCCGTAATGCTTGCACCGCATCACACAATTCACGAATTGTGCGCAATCACTTGATATGTTGTTGATAAATGGATATGTACGGTATGAAGGATTTTATGCAACAGGACGAGAAACAGTTTTTGAGAGTTTCGTAAATATTAGTACAGCGACCAGCTAGATAGCTAGTAAGTATTAAATAAGGTATATTGGTCCTGGTAACAAAATATGAGTAAATTGTTATCTTTTGTTATCTTTTGAAGAGTTTACGTAACGCTAGCCCCTTCCAACTGATTGTTGAAAATGTTGTGGGAGCTATGCAGTCCGTTTACTACAATGCCATTATTCATTAACAGTTGTTATTTTCAATATTCCCAATTAAATTTGTATTGCATTTTACGCATAAATTAGCACTTAACTCTTATACAAGAAGCTTTGAGGTTGTTTAATTAAAATTTAAATTATGGCGACATCGATAATTTTTATTGCTGTGCTTCCTTTAAATGTCAATAGAAAAAGATGAACATAAAGGGAAGACAATAAATCGACAACACTCTTTTCATGAAATGCATAAAACACGAGAAGTAGAAGTCTCTTCTGCCAACACATAAAGTCAATTAACCTACTGCCGTCTCGTTGAAGGACCACAAACGCTGTGGCCTTATTGGTTTATTGAAACCCGTATTGTGTTCCATACGACGACACAGGTCACAACAAAGAACTCGAACAACTATAGCGGCTCAAAAGGAGCACTTGTACTTCCACTTGTGTTGGAAGAAAGTTGAAAGTACTTAACATCGATCACTTTCTCCAATGGCTATGTATACAAAAGTAGTGTTGGCTAAATTACAAAATATGTCAACTCTATAGAAGGAACAAAATAAGAGAATGCCAACCACGACATATAAGCGCAATCAGGACGATACGAATATTTATTACAGCCAGTATAAAATCTAAGCGAACTGAAACGGTGCTGTACGGGGTAAACTCAATACCACAAAATCATTTTAAAGTCAACTTTAAGTTTAAAATATTCGCTTTAAAATACAATCTCGCTACGTGTTTAACGGCTTATCATCGCCTCACGCCAACAAACATTCAGTCAGCAGTTTCCGTATTCAGGAATTATGCAATGACACAAATACTTGTATGTACTATATTTTTACTTAAAGGATTTTTGTCCTTCAGCTTGTCACCTTCCTCGAGTAGCTGTCGCATGATGGAATTGCGTTGACATTTCCGTCGCATTGTGTCGCGTCTTCACCACCGGACATCTTTAAGCTGGCGACGCACAATTGATATGATGTTATCTATACCGTGCGTTACCATCACTACGGTACTATACCATCACGACTAGCTTGGTTAATTAAATTGTTCCGCACTTAGTTTAAGTTTTCCGCAAATAAAAATTGTTGGTACTGTGTAGTCGTCCTTTCCGTTCTATTGTGGCAACGTTTCCTGCGTGACACTTGTAGGGCTGTAGTGCCTTTAGCTGTCCCCAATTCAAGTGGTTGTTGTGGAAGTGGAAAGAAGCATTGAAGTAGAAAGGGAGCTCTATTTTCTCGATAAATTAATTTAACGCACAGCATGTGTTTGCTGTGAATTGAAAGTAGACAGTACATTTTTTTCCCTTTGTACATTGTGTGAGAAGACATTTTTTTTATATAAGAAGTGAACGATATTTTATAGGAACGTTTTAATAGAAAGAAAGCTATAAATAATGAAGGAACTCTTTTTTAAATTCTCTATATTAACTTCACTTGCCCGTGGCTGGCTGGCTGGCTGGCACACCAAATCTTGTGATAAATTTTTAACCCACTTCCTAAAGCCCGATTGTGTTGAAATTTTGCACACATATGTAACTCCCATGACAACACTTTCTTTTAAAATTTGGGGCCCCTTGTACCGCGGGGTCGGGAGGCTTCCATATAAATATTTTATAAAAAGTACCCGATTTTCTTCAAATTTTATACAAATGTGTATCTCAAATGGAAAACACTTTTTGTAAAAATTCGGAAGTGATCGGGCACCGGTGTCGGTAGGCACCAATAAAAATCTTATAAAAAAAGTACCCGATTTTCTTCAAATTTTATACGCATCTGTATCTCCGTTGGGCAACAATTTTTAAAAATATTTGGGAGTGATCGGGCCGCGGGGTCGGGGGGCATTCATACAAATTTTATAAAAAAAAATACCCGATTTTCTTCAAATATTATATAAATTTTTCTCCGATGGACAACGCTTTTTGTAAAAATTTTGAAGTGGCCCCAAGGCCGAGGGGCTTCCATAAAATTTTTTAAAAATTAGCCCGATTTTCTTTAAATTTTGTAGACATGTGTATCTCCGATGGAAACACTTTTTGTAAAATTTTCGAGTGGTCATGAGTGGCCTTCACTTTGTGTATATATTAGAGAATTTACACGAAAAATTTTTTATGGGTTGTTTTTTTCAATTAATAAATTAGTACGTTCTTATAATACTTTTAATATGACCTTGGCCGATACTGCAACATAAAGAGATTTATTGCATGCGATTTTTTAAAATTCTCGCGTATCCGTGTGTTTGTGGCTGACTATAGCCCGATTTTATTCAAACATGTGTATCTCCAATGACAGCACTTTTTTGTTAAAATTTGAAAATAATCAGGCCCAAGAGCTGAGGGGCTCCCTGGATTATTTTTTAATTTTTTATAGTTAACGCCTGTTTCAAAGAATTTACAAACTTATTATGTGTATACAGAGCGTGGGCTTGGAAAATATTAGAATAGAAGAAGAAAGAACGTACAGTGGTAGGTTTAAAGTTCACACCCGTGCACTCACATACTAGGGTATATTGTGCTTATCATCGCAGATCTATTTTTATATATGTATCTTTAACTTGGTTATGAATGTATAGATGGATGCGTACCACACACCTTATCTCGGACTATCATTTAGAGACTGTTTAACACTTCTTGTGCAATGAGATGATTTCCTTATAATAATTTGGTTTAAGCAGTATTTTCGATTGCATAGACTTGAACTATTTTCCATTTTTTTAATCAACTTCAGCTTAAACATCGAGCTGCGACTGTTCCGTTCAAATCTTGAATCTGTGCTGTTGTAAAGTACGCAATGCAATGGAAACCGTTATCTCAGGATGGTAGAAGAACGGGTCGTCCGAGAAATACATGGCGCAGAACAGTTGAGAAGGAGTCACGGCAATTGAAGAAGAGTTGAAGAGAGCTGAAGCTCATTGCCAGGAACCGCACGCAATGGCGCGTAGTAGAGGCCCTAAGGACCCACAAGGGGATATAGGACATAATCAATCAATCTAATCATCACGACTGGTGAGTAATGGTGGAACAACTGATCAGCCCTGCCTTAAGCCAGAGAAATTGACGAAATACCAATATAAATAATTTACGATTTTGACGCCTTTGATAACCTATTCTAGCTTAATTCTAGCAATGGAATGGAATTCATAGAGGAAAACACTGGGAAACTTTCCTTGGGCTGCCGAATTCGAACGAACTTAAGGAGTGACCCCTTCGACAAAAGTTATTCGGCTAATACTTAGCATCCCGCGTTCTTAAATACTGATATATACATATATTTCTGCAAACAAGTATAAGTATATTAGCATCGTAACAGTTTGTGATAACAACTTTGAAACCAGAATTTTTTGCAATTTTTTTAAAAATTTACGAAACAAAACTTTTGGTCATTTAAAAAAATTTAATTCAAATATCTTGCAGTATTTGTTAGTAGTTTCTGGCCATTCCCTTAGAGTCGGTGTATAGTACAGTACCTTCAGGCGATCCATCGAGAGATAGATTATGGCTTGCACTCATATTCCAGTTGAAATTTGATTACTATAAATATGCGGCTTTTTGCCGCAGGAATTAATTAGTTATCTAGAATTTGAACAGTTATGTTGAAAAGTCTTACAAACAAGATAGAGGTACCACCTAGAAATACAAGTGTTGTTGTAATGTGCATAGAAAGTAATCACCAGTGTAATTTGTAAACCTTTGTTATTCTATTACTTTTTATTAATTAAAATTGTTATTTGTAAATTAATAAACTTCTGTTGTGTCTTATTTGCAAAATTCTTTACAAACTCGAAAGCCTAATTTCGTAACTCTACTTTTAAAGAATTAACTTTAAGATTTTATGTCAGAGATGATATTTACGACTACTTGGTGTTTGATAACTGTATGGAAAACGTTTGAAAACTGACAGACTTTTATTAAAAAGAAGTAAAGTATATCACAACCAGGAATTTTTTGTGTATGCACTTAAATTTAGATAGATAGATAAAGAAGAAGAATTACTTTAATGAGGGAGAAAAAAGGCAAAAAATAGGATACGACTATGTTTTCTTTTCTTAAGAATTTGGCCATTTAAACTTCTGTTGCGTGATTAAACCTCAGGTACGAAAGTCAATCGTTATGGTTCATTCATGAAAAATGCTGGTCGTAACCTACCCGTTACAATTAAGCACTTGCTCTATCAACTCAGGCAGAAGGATACCAACATTCCAACATTATAATAAATAATTATTATTCCATCATTCGTACTGACTACATGACACTACCACCACAAGTTTCACAAGGACCAACAACGAATAAGAAAACCTTGAAACCAAAATAAATTCAGCGTCCTTATAAGGAAATAGCTAACGAGTTGCCACACTGACATGACTTCATCGGTTGCAATATAGCACGTAAATCCAATTATCCTGTCGAAAAGAAAATGCGGTTGCGGTGGAAGGGGAGTCGCATGAAGATCAGAGATTACGGTTACAACGGGAGCGTTACATAAGCACAGGGCACACATCATCGGTCGCTTGTCAAGAAAGCTTCGCATGTAAAACCATAAAAACAACTAAATTATAATAATTTCACACATAAGTTGCGTTGTGTGTATGTGAATGTGACAACCCACAAAGGTATTATTATTTGTCGCAGAACCGCAACGCGCCATCCATCAATGAGCACGGAGGGCAGACATTCGCGTTCATCCTTTATCCCTGTATACGGAAGGAAGTCATTCACTGACGAAATATGAAACTAGAACGTGTGGTACGGCGATAAATTGAGGCACGTTGTCACCCTGCCTGGCCTCTTTTACATGGACTGAGGTTTTCACTTTTTTACGTCAACGGATTGCTGTACTGAAATATTGAGAGATTTAATGATATTCACCGTTGTCCTTTGACTGTAGTAGGTACGTTTGATACGCTTTTTCCCTCTTAAACACTGATTGAAATTTACAAAGAAAATTTATTACATTTATTTCCATATCCGCACCAAAGGGTGATATTGCGGCGGCATCCTCGCTGCCATTTATGGATTCAAAGGGAACATATTGAGTTATCACAATATCGTCTGCTACGGATGATTAAGTTTATCACTTCTTTACTACAAAGAAACACATCTCTGGGTGAGTGGTTCTTCCAAGCTCGCAGAGCTCTGACAATTTCTACAGGAATTGTGTAAAAGCATTTGGAAAACAAAATCGTATTATTGTATTTGTCAAGACGATTCCGAAAATGATATGGCTATGTCCCTGACGCACAAAGCGGTTCTAAAACTGTGAATATTAAGAGAGACACAAACCATAAAGCCATAATTGGAGGTTTTTTAAAGATATTTAGAGCTTTTAACAGATACAAACCATACTTGGAGCAACACTTCTAAATAACATTGAGAAATACTATAATTGTAAGACAATCGATGTCGAAGAATGTTTTTACTAGAATTATATTATCATCATCATACTCGTATTTGTCTCCACAGGAGGGTTCCGACCCTAGCTTACTGCAAAAAAAATTTCCTGAATAGGCTTCGTCTGCCTCTTTATAGTGTCCAAAGTTGTAAGTACTGGCATTGTCTTATAAACCAGCAGCCGGGATGTTGTGGTTGAATTATTGGATTTGTAGAGTTTTGGCATACTAAAGTATGCTTTGTTGGCTTTATGCAGCCATGAGTACATTTCTGGGTTCATGCTGTTATCTGCTGTTAAAATTACAATTGAGAAACGTTTTTTGAAGGTTCGGGCTACTTAAAATTCGCGCTTCACTGTCTTAATTCAGGGACAAATGTTGGGTCTTCTACTTCTACTTCTACTAGTAGAGGTGGCCAAAACGTACTTTATTAAATGCTTTTATATTAACTTGCCTATGTCTTTCTGTCGGTTTATATGTCATTCTTTCACGCTTTTTTCATTCTAATGCTGTGAATTGACGGTCTCGTACGATTTTTTGTGGAAGACTTTTCGGAGGTGGGTCTTGAGGAGTTTTCTTATGGGGTCTTAAGGGTAGTGTTGTGGCGATTAGGGGGTCTTTAGGTGGTCTTAAGGTGGTTTTAACAGGGTCTTATATGTTATTCTGTCATGCTTTTTTCATTCTAATGCTGGGAGTTGACGGTGGAAGACTTTTCGGAAGCAGGTCTTGAGGTCTTGAGTTGGTCCTAAGATAGCTCTGAGGGGGTATTGAGGTTTTTGAGTGTGGTTTAAAGGGAGTCCTAAGAGGTTTTTGAGGGGTTTCTTGTGGGTCCTTCGGCAGGTCTAAATTAGGGTCTGAAGAGGATTTTGAGGTGTTTTTTAAGGGTTATTGAGGTGAGTCTTGAAGGGTTTTTGAGGGGGTATTAGTGGCGTTTTGAGAAGATCTTAAAAACTAGACCTAGAGTGGATTTTTAAGGGGTCCTGATGGGGTTAAGAGGGTTTTAAGGGATTCTTGGGGGGTCTTTAGGATGTTTTGAGAGTGGACTTGACGGGGTGCTTAGGGGGTCTTGAGAGGGTTTTGAGGGGAGTCTTGAGTGGGTTTTGAGAGGATCTGTAGTGATGTCTCGAAAGAGTCTTGAGGTGGACTTGAGGGAGGTTTGAGGGCGCCTTGGGAGTGTCCTTAGGAGGTCTTAAGTGGCTTGAGGACGAGCCTTGACGGGGTTGTAAAGGGGTCATGAGAAGGTTTGAAGGGGGTTTAAAGGGATTTTAAGGGAGTCTTTTTTGGTCTTAAAAGGGTTTTGTGGGGGTTTGAATGGGGTCTTTAGGTAATCTTGAGGGGGTGCTTTAAGTTCTTTGTGACGGAACTCGACGGGGTCTTAAGAGGATTTTATGATGGTCGTGAGCGAGGTCTTGAGGAGTTCTTAAGGGTTTTTTTAAGAGGATTTTGTCGGGGGACTTGGGGAAGGTCTTGAGGGTATTTTGAGAAAGCCTTGAGCGCGGTATTGCGGGGGACTTGATGGGCTCTTAAGAGGGTTTTAAGTGATTCTTGAGGGGGCTTTGGTGGTTTTGTAGGGGGTCATAAGAGGGGCTTGGGGGCGTCTTGAATGGGAGGTTAAATGGCCTTTAGTGGTGGTGGGTGGTTTTGAGATAGTTTTGAGTAGAGTCTTGAGGTCGTCTTGAGGTGGCTTGAGGGGTCTGTAAGTGGTCTCGACGGTTGTCTTGACGGTATTTTAAAAGGGCTCTAAGTGGGATCTTGCGGGGGTCTTGAGGGGCTCTTAAGAGGGTTTTAAGTTTTGAGCGGGTCTTGTCTGAGAAAGTTTTGAAAGGACATTTTGTACGGTTTTGAGGGAGTATTGAGGAGATTTTGAGGGAAGTTTTGATGGAAGTTTTGAGGGGTCTTGACGTTGTCTTGAGGGGGCTTTGAGAAGGTCCTCAGTGGGGTTTTGAGGATTTTTTGAGGGGGTCTTAAGGGAATCTTGAAGAGGATGTTAGGGGTTTTTGAGGGGGTTTTGGAAAGAGTCTCGAGGGATTCATAGGTCGGGTCGTTAGCGGGTCTTGAGTATGTATTGATATGTGTCTTAACATCGTCTTAACTGGGTCTTGAGGAGATCTTGAAAACGGTTTGAGGTGAGTCTTGCGGGGTCTTGAGGGGATTGAAAGCAGGGTTGTGGGTCTTGAGTGAGGTCTTGAAGGAGTCTTAAAGGGGGAATTAGGAAAATCTTGAGGTGGACTTGAGCAGGGTTTTGGGAGGGGTTTGAGGGCTTATTGGATAGTCTTGAATGAGGACTTGAGCGGGGTCTTAAGTGGGTCTTGAGAGGGTTTGGAGGGGTTATTTAGGAGGGTTTCTGGGGGTCTTGATGGTATGTTAAGGTGGTCTTGAGGGAGCTTTAAGGTGGTCTTGAGGGGGGTTCTGAGAAAGATTAGAGAGTCACTTATTTTATAACAGTTCTAGTGGCTCCAGATCTACCACCTATGTTATTTCTACCTTTTAGGGAGCTATTTAATAAAATTTAGAAATTTTTAATATTATTTTTTTTGCTATCATTTCTGTGTTGTTCTTAGCGCCCGGGTTTCTACCAATGATATCAATATCGTCTGCGTAAGCTAGTGTCAGAATGATGTTATAGAGGATTATTCTCTTGCGATTGCAGCAGTCTCATTTCACTTTTTCCAACACCAGCTTGAAAAGAACGAAGGCCCTTCCAACCCCTTTAAACAGATCGTGTAGTGAGTTTTGGAAGTCTAGACATTTTTCCATTGCCTACTTAATACAATTATAAGTTCATTTAATAACCCCAACCCTGGTAAGAGGTTGTAGGCTATTATTATTAGATTATACATAATTTGTAGCTACCTCCTAACCGTAGTAAGATGTAATTCCTCAGATCGACTATGTTGGTGTGGATGTTTTTTTCAATTTTAGACGTGAAGTCAGCATCATTACTTCCAAGCGGATCGATAAATGATTGGGAAGATTGAAAATCTTGGCCTTTTCAGTGAGAGTAGTTGCGCTGATTTTTGGTTTTATTATACTTTCATAAACAATCATGATAAGGGAATATAATATAGCCTTGCTTGGATAAAAAGCCCAACTCCCCACCAACCCCAAAAACCACTCTGTTTACTTTTTGTCACGTCCCTCCATTTAGGGTGGTGGCTTCAGATTATGTAAAACCGTGTGTCACCTGCACTTACGCTCTTTATTCAGACTTCGCGTTATAATACAAATAATGCGAAAAGATGTGATGTAGTAAAATGGACTATCTTCATTTGGGATAGCGTGACCAGCCTTTTGCGTAAAAGGCTTCAAAATAAATTTAAATTTGGTTTCGTATATATATAATACTTTTTTGAGGGAAACTAATTTTTTATTCTCTATATATTAATAAGTGTAAAATGCTGAAATCACAGCATTATCATCGTATGTTCGCAAAGCAAGTATAAGGATTGCAACTGAATGTACGTGACACATGTATACATTCAATGTGTCATTCAAAGAATCCTCAATAAGCATTATTTGTCATATGCCACGTAATACTTTTATTCGTTCGATTTATGGAGAAAACTTTATTACAACTTTCTGTCTCTTGCACGGAAAAAACTCAATTTTCGATTACGGCAGATGCTTTTCTTGAGCCATCTGTGAGTAAGTAAAACTCGTAGCATTGTGAAGTGAATCGTACGAAGTTGCGCTTTTTCCTAGCAGTAATTCCCTTTGTTCACAGTTATTCCCTGCTCAGCCGGAAGTATTTCTGTGTCACTACCCTCTAGAATAATAATTTGATACGTGAAATGTTTTAAAAACCTAAACGTTTTGTCCATGACCTGAATTTACCTTCAATATTTCTCGAGGTTAAGGAATTGTTCTCGTTTTCTCTTTGTAAGTCAAAGCTTTAAAATTTGTTTGCTAGGAATACCCTTTTCTTGGTTGCGTCTTAGAGATTAGAGATTTTTAGTAGAATTATGGAATTATGTCTGTGCTTACTTTCGTTACACAGCAAAAAAGGATACATGTAGGCTTGCATTTAAGTAATTTTGTTGTTTTTAATATTCACGTCAGGTTTATTTGTTTTTTTTTTTGCTTTTATTTTGACTTCGTCTCTGTCAAGTTAAAAAGGATAGTTGGATCTTTAATTGTAATACGGTGCGGTATCTTAATAGCGTACACTGCACAATAGATGCGCTAGCATTTAGCATTTAGCTTTATCAGAAATTGTTACTTTCTTATATTTCGTTACCTTAAATTTTAAGCAATAATTATTCAAGAAAAATTCCCCTGGCGATGTATATAATCCAATTTACATAGAGCCTAAAACTTTTACCAATATGATTTTCTATCGGTTTTTTCATCTAGTCGTGCAAGTACAGCAAGGGCGGAAAACGAATAAGAACTCGAATTTTAGCTTAACCCTTAATTAGTACAGTGTAAAAACTTTTCACAAATACTATAGGAGCTTTGATAAGAATAAAAAATTCAATATATTTTCATAAAGTACATCTTTAAATATATTGTGATAGAAATAAATACATATCTTAGGACAGGATAGTGTTCACTTGATTCATTCGTATTGAAAATTTGAATAGAAATATTGAAAAATCTTGAAAAAAGGATTTTGACAAAAAATTTATTTAAATTGCCCTATGTGGTTTTTATTGTTTAATTGTTTAATTGTTTAGTTGTCAATAATACAGTTATTTATGTTAAAAAAGGCAACTCCATATAAATTCTCTAATCGGAGCTTAGATGTGTGTGCAAAGTTTAAATAAAATCGGGTTAATTTTGAAAGAAATTATATGGAAGCCCCACCGCTTTGGGTCACGATCACTTCCAGTTTTTTACAGAAAGTGTTGTCATCGGAGATGCACATGTGTACTTTATTTGAAGAAACAAACAAAAAAACACACGGATACGCGATGTTAATTTAGAAAATTTAATAACATACTTTGTGATCATGTGATCTTATTGTTTTCATCTAAAGTTGGATTAAGTAAAGTAAGGTCAGCAATCAGCAGAATGTATCAGAATTTCAGGAGTCCGTAACTTTCTCTAACTAGTGGCAGTGCGATCTAACCTCTACGTGGTGTCCGCCAGTAATTTTCCTACAATACAGGAAAAGCTGAATGATCGGGCTAGTCCCTTTAAAGTAAGGTGGACGTTAGGCCAATAACCTCGCCGTAAAAAAAACTTGTTACGGAACCTCAAATCAGCCTCGGATACACTGATGAACGACGGCAACCATCGTAACGAAAACGGCTTAACCATTTAAGAATTTTCTCATGTTTGTTCGTTGCGAGTACAATGTTTGCGCGTAAAAATATCCACAAGTCCATATGGGTATCTCCTGATGGAGAGTACGAATCTACCGAGGTGCCAACTACCAAAGAGGGTAATCTGATCGCCAATCTCAAAGGCATCTTGGAGCGACGGGAAGAGCCCTTTAATGAGTTGCTAAATGTCCAACTAACTGAGGAATCGGACCTCCTCCAATGACCGAAGAACGAAGAACGAAGACCGAAGACCGCCACCAAGTATAGACGAAGTTAGCAGAGCGATAAATTGGGTAGAAATAAAAAGGCGTTGGGATCAGAAGGCATCGCAGCAGAGCTAATTAAATCAGGAGGCCCCACCATACACCAAGCAATTCATGAACTAATAGTGCAAGTACGGGATGAAGAAGCGACGACAGAGACTGGCGAAGAGGTATCCTGTGCCCCATACATAATAAAGGAGATATCACAACACACAGCAATTATCGTGGTATAACGTTATTGAGTACCGCGGATACGATTTTCTCCTCCATCCTTCAAGACAGGATAGCCCCATACGCTAAAATCATCATTGGTCGTTACCAGTGTAGTTTCATCCCTGACAAATCAACAACTGATCTGATTTACACCCATAGTAGGTGATTACAAAATTCTAGAGTTTCAAAACTCACTACACAATCTTTTTATAGACTTTAAAGCGGCCTAAGCATAGCCAAAATAAACTGACATGACTATGTAGGTTATGGTCAACCAATGTTATAAGCCAAGTAAAAATATCTGAATCACTATCAAGCCCATTCAACATCTATAATGGGCTCCGACAAGGGCATGGACTGGTCTGCGTCCTCTTTAAATCCAGGAATTTAATGATAACATCCAAGCTGATGATGAGGACACTTAGCTCGCATGAGCGAAGTGGATCCTGCTCAGAAAGTCCTTTGAGGTAGGACTTATGGAATAAGACAGCGACGCCCAGGGTCGGCTTAAAATCGGGACATGTGGAGAGTTTTTGCGGAAGACCAGGACCGGACAGTTTGTAGAGCCAAATATGATGATTTGGAAAAAATCTCGATTATATCTTTTTCCTTCATAAACGCTTTTATTTATACAAAAAAAAATAATATTCTGTAAAGGTTCAGTCGTTATGATCACTGTCCACGAGACCGCTTAAAAAAACTACGGAACTACTACACACGATCTCAGTGACCGCTACATCCAAATTACTATTCCATACAAATACTCAGTATACTCTTACCAGGGATACAGTTTAAAGACTTAAAATATAAAATTTTGTTATACAAATGTTCCGCTAATTTATTGTTTAACTGGAATTTGTCACAATTTTCATTGACAACTCTTTGTAAGGATTAAAAAATTCATCTGAAACGTAATTGCAACCCATCGCCTCCTGCATATATCTTTGAAAATCCTCTGGTCTATGGAAAACCATCCATATGGCGCACATAAGCCACAAAATAAAAGGCGAAAATTCAATTTCCTAGTGCGCCATGCCGTCGCGTCGACAATTGGCTAACCAAAACTGACCTGCAAAAAAAAATAACAACATTGAGGAGCACTAAAACCAGTCAGCAGTCAGACGGTGACTGAACAAAATCCTGCAATAAATCCCACCGAAATCCTATTGGGATCCTCAACCGGAATTGAAGAAAAAAATTGCAAAAGTTTTATGTACAACGGCTTTTTCAACTAACCACCAGATTGTATGAGGGGCGGCGGTGATGTTCGCCCCCATCCACCAAATGGAAAAAGATTGGTATTCCAAACAAAAGTAGCAAACTGTAGCAATCCGTCACCAGAAATTAGCATAAGGCCAAACGTAACGTATAGCCAGCCAACCCACTTCTACTCGTAGCAATGGCAATAAAATCCTTTCATTTCATTTCAGAGGCTTAGCGGGACAATCCGACAATGCAGTGCATCAGTGCTCCATGTCACTCCACCACTTGGCTGGGTATTTTAGGGCGTTCGTTTGTTCATTTATGCTTTATGCCTGCGCTAAGTGAAAGCTCTCTTTGGTTCGCACTTCGACCGCGCACTGACCCGAATACGTTGAAAACATTGCAACAAACTGAACTGGCAACGGATACGTACCTAAATAAATTGTGTGCTTGTGAGTGAGGAAAAAAGTTGCCAAAAAAGCATAGCAACTGGAAATCCAAGAGCGTATATATTTCAAGAAATTAACATCAAGCAAAGGACTCTCTTGGTTCGTCCACAAGAAGGTCCAATGGGAATAAGTGTACTTGTGCATGTATGGCACTTGCCAGTTGGTATTATTTTCGGCTTCTGATACTACACGATGGCTATTACTACGAGTATATGTTGCATTGGTTTGGTGCCACACCAGCGTCTTCCATGCATTTCCCATTTTTCAATTCACACGAACGCCAAATAAACAATGTTTTGCGTACACACAAAATCCTTGTCTGCCTGTTTACATTCTTGCAACTCAAATTCTTGTTCGCATCGTATGTACAATACAAAGGCTGAACTGGAAACATTTTGAATGGGAATCTGCCTGACAGAGCCGGAAGCATAAGAAAGTTTTTAATTTATTGTCAAAGAAGGGGCTCGTGTGTGTTAGACTCACCCGCCAAAGTCATTTCTTTTGATTATATTGCTCGAAGGACATTGCCTGCCTTCTTGCATATAAGAAGATAAATTTAATATAAAATTGAGTTAAAGAAAAACAAAACAGATATCGTCAATGATATATCTGTTAAGTTACGATAAGAAGATATCCTGGATACAGTTTGCAACGGATAAATAAAGCAGTAAACTTTTATAATCGGAAAAATCCTGTACAAAATAAGGTTCAACAAATAAATTCGAAACAAAAAATATGAAACTAGATAATCGAAACTTCCTTTTAACATAGAGAAGTATTTAAAAAGAAAAAACTTTCCTGAAGATTAAGGTTACAGGCTGTT
Organism: Nephrocerus scutellatus; assembly: GCA_947095585.1. Classification (NCBI taxonomy): domain Eukaryota; kingdom Metazoa; phylum Arthropoda; class Insecta; order Diptera; family Pipunculidae; genus Nephrocerus; species Nephrocerus scutellatus. The sequence continues at coordinate 26,889,548 of OX352765.1, read as the reverse complement.
TTTAATAGTACCCAGTCATGCTGATTATCGTTGCCGATAAACTGGGACTTTTTAATCAAAGAATACCATACCCACATACAAAAAAGTTCGCTAAGATTATAATTTAAATTATTTAAAAACAAAAACCTTAAGTTGATGGCAATTTTTGAAAAAAAAAACTTTTTTTAATTTGGTTATTACTAATTTTATTCTTCAAATGTTTGGTTTTTTCTTCATTCTGTTCTTTTAAAAAGTAAACATCCAATAACATGTCTGTACTTCACAATTGGCTAGCCGAAAATGGATAACCGTACATCCAGATTAATATCCGTTATATTAACGCATATTGCATATGGCACTTCCGAAGGAAACCTTTTGAAGTTTCGAATAGCTAGAAACAAAGCAAACGCTATAAAAAAAATGGACCTCAAGATTCGATTCGATTCGAGATAACATGCGATAAATTCTGAATTCAGATTCAAACAGTCGAAGCTTTGAGTTTAGACCGTTTGCTGCCTTGGTAAAAAGACACTTTGCAGACAATACTTCATCTATTCCTTCTTTATTAAAAACTTTTATTTAACTTGACTTGACCCCTTTTTGTATGTATTTTCCACCACTTTGAGTTCCTTTTTAACCACTTTCCAACTGGTCTAGAGAGTGTCTAAGTCCAAAATAGTAGTTTTTATATTCCGAGTATGGCGCGTGTGACGCGTGTGATGGGTTCAATACATTTTTTTTTCGACTTCTTTGAGGTCCTTTTTAACCAACCATTTTTAACCACCTTTCACACGACCTAGAGGGCTGAAATTTTGTCAGCGGCTCATTGTCAAAAGCCCATTTTAATATCCCGCTTTTGCCGCGTGTCGCGAGTCGCGTGTGAAGCGTGTAAAAAGAAAATACTTTAAATAGGCCCAACCTCAAAAACAGATAGCTTCTAACTCGCACTATAATCTCCACTTTCCTCGCTCGTTATGTAATATACTATTTCGCGTCGCGTTCAGTTGGAGAATTGTTACCCCCTGTATGAGAATATTGTATTACATAAGGAGCGAGGAAAGTGGAGATTATAGTGCGAATTGGAGTTTATCAATCTAACGAGCACTTTTCTGTGAGTAACGTACGGTATTTTTTATACGACCAAAGTTTTTCTGCTAAACCGGTTAGGAGCAATGCAAAATTACTCTGGGAATGTTTGTTCGCTGTGGGTTCAGTAAATAGCAAAAGTATTAGCTTCCGTGATTTTAACGTCGTTTAGTATAGGTACTCGTAATCAGCCTTACGAGCACATATCTAACATGGAAAACTGGAATGGATATCGTGAGCCAGTCCACGGTCGTTGATCCAAATATGACGACGATGATTAATCTTCTGGAGAGAGTAGTATTCCCCTTTCTTGAATTCGAGAATCTGGCGGGCCTTATGGGACTGCAACTAGAATCTAGAATAGAATCTAAGTAAGGCGAGTATTTTCTGCTAGGTATATTGACTCTACAAACTTCAGGACTCTGGCAGACCTCATGGGACTCCATCATAAGTCTTTATCTCTTGTAGGGTCCAGTTTCCATTCAGTAGGGAGTGAGAAGTGAAATATCTGCTGCTTCCGGCTGACTCCAAAGTAGTATTCCCCTTTCTTGAATTCGAGATTCTGGGAGGGCTTATGGGACTCCATCTCGAAATCTAAAAAATCTTGATAGAGCGAGTTTTCCCCTGGTAGGCATAGTAACCCTTCGAACTACAGGACTCTGGCTGGTCTTATGGGACTCCGTCCTGAAGCTCTATCTCTTGCAGTACGTAGCTTTCATTTAGTAGTGAGTGAATAGTGAAAGATATGCTGCTTCCGGTCGTATCCCGTAGAGAAGCCAGTATCTTACCGCTACGGGATCTGGGTCACCAGCTAAAGAGCGACAGCAGCGTTAAAATCGGGAAACCCTCAAACAGAAACTTAATATAATTTTAAATTCAATGAAATAATATAATATAATATATACAAATTTTAACGAGTCCAATAAAGAAATAACCTCGTACATGGTGGCACTGAACTTGATGTTGCGGTTTGATAGGAAAAGCCAAAGCTACATTCGGAATGATGTCCAAAATCTAGAAGAGCAATGCTTACAGCGCCAAATCCAAGATGCGGCTATTGCATTCCAACGTTGAGTCTGTACTACCGTATGGGGGTACTTCTTTGTAGATCCTCAAAATTGCCATTCGCTATATATTATTATTCTTAGACTTTTCTGGCCAATCAGCATATCGAACAAACAGTTTTAGTCGAGAATGGGGCAATAAGCTTTAAACACTGAAACACTGCCAATTGATTAGTCGCACATCTTGCGAAGCGAGGCAATTCCATTGCAAAACATGCCATGCAATGTAATCCACTTACCCAAACTGGCAGAGGATTGGGTCGCTCTAGATAAACGTGGCGCAGGAAGATAAAAGAAGAATCTGGACCGATAGAAATGAGTTAGAGGAAATTAAAACACGCTCCAAGACTCTGACTATGATGGTTGGCAGATGTTGTTGATACCCTATGCGAGATACGGAACATGAGTATGTAACCAGAACATTTAACGGCGCTCTTACAATGAAAAACTTATGTCTTAAGAGTTACAGAAATGTACGGATTTTGGTTTTGACAAAAAAAAAATTCTGGTCGTTATGTTGGTAGATCTTAGTTCTTAAGTTTACAAACTTTTAAAGAAATACAGAATGAAGTTCGCAACATTTTGAAACGGATGTGAAATATTTTTTGTTGTTGTTGTTATGTCTTCAATTTAATAACAATGAAGCTTGTCGCAATTGGAAACTTTGCTTTCACAACCTATAACTTTATGTATTCATTGTGTGAGCTCTTAAAAGGTTTAAGTTTTAAGTCTTAAGTCTTAAGTCTTGAGTCTTAAGTCTTGAGTCTTAAGTCTTGAGTCTTAAGTTTTTAATTGTGCTAGCGTATAATGGTCATTTCACTCACACTATATGAGATTTCCTTACTCAGGAAAAACGAATCTGAGAACTCTTAGTCGCGTTCAGTTAGAGAATTGTTATCCCCTGTTTGATAATATAGTGATAAATATACTCAAACACTTTATGGCAGTGTTTTTTTATGTCAGAGAAATTGGAGAAATATGAGAAAGTTCCAAGATATCCGATAAATCCGATAGTTTTTTTCTCTGATCAGATCTGTCAGATCAAAAAAATTATCTGCTGTGTTTTTTTTTGTATCAGAGTAAAAAAAGATCATATCCGAGAATTATCGGAGTGTAAAAAAAACGCCTCAGAAAACAAAGATTCTCGTATGAATTCTGACAGTTAAATTATTTTCACACGCCCATAGACGAAAGTGACTGTTTCGTACGCTATAAACTAGCCTCGAAAGTAGCCCATAGCAACACTAGTTATGTTATGATATAAACGTCTTTTTTTATTTACTACAATCTCAGCGAACACATTGCGCATGAGCAAGAATTCTCTTTTGTTTGTCGTTTGTGATTTCTGCTTTTCTCTCGATTTAGCAGAAAAACCGGTTTGGACGCGTGAAAAATTCATTTCTTTGTTATTTACTGCAGTCACAGCGAACACACATTCTCACATTTCTGCTTCTCTCTCGATTTAGCAAAAAAAACCGGTTTGGACGCGTGAAAAATAGCGTACAGGACTTGCAGAAAAGTGCTCATCGTGCTCGTTAGATTGCCAAGATTGTCAAGCTTCGACTTCGCACGATAAACTCCACTTTCCTTGCTCGTTCTGTAATATACTATTCTCCGACAACTCTCTGGGCGTATTTTTTTGATTTTTCCCAATACTCCAAAACATTGCTATGTTCAATGAATTGACGAGTCTTATTATTTATGAAAAAAAAGGAATTTTGGGAATTTTGGGTTTTGTCCAGAAGATGTAGAAGGTTGATCTACTACTGGAACATCTGTGCTTGCATGTCTTGATGAAATAAAATAAGTATACTCCTTTTGCAAAAGTTGTGTGGCTGATGATAATCGTCATATGAATCATGAAACCACTCTTTTTGAATCTCGGGTGTCGGGTCTAATAGTGTTCCAAGAACTAACTTGTTAAAGACTGGTACACATCTTTTGTTTCTGCCGTGATTAATTTGGCTTCAAATCCCGCCAATTTAGGAATAATTCCTCTAGTAAACGGTATTATCATTGAGGAAGTTACATATAGTTCTGCAGAATCGTTGGTTGTTACCACTTCAAAAGGCTCAACAAGACTCAATATCGCTTCTATTGCATTGAAATTTTTTGCTGTGAGTGTGGATAGAGCCCTTGGGCTTTTATTCATGGCAATCGCAAGTTCTATTCGCAAAAACTCAAAAATCCTTATTAACATGTAACAAGACCTATATCAGCGAGCGGCTACTTCTTGAATCAACTTCAGCTCCATCTTATTAGCTATTTTTTGAACACTGCCCAGAGCATGTAAAACTGGAATGGATATCGGGAGCCAGTTGATCCAAATCCAAATGTGACGACGTTAATTAATATTCTGGAGAGGTAAATAAAATATTCCTAATTTTTAGTCAACAAAATTCCACCACTTATTTCCAGATCTTCAATAAAAAAATGCTTAAATTTTTTTTTTATCGTAAAGTTTTATTTGATATCTCATTTTTATTTCACAAAAGATTTCTCATACAATAATACTTTGTTTGGTTTTTCATATATTAAATTTTGCTGCAGTTGTTGTTGTTGTTGTTGTTGTTGTTGTTGTTCTTGTTGCTGTTGTGTATTTTGGTGATGTGAATGTTGTTTTTCGACTGTCTGCTGTTTGGCTGTTGCTTCGTTTATTCCAATTTCAAATCGATGACTTAATTTTTTGAGTTCTTTATGATTTTATGTTTTGTTGTCCTGCGTGTTTACGTTTGTTATCTTTCTTATGTTTACATGTATGTATATTATTAATGTTAAAAATTCAATCAATTAAACTTCGTTTAACGAACAAACCTAAAAACAAAAATAAATATTCACTTCATGATTTTTAAAAGAATTTTCCCATTGAAAATGGAACGCCTACTCGTATGTCTGTCTGTATGTTTGTTAGTGAATGATAATACCAATTAATTGTAGTTTTTAGTCTAATCTGTGTAACTGTTTTGTCATCACTATTCACGAGACAAATGTGCAATTTGTATTTTATACAATATTTACAATACTCTTGTTGTTTGTTTGTCACATTTACACGATAGAAACAAAGGATTTTTTGTAAATGTGTATAATTCGTTAATGTGATTTTATAGGCTAATTACCATTGATGTCTTGTGTATTAAATATTTAATATTTGTTGTTGTTGTTGTTGTATTTTTTCTGCCATTTTGGATTTAAGAACATTCATCTATGTTGAGAGAGTGGTATAATATTATGCAAGAATTGCATGAATTGGATGTGGTAAGAAAACAAAAATTAGATAAAGAAGTTTCTTCTTACCCCATTTTTTATTAATTATTTATTTATATCTGGGAACCGTACTTCAGTAAATGCATAAATTTTATTTTGATTATAAAGTTTGGATTCCTTTTTTAACCTTTTTTTTGTATTTTTTCACTTCAATTTTTCCCATCCAATGAAGAACTTGGAATTCTTTAATATTCTCTTTTCCCTTTTGTTTGTTTTAAAATACAGTATAGTATAATAAATAAATTTTTAAAAATTACAAATATTTCAGTTTTTGGTTTAATTTTCTTCATATATATAATTATTAATACTTTATCTTATTTTGATAAAATTACCTTATCTTATTTATCATATTCACTGCTGGAATAGAATATTCTCCGAAATTTCGGCTTTTATTATTTGTTTTTGTTTTAAATTTTTCCTTTTTGTAATATGAGTTAAATTTAATTTAATTTTATTGTGTTGTGTTGTTATGTTGTAAGTAATGCATGACTTGGAGTGTTTTGTTTAATTTCTGCTCTGTTCTGTGTGTCTGTATGGGGTGTATGTAAAAATTTTGTATCTATGTGTATTTGTCGCGCTTTAAAATGAACGTACACGTGAGTGTTTGGTTGTATCGATCGCTGGGATTCTTTAAATGTGAATAATTTAGGCACGACCCTTGCGAGCACCTTAAAAAAGAAAAAAAAAAGGAATAGATTCATATTAAAATTGTAGAAATTTTTTTAAGTTGTTATCAACTTAAAATATAGTAAGTTAGTTATTGTATTATTATTGGTATTATTGTGTGCTCTTTAATTGTGATTGTACCATGTTAAATTTTTTTCAAAAATAGTTAACCCTTTATGGGCTTTGCGTTTTCTCGAACGACCCTGCATATACAAGGAGGGGTAGGAGACCATTCTCCATCTTCTCTGTACGTGCCCAGCCCTCTACCAAAAACGTAGGTTTCACCTGGGAGCTTTCTTTTACAACGGCCTTAATGATCTAAAAGATACGAACAATAGTAGTATCCTGCGCTTCTTACGAAGCTCCAACTGGTTCAACGCGTAGATAAGAAAATCTTTCTAAGCCCACGTGGTATCCCAATGGACTACTGGTCTAAGTGTATCGGCCTTTAACCTAACCTAATCTAAACCATTTTTTAATAAGTAAAAATGTCAGAAATAATTACGGTCTTGATGATATGATCCAACTGATTGTGCCTATATGATTCTGCGATCAGTTTAATAATGAAATGAAAAAATGTATTCAAGATTGCTGCCTCCTGCACCTCAGAGTATTGAACACTCTATGAGACAGATATTCATTCGTACTCGTGCAGTTGCTAGAGTTTTAAACGATCTCAACACTCACAAATCCGCTGGGCCAGATGGTATTTCCCCATTAGTTCTGAAGAAGTGTTCTTCAAAGCTGGCATTACCATTGCGTAAGCTTTTCCAGCTATCGTATTCTTCTGGACTCTTTCCGAGAAGTTGAAAAACAACCTTTGTCGAGCCCATACCCAAAAAAGGCGAGCCGTCGTCTCCTTCCTCGTACCGACTCATATGCACTTACATCCATTCTTTCCAAGGTCATAGAAACACTGATCAATTTTCAGGTCAAGGAATATCTTGAAACCAACGAAGTCCTTAGTGACCGGCAGTATGGATTTCGTGGACAACGTTCTACTGGTGATTTGATGGTATATCTCACTGAACAGTGGAACCGGTTTTTTCATCAATTTGGAGAAAGCAAAGCTGTTGCACTCGATTATTCTAAGGCATTTGACAGAGTTTGGCATCAAGCTCTTTTGTCCAAAATGCGTGCTTATGGAGTCGATGATAAGCTGCTTCACTTGATTACAAGCTATCTTTTGGACCGCTCAATTCAAGTTGTGTAGGATGGTTTCAAGTCTAAAGTTCATTACTTAAACGCTGGCGTTCCCCAGGGCTCTGTTTTGTCCCCGACATTCTTCCTCATTTTTATTAATGATCTCATATCTGGTACTTTTAATCCAATTCACTCTTTGGCTGATGACAACACTCTCAGCTTCTCATATAAGTTTGAGGAACGTCCCTCCAATTCTCATGTGGAACTCAAACAACTTCGTCTGTTAAGCACATTAAATTCTGACCTATGCTGTATAATACAATGGGGAGAAATCAATCGAGTAGAAATTAACGCTTCCAAAACCCAATACTGTCTCCTGTCGTCTAAGCGAATCCTAAATCCCATGCCATTATCCATGAATGGCACTTGCATCAAAGAAACTGAAAATCTCGCAATTCTCGATATGTGCGTTAACGACAAGCTTCGTACGAATGACAACATATTTACAACATGACCGTCAACATTCAAAATCCAAAGTTTTCAACTCTTAAACAACAAAAATTTGATAAGAAAACGAAAACTACACTTGTAAAGGCAAAAATAATAAAAATTGCAGACTGTAAGAAAAATTACTTATGACATTTGGCTTTTTAGCTGAATGTTCGGACATAGGGAAATAAGCACATGTCTAGAGGATTTTTCTTTAACAAAGTGTTGAACAGCCAAAATTCAACTTGTATTAGTTCTATGTGTATTAGTGATGAAAATAATGCTCACCGCTTCTCTGCTTTCTGATTTAATTCTGAAGATCAGTCAGCTTTAGAAATTACTTTGTGACTTCTCATGACTTCCAAAGTCGCAATCATTTCTAAAATTCTCTCATATACCAACTCAAATATTTGACCTTTTCATTACATCCAGTGCATTATTCAAGGCGTACTCACAACGATTTCAGTGCAATTCTTCTGCACATCATGATCGCTTGTTTGCTTAGCATTATTAGTATTGCTTTTTGGTAAAACAGCTTACTGTCATGCACCAGCTCAAATATTTGACCCTTTGATTGCAACAATATCTACTTCATCTTAAAGGTGATTTTGTGCATCCGCCACAATCCTTTGTTGGTAAAATATATCAGAGTGGTCTAATTCGAATTTATCTTGTTTCCCACTTCTTGACACCATATTATCGTCATACATCGTCCATGTATCCTTTGGCATAGTCCCGCAACAACTAGTCGCGGGAGGAGTTTATCTACCACTATGCCCTACAAAATGGGAAATAATATACTTCCTTGTGACCTTCCACTTGCCAACTAAGGTCTCTGCTTTTCTTGTGCGCATCATATCGCACATTCATCTAATGGTTGGGCGTACTACTCTTCTCTCCAGAACACTCCTTATAGCGTCTCGATGGAATAGCGCAATTTCGTTGTAGGCTAGGGTTTCTTCGATGATCGCAGTCAGTTCCCACAGTGAGGTTTCCGTGGATAAGTCCGCTTGGTGATGGGAGTTTTGGGGATCTCTTTCCGATGAAACTGGCATTTTAAAGTTGTAAATTCTCTTTTCCATTGTCTTAAAGGCAAACAAATAGCAAATTGGTCTTTATTACTCTTTTACCCATCATTAGCATAAATACCAAACTCACTTTTCAACATCCCGTTTATGTATGTTTTGTGTTACCTTATTTGGTATTTTAGGCAATCTGTGCATGTAGGCAAGCGTAAGTAGTAATTAAAATGGAGTATTGATTTGTAAGTAATTCCTTTCCTTTCTTTATTCCTTCCGGGGCATTAAACATTGAATTGCTATCACACGCTAACTCGCGCACAAATACAAGCCTAAAATCATGTAACAATTTTTCGTGGATGGATGGATTTTTCGTGTGATATGACTGATAGCGATTCTCGAACTTTAAATAATGATAACATCCACAATGGTTGCAACTCTTTGTGATTCTAAAACTCTTGAAAATCAATGAAGAAATAAATCTTATAAAGTTTCATACGGAATGACGAGCTTTATTTCTATGTTTAATGTTGAAGGTTAAGTGCCTAAAATTCAGATAGTTAATAAAGGTACAAACTGTTTTTATTCAACTGAAAGCACAACTTAATAACTTTAAGTTATACTATACGAGTGTCATTCCAAAGTGCTTATTCAATTACTTCATAGACTACAATAATTAAAAATATTATGCATTTAACGCTTTAAAATGCCTTAAATCATAATTAATTGACGTATTTAATAAAAACCTTCTAACGTGACACACCAAAGCTTAAAGCTAAAAAAAGTCAATTCCACACCTGAGGTAAAATGAATGCATCGATGAAGGCCTCTCTATACCATCATCTAATAAGGGTGAATATTTTTGTGTACGACAACTCTTTCAAAATGTTAACAACAGTGCATAAGTACAAACTACTAAAGCAGTTCCCTCACAAAATACTGGTGCTACAATACTATATGGTATAGTGTATAGTCAGGAAGTTCCCCTAATGGATTGCAATTACGTTAAGTATAAAACAATTGAACCCCGACGTAAGAGTACGTAGCACATCCGGATGTTCCGTTCTGTCCCACTTAAATAAGCCTGTGAAATTTGAAGTGGGATCCTTGCTGTTGAAATCTGGTATCGTTGTTATTTCACATGACACAACAGCCATGTGTGCCGGTCGTTCGTATGGGAGGGGTGCTAAACTACTACCGCATCATTGGCGGCCACAACAAAACTTACATAAAACTCAATTGCTACCACCTGCTGTCAGTGTACTCTGAAGTTTAAGTTAATGTAAATTCTAACTGAATACAACCGGTGTTTATGCAGTGAGATGGGAGCTCAGGTTGTTGTTTGATTTTTGGGATTTGAAGCGCAGAAAGTTTCGAAAATCACGAGAATCATCAACGAGAGTAGCAAAGTATAGTTGCCGATCCTTGTTTGTAAGTTGATTTAATTAAAATTGTAATTTAGTCGATACAAAAACCGCAAACAACTACACTAGAGCATCATGATAGACAATGAGGTTGACGTACGAACACCTGACGTTACCAAGCAGCGTCGTGGTAACGTGATGCAGTAGCTACTGGAAATCATTAAAAGTGAATTTTCACCGTAGCTAGTAAGTCGGTTGCGTTGGGTTGGTATGGGTTGGGTTGGGAATTTGCGAACGTTCATACACCCCTTCAAAAAGGAGGTTTCCGGATTATCTCTTTAATCCTTGTTGTGCGCTAGTGCATTTAATTGAATGTCCTTACTGCTAATAAGTACAAAATAATTGGCATTTGCTTACCTTTATCTTTGTTCTTACGCTGTTCTTTGTTGCTCTTATCCTTGGACTTGCCTGGCTTGCAGTTCTTCTTAATGACACGTGTTGCTTCGCATGATGGATCGCTGGTCGATTTTAATTTATCTGCTCGTGTCATTTGTCCAGTTGAGCACTCAGACCAGGATCCTTTTTCATATCGGCATGCTAAAAAGGATACAGATAATGCAATGATTACTCATTGTGCTATTTTGAAATTTATTACGATTAGTTGCGGTCATATAAAGGAAGTCTGTCTGAAGTAATTAATTAATAATAAAGTGTACTATGTCTACTTCGTTTAACTTTTAATGCATTCATTTCATTGATTGAACCTTTAATAATTTTTGCAGAAGCACTGGACTAGGTGAGTAAATAAATGTATTGCATATCATTTTGGAATCGACTGCATTAAGAAAACAAAATAACTCGAAGGACATTTATACAATGAATTAAGTTTATGAATCAAAAAAAAATTTCATGATGTAATGGTGTCTTTAACAGTAGGCTATGGTTAGACGCTTTACTAACTGCCTAAACCCAATGAAACGTTATTTGGTCTTTACCCCTACGGCTTACCACTGATAACCAATTATGACAACGACTGTTATGCCTCGATGAATTGCATACCGGCAGATGTTGTCATTATTGGTTGTCAGTGGTAAGCCGTAGGGGCTTCCCCTCGAACAAATAGGTTATCGTGTTTGCCGAGTTTGAAAAGCGTACATTATCGATAGATTGAAAAATTAAAATATCTTTGTGCTTATTATATATATTTTCAGATTTTTCTCTGCCCTCATGTATTACAGAATATGGTCTTACTCTTTTTCAATTAGTGTTAATGGAAAAGAGAAGTTATATGCGAAAGAAATGTGGCTGAACATACAAAGAGCCAATTGCAATATAAAAATCGCTTAAAACAGAGTTACATCCATGTTAGACCAACTAACTTAAAGTATGTCAAGTGTTTTTGCATCAAATTAGTTTCTAAACTATTTACATTTTCGGTTCTCTATGCCCTTTCCATATTCCTTGCAATATCCTTTTAAATTTCGACGTAAATTGTCAAGCCAGAGATATTGGTACATCAGCATAAGCTTAAAAGGAGCGGATAATATTACCCATAGGAGTCATTTTGAATAAAATAAAAAAATTTAAATAAAACCTTGTGATTTCGGTTAAGTTGGGACATCGACAAAAATGGTCTATTCCGTAGTATTCGTAGGCAGGTAGCGCAGCACAATCCAAATTACTTTTTCGCTTCTTAGCAATTGTAGTGCGGTAATTATTGTATGTTGCGTTTTGTTGTATCATCCTTGCAATAAACCGCACTAAATCACAATGCTAGCTGTACATAGATACATATGTATATGTGGTTTTAATCCTTCTTTACAGGTACCGCAGTGCGAAAAAACGTGCATGCCATCCTTATCTGGGAATTAAAATCACAGAGTGAACCATCCAACATGCAAATTTACAACTATATTTCGTCTGTGTTTTTCGATCTCTTTGGGTAACGTCGAAATGGAACTAATCCATGCCACAGAGAGAGAGAAGAAAGGACGATCTACCCGTGTGGAATTCGCAATGGATAGACTTTTTTGTATCCTCAATTAGATTAAACATTTTGTGAAAGCTTTTTCGTGCTAGAAAATTCGCCACATTGGTTGCATAATTTATTTATTTATTTATTGGATTTATTTCATCTGCATTTTGAATGCCTAAATAAGTTATACACCTTGCATTGAATTGAATAAATTATTATTCAATTTTATCTGTATTGATAAAAGTTATACCTCTGTGCTGTCCATCTAATTGCTGCACCATCTGCAATGTGTTCAGTGAAACTTTTGCTGGCAAGTCTTTATGTTCACATGAATGGATTAAAAAAATACTACGCATAATTGAATTTTTAAGTAGTATTATGTTTGTGCTGCGGCTTAGTGCCAGTTGACTATAAAAAACGATAAAAAACGGTTAATGTTTAGCAGAAACTTCTTATCAATTTCTCAAATTTGGATATAACTACTATATTCAAAAGCCACGATAATCTTTCTATTTCCACTGGGGAATTGGGTAATCCATCTTAACAAAAAGTTTTTGAAAATTCTTTTTTTTAATTTATTAAGTGTCCCCAGCACAGTAGGAACATTGATGAGCATAAGTGTTAATAATTTGTACAGAACAGGAGGCAACTAGCTATTTGCCCCTTGACCACCATTGATGATGATGCACATAAATGAGAGCAAAACAAAGTACATGGTGGCCACGTCTGCAAGAAGAAGATCCAACATTTATCCCGCAATTAAAATGGTGGAGCTCGAATTTGAAGTAATGCAATCCGTAAACTATCTCGGGTCAACTGTAGCAGCCGATAACAGCACGGAATCAAAATTACGCGTACGGTTGCTTAAAGCCAACGCAGCCTACTCAAGTCTGTCAAAACTCTTCAAATCCAGGATCTTAACCATAGCATCCAAGCTGCTGGTATATAAGACAATGGTCATACCAGTACTTACATATGGATCCGAGACTTTGGTGCTTAGCAAAAAGCATTCTGACCCATTAGCCGCGTCCGAGAGAGAGAGTATAAAAGAGAATTGTTGGCCCCGTACGTGAGAAAGGACGTTTCCGGAGACTCTCTAATGATGGGATCTACGAGCGTTACCGCGATGTCGTGAAGAGAATTAAGCATGGTAAGAGGGCAGGACACCTAGTTCGCATGAGCGAAGAGGATCCTACTTGGAAAGTCCTTTGTGGTAGCATTTATGGAACACGACAGCGAGGCCGGTCAAGGCTACGCTGGAAGGATGGCGTAGACCAGAACAACCATAGTTTAGGGATGCAAAACTGGATGACATCGGCTCAAAATCGGGACCGGTGGAGTGGTTTTTTGCGGTAGGCCAGGACCGCTTAGCACCACAAAAAGCGAGTTGGAAAAAGTACAGAGGCTGGCCTGTGTTTTAATTACAGGGGCCATGAGAACCTGCTCCACAGCACCAAGAAGGTATTCAGATCTGAGACTGAATACCAGATACATTCGGGTGCCATAAAGTGGTATACGGATGGATCAAAGAAACCTGAAGGCACGGGTGCTAGATTCTATGGGCCACGAACCAAGTACTCTGTAGCAATAGGGCAGTACCCGAGTATATTTCAGTATACGTCATCGAAAGATGTGCTCACTTTAATCTGGAAAGGAACTACTTGAGGTAGGAAATAGCTATCGTGACAGACAGCCAAGTCACGCTTAGAGCCCTGTATGCATTCCACATCACATCTAAACTCGTGGAGGAATGTACAGCGAAGCTAAATAGACTTGGCGAATTCAACAAAGTGTGTTTGAACTGGGTGACGTGAGACACTGGCATGGAACGCAACGAAGCAGCGGATAGGCTCGCTTATAAAAGAGCAAACCAAAGAAATGCTTGGAAACTATATCCCAAAGAGGTCTCACATATATTGGGACTAACCAGATGTAATATAAGAATCATTACCGGTTTCCTAACAGGACATTGCACAGAGGATGGCAGCTGCAGACTCTGTGGGGAAGCGAAGGAGACCCCGTAGCATTTTATCAACGAATGCGGAGCAACGATCCGATAGAGAAGAGAATAAGAGAGAATTGGAACTCACGTAATCTCGGAGTCTGCGCGACATTCACAGAATCCGCTACATATTACTATGTTCTTAACAGCCATAGGTATGAAGTGGTTGCTTTGGAAACGGGCACGCACTGTCTTTGTAGCATAAGTAAGGGGAAGTGCAATAGATAGTCGCAGTGCTACTACACCCCATTATAATCAGCATTGCGTTTTAAAACAGAAAGCGTTTTTACATGGCTTTGGGTTCGGGGTAAGTTTGTTTGGAGTAAAATCAGTTCTCACTCTTATGGTTTTGTTAATACTGACAAACATTGACCATGATTCAGAATATATTTGCTTTCTATTCCCATATAACGTTAACCAAAACATAACTTTTCTACCAGTCAAGAATCAACGTTATAAAAAGACCAGCTACGGAAATGGTATGACTTTGCAGAGCTAATTCAGAATATGACCAAGAAAAAGCCCTATAAATTTCCTTATCACTAAGCTATTATTCTTCTGATAAAAATAAAAATTAAAAAAATGTTGGCCAGTGTCCAAACTCCATTGTGTGTAAAATTCATTTTTAGAAGTCTTATCCGAACAGCGAAAATTCCTCTGGCTTTTGCGTAATCCAATGTTCTCCGTATTAGCTGTTATCCTTCCGTTCTACAATGACATAAATGCAAATTAAATTACGATAAGACAAGAAACCCTAAACTACACGTTAAATTTATTTTATTAAAATTTATAAATAATCCGAAAATGTGTGTCAGAATATTTTTCAATTGCCAACAGTGCTATGTTCTCAATTTAAATTTTTATTTCATTCAACGAAATTCGTATGACCATAAAAATTTACTGAACAGTACAGCAGAGAGTCAAAGTTAGAAACAACATTTCTACCGGCCAAGTAGCACAGCGTAGCACAACAATAACAATAGTAATTTAACCTGGAATTGTGAAAGTCGAGCGCCATTTCAATTGTTCCGATGGCGCCATCACTATCGCTATCCTTGCCATTACAGATGAACTAATGGGTCGTTCCACATTTTTACTGGTGCAAATAGTGTTAAACGCCAGCGTCGAAAAACTACGCTAGTCCCATTCTTAGAAATTTCAAGCTAGTTAGTCGTCTCTAAGTAATGACATAATTCATTTCGATGCGATTTCTCCGGTCATGGACTTTTCACTCATATAGCGCCTGAAACGCCTCACGATGTTGCTCGGTTGCTGGCTGTTTTAAACATTAAAAAGCTGGTGGTGATGTCAGTGCTTGCTGTAATGTGCCGTCACATCTGAGCGGAAGCACTTAAAAATATAATTTCACAAATGCACAAAAACTAGCTTTTAAGAAGCACAAACTATGACCCACACCCCAATTATACTAGTGTGAGCATATTTAGAAAATGTGTAACTATGCTGTTCGTCATGGAGGCAGGTACACTTTTAACAATAACTTTGGACTCTTTTTTAGATTCGTCCATAAATAACCACAACCAACCTACGACATTATATGCTTGTTGTGAAAAATATATTACCGGATTAAATTTAAAACGAAACGAAGAAATAAATCAATTTGCTCCAAAAAAGCGTAACATACCGGATGACTGACACGAAGTGTTACCAACTTCAGAAAGTCATTGCTGTTAATCCAGTGATGACAGAGCGCTCAAATTTACACTAATGACAGTTCATTCCATTGTTTACAAGCGCATTGAATTGGAATTCAAGCGTAATAGTGTGATTGCACTGTATTTGGCAGGAAAGCCACAGCCGCAGATTGTTAACCAGTTAAAACATCTGCATGTGAATAAAATGTTTGTGTATCGCACCATAAATCATTATAACGATACTGGCAGCATTGCAAAACGCCATGGTGGTGGACCGAAACGCGCTGCAACATCGTCGGATCTCATTCAGAAGGTGAAGGCCAAATTGGCTCGGAATCCGCGCCGTAGCCGCAGAAAAATGGCTCGTGAGGCGAACATTTCGCTCGAACGGATTCAGCACATATCGAAAGATCATCTTGGACTAAATGCCTTAAAATTCCAAAAAACGCATGGTCTCACCGATGCTCAAAAAAAGTTAGAGTGGAAAGAACAAAGCAGTTGTTACGCTTGCACGAAAGTGGCGATTTTCCGAATTTGGTTTTCTCCGATGAGTCACCGTTCGTTATAGAGCAATATGTGAACAAGCTTAAGGACCGGATTTACTTGCCCGGCCGGTCTACTGAAAATTTGGACCAACGGATTGCCACTCGAAACCAAGCGCCGCCGATCGTGATGGTTTGGGCCGCCGTAACGGCCGAAAGCCGTTCACCGCTCGTTCTTTGGACCGTGGCATCAAAATAAATGCTCAAATTTATCGGGATCATATGTTGGAGGGAGCGTTGAAGCCTTGGGCACAAAAACATTTTGGCCGCAGAGCCTGGGCATTTCAACCGGACTCAGCGCCGAGTCATAAAGCGCGCGTCAATCAAGATTGGCTGATAAACAACGTTCCGCGGTTCATCTCCACTGCCCAATGCCCATCAAATTCACCGGATGCAAACCCGCTAGATTTCTCGGTTTGGGGTATTTTGAAGAGCAAGGTTGGGACAAAAAAAATACCAAAGTGTCGATCATCTCAAGCAAGCGCTTCGCCGGGAATGGGCCAAAATACCGCAGAGCCACTTTCGAGCTGCATGCAATAGATTTGTCGGTCGTTTAAAGGCCACAATCGCGGCTAAGGGTGGCCAAATCGTAAACTGCTAATGCAATTTTTTTTAACTTGATTCAATAAAATTCATCAAAAAATAAAAATTCTGTGGCGTTTTGTTTTGGTAACACTTCGTGTAAGTCACCCAGTATTAGGACTAAGATGCGACCGTAAGACTTGTTCCTATCGAAATTCTGGTATCTGATTAAGAGAAGGTGATATCTTCACTTCATTATTTATTTTGGATCTGTCACGTAAAATTGCAATTAGCTATGCTCGGAACTGGACAACAAAGTTAGAATTAAAGTTCAGCTCAGGACTACAGCAGTTAATAAAGGTGTCATAACTTTTGGTACTATCTGCAGTAAATGTGTTCCAGTGTCAGTGCGGTCTGTTAAGCTGCGACATATCTTCGAGATACTCTACACGGAGTGCACTCGAAACGCAACTCTGTCGAGCGAAACACCATTTGTTAGCTCTTTGTTTGTTATTTAACTTCTAGCTTTTTATGCACGTTGGATGTTATGGTTAATGTGGCAACTATGTTTGGACAGGATTAAATTTCCTTAACTACGCGTAGAGGAACTTTTCTCATATGTGCATCACCATCATCTGCCACACGTGACTACAACCTCTTTATTCAGCTCATGATTTGTCAGCAATTTATGAAATTAGAAGTGACACATCTTCGATGGGATGTTCCTCTTCGACTCTTATAGTTACGTTACTATTGTTGCTTACGGTATACCTACAGTACGTTATTGTTCATTTTGTATACTACATTATATTAATTACTCCACACAAACAATTAGAGAATTTCACTAACAATACCTTTATATATAAAAATGGATGTATGTATTTATGTAGGGGTGCGACACCCCTATAATCTTTAGGGGTGGGAAAACATCTAAAACGACCGAAATTATTGTCGAATTCATGGTTTCCCTGGTAACTGAGATGAATTGTTATGGTAACACACCACTAGAATCCATAGCGGTGGAGTGGAAAGGGTTGACCATAAGTATCAAGTACATAGATTTCGGAATAGATTTCGGGGTGATGGTAAGACACCCCCCCCTATCATTTCTTTGGTAGGGTTGGTGTCAAAATAATCTAAAGTCATAGTTTTTGGTTTGATATCATCTCTAGTAGATGGGGTGTGAAGGTGATGACATGTAAAAATAATCAAAAACAATTGAAATTAAGGTATAAGCCATAGTTTTATGGGTTCGCTGAGATGAATAAGAGGGTAAAACTGTTTGGGTTAGTGCTATTGTTGTGTTTCTTATGGCTAATGTAATCCGGGAAAGAAGAAGTACCACTACAACTAAATGTTTTGTTTTGCTATATATTGTTAGTACCGTATATTTCTTGCTACAAACTTTTTAATTTTTACTTAGGCATAATAACGTAATTAATCAGACTCACCCTTCTTGCACTTCTTTTGAATTGTCCTGGTCGGGTCACATCCTGGATCGCCTTTCTTCAACGTCAACGTTCTTGATCTTGTGTTAGTTTTAGCATCACATTCCGACCATGGATTCTTACCGTATCGACATGAAAGTCCTGCATAAGTAAATATAATTCAGATAAACATAAGCGGACGATTATATCACAAAAAAGCATCAATCATAAAATCAAATTAATGGAAGAAAATTAATCAAATAAACGATCAAACTCCAATTAATTATGGCTACACGCCCGGAAGGATGACCTAATTCTCTTTTATGCTCTCGTATCTTATCATTTTGTCCTTCATCATGATCAGATTGTAATACTCACAACTAATGAGATTTTTATTACGCAATACACATAAAGAATAGATTGTATATTTACATCTAGGTCTCAAGATAATATCTGGAGCTAAACTGTGATGCCTTTAGTCAAAGGCGGCAACAACAGAACAATAGAAATGATATAAGGTGTGTGTAATTACAGTATTGTACTCGTAATATGTATGAATAACTATACCAAGGACAAGAACTGAAATTTCCATTATGCGTCTGCAGATTCGTTTTTCTTTATTCCCCTTTTGTAACGTGCGATTTGCGACTATCACATAATTTGCTATATCCTTCGTATTAAGAGGGTATACAATTTATGTTCTTTCATTTATTTACCCTGGCGACAGGAATAAATCGAAAGAGTGACACTTTGAAAAGTATTAGGTAACAGCATGTTAATGGAGAGTATGTAGAAGACTTCTTTTTTAAATAAAATTTGTAAACTTTTGATTAAAATTGAATTAACAGAAAAGGAGAAAAAGGAAAATACTTTTTTATTTTTATTCCCATCCCATGTATCAGCCTTTATTTAGACTGTTTTCTACAGAGCTATTTAGTAAAACTTTGACAAACTTTGAGAAGACATACGAATGTAGTGTACGCCGAAGTGCGGAGTGTCGTCGTCGTTCTTCATGAAAATGTGCACAACTAATAAGAAATTAATCAACATACACATGCACAATCACACACAGCTTACCACTACGACTGCCATCACTGCCATCAGTCTTTGTGCCACGCTCGTTACGAATCAGGATCTCATGGTCGTCCTCCTCCCAGATTTCACCCTGCGATGCCGTTGTCGGTTGTGTCTGTTCGGCGACTGGCAATGCCATAGGCGTTTCCTGTACTTCCGTTGTTCCGAATGCTTTTGTCGGAAGCAGCGTTAACGTGGCTATTGCCAGCACCGATACAATCAGATGATAATTCATTTTGGCAGCCAGCGACACAGAGCTCTCGTAATATGCCTAAAGGATAAAAAAAACAGAGAAGAGGAAAAAACAGAAGAGAGGGGGGTGAGTTGGTTCCTACAGTTACTTTCATCATGAAGATTGCTGAATATATTTTTAAGGTTTCTCAAGGCAATTGCTTTCTTTGAAATTTGAAAACATCCCTTGATTGGTTTTTTTTATTTACTATGCTATTTTGAAATTGTTTTTCAAGTGCAAAGAAAAACAAAATCAAAGTGATTGGGAGAAAAACACATTGGATCATTTGGCATTGAAGGAATAAGTAGAATTAATAAGAATGATGTCATTTTGTATTTTCGTGGCGCCATTCATCCCATATGTTATCCTGTGAAATAGCTTTTTGATGTTTTAGGCGCTCAAGAAGTTCTGTGATTTTTAGTTGCAATAATTTTGGTTATAATGGGCGGACATTTAAAAGAAATTGTCATATATGTATATGTATATGTATGTGCTAAGAGTAGTATGAGTATATGCTTAGCACAGTTAAATCCAATACGTAGATAAATACGTACGTACAGAAAAATATCCATACCAATGGCTCTTATGAACTTAATGGTATGGTGTGGGTTCAGTGAATGCCGTGCAGGCTCCGAGATCGAATGAGTTCCCATGGGGTTCTCCTCTTTTTATATGAAAAACTAATTACCAAGGGATAGCTCCGTGAATGACTTGCGCCACGGCAATAAGCTTTGGTTAAGCCCTTTATTAAAATGCAAAAATCGATGGAATGTAATTTACAATATATCACATTCCTCACGTTTGTAGCCGGTTTCAATTTATTTTCTTAGAATTCTCTCTGATTCGTTGAAAAAGCAAATCGGACTGTAGTACAAATCTGTACTTCTGCAACTTGACGTCTTTCTTGAAGGCCAACAACTCGACAGTGAAACGTGCCGGATTCGTCTGTAGCAACAGGCCTTACAAATGAAAAGGGCACGCACAACAAGGTTGGCCAAGTCCTCTTGAGCAAACTTACAATTCAGGCTTTTGAATAAAATTTTCCACATTCGTTAAGAAGGTGCCACGGGTTTTCCTCCGCCTTCCCACAAAGCCTGCAGCTGCCATCCTCTACTAATTTTAATTTCTTTAGGTGCCCCTTAAGTCTACAATGTCCTGTTAGGAAACCCGTAACAATTCTTACATTTCTTCTTCTAAGCGAGCGAGACCTCTTTGAGTCATAGTTTCCCATCATTTTCTTTGCTTGGCCGGGAGATTTTTCCACCTTTCCCAAGCAGCTGCCTTACCTATTCGCATACATATCGCCTCCCACATTATGCGGTACCCTATTGCACAGAATGGTTCTGGCCTGACATTCCTTAGTTGCCCAGAAAATAAAATTAATTTGTCACAGAGTATCCTTGAAAACTTTATAGAGTACCATTATATGTGAAGCGGTTTACTACGATGGCAATGTGCACTACACTTTTAATTGTTAAGTGTGTATGTGTACTACAGATTCCTAAACAAACACTTCAGTGTTCAATTTTGCATCACATATTCGCTTTTGAAACTACATAACGTGTAAATGTTGATCGGTATTTCATACTAACTGATACTATTTCATTTATATACTCTGTTATATTAGATACTTTGTAAATTTGAGGATAGAATAAGATTAATGCAACTGCATGAATATGGATTTTCTGAGAACGTGTATTTGGCATTAATAATTTTTTTTATCTTTATCTAGTCTTAAGTGTGTTGGACTTGTAAGCAGGTCGAAGTTTAAATCCCAGAAACACCAAAATTATTATTCACATTTCCACCTCACGCGAATGTCTTACAAACGTCCGAGGGTAATAACTTGTCACGGAAAGCTTCTCAACTCGTCCTTCGTATATGGCATTAAATTGTATGCGTGTTTGTATTTTTTTAAACATGGATGAGTTGCTAAAAAGCTACTTAATTAGAGGACCACAAATAGCCACCACAAGCACCTTCAACAAGACTAGAACATTCACATCTGTGAAGATAAACACGATGATCAAACATGGTGTACTTGAACTTTTCTCTCGAACGTGGCTAAGAGGTCAGAATGCTTTTTGCTAAGCACCCAAGTCTCGGATCCATAAATATAAGTACTGGTATAACCATTGTCTTATATACCAGAAACTTGGATGTTATGGTTCCTGGATTTGAAGAGTCTTTACAGACTATAGCAGGCTTTGTTGGCTTTGAGCAACCATGCGCGTATTTCTTGTTCGATGCTGTTATCGACTGCTACAGTTCACCCGAGATAGTAAAAGGATTGCACTACTTTAAATTCGCGCTCCACTATTTTAATTCCGGGACAAATGTTGGATCTGCTTTTCGCAGACTTGGCCACCATGTACTTTGTTTTGCTCTCATTTATGTGCAGCACCAGATTTCATGCCGCCTGCTCGATCTGCGTAAGCCAGTATCTTAATGGACTTATAGAGGATTGTTTCTCTCGCCGTTATGTCAGAGTCTTGGATTATTTTCTCCAGCGTCAGGTTGAAGAGGACGCAGGCCAGTCCATCCCTTCTCGGAGCCCGTTATAGATGGTAAGGGTCTTGACAGTGATCCGGATATTTTTACTTGGTTTATAACATTGGTTATGGTCAACCTATAAAGCCGAATTCTCTCATGGCTTTATAAAGCTCTACTCTGGCTATGCTATAATAGGCGGCTTTAAATCCTTTACAAAGATGGTGTTGTGAGTTTTTAAACTCTAGACATTTTTCCATCACCTTCCTAAGGGAGGGTGTAAATCTGATCAGTTGTTGATTTGCCTGGGATAAAGCCACACTGGTCTAGACCAATGATGACTTTAGCGTATGGGGCTGTTCTGTCTTGAAGGATAGAAGAGGAAATCTTAACCGCGGTATTCAACAAATTACTGCATGTTGTGATATCTCCCTTCTTATATATGGGTCATAGGATGCCTCTTCGCCAGTCTTCGACATCCCGGCGATATTTTTCAAAAGTTCCCAAAAGCTAAAATCGACCACAATGTGCCTTTTCCCACTTAACTATATCTGTCATCATTTGTACATCCCCTTTTCATGGAAGTTTGTAACTGTCAATGTTACGCACGTAAGTGTGCGCTTGCTAGTGCACACGCAATCACTTGCTAAAGTAAGCCATTTTCCACCGAAGCATACCATATTAATTGTATTCGCTTGTCGGGTTTTGGGCTAAAGTTTTTTATTTATAAATAGCACGCGCTTCAAGGGATATGCAAACTTTGATGCCAAGGCACAGCGTGGGCTTGAAATAATTGGGATATAAGAAGTAAAGAGAGTTTTGTGGTGGGTTGACCCAAAAACTCACACCCAACCACTTACTAACTAGAAAATTGTGCTTATAAACCCATATTGTTGGCTCTACATTTTACTTTGATTACTACATACGTGCATGTAGTATGTTAATCCATACAGTTGTATACGGAAACTTGTACAGCAGCGTCCGTTTTTGGGACGCACCGGGAATCAATTATGGTGCCTTTAAGTGAAAGTCATACACTACAGCGCGGACACTAAAAGTGCATTTTGGTGTTGATGCATTTTGGTTGAGCTTAAGACTGTAGCATTTTAGATGCGAGGCTTGCTCTTAACACTTGATATGTCCGAGTGGCTCAAACTTATGTGTACATATATAAGTTCACTCTGATGTACTTTTAGATGTAGGATCTAATTCAAAGTGACAATACATAAATGCAAAATGTTCTGTTTAACCAAAAGCTACCTACAATCCTTAAATTCAACCAAAACTTCTCGTTTCTCTTTACTCTTTATAACTAGAATTTATAACAGTTCTAGATTTATTAAGGCAAATATATAGCTCGGTTCATTGTTTGCTTTTTATTGTCTTGAACGAATTGCTTAATCCTTTAAGGTGAATAAACTACTATACAAGTATTATCCTGGTGTGCTTGAGACTGCTTTTCTGTCTCTATAGTATAGGGGAGAAAAACATTGCATATAGTCCGCGTGTGCCGTGTAGTGTACTAATTTAGATTTCGCGTGCTAACCACGGAGTGCCATTTAAGCGGATATCCCTAGAAATTTATGTGAAAGCATTCAAGTCGCTTTATAGCGTTTTCTTTTTGCTGTTGTTCATCTATGTGTATGTGTATATTATCAAAGAGATATGAACAGAAAAGAAGGTATTATCTTTTTATCTTCACTTTGATTTTGATTAAGTGGCATACTGCAACCCCGCAGCACCTATATGCCACCATAAGCATCTGTCTGGTGCCGTTATTTATATTTTAAAGACTGCTTGCAGAGGGTGGCACATAGTACAGCTAAAAAAATACAAGCATCAACAAATAGGCGATCTCATTAATGGATTCCGTGATAAGTGTGGCACTCGTCCGCGCGGAAGTTTTCCGCGTACTCATTAAGAAATAATTTGTACATCAATATGACTTTAATTTAAATTCATTTTTAAATCATATATCGTACTATCAATAATGAAAACTACGCGGACACAAATTATTTATATTAATTGTAATTATGTTATAATTATTTAATTTTGTATCAAATTGTGCGAACATATTTCAAGCTGCACTTTAGTATAGCCAGAGTGTTGCATTTAATTCGTTGTTACAACTTTGGGTTGCAGGCAGCAGTGTATGATTTTTGTGCGCTTCCGCTTGGATAAGTTTAAAATTGATTTTTATTTAATTATACACATTGAGAGGAAATTTTAAATTTGTACATAAGTAAATGCTAATTGTAATTTATAAAATTTAATTTATTGCAATTAAGATAAAACTGCGGTAGAGTTTTTTTCAACATTTTAGTACAAAGAGAAAAGGCATTAAGTGAAATAAAAATTAAATTCCAATTAACGTCAGATCAGCTCCCATCACATCACGTTTTTATGATGAAAATGTAAAATACTGAATTTCAGTTCAGTTGAATGGTAAATGCTGGAGGGGACAAAACAGAGCCTTGAGGAACACCGGCATTTATGCGGTGAACATTGGATTTGAAACAGTCCAATACGATTTGAATTGAACTGTCAAGAAGGTAGTTAATAATAATATTCGGCGCGACAGACCATTGCATTCCAAGGCCTAGCTTCTCGCAACCATTTTGTGCTGAGCATGTATATTTTTGCACACAAATGGAGGGGACCTACAATTTAATGCCGGATCCGAACGGCGAATAGAAAAGCTTTCCGTGACAAGTTATTACTCTCTGACGTTTGTCGCGAGAGGTGAAAAATACTTTTGGAGTTACTGGGATTCGAACCACGAACCTCCTGCTTAGAAGCCATGCTCTTATCCACTGAGCCACAGCACCCACCATGAAGGTATAGTTACTAGTCCAATAAAGTATCAATTCCAAAAGCATTCATTTTCGACAAAAGAGCTTGGTGGCAAACTCTGTCAAATGCCTTGTATATATCGAGTGCAATAAACTCTGCTTTTATATCATTTGTGAATAGACTGGTTCGACTTTTCAGTGAGATATGCCATCAGATCAACTGTAGAACATTGCCTTCGAAAATCATACTGCTGGTCACCAAGGATTTTTTGAGATTTAAGGTATTGCATAAGCTTACGATTGATCAGCGTTTATATGAACTTAGAAAGTATGTATGTTACCGCTATTGGTCGGTACGAGGAAAGAGATGACGGTTCATCTTTTTCAGGAACAGGCTGTTTTCCAATTCCTTAGTAGGACTCGAGAACAATAAGAGAAATGAAAAAGCCTGCGCAACGGCAATGCCAACGTTGAAATACACCTCTTCAAAACTATAGCGGAGGCCCAGCAGATTTATGAATGTTGAGATCATTTAATACTCTAGCCACTTGACGAATACGAAAGTAAATCTGTCCCATCGAGGATTCGACTCTACCAAGTAGCGGCAGCGACAACGTGCAATCTGATAGCTGCGAAATGTGAAGCAAGCAGATTGGACTTGTCTATAGAGCTGACAGTTGAAATGTTATTGTGAATCAGCGTTGGAATTAAAGACGAGACAATTTTAAATTATTTTCACGACTGACTAAAAGTGTTTACTTCATTTGGGACATTGAAGTATTTTTTGTCTCAGATTCTGGTCATAGTCGAATTTGACTCGTCTAAGGTAGGCATTGCAATAATTTCTGACTCGTCTAAATTTGGTTCGGTTTTCCACAGTTCCTAGTAGGCTCTTTGCAACTTAAATCATACCAAGGATTTTCCTTCGTTTTGATACACTTAGTCCTGGAATTGTCTCATACCCTCCTGGATTATGTTTATGATCGTATCAGATATGGCATTCACTCAACTATTGGCATTAAGTGGCCAGTTAAAATTCCTACAGAAATTTTTGAGGCCATCTCAGTCGGCTTTGTCGTGTAACCATACTTTTCTTTTATGGGTATTTTCTTTAACTGCACAGCTCGACAACGAGAAATTAGCTAATACTATACAATGGTCTGAAGAGCTTAGCGCTGACGATACACTGACGGTGTATTTGGATGGGAGGTAAAATTCAAATCAAAGATATTAGCGTTATGACTTACAATGTCTGGAATTCTTTGGTTATGATTTTCTAAGAGAATTTCTACAAAGTTAATAATACACAACACTGCAGATTGTGTTAGAAAACACAGTTTAAACAGAGATATGAGTAATTTGTCAATCGGCAGATGGGGGTAGTTTTTTATGACATCCAAAGCAGAAAAAAGGCCTTACTTGCTAACTTACTTGTGAACCTCTACCACATCCAAATTCATTCTCAAGCTATTTTTAAATAATTAATTTTGAAGTTTTGAATGTAGATTTTACTCTACATGTCCCATGGTAAATCACATGAGGGATTTATGTTGCTATACCCATTCGCGCCGAAACACACATATAAAAGAAAATTATTTTCTGCAATTTTATTACATCCAACGAGAAAAACGACAAAAACACAACAACAGTAGTAAAAGAAAAAACTTTCTCGTATGCAAACTTGTAGTATTTTCCTCTGGAAAACTGTGATAGTTTGCCATTGAATTTTGGGAATTTTTAGTTTGCTGGTAGCAATTGAACATGGAACACGAAAAGTTTTCAAATAATACATAAGGACGACAACGAATATACTACAATGCAGATGAGGATGATCACAGTAGATGTGTTGATGCACAACTATCCTAATGCTGGTTAGCTAGCGACAGCATAGCAGAGAGATTTTTCTAATTTTATGCTGATGTGTGGTTATGCGATGCAGTTTGTCTGTTTGTTTATTTTTGTTTTCGCTGGTTGAATAAAGCGGGAAAGTTGCATCCTTAACTAGCCTACTTTTTGTGTGAGTTGGGTTTTTGTTTCCCAAAACTTCAAGCGGCTCGAGCAAACTTAACATCATCATAAATTATATTGTTGTCAGTTAGGAAGAACTACAAAATACCAAATTATGAGTGAATGTGTAGGAAATACGAGTACATCATTTGCATTTTTCATGCATGTGCATATTTCAATGTCGGTATGAGTTTCAGGAGAAAACTTGTTCAAGTCTTGTTGTGTTGAACAGGACTTGTGTAAAAGTTTTAGGTTTTCCCTTTTAATCGTGAAAATGTGAAAAGTTTCGTTGTTTTTGTGTTCTTTTTTTTAAATGAAATTCAGAATAGATTCGGCTTAACTTTTAGAATTATACATTTAGTAAATCAAAAGTCATAAAAATTTACAAAATTCGCTTCATAAAAATCTTTCACTGTTATCCGAACATACCCTGAATAAAGTGGATATTCATTTAACCAGAGATAACCCCATCTTCTTAAGTGACATCCACCACCCACCACAGAGTTGGATTGTACGTTTTATATATTCCACTTCAACAATATATTGCACTTCAGCAATGTGAAGATGATGTGCTCAATGCTTCACTCTCATAATATCTACCAAAAATGTATTTCCCGCTATGACTATTTTCGATTTCGTCGTAAAAAATTAATAAAAAATCCCGAAAAAGAGATGGTATTGACTCTACTCTCCTAGTCCATGCTTTGGAAAAAGGAAGTCAATTAATTGGGGAAACGTGATAATATGCCCTGTTCTGCCCTGCACAAGTAAAGTTTACTGTAGTACTTCATAAGTACCACCCCGAACTTATTAAACTGGAGCATCATTACCAATGTAATTATTGCAGCGAGATTCTACACATATCGAGCATGCTCTTTGCGTTACTTTTACCCAATAAGTTTGCAGTTTATTGCTTTTTTATCGTCAATGGTGCTTATTATTATGTTGAGAGAGTTTCCGGTAGAAAAAATTTCAAAATTTTTTTTAAATAGAGTAACTATAAAAATTTTAATGAGAAATTTTAATGTTACTATCTTTAAATCTATTAATATCATCGTCAATTGGAATCGATATTTATTTAATTATTTATTTACTTTTTAATTATCAATCTATATATATTTTTTTAATATATATTTATATTTACCAATAAAATAAGTATCAGTATAGAAAAATACAGAATTTATTTATCCATCAACGCATAAATCTATCAATCCATCAATCATTTAATTTTTTAATTGAATAGTCAAATTGTTCATCTATTTGTCAGTTGCAAAGGTTGGCTAATGTGGGCGAAATTGGCAGCTGCGTCCAGGAAGCAGTGACTTGTACTAAATTTGTATGTAATTTGAATTTTTGAATGCCCGTGGTCGCCAGCGCTTACGAATTTATAATATAAGGTGACGTTTACGTGGCATAGTAGAAGAGGTATCATGAGTAATCTTTTGAAATTGGAGAAGCAGTAGTACAAACATTGAATGAAAACTATGTGGGCATCTGACAGACAGCTTTGAAAAATGTGCCTAGAGAAAGGTGGATCGCCAGATTAATTTAAAACTTAGATAGGTAGATTAGTTTCTAATATGGCGTAATCTGTAATCAAATTTACAATGAATTGGGAAGATTGAAACGAACATTTACAGTGGTTTTATTAATTGACTCCCACTCGAAGGTAATGAGGTTCGATTCCCGACGCGTTCAAATAACGCACCAATTTTTCTCACCAGATTACAAATAAATGAATCGATGCTGTACATATGATATATAGTTGCCGTATATTGCTGTATTCACATGTGCGAAGTATATAGATGTAGATCCAGTAATGTGGATTTATCAGCACAATATTCTAGATTTCTAAGTGCTCGCGTATTAACTCAACTCCACCCACCAGAACACTTACCTTCTTCTATCTAAATATTTACAAGTCCCCGCTGTGCCTAAGCATTATATGGGTGGCGACCTTAAAGCGTGCGTTAATTAAAAAAACTCTTGATACAAGTTGCTAAATCTTTTTTACACGCCCATAGACGAAAGTGACTGTTTCATACACTATAACCTAGCTTTGAAAGTAGCATTTACACACTCTAGTTACTTTATCATATAAAATACTTCTGTTATTTACTGCAGTCACAGCAAACACACATTCTCAGAGTAATTTTGCATTGCGCGGTCGTGTGAAAAATATCGTACATTACTTGCAGAAAAGTGCTCATCGTGCTCGTTAGATTGCCAATAAGAATTGCCAGTTAGAATAATGTAAAAACAAACCCATAAAAATTAAAAATTTTCGTGTAAATTCTCTAATTGATACACAAAGTGCAAAGGGAGCCTGATCCTGATCACTCCAAAATGTTCAAAAACGTATAAAATTTGAAGAATTTGTATGGGAGCCCCCCCGACCGCAAATGCAATTTTAATAGAAAGTATCGTCATGGGAGATACACATTTGTGCAAAATTTCAATAAAATCGGGCTTTAGGAAGTGGGCTAAAAATTGATCACAAGATTTGGTGTGCCAGCCAGCAAGCCAGCCACGGGCAAGTGAAGTTTATATAGAGAATTTAAAAAGTAGTCAAAAACGAGAGAGAGAGCACAGTGAAATTGAGGCTCTCTTGAGGTAGAAAAGAAAACTAAGGAGAGAATGAAAGAGTCAGATATCACCGAATTTCAAAAGAATAATTTCAGAACACACAAAGAAGTTGCAAAAACTTCTCAAGCTTAATAATAAGAAGTATTCCAAGACTATGTTCAAAACCTCTCAACATCTATGGGTTCCGACTTCTCGCTGTGGAAAGCAGTTTAGAGCTTGGAACGACTTATGCGTAAGCAATTTGGATTTAGAAAAAAATATGGAATAATGGAAGAAGTTCAAAGACTAGCCTCTCACATAAGGAATGGGTTTGAAGAAAAACAATATTGCTCTGGCATATTCCTAGATGTTGCTCAAGTATTCGACAAAGGCTGGCATGTATGCCTTTATACAAAATTCGAATGCTTCTGCCTTTAAACTTACATACCACCTATATATAAAATCTTGAATTTATCATGTATCTCAGTTTTACCTCTAGAACAAATCCTATTAACGCTGGCGCTCCACAAGGTAGTGTCCTTGGTTCATTCCTCTACCTAATCTACGCTTCGGATTTACGTACGCGATGTATATTCTATAGTTTTCTGGGTGGCTGAGCTGGTCAATGGGTGGAGGGGGCTCAGTGGGCGGAGAGTCAGTTGCGTGGGTGTCCGCTAGTGGAGAATAAAAATAAATGAAGCCTAAAGTACCCACATAACATTTACCTTGAACAAAAGCAATTGCCCATCACCAATGAACAATGATTAATGAATAAACAAGTAAATGTACAAAAACTTCATTTTTCGGGTACAACCTTTTATGTATACATCGAATCACGCCACACAGTCACAGTTACTTGGTAATAATCGCCAAAATATCTGTTTTGAGGTCGGGCCTATTTCAAACTATTTTTTTTTCTTCGCATCGCACGCGCCACACGCAATACGCGTCAAACACGGGATATCAAAATTGGCCCCTGACATTGAGCCGCGCAAAAAATTTCAGCCCTCTAGGACGTGCGAAATGTGGTTAACAAAGACTGCAAAAAATGACACACGCGACACGCGTCATACGCATAATATAAAGACAGAATTCAAGACTATGCCAATAAATTTATATTTAACTACCTCAAGTGCTCGGCGTTGCCCGTGGCCGGTGACTGGTTTTTGTTATTAAAAAATAAAAAAAACCATATTTGGTCTTATGTCTTAAAATAATTTGGCCTTATGTCGCTTTGTGAAATTTAAAAATTTGGCCTTATGTCACGGCACCGGTTAAAAAGAACCTCAAATAAGTCGAAAATATAGACAAAAAGGAGTTCAGGTCAAGTTTAATAAAAAGTTTTTAAAAACAAATAAAAATAAAAGCTGCTAAAATGCATTGGCTAGTCTGATCGCAGCTCCATTTTTCTACTATCACCTGCGTCAATTAACATTTGAAATGTTTCTACTTAGTCATATGTTATACTAACTCAAAGTAATAAAGATCATTCTGAATTCACTGGTACCTCAAATTTTGTAATTCACGTCGAAAGCGGCAAGGTAGGTACAATTTCTTTTACAATTGGTTTGTTTTTAAGTTAATCTATAAGTGAATCTGAAAACCAATTTGGTCTTATGGTATTCAACTATGAGGTACTTTTGCCTCATGGAACGTGGATAAAATACAACGCGTACAAACAAAAATCCTTAGAAATTTAACTGAAGCACCGTTGTATGTAAACAACATCAACAAGCTCCCACGGTCCAGGAGGAAATTTTTATCACAATGCATCCGCTTTCTATACGGTTTAGAAGACATGTGAGAGCCAGGCAAGCGATCCGATCACTTCCAAATTGAAATAGAAAGTGTTGTCATCGGAGATTTTTAGGAAGTGGTTTAAAAACTGATCACAAGATTTGCCAGCCAGCCAGCCAGCCACAAACACAGTGACACGCGAAGTTTATATAGAGAATTTCAAAATTACACCCACTCGTAATAAGGTATGTTGAAGTGTAATCCAAATACTAACCCCAAAATGAATCCTGCGGTAACCACAAAAATTTGCAAATTAATTACACGAATGCGGCACTACACATACACTTTAAGCACAATAGCATCAGTGTAAATTTATTTTGCTGTCTAATGGGATATTCCGACGTATTCATCTCTATACTACATCGGTGACCACCAGTTAGATTGGCGGTTTGTTGGAAGTTTAGTGCACGTCCAACGTTTATTTTGTTATCAAAATACAAAATAGTCGGTACGCACGCAAATTATTTCAATTTAGACTTCATGATAAATGACTGCAGAGTTTAGAGAGTAGATGGTATGGGGTTTTTCAGTAATAGAAAGGCATTACTTTCTGTAAAGAACTTATTATTATTTTTGTTGAAGTATTAAGTTACTGTTGCCAGTCGCCGATTCTCTCTCATTTGCTCATTGTGCAAATTACTGAATGAGTCTTTTTAAATTTACGTAAATATTTTTCCTGTATAAGTTGGGTTAATTCAATTATTTACTTTTTTTGACGACAAAAAAACTAGTTAGCTGCAAAGCTTAAAGATTATAAATTAAAAGCATTGATTAAGACTGATAAAGGATACTAAGTTCAAAATAAGACTTACAGCATTATATATTGATATACTGATCAATACTATGCTTTGCCTTTGCTTGCATCAAAGTTTGTATTTCGACAGCTCCATATATACGAACTCCAATCAGTTAGACAATCAAACTCAAGCAAGGGAGCTGAGCGAATAATTTTTATCTTTATTTCACATCACAAGCACATCATCTGCATAAGAAAACATCAATTTCTAATTGGCATCGCCCTTCTATGGTTCCTAACCCGCACGTTCTCGCACATAATAGCATCCCAAGCAGGCATTCGTATCGTATTTCTTGCCTGCTGTTTATCTATTTATCATTATCGATAGCTATAGCATCATTTCGAATATTTCTGTAGATGTGGATTAATTATCTGTACGACTACTGCTTGTTTGCTTCTGTGCGAATTTGAATAGTAAAATGGGATGCACCAAAACTCATCGAAATGGCAAAATGAAAATATTCATTGATTTCTGAAGCATCAAAATGCTTTCCTCAATTCCCAATGGATGGATACAGAATAATAGTACCACCACATACACCTAGTACCATTTTCCAATGAATGTTCTGTTTTTCCTTTGATGGAATGCAATGAAGTGTAAACCTGACTGACTGTACCTTATTGAAGATGAATCTCTTGAACACCAACGAAAAGACGAAAAGAGTATCCGAAACGACTATCAAATTAAAATTGAAAACAACATGGCCAATGAGTATTATATCCTTGAATGCGAAAGGAAGCTTCCACTAGCATATGGTAATGTGAGTGAGCAACTATGGTTTTTTGAAAGCAAGTTTGTTAAGGAATACTACAGGTTTTGATGTCTGATGCAAATAATATTTAAACTATACGAATGCGTCTGTATATAAAACTACGAAACAAGAAATGTGAAAACAATAATGTTTCCTGTTCTGGCTGATGATGTTATTACAATTTTGGCGATAGTAAACAATTTCATTTCATTTATTTTCTTTTCTCTTCATTAACTTTTTATAAATGGCTTTAATACTCTGCTTAATTCATTCTAACACAATTTTCTACAATTTTTTTCTTAAGTATTCTCAAAAAGATAAATAGAGATTAAGGACTTAACAATTTCTTAATATAGTTTATAGTCCTCGTGTCACAATATCATAATACATATATAGATATGGGCTTTGAATCAGCCAACAACAGAAAAGGGGGAATAACATGAAGTGTTTCTCACGTGGCTCTTCAATTACGACTGGTGGAACTTAGATCAAACCTCCATGTGGTGGTTCCGCTAGGCTAATAACCGCGTCTGTAAAAAATAGCGATAGGTGTCTACTCGCGGATTTCGTTGACAACTTACCATTTCGCCATGATTATTTCGCAATTTGTTGTCTTGCAATTTAATTATTTCGCATTTCATATATTAGCAATTTTTGTTTACTAAGTTCTCATTTCGCGTTGTGATAAGAAGAAAAATTAGATAGAAATGGTGGAAAAAGCATTGCGAAATGAATGTGTTGCGATATGAATCAAAGATCGAACAAAGAGCGAAATAACTACTACGAAATTTGTCGAATAGACTGACACCCAAAAAACTGCTATGCACATTTTTAACAACATAATCCTCATTTAGTTTTATGAACCTACAGAGTGTTCTCATATTGATGACAAAAAAATTAATGATATGAATCACTCGAACGTAAACTACATGCCTGCTTTCGCAATGATGTGAAAACCATGGGGGATATGAACTTTAAAAAAAGGTCGGGAGTAAGTATTTTGGCACCTTATTGAAGCTCCATGACATAAGTCCCAATGAAATATAAATCCCAAGAAAATTTATTAACTTCCAAGGAAAATGGAATAACATCAAAATCAAGAAATGAAATAAGTCCCCAAAATTTGGCGTTTATTTTATTATGAAACAAGTCAAACAAGTTCCTTTTAAAAATAATTAAATAATAAATAATTGATTTATTTTAAAATGATTTTTAAAAGAAAATAACTTTTTTCATTTGGGACTTATTTAATGGAGTCCTTCATGATACCAATAGTCTATATAAGAACAATCATGACAATGGACTAGAATAGAGATCGCAGCAAGTAAGAAATTGGTTATTCCAAATAAAAGGTTTGTGCGTAAGAAAATCAACAAAGACATTAGGGTATCTGATGATGCCACTGGCAGCCATATATATCTCGTCTTGATAGAGCGCCGCCATAACACGAACCTGACGACGATACGAACGTACCGAGGTGCCAACGAACTAAGGTCTCATTTGGCATCTTGGAGCGATGGAAAGGGAACCTTTATAAGTTACTAAGTGGCAATTAATAAACAAAGACTATTGCCGTGGACAAGCATGGGGAAAGTTAGCAGATATACCAGAAAAGGTTTCCTGTGTTCCATTCATAAGAAATGACATACCACAAAGTGCAGCAAATATTTTTGCATAATGTTGCTGATTACCACGTATAAGATTGTATTATTTTTCTTTCAAGACAAAATAGTCCCTTACGCTTATAATTGACAGATATCAGAGTGCCTTCATCATGTGCAACTCAAAAACTGACTAGATATTTACCTTAAGGCAGGGCGATGGAAAATGTCTAGAGTTCGAAAACTCCCTCCACCATCTGTTTATAGACTTTAAAGTCGTCTACTATAGCACAGCCAGAGTAAACATTTATAAATCCATGAGAGATTTCGAAAACACAAATAAACTGACTTTAGTCTATAAGGACTCTTCAAATCCAGAAACTTAACCATAACATCCAAGCTGCTGGTGTATAAGACAATGATCATATCAGTAGTTACATATGGATCCGGTGCTTAGCAAAAAACATTCTGATCTCTTAGACGCGTTCGAGAGGAAAGTCCTACGAAAAATTGATGCCCCTGTATGTGAGGAAGGATGATTCCGGAGACTCTATAATGATGAGATCTTCGAGCGTTACCGCGATGTCGACATCGTGAAGAGAATTAAGCTCGGTAGGCACCGGTGGGCAGTACACCTACCTTCCGGAGACTCTGTAATGTAGAGATTTACGAGCGTTACCGCGATGTCGACATCGTGAAGAGAATTAAGCTCGGTAGGCTCCGGTAGGTAGGACCCCTATTTCGCACGAGCGAAGATGATCCTGCTCGGAAAATCCTTTGCGGTAGAATTTATGGAACACGACAGCGAGGCCGGCCAAGCCTACGCTGGAAAGATGGCGTAGACCAGGACGCCTAGAGTTTAGGGATTCCAAACTGGATGCCATCCGCTCGAAATCGGGACCGGTGCAGAGATTTTTTGCGGGATGCCAGGAAAGGACACCGGTTGTAGAGCCAAATATGATGATAATGATCAAAAAATTATAATAATAATATTTAGCGCGACAGGCCGTTTGGCCTAGGCAAGGCCTAGCTTCTTGCGACCATTTGAGTTGTGGATGTATATTTTTGGACACAAATGGAAGGGACCCACAATTTATGACCGGATCCGAACGGCGAATTGAGAAGCTTTCCGTTATTACTCTCGGAACGTTTGTCATCCATTCGCGAGAGGTGGGACACCCTGAAAAATACTTTTTGGTGTTACTGGGATTCGAACCACGAACCCCTGTTCAGTAGTCATCCATCAAGAAAGTATGACTTTCTTAATATTAATTCTGGACAAAAGCCTTTGGAAAATATGTTTTACAAATTTGGAAAATATTTAATGGGATAGAAATCATGTCTGTGGCACAGCTTCTAGCAATTTAATGTAATATTTCTCATTTCAAAATGAAAAGACGAAAGTTTTCAATCATTTTGACTACAAATAGGACTTTATGTCTCCAAGTGGTACTTTTATATATGTATACTTCTAAGCAATACGCAAATTTACCATCTGGTAAAATGCTCATTGCCATTCCTCGGCAATATCTTTAACACGCGCATACATAATGAAACATAAGGCTAAAGTGCCCCACTGAATGATTTAGTTTGTTTTATTATTATATACTCGCTTGCACACACACACACACACACACACACACACACTTTTCGGCTAGAAGCACAGCCATTATGTCGTTATGTCGGTCTCCTTAATGTGTCATTAATATTTGATGAACTTTTTTGAATGCATATTTAATGGCAATTGATGCGAGTACGAAGGAAAGTTTGTTTGTCCGCGCGTTTACTCCGAGCAGGACGTGATGGATGCTGAATTTCCTCACAAGAAAAGTGCTTGTTAAGTGTTTTTCCATGAGCACTAGAGATGAATAGGGGGAATTAGAAGGCTACAGTTTTCTTCAACTCCAGGCAAAATATTTGTTATGCTTCAAAAGGAGAAAAGTTGAATTGTTAAAAAGAAAAACACTTTGAACACTCATCTGATGGTTAAAAAAAATGTATTTATTTTTTGTGTTAAAGTGAAGTGGGAATTACTGTAGTGGCGACGAAAAGAGTAGCCCAGGTAGTACAATAAATCACTAATATGTCCTTGTTTTTGTGAATTGGTTACATTTTTATCTCAAATCCGAATTCATAAAGTATTAAGTTTGTTTTCAAATGGGATATCTCTATGTATGTGTGAAGAGAAATCTATCCCATGGGCATTTCTGATTTTGAACGGAGTCATAAAAATTTATCCAGATTGTTTCCACAGAGAATATTGAATCCAACAACGAACTTGGGTTATCAAACCAAACTGAGAATGTCAGCCTTTTTATGTGTGTTAGCGTTGCCCTAAGCAAGTCATTCCTACGCATATATGAGAGGAGTTATATTTTGCGATGTTGGCTACTACGGATTTTATGATTTTGATACAATTGACTTTATGGCATGAAACGGTCTAACACTCATTTAATGGTTGGAGCTAATATTATACTTTGTCTTTATTATGATCTTCTTGCGTGCCATATTATAAAAAACGGGTCAAGTGCGGTCAATCCATTCTATTACCTATTTAAAGGAAGATTTATGTAATATTGACATGGCATATATGGTCTACAATGTTCATGTCAAGCCCTGAGTATGACACCAATATAGGGTTAATTGTTTGTGTGTTTTTAATTGCCAGATATTCCATTATCATCTCGCTTACATACTAAATACAAACTGTAAGTGGACAATGTTGATGTAACGGTCATTATGAGTTAATTAGTTAATTAGCGTTACGTGAATACTTAACGGATAAGTGGTGTAAAAACATTTTAAGTGCAACTTACGTATTATGTGGGGTTAATTTACCTTAAGTTGTGCAATGATAGGTTCAACATAACACGTAACATGTAACTCGCAGTTTCTTTTAAGCAAAACAAAATTTATTTTGATAAATGTGAAGTGCGAATTGAAATGAATTGATGTGCGTTTTTTTATTTTTTTTAACGTATACACGCCAAAGGGATTTGCATCCCTATAATGTCAAGCACAGCGTTGGCGTTAGAAAATTAGGGAGAGGAAAAGATGAGATGCACGTGTGTCTTGAATTACTGCAGATCATACAAATGTGGAACACAGAATCGGGTAATTCATTCCACATAACTATAGTGCGGCTAAAGAAGGAATATCTTAATTGGTTAGCACGTCTGAAGATAGGCCTAATGGTAGACCCGTTTGCTCGAGATGAGCCACGGGTATTACGGATGGGTTCAAGAATGGCTATTTACTTTGAACACCGCTTGGGGAAAAAGTGATAAAACAGTGACAACAGGAAACATTCCTACGATATTCAAGCGATTCGATTGCTTTCGCGATGTTTTCGTCACCAATAAGTTGTATCGTATTACGTATTACGGATGGGTTCAAGAATGGCTATTTACTTTGAACACCGCTTGGGGAAAAAGTGATAAAACAGTGACAACAGGAAACATTCCTACGATATTCAAGCGATTCGATTGCTTTCGCGATGTTTTCGTCACCAATAAGTTGTATCGCGCGGTTCAGAATTCCTTTTCTTTTGAGCACCTGCCCTGATAATACAGTTATATTCAAAGTTAGGGCGAATGTATGCCTTGTAAATAGTAGCCAGATCTGAAGGATTAAAGTACATCTTGCTATGTTTTAGAAAACCTAAACATTTCACAGCATTTGTTGACGCACATACCGAGAATTGCGAGTTTTTCAGTTTCTTCGATGTAAGATCCCTTCATGGATAAAAGTTGGGAGTTTAAATTAAGCTGGGAAGACAAAAGACAGCATTGAGTTTTGGAAGCGTTAAGTTCCCTCTATTATGTAGTCCCCACCTTTTTATGCTGTCAAGGTCAGCGGTTAGCGGGGTTACCATTCGTTGTTGATCAAGTTCCACTTGGGTTGAAGAGGGGTGTGCAGAAAACGTAAAATCATATGAAAGGCTAAGAGTGCTGTCGTCAGCGAAAATATGGATTGGATTAGAAGTGGCGGATAGGAGACCATTAATAAAAATCATAAAGAGAAAGAGTGTCGGAGACAAAACAGAGCCTTGAGGGACAAGGAGGAGGGCATTAACAATACCATAGGCATTCATCTTAGACAAAAGAGTTTGATGACAGACTCTATCTAATGCCTTGGAAATATCGAGTGCAAAAACTTCGCTTTCACCAAATTTTTGAAAAGACTGGTTCCACTTTTTAGTGAGATAAACCATCAGGTCAGCCTGTAGAACGTTGCCTACGAAAACTGTACACCCGGTCGTTAAGGATTTCATGTGATTGCATAAGCTTACGATTGATCAGCGTTTCCATGACCTTAGAAAGTATGGATCTTAGGACAATTGGTCGATACGAGGAAAGAGATGACGGTTCGCCTTTTTTAGGAACATTCTGGATAAAGGCTGTTTTCCAATAAGAGAAATGGAAGAGCCTGCGCAGTAGCAATGCCAACGTTAAAGAACACCTCTTCAAAACTATAGCGGGAATACCACACCAAGTAGATTTATGAATGTTGAGATACACTCTAGCCTGACGAGTACGAAAGTAGATCTGTCCCATAGAGGGTTCAAATCTTGCAAGTTCCGACGGCGACAACGCGCTATCTGGTAGCGTGCAGCTACCTGCAAAATATGAAGCAAGCAGATTATCTATAGAGCTGACAGTTGGAGAGTCACTGTGAATAGTGATAGTTAAGCTATTAATAAAAAGAAGGAAAATGGTGTCTATGTATGTAGGCATTTTAATTATTTGTGGATTTATCTGATTTGGAAGTATAGAGATCGACAGAACTATTCACATTTGAAAAGCGTTGGTTAATATTAAAGAGAGGAAATGAGGAAATATCTATGCACTTGCATTTTTAATATAATTATGTGTTTTGGGAAACTTAGAGTTTCATAAAGAATTCCACTTAACCAAACTTAAAGTTTAATCAAATATGAGCTTAAGGTTAAGTTAATCCTTTTTTGGATCCCTCTATGTGACTTCAATTCATATAGCTAATGGCTTAATTTTTATATTTTGCGTTAACGAGATAACATAGCGTTGATCTTTGGAAGCAATTAATACTTTTTTATAATACATAGTTTGATCATTTAGCTCAACTCCGAAGAACAGTAACGTCGCGTGAAAAACACAACATATGAGAAACTGATAATGTTGTCGCTAGCAAAATAATGAATAGGATAAGGTTGTCCTTAATGACAATGACAAATAGTTCTGGAAACTAAACAGAGCTTTGTGGAAGATCCGTGCATTTATGTGGAGAATTTCCACCGAAAAAATGTAATTAATTGGTCTGAAATTAAGCTTCGTATTTTTGACAAAAGTAATAGATGCCAAACGTTGTCAAATACTATAGAAATATTTGGTTTCACTAAATTGATTAAAATACTGATTGCACTTTTCGAAGTCCTATAAGTCTACAGGAAGAAACGGACAAAGTTTTCCCTCGTTTAAGCACAGGCTCCACAAAGACTATTTTCCCACAACTCGAGAAGAGTACAGAAATGTAGGAGTGGTGCAAAAACTTACCCAATGTTTTTTTTATTAGCGTTGAAGAACGCCTCTTCAATACGCTTAGGCAAAAACCATCTACTCCACCAGACTTATGAATATTGATACTCATATTTAAAACTCTAATAGCTGTTTAGGTACAAAGTACTTTAAGTTTTACTATACCTCAATTATTCAACTCATATTCTTTCTTTCTTTCAATTGAGTATTATATTTAAAGAAGCGCTGGTACTTTTTATTTCGCATATAGTAGTAGTAGTAACATTGACTTAATCTCAAATTATATGTAACAAAAGAAAATGTTTATTGGGCTGTATATAGGTTCGGCTCAAGAATAATATTAGGCATATTAGTCTTCCAATATTAGGCATATACTCGAATAATTTAATGTTAAATTTGTAGTTTAAATTCAGATATAAAAACCTACGAAAAAATTAAAGGTTGCATTATGGTCTATCTATTTGTTTTGGTAGGGATCAGTTTTTTCTTTGAATAAATTATAATATAAATATTTGAAGAGAAAATTATTTAGTATTAACTGCATAATAATCATTACGTAGAGAAATTTTAAAAATATTATTATTATTTTTTGAAATATTACGGATAATATATTAAAGATTTTGTTAGTTACAATTATAATCTTTTTTACTGTCTACATGTTAATTATGTTATGTTATATTAAAGAAGAAGTTAATGAAAATTAATTAAAAGAAAAAAGTTTGGTCCAACTACAGAACCACACAACAAATCCACTTTGTCCACTCAGTACTCATGAATCATCATTATCATTGTTGGCTCTAGAACCGGTTTCCAATTTCGTAGAATACCAAATTAATTACAAACATTAATTTATACTCTTAAGAAAGTAATTACATTTAAATTATTATAAAACATAAGGAAGCTTTTTTTCCATCAACAATAGTATTATTCTCAATGATTTAAATTTGTCAAGGATTTTTGTTTAAGAAATACAAGTCACTTTGCATTACAAGAATGCTTGATATTAATTAATCAATAAGGATGATTTTTAAATAAACATCAAAATATAAAAACACTGTATCAAAATATTAAATTTAATGTTTTCTATGTTCTTTATGTCTTCTAAGAAAAGAGATTTTTCAATGCAGCTTTTTTTTCTTTCGAGAATCCATTGAAGTGGAAAAACTTCAAAAAGATATTTCATAGTTATATGCAACAACAGCATGAACCATAACCACGATGGAAAGAAAAAAAGAAAATAATCGTTTCGAGACACAGACTCCACAAACGCGTCGCGCCTGCCTTAGGCGAAAATCGATTTTCGCATCGTATGAACCTGCGGTGTTTATACTTTGCGAAAACAAAATATTTTAATATAAACTGCAGCCATTCATGTTATGTGTTATAAGAAATTAACTTATCTTAGAAATAAATTACCTTTATACTTTTCAACGGACGAACAACTACGACTGTCGATGGCGCGACGTAGACAGGAAACTAACGATGATGAAACACCGAACGCTTTTATCCCCTTAGCAATCTGATGCGATGATGCTCTGTACGTCTGTCTATCAATGAGTCAATGAATTAGTTTTGTGTAAATACACCAGCTGCTGCTATCGCTGTAGAAAGTATCTGCGACTGCGATAAGATACAATTTGCAGAGGAGTAGGCACTACATGCACTTCAAAATCACAGCACAGCAAAAACTACCGGAAAACGAAGACAACACTTTTTTCAAACTTTTCAGAACGTATCTATCTGTAAGATACTTAATATTTTTATATCCTTTCACTATAACAATCAAGGATTTTCTGAATTTACAGAATCAATAAATTTTAATGGAAAATTTATTTTCAATCTTATTTTGATTATTATCGATATTTTTGTGAAATTATCCAGAAAGATCAGAGTATCTCACTCACTCACAAACATATGCTGCAGTTCGAATTGAGAATCAGCAATGTATACACATAAACCGACAGATACAGTTGAAAATGGGGTTTCCAATGATAATGGACAAACACTGCGCAGCGATCCGTAGAACTGAGCTCGATGTCGGCTGGAGGTTGACTGAATTTTCCTGCAAATTAAATTCTCGTTTCCAGCGCAAAACCCCGGTTGATGCCATGCGAAATCCTTTGCAAATTACTGAGAAAGAGAGAGAGAGTAAAAGCAGGAATAAGAAGTGTACGGCTATTGCAAAGTTAGTTTTGGTTTTTCCTCATTGTGGGTGGTGGGCCGTATAGATTTACAAAACATCCAAAAGCTCTACATTTCATTTGATAAAAATAGATACTCGTGCAGGAGTAAGAGTAAACTTGTGGGAGTGATAAACTCGGAAACAAAGGGGAAATTCCAGGATTCTCATGCGATGACATCCGTCAAACTGTTAACGGTGATGATGATGACCGGCAGATTTCTTCGGATTTGTTCTACAGTCTCTCCAAGAGTACTTCCACGTTGCGCATGGGCCAAAAATAAATTCGCCTCTATTTTCGTCCAGATATGAATACAAGCTATTTTCAGTTATCCGAGCAACAAAATTTAAACTCTGATTACAAACATAGTTTCACATTTAGCTCGCGTTCTACTCAAAATGCTTAAAAGTTGAGTAATACTCGTATAGTTGGAGCTTTCATTAAATAAATTGAGTAACACTAAATGGGTGAGTAAAGTTTAAATGTCAATAAAAGAATGACTCTAGGAGTCAGTTTTTATTAACAGATCCAATACAAATTGAAAAGAAGAGTCAAGGAAACGCTTTTAATATTTG
This sequence comes from Nephrocerus scutellatus, assembly GCA_947095585.1. Lineage (NCBI taxonomy): Eukaryota > Metazoa > Arthropoda > Insecta > Diptera > Pipunculidae > Nephrocerus > Nephrocerus scutellatus. The sequence goes on along the minus strand of OX352765.1, from coordinate 26,846,980 downwards.
AATTCAATATTATGTGTATGTGTGCTATTCATTAACATTTGGCAACATTACTTTCATTTCATCTTGCACAGTATATATTTTCCTGGTAAATCTTCATTTAAAAATCATAACCAATATCAATCAACAAAGCACGTTCTCTATTAATTATGGTATATTCCTGTGTTGTGCTCAAATCGTTACTGAGTCAGACCAGGATTATTGATATAGACCGTGGACTTGGCATAGCCCAAACAAAAAGTCTAGAGACGTCAAATCACACGAACAAGGCGGATAAATTGGCTGCTCAATTTCTGAAGATAACGAGATGACCAAACTTCGACTTGAAGAGCTCGATTGTTTGGCAAGTCCTCTGGCATGTGGAACCATCTTGTTAAAACTAAATATGCTCCAATGTAATTTATACCAAACTAGCTTACCCGACAGACAATTTGCTGTCCAACTTTCAATAAATTTATTTGTGAATTTGCGAAGAGTTATTTGAAATATTAAATCAAAGTAAAAATGAGAAAAAAACCTCTAACAAATGATTTATTTTCTTTCATTAGATTTAAAATCACAATGAATCTCAATGTGTTTTATTTACATTACGATTTCGATTGCAATGTCATAGCAAACAATCGAAACAGAGCATTAATTATTTATTATCTGTGTGATATGTTTCGATGTATACATATAAGTTTGTACCAGAAAAACGAATTTTTTTTACTTGTTATAAGTGAAACTACTTTATAGGAGCGCTGAGGAGAAAATTCAGTACGGTATCAAAAATTTCTTCTGCTATTTTGAGTCACATTATTGGTCATATAATTGTGTTACATTTTTAAATTTTGGGAACTTTTGAGGGTCTTTTGGGTTATATTGTCATAAGCTTTCCCGTACCTTTACTTAGAAGTGCTGAAAGGATGCCATATGGTCCTGGTGTATTGTAGGTTTGAATGTTTTTTTGTGCCTATTCTACCCTTTCATAGGTTATTTTTATCTAAGCATTTATTGTTCCAGTCATGCTTAGGACTGATTCGTTTGTGCCTTTTGTTGTATTTGCTATTTTGCATCCACCGATTTGTATGAAATTCGGTATGGTCTTCTGGGGAGTCTTTTGGTGGTCTTTTGAGGGTCTTTTAAGGGTCCTTTGGGGTATTTCGGCAGTCTTTTAAGGGTCTTTTGGTGTTATTTTGAGGGTCCTTTGGGGGTGTTTTTGGGGACCTTTTGGGGGTCTTTGGGGATTTTTTGAACATTTTTTACGATTTATAAGAGTCGTTTGTGGGTCTTTTGAAGGTCTTTTGCCGTCTTTTTGGGAGTCTTTTTAGTCTCATTCGGGGGCGTTTTGAGTGATCTTTTGAGGGTCGTGAGGGTATTTATGTGGTCTTTTGAGGATCTTTTGAAGGTTTTTTGAGGGTCCTTTCGGGGTCTTTTGAGGATCTTTTGGGGGTCTTTAATGATTTTTTGGGAGGTCTTTTATGATTTTCTTGAGGGTATTTTGGTGGCCTTTTTGGAGCTTTTTCACGGTTTTTAAGCGTCTTTTGAGGTCTTTTGGGAGTCTTGAGCAGTCTTTTGAGGGCCTTTTGTAGGTCTTTTGGGTGTCGTTTGAATCGTGAGTTATGGTCGCGAGTACATACAAAAATCCTATGGAAAGACGTTTTTTCAGTTTTTACAGAATTTTCTAATTTTCCGGGCAACTTTTCTAATTTTTTTTCCTACAAACCTTATTTGGACTATATCAAATATTTTAAAATCAAAATGAGCCAAATCGGTTCAACCGTTCTCAAGTGATGCGGTTACCAACGACCACCATTTTATATACATACAGTCAGGGTCTATCTTTAATGTTGACTTGATTTATCGGGATTAAAAAAAAAGATTTTTATTATTACGTTTATAAAAATCAACATAGTTAAACGCTATTTTTATTATGCATTTTCTGGAGAAATTAGGCATATTAGACTTTCAATATTAGGTATATACTCGAATAATTTAATGTTTAATTTGTAGTTTAAATTCAGAGATAAATTGAGGTCTGGAGAAAATTGACCTTAGAGTTCAAAATTAGCATGAGCAAGAAAACTGGAACAGGCATTGAAGTATGATATCTGAAGACTCAAACAAGATATAAACTTTATTAAAACCAGTTTACAAAGACTGGTATTTCTTCTAAAAATAAAGCCGCAAACGAAGTGTTTACCATTAGCATTAACAGAGCTATTTCGGTTAACATGGGTCAGGGTATACCAAAGTAAGCTTTTTCTTAAATCCCCGATAAATCATGTCAACATTAGAGATAGACCCTTACTTTAGAATGATTTTTTTCTTAGAATATACCCCAGAATCATTTCCGAAACTATCCTTGACGAATTAGGGGACACCTTGTATATAGAAGCAAATAGACTGTCTTATAAATCCATTATTTATTAATTAGTTCTAATTTCGTGTACTCAAGTTGTGGCCAAATTTACTTCTTCTAAATGGTAGCAGGATGAAAAACTTTTTGCACATTTTTGAAACCATGAACTTTTTTGACAATGTCGACTTTAATAGTAATAACATTCGGCGCGACAGACCGTTGCGGTCCAAGGCCTAGCTTCTCGCGACCATTTGTGTTGTGCATGTATATTTTTGGACGCAAATGGAAGAGACCTACAATTTAAGGCCGGTTTCAAACGGCGAATTTGGGAAGCTTTCTGTGACAAGTTATTACTTTCGGAACGTTTGTCACTTATTCTCGAGATGTAGGACACCGTGAAAAATACTTTTGGTGTTACTGGGATTCGAACCACGAACCCCTGCTCAGAAGCCATGAGCTTTTCCACTGAACCACGGTGCCCACAATGCCGACTATGTATTCATTTAAACAAAGCTTTCTGTTTTCTTAATGCAAGTCGATTTCGTGGATAACACCTTGGAGTTTAGGTTTCGCCCTTATGACAGAAGGCAACATTTGCTTTTAGGTTCATTAAACTGTAACTGCATTCGTCCAGTTTTGTTATGCTTTCCTTTCCGAATGTAATTAACTTGCCAAACATCTTGAATTAAATGAAATAAAATTCAAACTTTCACATAATTGCATGTATTTCTGTTTTTGTATAAAACATTTATTTCGAAAATAAATAAATAAATGATTCTAACCCAATTCGGTTCTATTTGCGGAACAACAGACCGATCTTCAAATTGCAAATGAAACGCGGCATAAGAAAAAGTCATCGTGTTGATCCCGTCAATCTAACACACACGCATTTACCACTACTATTAACTTTAACTCTCACGGTCTCACTCTCCGTTTCCGAAAAAAATCAATTTCAAAATAAAATGGTAGTCAACAGGCAGTCAGTAAAGTAAACGAAGGTATCAGGAGTTTCAAAGTTAATAGCATTATCTTGAAAATTGTTGTTTAATTCTTTAGCATTTTTGTGAACATTTACCTTTCTTTTTATTTACTTTTTTGTGTTCTTCTGTATCTAGTTAAATGCACACTCAGTTAAGTTCACAACTAACACACAGAGTTCCTAATATTGAACACTTTTACGAGTATTTCAATATCCCTTTCTGCAAAACAAAAAGAACAAAAAGAAAAATCACTGGAAACAAAGAAAAGTTATCAATTTCTCCTTCTATTTTAAGGACTCAATTTAAGTTCTGATGCGAGTATATGACAAAATCCCTGGGGCATACTTGTTTATTAGATTGTTTCTGAGAAGATTTTCCTGTGTTGCTAGTGTTGCTGTTATTTGTGATTGTTTATTTAATGTTATTTTTATTGTAGATCTATATACAAGCACCTGTATTTGTAGTAAATTATTCAATTAGTCTACTTTTTATAACCTTATTTTGATAGGGTTAGCATAAAAAAAAAATATCATCGTTTCATATAAGCTAGGGATAAATATAAATTTTGAAAACATAGATTTTATAATAGCGATGGTGTCCCATATATCTCCGTATCCTCAGCCATCTTATTAAATGAGACACGATTCGTCACTGAAAACTCAGAGTATTTCCCCAATTTTTTAAGCCAAATATTTTTGATTCATGTCTCTTTTCGCTTTGACAGTATGGTCTTTGGCATATTTTGTTGCTGAGCTGACAGATAGCTGATAATGTTTGCCCATTGAATATAAAAGCTTTACTAAGCCGAATTTCAATTATTCTGCGCCCTAAGTTATATGAGACAGGGCTTTTATAAGAGGTGAGATAAAGGATCTTTTTATGTTTTTAATAATTTCGGTTTTTGTGTTCATTCGTTTATATGATTGTTGAAATTGAAATTTAAAGCATTCATCTGTGTGTCAACATAAGAGCTTCTTGTTTTTAGACATCCCATCGGTTAAAGTCCGCCCTTCAGTATCATAAAGAAGAGGGCGGAGCACTTAGCTTCGCAATAGGTGCATAAAAGGGGATGTAATAATAACGTATGTGGTTAGAACTTTATTGCCTGTTTTGTCTACATCTAAACTCCATGGATTTGTTGCAATATTTTGTAAGACAGCAATTAAACCTACTTATAACTTATAACTTATTGTTCCACTGAAAAAACACTCCGGATATGATTTAAATGATTAGCTCGAATTCTTTGAAGTCATCAAATTGGATCTAGAGGACATCAGCTAAAACCAAATTAACATCATGTCTTCCTAATGCTTCAACAGACAGTTTTATTGGAGCTTAAAATATTTGATAATACGAGTATTTGGAAATTATTGTCGTCGAGTAATCCAATACCTTTTATAAAATCTTTCAATCATTATCTCTATGCTGTTTCACCTAGTCTTGTAATCTGATAGCAAACTTAGTTCATTACATTGCATTTCATTATTTGAAGTTTTGCTGCTGGGTAATTTTTGTTTGTCCCTTGTAGATACCAATTCAGAGTACATATAACATTTATATTCAAGTCATCAGACTTTGTTTGAAAATGTAGGCTATTTACATGAGCATTTCTTGGTATGTTTTCAGATGCTGTCCTTGTTATTGCGCAATAAATATATTAAAGTACTGTGAGCACCATTAGGGTGATACAAACGAATTTGCATCCGCTACCATTTGCTAAAGATTCGTTGATGACAACATAACCCTCATCCAAGAACCTTGGGTTATTAGCGGAGAAATCAAAGGTCTACGGAATAGGGCAAGTAAGGTAATCTTCAAATGCGGGGATCCAGTGCCAAGGGCGTCCTGCTTGATCAGCACGAACATTAACATTCTTCGAACTCCAGAATTCGTGACAAAGGACCTGGTGGCACTATTAGTAGAGATTGTAACCGAGAGGGGATCAAATAACATCGTGTGTGCCTCGAGTAACTTCCCCGGCGATGACGACAACATTCCGCCTATTGAGGTCCAGAAACTCATAATATACTGCAAAGACGACAACATTGATGTGAGTGTTTTTAGAATGTAGAAATTGTAAATTAAGGCTCGAAACCCACATTCATAAATATGATTCGGGAAGAGGTACTTGACCTCATTCTTGCCAATCTATTTATATTCAGTATCATCGAAAATTGGAAAAATTTGATCATCAAAAAAAACTTTTTTAAATTGAAATAAAAAATTAACTTCATTGAATTTTATTAATTTTTATTTTTACTTTGAAAATGACATTATTGTATTACGATTTAAAAATGATTTTTTTAAGAAATCAATTTTGAAACACCAATTTTTAGCCACTGAATTGACCAGACAAAACTGCACACAATATTCGTACAATTAATGTTTGTAGAGGTAAATATGTTTCAAGTATGGCAAGTTGACCAAATACGTCAATTTTGTATAATAAAGTATTCATGAATCAATTCAATCTATTGTTAAGACAAATAAGCAAAATTTTTTGATAAATTTTAACAATTTTAACATCCTGTGCAAATTTGTATCATTCGATAATAATTTGCCAAACTAAATCACAAAAGTAAATTTTAGTAGGACTTAGAAAAATATACTAGTTTTATGACCGTTTATTTAGCACAAAACTGTGTCGTCAGTACCATCATTACCATTCCCTGAAGAAAATTTAATTTCAAGATAATATGGTGCAAGAGTTTCATTTACCATTCAACAATTTTCGAAATGAGGTTGATCCGTAATGAAGTGACTTATCGTCTAAGCTTTTGTATAAAAGATCTAAATTGGACAATATGATTGACAATAGGTTTCAATTTCGATTTATTTATTGATATTTTGAAAAGCTAAAAAAAAACTGAAAAGCTCCTCAGAGTATTGAACAATCTATGGGACAGGTATTCATTCTTACTCGTGCAGTTGCTAGAGTTTTAAACAAATCTCAACACTCACAAATCCGCTGGGCCAGATGGTATTTCCCCATTAGTTCTGAAGAGGTGTTCTTCCAAGCTGGAATTACCATTGCGTAAGCTTTTCCATCTATGCTATTCTTCTGGACTCTTCCCGAGAAGTTGGAAACAGCCTATGTCCAGCCCATACCCAAAAAAGGCGAGCCGTCATCTCCTTTATCGTAAAGCAGTTGCACTCGATATTTCTAAGGCATTTGACATAGTTTTGCATCAAGCTCTTTTGTCTACAGTGCGTGCTTATGGAGTCGATGAAAATCTGCTTCATTGGATTAGAAGGTATCTTTTGGACCGATCAATTCAAGAAGCTTTGGACGATTTCAAATCTAAAGTTCATTACTTAAATGCTGGCGTTCTTCAGGCCTCTTTTTTGTCCCCGACTCTCTTCCTCATTTTTATTAATGATGTCTTATCTGTGACTTCTAATCATATTCACTCTTTCGCCGACGACAGCACTCTCAGTTTCTCATATAAGTTTGAGGAACATCCCTCCACTTCTCATGTGGAACTCAATCAACTACGTATGTTTAGCACGTTAAATTCTGACCTATGATGTATAATACAATGGGGGAAAATCAATCGACTAGAATTTAACGCTTCCAAAACCTAATGCTGTCTCCTGTTGTCTAAGCGAATCCTAAATCCCATTTCATTATCCATGAATGGGACTTGCATCGAGGAAACTGAAAATCTCGCAATTCTCGGTATGAGCGTTAACGACAAGCTTCGTTGGAAGACCACATATTTACCATCGCCAAAAATGCTGCGAAATGTTTAGGTTTTCTAGCCCGGTGCAAGAAATATTTCATTCCCTCTGATCTGGCTACTATATACAAGGCTTTTATTCGCCCTACACTTGAGTACAATTGCCATCTGGTCTGGTGCGCCTAAAACTACTTTGCATCAGCTAGATAGAATACAAAACCGCGCGATAAAACTTATCGGTGACGAAAATATAGCGAAATCAATATTTTCGCTTGAACACCGTAGCAACGTTTCCTGCTTGTCACTGTTTTATCGCTTCTTCTACCAGCGGTGCTCAAGAGAAAAAGCCAGCTGCATGCCACCTCTCCTTGAATTCAACCGCAATACTCGTGGCGCTCTAAATACTAATCAGTTTACCCTCAAGCCCATCTTCGGACGTACAGTTAAGTTCAGGGATTCGTTCTTCCGCCGTACAGACGTATGTGGAATACTCTGCCAAGCTCTGTCTTTCCACGTCACTATGATTCACAGGCATTCAAGAAACAAGCTAATAGTCATCTCCTCTTTTTTCCTCCTTTTCCTTAACGCACACGCTGAGCCAAGCATATAGCCGTGCGCGAATTATAAAAAAAAATATTAATGAGAGACTGGTGAGATTGGCCATATAAGTAGAAATAAATACTGGTAGTAAAAGAATAAAAGAAGAATTTACTTGATTTCTTATGCATTCTGTGTTGATATCAAAATTTGTTCATAATTGTGCTAATATGCATAACAGTTTTGAATTTGTTTAGTTTCACATTGTGTGACATAAGCCAAATTTTTGAATCATTTTGTAAAGTGCACTTGAAGTGCATCGTGGTAAATTTTTAAACTTCAGGAGGCAGCCAAACTTAATTAGCTTTCGGTTGCTCTCGTGAACTGATCCCGGCTATTAGAAAACTACACTTGTAAAACGTACCATTACAAGTGGCTTGAACATTAATGTCAATGTGAATGCATAATAGCTCCTATATATGACGGGAATTTTTATTTGCTAAGCCAATAAAGTTTAGCTCAACTATTCTTTATAATTGGAAGGAAATTTCATCTAATTTTAAGCGTTGTCTAATATACGTTTTGCAGCGAATTTCATAATTCTGTTAACAGAACTGTGATCCGTACCCACTTCCTTACCAACACCAGCCTAAAATCCAGGATCACCATCATACTATGCATACCATTTTAAGAACAAAGTTCATCCGAAACTGGTAAATGGTAGAAAATGTAAATTTAGTTTTTAGTATATGAAAGTATTTGATTAATAATAATAATAATATTCGGCGCGACAGGCCTAGCTTCTCGCGAACATTTGAATTGTGCATGTATTTTTTTGCACACAAATGGAAAGGACCAACAATTTAATGCCTTATCCGAATTGAGAAGCTTTCCGTGGCAAGTTATTACCCTAGGATATTTGTCAGACATTCGCGAGAGGTAGGACCGTGAAAAATACTTTACTTTTGGTGTTTTCTGGAATTCGAACCTGCTCAGAAATCTATGCACTTAACCACTGATCCACGGCCACCACTAAGTATTTGCCTAGAAAGCTTTTATGTAATGTGTTTTTTTTTTGTAAGAAAGAGCCCTTTCTACAAAATTGCGCCATTTAAATCCTCTGGCACACTTTCAGAACTGACGTTAAATTGGGAACTAAACAGGAACTATAAATTGATTCTATTTATCTATACATTGACTTTTCGAACATATTTCAAATCATCTTGATGTGCAATTATAGAGATTTAATTCAACACTTTTCACAACAATTTCTTAATTGCACCAACTCATGTTCTTTCAGGATTAACGTGACCCCCCTGGAAATAATAAAAAAATATTTCTAACTTATAGGTTTGAATTGGTTCAACCTTATTTTTAAGTCGATACATCGGACCCTTGATCTCACTTTGGATTGGATTGCACATATAAATATGTACTCTTATGTCTCTCGAACTCTCGATGAAATTCCTACCAGAAATTTCCCCATTCGTACGTGATGTGTGTTTATTGATCCGCTCTAGGGTTGATCTTTATCTCGTCCTCCGAAGAGGATGTACTAACATCAAGGGCTCTATTTTATGTGTGTATATGTGGAATACGTTGCAAATGTACAATGCATATGTTGTGCTGAAGGTAGTCATTGCTACATATCCACACTGCTCTACTTCTTTTTAAACGCTGTTATCCTTTCGCCTTGGAGGAGATTTTCCATTTCGATTGCATACACAACCACAGCATTTATATATGTATGTGTTTGCTTTGGCTGTACAGCAGTGTATATTCGTTGTTCCGTGATACCTTGGTGGCATCCATGCTGGAATGTGTGTTTCTGAGCGTTGCAAATTGCGTAGACAGGTAAAAACAAGTTGAATGCACTACAATGCTGTGGGAAATGTGAAGGTGCTCCACGCAGTTAATAACAAACGAGCAGCAATTCTAATTGGGAATGTACGAAATATGAAATGTAGGAAATACAGTTGCGTTGCGTCCTTTTCCATTTGAAATATCCCGGTCGTAGTTCTGCGAAATTTCAAATTTACCCGCGTACAGTAAATATGTAAAGCCATCTCCTCCACACTGTTGTGAAGTCATCAGGGACTCAGGCGAAAGTGCACCATAGTCAGCTGAGCTCTATGTCTGCTATGTTGTGGTTATTGCTTTGCCTTAGGTTGCAATTGAATTTGCAATTTGAGTTTCCTTCGTCGGCTGTCTGGCATTCATTCAGTCATCGGCTTTCATTTCAAAGTTATGTTTTAGGCCAAAGGCAGGGGCCATTACAGAGTGATGATTTTCACCTTTTACTCCTCTTGAATTCGTCCTGTCAGATTTCTACAGTTGTTGTTATTCGAAATTAAGCACAGTGTAATGTGCTCCGCCTGCGATAATCATAATATTGAAAATGAAGTGAAATGCAGTCAAGCGTATAGGATGGCAGATGGAAAATTAATTTGCTTTGCTCCGGTGTTGAGGTTCTTCATATTGCATAAGTAGGTGAGTCGATCGGTGCGGGACTTTCTAGCAGCTGTAATGTTTTATTCACTTTATCGTAATTAGTGATTTCAGTTTAGGGTGTTGATTTGAAACTCGATAGAGGTACCCGGTATTAATTGGAAATGTGTAAAATTAATTATGGAAATTTCCTCTGTCTATGTGTAGTTATACGTGATGCTTATGAGGCACTTATAAGTCAACCTATTCGAACTGATTGGATGTAACTAAAATGAATCGTTTTTAGAGTGTTTGCGTAGTTTTGTATTCTTCAAGTATCATGTTATCAACATAAGTTGTTTGAGTTTTTGATTTTGTTAGCCAATATTTGTTAACGAGTATTATTAAGCTCACACTTTGGCTAATATTATTTGATATGTAATTATCTTTCATTTAGAAATTTTTTTGTTATATAGTCATTGTACATTTATAATTAATTTTATTTAATTGTATTGCTTACCTTTTAATTGTAAATAAATGTTGAAAATGTTAAAAGACGGATAAAAGTCTTGTTATAGATCAGCAATCGCTAAACATTGCCACCAAATAAACCATGATTTTGATACAGATAACGTTATTACTTTGGACTATGAAGACAAGAAACATAAATGACAATTCAAAGAAACTTGTCACATTTGGTTATCCAATAGCCCAGGTAACTATAGAGTAGATGCTAATGAATTACACAGTAGTTATATTAATCTTATCAAGAATTACACTTAATAATTTATTGTAGCAAAATTTTCATATAAGTTTAATTTTTTAAATCTAATAACAACAAAAATAAATTCTTTAAAGTTTTCATAATTTCTTAAAAGTCAGAAAACTGAACAAAAACTTTTAATTGTTTTTTGCCTAGATAATGGTCAGCATTACCGAAATATTGGCAAATATTATTTTTTAAAATACAATTAAATAAAGTCTATAAATAAGCAATATAATTAAATGAAATTTTAATAAAAGACTTAATAATAATCAATATAATTTATAATCAATATTCTTTCTTCTTCCTTCTTTCCTTTACTCCGCGGGAGAGCATAGGGCTTCTACAAACGCCCGCTAATGAACTCGGTTTATCGCCTGAGGTTTCAAGAGACGCCACTCGGTCCCCTGGAATATTGCTTCCTCTTCTATTGTCCTTTTCCATGTCTTGCTAGGACGGCCAACTCGGCGGCTTCCTTGTGGATTCCAATCGAGCGCTAGTTTCCTAATATCGCCTGCTGGCTTTCTCAAAGTGTGGCCAATCCAGCTCCATTTTCGTCGCCTGATGGTGCTCGCAATTGCTTCCTGTTGCGTTACTTTCCTCAAGTCTTGATTGGTGATAATGTCCGGCCATCTTATTCTCAGTATACTTCTTAAGCACTTGTTGACGAAGATTTAGAGGCGCGTCGCAATTGACACTGTGACTTTCCACGTTTCTCAAGCATACAAGAGCACTGAGAGAACGTTAGATCTAAAGATCGTTAGTTTCAGATTCCGGGAGATGGGCAAGGAGTTCCAGGTATTATTTAACATACATAAGGAGTTTTGCGCCTTGTTTAAACGATAGCACACATCCGAGTCAGCACATCAGCTCTTTTTGAAATTCAGCTGCCCAATTAACAAAACTTATCGACTTCTTCTATATGCTGTCCGTCAATCGAGAGATCACATGTTCCACTAGCGTTAGCGCGAAGTAGCGTCGTTTTTGAGACGTTAATTTTTAAACCCATTTTGTTAGCGTGGAGTTCTAGTGAGCTAAATATTCGCTCCATGTCACCTAGGGATTGTGATAGGAGACAGATATCATCGGCGTAGTCCAGGTCTTCTAGGCGGTGAAAAACATTCAATGGCAAACCCGATGGAGTACGGGTTACTATTTTCATCACCCAGTCGATGACAATTGTGAAAAGCAATAGTGAGAGGGTGCAACCTCGCTTGACTCCCGAGTAGATGTTGAAAGGTGAGCCAAGATGACCGCTATAAATGACGCGGGATGTTGAGCCGCGGTACTGCTCCTTAATGATGTTAATGAGTTTTTCTGGAACAACGCATATCTAGACAAAAACTGCCACATCATGTTTAGGCGACGCTATCAAAAGCACGTTTTTAATCTACAAAAACCATATACAGAGGAGAGCGATACTCAACTGACTGTTCAATGATTGTACGCAGGGTGTTAATTTGATCAGTACAAGAACGGTTTACGCGAAATCCTGCTTGTTCATTTCTCAAAATTGGCTCTAACGCATTCCGTAAGCGCCTAGCTATTATAGGGGAGATCACTTTGTTTTTGGTGTTTAGCATAGTAATTAATCTCCAGTTTCGCAATTGCTCAAATCGCCTTTCTTGGGTAGTTTGACTATTAAAGCTTCTTTTAACGACGATAGAATGGTTTCAGATTCCCAGATACCTTAATATATCGCATGCAATATTGGCGTACTTAACTCGACGTCGGCTTGAAGGAGTTCTGCGTAGATGTTGTCATTGCCTGCCTCTGTCCTTATCTCATCCAACGAAGGAGTAGCGATGCTGATGTTAAGTATCCTATTAGGATGCATATGTGGGTTGATGGACGTTCCTGGCGAAGTTTAATGCAAAACATTCTTAAAATTTTCTGTGCAGCGGGTTAATTTTTATTCCTCTATAAGGATCATGTGTCTATTGCCTTAACAAGGTAGTTGATGTGGTGTTTCTTGTTGGCGAGCTTACGAGCGAGTTGGTAGACTGTGCTATATTGTCTACCATCAGCGGTTTGCAGGGCTTGTGTTGCGATGTCACTTAGCCATGCTCGTTTGTCGTTCCTAGCTGAACAGCCAACTTGCCGGTCCAGATCCCTAGACTTCCACCCTAATTAACTCTACTTTGATGGATTGACGTTCACGAATGGTTTTCCATGTGCTATCTGATATCCATTCTTTTCTAGTTTTGTCGGGATAACCTAAAATGGTTGAGGCTGCTTCCGTATATGCATTTACTGTTTTCTCTCATTTAGACTCTAAGGTTTGGGGCTGTATCTCAGAGAGAGACTCTTGTATACGGGATACATATTGCAGTTTCACATCTGGGTCTTTCAGTGCTGCTGCAGCTGGCTTACTCGTTGTTTAACTTCGTTTGGATGAGCGGACCGCGAGCTTCAATCGCACACTGCCAACCACAAGATAGTGGTCGCTGTAGACGTTGGCTGCTCTTCGGGTTCTAACGTCCTGCAACGATGATCGCCACTTGCGGCTTATAGCGATGTGATCAATGTGGCTGTTGTACATGTGATCAGGAGAGGTCCAGGTGTCTTTGTGGATGTTTTTGTGGGGAAAAATTGTGCCTCCAATGATTAGGTTGCGATCAGAACATAGATCAGCAAACCTTTCACCGTTGTCATTCATAGAACCAAGGCCGTGGTTTCCCATGACATGTTCCCAATCACTGTTGTCGCTGCCTACCTTTGCGTTAAGGTCACCCATCAATCAATCTTCCGTAGATGATCTAATGAATTATTTAGATGCAAGTAAAACGTGTCTTTTTCTGCAGAGGTGGCTTGTTCCGTTGGTGCGAAAACTGAACAAACACGACCTGTCGAACAGCAGATTTAAATCTTGCAATTATAATTCTATCGGATATTGCTTGCCAATCTTGTAACGATCTTCTCGCGGCTTTAGAGAGTAGAAATCCCACTCCATTCGCATGTTGATCTCCTGCAGGCTTACCCGAAAAATTAGAAACTCGCCGGTAGATGTTCGTTTTTCCCCTACTCCAGGCCATCCCACCTCGCTAAGATCAAGAATCTCTAGATATGGTATTTACGAAATTTACGATAATACGTTTTTGTCGAGGATGCGTGCCGAGCGTGCGAATGTTCCAAGTTCCAAAACGTGTCCTTTTCTTTGGGCCAAAGGTCATTGTTGATAAATTCGATATGTATCCGAGGCTTGTATTAGTTTCAAGAATCAATTAATTCAGGTGAGTGGTGATTGGCCAACCGCAACCTAGTTCGCCGCCGACCAAGGCAAGTTCCCTTCTTATTTAGCCCCGACCCAAGCTAACACAAATCGGATTGGGTACCGAAATCGTTTACTTGATTTGGCCGAGTTTCCAGTGACGCGACGTTGACGCACAAGATAGGAGTTGTGATGCGAGAAGGTTAGGACATGACTGTCTATAATCGCGTCATCATCACCGTTTGTCACAATAATTACTATTACATTAATTAATGTTATTTTTTTATCCCACTTACTGCCATAAAAGCAATATAAGACGGTTTTCTATCAAACAGAAAAGTACAAATCTAGTAATCAAGTGGGGCGGGTCAACTGAATTAACTTAACTCCATCTACAGAACAGATTTATAAGAACTGCACTAGAATCACCACAGAATATTGCTTTGGCAAGTAAAATTACTAAGTACTTAGTTTGTTTAAAGGTGTACCCAACACTGTAGTGTTTTTACCTCATGGAAATGTTAAATTTCTCTTGTTAAAAATAAGGTAATTATGTAAAGAGATTCTAACTATAACAGAGTTCAAAAACTATATTCTCACCCACCAAAGGAAAATTTAATATTCTTTTAATTTTTAACGAACCGCAATCTGAGAAGCTTTCCATGCCAAGTTATTACTCTCGGACGATTGTCAGACTTTTGCGAGAGGTGGGACACCGTGAAAAATACTTTTGGTGTTACTGGGATTCGAACCACGCACCACTCACCGAATTTTTAACAGAGAGTGTTGTCATCGAAGATACACATTTGTGCAAAGTTTGAATAAAATCAGGTTTTAGAAAGTCGGTTAAAAATGTATCACAACATTTGGCGACAAGTCACAAGCCTTGTAGACACGGACGCTAAGTTTACATAAAGAATAGATCTATTTGCGAAATTCCAAACACTATATTTTATGCAGAAATGTTCCTTTAATGTATTTGCATAAAAAAATATAGAAGGGATGTGTAGATAGTACTTTTTTTTTGTTTGATTCCCACCCTAGCCCATAAGGCAAACACTGCGACCTGAAAGATCTATTGTATCTTAGGGTGTCTTTACTCTAAGAAACGTACCACCTCCCTAATGCACAATAGGTCATTATGTTATAATACTTAATTCTAAGTAATTTGCTTACACAAAATATATCTGTAACTATTTTGGTTTTTAAGATATGGAGCTCTTTTAAGAAAATGATTTATTCAAAAATTTCAAATTTTTTGGGGGGAACTTTTTAAAAAAATGTGTAAGTATCCTTTCTATGTTAATTAATAAGACCTTTATATGAAGCCATGCTTATTTTTCCTGTACTGAAATAAGTGATTTGAGACTCTGAGGTAACATGGAAAGAAATAATCCTCTATAAATCTCTACAGATTATTTGACTTATTTGCACGATTGATGTCACCGGCAGTTCTTGAATGCCTACAAGCTCAAGCTGTGCACGTGCATAATATAAGAAGCTTTTATTTGGAAATCTGGTATATAAATGACACGTTTTGCGTAGCATGACTGCCTGATGAATATTGCACGATTTGAGGATGATTATAGGCTGTTTATGATTTGTTTTTTTTTTTAACTTTGTTTTATAACTAGCGCGCGCTTCAAAGGATGTGCACCCTTATAATGCCAAGGCACAACGTGGGTATGGAAATATTTGGATAGAAGAAGAAAATTGTTTCTTGCGGTGGGTGGAGTTGAAGTTCACACCGAGCACTATCAAACTAAAATATTGTGCTCAAAGCACTATACAGTTATTTATCGCATTACGCAATAAGTGTCGACATCAACACACTTTCCGATTGATAGCACATTGTCAGTGAAATGTAATCGCAAATTAGTGAAAATCCAAATGGTGCTAATTAAATCGAATCCAGACAATTCGTTCTGATTTGTAGCCAAATATATCCTTCTAAATTAGAACAACACATTAAAACAAATAATCTGTTGATTTTATTTGTAAATTTTTCGTAAAACTAACCGACATTGCAATTTTTGTAAATTCAAAACAAATTCATTAAATCAACTTTCGCTGACCGAATACCGAGTCCAACGTACACACTCAGTCCTAAATTCAGCTAAATAAACACACACAAGGAGGTTCCGCAAGGATGAGCTGTAAACATAATTGCTAATTGTATTTACATTATACAAATTTATTTCTGCCCATTACATTGCCAGTCATGTGTGTGTGTTTGTGTGCATTTTTATATTAATGTTGTTCGAATTTAATTTGCCTTCGGTACGCCTATATTATGCCTTTAGAAGCTCAGTGTTTTGCACAAATTTGTGGTTTTCAACGATGCGGTTCGTTTGTTTTTGTATTGAAGTACGGCTGTGAAAACAATTTTAAAATCACATTAGCGGTAAAGGAAGTTTGTTTGCACAATGTTATGTGTATTTTGTACACGTTCATTATGCATGTAATCATGTACATTTAGAAAAATAGCTCTCGGTTCATAGGTTTCCATACCGCAACAACCGAATTCATTAATATTTTTATGCCGAATATTTATCAGCTATGCGAATTATACACAAACACGCGTTCATATTATAACAAACTCAACAATAGGCTGAACGACATATGTAAAAATACCAATACGACAAAAAACGCATTATTTGGAATTAGTTATGCTTTTTCAAATGCCCAACATATCGAAATCTGCCAAAGCAAGTTGGATGAATGAAAAGGTGGAACAGGTTCAACAGGGTTCAAATTATTTTTAAATTCTCTATATTAACTTCGCGTGCACGTGGCTGGCTGGTTGGTTGGCTGGCTGGCTGGCTGGCTGGTCAGATTTTCTGAACAATTTTTAGCCCACTTCCCATGGCTCGATTTTATTGAAATTTTGCACACGTGTATATTTCCGGTGGCAATACTTTCTGTTAAAATTTGAGGCCCCTCGGACGTCGGGTTCGGGGGGGGCTCCCATACAAATATTTTACAAAATTTACCCGACTTTCTTTAAATTTGGAGCGATCGGCCCCTTGGGGACCCCAATATACAATTTTTAAATATCGCTATATCGCATCAGATCACGGCAAAGTCTGAGCTCTGTGCTTTGTGAGCAGCGCTGTTCGCTGCCGCTGCGTCATTTGGTGGATGATTTTGCCACAAGACGATCACGCAGTGTGTGTGTGTGTGTGTGTATCTCCAATTAGAGAATTTAAAAGAAAAATTTTAATTTTTATGAGTTGTTTTTTTCAGAATTATCTCTGATTCAGTAATAAAAGCAATATGAAAAAATTAACACGAAACTAAAAAAACGCTTAAATCAATAAATCGTGGTCATGGAAAAGTACAAAAAACCCTGACCAAGAAAATATTACAAATATTACAAAAGATACAAACAAGAATTCAATTTTTGTATCTTTTATTGAACAATTCGGTCCTTCCGGAACTTGTTGACGGCTATTTTGAAGGATTGTAGATTAAAAATTACGGAAAACACGGAGTTGACCAATTGATTTCACATCTATGCTACTCTCGGATAAAAGGAGGATTTGAAATTGTTGTGATCAACACAATCCCTTCTCATCTTTCGCTCCACTATCGCCACCAGTCACATTCTTATCGGCATAAAGAGTTTATTTATGGACGTGGATTTGACATTCCAATAATGAAAGTCAAAATCCATAATTAACTCAATCCTAAGGATACAAGCTGGCACTATTATCTTTATTACTCTCTTGCATGATCTCTTAATGCACGAGCACTTAAAAAATGGCATTGGTATTGTGTGGGAACCAAAATCACTTACTAACTGTACAGCGTGTACTCTTAATATATCCCATTAAAACCTAACAATAACAATAAGAAGGTCTAGTCAATTTAATACTCGTCCAGCTCTCTTCCCCGCCTGGAAAGCGGAAAGCACGGAGCTGCGACGTACAACAAAAAGGTTGTTTCTACACGAAAATGGTTTTACGGCAAATCTATGTTGTTTGCCTTGCTAACAAAAGGACCTGGGGTTAGAGAACGGGTTTCTGAAGACCATCCACTGTAGCAAAATGTTTAGAAAACTGTTCCCACATTTCGTCTATACTCCAAAGAATCAAGAGATGAAGCAATCATCGTCTATATTACGGACAATTCCATTCTAATTTTTATCAAGCTAATGCAAATGCGATTTTTGGATACACCACCCCATAAATATGAATTAAATTCCAAAATTGGTCTTATATAATTCTTATTTTATTTTAATACATCAGATCTTAAGGGAATCAGATCTCGCAATAGCTGCACCATTCATTACTGGTAGCACTGGTGGCCTGGAATTTATGCGCGTTAAGTCTCACCCTATTAGATCTACCCCTATCAAGAATGACTTGAATGTTCAACAGAATATTCATTAAAACTCGCGAACCAATCCAGCGAGAAATGCATTCTTTTTGACTGACAAACTGAATGGAAGCCGATAGCGTTGTATCATCAGCAAATGAATTGATATAACAAGTTGTAGAAGACAACAAGTCATTGATAGATATCAAGAAGAGCGTAAGCGACAAGGATTTCCATTGTGGCAGGCCAGCATTGATCCTATTTGAAGCTGAAGCGATACCCTTCAATACAACTTTTATTTTACGCTTCCATAAATAATCCTCAATTCGTGCAATGAGGGAGATGTGTAAGTTAAGCGCACGAAACTTATTAATAAGACAATAATGCCATACTCTATAAAAAGCCTTTGAATTATCCAGGGATACAACGCTTGAATAACCTAGATATTCAGTGTTTTGCTTACAACATTGAGTCATGAACGTCATGAGTTCACCTGAAGACCGATTTCTACGAAATCTTTACTGAACATCAGATAAAAGGGCATTCGAATCCAGATAGCTTATTAGTTTGAAATTAACAATAGATTCCATAACCTTCGAAAAGTCAGACAACAAAGACTAAAAGAGCGGTTGTTAATATAGGTGGAGATTTATCGAACTTTTTCTGAACGCAATTTTCCAAAATGACGAAAAAATATCCGTATTCATTGAGAGATGAAACAAATTGCTAAGCGCTTTCGCCAGAGTATAATGACATCTTTTTTATGCGGAATACCGTCCATTTGCTTTATTAGGGTCAAGTTCTTTAAAAATCTTTGAAACAGCCCGTGGCCGGAAATATATTTTAGACATTCCTTTGCCTACATTCGGAAGAATTGGTGGGCTTTGGTTACATAATGAAAGGGTAGACGCACAAGCAAAATGCGAAGCTAAAATATTAGCTTTCTGAATACAAGTTATATAAAGAATATACTATTATGGAAGAAGGTTAAATAGATGAAGTCTTGTCTGAAAAGTTTCTTTTAATCAGGTCAGCAAACGGCTAAAAGCTTCGACTGTTTAAATCTGAATCCAAAAATGTTCGCATGCTGTTCCGAATCATAAGGTCATTTATTACATCTTGGCTCTGTTTTTTATAGCGTTGGCTTTGTTACTGTCTGTGCGAAACTTAAAAAGTATTTGTTCGGAAAGGCAATTCACGTAGTACGAATCGGCTGCTTTTTTTACTAGCGACTGCTGACCTGCATTTTCTATTAAACTACTCATTCTTATGAATTTTGCTCTTCTTAAAGGAGGAAGGAATCACATTTTTCATTCCTAGCAAAATGGTTGAGGTAATAAGCTGTGAAGCTTCATCAGCATTATTGTTGGAAAAGCTGGATTTCCAATCATTTAAGCTATAAAATTGGCTCAGGAGCTCCAAGCATTTTTGAAGTGCCAGAAAGGCCTTATATGAGGGTAAAATATTTGGCATTATCAGGCTATTATCCCGGAAAGTCCGAAGCAGTTACTAGTAAATCAAATGAGTATTTCCATAAATAGGTGAGGTGATTGTCCAATTATATCGGGATACCTAGTTGGCTTATCGATGGGTTGGGTGCGAAGATTAAGATTTGTGAATATTTCTGCGGTTTCACCTGTTCGAGATCTACCATTCGGAAAGGACAACCAAGTATCATTGTGGACATTGAAATCGCCTAAGATTACCAATTACAATGTCTTGAACTTGTTTATAGTTTCCAATAAATAGTCAAGTTCATTACTAGTGTCATCAGGTGACAAATTAAGACTACGATATATAAAACAAATAAACATGAAATGGATATGTATTGAAAAGGGGATTACAGTTCGAAACAATAATTTTGGCCAGACTAAAACATGAAGAGAATAACCCCTCGTTGGGGAACCAAACAGTCGACACGATAATACTAAAAATGACACTAAAAATGACTTGGGACACTCATACAAGAAACCCAAGTTTTACATAAAATAAGAACGGCAGGCTTATTAGCGTCAAGAATGAGTATGCCGAGTTAAAATTGCATTTGAAGCCGCGAATATTTGGGAAATGATATGATAAAAATACACGTTAACTAGGTAATATAAAACAATATAATATACAATATAAAATCACAAACCAACAACTTAACAGTGAAACGCAACGGATTCGCTTGTAGTACGTGTGCGGGTGCCGTAAACGTTTTTAGTAAAAGTAATAAAAAATTCAAATTTTTCATCAAAAATGGCTATATTGCTTTTAAAAAATTTCGCCTATAAGATCTATACACTTCTGCATACGCTCAAACCATTTATCGAAACACTTTTTCCAGTCCGAAGATGATAGCTCCCAAACATGGTTTTTGAACGCTTCAGCCGCTCCTTCAGGCCATAAAAATCATTGTCCACGCATCTTATCTTTGATTGTTGGTAACAGGAAAGTCATTTGTTGCCAAGTCAGGGCTGTAAGGCGGATGACCCATCAATTCGATCGTTTGAGTGCTCAAATACTCGCTTGTTTGATGTGATATGTGTGAGCTCCCATTATCGTGATGCAAAATGATTGCCGTTTTGGGTTGTTTTCTCTCTATTTATTGAAAACCTCAGGCAAACAAATGGTCGTATACCAAACTGAATTGACTGTCTTCTGATTTTCAAGAGCCACAGTAGCCACATGACCGGTTTTCGTGAAGAAACACGACTATTTGCTTCCCAAAGCTCCGAGCTCGCACAACTTTTGTTGGATTTTCTTCGAATTGGAGGATCCAAAAGTCGATTGCCCTGTTTTTCCTGCTCATATGCAAATATCTATGACTAGTCACCTGTCACGATCTTGTATACGTTTTTGGAAGTACCTTCAACAAATTTTTCAAGTATTTGGCGGCACCAATCGACACGAAATGGTCTGTCAAAAATGTGGAATCCAACGAGCACATAGCTTCCACACCTTTAAATGTTCATCTAAGATCGTATAAGCGCTGGTGTTACTAATACCTAGGCAAGCCTCGATTTCCCGATAATTCACTTGACGATCATTTTCAATCAGTTTTCTCGCAGCATCGAATTTTTCTGGCACAACAGCTGTTTTTGGACGACCTTCACGAGGCTCGTCTTTGAGTGAACGTCGTTCGCGTTTAAATTCATTGTTCCAATTTGTACCAACACTAAGCCAAGAATGGTGCTTTGTCGCCAAAAGTAGAATGAAGTGAATCGAAGCACAACAACAGTGCTTCCACCACTTTCCAGTACAGTAGCCACTTTCGAAAATCGTAAAAAATCATCATTATTTTTGAGAAACATAACCTCCAAAAAAGTTAAACTTTTTGCATCGGACAAATAGTATAACCATTTTCTAAAAACATTTAGGGCACCCCTCGTACCAGCGCTACGAAAAGGCACGTACAACTATCGAGCCGTTATGCTTACCAAAATTCCGCTTCTAAAACTATATAAAAATTAGAAAACCTGCGTTTATTATTTTTGATATAATTATGGTTTTAAATTCTCTATATTAACTTCGCGTGCACGTGGCCGGCTGGCTGGGTGGCTGGCTGGCTGGTCAGATTTTCTGATAAATTTTTAACCCACTTCCCATGGCCCGATTTTATTGAAATTTTGCCCACATGTATATACTTTCTATTAAAATTTGACACCCCTCGGACCTCGGAGTTGGGAGGCTCCCATACAAATATTTTACTTATTTACCCGATTTTCTTTAAATTTTGTACACATGTGTGTCTTCGATGGAAAACCCTTTTTGTAAAAATTTGGAGTGATCGGCCCCCTGGGGACCCCCATATTCAATTTTTAAGTATCGCTATATCGCATCAGATCACGGCAAAGTCTAAGCTCTGTGCTTTGTGTGCATCGCTGTTCGCTGCCGCTGCGTCATTTGGTGGATGATTTTGCCACAAAACGAGCACGCAGCGTGTGTGTGTATCCCCGATTAGAGAATTTACAAGAAAAATTTTAATTTTTATGGGTTTTTTTTTTATTTCTGCATTTGTCATTTTTTATGTCAACAAAACCAAAATTTTATAAATTATATAAAACACAATTTCCAAATTTGAAAAGACGTAAACCGTTCATGACAGCTTCCTGAAATTTTGCGCAGGTGTTTGGTATTCAAAGAAAACACAAAATGTCGTCTTTATAGTTCGTGTACGTATACATTCACTAGACTACAGTAAGTTCGAAATTTAAATCCTTTAACTCCTTGGGGCAGAGCGCGGCTACAATACCTGCGCCTTCTTGTTCCTAGTTCTGCAACGCGTTTGAGATGCCTTCAACTTATTCCGAAAGAGCTACATTCCTCCCCAACAGTTCTGTTTTTAACTTTTTACATAGATTAGATCGCACATACGAGAAGGTACCTATTGTAAAATTTAAAAAATATTTTTCAATAGTAATTTAATTTATTAATTAAAATATGCTCATAATGTAAAAACAAAAGGTTTTATGTCTTCTACCACGAGGCTATAAATCCTTGAACAAATGCCATTGACATACAATGGTGGCAACACACGGTTAGTTATAATATTTTGCAAACTCAGCGAAATGTTTACAACATCGCCGATGAAATGCAATTATTACTGTAATTATTATCATAATAATAATTATTATTATAATTGCCAAAGGATATAAATGTACGTGTGTGTGCAGCCAGCCACAATATCCAAATCGATTTTTAATATTAATGTGCGATGATTTCAAATCGCGCGTGTATTTTCGTATATTCCCAGAGAAATGTGCATTGACATCACCCGACGTGCCATCAAATTAGAATTGCCTTGAACCGAGTAGGCCCATACACATTATGTAGGTCCTGTGTCATTCTCTATAATCGAAATCACCTGCAGCAAACAAACCCAGGGACAAGTCAAGCAAATTAAAGCGCACGCATTATTTGCAATTCACCTCTGTTTGTCTTCTGGGATTTGCTGGTGGACATGACACCGGCGGATAAGGACGTCACGCAATAACAGAGATTATATCGTCCTGAAATGCAAAGCCATAAAATTTAATAATTCAGAATAATTATTTTGAATGGCCCAGCTGGTAGAAGCATTATGGTATTATTTCGTAGATCTATTTACTGCCTCTACCAATATATGAAAGTTGCAACAATTCTGTGGTCACCTTTTGAATGGTATCTTATGATTTGCCAAGTGCTAGTGTGCTAGGCAATTATTCAATTTCAAAATGCTAAAGCTAAAGATACCACTTTTCTTGCAGCAATTTGTATGTGCATACTTTAGCCTAACAGTTGAATTTTCTCGAAAGTATACTGGAGAGATAAATGCGTAATGCACATTTATTATACCTTTTGATGGTAGGGAAGTATCTGATTGTAGTTTTAATATACACCGCACAGACATTGTAGGTTTCAACTTAAATAAAAATTGTTTATATAGCTAAGTCTGTGCATGTATCTATGCATATCTAGCATTCTTCTTGCGCGATGTGGGATTTTTTTTATTATATACACACGCTAAAGGGATTTACACTCATATAGTGTTTGGCACATGGTGGGTGTTAGGAAAATAGGGAGAGAGAAAGATGAGATATCTATGCCCCCGTGTATTAAATGACTGCAGATCATATAAATGCGGAAACACAGAATCGGGCAATTCATTTCACTATAGTACGGTTAAAAATGGAATCTTTGAATTGGTTAGTACGTCCGAAGATAGGCCTAATGATGGGCTCCAGTTGAGGCGGGATGCATCTGGATATTTCTTTTGAACACCGCTTTTGAAAAAATCGATAAAACAGTCACAAGCAGGAAACATTCCTACGATGTTCAAGCGATTCGATTGTTTTCGCGATATTTACGTCACCAATAATCGCGCGGTTCTGAATTCTGTCGAGTAGATGCAATATGGTTTTGGGGGCACCTGCCCAGACAATACAGTTGTATTCAAGTTTAGGACGAATGTATGCCTTGTAAATAGTACCAAGATCTGAAGGAGTGAAGTACACCTTGCACCGTTTTAGGAAACCTAAACATTTCGCAGCATTCTTAGCGATGGCAAATATGTGGTCGTTCCAACAAAGCTTGTTGTGTACGCACATACCGAGAATTGCGAGTTTTTCAGTTCCTTCGATTCAAGATCCATTCGTGGATAAAGTTTGGTGGTTTAAATTACGCTTGGACAACAGAAGACAGCATTGAGTTTTAGAAGCGTTTCAACTCAATTATGTAGTCCCCAGCTTTTTATGCTGTCAAGGTCAGAATTTAACGTGCTTTGCATACGTTGTTGTTCAATTTCCACTTGCGACGAAGAGGGACATGCAGAAAGCGTGAAATCATATGTAAAGCTAAGAGTGCTATCGTCAGCGAAAGAAAAATATTTAATCAAAATGATTTATCGAAAAAATTTGTAACAACAGATTGACAAAATACTACGAATACAATATTCAAAATCTCTCGCAGGGTACGCAGTAACGTCGCTAATATGATGTAACATAGGTTTATATATCTAAAGTACTTCATGATATGGATGCGTACTTTGCTTATACTGACGATACTGCACTATATGAACAATTTGGAGATATTCAGAATAAGCTGCAAAATGAATTTGATAAATTTCGGGCATATTGGCAAACATGGAAACTTAATATGAGCTATTTAAATGAGAAGTTATACCGTTTCGCTTTCCCCTTAGGAAAGAAAATCCCTTTCTGTGACCTGATATGTGATGTGAAGGTTGGTTTGTACGGCTAATTCTTACGTATTCATGTCCAATATGATTAGACATATATGGAAAACAAAATTGCCTGTGTACAAAGTACACGTGTCAGAAGAGAAGCTTCTTTGCCAATATAAACTTCAAATGTAAACGATTTGTAAGTATATAGTAAGAGGTACGATGGCAGAGAGAGAGAGAGAGAGAGAGGAAGAGGTTAGGTTAGGTTAGGTTGGGGTGGCAGGAAGCCGACCCACTTCGATGAGTTTTGGCGATCTTTTGAGAGTTTTCTGGGTGGTATTTTGGTGATCTTTATGGGGGTATTTTAGGGGTCTTTTGAGAGGTCTTTTTAGATCCTTATGAGGATCTTTTTTTAAATTTTTTAAAAAAGGTCTAATACATTTGTCTACATTTTCTATTATAGAGCATTCTGTATTATTCATTTGTGACAATTTGTTGCGCAGTGAACTCAACCATTTACATTTTAATTTACATTTAAATCACCACCCTAAATAGGTGGTATTTTATGATATTCTGTGCCAAGAAGAACAGCACCTCCATACTATATGCAAGTAGCTTGTGAAGTAAAAACAGAATAATGATTGATTAGCAAATATTTAAATAGCTACGAAAATAACTGTTTTCCCATCTATATTTTCTGTTAATAAAATAATCTTGTAGTGTTCAGTGCCAATGCGTTAACGCGCAAACATAAAGACCCCAAAAAACCCTCAAAAGACTCCCAAAAGACCCCTAGAAGATCCTTAAAAGACGCCCAAGAGACCACCAAAAGACCACAAAGAAACCCCTTAAAAGACCCCTGAACGACTCTAAGAACGCCCCCAAGAAGATCAAAAGATCCTTGAAAGACCTCCAATAGATTCTCAAAATGTCCAAAAAGACTCCCAAAAAAACCCCCTATAGACCCTCAAATAGTCCTCAACAGACCTCCAAAAGACCCTCAAAGGACCCAAAAGAGCCCCACTATCCCAACATTGTATATAGCTTAGCTCCCCCTCTTTTTCTCTCTCCAAGCAAGTATCTCTTTCCTACCTTTATGATCGAAATCAAATATCCACGAAGCTTTTTAAATATATATATTCCTGGCAAATGTAAATGTGCGTCCATTAAACTATCGTAGTTCAAAGGAGAATTCTTGCTCATGCACAATAGTACAACGAATATCAATTTGAAAACAAGGAAGTGTGGAAAAACTTTTATGTATAAATCGACACACACTACACTCCACACAGTTCTTTATTTTGACATTGTATTATTTGGAAATAACCGCCAAATTATCTGTTTTTAAGGTGCGGGGTCTACTCCAAAGATTAACCCATATTCTACACATCACACGCGTCATACGCGATCTCAGAAATGGCCCTTAACACTGAGTTGCTCAAAAAGTCGTGTGGAAGGTGGTTAAAAAGGACCTCACAGTCGGAAAAACCAACAGACAGGAAACGTCAAGTTAAATAAAAATGTTTAAGAACATTCTAATAACAAACTAGTGCGTGAATGTGTGTTCGATGAAACGTCAGTAAATTACAAAAACACGCGGTTGATGGATGCTTGTGGTACAAGCCCAACAACGAATATGGCACAATTCTTTCTTTTCTTTTCTCTCTCTCTGGCCAAGTACCTTTTTGCGGTATTCATCTTCAAAATTGTTTCACATTATATGACGTCATAAATCGCTGCTACCTTGAAATTTTACTACCAACGCACCCAAATAAGTTTCACTTCAAAAATTATTGCTTTCAAGTAGAAATGTCTTATGCACAATATGTATGGAAGCGAACATTCTTACTATAGCCATTTTGACATTATGTTAAAAAAACTCCTGAATGATTCTGAAGTATGAAGAATTGATATGATTATTCTTAATCTTATTAGAAACAATTTCGCTTGATTAGAATTTATTTAAAATGACTTAATTTAGGGATCATTTTATAATTATCTTGGATACTTCAGGAATACATTAAAAAGTGGATTTATACCTCCCGAGCCACTGACAAAAGAATCGTTGATATGATGAAAATTATATAAATATAATTATATTTAGCTTCTGCCGTAGCGTGCCTGAAAAAGATTTGGTTGACAGGCGTATAGATAAAAAATATTAACGAAACAACCTGGTTTGTATGCTTTTGTAAGTCTATGACAACCACAACAGAGTGATTGTAGTTCATCAAGTCTAGCAACCCTATGCTTTAGCTATAAAATCCAATTAAATTTCACAGTAGCAGTAAAGCAGTAGCAGCCGTCAACCACAGTAACTTACAGTACAGCCAACAACCAGCAAAGTCAACGTAAATATGTACGTAAAATGATAATTGAAGGACAATTTCGAACATAACTACGGTTACATATTTCACTTTTACCTGACAGCATCAACTCCCACCAGTACACATATTGCCACTTTGATCACTTATTAATGGAATGTATTGAAGAGAAGAATCAGAGCTTAAACTCTGGATATAATGGAAAAGAGTTTCCCTTATTTACTTCGTTAAGATTATAAGAGATTTTATAGACCAAAATTTATCTTTGTTCCTTTTCTTAATGAAATAAACGACATTTTCAATACCAAACTGATGTGCTAATCTGAAATTTAATCTATAATCAAAGTAAAACTTGAAGAGGCTGTAAAAATATATTGACAATTTTTGATTTGATTTGACAATTTAGTTACAGTTATTGCCAGAATAAGATAGATGGTTTCTGTGAAAGAAATATCAATGTACGATTTACGCCGAGAATAGAAATTAAATTTATCTCACAAAAGAGCCTTTCGTGACATAAAATGATGGTTTTTTCGCGAATTCACCTACAATTTCCAAAACATTGCAATTAAAGAATCAAAACGATTACAAAAATCGAATTTAGATCATACACCGCAATTAACTTTATTGGTATACATTCCAAACTAACTTGTAGCTGCGCATACCTACTTCTCTTGATTATATCCTAAGACCGTGCTTACATAGGAATTGCAAACAACAACCCGCCGAAATTCATAATGTTGTGTGTTTCTATTCATACGCACGCGAACAACACAAAATATGAACATTCATCCATCTTTGTTTAAATTCCAGAGAGTGATGACGGCGGAAATCCACGCTAAAACAGAGATTAACATGCAAACAGTAAACTCGTTTGTCCGCATTGTGCTGCTGCAATGGCGGTAGTTGCAGCAAACCAATAAATTTGAAATAAAATCCTTAGTTCAACTGCAATGTTTGTGCCTTTTGGTGCTGAAGCGCGAAGAGAACTGAATTTTACCCCCGAAAGGTATGGGGGCATAACTAGATCACAGCGTGATCGGGCGCCAAAATGCCAGGGATTCCTATAACAAAATATTGTGGGATTTGGGTACGTCTATATTTGGATTATGTTCTATTTCGAACGGGGGGGGAGGGTTTACCACAACGTTTGTACTCTTCTACTCAGCTTCTCGCGTTTAAACTTTTGATAATTTGGATAAAGTAGTGAACATTTCATTATGTAATGAAACGAAAATTGTTGATTATTTTGATTAGTTATACGCAACGAATTGACAAATGTCCGCGAATGCACGCGTGCTGTGGTATTACTAGGAAAATTGAATTACGAATATATCAGTACGGTTTTCTGGTCGAGAATTGTCCGATTGGATATAGAAGTATGTACATAATATGATATTTCCATATTGATAATACTATGAAATGCATCTGCTAGAAGTTTATTAGAGAGATTATATTTAATTTGTACCGTTTTACAACTACACTTGGAAGCGCTCTTACTTTTATTCGAGCACGCATTTCTAATGTGGGCTACATTGAGCTGAGATAAACCCAAGATATTATCATTACATAGTGGTACAATTTCAGTGCAATTTCTAGTATATGTTATAACAACATCGCAATGATTGGCAGAAGCCAACGAGCTGTCGCTTATGTATTTGCAAGAGACAAAAATAATATTGACAGTTAACAAGGAGAACACCAAATTCCAAATTCAAAGGGGTCAATCGTCAATCAATCGTAGCCAGATATACTAATCACTGAACCATGTCACTGCACTGATGATGATGGTGTGATAGACGGACGGAGATTGAGGTATCTATTAGTCGTCATTCTCAACATCTTTGTGAAAAATTTTTAATACAAAATAAATTTGACACAACATGCGCAACAAATTGACAACTACAATCACGACGAGACTGGAATTCAAAAATTACCAGCTTAGTACGAGATGGCCCTGGATCTTGCAAAATATTGTTGATTAGTGACAAAGTACATCAAATTTCTATGAAGGTGTAAACCAAACTGAGTGGAATTTGGAGGCGGGAAAAAAGAGAGGTCCATTCTAATCCTTTCATCATCGTATAGTGAGTGTGTGATGTGTAAATTCTAAATAATTATTCTTTAAAATAAAGATAGCTAGAAAGGCAGAAGCGATATCACCCATTAGCTAAAAATATTTTCTCGCTAAAGTTACTTATCTTCATATACAGCATATTAAAAGCTACTATAATACTAATGGAATTATATCTTGATTTATTTGGTTCCATGACATTTTCTAGAAAAACATTTGCTAGAAAAACATTTTCTCAAAAAACATTTGCTCGAAAACATTTGCTCGAACGTAATTTTTTTGGTAAAATTAATAACCGAAAAATTTAAAAAAAAAACTCGCGTTTCGCGAACAACAATTACTCGCGATAGTTTTTAGAAGTATGAAAACATAGACTTTTTAGTTTTCGAGAAAATATTTTTCTAGCAAATGTTCTTCGAGTTAATGTTTTTCGAGTAAATGTTTTTCGAGAAAATGTTTTTCGAGCAAATGTTTTTCGAGTAAGTGTCTGGATACCGATTTATTTATATAGAATAACATGTTGCTAATAAAAATACATTTTTAATTTAAAACGTTTTAAACTAGTATTGTGCGTAGTAGTTTCTTTTGATCTGAAACAAATAGCAAATTCGCGTTGAATTAATTTTTTTGCGATTTGTTGTCTTTTCTTTGTGATTTGTCAATGTTCATCCAGTTCTGAGCTTTGCTTAAAGTTTCAAGTCTCTAGCCCAATAAGAAGTTAGTTTAAAATCAATTACAAAATTCCACCTGCACAGGCAGACATACACGAAAGCGAGCTAATAAAAACGTTTTAAAAATAATGAGTTCTACATAAATAATTAAGTTTTTGTTTTCTCTTCATAATTACATATGACCGTATATGGGTTTTCTCCTTGGCATTACACATCAAGTCAAAAAATAAGAGAAACTTTCATAATTAATGGAAAAGCATTCCTTATTTCCATACTAGCAAAATAAATCCTTAATAATTATTGCCACTGTACCCATCTGGTTTTGTAAATATAAATGAGGACACAAACTTGTTAAGCTTTGAAAATTTAAGGTACGGGTATACCAACTCCAACTCCAAGTGAAAAGTTTAATTTCTTTTGTTAGTTACGTTAGTGAATCTTCGTTCGGAAAGACTCAATTTGCACTGCCAGCAATTGAAATGAATTCGTTTTTCACCCAGCCTGTATGCAGTTTATTACATCGTAATACATAAGTAAATGTTTGTTGGAGCTTGCATAAATGTAAATAATTCTCAACAGAAACATTTCTCATTAATATTCGACGACAGTAGTAAGTAAAGTTACCCGAAGTTTCGTAGATTTCAGGAGTCCTCTAAGTGATAGTTTAAGACATTACCAACTACGGCTTGAACTTGTTGGGAATTATGCAACTGCATATGTATGACCAGCTATTACTGTGCATGCATGTATGAAATCCTTAATATTCATTGTGCTGGGCACTTCTGAGAACGGAAGCATTTTACTTTACAAGTGTTGTGTAATTTTCCTCTTGATATTGGCTGGCGTATTGTGTTCACACAGAACGAACATTCAGAGTAAATATTAATTTTTCATCTTAACCGACAGTTGCAGTAAAGGAGGAGCTTTTCTGATTTTCATTCATGTGGTGTCTTCGCATACTATTCAACATGTCATTTAATTTGCAGATCCAAGGTAACATCTCTAAATGCATACAAATTGACTGTACTTACTCTAAGTGCAACTGTACCATATACACGTAATGCTTACATTCTCTTCGTCCTATCTGTATTTCTGCATTTCACTTAAATCTGTGCTGTTCGCCCACAACGAAATACACACAACTGAAGAATAATACCTAAATTATTTAGATTCACTGTCGATGTCGATATTTCATCATCATTGTTGGAAATATTCCAATCTCTATTTAAGACATTTTCGTATCGTACAATATTGCAATAATCATGTCATAAAGACAGAGAGACATTTCGTTATCAAGCGAATGGGATTTTTCCAAATAAGAAAATATCGGAGTGACAGAAAATCAAAAAACAAGCAAACGGACAAATGAACAAAAAAAAATGAAATGCTCAGAACGATTCGACAGGATTATGAGTAAATACCTCAAATAGTTTTATGAATTTACAGCAATTGCAATAATAAAAAAGTTTGCTTTTTAGTTATGCATCTCATTCATATGTTCTGAGCGAGAAAAACAAAAACTTTGGTGATAAGGTTGATATTCAAATGTTTGATTCGAAATGTGCGCTTCCCGGATTGCAGGGAAAAATGACGGGGATCAGAAAGTGACTACTACGTATATTACAATTTTTAGGATTTTGGCATTTTCTGTCAATAACAAAATGAAATATTGCACACAATATTATCCTGTCTGTAGCAGGAGGTAACATTTTTCCTTGGTGCGGATGCAAGGATCTTTTAACGTGTTCAGGAAAATTTCATATTTTATATTGCGTGGGAATAAATCAAATGCAAAAAGATTATATTGCATTTTTGATAAGATGGAGTGAATGGAGCATAACGTTTTATTTTTCGTTTCCTTTAATGTTATTTTGTACGCAGCCTGTTTCTTAGGGTCCAAATAACCGAGGAAAACTATTAAAAAATTGGCTTCCACCTTTGAAAAGTTTTATCAAATAACATCAATTCCGGTTTGTGGGGATCTGCATTGCGATTGATCGGGAAACTACTGATTGCTCAAAACTTGGTTTGAGCCAGTAGCGCAACAATCAAGTTCGTGATGCAGTGCTTGCTTTACCTCCTAGTGGTGGTCCCCACGCAACTACGTCTATAAATCCCTATAAATGAAGCCTAAAATTGCAAGTGCGAACGGTCTAGCGTTTCTAGTCTAGGTAACGTGGGTTAGCACCCTGCGATACCGAAAAATGCCGGCTACTGAAACCGAAACAACGCCTCGGATAAGTAATGATCGAATAATGACGACTTTTGGATATTGTACCCGGACTAAGATTGGTTTCTGGAATGTGAGGACGCTCATTGACTCAGTGAGTGAAGGACCACAAAATGCCAGATTTCTTCAACTTGAACGTGAGATTCTTCGATATAATTTGGACATACTGAAGTGAGTGCTACTCTACTTCGGCAAACCCCCCGGCAGTCCCCGTGAATCTGGAGTGGGTCTGCTGCTAACGCCAACAGCATGCAGAGGCCTAATTTCCTGGAAACTACATGGTGATAGGATCTTATTGGCCAGATTTCGGACTAGAGTACAGCACGTCACGATCATACAGTGTTACGCCCCAATGAATCCTTCGACTGAGGATGAAAAGGACAACTTCTACAATCAGATAAGTGCTGTATTCAACGCAACGCCGAACGGAGATATCGTCATCGTGACGGGGGACTTGAATGTCAAGGTATGCAAAGACAATAAAGGACTCAAACATGTGATTGGGAAGCACGGCCTCATCGAACGAAATGACAATGGTGAAAGATTTGTTGATTTCTGCAAAACCACCCACCTTGTCATAGAAGGCACCATGTTTGAGCATAAGACCTGCCACAAAGTCAGCTGGGTGTCAACTGACAGGCAATGATTATCCAACCAAATCGACCATGTGGTGATCAGCCGACGTTTTAGGAGCTGTCTTTTAGACGTCCTAAACAGACGAGGAGACGACATTGGTATGGTACGGGATCATTACCG
This sequence comes from Nephrocerus scutellatus, assembly GCA_947095585.1. Classification (NCBI taxonomy): domain Eukaryota; kingdom Metazoa; phylum Arthropoda; class Insecta; order Diptera; family Pipunculidae; genus Nephrocerus; species Nephrocerus scutellatus. The sequence goes on along the minus strand of OX352765.1, from coordinate 26,814,023 downwards.
TATGGTAGCTACTGTCCAGTTACATACTGCATCAGTTCAAAGACTCCGTAATATCATCAGAATGCCTAGTTATAACATCGACCGGCTAAAGATCCCCTCAGTACGCCAACAATTAAGGGATCATTTATCGCAAGGAGTGGATCCAATCAGCAGCTCACAGCCGATAACCATTCAAGAACATTGGAAAGCTGTGAACAAAATTTTCAGTATTGTAATGTTGGTAGAACCCAGGCAAAGCACAGCACGTGGCTTACCGAGGATACCTGGAGACGGATTGCAGAACGTAAGCTACTTAAAACTCGTACTGTAGATACCCCAGCAGCAGCGAGGATCGAACTAGAGTCCCTTTGCAACTGCGTTCTTCCTGCAGTTGCAAAGGTAATAGCCAAAGTAGTATTTGAGCGAATTAAGGAACATCTGGAAGATACAATCGATGACGTACAAGCAGGTTTCCGCACTGGATCCTCCTGTGTCGACCACATTAACACACTGCGGATCATTATTAAACAGTGTGTTGAATTCCGGTCACCACTACACCTGCTGTTCATCGATTTTGAGAAGGCGTTTGACAGTGTCAATAGACAGTTTATATGGCTCGCCTTGCGCAGGAGAGGTATCCCGATAAACTAATAGCTATTATTCAAGAAACCTATGATGGCTCCTAATGTCATGTGCTACAGGTGCTGGTGCAGTGGTGACCGAAATTGACAACGCCCACGCTGTGCTAAGCATTATAAGGAAGCAAATCCCTCTAGCGTATGTACATTATAAAAAAACATAAATAAATAAAAGATATTAATTTTACAATCAAATAGAACAAGTTCGGAACCATTGCTTGTACTGTTGTAGGCAAAAAAAAGCAAGTTTCGTGTTTTAATAAACTTTCTATGGCAACTAAGGTCTTCATATGTACACGTAATTATGATACTACCACGATATTAATTTCAATTTGGATTCTTTGGGCTATGGATATTTTCCATTAAAATTGTTGATTAAATTATAAATAATAAAACTTTTGCTAGCAAGGACGTTAGTCATTTATCGCGATAAAATTGCAAAATTCAATGAAAAATGCCCCGAGCCATATCAACCGATACCATGGGTGGTCCAACGTAAATGCGCATCGTAATTAGAGCAAGGTGTAATTAATAAACCTCAAATCGACAGGAATGTTTTCCACCATAATTTATTATTTGTGTTTCTCAATAGTATTCTGTTTCGCTTCTGCATCCAGAACACGATGCAACTTGACGATAACTATAATAAAAAAAGCTCCCGTAATCCACTTCGCAATTGAATGGAATTGAATTTTATTGTTGTTTTTACGCCAAGCGATTCCATTACGTTTTATATCTGGCCAACTTACTAACTAACTAACCAACGAAAGAGAGTTGGTGATGTTTTTGTGGTTGTGGAATTGTTATGCGATAACACTTAGATGCAAGCAAAGTTGCTATGCAGCTATTTTGCGGAAAGCTAATTAAAATTCCATTTCCCATCACACGACTGTGATGCAATGTGACTATGTGACTGACTGTCAATGGGTGATTCGAATCTGATCGTGGATTGTGACTTTGTGTATTTGAATGACGCTCGGAAAGTTTTTCCAGCGAATTGTGTCCTTTGGCAATATTCAAATATTCAGCAATTCTCAAAAGTTAACAATTGTTAAGCCAGCAACTGTTTTATAACAATTGCATTTTTTTGTACTCTCCGCAGAAAACATAAAACTTTTCAACAAAAGGATTTTCCAAAACGGCTACTGGCAAGCAAAAAGTTGCCCTTTTCGCAAAATTAAAACTTGACTTTAGAAGCAGACTACAGAAAAATAGTCCTTTGTTTAATGGCTGGAAAATTCGTCCATCCAACATTAATTAATTGAGGTCAAGCTGTATGTTTTAGTTTAGCAAACATTTTCGTTGCATTGTGGTAAGTTGGTTGGTTGGACTGTTTGCTAACCGATCTGTTTTTTTCCCACTCTTATGTAATGATACTACTATAATATTTACTGTTTATTTTTCAATTCCTTGTAATAAGCAAAAAGCTTTGAACTATCCGCTCTATAGTTACTCAATGAGGAAACTAAAGAAAAAGTTAATCAAACCGATACCTAAGTGATATATTGTTACGAAAATATATTTAGCACAATTAACAACGCAGAATAGCACGCGCTGAAGCTGTTAGAAACGTGAAAAGAAGATGTGTTCAGTCAAGTAAGGGTAGATGGATCCATAGATTAATACCATCTATAGAATTATGGGGCGGTAGAGGTCATGGAGAAGTAGAATTCTATCAAACCCAATTTTTAACTGGGGATGGGTGCTTCCGCTCATACCTCTTAAAATATAAGCACGAGAGTTCACCCCACTGTACTTTATGTGAGGTATACCAGAAGATGTCGAATATGTGTTCTTCCATTGTCCGCGTTTTACTGGAGTAAGACAGGATGTGTCAGAGCAAACAGGATACACCATTTCGCCAGAAATCGTACTAAATTCTGTGCTACCAAATGAGGATATATGGATCGCAATAAATGGAATGTCTTCCAAAATAATGCAGCGTCTACGGTGTCTCTAGCGTGAGAGAAGACATGAAGTAGGGTAACACAGCAAAATAATGTGAATAAAGAAAAAGCAGGCCAGGACCGGACATCGGTTGTAAAGCCAAATATGATGATAATGAAAGAAAAAGAAGAATAAATGATCAAAAATGAAAATCGCTTAGAGCCTTTCCGTGATGAAATGCCTAACGGTAGTCCCGCGGGACTGGCTATTTATTAATTAATGGAGGTTTGTTTTACTCAGTAAGAAACTGAGACTTGCACATGTTAATGCTTAAGGTGCTCATGTGATCGTCTTTTTGAAGATTTCCAATCTCCTCCATAAAAAAAGCAATCTCTTCCCGCGTTATGCGGTGCCCTATACCACAGAATAGTTCTGACTCGGACCTTAGGTTCTGGCCATTTTTTCCGATCCTATTCCCTGCTTCATGCCAGTGTGTCCCGGTACCCGGTACAAACGTAGCCCCTGGACTCCTCCATCATCTCATGACAAGCTGGCTATCTGCTGGGAATCTGTTTGGTTAGTGATTCCACTAATCCTTTCACCCTACCGCCCGTAGGTTTCCTTAGATTTTCTATCTACCACTTTGTGTAGTGGGAATAGCCTACTAGTGGGAATAGTAATTAAAACACAGGCCAGCCTCTGCAATTTTTTTAATTCCCTTCTCGGGGTGCTTAGCTTGGTTCCATTCGTCCAAGCCACTACTCCATAAGTATTCATTGAAATAACTATCATGGTGTACATCCAATGTATTTTCCCCAGGATTTACCTGCCACCCTTCTGCACACCGTAAGTGCTCTTCTTGAGTTTTACAGACTGCGTCTTGCTCTTTATTCCATAGCAGCTTACTATCAAATATTTGTTCAAGTTATTTAACTGATACTAACCTCTTCTCCATTGAGTGTAACCGGGTGTATTAACCAGCTTCCTTCTATTGGTTAAATCCGTTTTGGATTATGTCACAAAGCACTCCCTGGAACTTCCCTCTTGCCGCGATGAATATATCATCCGCGTAGCCCTGGGCATAAGTCCCTGCCTCAGCTAGTCGCTAAAGTGGTCATCTACAAAGATGCTCCACAAAGGGGGGGGACAGTGCCCCTCCTTGTGGCTATCCTGGATTCACCATAATTGTTTTATCACCGATTATGGCCTTCGCTGTTCTGGTACTCAGCATCTCACACATCTAAATAGTGATTGTGCTATATACTTTCTTTTTTCCAGAGCATTTCTTATCGCCTCATGAGATTAGTTGTAGGAGGGTCCTTCGATGTTTAAGAAGGCGCATGCACGATTTTCTTACTGGAGTGTAGTGGTTCTCTTCCCAGTACCTTATGTGATGGTTGGAAAGGAATAGAACAGAATAGAACATTCTCGAAACTGTGGATTAGGTATAAATACCCCATACTCGCAGTGAGTTAGTTATTTTTTGGATTTGTACATTATTCAAAATAAAGGATTTAGGAGCTGCATAAACATGTTCGAATTAAATTCGAATACTCGAATTATTGGAAAATTTGAACTGGATCAAGAAATGTATATATTGAACATTTAGCAATGTTTCAATATGGAGGATTGTCGACCTGTATCTACTCCGAGCAATCCAAACCAAAAAAAAATTCAAGAATCAATATGGTTGAAATAATGAAATAAATGGAAATAAGACATCATCAATCAAATTATTTTATGATAACCAGGGTGCAATAAAATTGGCCACAAACGTCAGATTTTGACCACGATCAAAACATATCGACATCAGGCATCATTATTTGCGTGAACGAATCGAGGATGGAACGATGCAGATAACTTGTGTATCGACTGATGAAATGGTGGTAGATAATTTGACAAAAGCTGTAAATGGTCCAAAGCGTTAACTTTCTACAAAACCCCTCGATATTTATTTTGTTATAAAGAAGTCAATGAGGTCAGGTGATTTAACCCTATTCGTGTGACAATAGATTGATTTAACAGTTGATATAAATTTGCATCCTGGTTGTTGAGCTGGTTTAACCATTGAAATCAGTCTACCCAAATGAAAATAACTCAAAGTGCATAATTTCGGTGCATGCAAGTGCAGGATACACGTTTCACTTAATAAATGTAGTAGATTAAGGTAGTATAGGAAGAATTCGAAGTAGTCCACGACATTAGCTTAAATTTTTTTTTTAAATTTGTGCCTAATAAGCTTTCAATAAATTGTTGAAGCTATATCCATACTTCTATACTAATATTATTAATGTTAAAGTAACTCTGACTGTCTGTTACCTTTTCAGGACTAAACGGCTGGACCGATTTGACTCATTTTTTTTAAATGTTGGTAATAGTCCGGGGATGATTATAGAAAGCTGGAAAATTGGAAAATTCCAGAAAAACTTGAAAAATTCGAGAAAAATTGGCAAAATGCCGTTTTCCATCGGATTTATGTATGAACTGGCGACCGGAGGTTATAGGCTACAATTTTGGGTCAGTGGCGGGTAGGTGGGAGTGTCGCTCAATGGTGTGCGGTGTGAGTGGCTTTAGCTTTTGGTGGGTCTAAAACGGGGATGTGGGTCGGTGGGTCCCGGGTAACGCCGGCGTTAACAACTAGTGTTAATATAAAAAAAAGTAAAAAGTTGTATTTATGTTACTCGATCACATAGATTGACTAATTAACATAAATATGACATATAGCCGATGGAAAATACTTTTAAACCTAGGTTCTCATCACAAGTTCTGCATTAAATAAAACTGCACACTTAAATACAAATAAGTGCAGAGCACTAGACTTGAAGGAAACCCACAGTGCAATCGTCCTTTTGGCATTCATTGCATTGTCACCGTCAAACCGGGACACAAAGCAGATGCGATCTCGTTATTTGTTGTCATTGCTGTCTGTGTCATCTATCCATCTGTTGTCGCATCTCGGTCAGAGTTAAATTGACAGAGATCTCACACATTAACATTTCTATTCTCTTCTTGTTGGACAAAGTCCTGCCTAGCGGATTCTTCTTATGGCATTGATTTACTTGCTTGTCTTTGCCTACGTAATGCATAACATTTTGTTTGCATTCATTATTTATCCCTATTGCTTGTGTGTTCATAATACGTAAACTCAATGTGATTCAGTGCGTGCCTGGTGCACTTCAAATCAAAGATTCAATTCTTCCCTGTATGGAATTCTGATCTGTCAAGAGGAGTACACAAAGTTACGTCATTCGTTATTTCTTTAAGCCAACTAATTATAAGAGCAACACTGCACAGAGGAGGGATAATAATATAAAGATAAATCATTCTGCAAAGAGCCATCGTATACACTTCACAATTGCATGGTGTCCTCTGCAGCAATGGGTGCCAACCCGATGTATGTACATGAACGCAAATAGTTGATGAAAGTGCTTGCAGTTGGCGTTATCACAACTTTAAATTAAAGCTGTAACAGGAAATTTTTGCTATATTGTAAAGTCTTTTTTTTATGTATAAATATTTGTGAAGCAGCAAGTCTCGGTTGAAAAGAATCATCCATTATTTTGTGCTCCAACGTTGTTCCGCGTAAATTGGAACATTTTTTTCTATTCGTTGCAGTTGTTTTAGACGGGCTTTGGTGCAAAACTCACGGTTTTTGAGTTGCCTTTTCTTTACTAAAGGTAAAAGTTGTAAGACATTGAAACGAAACTCAAAAATATTGAGTCAGGCAACGTTGATACTTGTATTTTTTCTAGGACATGTTTTTTAGGACATGTTTTTTTAGTTTTTTGACACAATTTGTATTTAGCCAACTGGCATATATTCGCTTAAATACACGAGCAAAAGTCGCACTACCTGACGGTGCATAAAATTCCAGGATGACTATTTTAAGGATTAAACATTTGGAAAAGCTCGGTATGTTACGCGTTCACAGTTGGGCAAAAACATTTTACAAAAAATAATAAAGTTGCATAAAAAAAGTGGAAAAAACCAACTGATGGACAATGTGAGAATTTCCTTTTATGTAGTTGTCGCTTAGAAGTATGCATCGCAGCCAGATTGCCAGATACACCGCGTGTTACTCGACCGACTATAAACAACGTGCGGCATATTTTAAATGCAAATGCATTGTGCATTGTCCTTTAGAGTGTTTGTCATCAGTGCAACATCTAACCAAAAACGGTTTTGATTTAGAATTGGGTTAATGGTTTCAGAACAAATTACAAACCAGAACTTTCGAAACCGCACGCAGCAGCACAGCATTTTTGTTTTCGTATATACATATTCACATCCAACACCCCACATTTAAATGATAACATTTCTTTGGTATATACTGAAAGTGAAAGTAAGTCCGTTCTTTCAGTTCCAAAATAGATTTGAGGCTTTTAGTTGTGATGGAATCAATTATGTTTGGAGTCGTGGCAGCTTTAGCAAAGAACTCGCATTCTATTAAGGCGCTTAGTCTTTGATATTTTGGTATTGTAAATACCTACAAAAAAACTGTCATAAAAATGTTATAGATATATATTGTCATTACATTTCAACAACGCGTTTAAATTATTAAAATTCAATCAAATGAATATTTGCGAGAACTTATCGTAATGATCTCCTGGGCGATCGAGCGACAGTTTGTCGTCTTGTGAATAAATTCAAATTAATTGGTACACCAATACCATTACTAACACAAAAGTGCTAATAAGGTACTAGAATGCACGTAGTAAACACAATATTAAAATTCGTCAAAGCACATATTTCTTAAGATTTACATCTGCATTTACATAGGTATGTAGAAACAAATCCAACGAGAAACAGAATCAGAACGACGTGCTCAAAGTCTTTCAGTACCTATTTTGTGTATTTTTTAATTTATTTTTCTCGATTTTATAAAATTGCATAGGGGCACAGGTTGGAATTTCATTGAGTCCATTTTTTAATTTTTTTTACATTGCCCAATAGGTAAAGGATTCGGTTTTGAGCAATTGAATAGGTGCCCCCTAGTCGATATAAAGAGGATAATATGATCGGCGATCTCAAAGGCACCTTAGAGCGATGGGAAGAGCACTTTCATGAGTTGCTGAGGCATAGACGAAGCATAGACCACCACCAAGCATAGACGAAGTAAGAAAAGCTATAAATAGGCTCAAAAATATTATGATATTATGGTATCAGATGGCATCCCAGCAGAGCTGATTAAAATACACCAAACAATTCATGAAATAATACTGCAAATATGGGAGGAAGAAGCGATGCCAGAAGACTAGCGAAGAGGCATACTGTGCCCCTTACATAAGAAAGGAGATATCACAACCTGCTGCAATTATCGTGGTATAACGTTGTTGAGTACCGGGTATAAGATTTTCGCCTTTATCGTTCATCACAGGATAACCCCATACGCTAAAGTCATAATTGGTCCATAACAGTGTGGCTTCATCCCAGGCAAATCAACAACTGATCAGATTTACACCCTTAGACAGGTGATGGAAAAATGTCTAGAGTTTCAAAACTCACTACAATATCTTTTTATAGACTTTATGATAGCATACCCAGAGTATAACTTTATAAAGCCACGAGAGAATTCGGCATTTCAAATAAACTTACCGCGTTGTTGACATCGTGAAGAGAGTAAATCTCGCTCGCATTAGCGAAGAAGATCCTGCTTGGCAAGGCGTTTGTGGTTAGGATTTATGGAGCACGACAGCGAAGCCAGCCAAGCCTACGCTGGAAGGATGGATAAGACCAGAACGTCCAGATTTTAGGGATGCAAAAATGCATGACATCGGCTCAAAATCGGGTCCGGTGTACTTTTTTGCAAGAGTCTCTTACCAACAAATTATCTCTTACTACCCAGTAAATAAAGCCTGTTCCCACTGAGGTTAACTGCGGTTGCCTAGAAGATTTGCTTATCACCCAATGTCTTTCGAGCGTACAACGAAACCTGGAAATGTAAGCTATTCAAAGTCTAGCGGTTTTTTATACTTAAAATCGTCTAAATCGTACGGAACGTGAGACTTCTGAAAATGGTATTCAATGTCTTGCGCTATTTTAATCTTAATTTTGGCTAGTTTTAGTGTAATAGAACTCGGTAATAAAGATGTGGCCAATATCTTATAATACTCGTAGGAAGGCCACCCGTTGGCAACAATTTAACTGCAGGCTATATTTTCATAATTGACTTTAAAATTTTTTAAATTAGCTCATGTGAAGGTTTTTCAATATTTTCTCTGACTACTTCCAAGCCTCAAAATCATTCAATTTCGTCGTACGGTTTCAAAAAAAATTTTCCACGTCGTTTCGGATTTTCTTATTCCTACAAAGTAGCTCCACATTAACACATTCACTGTAATAAAATTGTATGTCATCTTTACGTAAAGCAACATTTCTGGTAAATCTCTACCACCATCTAGAATACTTATCGTCGGCGAATCGCGTTTTGAAAACAAAAAACCTTCTAATTCCTTAAATGAGCTTAAAATGAGTATCACTGTCACCCAATGCTTTCACATTCATTCTCGCATTGATGGGTTCCCGTCAAAGGGAAGGAATTTTAACACTAATCTGGCCGGGAATTACTGTTGTGAAAAACAGGCAAATGTACTCAACAAGAAAATTGACTACTAATTGGGTGCAAGTCTGAGAGAAATTTTCTCGAACAAACGATTATGGTTTCGTAACGACCGCCGGCACAGAGTCGAGTAGGCGTCGTGGCGTCGCAGGAATTCCCTTCACATGAACGTAAATATCGTGCTTCAGCTATCATACCACGAAGCTGTAAAAGAAGTAGAAACTGTTACTGCAAAAACTAATTATAATAGCGGTTCGGTTGAGTTGTTTTTAAGGATAGGGGAGAGTGGTCTTAAAATATCACCCGTGTCCATTTATCACCTTAAATTGTTTTTGTATTTGCTAGTTGGGGACTATATTTATACATTTAATACATAGTTTTTGTGCCTTATATCAAATATTGGATTATTGCTATTATGGCGAAGGTGGTTAGATAGGAGCCACGTCATTTGTACCATTGGAGTATGTTATATATTTAGGCAAATGGAAAACGACTATCGTCGAAATGTGTTGCATATGAGTTTTAGTCTGTGAAATAAAATATAATATAGATAGTTCTTTTATAAAAATATAAATATAACATTTATATATCATGCAGCTAGAAGAATACTGCTACAATTAAGTTAAAGAAACGACAGCTAAGTTAAGGAATAACTTCACAAGTCTATTCAGAAAATACATCACGAGAGAAATAAGTCTCATTGTTCTCATTGTTGTGAAACAGTGTCACTTCAGAGATGGTATTTTAAGAATCGCTGAGATTCCAAGAAAACAATGACTTTTTTCGAGACATTTTAAGTTTTAACACTCTACTGTAGGTTAGGTTAAATTAAGGTGGCTGTCAGTGAAAACCGACACACTTAGACCACCAATGGTCCATTGTGATACCACACGGCTCAAGAAAATATTTTTCCATCTACTCGATGAACCAATTAGAGCTTCGTATGAAGCGTAAGATAATGCTCATGTCAATGTAGATCAGATCATTAGTGTCGTTGTCAAAGACGGCTCCCATGTGGAGTTTACGTTTTTTGATAATGATCTCCTCCTCCTCCTCATCCATGCAGCTTCTACAGAAATCATTCGAGAATACCCTACGTCTTGCTGCATGCTTGTCTATAAGACAGTGATGACACCTACAATAGCACCGATGTGCGATCTTTTTTTGTGAGATCAAACACTTGGAGTGTTTAGGATCCAGCTTGGGCCAAATCTGTTTTGTCGTTATACAAGTTGTATTGTGTGACCACCTACAGATAGGTTTTTCAGTAGCAACCCGCTTTAACAAGAGTTTGCATGTAGCGATTGGTATTCCTATAGAATGATATTCAGGTATGAAGGGTATTGTAGTTCCTTGCTTGGCGAGTTCGTCAGCCATACAGCTACCCGGAATGTCTCTGTGCTCCGGCACACAACACAGGTAGATATTGAACTGCTCCGCCATGTCCATGATAGGTGTTCGGCAGTTAAGGGCTAAGATTGAATTTGTGAATACTGATTCCAGAGATTTCAGTGCAGCTTGGCTATCCGAGAATATATGGATATAATTAGCGAATATAACGTTTCTCTTTAGCCAAGGTAAGGCTTCACTGATTTTGAAGACGGAATGAGAGGCTAAGATTAAGCATTTTGAGAAACCACCTCCGCCGACTACGTTATCAGTTTTTGACCCGTCTGTGTAAAAATGAATGTGTTTATCTTCCAGGTAAGCGGCTTCTACTCAGAATGATCTGGAGGGGAAGGTGAGTTGGCAGTTTTTGTTGAAATGGAGTTGCGGAATGGTGTAGTCTCTGTAGTCTCTCTCTCAGGATAGAGGACTGACCGATTTCATTTCTAGTCCACTGGGAGATAGCATTAAGGCGACTAGCCGAACTAGCAGCTACTTACCTGCTGAAAATCTCGAGTGGTGTAAGGTCGAACCGAATGTCCAATGTGGCGGATGGGGTTGTATGAAGTGCTCCGTTCATACTTAGACTAGCTCTTTGGACTTAGCTTAATTTGTCAAGGTTTACTTTCTTATTTAAGGCCGTCCACCGTACAGTCACACCGACCGGTTGAAGACCCTATAGCAGATACCAATGGCTTTTTCACATAAGAAGAGTGCCACTGTGGCTATACGAACTCTTTTTTGTATGTTCGGTTTCCAGCTTAGCTTTCTGTCCAAAATAAGACCCAAATATTAGGCTTTATCAGAGAATGTTAAGCTTTTATAAAAGGAGGGTTAATATGTGGGATAATATATTTCCTGGTGAGGATTTACCCCTAAACCACAGCGATGTGCCCAGCAAGTTAGCTTGTTGAGAGCATTTTGCAGGAGCTCCTTTAAGGTATTCGGGTATTTTCCTGAAAAGGAAATAGCAACGTCATCCGCATAAGCGGTTACACTGCAGCCCTCACCTCTTGGGCATACCAGCAGCTCATTCACCGCTAAGTTCCATAGAAGGGGAGACAGGACTCAACCTTGTGGGGTTCCTCTGCAGACAGATCTTCTGACAGATGACACGCCTAGTTTTGAATTAATAATCCGACATGTGAGTAGAAGATTAATTAATGGCTACAACTTGATCCCCGTTTGTCCATTTTTTTCGACTTCTTTGAAGTTGCCTCTAACCAACACGTCCTGAAATTTTGTGAGCTTTCATGGGACATTTCTGAGATCCCGCGCCGCGTTTGTCTCGTGTGACGAGCCTAAGAGTGGGTATTATTTTCAACATCTCAATACGAAAATGTATGCATCTATCGACGTATACATAAAAGTTCTAACCTGAAAAACTAAGTTTTTTTTATATTTACTTGTGTTGGTTTAATACACCGCAACTGTCAGGTTTTATGCTTTCTAAGTTTTTGTTTCTGTACAGGATTTCCATAGCGCAAACTTATAAATGTAAGAAGAAAAAAAACAGTTTTCAGCTTTGATCCGATTTTGAAATGCTATTTATTTTTCTTTATATTATATCAATATATCAACTCAAGTCCACATACATATAGTGAACAAAATCGAGGCAGCTTTGCAATTACATCTAACACAATAACGAAATCATTATTTTACCTTACTTCCTTGAACATTAGTTGGTTAATTAGCTACTTTGGAGTTTAAGCATTTCCAACTTAATCAAGTGTAGTTCGCCAGATTATGATAAAACAACAAAAAAGTTACTGCAATTACTGCCGGAATATTACTGTGGTTGTGATGCTTTTCCTCACTATAGTCATATAGTCATATTCGACCCAATAAGTGGTTTGCTCCATGTTGCTGTGGTTGCTCAAGCCTGAAAATTACTTTAAATGCAAATTGTAATTAAATGTCGTTCCAGACGTGGTAATTGAACATTCTGAACTTTTGCTAACAAGTTTTCCTACACGCAGGCCGTCAGAGTTTTATTTTTCGCGTTTCATACTGCATATCTTTCATAAGTTAATGAATGTTTCACCTGCGGCACAGTACGAAATGACATTTAATTAATATTCATTCATTACATTGCTTATGATTTGTTATTTCCATAAACTTGAAATTTAAGTTTATAACGCTAAGCCCCGCCACGATAATATTTATATATGTATCTATATAAATTAAAATAAATGCTTGTTGGCGCTGTAATCGAAATATCTTTGAAAATATCGTTCTGCATATATATCTTATCTAACCTAACGCCATAAGCTCGTTAGGTGGTACGATAAGTTGAGGTTTATTAAGGATCCGGTAGCTTTTTTCTATAATTCGCGCACGCCTAAAGCAGTTCACACCCTTATAGTTCTCGTCTAAAAGCTAGACGCAACGTGGTCGTTAAGGAAAAGGAGGAGAAAAGAGGAGATGTCTAAGAGCTTGTGCTTTGAATGCCTGTGGATCATAGTGATGTGGAAAGACAGAGCTTGGCATGGCATTCCACATACGTGTTGTACGGCTGAAGAACGAATCCCTGAACTTAACTATACGGCCGAAGAAGGCTTGAGTGTAAACTGATGAGCATTCAGAGCGCCACGAGTATTGCGGTTGAATTCAAGGAGAGGTGGCATGGAGCTGGCTATTTCTCTTGAACACCGCTGGTGAAAGAATCGATAAAACAGTGAAAAGCAGGAAACGTTCCTGTGGTGTTCAAGCGAATCTATTGATTTCGCAATATTTTCGTCACCGATTAGTTTTATCCCATGGTTTTGTATTCTATCAAGCTGATGCAAGGTCGTTTAAGGAGCACCAGAGCAGATCGGACAATTGTATTCAAGTTTAGGGCAATAAAAGCCAGATCAGATGTAGTGAAATATTTCTTGCAGCGGGTTAGAAAACCTAAAAATTTCGCAGCACATTTGTTGTCATTCCAACGAAGCTTGTCATTAACGTACATACCGAGAATTGCTAGTTTTTCAGTTTATTCGATGTAAGCGCCATTCATGGATAATTGATTTAAGATTCGCTTGGATGACATGACATAACAGCATAGGGTTTTGGAAGCTTTAAATTCTACTAGATTGTTTTCTGGCGCTGGAATCCAGAGCCATCAGGCATAAAATACGTCATCACACCTAAGCCAATAGACGTATCGAAGCCATATTTAAACCATGTGTTCGTTTCATGCTCCAATAAGTTCGCCTTTTCTTGGAATCTCTAGATGGCGCTGGAGTGCGGATATTGTTGAATATGTGTGTAAGAGTACTAAACCTAAACCACTGAACATATTGATGCCAAATTAACGCCATATTTTCGATTGGTGATTGTAAATATTTGTCTCTTTGAGTCCGGTAGGTGGAGGGGAAGTTGAGATATTTTGTATACCTACTTACACCATATATTCGTTTGGTACTCCTTTAAGTTTATGTGTTTATGGGCGCTGAAATCGAGACATCAGCACATCTTAACCACCTGGACGTATCGAATTATATGCTCGTTTGGTACATGGATAAGTTTATGTTTTCTTTAGAAGCGATAGTTAGCGCTGCAGTGGAGATATTTTCGAAAATGTGGTTTGGTCTGTTAGTGCATATTTTTGTAACATCATCATGCCTAAACCACTCGGCATATAAAAGTCACATTCACATTATATGTTCGATTATGCTACTGAAGGTTTGTCTCAATTTTTATCCTGATAGGTTGCGATGGAGTCGATATCTTTTTTGTATATATTTTCACGCTTAAGCCACCGGACGTATCGAAACAATTTTCAAACCATTTATGTTCGTTTGTTGCTCCGATACATTTGTTTTTATTTTGGACTGGGACGTTGGTGCTTGAGTCGGAATATTTACAAAATTTTATTAGTTTTTTTTATTAGATATTTTACATAAATAAAGTGTTGTAAAGTAAATTTTGTAATATGTTTTAATTATATGCTATAGTACATCCACTACTCCTTCCCTGGGTGCGGTTTCATGTGTGCGGGTAGCGAAGCGCCCGTGAACAGTTAGTATATATAATACATATTTATGTACGTATATATGTAAGATATTCTATGAAACCGATTTGTTTTTTAACGCAAAGCTTTTCAGCTTTATTATGAAATAAAATTCATAAATAGACTACGCAATGCACGTGTATTAAAGTAGATAAAAGTAAGGATAGAGGAAAAAAACAACAAAACGCTCAAAGAGATTTTCATAAAATCCTCTTCTCACGCAGGATGGATGGATGGTAGATTGCGGCACAGCAGGAGCACATTAAAATTACGACAAAAGAATGAATGAAAATGGAATAAGTGAAAATCGCCTCTTTCATAGAGTGCGAGCCACGGCGTTTCCTGCTTGTCTTTGAGTTGATTTCTTTCATTATTTTTTTCTTATTTTTCTGTTTTTTTCTTTTATTTCCTTTGCTTTAGCTGCTGCTGAACAACGCTTTGGGTTCTTTTTGATGGTATTCTCCTCATCGTCGCTTTTAATCGCATACATTTCTGCGAATAAGCTGCTGTGATGGGCGAATTTAGTGGGCAGCCGTTGTTCGGATGTCGGTTTGGGCAAAACGTGCAGATATAGAATTAAATGGAAAATAATGATGACATCCGTATCGCATGCGATTTAACTAAGTGCGTTCAAAATCTCTCCGCTGACAGATAAAATGCTTACACTTTGAAAATTTATATTGCATTTTTCCGGGCGGAGAGTATTCAATAAGGTAAAGATGAGTTACTGTAGATTTAAAGGGTTTACTAAGCAAATGTTCTGTTTCATGATCATACTCGTATTTGGCTCTACAACTGGGGCCCGGTCCTAGTATTCCGCAAGAAATATCTCCACCGGTCCTGATTTCGTGCCGTTGTCATCCAATTTGGGATCCCTAAACCCTAGACGTAATTGTATACGCCATCCTTCCAGCGTATGCTTGGCCGGCATCGCTGGCGTGTCACATAAATCCTACCTGTTCTGTTTTATTTTTTATTTTTCGAAAAATATTAGATTTTAATAAAAGTTTAAATGGATATTATAACATAATATAATAATTAAATATATATATCAATTAAATTAATTAACATCAATGAATCAGAGAACAATATGGTTCATACTATATTGCTGAACAAACTCAGAAAGTAAAAAACTTTTCACATTTATTTTAAAGATACCTAAAGGCATAGACTTCCAATATTCATGATTGCCTTTAATGCTTGGTTGTGGTATATTTGTAACTTCTCTACTTTAGTACTACCTGCAGATCTCCAAATTTGAATCAAATAAAGTAGACGGGAGTGAACAAATGAAAAATAGCACTTGGGTTGTAATATATTTCCCAATACGTCAAAAGACAGATACACAAACTGTGCAAGCTTTTGCTTAATGTAGTTGATATGAGTCGTCCAGTTTAAATTATAGCAGATATTCAGTCCTAAGTAACAAATATTATCTAGTCTAGAGATTTTTTCCGAATCCAAAAAAAATTTCGCTAAAATCGTCAAACATTTTTTTTTTCTTAGAGAGAAAATTATGAATTTTGAATTTATTATCGAGAAAAAACCATTTAAGATTTTTAAATCGATTTCCATCTGTAATTGTATGTCTTCTCTACTCAGAGCATCATATGTGATTACCGCATCATTCGCAAATAGTTGAAGTTTGCTAGATAAATTTAGCAAGAAAACATCATTGATGTATATATTAAATAATAATGGATCTAAGATAGAGCCTTGAGGTACTCCACACTTTATAACTAGTTCTTCGGACTTGTAATTGTTAATATTTTCTAATAAGTTTAAAAAAGCAGAAAGCGTACTGATATTTTTTTGAAATCCAAATTGATTAGAATTATTTTATTGATATAGGTAAAGTTGCAACCTTTTATAGATAATTTTTTCAAAAGTTTTAGAAAATGTACAAGAGCGGATATCGGTCTGTAATTTTTATTAGGTCCTGATTTAAATATCTGAGTAACGGAAGCCATTTTTCACTCATTGGGGAAATCGTTCATTAGAATTGTTTCATTTATACCAGTACATAAAACTGGAGTTATTTTAAAATTAAATTCCTTAATACGTTTAACAGACATAAAGTCCCAGCCCATTGAGTTGGAAGAATCTAAGAAAGATACGATCGAATTAAGTTCTTCATAGTCTGTTATTTCGAAATTGCGTAGTATACTTTCTACATTACGATTCTCCAAGATATTAGGGCTAATATTACAGGAAAACATATCGCAATGTTATTGAAATATTTGTTGAAATTATTTGCAACTTCCTTTTGATTTGTGATCAATTTGCTATCTCTATATAAATTTATTGGTTCACCGAGGGCCGAGGTGCCCTTAATTTTAATAGAAAGTCACCGGAAATATACATGTCTGCAAAATTTCAATAAAATCGAGCTTTGATTGATCACAAGATCTGACCAGCCAGCCAGCCAAGGGCACGCGAAGTTAATATAGAGAATTTAAAAAAAGAAGTTTTAATAATCAAACTATCCAAGAAAGGTGATTTGGGAAAACCAAACAAGAGACCATAAACAAAATTGTATCATCAATTACTGCGAAAAGTCGACAGAGCGCTTTCAGATGTTAGGTTTAAGATAGGTCTGGTGTGAGGAAAGTGTGGAGATTTAAATCTATATTCCTCTCCTTTTGTCTCTCTATCTCTCTTTCTTTTATTCACCAAAAAAGTCTCGACCTTCAGTCTTGATTTATATTTCATAGAGTTAAGTTCTAATAAAATATCATTTAGTTTGTACCTCATTCGTATTACTACCGAGTTACAACAGAAAGAACAAGCAGGATTAAGAACAAATCGTAGCACAGATCAAAATAACTTGATAGTCGTGTTTTTTACTCGGATCCGGCCCATCCCAATGGTCCCGATATCGGGACGATGTCATCTAGCTTGGCACACATAAGCTCTTGGCACCCTGGTAGTGTATCCCATTATGTTTGGCCTGCCTTGCTATCGTGCCCCATAAATCCCACCGCAAGGAACTTTTCGAATAGAATTTCTTTGTTTATGCGAACTAAATTTCCATATGCCCGGAGCATACCGAGCTTAATTCTCTTCGTGATATCGAAATCAGCGGTCGTTAATTGAGCCTCCATTTCCCCGGTTAACTGGCCATTTAGCAACTGATGAAAGTACATACTTCCAACGCTTTAAAATACCAATGGGTTAGCGACAAATTTCTTTATTGTATGTCCAACGCAGTGTATACCGCGAAATCTTTACTTTATACTGTGCTCTATTCACTGTTTCAGTCCACAGATGAGATTCTTCTCCCAGACTGCTTTCTTTCTCCAGAGAATTGTTTTTTTTTTATATCACGAGTATGTTTTTCTTAGGGTACCCGCGTTCAATGATAATATTGCATTGCTCGGTACGCAACATTTTTACATTTAGTTGGTAGCTAACGGGTAAACGGTAAACATGAAAACAAAATTTTCATTTATAGAGAATAGTTAAATATACACTGTGACTCCCTTTGACGGTATGTTTTTTTCTATGGCAACTTTAAACGACTTCTTTGGTTCAGTTTTTTTTTCTTCTATAAATAAACATATGTATACATAAGATGAAGAATATGTATATACATGAATTCTATAAATCTTTGCATTTCTTTTATTAAAATTTTACTACTATTCGAGTACTCGTAAGAAGGAAAAAATATCATTATCAGACATCCACTCAGCATAATGTTCCCTTTACCACAAATCCCCATTTTAGTTGGTCCACAAGAAAAAAACGAAATTTTTTAAACGAAGTTTATGTTTTCTGTATTTTTAAGTACAAATACATTTCGTCAATAATTGTTAGTTTTAGTATTATTTTTCTTGTCCTTCACTAAATGTGTAAAAGCTTAAGCAGAATAAATTCCACAATCGCTTTTCTCTTCATTGTCAGTCGTATGTATTTTTGCTTCTTACGAAAATTTCTGATTATATTGTGGTTAGAAGTACGCAAAGATACCAGCAAATAATCACAATAACAACCATGAGAACTAATTACCGCAAAGGAATATCCGAAAAGTAACTTGTTTAGGCGAGCTACATTCTATTTACATGATTTCAACATCGCGGTAGCGCACGTCGATCTAACTCATCAAAATCGTCCTTCCTCACATATAGGGATACCTTTCAGTCTTCTCAGCATGATATAGTTGAGTTCTTCGATTTGAAAAATCTTTGTCATAGTTGGTTTTTTTGATTCTTTTTTTTTATTTATTTAGATATTTAATCTTCCAATTTAGGAAATAGCAATATAAATTAGAATCTTAAGTCTAAATTAATTACGACATACTTTAGTTGGACCTAAACTTTGTGATTGGTGAAAGTTATACGATTATACTTTTAAATCATTTCAGCCTGTGCGGCTCATGTTGATGTAGAAGTTCATTATTAATGCGGTTAGGTTGACAGTTAAGTTTTAAGGTATACTTAAGTTTTGGAAAGTTGATTTCTTCTGTGATATTCGGGATACTCAGGCCTCTATGCAGAAGGGAGTTTCTAAAGTTCCATGGTGCACCCGTGATTGTTCTTAGGATTTTGGACTGCAACCGTTGCAAGAGTTCTAGATTGGAGTAGCTTGTTGAGCCCCAGAGCTGTATACCATATGTCCGTATTGGTTTGATGTTTTCTTTACAGAGAATGTTTTTTTTATCTAGACTGATAGTAGAGTGTTTATTGAGCATCGAGGGCATATTGTAAAATTTGAATTTGACTTGATTGTGTTTTCTCCAGGTAAGCTGCCTGTCTAGGCGGATACCGAGGTACTTCACATCTTTACTTTGTGGAATTAATGTGTTGTTGATAGTGTTAACTGGGCAGTACTCTTGCCTGAGGGAAAAAGTAATGTGTGTGCTTTTCGTCTCGTTCACCTTAAGTTCACTCCAAGTGGCTTACCAGAGTTCGAGTAGCTTTATGTAGTTATTTAGATTAAGAGGAACTAATTTGGGGTCGCTATGGATGCTTAGTATCGCGGTGTCGTCCGCAAAAGTAGATATGGTCAAGTTGTTGTCCATCGGAAGGTCTGATGTAAATAATATGTATAGGAGTGTGCTTGGCCCAGCACATTTCCATGGGGGACAGCCGCTCTTCTGAAACAAAGGATTTGCAATTTTTCTTGAAGTGGCGGTTTAGAAGGTACGATTTAAGGATTTTGTATAGGTTTTGCGGCAAAAGTTTATTTATTTTATTTTATGGAGCCCATGGTGCCAAACTTTTCGAACCCTTGTGCAACGTCAAGAAACACAGCCGTACAGTACTGTCTATTATGGTAGGCTGTTCTAGCCTTATCTACTACCCTGTGGACCTGTTCGATCGTGCCATGCTTAGATCTGAATCCGAACTGGTGTGTATGTATTATTCCTTTTTTTTCAATAACGGATTTATTTTCCCGAGTAGTAGGTTCTCGAAGACTTTGGATAGTAAAGGTAATAAACTTATTGGTCGATAAGACGATATATCTTCGACGCCTTCCAAGGTTGGGGGTAGTGGCGTAGGCTTAAAACTGTGTTGAAAGCATAAGTTAGGTTTTAAATTGCTACATCTGGTAGTTCAATTAACATCTTCCCTGTTGCCTGATGCCTTCTTGGGATTTATTCCATTCATGGGACTCGTCCTGCTTCTCAAAAAATACATTTATGAGAGTCTTACTGTTCCTTTAACTTTTTTGCAGCAAGCATTCGTAGGGCTGCAATAGATTTTGTGTACAAACTTTACATAGATGCTCTGCAAAAGTTTTTCCTTTTTTCTCGTCGGTTCTTGCCCAGTTTCCATTTGGTAGTCTGATTGGTGGATGCTGCTTTGGAGGTATGGTTTTCTTTGCCGCTTTCCAGAGTGAGTGGTGGTTGGTCTCATTTGGTGATAGGTCTTCGCGATATTTTTATAGGCTCTTCTCATTTTCCTCTTTGAAAAATCTTTGGAGAGTAGGGGAGATCGGTGCATTTGCTACTCCCGTCTTACTTTGCTTTTATAGCGGATCATTTCTTCAATTCTGGCTGATGTACGTGGAGTGTTTTTTAACTTTGTGCTATATTTAAGCCATTTTGTCTATTTCCTTGTGAAGGTTTGGGGACTTTGTTCCACGCTTCTTAAATTTTGTCTCGTCTTTTAGGTTGTGCCTATTAATATGTTTGTGATGCCGAAATCTGTATGAGCGCGTACCAAAATTGTCTGCATTTTTGAGTTATTAGCCTAGAACCCCAATAGGTGCGCTTGGCATTATAGTCGCCAGTGCTAAGTGCTTAGATCTTATTCCCAAGGCTGCTGAAGAAGTTGAGGAATTGTAGGGGGACAGTATATGGCTGATATTATTATCCATTCGGTTAGATAAATGGAAGTTGCTTGGAAGTGTTCTTCTTGGTTCTTGTGTAGAAGATGGTGGCTAATGCGGGATTTGATAAGAATTCCAGCCGTGATATTAGTGCGGTATCGATTTCGTTCCTAAGTAGGAAGTGTTCGAGCTCGAGTCTATGTTTGCTTAGGACGTTGTCGTTCCAATGACAAATTTTAAGTCCGTTCATTTGTTAGATAGTAGAATTTGCAGGATTTAGGATTGATTTCGGATCACTACTTGCATCATATTTTGGATGGAAGTTATAAAATAGGAGAAGGTTTTGGTGAAAGAGCTTATTCCAGATGGATTGAATCCTTCATGTTTCGAGGTTCTTCTGTTGGGTCATCGTTGCTATTTGCTGTGAATGTTGCAGATGTGTAATTAGCAGTGTATGAGCCATCCCAGCTTCTGCATTTTTTTTGACGTTCCTGTTTCTTTAACTTACAATTCGAAGTTGCGTGTTTTTCGCCACAGAAAACGCAGACTCTTGGAAGGACGCAGTAGGATTTTGTGTTCCCATCCTCCTGGCAGTTTTGGCATTGGGTGGGCCCATTTCTTTTATGTGTCTCCTCGACAGTGATCTTGCGGTGTAACATGGAATTTTAGAGTGTAGATAGCATGAGCTTCACCCTTTGGAGACTTTCTTATCGATGGGTCTAGTGTTCTACATGATAAGCTGCTGTGGGATTTTGTTCTTGTTAACTATGTTGTAGGCAGATTTGGCGATGAAACCTGCTTCATGTAAGTCTTTTTTTGATTAGCTCAGGCTCTAAGCCTAGTTTAATGCCCTTCAATACTATAATTAGTCCTTTGCTACTTTTGAGTTGAAATGTATAAAAGCTTTTACCCGTTTTCTCGAGTTCTGAAACAACTTTGCGGAAGTCTTTCTCATTGTATATTTGAATCTTAGTTTCATTAATGAGTCTTTTCTTATGGTAGCAACGTGAAGGGTGTTATTTCCAATTAATTTGGTAATATTTTCAATTGGCGAATTGCTGGTTGCTTCTCGTAGTATTACAACAATATTAAACAACAAATTCGCAACTATGTTGCTATGTAGAAAAATTCAACAACATTTTCTTACTGTAAACAATCAAATTAAATAGAAAGGCTTCGTCTGTCTTTACCGCTTAAATTTAAACTCAAACTCAATTTAAATAAAAAATCAGCATTTACCCTTTAGCATTATTTAAGGGTAAAGCAAATTAAAATATCCTACAATGATCCTTGAGAAACTTGCGATTAAAGAAAGAAACATAATGAACTGACCCGCGCCCACATTTTGTGCATTAACGAAAGACAGAGAGAGAGAGAGAGAAAGATAATTGAATGAATAAAATAAACGAATTATGAAAAACTTATCCCACACGGAAACTATGCTGTTGCTGTCCATCTTCCTGAATAGTACATTTCAATTCACTGGATTTCGTTTTGTGTCCACATAGAAAACAACCTCGCAACAAAGTTTTCCAATCAATTTGGCAAAGCCCGGTACATGACAATAATAAAATAAAATAGAAAAGTTACTCCTGGTGCCGACCAATGGTCGAACAAAATCCAATAATTGATAAATACACTGGATCTGAAGAGATGCAAAATGTTATACTTCGACTGCCATGAATCTCCTTTAAATCCTATGGGAATGAGCAATGTAAACTTTTGTACTGAATCACTGCGAGCGATGACATCCAACCACCATTGCCTGCAACCCCAGCCACTACAGAAGCAAACTTAATAACGAAATTTGTGCTAAACTTAGGTTTAACTATGATTAATCACAGACTTGACAAAAAGCCAACCCAACTCGAAGCGGTAGCAGACGACGTTTGCTGCGTTTCGCAAATTTCGTATTTTCATGAAATCTTTTGAGGAAACTTTCACAACTACAGCGAGACAAATGATTACACTCGACTTATTCCATTTTATAGCAACAGACGTTCACTCGGAGGGCAATTCCTTCATTTGCTATTCCAACGGAATATATTTTCCAATAAATTGGGTTTTTAGTAATTTTTGACGCTGTAACATTATTACTCAAGTACGATAATGTATTAATGTATTCAATAAGAGTACAAATCCAAAAAAGTTTTTAAAGCCGAAAAAATTGTATTGTGTATTGCGAGGATCAAATTCGTCAAGAGTTTTATAATTACTGCTCATTACAATTATGTATTCTAAGTTCATGTGAACAGCTTTAATTAACAATCCCCGGCTTTTGAAATATTGTATCAGTTTTGTCAAATTGTTAAACTATATTGGTGTCGCTCACTCACCACTGTTCGTTCTTTTGATATTGTCACACAGATACATACACACACACCGAAAGAGTAAATTAAAAGCTCCACGTTGTAACAGTCAGCCGTCTCCACGATAGTGTTATGAATAAACACGTCTTTATATTTTCTTGTTCGGTATGAATTTTACTTTTTATTTCTAACACGAACAAATTCAATACAGAACTCTCTGTATATTATATGCTCGCTGATACTCTCATTGTAGCGGGCGTGCTACCAAACCTGTCAGATGGCACCAAAAACTTCTCTATAGAAAGCCAAACTGTTCCGCTCACGTTACGCTCCCAAATCTCTGCGCATTGTCTAGGGTTACGTATCGTGCTCAACGTCCAGACCCACGATATACGAATACTCGAATAACAATATTTGATAGCTACTGCCATAGCAAATAAGTTAATGTAAAAAAACCTTCGGTTTTCGGATACAAACTTTTATGTATAGATCGACATAAGCCACACGCCATACGCCAAACATTCCTTTTTTTTACAATGTATTATTTGGTAATAACCGCTAAATTATCTGTTTTTGAGGTCGGGCCTAATTCAAAGCATTTTCTTTTATCCATGAATCCCACGCATCACACGCGACTCGCGGCACGCGTCACACATAGAATATCAAAAATGTGATATCAAAATTGGCCCTTGACATCGAGCTGCTCACGAAATTTCAGCTCTCTACGCGGAATATATACAAAACTCACAAAATTTTAGCTCAAAGAAGTCGGGAAAAAATTCGACCCATCACACGCGCCAAACGCGACTCGTGAAACGCGGGATATTAAAATTGTCCCCTGACACTGAGGTGCTCACAAAATTTCAGCACTTTAGGTCTTGCAAAAGGTGGTTTAAAAAGACTTCAAAGAAGTTGAAAATACAGACAGTTTCAGTCTTCATTCTACCGGGTGACTACTCTTTAGGCAAGTGTAATTTGGGTGACGTGCGCAATATAATAATAATATTCGTCGCGACAGACCATTGCGTTCCAAGGAATAACTTCTCGCGACCATATGTGCTGCGCATGGACACAAATGGAAGGGACCTACAATTTAAGACCGGATCCGAACGGCGAATTGAGAAGCTTTCCGTGACAACTTATTACTCTCGGAACGTTTGTCACCCATTCGCGAGAGGTGGGACACCGTGAAAAATACTTTTGGTGTTGCTGGGATTCGAGCCTGAACCTCCTGCTCAGCAGCCATTTGCACTTCCACATGCGTAATATATTTCCATGTTATTCTGTATATCGTGGTCCAGACCTTTACATCGCTCGAGTTGTGCTCTGGCCGTCTTACGCTAGATTTATACATCTAGAGTAAAGATAATTACTGTTAAAATAAAAATATGGAAAATACGTAAGTTCAATAAAAATGAAATCAAATTAGAAGAGACCTATAATATAAATTAAGTGTAATGACCCCAATACATTGAACCCTGCTAATACTTTACCTGGAAACTACGCTGCTGTTTCATTTATAAAGCTTATACGTTGTTGTTTTTCTACCCTCGAAAATTTCAACGACGCCACCACTTTTGCTACCAAGGTATTGCTACATCGAATGACTCCTAATATTTGACTTTTGTTTGTAGAGCCACAAATTATGATAATCCGCTCCACTGTATAACATTGCATGATCTCAGAGGCTTTCTAGACTACAAGTTATCTCGTAGTATGTTTTTCTAGCCTGTTTCATTGTCAAGTTGTAAAATAATGTGAATTAGAATGGTGAGAAGAAGCCTTCATATACTTCTGATGTGAAATCTGTTCCTATGATCCGATTACATACCATTTGGCACGTCCCAGAAGTCCTTATAAAATTCTCAAATTTTAACTGATATATGTATGTTATTGCTTTCGAGAACCCAGCAAATTCAAACATTATAATGTCTGCGAATTAAAGTGGTGTTGGTAAATCTACAAAGTGCAGAAAAAACGTATTCTCCCCAGTCAGCCATCATTAGCGGCCTTGTTCTCCTTTATAGACACAATGCAACAGAACTTTTCTACAAAGCTATTTCTCACTTTTTGCCTCACCTTGCAAAAGTAATCGCGTAACTATATCCATAAAGGTAAACCTACTCCTAAAGCTATTCTTGCGAGAACCTTTTCCAAGCCACTTCGTCCTACACTTTGCTCAACGTCCAGCTGGTTGTTGGATGCACAATAGTTTCGAGTTGAAAGGCCATCGTTTTGATGTTGTTGTTTATTTTTTTTTGCTCCAACTTACCACGCATAATGCAAAATGTTGTAAAAAGTTTCAATCTCAACATGCAACAATAAACATAAAAACAGAAAATTGGAAAAAATCAGCCTTTGGCCGCAGGAAAAGCAATCTGTTTAACGGTTTTACACACGCCCCGAAATAAGAAAAAAGGCCAAGCCAAAAAAGTTTTTGCAGGAATTTTTAGATGGAATTTACAACTAAAAATAAAGGTAAAAAATAATGACATGATAAAAAAAACGAATGAAAACTTTCTTTAATTCATTACCGTGTCCTGCCAATGGAGCCTACTACCAAGTTTAATTCTCATCACGATATCGTATTCGTGGTAATGCTCATATATCTCAGTCTTCGGAATCGTCCATCCTCTCACACCGGCCCAACAATTCTCCATAAAACGTTCTTCTCGAACGCAGCGAAGAGGTCAGAATGATGTTTGCTAAGCACCAAGCCACCAACATCTCGGATCCATACACATAAGTATTGGTATGACCATTATCTTTTAAACCAGCACTTTGGATGTTATCGATAAATTTTTGCATATAAAGAGTTTTTACAAAATAAAGAAGGTTTTTTTATAATTTGCGCACACGAAAAGGGTTTCTTGGTGCTTGGCACAGACGTTAAGGAAAGGGAGGAGAAAATAGGAGATGTGTATGAGCTTGAGTTTTAAATGCTTGTGGATCATAGAGACAGAGCTTGGCAGAGTATCGTGTTGTATGGCTAAAGAACGAATCTTTGAACTTAACTGTCATCCGAAGATAGAATTGAGGTAAACTGAAGAGCACTCAGAGCTCCACGAGTAACGCGTTTGAATTCAATGAGAAGAGGCATGCAACTGACTATTATTTTCTTTTACTAGTAAAAATCCATAGTAAAAATAAGTATAGTAATCATGAAAATTTTCGAACTCGGGATTTTTGCAGATTTACCCATTACCGTATCTCCTGAGTCAGAAAAAGCAAAAAAAAAAATCTCTGTCGGTGTGTCTGTGTGCCTGGGTGTCTGTGTGCCTGGGTGTCTGTGTGTCTGTGGCTCTGTGTCCACTCTACAGCCCAGACGGCTGAATTGATTGAGACGAAAATACATATTTAAGCTTTTTACATAAATTGGGAGGGCCCAGTTGATTTTGGCGGAAATCGGCCAAACGGAAGTGGTAGTCGTAGTAGTAAACTACTATGAGAAAATGCAAAAAAAAATTTAAAAAAAAATAAAAATAGTAATTTAATATACATTTACTGAAGATTCCGGTCCCGTCCGTAAAAGAAAGTCGTGTTGTGCCCACACCTCCATTTTTCTCTTTGGCTTTGTTGTTTTTAAGCAACCGCGCGCGTATTTCTGTTTCCATGATAGCATTTTTTATTAAAGACAAACCCTAGCCCAATTGGCTGATACTGCGACCTAAAAAGATTTATTGTACCGTAGGGTGTAACTAACTACCTTCCTAATGAAGGGTAGTATGTATTTAGTGGCAGAATTTCGCAGATCTGCCGACGAACATAATGCCTTGTTAAAAATATGTCTCCTTAACCAGATCAAATCTGGACAGTCATAGAAGATGTGCCCGGCTGTTTCATCATCCTCCAAGAAGAACCTACATTCCGTGTTTGAGCCCAGAAAAAGATATGAAAAAGCTCACTCGATTTCTGATGCTATCCTTTTCTATATCAAGGATTTCCTTATAACAAAACGGACTGATTAACTGTTGGAACGTCTAAGGCCTGGGATATTATCCCAGTGGGCCAAACGAAGTTAACTTCCCCATTTATTAAACATCGCTGTGGTGGCAGCCCAGCTGTTGCCTGCAACACCTTGGTGACCAGGGACCCAACCGAGTTTTACACTGTTGATCCCTGCCAGTGATTGCAGTGCACCGTAGCAGCATCTAAATAATTTAGAGTCCATTATTCTAGACGATAACGCTTTCAGTGCTGCCTGACTCTCTGAAAAGATATAAATCGTAGCGCCTATAATACCATTACCTAGGTTTATCCTAACGCAGACCTCAATGGCATAGAGTTCTGCTTGGAAAACAGTGAGACTTATTACACGAATACCCCAGCTTCCACTCCAGAATCCATCTTCGATCCGTCTGTGTAGCAGACCAGACCTTTATTATCCAGTGCTGGAGCACCATTAGACCCAATTGCTCGGTCCAATATTTTTACCACAAATAACCTGCCGAAACAGTACTCCCTGGCCATGGTGTCCGGGATAATACAAAACATGTCTCTTTCGGAAATTGAGTCAAGAATTTTCAGGTATCACACGTAGTCACCTGGTTTGTACCCATATTCTAGTTGCAGCTTCCTGTCTTCCTAATAAAGATTGGCAGCGGTGAAAGCACTACAATAGCTTCTAATGCAGTCGTAGGGCAGGTGGGCGTAGCACCATTTATACCTAGACAGGCAATTCTTTGTAGCTTCTTAAGCTTAATTACCGTTGTCTGTTCAAGAACTTTCATAACTTTCAGCCACCCCAAGCTCTGCCGTAGTGGCGTCTACAGGCCGACAGGGCCCTAGTGGCACGTTCATTGGCGAACTTGATATGAGAATTAGTCGTTTATCGAGAATGACTCCGAGTTATTTATGATGATAGGTCCCATTTCGCACAATCTTCGTTTTGTGAAATGCACTAGAATGGTTTTGCAAGGATTGATGGAAAGTCCTATGCTACTGATTGCTCTTATTATTGAGTCGTAGCCAGTGTTATTTAATAAGAACGAAAAGTCCCTTCTATCTTTTTAACAATATAGTGAAGGGCACCCTCTGTGCTTTTTCCTTTCCTGTATGCGAACTGACTTAAGTGTAGAGGGCTAGACGTATCTAGCCAGGCTCTGATATGAACATCAATCTCCATAATTTTGAGAACCACTGTTAGATGTTAGACTTATAGGTCTGTATGATTTAGGGATAAAGATTACGTTAATAACATGGTAATATCGGCTACTACAAATGAACCCGAGATACTCAAATTCGCGCTCCATGCGAGTGACCAATGTTGGATCCATTGCTCTCAGACGTGGCAACCATGTTGCATTGTTTTGCTTCTATATATGTGCACCACCAGATTTCGTGCCGTCCGCTCAATCTGGGAGGAAAATTATTGCACAGCTCCTGGATTTTTTATCAACGATGTCAACGATTGTCTGCGTAAGCGAGTATTTGTATGCACTTGTCGGTCTCGGATCATTTTTCCCAATGCCAGGTTGTAGAGGACGCAGGCTAGTCCATATCCTTGTCGGAGCACGTTAAAGATGTTGAATGGCCTTGATGGTGATCTTGATACTTTAGCTTGACGTTTAACGATGGTAAACCTGCATATAGTTGTGTCAGGTTTTTTAAGATGCCGTATTTTCACGTGGCTTTATAAGTACTACTCTCGCTATGCTTTAATAGGTGGCTTTAAATGTTTAAACTCAAAACTCACCTGAAATATTCATCTTTAGAATCCATCTAGTATTCAAATTGAAGTTTTGCTATACAGCTTTTTCCTTCAGAACTACGAGTCCAAATATTACCTTTTCATAACACATTATTATACTCTTTTCCATAAGAAAGAATATACAAATTCTCTGTAAATTGATTGATTATTATTGTAAGGTTGTTGCGCTATAAATAAGGACACCATCTATCTATGAATCAAGTTAATGGTCGCTTAGCAACAATTGACAATAATTGGGCATTTCCTTATAGTCAGGTTCGTCCACTCGTACAGATTGCGCTTCCCTGAATTGAAATTAGGAAGCACTTTATACGAAAACCGTCCAATTGCTATTTTTATCGGCAATTAGGTTTGTTTGTTTAAATGTATGAAAACTGCAAAATTCTTACCTTGCATCGAATCGCAATAACCATCAACTGTTTTCCTTATTTGAATTTTTCATTACGTATTTCTCTCTGTTCTCCTTTTTTCCTCTTGCTTGGGATATCTTCGATGTTCACTCAGTGGTTTCTGGTCGAAATTATTCCCATAGATCTGGTAGATTGCTGAAGGCAATCAACTCCCATGAGAAGGAGTAGTATCTGGCAACCAACTTGTCATTTAACTCCAAAGCAAAATAAAAAATAAACCGGTTCATCCATCAGAATTCCAGCGATAGAATTTGACTAGAATACACTCTTGTATTATGAATACACACAAACACACACACACACAATTCCGCTTGCATTTGCATTACATGTTTTTCTGTATTAAACCAAAAACTCTCCTGGGGATAAGAATGATGATGCGGATGATGCAGCAAAATTGACAGTGCACCGAGCAATCATTTATCTGATATTGCGTTAGTTTGGTATGGCACAGGGACTGGCACAGGCACTATCTGTCCATATCCATCTAACTCCGATGACCTCTGTTTTGTATCAATTCAGTCCGATTCGTGTGCGCTGATCCTTGCTTATGTTGGTTAGGCCATCGGGCGCTCCTGTTTCTGGCCTGATTCTCACCGATGATGTCGAATTTTCCATGGAATTGTACATTTATCAAATACACACGTACAAAAGCATTCAAAGCAGACAGGAGTCTCGTCGGAATTTCCGTGCAATAAATTTCAATTTATACGAACTGAAAATTTGCTGTGCAGCTCGGATGCAGTGTGATGCAGAGTATCTATAAGAACACGTGGTGGTTGTACGCTTAATCAACTTTACATGGATTCCTCAAAATTGCTTTTCTAATGATACATATTAAGAAGATGCAGCCGTTGGCAGCAAGCAGCAACTTATAGCAAACCCCAAGGACTCGTTTAGTTGAGTTTTTATCAACTCAACTGGCCACATTTATTGAGTGTGTGTGAGTTTTTGTGTATGCAACCGAATTGCTGCTGAAAGATTGTAAATTGGAAAATATCCCTTTTAAGGCTAGCTCTCAGAACTGACCTAGATGATGATGTTGATGATAAAACTTACAACGGCAACAGACAACGAACAAATGCAGCTCTAACTACTGTGGCATTATAACATCAAAGCAGACTAGAAGTAGAATAAGTATGTAATATGGGGAATAACATCGATTAATTGGATCGGTGCGAGGAACCTAATGAGAAGACCCATTACCCGTTGTATGCCAATGAATAAATCTACAACACTACTACAACAGAATTTGTAGTTTTGGGCGATTTTAATGTCCTCAATTAGTGATGAGCAAACGCAAGACCAAGACCATTTCAGCTCGGTCTTGGTCTTGTTCTTGGTCTTGCAAGTCGAGTCTTGGTCTTGGTCTTGCATTCGTGCCATTAGTCTTGGTCTTGGTCTTGGTCTTGCAGCCTGAGTCTTGGTCTTGGTCTTGCGGTCTTGCAGAATAAATTATTTTTTGAATAATAACTATATAAGTATGTATAAATGGTTGTATGTATGTACAAATTTTTGTTCCAGCATAATTGTGAAACGCGTTGCTCAATTTTAACTAAACTTGTTAGTTGGTACACATATTACTTAAAATAGACCGCTATCATCTCTATATCATCCCATAGTTTTTGGGATCGCTGATATTATGAGTGGCAGTTCGACATCTATATTTTCTCTAGGGGATTGCACGTAAAATAATATATTTGTATTACTGTTACGTTCGTGGGCACCGTGGCTCAGTGGTAGTGCACATGGCTGCTGCGCAGGAGGTTCAGGTCTGAATCCCAGCAACACCAAAAAGTATTTTTCACGTTGTCCCACCTCTCGCGAATGGGTGACAAACGTTCCGAGAGTAATTAATACCTTGTCACGAAAAGCTTTTCAATTCGCCGTTCGGATCCGGCCTTAAATTGTAGGTCCCTTCCATTTGTGTCCAAAAAATTAACATGTGCAGCACAAATGGTCGCGAGAAGTTAGGCCTTGGACCGCAATGGTCTGTAGCGCCAAATATTATTATTATTATTATTACTGTTACGTTCATAAGAAAAAAATAGTAAAACGTTATGTTTATTACGCATTTTCTGGAGAAAATTGACGTCAAAATCAAAAATTAGCATGGGGAAGAAAACTAGAACGGGCATTGAACTTGAATATCTGAAGACTTAAACAAGATAACAACTTTATTTAACCGTAGTTACAATGCCTAGTATTTCTTCTACAAACAATTTCTGTTAACA
This sequence comes from Nephrocerus scutellatus, assembly GCA_947095585.1. Taxonomy (NCBI): domain Eukaryota; kingdom Metazoa; phylum Arthropoda; class Insecta; order Diptera; family Pipunculidae; genus Nephrocerus; species Nephrocerus scutellatus. The sequence goes on along the minus strand of OX352765.1, from coordinate 26,782,644 downwards.
TGGGTCATGGCGCGCCAAACTAAGCTTTTTCTTATATCTCCGATAAATCATGTCAACATTGGAGAAAGACCCTTACTGCAGAACGATTTTTTTCTTAGAATATACCCAAGAATCATTTCCCAAATTAATGAGCACGAATAAGGGGACACCCTATATACACACAAAACTATCAACATTTATGCTTAGCGGTTAATTCGAAAAAAATTTGTTAAAGAAAGTCTAGACTTATTATGTCAGAAGAACTCAGTCAATTTCAACATTTCTATTTGCAACTGATGCCATGACATACACGTCTTTGTTGACGTCTTTTTTAAATTCTCTATATTAACTTCACTTGCCCGTGGGTCGTCGGTCGGTCGTCGGTCGGTCGTCGGTCGGTCGTCGGTCGGTCGTCGGTCGGTCGTCGGTCGGTCGTCGGTCGGTCGTCGGTCGGTCGTCGGTCGGTCGTCGGTCGGTCGTCTGTCGTGGATTCTTGCGATCAATTTTTAACCCACTTCCCATGGCCCGATTTTATTGAAATTTTGCACACATGTGTATTTCCGGAGACAACACTTTCTATTAAATTTTAGGGCCCCTCGGGCTGCGGGGTCGGGGGGCTCCCAAACAAAAATTTTAAAAAATTTACCCGATTTTCTTCAAATTTTACACACATGTGTATACCCAATAAACAATACTTTTTCGAAAATTTGGTAGTGATCGGGTCCCGGGTTCGGCCGCAAGGCCCTTATACATTTTTTAAATATCTGTACTGGCATCAGATATTCGTCGCCCTTTATGGACTGTGTGCGGTGTGTGCTGCGCAGTCGGCTGCGCTGCATGGTTTTGGTGCTGGTGGAGAGAGAGAGAGAGAAATCTTAGCACACGCACAAATGAACCCAGCAAATGAAACGAGACATACATGTTTTATGCTTACTTCAACTTACATTTTTATTTACTGAATTGTATTTTTATTGATGTCGTTTTTTTTGTTGTCGATATCAACTTACAGATAGAACAACAAGTTTTCACAATATTCTGTCATTTGGCGTTTTCATAAATTAGTTCAGATCAGTCAAAGAGTTCTCAAGATAAATGTTCGTGTTTCTTATTTGCTCAGAGTATGAGCGTGCTCTAAGTGCTCAGAATAAAATGATCTGAGCTTTTTCAATTTTAACATCTGATGTCAAATGTTTGTTTCGATGATTTTCTCCTACAATAAAAAAATAATGGCCCAGGATCGAGGGGCTCCCATATCAATTTCTGCGATTAGAGAATTTAGATGAAAAATTTTAATTTTTATGGGTTGTTTTTTTTATATGACTTGTCTCGCATGAAAATACCTATAACAACAAAAACCAAAAAATATAAAATTATAGGAAATAGCAATCTATAAGTGTATAAACATACATACATATTCCTGTAAATACTATACAACACAAAAGACTCGCTGAAGATCTTTTGTCTGGGGTTTTAAGTTTGGTTTTGTTATATATGTACCTACTCGTATACAAATAAACATACGACACATGTAGGTTTAAAAAAAATGTCATCAGAGAACTTACGTAACTTTAAATGCAAGAGTCTTGCAGTCTTGCAGTCTTGCATACATATTTTTGGTCTTGGTCTTGGTCTTGCATACTCAGTGTTGGTCTTGGTCTTGGTCTTGCAACTGAATGATTGGTCTTGGTCTTGGTCTTGCAAAAAATGCAAGACCAAGACAAGACTGCAAGACCAAGACCAATTATGCTCATCACTATCCACAATGGTTGACCTATTCGAATGGTAGAGATCGATCAGATGAAACCGCAGAACTATTTTCAAATATTAATCTTTTTACCTAACTTGTCGATAAGCCAACTAGGTATCACCTTTTAGATTTATTTCTTACAACTATGCCAGAGAAATATTCAATTAATGTATCTGCTCCATTAGGAGTTTCGGACCACGCTCTGGTAATTGCCAAATTTTCAATAACCCCAGCCCTTGGAGAGCCTACTCGTTAAAGACTACTTTGGCACTTCAAAAATGCTAACTGTGAGCTTCAGAAACAATCTTATAGCTCATTTGATTGGTCAACCTGGTTTTCCAACAATGAAGCTGATGAAGCATCTCAACTTATCACGTCAACCACTTTGCTATGAATGAAAAATTTCATTCCTGCCTCCTTTAAAAAAACAATATTTGTAAGAATAAGTGGTTTAATTAAAATTGCAGTTCAGTTGCGAGTAAAAAAGCAGCCCATTTGGACTACGTTAATTGCACTTCAAAAGAAAACCTTGTAAAGTTTCGAATAGCTAGAAACAGAGCAAACTCTATAATAAAAAGCACCAAAATAATATATAATTTCAATATTCGGGATAGCATGAGAAAAATTTAAGATTCAGATTTGGTCGTTTGCTGCCTTGGTAAAAAGAAACTTTGCAGACAATACTTCATCTATTCCTTCTTTATTTTATAATGGTATTCATTACTGAACTGATATTAAGAAAGCTAACCTCTTAGCTTCGCATTTTACTTGTGCGTATACCCTTCTTTTATCTAATCAAAGCCCACCAATTCTCCCGAATGTAGGGATAGGGATAGGTATATCTAAAATGTGTTTCCGACAACGGGTTGGTTCAAAGATTCTTAAAGAACTTGACCTCAATAAAGCGACCCGACCCGACGGTATTCCGCCATTAATATTGAAAAGATGTCCTCAGAATTTGGCGAAACCGCTTAGCAAATCGTTTCATCTCTCAAGACAGACAGGTGTTTTCCATAAATAAGAAAAACGGCAAATAATTAACCCGTTCCGAAAAAATGTGATAAATCGGCACCTACTAACTACCGTCCTATTGCTTTGTTGTCGGTTCTATCGAAGGTAATGGAATCTATCGTTAATTTCAGACTAATCAGCTATCTGAATTGGAATGTTCTTTTATCCGATGTGCAGTATAGATTTCGTAAAAATCTGTCTTCAGCTGAACTTATGACGTGCATGAATCATTGTTTGGAGAGAATTATTAAAAACCTAGGTGAATCAAGAGAAGTTTCTTTAGATATTTCTAGGGCTTTTGATAAAGTTTGGCATGATTGTCTTATTAATAAGATTCGTGCGCTCAACTTAAACACCTCTCTAATTGCATTGATTGAGGATTATTTATGGAACCGTAAAAAAAAGCTAGTATTAAGCGGTATATCTTCAGCTTCACATGGGGTCAATGCTGGCATGCCTCAAGGTTCATCATTGTCACCTACGCCCTTCTTGATATATATCAATGACCTGTTGTCTTCTAAAACCTGTGATAACTGTGATTCAAAAAGCATGCATTTCTCGCTTGAATGGTTCGCGTGAATTAATGAATTCGAATATTCAAGTCATTCTCGATTGCGGCAGATCTAATAGAGTAACATTTTACCCAAATAAATTCCAGTCTTGTCTTTTTTCTCAAAAGGCAATTCAGCCCCTATTGCGAGATCAGATTCACTTTAGTTTTAAGGTTTGGAAGTCTCAAGTCATATTTCCTGGAAGGAACATATTAATGGAATTTCAAAACGACCCAGCCAATGTTTGAGCTTCATAAGACGTTGTAACTTCTACTTAACCCCCTCTGAAGTATTAAGATTATATAAATCTTATCTTAGACCAATTTTAGTATGTGTGGGGTGGGCCTCCAAGATCACATTTGCTTTACCTTGATGGAATTCAGAATAGAGTTATCCGTTTGATAAACGATGTAAGCATTACTTCATCTCTTGATACTTTGGGGCATAGAAGAAATGTAGGAGCTTTAACTGCTTTCTACAAATTTTACTACGATAGATGAGATAGGCTTTAGAAATCCGTTCTCTAGTTCCAGGTCCTTTTGTCAGCAACGTAAACACTCGTTTCTGGTGCAATGAACATAGATTTGCCCTAAAACCATTTTCATGTAGAACCCAACACTTCAAATCCTCCTTTGGTTGATTCCGTGTTTCCCTAATCATTTAATCAACAGGCCTTCAAAATAGCCGTCAACAGCTTCATGAAGTTTTCAGTTTCGTGATCTTTTTCCGGTTTGCTTTTTCAATGAATCAGAGAAATTTCTAAAAAAATAAATGCAAACCGGCTACAAACGTGTAGTGTAATATATTGTAAATCACATTCCTTCGATTTTTATTTTATTTTTAATTTTAATAAAGAGCATAGCTCACCTTGTTGCCGTCACGCAAGTCATTCAGGGAGTCCTCCCTTGGCAATGAGTCTCTATATAACAAAAAAATAAATTCAAATATATAAAGTTGTGATTTTATTCCACAGTGCACACAATCCACTGTTGATTAAATTTTATCTGAATTTGCCTGTGCTTTATGTTCCGCTCTCTGACGCCCCAGACTTATTCCAATATTCGATGATTGGGTTCAGATTCCGTTTATCCGTCTTGATTCTACAAGAATTTCCTGTATGGAAAACAACAGCAACAAAATCTATTACATTTCATTTTATACATTTTGTTTCATTCATGTGATGCACCTGTTATACCTCGTATATGTTCACACAGGAGTTCCTTTGTTTTAAACACAATGATTTCCTGTAGGGCTATTTGTCTCTGTGGTTTTGTTTAATTGTTTATAAGAACGTCCATTTTTGTTTTGTGATTGTGACACTGGCTGTGTCTTTATAATGTTCAAAAGAATCCCGGAAGCCCCTTAAATGCTTTGTCGTGCTCAGTCCTTTATATTATAATGTGGTATAAGCACTCGCTTTGGTATTATTCCTATTGGATGAGAAATGTTTTGTGGTTTGCGTGTTTTGGAAACGACCTCGTGTCATATGTCACCGGACAACAAATATTAGGAGAAAATATATTAAATAGGAAGTGGGTGTTTTTGTGGCTATAGTACCAAAATTATTTTTGTATAAGAAAATTGTAATATCATTTTACTTCTTCTTTTTCATTTTAATAAAAATCCAATCCTTAATTAATGGCTTCTCTTTGGCAGTCTTTCACATCATTTGACGTATTGTTTCTGACATTTTTCTCATTAATACTTGAATGTATGCTTTCTTTATGTGATGTGGATGCGAACGCTGGTACATCATTTAGATTAGTATGAGAAAATTTATTCCTTCAAATATTTAGTCCAATCAAAAAATGAATATTTAGTGAAAGACCTTTCGTTATAATCATTTTTCATTACAACACCCCATTTTATTTTTTTAAATAGTTTATGTTTAATATATGATGTGTATGCTGAAACTTCTCCACGAGTAATTTCGCTTACCCCAACTTCTAATGACTTTGGCGCATAAAACGAGTGATATGCTAGCAATTTCGTATTTGATGTTGGTCTTAAGGTAGTTTCAAAACTCGAGCTTACTGGCACATACTAGCATGGACTTGACATAGCCCCAAAGAAAGAGTCAAGTCACACGAACAGGGCTGGCTCACTGGTCCTTTTCTGGAGATAACGCGGTCACCGAACTTTAACTTCATTAACTCGGTTGTTTGGGCAACTGAGTGGCATATGGCAATACCTTGTTGAAACCACATATGCTCCAAGTCAACCTCTTCCAATGATTAGTAAAAATAGTCGGATTGCCAATATCATTGAGGAAGAATTATGGCTCAGTAATCACTCCAGCATTAAACCCGCACTAAAAATTTAATTTTTAGGGTGAAATACCATTTCATGAATGATTTCGGATTGCTGTTTTGTCCAAATGCAATAATTTTTCTTGGTAACGAAGTCATTGAGCTAAAAATAGGCTTCATCGCTGAGAATGACTTTGTGATGAAAATTGAGATCGTTTTCGCACATGTTTAGTCCCAATCAATAAATTACGTTGCAGCTGATGGTCGTTCGGTTTCAGTTCAGAGGTTAAAGCGATCTTATAGGGATACAGGCCCTAGTTCTTGCGCAAATAGGTCACAGAGATAGCCAATTTCTAAAACCGACATGGAATCGTAAAATTTTTCGGCACTCGTAGTGTTTATTTGTCCTCTTGGCCCTGGAAGATTTTTTCACCAGAAGCTCAATTGTTTTTATCTGAATAAGTACGGCACCCGAAAATTGGAGTAAGCGCACCTAAATAAACCCGAAATAAACACGTGTGCGAGTTCGGAGCGTTAGGAAGCAAGTGGTAGCGTGTTTCTTCACGAAAACCGGTCATGTGGCTACTGTGGCTCTTGAAAATCAAAAGACAGTCAATTCATCTTGGTACACGACCATTTGTTTGCCCGACGTTTTCAACAAATTGAGAGAAAACAACCCAAAACGGCGAATCATTTTGCATCACGTTAATGCGAGCTCATACACATCGTATAAAACAAGGGAGTATTTGAGCACTCAAACGATAGAATTGATAAGTCATCCGCCTTACTGCCCCGACTTGGCACCAAATGACTTCTTCCTGTTCCCAACAATCAAAGATAAGATGCGTGGTCAATGAATTTTATCGCCTGAAGAAGTGGTTGAAGCGTTTAAGAACCATGTGCTATCTACAGAGTTCGATATGGATTTTGGGAAGTTATTTCATTTTTTTATAACAATTTTTATTTAACAGTTTAATGCTCAATAAGCTACACAGTTCGCCTATTATACGGGTATTCGCTTAGACGGTAGCTTTATCTTTTTTCAACTAGACACGTAGAATTATATATTATAATGTGGTATAAGCACTCGCTTTGGTATTATTCCTATTGGATGAGAAATGTTTTGTGGTTTGCGTGTTTTGGAAACGACCTCGTGTCATATGTCACCGGACAACAAATATTAGGAGAAAATATATTAAATAGGAAGTGGGTGTTTTTGTGGCTATAGTACCAAAATTATTTTTGTATAAGAAAATTGTAATATCATTTTACTTCTTCTTTTTCATTTTAATAAAAATCCAATCCTTAATTAATGGCTTCTCTTTGGCAGTCTTTCACATCATTTGACGTATTGTTTCTGACATTTTTCTCATTAATACTTGAATGTATGCTTTCTTTATGTGATGTGGATGCGAACGCTGGTACATCATTTAGATTAGTATGAGAAAATTTATTCCTTCAAATATTTAGTCCAATCAAAAAATGAATATTTAGTGAAAGACCTTTCGTTATAATCATTTTTCATTACAACACCCCATTTTATTTTTTTAAATAGTTTATGTTTAATATATGATGTGTATGCTGAAACTTCTCCACGAGTAATTTCGCTTACCCCAACTGCTAATGACTTTGGCGCATAAAACGAGTGATATGCTAGCAATTTCGTATTTTATGTTGGTCTTAAGGTAGTTTCAAAACTCGAGCTTACTGGCACATACTAGCATGGACTTGACATAGCCCCAAAGAAAGAGTCAAGTCACACGAACAGGGCTGGCTCACTGGTCCTTTTCTGGAGATAACGCGGTCACCGAACTTTAACTTCATTAACTCGGTTGTTTGGGCAACTGAGTGGCATATGGCAATACCTTGTTGAAACCACATATGCTCCAAGTCAACCTCTTCCAATGATTAGTAAAAATAGTCGGATTGCCAATATCATTGAGGAAGAATTATGGCTCAGTAATCACTCCAGCATTAAACCCGCACTAAAAATTTAATTTTTATGGTGAAATACCATTTCATGAATGATTTCGGATTGCTGTTTTGTCCAAATGCAATAATTTTTCTTGGTAACGAAGTCATTGAGCTAAAAATAGGCTTCATCGCTGAGAATGACTTTGTGATGAAAATTGAGATCGTTTTCGCACATGTTTAGTCCCAATCAATAAATTACGTTGCAGCTGATGGTCGTTCGGTTTCAGTTCAGAGGTTAAAGCGATCTTATAGGGATACAGGCCCTAGTTCTTGCGCAAATAGGTCACAGAGATAGCCAATTTCTAAAACCGACATGGAATCGTAAAATTTTTCGGCACTCGTAGTGTTTATTTGTCTTCTTGGCCCTGGAAGATTTTTTCACCAGAAGCTCAATTGTTTTTATCTGAATAAGTACGGCACCCGAAAATTGGAGTAAGCGCACCTAAATAAACCCGAAATAAACACGTGTGCGAGTTCGGAGCGTTGGGAAGCAAGTGGTAGCGTGTTTCTTCACGAAAACCGGTCATGTGGCTACTGTGGCTCTTGAAAATAAAAAGACAGTCAATTCATCTTGGTACACAACCATTTGTTTGCCCGACGTTTTCAACAAATTGAGAGAAAACAACCCAAAACGGCGAATCATTTTGCATCACGTTAATGCGAGCTCATACACATCGTATAAAACAAGGGAGTATTTGAGCACTCAAACGATAGAATTGATAAGTCATCCGCCTTACTGCCCCGACTTGGCACCAAATGACTTCTTCCTGTTCCCAACAATCAAAGATAAGATGCGTGGTCAATGAATTTTATCGCCTGAAGAAGTGGTTGAAGCGTTTAAGAACCATGTGCTATCTACAGAGTTCGATATGGATTTTGGGAAGTTATTTCATTTTTTTATAACAATTTTTATTTAACAGTTTAATGCTCAATAAGCTACACAGTTCGCCTATTATACGGGTATTCGCTTAGACGGTAGCTTTATCTTTTGTCAACTAGACACGTAGAATTATATATTATAATGTGGTATAAGCACTCGCTTTGGTATTATTCCTATTGGATGAGAAATGTTTTGTGGTTTGCGTGTTTTGGAAACGACCTCGTGTCATATGTCACCGGACAACAAATATTAGGAGAAAATATATTAAATAGGAAGTGGGTGTTTTTGTGGCTATAGTACCAAAATTATTTTTGTATAAGAAAATTGTAATATCATTTTACTTCTTCTTTTTCATTTTAATAAAAATCCAATCCTTAATTAATGGCTTCTCTTTGGCAGTCTTTCACATCATTTGACGTATTGTTTCTGACATTTTTCTCATTAATACTTGAATGTATGCTTTCTTTATGTGATGTGGATGCGAACGCTGGTACATCATTTAGATTAGTATGAGAAAATTTATTCCTTCAAATATTTAGTCCAATCAAAAAATGAATATTTAGTGAAAGACCTTTCGTTATAATCATTTTTCATTACAACACCCCATTTTGTTTTTTTAAATAGTTTATGTTTAATATATGATGTGTATGCTGAAACTTCTCCACGAGTAATTTCGCTTACCCCAACTGCTAATGACTTTGGCGCATAAAACGAGTGATATGCTAGCAATTTCGTATTTGATGTTGGTCTTAAGGTAGTTTCAAAACTCGAGCTTACTGGCACATACTAGCATGGACTTGACATAGCCCCAAAGAAAGAGTCAAGTCACACGAACTGGGCTGGCTCACTGGTCCTTTTCTGGAGATAACGCGGTCACCGAACTTTAACTTCATTAACTCGGTTGTTTGGGCAACTGAGTGGCATATGGCAATACCTTGTTGAAACCACATATGCTCCAAGTCAACCTCTTCCAATGATTAGTAAAAATAGTCGGATTGCCAATATCATTGAGGAAGAATTATGGCTCAGTAATCACTCCAGCATTAAACCCGCACTAAAAATTTAATTTTAAGGGTGAAATACCATTTCATGAATGATTTCGGATTGCTGTTTTGTCCAAATGTAATAATTTTTCTTGGTAACGAAGTCATTGAGCTAAAAATAGGCTTCATCGCTGAGAATGACTTTGTGATGAAAATTGAGATCGTTTTCGCACATGTTTAGTCCCAATCAATAAATTACGTTGCAGCTGATGGTCGTTCGGTTTCAGTTCAGAGATTAAAGCGATCTTATAGGGATACAGGCCCTAGTTCTTGCGCAAATAGGTCACAGAGATAGCCAATTTCTAAAACCGACATGGAATCGTAAAATTTTTCGGCACTCGTAGTGTTTATTTGTCTTCTTGGCCCTGGAAGATTTTTTCACCAGAAGCTCAATTGTTTTTATCTGAATAAGTACGGCACCCGAAAATTGGAGTAAGCGCACCTAAATAAACCCGAAATAAACACGTGTGCGAGTTCGGAGCGTTGGGAAGCAAGTGGTAGCGTGTTTCTTCACGAAAACCGGTCATGTGGCTACTGTGGCTCTTGAAAATCAAAAGACAGTCAATTCATCTTGGTACACGACCATTTGTTTGCCCGACGTTTTCAACAAATTGAGAGAAAACAACCCAAAACGGCGAATCATTTTGCATCACGTTAATGCGAGCTCATACACATCGTATAAAACAAGGGAGTATTTGAGCACTCAAACGATAGAATTGATAAGTCATCCGCCTTACTGCCCCGACTTGGCACCAAATGACTTCTTCCTGTTCCCAACAATCAAAGATAAGATGCGTGGTCAATGAATTTTATCGCCTGAAGAAGTGGTTGAAGCGTTTAAGAACCATGTGCTATCTACAGAGTTCGATATGGATTTTGGGAAGTTATTTCATTTTTTTATAACAATTTTTATTTAACAGTTTAATGCTCAATAAGCTACACAGTTCGCCTATTATACGGGTATTCGCTTAGACGGTAGCTTTATCTTTTGTCAACTAGACACGTAGAATTTTAAATGAGAACTAAATAACTGCTTCTATTCTATTCGTAGAAACTACTTTAAAAGAATCATTGATTTCGTAAGCAAGTCTTTATTTACATAAAGAAACAGAGCGCAACAACGAGAGTACTTTAATACAATTTCCATTCCCTATGTAATTATAATCGATCACCTATGTCCGTTATTAGAAATTTATGAAATCACTTACCTTACAAGTAAGCCTAAGTACATAATCTTGCATTTTGGCATAACATTAATTGAGAGTCATTGGCATTATCGTAGCACCAAGCTCTTATGTCTAAAAAGTGGGCTTATGCTAATGGAATCAAAGCAATGACTGTAAATTCAAGTTTCATCGTTCCATTTATTCATTCCCTCAATATACTTAATATTTTTATTATAAAATTTACTTTTCCTATTTTTTCCAAATGCAATCAAACTGGTGCTCCCCAGGGTTCTGTTTTGTCTGCATCATTTTTTTCTTATGGTAATCAACAATTACTTGTCTGCTACTTATAAACCGATTAACACCGCTTTATGCACCATGTAAGATGGAAGTTGAAAAGCCATATCACATTTTTTTAAAAATTTAAAATATTTACTTCTAATAAAAAGAATAATTCATTACTTAATGACGTCTATAATAAAATGTCCAGGAAATAATTGCGATTTACCGCAAAATTCCTAGGGGAAATTTTTCTGATGGCATTGTACGCTCAAGTGCAAGAAGAGGTGAAATCATTTCACGCAGATGGCACATGACATTTATGAAATGCACCCAAAGAATAATTGAAACAATCTCAGATGTGCGACGCGACAAGGACAAAGGACAAGAAATTATTTTTGCTCAGCAAAACGATGTTAGTCAACGGGGGAATTGCTGAAGTAATAGATTTTTCCGACGATACTAGTGGCATTACAATGAAGGATGTTTTTTAGTAGAGTAAAGGAAAATACAAAGGGAAGATGGAATATGAATATTTTTAATGTCAGTGACTAATTCTGGGCAAATGATTGCAAAGACACAACTAGGGTGAGAAAAGTGTTCACTACAAACGAACAAAATAAGGACTTAGATTGTCACATGTTGCATTTAATCAGGTTTTAAAAAAATTGACAGAAAAATAATAAATCTGAATTAAATTTTGAAGCCGGCTTAGCTGAAGATGTTACAAATATGTTATTTCAAACAACTACGGCGCAATTAAGCTAACATTTTTTAAGATCAATAAATCATCACTTTGGGTGCCGTGGCTCAGTGGAAATGCACATGGCTACTGAGCAGGAGGTTCGTGGTTCGAATCCCAGTAACACAAAAAGTATTTTCCACGGTGTCCCACCTCTCGCGAATGGGTGACAAACGTTCTGAGAGTAATAACTACTACTACTTATACCTGTTCGAAATCAGTGGTGCCTTAAAAAATGCCTTTATGATTTACGAGCATAGTATGTGTCAAGAAATAAAATTTGACTACAAGGTAATACTCCACTAAGTAAAACAAAATTCATGCAATACTGGTACTTTTGCTATGTCACTGGCAGGATCGTCATGTTATGAAAGCATAATGAGAGAACAAACGTCGTATGTTCCCATCTTGAATCTATAAATATATCTATACTGTTGTTACGAAATTTAGGCTTTCTAGAGTTCGTAATGAATTTTAACACAACACAAGTTTATAAACTCAGAAATTACAACATTAATAAACAAATATAACAAATACCAAAAGTTCACACAATTTACTTATTAGACTTTTATTTCACTACTATTCACTTAGGTGGTGAATAGTAGTAGTCTGATTGAACTCCAAATAAAAACTTAACTCACTGCGTCTGAGTTGCTGTCTTTTATGCAAAATCCACTCCACAGGCTTCTATTGTTTTCTCTTCTATTCTATTCGAACCATCCACTAAACACCAGAACATACTGGTAAATTCCTAAATAAAATTCAACAAACAGCGAGTACATACGAGATCAACATGTACAGGTACTAAACATTACCCTAACAAAAGTATATTGTACAAAAAAGTATCAATACAGAGTACTATAAACTTATATGCAGCTCTCAACGTTATCTTGTATACATGCTTCTTACAATTGCTCGTACAATTTAATACAAAGTTTTTTTTTGAATAGAAAAACTTTCTGAATATAAACCGTATTCCACTAATCCTTGCAAAACCCTTTTAGAGCCTTTCATGAAGCTAAGTCGGGACCTATCATTATCAAAGTCACCATCTTAGGTTATTCTAATGAGGTTAAATATCTTGGCGTCAAAATTGATAAACGACTAAACTGGAATTCTCTTATCAAGCCCTCCATTGAACGTGTCACTGCGGACCTGCGGGCCAGTTCGGGCACATTCTCTGTGATTCTTCAGCATTGATCTGGTTAAAGAGACGTATTTTCCATAAAGCAATATATTCGTCGGCAGATCTGCAAAACTCTGACACTAAGGACATACTGTCCTTCATTAGGAAGGTAAGTCTCTTAGATTAGCTACACCCTATGATACAATAGATCTTCTTAGATCGCAGTGTCAGCCACTTGGGCTTAGGTTGTCTTCAAAAAAATTCTTATTCAATAAGAGCTTACAAAGTTTACAATTTTCCATTTTTGTAAGAGGTAAGTTTGTTTGGCCTTTCAATTAAATACTCTTAACTTGAAAACTGGGCCAATTTATATCAGGTTTTCAGCTTTATACTGGGTTTTTTTCCCACAGGTTAGAGTCTACAGTTTTAGGGTTAGTGGTAGGTAGGTGGAATGGAGCGGTTGGGACCAGTGTGGGGAGGGGGTAAGTTGGTGTGGAGTCAGTGGGCTGGTGTCTGTGGGAGAGTGGTCTCTTTATGAGTTTGCGATGGGGAGGTCCAGTGAGGAAACCCCTGTTATTTTAGCTAATATTAAATATTTTATTTCTGATCACGTTTTCACCATTGTACAGGATTTTTTGGCCCAGAGGCTATACAGCTTTAGGGTCAATGGTGTAGTCAGTGTGGGGGGGATCAGCAAGTATGGGTTCAGTGGAGGAATCACTAGGTGAGTGGTCAGTTGGGTGGGGGTGAGTGGGATGTTATCAGCTGAGCAAATCCGGGTATTTCAGCTAGTGCAATATAAAGGGATTATGGCAACCAATTAAAAAAAAATGTTTCCTATTATTGGCCCTAATAGTGCGACTTGTATGCCATATGCAAGGTTTATTTTTCGAATAATGACAATTTTGTGGCGTTTAAGTGCAGGTTTCACACCATTCTATTCAGCTATGCAAGCCAAACGATTTTTGGTTAAAGCGTTCGTACTGTACATTATGTATTCATCCCTTTAACTTTCTAGATTCGACTTTGCCATTACCCCAAGTACAATATCGCCCATTAACTTTACACTTTGTTTTATTTATTTGCCCATTTTGATCTTACGTTTATCAACTCGCAATTAGCAACAAACTATAATTTGCACATGTGCATCGTAAAATATAGAATTACCTCGGGCAAGCACATAAATTTCATTGGGGTTTAAATTTAATTACCAAGTGTACTTAAACTTTTTGATTGGGCAATTTACAACAACACTACGTGCTACATTACTGAGCAATAAACATCAGCCAGACAATTCAACGGGTATAGCAGGAGACACCATAAGTTTACGCAACTTTTCTTTTAATTTACTACAATGCCCCAGGACTCTTGATGTCACCGTATACACCGACCGTATGTTCTGGTACAGCGCATAAATTATTCGCTTAATCAAAAAATAATTAAATATATTTTATTTACGAGCCAGAAAAAACAAAACAAATTACATGACACACACAGCATCTTTAATTATTAATATGAATTTTACAGGTGGACCATTAAAATTTACGACGTGTAGACGTGAAAGCCCGAAGCTGATTTATATTTTAAGTCATCACAGAGTTCACATAGATCCTCTTTGGCAGAAATGGGCTTTGCTATATCCCATGACATCATCGTCATCATTGTGTATATAGTTCTAACGGGGCAGTAGTTGGTACGTTGTAATACCTATCAGGATATAAAGGAGAGATGACACCAGCTTCGCGTCACTCTGCAATCAACTTGATGACTGAACTTTTGTAATTAAACCTATGAAACTGTCAATTGAATTGCATTATTAACAAAGAGTGAGGTCTACCGGATGGAGCCCATAAAACATCAGGCAGTGTTCAGGTCGGAATGGGGTTCAACATTATTCCAATGAGATGGAAACAATGAATTTTATACTGAATATGCTGCTGGTTCATTTTGTCCAGTATCACTTAATTAGCTTGCACTGCCATAAAACGCTGGCAGGGTTTTCACTCTTGTGTCGTACCCGGTGCGATAACATTGTCTATATGCAAATTTATTGTGTAAGTCAGTTTTACGGTAATTTGGTAATTCGAAGCATGTTCAAAAAAATCTGCCCAACCGAACACTGTGAGCAGGAACTTTTAACGTTGGTGTCGTCCTTTTGTTTAAGGTGGGGATTTATAACTCTAATAATATCAGAAACAATTCACACCTGATGTGAAATTAAAGTTATAAATGTGCATATAAATTCCATGTTTAACATGATTCTATAAGTCAGTGTATGCAACATCATCACTTAAAGCACCGATAAAAAGTACATACGAGATCGGGTTACAATTCCTATAAAAGATGGGGAAAGCATGTTTCTTCTTACAATGGCTTCAAACCGTAGGTAAATTTTATATAAGGTGTTCCCTAATTCATCAAGGATAATTTGGGAAAAGATTTTTGGGTATGTTCTAAGCAAAAAATTGTTCTACAGTAAGGGATTTAAGAAAAACCTTACCTGGTGTAACCTGACCCATGTTTACAAAAAGGGCGCTGTTAATACGAATGGTAGAAACTTCGTTTAGGACTTTATTTTTAGAAGAAATACTAGCCTTTGTAACTGCCTATTCCATTTTTCTTGCCCATCCTAATTTTTGAATTTGAGGTCAATTTTTCCAGAAAATGTTTAATAAACATAACGTTTACTATTTTTTTCTCATAAAGGTAATAATAATAAAAATACAAATTAACAAGAAGTTTAGTGAAAAAACCATAGATTTTATGATACCTTAGAAAACCTGCAGCAGGTAAAAAACGGAATTTATGATTTTTTACCCAAGTTTCTAACAACAGAAATTCTTTATCCATACTATCATACTCGTGTGCAAGAACTGCTTCCCGATGATTTGGAAAAAAGACTTGAGTTTTCTAACTACTTACAGGAGAGGAGCTTGGATGACATGAGTTTACTAGCAGAATTCTTTGGACGGATGAATCTCAATTTACTAGAGATGGGATCACAACTTTGCACAATCTGCATATATGGGCTTCGGAGAATCCACACAGAAGGAGATAGTTATAATTTCAACACAAATTCAACGTCAATATGTAAGCAGCTGTAAACTATCTGGAGTCTTTGAGAAATGATTTACCAAAACTGTTGGAGGAAAATCCACTGATTGAACTAGCTTCAATATATTTCCAACAGCTTCAGCCCACTCTGGTCGAGAGGTAAAGAATTGGCTATAGATGAAGAATACAGTAATTGTTGGATAGGAAGAAATGGACCAGTTCACTGGCCTGCAAGATCTCCTGACCTTACAGTATTGGACTTTTTTGTATGGGGAAGAATGAAAGGTTGCTTATTCAACCGAAATAGCAACTTTAAGTGAATTGGAAAGGCGTATTCTCGAAGCGTCATCAAAAGTGACGCAGCAGTTAGCATCAATATATATTCGCAGTGAAATCCAAAAACGGGGCTCTATCATGCATACAAAAACAAGGAGGAAACTTTGAGCTCCTGTTTTTAATATTTTAGTACAAACACAAAATAAAAATTATCTAAAACCAAGCTCCTTTGGAGCTTAAATAAAAAAACCCTTTTTTATAAGTTTTACCTGCTGAAGGGTTTCCTAAGGTATCATAAAATCTATGGGGTTTTCCGCAAACTTGTCGTTGATTTTTATTTTAATTATTGTTACGTTTATAAGAAAAAATAGTAAAAGGTTATGTTTATTACGCATTTTCTGGAGAAAACCGACCTCAAATTCAAAAATTATCATTTCCCAAATTATCCTTGGCGAATTAGGGGACACCATGTATAGGCCGATATGCTTGAAATATTGGCATTGGCCACTTTTATAGATTGGACTGTCCCAGATAAACTTAATGTATGTAGTTCTATAACAGGACCTCACAAAATTTTTATGAAATTAACTAAAGCAGTTTATAACTTGAAAATAAAGTTATTGTACACAACATAGATACCTAAAAACTTTATTAACATGCCTTTGTTAAAAAGCATAGTTCTGAAAATTTGACAACTTGTATTAATTTGCATTTAATTATTAGTATTCATGGTGACTACGACTATATTGTTGCAAAGACTTCTGATGCGGCCTTTTATTTAACATCATCTATTCTTAAGCGACAATTTTCTAATCTACACTACTCAAAAGATTGGAACAAAAATTAAGACTGTTACTGTTACAACAAGTTATTACTAAAATAATAACCATGTACTTATGTTGGCAAGTCGACAAGAAGACAAGAACGAAAACTTAATTTAATTCTGAAAATGTTGTTGCTGGCACCCATTCTATCCTTTCATTATGGGAAAGCTTATAAAGAAGAACTTTGAGTATCCAAAATCAGAATATTTCGTTTGGGAATCTAAGAGAAATCATTATTATTCCAACTTTTGCTTAAAGACTGACAAAATATTGAATTTTAAATTTGGGAAGGACATCAGGTGCCGCACTGCTGCATGGGATGTCACCGCAATGTTATCATAGTCAATGCGGCAGTTGTGCGAAAATGGTACATTTATTTTAATTTTGACCGATTTTCAAAGTTGGCAACTAAAACTATCAGAAAACGCTCTATATACTCTCCTTATGCTCCTTATCGTTAGGCAATGTGTATATCTACATATCTGGCCTATAAAAGGTGATGTTTAGAAATTAGTAGAATGTACAGTGGGCGAAATAGTTAAAAGTGGGTTGACATAAAATGGCATAAATTCAGTGCGTTTACTTTTTGTTTCATTTGAGACAATACAAAGCAAAGCATAGAAAAATCCTTTGATCAACTAATTAATTGTATAAAAAATTTGGAGCCATGCTTTAAAGCTGATGGTCAATTTTTTTGCAAATCTTTTTTTTAAATACTGCTGCCAAAATTTAGTTTATGCTTTATCTCATACATTCAATGAGTCACTGAGGAGGGGTCTGTTGCTCTATTTCACCCATTCATAAGAATGGATCCAAAGCGGTTGTTGAAATGACAGACCTATTTGTAAATTGCTTACTATTACTAAATTGTTTGAAGCAATTATTAAAGATAAATTATTTTCCATCGTAAAAACGCACATAATTCAGGAACAACATGATTTTTTTCCGAAACGGTCAGTTGTATCGAATTTAGCCATATTTGCGAACTACATTTACTGGGCGTTTCGGGAAAACTGTTCGATCGATTACGTCTATATTGATCTTGAAAAAGCTTTTGGTTCTGTGAATCATAGCCTCTTAATTTAAAAATTAAAAGCTGTTGATTTTTGATCCCAAATGCTGGATTGGATAAAATCTTATCTAAATAATAGATGGAATTTGGTTTTTGTAAACGATTTTCGTTCGAATTCTTTCCAGGTTTTGTTAGGTGTACCACAAGGCAGTCATCTCGGTCATAAATAAAAATCTTAGGTCATCAAAAAAATCTATTTTTGCTGATGATGTTAAATATTTTTCCAAAATCTAGAATGCTTGGAGAACTCTAAATTATTACAAGAAGATCTCGATACCGTTAATGTTTGGTGTAACACAAATCTTTTGCGTTTTAAACATTTAATATGCAAATCAGTATCTTTTTATAAAGGGCTAGAGCGAATACATATAGTCTTGGAACGATTTCCATTACTAAAGTGGTTCAAATTTGTGACTTAGGCATAATGATGGACTGTGGCTTGATTTTCAGTGAACACATATGTATATACATAAGTATATATGTTGCAACTGTGCGCTCCATTTTAGAATATGGATGCGGTATTTGGAACTCTTATATTAATTTATATTATATTAGACTGGAGGGAATTCAAAAATCTTTAACAAGATATACATTAAGGCATGTGAACTGGGGTGATTGCTATCCTTTATAGAAGGCTAGATGTTTATTGATCGACCTTCAACCACTTTCAGCTAGAAGAAAGATTTGCTTATTAAATTTTGTTAGGGAACCGGGGAAACGTTCGAATTGTGTCCTCACGGTCCGACGTGTAGTTACTATCTGTCAGTAAGTCTACACAATTTGTCTGATCCTTGACGGATGCCTTATGGATTCGTGCCGCTACTGGCAATGTTTTCGCAGCATTTTCTCCATGTAGCTCATTTTGATCGTCTCCGTAAGGGCGAAAATATATTCATCCCAGCTCTTCATGCGTTTAGCAGTGTTACAAAGCTTTCTAACTTTCTTTCTTAGTTTGGCCAGCCGGACATTCTACGATCATAACGTTTGCTCGAAATGATTTTGGGACACAGCTGCCATAGTAGCAGGTAAACAACACGTCATTTAACTGATAAACTACCTCTTCTAGGTCCAGGAAGCATATCTATCTTGGAGAGGAGAAGTCCCCTATAAAGATTCCAGTCCGTAGACTTGGGATCGTATCTTAAAGACGGATGTGCCACATCAACCCTGATGTGTTGATGGTCAGACAAAAAGTCTTCATCGGACACAAGCCAGTTTTCGACAATACTAGATAAAAATGGACTGGCAAATGTGAGGTCAAGTAGCTCTTCGCGAATCACATTTATGAATGTGTGTTTCGAGCTTGTACTTACTATTTCTACATTACTACTAATGAGCTATTCTAAAAGAGACTCACACCTTCTGTTGATGTCACTACTGCCGCAGGCAACGTGATGCGCATTTGCTTCACAGCCTATTATAAATGTCGGTTGTTTTCCTGGCAGTATTGTACGAGCGATGGGCGGAATGTTGTCGTCATCGCCGGGGAAGTATGCCGTGGCGTTATTAGATCCCCTCTCGTCCAGAATCTTTACAAAGTGTGCCATCAGGTCCTTCGTCATGAATTCTGGAATTGGAAGAAATTTAATATTTGTGCTGATTAAGCAGGCCGCCCTTGGCACTGGCTTCCTGCATTTAAAGATTAACTTACTTGCCATATATTCCATAGACCTTTGATTTGTCCGATAATAACCTAAGTTTCTTCGATGAGGCAAAGGGTTATGTTGTCTTCAGCGAATCCTTTGCTAAGGGTAGCGGACGCGCCCGAATTGGTTAATGTTTAGCATAAAATTAGCTATATATATAATGTTTCATAAAAAATTCTCGAAAGTATAATTAAAATATATTTGTAATTAGTTTTGAAATATCCCACCGTTCTATCGACGCTTAAGTCTCAGCAAGATATCATTTTGTATGTTCAGCAAATAATACTAAGCTGCTAATATCTTGTGTTTGCACTCAGCCCATGAGCATCGCTAACCAAAAACTTTACAAGCTGCAAGGCCACATATTTGACGGTTAATTCTGTGCGTAAATAGTTTAAAATTGGAATCTGCATATAGGAAGAAGGTATGATGCGGTGAGTTAACCGCTGAAGTTTCAGGATATAATTCCCACTTAAGCTGGCAGGCGGTTGTCGTCAGAATTGAATAATTGTGGTTGTTGGAAATTTTCCGGTTCTCCAATTCTCTCTGATTTAAATGATTTAAACGTATACATGCGTTTCCAACGCGTCGTTCGGTCGAAAAGTTTCAATTTCTTTACGCTAAAGGATTAGTTTTAATCAATAAAGTTTTAAGAGTTGAGTGAATGTTTGCCAGGACGTTAGTTTGAATTAAGAACTGTCTGAATATCTAATGTGTTAAATTCTACAACTGTGTGCGTTCTTTCACATTTTTTGTATAATGATTCAACTTTGGATTATTCAGTAATTTAAGCGACATTGCAATTAACTTCCTGTATACAAAGGATATTTTTAATACTGTTTATGAAAAATAAAATTTGACATAAGATAGATAATCGCAATTTCACACGTAAAATGCTTGTTGCGTGCAACAGTACCATTAATCGCTCCAATCACTTTTATTATTACATCCTTCATGTATACGTGTGTCGCGGATTTCTAAACCGCAGAACCCACAAAATCAGTTTCGTATCATTTAACAATTTTGATGATTTTGTAGTCAACGCAATCACCCATTATCACTTAATTAAGAGAAGGCGGGCAGCTGTTGTTACGGCAATAGTATGTACATTAAATGTGGTGGGCTTTACATACCATGTACCAGTGTATTTAATTAAGTAGGAACTCGATAGAGATATTCACAGCGACACAACGGCTTTACTGTACTTGTAAACTTATTGCATAGAACTGTCCTTTTTGCTTGTAAATGACTCTGTCCGTAACTTTAACTGTTAATGTCCGCATTAGCTTCTGATATAATTTAAAAAATATATAGTAAATAATTATAATATTTTTGTAAATCGTATTTTAATTCAAAGAATAAAAGTAAGAAATACTCTCTTGAACGCGTTTACCTCGTCAGGCCGATTATGCTCAATCGTGCAATTGTAACTTTTGATTTTTTATCTGGAAAAATTTTTTCTGTGGGAATTGTAGGGATCTTATTTTAAAATTTCTTTATTTTTCGTTTAGCTAGACTATAATATATACAATTATAGTTTAACCCTGTATGTAAGCATGAATGTATGTTTGCTATAGACTGTCAAACCCTACAAAAGATCACGTTCAAACTTTTTCTACAATAATGAGCAGGTTTCTGTCATATTTTGGAAGTGGTGGAGTCTGATCCCTGATCCCAAAATATGACAGAAATGGCAGGTCAAGGGGTCACCATAGAAATTGCTTTTACAAATCTTATGTTTTTATGAATTTTTTCAGGCAGCTAAAGACTCCAGAATATCAACGAGTATACGTACTATAGAATTAATTAGAGCTGCCAATATGACAAATCCATGATACCCGTTGTGCTGACACTGCCCCGTTTATCCTTAGGGTTAAATTTCAGCCTCACCTCAATCAATCTAATTTGCATTTTTTTATTACGGTCTCGTTCATGTATGTTACTGCAGTATCTCCAGTTAAATTCATTTAAGCATGTCAAGTGCGTTTTTCCGTTGCCCTTCTTACGGGCACATTGCACGTGTCCGACAAATAGCCTAGTGAATCCAACTACAAGAATGCCTCTGGTGGTATCAATCCATTCTCCAGTGCTCTCTCGAAGTACTGAGGACAAGGGTAAAAGGCTCCCGAAATTAAGTCGTTTGCTGACTGAGCGAAATGGGTCCTAGTAAGATCTAGAATAACATTATCGATTCTGGACACTCCGAAAGACTCCAAGTGTTTTTTTTTCTTCTTTTGTTTGGTCTTGCGTTATTTCGTCTGCTTGCATGTCATCTGAGAAGAGTACAAGAGCTTCCGAGAAATCCGTGGAGATTATGAAATCCGTGCTATTTCTCGTTTACCATATCTGCAGAACTACTTGGGAGACTTCCTATTTGGTGCACCATTTCAAAATGAGATTCAATGAGTTTGAGCTTCTCGACGCCATCGCCAACAACAAAGTTGTTGTTGACGTTTGGTGTCGTTCTGCTATCAACTCTCGCCCGAGAAATGAGATACCTTGAAGCAATTTGTATCTTCAATTCCGGCATATTAAGAATATTACGAGGCTTATAAAGTCGATTTATTTTCGGCTTTAAATCAGACTTTATAATGTTTTCTTCTCGGTGCCTCCAAAAATTGTTAATACTGTTCCGAAATTATTGCTCCACTATGGGTTTTCTCATTTCTTAAAAGGGAATTGAGTCGCGTTCTTTTTCTAAATATGGCATCAAATTGTTTTTGCTTCAATAACAGGACTGAAAGACAGGCTGAGAAAATAAAAGACGGACACACAACTAGAAAGAATTCAATTTTTGTCAAATAATGGGCGCATTTTTTCTACAGCAAAATGTGATGTGCAATTTGCCCAATTAACTTAGCAATCATCTGATTCCTCACTCTTGTTAGAAAGTGTTCAGTTTTTATACTGATATTTATTTTGTAGTTTCTTCTTAAGTGTGTTGTTGTGTATGTGTTGTTAACTGTCATTATCAATTCACTCGTATCCACGCATGAATACATTAATTTCTTTGCTTTGGGTTTATTTCCAGCTTTTGAGGTTTGAGGTCCAAACTGAGGGCACTTCAAGATAGCAGTTGCCTCGCATGTAGTTCTGTGTTGAATTTAAATAAATGGATAAATGTATATTGGTGTGTGTCCCGATTGTGGCCAACTGTGTTATAATACTCGTAACTTTCAAAGAAATATTGTGCATTTGACCAGAAACTGGATGTTCTCTGTACATAAGTGCAGTCGTGCTTTGTGTGTACTTGGCATTTAACTTTGTACTCTGCTAATTGCTTTTTAATGTGTTTGTATGTCAAAGCTCCTTTGATAATTTGAAAATCGCATTCCGTTTGATGTGGCAAATAGAGCATATATATGTATAGCTTAAATAATTTAAATAATACCAATAGTATTATAAGTATATATAAAAATAATATAAAACTTGAAGATTAGTGGACTCAGCGTAAAAGTTTGTTTTCCCATCATTATTTATTATTTCTCAAAATCTTAGCACTTCTACAAAACTTTCCTTTATGGTGGTGTGCGATTGTGCCGCGATATGAACTTAAATTAACTCTAAATTAACAAATAAATTATTACCAACAATAATAATTATTAATGTCATATCACACGATCTGGGCGTAAAAAATTAGCGAAATATACGAGCACTCGAACTGGGCATAACTAACTGAACTTTTTTATTTGCTGTCGAAATATTTTTTATTAAAAACTTTTATTTAACTTGACTTGACCCCTTTTTGTCTGTATTTTTGACCACTTTGAGGTCCTTTTTACCACCTTGCACAAGACCTAGAGAGCTTAAATTTTGTGGGTGTCTAAGTCCAAAATAGCATTTTTTATATTCCTTGGATGACGGGTGTCGCGTGTGATGGGTTGAAATTTTTTTACGACTTTAGGTACTTTTAGAGTTTAAATTTTGTGAGTATTTTTCATATTCCACGTATGATGCGTGTCACGTTTCGCGTGTGGCACGTGAGATGGTTTGAACTCGCGTCATTTTCTGGTTTTTTGAGGTCCCTTTTAACCACCTTTCGCACGACCTAGAGGGATGAGTGGCTCAATGTACATTGGGCCCATTTTAATATCCCGCTTTTGATGCGAGTCGCGTGTCGCGTGTTAAGCGTGGAAAAAAGAAAATTCCTTGAAATAGCTCCGACCTCAAAGACAGATATTTTGGCGATTATTACCAAATAATAAAGGACTGTGTGGCGTTTTTTGATGTATATATAAAACTTTGTACCCGAAAAACGAAGTTTTTTTACATTTACTTGCTTTTTATGCTTACTTCCTTTTTGTCAGTTGAATGAACGAGTCACGTTATATTTTATTTTTTTTTGTAAAAAGTTAAGCCGATTAATCGTAAAGTTAGAAGCCAAATTAATTGTTTCAATATTGATTATTTATCGTATAAATAAAATAAAAATTAGTTGTAAAAACTGTGTTTTATCTCATGAAGAGTTATCAGAGAGGCAAATGTGTGTTGATCCATCTGGACAGGGTATATCTAAATGCCCTTAATTTTCCCCCACCGCGAACTTGCGATTTATGGCCGTAGTGATGTTGCTTTTCAACTTCTAACTCAATTCAGCCAATGTTCTAATCCAGAATTTAATTTCATATGGATGAAAGTGAAGTCCAAACTAAGACAGTAATTAAACCTATAAAGAGTTGTTTAAAGCACTGCTTAAATCAGTTTCAGGAATTGTCACAAAATATCAAAATTACACAGAAATCGTTATTGAGGGCGATTTCAATGTACACAATTATAGGTGGCTTCGCCATTCTGGTCATTTAATACCCGAACGCAGGTGTGTCGAGATATTCGCTGAGATTAATAGGCTTACTCATCTTGTAAATGAGCCTACACGAATACCTGAAAAACGCGAAAAAAACAGTATGGCAATACGAGAAAGCCAACTGCCAACTATCACGTACGATATCAACGTGATGCCGCCGCTGATGCGATCACAAACATCATTTTTATTGGTATAAGAGACTTTATCCCTTTCAAGAATAAGTCTGTCAAACCTAAGGAAGATGAATGTTATGACTCGAAATGTAAACAGGCTTCTAGTATTTAAAAGGTTTGCTTCCAGATTGTGCGTTGCTGCCGACTGCACCTCCGTTTATAGAACAATCCATGGGACAGACTTACATTCGTAGTCGTGCAGTTGCTAGGGTTTTAAACGATCTCAGTACTCACAAATCCGCTTGGCCAGAGGGTATTTTCTCAATAGTTCTGAAGTGGTGTTCTTCTAAGCTGACGTTACCATTTCATAAGCTTTTTTATCTATCGTGTTCTTCTGGAATCTTTCCGAGAAGTTGGAAAACAGCCTTTGTCCAGTCCATACACAAAAATGGCGAGCCGTCATCCACTTCTTCGAAATTGTTAGTGACCGGCAGTACGAATCTACTGGTGATTTTATGGTATATCTCACCGAACAATGGAACCAGTCTTTGCATCTATTTGGTGAAAGCAAAGCTGTTGCCCAAGTTAGTTCCAAGGCATTTGACAGAGTTTTCCATCAAGCTCTTTTGTCGATGAAAAACTGCTTCATTGGATTAGAAGCTATCTTCTGGACCGCTCAATTCAAGTTGGGCGGTTTCAAGTATAAAATACATAACAAAAATGCTGGCATTCCACAGGGCACTGTTTTGTCTCCCGACACTCTTTATCAGTTTTATTAATGATCTCTTTTCCATTAAATAAGGGTAAATTTATGAAAGAAAAAAAACCCAAACCAAACCAACGAGTCTCACCAATCATGCATTAATTGCACTCACTTTGATGTAGGTACTTAAATGAGGGAAATACGATTTTTCCCTTTGTCGTGATAGGTTACTTCTTTGGCAATATACAAATACGAACGAGAACGATATGATATGACGAAAAGCTGGTAATTACATGAGTAAATCGAAAAAATATTATAAATCCTGTTCCTTTGTTCTTTGTATTTCATTATACCGTAATGGTCCTTTATATCCAATATGCAATAAACTCGCCCATACACACACCCCCAAAGATAGTATGCCTCCAGCATGAGGAGAGTTTTACGTGGCGCTCACTCATTCATGAGAAACTCATAACTTTAACGTCAGAAAGCAATTTCATTTGCGATCAATTTTCTTGCACATTGTTTGGACGCGTGCACATCCTGAGCTTGCCTGAGCTGACCATAATGTTGATTCTTATTCATAGTCCATTTGGTAGGAGCAGCAGTCACATTGTTGCCGCCGAATCACATTACCAAGTGCTGCTGTGTAAAATTTATGTACAGTTTTATATGCTTATGCATTGATAAATTATTCAATGTAATGAGCCATCAGTTTTTCGGTTTATTCTCGTATATGGCACCGCCCCGCCGTGCTGAGAACAAAAGCAAATCCACTGAGGCTACTTTGCAAATGTTCCCTCGCAGCAAAATGAGTCTTAGTCAACGGTTGCTTTTAATTTATGTGGAACAGAGGCAAGAAGTAGTTATGTGTATATTTCTTATTTTATATTAATTGTTTTTTGTATTTATTTCAGAGAGCATTGAGATTGTTGAGAATAGGATATGCAAATTGTTCAAGGATCAAGTGTTCAAGGCAATTTCTCGCATATATGTACTCGTATTTAAACGGAAGCTATAAAGGTGATCAGATACTTTATCCCCCCCCCCGTAACATAGGGATAGGGATTTGTACACGATAAGAAAATTAAATATTAGTCACTCTGTACCAGCAATTTGGCATCCAAAATAACTGATATGTCCAGTTTAGCAAATTGAATTATTTGCAACTCATGACTGAACGGAACACATTTCAACATCAACGAATATTTAGAATTGTCAGAATTCTCATCAAGTGCACATATGTTCTACGATTCTGACGTAGTAGGATCTGGAAAATCATTCACAGCTGGTGTCCATTGGCGCTCCGTTGACCAAAATCCAAGTATAACAAAAAGGACGACAAGTTTCCACATTCAATGGAAATGTTTTAACGTAATTCAGTCAGGTGGATGTGTTTTTGTGTTTTTATAGCTGCAACCACATAACACACAGCACATTGCAGAGACCAAGCGCCATTGTTCAACAAAACTGTGAAAATCACTGAAAATGTGATGCAGTTGGAACACTTTTTAACAGTTCCTAAAATGTCCTTCCGTACACCTTACGATGCTTACATTTCCATCAGTCATCCTGCAGACACCACCTGTAAATATGCATAACTTGTTTTACACGAAATGAAATACTACGACATGTGAATGATGTTGTCGTTTGCTTGTGGTGCACAAAAACTTTGATTAATGGATTGAGTATGAGTTGGTAATATTTTGGGATAAAACGGATTTTTCACAGATCTTCGTCAAGCGAACACAATTTATTCATTTATCTCATGGCTGAGTCCAATATTTCCGCTCATCTTTTTTTTTTATTAATCTTCACATGGCAGTTGCTAATGTGTTAGGTTTTCTAATACGAGTTTGTTCGGAGATACGAGTGAGTACGTGTCGTTTTTTACTGAACTAGATTAGCCGTCTGATATAGGTATGACTATCCATCCGAGGCAACATAAGTTGGTTTAAAACTTTAGAAACTTTGGGGCCAACAACGACTCTTCTCCATATTTGATAGCTTTTTAGTATCAGTTGGCACAGAAATAAAAAAATGAAAGAAGGCGTTCGAAAAAAAAACATGAAACCGAAAACGACTTTGATTCAATTGGAAAAATCACTCGCTGAATACACCAGACTGTTCATACATGAATTTAGTCCCCTCGTTTCGTTAATTTTACTGCTGGCACGTTATTTGTGTGTGTTATATCCCATATCCCCTTGTGGCTTCTAGGGCCTCTAATACGCCTACGCGCCACCGCGTGCGGTTCCTGGCAATGAGCTTCAGCCCTCTCCAACTCTTCCCCAATTGCCGTGACTCCTCCCCAACAGTTCTGCGCCATGTATTTCTCGGAATACCCGTTCTTCTACCATCCTGAGATAATAGATTCCATTGCATTGCGTAGTTTTTTCCATTGCATTGCGTAGTTTTCCATGGAACTGTCGGAGTGTATGACCAATCCACGGCCACTTCCGTCGTTTGATGGTTGTGCCTATTGGTTCTTGACCCGTTCTATGGTAAAGATGTTCGTTAGAGATACGGTTAGGCCAGAAAACCCTTAAGATGTTCCGTAGGCACCTGTTTACGAACGTTTGTAATCTTGTGATAGTAGCGGTCACCTTCCAAGTACTGCACCTATACAACAGCACAGGTTCAACATTTGAACGGAACAGTCGCAGCTTCGTGTTTAAGCTGATCGCATTGCTTCGCCATATCATGGACATCATCCCAAACACTGATTTTGCTTTGCCAATTCGGTTGACAATGTCCTGTTGTGTTCCACCTTCGGTCGAGACAATACTCCCAAAATATTGGAAACTCTCTACTCTCTCTACCGGCGGTCCAGCAATGTTTACTTGAGTTACTGAGTTAGTGCCGAGGTTGATGATTTAGGTTTTGGCAGTATCAATCTTCAAACCCGCAACATTTTCCTCCCTTTCCACATTTGTTGTCATTTGGTGCAGCTCCATTATCCTGTGTGAGAGTAAACAAAAGCGTAGTCCAGATGTTTCAGTTGAGATGTAAGAGTCAAACGAATTACTCCATTTCCAATAGATAAAGCTGCGCGAAGTACATCGCTATTTACCAACATAGTAGTTATAGGCGATAGAGTCCAACCTTGTTGTACCCCACTTAGGATCTCGAATTCATCTGACAGCTTTCCTCTATGCAGCACATATCATTTAGAGCCATCATTAGTTTCTTTAATAATAGCTATAAGTTTAATGGGTATACCTCTCCTGTACAAGGCGAGTCAAAAGAACTGTCTGTTGACACAAACGCCTTCTCAAAATCTATGAACAGCAGGTGCAGTGGTGACCGGAATTCAACGCACTGTTCAATAATGATCCGCAGGGTGTTTATATGGTCTACATAGGAGGATCCAGTGCGGAAACCTGCTTGTTCGGCATCGTTATTTACTAAATATTTAATGTCAACTCTTTACTTTATACCCTTCAATTATTACTACTTCGAAAATTATAAAGAACACGGGTTTAATACATCCGAAGTTAATGGAACATGGCTGAATTCAAAACTATGTGACATTTTTGAGAGCCGTGCGTTTAAAACTGCGGATAGCATTTATCCGCAAATTCACTTGTAGTAGGTGGGGATTGATAAAAGTGGTAGATAAATAGAATCTGGACGGGAATTTTACTAAAAAAACTAACCCATAAAAAATTCAGATTTTTCATGAAAAATCTATAATCGGAGATACAGATGCAAAGATTAAATAAAATCAAGTTAATTTTGAGAAAAATGTGTGAGAGCTGAAACTCAGTTCATTTTATATTTCATTTCATCGTTCGAAAGAATTTTGATAAAAATATTTTATATAAAAGACCACCTCAACACCGACTTCAAAAACCCTATCAAGAGTTAGGTTAGTTTAGGTTGGGGTTGCTGTCGGCAGGAACCCTACCCACTTAGACCAATAGATGGTCCATTGTGATACCACATACATCGAGAGCATTTCTCGCCCTACTCATTGAACCAGTTGGAGCTCCGAATGAAGCGTAGAAGACTTTTGATGGCAGTGCTTCATTAATCCTTAAGGTCGTTGTAAAAGAAAGCTCCCAAATGGAGCCTACGCTTTAGAGAAAGAACTGTGCATGAGCAGAAGGATGGTCTCTTCCTCTTTCTCGTCCATGCAGTCATTAAAAAATACACCAAGCCTTGCTGTATTCTTTCCTATAAGACAGTGCCCAGTAATTACACCTATCGTAGCGCTTATGTGCACTTTGTTTAGAGATGTCAAACATCTAATGTGGAGCACTAACAGGACACTTTACTCGTAATTATCATTTATACAAAATAGGAATCAGCAATGATGAGACTTGACATACTACAATAAATAAGAGGAGACAATGGAACACCTCCTAGCAGATTGCCCAGAATAAACATTATGTGCAAAATAGCTACAAGGGTAGAAGACTACCAACAAATTCCAGCCAAATAACATCACAGTTTATCAAGAGACTAAAAGATTTATGGGCTCAAAGAATAGGGGGCTCAATAGACCGATGTGGGTCACGGTGCAAGTAGCTTGTACACACCCCCAATTCTCATCGTATCGTCCTCTGTACGATATGTTTCATTTCAGACGCAAAGTTAATATAGAGAATGATGAGACGAATCTACTAAGCTACTGGAGCTTCTAAGAAAGCAAGAAAACTAGAAGACTAGTAAATATTTTTTTCATATTTTAAAAACCACGCCAACCAATGTATTAATGTCCGCTCTGTTAACCCAAATCATTTGGTGTTATCGGAATTAATAATTTTATTAGTTTCTTGGTCTTCGCATTTTATTAAAAAGCAAATAAAGCTCGTTTTAATTACGAAATGATTGTCATCAAAGGCGAAAAAGCAGAGATCTTAGCATCGACCTAGAGGAACACCGCAGAATTCTCGGATTATACGTTTATGTTTATCAGATAATTTTGTCCTTCTTGTTTAAGTTGGCTCTTTTCATTTCATAAAGAGCTTTATTCGTTTTTGGATCTTGGATCTCAATGACCGTATGCTTTGTTCACATGTCAGTTGCTATTTGCCTCTTAGAAAACTTTTGCGACTCTTCCAACTGCAAAGGTTGTACAATTTTAGTTGTTCTTTTTCTATCTGGTTTACTATGATCTTATTTTTTATTAATTAATTTCTAAACCCTTTGTTTTGTATTCAACCTTTTCTGGTTTACCTTATAGTACTTCTAAAAAATTTCAATATTTCTTGTTTGTTGATCAATATCGGGTTCGATTTTTATTGAAAAGTTTCTCTTTCCGATAAAAGTGCCACAGTCCTGTCCGAATCCTTTCTTCAGTTTAAATTAATGATGTAGAGTACCTACAACATAAACGGCATAGCCTAACCCATTGTGGTGTCTACGGAATTGATTAAACGCAGCTTTCAAGTCGAAGAAGCCTAAAACACAATGAGGCACTATGCTCACTGCAGAGATTGCGATAGGCACTGATTTAGTTTCACCATCACAACAACCCTAGAATCGTCGCACATAGCACATTTGACTGAAATAAAAATAATTTGGCACGAAGCGCCAACCACGTACGATACGGTGTGATATTCTGCGCTGGCTCATTGCAATTAAGCGAATATCACATTTAGTGCAATTAGGAGCAAAGCAGTACGAGCACAATACTCGTACAGTAGTTGAAACGATTCTCCACGTCTAGACCAATTGTTGTTGAATTGCATTAAATGGACATTATAGAGTTAAGGGTAGTCTCTTGTATTGTTTGAGTTGAACTAAACTACGCATATATAGCAGCTATGTATAGAAGTGAGTATAACCATAACTAAACTCCAAATTGTTTTATGCTGTTCACGTTTCAAGCTTAATTTGTAGAACTTCGTTCTTTCATCCGTTCTGTTCTGTCACATGTTCGTTCTCGAACTCCAATTTTCAGATGTGTATCAGTTAAGTTCTAATTATCCAAGTGGTCTTCCATTCAACTATAATTTTTGTGTAATTAGAGTTGCGTGAACTTTCTTTTAGCTGCTTTTGCCCTTAAAGGGGTTTGTAAATGAAGCAGTGCAGGTTGTGTTTAGTCATTCTCCCTTTGATTTATAATTTGAGGATTATAAAGTTAGTTACAAACTAAATATTTTAAGCTGAGATATTTTTGTTTATTCTTTATTTATTTATTTATTCTCTCTTTGATTTATAATTTGAGGATTATAAAGTTAGTTACAAACTAAATATTTTAAGCTGAGATATTTTTGTTTAATGTAAGGAATAAATTTTATTCTACTGCTTGTCTGTCAGTTTTTTTTATAATATACCGTGTGTCAAGTGATTTGCACCCATATAGTACTTAGCATAGAGTGGGCGTTAGGAATTAGGTAGGATGACTCTGCCCATACGTTTTAAGTTACTGTATATCATTCAAATGCGGAAACACAGAGTCGGGCAATTCACTCCATATAATTATTGAGCAACTAAAGAATGAACCTCTGAATTGGTTGGTACGTCCGAAGATAGGCCTAATGTTATACCCGTGGGCTCGAGTTGAGGCACGGGTATTGCGGAATGGTTGGAAAAAAGCGATAAAACAGTTACAAGCAGGAAACATTCCTACGATATTCAAGCGATTCGATTGTTTTCGCTTGTTTTAGTTTGTCAGGTCTTGTAAGTCTATTGATGCCTACTACTGATACAACTTGGGGACTAAAAATGAAAATGCGATTGTAAATTATGCTGGATAGACCAATTATACAAAACCCAAATGTAATCTGGTTACAACAAAAAAAAATCCAACGTTGTGGCATCCGTGGCTTGAATATATTCAAACAAACTATCCGAGGATAATAACTATCATGGAAACGTTCTCAATTCGCTTTCGGATATGGCTTTTAATAAAAAGTATCTTACATTTGTGAGCAAAAATAGAACACGCACAAGACGGATAGTCGTGATAAGTCAGCTCCTGGACCAAACAGTCTGTTGCGCCAAATATTATTGCTATTCACATGTCTCACAACATTCTTAGAAGAAATAGTCGAGATCGCACCATTACCACCATTAAACTACAAAATTGGTGATAAAGTAGGCCACCTGAAAATACATAAATAAATCTCTGTATCCCCGGTATAAAATATATGATCTTATTTATCTATGAAAGAACGACCAGAGAATTAAAGTTTCGAAGTATAAACAATTTACTCTAGACCAGGGAAGTCTAACGTAATGTAGAATTGGAAGTTTGTAAGGATATTGGGATGGCACAGAAAACATTAGTTTCTACTCTATAGAATCTAGGCTCATCACGTGCTGCTTTGACAACGACCAAGGAACGGCCATTGCAGATTGGCTGTATTCAAATCCTTAGCAGCATACCATGGCTGTTGTTTCCCAGCCCCGGAAAACATATCCTCGGACACCATCCACGCTGGATTTCTTCTTGGCAGCGACAAATTTCGTCAACATTCTGCCGTAATTAAGGAATTATTCCTGTTTTGCACATTATAGTGATTCGGATCATTTGGCCATAGAGCTTCGAGTGAGGTTGAATCACCGAATTGTACAAGTTACCCCGACACCCCCCAACCCCAAACCCGGTTTAGATCAGAAGTCGAAGCTGGTTTTCAAATTCCAGCGGCTTGTAGAAATCTGGAGATTAACGAAATTGATGATGATATCAAAAATTTCGAGATTTTAGTGAACACAGCCATAGATCGGCAGAAAACTGTTCGCTCTAGCAGGGATCGCTTTCAACATCTACCTGAGAATATTCAGGCAATATATGCTCACAAGCAAAGGCTAAAGAAACGCCTTCAGAGGATCTTCAACAGGACTCTCAACACTGTTAATGACGAATATCAGTCTGTATTTTCGCAACTGCGTTGTACAGTAATCATGCTACGTCAAGCTGTGCGAAGTTACCAGGAAGATGAACTGACCAAACGACTTCAGAACATCAAACCATAAAAAGCTGAATTCTGTGATCGGAAAACGTATTTCTATTCCAGAAAGTATCACGTTTGGAGAGCAAGTAGCATCCAGTCCTGTTGAAAAAGCCGAAGCCTTTGCCTGTCATTTCGAAAAGAGCTTTACAGACCGACCACCAAATCATCTTCCAGATTTCGTAGAGCAGGTTGAAAGTCTTTTAGAAGACAACACTTACCCAAGAAATTTTGAAAATCATCGGGCACTGACGGAATTTCAAATTTGGCAATGGCAATTTTGATGTTAACCATCATATTCAACAATTGCCTTAACAATGGATACTTCCCAGACAACTGGAAGGTAGCCAAAGTAGTACCAGTACCGAAGAAAACCGACCGCTCCAGTGTAACTGGGTACCGCCCCATAGCTTTACTGCGTTGTATCAGTAAAGTATTGGAGTCTTTGATCCGTAAAAA
The DNA here is from genome assembly GCA_947095585.1 of Nephrocerus scutellatus. Lineage (NCBI taxonomy): Eukaryota > Metazoa > Arthropoda > Insecta > Diptera > Pipunculidae > Nephrocerus > Nephrocerus scutellatus. Next base: position 26,749,039 of record OX352765.1, on the reverse strand, counting down.
GATCAATGCGTATTGTTCGGAAAGAAATCTCATTCCTTCCTTTCAGTTCGGGCTTCTGTACAAACTTATTAGATTTGGTTTCCCCATTTATATTGTGAAAATAATTAAAAATTTTCTTTTTAACAGGGTCTTTTTTGTACAGGTGTATGGCAGCCCATCGACAAGAAAAAGGATTAAAGCTGGAGTTACCCAAGGATGATGGCGGATGACTCCATCACGTATGCCGTTACCCGCTTTCCTGAGATAGCTGCCCGAAGAGTGGAGGAACACCTCCGAAATCTTTGGGAGTACTACCTGACTGAAGATCAACGCCAACAAAACGGAACTCATCTGCTTCCGAGTACCAGCAACCGAAACAAGGATAAGAAAAATCGCAAGCCAGTGCAGAGCCTTAAAAATCACCCTTCCGGATAACACGACAATAAACACCAAGTCAGAGACTAAGTACCTGGGAATCAACTTTACTGAGAGGCTCAAGTTTAACTCTCATATCGATAAAACAATGAAAAAAGCGAACTACGCTCTTCATTTGGTGCACCCGCTACTAAGAAGACGAAACGGACTGTCCCACAACACCAGGCTGTTCATCTGCAAGCAGCTCATCAGGCCAGTGATAACCTATGGCTATCCCATATGGTTCACCGTCTCACCAACAACGATGAAGAAGATCTCCCTATTTGAAAGGAAGGTACTTAGGATCTGTATAGGACTCTGGAGCTATAAGTTTGTGTCGACTACAAGACTTTACGAAGCAGCTGGTCTGCTGCCAATAACCGACCACTTGTTCCAAATGGCGAGGAAATTCATCGACGGATTGGAAACTCATCCAAGTCCTGAGATGCAAGGACTGAGAAGCGAAGAAATCGAGCCAAGTCACCGGTACATACACATCAGAGGATTCACAAATGCTAGATTCGACGACATCCTTAATAATCAAGACGTCTCCTTCTACGAGAAGGAGATCGCCCTGTTTATACCCCTCTTATATTTTTTTCATTTTTATTTTATTTTCAAATTTATTGTTTGATATTAAATTGCTTTAAATATAACATGTAGTAGATTAAGTAGTCCAAATTGTTGTTTAATACTAAGAAGACGAAACGGACTGTCCCACAACACCAGGCTGCTCATCTGCAAGCAGCTCATCAGGCCAGTGATAACCTATGGCTATCCCATATGGTTCACCGTCTCACCAACAACGATGAAGAAGATCTCCCTATTTGAAAGGAAGGTACTTAGGATCTGTATAGGACTCTGGAGCTATAAGTTTGTGTCGACTACAAGACTTTACGAAGCAGCTGGTCTGCTGCCAATAACCGACCACTTGTTCCAAATGGCGAGGAAATTCATCGACGGATTGGAAACTCATCCAAGTCCTGAGATGCAAGGACTGAGAAGCGAAGAAATCGAGCCAAGTCACCGGTACATACACATCAGAGGATTCACAAATGCTAGATTCGACGACATCCTTAATAATCAAGACGTCTCCTTCTACGAGAAGGAGATCGCCCTGTTTATACCCCTCTTATATTTTTTTCATTTTTATTTTATTTTCAAATTTATTGTTTGATATTAAATTGCTTTAAATATAACATGTAGTAGATTAAGTAGTCCAAATTGTTGTTTAATTATAATCAATACAAAAAAAAGACATTGTAAATACGTCGGGCCCCTATTGTTGAGCCGACACTTATTAATAATAGTTATAAGTTTAGTTTTAAGTCAAAATTGTATAATACCTAAATGTTTAATAAAATATCTTAATCTAAATCTAATCGTGCTGTTTTGATAACTTGCGATTCCTATTCAAACTGACCTAGGAGCCAGGTCATGAAGAGATCACAAGATACAATAAGATGGTAAGAGTGCGGATAAATTATACAGGATTAGATTGGTCATTTTAACCCTGAGCCATGTTGTGGCATCTATTCAGCAACTAATATAGCTAGAATTAGGGCTTAAGTAATTCTAAAAATGAAAGCCACGTGCTCATTTAACAAAGACTGTATAAATAAGCTATTCGTTCCTGAAACACTACCACAAATAATCTGAATCTTTCAGAGAAGAAGAGAAGTTCACATAGTTCACACAATAAATTGGCCCGTTATTATTAGTATCGGCTATTGAACATGGTTTTATTAAAAAAAAAAACTATTCCATCTATCTATCGCATTTACTTGACGATATGATTGTCTTGTTGTATGATTGTCTATCAGTTAGTCTGTGATTTTATAAAACTGATTCTAAATAAGACTGAATAGAGCTATCTAGATAAATTATTTCGATCAACCGTCTGTTGGTTGTTTGTCTGTCCGCCGTCCGCTTAATTAGATTTTTAAGCAACAATTATACTTTTGTCATGTGAAATTCATCCGTTTTATAATAAAATCTAAGCCTAGTGGCAAAATATTACACATTCGCCTTGTTGTATAATTGGTGGAAAGACAAATTATTCCTGACATGCACTGCTTATCCGCTCAAATGCGAATTTATAAAACAATATCTGCAAGTATTAAATTCCATGGCAAATTCTTTTCAGCGAATACCACGTGATATTGCTAATACCTTCTTTATCAGAGCTCTATAAATAATGCAGTGCTCAACAAATCACTTAAATAATTAATAAAGCAACCTCATCACGTATCAAGCTCGTGTACAATATGCCATTTGTTACACATTTAACTTTGCTTTGTACCTTTCAGCGAATGTTCCTTCAAATCTGGCCCAAAGTGCCTACCTAAAAAAAGCAAGTCCTTGTAGTCGTGCCATTCAGAATTGAAGTGACAAACAAACAAGCAACAACACAACACTCAAAGTGAAATAATCTCAGAAAAAATTCCCTCATTTTTATTACGGACTGATAAGGCCAACAGAGCCGCATAGTGAAGGTTAAATGGAGCGCTACACCACACACCATCCACATCCAGTTGGGGAAACATGATTTTTGGTACAATATTCCTGCGATATCTCTCTCTTTTACTCCAGTATGGAACTTAGATAATAAAAGAAGAACAACAACCAGCTACTAAAACGCTCCAGAGCGCACAAACAATAATTCAGTCGCTCAGATAATCAAACAAGGATGATCGTTCATTCAGCTCTACGACTAAATGCACACACACAGAGCTAAACACGACAATAGCTTTCGACAGAAAAATGCGAATCATTTGTAAGGATTTGCTAGAGTAACTGTATCTGCTGGAGCTCGTGAAAAGCGGGTTGTGAAACCTGGTGACGCAATCAAATACAAAAACAAACAAAAAATGCGAACCCGATGAAAGGAAAACAAAGTGGGGGAATTTAATTGTTGAAATATGAAACAAATTTTTTGTTTCCCCTAACTTTTGGTGTTATCCTGACTGCAAGCGGCAACCGTTGTCGTAACAAATCAACGATCGGTGGGGTGGGGAAACATCAAAGAACGCACGTTTCACATTGTCTATGGCATAGACTCTATGCAATCCTTTGTGATACAATTTTCACGTGCAATTATTGCGATTGTAACACAAGCATCTCTTGTTATAAGTCCTCGTGTAAAGCTGATCAGGGGGATATATACTTGGAATTCTATCTCTTTATGTGAAGAGCTTCTTGAATATACATATAAAAAACTGTTTACCCATGGCAATTCATCTGTGGAAAGGTGAAAAAAGCTTTATAACTGCGGGGTAACATGTACATATGTAGAAGCAAAAAAGTATAACGTATAAGTAGTGCAAGGTAAGTGAGAACAATAGCTCTGTCTACTGCCACTTGTAGGTATTCTTAAAGTGAGCTGACAGGCTGGACTCTTATATTTAAAATTTTCGCATAAAATCCTTGAGGTCGTAAGCCCATTGTCACCTCTATAAGGCGGGTACTTTTCGACCTCTGAGACTGGCCTTCATTTGCATCATATTCAGAGTAATTAGTGACTGGTATTTGTACAAACTATCCTACTGCAAGGTGTCTTTATACCGAATTGTCCAGGGATATATAGCCTAATAGACTTTATATAAAGTAAAGAATTGTAATTGTTGGTAAAACTTGGGGAATTAACTATCAGTACTGATTGTAAATTATGCTTGTTGGACCAATATACAGAATACTGCACAAAGACCTCGGATTATTCGCTTACAAGGTCCAGAAGACCCAGGAGTTGAAAGCAAATGACCATCTGCTTCGATATCAGTTCTCTGCGTGGATCATAGACCAGCTTGATAATGAAGCATTTCGATTTCGGGAGCTTTGTTAACAAGCAGAACTGTCAGATTTGGGGATTGAAAAAGCCACATGTAATCGTAGAGAAGCCAATGCATCCACCAAGAGTGCTAGTTTGTTGTGGATTTTGGAGTGGTGGCATAATTGGTCCATTTTTCTTGGAAAACGCTGCTCGAAACGCCGTCAATGACGACCGCTACAGAGTCATGCGGACCAAACTTTTATGGCCTCAAATCGATGCTATAAACGTGGACGACCCTTGGTTTCAGTGCAGTGGTTAGAATTATTGGCGCTCCCACTCGCAGGACTCCGGGTACGATTCCCGGCGCGTCCAAAAAACGAAAGAACTCACCGAAATGATCATCTGCAATATAAACACATGATACTGCTGTATTCATATGTATGGTTTAGTTGATGTATGAAGTAATCTAGATGTAGAGCCAATCAATGTGACAACATTCTAGTTTGTGAGTGCTCGCGTGAGAACTCAACTCAACCAACCACAACACTCTGCTTCTTCTATCCAAATATTTCCAAAGTCCACGTTGTGCCTAGGCATTATAAAGGTACAAATCCCTTGAAGCATGCGCTTATTGCAAAAAAAAACAAGATGGCGCCACATGCCATACCAGCCGACTAACAATCGATCTATTGAACGCCAAATTTGGCAACCTAATCATCAGCCGTTTTGGAGATGTCAATTGGCCTGCGCGGAGCTGCGTTTTGACGCCAATGGACTTTTTTCTATGGCGTGCCGTTAAAGAGAGATGTTATGCGGATAGTCCAGAGACAATTCCAGCTTAAAAACATAACATTCCGACTGTTGTTTACGAGACAGGCGCCGAAATGATCGAAAAAGTTCTTGAAACTGGACTCACAGAATGGCTTACTGTAAGGCCAGCAGAGGGAGCCACATAAACGATATTGTTTTTCATTCTTAAATCGCAGAGACTCCAACTTACACAATAAAAAAAGATTTCCAAAAAAATATTGATGTATACTCATTTAACAGCGTTTTTAAAAATAAACTTTTATATTGCCCACCCTTTATCTTAAAATTGTGTACATTCACGCGAATAGTCGAAATAAGCTAGCCCCTAAGCAGCAATCTCTATCCCAAATTATCCAGTGATATATAAGATAGTAGACTTTATAAAGTGTTTTCTTCTAGGTGTTAAGTTCCTAACCTCAATGTTCTATTTGGGAATAATAATACTAATATTCGTAAGTCAATGCTAGAGTCTGATTAGATTTTTTAGCGCAAGATTACCGAACACGTTCACTTAAAAAAAAAAAGGTAATATTTGGTGCAACAGACAGTTGTGGGCCAGGGCCCAGATTCTCACAGCGATCCGTTTCATGTTTTTGCACACAAATGGAAGCCCTATCTGAAAGGCGAATCGCGAAACTTTCGATGACAGTTATTACTTTCGGACGTTTATCAGACATTCGCGAGAGGTGGGACCGTGAAAAAGCTTTTTAGTGTTTTTCGGGGTTTCAAACTTCCAACGCACTAACCACGTGAGCTAACACGTTCTACATACTCGTGAACCCAACATTATAGTATTTAACGTTTCGTTTAGCGATGGTCCAGGACTTGGTTTGGCCCGCTGTTACGACTGTTAAATTTATTACAAAGGACGCGATACGGTACTGGCAATTTCTTGCACAGTAGAGATCGTAGATCTGGTTGTTGAAGAGTCTCGTATCCGTATGTAACGGATGTTCATACTCTTGATGAACAATTCATTAATCACATCGTAAAATAATGGTTTTTTCACAAAAAAATGATTGATACTCGTACTATAACAAAGTAACATTAAAACAAAACAACAAGAATGTCTAGCTTTGAATATTTTTAGAACTGAAATTGTGTGATAACAGCGACCCCCCATAACAAATTTTTGTGTGTCATCAATTTGGCAAAAAGCAATTTCATATCCATATACATATACAATAATATACATAATATATAAATATATATCAGAGGACATACACGACTGTGTACTTCAAGCTTCATATTCATTTTATATGTTTTTTTTAAAACTTAAACGACATTTTCGTTTATTCAGTGTATGATAATGCAGGATGTAGTAATGAAAATATGAACTGAACACAGTGCTATATTTAGCAGCGACGAAGAAATTGTTGTCCTTAACTTGATATATAAAAAAGTTGGATTATATACTTTTCAGTATGTGCAAAAATTTTGATACAACAAGAGATTTTTCGTCTGTAGTACTTGGGATTATTTGAGAGCATGACACTTCTGAACCTTTGCAAAATCAGACAAAAAGGCAACAGGCAAATGAATTGATTATTTATTAGTTGCTTATGATTTTTCTGCTACAATATATAAATAACGGGTAGAGAAGTGCCATGCCACTGACTTTGGTTGGGGATAGCCGAAGTTTACGGTGTGGCGATTAGTAAACCTGAATTAACACTGAGCAGAGCCATTAAAAGGTACAAAGAAATAGCGAAAACATTTCTAGGGAGGTTCCATAATATTTGATGAGAAATTTCTTTGTACGGAAAGAGCTTTACGTCGAAGTCTTGATTAATTTAAATATCTATATTAGCAACATTCTTGAGGAATATATTGTTTCTAAATGTATCATTTATTGGGAATTATTTTCTGTTGATGTATTATAATGCAAGACCACACGTCGCCAGGTGCGTTACAGAGTAGCTTCAAGAAGCTATGGTTTGGCTTAATATAGAACTCCATTGATCACGTTAGGTGCACGCTAGGACAAGTAATGGGTTCTCTGACCTTCCAGAGACAATTAACAGTATACCAGACGAATTTCCGCTTTATTCGACGATCGAGGAGGAAATAGACGCTATACAAGCCAAGAGAACCAGTCGCAAAAATTGTTTTGTTGCTTGTGAAATGTTGACTTTTTAAGCTTTGTCGTTTTAATTTGATTAAGCTTTTATTTCTGAGTTCAACTTCAACAAGAATTTGTTATATTTGTATTATATTTTTAATTAGTGTAAAAACCCCTTTTAGTTTAACTTGGTTAAAATTACTCCAAAGTGTCGGGGTGTGCCACTTTCTGGTAATTCAGTGACTCGTATACATTTTTTAAAGATACGATCTTTTTTATTCTAAGCGGTCTTAAGCATGTAGTGTACATCAAATGAACCAGTCAGCTGATATGACCCGCACCGTGGCAATTTTAAGCCTCTGTGTAAAAAAAAAAGTATGGGAAAAAAATTCAAATCAAAAACTCAAAAATTTTTACAAAAAGTTCGGTCGGTCGGTGAAAGTAAATCGGGCTCATTTAAAAAAAATTGTATGGCCACGGCCACGGGCCTCAGGGCATATTCGATCCAAACATCTTACAAAAACTTTTGTCCCTCGGGATAAACATATGCTTAAAATTTGAAGAAAACCTAATTTTAAAAAAATTTATACGGGCACCCATTCCTCAGGGACTTTTCGCTCAAAAAATGTCCAAAAAGTTTTGTCCATCGGAGATATACATGTGTATAAAATTTTACCAAAATCTGGTTAATTTTTATTTTAAATTTGTGTGAGGCCCCACGACCCAGGGCCCGGAGTCTATAATTTTTTAACAAACATACAAACATACATACATTTAATACAAACGTATATAAAATTTGAAGAAATTCGGTTTAGTTTTTTTAAAAAAATTGTATGGTGCCACAAGACCCCTGGGCCCGGCGTCTCCAAAATATTTACAAAAATTGTTGTCCATCGGAGGTACACACGTATATAAAATTTGAAGAAAATCGGGTAAAGATTTTTTAAAAATTTGTTGGGGACCCATGACCCTGGGGTCCAGGGTCTCCAAAATTTTAGAAAATTGTTATATATCAGAGATACAAGCGTATATCAAATTTGAAGAAAATCGGATGAATTTTTAAGAATTTTATATTGGCATCCCTCGGCCCTGGGGCCCGAAATTTTAATAGAAAGTTTTCTCTCCGGAAATACACATGTGTGCAAAATTTCAATAAAATCGGGCTTTGTAAAGTGGGTTAAAATTGATCGCAAGATTCCACGACAAACAGGCCAGCAGCGAATTTAAAAATTGATTTGGTGGTGAAAACATAACAGCCTCTCCGCACGGCTGGTGTGAAGTACACACAACGACGTACGAAGTAGCACTAAAATTCTTTCTTTTGAGTTGAGTTGAGTTTTAAGCTGTAAAGCAGTTAAGTGCGTAAACAGTTCATCATATACTCGTAACATTGTACAAAATACAAATTAAGAATGCACTCCCACAATTGCGGAACCATTCAGTTTTGTATAAAAATATTTGTTCTACTTCCTCTTGATATCTCTATACTCTCTGCTGCAACACAGCAACAAAACATCCACAATCGTAAAGCAAGCAGCGCATCAGCTCATCAGCGCAGACAGAACACAGTCAATATAGTATGATATGATCTGATGCCGCTAAATGGAAAAATTTGTATGGGAACCTCCCGATCCCGCTGCCCGATCTCTCTGAAATTTTAATAGAAAGTATTGTCACCAGAAACATACATGTGCAAAATTTTAATAAAATCGGGCTTTGGGAAGTTGGTTAAAAATTGATCAGAAAATATGACCAGCCAGGTAACCAGCCAGCCAGCCACGGGCACGCGAAGTTAATATAGAGAATTTAATTGCTTCAATCGCAACCTTCGATGTGTTCTATGGAATTTTCTTACATCGAAATTTTACTGTAGCATTTATTTTCTTTGTATTTCGTGGTTTCGCATGAACCTCGCCAAGACCTCCAGATAAGCGTATTGTTTATTTTTTTTTAATCTTAAGCCATTGTTAAGGTAAGACCAATTTCATTAGCATTTTCTTCTTCTTCCATTATCTTCTGTATTTACCAGCACATAATTTCTTTAAAACTAAATACAAAGAACACACTCCTTCTAAAATGAGTTTAACCATTTACGTTTTATAATGTGTACAACAAACTTAATTGCTCGTGTACTAAGTGAAAAGCTGTATACCCCTCAGTCTTCCCTAATCCTTGTATCTGCTTAAAACTGACATAAATCTTTTGAATGAAAAATGAATCCACTGGCAAAGATGAACCACGAAGTCATCAAGAAAGTGCATGTGTGCAACACCATCAGCGAGGACGACAAAATTCTCCTCACTACCGTGATACGACGAGATACTTATGCTTTTATTTTGGCCAAAAAGAGGGATCTTATACTTAAGAACCATCTTTATTCTCTATATATACATATATACAAGTAAGTATCACAAAGTTTTTTTTTATCTACTCATCGTGTTATCGTCAGCATACATGTATGTTGTCTGCGATTCTTGGACAGGAAGGTGGAAATCTTGGATAAAAGTAATCGTTTTAGGTTTTATGTTCTCTTATCACCTTTTCCGAGCGCATCTTCAAGTGAGAAACGTTCTTCAACTTACTATGACGGCAAAAGTTCCTTAACAAAGTTAAATAACGTTTAAAAACTAAAGAGTGCGGTAAAGTTCCTTTTGTATCATGTGAGTGTCAGTTTTCATTTTAATGCATTCCGGCAATGATGATGTAGGAAAACAATTCTGAATTCTTAAACGTAAAAGCATTTTGTTGAATAATGCAAATCTATTTAGAGTTGTCAAGAAGCGTTTTTTTTTCTTCTTCTAAAAACAACGTATTGCTGCTGTTCAAAGAAGTGGATTGGAGAAATGTTTGTTTTGTTCATTTGGTATTCGGTAAAGCATTGAATTGCAATAATTCATGAAGTAAAAGTAAATAGAAGCGATTCCTTCATTTCTCATAGAAATGTCCAAATTTATTAAATTTAAATGAACAATTTACATTATCTTTCAAAAATTCATTCCTTTACCATAACTTGCTCTGACGGTATGAGTATTGGAATTTGGAATAATAGGAAAAGTATTCTTAATCAAGTGCAGAGCAATATTATAAAACTCTGAAGAATGGGCACATTTCTAGAAAGTCATTGGGTTTTCGTATCCGTGGGCAAGTGCATATTTCACGATAATGCTCGTCTTTTGACACAGCGATAGAATGCCATTGCCTCTAAATCGGGACCGGTTGAAAGATTTTTTGATGTAAGCCATGACTGGAGCGAACCTTAGCAGAAAAGATATTCAAGATAGATTAAACAATGTTCTTCGGCGTAAATCTTGGGTTTTCATATCAGTAACAGTTTTGTTTGGTAGAGGAATGTTGAAGAAGTCAAAGCTCATCGGGAGTTAATGATAATGATAATAATGAGGATGATTTATAAGGATGATTACAGGAAGGCTATAGGCAGACTATACGAAGTTTATTATTATTCTTTGAAGTTTACGCAAGCGTAAGCTAGCGACTGAACGTATGAATGTTTCGTACCGAGCAATGCAACAATCTCGTAGAACACGGGCACGTGAAGATGAATATAAAATAGTTCAGAAGATATTGAAAAACAGTTCACCGGCGAAAGAAAGCAGCCTGAGAGAAGAATATCGTCCGGGAACTAGAATAGTATAGAGGGCGAGGACCGCACCAGGCGCGGAAGTTCTACCAAAGAGTCCGAGGTTTGACGCAATTGTACATACTGCAAAAACAAAGAGGGTTATCTGATCGCCGATCTCAATGGCACCTGGTGAGCATCCAAGAGCACTTTCATGAGTTGCTAAATGGCCAGCTAACTGAGGAATTGGAGGCTCTATACCACTCACTATCAAGCCCATTAATTATCTACAACGGGCTCCGACAGGAGGATGGGCTGGCCTGTGTCCTCTTCAACCTGGCGTTGGAGAAAGTGATCCGAGACTCTGACGTAACGGCGAGAGGAACAATCCTCTATAAGTCAATTCAGATGCTGGCTTACACATACGACATTGACATCGTTGGTAGACACCAAAGAGCTGTACAGAAAGCTTTTATCCAGATCGAGCGAGCGGCATGCAATCTGGGGCTGCACATAAATGAGAGCAAAACAAAGTAGATGGTGGCCACGTCTGCAAGTTAAAGATCTAACATTGCTCCCTCAATTAAAATAGTGGAGCGCGAAATTGAAGTAGTGCAATCCTTTAACTATCTCGGGTCAACTGTAGCAGCTGATAACAGCATGGAACCAGAAATACGCGCACGGTTGCTCAAAGCCAATAAAGCCTTCTATAGTCTGTCAGGACTATTAAAATCCAGGAATTTAACCTTAACATCCAAGCTGCTGGTGTATAAGGCAATGGTCATACTTACATATGGTTCCGAAAGTTGGGTGCTTAGCAAAAAGCATTCTGACCTCTTAGCGGCGTTCGAGAGAAAACTCTCATGGAGAATTGTTGGTCCCGTATGCGAGGAAGGACGACTCCGAAGACTCTATAATGATGAGATTTACGAGCGTTACGCGATGTCGACATCGTAAAGAGATTTAAGCTCCGTAGGCTCCTGCAGGAGAGACACCTAGCTCTCGTGAGCGAAGAGGTTCCTGCTTGGATAGTCCTTTGCGTTTGGATTTATCGAACACGACAGCGACGCCGGCCAAGCGTACGCTGGAAGGATGGCGTAGACCATGACGCCTAGAGTTAAGGGATGTCATCGGCTAGAAATCGGGACAAGTGGAGAGATTTTTTCGGAAGGCCAGGAGCGGACACCATTTGTTGAGCCAAATTTGATGATAATGGCAGGAAGATTATGGGATAGTATTTATTTATAATTACATATACATCATAGTAGGATACGCTATAACCTAGTCCAGTCATATAAGTGACAAATATAATGTAATGTATTTAATATTTAGAAAGCACGTAAGGTTCCAATTAATACTTCTATCTTTCCTTTCCCTCTTTCTCTTCCGCTATATTTTGCTTTCTCTCTGTTACCAAGAATCCAAAACCTTCCTACAAATTATAAATTCTCTTGTATACTCGTAACTTCCAATGGGATGCACGCTATCTTTTGATATAACGAACAATTACATAATCTGTCTGATTTTATGTTTATCTTTCATTAAAAAAGCATCAGCTCGCCAAAGTTTATAACATATGTGCATAAAAATGTATATTTTTTCCAAATAATGAGCAACGTTATAATTGGAAAGAGGCAAATAACAAATTGTTATCAAAGTTAATAACGTTTCTAATTGTTTTATTATCGACAAAACTCAGTGAGATAACTAAAGAGAAAAAATCCCCGAACGGGCATGGTCAATAAAGAAATAGTTTACGTTGGTTAGGCCAGAGGTTTCCAAACTTTTCCTGAGTATTGTACGGCCGTCCTCGAGTTACGTAATTAATCCGTTTCGTTAACTTTAACGTAACTTAAGTTTTAAGTAAATTGCATTTTTGAACTGGAATCAAATTGTTGTGAAGAGAAGAAAGATACATTTTGCTAACTGATGGTTGTCTTGCTATTAGTTAGGCTTCCCACAATCATTGGTCTGTCTCGTCTCTGCACAGTACCGTTAAAACCATAAGGTAGAAATAACGATGAAGATGCGCTTGTAAAGCTGAATATGGGCTTACATCCACGGCTAGTCACCTCCTAATATCTGAAGTTAGTGATTTAATCGCATAGTATTTTCTCTTATTTTTTGCTTTTTTAGCCTAATTGGTTTGCAAGTTGAATGCACGACTATATGCGAAAATGTCAAAAATAATTAATTATCATTGCCACTTTTCGGGTTAATAGCAGCATATGCGCGAACACGTACCACGTGTAAAGAAACTCTGGTTTCAGGTAGTTCCCCCTCAAAAACAAAAACCTTTTCTTCTTAAAATTGTATTTTCTCTATCAATATTTATACTGATAAGCGCAAGTGAATGATAAGTATTGGCAACTTTCTCGGTGTCGCGTTTGTATAAAAGCTGAATGTTTTGTCAGTCAACTTATCTATCTCAAACTAACGCTCTTACGCTGTAGACACTTATAGTCAATCATCTTAAGTCCTAATCAAATCAAAAATGAAAGTAATCATTGTATTTGTTGTTGCACTTTCAGTAGCTGGTAAGTTTAATTATATTTATGTATTTTTTAAAGAAATTTTTTTAAAGGTATTTTGACATTTAATTCTCATATACATTAGTGCTTACCACATCGACGGCCGCATGTCCATCATCCTGTCCGCCACATAGGAATCCTGTTTGCGGTTTTGACGGAATGTGTTTGTACAACTTCAACAATGGCTGCGAAATGATTCGTTACAATTGCCAGCGTGGTGGATGTAAGTTTGTATTGGTGCTGTTCCGCTTGGAACATATTTTCTAATTGTTCTTCATCTACAGATTTCAGAAATGCCGCCAGCTACCAGTGTCAAAGTGCAAAGAATGGCAACGGTCTATATCAGTATTGCAGACACATCAATGGTTTCTAAAAATTATAAGTAAAAAACTGAAACTTCCAGTTTGAATTTTTAGCGATTTTGTGAAACGAAGAAAAGAAAATAAAGAAAGTCACATAGATTTATTACACACTGTATCCAAGGCCTACATTCTACTAAGGTTTCGGCACTACTCAATTATCAGTCAATTGGAATAGCAATGAACATTGCATTCATTTTAAATCACTGATTATAAGAAATTATAATTTTTAACGCATGTTCGCCCGTCTTTGTTACAGCCTATCGTTGGCTAAGCTGATTAATTTTAAAATAGAATAATTCTTTTGTGTTACCGCTTGCCTTTTCTGAAATATGCGAAGAAACTTTTTCCCACACCCAATTTAATGAACCTCAGTATGAGCATTGGTAACAAAGAGTTGACATAATTGTAGTAGGTCTATTTATGAAAAATATTATAATTTTCTTATTACTTTTTCCTGAGAAACCATATCGGATTATCGTTGGAAGGTTTTGGAAGAATAACCAGCAATACTTCAAGCTGATCATCGATATCAGAAATTTGTAGCACATTTTATCTATCATACACTAGGATGGATCGAATTTTGTGATCAAGTACACAAAAGTTAAAATTACCTACCTACTACGTTTCGATACGTATAGATATTTTAAGAATTTGAGAAGTTTATTACCGCCCCAAGATCATACAAGTTGTTCATGCACGGTTCAAAAGGCCGTACTATTTATACTCATTGAAAAGTTGCCACAAACTTCCAATCTTATAGACAGAAATATCGAGAAAATACCAGAACATCGTGGCACCTTCCCTTATTTACAACTATCCATATTCATACTACCGGACAAAACGGTTTGACTACGTTTTTGACAACATCAGTACCAGAAAAGCCCACTTGTTACTTTTCGTAACATTATCCCCACCATAATTCTGTTCGTCCCGAACAGATTCAGCACTCCTTCTGATGTTGTAGCTTGGGTTTTGTTGAATCCGATAAACTACGTTGTTGTTCCTCTTACCTACTTTGCTGTAGTTTCTGTGATTTTCCTTGTCTTGTCTTGGGTTTAAACCAAATGAAATCTCCTTCCAAAAATTTTTCATAGTTCGCACGCAGGTGATTCCGTGTTATACCAAATATACCAAATATACAAATAAATATACCGTCGACACAAGAGAATCGATTTCATACTTCATCTAATGCCCAATGTTGTCCTGATGTTTCACTGTGTGATTCATAAAGAACTTTGTTCACCAAATTCGTTGGTAACACTACCTGTGATTTGGTACGCCAACCATCGGGAGATTCCCAATACCTCAACAAATTTTTTGAATGACCCGTCATTGTGATTGCCACACGCCACTGTGGTGGTCCTCCTTACTTTATCCATTGAAATATTGGAGCAATTGATTCATCTGGCTCTTGTTTTTCCCTTAGCTGCTCTCTCGTCTTTCACCTGCTGGACCGTAATTTGTGAAACAACTGAGCATTTCTGGTTTTCCGGTCTTCTTCTGTGTTTGTTCTCGGGGACACAAAATTTTCTGAATGATCCGTCATTGTGATTGCCAGTAATTTTGATAGGAACATCTACATAATGTCATCTTAGAACTTGCTTCCTCAAATCAAGTGACTTCTGGTGCGCCATAATAAAATCCAGACCCAATATGCATTCATCTTCCACATGGGCAACAATAAACCGATGTCGAAACCTGAATCCTCTAAATTCGACTGCAAGGAAACGTTCACTTTGACTGCTGTAGCTTCTCCTGTAGCTGTCCTCAACTTGTAGTGATGCACTATCTTTACTTGCTCTCCAGACAACATTTAAGGACTCACGATTTATCTGAAAGCTCCTGTGTCTAGAATAAAATCGCAAGGTATTCTCTCCAATACGCCATTAACACCAGACTGTTGCAATCCCTTGTACCGCGTATTATGACTCTGGGGTATTCCCTTCTCTTTTTCAGCCTTTGCCCTGCAAAGCTGGTACAAGAAGATTGCTTCACCTTTTTCAAATGTTGTGCATCTCTCCGCCGTAATCTTTCCTGATTATTGACGCCACTCACAGGCTGTCTCATCATATTTCTTGTGCTTTGTTCCTTACAATCCCGAATAAAATTACCCGGTTTTCGACATTCAAAACACCTTTATGAAGAATCGAATCTGCCTCTTCTGTCTTTTTGAAAACGATCAGTGGTTGATTTTTGGATCCCTCTCCAATCGAAGTTTTTATTTGTGCGACGTCCTCCGTTTCCAACTTGCGTAGCCTAACAAATTCCGAAGTCACACTGGCTTTAGCTGCTTCTTACTCCAAAGCCGATGCCAATTGCCAATACTTGATTCATCGTTTTTCATCTTGCTGTTGTCCTCAAATGAAGCTTCAACTGTTTATCTCGATTGAAGTTTTCGAATGCTGTCTCGCCATCGAACGTATGAGGATTTAAAATTCCTTTCTGTTAGCTGAAACATTATGGAATAACTTTTATACTGCTTTGTTGAGTGTTTTCTCTGAGGAATTTGCGCTCTTATAATGATAGGCACAGCGTACTTACTTACTTATGTCCTATATCCCCTTGTGGGTCCTAAGGCCTCTACCACGCCTACGCGCCATCGCGTGCGGTTCCTGGCAATGAGCTTCAGCTCTCTCCAACTCTTTCCCAATCGTCGTGACTCGTCCTCAACTGTTCTGCGCAAGTGAGTCATAACCTAAAGAAAAAATAATAATCTAAAAAAAACGCAAGTTTTCTAATCTTTATTCATTTTTACCTGTGTATCTGTGTAGTTTTAAAAGCTGAATTTAGGTAAATCTATCGGCTCGGTTATGGTTTTCAACGTTTTTAGTAATCACATTTCGTGAATTTACATAAGATAAGGTAAAAATCGTAAATACAGTGCGGAGTAATTTTTTTCCGTCACCCGTTATACAAACCACGAGTATTTTGATTGCACTAATAAGTTGCAACACGCTTATAAATCTTCCTGATAAGCACGAGATCAGTCTATCTAGCAAATAGAAATATTTATGTAGCAATAGAAACATTCTCGGTGTTTGGTTTGTATAAAAGCCCAATGTTTCCCATTAATTGTGATTCAGACTTACGCTCACTTTTAACTACGATCAGTTGTGAAAAATTCAAATAATAAAATGAAAGTAAATGTTGTTTTTTTTGTTGGCCTTATGGTAGCTGGTAAGTTAAATTATTTTAAAATTGCTTAAAGAAATTATTAAACGGTCTAGTTGGGCTTTCCAAATATGTTAGTTCTTACCTCATCGACGGCCGCTTATTGTCCAGCATCTTGTCCGCCAAAAAGGAGCCCCATTTGTGGATTTGACGGAGTTTGTTTGTTCAACTTTAACACTGGCTGCGAAATGATTCGTTACAATTGCCAGCGTGGTGGAAGTACGTTTGTATTCACATTAACTTTCTTTCGCTTTCTTATTTAACCCTTTTTTCTCTATTTGTATTCTTTAGTGTACACAAATGTCGATAAGTATCAGTGTGAAACTGCACTAAATGGAACAAATCTGTTTAGCTATTGTACAAACAGCACTGAATTCAGTGGATATTGAAATAAAACGTGAAAAACTTAAACACTTCGGTGGCATTTTTTTTTGCGAATTTGTAAAAAGAATAAATAAAGTTAGCATCATTATTTTGGTGATAAAGAAAATTTGAAGTTACAGAGATTTTATTATAATAAGAATAATAATATTTGGTGCGAATGACCATTGCGGTCCAAGGCCTAGCTTCTCACAACCATTTGTGTTGCGCTCTTATAATGATAGGCACAGCGTACCTACTTACTTATGTCCTATATCCCCTTGTGGGTCCTAGGGCCTCTACTACGCGCCATCGCGTGCGGTTCCTGGCAATGAGCTTCAGCTCTCTCCAACTCTTTCCCAATCGTCGTGACTCGTCCTCAACTGTTCTGCGCAAGTGAGTCATAACCTAAGGAAAAAATAATAATCTAAAAAAAACACGCAAGTTTTCTAATCTGTATTCATTTTTACCTGTGTATCTGTGTAGTTTTAAAAGCTGAATTTCGGTAAGTCTATCGGCTCTGTAGTTGTTTTCAACGTTTTTAGCAAACCCATTTCCTGTATTTACATAAGATAAGGTAAAAATCGTAAATACAGTGCGGAGTAATTTTTTCCCGTCACCCGTTATACAAACCACGAGTATTTTGATTGCACTAATAAGTTGCGACACGCTTATAAATCTTCCTGATAAGCACGATCTCAGTCTATCTAGCAAATAGAAATATTTATGTAGCAATAGAAACATTCTCGGAGTTGGGTTTGTATAAAAGCGCAATGTTTCCCATTAATTTTAATACAGACTTACGCTCACTTTTAACTACGATCAGTTGTGAAAAATTCAAATAATAAAATGAAAGTAAATGTTGTTTTTTTTGTTGGCCTTATGGTAGCTGGTAAGTTAAATTATTTTAAAATTGTTTAAAGAAATTATTAAACGGTCTAGTTGGGCTTTCCAAATATGTTAGTTCTTACCTCATCGACGGCCGCTTATTGTCCATCATCTTGTCCGCCAAAAAGGAGTCCTATTTGTGGATTTGACGGAATTTGTTTGTACAACTTTAACACTGGCTGCGAAATGATTCGTTACAATTGCCAGCGTGGTGGAAGTACGTTTGTATTCACATTAACTTTCTTTCGCTTTCTTATTTAACCCTTTTTTCTCTATTTGTATTCTTTAGTGTACACAAATGTCGATAAGTATCAGTGTGAAACTGCACTAAATGGAACAAATCTGTTTAGCTATTGTACAAACAGCACTGAATTCAGTGGATATTGAAATAAAACGTGAAAAACTTAAACACTTCGGTGGCATTTTTTTGCGAATTGTAAAAAGAATAAATAAAGTTAGCATCATTATTTTGGTGATAAAGAAAATTTGAAGTTACAGAGATTTTATTATAATAAGAATAATAATATTTGGTGCGACAGACCATTGCGGTCCAAGGCCTAGCTTCTCACAACCATTTGTGTTGCGCGTTTATATTTTTGGACACAAATGGAAGGAACTTACAATTTAAGGCTGGATCCGAACGGCGAATTGAGAATCTTTCCGTGACAAGTTATTACTATCGGAACGTTTGTACCCATTCGCGAGAGGTGGGACACCGTAAAAAATACTTTTGGTATTACTGGGATTCGAACCACGAACCTCCTGCTCAGCAGCCGTGCGCATTTCCACCGAGCCACGGCGCCCACGAGATCTTATTATACTGTTACGAAAAGTGGTGGTCAGCCATCAGCAGAGTCGGGCGAATAACACAGAATGCTTCAGAAATGCATGTGGCCGTAACTATCTCTGACTGGTGGCCGCTGGTAATTTTACTTACAAGAAAAGCGAAATGATCGGGCCAACCTCCCCGTAAAAAACCTTATTAAGGAACCCCAAATCAGCCTGGGATACACTGATGAACGACGACCACGGCAACGAAAACGGCTAAACGATTTAAGAATTTTCTCATGGAACGTAAGCTCACTGTATAGAGCTTGAGCTGCACAGCAGCTAGCCGATACCTTGTCCAAATATAAGGCCGACATAACAGCAATTCAGGAGATGCGATGGACGGGGAATGGTGTCTTACAAAAATAAGAATATGACATATATTACAGCTGTCATGCAAGACATCATGTGCTCGGGGTGGGGTTTCTAGTCAGCAAAAGAATGAAACCCAGAAGATATGAAAAAACAGTTCACCGGCAAAAGAAAACAGCCTGGGAGAATTATCTCGTCCGTGAACTAGAGCAGTATAGAGGGCGAAGTTAGCAGAGAGATAAATCGGCTCGAAAATAATAAGGCTCCGGGATCAGATGGTATCCCAGCGGAGCTGATTAAAATAGGAGGTCCCGCAATACACTATGAACTAATAGTGCACGTATTGGAGGAAGAAGCGATGCCAGAAGTCTGGCGAAGAGGTATCCTGTGCCCCATACATAAGAAAGAAGATATCACAACATGCAGCAATTATCGTGGTATAACGTTGTTGAGTATCGCGTATAAGATTTTTTCTATCCTTCAAGACTGGATAGCCCCATACGCTAATGTCATCATTGGTCCATACCAGTGTGGCTTCATCCGTGGCAAATCAACCACTGATCAGATTTACACACTTAGGCAGATGATGGAAAAATTTCTAGAGTTTCAAAACTTACTACACCATCTTTTTATAAACTTTTAAGCCGCCTATGATAGCATAGCCAGAGTAGAACTTTATAAAGCGATGGGAGAATATGTTAAAATATCCGGATCACTATCAAGTCCATTCAACATCTATAACGGACTCCGACAAGGGGATGGGCTGGCCTGCGTCCTCTTCAGCCTGGTGTTGAAGGAAGTGATCAGAGACTTTGACGTAACGGCGAGAATAACAATCCTCTCGAAATCCGTTCAGATACTGGCTTACGCAGACGACATCGATATCATTGGTAGAAAGCAAAGCTATGAGCATTCGCCATTAAGCATGCTCATGAACTATTCCCATTTAGCGGTCCTCTCCTCGAGATTAAACCGTAAGTCCACGCGTTGCATCCCCAGAACGAGCTGGGTCCTCAACCACAGTTGTCCTCAGACCGGTCAACCTTACGGTCGACCTTATTGTCTGTGAGCACGAACAACTCCCGCGGTACCAACGCGACCTTGGTGAGATCTGACATCAAGGGACTCAGTTCGTTCAGTATGAGTGCCTGGGCGTTGGTACGCTACAGCCTTGGCAGCACATCGTTCGGAGCTTTGAACCCTATCATTTGTCACTAGGATACTGTGCTTCCTAGGTCGTTTGGAATATAAACTTTTCCCACTCACAGACCTGTAGTGTACGAAATGAACCACTAAAGATTCGCCCCTACGGTTATTCTAAGTACCAGTAGCCCACTTCGGGTCGCAAAATACGAAGACATTGCCCATAAAAAGGCATACTCTAAGTACCCGCGGCCCTTTTTTATATTCCGTGGTAAATCCCAGCACCTCAAACATGAATAGGTTAAGACGCAATTGGAACCCCCGCGGGGAAAAGAGATGTGCAGGAAGCTTTTATCCAGATCGAGCGGGCGGCACGAAATCTGGGGCTGCACATAAATTAGAGTAATAAAAAGTATATGGTGGCCACGTCTGCGAGTAGAAGATCCAACATTGGCCCCTTGAATAAAATAAAAAGAAAAAAAAAAGTCTAACAGAGAATTGTTGGCCCCGTATGTGAGGAAGGACAATTCCGGAGACTCTATAATGATGATATCCACGAGCGTTACCGCGATGTACTGGTCAAAATAGTAGTCAAACCGATTTATATGGTTTGACCGGTTCTTGTGTAAGTACATGATTGCACCCTGTAGTTTATTTTTAGAAGATGACTCATTACATATAAGGTATGGTTAGTTGTTAATAAGGGAAGTTGCCACAATTTTCTGTCTATAAGATTAGAAGTTTCTGAAAACTTTTCAATGGGAACAAATAGAGGCGTTTGGCCGAAGTACTTTAGTTCATTGTTTAGAATTCAACCAGTCAACTTGCAAAAGTTCTTGCAAAGAGATAAAGCTAACACCTAAGGCAATTATAGTGAAGTACAAGTGTTGTTGTGATAAGTTTTTTTGTGTAGATTTAAAGGTATCACTGTTTTGTACTGTTTGTTTATTAAAGTTGTTATTTGTAAATTAATAATCTGTATTTTATTTACAAAATCTTTAACGAACTCGAAAGCCTAAATATCGTAAAAATACTATGTATTAAGACCTATATTCAACTCAGGTAAAATACATTATTACAAGCCAATGGGATACTATCGAGCGAATCATTATTTTGTATATGCCATGTGAAACTATTATAGTCTCTGTTAAAATACACCTTAGGGTATTGGTAAGGTATATGGTATGATGTTTACTTTCCAATCTTAACTACTTATTCGAAAGTATAATAAGAATAAGATTAATGAACTAAGAAAAACTATTTCAAATACTTCCAACCTTTTAATATTATTTTAAAGCACAGTTTTGAATAGCACATCATTTAAATATCCTCCTCGACTTTGTGCTTACGAGCGTATTCGATGAACACAATTTTTGATGACTTTGCGCAATAGCTCGGACATTATATTGTAGTCGTGCAATTTTTCATTAAGTCGAAAAACACCGAACTGTTATGACTGTAAGACGTAGTGGAAACGCGGCCTTAATTGTTTAACGTGCTAAAGTTGGCATGATTGGGGTTATTGAAAATAACACGAGGTAGACATATTACACTAAAGAGAATTTATAATAAAATAATAAAATAATAAAATTTTATATAGCCAGCCAGCCAGCCAGCCAGCCAGCCAGCCAGCCACGGGCAAGTGAAGTTAATATAGAGAATTTAAAAATTCATAAAATTCGGTAGAGCCGTTTTGGATGAGTGCGACCACAAACAACGTGACACGAGATTTTTATATATTAGAAGAGAGATATATAATAAACAATGTTTTTTTTTCTCGCTTATTTGAAAAAAAATAACTATAATTTAAAATGATAAAAAATAGTCGTTGGCTCAGTTCTTTCAAATAGAATTTTATGGCGGCCTGTCAGGTAAGCACGAGGCACTACAACATCGAGTGTTCGTGATTTAAAGCTTATCATTTAGCAACCTAACTTTACGTAATATCATCCTCTTGATGACGAACATTTGTCCATAAATTTAACAATTTAATAGACTCAAGTAATAATACACAACATCGCCAACTCAGATGTAGCGAGACAATGTAGCGCAAAATGTGAACATAAAATTTGCAAGGATCTTTAAATATTGCATACAAAGGAGTATTTATTTTTTTATTTTGACGGCTATCAGGATTTATTTCCAAATAGAAAGCGTGGTAAAGAAAGTGTTAGTGAGTGTGGAGAAGTTTTCAAAACGTTTATGACTCCTCAAGCCCACCTTGGCCATAGTTTCCAACAGGCCTAGCCAACTCGTATATCCGAGCAACGGGCTTCTAATATTTCTGATAATGTTGTTTTTGAGTGCAGTTTATACATCCTTTTATGGATGTGTTTGCTAAATTTCTCTGAGAATGTGGTGGAATAATTGGATGTGCGAGAACTATTGTTCATCAGATGAAGGTGTTGGATGGATTCACAGAGTGGTGGTAGAATTGCAGTATTGAAGTACTGCTCTGCATGTAGTACTCATAGAGAATATGTGAGGACATTAATACTAAACGAGTACATACAAGTATTAAATGACAAACGTAGTTTCCTCAATGATAGAATAAATACATTAAATGCGCTTTCACTGCACATATTCTATGACACTATAAAGACGAATACACGAAAAATTAAAAGAGCAACGATCCGTTTCGTGACATACACTCTGTGTGCTGAGGAGTTGCTGAGGTAGATGCTTCGAAGTCATTTAGAATTTTTAATTGCTGCATAAAGTGCATGACTACTACGAGTACGCACAGCTGGTGTAATAAAAAAGTTAATAGTTTCTGTTAAGGAGCATTTATTTTGAGTAATGTACCCGAATGGCAATTCACAATGCACTCTAATTTTGCAAGGACATAGTGATATTAAAAGCGACGTGTATATATTTTAAAGGTGAAGAAAAAATGCAGTTGCAGCGGTTGAAGTTTTTTTTTAGAATTTAGTTTAATTATCATTATACAAATTCATTGTATTATAAATTGCTTTGCAATTCCGGACGTGCTCAGGTCGGTTCAATACACTCGGTTGATTATAGATAGCCGTAAAATTAATTAATACATAAACACACTGTCACGCATATCTAAGCACACAGTAATTATTTGATAAGTGGATCACATTTGTTACGCATATATTACATATATCAGTTTACAATTATTACCAATAATATTGCTGTACGCATCGATTAAAATAAGTGGCAATTAATTATAATGATTATCCTGTCTGGTAATGAAGTGAGAAAAGTGATTATCATCACAGGTGTACAGGAGTCATTAGCGGTATGAAACAAAAATATTGTTAGGAAAATGTAAATAGAAATCTTTTATCGCACTTATATACTGGTATAAGAATATTCATTAATGTTAGAATTAATAAATTACAAAAAATCATGGCATAAACTTAGGCTCAGGAATAATGAATATAAAGGTTATATGAACTTGTATATACAACTTGTATACAGGGAAATAATATTATTATATAATTATTTTCTAAGTGGTTATTTATTTAACTTATGAAAGAAAAAAACCTTGAAACTGTTGAATACATCATACTTTATTATTTGCAATTCAAGCAGACTTGAAGGTAAACTGCAACCCCCTCCCCCCGCCGCCCACCACAGACTCGGAGCTCCTAATTCCCGACCCTGGAGCATCTGTAACGATTCCCTTGATGGAAGACACTCCAAAATCTTCGGTTATCCTGTCACAGTCGTCTATCTCCCTGACCGATCCTCTATCGGATATGGAGACGGAGGACACACCCTTCGGAGAATTCCCCAACGAGGACGTACTTCTCAGTTTGCCTTCAGAAATGGAAGATTTGGAGAATACCGTAGTGGAGGTTTCTCTCCCTGATTGCAACACAAATTCTGCAATTAGTCCAGATTAACCTCCAACACTCTAATCGAGTGTTAATCAATAATGGAATCGGCTTGTCTCGCCCACGACCACGTGGGATATCTTCCTGGTGATAACCTGGAGAAATTAATCGCAGAGATGAAAAGACGTAAGACCAGTCTCATTATCGGCTGCGATGCAAATGCCCATCACTCTGTATGGGGCAGCTCCAACATTAACGACAGGGGTGAGTTATTTTTCTATTATATTTAAAGTACAAACCTAACTGTAGTCAATACTGATAATAAACCAACCTTTGTAACCAAGAGTCGACAAGAAGTGTTAGACAATACTTTTTTCACCGACTCTCTCATCCAAAGAGTTCTAGACTGGAAGGTATCGGCAGAACTTTCTTTCTCTGATCACTGGTACATGCAATTCAGTTTAAATGACAAACCCCCTCGCCAATCACCATATAGAAATCATAGGAAGACTGACTGGCTGAAATACCTAGAAACATTTAAACAATATAAACGTACACTCTTAGCTTAAAAAAGAATTAAGGACAGCCAAGCGCGATTCTTGAAGACTCTTCGGTGGCAAAATAGTAGAATCTTCTTAGGCGTCTAGGCTAAAAACATCCTCTCAAACAATTTAATAATGCCGAGCTGCCTGAAAAAACCAGATGGCTCGTGGACTACCTCAAGGATAGAATCGCTCAATCTGCTTTTAGATACCCACTACACAGGCAGCTCTTATGTGTTAAGTAATATCAGCCTTGATAGGGCAGACACTCGTAAAACTATCTCCAATGATCTGATAAATAAGGACAAACTGCTTTTGGCGCTACAAAGCTTCAAACCGTACAAATTTGCAGGACCTGACGGCATAATCCCAACCGAGCTGCAAAGGACTTCGGATATTATCCTTCCTTTGCCAGAAACAATTCTAAAGAGTTGTCTCAATTTTGTTCATATTCCAGTTTTATGAAGTATGGAGTGAAGTAAACGTGGTTTTCATACCCAAAGCCGGCAAATGCTTGCATGTTAGTTCAAAGGATCTCAGACCAATCAGTCTTTGGTCATCCCTTTACAAGGCACACCCCTTTAGGAAGTGGTATTCCTAGATATTGAAGGCGCTTTTAACAACGTCAACACATCTGCAATTACAAATGCACTGTCGACTTTCAGGGTTGACGACTTTGCGAATTGATTAATCTTCTGCTCACAAGTCGAATTATTAATTCAAAATTGGTCGTTTCGTCTGCCAGAAGATCTGTCTGCAGAGGAACCCCACAAGGTGGAGGCCTGTCACCTCTTCAATGGAATTTAGCGGCAAATGAGCTGCTGGTATGCCTAAGATGTGAGGGCTGCAGATAGTAATCGCTTATGCAGATGACGTTGCTATTGCCGTCTTAGGAAAATACCCGAATACCTTAAAGGAACTCCTGCAAAATTCTCTCAACAAGCTAACTTACTGGGCACATCGCTGTGGTTTAGGGGTAAATCCTCACACAATCGAACTTGTCCTATCACCCGGAAATATAAACTCCCATATATTAAACCTCCTTCTATAAAAGGTATAAGCTTAACGTTCTCTGATAAAGCCAACTATTTGGGACTTATTTTGAACAGAAAGCTAAGCTGGAGACCAAACTTACAAGAAAGAGTACGTAAAGCCACAGTGACAGTGACAGTGACAGTAGATGGGGTCTTCAACCCCATATAACTCATTGGCTATATACAGCGGTAGTAAGACCTACTCTTCTATACGGTGTGACTGTAGGGTGGACTGCCTTAAATACGAGAGTAAACCTTGACAAATCAAACAAAGTCCAAAGATCAGCTGGTCTATGTGTAAGCGGAGCACTTCGTACAACCTCCTCCACCGCATTGGACATTCTGTTCGACTTTACACCACTCGAAATTTTCAGACTTGGAAGATGCACACATTCATTTTTACGCAGATGGGTCAAAAACTGATGACGGAGTCGGCGGAGGTGTTTTCTTGAAAAAGCCCAATCTTTGCTTCTCTTTCCGTCTTCGTAATCACTGTATGGTTTTCCAGGCTGAAATAATGGCATTCAGTGAAGCCTTGTCTTGGCTGAAGAGAAACGTCATATCAGGCTGCACTGAAATCCCTGGAATCAGTTTCTACATACTCAATTCTAGCCCTTAACTGCCAATCATCTATCGTGGAGATGGCGGAGCAGTTAAATATCCACCTGTGTTGGGTGCCGGGACACAGATACATTCCGGGTAACTGTATGGCTGACGAACTCGCCAAGCAAGGAACTACCCTTCTTACCTGAATATGGTTGAACAGGCATACGAATCGCTACATGCAAACTCTTGTTAAAGCGGGATGTTAGTGTAAAAACACTAGGATAACAAAAATGCAGGTGGTCAAACGGTACAACTTGCACAACAAAAGATCTCAAATCGGTGCTTTGTACGTGTCATCACTGGACAATGTCTCATATGCAGCAAGACTTGGAGTCTTCGCGAATGACTTCTGCAGAAGCTGCATCGATGAGGAGGAGGAGGTGGACCCCATCGTCCATCTTGTCTGTACTGGTCCAGCCCTCTCCCAAAAACGTAAACTCCATATTGGAGCTTTCTTCTACAACGACACAAATGATCTCATCAACATTGACATTTGTAGTCTTCTACGCTTCGTACGAAGCTCTAATTGGTTTATCGAGTAGGTGGGGGGAATTTTTCCTGTTCCGTGTGGTATCACAATGGACCATTACTGGTCTAAGCGTGTCGGCTTCACTGACAGCCACCTTAACCTAACCTAACTTATTTGAATAGTTGAAAAGTAGATTGAGCTATGTGAATAGTAATGTTATAAATGGTATAATATTGTTATAAACGCATTGTAAGTAATCACCAATGTAAATTTGTGAACTGTTGCTATCTGTTAATTAAAGTTTTCATTTATGAATAAACGAGCTTGTGTTGTGTTTTTATTTGCAAAATCCATTACGAAATATAGAAAGCATAAATTTCGTAACAATATTTAAATTTACATTATAAATTAGACTAATTGTTGTTTTTTTTTATTAGTTAGTATTCTCGTAGTATATTGGTTATTGTTTGATGTAATGCAATATACTGAGGGTATATCGAAGTGTACAAACTCTACTAGGACTTTTTCTTCAATGACTTTGCAGGTAATGGAATTCATGTCCTATCGGTTTTCTGACGTTTTAGTAAAAGTTTTAGTTAGGGATTGCACATTAAAGGATAACCATTTTTCAACATTTACGACTAACTGCAGAAGAAACAATTTATCAACGGACGGATAGAGTTATTACTGGCCGATCTAACCAGCCGGTTAGTAGAGAAATTAAAGACCTCACCAATGACTAACGATAATAATATGCTGCCGATACAATTGTAATTTATAGCGTTAAATTGGCTTAAACAACAAAAGATCTCGGAAGCAGACGACCACACTACAACAAACAATTCACAAAGTAACAATGCAGATATGAAAGTAAGAAAAGATATCAGAAGAGAGCCGTTATAGAAGTATCAACTGCTGATGGCAGCATATTAAACATTCTCCTCTATACTATATATAAACTATATACACACTTGGTTTATAAATGTTAAAGTTAAAGTTAACAACTGATTATTTTTTTGACCTTAGTCAGGCGGTAAAAGAATTTCCGTCCAGGGTTTTCGAACTCATTGCCCCTTCTGTTTGTAACATTTAGGGTCCTTTCTATTTTTAACAAGAAAGGGAAACTTTTTCTCACTCTGAACAGCGTGGATAATGCTGAAGGATAAGTGGTGCAAGCTAGCAATTAACATCGAGATAAAAGATGCTTTACAATACCTTATAGTAATGAGCTAAGTGGTTACAAGGTGGATCAAGGGTCAGGAATTATTTAGTGGGTAATTTCTTAATTTCTCACACTCAGAGTAAATATTTAATATCAACGCTTCCAAGGGCTCTACTTTCTTATTCATAATCCGCCGGACCACACAAAATCTGGAGCTGCTCATATATGTGAGCAATAAAATTGGAAAATCCAAAATATAAGGAACTGGGCTATGAATTTGTTGTGCTGCAATCTCTTAACTATCTAGGTTCATGTGTAATAACCGATAATATGAATAGACCAATAGAAGTTATTTAGGTTAGCAATCGCAGAAATAATATACGCTTTAGGTGATGAACTTTTATTTGTACAATAAGGCTGTTTCCGAAAAGAACACTTATTTCAAACTTATTGACTTATTTAACGCGATCTTAAGTAGTTCATTAAAATCGTCCAAATTCGCTCCATATACTTACCTTGACAAAATATGCTTATCTTGATATGCCATATTTCATCTGAACAAACTAAAAAAGGTTTTATCTTTACAAATTATAGATATGGGAGCTTACATTAAACTTACTAAATGTATATTTATATTTTTTAAACAAAAACCTACAACATTCTTCTGTTTCATTTGTTCTCAAACGGGAAGCGCTCTTATCTACAGGTGCCGAAACCATTACGACATTCAGATAAAAATCGCGCAAGTGGCAACAGCAAAAGTTAATATCAAAAATGAAAGTGATCTTTGCTTTTTTTGTTGTTGTTCATATTATCGGTGGTGAGTGCTGGCTTAGCTGATGATTAAGAATAAATGATGTGGCATATATTGTAGTTTTTAGCACATCAGCATACCGAATTTGCGATGCTTCGTGTCCAGTATATACCGATCCTGTTTGTGCTGTGCAAGGTTGTTACTATTTTTTCAAAAATATCTGCGAAATGAATCTCTATAATTGCCTACGTGGCGGAAGTGTGTACAAACTGATATATTTTCTTATACTCGTAGTTAATTAAATTTTATTGTTTTCTCCGCAGATTTTCAAAGGGCGAATTCTTATCAGTGTGAGTCTGCACAACAGGCAAACAGCCTGTATCATTATTGCAGAGCAATAAGAGGGTTTTAAGGGTTATATTTTATAAATTTTATAAAAAATTCTAATTAATCATAAATGCAATAAATAAGTCCATAAATTTAGAAACCAGGAGGTTGATTATTTAGGCAAAGAGATTTTCTTGTAATCAGCCTTACTAACTACATGCAAGCCCCGCAAGTGATCTAGCATGAAAGCTAGCCTCTTAGCCACGTATGTTAGCAAAGGCTTACGGGGAATTGTGAATTGAATATGAGAAAGGATGATCCGGGAGACACTATAATAATGAGATCTACAAGCAGTACTGCGATGTTAACATCGTAAAGAGAAACAACACAGATAGCTCGCATGAGCGAAGAGGATCCTGATCGGGAAGTCCTTTGATGCATGATTTATGGAGTATGACGGCGAAGTAGGCCAAGTTTACGCTGAAAATATGGCATACATAAGGACGCCCAAGGCTTAGGGATGCCAAAACTTAATGTCATCGGCTCAAAATGAGGACCAGTGGCTAAATTTTAAGAGAGAATCTTAGAGCGGACATCTGTTGTATAGCCAAATATTTAATCATTATATTTGGCTCTACAACCCGGGTGATCCTGGTATGACAGGAATTTTCCAATAAATCGATTTATAATTTCAGGTGGCACATTGGATAGGATAGGAGATAGTATAATTTACTTCTTATTTGATTTAGTGAATGTAGTCTTCCACGGCAGCTTCTGCAGTCTTATGCTCAGGCAAAGCAGCCTAGTTAGTGTTAATTCTTACTTTATTTTCGTAAAGTAGATAGAAGTGTAAGCTGCCATTGTCCAGATAGTTATTTTTTCCCGATAGCAAAGTTTTTTCAGTGACCGTTTAACAGTCTGCTGATGTGATCTTTCAATGTCTATACTTTAACTACAATTGATCCTGCTTTATCTTGGCAGGGGTCTGTTCGAGCTTAGTTGCGTGTTCAAGGGGTTGCTAAAAAGTTATTGTTGGTAAAAATCTATTTATATATAGAGTATATAGTAGTTCCCCTGTCAATTTAAAATAACGTGAATAATCAAATTTAAGAATTATTTCTGTTAATAAATATTGCCAAAAAAACATTAAACGGTTAGATCATGTTTTGCTCTCATTTATGTGCAGCCCCAGATTTCGTGCCGCCTGTTCGATCTGGATGAAAGTTTCCTGTACAGCTCTTTGGCTTATACCATCGATGTCAATATCGTCTGCGTAAGCCAGTATCTGAATGGACTTATAGAGGATTGTTCCTCTCACCGTTACATCAGAGTCTCGGATCCCGTTATAGATGTTTAATGGGCTTGATAGTGAGTAAAAATATCCAGTTACTTGGCTTATAACATTGGTCATGGTCAACCTACATAGTCATGTCAGTTATTTTGGGATCCCGAATTCTCTCTATGTCTATGTTATCATAGGGGACTTAAAAGTCTATAAAAAAATGGTGTAGTGAGTTTTGAAACTCTAGACATTTTTCCATCACCTGCCTAAGTGTGTAAATCTCATCAGTTGTTGATTTGCCTGGCATGAAGCCACACTGGTAAGGATCAATGGTGGCTTCGGCGTATGGGGCTATCCTGTCTTTTTTAATTTAATATACATTTACTAAAGATTCCGGTCCTGTCCGTAAAAGAAAGGCGTGTTGTGCCCACACCTCCATTTTTTATCTGTTGTTATTTTTGTTTCAATAAATCAATAAATGGTTCCATAATTTTTACTTTATTTCCTACAAGCAAAAAAACAACGTAATACTCATCTTGTTTGATCCTTACGGGAACTTATATGTGCACACATGAATGAACGCATGAAAGAATAGACGACCGGAAGAAAATATATGGTCAGATGCATCAGTAGACAAATCTGTTATATCTAAACGGAATTGCTCTCTTTTCACTCCTTTTATACGCTGTAACAAACACATATTGCTATAAAAATATCATACAAAATAAATGCTATAAAAATTTTAATGCAAGAGTGCATCCTCTGCACAAACGCAATAAATGAAGAAGTCTTCGTTGTCGAGGACCGTTGAGAAACACTTAAGACTTCCTCTTTAGTTTTCCTCATTTTTCCTCTAATCCGCTTTCTGTTTTTTCAACCGTTACAAATTGCTTGAGTAAATGTTGTCTTTGATTGCGAAAAATTCTCATAATACTCGCGCTTGCTTACCCACGAGCTTTTGGCGCTGGTTGAAGAGGAAATTCTACGAAGTAACAAAGTAACAAACTGACTGAAGTGCAACTGATTTTTAAGACATTCGACTTTTTACGAAACTCATTAAAAACTAAGATTTAATAACTTCGTTTGCTTGATTTTATTTCTTTCAAGAAGCTATAGAAGTCTTACCTGTAGAGGGACAAACTCGTTTATGTCGCTTATTTGTGAGAAGCACAGCAAAAATATCACCAAAATGAGATGCGTTGGAGAAATTTCGTTTGGCGGTAGGGTAACCATCTCAGTGAAATTAAAATCGAATCCAAAAATATAAGTTGTATT
Source organism: Nephrocerus scutellatus (assembly GCA_947095585.1). Lineage (NCBI taxonomy): Eukaryota > Metazoa > Arthropoda > Insecta > Diptera > Pipunculidae > Nephrocerus > Nephrocerus scutellatus. The sequence goes on along the minus strand of OX352765.1, from coordinate 26,717,576 downwards.
ATTGTAGTTTGTATTATTCAATTTAATGTCAATTGTCTTACAGTTAAAATATATCGCAATTTTCTTTAAAAGTGTTGCTCCCATAATGGTTACGTCTCTGTTAAAAGCTCCTATTATGGTTTGTGTCTCTTTTAAAATCCACAGTTTTAGAACCACTTTGTGCGTCAGGGACATAGCCAATTAGTATATAGAGGATGTCTAAGACGATTTTGCGATGTAGTTTGATGATTTTTGGGAAATTGATCCGTCAAACAGATCACTTTCTGGTTTTTTTTATATAAATTTAAAATTGTATTTGACACTTGCTTTGCATCTTAGTTCCGTAATCAAATATATGTATACAGCGAAGTAGGTGACCTCTCTGTCAACTTTAGCCTTCTCTCTTATTATTATTGCGTTTACAAAACCCTTTTTCAAACATGAAATATTGTCCGGAAAGTAATCCAATATAAATGATGAAAAATAAAAACACATGCGAGGCACTGTCTGCTTTTGCGGTTCAAATCGTAAAGCAGCCCTGCACATAGCACACATAGTCATTATAGTATGGCATAATCTGATGCCGCTATATGGCATGAATGCTAAAATTTTGTATGGGAGACCCCCGAACCCAAGGCTTGATCAGTACCAAATTTTAATAGAATGTGTTGTCACCGGAAATACACATGTGTCCAAAGTTTCAAGAAAATTTGACCCTGGGAAGTGCGTTAAAAATTGATCGCAAGATTCCACCACCGAACGAACGAACGAATGAACGACAAAACCATGCCGACGCGAAGCTAATATAGAAAATTTAAAATGTTTATAGAACTCGGTAATTTGTTCTAATCGTTAAAACTAAAAAGCCAGTCAAGATTAATAACTTCACTTATAATATAACTTAATTTATAATACGAGTATATTCTTAAAAATACTATAATCTGGCAACTCTGCTCGAAACTTTAAGCGACAAAATTCTTTACCTTTCGTAGTATTACGATTACGGAAATCTGGCAAAAATGCAAAATTTTGTCGACGATAACGAAAAAATGCAAACTAATAAAAGTCGAAGGAGAAACGACAATTTTCACAAGAGATTTCCACTCAGAAACTTGCAAGATTTGTCGCCATTCTTCCACCGCATCATGGATGGCAAAATATTTTGCACATCGCTGACGCCGAGAGGAGCCATCAACGATATGAGTAAGCTAAGTGCAAACATAATTCCTTAATCGTTTGGTTTTAGATCCACTCCCGTTGTATGAGAGTGGGTATCATGGCTATGTAATCGTGAATTGAAAAGTCACCTCCCTACTCCCGCACTTCGACAGACGACGTAAAATTACCATAATGACTGAATGTTCAAACAGTATTCTGTGTATTTTTTATTTTTCATAATTTAGCCATAGTGATGTGCTGCTGCGCTGTGCACACTGTGATTATCATCCACATCGCGAATTTATATTTTAAAAGTTTGGCGCTTATGGAGAGGGAAGTAAATGCTTGACATGGCGCATGGTGGAGAAAATTCGCGATACTTTACTTTAGCATTTACAACTAATGCAATGCGACTAAGGTTAAAAATGAAAGATTGTTATTTAGTTAGTTGTTAGCAAAGTATAAAGCAAACACCAAACTCTCTTGGATTTTTGTGGATAGGTTAATGCAGTATTTTTTTGTTTATAAAAAATCAAACTCAGAAGCTTGCTCGTCTTGGTTAGCGATAGTGAAGTGTCAATCCTTAATTCTAATGGATAATTAACAAATGGTTTTATTTGAGAGTGTAAATGAGAAGCTTATCAGATGGACCAGTGAGTGTCGCAGTCTTTTTAGCTTAGATCGTAAGACGTGCGGCTAATATAAATTTCGTCATTTCGCTTCTAATATCTTTATTAAAATTATTTCATCCATTGACATGCAATTATCTTATGATCTTAGTTGAAAATACGTTCGCTCACCAATTACAGAACTTCCTTAAAACTGAGAAATTTTTATTCGTCATAAAGATAGCTAATTGTTTTTATATCGTTCCAAAATTTGTCATTTCGTGTAAACAACACACTTCTACAAGGTTAAGGTCTCTGCCTTAGCTAACAGGTATTTCTGTCCCTGCTCATAACTAGACACACTCGACTTCCCCTTTCTCCGACTAGAAAATGATGAACTAATTGAACAGTTTTGTGTCGATTAATATACAAAAATTGAAAGCCTTGGCATACAGAATAATCCATAATATTGTTATTTAAAATGTAACTGGCTGTAAGTTTTAATCATTATTTACTGGTCAAAACTGTAGTCAACCCGGTTTGTCCGGTTTGCCTGGTTTTTGTGTAAGTACATGATTGCACATGTAGTTTATTTTTAGAAGATGACTCATTACATATGAGGTTAGTTGTAAATGAGGGATGTTGCCACAATTTTCTGGATATTTCTGTCTTTAAGATTGAAAGTTTCTGGAAAACTTTTCAATGAGGATAAATAGTGCGGCGTTGCCGCAGAAATTCATTCTTTGCTTTAAATTCAACCAGTCAAATTCAAAAAATTCTTGCAAATAGATAAAGCTACAACCTAAGGGAATTATAGTGAAGTACAAGCGTTGTTGTAATAAGTGTTTTTATGTGTACATTTAAAGTTATAACCAATATAAATCGTGAACTTTTATTATTTTTACTGTTTGTTTATTAAAGTTGTTGTTTGTTAATTAATAAACTTGTATAAACTCTACGAACTCGAATGCCTAAATTTCGTAACAATATGCTTAAGTGGCATTGTAATCGAAATTATGATTGATGTAGAATTGTTGTTTTCTGGTCAATTGGCAGGGCTAGAGCCATGCTAACATTTACTTTCAACTCATAGTGTTTTTGAAATTTGTTATTTCCATCTAACTGGAGTGAAGGGGAAACATTAATTTTTCCGTGCAATCATCCTAAATCGATATTTTCTAAGTGCCACTAGCTACAAGCAGATCTGAAAATTGTAAGCTGCACCAATCCAGATAGTAACCACAACAATATTTTCTTTAGTTGCTTGCTTCCGGGTAAAACGAAAACACTATTGCCATCGTTCAGTATATCAAAATAAGACCAAGAAATTTTCACGTTGCCAGCTAAACGGAAGAGGAAGCTGAAAGTGAGTATAGCAATTGTACAATAGTATCAACCCATCAACTGTGGAGGATAAAATAATATCATACAAGTATGAGGCAATTTCCTGTGCAACGCGGAAGACTCATCTATCTTATGCATTGAATCTATGTCGACTATACCAGCGATGTTTAAACCTGCAGGTCACTTGTACATATTCGCTAGTTTCCCACACTCGTACTTGCACTCCTTCCCTCTTGTACTCGAAATGATATTTCGTTCTTCATTTAAGTTGCCATGCCCACTCATGTATATATATGTAGTTCACATGCCCATCGTGTGCCTATTTGTTGCAGTATTGCGTCCTTTCTTGTGCGGTGGTATATTTATAGATGAGTACGTTATAAAAATGTGCAGGACTGCGAACTAACTACGAGATTCCCATGCGAAAGACAAACAAAACGAAAAAAGTATTCAGAACTTGCTTGTATGTTTGGAAGCAACCAACAATCAACCCAAGTATTAACCAAACAGAAAAGAAGAAAAAAAAAGAGATGTATGTTCCGTGATAAAGATTAAAGAGCACTGCTCGCTACTTAAGTCGACGTCCGTCGGTTGGCGGAACTATCGTCCTGTATCTGTGTGTGTGTTTATGTGTCTAGGAAGAGACTGCAGCTCGGCTGGTTTACCTCATATTTAAATGGCATACATCCTTCCAGGAGTTTTGTGTTGTGTTTAACTTTTGACATAGCATACGGGCAGAATTCTTCTACGAAAAATTAAAACAAATATCAAACTGCTGCATTTTTTATAAAAGACAACATATAAAAGGCAGATAACGGCGCGCCTAACCGCGAAGGTGAATTCCGGCAGAAAGGAGACCAGGTTTTTTTTTTCTTTTTTTCCTATCCCGTTTTGTTGTCTACTCGTTTTGCGCAAGTACGCTGTTAGGACACCATCAGCTTTCGCAGTTCGTTCATCCTGTCAAGGCTCATTTTTTAACTACTCCTTTACGGTGTTTAGTGTTTACGTAAATTTCCTTTGACAAAAAATATGCTTGAACCTATGCTTCCCAGGAATACCATCTGGATTCTGGAACTTGATGCACTTGTGAGGGGGAAAACGAAAACATTTTTTATTTCCGCATACACACATATCTTACTGTATACAGCTTATGGATAACATCAAAAATACATAAAAAGTTCTAATTTATGTATTATGTTAGCTTGCTTTGGTTACACTGAAGCATTAACCCTGAGCAGAAAAGGTCTAAATTTTAAGGTTATAACGGCAGCATGATTACATGATTTTTATCGGTAACATTTAGCTTTACACTCGTGCTGATAACCACGAAAAAAGAAGAAATCAGAAGAAGAAGTTTTCGGACTTTAATTTCCCTTCAGCTTTAACCCCTATGAAACATATCCATCCTAAGATTGCTGAGAAATTTCTACTTAAGAAAAAATTTCTCCATGTAATGGAGTAGGTTTGATTTACTCTGTTAATATATAGGAATGTTAATTTATGTGTTCGTGCCGAACTAACTCTGGAACCATTTCAAACACACTTGCAACACACATAACATACAATCTGGAATCAAACGGATGTAGTTGGGGTTGGTTAAAAGGGGAGCCGATGGAGATTAAAAATGGGCGTCGTGGCTTTAGTTGTTAGTTCATTGGACTTCTGAGTTCACTGTTCGAATCCCAGAAAGTGTTTTTCACTTTCTCAGCTCTCGCGATGTTTGTCAGAAGTCCGGGATGCACAACAAGAGTGGTCGCGAGAAGCTAGGCCTTGCACCGCAACGGCCTGTCGCGCCAATTATTATTATTATGGTGATGAAAAACTCTTTCATTGAACCACTAGATCAAAGTTGTTTTAGACAGCTTCAAGTCGGAAACTCCCCGCATAATTGCTGGCGTTCCCCAGGCTTTGTTTTGTCACTGACAAATCTTTCTCACATTCATGGTATCTTGTTTGATACTTCTAATCCAATTCATTTTTTTGCTGATGTCAGCAAGTTCATCCAAAAAAGTTCATCCGCTTCGTAATTGTAGCTCAATCAAAAACGTATATTAGGCACTTTAAATTCTGATCTGGACAGCTTAATAAAATCTACAGAACATTATAAAATAGAATTAACCACTTTCAAAACTACTTATAACATAGTGCAAGAAATACTTCACTCATTCTATCGGACTACTATTTACAAGTAAATTATTCGCCCTACAATTGACGCCAATTGTCGTTTCTGGTCCGGTGCTCCTAAAACTACCTGGCATTTTATAGATAGAATACAGAAGGTGCTCAACACAAATAGTCAATTGCGTTCAGTCTCTCCATAATTTCTTCCGCCACACGTCTCCACAACTCATTCCCCATCTAACTAATGGGACAAATCCAAAACTTATCACAGAATTTAGCGACAAACAAACAAACACATCCGGACACGAAGTTAATATAGAGAATTTAAAAATGAGCGGAAATATGGAGATGTCCGTGAGCTTGCACTTTGAATGCATTCCATAAACGTGTTGTACGAATCTCTAAACTTAACAGTAAGAGTACCTAAAAAACTCGGCTGTGCATAGTGCTAATTCTACTTAAATCCTTTCACTCCTCGAGATGTTTTTGAGCTTTCTTCAACTCATTCCCAAAGAGCTTGATTCCTCCTCGACTGTTCTGCGCTACGTTCGCCTAGGGCCAACTACTGCCTACCTGGATAAGCGCATTTTCCACTGCATAGCATATTTCGCAATGGAGTTGTCGTCGCGCCGTAGTTTGTTTCCAATATACAGCCAATTTCTCATTCGCACAATAATGTCTATAGCTTCTTGGCCCGTTATCAGATGAAGTTCTTCGTTGGAGATACGATTGGGTCAAAAGGTCCTCAAGATGATTCTTAGACATTTGTTTACGAAAGTTTGCACCTTCCAAGTATTGCGCCCATATAACAGTACTGAATCCTCGTTGGAGCAAAACAGTCGCAGCATGGTTTTTAAGCTGAAAGATTGTTTATCCAGACTTTTGATTGCATTCCGAATGCAGCTTTTGTCTTCTCGATTTTTCTGCACGCATCTATTTCCTTGACACCAAGTGACGCCTAGGCTGCATCGCTCTAGTTGATAAGGACAGAACAGATGGAAGGAGAAAACTCGTTCCATACGGAGCTCAGTGGATATCAGTTGACTCTCTCCGTGGAGTCGTTGGCCAAATTAACGCCCATCTTCGCTGGTACAACTGACTTCTCAAAGCAGTAAAGAAAACGAACAAATATTGCAGTGATCTATTCATCAGATTCTCTTGCTAACGAGTCTTATGACCAAGCAGCTGATGCAATGGAACAGGAAAAAACAGTACAAAATCTTATATGGCTGAAATCGAGTTTGTATACAGGAGTAGCGTCCTTCTCTCCTCTTTCATCTGAGGAACTTAGGGGATGGAAATTTAAAGTACGATAGTTGAGGTCGATAAAATCAAGTAATAACATACTGAAGGTTTGAAATGGTGATGACAAGTCAAGCGAATGGAATGGATATCAACGCTTCGGCGCACAAAGTCTTCCAATTTAACCCAAAGAAACTGCCGAGACCACACTACTTTGTCGACTATCTTTCCAGCAATGTTGAGTTGAGCTCTGTTGTTAGAAGATCTCAGGGCATTTGTTTTGGATGTGTTTATCTTCAGCCCCACTTTGTTTGCCATCGTCGGCGTAGTCGTGGTGTTTAATGTCAGTTGTCACAGTCCATCGAATACCATTGTTACCTTCCTTCAATGCTGCACGGGGTACATCGCTGATGACCACCAAGAATAACAGCGCTGACAGTATGCACTACTAACGTACTCCACTTTGGACTTAAAAATCTTCCGACTTACCATTGTGTAGAACGTGAAACTTACTTTCCTCATATGTAGACTTGATAATTACTGGGATACCTCTCCTGTGCAAAGCCAGCCAGATAGCATCCCGATTCAAGCTGTCGAAAGCCTTCTCGAAATCGATAAACAGTAAATGTAGCGGCGACCTGTACATTGCTCTATTATGATTCGCAAGGTATTTATGTAGTCAGTGTAAGAGGATCCAGCACGAAAGTCTGCCTGCTCGATGTCGAGAGTTGAATCTAAATCTAAATGCTGTACCTACGAGTGTGCATAAGTGTGTAACTACATGCCCATTGACGCGGGCGAAAATTTTAAAACAATATGGCGCCAAAAGAGAAACCTACAAAAACCGCCTGTTTTTTGGTGCAATGTCGATTGAATTCTTGGAAACCCGCTGTGCCTTTTCATAATTACTTATAAAAAGTAAACTGGCTAAGCAATACAGCAATTTAGATCTACAAAAAATTTCTAAGAACTCTCTATAAATAGATAGAAAATACTCTTCTGCTTAATGATACATAAAACTACTCATAAGGATTAAAATTCATTATTTATTAATCTTTTTGCATGCTACGCGTACTTGGTTTCTTACGGATTATCGATTGAAAAATATCGTATAATAATAACTTGGATGGAATCTGTAATTAAAGTAGATTGTACGAGTACTCGTATATTGATGGAATCGTGGCAACAAACTATCTATCGTAGCTTATTGCAAAACTTTGAATTAATTGAAAATATAATCATTAATGAATGCATTTTATATGCTCAATCGTGTGTACATGCACAAACGAGGGCATATATTTTATAATATAATATTTAAAACAGAAACAAACATAAAGACAGCTTAATACATACATATCTATATAAATGCAATTTATTATTATTACTTTGTGTGTTTCATATTTGCTTTAATCCAAATTATCATAGAAATGCAATTGTATTTGCATTGGTTGATCCAAGTGCGAGTGCTTTTGTTGGCGCTAACTATAGATTCTAAAGCTGGTTTTGAGAAAATCAACCAGAGCACAACAAACTAAGAGAACATCTAAATCCACAGACAGGAGCCAGATACACATCTTTCGTTGTCCTTGTCTATGCAAATTAGTTTCTTATCGTATAAGTGTGTCGAAAGGGATTGGTAAAGGGTCGGAGAGAAATAGATGATAAGCCACGACATAAAATATCCCCCAAATGCAGAAGGCATTTAATGCAAACAAGTATTAATGTTTCGTACATTATTTCATATTGTGGTAATAGCGTTGTTTGTTTGTCCTAATACCGCGCATCTTTGTGTATTTGAGAAGCTTAATTCAATACTAAGTTGTAGTCAGAGAGATTGTAATTGGTTTCCCGTTTAATCGTGTGGGTTTAGTAGATAAATATGGATTATTTTTATTGAAAATCTATAACGTGAACAGTGTACCGAATGATGGTGGAATACAAAAGTTTATTCAACTCAAAAGCACATACGTACGATTTGCATCAAAACCGGAAGCAAATTTTTAAATACCACACACTACCTATAGTGCATTATTTTGATATTGTGTGCAGTGTTACCTTAAGGTTCGACTGTTGACTCACCGTGTTCTGTGTTTAGCCTACTTTCATTGGCCTAGCGGTCAGGTCTATCGTCAGTGAGTTATAGTATCTATATCTCGTCTGGCTCGTCTGTTTTGATGGATGACACCGTCTAAGGGCTGAGACGATATTGTTATATATGACGGCCACTGTGCAACCATTTCCTGCGGCATTTTATGGCATATGTATACATATAGCAAATGGATAGTTGTAGCATTAAGTGCACACCGTTCGCAGCCCAGTGCAGTGATCAATAATTTAAAGTGCAAACGTTATACATTGCGGTAATTTACCTGCACCTTGTCGTTGAAAATTATTATAAAACTCAGAGAGAGAGAAAGATAGAAAGATATATAACAATTATAAGTATTGAATTTACAAATATTTTGGCTTTAAAACTCAATGTTCTAACCTGTACTCACTTAACTTATGCACCTGTACAGAAGTGCTCCGCCAATCCTCAAACCATTCCACAAACAACTGCTTGCGATAACTTCTGTCTCCCCGCAGCTACTTTAGAACTTTCTTTTGACTACCTACTTATTTGCTGGCACAAACGTATAAACATGTAAATTCTCTTCTTTAAATATTAAGAATAGTATATCGCACTACTTTATAGGACTCGTTTTCAATTTATGTCAAATGTAAAATGTATCGCCTACTTTAAATCCGGCGCTCTTGTTGGGACACCCTATATACATTGCGGAAAAGTAAAAGTCGCACTCCTTTTATCATCTACTTAGAACTACTTTGTATAACGGAAGGCATAATAGAATACAGCAAATATGAACGCGTTAAACATACTACAAAAGCAAAGAGGATTATTATTTCTCAGACCTTAAGTGATGGGAAGAGCTAAATGACCAGACGCCGGATTTAGAGCCAAATGTTATGGTGATGCATAAGATGGAGTCTGCAGTACTAATAACAGTATTTTTAAGGCGTGTCCATTTCTCTTCTACGCCTGACATCTCAGCCCCAGAACTTACTCTCCCTGCAATAAGGGCGAGTCCTATCGCTTGACCGTAGTTGTTTCTGGTCTCGTCGTTGCAAAGGGCAGCCATGTTGACTCGAATCTGATTCCCGGATGCAGTCTTTCGTGATGATGCAATCCGCGCTCAGAGCACCTTACCAACTAGATAGTGGTCCGAGTCGACGTTGGCACCTCGGTACGTTCGTACCGTTCGGGTTGTGGCGGCGGTCTATCAACACGTGGTCTATCTGGTTGCGAGTGGCTCCTTTAGGAGATACCCAGGTGGCTTTGTGAATATTTTTACGTGCAAACCTTGTACTCGCAACGACCAAATTATTGCTTGCTGCCATCTGTCTCCGTGTCCATTGTCATTAGTTTTCTCATGTAAGCTATGGGTGTACTGCCTGCATACTGGTTCCCTACCTATTTTGGCATTCATATCCCCAGATCGATTTTTACATAATACTGAGGGCAGGCATGGAGTTCCCGTTCGACTGTTTCAAAGAATTCTTCTTTTTCATCATCTGGGAAATACTCTGTAGGTGCGTGAACGTTTATGTGGCTTATGTTTTTAAATCTGTCCCGCACGCGAAGGGTGCATAGCCGTTCATTGCATTTCATTCTTTTGCTGACTAGAAACCCCACCCCGAGCCATGATGTCTTGCATGATAGCTGTAATAAAGGGTTTTCCAATAAGAGGTTTCATTTTGATATTAAAAAAAACGAGTATTTTTTAAGAGAAATCAGTGAATGTTTATTTCATTGTAAAGAGGTAGGTTTGCCATTAACATTTGAAAACGATATCAGCCAAATGGCCGCCACGGCTACGCTTGCAGCACCATATCCTTTTCATGAAATTTTCCATGACCAATTCGCACATTTGCGGCTGTATATCCTCGATAACTTCACGAATTCTATCTTTAAGGTCTTGAATCGATTGTGGAGCATTGGCATAGACCTTATCTTTCACGTGGCCAATTGTGATCACCTCTTCGAGATATAACACGGTCAGGAAACTTTTCTTGCAAAATTGATTGTTTCGTTGCTTGTGTGGCACGTAGCGCCGTCTTGCTAAAAAAAATAACCATCGTCCACATCAATATCTTACAATTCCGGCCATAAAAAAGCATTAATCATAGCTCGATAGCGCAATTGCGCAATCCATTTACCGTAACAGTTGCACCAGCCTCATTTTCGAAAAAGTAAGGTCCAATCACACCGCCAGCCCAAAAACCGCACCAAACAGTGGCACGTTGAGGATGGAGAGGCTTTTCAACAAACATTCTTGGATTTTCTGAGACCCAAATGCGACAATTCTGCTTATTAACGAGGTGAAAATGGGCCTCATCACTGAAGATGATTTTTCGATGAAAATCCAGATCATTTTGATGCGTTTGATTGAAGGCTTGAGTTCTTGTGTTAACTGAACTTTAAAAGCCTTAAGACCTAAGTCTTTATGCAAAATACGGTGTAATGTCGTCTGTCGAATGTCTAATTCCAAAGATCGACGAGGAATCGACAAACCTGGGTTTTCTTCAACACTACGGGCTACAGCAGCAATATTCTCAGTTGTTCTTGAGCGACGAACACGGTTTCGATTCTTTACATCACTAACTTGTCCTAACAGCTTACATTTTTCCACCAGTATATTGTGGACAAGGCCACCAGGAGGGCACCTTCCCCCAGTACCGACGAAGTGATTCCGTGTTCTTAGGCCTGCGATTCTAAAAATTGCCAAAATAGGATGAAATTAGTTTCTTTTCTTGCAGGGTGGAGGTATCTTTCTTAAATTGCTTCTCAGAGTTCGTGTTTCGGTGAAATTTTCTGTTTACTCTTTAAAAGACTACGAGTAGTAGGGTTTTTTTTCAAAATCTTCACAAGTAACCGAAAATATTTCACATATCCAACCAATTTACGCACCTTGTAAATTGAATCCTGTCTGCATTAAAGGGAATTTTCTTCTTCATTGCAGTTCAGATGAAATTTGAAAATTTTCAGAGCGTGCGTCTGTTGGAAAATAGCTACAACTGTGATAAACGCCAAAACTTAATAAAATAACGAAGGAGTTACATATATTAGGACTTAAAAAGGCTATATGAAAGCCTTAAATATACATACATCAGTTAAGGGTTGGAGTTCTACTCTTTTTCAAACCTTTTTGTACGTGACTTGTATGCGAAATGATTTGCTGTAGCATCATAATGTGTACTCACAGGTACTGCTGAAAGTGACCTGTAGAGTAGACGAAAGATGACGAAATGTGGACTTAAATAACCACAACGCTTAAGAACAGTGTGTGCTAACGTAAAGCGAGAAAAGAAAAAAAATAACGCCCGCAACAATGTAGCCAAGGACAACGAGAAACAGTTAGGAAATCAATGAAATCACAAATTCAATTCTTTTCCTTTCCATGACATTGGGCATCAATTCGTTTGTTATGCAGCAAAAAGATTCATCAGTGCTCTTGAGCTCTTCTATTTGGATTTTTTTACAGCTGCATAATTTCTGTAGCCAAGGGAATCTGGCTTTTCATTGGTCGTTTGACATAATGCCACCGCAACAGTCGCAATTTCACAGACGAAAATGTCTCCACATTCCATTGTTACCAAAAAGGTTAAAGGAAAATATGCTCGAGTAAGTATGTGTGCTTACACAAAAGTAATTTTTTTTTCTCCATGCCAATATGGCAATTTCAGTGAAGTGGAAATAAATGATATGGGGAGATAATCAAAATCTGTGCATAATGTGCATGGGAAAAGGACATTTTACGGTAATAACGATATTATTATGCCGCAATAGAGCACATGTATATATGTACATAGTAAACAACTTCACAGCTCGTGTGGGATGTGTTAAGGACGTCGTTAAGTATCCTTTCCATAAAATAGGGAATTTAGCCGAAATATGTGACTTGTCTCACATTATAGATTTTTTTAGAGTTTCATTAGGGGAAAATGTTATTAGGACACTCATGGCAACATGATAGATGTTTGGGAAAGTGATGATCGCTGAGCGCTGAATAATTTTAAGCCAATTGATATTATTTTTGGATTTCTACCTACACTGCTCTGAGTTTTTATTGCGTTAGATACTCGTATTGGTGATATTGAAATTTTAAAATTTCTGAATATGAGGTATAAAATTAGAAGAGAGGTTCAGGGTGACCAGTTAATTTCAATACAAAATCCCGATAACATAACCTGTCAAAAAATGTTCTTATTCTTACGCTGCTACAAATCCAGATTTTTAGGTTCAAAAATCTATATGTCTGTATAAATAAGTTAAAGTACCTAATGTCTATTTTTGTGATTTTTCAGCACAGCCAAAAGACGTTTCAACGTAGTGTTTAAAAAAAAACAAACCATGAAAATTAAAATGTTTTATGTAAATTCTCTAATTGGAGATACACATGTGTGCAAAGTTTTAATCGGGTTAATTTTGAAGAATTTTTAAAAACTATAAGAAATAGATTCATAAAAATTGACCACAGGATAACTAAGTAAAGTGCCTATTTACCTGTTTTTATTAAAAATGTTCAGCTTTAAGCTTTATAAAGTATCTTAATAAGTAACTTAAGTTACTTTAAAAAAAGCCATTTTAGTAAATGATGTAGCTTATGTCGACATCGGATTTAGAATTCATGAAGCACGACAGCGAGGCCGGCCAAGCCTACGCTGGAAGGATGGCATATACCAGGATGCCCAGAGTTTAGGGATGCCAAACTGGATGACATCGGCTCAAAATTGGGACCGGTGGAGAGACTTTTTGTTGGAGGCCAGGACCGGACCCCGGTTGTAGAGCCAAATCTGATTATGATGATGTCGACATCGGCATCGGATTGCAAGCCACTCAAATTTGTAAAATAGCTTATATTACTTAAGCTATATATAGGATAGATGGAGTTTTGTCTAATATACATTTTTTTAAAGTAGCTTATGTCGACATAAGGAACAGTATTGTTCAAGTCAATACTGTTCCTACGACTAAAACAGCTTATGTTGCGACTTAAATAGTTTTGAAAATTGCATTTGTAGCCATTTTATGATTTAAGAAAATAAATCAGATATACGCTATTTTAAAAAATACTATATTTGTCAGATCAACTTAAGCTATTATGTATTTTTCGAGAACTTTGTTATTTGCTTACGTAGAAACGCGAGACCCAGACCACATAGGTTTTAAAATTTACATCGTGATTAGCAAATAAAGTAGATTTTGGCTTAAGTCGACACAAGCTACTGTAACTTTTGCCACAGATCAGATCAGATCAGATCCAGATCAGAGAAAGTAAAATATTTCTTGCACCGGCTTAGAAACCCTAAACATTTCGCAGCATTTTTGGGGACGGTGAATATGTGGTCATACCAACAAAGCTTGTCGTTAACGCACATACCGAGAATTTAGCGTTTTTCAGTTTCCTCGATGCAAGTCGCCTAGACAACAGGAGACAGCATTGGGTTTTAGAAGCGTTTATTTCTACTCGATTGTTTTCTCCCCATTTTATTATACTGTCCAGATTTGAATTTAACGGGCTTAACATAAATAGTTGTTTGAGTGCCACATGAGAAGTGGAGAGACGTTCTTCAAACTTATATGAGAAGCTGAGAGAACTTGGATTAGAAGTAATATGGACGAGAGCTTATTTATAAAAATTAGAAAGAGTGTCGGGGCCAAAACAGAGCCTTGGGAAACGTCAGAGTTTATGTGGTGTATTTTAGACTTGAAACCCTCCAATACAACAGGAATTAGGCGGTTTTAAAGATAGCTTCTAATTCAATGAATTAGTTTTTCATCGACTCCATAAGTGCGCATTTTTGACAAAAGAGCTTGATGCCAAACTCTGTCAAATGCCTTGGAAAAATCGAGTGCAACAGCTTTGCTTTCACCAAATTTATGCAAAGACCGGTTCCACTGTTCGGTGATATATACCATGAAATCACCAGTAGAACGTCGTACTGCCGGTCACTATAAGGATTTCGTTAGTTTCAAGATGTTTCTTGTGCTGAAAATTGATCAGCGTCCATGAAGTTGGAAAGAATGGATGTATGTGCTATGGGTCGGTACGAAGAAGGAGACGACGGCTCGTCTTTTTTGGTTTGGACAAAGGCTATTCACCAACTTCTCGGAAAGAGTCTAAAAGAATAGGATAGATGGAAACGCTTACGCAAGCTTGGAAGAACACATCTATAGAACTAATGGGGAAATACTATCTGACCCAGCGGATTGTGATTGTTGAGATCGTTTACAACTCTAGCAACAGCAATAGTATGAATATAAATCTGTCCAATAAAGTGTTCTATAATCGGAGGTACAGGCGGCAGTAATACACAATCAGCGTGGAGCTAGCTGCAAAATGCGCTGAAAACAGATTGGCCTTGTCCTTAGACTAATTACTTTAGACGATTGACTAAAAAGTTTTACTGCCTTTGGGACATTGTAGAATTTTTTGCCTCAATTTTTGGTCGTAGGCGAATTTGACTCGCCGAAAACGGGTATTGTAATAATTTCTGGTTCGTTTGAAATTAATTCAGTTTTCCGCAGTAGGGTTCCTAGAAGCCTCTTTACAGTTCGAGTCATACCATCTATCCTCCTTTGGCTTGACAGACTTATTCCTGAAAGAGATAAAGTCTCTTATACCAATAAAGATGTCGTTTATGATTGCTTCAGTGGCGGCATCCATGTTGCTATCGCAGAATAATAGCCACCAGTTAATACTCCCAAAAAAAGTTGTGGCCGTCCCAATTGGCTTTCTCGTATTGCCAAACTGTTTTTTTGATCTGGATGGTAGGTAATTTATAAGGTGTTCGCGGATTGATTTTCAATGCCAGATGTTCGTGTAGGCTCATTTACAAGCTGGGAAAGCTAATTAATCTCAGTGAATACATCAACACACCTTCCTTCGGGTGTTGTCTGACCAGAATGCTACCCAGAGTTGTGTACATTGAAAACGCCCACAATTACGATTTCAATTTTACGATAATCGTATTTTGTGACAATTCTTAAAATTGAATCAGATAGTGGTATCAAACTCGTTAAGAGTTGAAACATTGTCTAAGATGGGGCTTCTGTAAAGTAAACAGTAGTGTATGTTACGCTTTTGTACGTTCATTTTGAGCCATGAGCATTGAGCATGAAGTTAAGTTCCGGATTGGAACATTAGTTGAATTGAGGCAAAAGTTGAAACGCAACACCACATTTTTCACCTTGATGTGTTGTTCTTAAGACTTTTCTTTTTAAATTCTCTATATTAAGTTCGCGTGCCCGTGGCTGGCTGGTCAGATTTTCTGATCAATTTTTAACCCACTTCCCAAAGCCTGATTTTATTGAAATTGTGCACACATGTATATTTCCGGTGATAATATAATAATATCGGCGCGACAGACCATGTGGTCCAAGGCCTGGGCTTCTCGCAACCATTTGTGTCGAGCTCACAAATGGAGGCCCCTACAATTTAATGCCAGATCCGAACGGCGAATTGAGAAGCTTTCCGTGACAAGTTATAACTCTCGGACGTTTGTCAAACTTTCGCGAGAGGTGGGACACAGTGAAAAATACTTTGGTGTTACTGGGATTCGAACCACGAACCCCCTGCTCAGAAGTCCATGCTCTTATCCACTGAGCCACGACGCCCGGTGACAATCACCCGACATCAGATCATTTCATACTATAATAGTGGGCGTTGTGCGCTGTGCGCTGTGAACTGTGGGTAGCGCTGCTTGCTTTAAGTTGTTGTTGTTTTGTTGTTGGGTTGCAGTGCTTCGTATGTGTTTTTGTATTTCAGCATTTATTGTGGAATTCAGTATACTTTTGGTTTTTAGAGAATTTACATGAAAATTTTTAATTTTTATGTGTTGTTTTTTTGTCACCCACTTGGAGGCTGATTAATGTTTCGTGTTTCGCTGATAAGTATTTCCAACTTTCCAAGCATCGATCGATTTTACTTCTTAATACATCGTTTTGCCTTCTGGGGCTGATGACTTCCAAATTAAGTGCAACCACGTTTTAGTAATCTTCTTTCGAGGTGTTCATTTACATACATTTTTTTTATTACACCAAAAATCTAAACGACAAGTCAGAAAATCCATTTCAAAACACCGCATCCTAACTTCGAGCACAGTTTTAACTGCAAGTACGAGTATATTAAATGCATAACATATTTTTGCACAACATACAGAGCGTACCTGCTGGCTTAACAGGTACATATGAGTAGTGAGGATATTTTTTCCTTCAAAAATCGTTGTTTTGTCAAGGTGTGTGCACGGGTTTCCCGGCGCACGTACCGTCACGCCAACGAAATTACTACTACGGTTGATGGCGTGGATTTGTTTATGTTTTACAACTCTGCTGAGTGTTCCTCCGGCATTATGTATAGTTCAGAGGGCCGCGTGAGGTTGTTCATATAGATCTTGTAACTGTCTTTGTCGTCGTCATCACTATCGTCGTTGTCGTCGCCTCGCCACCTGCATATGATGATAATATGTCCTACGAAGGAAAACTTTTTATTCCTTAGTCTACTCGACTCGAGTCTCTAGTCTGGAAATAAGATAAGTATACCCCTACACTTATATGCTGATGTTACATGGAATCTTGTCGCGTCGTCTCGTCTCGCCTCATCATATGATTCACCACAGATTTGCATTTGCATTGTTTTGTTATCCATTTGCAATGGAAATTCCAAAAATTATTCTCATTTTTGAATTGTGCACGGTGTTAGGAGGTGCTGAGGCGGATGAGAGCAGCAATAAAATGTATGTTGACATGATATTTATAAATAACTGTCAACGCAAAACAGGATCAGAAAGAGCACCACTTCAACACTGTTGTTGCGTTGGGGTGTGATTATGGGTGGGTGCGTGCATCACTTGAGTAAGTAGTAGTATCTTTAGTGCATTTGTTGAGTACTTTGAGATATGTTTTTTGTATTTTCGTTCCTTTGTTTTTATGACGAAAATGCCTTTTTGTAATTGTTTGTGTTAGCCCGCGCTCACATAAGTATCTTGAAATTTTAACATATTGTTGATATTGAGGATAATCCTTATTTTAAACTGAGCCCAAATGTGTTGGTCCATTGCACACGTTCATGAATGTGTAGGGGTAAAAAATTAAATTATTATTTTTTGTAGTGATTGTGTATAAAATCGTTTAGATTTATTTTACTAACTAAATCAGTTGACAAACTAGCTCAAGCTGCTTCGTATTCTAAAGCCGTTGCCAACACTTAATCCATCGACTTTCGTCTGGCTGTTGTCCTCAAATGAAGCTTCAACTGCGTATCTCAAATAGCATTGATGAACGCATCCACGTAAAAAGAAGTATAGTTATCATGAAAATTTTCGAAATCGGGAGTTTTGCAGATCTACCCATTTCTGAATCTCCTGAGTCAGAAAGGCACAAAAAAATTCTCTGTCTGCCTATGTCCCTCTACTCTACAGCCCAGAAGGTTAAACTAATGAGGATGAAAATTCATATTAAAGCTTTTTACATAAATTGGGAGGTCACAGTTGATTTTGCTGGAAATCGGCCAACCGGAAGTGACAGTTTACTTGGGCAGTTTTTCAAGTTTTTGCAAATATCTCAAAAAGTATAGCATTTATAAGAAAACTGTTAGGTGCAAACAAAAATTTAAAAAAAAGATTAATATATATGTATTTACTAAAGATTCCGGCCCCGTCCGTAAACGAAAGTCGTATTGTGGCCACACAATGATGAATTAATATGCTGCAGAAGTCGAATTTATTTGCGCACGTGTAAAGGGGCTCGCACCCGTATTATGTTCGACTAAATGCTTGGCACAGCGTGGGCGTTAAGGAAAAGGAGGAGTATAGAGGATATAAATATGAGCTTGTACTTTGAATTTCCTTGGATCACAGTGATATGAAAAGACAGAGCTTGGCAGAGCATTACACATACGTATTGTACGGCTGAAGAACGAATCTCTGAACTTAACTGAACGTCAGAAGATGGGATTGAGGGTAAACTGATGAGCATTTAGTGCGCCATGAGTATTGCCGTTAAATTCAGTGATAGGTGGCGACTTCATGACTATAGTATGTTGTATGAGTAAAGTGAGAAATTCTAAACTTAAGGCTTTGTCCGAATATGGGCTCAAGGGTGAAGTGATGAGCAACAAGTAATCCGAATGAACGTATAAAGAGACTGTATACAATCGGATATTTACCTTGAGAACTGCTGTTGGTAGTAGCCATAAAAGTAGGAAACATGCCTGGTGAAGTATGGTGATCCAATACAGTTCGCATTGTTTTCATCACCAATATGTTTTAGGTAGCGGTTATATATTCCATCTAGCAGGTCTAAAGTTGTTATAGGTTCACCTGGCCAGATATACTCAAGTTTCGCCAAGTTATTAGAAGCCAGGTCAGAAGAGTTCAAATATTTCTTGCACCGGTGTAAGGAAGACGAGACATTTAATTTTTTGTGGCGACTAATATGTGGTCATTCCAACGAAGTTTGTTTTTAACAGACATACCGAGAATTGTGAGTTTTTCTGCCTTCTCAGTGCAAGTATCATTAATAGGACGTACATAACCTGTAGAGCGTTGCCTTCAAAAACCGTAATGTTGGTCGCTAGGGATTTCCTGTGATTCAAGATATTGCATAAGGTTACGATTAATCAGCTATTCCATAACCTTAGAAAATACGGATATTAGCGCTATGGGTCGGTACGAAAGAAGAGTTGACCGGTTCGCCATTGTTAGGCACAGGCTGGACAAAGGTAGTTTTCCAACTTCTCAAGAAGAGTCAAAATAATAGGAGAAATGGAAAAGCTTACGCAATACTAATGGGGAAAATACTATCTGTACCAATGGATTTGTGTATGTAGAAATCACTTGAAACTCTAGCAACAAAGTACAAACGTGGATATTTTCCAATGATCGGAGGTACAGGCGGATGCAACGCAAGATCTGAAATAAAATGTGCAGAAAGCAGATTGTCCTTGCCCTTCGAGCTGATAGCTGAAATGGCATTATAAATAAGCGTAGGGATTGATGACAAGGGAGTATTTTTATCTCATTTTAATACGCTGGGACATTATACTATTTTAAGCCTCTATTTTCGGTCATAGTTGAATTTATTTTGCCGAAGTTGAGTATTGCGACAACTTCTGGTTTGTCTTAATTTTCTTTCGGCTATGGTTTTTCGGTTGTATAACCAATTCCTCTCTAATCTAGAGCCATATTTACAGCTTTCCTGTCGTCCTCATTGAGTATGTTGTGATGGTGATGCATTTGACATATTTGTGTAGAATGTATTGCGTTTCTTTTTTTGCTGATAATGATGATAAAACAGGAAATGATACAAGGGTAGCTAATCCTACATGTAGTCGGGCAATAGTCCTAATCTTCTGCTGGTGTCTTAATTAAATAATTACCAAGTGATGGTGATACCAAAAGAAGAAGGTAACTTTTGCCTTTTTTTGAAAACGATAATCCACTTTGAAAATAGTCGTACTTGTGATCTACCATTTGGACATTTGAGCAAAGAATTCGAAACATTTTAATCCATTTAAACCTGAAAATTAAAAAAAAATTTATTGTTTTATATTTCCATTGTTTTTTTTTCTGTTGTACAAAAAAATGCCAAGTACCTCGCAAAATATGCATAATCGTTGCGATTCCATCCGGTCCAATGGCAATGGCTTATGGAAGGTATGAGGGAAGTAGAAAATGTGAAGTATTGTCGTGCTCAAGGCTGTGCAACTTCCTGAGAGTAGTACGCTTGCTCTTGTTACAGTGCGTTGGGTTTTCTATGAACTGGCGGCAGAACATTGAGGCACACTTCCTGGGACAGTCTGTTGAATGTGATGGCTGTTAGGTCTCTACGTCTGGTGGTGTTGGAGAACTCCTTGATAGTGGACCAGAGTTTCTTTGAGCCCCCGTCACCAGATTGAAGGTTCTCCAGCCATTTAGTTAAAATTTATTTGTCGCCCTTATTTATGAATTTTTCTACTTTATGTCCGGGCTTGGTGTGTTCCTTCCTGTTCCTGTTGTCAATATTTCATTTTGTGTGTTCGACGAAAGTATAGTAGGGTTTTTCAATAATGGTGGCGTATTTTTGTGTTTTTTACGTTTTATATAAATTGGAAGATGTGAACCAGTCAATTATGGCCACCTAGTTCATGTGATTTTACGCTTTTACACTTTTCTACACGTCAAGTAAATGGTTTCCAATAAACCACAGGCTTTTGAAGCTCTCAGAGCCAACATCAACTGCGAAATTGTTGGAATATCTACCCATAAATGCAAAAAAGTTATGGAAAATTGGGTTCAGCGCATTCACTCGTGCAATCGTTGGGAAGACATTTAAATAATGTTGTGTATCTATTTATTGTACTTTTATATGAAATAAAAATCAGTATCAATATCTTATACACAAGTCTTTTTATTAAAAGAGAAAAAATGCGTCGCCCTTATGAAAAATCCTTTACAGTGGCGCGCGACTGTACAGCAAGCACGCATCTATTAACACCATCCAACTGTGGCTGCTATTGAAATGTAAATTATATAAATTTTTTCGGACCTTTTTTTTCCTCGTTCTTTATACTTTCGCTAAAGTGGTTTTCTGTTGTCCAATATGAAATATATGTTGATGGGATTTGTTCTGAGAAAATTTAAAGCTTTTGTTATATTTTGCCCTTAGTCCGATTATCCTGCTGAATTCGCAATGTCGGAAAGTTTTCGTGTTTCACCCGTATCTTCAATTTGCTGCACTGCACATTTTCACTTGTTCATTAGTGTTAACGTTTTTTATTGTCCTGCTACACAACCAACGGACAATGTTCTAGTGTTCTTTTTAATTCCTTTTAGAATTTACAGAATTTAAAGAAAAGAAAAAATGTCTGTCCCCTTCTTTAGTTTGCCCATACATTTATAGGAGACAACAACAAAGAATGCATCTGGAAATGCTCCAGGAATGTGATTATTGTTTGATGATTACCTTTTCTTCTGGCTGTGTATCATTTTTGACCAATATTTAAGAAATAAATAGCAGATCGATTTTTTGTTTCTGGTTATTGTACAACTGGATAAAAGGGTTACCTTATAAGTGTAATCAGATCTTATTAGTGGTACAAGAGACGACTTAACTTTTCAATTTCCTTCATTGACAGTGCATCGCCTTGTCTTAATCCTTTCTTGACATCGAAGGAAACCTTCAGGTTGTTTTCGATCTTGACGGACCAGCGAGAATTCTCAATTTTCTCATCCTGTTGAATTAAGTTGGCAGTAATGCCATAACTAGACAAAGCGTTGGGTATCTGGTCTCTTTTATACTCTCATTGTGTGAATATTTGGTCAACTGTGGACTTTCTGGCCTATAGCCGCTGTTAACCAGGTGGCTTCAAGCTTTCACATAATACGGATGACCGAATCTTATAGGCTATGTTAATGAGATGTTCCTCTATTGTTGAAAAAGTTTAGTTCTTTTCTTTTCTGTGATTCGGGCAAACATTTCTGAGATTCCATTGGTCAGATCATCCATTGATCATCATTTCATTAGACCAATTTTGGAGATGTGTTGTAGTATAAACTCTTCCAAGTCATCTGATAGAGTTTTGAAAAGTGTCGTCGATGCCAGTAACTTTTTTTACTCTGAAGTTTTGATATTGCGATCTTAATATTGATCTGGTAAAAGTTTTGGCTGTGATCGTCCAGGTTGAATGATTTGTTCATCCAGAAAGTGGTCTTTCTGTTCTCAGCCCTAAGTAGGTTTCATTCCTCATCTCGACAGATTTCTCTTCGGGGTTTGTGGGCTTCGACATGTTCTTTGTTCTTTCGAGCGCATTATTCGTGAACTAGCAGCTATCTTTGATCGCACATTTTCTCGATTGTTCTTTTTTCTTTTGAAAAGCCGTTGTTCTTCTGGCTTTTTTTCTCTTAAGACAGGCTTTGTTCTTTATTGCACATTTTATTTCAAGAACCGCTTTGTTTTTCTTAATTTAACTTCGGTTTCCAATTTGTACAGCGACCACTAATTTTAATTCATATTATTGGCAGGTGGAGGAAGGTTTTAGGCTATAGAACACCCAACAAGTCGCGGTGGTAACAGGAAGGCGGCGATTCATGTGTGCGGGTTGCGAAGAGCTCGGTATCAGCTATTAATATATAATCTATATAAATAAAAATTTAAATTTTGTGCCGTTGTCATTTATGGAAACTCACATTTACCAACCGATTTATTTTCGATGTATATTATTGTCAGGTCGGAGAAGGTTATATGCTATATTACACCCTCTCATTCCCCTCCCATAGTGTCGGGCAATATTACTTCTCAATATAAGCCACATTTATTGCAAACCAATTTTTATGAAATTTTCAATGTAAACTATTGGCAGGTGTAAGAAAGTTGTGGCTGTATAGTACAAACCTCCTCCTCCCCCACCGTGTGCTAGTAAAGAAAGGCGATGGTTCATGTCTGCGTGTAGCGGAGTGTCCGGGAACAGGTAGTAATATACCGGGTGATTTTTTAAGCTGAAACTTTGAAATATCTCGGAAAATAAGCTCTCTACGAAAAAAATTTCCCAGATCAAAATGTAATCAATCCGCTGGGGAAATACATTAGTGCTAAAATTAGTACCCCCTTCCCATCTTTGTAGGTGGGGCGTGGGTAACTTTTGAAATTTAAATAGGAACCCCTCTTTTTTATTGACGCTGTAAGACGTAATTCAATTTTCTCGATTTATCCTTCTGAGAATTAAGAATAAATCTGCAATACGTTTGCAATAAAAATACCACGTTTTCCAGGAACAGGCGATTAAAACTGCTTTCAAATTAATGATTTTTGATTCTAGGATTTTTGAATTGTTTTTTTGTATTTTGTTTTAAAAATACCGATTCAGTTTGAAGATTATTTCGAAAACAAGAATACCTGTGTTAGGCTATTAATACTACTTCAGAATGTAGTATTGAACTGGATCTGTTGTGGAGAAGCAAAATGAATAAATTTTTTGATGACCAATTTCGAGTATATAAAAAACAACCCATAAAAATTAAAAATTTTCTTGTAAATTCTCTAATCGGGGATACACACACACACACACACACACTGCGTGCTCGTTTTGTGGCAAAATCATTCACAAATGACGCAGCGGCAGCGAACAGCGCTGCTCACAAAGCACAGAGCTTAGACTTTGCCGTGATCTGATGCGATATAGCGATATTTAAAAATTGTATATTGGGGTCCCCAAGGGGCCGATCGCTCCAAATTTTTACAAAAAGTGTTTTCCATCGAAGACACACATGTGTACAAAATTTAAAGAAAATCGGGTAATTTTTTTAAAATTTTTGTTTGGTAGCCCCCCGACCCCGCAGCCCGAGGGCCTCAAAATTTAATAGAAAGTGTTGTCTCCGGAAATACACATGTGTGCAAAATTTCAATAAAATCGGGCCATGGGAAGTGGGTTAAAAATTGATCGCAAGAATCCACGACAGACGACCGACGACCGACGACCCACGGGCAAGTGAAGTTAATATAGAGAATTTAAAAATGAAAACGTTGTACTTTTATTGCAAACGTATTGCAGAATCGTATGCATAGGTTCTCAGTAGGAGCAATCGAAAAAAAATTAATATCGTCTTACAGCGCCATTATTATGAATTCAAAAGAAGCTTTAGACAAATCCTACGTACTTTAAGCCGTAGAATCCAAATCTGCAATGAATAATAGGGGTTCATATTTAAATTTAAAAACTTACCACCACCCACCCACAAGGGGTGTGGTACTAATTTCTGCACTAATGTATTTCCCCCGCGAAATGATTAAATATTGATCTTGGACATTTTTTCGTAGAGAGCTTATTTTCCGGTATATTTGAAAGTTTTAGCTTAAAAAATCAAACGGTATAATATTTTGCCGGAATAGACAATTTCTACGAAACGCAGTAAGTGGTTTGTTGATATTAACGTTATTCCCAAGTCACTTGCTAGCAGATTATTTTTTTTTAAATTATTGAGCGTTTTTTTAGTGGCAAGAACCAATGAGGATTACGGAAAAGTTAGTATACAGCGAAAACCCGTAAGCCAAGAATATTTCATGCAAATAAAAAAAAATACTTTCTAATGAAAAAATTTAAGTTATGAAAATGCATGAATATCCGCTTTAAGACAAGTTATTTTATAACAATAAAGTTTAAAGGTTTTTATGATAAAAATCTCTTCAATTGTGACACCAATGCTAATTATAATCAAATAGTTTTCATCTCCTTTAAGTTCTCCTGACAGTAAAGTCACTATCACTGATCCACTTCATATATATGTACTCCAATTAAGTTTTTATTTTTCATCCACTCCTTTTTTGGATTCTTTGAGAGATTACTTTTTTTTCATCTCATTTTTAAATGTCTCTATGTAAATTGCCGCACACAATGTGCCACAACTCGTGCTGTCTATAGGTTGGAATTTGTTAAAATTATATACGCAAATATCCTTAATTTTTCTTTCTAAATATTATCTTGTTACAACAGAGCAGCTTCTGTGGAATGCTGTTTATCACACGATGAATAATAATAAAGATGAAATGATAACTCCAAAACGAAGTTTCGTTATGCATATGCAAGGAATGCAAAGTTCTTTAACGTTTCTTCGTACTGCGTTTGCATATTTGGTTTGTAGAAACTTTGTTGCACGCAGAGTAGTCGTCGTACTGCATATGGGCGTCATGCTATGTGGCGTAATTCTCTTTTACTACCAAATGATAATCCAGATCATTTTTGTTTTGGGAACAGGCATGCTTTATGCATTGATGCATACGATGGAAAGCCTATTATCCTTTGTGTGAAATTTCTTTACGCTGAGCAACGTCTATTATATGTCCATCTATAGGAGTATTTGTGAGTACAATGTAGCTTGTTGGCACTTTTAAAGAATTTGAATCAGAACTTTATATATGAGTATTAAGATTTTTATTCGGTTGATGAGAAAAAACGTAAAATATTTCTTGAAAGTTGTGGGCTTAAAAAACAGAGGTCAGTTTGTACTTTATTGGCATCATTTATAGAAGGATTTTTTTACCCTGCGAATTATAACCTAAACTTGTTATCTACTGAAAGATAGTGTGAAGTTTGGAGCAAAATAGAATATAGTGTGTGAAGATGCTACTTTCAGGAATCTTACTATAGCAATGATATTTGGATCGATTATTTATTCCATTCTAATAGTAAGTTAGTAAGAAAATAAACAAACTTTCGAGCTATATTAGTACTGATATTCTGACGTAAAATCAGAATGAACATCGAATGTAGGATGGAAATCCGTTAAAATACTGGAATGGCAAAACAAGTATCGGGTGAGCGGCTGATATTTTGATATTTTGATATTTTGTTGCAAATAAATGAGACTCAAAAATAGAAGTAAATAGTGGTGGCGTTTTTAAGCAAAATATCCTCTTATATATGGTACCTATGGTATTTTTCATGGTGTCCCACCTCTCGCGAAAGTTTGACAAACGTCCGAGAGTAATAACTTGTCACTGAAAGCTTCTCAATTCGCCGTTCGGATCCGGCATTAAATTGTAGGTCCCTCCATTTGTGTGCAAAAATATGCATGCTCAACACAAAATGGTTGCTAGAAGTCAGGCATTGGACCGCATGGTCTGTCTACTGTATGGTACATATGCAACCTTAAGTGAAGCAATAATTAGTATGCAATGCTTTTTGTTACTCTAAACAATTGCAATAGCTTAAATAAAAGAACGTAACTGTCAAGAATCTTGAAATTCAGGAAACTAAACCTAACTTCAAAGCTGTTGGTGTACAGAAAAATTGTTATACCAGTACCTTTATACTGATACGAGACTTGGGTGAATAAGAAACACTCCTCGAAACTCAATTTTGAAAGGAAAGTCTTTTGGGGAAGTTTTATCCGAGTATATGAGGACTCATATTTTCGACAAAAAAGCAACTCAACTATTGCACTACATTTTTCTTAATTATTTAAAATCAAAGTAACTATTACTTAAAAATCATTTTTTGACGTCCTGATAGTACTTAATGTCTCGACGACAAGAAAAACTTTTAATTAGCGGTCGTAAGGATCACGGCAAAATGGCTAAGAACTATCATGGTAAAACCAACTTTCTAATTACTGCAGAGCAGTTGCAAGTATAACAAGAAAGGCATTCATAAAAACTACACATCTGTATGATAATAAAATATTTTAGAGGGCGGATATCATATTGAGTCGTTAATGCTAGATGAAAAAGCATAAAGTTACTCTTACTTTTGAATGAGAACTTCCCCAATTAAATTTTAGTCACGCTGATGCTATCCAGGGATATGCAGTGTAATTGTGCATGGAAAATACACAGAAAGAACGAGTGTATCAAACTAACGCGTCGTTAAAACGAACGAACCAATGAATGAGTTATAGAAACTTTGGAATGACCTCTCCCATTAAAACTTAATTAACGAAATTAAATCCTTTCCCAAAAGTACACACAAATCACCGATTCGTTCGTTCGTGTCCCTAGAGTTAACTGCTTTGCACATTTACTATCCACTCAAAGCTTAAGCAAAATTTTGTCAACAAGGATCTCAGATGCATATGATGCAAATGTGCGGTACGTGAAGAGAAAAAAAGTGGATGGGCAAAAGGCAGACAGTATAAATGCGCGTATTCCTCAGGCCTGTGTTTTTTCTTCGACAGTAATTTTCATTACCGATCTTCTTGTCTGCTACTTCTAATACTATACATTCCTTTGCTGATGACAGTACTCTCAGCTTCTTATATATGCTTCCAGGATAACGTCTCTTAAATTTGGATTTTGCACTTAAACAACGGCACGGTAAATTCCGACCATGACAGCATAATAAAGTGAGGAAACGCAGTAGAGTTGAACTTAACGCTTCTTAAGTTGTGATAATGTGGCTAGACAGTTGGCTGTCACTCGGTCACACTGTGCCTAGCAATCTTAAGGTTGCAAATCCCTTGAAGCTTGCACTTATACTAAAAATACTGTCATCGTCGAAGCTAAATAGTAACCATTATCCATGAATGGCAATTGCATCGAGCAAACCGAAAAACTCGCAATACTAGGTATGTTCTGTTGGAATAATTTATTTTATACGTATATATTTAACGTTACAATAAATGTTGCGAAAAGTCTATGCTTCCTAATACGGTGCATGAAATATTTTACTTCATCTGATCTAGCTTTTTGAATTTACCTTTACAAACAATAAAGTTATTAAAAAGAATTTTGCACGACGACCGTCGCCGTTAAAGGAAGGACGGATATATGCTAGATGGTTAACTAGTTTGAAGGTTAACAAGATCGCTATATTAAGGAATGGAGTGGATTGAGAAGATCAGAGATTGCTCTAAAACGACAGACTGACTGATTCACTGGCTGACCTTTTTGGCTGTATGAAAATGTGCACAGATTGAATATTTTTAAAACAATAAACAGGATTTCTAGTAAAATATAAAACAAATCATTAAAAGTTAACTCTAACTCTAACTCTAATTTTACTTCAAATTTGTTTATTCAACTAACCTAAAATACATAGATCTTTTGCCCAATATTTCATAAGATTTCATTTTGCATAACCCTATAATCCCTTTTTTTTATTCCCAGAATCACGCAATTTCCCTATTCACATGCGTCATAAGTTTGTAAGTTGATTCGTCGATGATAAGTATACTACTTGCCATGTCCGAAAATGACTAACTAAGTATAATCCTTTGTACTCCTAGCCAGCAGTGCACTGTGCACATTACACCGCGCAAAGCAAACGGTACAAAAAAAACTGAAAGCATTGGCCGGATATAAAAACATTTGCCGGATAAACGGCGTCATTTTCTCATTGTACTCGTATTCCTAAGAATAACTTCGAGTTGAACTTTGAAAAACTACAATGATAGATAAGTTTTGCAACTTCAAATATACAAGTAAGACATAAGCTCGATGCGGTTTGTGGCCTCTGAGCAGTAGTTTCGTGCAATAATATCAAAAAGACATCTTGGCTAACGGCATTTGCTTCTTGGAGGAATGAAGGAGGATCTACCAATCGTGCTTTTTTACGTTTTGCCGCTGCCAAGTAAGGAAAGATTGAGGTATGAGTAGGTATCATCGGTTATCTTCTATTTCACTTGTGGCGGGACCACTTAATGCAATATCTGTGTACATTTTTGTGTTTTGGAACTTTCAAGTTTTTCCAGTTTCTCTCGCAGGACACCTCGTGTCTTTCTGTAATGTGCCTGTCTGCGGCGATATAAAGGATTTCCAGACAATACATAATAAAACAACAACTGTTGTCAGACCGCACATAACCGTAGATACGACTATTATCTGCAGTTAGCTCCCTATAACATGGCGTCACATTGCTATTCCTAGTTTATCTGCGAAAACTAATTAAAAACTGGGCTAATTTGTTGCGGGCAGAAAATACGCTTTCCAACATTGTGGTAACTCTCTCTCCTTGGAATCTTTTTCTCTGAACGTCACATCATATTCTCATGTGAACAAAGGAACAAATACCAGCAGTAAGTATGGATTCATAGATTCATTTATTACTGGATTGCATGACTCTTGACCGTGTGCACGTACCAAATACATTACGAGCACATGTGACCACACATTTGTTCGTTGGCGTTTGTACTTTGATTTGTTGCTTAATTCACAGGTTTTTCGCACATGAGTAGCTAGTCAGTTAGTGCAATGTGCGGACTCCTACATAAGAGGAAAGTTAGACGAGAACTTCAAACAAATGAATTCAAAACATTACTTATAGTTATAATTTTAGCTGTCAGACGGGTCACAGCTCACAAACACACTAACAATTAGATGGCCAATTTGTGATCGCCGCGCCGGACTCTTATATTAAGTATGCCTGAAGTATAATTCTTTGGTTAGCTTCAACTAATTGTAAACACAATTTTGAGAGCTTTGTTGAATTTTAAACAGTATCCGAATCCCAAATATAGTTTGTAATTCTACTTGTAAACTCATCACTAGTAGAATGCATTGGTTGACTTAATTACAAGAATCCATCTTCAAATGTTTATTGAACGCAATTTCAATGTACATATAATTCTAATCGTCTTCGTTATATTGGCCAGATAATGCCTATCCTATGGGAGTTATGCCATATTAGTTCCGCCTATATTAGTAGAGTTTTTAAAGTCTCTAAATTGAATTCGCGTACCCGTGTTTCGGTGGCTGGCTGGCTGGCCAAATCTTGTGCTCTATTTTCAACCCACTTCCTAAAGGCCAATTTCATTCAAAATTAGCACACACATTCTTTTTGGTATAAAAGTCTTTCTTCCTTTCTTTCAAGAATAAGTCTGTTAAACCAAATTCTAGGATTAGAGAGGTATGCTTTCGGTTTTACAAAGTAACTCCTATTAAGGAAAACCGTATAAATATTAAACAAGCCAGAAATAATTGCAATGCCCACCTTCGGCGAGTCGAATTCGCCTATGACCAAAAATTGAGGCAAAAAATACTACAATGTTCCAAAGGTAGAAAAAGTTTTCAGTTATTAGAGAAAAGAATCAAAAATACAGTATCGTCGTCGATTCGAACGCTCATTTATAAGTAGTCGAAAATACATACAAAAAGGGGTTAAGTCAAGTTTAATAAAAGTTTTAAAAAATGGCTAGCCGTCGTCTCCTTCCTCGTTCCGACCCATAGCACTTACATCCACTCTTTCAAGGTCATGGAAACGCTGATCTATTATCAGCTCATTAAATGTCTTGAAACTAATGAAATCCTTAGAAACCGATAGTACGGATTTCGCGGGAAACATTCTACTGGTTATTTGATGTGGTATATATCACCAAACGGTGAAACAAATCCATTCATCATTCACCAAATGGGGTCGCCAGATATTTTATTGAGGTCGCGATCATCAGCTGTCTTTGGAAAATTGAGTTGGGGTTTGCAGAGACGCAGTGGCTGCAATGACGGAAAATTTAAACGGACTTCTGCCCAATACAACAAATCTGAAATTCACCCATTCATTGGGAAGCATTAGTAGCTTAAAAAAATTCTCCGGATCTCGATAAAGTGTTAATAGAGGTTGTGACTGTGATAAACTTTATAAAAAGTAGCGATCTTCTCTTTCTTTCTCTTCCGCCGGCACTGCAAAAATTTGGGATCGGGGTATTTCTTCTGCATGCAGTGGTACAGTTCTGGAAAACGAGATTTGAATGTTCTAAGGATTAAACCTTTGGTTTAAACACAAATTTAATTTATTTTGTAACTCGCTGTTCGGGGGCGCTTCGCTACCCACTACCCCAGGGATTCGCTACCCTCAACTACATACGTGCAATGAGAGAATTTCGTCAAAAGTATATTTTCGTTCATTTTACGAACTTTAAACTTTAACCCTGCTCCTGTTGACCAAATACGTAAACATTATTAGATGGATTTGTAGAAAATTGAATAGGCTTTAATACTGCATTTGTCAAAAAAAATTATCCGAAAGCATTTTTCGAGATATTCGCGTTTGAAAATAAAATTTAAAAAAACAAAAAAAAAAATTTTTTGACTTTGACGTGAACGCCATGGTTTTAAGAATTAAAAAAAGTGTAGATTGTTTGACATTAAAAATTTAGTTTTCTTTCAAAAAAGACAGTGGCCTTGTAGCTAGAAGCGCTCGAGAGTTACAGGATGTAAAGTGATAGGAGGTCAAAAGTACGTCTCTTCGTATTAAACCGCAGGGGTGAAAATTGACTTCCCCCCGCACCAACACGATTTTTTCACAAAATTAGCCAAGGAGTCACCGCTTTAAGTAGTTTCCATCTAAGCGGATACACCAGTATATAGATTTCGTTGAATTCTTACTATGGCAATATTCTATGTGTTGTTGTGTTTTTTAATATACTTTTTTTTTGTTGTTGTTAAATGTTTTATTTAATTTGCATTCATAAAATTAGTTAACCCAAAATAAGGTCGCCAAAATGTTTCAACTGAAAAAGTGGCTCGTGAGAAAAAAAGTTTAAGAGCCTCTGCTGTAAGGACTATTAATACCGACAGCATAGTTTTGTGTGACAACAGCCAACTGAAATGGGTTTATTGCAAATGCTTGGAAAAAAGTTTTGGAAGCTTTGGAAAAGTCTGCTACTACCTTACTACCTTACTACCTTAGTACTGATAGTGATAGATAGTGAAAAGTAATCCTTAATAATAACACATGAGATTTAATATTTTTCATGGTAGCAAAATAGTCCAAACTAGTCTGTCATAGCAAAGCTGCACAACTTTCAAATCAGCCTGAAATCTGAAAAGCACTTAAAAAAGAAGAAAGGTTTTGTTTGTTTTGAAAATTTTTGTTAGCACAATCTTTTTCACAGCGTACATATTTTTGGTAATGTAACGCCTTCATACAGCATATACCATCAATACACACGCACAAACGCTTGCGCATTTTCAGAGAAACCAAATGGCCATAAATGCAAACGAATTTATCGAAATTATTAACGCGTCAAGTGGCTTTTTATGAGGAGTGACCACGACCATCGGCGGCTTACCTCCCAAAACCCAAATGCTACAACTGTAAATGCCAAACTCGCTGCGAGATGTGATTTTGCTTTTTATTGAATTTTTAAAATATTCGGTCAACGAATCCTTTGAACGACCAAGGGGCACTTGAAATTCGAATACGTCTACCAAGTGTCCATAAGTATGTGGCGTGTGCATTACGCGAAAATGTAAAAACCATTGCTCTACTCGATTTATTTGCATTCATCATCATTGTCCAGAAAGGGGAAATAATTTGCATGGTAAATATGTGTGTGTGGGCCGTAAATTCCATGCCATATTAACTGATAATAACTAAATCACAGGCGCAACAAAAGTGCGATTATTAGGGCCGTGTTTTTTCATGCGCAAATAGGTTCGAGTCGTCTTTTATGGTAATTTTGCTTGTTGTAAAGTGATCTGAAGTAAACCGCGCATAGTTCTTCCTCAAAAGACCCTAAAAGGACCCCCACAAGACGGCACACTCTCCTCCTCTACCGGTGCCCCCACGATGTACCTAACTGTTCCTCTCATGCGATCCGAATTTTCGTAGCGTGTAACGCTTGGCAAATTGGCAAATTCCGCTCAACAACACTAGCTCTGATTTATCGGCTATTTGAAATCTAAATATCTAAGTAAGTACTTCATTGTACTAAAATCGCATGAACAAAGACAGAAGTAAGAACACTAAATTTCTACTAAACTGCTCATGCAATGCAAAACTACTATGGGAATGTGTGTTCGCTAAGACTGCAGTAAATAGCAAAATTGTTTTCTATGTTAACACACTAGTGTGGATAATGCTTAGTTTCGAGGCAAGGTTATAGTATAGGAAACTGCCAGTTTCGTCTATGTTCGTGTGAAAACATATTATTTCTCTATACCAGCTATCTGCTCTTTATCACTTTAAGCACGGCAACACTTCACCGAATTGTACAAAAATTCGAGTAAATCTCTGATATTTCATCAGCAGGCACTTAAATGAGCGTAATATTTTTGTTATATTTTAATATTCAGACGGAATTTTGTCATGACAACGAACTCCATATGAAATGTATGTTAGAAATGAATTATACGCAAAATTCGGAGAGTTAAGTTATCCGTTCGTTGTCAAGTCAGTTAAAGCTAACAAATTTATTAATTAAAATTACAATTTAAAAAAATTGTTTGTGCTAACACACTGCTATTTGGTGTTTATCTGTCATTAAGTTACACTAACCCAAAGAAAGAAGACCACATCATACAACGGTAACCGGCCGATTCCACTAGCACAATTCCACTAGACACAATTCAACTGGACACTATTCCACTGGCACAATTCAACTTGGCACAATTCCACTGGGGAACAATTTAACTAGCACAATTTAACTTGCACAATTCAACTTGTAAAGTTACACGGAACTGCAAATACAGAAATACACACATTAATATTTTATTTGCGTTGGCATGATTCTAATTGTACAAAATGACAATCGCGCTCGCTATTTACCACATAAATGCGTTTTATATTTTATTTGTGTAGGCGTGGTAATAAAATATTTACTTATTGTTTTCTTTAAATTAACATTCTTTAACATTCGTATTCTTTCTTTAGTTAACTTTTGTTATAATTAAACGAATTCAACTTGCATAATTTTAGTCTTTGATAATCAAAAAGTTAAATTGTGCAAGTTGAATTGTGCAAGTTGAATTGTGCCAAGTTAAATTGTGCCCAGTGGAATTGTGCCAAGTTGAATTGTGCCAGTTGAATTGTGTCCAGTGGAATTGTGTCTAGTGGAATTGGCCTAGAATCCATACAACAATAAACTTATATGCTAAACACCTCGTACGTATACGACCTCAGATTAAAAATTTCACATTTAATCCTTATTTGCCACCAAAATTCGTTTCGTGGTGTAACACACCTTGGGATCGATTATGTAAGCATTTCGACTTTCGAAAGACGTCACGTCACATTAGTCGAAAATTCGTTTAAAAAATAAAAACTTCGCGCGCGCGATTTACCACCCTAAATGCGTTTGATTATCAAAAAGTAAAATTGTGCAAGTTGAATTGTGCAAGTTAAATTGTGCCCAGTGGAATTGTGCCAAGTTGAATTGTGCCAGTTGAATTGTGTCCAGTGGAATTGTGTCTAGTGAAATTGTGCTAGTGGAATTGGCCTAGAATCCATACAACAATAAAATTATATGCTAAACACCTCGTACGTATACGACCTCAGATTAAAAATTTCACATTTAACCCTTATTTGCCACCAAAATTCGTTTCGTGGTGTAACGCACCTGGGGATCGATTATGTAAGCATTTCGACTTTCGAAAGAGGTCACGTCACATTAGTCAAAAATTCGATTAAATGCGATTATTGAGTAACACAGCTAGTAGTTATTTCGAATGAATTATTCCTGTTTCAGTCGAACACCTATTTGGAGTTCGACTGGAAATAAATGTAATAAAAATGATTATTATTGTATGAAATCAAACGCGTTATTAAGTAATAATTTTTTTAATGTTATTTATGAAATTATTACTAAAATAAAAAAAATATTTAAAATTACTAATCTTATTCATTGGAATAACCCGAGCAGCGCCGAACTTTTGGATTTTTTTTAAATTAACTACGTATTTGTAATTTTTTCCAAAGAAATTTCGTTGCTTATTTATATTTAATTAATAAAAATATTAGTTTTATATAAAAAATATAAATATTTTCAAAAACACCAAGAATGCATAATTTTCCAAGCAAGTTTTGTTTTGACATTTCCTTCAAACAAAGTAAACAATTATAAACAACAACAAAATATAAATTCGAAATAGCGCTATCGGGCAATATTTTTAATTCGAAAAATTGTTTGTCGTAAGTTCTTCAATAAATGTGATATGGCGAAATTACTACTTTGAGAATTTCGACTTGTCGTGCGTGTTTCCATATTTGACAATTATTAAACAACCCTGTGATGTAAACGGTGAACAGGTTTACAGACAATACACTAATGTTAATTTTTTTTTCGTAAAACTCTGCCCCAGATTTTTCGTTTCGTTTCGTTTCCCCTTCAAAATGCCTCTAGCGTAGAGCTAAAACAGCTCTCGATATTTTGGGAGATTTACCCCTCTTTATACTAACACAACAACAACACATGCAGCAAAAAAAATGTAAACAAAAGATTTTCGCCTTTCATGTTCGAATTCCTTTTTGAAAAGTTCTGGGGTCGAGCGCGATTCTGGGGTAGAGTTTTACGAAAAAAAATTTAACATAAATTAATAGCGATGTAAGCTACCTGGCTGACATAACTCATATGGTCAAAACTGTCAACTGTCATTGTTTAGCAAGACGAATTTCTTTGCTCGTCTTGTCTCTTGTATTTGATCATAATTTTCAAGGAATAAGTAAGAATGAACAATTTAACACGGCTTCTTGCAAACTGTGCACAAATTTCTCGAAGAAATGTTCTTGTGTCTGCCACTACAGTTTCTTCTTTGCAATCACGTAGTAAGTGCAAAATAGTTGAGAAACCTAAACCCGGTGCAGGACAAGCTTTTCGTCGAATTATCCATTTTCCTAATGAATATACTGTGAAACCATTGGAAGTAACAAATCTTGCTGGCCGCGATCCGGTGTCCGGTCGGATGGTGGCCAAAGGCATTGGTGGGGGCATCAAACACAAATATCATTGGATCAAATGGATGCGTGACTGCCCTCTAGAAGGTCCACCACAAAGTGAACAAGTCATTGATATCATCTTCGATGGATGTCGAACTTCAAAAGTGGCACTGGTCGCATGTGGTGATGAATTGAAATACATTTTGGCTACAGAAAACATGAAAGTGGGCGATATAATAAAAACGTCAAGGCATATTCCTAGAATTCCAGGTAAAGTGACATTTTTCTACTTTGAAAAAAAAAGGCTAAAAATGCTCAATCACGGACTTTACAGTTCGTCCAAATGAAGGGGATGCATATCCGTTGGGTGCTCTGCCCGTGGGAACACGGATTCATTGCCTTGAAAAGAACCCGGGGTTTCCGTGTCATCTTATACACGCTGCTGGAACTTTCGGAACGATATTACGTAAATTTGACGACAAAGTGGTTGTCCAATTGCCTTCAAAGCGTGAATATGCATTCGATAAAATCTGCATGGCTACTGTCGGTATGATTAATTTGCCAAATGGCACTTTAGACCAACTGTCATACTTTACGTTACTAAATTTTTTCCATTAAGGTCGCATTTCAAATATTGAACACAATAAGCAGCACGTTGGAAGTGCACAAAAAATGCGTGAATTAGGTAATCGCCCCCGTTCTGGTCTATGGAAGCGTAAAGAAGGCAAACATGGACGCAAAATCAGGAGATTACCTCCAATGGCATTAATTTCTCCCCCAGCTAAAAAGCCTGAAGAAGTTATCAAACTCACACTTCATTTGTAAAAAAAAAGATTATTATTAAAATGTTAGCAAACGTTAATAGTGCATTTTCATTTCCTTGATTTTTTCATTGAGAAACCTTGCCCTTGGAAACTTTCCGGTTCAGCATCATCTGAATCGCCCTTCAGAATGCGTTCACTGATTGGTTTAACAGATCGATCAAATTTTAAGAAACCAAACTTGTAATCATAGTCAGGTACTCCTCGAGTTAGTACCTATAAATTAATGGACATCGCAATCAAAAAATTGACAAACTATTTATAACAAAATATAACCTTCTTCAAAACTGGCAGCGACATTTGATTGTCTTTCTTTTTCTTGCCATCCAAACGCACACCAGACCCGCAGAATGACGGAACTTCCTCCTCCATGTGTTCGACTACTTCTTCTTGAACCTTTTCTGGTTTCTTGTGAAAAGTTGGCTCTTTGTAGCCCACTGGAGCTTCGAATTCAACCTAAAGGTAATAATGGATTGATATCTTTTGCTTAAATTAGTTATTGCAGTCGTTCACATTCATGTCACATTCAATAATGCTGACAGCATTTCCAGGTTTCGTCTCCAAAACACTAAGCTCATAGATTTTCTTGTTATATTTAATGGCAATGACATCACCAGTTGTAAGGCATGCAAAATTTCGCAATGCATTCTCTAGAACTGCTTTGGGATTTGTGATGTCGAGAAAATCAGTGTTGTGCGGTTGAAACTTCGAAAACGTAGCTATTGGCAAAGAAACACTCTCTATAGTTAGAATATCGGCCTCCCCAAGAAGCAAATTATCCATCATCCAATAAGGTATATAGCATTTTCCTTCATCAGCTACGAATTCTAAGACTCCTGCATGTGTAGATCGATCTTTTTTGCGGTTAATCAATTTGAAAAGCATTGGATATTCAACGTTCAGTCTGGTCAGCGTATCAAGAGCGGAGGGTGGCATTATAACTAAAATTAAGGTTTCATAATTTCACAAATTTTGTAAATCGAAATAAGAAGCTACAGTACATACTTTTGCCACCTTTCTCAACATCATGACGCTCGTTACCCGGCAGCATTGACACGGAAAAACATTGATATGAGGCTGTAAAATTTCTCCCCGAATCAGGAAACATCATGTTGAATCCACCAAATTGAAACTAAAATATAAATCAAAATATTTTCAATAAACATTTAAAAAAAGCAATTCGCACTCACCATGATTATATTTTTTGTTTTTTTATTGTTGTTAGATTTTCTTGTTCAGTTGGGTTGAACCAACAGCCAAATAATGCAAACTTTTGTTGTTAAAATAATAAAATTGCTCAGACGTATATCGACTTTGTTTGATATCAAAATTGCAAATTTCAATTTGCCAATACCCCAATAGTGGAAGTGCGTAAATTGACGTCAATTTTGACAGTCGACAGAGATTTGACAAGTCATGGGACAAAATTTTGTTTTGTCGTTTACGATATCGATTAGTGGTGTGTTTACTTTTTGACAACCGAAGATTCTTAACAGCTATATGTACACTACAGATCACTAGATTAGTAGCAGGCAATTTTAAGAAATTAAAATGATCTTTCTCCCGTTATATGGCAGTGATAGAAAAAAAACAATGATTCATGTTGAATTTCCAAATTTTAAGAGAACAAGCTAACGGTAGTTACATGAAAATTTAACTGAATGATTCAGTATGTCGTCTGCGCAAGCCAGTATCTGAATGGACTTATAAAGGATTGTTCCTTTCGCCGTTAGGCCAGAGTCTCGGATCACTTTCTCAAATGCTCCGTTGAAGAGGAGGCAGGCCAGTCGATCCCCTTGTCGGAGCCCATTATATATGTTGATTGGGCTTGATAGTGATCCGGATATTTTTACTTGGTCATGGTCAAGCTACACAGTCGTGTCAGTTTATTTGGGATGCCGAATTCTCTCATGGCTTTATAAAGTTCTACTCTGGCTATGCTATTAAAGGCGGCTTTCTATAAAAATATGGTGTAGTGAGTTTTTAAACTCCATTCCATTTTTCCATCACCTGCCTAAAGTTGTAAATCTGATCAGTTGTTGATTTGTCTGGGATGAAGCCACACTGGTATGGACCAATGATGACTTTAGCGTATGTGGCTATCCTGTCTTAGGATAGGATAGCATAGAGGAGAAAATCTTATACGCCATACTCAACAACGTTATACCACGATTATTGCTACATTTTGTGATATCTCCTTTCTTATGTATGTGGCACAGGATGCCTCTTCGCCAGTCTTCTGGCATCGCTTCTTCCTCCCATACTTGCACTATTAGTTCATAAATTGCTTGGTGTATTTCGGGGCAACCTGATTTAATCCATCTGATACCATCTGACCTCCAGGCCTTATTATTATTGAGCCGATTTATCGCCCTGCTAACTTCGTCGATGCTTGGTGGCGGCAGCATAGTGTGGTCTTCGCCATTGGTGGAGCCTTCAATTCCTCGCTTGACCGTAGTTATTTCGGGCCTCTTCGTTGCAAAGGGCAGCCGCGTTGACTCGAATCTGATTCCCGTATGCAGTCTTTTGTGATGATGCAATCCGCGCTCGGAGCACCATTCCAGCAAGATAGTGGTCCGACTCGACGTCGACTCTATCAGGAGATACCCAGGTGGCTTTGTGGATATTTTTACGCCCAAGCCTTGTACTCGCAACGACCCAATTATTGCTCGTTGTCCATTTTCATTAGTGTTCTCGTGTAAAATATTGGTGTCAATTTACTGCCAGAATACTCCCCACCAATTTTTGCGTTCATATCCCCAAGAATAATTTTTACATCATACTGAGAGCAGGCATGGAGTTCGAAGAATTCTTCTATTTCATCAGCTGTAGAAACATCTGTAGGCGCGTAAACGTTTATGACGCTTATGTTCTTAAATTTGCCCCGTGACCGAATGGTGCATAGCCCTTCATTTACTGCTTAAAGTCGATAACAGTGGGTTTTATTCTTTTGCTGACCTGAAAGCCCATCCCGAGCAAATGATGTCTTGCATGGCAGCTGTGATATGTCATATAGTTTTTGTTAAGACACCATTCTCCGTCCACCTGATCTCTTGGATTGCTTTTATGTCAGCATTATATATGGACAGGGCAGGCTAGGTGCTGTGCAGTTCTAGCTCTATACAGTGAGCGTACTGTCTAAGAGAAAATTCTTAAATCGTTTAGCCGTTTTCGTTTCCGTGGTCGTCGTTCATTCATCAGTGTTTCCGAGGCTGATTTGGGGTTCCGTAATAAAGTTGTTCCGTAAAAGTTGAAGTTCTTAGCCTCGCACCAACCTCACTTTGAAGGTTCTAGCCCGATCATTCAGCTCTTCCTGTATTGGAGCAAATGACCACTTTCACCAGAGATAGTTACGACCACCTGCAAATGTATTATTCGGCCTATTATGCTGATGGCTGACCGCCGCACAGATAATTTATTTTCCTTAAATAACCGAATGAAATGACATTCCAACATACTGCTTACTTACTGGAAGCCTAAAATGGCATTCCAACTGCTTGCTAATGATGATGGCATAGTTCTATTTTCTTTTTTATCCACCTGTTGATTCGAAGTCTCTTCGAGCTTTAGCAAAATTCTGTCCCTTTTTCTATTTGGAATAGGACAATACTGTTGACAAATTAGAATTTTTTCTGTAACCAATTGAAGAGCCAGCAAAAGTATGAAGTCGATTTGCGCATGTGGCCAATTATTGATTTCTTGTGCTGCAGAAGATTTCGTTATCATTCGCTTGACACTTTGATTAGTAGACTAGTAGTAGCAAATAGGATACATAGCATCGGAACAATCAACAATTATTGCAGGGGTCAACAAAGCGTACATTTGGAAAATCCTTACTTTTCTTTCAACAAAAGAAAAACAATTTAAAGCTTTACTGCAATGCATGCTCATTTTGGTGATGTCGAAAATAATAAAAACATCGAAAATGAACCTCTCCAAGTGCGAATCAGTGACTTCAAGCAGGATTCCCAAAATATGGAGGTTCTTTCCGATTTTATAGATGATGTTTTGGAAAAGGCCCAGGCCGAAGCATTGAAGAAACAAGAATCAACCGCGAAGAAGGTAAATATTATACAAAAAAATAACCGATCAAAGAAATGTTATTAACTTCCATTTATTTCAACTACTGCTGCTGCTGCATTACCCGCCCAAAGACTAATTCCAAGAGAAAGTCCAGTAAAAGTAAGTAGGAATGTTTTGTTTGTTGTCACTTCAATTTTTAGGGGAATGCAAAATTTGACGGATCGAATTCATAACTGCATTTGGTTGTATAGAAAACCTTGTCGCATGAATCACTGTAGCTTTTCTCTGGAATTAAGCATTAAACGATTACTACGCGTTTTATGTGCAACATTGTAAAAACGAGAAAAACTTACGAACGTCCGCGCAAGCTACTAATGCCTTTTTAGCTGGTTCCTGCAGCTCTTCTGGCAAAATTATTGGTATTTGTGCTGATACCTTTTGGAAGTTAATTTCGCCCTTTTTGGTTAACTGGTAATGATGAACGAAATTATTGTACTTGAAAGGACTCAATTGGGGGTGGGACTTACCGTGCCTGCCATTTGGGCAACGCATCGTGTATAACACTGCATAAGAAAAAAATAAATAATAGTTTCAACTATCACATGACATGAATATCATCAACAATTACCTTTAGATCCTTGTTATCATCAGGAAATACTCCACTTCGAAGATTATCCAAAACCTCAGTAGATAATTTAAACTTAGGCGCACATCCTGAGCGCATCATATCCAGTGACTGTTCAAATTGCTTCATGGTAATCTACAGAAAGTGCCGAATTTACTCCCAGAAATTCAATCTGATAAAATTTCGCAATATACTTACAGCAATACTATTGCCAAACAATGAGACGAAGGCAATCAGAAATAAGAAATGAATTTCCATCATCTTCATTTTGTACTTGAACTAACAACTTCCGCCTAGGTGGATTGGAGGAATAGGAAATACTGCGCCAAAACCAGCACGACTGCTCAGTTAACTTTCAAGATTTATAATAGCAATTGGAATTGTTATTTATATCCTAAAATTCGCATATGACGATTCATTTATTTTACAGACAGTGTGGTGCCTTTTCAAAGAAAATATTCAGGCTTTTTAATTACCTAGTATTAATATAAAAGAGAAAAAAATAAGTAATAATCACCTCCCAGTGTGTCACCTAACTACCTACCTATAATTATACTAAGTTTAGTAATTGCTATCTTAGAAAAAGAAGCTTGTAATTAAAATCACGGTATGGGCGGAACTTGTATGCGGAATTACAATGTACGGGTTCTTTTATTCAGAATATTTGTAAACATTTCCGTTTTCTCTGTTTGTTTTCTCTACAGATTTTATCATGCCCGACTTTAAAAATGGAAAAGTCGTTAATCGCGCCAGAGGATTTGTTGTGCGTCTTTTCGATGCAATTTGCAATTGCGCTAATAATGCAACAGCTCCAGCTCAGAGAATGCAAGGCAAACGATCATCGTCTTCGACAACAGCTACCACACAGCCGCTACAATAAACGAACCATGTCATGTCCATCGACATTGAGCACATCATTCTAGCCATCCAAGCCATTAATATTTCTTCAATGTTGCACAAAGGAAAATCGCACATACCACACAAAATGAATACCGAATTATTATTCTCTCTAATTAAGAAAATAGTCCAAAAGTAAGTTTAGCTACTCACGTAAAGACCAAAGCAAGGATTTCAAATTCTGGCAAAGGGTTGTTCAAGAAGATGCATAACTATAGAAAATAGTTATACATCTTCTGAAGATTATATTGTAAGTAA
Organism: Nephrocerus scutellatus; assembly: GCA_947095585.1. Classification (NCBI taxonomy): domain Eukaryota; kingdom Metazoa; phylum Arthropoda; class Insecta; order Diptera; family Pipunculidae; genus Nephrocerus; species Nephrocerus scutellatus. The sequence continues at coordinate 26,675,380 of OX352765.1, read as the reverse complement.
GCTAAACGTTTATTTTTTTATGTTTCCAGATTTTAACACTGAACTGAACAGTTGTCCCTTCAGCAGGAGCAGCTAAAACTGTATCTTCCCACCACGAAGTTTTGCACTATTTGATATATATGTACTTGTACTATATGTATTTTAAATTAATGTTATACTGTGATCTATAAATATTTTTCTGTATTTATATTTTTGGTTTTTAAAATGTTCCACTTATCACAAATTCTTGTACTGTGACCTTCCAATATACAACATTATGTTTTTTGAGTGTTTTTTTAACAAGCGAATAGGTATTATTATTATTATTAGATTGGTGGGCTGAGAAGCCTGGTGCACTGCGAACTAGAGCTCAATTGTGCATCCCAGATATTTACAACTTTATGTGGTGGCTTAGTTCTTTTATGAATGCCATAACGTCTGCCAATTCGATTGAAATGGCATTCTGTCCTGGGACTGTGTGAGCCTTGAGGTGCTTAAGTCTTTTCCGTGTGAGAGCATAACACATAAACAGTATGTGTTCTGGCGATTCCTTTGCCTTGTTACAGAACTGTCCGTCGGGGATTTTCCCATTTTTGCTAGGTGATTATTGCGTGTCCCGTTATATATCAGACTAGGGATCTGAGTGCATGACGGTTCAGTTTGATTGCCTTGTCTATGTGTTTTTTTTTTATAATGTACACACGCTAAAGGGGGTTTGCACCCTTATAATGCTTAGCACAGCGTGGGCGTTAGGAAATTAGGGAGAGGAAAGGATGAGATGTCTATGCACACGTGTCTTAAACGACTGCAGATCATATAAATGCGGAAACACAAAATCAGGCAATTCATTCCACATAACTATCGTGCGGCTAAAGATTTGATGTTATACTTGAGAAGCCTGTTGGTTTGTTTCATCCCTGTCGACGATTCCCATTCAGCTTCAATGGCATTGTTAGCACACTCTTTAATCTTGTTTTTGAGGTGGCAAAGGGAGTAGGCAATGCTCGGTTCTGGCCCAGTAAATGTACCTTCTGCGCCTTCTCTTGCGCAGAGATCTACTGCCTCGTTCCCTACAATGGCTGAGTGCCCTGGAGAGCACATAAGGGTGATTTTATTGATTTTGGCCAATTGTTTTAAGTGACAGTAGCAGCTCAACGTTGTTCTGCAGTTGCAAATATGGCCTTTTAATGCAAGCAGTGCGGCCTGGCTATCTGAGATCATGTAAATCTCAGTTCTTCTTTAACTTCTTTTAATGCATTCCAAGATGCAGGCTTCTAGTGCTATTGTTTCTGTCTGAAATGGAAGATTCACTCTTCTTCTCTTTGTGAATATGGTGCACACTATCTTGTCTGGGTTGACGTTTAGGTTCACCTCTTTACAACATTCGTTTACTAGTTTGAGAGAAAACTGCATTCGTTCTGCTATCGTACTCTCGAATTTGCCGCGAACCATGAGGACAAGGTCATCCGCATAGCCAATGTATAGGCTGAATAGGCGAATAGGTTTACAAACAATAAGAATACAACCGCAATACTCGTGGCGCCATAATTGCTCATCAGTTTACGCTGAAGCCCATCTTTAGACGTACAGTTGTGTTCAGTGATTCGTTCTTTAGTCGTATAACACGTATGTGAAATATTCTGCCAAGCTCTGTCTTTCCGCATAACTATGATCTACAGGCATTCAAAGCACAAGTTCATAGACATCTCCTCTTTCCTCCTCCTTTTCCTTAACGCCACCACTGTGCCGAGCATATAGCCGAGGATTATAAGGGTGCGAACGCCTTTTCCCATAACAATTGCTTTAAAACAAGTCCCATCAAATTCTGACTGGTAGAAGTGGAGACAGACAATCAACAAACATACGCACACTGAAAAAAATTGATTTGTCCTGATTATTAGCTTCGCCCTTCAGATTCATAATTCATACAATAACATAACATTTTGAAACGGCTTATAAAAAATGTATTAAAAAAAAGATTGTCAATTTAAATATTGTCATCCAAGAAGAATACATTACAAGACCATACATACAACCAAATAATGGTAAAATCATTTTTCCGGCTTCCGGTTCGTACATTGCAGTAATCAGTCCTTCATTTCTTTTAATTTTGTTTGTTCTCCGTAAAAGGGCGGAAGAATCCCTTCAGAAATATTTCTTTTTCAGAACTTCCAGAACACAAAATAACTGACTGTAAAAACATGTCCATGAGATTCTCATCCGGATTATGAGCGAGGCATATCAAAGCATACTGAGTGAGGGAGTTTTATTTTATATTAATGAAAATTAATTCATAGAAATAAACATATTTACCCGAACAAGTATTGGAAAATAGCGATAACTTTCTGGATCTTCTGATGGCTTTACTAATGTTAGTAGTTTTGCGAGATTTACCCAATCTCGTCTCAATAGACATATTCGAGCTTTTCCGACAAGCTCAGAAAGAGAGTTTGCAGAAGAATGTCTTGTATCCAAATTATGATGAAAGTGACCGTGACAGCTTAAATATAACAAAGGATTCGCCAAGAAATTCTTGTCATTAATCATTTCCTGCGCATTTTTAAATTTACTTTCCGGTATTCTTCGAGTTTCGAATTTTGTGGGTATCATTTTACAACGACGTGTTTTGGTGCGGTTAATTTTCTTTGACTTTTTTAATGAACCCTTTGAAACAGCGGACATTTCTTCAATAATTTAACGGCCGGATTGATTCAGATTAAAACTTTAAAACTCCAGGATGTGGCTGACTGATGAATGATGGCACAGTAGTTTAGAGTTTACCCAATTTCGTTTTTAAACTGTCATTAGAAATATTGACTTTTGTAGGGTGCACTAACATCGATTTCTTTCTGTCTTTCTTGGCTGTCAAGTTGTTCGTATTGGTTCCAAAAAACCAATGTACGGTAGATCGGATTTTCCCTCAAATTGTTACTTTCATTTTCAATCGAAAACTCAGTGCAAAACAAGTGGAACTTAATATTTTGGGAGATTAACCCCTCTTTTCATTAACTACAACAACAACACATGCAACAAAACAATGTAAACAAAAGATTCTCGGCTTTGGTGTTCGTTTTTTCGAGAAAAAATCTGAGCTCGAGCGCAAAAAATGTACTCGGTGCTTTTGATTCTTTTATTTCGAATTTTGATTTGTGTTTTTTTTTCGAACCGAGCACGACACGGTTTATACACAGTTTTCTGTTTTTAAATTTTCGGGCCTCAGGGCCGAGGAGCACCCTTTTAAATATCCTCAAAATTAATTCGATTTTATTCAAACTTTGCACACGTGTGTATCTGCGATAAAATTTACATGAAAAGTTTTATTTTTTTGTGTTGTTTTTTGCTTACTTTGCAATTAATAAAAACGTAAGGCACAGTAATAACATTTTTTTTCCTTTAAATCTGATGAGCGCAGATTGCTAAAGGGAAAAAAAAGAACGACATAAAAGTGTGTATAATAAACCAGTGTACAGACTGAGTATTTTTGCACCGTACAGCATTTGCTTGGTGTACTCAATGGGGTAGATTCTGATGAAATGAAAATTTTTCGTGACATTTTGTTATTAGTACAAAATATTTTCACTGAAAATTTGCGATTCTGATAAAATTAATTATGACATTTGCAGCAGTTTACAGTATTTGCATTTCTAGCTTACCGCAGTTATTTTTAAAGGTTAATTTTAATGACGTTTCTCATCTTTTATCAAGCGCTTGTGTTCTGTGTGTTCGTTGTCATCAAATCTCCGCTCCAGTAACCAGTTAGAAAATTTAAGTCTCTTTTCCAAATCATCGGAAAGTAGATTTTGAACAGGTGTATGGTTGTATGGATAAAGATTTGCTAAATGCAGTACATTAAAAATGTTATGTCTGGTAACGCAGTGAAATCTAAAAACAAGTTCTTGCATGCTTACAAAACCGCTTTGAGCACCTATTATAACTCTTGTTGTACACACATAAAATTAAAATTATCTAAAATCACACAAAATCATTTTTTATTCATAGCCTTTGGAGCTTCAAGCATAAAAACCCATTTCATTTAAAAATTTTACCTGCTGCAGGTTTTCCCTAGTATCATAAAATGTATGGGATTTCCGTAAACTTGTTGTTGATTTTTATTTTTATTATTGTAACGTTCATAACAAAACAAAAAAAAAAACATTTTCTGGAAAAAATTGACCTCAAAGTCTAAAATTAGCATGGACAAGAAAACTTGACAAGCATTGGAGTTGGATATATAAAGACTTAAACAAGATATCAACTTTATATTAACGCAGTTACAAAGGCTAATATTTCTTGTAAAAACAAAGTCCTAAACAAAGTTTGTACCGTCAGTATTAACAGATCAATTAACGTTAACATGGGCCAGGGTACACTGAGTAAGCTTTTTCTCAAATCCCCCCGATAAAGGATGTCAACATTAGAGATAAACCCTTACTGTAGAACCATTCTTTATGTTAATTTTTTTCGTACAAACTCTGCCCCATAGTTGTTTTTTGGCTGTCAAGTCGTTCGTTTCCGCTTCGAAAACAGATCTGTAGATTTTGGGAGATTTACCCGTCCTTTTACCAACTTGAGCGTGCTCTGGCGCAGAGTTTTTAGGAAAAAAAATTAATAATAGGATAAGCAACTAAACATAATTAATATTTATAACATAATAATAATTAAAAATTAACGAAGTATACTCACACATATTTTATATAAAAATTACACCGAAAACTAAATCAATTACAATTTTGTTCGATTTGTCATTTTTTGTGAGATTTTGAAAAAGTCACATCATCAGAATTGCATTTTAGAAGTCAACAAATTGGCATTTTATAGCAATTGCAATTTTAGTACAAAGTCACGAAAAATTGTTATTTGTTATTTGTCACTTGAACAGAATCCAGGCCAGGTAACTATATTCGCTCGAGTTGATTAAAAAACGCAGTAGTTTACATTAATCAATTGTTTGAAAAGTGAAAATTACATTTACACGGTATTCATCCTAAAATCTTATATAGGGTGTCCCAACAAGCGCGCCGGAAATTTTTTTCAGTCTCAATAATTAAACGTTGTTGGTTCGAATGCTTTTCCATATTAGCTGCATTTTATTTGCCGAGCGAGTTCGGAATTCGAATGTCAAAACCAGCCAAACAGCAGGTTTTCACAATTCCAAAGAAGGAATTCGACAGTGCAATTGTTGTTGTTCCTCGGCAAATAAAATACGGCTATTGTGTCTGTACGTAACAAATGATAAGATATATCCCTATTTCCAAAACGCATGGAAGATTGTTTTGATCGAAAAGGGCTCCTATTACTACTATAATTTGCTATCTCGTTTATCTACCGTTAATTTTCAGCCAATTTACAATCCCAAAAATTAATTGTTATAAGAACAAAGCAAAACGGGTTAATTTAGAGATCTAACGAACGCGTCATTAAAATATGACATATATATGACAGCGTAACCTCAAATAGAAATAGAAACTGACAAATCATATGTTAAGTGTAAGTCCAGTCGTCCCTTGATTCTTCTGCACTTTGTGCATTTCAGAGTTAAGATTAAAATACACACTTTAAAAAATGGTACATAAAAGCTTTAAAAACAGATTTCTGTATTTTAACATCGATTTTTTTCGTAGGAATCTGACGGTACCAAACGTACCACTCATCCAGTTATTAAACAAATACTAGACTACGACGTGCGTATTACGAAAAAATTGGTTTCATTTCTATTAAACTATGTGGCGTTTCGATCATTGAAAGTTCATTGCAAGTTTCTGGAAATATCATGTCATGGTATTGCCTGGCTATCAAGCTGGTTAGCGTTCTGCTGGATGATAGACAATAAGGATATGTATGAGATGCAAATAAATATGCTGCTGGGTTTACTTATAGACATCGTTTTCGTGGCACTTATAAAAGCGGCAACTAGGAGAAGAAGACCATCTGTAAATACGGACATATTTTCTATTGGCCCTGACAAATTTAGTTTTCCATCAGGACATGCATCGAGATCATTTTTTATACTATCCTTCTTCACATGGTTGTATCCGTTGCCACTGTTATTTTGGCCTCCAATTTTTGCATGGGCTATAAGTGTTTCGTTGTCACGTCTACTTATCTATCGGCATCATGTTTTGGACATATGCGCTGGAATGATGCTTGGAGTTTTCGAAGCGGCATTATTGAGCATTATTTGGCTAGGTCCTGGTATAACTCGAGGAATAATGAGTTGGATATCCGAAGATTATGTCCCAGGGGGACCGGAATAATAAGCTGAACATTTGAAATTATGTAACCAAAGTTATTTTTTACTAAACGTATGTGTACACTTTTAATGCTTTTGGAATTAAACAAATTTTTAAAGGTCTAACATCGTAGTCCTCGCCATCAATTGAGTAAAACTTGTTGTCGCCCAGACATTTATCGTCGGGAATAATTGATATTGTCCGGCTTTCTACTGATTGTTTTGTTTCATGATGTTCATTAATATTTTTAAAACTTTTTGTAATAAAATCCCAACCAGGTCGCACCACTTCATTTGAGCATAACAGCAGTTTAGAGAGTCCTTCGTTATCCTTTTGTGTCGATATAAAAATATCACTTGATAAAATATCAATTGGTATCTCCTGATTGCAATTTTTATTAATTATTTTGCTGTAATCAACCTTTGAATCTGTTGTACTTCCTAATTTAAATTTAGGTACGAAACGTGACCACCATCTTTGGGGATAGACATAGCCACGTTCGTTAGAAACACAATTCTGGCAACCTGCACAAGGTGGAGTATATACAACATTTGCTTTACAAGTCCATGATAAATCATTATTGAAAGCATTCAAGACAATAGATGCATACTTTTTTAAACTGCCATAGTACCAATATTTTTCTTTAATGGATTGAGTATCCCTTAAAGGTCCCCATTGGAAAGAACCCAGTGCGTATATGGCTTTCTGGTTGGGAAATGAATCATCTTCATTCGAAATTGGTTGAAATTTGATAACATCTCTTTCTTGGAGATTTCCTCGAACGACAGCCAAAGCTGCTCTTCCCAGAAGCTGCACTTGTTCAACTTGGTTTTGGGGATTTGTGTCAAAGTATTTAGCAGCGATATTATTATTGCTACCAATTGGAAGAAAACCCACAGGACAATTAGAATTGCGACGCATTAATCCGGTAATGGATTCAGATATTGTTCCATCTCCGCCAGCTATAACAATAGCATCAGGCATATTTTCCAAAGATTCAATGTAAGTTTTAGCTTGTCCTTGTGATTCAGTACGAACGATATCAACCATAAATCCAGCAAGATGCAAAATTGGTTCGCAATATTTTTTGAACTAGAAAATTCAATTTTATTAAATGGTTAGTAGAAGTTATTATAGATGTATAGTTACAGTTTTTTCTGCTTTTTTCTTATTAGCCGCAGGGTTCAACAACACTAGGATTCTTTTTGGTGATTCCCTTTGCACTGTGATATCCCCATAATACGCAGCCTCTTGGCAAAATGATTTCATACAATTAGATATTCTAAACAAAGATGATCAGCGTTAGCAATAAAAATATAATTTTTTTTGATTTTCTTTAATGATGTTTTCTGGAATTATAGCCAATCAAAAAGAATCCTTTTACTTTTGTGGATGATTAATAATTGAAATAATGAAATTTAGCTCCAGTTCTTTAATATAACGTTTAGTACTGGCCCCACTAAGAGTTGGGATTTAATATTTTATAAAAGTTTTCAAAGTACCATCGACACCTAGCGTGAAGCGACTGAATGCCACTTCTTGAGATCTTTAGTAGTTGAAAAGGAATTGAAGCACTTACTTAATGTGCTCCTGGGCACTATTCGCACCATAAAACAGTATTCCCGCAGCTACTGCAGATTTTTTCCAATTATTTTTAATGGTGGTGAACAACCTGATTATCATATTAAATGCAGTTTCTGATTGATTAATATGTTAATGGTGGCAAAAATTATCTGGAAACTGAAATTGAGCTTCTTCTCAAGTTGTATTTACGGACTGGGAAATTGGGATTAGATTACAGGATTACCGGTTAGTTGACATTGACAGCTATCAAATCTCATTTTAAAACACATTCACAATTTTGGGTGAAGGATGGCAAAAAATGATAATGACTTGAATATCTCTCATAATAAGCACACAAAAAAGTATGGTACACATAAAACCAGAAAATTGTTTGCTTGACGGAAACTGTCAAAACCCCTTTGGACAAAATTTAACATTCACAATTGAGCTAGTTAAGTGGTTTTCACACACCCATAGACGAAAGTGACTGTTTCATACACTATAACCAAGCTAAGAAAGTAGCCCTTACGCACTCTAGTTACAATATCATATAAAATACTTTTGTTATTAACTGCAGTCACAGCGAACACACATGCTCAGAGTAATTTTGCATTGCGCATAATCGATTTAGGAGAAAAACCGGTTTCGTCGTGTGAAAAATAGCATACATTACACGCAGAAAAGTGCTCATCGTGCTCGTTAGACTGCCGAACTCGGCCGGCTACCGCCTCGTGCTTCAAACTTCGAACTCGCACGATAAACTCCACTTTCCTTGCTCGTTATGTAATATACTATTTCATTTTAATGAAAAAGTACAAAAATACTGCTTATATTTTCAAAAAAATGCATTCGATTAGTGTATTTATGTTACAATTTTAAAATAAAAACATGTGATATCATTTGTCTTTATCGTCATCGTGACATTTGTTCTTCGATTAGCGTATTTATGTTCCAATTTTAAAATAAAAACATGTGATATCATTTGTCTTTATCGTCATCGTGACATTTGTGCTACCATTTCGACACAAATTCAGATACAAAACTTGCGAGTGCACATTTTTTTCGTTGAGCGATAAAAATTAGTGCACTTGGTTAAAAAAAAAATGTAGGAAAAATCGAACGCCACATAAATTAGTTATTAAGTTCGTTTTTGAAAGAAATATTTGTAGTAAAAGTTGGAAAAATTCGCATGGATGGGAATGAACTTAATCCCTATTTTTTGTCTCTATTAATATTTTTTTACTACTTTTTTTTTACTCAATAGCGTAAAAAATTGTCACAATTAGTAATAATTATTACTATTTTTGAACACGGGAACAGACCTAGTACCTCTTTCATGAAATTACAGAGAACAACATTCACAATAACAATTTAAATGGTCTGAATCGCTAGGAGTTACTACACTACTACTACTCATGCTATAGCATAGCATTAGAATAGAGTGGAATGGAACTTTTTAGCAAGGCTTGTAAATAGTTATTAAAATCAGTCACTAAAAGCATTGTTTTTAGTTATAGTTTAGTTACGTCTATAGAATCGGACTTATATGTATTCAAATTAATTCCATAATTATAGAAGTTTTTTTTTATCCTCCGTATCTAACAATTTTCTATTATTTATTTAAATTTTAACAATTATGTGTGGGCGCCGTGGCTCGTGGAAACTAGCATGGCTACTGAGCAGGGGTTTCGTGGTTCGAATCCCAGTAACACCAAGAGTATTTTTCATGGTGTCCCACCTCTCGCTAATGGCTGACAAAGATTAATAACTTGTCACGGAATGCTTCTCAATTTGCAGTTCGGATCTGGCCTTAAATTGTAGGTCCCTTTCATTTGTGTCCAAAAATATGCATGCGCAACACAAATGGTCGCGAGAAGATAGGCCTTGGACCGCAATAGTCTGTCACGCCGAATATTATTATTATTAACAATTTTGTGCATATATTTAATTAAACAAATATTTAAAGAACTTATATATCTTATCCAAAAAAATATTTGACTTATAACCATTAGCTATCTCTAGTCTCGATTTGTTAATGTTGTGGCTAATTACAAGCATTTTTTTTTAAATAACAAGATTGAATATGATAGTTAAAACTTTGTTTGCGAGATAGTATCCAAAATAAATAATAAGCACATTCGTAAATAGATCCTGAGTAAGTTTAGAGTAACTTTAATTTTATTTATGTTGGTAAAAATCCCATCCCCCATCCCACACAAAAAAGTTACCCACCGTAAAAAAAAGAAAAAAAAAAAATAATAATAATTTAAATTTTAAATATAATTTCATATGAATTGCTGGGAATTAAGAGCTTGATTCCACCGAAAGTTATCTACAAAAGATGACTTTCTGCGCAAGCATGAACGTTCTATACCCCAAAACAACAACAAATTGACAAACATACACAAAAATGCTTTGCTTAGTGTAGCCACAATGTTCATTGACATTGAATTTTTCGTGGGATTTTTCTCTGCAGTTATTTACGAAAATTTGCTGTCTTTTTAGACATTTTTTGAATCAGTCAAATCAGTCTATACGTAAATTATAAATCGTTTGACAAGTGAGGAGGGGAGTCTGGTCAAGGTCAGCACAAATAAAAATGGCGAAATTTGAAATTAAAGAGTAGCATCGCACTGCAAACACGGCAGACGGAGGCAGAGAAAATTTAGAACATATATATTAGTGGGCGTTAAAATCGGTAGCTGTGATCACCGAAATTATGAACGAAACCACAACTAATGCACTACCAAACTCAATATTTAGAACACATAAACAACACAGCTACAAAAACATATGTTTTCGCATTTACGATACGACATATATTCTAATTTTTTATTTAATTTTTGCTATGGGTTTTTTTTTCAGCGATAACTTCATAATTTTATTCACACAAGAAATTATTTTATTGTTGCATTATTGCTTTTGAGGTGGAAACAACGAGTAATACAAATTATAACAAAATGGCGTAACTACTTGCGCTGGTACGATGCACCTGTGTGGAGTAATTCTTGTTGGTAAAGATACGCATATGCAAAACCTTCTCTATAGAAAGCCCAACTGTACGCATACTAATGCTGTAAACCAATCCCAAACGCGTCTGTGTTTGCGGGATGTGAAAACAGTGAACAAAAAATAAGCAGTCGCAAAGAGCGTGAAACGTAAGATGTGGTAGTGGGAAACAGAAAAATTTTATATGGATTTAGCTATTTAGTTGATTACGAATACAAACACGTTTGGGATAAATCTAAGCATGTATCTGTGTACGATCGGAACAGTTGGGCTTTCTATAGAGAAGGTTTTGCGCATATGGTACTCTTATGTCAAAAAGCGGACCCTTACAGGCAGGCATGCATTACTGATAAATATTTATTTTTTTGAATAAGTTTATACATATATATGTTTTTTTACACTTACTTGTTTGATTTAACATCAGAAATTATCTATAATATTACTACAATTCTACATAACGCTCAAATAAAATTATTCCAAATCCATGGCATTGTTGTTGTAAAATTATTCCCGGTACCAATTTTACTGCCGAAAATAGTGTTGTTACATAATTTCTGTTTTGCTCTTTCTGCAATAAATAGAATAATGTAAACGTGGTCAATTAGATTTATATTTGACATTTCTTATGACAAACAAGAAATAAGACTAATTAACTCGTTACTCGTTATTTTGTAGCTGCTTTTTAAGCATTCTGGCTTCGTTCTGGTTTGGTTTGGTTTGAGTTGTTGATTTTGATTATTTGATTTGGGCGTAACACTTATATTCTATACGTTATTAATTTTGTAATTGGGCTATATAAAAGTGAATTGTTTAAAATAAATTGTTTTAAAACTCAAAGAAAGAAAGACAGAGCTATATGGTAATTATTATTCGATTAAATCTTATTCTCTGGAATGTATCATTATTAGGTTTTTACGGGTCAAAGCCACCACACCCAAATTCCTTCTCGTTTATTCGTTTCTAATTAACAATTTGTAACCTTATTTGAAAAAAGCATTGGGCTATTTGGACTGAATAAAATGAAGAAAACATTTTGTACCAACACTCTTGTTTAGCATTTTCAATTTCCAATCGGAAAGCACCTGTAGCAGCCACAGTTAGCCTACTATGTCAACGATCGAAGAGGAGCGTTCGGCGTACAAAACTAATCCCTATTTTACTGGACATATCTACGGGAATTTTTCCCCTTTTTATGTGGCAATTACCATCTGTACAGTGGTACTCGTCTTGATCATTCTGCTGAATATAGTTGTAGGCTGTTGCTCCAAGCACCGCAAATATTGGCAAGACAGGCACACAGGTAGGCAGTACTATGTCTGCAGTTGATAAATAAAAAATCAACATTATTTGTTTATCTAGGAAATCGTTGGTTGGTGTCGATTTGGTCAGCAACTCCACATAAACAACCGCCACTTGAATTAAGCGAATTAAAGGACGTCAAGCATTTCCAACAGCTCCATGTGAGTATAAAATAACATATTATGCGCAATATATTGTCTTACGTTATATTTAATTTCTATTCTTTAGCACCAACAAATCTTCCACGAAGACATTGAATATCAGACACCAATTCATCAGCATCAACGACCACCACGTCCAGAAGGTCGTGGAATTCATCATTCTCGTCATCGCGAAGAATACGTCGAACTGCAGAAACGAGAAAGTGATATTTAATCACTTCACTAAAATGGCCTTTATCCTTTTGTATCCTGCTCTTGCAGCCCTAGCTCTGTTCATTGTTGGTGTCATCATTATAATGCTACGCTTTGGGCCAAAACTTTGTGGCCTACGCCATCATGCGTTGCCCGACAACCATGAGTGGCGTGAGGAGGCCTACGATCATGAAATAAGCTATGCATAAGTGCGCATTCAAATAGTGTAAAGTTTACTACACACAACTTTAGTTTTTAGTACAAAATAATTTTAATTTTCATACAACTAACGAACTACGAAAGTGCCTTTAAAATTTATATTGATGGTCTAAAGAAAGTAGTGATTTAAGTTATAATTTACATTCCACATTTTAAGGAGACTTGATATTATTGTAAAATAATTATGAGAATTTCTTCCGTCCATGATGCAATCTTTCTAAAAAAAAATCTATAAATACTCGAAAAATTAATCAAAGCTCTAAAAATTTACAATTTACAGTTTTATAGTTCTTTTTAGTATCGATATCGAATAATCTCTATTATGCGTTTGCATTTTTTTCTACATATACATATAAATGTAATAAACTCGAAATACTTGTTCGTATTTTTATACATATTGTAATTTGTTTTCTTTTTTATGGAAGTTCTAATGCTTTACAACATAACATGGGACATCAAGTTTAAAAAAATTACCATTCATATTTTCCATCATGATTTTTGATGTGATTTTTTTAAATAATTTAAAAATAATGACAAAACAATGGCAATTATTATTAAACAAAATGAAAATCTGAATTTCCTTCTTAGTCTTGCCTACATAATGAGAATAACTCAATAGTGAGATTCAATGCACTGGATGTTATCATCATCATATTTGGTACTACAACTGGTGTCAGACCCTGGCTTGCTTTTTTTATAATGTACAGGTACTTGCTCAAGAGATTTGTATTCTTATAATACTTTGAATGAATAGAATAGCCTTTTCTTTTTGTCGACACATTAGCGGCGGCCATCACATGGAGGCTTTCACCAGCGCTTGATATATGGAAAAGTAAATTCTAGATTAACAGTCAAAGTCAAAAATATGAAAAAAACTATAACAAATATTATTACTTTGTGTGTAGGAGGTAGTTTTCGGAACTACTAGACCGATTTCAAAAATTCTTCCACCAATATTTAGATTGGAACGTGAACATAGGCTTATATTATCCCGTTTAAATGAAAGGGCCTTTCGTGGCGACCAATTTTGTAACTAAACCAATAAGAAAAAACGGTCGCGCCTCATAATGACTGTGTGCTGCATTGTTCGCTGTGCGCTGCTTTCTGTGTTGCGGTGCTTTGTACGTAATATAATCTATATATATATAGGGTGTTTTTTTGGGAGGTTTGTTTTTCCGATAGATGTCGTTTTATTTTATGACAGTTGTTTTGACAGCTCAAAGTGGCATTTCTACTCAGTATTGTTTGGCAAATCATTATAAAAAAAAAAAAAAAAAAAAAAAAAAAAAAAAAAAAAATGACATTTGTGAAAAATAGTCGTGGTAGCCATATGCCAGAAATTGTGTTTAAATGTTAAATGCCAAAAAATTATCTACCAAATAAAAAAAATTTTGGTCATTTCATAATTTTATATGTGTTTTATTCAAAAAAAAAATCGGCAACCTCTTAAAAAAACACCCGTTAGATATAACATTATGAAATGACCAAAATTTTTTTTTATTTGGTAGATAATTTTTGGCATTTAACATTTAAACACAATTTCTGGCATATGGCTACCACGACTATTTTTCACAAATGTCATTTTTTTTTTTTTTTTTTTTTTTTTTTTTTTTTTTTTTTTCATAATGATTTGCCAAACAATACTGAGTAGAAATGCCACTTTGAGCTGTGAAAACAACTGTCATAAAATAAAACGACATCTATCGGAAAAACAAACCTCCCAAAAAAACACCCTTTATAAATGAATATCTGTTGGTTTGAAATACGACACTAAAACTCAAAAACTAGACAGCCGATTGAGATGAAACGTTCACAGAATATGCGTTTTAACAAAATCTCGGTAAACCACATAGTGTGAATACGATTAGCATAATATTTGTTTTGTGTTTTTTATATATATAATGTACACGCGCTGAAGGGATTTGCACCCTTATAACGCTTAGCACAGCGTTGGTGTTAGGAAATTAGGGAGAGGAAAAGATGAGACGTATATGCACATGTGTCTTAAATGACTGCTGATCATACAAATGCGAAAACACAGAATCGGGAAATTCATTCCATAGAATAAAGAAGGAATATCTGAATTGGTTAGTCGTCCGAAAATAGGACTAATGGTAGACCCGTGGGCTCGAGTTGTGGCACGGGTATTGCGGATGGGTTCGAGAATGCACGGGATGCATCTGGATATTTCTTTTGAACACCGCTTTTGGAAAAAGCAGGAAACATTCCTACGAGGTCCAAGCGAATCGATTGTTTTCGAGATATTTACATCACTAATAAGTTTTATCGCGCTGGCCGTTCTTAATTCTGTCTAGTAGATGCAGTGATGTCTTGGGGGCACAATAAAGTTGTATTCAAGTTTAGGGCGAATAATTATATGCCTTGTAAATAGTAGCCAGATCTGAAGGAGTGACGTACATCTTCCACCGTTTTAGGAAACCTAAACATTTCGAAGCATTCTTGGCGATGGCAAATATGTGGTCGTTCCAACGAAGCTTGTTGTTGACGCACATATCGAGAATTGCGAGTTTTCCAGTTTCTTCGATGCAAGATCCATTCAGTGTCCATTGGTGGTTCAAATTACGCTGGGACGAAGTTTCCGCCTTGTTTCAAGGTCAGACTTTAACGTGCTTAACATACGTTGCTGATCAAGTTCTACTTGGGCCGAAGAGGGGCTTGCAGAAAACGTGAAATCATATGAAAAGCTAATCAATTTAATAGGCATTCATTTTTGACGAAATAGCTTGATGCCAGACTCTGTCAAATGCCTTGGAAATATCGACTGCAACAACTTTCCTTTCACCAAATTTGTGAATAGACCAATAGACTGGTTCCACCTTTCAGTGAGAGGTTACAAAGTAATTTCAAAAGCAAATAATATCAAATAATATCCAATATCAATATAATATCTATACTTTTCCTAATGCAAATGTTTTAAAACAATTCGTAAGTCAATTTAGGCGGTTGGGGCGCAGAATTACATTGTTTTCGATTTTGTTCGCTTGAAAATATCTTATTTAATTTTTATATTTGACCAAAAATAATAGAAACAATGTCCAAATGTGCATCAACTTTGGTGATGGCCACTTGACCCATGTTATCTTCTTGACTTATTGGAACAAAATTAAAACGACTCAATAAACATAATCAACAAAAATAACTACATACTTCCTAATTATTAACAAAATTAATGCCTTAGGAAATCTACTGAGGACTTTCGTCCCACTTTCTATTTTACAAAAATACAAATGTGAGGATACGAGTATTGTATGTATATTGTTTTCAATTACACGTGAGATGAGTGGCTCATATCGCCAGTCACCGTCAGATATGTGCACTGTGCATGCAATAGGCACTGAGCTCGATCTGGTACAGCAGCAGCACTCTGCACTATTAATGTATCTTAGCAATTCTTGCTATGACACCGCGAGAAAAACACGTAGCGGCCGTTCGTATCAAAGATTCAAAGATCATTTAAATTTCATTATTGCTTTATACGGGAACTATTTAAGCAATAGTTCAAGTATTTATTATTCATACGTCAGCTACTCAGCGTCTATAAATATTCCAATCAAAATCCCAATGGGATAACTCATACCTCATCATAATACAGAAGAACAGAACACCAACGAGCAACGATGAAATATTTACACTTCACGTTGCGTATGATTCACAACTGATTTTTATTCATCTCCACACTAATACCTCTGCTGGTGGGTAGTAAAAATTAAGACTATACTTCACAGGATCATTTCTGTAGTCAGTCTTTATTTACTTCCATAGCAATATGAAAGGAATTCCACCCGTGATGAGGAGGTATATCGTTTTATCTGTAGCGTGAGGTATGACCTTTGTTCAAAGAGTTTCGCTCGCTGGACGAATGGTTTTCGATGATCGCTCGGTATTCTGGATAAAACGACTTCTGAGCGGTTTATTTTAAATAATACATTTCTCAATAATTATTATAAAGGGTGATCAGATTGGAGGTACTTTTTCCAATAGGCTTTTTTTGACATGTCACGCGTGACTACTGTCAAACTAAATAAATAATTTTATTCAGTATTCATTGACATTTCATCATGGAAAGACTAACGCCACAACAGCGTTTACAAATCGTACAATTGTATGACAAAAATCGACGTTCTGTGAAAAGTGTTTATCGCGCGCTCAGGCCAACTTATGGTGTTCAGCGATGAGGCCCATTTTTTGCTTAATGGCTTCGTCAATAAGCAAAATTGCCGTAGTTGGGCTGAAGAGCAACCCGAAGCCATTCACGAACTGCCATTACATCCATGGAAAACTACCATTTGGGCCGGCCTATGTGCTGGAGGAATCATCGGCCCATATTTCTTCAAAGACGAGGCTGGCGCCAATGTAACAGTGAATGGCGAACGCTATCGCGCCATGATAAACGACTTTTTGATGCCGGAAATTGAAGCCCGTGATCTCCACGACATTTGGTTCTAACAAGACGGCGCTACATCCCATACAGCCCTTGGCACAATGGATCTACTGCGTCCTCGTCTCGGTGAGCAATTGATCTCTCGTTTCGGACCGGTGGTTTGGCCACCAAGATCGTGTGATATCACACCTTTGGACTTTTTTTTGTGGGGCTATGTAAAGTCTAAATGTTTTGTGGATAAACCAGCTACGATTGAGGAATTGGAAGCCAACATTACTCCAGTTATTCGCGAGATACCGACCGAAGTCCTCGAGCGAGTCATTCAAAATTGGTGTTTACGGATGACCGAATTACGGTGCATCTGCGGCCAACATTTGAAAGAGATTATCTACAAAAAATAAATGTCATGAATGGTTCTAAACAAAAATAATAAAGATTGCCCAACCAATTTGAATTTTTGTTGTTTTATTTCAATTTAAAATCCGATACCTCTAAATGGATCACCCTTTAGTAGTAAGCTCTGTATTTCATTTGAATTCGAATTGGGAATTACAACAACAATTACGCTGTCGAATTCCTTCTTTGGAATTTGAAAACCTGCTGTTTGGCTGGTTTTGAAATTCGTACTAGGATTCCAAATAAAATACAGCTAGCTTTCTGAAAAATAGTAGTTGAACGATTTCGAAACTATTCGAATTGAATATTTTGCAACTATCGCCGAAGTAAAGAAGGAATAAATGAATAAATTGTTGTAAATTTGTAATTCCTTAGTGGCAAATATGGGCATCGAGAAAATTGAAGAATTCATTGATATATCTTTATTCTCGCTGCTGGGATATGCTGGTTACGAGGCATCGAGGAGTAGAAGAATGCCGTCAGAAAGGCAGCGATGGGTATGAGAGCTAAACTAAGTAGGGATGTTAATTAATGGCTTCTATGCGCTAAATTATGAAAACCTGCAACAGAGAAACTCGGAACAAACAACAACAACACACCTGTGAGCTGTTAAAACGCGCGACTTTTGTTAAATTTTTTTTTTATAAAAAATCTACCCCAGAGTCGCGCTTGACCGCAGAACTTTTCAAAAAGGAAATCGAACACGAAAGGCGAAAATCTTTTGTTTACATTCTTTTGTTGCAATATGTGTTGTTGTCCTAGTATAAAGAGGGTAAATCTCCCAAAATATCAAGAGCTGTTTTATCTCTATGGTAGAGTCGTTTTGAAGGGGAAACGAACAACTTGACATCCAAAAAAAAAATCTGGGGCAGAGTTTTACGAAAAAAAAATCAACATTAGTAGAAAGTAGCTCTACTCGAGCGTTGCACAGGCGTCTACGATATTTACGATATAAAGCATGAGGTCTCATTTAAGATTGCTTCATATGTGCGCAGTGTCAATATGTCAACGCACGAGCTCCCTAACGCGACATTGTGATTTGGGCTTAAAATACAGCTGCTGTTGCTGCATTGAATAAAAATTATTTAGAGAGCGGAGAGGCATGTCTCAAACATCAAACAAGTAGGGATTTAAAAAGAAAACAACACATAAAAATTGAAATTTTTCATGTAAATTCTCTAATAGGATATGGGTATGTGTTAAAATTTGAAGAGAAATTATGCTAATTTTTAAAAAATTTACATGGACACACACCACACGGGTCTTAGGGACCTATCATCCATCTATCACTCTAAAAAATGTACAAAAAGTTTTGTCCATCAGTGATACACACGTATATATAAAATTTAAAAAAAATCGGGTTAATTTTTTTAAAAATTTTTTGGGGCCCAATGACCCTGCGGCCCGGGGTCTCCAAAATTTTTACAAAAAGTGTTGTCCATCAGAGATACTCATGTGTAATTTGAAGAAAATCGAGTAAAATTTGGTAAAATATTTGTATGGGAGCGCCCCGAGTTGGAGAGTTGAGAATTTTTTAAACATCGATTTATATCATATAGAAAGCCCAACTGTTCCGATCATACACAGATGTATGCACAGCCACAGATCCCAAACGTTTTTGGATCAGTAATCAACTAAAGAGCAAACTCCATATAATATTTTTCTGTTTCCCACTACTACATCTTACGTTTCTCGCTCTTTGAGACTGCCTATTTTTTGTACACTGTATTGTATTCACATCACACAAGAACAGACGCGTTTGGGATGGGTTGACAGCGATTAGAGAATTTAAACAAAAACAATTAATTTTTATATTTTTTTTTGTTTTTGTGTTGTGATGTTGTGTGGTAAATGTTCCTCATTGGCTGCTTAGGACAATTTCACTTCTTAAAATGTAAAGCAAGCTCCTAGCACACCATTAATAATGTTCAACATGCTAAGCTAATTAAGGGATTGTTTTTGGCAATATGTGTAACACAATATTCACTTAGTAAATTCATGAATGAAATTGCAGCCAAATCTGCCTAAAAAGGAATTGATTTTTGAAAAAATAATGTGCTATATGTACACCATATATGGTGCCTAGTATGTCCGAAACCTTCTCTATAGAAAGCCCAAATGTACGCATACTAATGCAGTGAAACAATCCCAAACGCGTCTGTGTTTGTGGGATGTAAATACAGTGTACAAAACATAAGCAGACGCATTTTATGAAACGCGCTAACTGGTGGTAGTGAAAGAGCAAGATGTGTAGTGGGAAACAGAAAAAATTTTATATGGATTTTGCTCTATTCCATAAACATTTGGGATTTTTAAAGCATGCATCTGTGTATCAGCGAAACAGTTAGGCTTTCTGTAGAGAAGGTTTTGAGTATATCTAGTACTATGTGTTGAGCTTTTGTAAAAAAATACAAAACAGCACTATTTGGTTTGCATGTATTTTACATATTTGGATAGGCTGTGCCATAGCGGCGCGAGCCCATTGTGGTCAGGCAATTAGATTATATGACGCGTGTATGTTCGCAAGCATTGCTAATTGTAGGCAACCTAGTTAATTTATTATTTGTTTTACAGAAATTAAGAATAACATAAATAATTTGATAAGCACATTTGTTGAGTTGCAATAACGCAGAGAAATTCAATGACACTTTAATTGGCGTGAGTTATTTTTTAGTTTGTCAATTAATTGGTTTTTATCTATAAGTTTCCAGTATCAATGTGAACACACATCAGTTTACCAACTTTCCGCTTAAGTAGATTGTACAAATTTTTTTTATCAATTAGTTGTTTTTGGTTTAAAATTGGGCACAGTTGATTACATTATAATCACAATGAACAGTGACGTAACTATAGAGGGGCAGGGCTGGCAAAATGACACGGGCACCCAACCCGACGGGGCCTCCGTGAGCTCAAATGTAACGTAATATTTTTAACAAAATTTGGAAAAAAATATAACAATTTATACATTTGCATAAGATGCATCAAAAGGCTAGAGCATTTTTGAGAAATAAAATATCAAAGTCAACATTTTGAACAAAAAAAAATTAATTTTTACACAAATTTGCTTTTTTCTTATTAATTTTTAATCTAGTCCAAAAAACCAAAAAAATTTAAGGGAAAATTAGATAATCCGCTCATTTAATAATTGACCTCGATCAATTTTAGAACGCATCCATTTGTTGTTTCATTTTCTGTCGTGGTACTTTGGTGGCGTGGGTGTGACATAGGTACCCCACACAGGCCACTCATGCAACACAAGACGCATAAAACTATATAACGTCAATTAAGTATATTTTTTGTAATGTCAATTAAGCAAAATCACAAAAGAATTAATTTTGTCAATTTAGGGAAAAATATTGTAAAACCAATTTTTAATTTTAACAGAAACGAATAAATTAGTTATTAATTTGCTCTCGTCGGAACTAGTTGTTTTTTTAACCCAAAAAAAATGTATGAAGCAATCAGTCAACAAACAATGTGGGTATCCGGTATTCACGACATAATTCGGGCGGGCTAGTGATGCTCGGGGAATTCCCGCATTTTGTTAGCAAAGAATGTACTTTTTTCGTGTCGCTGGCGGGTTAGCGACGCACGATGTTAGGGGAATCCCGGTCTTTTTTTCAAGTACGGAGGTCTCTACTACGCATTCTTCGTTTGATTGTTGTATTGGTCATTTGCATCTTTGATTTTTCGTAGTTTTTGTTTTACTGAATCTGCAAATAGAGGCAAAGTAAAAAAAAAGAGATCAACATGTCTAATTCTAGAAAATATCTAAGTGGGTAGCGAAAAACGAAAGAGAAAGAGGGAGTCTGAAGAAAAAAATAAATAGTTACCTAAAATTAGTCAGTACTTTAAGAAAGATGACTTTATTGATGATAAAGCGAGTGAACAGTGCTCCGAAAGTGAAGAATTGGACGTAACTAAAAGTAACAGTAGTTAGTGCGACCATCTGTCCCATTTACTTGGGACATGTCCCCGAATTTTTGGCGATGTCCCGCCGTCCCCAAATCGGACCAAAATGTCCCTTAATTCTGCGAATTTTTATTATTCATAATTATAAAGAACAATTGGTTCAAATATATTGACATTGAATGCAAAACACAAACACAAACAACGTTTTTGCAAGACTACGCGAAAACAATCCTAATTTAATTGAAATTGGATGTGCTGCGCATATCCTCCACAATGTGGCACAAGCTGGTTGCAATGGAATGCCATTTGACGTTGAGGTGACACTCGTGAAAATGTATTCCTGCTTCTACCAGCTCACAAATCGAGTCACGCAACTGGAAATATTTTGCGGTGATTTCGACGTACAAATCCAAAATGTTTTGAGCTACACAAAAACGCGCTTCCTTTCAATGTTACCAGCCATCGATTCGATTTTAAGAATCTATCCAGCATTGACAGAGTATTGTAATAAAAGCAAAGATGCACCAAAATTTCTCAAGGATTTCTGCAACAATGATCTGTCAAAATTATGGCTTTTATTCCTCGGTGATCAAGTAAGAAATGAATTCAATTTTTTATTATTTTTGAGATCACAACCATTGCACAATATGTTTCGATATTAAACAGGCATCGGTTTTCAATCAAGCAGTGTTGAAAGTGGAAGGTGACAATGTTAATGCGATGAAAGTTGGCATTGCTGTGGCCGATTTGATCGACAGCCTTGAGACAAGAAAACGAAACCAATTTCTGTCTATTGCTGTCCAAAATGAAATTTAGAAACTAATTGAAAACAATATCGACATTACAAAGGTCGCCGTTTTAATGACTACCTCAGCATTCTTCGGTATAAAACTCATACTTCGCTTTACCTTCAAATTCGAATCAAAATGATTTTCAACTTTTATTCAAATTTAGATACGTGCATCGACATCAATTATCTGAAAAAATGGAAGGAACAATTCGGCGAGGTCAAGTCGTTTCATTGGGCTATTCTCCAATACGTACCGCAATGGGAAAACATCGAGAATACTTTCAAAACTTTGCTTGACAAGAGCGCCTTCACTGACAGGTGTGATTGCGACGTTGACCTTTCTGTTTTCAGTTCGGTTATTTAACGAAATTTGTAACTGCGGAAAAAATTGAGACAAAACACCATTTGATATGAGCTGGGTGTAGTGCTTAAAAAACATTTTGCGAAAAACAACGTGCCGTACAAACTTTTAGGAGAAATCGTCCATTATATCTATTGCTTACCCGGTACACCTACTTCGGTCGAACGAGTCTTTTTTACCATCAACCGAATTTGGACGAAAAAAAAAAAATAGTACTCTAGAAAGCGTCATATTCGTAAAATGTAACATTAAGCTAAGTTGTATGGAATTCTTGGATTGCTTCAAAAAACGCCAGAAATGGCGAAAAAGATTGCTGGTAGCGATAAGTATCACAAACCAAAGATAACGAATGAACAGTTAGACGAAGGAGAAGCAGGTCAAGCCATCGATAATTTTTTTAATTTTTTAAATCAGAATTTTAAATCACTTATCAACTGATTTTCATTCTCTTTGTTTGTAAATGAAGTAAAGTACAAAAAGAAGTAAACTAAATATATGTTTTACGTAAATTTTTGCGATTTTCTAATTTCAAAATTGTCCCCGAAGTGTCCCCGTTTTCACTGCAAAATGTCCCCAAATTTGAGCCAATGTCCCCGAATGTGTCGCCGAATGTCCCCGAATGGCTCAAAAGTAAGATGGTCACACTAAGTATAGTAGATGAAGCACCAGACACTATGTAGTATCCAGATCCAGAACAACCACAACAAGGTACAAGCAAAAATCAAAGCTTATCATATTTTAGTGTGAACAATACTGCATCTTCACCATATATTACTGATAAGGGTCATTTTAAAGAACTAAACGATCAACTGAAACGGTTCGTGATCGAATACGGACATTGTAAACCTAAGGGTCATTTCTTAAGAGTAAAACGGCTATCCTATTCCTTAATAGGTATTCGTACCTATCACAAAGTTTGATGTCCACTTTTCACTTGATTGCCCGTTTTTCTACAGCTGTCATGCATTAAGAAGCTGAATTGAATTTATCAACTTCATAACTTTCTATTGAACACAACACAGTTCCCCTATTGATGCGTTTGCACTTTAACACCACTTCAGACCTTTGTCCTCCTTAGCCACGTGTTACGTGTTCGTATGCCTTATTAAGTTACTTCTTCTAAATGGAAATTTGATTATGTGCAAGCCATATGCCATACTGATCTGAACAGCATCAGCCAACAGCTCGCCTGATGGTCCTAATTAAATGCAAATCTAAAATGTTCAGTCTCCCAAATAAGGGTAGGTATATCTTAAAATTATTGTCTATGCACGTTCTGACCCAGATAGCACGCCGGGCTTACCTTTGTGGCAGCACCGGCGTGCCCCCTGACGGTCGGGTCGTTGAGACAAACGAAATGCTACGCTTTCTCACCGCTAGCAAGCGACACTCGTCGCCTCACGAAAAAAGGAAACAAAAACGAACGAGCGCGCACTTCACTTGATTTGGATTATCAAAAAAGGCCAGGCAAAATCGCGACACCATTTTTTAGTTCTTCGTACTTCAAATTATTTTTTCTCAACATTTTTCACTAGTAAATAAGCGTATCTTTAAGCCATATAAGTTGTTCCTTAATTTTTATTCATTGGAGAAATAAAATAAGTTGGCGACTCGAATTGGATATCTTGGCGGTATTCTTCCTCTTTTTCTGTGGATTTACTCTAGTGCTTTAGGGCACGCTAAAATTGTGGAGCAGTGTTCTATCGTTGTACAACACGTCAAAAACACATAAGCCCCACAAATTGGTGACCCCGACGAAAGAAAAAAACAAATCAAGAAACTCGCCAGTCTCGACACATCGGCAAACAAAAAACTACAGCCGCCATTCACACCGGCGACCGTGAAGTAGCTACAGCTACATCATCCACAATTTAAAGCGGCATCACAACCAACATCCTCTATTCCAACTAATAACGGCAACCGCAACAGTGGTTACGAATAGAGGATTGCAATATTGCGACGGATCACATGTTACACATGCAACTCTTGCAATTAACCTCACTTTCAAGTCTTGTGGAAGTCCTAAGATTTTCGGTTACCCACAGCTGAACGGTGAAACAAGCTTACCACTACATCCAAGTCGCAAACACGCAGGCCCTGCAAACAGCAAATCCAATCTTCATGCATAACGCCCAAGTTTAACATCAAGTCAAGAACCTATAAAGAATTAGTTCAATCGACAGCCACAGCAACAGCAAATACATCCAGCATTTACCAGCAGCAGGAGCAATCACCCAACAGCAGCAGCAGCAGCAGCAACACCAACAAAGATTTCCGGATTACAAATTAAAGCAACAAACAAGGAAATTTTAGTTCTAAATCAAATTACAACTTGTAAGGTAAGCGATTTTCCTGTTCCTTTATTGCACTGTAACGCAAAAATCTACCTATCCATTCGTTTTTGTTTCCATCGGGTAATGAGCGACAACTATTAAAGCCAAACCATTCATTCATTTTTTATTTATAACCATTCATACATATGTATAACAATAAATTTATATCCAAAGTTTACCAAATTCATTTCGATCGGCTCCGCGAGTCGCAGGCACGGTTACGCTCCTGCCACTTTTCATTTCATTCTCTTTTGCACAAAGAAAAATAAACAAACAAAATGACAACAGAAGACGATAAAAGCAAAATTGACGAAAGTCATACGACAAACCTATATAAAGTCTCGGTAAAATATTCCGCTTTTAACAGAGACGATCCCGAGATTTGGTTTAAACAGCTAGAGGCCCAGTTCGAATTGAGCGGGGTGTCTGCTGATAAAACCAAATACGGACATTTAGTAGCTGCTCTCGATGCAGAAACAATAAAATGCGTGCGCGAATTAATATTAAAACCTGCGGAAACCCATAAATATACCTCTTTAAAAACTGCAATTATCGAAAGGCTTTGTGACTCGGCCAGAATAAAATTAAATCGTTTGCTTTCGGGCCTGCAACTCGGCGATAAAAAACCTTCGCAGTTACTACGCGAAATGCAAGCACTCTCAGTAAACCAGATCAATGAGCCGGTTTTACGAAATTTGTGGTTGCAGCGACTGCCCACAAATATCCAAGAGATTTTATCCTGCATGGAAGAAAACGAGTTGACCAAAGTAGCCGCGTGCGCAGATAAGATTATAGAAATTCACAGCCCCGTAGGCATTTATAACATTTCCAAACCTGCTCAACCTACAGTAAGTGATTCCAACCACTTATTATTGGCGCGCATCGACACTTTAACAAAGCGTTTCGATAATTGGTCCAACGAAAGAAAATCTCGAGCCGCACATCGATCGCAAATTAACGAGAGTCGGCAATGGCGCAGCAAATCTCGATCTGATTCACAGGTCAAAACCTTTCCAAATTGCTGGTACCACTTCAAATTCGGAGCCAACGCTAAAAACTGTTCCAAGCCGTGCATGTTCGATCAGAATCGAACATCGGCCAGACCGGAAAACCAATAGGCTCATCACTCTTCGCGGCAAGTGATAGAAGCCACTCAAATTGCCGCCTAGTTGTATTCGAACTTACCACAAAACAGCAATTCCTTATCGACACCGGAGCTGACATCTCG